>CM066034.1:602473188-605430814 GCA_033557465.1 Ichthyophis bannanicus
GTATGATTGTAGTGACCTAGACAAGGTAGAATTTGAGGTCTGAGAAAATAGAGAAAATATGTTATGGCTCCACGGTGATAAGAGAATGCAGCTTGTAAGGGATTTAACTTTAAAAAATGATGATAGAAGAAGCTTGCAGAGCCCGGGTGTGCCCTCACTAGGGCCGGCTGCACGTTCGACAAAAATTGGCTCTATCGTTCGGTGCGTGTCAACTACAGGCGGGATTGAGAGTGTGAAAGTAACACAGTTGATGAACTGACCATTAGATATTGGGGACTCTAGAAGGGGGGACAACCAGGTGCTGGAGCACAGACCAGCGTCCCGATTGGGTAGCCATATCAGTACCGGGACCAATAGATGGGTGAGAGGGGTGTGGGGTACTGGGACCAATGAAAAAGTTTGCCTATGATTAGAATGGACAAAGAAAGCTTATAAAAAGTTGTTTGTTTTTACTAGAAGCCATGGGCTCAGCCATTTTGAAATTGCTTATTGCTTGGAGCCATGTGCACATTTAAACTGGCTTGGATCCTTGAAAAGAATCCTGGATTGATTTTTATTGCATGATGATCTGCTGCTTACAAACCATTTAACAACGAGGGGATATGAGACACCAATACGCTAATACTTACAAGGGAACAATGGATGCAATGGAGGGTTTAGAAGTGGTCCTTGGGCAATGGAGGGTTAAGTGGCTTGCCCAAGACCATAAGGAGTGCCTACAGGACTAGAAATCCCAGTCCCCCTTCTTGCACTAGAAGCAAGAACTACTACTAGTACTTATCATTTGTATAGCGCTACAAGGCATACTCATCATGTGCAGAAACATGTAAGAGACAGTCCTGCTAAGAACAGCTTACAGTCTAGTCAAGACAGACAAACACAACAGTTAGGACAGATGACACAAGAAGTGGGGACTAGGATATGCTTCACTGATCCATCTCACTGCACTGCAGTCATGGAAGGAGGATCAGATCAGCACTTCCTGCTAACATCCCCGCCCCACCTCCCATGTTACCTTGCATCACCACCTCCGGGTCGGTGGTCATGGCAGGAAACAGGAACACTGTGGAGGGAACACATTTTTAGCATGCACCACAGATAACAGTAGCACCATGGGACTACACATGTGCTCCTCTTGCAGGACCTTTTGAGTGATGAGAGGAGGATGTTCTTCCAGCAGCTGAGGCACTTCTCCTGTTTTGCTACCATTTAGCTCCCTGATCCATGGTGCTTAACGTAGAAACTGTCTTTGGGTAGGAGGCAAGGAAGAGAGAGAGAGCGATCTTGAATGATGAATGTTGGGGTCACTGGGGGGAGGGGTGGGGCGGAGAGCAGGGGTGTATACTTGGGGAAGGGAAAGAAGAGGGAATCTGGCTGCTTATATGGCTAGGGGAGGGGCTGTAGAGAGAAGAAAAGGAGGCTAAAAAGAAATGATGGAACATTCCCATGGGCTGGGAGGAGGAGGAAAGAGAGAGGGAGAAATTCTCCTAAGAACTGCGATGGGAAAAGGAGGAGAGAGAGAGGCGAGGGAAGTTCCTGGGACGGTATGCAAGACTGTAGTTCACCTACAGTACTTAATACTCTTCTGCTGACTCTGCCTGAATGTCGGGGGGGAAAAGTCTGATTTTGTCTGTTTCATGATATTCTTTGTGTTCAGTCTAGGAGAGACTTTAATTGTTCTTCTCAAGTTTTACAAGCAAGGCTTACGGTTTTAAAACAAAACAGGCATTCTCAGTGGTGGCTCTTAAGAGTTTGGAACCTGATGTCAAGATACTTGATTTGGTAACCTTTCATAAGGCTCTTAAATATTGGCTTTTATAGAGGTTAAAGTGCAGGCTAATTGTTGTTTGAGTCTATTTGCCCTGTTTAGATCTGGAGATTGTGATTCTTTTCAGACCCTGACCATTCTTGATTGGTGCCTTCATTCAGGATACATGTACAATAAACTGGGGGGGGGGGAGGTGTTCATGCTTTTTTATGAGTTTTATAATATTGCATATCAGGGCTTGACAAAGCCCAGGCACCAGGTTGCCATAGTGACCAGAAATTTATAACCTGGTGCATGGGATTTGCTCCCTCCCCCCCTCCCCAACCACAGGCAGACAAGCCTTCTGTCTGTCCACAGGAGATCCAACCTCCCACACAGGGTGGTGCTACACTGTAAGTCAGATAAGCACATCAGGAGGGTGCCAGTGGCAGGGGGGCGCCGTCACTAGCTGCCCGCCACCCACCGCTTCAAAAGTGAAAACAGCCACGGGAACATTTCTAAGTTCCCGCCGGCCTCTGTTATCTTTCACACTGCTGGACCGTGGCATTTGCAGCAGTAACAAGCATTTCCTGTTTCTCGTAAGAAACAAAATGTTATTATTGTTTTTAGAAACTCCGCGACCCAGCAGTGTAAAAGATAGCAGAGCCGCAGGAACAGAAAAATGTTCCCGTGGCTGCTTTCTTTTTTGAAAGACAAATCGGAGCAGAAACTGGGGGAGGGGGGTGGAAGGGAGCAGACATGGGGGGACTACAAGAGAGCAGAACATGGGGGAGCTGGAAGGAGCAGACACTTGGGGATGGGGCTGGAAGGTGGCTGGGTAATAGGAGGGGGGTTGGAAGAGAACTGACAGGGGGGAAGATGGGGGCTAGAAGGGAGCTCATGGGGGGTGTTTGTAAGGGAGTGGAAAAGAGGGGAAGGAGGAGGCTGGAGGGAAGGTGGGGGCTTGAAGGGAGTTGAACCCAGTGATGGCACTGGAAGGCAGATGGATAGAGGAGAGGATAACTGGAAGGGAACTGACATGGGAGGAGGCAATGACACTGGAAGTTCATTGTTAACTAGGATGGTATATGGACTGGACGATGGAGAAGGAGGGGGACTAGAAGGGAATAGACACCAGTGGCGGAGCTGGAAATGCAAGGGTGTGGACACTGGAAGGTACTGGGAGGGGAGGCTGTAAAGGGGGCTGATACT
This sequence comes from Ichthyophis bannanicus, assembly GCA_033557465.1. NCBI lineage: Eukaryota > Metazoa > Chordata > Amphibia > Gymnophiona > Ichthyophiidae > Ichthyophis > Ichthyophis bannanicus. The sequence continues at coordinate 602,476,148 of CM066034.1, forward strand.
GGAGAGGGTACTGGGACTGGAAAAAGGCAAATGGAAGAAAATGAAGAAAGCAAAACGAGAGACAAGAAATGGCAGATGGACTATAGACCATAGAACAAGAGCTAAGAGAAGACAGAGGAAAACAGAAGCCTCAGATCGGGACCAGCATGATCAAAAATCAGACGACAAAGGTAGAAAAAATCATTTTATTTTTTATTTATTTATTTAGAGTCTCTCTTATACCGTGCTATTCAACATCAGTGCAGTTTACATGAAACATAAAACTTACACATTGCAGTGGCTGATCTGTGTTTACAAAGAACAGATACTAAAACTTGGATAACCTGGGGAAACTATTTACATCTAGGCGTTACGACAAGTTGTATCTCGAAAGTCATAGTCATGGGTGTCTTGTAGGGAAGGATGCATTTGTACTACTTGGGCTAGATAGTGGATGGGGCTATTGTGGCACTGTCTACCGGGTAGTACTTGAGGAAGAGGTGGTGCTTCAATGCCTTCCTAAATTGGGCTAGGTCAGGAATTTTTAATTTAGGGATTGGACTTGGCGCTATCTTTATATTTCAAACAGAATGAAGAGCAGCATCTGTTATCTGGTGTGGCACCATATGCGGAGTCTGGCTTCTTTAATTTTTGTCTACATATTTTTATTTTAGGTTGTGATCACTTATTCTGTACTTGGTGAGGGTCTGTGTTCTGAGTGTGTGACCAAGGCCAGGGGTTCTGTTAACATGGAGTTTGGAGTTTGCACATAGGGATCTGTACTGTAGTAATTTGACTTGTACAGCTTTTCAAATAGGAGTATGGATGTTTTGGGGCCCTTTGCAGTATTTGTAGTGCTGCTTTTTCTGGTTAGGCCCCTTATTTATACGTTTTGGAAGTGTATGCTGGTATGGTATGGTAGATTTCACTCTGTAGATTTTCAGTGACTTTTGCAGTGTTTTATATTAGTTCACAATATGCCTGGCACTGGAGAATGTTTATGTTGTTGTTAGGAGATGACTAGAATCAGATTTTTTTTTGGACCATCACAGCCTGTTTGTATGATGCTAAGTATTAACTGCTAAGTATTTTTATTTTGGCTATGCATTTGCTCTTTTGCTGCAATTTTCTTACAACACTGGATTTGAAGAAGAAATACTAATATCACTTGAAAAGAGTTCACAAAGCAGTTTTGGGAAAAAAAAAAGGAGAGTAGGGTGCAGCCAACATTAATAATAATGAGGGAGGGGGCCAATTTATGGGTTGTAGGGGGGCGCTAGAAACCCTAGCACCGGCCCTGCTCCCACAGGTAGAACAGGATCAGGGGTTAGATGCAGCAGACAGCCCACGAGGATCCAATCTGCGGCTTCCCTGCTGTATCTAACCCCCAGTCATAGCAAAGATCCGTCCTGTTCTGTCCACGGGAGAACAGATCCTCATGGGCAGAACAGGAGAGGAAACCCAGCAGAAAGCCGGAGATCAGAGCTTTCATTTAAAAAAAGAAAAGACTGGGAGAGAGGAAGAAAAAGTTAAAAGGGCAGTGCCATTAAAAACACAGTACAGATAGTGGTTGAATTGAGAATAGGAGGTAGATATGCAGGGGATAAGAAGAAGGGGAACAGAGAGTGGGGAGGGGTTGAAGTGGGGATGGAAGAATGCAAGGTGGAGGTTAAAAGGATAAATGCATGGGAACAAAAATGACAATCTGTATATACCAGGGGTGGCCAACTCCGGTCCTGATGCACCAATCCAGCCTCGTTTTTATGATATCCCTAATGAATATTCATGAGATATTTGCATCCACTGCCTCCCGTTGTATACAAATATATCCATGAATATTCATTAGGTACATCATGAAAACCATGCTGGATTGTGGTGCACCAGAACCGGAGTTGGCCACCCCTGGTATATGCCAAAGGGTACATTCACCCCTTCCAGAAAATACATGAAAGCACCTCAACCCCATACCATACCCACATACATGCACCCCATCCCTACACTATACACACCAACACACGCACTCCACCATTCCATGACAGTTGCACACAGAGGCACCACCTATGCACACATTCACACACACACACACACATATATATCTCATCTCTGCACCACACATCACATGCGCACACACAGGCAACTCACCTCTGTGCCACACACAAAGGCTTCCCAGCTCTGCAGCACACACACAAATGCACCACATCCCACACACAGACAGGCACACCACTGTTGTACCACACACCCACAGAGACACTTGCTATCTGAAACTATAACTATTGTTATCTAAACATGATGCAGAACATGAGATCAGCCCAAGAGAGCCAGAGGAGGGGGGGGGGGGGGGGGATGTGGAGGTCACAAGCACTGGCTCCCAAAGGTTTGCCCTGGGTCCTAAATCTGCACACAATTCCTCAAGGCCTGCTGTACAGAGCCGGCCCATCCACTAGGCAGCCACCTAGGGTGGCAGATCTCTGGGCGGCAGGCCATGTGCTTTGGCATACATGGCCTGCCATCCCCCCACCACACGCTGAGCCATGCTATCCTTCCCCCACCCCCTGTGCTGAGCCGCAATGTGTTGCCACTAATTCTGACAGCAGGGGGGGAATGGCTAGGCTCGACAGCAGGCCATGTGCTTCAGCACACATGGTCTGCCACTTCTGAACCCCCTAAGTTATGTTGAAGGGGAATCAGAAGTAGCAGGCCATGTATGAAAAAGTACATGGCCTGAAACCAAGCCGAGCCATGCCCCTTCTCAACCCCACCACCGGAACTGGCAGTAGGGCAGTTTAGCATGGGGTGGCGCAGCTGATTACATGGGCAGTGGCATGGCTTGGGGGGGCAGCACAGCCAGGGCTTCCTAGGATGGCAGAAACCCCTGGGCCGGCCCTACTGCTGTATATTGTATTTTTATGATGTTCTTATGATATTGTATATTTTTTAATTTCTATCTTGCTTTGGGTAACTGGAAGAGCAATCTTTAAATACAATGAGGAGGTTCTTTTAGAAGCCCTATTTGCGAAGGTGTGAAGCTGTAAAACTGGAGGGCATAAAATGAAACTGCAAGGAGATAAACATAAAAGCAATGTCAGGAAATACTTTTTCATTGAAAGGGTGGTGGATGCTTGGAAGGCCCTCCCAATGGAAGTGTTGGGGGCAAATACAGTGACAGAATTCAAAATGGTATGGGACAGACAAGTGGATCCCTTTATAGCAAGAGGATAAACTCAAAATAAACTTGACTGCTATACTTCAATAAAAAGAGGGGTGTGACCTGCACAGAGCAGCGGGTGCAACCCTAAACAAAGACATAGAGGGGGGTTACCTGCACGGAGAGGTGGATGCAACACTAAACAAAGGCATAGAAGGGGGGGGGGGGTGACTTGCACCTCCTCTAGCCATTTTACTGGGCAAACTAGATGGACCATACTGGTCTTTATCTGCTGTAATATACTATGTTGCTATGATATGAATGACTTGTTCTCCGTGAGTAACAGTGCAACGCATATTATAGAAAGACAGAAACATATTTCATCTGAGCAGTTTATCTGATCTGAAAAACGATGGCAGATAAATACCATATGGCCTATCCAAATACTAAGCTCTACAATCAGCAGACTAAAATATATATTTTTTCTTTCAAATAAATAAATCATCTTTTTTTAAACTTATTTACTTTTGCATATAGACTGTATGCCTATATGCTCTGTACAGTTTATGATTCATATTCATTATGTTCTTTCCTTTATAGTGCAGCATTTTCCAATAAGGTTAGTACATGAGGCTCCCTGACTCTTCCCCCAATATATGATCCCTCCTCACCTTCTCAGGAGACCTCTTGAAGGCACAGCCTCAAGAAAACCTATTCTGTTACTTCCAACACCCTGCAACTCTCAGCAAGTCTGAGCTGTGCAGTGCCTGAACTCCTGTGCTATTCTCAAAAGATCACTGCAGGAATTCTGGTGCCATTCAGCTTAAGAGCATAAGAACATAAGAATTACCATAATGTGTCAGACCAAAGATCCATCTAGCCCAGTATACGTTTTCCAAGAGTGGCCAATCCAGGTCACAAGTACCTGACAGGATCCCAAAAAGTAGCAAGATTCTAATTCTAATTCTAACATGCGCTTTTATACCGCTACAGTCCCAAACTTTGTGGTTCAGTGAAGTTTACAATAAGAAAAAAAATCATTTCAACATTAAAAACAGAACAGAATAAAATTAATTAATAAATTTAGGAAATCAAATTAGGAATCAAATATTCAAAACAAAAAGTCTTGAAGGACTACCAAAAGGGGACTGCTACAATGAAATAGATCTACACCTGTGAGTATTAATCTTCTGAAATAAACTCTAAATCTTGGGGGAAAGGGGGAATTCTTTGGGTTTAAAACTGATAGATCTATGTATTTTTAGAATTCAGTGTTTTTGCTGATTTGGTCAGGTCTTAGTACCACCAGAGAGTTTTGTATTTAAGTCAATACAGAGTATAGCTTAACAGAGAAAATAAATTAAGAGTCAATTGACTCTGAAAATTGTTTCTAGAGAGCTTTTCATTTCAATCAGATCAGAGTAGCTGGAACATAGAAAGTTAAATAGAGTAAATAGTTACTGAAATAAAGTTGTTTCTAGAGAGCTCATTATCTAAATCAAATCAGAGCATAGCTTAACATACAGGTAGAATAGTCCTGACTAAAAAGAAATAACATTGTTTCTAGTGACCTTTACAAAGAGGCCTTCCAGTTAGGAAGCAAAAGATCTGTGAAGTGTCTTAAATAGCTATTAAAGACAAGTGACAAATCAAAGGGGCAATTTAAAAGGCCCCTTCTATCAAACCAAGGACTGTGTGACTCACCCAGGAAATTGGTAAGCCTTTACCTTAGAAGCAAGCCTTCTTTTAATAGGGCTTCTTTCCCTCCCTCCCCAACTCCCACCCACCCCTGGGATAATTATAGCTTTATATGCTCTTAAACCTCTTAAAGGGAAGGAGGTGCCCATATTCACTCTCAGGTTCAGCTCCTTAGCCTCAACAGGCATGCCTTAAGGACCTGAGATTAATTAATCTTGAGTTAAACAAAGTCCATTAAATGAATTAGATATAGTTTATTAGTGTAAGTATCCCCAGCACATCTACGTACATAAACACAACCTTAAAACTAAGATGCAGACAGCAGTCCAGGAGCAAGATGGAGGCTTTCCAGTCTTTTGCATTGAGTGTCACATGTATGATTTTCTTCCAGTTGGCAAGAGGCCTTAGGTGTGCACTGGATGCAAGGAGCTCTTTGCTCTCAGGGAATGAGTCCAATCTCTGGAGGCTAGAATAGAAGACTTGGAGGATATAAGGAAGACAAAGAAGTACATAGATGAGATCTATAGGGAGTAGTACTGAAGTCCCATCTCCAGTCTGGCAGCATCCCTGTTGCCATGGAGAAGAGAGGTCACATGATAGGAGAGCATCACCCTGGTGTGGCAGAAAGTGATCCTGTAGCTAGAATCTGTCCTCCAGGTGATGTAAAACCCTCTCACAATGAGGAGGTTTCTCCAAGGCTATGTGCCCATGAGGGAAAGAGTTAGGACAGCCATTATAGTTGGTGATTCGATCATTAGGCATATAGATATCTGGGTGGCTGGTGGACGAGAGGATCGCCTGGTAACATGCCTGCCTGGTGAAAAGGTAGCAAACCTCATGCTTGACTTAGACAAGGTCTTAGATAGTGCTGGGGAGGAGTCTACTGTCTTGGTACATGTTGGTACCAATGACATAGGAAAGTGTGGTAGGGAGTTTCTGGAGGCCAAATTTAGACTTTTAGCTAGGAAGTTGAAATCTAGAATTCTAGGGTAGCATTCTCTGAAATGGTTTCCGTTCCACGCACAGGACCCAAAAGGCAGGCAGAGCTCCGGAGTCTCAATGTGTGGATGAGACAATGGTGCAAGGATGAGGATTTTGAATTTGTTAGGAACCGGACAACATTCTGGGGAAAGAAGGGCCATTTTCCAAAGGAATGGGCTCAACCTTAAATAGGATGGAACCAGGCTGCTGGCATTAATCTTTAAAAAGGAGATACAACAGCTTTTAAACTAGATAATTAGGGGAAATCCAAAAGTTGCCCAAGAGCGCATGGTTCGGAAGGATGTATCCTTGAAAGATACTAGCAAAGGACTGAAGTTAGGGCATATCAACAGAGAGGTTCCAATAAAGACAAAAGTAACCCAAATGCCCTCAAGTACAGAGCATACAGAACTTAAGGATTCCAAATTTCCCCTGCCTACCGGTAACCAGATTAATATGAATAAAATACAGCCTCTAAAATGCTCATATGCAAATGCTAGAAGTCTAAAAAATAAGATGGGAGAGTTAGAATATGTAGTACTAATTGAGAAGTTAGATATAATTGGTATCTCAGAGACATGATGGAAGGAGGACAACCAGTGGGGACAATGTGATACCTGGGTACAAATTATATCGCAATGATGGAGTAGATCAAATTGGTGGGAGGGTAGCGTTCTATGTTAGAGAGGGCATTCAGTCACACAGAATTAAAGTTTTGCAAGAAACAAAATACACTGTAGTATCTCTATGGATTGAAATTCCATGTAAAAAGGGGAAGGCAATGGCATTGGGGTTGTACTATCGACCACCTGGTCAGAATGAACAAATGGATGATGAAATGCTCAAAGAAATCAGGGAAGCTATCAATATTTACAGCACAGTAAAAATAATGGGTGATTTCAATTACCCTGGTATCGAATGGGTCAGTGTCACAGCAGGACATGCTAGGGAGATAACGTTTCTAGATGAAATAAATGACTGCTTCTTGGAGCAGCTGGTTCATGAACTGAAAAGAGGGGACGCTATTTTTGACTTAGTCCTTGGTGAAACAGAGGATCTGGTGCAAGAGATTAGGATGTTAGGGTCACTTGGCAATAGTGATCATAACATGATTGCGTTTGATTTAATAAATGGAGAAAGGACGGCAAGGAAATCCACAGTACTATCTTTTAACTTTCAAAAGGGAAACTATTATAAAATAAGGAAAACAATTAAGGAAAAACTAAAAGGAACAGCTGCAAAAGTTAAATATTTACATCAAGCATGGGTGTTGTTTAAAAATACTATCTTGGAAAACCATACCAGCTGTATTTCACACTTTAAGGAAAGTGGAGGGAAGTCTAAAAAACTGTCCGCATGGTTTAAAGGTGAGGTCAGAGAGGCTGTTGCCAAAAAAGCATCTTTCAGGAAATGTAAAAAGGCGCCAAATGACAAAAACTGGAAATAAGATAAGCACTGGCAAGTTAAATATAAACCATTGATAAGGCAAAAAAAGAAAGAATTTGAAAAAAACCTATGAGAGTGTCGGTTGGACCATTGGATGATGATAGGGTAAAAGGGGCACTAAGAGGGGAAAAGGCCATAGCAGAGAGACTGAAGGAATTCTTTGCTTCAGTCTTTACTGAAGAAGATGTAGGGAAGTATCCCATGACTGAAATGGTATTTAAAGCTTATGCAGCAGAAGAATTGAAAAAAATATCGAAGCTGTGAATAAACAGATAAAGGTGAATCTGTTGATATAGTGTATCTGGATTTTCAGAAAGCCTTTGATAAGCTCCCTCATGAGAGACTCTTGGCAAAATAAGAAAGTCATGGGATAGGAGGCAGTGTACTATTGTGGATCAGGAACTACTTAAAAGATAGAAAACAGAGGGTAGGGCTAAATGGCCAATTTTCCCAATGGAGAAAGGTGAATAGTAGAGTACCCCAGGGATCTGTGCTGGGTCCATTGCTTTTTAACATATTCATAAATGACCTGGAAATGGGAATTGTGAGGTAATCAAATTTGCAGATGACACAAAATTATTCAAAGTTGTTAAAACCCAAGAGGATTGTGAAAAATTGCAAGAGGACCTTAACAAATTAGAAGACTGGACATTTGAAAGGCAAATAAAATTTAATGTAGATAAGTACAAAGTTATGCACCTTGGAAAGAACAACCCAAACTATGGTTACATGATGCAAGGTTCCACTTTAGGAACCACCATCCAGAAGAAAAGATTTAGTTGAAACTCTCTGCCCAGTGTGAAGTGATGGCCTAGAAAGCAAATAGAATGCTAGGAATCATAAGGAAAGGGATGGAGAATGAAACACAGGATATTATAATATCTTTGTATTGTGCCATGGTGTGACCACACCTTGAATATTGTGTGCAATTCTGGTCACCGTATCTTAAAAAGAATATAGCAGAATTGGAAAAGGTACAGAGAAGAGCGACCAAAATGGTAAAGGGGATGGAAGGATACTGCTATATGGAGAGGCTAGAAAGGTTAGGGCTCATAAGAACATAACATAAGATATGCCATACTGGGTCAGACCAAGGTCCATCAAGCCCAGTATTCTGTTTCCAACAGTGGCCAATCTAGGTCATATGTACCTAGCAGTTTCCCCAAGGGACACAGGTTCCACAATGCTTGTATTGGTTCAAGCATTGATATCCTGGGTCCCTTCTTAATAAAGGTTTATGGACCTTTCCTCCAGGAACTTGTCCAAACATTTTTTAAACCCAGCTACACTAACAGCCTTTACTACATCCTCCGGTAACAAATTCCAGAGTTTGATTACACGTTAAATATTTTCTTTTATTAGTCTTAAATAGTTTACCCTGTAGCTTCATTGCATGTCCCCTAGTCTTTCTATATTCTGATAAGGTAAACAATCGATCTACGTTTACCCGTTCCACTCCGTTCATTAATTTATAGACTTCTATCATATCTCCCCTCAGCCGTCTCTTTTCCAGGTTAAAGAGCCCTAACTTCTTAGCCTTTCTTCATAGGAGTATTCTTCCATCCCCTTTACCATTTTAGTGGCTCTTCTCTGAACCTTTTCTAAAATCCCTATATCCTTTTAAGATACGGCGACCAGAATTGCACACAATATTCAAGGTGCGGTCTCACCATGGAACGATATAGAGGCATTATAATATCTTTTGATTTATTTTCCATTCCTTTCCTTATCATACCTAGCATTCTATTTGCTCTCTTGGCCGCTGCTGCACACTGGGCCGAGGGTTTTAACATGGTATCCACAATGACGCCTAAATCTTTTCCTGGGTGGTAGTTCCTAATGTGGAACCTTACATCATGTAACCATAGTTTGGGTTGTTCTTCCCTAGGTGCATAACCTTGCACTTGTCCACATTAAATTTCATCTGCCATTTTGATGCCCAGTCTTCCAATTTATCAAGATCCTCATGCAATTTTACACAATACTCTTGGGTTTTAACAACTTTAAATAGTTTTGTGTCATCTGCAAATTTGATAACCTCACTCGTTGTTCGACTTTCCAGGTCATTTATGAATATGTCAAAAAGCAGCGGACCCAGCACAAATCCCTGGGGTACACCACTATTCACCTTTCTCCTTTGGGAAAATTGTCCATTTAGCCCTACCCTCTGCTTTCTATCTCTTAACCAGTTCCTGATCCACAATAGTACACTGCCTCCTATCCCATGACTCTTTAGTTTTGCCAAAAGTCTCTCATGAGGGACCTTGTCAAAGGCTTTCTGAAAGTCCAGATACACAATATCAACCGACTCACCTTTGTCCACCTGATTATTCACTCCTTCAAAAAAACATAACAGATTAGTAAGACAAGATCTTCCTTGTCTAAAGCCATGTTGGCTGTCTCCCATTAGGACATGACTATCTGCATGCTGAGTAATTTTATTCTTTATGATTGTTTCAACCATTTTTCCCGGTACTGACGTCAGGCTCACCAGTCTGTAGTTTCCCGGATCACCCCTGGAACCCTTTTTAAAAATTGGTGTTACATTGGCGATCCTTCAATCTTCAGGTATTAGAGATGATTTTAATGATAGTTCACAGATTACTAATAGCAGGTCTGCAATCTCATATTTCAGTTCTTTCAACACCTTTGGATGTATACCATCCGGCCCAGGTGATTTGCTACTCTTCAGTTTATCTAATAGTTGTAATACATCTTCCCGATGTATCGATATTTCCTTCAGTTCTTCCGCACCTTTAAATACCACTTCAGTCATGGGTAAATTCCCTACATCTTCCTCAGTAAAGACCGAAGCAAAGAATTCATTCAGTCTCTCCGCTATCGCCTTGTCACATCTTAGTGCTCCTTTAACCCCTTTATCACCTAATGGACCAACTGACTCTCTCACAGGTTTTTTGCTACGAATGTACTTGAAAAGGTCTTTACTTTGCATTTTTGCTTCCGCAGCAAGCTTCTTCTCAAATTCTCCCTTTGCCTGCCTTATCAATGCCTTGCATTTGACTTGCCAGTGCTTGTGCTGTTTCCAGGTTTCGTCGTTTGGCTCTTTTTTCCATTTCCTGAAAGATGCTTTTTTGGCAACAGCCTCTCTGACCTCACCTTTAAACCATGCTGGCAGTTTTTTGGACTTCCTTCAACTTTTCTTAAAGGGTGGAATACAGCTGGTCTGGGCTTCCAAGATAGTATTTTTCAACAACAGCCAAGCCTGATGTACGTCTTTAACCTTTGCAACTGCTCCTTTTAGTTTTTTCTTAACTGTTTTCCTCATTTTATCATAGTCTCCATTTTGAAAGTTAAAAGGTAGTACTGTGGATTTCCTTACTATCCCTCCTCCGCTAATTAAATCAAAGGCAATCATGCTATGATCACTATTGCCAAGTGGCCCCAACAACCTTATCTCTTGCACTAGATCTGGTGTTCCACTAAGGACTAGGTCTAATATGGCTTCCCCTCTGGTCGGTTCATGAACCAGCTGCTCCAAGAAGCAGTCATTTATTTCATCTAGGAACTTTATCTCCCTAGCATGTCCTGACGTGACACTGACCCAGTCGATACCGGGGTAGTTGAAATCACCCATTATTATTACTGCGCTGTAACTTTTGTTAGCTTCCTTGATTTCTTTGAACATTTCATCATCCATTTGGTCATTCTGGCCAGGCGGTCGATAGTACACCCCCACTGCCATCGCCTTCCCCCTTTTACATGGAATTTCAATCCATATAGAGTTTACAGCAGATTTTGTTTCCTGCAAAACTTTAATCCTTTCTGACTCAATGCCCTCTCTAAAATATAGAGCAACCCCTCCACCAATTTGATCAGCTCTATCATTATGATATAGTTTGTACCCAGGTATCACAGTGTCCCACTGGTTGTCCTCTTTCCACCATGTCTCTGATATTCCAATCATATCTAACCTTTCATTTAGTGCTATATATTCTAACTCTCCCATCTTATTTTTTAGACTTCTAGCATTTGCATACAAGCATTTTAGAGAATGTATTTTATTCATATTAATTTGGCTATTGTTAGACATGGGTAATTTGGGATCTTTAAGCTCTGTCTGCTCCATATTTGAGGGCATTTGGGCTAGTTTACTCTTTTATGGAACCTCTCTCTGCTTTTGGTAGTATCCTTCAAAGATACATTCTTCCGAACCATCCGCTCTTGGGCGACTGTCGGCTTTCCCCTAATATCTAGTTTAAAAGCTGCTCTATCTCCTTTTTAAAGGTTAATGCTAGCAGCCTGGTTCCATCCCGGTTAAGGTGAAGTCCATCCCTTCGGAAGAGCCCCTCCTTTCCCCAGAATGTTCCCCAGTTCCTAACAAATCCAAAACCCTCATCTCTGCACCATTGTCTTATCCACGCATTGAGACTCCGGAGCTATGCCTGCCTTTTGGGTCCTGCGCGTGGAACAGGAAGCATTTCTGAGAACGCTACCCTGGAAGTTTTGGATTTCAACTTCCTACCTAAAAGCCTAAATTTAGCCTCCAGAACCTCCCTACCACATTTTCCTATATCATTGGTACCGACATGTACCAAGACAGCAGAGTCCTCCCCAGCACTATCTAAGACCTTATCTAGGTGGCGCGTGAGGTCCGCTACCTTCGCACCAGGCAGGCATGTTACCAGGCGATCCTGACGTCCACCAGCCACCCAGCTATCTACATGCCTAATGATCGAATCACCAACTATAACGGCTGTCCTAACCCTTCCCTCATGGGCACATGGCCCTGGAGAAACTTCCTCAGTGCGAGAGGGTTTTACATCACCTGGAGGACAGGTCCTAGTTACAGGATCACTTCCTGTCACCCCAGGTTGATGCTCTCCTGTCACGTGACCTCTCTCCTCCATGGCAACAGGGATGCTGCCAGACTGGAGGTGGGACTTCAGGACTATATCCCTGTAGGTCTCGTCTATGTACCTCTCTGTCTGTCTTATGCTTTCCAAGTCTGCTACTTTAGCTTCTAGAGAACAGACTCATTCCCTGAGAGCAAAGAGCTCCTTGCACCTAGTGCACACTTAAGACCTCTCGCCAACTGGGAGAAAATCGTACATGTGACACTCAATGCAAAAGACTGGAAAGCCCCCATCCCGCTGCTGGACTGCTGTCTACATCTTAGTTTTAAGTTTGTGTTTAGATCTAAGTTCTTTACTTACTAAGGGTTGCTATGGATATTTATACTAATAAAACTGTACCTAATACGTGTAATATACCTTGTTCACCTGAAGCTTAACTAATTTTAGGTCCTTAGTATATGATTGATTTGGGTAACGAGCTTCACCTGAGAGCACCTCCTGCCTTTTAAGATGTGTAAGTACCTATAAAGCTACGATTATCCCAGGGGTGGGTGGATGTGGGGAGGGAGGGAGGGAAATAATACTTATAAAAGAGGGCTGCTACACAGTACCCTGTCTTGTGCTGCTGAGGTAAGCTATATTCTGATTTGATTTAAATTATAGCTCTTAGTTCTCCTCTGTGTTTTAAATTTAAACTTAAACTGCTGCTACTAGGCCCTGACTGATTTAACAAAAAATAGTGGGTTCACAGATTAATTAGCTTTAATACAAAGAATTCCTTTTAGAAAATTACCAGAAGTATATACTCACAGTTGCAGATCTCTCTCCAGAAGTAGCAGTCCCTTTTTCTAGTCCTTCAAGACCAAAGGCCAAGGCTCTTCATCCTGGAAAAGAGATGGCTGAGGGGAGATATGATACAGGTCTATAAACTAATGAATGGAGTGTAACGAGTAAATGTAGATTGTTTATAGCATCAAAATGTAGAAAGACTAGGGGGACATGCAATGAAGCTACAGTGTAACCCATAGAAGACTAATAAGAGAAAATATTTTTTCACTCAATGTGTAATCAAACTCTGGAATTCGTTACCGGAGGATGTAGTAAAAGCTGTTAGTGTAGATGGGTTTAAAAAAGGTTTGGACAAGTTCCTGGATAAAAGGTCCATAAACCATTATTAAAGGGGGCCCAGGAAATTCACTGCTTATCTCAATACAAGCATTGTGGAACCTGTGTGTCTTTTTGGGAAACTGCTAGGTACTTGTGACTTGGACTGGCCACTGTTGGAAACAGGACACTGGGCTTGAAGGACTCTGGTATGACCCAGTATGGCATATCTTATATTTTTATGTAAGATTCCATTCTACTTTACCACAAGGGATAAGCAGTGGCTTTGCCCAAGCTTACCTTAATAACAATTAAGAAGTTTTCCTCCAGGAATTTGTCTAAAGCTTTTTTAAACTCAGCTACACTAACTGTTTTGACCACATCCTCTGGCAATGAGTTCCAGAGTTTAACTATGCACCATCTGAAAAGATAACTCTTTGAATTTGTTTTAAATGTACTACTTAGTAACTTCATGGTGCGTACTGTGGATTTTGTACTTTCTGAAATAGTAAACAATTGATTTGCACTTATCTGTTCCACTAAACTCAGGATTTTATATCTTCCCTCAGCCATCTCTTCTTCAAGCTGAAGCTCCCCAGACTCTTAGTTTATCCTCATATGATAGTCGGTCAATACCTTTTATCATTTTGTTCCCCCTTCTCTGTATCTTTTTCTAATTCTGCTATATCTTTTTTGAGCTACAGTGACCAGAAGTGCACTCAGTACTCAAGGTGCAGTCACATCATGGAGCGATACAGATGCTTTATGATTTTCTTTGTTTTATTCTGTTAGTTTCCCAATAATTCCTAACATTCTGTTTGCTGTTTTGGATGCTGCCGCACACTGAAGAGGAGATTTCAGCGTACTGTATACAATTGCACCTAGATCGTTTTCCTGAGTGGTGGCTCCTAATGGTGTAGCCATCATTTCAATTATAATTCCCTACATACTGTGCATTTCCACTTATCCACATTAAATTTAATCTCCCATTTGGATGCCCATTCTTTCTGTCTCCCAATATCCTCCTGCAATTTTTCACAATCTACATGCAATTTAACAGCTTTTAATAATTTTCTGTCATCAGATTTTGATACTTGTTCTCATTTCCAGATGATTTATAAATATTAAAATATGCTGGATCCCCATGTTCACCTTCCTCCATTGAGAAACATGGACATTTAACCCTACTCTCAGTCTTCCATTTTTTTTACCTTTTTCCAGTACACAATAGGACATTATCTCCTATTCCATGACTTAATGTCATCACAAGACTCTCATGAGTGGCTTTCAAATGTTTTCTGAAAATACAGATACATTATATCAACCATCTCCCTTTATCTACAGATTTATTCATGCCGTCAAAAACACGTAGCAAATTAGTGAGGCAAAACTTCCCTTGGCAAGTCCATGAAAACTCAGTCCCATTAAAATCATGTCTATCTATGTGTTCAGAAATGTTTGTTGTTTATAATAGTTTCTATCATTTTGCTTTTGTTCTGACATCAGGCTCATTGGTCTGTTGTATCCTGGATCACCCTGAAATCCTTTTTTAAAAAAATGGTGTTACACTGGTTGCTATCCAATCTTCAGGTACTAATGATAGGTTACAGATTACTAATAGTAGCTTAAACTCATTGGGAACCACATGATGTTTGAGAAAAACAGACTAGCTGTTTTGAAGATAGGACTGTCATCAAGCATCAAGAGAAGAGAAGAGTGATCAACAAACTAGAGGGAAAGCTGAGTTGGATGGGATGGGAGAAGGGACAGAATGGGGTAGCTGACTGGTGGGAGAGTTGGGTGGGGATTAAAACTGCTGAGAGGATTGGAGAGAGTGTGTTTTATTGGAAGAGAGTACGTGGGGGAGAGGAGATGAGCAATGGGGGGAAATGAACTAGAAAAGAGTGATGGAAGGGAGATGGAGAGGGGGAGAAGGGTTGAGGGAGAGAGAGAGAGGGAGAAAGAAAGTGATAGTGGGACTGCAACATACACTCCACTGCAAGCTCAATACTTAACCAACCCAGCTAGACTCACGACACCATCAAGATAAATGGTGTTGTCTTAATGTTGTCAAATATCCTCATGTTAAATGTTGTAAAGCACCCACATGTTGAATGTATCCCAATTGTGATGTGATGTAACCACTTTGATTGTAGGATAAGGTGGTATACAAGTATGTCTAAATAAATAAATAAATAGTGTTTAGGGAAGGCTCTGAAGGAGAGTGTGGGGAAGATGATGTCAATTTAGTTACACAAATTGCTTTGACTATGCCTTAAGAGCTAAGCTGGCCCCATCATTGTAGAAGAGCCCTGAGCCAGAGTTGTGTCATTGGAGTACACCTCCTTGCTTAGGGTACCAGCTGCTTTATCCTGTGATGTTCCTGGCTCTCACACTGAAGGGTTTTGTGCTAAAGTAGTCCTTGCTTGGAAATACTGAAGATCACCGCCATAGATAATACAGTTGTCATGGTTTATTCAGTTCCCTTGGAAGCCGAGAACATTTTGGTGAATACAAATTCCTTGTGCACACAGTTACCTATAAATTAATGCATGTACAACTGATTTGCGTGTGCAAAAATGTTCTAGTGTGCATAGAAAACTCGCATCTAAGGTTCATTTTATATGGAGTCACTTGTGAACAATTCACATAAATTCCAGTATTTCAGACCTATGCATGTGCTTTCACTATGGGCATGCACATGGACAGAGTTTGGGCAAAGCATGGGCAATGTGAACAATTGAATATCTAGATTATAAAACTCTTTCATTTATGAGCGTATTTGCGAAAAAGAAGGTGTGGTCATTTACACCAGCTCTAGGGCTGGTGTAACTTATTGTGCCTTAAGATACATTTGTATTTGTGAACTTAAACTCTGTTTTATAAAGTCAAGTGCATGCCTACTTACTTGGCTTTATAAATAGGTGCAAAGTATGCACATGAAAACACCAGATTATAAAATGACCCTTTTAAAATGCTTGAGCACAAAAACACAAAAATAACCACAAAAATTACAAAATTTTCATTTAAAGCACAGACTAACCAAACTGTTTTTTGACCATGTGCATCCCTATAAACAACTTCCATCTCCCATGGCAGAGCTCTTTTAAGCATCATTGGTACTGTGATGAGATTCGCAGGGCCAGGAATATCATGTTTCACAGTGCTGCCAATAAATCCCAGCGGCTGCAGGTTACTGGGTAGGGTCATGCCAGCGACAACTCTAATAAATTCTTCCCCCCACAGCTCCCTACTCACTCCCTCTCTAGATAGCTTTAAGAATATCTCTGTGTCGACAAACAACTTATTAATTATAGTTATCACCATGTAATACATATGTTCGCTGCTGTAACTTTATTTACTTTTTTGGCAATTTTAAGAACAAAGTACATTTTTTTGAAAAATGAGTTTATTTTATTTAGTGCTCATCTTATAAAAGGTAGAGTGAAACATTCAAAACTTTGAATTTAAAGCAAATGCAATTTATGAGCTTGTTCAATTTCATTCTAGAATATAGTTGTAGGACTATGCAGTGATATGAGCAGTCTGCAGTAAGTTACAAGGAGATGTCTTGTGGTGAGTTTCAATGACTTCGGAGATCTGGAGTATCTGAAAAGATATGGATGAACTTGCAAGGATGAGTAGTAATTCTTCTGCTGGAGGGTACAGATAGTTTCTACTAAATCTTAACATCTACAGCCCTACTTTTCATTTAGTAATATATCATCTGCAAATGTTACTTTCAGTCCTTCCAAGCTAAGGATGTTCATTTAAATTTCAGTATGGGCAGGAACATTTATTCCTGAACACATTATGTAATAATCACCTGTGAATCCCAGACAAACTACCCTAATCTAGATTATATTTTACCAATTAATTTTACTAACCCTTAACCCTGTTTTTTTATAGTAGACTACTGGGTCCACCAACAGAAATGATCTCCATAGACTTTAATGGAACATCCACAGGAAAAAACTTACACATTACAAGCGAGAGCTAAATTTATATTTCCGAGTTTGAGAAGCTAAAAGCCACAAAACATTAATATGTGCTACAGTTAGAGCTTTTAAATGTAGGTTGAGGGAGGAGTGGCCTAGTGGTTGGGGCAAGGTACCACAGGCCGGAAGATCAGTGGTTCAAATCTCACTAGAGAACAGCAACCTTGGGCCAGAAGGACTGGGGTTTCAAATCCCACAGGTCCTCCTTGTGGTCTTGGGCAAGCTACTTAACCCTCCATTGCCCATGTTCCCTGTAAGTATTAGGGTATCTGTCTCATATCCCCTTGTGTTAAATGTATCCCCCAATTGTGTTGTGATCATTTTGATTGAAGGATAAGGTGGTATACAAAACTGTCTAAATAAATAGGTTGTTAACCAATAAACACTGCTAAAACATCCTCACACAAAAATTAGGCATATTAATTTTCGTACAAATAGAAAAATCAACAAAAATTGCTATTTTCAGTTCATCCCAGCATCAACTAACTCAGCATGCCTGCTCAAAAAATGTGCTCACATCAGCATTTGTGAACTTCATGTTAGTTATGCATGCATGCATGGCCAGACATGCTAGAGCCAATCTGGAAGAGGGAGGAGGTCAAGGAGGGGTCACCAGGAGCCAGCACAAGGCATTTGAGCCAAACATGATGTTACCCTCCCTGTAAAACATGATGTTACCCTCCCTGTATATAACCCCTTGTACATAGCTCATCCTATAAATAGCACACCATGAAATCATCCACATCACTCACACAAATACCCACACATGTTAACACATGAGGAGTGGCTCAGTGGTTGGGACAGGTTATCTCAGGCCGGAAGGCTGGGGGTTCAATTCCCACATGGGGACAAGCAACTTCAGGTTGGAGGTACTGGGGTCTCTAGTCCCATGGCCACTCCTTGTGGCTTTGGGCAAGCCACTTAACCCTCCATTGCCTCAGGTACACTTAGATTTTGAGCCCTTCAGGGATAAGGGAATAAAAAGTACCTGTTAGTATATACATGTAAACCGATTGTAAAGAGTACAGTATAAAAAATAAATAAATAAATAAAATAAATGCCTACCCCTACTGACACTGATCATTGATTGTCTGAAGTGTAAACCACTTTGATTTCAGGACAAAGTGGTATATAAATCCTTATAAATAAATCCTTAACAGCCAGAGAAACATATACCTGCCTGAGTTCTGCAAATCCCATGGCTGATGAAGTCAAACAGAGCTGGAACCCACATCTCAGTCCAAGCCCCAGAGAACCACTGGAAAGCTGGCTGGGTTTTAGGATTGAAAGGGAGAAATAAAATAGCAGTTTGGTTGTGGCTGTGGTTTAGGATTGGAAAGAAGAAAATAAAACATAGCAACTTGGCTAGGGGTGCATCTAAGATTAAGGAGAATTTTGAATGAGACAAGACGGACAGCTTCAAGCCTAATGCTGAGGCACTGAGAGACTGGTGGCTGGGGCATGCTTGACTTGCTATTTAAAAGCACATAAGAACATAAGAAATGCCATACTGGGTAGACCAAGGTCCATCAAGCCCGGTATCCTATTAACAACAGTGGCCAATCCAGGTCACAAGTACCTGGCAGTTTCCCAAAAAGAAACACAGGTTCCACAATGCTTGTACTGGGGCAAGCAGTGGTTTTCCTGGGTCCTCTTTAATAATGGTTTATGGACCTTTCCTCCAGAAACTTGTCCAACCTTTTTTTAAACCCAGCTACACTAATAGCTTTTTCTACGTCCTCTGGTATCGAATTTCAGAGTTTGATTACACATTGAGTGAAAACATATTTTCTCTTATTTGTCCTAAATGGATTACACTGTAGCTTCATTGTATGTCCCCTAGTCTTTCTACTTTTTGATGGCATAAACAATCAATCTATGTTTACCCGTTCCATTCTATTCATTAATTTATAGACCTCTATCATATCTTCCCTCAGCCGTCTCTTCCAGGTTGAAGAGTCTTAGCCTTTTAAGCCTCTCCTCATAGATGTATCCATGCAGCCTCTTTACCATTTTGGTGGTTCTTCTCTATACCCTTTCTAATTCCACTATATCCTTTTTAAAATACAGCGACCAGAACTGCACATAATATTCAAGGTGGATTCGCACCATGAAACTATACAGAGGCATTATAATATCCTTTGTTTTATTCTCCATTCCTTTCCTTATGATTCCTAGCATTCTATTTGCCTTCTTGGCTGCTGCTGCACTGTGGGCAGAGGGTCTCAACGTGTTATCCACGATGATGTCAATCTTTTTACTGGGTGGTGGTTCCTAATGTGAAACCATGCATCGTGTAACCATAGTTTGGGTTGTTCTTTTCTAGGTGCATAACTTTGCACTTGTCTACTTTAAATTTCATCTGCCATTTGAATGTCCAGTCTTCCAATTTATCAAGGTCCTCTTGCAATTTTTCACAATCCGCTTTGGTTTTAACAACTTTGAATACTTTTGTGTCATCTGCAAATTTGATTACCTCACTCATTATTCCCATTTTCAGGTCATTTATGAATATGATAAACAGCAGCGGACCCAACACAGATCCCTGGGTTACTCCACTATTCACCTTTCTCCATTGGAAAAATTAGTCATTTAGCCCTACCTTCTGCTTTCTATCTTTCAAACAGTTTCTGATCCGCAATAGTACACTGCCTCCAATCCCATGACTTTTTAATTTCACCAAGAATCTCTCATGAGGGACCTTGTCAAAAACTTTGTGAAAATCCAGATACACTATATTGATTGGCTCACCTTTGTCTACCTGTTTATTCACATCTTCAAAAAAAATATTACAGATAAGTAATACAAGATCTTCCTTGGCTAAATCCATGTTGGTTTTCTCTCATTAAACCATGATTATCTACAGGTTCAGTAAGTTTTTTTATAATGGTTTCTACCATTTTGCCCGGTACTGACGTCAGGCTCACTACCTGCTCTTCTGATCCTTTTCCTATCCATCTCCTACGCCCCATCTCTTCCACTGTTGTCCCTTCCATCTCTCATATTCTCAACTTATTGTTATCCACTGCAGCTGTCCCTGCACCCTTCAAGCATGCTGTAGTTGCATCTCTCCTCAAGAAACCCTCACTTGATCCTATCTGTCAACCCATCTCCCTCCTCCCCTTTATTTCTAAACTACTTGAATGTGTGGTTCACCACTGTTGCCTTGACATTCTCTCTACTCAAGCCCTCCTGGATTCTTTACAATTTGGCATTCATCCTTTACATTCTACTGAAATGGTGCTTGCCAAAGTCTCTAATGACTTGTCCTGGCAAAACCCAAGAGCCTTTACTCTGTCCTCATCCTTCATGACCTCTCTGGTGCTTTGACACTGTTGACCACAACCTTCTCCTTGATATCCTGTCCTCGTTTGGTTTTAAAGGCTCTGTACTATCCTTTTTCTTCTCTTATCTCTCCCATTGCTCTTTCAGTGTTTGTTCTGGTGGATCCTCCTCTGCTGCTATCCCGCTCTCAGTTGGTGTATCCCAAGGATCTGTCTTGGGTCCACTCCTTTTCTCTCTATATACCCAGTCCCTTGGTGTACTCATCTCTTCCCATGGCTTTCAGTACCATCTTAATGCTGATGACTCCCAGATCTACCTCGCTACACCTGAAATCTCTCTGGCAATCCAGACCCAGATCTCTGCCTGCCTTTCTGACATTACTGTTTGGATGTTTCACCACTGCTTGAAATTGAACATGGCCAAAACTGAGCTTCTTATTTTTTCCCCTAAAACCTCCTCTCCCCTTCTTCCTTTGTCAGTCTCTCTGAATAACTGTCTATTCTTCCGTTTCCTTGGCTCACAACCTTGGGGTCATCTTTGACTCCTCTATTTCCTTCTCCACACACATCCATCTGTAACATCAACAAAATCCACCCATTCCTTTCTGAACATACTACTAAGACACTTATCCACGCTTTAATCATGTCCCTTCTTGACTGTTGTAACCTATTACTTGCTGGTCTCCTGCTGAATCATCTCTCTCCCCTTCCATCTGTTCAACACTCTGCTGAATGCACTTTATTGGTACAACAGAGTTAGTGGCAGTGGTGGAAGGAGAGGTTACTGTATCTAAATCTATGTATTTTATTGTATAACCTGAAGATACACTGCAATAAATTATTTGCAACAGTCCTGTTCATCTTTTGTCTGTCACAGCAGCTGTGGAGGTAAGAGGGCACCCTGTCTATTCCATTGTATGTTCATAGAATACATTTAAAGCTAAAAAAAATAAGCAGTCCCCAGTCCCAAATGCTGAGAATCCAGTCCCATAGAAGCATCAGCAGGGCAACCACATTCTTCTTCTCACCAGTCCTTTGAAGAGTGTCAGGTGTCAAGTAGTAAGGGAGTTCACTCATGGGGTAAAGAGATCAAAGGATGAGGTCATTACCAGTAGTGTGCCACAGGGATTTGTTCTTAGTCCGATTTTTTTTTTTTAACATGCTTGTAAGCGATATTGTAAACTGGCCATCAGAAAAGGTTTGCACCAGGATAGACACTCTGGAAGATATGAACAACATGAGGAGGAATCTGGTGGAGCTTAAAGAATTGTTTCAAATTTAGCAACTAAGATTTTTAAGTTAAGAAATGCAGGTTCATGCATTTGGGCTGCAAAAATCCAAGGGAGCGGTACAGTATGGGGGGTTAGGTACTTCTGTGCACTAAAGAAGAGTAGAAGTATTCATATCTGATAGACTTAAAGGGGTCAACATGTAGTAAAGGTGAAAGGTAAAACCAGAAGAATGTTTGGATGCATAGGGAGAGAAGTAGCCAGCAGGAAAAAGGAGGTAATAGTACCTCTGTCTAAGTTGCTGTTAAGATTTCATTTGGAGTACTGTGTGCAATTCTGAAGACCACACTTTCAAAAGGATATAAGTAGGATGGAATCTGTACAGAGGGCAGCTGCTAAAATGGTCAGTGGTCTTCATCATAAAGCATATGAGGACAGCCTTAAGGATCTCAATGGGCCCAATATTGATCAGGGACGGCTAGGTGCTCCTGCAGTGCCTAGCCGTCGCTGCCTACCTTTAATCCCAGATATTCAATACTTGGGTCATATACGACCCGCGCACTGAATATCCAGGGTCACCGCATAGCCTCCGCAGCTGCAGAAACTAACCAGGTAGCGGCGATATTGAGCCGCTGCCCAGTTAGCTCCTACGGGTTAAGCTAGGCCAGCTTTTGCTGTGCCTAGCTTTACACATGTGGTGTTAAGCAGGTAGAGGTACAATAACGCCGCTACCTGGTTAGTAACTGCCTAAGCCCACAACACGCCCCGATTCTAAGCAGTTAGCATCGGTGCAGTAGTAGGGGATATTCAGCTACACTAACCGGGTTAGTGCCATTGAATATTCCGTTCAGTGGCATTTACACGGTTTACAGGTCTGTAAACCGTTTAAATGCCTTTGAACATCGGGCCCAATATGTATACTTTGGAAGAAAGGCGAAAGAGGGGAAATATGATAGAGACATTTAAATAACTGTCGTAGAAATGCACAGGAAGCTGTGGAACGAGATAGCATAGAATGAAGGTGCAAAGGAATAGACTCAGAATGGGTGGCAGATGCATTGACCGGTCTTCCAGCAGAGGTGATGAAGGCAGTAACTGTCAGGTCTATATCAAGCAGCACTTATCCAGTTAGTAACACCTACGATCCAGATAAGTGCTGCTGACTGGTATATTCAGCAACTATATGTATCCAGTGCCAGGGCAATCCATGGGCAGAGCTGGGATGGAGCCGACCATTATTTGTAAAGCGGCGATATTCAGTGCTGCTATAACGATAACTATCCAGATAACTTAGGAGAGTGAAAAAGCAATCCTAAGGCTATCCAGATAACTAAATATCATCACTGGGCAGTGGTGTCACCGACCGGTGAGCGTGAATTTTGACCAATGTATCTGAATTCAAGAAAGCCTGAGACAAGCACAGAGCATCTCTAAGGGGAGGAAGAGATTGTGGAGTTTAACACTTGATATGGAAAGTCAGACTGGACAGGCTGTATGATCTTTGCCATCATTTTAATACGGTTTTATTCAGTCAGAAAAGGTCCCCTACAATAGCACCTGTGGCACAAAATTACTAATACATACCGAATTTCTTTTGTACCCTCAAACAACCCCTAATTATCTGGGAAGAAACACCTAAATTTACAATTTACAAACATCTAAAAACAAAAGCACTATTTACAGTCTGATCTGGAAGAAGCTTGTAAAATCAGGTCCATCTCAGGTGAAGTTCTGATTTTAACTCACACGAACTGGCATTTTGGAAAGTTTGTCTAGGAATAAGCTGGGATGTCTAGGACAAAACTTTCAAAATACCGGGGGAGAGGTGGCAGTGAAGGTGGGCATGTGTATGTTCCTTCTTAAATTGCTCTGTCTCTGCCCCAAAAATGCATGACCCCACAGATGTTTCAAAGGGCATGTGCGTGCATATGGCAAAACCAGGTACATGCATGGTTGCAGCCAGTTTTAGGAATGGGTTTGGGTCCAAAATGCACAGTCACAGACATGTGTACATATACTGTACGTGGCCATGGAGGTGTTTGAGGATGAGGGTGTCTATTCTATGGTACATGCATGTCCCGACCTCCCATTTTAGAAATGCAGACACGCGCAGCAAAATTGAAAGATCTGTTTATGTATATATGCATATTCCTTTGACCTGGGCAAAAATACTGTGGAAGTGAGAGAACATTTACCTCTTCTCCCTACAAGTATTGTTTTCATGAAACAAGCACATCACATGGTCAGGAGCACGTAGAGGCATGGACATGTCAGCAGCCAGCTCCTGATGTATGCAGGCCTTTCTGAAATTGCGCAGCAACATACATCTTCATAGGACCTCCCAGGCCAATCCTCCATCATGCCCCTAGCCCACATGGACATAATCGTGCTGGGAACATGTATATCCCCAGCTTTCTAAAATGCTTCCAAGGATATCTTTGTGATTTGCACATCTGAATGGGCGTCTTCAGACATACAGGTCACAAACAGAGCTTCTAAAATAACCCCTTATAACTTCTAAATTGCGTTAAAATGTGTGAGGGCAAATTTTAGATACTATATGGAGATCATAATTGAGACATCAAACTTGGGACATACACAATTCCGCCAGTAATTTAGAAAAGGCTCTGTGTAAAATGCATATAAGAACATGCAGAAGTGTCTGTGTATTTGCTGACATTTAAAGCCAGAGGAAAAATCAACAGAAGAAATTCAGTCACTTGCACATGAAAGCAGGTATTTTGAAATTTACACATATGAGGACCAGACCTTACATATGTGTGTCAGCCATTTTGCAAACCTGTTTGTATAAATGCCACTAATTAAATACTGAAGCAGCAATCTCTATTTATTTTCAATTTGGAGGGGGAAATAAACATTGGGGAATCAAGGAGGATAACTCCCTTAATTCTGCCTGTAAATGGCAGACCGAATCAAGCACATTTTAAAAACCTATTCGTGCCACAAATTAACTGTAAATCCCACATGGAAATTTTTGGTCGCACACATGCATTCACTTTGGGGGACATTCAGAACCCTGAATAATGGGATTGGACATCCAATCCCCGAACAGACCCTGGACGCAATACTGCAGCCAGCGTTCCCCGCACGCAGGGGCAGATCTACTGTGAAACTAATGAAGCTTAAGCTTCAGGGCCCCTAATCCCAGAGGGGTCCCAAAAGTGACTTTGGGTCTACTGTATGAGAAGGGTTTTAAAAATATTAATAATACAGTATAATTCAATGCAAAATAATAGTTAAAATAAAAATTAAAAGGTTATTAAAGAATCATGTAGTCTAGCCATAAATGAAAACATGGTCTGAGATGTAGTGGTTAAATTTTTTAAAAATGTGGTGGGGACTTCCGGTGATGTCACGGAGCTGATGGCGGCATAGAGGCCTAGCTCCGTCTGAATCCTGAGTTTACGGTGAAAATAGAGGCCCCGGCAAATAAAAAGTGGACGGAAAACGAAGAAACACCTTGGGGATGGCTGCGAGGAAAAAGTTGGCGAGCTTTCAATCTCCGTATGAGCGGCGGGAGCTGAGAGGGGCCGCAGAGTCTGCCGGCTCGGAGGACGAGGCCGATGGCGGGAGCTCAGAGGCAGAAGAGAGAGGTGTGAAAGAGGGCATGGAAGAGTTGCCATTAAGGCAATGGCTTAAAGCTTTCAAATCCGAGATGTAGGGGGAGATTAAGGCCATGAGGAAGGAGGTGAAGGAGACACTGATGGCGATCCAGAAGGAGGTGGGCTGCCTCGGACAGAGAGTGGAGGAGCTGGAGAGCCACGTGGAGCTCTGTGAGGAGGAGGTGAGAGAAGTGGCGGCGTTACAGAATAAACTACAAGCGCAACAGGAGGAGATGCAGGAGAAACTGGAAGAAGTAGAAAGAGCGCGTCGCAACAATCTCCGCATTCGGGGGTTGCCAGAGGAGGAGGCCTTCAAGGATTGTGTACAAGTGTTTCAAAAGTTGTGCAGCCATATTCTGCAACTGGGGGAAGAAACAGGTGCAAGAGTAACCACCATTGGAGTTGAAAGAGCACACAGAAGCCTGGGGCCGCGAAGGGAGACGCAGGCGAGAGATATTATAGAATGTCTGAGCAGTTTCCCCCTCAAAGAGCAAGTTTTAAATGCGGTGAGGAAATTTGGCAGGATTGCATGGGAAGGAAGGAGGTATTCAATGACCTGTCTAAAGGCACGCTGGAAAGGCGACGAATGATGAAGGAGGTCACTGCGTACTTGCTGGGGAAAGGACTGAGATACCGGTGGATATTCCCCTTCGGGCTTCTGATGACTGTGAATGGGATGACCAGGAGAGTGAGAACGGTGAAGGAAGCGTGGTTGACAATGAGAGAGCTGGGCTGTGAGAATCTCCCCCAGACGGCGGGGAAAGAGCAGCTGAAGCCCTATAAAAATAGACTGGGCAAACAGGCGGGATCGCAATGGCAGAGGGTCGGAGAAAAAGGGAAGAGACTGCAGCGACTATCCAAGGAGCAGAAAGAGGCGAGGACTGCGGAAGACCCCTGAGGAAGAGGGAGATTGTGGCCAGTTTTGGAATGTGAGCAACAGAGTATGGGGCGGTAGAACTCTATTAACTCTGTCTTAAGGACTCTGGACTTTTAGGGCTGACGGGGGGTGTAGAGGGGGGAGGTTGGTGGGGGAAGAGAGGGGGTCAGAGGGGTGAGGGTTGGTGAGAGGGATGGAGGTTGGGGGAAACAAGTGAAGGGATAAGACATGATGTCTCCGAATGGATGCATGGGTGAGAAATAGGGGGAAGGGGGGGAGGGGGTGGGGGATGGGAAGGGGGATGGGGGGTGGGGAAGAGGGGAGGGATATGATGACACAGTCTGGGGGAGAGGAAGGGGGATGGGTGAGAACCAATGTTGCGGATAGGTACAATCAATGTAAAGGGTCTAAATTCACCTGAGAAGCGCAGTTTGTTGTTTCGGGAGGTGGTAAGGGCCCAGTGGGATGTGGTGATGCTTCAGGAGACCCACTTGAGGAGGGGGGAGGTGGGGAGGCTGAAACATAGGCAATACCCGGATCAATATTATTTGTGTAATAAAGAGGGAGTAAAGAAAGGGGGGGTAGCCCTATGGGTGAGGAATGGGTGTGGGATACAAGTGGGGGGGTGCTTTAGGGATTCGGATGGAAGGGTGGTTGGAATAAAGGGGGAGTTCGGGGGGGGGGAGGATATTGTGATTGTGGTGGTGTATGGCCCAAATGGGAATCAAGGGGATTTTTGGAAGGAGGTGGGGAAGTTAATATAGGGGGCGGTTGGGGGGAAATTAGTAGTGGGGGGCGATTTTAATGTGGTAACAGACCCTGGGGTGGATAGGGAGCCGAAAGGGTGGGATGGTGGAAGTAAGAACAGACAAGGGTTGAGAAATTTGTTTAAAAATTTTAATTTGGTAGATGCGTGGCGGGCACTTAATAGGGAAGGAGGGAGTATACTTTTTACTCCGCCCCTCATAAGAGTTGGAGTAGGATTGATATGCTTTTATTGGATAGGACGTGGATGCTGGAGGTGGAGGTGGAGGAAGGGAATATTAGGACAGTTGCGTGGACGGATCATGGGGCGGTGGAGGTAAACTGCCAGCCCCAGCGGCGGGGTGGAGTGGTGTTCTGGAGACTGAATGAGAGCCTACTTAAGGATGTAAGGGTAGTGGAGGATGTGAGAAGGGCAATAAAGGAATATTTACTTTTTAATGATACGGGGGAGGTGGCGGAGGTGTTGGTGTGGGAGGGGTTGAAGGCTGTTATTAGAGGAAGGTTCATAATGTGGGGCGCCAGGAAGAAAAGGGAATGAGAGAGGAAGGAAGGGGAATTGGGGAAGGCGTTGAAGGAGGCGGAGGAGAAATATCGGGGGACTGGGGCAAAGAGGGATAGGGTGGAGATGGAGTGAGTGAGGGAGGAGTTACGTGACCTGCAGGTGGAGCAGGTGGCTTTCGCATTGCAGAGAGTGTGGCAAATACAGTATGAATTTGGGGACACGGCGGGCAGATTACTGACCCGTAGATTGAAGCAGCAGCAAGGGGCTGCGATGATTTATCAGATAAAGGGGTCGGACGGGAGAATATGTAGGAAGGAGGATGAGATAAGGGAGCAGTTCACGGAATATTATCAGAAGTTGTATGAGGAGATGGAGGGGGTGGGGGAACGGGATATAGAGGGGTATTTGGATGGGGTGACGTTAAAAGGACTTCCGGATGAAGCTAGGGTAGACTTGGAGGAAGAGATCAAGGGGGCAGAAATTGGACGTGCGTTTAAGGGGATGGGGGGAGGGAAGGCCCCAGGGTTAGACGGGTTGCCCGGGATTTTTTACAAGGTTTTTTTGGGGGAGATAGGGGACCTATTAGGGAGGGTGTTTAATGGGGTGTTGTCTCAGGGGGGGGGGAACTGTCACAGGGTATGTTGACTGCGGGGATTACAGTCCTGTTAAAACCGGGTAAGGATCCAGCACATTGTAGCTCCTATAGGCCCATCTCTCTCCTTAATGTGGATGTAAAAATTTTGGCTAAAATTCTGGCAGAGAGATTGGCAAAGTGGTTGCCGGGGATAATTAATGTAGATCAGGCGGGTTTCATCGCGGAGAGGCAGGCTGGATATAATATAAAGCGGGCAATAGCAGTAATTTGGGAGGCCAGACAGGAACAGGAGGATTTCATACTGATGTCAATTGATGCGGAAAGGCTTTTGATCGGGTGCACTGGGGGTTTTTAATGAAGGTGTTGGAGAAAATGGGGTGTGGGCCTAATTTTGTGAAATGGGTGAAGGGATTATATACGAGACCTAGGGCGCGGATCAAAATCAATGGGAGGTATTCTAGGGACTTTAGGTTGGGATGGGGGACGCGGCAGGGTTGCCCGCTATCTCCAGGAACAAGCAGGAATGAGTCTTCACATATGGGTACGTCGGTACCGACAGAGCCTGCGCGGGAATGCTCCCCAGCGTCCAATCAGAAAGCTTTTGGGAGCATCCCTCAGCGCCTGTGTGCTGCCTTCCCGCCTTTCCAACTGTCTCTCCTCAGTTTTCGTTTTTCCGCAGAGCCGGCAGGACGTCCTCCTGTCACCGCAGAAAAGTTTTTAATTCTTAATTCTTTAATTCTTGTTTTCTTGTGGTCGCGGCTGTCTCCCTGACTCCACCGGTACCGCCGGTGTTTTTTTCTTTTCTTTTCCTTAAATTCAGGGAATTTTTTTCCCTCAGTTTCTGTCTTAAATTTCTTGGGCCTTATAGGCCTCTCCATCATGGAGCCGCCTCCTTCTTTTCCTAAGAAGTGCCTAAACTGTGGCGGTACAGTTTTGTTTTTAGACTCCAAGAACTGGTGTCTAACCAGTTTGGGTCCTGACCATTTTCCTCCAGAGCCATTAGGCTGCAATATTGTGAGAAGAGATTTTCCATTTCGGGTTTCCCTCGATACCGAGTTCCCTTCCAGTGTCAGGGCACCGACTATTTCTTCTTCTCCACAAGATCAGGTAACCCACAAACAGTCTGTTAAGACTAGCCAACCCTTGAGTGATATGTCTCATGCACAGCATGATGACGGCTCCGGCCTTGTCCTCAAGGGTCCATTGGCTTCAAAACCCCGGGGGGAGTCTTCGGCCTCCAAAGCCTATCAGGGGTTTCAGATTGTTCCTGGGGCTCACCCCTCACAGAACATACCTGAGCCGTGCTCTGTGGTGGCATCCGCTTCGAGCGGTACCGATACCCAGGCATCCGCACTGGTGTTGAGCAATTCACTCCTCACCAGGGATCGACATCTGGATTTCTCGGTACCTTCGGGACCGGTCGATATGCCCCAGATTGACTTTCCAGTATCGGCATCAATGCCGATACTACCACAGACGTCGGTCCCCTCTAGACATGCATCGATAGACGCGCTTCCTTCGATGCTGAGTTTGGAATCGATCTCTAGTCTGGAAGACTGGGTACCGACACATCTCGGTACCAAAGCTTACCGGTTCCGGATGCTCGGTACTGAGGGTGATTACCAAAGGCTTTCAGTTACCTCGGTACCGCTTGAGCAGCCACCGATGACTGCTTCGATGTCAGTGTCGCCTTCGATTCCGACACAGCTACCGGTATCGGTATCGGTGCCGGTACCCGCAGTAACATCAGGGCCAGCTCCTTCCATGCTTCTTTCACCAGGATCGCTCCTTTCTATTCCAAGTTTGGAGTCGATACCTGGCATGGACGATGCAGTACTGACTGTCTCAGGTCATGACCTCCAGTACCA
Source organism: Ichthyophis bannanicus (assembly GCA_033557465.1). NCBI lineage: Eukaryota > Metazoa > Chordata > Amphibia > Gymnophiona > Ichthyophiidae > Ichthyophis > Ichthyophis bannanicus. The sequence continues at coordinate 602,506,056 of CM066034.1, forward strand.
ACATCCATCCCTTAAGGATCCTTCCTTGCACCGTACAGGATCTTATATTCCTATATTCTCAATTAGATCCTCTGGTGCCCAGGCTAGTTCTTCAGGGCTAGCCTGCCCAGGGACGGTTCCCTTTGGAGATCCTTCTTTTCAGAATTTTCTCCTGACTATAGCAACGTCTCTTGCTATTCCTATCCCTGGCTATGATCCTACTCAAGGCTCTCTTTCTACTAGAGAAAAGGAAAATATAATGCTTCCTTTACATCATTCCTTACAGGATCTTCTTCTACGAATGTGGGAAGCACCTTTAAGGGTTCCCTCACCTTCTAGAGCAACTGATCTTCTGTATCAGGTGCCCCCCTCTCCAGGGTTTCAAAAGACTCAACTTCCCCATCATTCCATTGTAGTGGAATCAGCAATGAGGAAGGTGAAAAGTAAGAAGAAGCACTCTTCTTACCCACCAGGTCGTGAGTCTAGGACACTAGATGCCTTTGGACGTCAAACCTTCCAGACATCCATGCTGTCAACAAGGATTCTCTCTTATATTTTTTATATGAGTCTATCCCTTCAGGAGGTCACAAAGAAATTATATCTTTTGGCTCCTTTTCTCTCAGAGCCCATGACTGTAGACTATTCCTTACTACTTAGTCATATTCAAAGTATCTCTTGGTTTCTTACTCGTGCTTCCCTAGACTCCTTTGAATCTGTTAGCAGAACTTCTGCTATAGCCATAGGGGCACGACGTAGATCCTGGCTCCAAGCTTCAGACTTAAACAGATGGGCACAACAAAGACTGGGTAATACTCCTTGCACTGGGGAAAATCTCTTCAATAAGGAGTCTTTACATCAGGTTGCTCAGTGCTCCACTGGCTTCCCTGTTTCTGAAGGCTATTCTAAGCCTTCTCCTTCCCCAGCAGGTAGGAAATGCCCTACCAAACCTTCTTTCCCTAGGAGAAGAAGGTTTCACTCTTCTCCTGCCCATCATACAGATGTTCCCAAGCAAGGGAAACCTCGCCCTGGTCTGAAGAATCCAAACTCTAGCCAGGCTGAACAAACCCAGCAACCATAGCTTCCTGAGGGTTACAACCTACAGTTGACTTCTTCTCAGTAGAAGTTTTTCACTGTTTTTTCCTTCAAAACTCTACACATGGATTCCTTTCCTCGGGACATCCATTTGTTCCTAGATATGCTGAGCTGTCAGGATATTCATGTCTATGGGTCACAGATTTCTCCTCTTCTTCCTACCAAGAAGAGAAGTTAACAACTATCCCATGATAGTTTTCTGTTCCAACATGAATTTTTTCCTTCCACAGACTTACCACATGGTAAGTCACCCTTCAGCTCCTGTTTCTCTACCCTCTCATCCAGGTTTCCCCTGAATGAGTGGTACCATACCACTGCAAGGCTTCTCTAGCCTTTCATTCCAGTGTGGAGTTTTTTCTCTCGAATAAACTCCCTTCTTTTCTCTGGGAAGCTCATCAGACAGGGACAGGAATTTCTCCTCTTCTTTTGTCTGTTCTCTCTGTTTTACACAGAAAGATTCTCTCTGCTGTCTTATTCAGCAGCTGCCCATGCAGGAGTTCCAGTGATTGGACTACTGGTACTTTTCCACAAGTTTCCAGTCTGTCTTCCACTACTTTCTGTCTGGCCTTAGTAGTAATTCCAAGATAGTGCTTTCATCTATCTTGGATAATCCTAATCACTTCAGGCTTATCACACTATCTTCTTTTCTTGCCATCTCCACTTTCTTTGGATTTGGCAGCATAGTTGACCTACAGCCAGTTTTATTTCCCAATTCTCCTGCATAATGCTCTCTGCAATCTTACAGAGAAGCTTTCTACTATGGGCCCTTGCTAGAGAGCATGGGGTTTTGTCTCTGATGACTATCCTATATGGTTGGGAAAGGCTTCCTCAGTCATTTTCCATGACTGTGATGGTTCTCCACACCCTATTATCTCCTGTTATAATACAGGACATAAGCCTTTTCTACATGAACGTCCAAAGAGTTTTCCAATTCCTATAAGGAATATGCTCTTTTTTCCTTGCAGCTTGTCCTCATGGTATCCTACTCCTTCATGGACAGCACATATTTTACTAATAACGCATGATACCCCTTGTGTCCCTCCAGTGGGTCTACCTGGTATCTCATCCTATGCGTTTTCTGTCCATTTACCATGCGAGAGTTCTACAGGACTCAGGACTTGCTGTTTACAGACTGATATTATCCTCTGTTTTTTCACGCAACCATCCTGGTTATTTCACTGGATAGCATTCCTGTACCATCTTAGCCAGGGGGAATAGATTCTCTATATATCTTCTCAAGTAGGTTCCACCTTCTTGTTATTAGATGAATCTTTCTCCTTCACATCTCCCATGTGAATGTTCTTATGGGCATATCTCTATCTGCTTAGTTGCAGACATTATCTTCAGTCATATGTATTCATGTATGTATATATCTCTATATACTTCTCTATAGATACATATGTCTGTAAGCTGTGTGTGCATATGTTATGCCCCTCCAGATCTCATTATATATATATATATATATATATATATATATATATATATATATATATATATATATATATATATATATCCGTCCCTATATATATATGTGTATCTGTCGAGATGCTTCTTATAGGTAGATATGTATTTACATACTTATCTCTCTAACTGCCTATGCTTATAAAGGTCTTTACCTTCCTAGAGGTTCCAGACAGTGGGCTTGCATATGTTCATACTGTCCCTCAGTATGTCTGGGGTATTATGCACACAACCACTACTGTGGTACTGACAGCTCCTACTTTAACTCTAGGTCTAGCTATCCCTGAAGCTCCATGCTTCAATATCTTTCCTATCTCTCACCAGCTAGGAAAGAAAGGGTGGATCTTCAGTAGATCTGAGGTTTCAGCCCTTCAGACATCTGTCCTCCTTGGGAATACGGGCTTTTTTCCCATACCCCTTCTTCCCTCCAGGACTGGGTTAGTTTGTCCAAATTGGTCAGTCTTCCTCTTTTGCTCCTAAATGTTAATGACTCTGTAGCCAAAAGAGTTTTCAGGTTTTTCCATAAAGCTTTCCACTAAAGACCTGCCGTTTTTATACTACCCCAGTTGACACCTGGGTCACCTGCCAATTCCAGACTTGGACCTTCACCTTCACTTCCGTGAGGTCACCTTGAAGATTTCTCCACTGGATCTCCAGTAGACTCCATCAGCCTCTCTACTTCCTTCAATCCAGTAGGTGAGGTCCATATTGTGATTGTTCATTCAATATTTTTCATGATAATTATCATACATACCAAGGACTCCTTTCCTGTAGTCCTTAGCTTAGCTGTTTTTCTACAGCTCCTCTCTTTTCAACTCCTACCCACCATCCCTCATGGGATGCCAGAGATCCATGTGTGGGAAGTGCAGTCCTGTCTCAGGGACACGCAATTTATGGGATCTCTCCCTGGCATCTAAAGCTAGGGAGTCCCCATATGTGAAGACTCATTCCTGCTTGTTCCTGGAGATAGCACAGTTACTTACCTGTAACAGGTGATCTCTGGGAACAGCAGGAATAAGTCTTCACAACCCACCCACCTCCCCTAGGAGTTGTATCTCTCTATCTTCCTTTCCTCTTTCTCTCTCTTTTTGTCTCAGCTATAAAACTCAACTGAGGAGAGACAGTTGGAAAGGCGGGAAGGCAGCACGCAGGCGCTGAGGGATGCTCCCAAAAGCTTTCTGATTAGACGCTGGGGAGCGTTCCCGCGCAGGCTCCGTCGGTACTGACGTACCCATATGTGAAGACTTATTCCTGCTGTTCCCAGAGATCACCTGTTACAGGTAAGTAACTGTGCTATCTCCACTATTATTTGCTTTAGCCGTAGAGCCGCTGGCGGATTCTATGAGGGTGAATGACAGAATAGTTGGGTTAGTAAGGGAAGGGCAGAATCATAAGATTTCTTTATACGCTGATGACATCCTCCTGTATTTGTAACCCTCAGGTATCCTTGCCAGCAGTGATGGGGGAGGTGGGTAGGTACGGAGCGGTATCGGGGTTTAAAATGCATATAGACAAAATGGAAGTTATGAAGGTGCAGCTGGCTAGGGACATAGAAGAGGGTTTGAAGAAGTTATATCCGCTGCGATGGGTTAGTAAGTCTTTAGGGTATCTGGGGGTGCGGCTCACGGCCCGCTATGAGGATTTGTATCAGGCAAACTACCCACAGCTGCTTGGAACTATTAGTAAGGATTTAGAGGGGTGGATGCCGTTGGAGGTCTCATGGGTGTTTGCCTGTAATTGTGCTCCACGTAAGGGAAACCTGCTGCCAATCACTGATCACTTCAACGGCTCTAAAATCGCTGCAGCAGAGGCACGATTTAAATCGGGGAGAGCTAAGAAAATCAGCTGTTTGCCTGTAATTGTGCTCCACGTAAGGGAAACCTGCTGCCAATCACTGATCACTTCAACGGCTCTAAAATCGCTGCAGCAGAGGCGCGATTTAAATCTGGGAGAGCTAAGAAAATCAGCTGTTTGCCTGTAATTGTGCTCCACGTAAGGGAAACCTGCTGCCAATCACTGATCACTTCAATGGCTCTAAAATCGCTGCAGCAGAGGCGCGATTTAAATCGGGGAGAGCTAAGAAGATCAGCTGTTTGCCTGTAATTGTGCTCCACGTAAGGGAAACCTGCTGCCAATCACTGATCACTTCCACGGCTCTAAAATCGCTGCAGCAGAGGCGCGCCCGCGCCTTGCGGGCCTCGCTAGAGGGCCCTTTGGCGTGGCCCTTAGGCGTGTCACTTAGGCTAAAGAAGGATTTGACACGGAAATATCCCTGCTTCATAGCAGCAAACAATACTTCATTAACTATAGGAGCAAGCATCTAAATGCACGTATTAGTTTCAGTATTGCCCTCTATTGTCTGGAAGTAAATATCTGGTATATTCTGTTAATGCCACTACTATTTATTTAGTTTAAATAGTTTCCTACTACTTTCACATCAGATCGTTTTATCTATTTTGTGTATTGTAGAGTACGATTATAATTTTCAACACCAAATTCTTCTTTCTGCACTCCACCAATGAAGATATTTTATTAGTTACTAAAGGTCAAACCACACTATCCTTCGGTGGTTAAAGGTAAGGACAGCAACCTTCGACCATGGCAGTGCCTTCCTACCACCCCAAAATTCTCTTCAACAACCTACTCTACCCCCAGAAATTACACTTACACCCCCTATACATATGGTTACCAACAATCATCTCGACATATCACATGCTTCACTGTCCCCCACCGAGCGTACACACTAAAGCCAGAAACAATGACAACGACATTAAACAGCATAATCATTTAAATCCAGAGGCATACCCTAAAATGCCCTATAACCTAAACACCACATCCATAGAACTTATGAACACCAGATCTGTAAGAAACAAGATCAATATCATCAGAGACCACATTGAGGATCAACATCCTGACATCTTATGCATTACAGAATCCTGGCTCAACCCCACTGACAACGTTCTCCTCAACCAATTGGTCCCCCCCTCTTACTCCGCCTTTAACAACCCTTGCACTCACAAAAGAGGAGGTGGAGTGCTAATCATCGCAAAAGACTCACTAAAGCTTCAAACTATCACTGCTAACAGCTCTGACCAATGCAGCTCTATTGTAGTGGGAAATAAGCATTTAGCCATTTGCCTAATTTACAGAGCCCCCCACGCTCCAGCGGAAGAACTAACCTCCATTCTTGAAACCGTCTGTGCAATCAACACGAACCACAAACCGCTAATCCTACTAGGCGACTTTAACCTCAGCTCCGCCTCAAATAATGACAAGGTAACCTTCCTACAAGCAATGGACTCTTTACAATACACCCAGCTTATAAACACTCCCATGCATAGATACGGATCCATGCCAGATCTCATTTTCGCACCAAAACACATCATGGACAAGGGCTTCATCTCGTCACCTGTAATCACTCCGGTTCCTTGGTCTGACCACCACAGAATCAAATAGAATTCTTAAACAAAATGGATAAGCTTAAAAATACACAATCTGCTTCATTTAGGCTAAGAAGATTCAAAGCTTTCAAAAAAGAACAGTTCCTAAAAGAAACACTACCTTACCTTAATTTAAACGAACTCGATCTGACCAAGCAAGTTAACAATTGGTACAATACCATCAACACAGCAGCGAAAACTAACTTAGTCATAAATTCGAATAACAAAAGACCTCACGCACCATGGTACTCCAATAGCATACGCCACGCTAAAAGAGAATTAAGAAAGCTAGAACGCCATTGGAGACGTTCCAAATTGCCCACCTCACAGAACTCATATTCTACACAGCAAATTAAATATAACAATCTTATCAACGAAGCAAAACGAGAACATCACACGAACACAATCATGAGAGCGTTCAACAAACCCAGAGAACTATTCGAGATAGTAAAAAAACTTACCAATGAACCTAGCCCTGACATAGACATACAAGTCAACCCTCAAATATATGCAAATTTTCTTCAGGAAAAAATAGGCCATACACCGCCTCAAAAATTCACAGGAACCATCAGTCTTACCATACCCGTCTCAAGTTGGGAAAGGTTCCACATTCCTTCAACCAAGCAAATTTCAGACATCATCTCTTCTCTCAACACAAGTACCGCACCCACCGATCCTTGCCCAGTCCTATGGATCAAAGCAACCAAGCAAAACTTCCTCAGTTTCTTACACAACCTTGTTACCAACTCCCTAACTCAAGGAACAATGCCAGAACAACTAAAATTAGCCACAATAAGGCCTATCCCCAAGAAAACTAACTTAGAGAAGAGCAATCCAGCAGCATACAGGCCAATCTCCAGCATACCTCTCCTAGCTAAAATCATCGAAAAAACAGTCCAACTACAACTCCAGGACCACATTGACGAACATGCCCCGCTCGACATTCACCAACATGGCTTCTGCCCTAACCATGGAGTTGAAACCTTGCTGCTCTATCTGTTCAATGACATCATCCACACTATAGACAATTACAATCAAGGAACCTTAATGATTTTTATAGACATATCAGCGGCCTTCGACACAGTGGACCACAGTATCCTACTAACCAGACTCCAGAGCATTGGTATTACCGGCACTGTCCTAAGCTGGTTTAAATCTTACTTAACTGACAGTCAGTTCAAGGTAAAAATTAATAACATCACCTCTCTACCCACTAAGATTAAACAAGGTGTTCCCCAAGGTTCTGCGCTTTCATCTCTTCTATTTAATATATTTATCCAGCCAATCTGCAACATCATGGTTGCCCATCAAATAGATTACACCATTTATGCTGATGACATAATGATTTACACGACAATCAATCTTAACAGCCCCGAATATAACAAGATTACGAACTGCCTCGACAACATGTCTGCCTGGCTCACGCTCAACAACCTCGCCATGAACCATAACAAGACAGAGGCTCTCATCATTACTCGAAACACTGACTTCAGCCCCCCTCCTTTTATTAAATTTAAAAATACAACAATACCTTTAAAGGACGAAGTAAGATACTTCGGAGTAACCCTTGACAAACGACTCAACCTTCAATCCCACATCAGAAAAACTGTTAGAAGCGCTTACTACAGAATGAAAATAATCAGACGCCTGAAGCCCCTTCTCTCCCAACAACATTTCCGCTCAGTCTGTCAGGCACTAATAACTCCAATTCTTGACTTCTGTAACCCTATTTACAACGGAATCCCGAAACACTCACTCAAACCACTGCAGATGGCTCAGAACACAGCTGCCAGAATAATCGCCGGCTCTTCAACTCAAGCCCACATCACCCCAATCCTCAAAGAACTCCACTGGCTCCCAATAAGCCTTCGTATCAGATACAAGTTGGTCATCAATATATTCAAAATCAGACATAAGACCTCAGCAATCAGTCTCCAAGCCCTCTTATTCCCTAACACCAGCAAAAGACCAAGAAGGAAAACCTCAGCTGACACCCTCAGCACCCCAAGTAACTACACTAAAGTTTGTAAACTCACCTCACAAAAAGCACTTTCCTTATCGGCCCCTCTAATATGGAGCGCTCCCCCCCCCCCCGACCTACGATCAATTGAGGAACTGAAGGAATTCCGAAAACAACTAAAGTTTGTTCTTTTCATTGAGCACTACGGCTATGACACCTAACTAACTCATATTAATTTTAACATCTTAATATTGTGTTTTTTGTAATAGTTCACCATGTTATGTATCCCATCTTTCACTTCCCTTGCCTATGTTTAGCCTTTGTATGTCTTTGTAACCGCTTTGATTGAAGGAAAAGGCGGTATAAAAAACCTGTTAAATAAATAAATAAATGGGTGGGCCGGATTGCAGCGGTTAAAATGAATGTGCTGCCGCGCCTGCTATATTTGTTTCAGGCCTTGACGGTAGAAGTACCGGAAGGGGCAATGAGGGCACTGCAAAGGAGGGTATTTAGCTATATCTGGAAGAGGAAACCCCCAAGAATTGCTCGGGAAGTATTGTACGCGGATAAGGAGGAAGGGGGCTTAGGGGTGCCTAATCTGAGGGATTATTATAGAGCCGCGCAGTTAACTCATGTGCTAGGGTGGAGGGGGGGAGGGGAGAAGAAACCGTGGGTGAGCTTAGAAAAATTAAGGGTTAAAGGAGGACATCTGGAGGCCTGGGTATGGGCCCCCGAAAGTGGAGAGGGGGGAGTTGGGGGAGGGCTCGCCGGGGATGAGGCAGGTAGTGAAGTTTATGGGACAAGGTAAGAGAGCCTGAGATTGTAGGTAGGGGGACGGGGTTTTCAGTGATGACTCCATGGAGGGGGTGGAGAGCCTTTAAGCTGGGATGGGAGGGGGGTCGGTTTGAAGTTTGGAGGGGAAAGGGGCTGAAGCGTAGTCTGCAACGTTTGGAAGAGGGGGAGTTTAAAAGTTTTGAGGAGATATGGGAGGAGTTTGCTCTGGGGGAGGAGGATAGGTATGCGTACTTGCAAGTACGCTCCTTCCTACAAATGGAGTTGGGGAAGGTAGGGAGGGAGCGGGAGGTGTCGAGTTTGGAGGTGATCTGGTATGGGAAGAGAGGGTCGAGGGGGATGATTTCGGGCTTGTACAAAGGGGTTAAGGGGGAGGGGGGGAAAACATCGGTATATGGTCGAGTGGGAAAGGGACCTGGGGGCGTCAATGTCGGCAAAAGATTGGAAAAGAGTGTGGGACCAGATAAAGTGGGGGCCCAGCTCGAGTAGAATCAAAGAAAACAGCTATAAAGTGATGCTGCGCTGGCATTATACGCCAGAGAGATTACACCGGATATTTCCAGGAGCATCACCTCTATGCTGGCGGGACTGTGGGGAAAGGGGTACTTTCTGGCATATTTGGTGGAATTGTGAAAAGGCTCAGGGGTATTGGAAGAGGGTCCTGAGGTGGATACAGAGGAAATTGAGGGTGGAGGTGGGCTTGGCGCCAAATATATGTTTGTTATCTTGGTGGGGGGATGGTCAGGTGCAGCAGGGGGGTAGAATGGTGATGGCATGCCTCAGTGCGGCAAGGTGTGAGGTGGCGAAGGCTTGGAAACATAAGGAGCTGCCGCCTATGGAGCAATATGAGAAGAGGCTTAGGGAGATGGTTCTTATGGAAAAGCTTACAGCAAGTCATAAGCAAACGGGGGACAAGTTTGAGGTGGTGTGGGGGAAGCTGTGTCGGGTTCTGGGGGTGAGTTAGAAGAGGGGGGAGGGGGGTAGAGGGGAGAAAGGGGGGAAGGGGGATGGAGGGGGAGGGGGGTAGATCGATTAGGGGGTAATAACGAAAAAACCAACTGACTGGTGGGAGAGGGGGCTACCACAGATGTTGTAGTATGGAGGTGAACGGAATTATGTAGGGGTGATCATGGTTAGATGTGGTACAATGGTTGGGGGATAAGGGATGGTATGTTGGGTGCTGGGATATGCATTTGGGCAGTGATATACGGTTTACTTTTGACATAGTGGCTAGCATATGTTTAAGGGGCTTGGTTGGGTAGCCTTGGTGGATGTTAGATATTTTATGGATGGATGATGTATTGGGGGAGTGGAGGAGTAGCCTAGTGGCTAGAACACTGGCTTGGTAACCAAGCAAACAAGGTTTGATTCCCACTTGCACTCCTTGTGGCCTTGGGCAAGTCACTTAACCCTCCATTGCCTCAGAAGAAAGGCCTGGCAATCTACTTTCAGTGACACTGCCAAGAAAACCCAGGAGCTTCTGGGTCACCAGGAGTCAGGACTGACTCAAAGGCACACATTGCATTTTTTATGTATTGGGATCATTTGTTTGTATTGGGTGTTGTGTCGGAGTTGGTAATAAAAATTTAAAAAAAAAAATTGTGGTGATCTGTCGTGGAACAACCCCATTGAAGAAGATAACAGTAGTTACCCAGACCTCATTGCTGGTTGCAAAGGGGCCCCCATAACAGTTCAAGCTTCAGGGCCCCAAATATGTAGGTCCGCCACTGCTCACACATATAGATGGCTTGTGCAGGGAGCATTGGACGGGAGCAGAGAGGGGGCAGAGCGGGGGCAGATCCACAAACCTGGACGTACAGGGCCGATTCAGGTCACGTCCCTGAATGTCTGGCATTGACAAGATGGACGAGGGACTTACTTCACCTTGGAGGGTCGGGTGGCGAGGAATCGGGGCTTGGAGCTATGTCTGCACTTGCGAGCTCCTACTGTGCATTCCGGTGCCATGGCAATGGGAAGCCATGGCACTGGCACACACGCAGGGGCTCTGTGCAGGGAGGATAGGGAGGCACTTGGATGTCGGCCAGCACAGAATGCGGTTCGTGCCAGCCCATCCAAGTGCCCTGATTCTGCGGTAACATACAACTCCCACGGTTGCAGAATCAGGTCTGTCTGGGGACCATTCATTTTCTGCATGTCCGGATGGCCCGGAAATGCAGAGTTCAGGATTGGTCTCCACATCAAATAGAGAATAGACATGTAGAGTTTTGACCCATTTACATATGGATGCTGTTTCCACTTGGCACGGTTCTTTCTAAATCAATCTGATAGGCAGTTTATCATTCTTGGCACGGTTCTTTCTAAATCAATTGAATACGGCCAATGGTCATAGCAAACTTTGTTTTAGCTACTTTCACTGGCTAATGCTAAGCTGTCAGTCATGCAGTACATAATCTAGTTTACAACAATACAGGTTTACTTTCTTTAAAAAAAGATTTTTAGAAACAGTTTAAACACCATTGTAAATGAGGGAGTAAAATGCAAGTGATACCATCTTTCACCAGGTTTCATTAAGATTTAAACAGAAGAAATTATATTAATTTACACAAATGCAAATACATTTTCAAAGTAGCACCACTTAAAAGAGAACAATCTGGTGATTAAACTGATTAATGATATGAACAGAGTTACATCCAAAATAACCTTTGAAATTTAAAAATGTCTGTTTCAATTAAAGCTGCTCTGACAGACAATAATGAGGTTTCTCATTATCCACCTTTTATTTCAAATTAATGAACGCCGTGGGAAAAAAAAATCAACATGTCCAAAGAGAGCTTCTTGTTGCTATGAAACTATAGACCATATGGGTTAACTCGAAACATGATTAGAGAACTTTTTAAATTTAAACCATATATTCTGGAACACCAAAACATCCTTTCATTGAAAAACAATACAGCTGTGGACAAATCTTCCATTTATCTAAATTTTGTAAATTTAACACTGCTAGCATTACCCTAGATAGACAAGGCTTATCCCACTGAACATACACCATTACATGGCCAAAAACAAAATAATTTTGAAATGTTGCTTTTCTGTGAAAAGCTCTGAGAGACTGCAGCTTTCATTCACTGGGGTCTCTAGTCCCATAGCCACTCCTTGTGGCCTTGGGCAAGCCAGTTAACCCTCCATTGCCTCAGGTACGCTTCTATTGTGAGTCCTTCAGGGACAAGGGAATGAAAAATACCTGTTTGTATATATCTGTAAACCACTCTGATACGCATAGTAATGGGCGGTATATCAAGTGCCTAAACCATAAACTATAAACACACAGGAAAGACAACTCCTGGACCTCATATTTATGCCTTCTAACACTCCCGCTGTATCTCATCAGTCATCTATTACAACTCTCTCAGTACCATGGTCAGACCTTGCGGCCATCATCTTCCCAATCCACCTTATGTTTCAGCAGATTACCCAAGAGCCTTCATCTCACATCAACTGAAGATTCAGAGACTTCAACAAGGAACACTTCAGAAAAACTGTCATTCCCCAACTAGACACTATTGCAGCCTCAAACTCAGACATCAATGACTTAATCCAAGGCTGGAACAAAATACTATCCGAAGCAGCTCTCACCCATCCAAAAAAAATATACAAAGAAACCTAGGTCCAAAGCCTCATGGTTCTCAGCTCCCTTCCAGAATCAGAAAAGTGAACTTTGCCACCTTGAATGAAAATGGAGAAGTTCAAGGGATCCATACCTAAACACAACCTACATGGAACAACTTAAATTATACAATGACGAAACACTTAAACGTAAAAAGAAACACCATTCTAATCTCATCAACAAAGCCCTAAACAAGCCAAGAGAACTCTGCCATAGCGAAAAATCTCCTAAAGGAACCATCGAAAGGAAGATCACAGCATATTCCAAGCCCTCAATACAACAACTTCTGCACTTGGCCCAATGCCACTGTTGCTATTGTTGCCATTACTGTCACTTCATGTTATCACCATAGCTTTCCCTCTTTGAACCAATGTGGTGAGAGCAAGGAGGACTGGTATTTGGTTCTGGTCTTCATTTGTAGTGATGTGAATTTAACACAGTACCATAGCAAATGAGGGCAGATAAAGATCAGCATGGACAATCTAGACTAGTGGCTCCCAAACTGTGGGTCGCAACACCAAATGGAGTCACAAAATCCTCATTTGAGGTCGCGATCACACGTTGTGCTCAGGGGAGGAACAATTGTCCTATCAGGCATTTAGGCAGAGCAGGAACAGCATAAGGTAAGGTGATCACTCTAAATATTGACAGTCAATTTACTTCAACTCCAGCCCTTGTCCCCACCACCGCTGTCGGCAATCAAAGATAGCACAGGCGCCTAGCCTTCCCAATACAGGTACATGTGTGCCTCTAAGACTCTAGCAACTATCCCTGTCACGCCCCCTCTGACACAACAAGGATACATCAAAGGGGGCAAGACATTGGGGCTGGTAGGGTCTTATAGGTGAATGCGTGCTTGTATCAGAAAGGCCCCACTTCCGTACTATCTTTGATTGCCAGTGGGGACGAGGGCTGAATTTCAACATAAATGTCTGGTACACATGTTGAGAGGTTGGTGGATCAATGCAGGGCAAGGGGAAGAAAAAGAAATGGGAAATCCGATATATGGAATTGGAGAGAGACAGAGGAAAAGCTGGATGGAGGGGAAGGCATTGGGTGACAGAGTGGTGATGCTGGACATAGGGAGGGATATAAAGTGACAGAGGGGTTATGCTAGACATTAGGGAGATAGAGGGATGATGCCATATGTGGGGAGGAAGGGCCAAAGAAGATAGAGATGTTGAGGCTAGGGAGACAGAGAAGGATGTTGCTAGATGTGGGAGAATAGGGAGAGTGAGGGAGAGAGAAAGCAGGGGAAAGATGAGCAGGGAAGGGGAAAGAGGAAGAGGAGGAGAGAGAGGGAAGACGGGCGAGAGTTAGGAAAGATCGGGGAATAAGACATTGGGGAAAGAGAGGTGGAGAATGGGAGGATAGGATTCAGATTGGAGAGCTATGATGGATGCAGTAAAAAGGGAGAAATTAGGGACTGGACAGTAAGGAAGAAGAGGAGTGAAATCTGACTGGACAGAGTTAGAAATTATAAATGGAAGAAAGCTGAAAGGAAAATATCAATGTAAAGATGGATGTAGGAGAGCAAGCAAAGAAGACAGGAGGAGAGCAAAGTGGCAGATGGACTGCAGACTCTGGAAAAGAGAGTTAAGAGAAGACAGAGGATGCAGAAACCAGACATCAGGACCAAAGCAATTAGAAAAATTAAAATAGCCAGCCACAAAGGTAAAGAACTTATTATTTTCAGTTTAATGACTGGAATATATCCGTTTTGGATTAGTTTATTTCTCTGGTGTTGCACAGCATGCAGATCCTGGCTTCTTGTGGTTTCAATTTAATTTTTGCCTATGAGATGGTGCAGGACTGGGGGAAGATATTGGATCAGCGAGGAGGAGAAGGAAGGTTGGATACTAGACCACCAGGAAAGGGGAAATAAGGAGAATGCTTGACGTGATGTGACATAGAATAGGTTGTTTGTCAGGGAGATGCCTGACATGGGGGAGGTGCAGAGCAGGGAGACAGAGGATATGCTGGACATGGGGGAGGGGGAACAAGGGAGATAGATGAGATGATTGACTGGGGAGGGAGGGAGATAGGAAAGCTTGACATGTGGAGGTAGTGAGCAAGGAGATAGAAGTTTCCGGATATGAGGACTGGTGACACTGGTGAAGATGACTGGTGAGACAGACAGAGGAAATGATGGCCTTTGGGGGGCAACTAGGGAACAGATGAGATAACAGTCATGGGGGGAAACTATGAAAATAGAGGAAATGCTGGACATGGGAAGGAGGAGATGTTTGACATTGGGGGTTACTGGGGAGGTGAGAGAGAAGAGATGCTGGACATGGAGGGTGCAATGACTGGTGAGACTGAAAATTAAGGGTGGGGCTAGGGAGACATACAGAGGAGATACTGGGCATAGGAAGGAGGAAGAGAGACAGATAAAAGAGATACTGGGAATGGGGGATGAGATGCTGGACATGAGGGCAGGGCTAGGGAGGCAGTTGATGCTGGAAATGGTGGGGAACTAGGGAGACAGAAGAGATGCTGGACAAGTGTTGGAGAGACTAGGGAGGCAGAAAGGAGTTACTAAACATGGGATAGAGAGGAGAGAGACCTGGATGGGGAAGTTGAGAGAGGAGAAAGCGAAGATACTGCACATAGGTGGAGGAGACAGGGGGAGAGTGAAAGACCGGGCAACGAGGCTTGAGGAGAGAGAGATGGGAATGCGAGGGCTGGATGAGGGAAAGTGATGGAAAGCTTTAGGTAAATGCAGTAAACAGCGAGAGACTAACAACTAAATAGTAAAAGGAGAAGAAAGAAAATGGAAAAGAAGAGATTATGTCATCACCTACATCAATCTCTAACACTGAAGACAGGAGGGGAAAGAAGAAATTGCAAATAGACAGGTGACCCTGGAAACAAGAGTTCAGAGAAAATGGAGGAAAGCAGAAACCAGAGCCACACGATTAAAACATTAAAAAAAACAAAACAGAAAACAAGGTAGAAAAAAGAATGTTATTTTCTATTTAGAGACTGGAATATGTGAGCTTTTGGAATGCACATCTGCCAGGACTGGTGATAGATATGGCTGGGGACCAGTTTAGGGCAAAATTCTGGGAGAAGATCTCAAAGCCCACTAGCTTTCTTCATACTTTAGACATACACACTGTAACCCCCACAAGGGGTTAAGTTTTTTTACCTGAGAGGGTGTTTTTGCAGCATTGGCAGTTGTTGAGTGTCTCATTTGAGGGGAACTGGAGTATGTTTTGATCCGGATTGGATCTGTGATGGGAGAGGAGTTGGTCCGGGACGAAAAGTAAATGCATGAGAAAAGATCCGGAGTGGATCAGGCGGATCCGGGTCACTCGGATCAAGAGACTGGTATCCCACGCTGTGAAGTAGCGATTGAGAGTTATTGCAGGTGGAGGTGAAAGCTGAGACTCCAATTTGATTTTAGAAAGGGAGGTTGGATTTCAGAGGTTTTTTTGGGGTAAGGTTAAACTGGTGAAATGTCATAGCGGAGTGCTGCTTTGAGTTAGAAACCTGAGAAAACAGGGTTTAATAGTCGGTGATTGTTGGGAAAGGGATAATTTCTTTTGGAATTTGTTATTTTTCCTGTTTAAATTCAACATAGAATTTTGATACCATTATTTCTTATGGGAGTTTTAAAAGATAAAAATGGAGATTGTAGCTGCAAAATAGAATTCGTGGCAACTGTTATTAGAATACTGGTGCAAGCATGCTTTTTATTGGCTGTAGGTTTTCTGATGATGTCATTTTTTGAGTTAGTGTTGCCTGGGGTTACGGCTGAGAAGATGGAGAAGTGAAGAACTGTTTGTGAGAGTGAGCAGTTGGTTATTATAGGATTTCTTATAAAGGTTGAAGATTTGCTTTCAAAGTAGGAAAATATGGTTGAGTACTACTGAAATTGGTCAGGTATTTTAAAAAGAAGGAAAGCTGCTTGTGGAAGTGAGAGCAGAGATTGTGGTAGGCTATGGCCTAGCATGGCCTGCTACTATGAAAGGCCTGTAAGTTAGGCCTGGATCCTAACTCCCATTATAGCTAGAAAAGAACCAAAAAGCTGTGGAAAATAAGAAAACTGTTTTAGAATGCTTAATAAGAAGTTTTCATGAATCCATAAGTCTTCTATTATTCTCTTGTGTGTGAAAGAACAGAAGTGTTTCAGTATATGCATTCCTGAAGCCAAGGTTAACCTTGCAGTAGAGAAGTAACGAAATTAAGAACTGTACCATTGTTCAAGCAATCCTAAAGGAGGGGGGCCGGTTGCTAAGCTCCGGAGGGATTTCTAATTGGACAAATGAAGGGAATGTATAACCAATGAAAAGTTTGCATGTATTGAGTTGGAACCAATAGAAAATTCTCATGTATCAAACTGAAAAAGAGGTATAAATGGTTATGTCTCTGTATAAACTTTTGCTCAGTTCCTGTTGAAACTTTGACTGACTGGGCCTGTGCACATTAAACTGGCTTGGACCCTGTCAATTGACTCCTGGACTTATTCATTGATTGCACCTTGCTACAGCATATTCTTGGTGCGTTGGCCGGGAAGTGCGAGTGGTAAATGGTATTCAAGTGAATAATCCACGTAATTCGCCTTGAGGTTTGGCCCGATTGGAACCGTGTCTGTCCGACCGCGGGGGAAACCTCAGGCGTAGCCGGCCCCTTTGTGCCGGAGAGGGTTCCGCCTGCCTCGGCGGGCCATCGGGTCCAGCTGGCCAACACCTCCGACCCGGGAGAGTCCAGGTTCCAACTCAGAAGCTGGTGTGGTATCGGGGACCGGATCCGGTGAGTAGACATTTTCGTGATTTGATAGTCAGAAAGAACGGCCTGGGACAACGTCTTGCGTGTGCAAGACTGATTTGGTATATTTGGTATAGACTAACTGGGAAATCTTGCATGAGTGTGGGCGAGACAAGGGAGCCTGATCACCTCCCATAAGGGCAGTCCTAGTAAGCTCCGCGTAAGGAAAGCCGAAACCGAAGCCAGCGACCCTTCTTGTTTGGAATAGTCAGTTAGTCAGAAAACCTGGGCACTTGAAATATTGAAATATGATATCTTGTTGAAATATGCTTGCGTGTGTGAGTGAGAGGTCTTGAAATATAGACCGAGCGAGAGCGGACTCCTAAGTAGCACAGTTCCTGGCCGGGCGACCACGCCCAGGTCACGAACAGGAGGAAGCGAGTGGTGTTTGTCCCCCACCCAGTGTTCTGTGGGCTGTACGGACCCCTTACCTACAGCCATACTACCTATCCTTATTGTTCATTGTCTTGTACGTCATTACGTGTACGTAGGGACGTAGGGTACGTAACATACACAGGTACATTGAGTACGTAGGTAGTGTATGTAGGTACGTTTAGATTATGGGAGGGACGGAGTCCACGCAAACTCCGTTGGCATGTATGATCAAAAATTTCCATAAAGGATTTTCGGGCGATTATGGTACAAAAATGACTCCATCCAGATTAAAAATGTTATGTGAAAGGGAGTGGCCCGCATTCGCTGCTTCCTGGCCCCGAGGGGGCACTTTTGATTTTGAGACAGTTTTACGAATCCATCAGCTCATATTGAGAGTGTATCCTGATCAGTTCCCCTATATAGATTCCTGGTTAAGTGTATGTGAACAGCAGCCCTCATGGATGAAGCGCTGTTATGAGGAGCACTGTAAAATATTTGTAGCTACTACTAGGGGAACCAAAAAGGCTAAGGAAGAGAAGCCGCCTGTGTATTCTGACCCAGAGCCCCCAGATATTCTGGATAGGTTACCCCAGCACCCACAGAAGTTAGTCCCCACAGCACCACGACCTGAAGTAGAGCCAGAAGAGGAGCCCCAGAGAATACCGATGCAACAGCCTAAGAAGCGCCCTACCCCGAGTGAAAGTCCCTGAGTCAGGCCCAAGCACAGCAGGGGGACTCGAGTCCTCTGACGAGATAGAAAGCGGAGGCTCTCCTGCCTGTTCAGGGTCACCCACCAAGGAGATTTGTGTCCGGGAGCCTTATAATTTAAGAAGCGTAACTCCCAAGAAGAAGGAGAAAGCAGGGCACCTAATGCCATTACGTCAAGTGCCTGGAATGCCTGTTTTAAATTATCAGGGCCAGATGGCGCCAGGACCAACCAGCTTAGTTTATGTACCCTTTTCCACCACAGATTTATTAAACTGGAAAATGCATTATGCTTCCTATACAGCCAAGCCCCAGGAATTGACAGAATTAATGTCTAGCATTATGCAAACCCATCAGCCTACCAGGGCTGATTGTCGCCAGCTCCTGTCCACCCTCTTCACTACTGAGGAGTGAGGTTGAATCGGGCAAGCAGCCCTCCGTTGCTTAGAAGAGAACCCTGTAGAAAGGGGAGGAATAAATCCCCCGCAAGCAGCAGCTGCAGAATACCCCAATGAAGATCTCAGGTGGGACCCGAATGAGGAAAGGGGGGCGGCGGCCCTAACCAGATTTCGCCAGGCCTTATTACAGGGCCTGAAGAAGGGAGGCCAGAGGGCCATGAATATCGGGAAAGTATCGGAAGTTCTCCAGGGTCCAGATGAGAGCCCAGCAGCCTTTTATGAGCGGTTGTCTGAAGCTTATAGATTATATACCCCATATGATCCCGCCGCTCAGGAAAATTTACGCATGGTAAATGCGGCCTTTGTTAGTCAGTCCCAGAGAGACATAAAGTGAAAATTGCAGAAATTGGATGGATTTGCGGACATGAATACAGCTCAGTTAATGGAAGTCGCTCAGAAAGTATTTGTGAATCGTGAAAATGAACGAGACAAAGAAAGTGAACGAAAAATGAAGAAGAAGGCAGATCTTCTTGCTGCTGCTATAACCGAACAACGTGGAGGAGGTTTTCCTAATCAAAGGACCAGAGGACATGGAAGAGGCCGCGGAAGCGAAAGGCCTCAATTGGGTGCAAATCAGTGCGCCTACTGCAAGGAAGAAGGACATTGGAGAAATGAGTGCCCGCATTTAGACTCCGCCCCTGCAAGGGGAGGAGGGAGTCCCTGGAGGCCCGGAGGAAGATTTCAAAGGAGGGAAGGAATGAATCGAACACAGTTCCAGCAAGAAAGGGAAGAAGCCATTGAGGGAATGGCAGTAGCAACGGGCTATGACCTGGATGACATAGATGAAGACTAGGCCAGACCGGGCTCCAAGTTCACCCTGGGTCCCCAGGAGCCTATGGTCAGTTTAAAGATAGGGGACCAATACATGGAATTTATGGTAGATACAGGAGCAGAACATTCAGTAGTAGCCAAGCCAGTAGCTCCTCTGTCCTCACGATCTGTCACCATTGTGGGAGCCACTGGAAATAAAGCCACAAAACCATTCTTGCAGAACCGCATGTGTGAACTAGGGGGGACAGAAGATAACGCACCAGTTCTTGTATATGCCTGAGTGCCCTATTCCACTACTGGGCCGAGACATGCTTGCCAAGCTCCAGGCCCAAATATCCTTTGCTGAAGGGGGAGAAATGAAAATGACTGTGAACCCAAAGCCTGCTGGATTGATGGTGCTTACTGTTCCCCGAGAAGAAGAATGGCAGTTCTATAGTGCACCTCCAATAAAGTCAACTAGTCCCTGTATACCTACCAACCTCATAGCCCCACCTGAAGTATGGGCAGAAGATAATCCACCTGGCCTAGCGAAGAACATAGCCCCTGTCATTGTCACCCTCAAGCCAGGAGTGGAACCAGTGCATGTGAAGCAGTATCCTCTCCCTCGACCAGCCATAGAAGGAATTCACTGCCATTTGATGAAACTGCTAAAGTACGCACTTCTCAAGGAATGCCAGTCACCTTGGAACACCCCCCTTCTCCCAGTAAAGAAGCCTGGGACAGAGGATTATCGCCCAGTACAAGATTTAAGACGAGTAAATGATGCAGTTGAAACTATACACCCAGTAGTACCAAACCCTTATACTCTCTTGGGACTGATCCCCGCTGAGGCTACTCACTTCACCGTCCTGGACCTGAAAGATGCCTTTTTCTGTGTGCGCCTAGCACCCACCAGTCAACTTTTATTCGCTTTTGAATGTCAAGACCCCACAACAGGAAGGCCGGGTCAGCTCACCTGGACCAGATTACTCCAAGGATTCAAGAATTCACCTACTCTCTTCAGTGCTGCCCTGAATCAAGATCTCTCAAGTTACCCAGTGGACCCAGGAAAAAGGGTTCTTCTTCAGTATGTAGATGACTTGCTCATAGCCACCAGCTCAGAAAGTGAATGCCTACAAGCTACTAGTGAACTTTTGTACCTTCTCAAAGATGCTGGATACAAGGTTTCAAGAGCCAAAGCACAACTATGCCAAACTGAAGTTAAGTATTTAGGATTCCAGTTGTCCGGTGGGATCCGACGTTTAGGACCAGAACACAAAGAAGCTGTATGCAATATCCCCATTCCAACCACTAGGAGGCAAGTGAGAGCCTTCCTGGGGGCCGCGGGATATTGTCGCATATGGATCCTCAACTTTGCCCTGATTGCAAAACCACTATACCAAGTCACCAAAGGAATGGAAAAATCCCCACTAGACTGGGGACCCGAACAAGATGTAGCATTCCAGACTTTGAAAAAGGCCCTGATGTCATCTCCAGCTTTAGGTCTTCCAGATGTTCAGAAGCCTTTCCATCTTTTTGTCCATGAGTCACAAGGAAACGCATTGGGAGTATTGACCCAATCTCTTGGATCCTGGCAACGACCAGTAGCCTATCTGTCAAAACAATTGGATGTAGTTGCGAAAGGATGGCCCCCTTGTTTGACAGCTGTTGCAGCAACAGCCCTCCTAGTGGGCGAAGCAGATAAACTCACACTAGGACAAACTCTTCAAGTCACCGTGCCACATTCTGTTCTGACTCTCATGGAACACAAAGGAAACTTCTGGCTAACCAATGCACGAATGTTGAAGCATCAAAGCATGTTGTGTGAAAACCCTCGGATACAGTTGAAAGTTAGTCAAGCTCTGAACCCTGCTACATTGTTTCCAATAGGTCCTGGGCCACCTGATCATAATTGCTTAGAAACCATGAACACTGTATTTTCAAGTCGCCCTGATTTGACTGATGTCCCTCTAGAGGACCCAGAACGGACTTTCTTTGTAGATGGAAGCAGTTTGGTCATCAATGGACATCGTTGTGCTGGATATGCAGTGGTGACCCTTGATCTGGTAGTTGAGTCCTCAGCCCTGACCCCAGGAACTTCTGCACAGAAAGCTGAATAGATAGCCCTCACCAGAGCCTTGACATTAGGAGAAGGACTCCGCATAAATGTGTACACAGATTCCAAATATGCTTTCACTACTTTGCACGCACATGGAGCCTTGTATAAAGAGCGAGGGTTGATCACCTCAGGGGGTAAGGACATTAGGTATGGGCCCGAGATATTGATGTTATTAGATGCTGTATGGGCCCCCAAACAAGTGGCAGTCATGCACTGCCGAGGTCATCAGGCAGGAGCAGGAGAAGTCACCCGAGGGAATAGATTTGCAGATGCCACAGCCCGAAAGGCAGCCACCACAGGATAAGTTAGGACCCAAGATACTGTAATGCAAGCAGCCCTATTCCCTGTGCCCCTTAGTTCCTGGGCACCCCGATACACTACAAGTGAGTTAGACTATTATTGTGAAAAGGAGGGAGGAGTCTTGACAGAACAAGGTTGGATAGTGCTGCCACCCCCAGAAGGGAGTCCACCTCCAGGTCCTACAGTCATCCCTGAAGCATTAGGGCCAGCCTTTGTCCAAGCTTTTCATCAAGCCACACATTATGGAAAAACAGCCATGAAGAAAACCCTGAGGCCCCATTTCTGTATTTCACTGCTAGGATCCCTGACCACCTCGGTGGCACAGCAATGCCTGATATGTGCCAAAAATAATGCCAAGCAAGGTCCTGTTCCACCCCCAAGAGTTCAGTCAGTAGGGGTGACCGCCATGAGTGATATACAGATAGACTTTGCTGAAATGCCCCGTGCAAATGGATATCACTCTATGTTAGTGTTAGTCTGCACATTTTCAGGGTGGGTAGAAGCCTACCCCACCCGAACTGAGAAAGCCCGAGAAGTCACTAGGGTATTGCTCCATAAGATCATTCCCCGATTTGGAATACCATCAACTATAGGGTCAGATAATGGTCCATCGTTTGTATCCCAAGTGACTCAACAGTTAGCTCAAGCTTTGCAAATAAAATGGAAGTTGCACACTGCTTACAGACCCCAGAGCTCAGGGAAAGTAGAACGTATGAATAGAACCCTGAAAACTCAGTTATCCAAGCTTTGTCAAGAAACACACCTGAAGTGGCTCCAAATTCTACCCATAGCCCTTCTTAGGATACGTTCAGCTCCCACCAGATCCTTAGGAGTCTCCCCTTTTGAGATTTTGTATGGGCGACCTCCACCCATAGTGCAGGGAATAAAGGGAGACATGAGACAGATAGGATCTGAAATAACTAGACAAGAACTATTAGCTTTAGGTTCTGTTTTGCAGAAACTCCAAACGTGGGTGCAAGACCGACTACCCATCAACCTGACCGAGCCTCTGCATCCCTTCAAGCCAGGAACGTCCGTGTGGGTGAAAGAGTGGAGAAAGACCCCACTGGTGCCGCATTGGAAGGGACCCTACGTCGCCATCCTGTCAACCCCCACCGCAGTGAAAGTTGCAGAATTCGAACCCTGGATCCACCACAGTCAAGTGAAGCCGGCAGCTGCTCCTGATCCTGGCCAATGGACGTCAGTAAATGATCCTGAGACTCCATTGCGACTCATCTTGAGGAGACAGCTAGCTTTATAGAGAATCTTCAGAATCCACCTACGTCACGTGAGAGTGACCATCGCAGCGGAAACAGAAGAAGACTCAACAAGTTCATCATACCTACTTTCCAGTTAACCTCCAGAGACTAATCACAATGTTCTTCCACTATTGCCTTGTGGGAGTAGTGATCCTGGGAATCTTGGAAAAGACTTTTGCCCTACCTCCTTGTGCAGCCTGCATAACCACCACCCGAACAGGACAAAAGATTACTCAGACTTTGCTCTATCATTCCTACTATACTTGCACTGGTACAGTCAGCCGGTATATTTATAACGGCACCGAACTGAATATTTGCACAAAGGGGAAAAGTAAGACTTGTTATAACCCTTGACAAAACCCATCATACTATACATTTGAGATACGCTGGAATGATGAAGATGGAGCCATCCTGAATGCGACAAAACCCCTCACCAACCCCACAAAACCTATCATCTTGAACTTTGATGCTTGTGATGCAATCAACAGAAATGCTTACCACAGGTGTGGGTCATGGGAGCGAGCATACTACCATGATGATAAATACATGTATCCAGAAGGAGCCTACAGATGGGGACGGTGTACAGGAAAGAGTTCTGCAGCCACCATCTACACCACCGCATCTAGACATGATTACTTTTGCCCAAAATGGGAATGTGTATATTTTGCTACCTGGAAGAATGCACCGACGTGATGAGATGGAGATCATCGCAAAGGCAGCCTAACAAAGATCAGACTACTAGAACCCAAGAAATGCCAGAAAGGTGCCTGTAATCCTCTACAACTCCTCATAGCCAACCCCAGCCACTGGAAGCAAGGATACAAGTTTGGGTTGCGTATTGCAGGAGGAGGTATAGATCCTGGGACTATCTTATATCTGCAATTAAACACCAAAACCCATGTATCCTCACCCTATCGTATACATCACTCCTTCTACGAAGCCATGAAATCAGAGTTTGAAATTCCTCCTGCCTCCCATAACTTATTTCTTGAATTAGCGGGAGCAGTTGCATCTAGTCTCCATGTTTCAGACTGTTTGTTTTGTGGAGGAACAACAATGGGAGACCAATGGCCTTGGGAGGCACAAGAACTGAATTATTCTATTCCGTATAATCAGACTAATATACACAATACCACAAGTGAATGGGTATTGGCCACTCCATTGTGGGTAACATGTTTTTCTCGCTATGGACCAATGTTCAATATGGAAGTGGGGCAGCTGGTCTGTCTCAATCAGAGGTTCTACAACAGTACCACTAAGAAGACATCTTTGTGGTCAGGAGTCAACACTACTGAACCTTCCAATCCTCTAGTTCAGTTCCCCAAACCTGCCAGTATCTGGACTAATTTAGCAGCATATAATTCCTGGCAAGCACTACCTGGACTGTACTGGATTTGCGGAACCCGAGCATATGCCAGACTTCCTCATCACTGGGGAGGCGCATGTGTATTGGGAACCATACAACCTTCCTTTTTCCTTCTGCCTACATCCCAGGGAGAACAACTAGGATATCCTGTGTACAGAAGTCAACAGCTGAAGGAGGCCTTGAAAATAGGCCAATGGGACAAATGGGATGCGTCATCTGAAGAATGGCCACCAGAAAGAATCATCTCATACTATGGACCTGCTACTTGGGAGCAGGATGGGACTTGGGGATATCGTACTCCTGTTTATATGATTAATCGAATAATATGTTTGCAAGCTGTTGTTGAAATAATAACCAATGAAACTAGTAAAGAACTAACCCTTCTGGCAAAGCAAAGTACGCAAATGCTCACAGCCATTTATCAAAATTGTTTAGCTTTAGATTATTTGTTAGCAGCTGAAGGTGGGGTATGTTGGAAGTTGAATCTAAGTAATTGTTGTTTACAGATTGATAATAATGGGCATGTAGTTGAAGATTTAGCCACCCAGATGAGAGAACAGACATTTGTGCCTGTCCAGACCTGGCACAGTTTAAAGATGGATGGGTGGTTTGGTTCATTGTTTTCCTGGATTGGTGGTCTGAAAGCCCTTATGTTTATTGTACTATTCATATTAGCCATGTGCTTATTGCTCCCTTGTCTCCTACCTCTTTGCTTACGCATGATAACATCATCAATTGATAACACTATAGAGCGGAAGGCAGCTGCGAAGGTATTAGCTATGTGGCAATATTACCCTATACCCCACGATGATGATGCCATTACACCAGTATAATGTGTTAATTGACTAATGAGTGATTTAATTCTCACCCTTCCTCACTTGCGGGTGAGAATAATCAAAGGGGGGAATGTGGTAGGTGTCAGCATACATTTTATGCAGCTGTGGACTCTGGTGAATTCAGTCTTCAAAGTTAAACTCTGACCCCCTGGTGATGTCAGTCTCTAGGACCTGTCTGCAGCCCCTCCTTGCTAAATCAAGAAGGGCAGACCTCAAAGGGAGTGGCCAAAGACAATAGCAGACCTCAAGGGGAAGTGCTGGAGAGGCACTATAAAGGACAGACACACTTCCTGCTTCTCTCTCTCTCTCTCCTTCATCGGACAGGTTTGGACACTACCATGAGGCTCTGATCCACATGTTCTGGCCTACCATGAGGCCCTGACCCACATGTTCTCTCTCTCTCTCTCTCTCACACACACACACACACACACACACACACACACATGCACACACAGATTCATTGATGCACACTAAAACAGCTCTGTAACAATCACTATATACCTCTGTTCAATACCTATGTATTAAGCCTATTTGTACATAAAAACCTTTCTCCAAGCCACACCTGTTTGCTGGTCTTATTACAAGCCCTCCTGCGTCTGTGAAGTGAAATGAACCCAGGACCTACAGAAGAATAACTGACCAAAACTTACATCTTTATGGGGACTCGTCTCTTGGATTTCACAGCAGATCTCCAGTTGGGTGAGTAATAATTTTGTATAATACATTAAGTAGATTTCAGACAGAGTGAGACAGAATCGAAAGTCCATGTGACCATTTACAATTTTGTTTTGTGGGTTAGACAAGGTGAGATTTTTATTGTCAAAAGGCTCTGTAAGAATCTAGAATTTTAAGGACATCACACAGAGTGGCTTGCAATTGTCTTATTTTGATGTATAGGCTTGCTAAAGATTTGAGCTGCTAAGAAAATACAGAGTTACACAGTTAAATATTCCCTCATAGAGTACAATATACATCTTTCCTGGTAACACTAATTTACCTCCTGTCTGTTTAACTTTTATTTCTCTCTCCTGTCAGTATATATCTTGGTGTGAGCAGGAATATCTGACAATTCTGTTAATCTCCTGTCCCTTTATAACTTTTATTTCTCTGTCTCCTGTCAGTAACTTTCTTAAAGCTGGCTGCAATTGATACAAAATTCTGTTAATCTACCAACACCCTTCTTACTATAACTTCACCCTAAAACTTCCACCCTGTTAAATAGGTGAGAAGCACTTTTTAAGTTAGCATTCCTCCTTCTAAGGTTACACAGTTGAGATAGTCCAATTACAGCCTCTCTGCAGTATCAAATATGGAAGCCTTTGATTTTAAAGAACTTAAAGAAATTATAATTTCATATTGTAAGAGGAAAGGGGGTCCATTTGAAGGGGAATTCCCTGAGTCATCATGGTATAATATTCAAAAACAAATGTTAAACCATGATCAAGAATTCAAAAAGAAAACAAATAAAAGAAAATGCCTTTTCATCCAAGGCATGTGCAGGGGACTCATTAGCATGAGACAAGAAAACTCTGAACTGACTTCTCAGTGTACCCAATTGACCAAAGACCTTGAGGAGGCACAAATTTGCATCTCTATACAAAGAACTCAAGTGATACAAGCCACAAATTAATTTATAACTGTTAGTGAACAATTAGAAGCACTTAAACTTGAATTGAGGCACGTTAAAGATCAATTGGCCTCTGCAAGAAAGCCAACACCCATTTCTTCCTCAGCCCACTATGCCTATGACACACCCTTTCAGCCATGCATACAAGCTCTTGAGAAACAAAAGACTAAATATACGCCCACCCCTCCCTCAGCCCCCTATGCCTATGACACACCTGATCAGCAACAAAAGAATACAGAAGTATGCATAGTTGGACTTAGGAATGAGAAAAACACAGATGAATCACAGCAGGAAAATTCTGATAGTTTATCTCAGCCAGATCCCAGCAATAATCAGGATCTCTGTCTGGAGCATAATTCAGATGACTTAGACATTGCACCCAGTCCTGAACTCAAAGCACCAGTTAAAGTAATGTTGCATGAAAATTTAAAAGATAAAGATATTGAAAAAATAGTTGAGAAAATTGGTACTATGTCTCTTAATGTAAATCAGTGGGTTAAATGGGCGATTGATATTCTGATTCACTGGGGTCTAGGGAAATACAGAAGAAAACAATCAGACTTTGATAGACTTATGCATCTGGCTCTGGGCCCACACTATTATAGAGTTGGCTCTCTCACTCACCCATACCAGTTGGTTAAAAGGGGTACTGAGAAACTATTTCACTGTTCCCCAATGCAAGTATTTAAAATTATTTCACCTCTACCAAATGATACACTGGAACAGTTTGCATATAGAGCCTGGATTTTAAAAGCAGTTCTTAATGAGCAGGAGTCCTGGCCCAAAGCAGAAGATTATGGGGAGAGCATGCATAAGGAATTTTTATTAGAATTGCTATCCCCTGAGATTACAAAACACCTTCTGTTATTTTCTGAAGACCCTGAAGCAACCCCTTTTGATACTTTAATGCTCAGAATTGGGTCTGTTTGGAAGACCCAGCCCTCGCAGGTCATTACAGTATCAGAAGCACGGAAGTGGCAGGCCGAAGAATCCTCTCAGTACATAAGAAACACAGACAGAGGACACACACCTAAGTGGCAAGCCGAGGGATCCTCTCAGTACACAAGAAACACAGACAGAGGACACACACCTTGGAGAGCACATGGCAGAGGTACTTTTAGAAACTCCTCAGGTTACGTTCCTTTTCAGGAGCTCAAAGCACAGAGAGATGGGCTAGAAAAGGAGAAAACTAAATGGGAACAAGACAAACATATACTGCAGATAGAACTAGATAAATTAAAACAGGATTTACAAGCAGCTCAGGACAAACACAAGGCTAGTGCATAGGGGTGTCCTGACCTCTTGAGTTCAGATATCAAAATGTCTCAAGCCTTCATAGCCCAGCCTGCCTCCTTTATCTCAGCAGGGGACTCAATTCCAGAGCCTCTGTATGATGAAATGGATACAGGCCCAGGACACAATTTAAGGCTTGTAACACCCTTGATACTGGACTCTTGTGCACGCCCCAATGTTATCAGTAGAGTAGGGGGTCAGGATAAACTAGCTTTGATTGACACAGGGGCTGGAATTAGTTTTACTAACAGAGCTTCTCCCACTGCAGATCAGGAAAATATGGAAATTTATGAAATTCAAGGAATTAATGACACAGCTTCCAAATGTGTGGCTATCCCAGTTAAATGGGGTATCCCTGTGCACAGTGAACAAAATAAGGAAATGTTGGAAACCACTGCCTCCACTATAGTGAACACACCAAAAGAAATAATTGGAATTGATGTTCTCAACCAGTTAAATTTGGTGGTGGATATGGCTAATCTTAAATTGTGGCAGTATTCAGGAACTTCAAGTGCTTCTAAAACTTTAGTGCATGAAGTCATTCCTATGCAGCTAGCAACTCAGTGCACTAAGGCAGCTCAGCAGTATGATCTGTGTGTAATTCCCTCAGAAGTGGCTGATATTCCAGTCTGGGCTCAAGACAAGTTAGATTGTGGGAAAATGCACACAGAAATACTGTTGGAAGGTGAGGATCCTCCACCACGGAAGCAATACCCAGTACCTCATCAGGCTATAGAACCAGTGACTAAAATTGTGAAGATACTGGAGGAGAGGGGTCTGATTAGACCTATTTCTTCCACATGCAATTCACCAGCCTGGCCGATAGTTAAACCGGGGGGTTCCTTCAGGCTCACTATGGACTTCCGTGCCCTGAATCAAGTTTCAAAATCTGTAGTGCCCATGGTAGCCTCATACCCTGAAATGATCTCTAAACTGAATCCCAAATGTAAAATTTTCTCTGTTTTAGACATATCCAATGGGTTTTGGAGTCTGCCCCTGGCCCTTGAATGCCAGTACAAAACAGCCTTTCAGTGGCTGAATAAACAATATGCATGGACTGTGCTTCCACAGGGATATAAGGATTCACCAGCAATATTTCATGAATACATGAAGGAAACCCTGTCACTAGTGTCTTGCAGAGATGAGACCTAGACCAAACCTCCCCTTTGGAACTGCACAGTGGGAGGGACCGTACTTGGTTACTGATGCCTTAGGCCCAAGCCTATCCTAATGCACGACAACCAGCAGTACTGGAAACACATCACCCAGTTAAAACCATATGGGTAATATGTGTTTTATCAGTCTTTGTTTTCAGCTACCACCTGAGGACAGCACGGACAGCTGCTTTATGAAGACAGCACGGACAGCTGCTTTCTGAACAAAAGTCGCTTGAGGACGGTAACTATGTGCTTCTGCTGTATAGTTAACATGCGTTTAATAGTTATGTAAATAAGTAGTAAAAATTATTATTATTTTTTTGTGTTTGTTTTGTTGTTACATAGTATAAGTGGGGAGCATTAGTTTACTCCCTAGTAGAGTGAAACAAGTTAGCTTTTATTATGTCTCGGTTTCCTGTTGTTCTTGTATCTGCTCTCTTCTACTCAAGTCTCATTACAGGAACTATCATCCGAATATGCACGATTGGCTGGGCTAACTCCACAGGTGGAGTGTATCGCTACCAAGAAATACCCCCACCTTTCCCGGAAGGAAAGGATCTGGTCATCCTGAGTTTCTGTTCCGTACAGGACAAGCCAGTGTTCTATTCATTAAACATCACTCAAGTACAGTGGGAGCCACCAGTTTCCACTTCTCTAGAAAGGACACAAGAATTGAGGGCACGCCCAGAACGTTACTTTCTAGGTCCTCCTGCTTTGATTTTGTACAATATTTCCTGTCAGGACAGAGGTACCTGGAAAATAACTTATACATGGGTTGTGAGTGATCAACAGCACATCACTGAGACTTCATTCCTTTTGGATGTATCTTGTTTACCTACTACCCCTCATCCCACCCCTCCCACTACTTCTGCTCCTCCTGTACTCTACCTTTCTGATATCCACCCATTTCAGGAAGGACATCCATTTCAGATTAAATATGATGCACCACACGATGTTTTATATGATGTGGAATACCATTTTCTTACTTGGCATCTATTTCCCAAATTGTTTCTAGTTACTCACAAATATCCAAATTGCTCTCAGTTTGTTGCCAACCACATACAAATGCTCAATACTTGGTTTGATATGCAGTCAGTAACACCCAGAGCTAAGCAATTTAGACACAAGCGTGAATTAATTGATACAATTTTAGGTGGCACAGGGACTGCACTGGGTGCCCTTAATATAATTGATATAGAGGTGCTCCGTAATAAAATGGGATCCACTGCTCAGCATGCTGCTGATGGTTTTACCTCACAACATATTATTAATGAAGCTTCCTCTAAACTGTCCAGTGTAGTTGTAGATACTTTTGCTCTTATATCTCCCATTATAGAACAGAAAATTGTTACCTTAGCACATGCAGAATATAGATTGGGAAAGAATATTTCCTGGGCTCTTGCCTGTGATCAAGTACAGATCGAGCTTATTACTATACTAAAGGAAATTCTGATCACTGCTAAGTTAGGACACTGGCCACCATCTCTCATTCATATGGCTAGTACCAAAATACCGGAATTTGCTATAGCTCACCTTGATTGGTGGACAGTTAGTGTTCCCATTTGTTCACCACAAGGCTGCTCTATCTGTACTTTGATCCCATGGTCAGGACAACACACAGTTATTTATCCTATGGTTAATATTGGGGTGCAGTTTGATAATATGCTTATGTATCCTGTGGACCATCTCACATGGGTGCAGCCACTGGACGACACCTGGACTTCATTCAAGCCGATGGACCCCAGTTTGTGTGAGCAGACTACATTTCAGTTCAAGTGTCAACCTCACCAGTTTAAAGAGGCTGACACCTCCTGCTGGAACAATTCTTCCTCTTGCTCCCTGACTGTTAAGCTCTCATATTCCCTGACTACCTCACACAGTTTGTTTTACCTTGGAGCTGGACACTTTTGTTTTCATCTGTTCTTTCCCCAGAATGTTTCTTTTTCGATTGCTCCCAGAATGCATGACATTCGCCTTCCCAAGAACACTTTGTTGTACAGTTCAAACTATTTACCAAACAATACCTGGTGCAGTCATACACCACTGGTCTCCCTCACCATTAATGGGACAACTTATTCCACACCGCTGGTTACCAATGACTCTATGGACATTCCAGACTTTATCTCATATGCTGTGCATCCATTACCACTTGGCATGGGAGAAGAGACACTACATAAACTGCTCAACTTTACAGAACTCCACGCCTATATTGATCACCTTAAAACAACATCCACTGAAGTGAATCACACCATCGCTTATGAGACTGGACACATTCAACAAATTGTTGGACACTTGCTACAAGATGCTCATGTGTCTGTGTGGGAATTGTTATTTGGTTACTCACCTACTGCTGATCATGTCTTTAATGTTTTTATTCACCCTATTATTATTTTAACTGCTGTACAAATATTGCTATGCATTATCGTAATTTTCCTGTGCTGTACGATGAAAAAAATGTACATTTCCTTGCAGCGCATGTCATACAGAACAACAACATTTTAAGGTACTTACACTGAACTTCTCCAGCATCCACCCCTACATCCAGGCTAATTTGGCTAATTCGGCATTTCCTATTACACTGAATACCAGAGTCAGCTGCAGTCTAGTATTGCTTCCTATCCTCACTCATAGCATCCTGGTACCGTTTGGTTTTAGCCTCCTTAAAAATTCCTGCAGACCTTATGCACTGTTCACTCTCTCTAAGACGGGCATGTAAGTGGCATATTGGGTCCCCCCCCCCCCCCAGTAGTGGCTGCTCTACCTAAGACACGAGGTTTGGACTCATAAGGAGACTTGTTTATCTCTAGAACACTAGAGACAGTACTGTGCAGGACAGGGGACCTGCTAGACATAGCAAGGTATTTAATACAGGAGGTATTAGACAAGCTGCCTACTCTCAGGTAATGGCAGCTGGGACAGGTACCACAGGTTTGCTTCCACCATTTCCAGGCACAAATAATAAATACAAATAAAAAAGGTGTGGGAGATGTCAGCATACATTTCATGCAGCTGTGGACTCTGGTGAATTCAGTCTTCAAAGTTAAACTCTGACCCCCTGGTGATGTCAGTCTCTAGGACCTGTCTGCAGCCCCTCCTTGCTAAATCAAGAAGGGCAGACCTCAAAGGGAGTGGCCAAAGACAATAGCAGACCTCAAGGGGAAGTGCTGGAGAGGCACTATAAAGGACAGACACACTTCCTGTTTCTCTCTCTCTCTCCTTCATCGGACAGGTTTGGACACTACCATGAGGCTCTGATCCACATGTTCTGGCCTATCATGAGGCCCTGACCCACATGTTCTCTCTCTCTCTCACACACACATGCACATGCACATGCACACACAGATTCATTGATGCACACTGAAACAGCTCTGTAACAATCACTATATACCTCTGTTCAGTACCTATGTATTAAGCCTATTTGTACATAAAAACCTTTCTCCAAGCCACACCTGTTTGCTGGTCTTATTACAAGCCCTCCTGCGTCTGTGAAGTGAAATGAACCCAGGACCTACAGAAGAATAACTGACCAAAACTTACAGTAGGCTATGGCCTGCTACTATGAAAGGCCTGTAAGTTAGGCCTGGATCCTAACTCCCATTATAGCTAGAAAAGAACCAAAAAGCTGTGGAAAATAAGAAAACTGTTTTAGAATGCTTAATAAGAAGTTTTCATGAATCCATAAGTCTTCTATTATTCTCTTGTGTGTGAAAGAACAGAAATATTTCAGTATATGCATTCCTGAAGCCAAGGTTAACCTTGCAGTAGAGAAGTAACAAAATTAACAACTATACCATTGTTCAAGCAATCCTAAAGGAGGGGGCCGGTTGCTAGGCTCCGGAGGGATTTCTAATTGGACAAATGAAGGGAATGTATAACCAATGAAAAGTTTGCATGTATCGAGTTGGAACCAATAGAAAATTCTCATGTATCAAACTGAAAAAGAGGTATAAATGGTTATGTCTCTGTATAAACTTTTGCTCAGTTCCTGTTGAAACTTTGACTGACTGGGCCTGTGCACATTAAACTGGCTTGGACCCTGTCAATTGACTCCTGGACTTATTCATTGATTGCACTTTGCTACAGCAAGATGTGTTAAACAGAGCTCCTGACTGAGTTTTGTGACAGAGTGACCGGTTTGAATGTGCTTAGGAATTGCACATTTAATTACAAAGAGCTGTGTATATACTTATTTACTGTATACTTGACTCGGCTGAAAACCTTTTTTTTAAGGTGATGCTAGTAAAAGAGCTCCCTAAAAATAGGTTTCCTGTTTTGAATGGTCTAAAGGTGACCAGAGTATTGGAATGACTCTGAAGTGAGGATAAGTGTAAAGTAACCTGTTCTAAAGGAAAAGAAAACTGTTGTTTACTTTATTGCATGTGGAGTAGCTCTACTGAAATTGCATAGTGTACTACAAGTTAATTGTACAAAGCATGCTGTAAGGTAGAATGAATCTAGTTATTGTGGAATAGACACATAGGGGCTTGTTTACAAAGCCGCGGTAGCGGTTCGCGGTCGTTATCGGAGCCGCGGCTCTGATAACGATCGCGAACCGCTACCGCAGCTGTGTAAACAAGCCCCATAGTATTTGAGCGCTGAGTGCAAGTTTGAGTAAATGTGGTGCAAGTATGTGTATAAGGAAACAAGGAGTTTAGTAAGCTCTTCAGCATAGGGAAATAATTTTATATAGGTACTTTTAGGTAGGGACTTTGTTTAATTTTATTTATTTAGTTAGGGAACGTAACAAAGTTTGTGACAAAGGAATAATTTAGGTTGTCTCATACCTAAACTAGAAAGAAGTTAGGGTTTTGTCTCCCTTTTTATTTAATTAAGTTAGGGAGCCAGGTATCCTGGACTCCGTGGATTCAGACGTACGGCGGTTCCTGCGCGAATCTTGGGCCCCTACACTTCAATTCTCGCAGCTGTGTGGACAATAATAAAAAAAAGAAGTCAGTCTTACATCTCAGCTGAATGAACAAAGAAAGCTAAGTGAAGTACTTAATATAAGCTGTGTGTTAAAAAGAAGGAAAAGGAGAGCAAGGGGAAAAGAGTGGACAATCCCCACTTGTTACTGTTGTAATATGTCTTCATCACATTGAAAAATAAAACATCATAAAACATCAGGACTTACAAATTAACAACTGAAGTTAACAGAAAAGTATTATTTTTTTGTGCTACATTAGTCAGAGAAGAAACTTGTCTGATTAGAATAGTTAGGATTTCCCTTATTAGAGTTGTGACAGGTTGCTATTGATTTTTCTGTTAAAGAAAATATTGTTTTTTTTATTTAAGAAACTAAGTTACAGGAGTAGTTAGTAGTATGCAATAAAAGAAGAGATGTATAATGGGTTGTTCTTACATGTTTTACTGAGAATCTGGAAAGATTATTTCAACTAAATATACACAGTAAATAACAACAAAAGTGTCAGAACCTGTGTAGAATAAATATTAAGACACTTTGCAATAATTCTATTTGTAAACTTTATTTATACCACCTAAGTTTACTTATTTTTATTTATTTCCCCAGTTCCTTTTGAAGAAACTGGTGTGTACTGTACCTTTCTCTTTTGTAAGCTGGTGATAGCGCCTTTCCTTATGGCACCGTGACACACAATTTAAATAAGGAAGCTACATCAGGGCGCTGGTCACTGGTTTGCAAATAGGGGTGGGTTACAACACACTACTACCAGTCACTTATTCCACACATCTGCACAGACACACTGCTCCCAGACACTTGGCCCTTCATGCACACACTGCTCCCAGACGCTCAGCCCCCACACTACAAATGTTCAAGAAGTTGTACCATTACTTTGAAGCCCATATGTATCAGGCATGTTTAGTACATTAAAAAGCATAGCTTTATATGTTTATATTTATGTTCTTTGAGTGATAATTAATTTTATTATTAGCGGGGGTCGTGTGAATTTCTCTCAGCTAAAATGGGGGTCACACCAGATAAAGGTTTGGGAAGCACTGATCTAGACTGCCCAATAAGGTAGCTAGGGCTTGTATCTGCTACTCTCTGCAGGTTACCCCTCTCTATAATTTTTATGAGAATCACGCACTATTCTGGTGAAACCAGGATGAAACCCAAATCCTGCTTCTAGCCTCTGAACAATCTTATCAATAATGGTGGGGTGACTGGCCATCTTCTATGTCAGTAATGGCATGGTGACTGTCCATATTCAGAAGTGGCCACCCTCCAGTATGGCACCTTATCCTGGATACCTTATGGGTATCCTGTGAACTCATATCTCTCTCTCTCTGTTTCATATTTTCAATCACCATAGCTGCCACAAATATGCTATTGAAAGCAATCTCACCTTAGCACCAGATCTGCTACTTGCTAAAATCGTCAGTGGCTTTAGACTAAGAAATTTGAAGTAACCTCAACAGAACTAATGGGCAGATGTAGAAAACTAGCACGACTTTTAAGCACAGATAATGCCACTTTTAGACACAATTACCGCCACAGCAAAATTCAGAAGAGACGGACACGCACGTAAACAGCAAAGGAAAAGTTAGCGCACAATTAACGCCGAGTATTTAAATTATAGGCAAATGAGCTGGGTGTATTAAAATGGAATGCTAATATTGTCTGTGCCCGATGCAGAGAAGCATGTAGAGGCTTTTGTAACTAGCCTTAGCACCAATATCTCTACACCTGGTCTCGAAGTGGCTTAAACATCTAACACATGCCCCCAACATCTGAGGCGCAGTATAAAAACGCTGTTGTAGCACATATGGAATTTAGCCCCATGGTGCTCCTGTTTCTCTGGGAGAGCATGCCAAACTTGCGCCAACTTCTGTGCTCATGTGTTGGGCTTGCTTTCCCAGTTTAACACTGCCATTTGTGCTAAGTTTAACAGGTGGCTAATTTGCATATGCACCCCTTTCTCAGTGCGCTGCAAAGAGGCTTAGAGAGCTGATAACTTACGACTTCAGCACCAGCTTTCTGCATCGGCCCATGGTTCCCCAGATGAAAGTTTAGTTCATCATCGTACTGTATTTGATTACTCCTATATCATATCACGTATCGTATTTTCAAAAAATGAATGAATCCATTTTTTTGATACCAAAAATGTCCCAGAAAAACTGTTGAAAGTATTCACTCAACTCTGTCAGTCATGCTGTAGTAGATCTATATCTGTTTACTTTTATTTATAAGGTGAAGACGGTCACCGCCATACTAATCCATTTTAATCTATATGATAACAATCTATCATAAATCTTCAAAAATATGCTGGCGCTCTGGGCAATGCATCACCATCAGGGCAACAAACAGCTGTTTTTTAAAACTCCAGTGCTCTATAAGCCGGATATGGATCTTTTCAGTTTGTCTGACATAGAGGAAAGAGCAAGGACAAAGAATTATGTGAACCATTGACTGAGTGGATGAAAAAAACACTTATCAATGACAAGAGGACCCAACTCACTCTTTCCTTTCTACTCTTTTCCAAGCAGCCCTCACTGTCCTCAGCAAATGGCAGTGAGGATCACACAGTCTTGTCTCTCGAATCCCCATCTATAGGCAATTTAAGGGTCTGGTAAAAAAACTCTTATATAGTTGCAAAATGGACCTAATGATGACATGGATCTTCAGAGCCATCTCAGATACTTGCATCACACACATTTTTCATCAGAGGGGATTTGTTCAAAAGCGATTTTCAGTTTTCACTGTACTGCTCCTTGGGAGATCTGATAAAGGGTATAATTAAGTAGAAATAAATAAATAATAACAAGAGTTTCAATAACTGGCTAAAGGAAAATGCCAGCTACAGCCCAGCACCACTATCCATATAGGTAGCAGCACTGTATACATTCAGATGCAGTGCAGTCACCGTTCAGGCACTATCTGTTTTGTTTAGGCCTGCTATCCAGCTGTTTCCACCTGTTCATTCAAGCTTGGACTTGCCATTGGCAAACGTGATTTCTTCCACTGAGCAGTTTGTACTTGTATGTCAGCAAATGCACTATCCTTGAATTTAAAGAATATAGAGATATTGGCAGCAAACCATTCTGAAACAGCCAACCTGCCTGCATCTTTTCCTTCTGATGACCATACTGTCTCCATTTTACCTGCAGTTTGCATTTTCAGTGTTTTAAGGTTTAATAATTTGATAGACCATCCATTATTCAGAGAATGTTTAGGCAGTTTGCAATAAAATAAATATAATCACAACTGAAAGAATGACATAAAATATAGCTTTAATTTTTAAGCGCCATATCAAAGCTCTGCTGTAAGCCACATTTCCAATTATTTTTAAGCTCCTATTTACTAACACTTAGCATGCAATATCATTATTATTGCATGCTATCTGATGCAAAGCCCATTGCTCCCAGTACTTACTGCCCCCTGCTTTCTTTGGCATATCTTTGACACAATATCTTTTGCAATAAAGGTGATGAACCCTCTTTGGAGTATCAGAAATATATCAGATATTTTTCATGCCTGTAAAGGTCTCCTCTCAGTTTCCTCCTCTCTTTTTTTTTCTTATTTGTAACCAGTCTCTTTTGTGGGACCCTGGACAGGGCTTCTTTCTCCTTTCCTCTCAAAAACTTTAGTCACAAACTGGGAACCAGACAGGACCCCTCTCGCCTCTCCTTTTCAGTCTCCATATCATCCAACAGTCCTCCTCTCACTCTATGTGTGGATTACTCCTCTGTGGTCTCCACTGTGACCCCCTCCAGGCTTCAAGTCAGCAGGATGCACCTAGAACTTGGGTCCTGTGTCCTTCTATGCCCTTGGGTCCTCCACTTGAACTCCAGTATTCCTCAGCATCAATCAGGGGCTGGACTTGGAGGATCTCCTGAACTCCTAGCTCCCTGCTCCTCTCCTGAGTTTCTATTTCCAGCCACGTTTTCCTTTCCTCATCAGGATAGGTACCTAGATCTCCTCTCTAGGATCACTTCTCCTTTCATCCAGTCTGTGCTCCTCCTTAAGGCAAGCTATAAGAGCCCCCCCCCCCCCCCACACACACACACACACAAATATATACTTCTCCTTTCTCCAGTAAAGCACTGGGGAAGCCCCTTACCAGCCTTCTTCATCCTACATCTTTCTCATCTCCCATGGAGGAAGATCCTGTGCCATTCCTTACATCCTCTGTAAGAAGTCCCACTCCTTTGATTCCATTGCTTAGACCTTCCCTTCATTATTGTGATGGGCACTACTCTGGAGCAAAGACCTTAAATGTTCCTCACATTAGCCAATGCAAGGGACATTTTGGCATCATGCTACAATTATTTTAATGTTTTAATGCTTTGTTTTATTGTATTATTTCTCATGTTCTTTTGTAATTTGCTTAAAACCATGTACAAGTGGAATATAAATATTACAAAATAGATTAACTTACAAAATAGCTTGTCAAAATAAAAGCAGATCACTTGCAAGGATTTTATATTTAGCCATATATAGAAAATTTTTTTGCTCCAATACCCGGAACTTTAAACTATTACTCATTCCCAGAGCTTGAACATGATGTATAAAATGTATTTTAGTATTATTAAAAGCAACAGGTCTCAGACTTCAAAGAGCCTCGGTCTTTATCTAGTAACGACCTCTTGCTCTGCTTTGCATCAATGACCCATACGTTGCTTAATCGTCCTCATTCAACTTGTAAGGTATTATCAACTTTTTAACTTCTAAGACATTTGCAAAAAATGGAACTTATACAAAGAGAGTAAATGAGTGCTTATCTTCAAAAAATGCCCAACGCCAGTTTCAGCGCTGCTGCGTTTCACTGCCACACTGTTTCATCAGGGACTAAGACTTTCCAACTCGTCCTCACTTCATTGGTTCCAGAAAGTAGATTCTTTCCATTGCTTCACATGAATCATGCGTTCGTCGCGCTCTGAACAGGGAGTCATAAGTTAGTACTTTTACTTCAAACAGCAGTTAAATGCCACTATTCACATATCGATATATGCAGTACTACAA
This sequence comes from Ichthyophis bannanicus, assembly GCA_033557465.1. NCBI lineage: Eukaryota > Metazoa > Chordata > Amphibia > Gymnophiona > Ichthyophiidae > Ichthyophis > Ichthyophis bannanicus. Next base: position 602,545,363 of record CM066034.1, read on the forward strand.
CAGAAGCACATACCATAAACATCTTTGCTGCTCACTCGTATCTTTCCTAACCGTTTGTTTCTAACAACGCCGCGCATGCGGTCCTCTCTCTGGGCGGGTTTATATAGCTGATGGCTTCCCACCGATCCTACTTTAAACACACAGGTTCCAGTCAATTTGTGAATTAAGCCCTCCTGGTTGCACCGACTGTAGCGTGAAAATCCATCTCTGTTCAATCACTATTAATGCTTGATCTCGAGATCTACCCTCAGATCCTGTTGTATTGCTGTCAATACAAAAGCATTGTAATTCTTCAAATTTATGATGTTCCTGAAGACAGTGTTCAACTATTGGTGCAGCCAGCGTCTTACATTTTATCCTGCTTATCAGGATAAAAGCAGGATAAAAGCAGGATAAAATGTAAGACGCAGACTGCACCAAATGTTGAAAACTGTCTTCAGGAACATCATAAATTTGAAGATGCAACCAGGAGGGCTTAATTCACAATTGACTGGAACCTGTGTGTTTTAAGTATCGGTGGCCCTTTAATTGTTTGTATAGTTTTGGTTTTTTGGTCACTTTATTTGTCTATGCCTTTATTCTTTATACTTGCTTTTCTATTTTACTTTGGCGTTCTTTTCATTATTTGTGCATTGCTAACCTTTTTATTGTACACCGCTTTATGTTACGACGGAAAGCGGTTTATCAAATTTTAAATAAAGATAAAGATAAAGATAAAGATAAAGATAAACTGGCGTGGGCATTTTTTGAAGATAAGCACTCATTTACTCTCTTTGTATAAGTTCCATTTTTTGCAAATGTCTTAGAAGTTAAAAAGTTGATAATACCTTACAAGTTGAATGAGGACGATTAAGCAACGTATGGGTCATTGATGCAAAGCAGATCAAGAGGTCGTTACTAGATAAAGACCGAGGCTCTTTGAAGTCTGAGACCTGTTGCTTTTAATAATACTAAAATACATTTTATACATCATGTTCAAGCTCTGGGAATGAGTAATAGTTTAAAGTTCCGGGTATTGGAGCAAAACAATTTTCTATATATGGCTTAACAGTGAAATTGCTCCAGCAAAACTAGACCATATAATTGTGTTGTAGGATTTTATATTTAGCCAGCCCCCCAGTGGACCATGATTTCAGCATTTCCAGGGCTACGCTTTCATATAAGTTTTTGGCTCTTCAGGAGCAGGGAGAAACTAGCCAGTCTCACCATTCAACTCCACAAATGGTCATAAGGACTGTAGCTGTGGTTAAAAATATAGGGGTCAATATTAAACTCTGTGGTTGGGGCTTTTTTAAATGCTGGCTGCTGCGCTTAAATAAAATATGTATATTCAACACCACCATCTGGATTACGATCAGCGTTGAATATATACATAGTGCAGTCAGCACCGGAGTTATCCAGAGAGCAGTGATAGTCCACTATCCGGATAATTTTTGGGATAAAGTTGGGACTGCTGTCCTAACTTTATCTGTATAATTATCTGGATGATGAACTGGATATTGCTGCTCTCTGACTAACTCCATGTTCTGCCCGTACTCCACCCATGCACCACCCCAGCACTGTACGGCTAGCACTGAGGTGATGCGCCTATGAACATTTATTTATTTATTTTAACTGTATTTATATACCACCTTTCACCATGTCAAAGTGGTTTACATAGAACCAATGCAAAAATACATTATAACAGAGTCTTAAACTATATACAGCCTGCAATTATGAATTCTGGAGTTCTTAACTATATACACTTCTAAACTATGTACAGCAGCAGTAATAGTCATCTGGGTATGTTCCTTCTGGGAGGCGTATGTGATAGGGCTGAAATGCTCTGTGAACAGGTGCATCTTTAGATATTTTCTGAATGTTTTGAGGTCAGTGTTGTTCTTGAGCTGGTCTGGTAGATTATTTCATATACAGGGGGCGTACAATTGGAAGGCTCGTTTACATGCTTGCTGGTTGGATTAGGTTCCGATGTGGAAGATGATGAGGGTGTTCATCATGGAGGTCTATAGTAGTGTGTGGAAGTGTGTGGGAGTTGGAGTGGATTGCTTTGTGGGTTAGCATGATAGTTTTGAATTTTATTCGGCTCTGTATTGGGAGCCAGTAGAGCTATTTGAATATAGGTGTGACGTGATCTTGTCTTGTTGCTGTTTGTAGGATTCTAGCTGACGAATGGAGAGCTGTTTGCAGTGGTAGGAGTGTGGATTGTGGCAGTCCTTGGTAGATGGTGTTGCAGTAATCCAGGTGAGGTATTATGGAGGCTTGTAATACAAAGCGGAAGTCTGTTGGTTTGAAGAGTGATCGGAGGCCCTGCAGTGTCTTCAGTTTGTAGTAAAATGTCTGGGTGATTTTGTTGATGTGGGCTTTGAATATGAGATGTTGATTGAGGGTGACTCCAGGATACCTGACTTCAGTCTGGATTTTAATTGTTGCATTGTTCAGTGTTATTGAAGAGGGGGGGGGGGACAAATGCAGCGTCTTTCATTATGTAGAGGACCTCTGTTTTGTTGTAGTTGATTTGAAGGTTGTTTTCTTTTAATCAGTTGGTTACTTCGGTGAAACATTCCTGGTGGATAGATAGAGTGGGTTGGTTTGTGTTAACTGGTCCATAGATTATGATATCATTGGCGTAGATGTGGACGCTGAGGTTATGTGGTCTTATGATTGTGCAGAGTGGTCAAAGGTAGAGGTTGAAAAGGAGACAGAGAGGGTGGATCCTTGGGGAACTCCTTGAGTCTGCTTGTATGGGGTGGAGATGTTTTGTCCAATCTTTATCTGTTGGTGTCTATCTATGAGGTAGGATGTGAACCATTTGAGTACAGTGCCTTGAATTCCATTGGTGCGGAGATGTTTTAGTAGGATTTGACTCTATTCTGTTCTATGTAATTATCTCATGTATATAGTTTACCCCGGTTCTCCAAGTTTGTACTCCTGTTCGATGTAAACCAAACAGCTTGTTGTTATGGTCTTTATGTTATAATGTAAACCGCGCTGATGCCGAATAGTGCGGTATATAAGAACTTGTAATAAATAAAATAAATAAAATTTGGTGGTTTATAATGTCAAAGGCCGATGAGATAAGATTAATAGGAAGCCTTGGTTGATGCACTGCATTCCTTGAATTAGGGTATTTATCAAGGTGGTTAGTAGTGGACGGAATCCATGTTTCTGAGGGGTCCGGGAGGTTGTGTCTGTCGATATGGTCTTGAAGTTGGTGTTGGACTGTTTTTTCAACCATCTTCACTGCAAATGGTAGGCTGGCGATGGATCTGTATGATGAGGGGTCAGAAGGATCTAGGGTAGGTTTTTCCAGTGTTGGACATATGGAGGAAGTTTTCAGGCATGTGGGCATGATGTCTTGTTGAAGTATTGATCAAGTGACTTTGGTGATTTCTCCTCTGAGTTCCTTTTTGGTCACTTTAATTCATGAGACGGAGCAGGGATCCAGAGTTTAGAGATGCTATGGTGTTTTCTAATTGTCTTTTAGTGATATTGGTGAAAGAGATCCAGAGGTCTGGGTGATTGGCTTCGACAGGGGTTGGGTGAGGGATTTCTGGTTGGGAATGCAGTTGTTTGTACTGTCGAGTCAGTTGTTGGGGGGATTAGCGTGATTTCTTGGTTTTCAGTGGATGGCATCTTAGTCAGATGTTTTTACGGTTTGAAGAGCTCTCTTGGTCGGTTGATTGCAGAGTTGAGTAGTTTAATGTGGTGTTCAAGTCTAGCTTTGTCTGCTGCAGTGTAGTAGTCATTCAGAAGTCATACATGTTTTCATGGCTTTTAGCTTTGCGCCATTTTCATTCATGCTTGCGGAGTTGTATTTTTAAGTTGCTACCTAAGGAAATTATCTAGATAAAAGTTGTATTTATTTATTTATTCGTTCATTCTTTTATACCACTTTATCTATAAATCAAAGATGTTTACAAAGAACAAGAATACGTAGTTTACATAGAACAGTAACACTGAACGGTATTAAGTGAAGACACTGAACTGTTATTAACAGAGAATGAATTAACAGTGTAGGCATAAATAACTGGGGAGGTTATCAAAGAATTTGATGTTGGTGGTCATATCAGAGAAAGTTGTTGGGATGGAGTCATCAGTGCATGCCCTCAAAGTGTTCTATAAACAGCTGTGTTTTTAATTTCTTGTAGAACTTTGAAAGGTCAGTTTTCTTCCTTATTTTTTCGGGGTGAGCGTTTGATATGTTGGGTGCGTAGAGTGAGAATACACTTTTGCAGGTGAACTGGTTGTTCTTTATGTATTCAGTTGGTAAAGTTAGAGTGTTCTATGTACAGTATCTTCTAGATCTGTTGTTCAGGGTGGTTTGGATGAGTGATCTTAAGTGATATGAGGATAGATTTGTGAAGGATTTTGAATGTATTTATAATGACCTTGTATCTGATTCTGCTTACAATAGGGAACCAATGTAGATGTTTTAGGATAGGGGTGATATGTTCAGATTTTGGAGCACCGTAGATGAGTTGGGCAGCCTTGTGCTGTGCCATTTGTAATTTGTATAAGGCACGCTTGAGTAAACCTTGGAGGATGCTATTTCAAAAATCAAAATGTGGAAAGATCATTGCTTGTAGGACTGTGCAAAAGTCCTGCGGTGATAGGAGAAGTCCTAAGTGATGTAAGTTCTTATATTGTATATCGATTTAGTTGTGTTGCTGAGGTGAGTGGTTAAGCTTAGGCACTGGTGCAAAGTTAATCCGAGGTAACATACTTCTTGTTTCACTTCCAAAATTGCTTCCTTAACTTCCAGTGTAGATGGGGGGGGGGAGGGGGGAGGGAGAGTTCTTATCCCTAGTAATGTATAACACCTCTGTCTTCTTATAATTTATGGTTAAGTTGTTGATAACCAATTTGCAAATTTATTAAAGCATGTTACTCTTTGAGTATGATTTGGCTTAGAGGTGTTATATGGTTGGTACATCATAATGTCATCTGCATATATGTGGTAATATATCTTGTACTGTTGAATGATATTACAGTTAGGCTGAAGGAAGATGTTAAATAGCAATGATGATAGGGCTGAACCTTGAGGGACTCCCTGCAGTTGCTGTTATCCACATAATTCCCTTTGAATATTGACCTAAGTTGATTTTTATTCATACCATATATTATCTGTTATTTGTGTAAGGGATCCCTCCATAACCCTTACCAATCCTTCATTCTTTCTGTCCAGGACCATTCCATTTCTAGCCTTAGCAGTAGGTACATGCCATCGATCTAACAGCCTCCACTAAGGATGGCTACTTTTAGTTCTGCCTACCCTCTATATAACCTCATTGCACAGGATGCAAGGTGTAGTTCTCTTGTGATTTCTGTTCTTGTATGGTTCCCGTGTGGTCTTATGGTTAAGACTTTGATTTTTCTTCTCGTGGTTTGGTTTGTTTCAGTTTTGTGTGTGCTGTATGCAAAGGCTCACCTTTTGGGCCTGTCTTATTTTACTTGTCAGTCTGGATTCATGCCTTTGATGTTTAAGTTTTGACAGTGTGCGAAGAACTGAGAATTTCTCAGAAGTTTTACCTCCCCCTCTGTCACAGTGGAGAGAGAAAAGGAGTTGACTTGCCTTAAGCCTAAAAGAAACCTGCAGTACTGGAATAAGACTGACTTGCTGGAGAAAGGTCCAGTGGATTTTTTCTGTGAATACAGTATCAAAAGAGCTAGAGGAAACAATCCCATTCAGGAGGGACTAAAGAATATTTTTTCTGCAAATTGCATGGATCCCTAACTCAGGATCCTGCTATTAGAAGCAGAAAAGGTTAAATATCTAAATTTGGATCACAGACACAAATAACTCAGGAAAGAACACATCCAGTGTTAACAAAGCTCTTGATTTATCAAAGAAAAGTCATTTATTTATTATTATGGAATTAACAACTTTGGTTACAGTAAAGGAAATGGAGCACCCAAGTCATACACCAAGGGCCTTGAAGGATTTTCCTTCCCCCCTACCCTGCGAAGAACCTGCTCCCTGTAGATAAGGGTGCTTGCTAGCTGAGTGAAAGGAGAGGGAGAGAGCCCAGGATAAAAAATCAGTCCGTAACCTGTCCTGCAGGGCTACCCTGCTGCCCTAGGGCAGGGGGGAAGGGAAGTTAGACTTCACAAACAATCAAGTGGGAGACAAATAATAAAGGCAAAAAACAAAATATAAAATGCTGGAACCCTGTAATTGAGACTTAAACTTCTTCTTGAAGTTCTCCTATCTCTTAGTGATCTGAATTCTGAAACGCAGGTTGTTCCTTTCTGTATCTTCTGTAATAGAAACATAGAAGCATGACAGCAGAAAAAGACCACATAGCCTATCTAGTCTGCCCTTCCATATAGTCTCCTTTTTACCTTTAAAGATCCTCTGTGTTTGTCCCATGCTTTTTTGAATTCAGATACTGACCTCCACTGGGAGACTATTCCAAGCATCAACCACTCTTTCCTTAAAGAAATATTTCCACATATTACTCCTGAGTCTATCCCCTTTCACCCTCATCCTATGTCCCCTTGTAGCAGAGTTTGCTTTCAATCGAAGGAGACTCTCCTCCTCTGCATTTATGCCACAGACATATTTAAACATCTCTATCATTTCTCCTCCATCCTGCCTTTCCTCTAAATAATACATAATAAGATCTTTAAGTCTGTCATATACTTTATAATGAAGAACATAAGAACATAAGATATGCCATACTGGGTCAGACCAAGGTCCATCAAACCCAGTATTCTGTTTCCAGCAGTGGCCAATCTAGGTCATATGTACCTAGCAGTTTCCCCAAGAGACACAAGTTCCACAATGCTTGTACTGGGTCAAACATTGATATCTTCGGTCACTTCTTAATAATGGTTTATGGACCTTTCCTCCAGGAACTTGTCCAAACCTTTCTTAAACCCAGCTACACTAACAGCCTTTACTACATCCTCCGGTAACAAATTCCAGAGTTTGATTACACGTTGAGTGAAAAAATATTTTCTTTTATTAGTCTTAAATAGTTTACCCTGTAGCTTCATTGCATGTCCCCTAGTCTTTCTATATTCTGATAAGGTAAACAATCGATCTACGTTTATCCGTTCCACTTCGTTCATTAATTTATAGACTTCTATAATATCTCCCCTCAGCCGTCTCTTTTCCAGGTTAAAGAGCCCTAACCTTTTTAGCCTTTCTTCATAGGAGTATCCTTCCATCCCCTTTACCATTTTGGTGGCTCTTCTCTGTACCTTTTCTAAAATCGCTAAATCCTTTTTAAGATACGGCGACCAGAATTGCACACAATATTCAAGGTGCAGTCTCACCATGGAACGATATAGAGGCATTATAATATCTTTTGTTTTATTTTCCATTCCTTTCCTTATCATACCTAGCATTCTATTTGCTCTCTTGGCCGCCGCTGCACACTGGGCCGAGGGTTTTAACATGGTATCCACAATGACGCCTAAATCTTTTTCCTGGGTGGTGGTTCCTAATGTGGAACCTTGCATCATGTAACCATAGTTTGGGTTGTTCTTCCCTAGGTGCATAACCTTGCACTTGTCCACATTAAATTTCATCTGCCATTTTGATGCCCAGTCTTCCAATTTATCAAGATCCTCTTGCAATTTTTCACAATCCTCTTGGGTTTTAACAACTTTAAATAGTTTTGTGTCATCTGCAAATTTGATAACCTCACTCGTTATTCCACTTTCTAGGTCATTTATGAATATGTCAAAAAGCAGCGGACCCAGCACAGATCCCTGGGGTACACCACTATTCACCTTTCTCCATTGGGAAAAGTGGCCATTTAGCCCTACCCTCTGCTTTCTATCTTTTAACCAGTTCCTGATCCACAATAGTACACTGCCTCCTATCCCATGACTCTTTAGTTTTGCCAAAAGTCTCTCATGAGGGACCTTGTCAAAGGCTTTCTGAAAGTCCAGATACACAATATCAACCGACTCACCTTTGTCCACCTGTTTATTCACTCCTTCAAAAAACATAACAGATTAGTAAGACAAGATCTTCCTTGTCTAAAGCCATGTTGGCTGTCTCCCATTAGGTTGTGACTATCTACATGCTGAGTAATTTTATTCTTTATGATGATTTCTACCATTTTTCCCAGTACTGACGTCAGGCTCACCGGTCTGTAGTTTCCCGGATCACCCCTGGAACACTTTTTAAAAATTGGTGTTACATTGGCAATCCTCCAATCTTCAGGTATTAGAGATGATTTTAATGATAGTTCACAGATTACTGATAGCAGTTCTGCAATCTCATATTTCAGTTCTTTCAATACCCTTGGATGTATACCATCCGGCCCAGGTGATTTGCTACTCTTCAGTTTATCTAATAGTTGTAAGACATCTTCCCGATGTATCGATATTTCCTTCAATTCTTCCGCACCTTTAAATACCACTTCAGTCATGGGTAACATCCCTACATCTTCCTCAGTAAAGACCGAAGCAAAGAATTCATTCAGTCTCTCCGCTATCGCCTTGCCGCCTCTTAGTGCTCCTTTAACCCCTTTATCATCTAATGGACCAACTGACTCTCTCACAGGTTTTTTGCTACGAATGTACTTGAAAAGGTCTTTATTTTGTGTTTTTGCTTCCGCAGCAAGCTTCTTCTCAAATTCTCTCTTTGCCTGCCTTATCAATGCCTTGCATTTGACTTGCCAGTGCTTGTGCTGTTTCCAGGTTTCGTCGTTTGGCTCTTTTTTCCATTTCCTGAAAGATGCTTTTTTGGCAACAACAGCCTCTCTGACCTCACCTTTAAACCATGCTGGCAGTTTTTTGGACTTCCTTCCACTTTTCTTAAAGCGTGGAATACAGCTGGTCTGGGCTTCCAAGATAGTATTTTTCAACAACACCCAAGCTTGATGTACGTCTTTAACCTTCGCAACTGCTCCTTTTAGTTGTTTCTTAACTGTTTTCCTCATTTTATCATAGTATCCCTTTCGAAATTTAAAAGGTAGTACTGTGGATTTCCTTACTATCCCTCCTCCACTTATTAAATCAAAGGCGATCATGCTATGATCACTATTGCCAAGTGGCCCCAACACCCTTATCTCTTGCACTAGATCTGGTGTTCCACTAAGGACTAGGTTTAATATGGCTTCCCCTCTGGTCGGTTCATGAACCAGCTGCTCCAAGAAGCAGTCATTTATTCCATCTAGGAACTTTATCTCCCTAGCATGTCCTGACGTGACACTGACCCAGTCGATACCGGGGTAATTGAAATCACCCATTATTATTACTGCGCTGTAACTTTTGTTAGCTTCCTTGATTTCTTTGAGCATTTCATCATCCATTTGGTCATTCTGGCCAGGTGCTCGATAGTACACCCCCACTGCCATTGCCTTCCCCCTTTTATATGGAATTTCAATCCATATAGATTCTACAGCAGATTTTGTTTCCTGCAAAACTTTAATCCTTTCTGAGTCAATGCCCTCTCTAACATAGAGCGCAACCCCTCCACCAATTTGATCAGCTCTATCATTACGATATAGTTTGTACCCAGGTATCACAGTGTCCCACTGGTTGTCCTCCTTCCACCATGTCTCTGATATTCCAATCATATCTAACCTTTCATTTAGTGCTATATATTCTAACTCTCCCATCTTATTCTTTAGACTTCTAGCATTTGCATACAAGCATTTTAGAGAATGTATTTTATACATGTTAATTTGGCTATTGTTAGACATAGGTAAATTGGGATCTTTAAGCTCTGTCTGCTCCATACTTGAAGGCATTTGGGCTACTTTACTCTTTTGTGGAACCTCTCTGCTTTTGGTAGTATCCTTCAAGGATACATTCTTCCGAACCATCCGCTCTTGGGCGACTGTCGGCTTTCCCCTAATATCTAGTTTAAAAGCTGCTCTATCTCCTTTTTAAAGGTTAATGCCAGCAGCCTGGTTCAATCCCGGTTAAGGTGAAGCCCATCCCTTCGGAAGAACCCCTCCTTTCCCCAGAATGTTCCCCAGTTCCTAACAAATCCAAAACCCTCATCTCTGCACCATTGTCTCATCCACGCATTGAGACTCCGGAACTCTGCCTGCCTTTTGGGCCCTGCGCGTGGAACAGGAAGCATTTCGGAGAACGCTACCCTGGAAGTTCTGGATTTCAACTTCCTACCTAAAAGCCTAAATTTTGCCTCCAGAACCTCCCTACCACATTTTCCTATGTCATTGGTACCGACATGTACCAAGACAGCAGACTCCTCCCCAGCACTATCTAAGACCTTATCTATGTGGCGCGTGAGGTCTGCTACCTTCGCACCAGGCAGGCATGTTACCAGGCGATCCTCACGTCCACCAGCCACCCAGCTATCTACATGCCTAATGATCGAATCACCAACTATAACGGCTGTCCTAACCCTTCCCTCATGGGCACATGGCCCTGGAGAAACTTCCTCGGTGCGAGAGGGTTTTACATCACCTGGAGGACAGGTCCTAGTTACAGGATCACTTCCTGCCACACCAGGGTGATGCTCTCCTGTCACATGACCTCTCTCCTCCATGGCAACAGGTGTGCTGCCAGACTGGAGGTGGGACTTCAGGACTATATCCCTGTAGGTCTCGTCTATGTACCTCTCTGTCTGTCTTATTCTTTCCAAGTCTGCTACTTTAGCCTCTAGAGAATGGACTTGTTCCCTGAGAGAAAAGAGCTCCTTGCACCTAGTGCACACATAAGACCTCTCACCAACTGGGAGAAAATCATACATGTGACACTCAATGCAAAAGACTGGAAAGCTCCCATCCCGCTGCTGGACTCCTGTCTGCATCTTAGTTTTAAGTTTGTGTCTAGATCTTTAAGTTCTTACTTACTAGGGGTTGCTATGGGTATTTATACCAATAAAACTGTACCTAATACGTTTACCACTGTACCACTAACCATTTTAGTAGCCACCCTCTGCATCAAATCCAACCTGCTTATATCCTTTTGAAAGTGTGGTCTCCAGAATTTCACACAATACTCCAAATGAGGTCACACCAGAGACTTATACAGAGCCACCATCGCCTTCTTTTTTCTGCTGGCCATTCCTCTCCGTATGCACCCAAACATCCTTCTGGCTTTTGCCTTTGCCTTTTCTACCTGTTTAGCTACTTTAAGATCATCAGACACAATCATGCCCAGGTCCCACTCGTCTTTCATGGACAGAAGTACTTCGCCCCCTACACTGTACCACTTCCTTGGATTTTTGCAGCCCATATGCATGGCCCTGCATTTTTTAGCATTGAATCTCAACTGCCAAATTCTAGACCATTCTTCAAGCTTAGCTAGATTCCTCCTTATGTTATCTGCTCCTTCCTGAGTGTCTGCTCTATTGCAGATTTTAGTATCATCCACAAACAGGCAAACCTTACCCAAGAACCCTTCCACTACATCACTAACAAAGATGTTAAAAATAATCAGACCAAGGACAGATCCCTGGGGCACACCACTGGTAACCTCCTTCTCCTCAGAGTGAGCTCCATTTACCTGTACCTTTTGCTGCCTCCCACTCAACCATTTTCTAACCTAATCAGAAACTTTAGGGTCCATCCCTAGGGTTCTTAGTTTGTTTATAAGTTGCCTGTGTGGAACAGTGTCAAAGACTTTACTTGGAACCTCCCCCTTGCTCTCATTTGATTAGGCTCCTTGATGGACCTTCTTCTCATCTCACTTTCTTAGGTCCTCAGTACTCCTCTTGCTCGCTCACTCATAATAGTGTGGGCAGTGTGCTATTCCTCCCTCCAGTTTCCCTTTTACTGGCATGAAGGTGTTTCTCAACTGTTATCTCTTCTCGTTGTGCATGGGTCTTCTGGATATTAGCTGGGCTAAATGAATGAATTCAGCAGAAAAGCAAAATTCCTCTTAAAGAGTATCTCTCCCTCTGATCCTCCTTGGATCTTCCCCTATTTGGGTTATCGCTGGTTTCACTCTGTTTTCATTTATTCCAAGATTAAGAATTCACCTTCTACACGGTCAGAGCCGCAATGCTGCTGGGAATTCAACCTGCTTCTGGGAGGCAGTAAAAGGGGAAAGAAAAAGACAACTTTCTCTCCAAAGCTATGCTTTTTATCTACACTGGGAAACCTGCTAGAAAATTCCTTCTCCTTTGTAAATCTTATAGGGAATGGGGCTATCCTCTTCTGCAATAAGAAGTGCATCAAATCCCTGGACCATAGGAATCAGGGTAAAAAACAGAACCTCTGGATCTAGGGAATACCACCTTAAATCAGATCCCCAGAGGATCCAGCTTTTACCTGCTTGGCGGAGGAGATTTAAACATGACCCAGAGTAAGTATGTAGCACTGGTCATGCTTCTATGCCAGAAGTGAATGACTCAAGCTAGATTTGGAAGTTCCAGACCCAGAATCAGAATTGGATCCCCTGATCTAATTTGATTTTTTTTACTGCTGGAACAGAAACCTGACCGTTGCAGCACACTGGTATCACTGGAGGTTTTTCCGTCTGAAAAGCACCTAGCTTTTCTTCCTTTGTCCTGAATCTGGACCTGGTAGCCAAATATCCAAACCTGGATCTGGATGATTCAGAAGATGCACACCTGGATCCAGATCCTCTAGATCTTGGTAGTGGAGGGAGAAAGAAAAAAGTCAATGCTCTACAGCCAGAGAATCCTCTGCAGTGCTAGTGGGTAATGCCAGCCAGATTTCTATTCCAGCAGTAAAAGAATCAAGTTAGATCCGGGGAATCTGGCTCTGGGTCTGCTGGATGCAGATACGAATTTGCTGGATCTAACTTCAGTCATTTACTTCCGGCATGGAAACATGACCAGCGCAGCACACCAGTTCTGGGACATGTTTAAATCCTCACTGTCATGCAGGTAAAAGCCGGATCCTCCAGGGATATGATTCGAGGGGATATTCCCTAAATCCAGAAGATCCATAGGGTCCAGTTTTTTCCTATTTCCAGACCATAGGCACCCTTTACTTAGAGCCGATTGACTACTAGGGCACTTAATGACCTGGGAGTCACATATCATTCCTGAAGGATGCGGCAGGAAAAAAATATGTACTCGCCATTTACTCTTAATTTTTGCATCCCTAATTTGTTTTGGGGTTATCACTGATAGCACTGTGTTCATTTTTCCCCTGCTGAATGCACACGGTTGTATTAAATGCCATGTCATGACCATCATGCCTCCTTCCAGGGCTGGTGCTAGCAATAGGGAAACTAGGCGATCTCCTAGAGCACCGGCCTTCTGGGGATGCCCATTGCCACCCCTCTCCAGGACCAGTAGCAGCGGCAATGGCAAAGAAACCACGATGCAATGCTTACCAAAGGCTCTAGTACTGTGTCGCGGTTCCTGACTGATGTTATCTCCCGCTTCCGCCTCCTCCGATGCAGACTTCCAGTTCATGCAAACCAGAAGTCTGCATTGGAGGAGGCGGAAGCAGCCAATAATAGCAGCCAGGAACCGCCACACAGTGCCCGAGCTTTTGGTAAGCACTGTGTCGTGGTTCCTTTGTCATTGCTGCCATTTCTGGTCCTAGAGAGGGTTGACAGCAGTGAAAATGGGGGTGGGGAGTAGGTGGGCAGCAGGAAGGAGGGGCTTGCCTAGGGCAAATTCAGTACTTGCAACAGCCCTGCCTTCTTCTTCTGTCCATCCTCCGAGACAATGTTTAGGCCCAAAAATGTCACGGCCTGCAGCAGAAAAGGTATTTGTGGAGAGCGGAGGAAGTGAGGTAAAAGCAGGGACAAGTTAAATGGCCAGTGGCCTATTTAGAAAAGGAGGATGTGGGATGGGATTTTAGGGCAGGAGTTGGGAGGGCTACGGGGCTTAGTGAAGGGGGAGATGGTGTTGGAGGGTGAGGGAAGAGTGCAAGGTATTGACTAAAGGTGCATTCCCTGCTCCCCAGGACACACACTAGCACCGTTTCCCATCCCCACACCACACACTCACACAGACAAACACGCCATCTCCGCACAACAGACACTCATATATGCAGGCACCCCACACAGGAACCCTGCCTTCGTATGTCAGTCAAACACACACATGCAAACACACTCAGGCACCTCACATCTGCACCATCCACACACACAGAAACATACATACAGGCATCTCACCTCCACAGCACATAAAGAGAACCTCCCCAGCTCTGCAGCACACACACACATGCACCTCAGCCCTGAGGCCCATCGACACAAAGACACCCACTGCCACATCCCACGCACAGACAGGCGCACCAACATTGTACCACACACGCATACAAACACTTAATATCTGAAGCTATAACTGTTGTTATCTGTATTTTTTTATAACGATGCCGCGCAGTATAGGAACTCTGGCGCTGGTCTCATGAGACGAAAACATGAGACCAGCATGACAGACAATAGGTGGGGGGGATGAGGAAGTCACAAGCACTGGCTCCTAAGATTTTGGTCTGGCACCTAAATCCACAGAAAATTTGTCAAAGCCTGTAATAAAGGCACAGCACATTTGTAATTTTGGCGCCAGCTATAGACTGCACAACTGCACAAATAAAGTCCCATCACCATGTACACCTCTCTGGTAGTTGATGCTTTTGTTTGCTGAGAAGTTAAGACTTTAGGGAGAAGCTGCATTGCTTTATGTGGGATCAGAGAGGCCTGTGCATCTCATGCTACGGCTCAGCAAACGTGAAGTAAAGTGTCGCCTGCCTCCTCTACTTCTTGTGTTCTTGCACTGCATGCAGACCCTGTGTTTTTGGAGTTTCAATTTAATTTTGTCTACATATTTCTACTTCAACTTTGTTATTATTTATTCTGTACTAGGTACGAGTCTATGTTCTAAGCACTAGGTAAGAGTCTTTGTTGTATAACTGAGACCATGTGTTTTGTTAGCATGGAGTTTCTATGAAGGATCTGTAGTAATTTGGCTCGTTCAGTTTTCTGAATAGGTCTAAGGATGCTCTAAGGCCCACTGCAGTATTTATGGCGCTGCTCTTTTTTGGGTAGGCTTCTTACTGTGTTAATTTTAGAAGCTGGTGTCATTATGATTTGGAAGATTTGCATTATAGGTCTTCAGTGACTTATGTAGAGTTTTGTGTTAGTTCACAATCTGCCTGGTACTGGAGAGGCTGCTGAGATGACACTGGGATCAGCTTTCTTTTTTCATGTCTATTGGGTTCCATGGTAAAATGTCCTAGTTTTGCTCTGCACCTACTGTTAGAGGAGGGGTTCGCTGGATGCAAAACAGATGTTAAAAAAGAGAATCGTAGCACAGTTTCTATTATAACTGATTTTATTTTGTTGTTAGAAACTGTGCTGTGGTTCTCTTTTTCTTTTTGTCTCTTGGCATGTGATTACCTTACATCTCCTTTGTTATTTCAAGAATATATTTTGACAGCTGTCTGTATTTTTTTAGTCTTAGAGTGCCAGGCTAAATAATTAAACAGCTACAATTTTTGCTTTATTTTAATTCTATAACCTGGGTATAGAGCCAGCCCTAGGCATGTGTTATTTATTTATTTATTTATTTTACATTTCTTATATACCGCACTATTTACGATCAGCGCGGTTTACATAAAACGAAACATGGCCCTGCTCCCGGACGAGCCCCACAGTGCTGGCCAGCTTAAGAGATGAGCCAGTGAGGCCAAAAGCCTGCCTCGGTGGCTCACCTCTGCACAGCTGCAGGAATGTTTTTATTTGCTCCCACAAAATTCCTAGAAGTGAAACCGGAGCACTTCCTGTCGCACAAGAGTCAGGAAGTGCCCTGGTTTCTCTTCTAGGAACTCCACAGTGCTGGTGGCTGCAAATTAGCATAGCCATGGGAGCGAGGAAAAAAAACGTTCTTGTGGTGAGCAAAGAATGCAGACTGTGGTAGGGTCAGAGGGGAGGAGGTGATACTGCGGTGAGTTTGATGCTGGGGGAAGTGAGGGGGACTAGAATAGAACTGCTGGGGATCTAGGACTGGAAATGGGCAGATGCTACGGAATGGGGTCTGGAACTCCAAGGTAGATGATGCTGGGAGGGACTGGAACTGGAGAAGAACAGATGCTGGGGGATAAGGGTATTGGAACTGAAAAGGAGATTATGCTGGGAGGAACTGGGACTGAAGGAAGACTGATGCTGGAGGGCTAGGGCTATAAATGGGCTGATGCTGGGGGATGGGGGACTAGGATTGGAAGGGAGATGATACTGGGAGGGAGTTGGACTGGAAGAGGACTGATGCTGGGGGGGGCTGGAACTAGGAGATGTTGCTGGGAGGGACTGGGACTGGAAGGGAGCTCATGCTGGGAGAGACTGGAATTAGAAGAGAGCTGATGCTGGGAGGGACTGGGAATGGAAGAGAACTGATACTGGGAGGAACTGGAACTAGAAGGGAAATGAACCTGGGAGAGTCTGTAATGGAGCTGATTCTGGGAGGAGATGGGACTAGAAGGGAGCTGATGCTGTTCCTGGGGGGCTGAAAGGGGACAGATGCTGGGGTCAGGGTGAAAAAACAGAGGCAGAAGATGGGGAAGTGAGGATGGAGAGGGGGACTGATATTTTGTGTGGGAGGAATAAAACAAGATCATACAGAGTGAGGGGCATAAGAAAAGATGCTAGGGTAAGAAGGAGGAATGGCAGGGCAATTAATATTGGAGAAGGAAGTATCTGGATGGGTATGGAGAACAGATGTAGGAGGCAGGAGGGTAGGTGCTAGAGACATGGAGATGGGGATGAGCAAGGACTGGGACTTAGGTAGAGACTAACATTTGCTGGGAGAAAATAAGTAGACAGACTCTTAAGTTTGGCTGGGTGTTGTTGTTAAGTGCCGTCGAGTCGGAGTCGACTCATGGCGACCCTCTGGATAGCTATCCTAAATTGTGTTCGGTCTTCAGTCAGGCGGCTCATTGACGACAGACTGGTACCCGTAGCTACTGTTATTGTAGCGATCCATCTCATTGCTGGCCTTCCTCTTTTGCGTTGACCTTCTATCTTGCCAAGCATGATGTCTTTCTCTAATGATCTCTCTCTTCGCATGATGTGTCCGAAGTATGAAAGTCGAAGTCTTGTCATCTGAGCTTCTAAAGAAAGCTTAGGTTTGATCTCCTCTAGTACCGACTGGTTTGTTCTTCGGGCAGTCCATGGTATACACAGTATTCGCCGCCAGCACCATAATTCAAAGGCATCAATTGAAAAAGACAGACAGGAAGAAAATTGATGCCTTTGGCTGGGTACTGGGAGAGTAAGTGGGGACTTAGGTGGCTGGCCCAGGACTGGCACAATACATTGTGCATTCAGCTCTGGCAGCAAAAAGATTGTGGCATCGTGTGATACCATTTCCAGCTTCAACTTTCTTTCTCTGAGTCAGCAACAGCAGCTAGCGCCGCCCGTAGCATCCACTTCCAGTGCGCAGAACCATTGAAATGCGCACCAGAATTAAATGCTGCTGGCAGTACTGGCTGCTGCATGCTGACTCAGAGAAAGAAAGATGAAAATGGGGATGTGCTCTGCGATCTTTCTGCTGCTGATTTGGAGAAAAAACAGAAGACACCAGGGATGGTTCCGCATGATAATTTTGCATGGGAAGGAAGGCAGAACAGAGAGAAAGAGAGAGGGGATATGCTGGATGGGGAGGGGATATAGAGAGAGAGAAAGAGAGAGGGAGATTTTGGTGTATGAGAGAGAAGGGATATATTGGACTGGAGATGAGGGTGGGAATGGGGCGAGAGAGAAGATGCTGGGCTGGGAGAGGAAATAGAAGAGATGCTGGACCTCCGGAGGAAGAGACGGTGGAGAAGGGGAAGGGGATAGAAAGCTGCTGTCTATTGGTTGGGGGAAGGGAAAAAGGGCTGGAGAGGTGGAAGAAAGAGGGAGATGCTGGATTTAGGGGGGGGGGGGGGTAAAAAGGAGAGATGAGGGGATTGGGAGATGCTGAATTAAGATTGTGAGAGAGAGGGGGAGATGGTGAGCATGGTGGAGCTATGTAAAAGAGACCATGGGAAGTTGGCAAGGAGATGAGTAAGAGGAGGATGGTGATTACGGAGCATGGATATGTGGTAATGTCAAGTGGATGAAAGACAGAAGGGAATAAGAGGCTACCAAAGGAGTAAGATGGGAAATAGGATAACTGGGGAGATGGGCTGGACAGAAGGTTAGAGGAGTACTGTAGATGGAAAGTTGATAAGTGAAAAGTCAATAGGGGATTGAGGATGGGGGGGGGGGTTAAATTTGAGTGGATAAAAAAGAGCAAAGAAAGAAATTTAGGAAAGAGCAAAAGGGGAAAGATCAATATGTTAGAGGCAGATGTAGAGGGAGAATGGAAAAATAGGAGAAGAGAGAAGAAAGGACAAATGGACAGAAGACAATGGAGAATTAGCAGAAGACATGAAGAACGCAGAAGAAAGTGGCTGGGCGATTGTGACTGAAAAATAAACTGCCCAAACAACAAAAGGTAGAAAAAAACGATTTTATTTTGAATTTATTAACTGGAATATGTCCACTCTGGGAAATGTGCATTGCGTTTTCTTTAGCCCAAGAGGAAATTAATTTATAGTTTTATTTCTCCAGTGTTCTTGTACATTCCAAGTTTGGTTTTTGGGGTTCCCAGTTAATTATTGTCTTCATATTTCTAAATTGTGATCCCTTGTTCTGTGTTTGGAGATGGTCTATGTTTTGCATATGTGACTGAGCTGTGGTATTCTGTTCATGTAGTTTCTATGTGACCAGGGACGACTCAAGGCAATCTGCTGCTTGAGGCGAAGGATGAGATGGTGCCCCTCCCCCCATAGAAGGGGGCGGGGCTTTTCCAAAACTCCAACCAGGGACTAAACCAAACCAAAAGGCCGATTCTATTAAATGGAGGAAATGCAAGATGTTTGCACACCAAAGAACTAAAAGAGAGCAAGAACCACAGCACATTTTATAAAACTAAGTTATAACTCATTTTTATTTTGTTGTTACAAACTGCGTTATGGTTCTTGCTTTTTCTTTTTCTACATATATTTTGCATCCACAGAATCCCCTTCAACAGTGAGGGCAGAGCAGAACCAGGACATTCACCCACAGAACTCAATATTTAAAAAAAAAATCTGATTCTGATCATCTCGCTAACAACAACAGCAAACATTCTCCAGTACCAGGCATATTGTGAACTAATAAAAAAAAACCTACAACAAAGTCACTGAGTATCTATAGAGCAAATCTACCATATCATACCATATCAGCACCAACTTCCAAAACTCACATAAGGAGCCCATCCAAAAAAAGCATCTCTGTAAATACTACAGTGGGCCCTGGAACATCCATACACCTGTTTGAAAAGCTGAACAAGTCAAATTACTACAGTACCGTATAGATCTTTATGTACAAATCCATGTTAACAGAACACCTGGCCTCAGTCACACACTCAAAACACAGACCCTCATCAAGTACAGAATAAGTGACTACAATCTAAAGTAAAAATAAAAATATGTAGACAAAATTTAAACTGAAACCCCAAGAAACCAGACTCCACATGCAGTGCAACATCAGATAAATAAGAGATGCATTTCCCCCATACTGTGTAAAATATAAAGATAGCACAAAGTCCAGTCACTAAAATGAAATCAATTTATTTTTTCAACCTTTATTGTCTGACCATTTTATTCTCTAATCATGCTGGTCCCGACCCGAGGCTTCTGCTTTCCTGTCTTCTCTTAGCTCTCTTTCTGTGGTCTATGGTCCATCTGGCAGCTTAATAGTTCTCATGGATGGGCAGACTGGATAGATTGTATAGTTTCTATCTGACTTCATTTCTATGTTATGGAATTCAAATATGGTGATAAGCACATACTCTGGAGTCCCTTAGCTTGGCAATAGCCATTAACCGCTTCCCCTCCCTGCTCATGTTTTTTTAATGCTCTATTTTCAGTGGAACAGCTGCTATGTTGGAAATGTGCAGTACCCCATCACTCCCATCTTCTCCAAAATCCAGCATAATTTTTTCTTGAGGTAGCTTGTCGAATATCTGTTTTCTTTCTTGTTCTTTGTTTTCCTTCCCTTTCTTTTGCTGGCATCAGTTTTGCAAATTACTAATGTATATACAGCCAACAAGAGAATATTATAATAATCTTTTGTATGAACTTCTGTTGAGTCCTAGGACCAAAAGATGTACTGACAAAACAAAGACAAAATATAATTAATTAATTGATTGAATGAAACTGGGATATTCCCAGAGAACCTTATGAGAGTTCAGACATATAATTTTTTTCTTTAAAACCGAGAGTTTTCTTAAAAGAACAGGAGAAGTAAGGAATTTTTTTAACCATAAGCTTTCATTCACAACTATCTGGGATTTTATTTTGTTTTTCAAATTTGTGTTCTCCCCCTAGAACATTCCTAGTCATAAGAACATAAGATATGCCATACTGAGTCAGACCAAGGTCCATCAAGCCTAGTATCCTGTTTCCAACAGTGGTCAATCTAGGTCATATGTACCTAGCAATTTCCCCAAAAGACACAGGTTCCACAATGCTTTTATTGGGTCAAGCATTGATATCCTGGGTCCCTTTTTAATAATGGTTTATGGACCTTTCCTCCAGGAACTTCTCCAAACCTTTTTTAAACCCAGCTACACTAGCAGCCTTTACTACATCCTCCGGTAACAAATTCCAGAGTTTGATTACATGTTGAGTGAAAAAATATTTTCTCTTATTTGTCTTAAATAGTTAACCCTGTAGCTTCATTGCATGTCTCCTAGTCTTTCTATATTCTGATAATGTAAACAGTCGATCTACGTTTACCCGTTCCACTCCATTCATTAATTTATAGACTTCTATCATATCTCCTTTCAGCCGTCTCTTTTCCAGATTAAAGAGCCCTAACCTTTTTAGCCTTTCTTCATAGGGGTATCCTTCCATCCCCTTTACCATTTTGGTGGCTCTTCTCTGAACCTTTTCTAATAACACTATATCCTTTTTAAGATACGGTGACCAGAATTGCACACAATATTCAAGGTGCGGTCACACCATGGAATGATACAGAGGCATTATAATATCCATTGTTTTATTTTCCATTCCTTTCCTTATGATACCTAGCATTCTATTTGCTGTCTTTGCCGCCGCTGCACACTGGGTGGAGGGTTTTTACATGTTATCCACAATGACGCCTAAATCTTTTTCCTGGGTGGTGGCTCCCAATGTCAAACCTTGCATCGTGTAACCATAGTTTGGGTTGTTCTTCCCTAGGAGCATAACTTTGCACTCGTCCACATTAAATTTCATCTGCCATTTTGATGCCCAGTCTTCCAAATTATCAAGATCCTCTTCTTGCAATGTTCCACAATCCTCATGGGTTTTAAAAACTTTAAATAGTTTTGTGTCATCTGCAAATTTGATAACCTCACTTGTTATTCCCTTTTCCCAGTCATTTATGAACATGTCAAAAAGCAGCGGACCCAGCACAGATCCCTGGGGTACACCACTATTCACCTTTCTCCATTGGGAAAATTGGCCATTTAGCCCTACCCTCTGCTTTCTATCTTTTAACCAGTTCCTGATCCACAATAGTACACTGCCTCCTATCCCATGACTCTAGTTTTGCCAAAAGTCTCTGAAAGTCCAAATACACTATATCAACCGACTCACCTTTGTCTGCCTGTTTATTCACACCTTCAAAAAAACATAACAGATTAGTAAGACAAGATCTTCCTTTTCTAAAGCCATGTTGGCTGTCTCCCATTAAGCCATGACTACATGTTCAGCAATTCTGTTCTTTATGATGGTTTCTACCATTTTTCCCGGTACTGACGTCCGGCTCACCGGTCTGTAGTTTCCTGGATCACCCCTGAAATTATTTTTAAAAATTGGCCTTACATTGGCCATCCTCCAATCTTCAGGTATTACAGATTATTTTAATGATAGTTCACAGATTACTAATAGCAGGTCTGCAATCTCATATTTCAGTTCTTTCAACACCCTTGGATGTATATCATCCGGTCCTGGTGATTTACTACTCTTCAGTTTATCAAATAGTTGTAATACATCCTCCCAATGTATCGATATTACCTTCAATTCTTCCGCTCCTTTAAATACCACTTCAGTCATGGGTAACATCCCTACATCTTCCTCAGTAAAGACCGAAGCAAAGAATTCATTCAGTCTCTCCGCTATTGCCTTGTTGCCTCTTAGTGCCCCTTTAACTCCTCTATCATCTAATGGACCAACTCTCACAGGATTTTTGCTACAAATGTACTTTAAAAAGTCTTTATTACGAGTTTTTGCTTCTGCAGCAAGCTTCTTCTCAAATTCTTCCTTTGCCTGCCTTATCAATGCCTTGCATTTAACTTGCCAGTGCTTGTGCTGATTCCAGTTTTCGTCATTTGGCTCTTTTTTCCATTTCCTGAAAGATGCTTTTTTTTGGCAACAACAGCCTCTCTCACCTCATCTTTAAACCCTGCTGGCAGTTTTTTGGACTTCCTTCCACTTTTCTTAAAGCGTGGAATACAGCTGTTCTGGGCTTCCAAGATAGTATTTTTCAACAACACACAAGCTTGATGTAAGTCTTTAACCTTTGCAACCACTCCTTTTAGTTTTTTCTTAACTATTCTCCTCATTTTATCATAGTCTTCCTTTCAAAAGTTAAAAGGTAGTACTGTGGATTTCCTTACCATCCTTCCTCCACTAATTAAATCAAACGCGATCATGTTATGATCACTATTGCCAAGTGGCCCCAATACTCTTATCTCTTGCACCAGATCCGGTGTTCCACTAAGGACTAGGTCCAATATGGCTTTCCTTCTGGTCAGTTCATGAACCAGCTGCTCCATGAAGCAGTCATTTATTTCTTCTAAGAACTTTATCTCCCTAGCATGTACTGCCGTGACACTGACCCAGTCGATACTGGGGTAATTGAAATCACCCATTATTATTACTGTGCTGTACATTTTGGTAGCTTCCTTGACTTCTTTGAGCGTTTCATCATCCATGTGTTCATTCTGGCTAGGCCATCAATAGTACACCCCCACTGCCATCGCCTTCCCCTTTTTACATGGAATTTAAATCCATAGAGATTCTACAGCAAATTTTGTTTCCTGCAAAACTTTAATCCTTTCTGACTCAATGCCCTCTCTAACATAGAGCGCAACCCCTCCACCAGTTTGATCAGCTCTATCATTACAATATAGTTTGTACCTAGGTATCACAGTGTCCCACTGGATGTCCTCCTTCCACCGTGTCTCCGAGATTCCAATCATATCTAACCTCTCATTTAGTGATATATATTCTAACTCTCCCATCTTATTTTTTAGACTTCTAGCATACAAGCATTTTAGAGACTGTAATTTATTTATATTAATCTGGCTATTGGTAGTCATGGGTAATTTGGAATCCTTAAGCTCTGTCTGCTCCATACTCAAGGGCATTTGGGCTACTTTACTCTTTTTTGGAACCTCTCTGCTTTTGGTAGTATCCTTCAAGGATACATTCTTCCGAACCATGCGCTCTTGGGTGACTGTCAGCTTTTCCCTATTATCTAGTTTAAAAGCTGCTCTATCTCCTTTTTAAAGGTTAATGCTAGCAGCCTGGTTCCATCCCGGTTAAGGTGAAGCCCATCCCTTTGGAAGAGCCCCTCCTTTCCCCAGAATGTTCCCCAGTTCCTAACAAATCCAAAACCCTCATCCTTGCACCATTGTCTCATCCACGCATTGAAACTCTGGAGCTCTGCCTGCCTTTTGGGTCCTGCACGTGGAATAGGAAGCATTTCGGAGAAGGCCACCCTGGAAGTTCTGGATTTCAACTTCCTACCTAAAAGCCTAAATTTAGCCTCCAGAACCTCCCTACCACATTTTCCTTTGTCATTTGTCATTTCCTCAGGCCGAAACCTTTTAGCTGGATCTGCCAATAAAGTTTTTTGGATATCCCTACTGTGTCTGGCAGTATTTTTTGGCTTCCGCTTCTTTCTACTGTATCCTTTGTGGAAGACCTTCTTCTCCTTTTGTTTGGGTTATTGGTACCGACATGTACCAAGACAGCAGACTCCTCCACAGCACTATCTAAGACCTTATCTAGGGGGCGCGTGAGGTCCGCTACCTTCGCACCAGGGAGGCATGTTACCAGGCAATCCTCATGTCCACCAGCCACCCAGTTATCTACATGCCTAATGATCAAATTACCAACTATAACGGCTGTCCTAACCCTTCCCTCATGGGCACATGGCCCTGGAGAAACTTCCTCGGTGCGAGAGGGTTTTACATCACCTGGAGAACAGGTCCTAGTTACAGGATCACTTCCTGCCACACCAGGGTGATGCTCTCCTGTCACGTGACCTCTCTCCTCCATGGCAACAGGGATGCTGCCAGACTGGAGTTGGGACTTCAGGACTATATCCCTCTAGGTCTCGTTTATGTACCTCTGTTTTTCTTATATCTTCCAAGTCTACTACTTTAGCCTATAGAGAACGAACTCATTCCCTGAGAGCAAAGAGCTCCTTGCACCTAGTGCACACATAAGACCTCTCATCAACTGGGAGAAAATCATACATGTGACACTCAATGCAAAAGACTGGAAAGCCCCCATCTCCCTGCAGGACTGCTGTCTGCATCTTAGTTTTAAGCTTGTGTTTAGATCTTTAGGTTCTTTACTTACTAAGGGTTGCTGTGGATACTTATACTAATAAAAGTGTACCTAATATGTTTAATATACCTTGTTCACCTGAAGCTTAATTAATCACAGGTCCTTAATATATGACTGATTTGGATAAAGAGCTGCACCTGAGAGCAGCTCCTTTCCTTTAAGATGTGTAAGTACCTATAAAGCTACGATTATCCCAGGGGTGGGTGGGTTTTGGGGAGGGAGGGAGGGAGGGAGGGAAATAAGACTTATTAAAAGAGGGCTGCTACACAGTACCCTGTCCTGTGCTTCTAAGGTAAGCTGTGACCAACTTCCTGGGTGATTAACAGTCCTTGCTTGGATAGAAGGAGTCTTTCAAAATGTCCTTTTGACCTGCCACCTAGCTTTAACACCCATTTAAAAATTTTCACAGGTCTCTTGCCCCCTAGGTAGAAGGCCTATTTGTAAAGGTCTCTAGAAGACTTTATTTATTGCTCAAAGAATACTGACCCTGTTTTGCCTTTTATGCTAAGTTATATTCTGATTTGATTTAAATTAAAGCTCTTTGCTGCTGCTAGGCTCTGACTTATTATGAAATTTAAACTAGAAGCTCTCTGCTGGCTTCTAAATTTAACCAGAAAGCTCTCTTCTGTGTTTTAAATTTAAACTTAAACTGCTGCTAATAGGCCCTGACTGATTTAACAATTACACTGGGTTCACAGATTAATCAGCTTTAATCCAAAGAATTCCCTTCAGAAAAATTCCCAGAAGTATATACTCACTATTGCAGATCTCTCTCCAGAAGTAGCAGTCCCCTTTTGTAGCCTTTCAAGACTCAAATCATTTCAGTAAAGATCTTGAGCCGTGGGTCATGTGCTAATGATCCTTCCAGAATTTTGCAATCATGGGCCACGAATCTGACTACTAGATGAAACACATGGAGCCCGATCCAATATGGGGCACGTCCAGGCAATCTGGATGCCCCCAGTCTAGACGGGGGTGTCAGTGCCTGATTCTGCATCATGGGAACAAGACACCTCAGTGGGTGTAGAACTGGGGCTTTGGAGACGGCCCGGCCGCCCAAGCAGAACCATAGGGATGTCCTCCCGCGGCACGACCCTCCATATGGCTACCCAGACCCCGAAACCCTGCTGCCTGACCCAGACAGGGGTGGCCAGTGCTCCAATCGGATGACGGGTGCCCACCTTGTCCTGTCACATGCTCCAGGGCGGTGCTGTGGGGCTGCTGGGAAGGATTTGGGGGTTGGCCAGTGCTTATTCCTCCTCTAAGGTGGAATAAACAGGCCATCCCCCGGCGACTGCTAGACATACAGGGTCGTGAGTGGAATCAGTCTTTTATGTCTGGGAGTCGGCCCCACTCCCACGCTCTGCCTCCGGCATGCCCACGTCCCCTGCTCTGTGCATGCAGCACGGGACAAAAGCAGAATACCGGCAATGCAAATAGTGGGGTAGCACATTCTGATGGGATGTGCTGCTCCACAATCTGCCTTATGGAATTGGGGCCTTAAACAATAATCACAATGCCCTTCCCCTGGGCCTAAATGCTTCTTCTACCACATCCTTGCCCCCAGTCTACCCAATCTGCCCACCCAACCCTCCCCCTCCTAATGCTTAATGCTGATATCAGGAAACATATTATGTTACCGTAATTAACCAGTTCTATGTTAGGGTTACAGTTGTTATAATTTTGTTATTAGGTGATACGGTTATAATGTTCTGTGTAAAGTCATGTTGGCCATCTGGTTATTATGTAAACTCCTCAGAGTTGTACATTTAGCGTTATATAAAAATAGCTAAATAAATAAATAAGGTCGAACTCAGAAATCAACCATCTTGCCAGCCCAGGATTTCTTTAATACCTTAATAAAATGTAAGTTTGTCAGCCTGACACAACATTGTGTTGCATTAATAGAAACACATTCCCAATCATTGATCCCAATGATTATAAGTTTCAAACGTTTGCTAATCCAACTCTTTTTTTTTTTGTTTTGTTTTTTGTTTTAATTGTCTGTTACCATTGTGTCCAGGGTATGCCATGTGTATGTTTCTGTGTGATTATATTTAGGCATATGTTGCATATGCACTGAATACATTCCCTTTATAGAGTCAGAGAAATGGATCTTCTGAGCAGCTGAGATCATCACTTGGCTGTGAGATTGCCAGGAAATGTATTTTTCTTTGAGTTGGACAGTGTAAGAGCCTAAATAGAATTGACAAACTTTGAAATTTATATATAAAGGGTATGGGGAGTGAGGGCAATGTTATGACTCCTGCCATATTTTGCGGATTTTAGTTTCAGTCCCCAAGACAGGATTCAAGATTCAGTTATTTATTTATAATGGCTTATAAACTGCCCCACCGGTGTCAATTCCCTTCCAGCCCCCTCCTCCCCCAATGTCAGCCCGTTTCCAGCCCCTACCTTCCCCTGTGTTAGCTTCCCCCAAACACTCACCCTCTCCTGCCTCTTAGAGAGCCGCAGCTATGCTAGCGGCATCACTTTAATTAAAAGTAAAACTGGTGCGGGGCCTTCGCGCCTCTGTGAAAGAAGCCATGCAACTGCATCCTGCCATCAAAGGAAGTTAAATAGATAAACCCATTCAATTTAATACTGAATATTATTTATAGATTTGGGGATATACTACTCCTTCCAGCCCATGATCTCACCTCCCTAACTACTGCTGCTGCTATTGCTATCCCCAGAGCAGAACTATCCCAAATCATTAAGCAAGACTAGACTATCACCTACAGCAGCACCTTCTGAGGGGCAGCGACAAGCAACAGCAGCAATCATAGTAGTATAGTATATGATGGTAGATAAAGACCAGTATGGTCTGCCTAGCAAGGCGGCAAGAGTAGGTTCACCTGCCGCTCCATGCAGGTCACCCCTCCCCATGCCTTTGTTTACGGGTGCACCTACCACTCCATGCAGGTCACCTCAACTTGTTAAGATATCAGAGACAGCTAAGTTTATTTTGGTTTTATCCTGTTGCTGTAAAGGGATGCACTGTGTCTGTCCCATACCATTTTGAATTCTGTCACTGTATTTGCCCCCACCACTTCCATCGGGAGGGCATTCCAGGCATCCACCACCCTTTCAGTGAAAAGGTATTTCCTGACATTGCCTTTCAGTTTACTCCCTTGCAGCTTCATTTTATGCCCTCTAGTTTTACAGCTTCCCCATCTTTGAAAAAGGTTTGTTTTTTCATTAATACTCCTTAAGTATTTAAAGGTCTGTATCATATCTCCCCTGTCCCTCCTCTCCTCTAGAATATACATATTTAAGTCTTGGAGTCTCTTTTCATACGACTTATGGCGCAGGCTCCAAATCATTTTGGTCGCCTTCCTCTGAACCGTTTCCAGTCTATTTATATCCTTTGTGAGGTACGGTCTCTGAAACTGGACACAATATTCCAAGTGAGGCCTCACCAGCAATTTATAGAGTGGCATTAGTACCTCTTCCTTTCTTGCTGGTAATTCCTTTCTGTAAGCAACTCAGCATTCTTCTGGCTTTGGCCACTGCCTTGTCACACTGTTTCACCACTTTGAGATCCTCAGAATCAATCACGCCGAGGTCCTTCTCCTGATCCATTCACACTAACCTATTCCCCCTATCTCATACAATTCCCTTGGATTTCTGCATCCCAAGTGCATGACACTGCACTTCTTCACATTAAATCTTAACTGCTAAGCATTAGACCATTCTTCCAGCTTTTGCAGATCTTTCCTCATGTTATACACTCCCTCAAGGAAGTCCACTCTATTGCAAATTTTTGTGTCATCTGCGAAAAGACAGACTTTTTCTTTCAGTCCTTCAGCAATATCACTGATGAATACATTGAACTGTACCGTCCCCGGGACCAATCCCTGGGGCACTCCACTAATCACCTTCCTTTCATCCAAGTGACTTCCATTTACCATCACTTTCAGTCAGTCAATTTCTGATCCAGTTCACCACCTTGTGACCCATCCCCAGGCTGGTTAGTTTATTGATAATCCTCCAATGAGGAAAAGTATCAAAGGCTTTGCTGAAATCTAGGTAGATGTCACCCACCGCATGTCCTTGATCTAGTTCCCTGGTCACCTAGTCAAAGAACTCGATTAGATTTGTTTGGCATGATCATCCTTTGGTAAAAACTACGTTGCCACGGATAATTCAACTTTTTGGTTTCAAGAAAGTCGACTATTCTCTCTTTCAGGAGTGCCTCCATTACTTTTCCCACCACTAAGGTAAGGCTTACTGGCCTGTAGTTTGCCACTTCTTCCCTATTACCACTTTTGTAAAGAGGTACCAGATTGGCCCTTTTCCGGTCCTGCAGAACTTCTCTTCTCTCCAAGGATCTATTAAAAACATCCTTTAATGGCCCTGCAAGAACCTCGCTGAGCTCTTTCAGTATCCTGAGATGTGTCCCATACAATCCCATGGCTTTGTCCACTTTCAGTTTTGCAAGCTGTTCAAATAAATCATCTTCTGTGAATTGTGTAGTATCTACTCCATTTCCATTTGTATATTTGTAAATCATCACAGGTGGTCCTTCTCCAGGATTTTCTTTAGTAAAAACAGAAAAGAAGTATTTGTTTAGCATTTTCGTTTTTTCAAGGTCACTTTCCACAATTTCACCTCTGATCTTCCTCATCTCCTGAATATACCTAAAATAATTTTTATCACCACGCCTTATACGAGGGTCATTTTTAAAGTAAGAACCGATTGCGCATCATGTCCGCGCGATCTGTCAAGTGACGTCCGTTCAAGGTCAGCCACTCTTGGCCAGTCTCTCACTACACCGCCATTATGTTTCACATCTCTGCCAGTGTTGGTTGTATGGTTATACTGCTTCGTTTGTCGCCATGTCAATCAGTAATCCCTCCGATTGTGAAGTGCGCTCGGTTATCCGGTTTTAATGCAAAACAAGTTCGTCCAGCATTTTCGGCACCCATCTCGCACACATTTTTTTGTAGTGCAGTTTGTCAGTAACAATGTGATAAACTACTGATCTTGAAACTTATGGAAATGTCTGATGCAGCTCGTCTATAGTGAAGCACCTGTTTTGGCGAATTTCCTCATCAACTTCTTGTGTCAGGTCTTCATTCATGACAGTAGGCCGTCCAGATCGTTCTTCATCATGAACATTTGTCCTTCCTTCCTTAAACATCATTCATTACACCTTCCCCATACACTTCAACAAGCTGCCGGTGAAATTTCAGCTGGACGAACTTGTTTTGCATTTAAAAAACGGATAACCGAGCGCACTTCACAATCGGAGGGATTACTGATTGACATGGCGACAAACGAAGCAGTATAACCATACAACCAACACTGGCAGAGACGTGAAACGTAATGGCGGTGTAGTGCGAGACTGGCCAAGAGTGGCTGACCTTGAACGGATGTCACTTGACAGATCGCGCAGACACGATGCGCAATCGGTTCTTACTTTAAAAATGACCCTCGTATCTTTAGCCATCTTTCCTTCTGCCTTTGATTTTGTTATCCTTATTTCTCTTTTTGTCTCTTTTAGCTTTATCCTGTATACTTTTCGGTGTTCCTCTGTTTGCAAACTTCTGAATTTTGTGAAAGCTGTGGTTTTTGCCTTTTTTTGTGCAACCTCTCCTTTAGAAAACCAAATAGGTTTCCTTTTCCTCTTGTTTTAATTAACTTACCACTACTACTACTACTACTACTGAGCATTTATATAGTGCTACAAGTCGTATGCAGCGCTGCACAGACAGGTAAGAGACAGTCCCTGCTCATCAGAGCTTACAATCTAGTCAAGATAAACACAGAAGGTGTAGGCAGGGATAAAGCAAGGGGAAAAAAAAGGAGATCAGGTGAGTCAAGATCCAAAAGCAGCAGCGAAGAGGTGAGTTCTCAGCCTGGATTTGAAGAGGGTTAGAGAAGGTGCCTGGAATACAGACACAGGTAGTTTGTTCCAGGTGTAAGGCGCAGCATGGTGAAAAGAGCGAAGTCTGGATTTAGCAGTAGAAGAGAAAGGAACAGATAGAAGCAGTTTGCTAGAAGAGCGGAGTTCCCGAGGGGGGAGGAGAGATAAGAGAGGAAAGGTAGTGAGGAACCGCAGAGTGAATGCATTCATAGGTCAGCAGGAGAAGTTTGAACTGGATGCGGAAATGGATAGGGAGCCAATGAAGTGACTTGAGAAGAGGAGTAATATGGGCAGTACGAGGCTGGCGGAAGATTAGCCGCGCAGCAGAGTGTTGAACAGATTGAAGGGGAGAGAGATGATTCAAAAGGAGACCAGCAGTTAGTAGGTTACAGTAATCAAGATGGGAGGTGACTAAGTAGTGGATAAGCTTTTTAGTAGTGTGTTCAGAAAGGAAAGGGCGGATTTTGCTGATGTTATAGAGAAAGAAACGGCAGGTCTTAGCTAACAGATGGATATGTGTAGAGAAAGAGAGAGAGGAGTCAAAGACAACCCCCAGATTGTGGGCTGAAGAAACAGGAAGGAGTACAGAGTTATCCACAGAGATTGAGAAAGGGGGAAGAGGAGGGAGGTTTGAGGGGGAAAGATAAGAAGTTCAGTCTTGGCCATGTTCAATTTCAAGCGGCAGTGAGACATCCAGGCAGCAATGTCAGAAAGGCAGGCAGAGATCCGGGTCTGGATTGCCCGAGAGATTTCAGGCGTAGAGAGGTAGATCTGGGAGTCATCAGCATACAGATGGTACTGAAAGTCATGGGAAGAGATAAGCGCACCAAGGGACTGGGTGTAGAGAGAAAAAAGTTGCGGACCCAAGACAGATCCTTGGGGTACACCAACTGGGAGCGGGGTAGCAGAGGAGGAGGAGCCAACAGAACACACACTGAAAGAGCGATGGGAGAGATAGGAGGAGAACCAGCTTACCAACTTACCATACATATATATCTGTTGCCCCTTGTATTGTCTGCTTTAGTTTAGTCCAAGCACAACAATAGATCCTGATGGCCAGACAAACTCAGAGGATGACTGGATGAACTAGTTAGAACAACTAGTCTTTCCTTATCGCTTCTCCGGGCCAGTCCAGGGAAAGGTAGGGTTGTCAATCCCCTATAGTGACTGAGGACTGAAGACTTCAAGCTTTTCTTGTGATGTGAAGCCACTCCCCCTGATGTTAATCAAGCAGTCTTTCAGTCCTCAGTGACTAGAGAGGATCGAACTTACCTTCTCCCTCAAAGTACACCTCTGGTTTCTTTCTTATCCCTTTTTCTTTTCATGATTTTTTTTGATTGGCTCTAGCAGAGCTGATCTTCTATAGTCCTTTACTATTTTTTTATTTTTAAAGCGCTGTCACTTTAAGAACGCCGGGGACGTCGAGGGCTTGTTTAGACAGTGTGAGGTAGAGCCTGCCTCTCTCACTGTCTCCGTCTCCCGCTGCAGAGTGATACTGGGGGCCCCAGATTTCTCCTCTGTATTGCCCGTGGTCAGTGTGCCGGTAGTCCCGCTAAACAGAGCATCTTCCTGCCCGGTACAGTTTTGCTGCTGCGGTGAGTTTTTTCTCTTTTCTTTAACAGTGTGGGATTTTTTTCGGCGATTGGGACCGCGGGCTTAAAGGAAGTTTCCTGTCAGTTTTGTTTTTCTGTTTTAATCGGCTGGCTGGTTCCTTTTCCGATTGCAGAGATTTTTGGGGAATGGCTGAGAAGCCTTTGCATATTTCGACGGAGCCTTCTCCTCACGCCGAAAAGGCGGGAAAATCGGCCATTTTGCCGGCGTCGGGCAGTGCTCTAGCAGAGCCACCAAAGCCTCACAAAAGAAAATCAAAGTCATCTCGAGCGGCGGTTTTGCAGGAAAAACCATCCCCAGCTCCCACTTTGCCTCAGGAGGACATCAGCTCATTTTTTTCGCCGGCATTTATACTAGCTATGCACAAGGCATTTCTGATGCAGTCTGCTGAGCCTCCGCTGCTTCCTTCTCTTTCTAATTCTCTGCCAGTTCCCATTTCATTGCCAATGCCTGATGATCCAGGTGAGGGATCTTCTCAGGTACAGGATATGGTTCAGGATCCCTTAGATCCTTTATTATCTCAGGCCCTGCTGGGACAGGAACAGGGGGATTCAGCATCTCTTTCAGGACATCCTGGGGAATTGGAGATAGAGGAATTGGAGGAGGGGGAGATAGCTCCAGGGGACGACCCTAATGTTTGCAGGGTATTCCGAAAGGAAGAGCTTTCTGCCCTCATTTCACAGTCTTTGGCGGCGCTCCATCTCTCCTTTCCAGCGCCTTCTCAGGAACCCTTAGAGGATCCATTGCTACAGGGTTTTAAAACTGAGCAGAGGTGTTTTCCCTTACACAGAGTGATCAAACAGATGATTGACTCAGAATGGGAGTGTCCGGAGTCTTCTTTACATGGCAGTCGAGCGTTAGCTCGCCTGTACCCACTGCCTCAAGACATAAAAAACTTATTTCGCATGCCAAAAGTGGATGCAATTATTTCTGCGGTAACTAAAAAGACTACCATTCCGGTGGAAGGGGCTGCGGCTCTTAAGGACCTTCAAGATAGAAAATTAGAGATTCTCCTCAAACAGGCCTTTGATTCTAGTGCCTTGGCTCTACAATCTGCTATCTGTGGAGCTTATGTCTCTCGCGCATCCATTCGTTGGTTGCAAGGCGATGCTTCTCCTACGGCTCCAGAGGCAGTTCCCGATGCCCCTAAACTAGAATCCGCCGCGGCTTATATGGCAGATGCCTTTTATGATTTGCTACGAATTGCAGCTAAGACCATGGCCTCTCTGGTGGCTGCCAGACGTTTTCTTTGGTTACGCAATTGGTCGGCGGATGTTTCTTCCAAGTTGAGACTTAGCAAATTGCCTTATCAAGGTAAATTGCTTTTTGGGGAGGCTTTGGAAAAGATTGTTAAGGATTTGGGGGACACTAAGGGCGGTCGTTTGCCTGAGGACAAACCCAAGCCTCCTCGGGTGGTTCCTGCCGGCAGAGGCTTCGGACGGGAATCCCGTAGGTTTCGAGGGGCGCGCTTTGCGCCCTATTCCAGGGGCCGTGCTACCTTTTGTGGACATTCCTTTCGAGGAGCCCGAGGATTTGGCAGGTCATACTTTGGTGCTTCCCAGCCCTCAACTAAAAAGCCGCAATGAAGGTCAGTTGGTCCAGTCGCTAATTCCGGTGGGAGGACGCCTACAGGACTTTCTAGCGGTCTGGACCACCATTACCTCAGACAAATGGGTGTTAGAGGTCATCCGCGACGGTTACGCGCTCGATTTCGCCTGCCCGTTGTTACCAGCCTTTGTAATGTCTCCCTGTATTCCCAGTCGGAAAAAGCAAGCTATTGTGGAAACGCTAGGTCGCCTGTTGCAGCTCAGAGCTATCGTTCCTGTACCCCGGGACCAATATGGTTGCGGTCGATACTCGATTTATTTTGTGGTTCCCAAGAAAGACGATTCTTTTCGTCCCGTTCTGGATCTCAAAGGGGTCAACCGCTCCTTAAGGGTGCCTCATTTTCGCATGGAAACCCTCCGGACTGTGATTCGGGCAGTACAGCCGGGGGAGTTTCTCTCGTCCATCGATCTCACAGAAGCGTATCTGCACATTCCCATAAGGCGCTCGCATCAACGTTTTTTGCGCTTCGCTCTCCAATGGGTCATTTCCAGTTTCGGGCGTTACCATTCGGTCTAGCTACGGCTCCGCGTGTTTTCACAAAACTTATGGTGGTTGTGGCGGCAGCGCTCCGGAAGGAAGGGATCAGAGTGCATCCTTATCTCGACGATTGGTTGATCAGAGCCGACTCGCACTCTGCATCGGTTCAAGCGACGGCTCGAGTAGTTCAACTTCTCGAGCAGCTCGGCTGGGTGATCAACCAAGTCAAAAGTCGACTGCAACCACAACAGCAGCTGACTTATCTCGGAGCATTTTTCGACACCGCAAAGGGGAAAGTGTTTTTGCCCGAAGTTCGGGTGGAAAAGCTGCTGCGACAGGTTCGAGCTTTTCTCAGCTTCACGGCGCCGTCGGCTTGGACGTATTTACAGCTGTTGGGTTCCATGGCGGCGGCGCTGGATCTTGTTCCGTGGGCCAAGGCTCATATGTGCCCCTTACAACAGGCGTTGCTTACCCGATGGTCTCCGCAGCTTCATCCCCTCTCTCAGCGTCTTCCCTGTCCCGAGAGCGTCCGTCACAGTCTACACTGGTGGTTAGTTCGGGGGCACCTCACGGCGGGAATGCCCTTACAGGACCCCTCGTGGGTGTTACTGACCACAGATGCCAGCCTCTTGGGGTGGGGAGCTCATTGTCAGTCCCTCATTGCACAGGAAACTTGGTCCACAATGGAGAGCTCCTGGTCCATCAACAGGCTGGAGCTTCGAGCGGTTCGCTTAGCTCTGCTTCACTTCGCAGAGGGGCTCCAGGGGAAGGCGATCAAGATTTTTTCCGACAATGCTGTAACCGTCACCTATATCAATCGTCAGGGCGGGACGAAGATTCCTTCCCTCCTATCCGAATGCCAACAATTGATGAATTGGGCAGAAAACAATCTTCAAGCCATATCCGCGGCACATGTCGCGGGCAAAGAAAATGTACAGGCGGACTTTCTCAGCCGTCATCTCCTCGATCCAGGGGATTGGGAGTTAAATGCGGCAATTTTTCATCAGCTAACGTTGCGTTGGGGCCAGCCAGTGATGGATCTCATGGCCTCCTACAGCAATGCCAAGGCCAGCCGTTTTTTCAGCAGGCGCAGGGAACACATGTCGGAGGGCCTCGATGCCCTGGTTCAGCCCTGGCCACTCGATGTACTCCTATATGTGTTCCCACCTTGGCCAATGTTGAGTCGAGTTATTCAGCGCATAGCGAGTCACCGGGGGAGGGTGATTCTCATTGCTCCCGATTGGCCTCGTCGTCCTTGGTATGCCGATCTGGTTCGACTACTTATAGCTCCGCCGTGGCTCCTTCCAGTCCGCGTCAACCAGTTGCATCAGGGTCCCATTCTCATGCCGCGAGTGGATCGCTTCTTGCTTACGGCTTGGCTCTTGAAAGGTCTCGCTTAGAGAGCAGAGGTTATGCGAGTTCTGTTGTGAATACCCTTCTACAATCTAAACGTCCAGGAACTTCGTTGGTGTATGTTCGCGTATGGCATCTTTTTGAGGCTTGGTGCAAGCAGCATGAGGTGACACCTATGGCTTCTACCGTGCCTCATCTTCTTCTCTTTCTGCAACAAGGTTTAGATAAAGGGTTGGCTCTCAGTACCCTTAAGGTGCATGTCGCGGCGCTATCTTGTTTTAGAGGATTAGTTCAACGTCGCCATCTTTCCGCTCATCCGGATGTTCACCGCTTTCTACGAGCGGCACAGATTATCCGTCCTCCTAGGCGGGCTATCGTGCCTCCTTGGGATTTAAATATTGTCTTGAATGGTTTGTCCAGATCCCACTTGAAGTCCCTCTGCGCTCAGCAGATTCGAGAGTGTTCTTGGAAAACAGCCTTTTTGGTGGCTTTGTGTTCCGCTCGCCGCATTTCCGACTTGCAGGCCTTATCTTGCCAGGAGCCTTATCTGCAATTTTTGCCGGAGCGAGTTGTGTTAAGGACTGTTCCCTCTTTTTTGCCTAAGGTGCTGTCGGTGTTTCATGTTAACCAATCAATAACATTGCCAGTCTTTTCGGAGTGCGATGGATCGCCTATTGATCGAGCTCTTAAGCATTTGGATCTTCGCTGAGTGTTACGAACGTATATTAAGCTTTCTCGGCCGTGGCGAAAGACGGACAGACTTTTTGTCCAGTGGGCCGGTCCACGGAGGGGACAGGCGTTGTCGAAAGCTACTATTGCTCGTTGGGTTCGCTCTGCCATTGCAGCGGCTTATCAGGCTCAGGGGATTTCCCCGCCTGAAGGACTCAAAGCTCATTCGACCAGAGCTCTCGCAACATCCTGGGCGGAATTTGCTTTTGTTCCTCCAGTGGATATCTGCAGAGCGGCGACTTGGTCTACGCTGCATTCGTTCACTAGGCATTACCGCTTAGATGTCCAGGCTAGGGACGATGCCAGAGTGGGAGCATCAGCTCTTATCGCCGGTTTGGCGGGTCCCTCCCATTCTTAGGTACTGCTTTGGTACTGCCCTACCTTTCCCTGGACTGGCCCGGAGAAGCGATAAGGAAGATGAAATTAGTTCTTACCTGCTAATTGTCTTTCCTTGAGCTTTCTCCGGGCCAGTCCAGGGTCCCACCCTGTTCGCTATCTGCTCCGTTTGTACTCGGATTGGTGTTTCGCTTTCTCAGGCCTTTAAAGAATTACTTCGTCTGTATCTTCTGAAGGAGGATGCTTAGGGGCCTCTAGTATTCATTCTACACCACTCGCAGCTATTATAGCTTCCTATGTAAATAAATGTATATGAAAAAAAAAAAAAAAGGATTTTTTAATACTTGTTGGTTTTTTGCAAGGACTATAGAATGTTAGCACTATGTTCAGGGTTAATCTGCTGTGTTTAGTTTCTTTCTGTTTAGTCGCTTTGTCAGAAGGAGACTGCTTGATTAACATCAGGGGGAGTGGCTTCACATCACAAGAAAAGCTTGAAGTCTTCAGTCCTCAGTCACTATAGGGGATTGACAACCCTACCTTTCCCTGGACTGGCCCAGAGAAAGCTCAAGGAAAGACAATTAGCAGGTAAGAACTAATTTCATCTTTTCTGCCATCGCTTATTAAGTTGCTATGCAAAAGTGGCTGCTGGTAGTGAGGTTCAAGTTCTATATCTGGACACTAGGGCACTCAGAAAAGTGGTCAAGCAGCTGACTGACTAGACAGGAAGAATTCCCTCCTACAGCTGAGACTGACTTCTTCCCAGTAAGTGAATGGCTTCTTGAGACAGATACAACCTCCCTCTCATTCAAACCCGAACACTGGAAATGAGCTCAGTCCAAACCATGGAATGAAGGACCCAGTAACAAAGAAAGAAACACAAGACTGGAATGCAATTCTGGAATGAAGCTGATGACATGCAGGAAAGATAAATCAATTCCCATATTTCATGAACCTTCATTATTGTACCATTTTACTCAGCAATAAATACTTCAGATCTGTAACTCATATAAAATGTATTCTACTAAAAAGACAATCAATAGATCCCCCTTCTTTCCAGTCACTTAGTATGACCGCAAGCGCAAGAGAGAGCAAAATACCTAATTAGGAATTCATGTGTTTAAAATAAATTACTCCTAGAGGTGCCGACTTAAAAATTATCAAGCCATAAACAAATCTCAAAACCACAATGCAAGGTTCCACATTAGGAACCACCACCCAGGAAAAACATTTAGGCGTCATTGTGGATAACATGTTAAAACCCTCAGCCCAGTGTGCAGCGGCAGCCAAGAGAGCAAATAGAATGCTAGGTATCATAAGGAAAGGAATGGAAAATCAAACAAAAGATATTATAATGCCTCTATACCGTTCCATGGTGAGACCGCACCTTGAATATTGTGTGCAATTCTGGTTGCCGTATCTTAAAAAGGATATAGCGTTATTAGAAAAGGTTCAGAGAAGAGCCACCAAACTGGTAAAGGGGATGGAAGGATACTCCTATGAAGAAAGGCTAAAAAGGTTAGGGCTCTTTAACCTGGAAAAGAGACGGCTGACGGGAGATATGATAGACGTCTATAAATTAATGAACGGGGTGGAACGCGTAAACGTACATCGATTGTTTACGTTATCAGAATATAGGAAGACTAGGGGACATGCAATGAAGCTACAGGGTAAACTATTTAAGACTAATAAAAGAAAATATTTTTTTCACTCAACGTGTAATCAAACTCTGGAATTTGTTACCGGAGGATGTAGTAAAGGCTGTTAGTGTAGCTGGGTTTAAAAAAGGTTTGGACAAGTTCCTGGAGGTCCATAAACCACTATTAAGAAGGGACCCAGGATATCAATGCTTGACCCAGTACAAGCATTGCGGAACCTGTGTCTTTTGGGGAAACTGCTAGGTACGTATGACCTAGATTAGCCACTGTTGGAAACAGGATATTGGGCTTGATGGACCTTGGTCTGACCCAGTGTGGCATATCTTATGTTCTTAGATTCAACGATTTTATAGCATTTAAAGCAGTGACATAAGTTCCAATAAGGGCCCCTCAAGTAAACGTTTGCTGAGAGCCGCCCATTGTTGTGCTGCACTTCCCCCCCCCCGCGAGGTAACAGCCTCCAGACCTGCTGGAAATTTAAAAGAGCGGAGGCAGCACGGAAAACCTATTAAAGTAAGTTTGCCCTCCGCCTTACCACCACTGTATGGCCCCCTTCCTGCCCAGACCCCCCATATTGTGGGGGTTGCTTGGGCGGAATATACAGTATGCCACTGATTTAAAGATGCTCCAGCGTGCTCATCAATGATTTGCAAAACTTGCATATGTTAGTAGTGTTATTGTAGACCAGCTGCTGATTAGGGCCCTTGCTATATGCAGAATTTTAAGGTTCCATAAAATTTGGTGTTGGAAAGAGGGTGGTCTATTTGGCTATTGGCACTTTACTTAAATGAAATGTAACATGTGGGAGAGTGATTTTTTTTCTAGCTAGTCATCTCCAGTGAGCATAGGCAAGGGAAGGGTTCATTTATATTTTTGCCAGACCTAGATTTGCTATAAATGCACATGGCTAGATTTGTAAAGAACGCAAGTCGGTTCTAGTATTTTAGAACTTACGTGTGCAAATCTGTGCTCCACCTCTGGCCACACCAACAGCAAAGGTACATACTATTGACCTGATGCGTGCACTTATAAAATAGTGCCCGACTAAAGTATGCACATAAAGGCCCATCCGCATGCGTAAGTCATGGAAAATACATGATTTATGCATGTCGATGGTGCATAACTTTATGTAGCTCATTATAAAATTACTTCCTATATGCATCAGTGGATACACAGGTTTCTGTCACTCTTACACCTACTACAAAATGAGCAAATTTCATTTCTCTGCTCCTACTACCATTCCCTCGCCACTAGCTGCATTTCTTTTAAATGTTCACAGATAATCCTAGTTAGATGGCAGTCAGTGATTTGGGTAGATGATGGCAGCCTTCATGCACCCCATCTACTAAGTGCCACATCACAAAACTAATACCATCAATTTGGCTTAATACTGTTTATTATTTCAAGTATGTGCCATCGTTATGACAGCTTCATGATGCAGCTTGCTAATAGCAACTATTGGGACTATTTTCTAGGTTTGAATATAAGTTTCAGGGCTTTCAACACAAGTTTGGGTTTTTAGGAAAGCTCCTAACATTTCTGGAGCCTGAGGGTCTTGGCACTCAGCAAATGAAATTAATGAGACCTTAGAATCTCTCTCAGTGACCTCCTCAAATCAAAAACCTGGTATGTGTAATCACTGCAATCTCTTATGGTTATTGCAATGTAAAAGAAAAAAAGATATGGTTTAGGGAACAGAAGCAACATCATTATGATGTTATAACATGACATTTCTTAGAAAAGCCATCACCTCCTACACAATGTGACATGCTCCAAACTAGTGGTTTTGTGTTGCTTTTTTTACTATCACAGCCATGGTCCTGCCTTAAAGCTATGACTGCTCACAAAACCAGACACAGAGTTGAACTGTAAGAAGGTGTAATACTGTGTCTATCTAAGAGTAGACGTTCAATTCAAAGGCCGGTGCAAGGACTGGAGGTGCCCTAGGTAGGCTCTCCATCCTGCCATCCCCCATATGGCACTCCCATTCCTATTGCTGCTGCTGTCAACCCTCTCCAGGGCCTGCAGTGGCAACAAAGGGTCCCATACCACAACACAGCACTTACCAGTATACTCCAGCACTGCATCGCAGTTTTTTTTTTCTCTTACCATGAAGCTGTTTCTGCCCCCTCCGATGCAGCTTCCAGTTTGCATAAACAGCTTCATAGCAAGAGAAAGAATCCACGATGCAGCACTGGAGTGTATTGGTAAGCACTGCGTCATGGTTTGGGAGCCGTTGCCACCAATGCAAGACCCGGAGAGGGGTGGTAGCAGTGGCAATAGGTGCCCCCGGAGGCCGGCGCTGTAGGCAACCACTTACTTCACCTAATGGTAGTGCTGGCCCTGCTGAAGCCCATGAAATACTGTAAGTGCCTCGGGTTGCAAGACTGCCTCTTCATTTTGTTCTGCTCCTATTTGCAAGTGTTTAGCTGGAGTTCTAAGCATGCTTGTTTTAACCATCATGCAATCTTTTCCTCAGTCTGATAGAC
The DNA here is from genome assembly GCA_033557465.1 of Ichthyophis bannanicus. NCBI lineage: Eukaryota > Metazoa > Chordata > Amphibia > Gymnophiona > Ichthyophiidae > Ichthyophis > Ichthyophis bannanicus. Next base: position 602,585,981 of record CM066034.1, read on the forward strand.
TCAAAAGAAAACAAACCCTCTCAGAGAAGGTCAATAATATCAAAGAAACCTAGATTTCATCAAATATGCGGAGGATATCTGAGGCCACTCAAAAATTTGCCCTAGATTTTCAAACAACTACAGTATGAGCTGCACTGTCTGTCTTCACTCACAAATGTGGGGGGGGGGGGCATAATTTTATAAAGCGTTTTCTGCATGTAAAGCATGTTTTACATGCAGAAAATTGCTCTTACAAAATTGCGTGGCCGAATACATGCATAAAAGTATGCGCACCGACATGATGTTGGGTACTTATAGACACACCATTTCTAGATTTCCAGGGACATAGCTTGGGCTGAGAGGGTTGGAATATTTGTTAAAATGTGTAAGCACATGCATAGAGAACACACACACATTCACATCTTCTTGTCAGCAGAAAGAGGATTAGTGCACTGCTGGGTCTGGTTCTGGGAGCCTATCCTATAAAGGCACAAAGACACCATATTGCCTTTATAAAACAGAGGTAAAATAGGTGTCTTTTGGACATCTCACATAGAAGCCCTGTTATAAAATTCCCTCCATTGTGGGCATGTTAGTACATGCACAATACGCGGCGGAGTTAGGGGATAATTTTATAATTTTATGCTAGTCTTTATCTGCTATCATTTACTATATTAATATGGCTACACATGTGAACACCCTGTCTTCAAAAACTGACAAAAATTTGCAGATGTTTTCACTTCCACATCCCTTCCATCACATAAATAACCTTTCTAAAATGTGTCTTTACACATCTATACAAATCACTGATCAGTTCATGAACATCTAGTCCATTGGTGGAATTATATCTAATGCTGTCTGGATGATTTTGAGAGGATTAACTTTGGTTTCTTAAGAGCTGGGTCTCCAGCTTTACAGTACAGCATGTTGTGGTAAGCAGGGCCGGTCCATTCACTAGGTGGCTGCAGTACTAGAGCAGCAGATCCTAGTGGACAGCATGGTGACCTTTTTTGAAGTGGCAGCTTTCAGCGCAATGATGGGCCTTAAAGTACCCACATGCATGCATGGAGTCATGGCTTACTGCTCCTGCCTCCTCCGACATGAAGTTGCACTGGAGAGAGCAGAACTAGCCGGCCATGAGAACGCACACATACGCAAATGCTTTAAGGCTTGGCCTGGCGCTGAGCTGGAGGGATTGCCGTGCCACCCCCTCTCCCAGGTGAGATGGTGTGGGGGCGGGGCTAGGGGTGGTGGAATGGCACAGTGCGTCACTGGGGGGATGGCATGGTGGGTCTGCCTAGGGCAGCAAAAATCCTTGGACCGGCCCTGTGGATAAGACTAGTACAAAGAGATGTAGTGGCTGTAAAGATGGTTTGAGTTCAATTCACTGTTTGCATTATCCAAATCAGATAGGTTTGACAATTCTGATTTTTCCCCTTTTCTTTGGATTCACTATATGTAAGACACTGTGCAGTGAATATATGGGCCTGGAGGAATTTTTCTTTCTATGTTTTTCCCCACCTTGCTATAGATGAAGGCTGATGATTTAATAACGTGCTGTGAGTGGTTTTACATCACATGACACACTTGCTTTATGATGAGCCCCATCTAGAACACACACTTTTTGTTCTTTCACAACTATGAGATGGATGGGTTCCATTTCATGGATACTGAAGGCCGTTAATTTTTTTGGAGCACACTATTGGCTGCTTCATGTTGATATATGAATGTCCAGAAACAGATGAAAGAAAAAAATGAGAGGAACTGGGTGTGAGTTGTGCGACTGAGACAGGAGACCAGAAAAAGCTGAGAAAAAGAGGGCATATGGGATCCCACTTTCTAAAGACGGTAGTTCTCTTTCCTTTCTGGTGAGCTCTCCAGTAAAGATTATAGTTCTTGCCTGATATGATTATGTCCTTACTTCCTCACCAAAATCTCTGCCTCATTCACAGGTAGTTAGCTATGATGGTGCCGGCTGCCAAGGTAAATAATGCCTACTAAGAAGTCTGTTTTGCTGTGTTTCAAGTAATGTGAATATTTTGGGTATAATAAAATTAACAGTTCTAAATAGAAATAACAAAAAAATCAGATTTATAGTTATTGATTATTTTTACCTTGATCTGAGGCCAGAAAGGAGGGTTTGGGTTGCCAAGATCTTTAGAAGACTGTCTGTGGGCCTTTTACAGTTTCTCTGGGGGAACACTTTGCAAGAATAGTTTGGAATATATCATATTGATTTAAGGTTGTTTGACCTCCTTTAAGAAAGACTGATGTTTTTTTTGGCAGAAACAAAGGATATTTTGTCTTATGCAACAATAAGCAAAGATAAAACACAAAAGAGACAAAAGACTACTTTATTTAGGTAAATGATTATACCTTACGGATCTAAATAGTTCATGAAGGCATTGCTTGCCTTTGAAGCATATCGAGGGGTGTATTTTTATAATATAAATGCAATTTTTGTAGCTGCAAAGCTTTGGTAATGATTATATAAATTCCTGGATTTTAGTAGTAGGAATGTGCAAAATAAAGCAATGCAAGAACACCCATAGGAAAATGGAGAAATACAGTGTTGTACTGGCTGCCATCATGCAGGCTATAACTAATTAAGCACCTCTTAAGAACAGAGCTATAAGGATTACTGGAGAATCAGTGAAAATTATTATGCACCAGCGAATGTCTTTGTTGAACTCAGCAGCAAAACATCCCATGAGACAGTTCTCAGATTTCACCTAATACCTGCATGCTGGTTATATAAAAGAGATATTGTTATACACCCTACTCTATTTTACTGCTGTAGTATAGAAAGGGCAAAATAAATGGATACTGCAAACCTTACTGCCAGGGGGAGTGAGCAGTGATCTTAGAATGCTCCTGTAGAGCTCTGGGAAGTATAAGACTACTTCCACCAAGACCTCTACATCCCTGGGATAAAAGTTGGACCTAAAAGCTTTCCTCTCCTTTCTGTACTCGGAGGGTTATTTGTGTATAGTCTTTGGAGAATCGGGGTCTTTCCAGTCCTGAGATCCTGAGGGGTGACAGTGGACCTGGCTATTGCAAGTAATACAAAATCTTAGGACTGATGCACCAATGACTACACACAATTGACCCACCTAGTTCAGAAAAGAGAGAAAGGCTTATAAATTGAGCATATATCCCAGGCAAATGGAGATTTTGGTAGAAGTAGTCGTCTCATACTTCCCACAGTACTACAGGAGTATTGTTGCTATAGAAGCAACAACTAATAATACTTTTTCAACTACATCTGAAGCCCTTGAGGGAGTCAGTTGCACTATTGGATGACTAAGGGGTTAAAGGAGTGCTCAGGGAGGAAGAGGTAATAGCAAAAAAACTAAATGGGGGGCATTTTCAATGGTGACAACCAGCTCATTGAAAATGGTTGGCTGTCACTGCTTTCAATATGGATAGAAACATAGAAACATTATGACAGTAAACGACCACATGGCCTAACTAGTCAGCCCTTTCATATCAACTACTACAATCATCCTCCTTTTTCCTTTAGAGATCCTCAGTGTTTGTCCCATGCTTTTTTGAAATCAGATACGGTCCTCATCTCTACCACCTCCACTGGGAGACTATTCCATGGATCCAGCACTCTTTCCGTAAAGAAATATTTCCGCATATCACTCCTGAATCTATCCCCTTTCACCCTCATCATTTGTCCCCTCATAGCAGAACTTGCTTTCAATCGAAAGAGGCTCTCCCCCTGTGCATTTATGCCACGGAGGTATTTAAATGTCTCAATCATATCACCTCTATATCGCCTTTCCTCTAAGGTGTACATATTAAGATTCTTAAGTCTGTCCTCATATGCTTTATAATGAAGACCACTAACCATTTTAGTAGCCACCCTCTGTACTGACTCCATCCTGTTTATATCTTTTTGAATGTGCGGTCACCAGATTGCACACAATACTCTAAATGAGGTCGCACCAAAGACTTATACAGAGGCACTATCACCTCCTTTTTTCTACTAGCCATTCCTCTCCATATGCACTCAAACATCCTTCTAGCTTTTGCTGTTGCCTTTTCTACCTGTATAGCTACTTTAAGATCCTCTGACACAACCATGCCTAGGTCCCACTGTTCTTTAGAGGACAAAAGTACTTCACCCCCTATACTATATTGCTCCCTTGGATTGCTGCAGCCCAAATGCATAACCTTGCATTTTTTAACATTAAATCCCAGCTGCCAAATTCTAGACCATTTTTCAAGCTAAGCTAGATCCATCCTCATGTTATTTACACCTTCCTGGGTGTCTACTCTGTTGTAGATTTTGGTATCATCCGCAAAGAGGCAAACCTTACCTGACAGCCCTTCCGCTACATCACTAACAAAGATGTTAAACAGAATCGGACGAAGGACAGATCCCTGGGGTACACCACTGGTAACTTCCTTCTCCTCAGAGTGAGCTCCATTTACCTGTACTCTTTGTCGCCTCCCACTCAACCAATTTCTAACCCAAGCAGTAACTTTAGAGTCCATCCCTAGGGTGCTCAGTTTGTTTATAAGTTGTCTGTGAGGAAAGGTGTCAAAGGCTTTACTGAAATCTAAATACACCACATCAAGGGCTCTCCCTTGGTCCAACTCCCTGGTCACCCCGTCAAAGAAATCAATGAGATTTGTCTGACAATACCTGCCTCTGGTGAATCCATGCTGCCTCGGATCCTGTAATCCGCTGGATTCCAGAAACCTCACTATTTTGTCTTGCAGCAGCGTTTCCAATAATTTACTCACCACCGAAGTTAAACTAATCGGCCTGTAGTTTTCACCCACATCCTTACTTCCACTTTTGTGTAAAGGCACCACATGAGCCTCTCTCCAGTCCTTTGGCACCACTCCCGACTCCAACAAGGCATTCAAAGGGTCAGTCAGTGGAGCCGCTAGAATGTCCCCAAGTTCCCTCAGTATTCTAGGGTGTATCCCATCCAGTCCCATCACTTTGTCTACTTTAAGTTGAGCTAGTTTCTCACGAACACAGTCTTCTGAAAATTTTTCAAGATGCCCCTCGCTTCTATTCCTGTTTGTGGGTGTTTTCTGAGGTCCTGCTCCTGGTTCTTCAACTGTGAACACAGAACAGAAATATTTGTTAAGCAATTCCGCTTTATCCTCATCAGCTTCTACATTCCTCCCCTGCACCCTTGAGTCTGACAATACCACTTTTGCCCTTCCTCTTCTCACTAACATATCTGAAAAATGTCTTATCCACCCATTTTATTGCATTGGCTATTTCTTCCTCTTTTTGAATCTTTGCTTTCCTGACTACTTTGCTAGCTTCTCTAAGTTTTTCCAAATAGAGATGCCTGTCTTCCTCGCTCTGTGATCTCTTGTATTTCATGAAGGCCTCCCTCTTTTTCTTCACCTTTTCAGCTACTCCTTTCCAAAGCCATAGTGGTCTTCTTTTCCTTTTCCTTTTATTTACCATTTTAACAAAAAGGTTGGTGTCCCTTAAAATATCCCCTTTCAGTTTTGCCTACTGTTTTTCTACATCCCCCAGCTGTTCCCATCCCACTAACGACTCCCTGAGGTATTGGCCCATCTTGGCAAAGTTAGTTTTCCTTTTATCTTTATCTTTTTCTTTATTCATCGCTTGATATACCGCCCAAGCTTATGCGTTAGGGTGTTGTACAGTATAATCAATAAAAACAGGAAAAGGAAAAGAACGCCATTATTTAAACAGGACAGAAATAGACAGAGAGAGATATCTGAGCAGGAGAGAGATAGGCTTAGTAAAGGTACTGGTGGAGGAAGTTAACCTGAAGGGTTTGGGAGGTTGAAAGCCTGCTGAAACAGGTGGGTTTTGAGTGAGCATTTAAATCGTTGAAAAGACAGTTCGGTACGGAGGGCAGGTGGGAGAGAATTCCAGAGGGCAGGGGCCAGAAAGAAAAAGGCAGAGTGAAGTGTTGATTCTAGATGAGCTGAGGATGAAGCAGGGAGGTAAAGACAATAACCATGTGCTGAGCGAAGAAGACGGGGGAGGGTTGTAGACGGATGGAATCGGCTAGATATTGGGGGGAGCCGGAGTGCAGTGCTTTATGAGTGAGTATAAGAATTTTTTAATGAAAATGGAAATTGAGTGGGAGCCAGTGTAAATGAAAAAGGAGGGGAGTGACGTGGTCACAGGGGGAGGAATAGGTGAGTAGACGTGCAGCCATATTCTGGACCAGTTGGAGACGACGGAGCTGGTATTGTGGGAAACCTGCAAAAACTGTATTGCAATAGTCCAGCCTTGAAAGTACGAGAGAAATAACTAAGGAGGTGAGAGAGGAGGAAGGGAGAAAAGGGCAAACAGCTCGGATCTGACGTATGAAAAAGAAGGAGCGACTTCTAAGACCCTCACTTTTGAATGGATTCTAACAGCCCTAGTCCTAAGATCCTCACCTTTGAATGGATTCTAACAGCCCTAGTCCTAATACTGAACCACACCATCTGGTGATCACTGGATGCAAAATGATCTCCCACTACAACATCAGAAACACTTTCACCATTGGTAAGCACCAAGTCCAGTATGGCCCCTTCACGTGTGGGGTCTGTTACCAATTGCCTGAATAGTTCTCCCTGTAGAGAATCCAGGATTTCCTTACTTCTAGATGATACTGCAGCAGGAATGTGCCATTCAACATCTGGCATATTGAAATCCCCTATTAGTAGCACTTCACCTTTCCTAGCAATACTGTATATGTCTTCAATTAACTCTCTGTCCACCTCTTCCTCTTGTGAAGGAGGTCTGTATATCTCGCCAGTGCAAATAGATTACTGTTTCCCTCTTTCTAGTTTAACCCACAGTGTCTCCTCTCTCCTTTTTAAGCTATGTAATTCCAAGGCTTTAATATTATGTTTTACATATAGTATCACTCCTCCTCCCTTCTTCCTACCCTGTCCTTTCTGAATAAAGTATAGCCTGGTATAGTTACATCCGAGTCATGGTTTTCTGTGAACCATGTTTCTATTACTGCCACTAAATCCAAGTCAGCCACTCCCACCAAAGCTTCAACATCAGGGATCTTATTTCCCATGCTACGGGCATTTATACACACTGCTTTCCATATGTTACCCTTTTTAGCCATTTCCATAAAGGTATTTAATGTTTCACTTACCTGGGGGCTTTCTTCACCCATCCCCAACTAATCTAGTTTAAAGCTCTCTTTAGTAGATTAGACAGTCTATTACTGAAGATGTGTCGACGTTTCTTGGACAGATGGACGCCATCTGTGCTCTGCAACCCTTGGAACACCAGATAATTCAGATACTGTCATCTCTACCACCTCCACTGGAATATCTGGGTTGGTCAGATTGCAATCTTGCTATCCGGTCAGCAGTGATATTCAACTATTCAGCTATCCTAACTTTAGCTGGTTAGGGTTAATTGCCAGCAGCTCAATATCGCTGCTGACCAATTAACCCCTGATGCTGCCCTCACTCTACCCTGACAGAAACCACATAAACCCTTCTAAATATCGACCCCTAAGTCTAAAGCATGGCCCCCCTACATGCATAGCCCACAACACATGCTGGACAAATCCCATGTCAGACATCCCTACACTTAATTTGGAGCTGCAAGTGTGAATTATGTCCTCAAAATGGATTTTAGAATAGCCCTAGACAACAAAAGTGTCAAAATCTAACATATGTTCTCCAGTTGGCTGCAAAAGCTCCTCCAGTTGTGATACCTGCCCATCGGGGGGGGGGGGGGGGCTATAAAATAACAGGAAACCTAGCATGTCTATGCTTCACTTATATACCAAAAGACATTCTGTCCCTAAAATGGCCTTTATAGATATTTGTTCAACATCTTGAAACACTATTCCCTCTCTACGCCACTTTTCCCAACTCTATGCACCACCCACCAATTGTACCCAGATGAATATTAATGATTCCTTAATACTGAATCCCCTTCTTACAGCCATGTCTCTCTCATTCTCACGTACAGTTTTGATCAACATTATTGGCACTTGCAGTTCAACCCTTTAATGTCCAATATCTCCTAAAAAAAGGCGATCAGTGAATTGACTTTGGACTATATATGCACACATATTTGACACATAAAAGAATCAAATAAAACAAGACCAATTAAAAAAGGAAATAATATAAAAACTGGGATGTTGCCAGGAAATGATTATTACAAAACAAAAAATGACAGGTTCCGATCCACATAAGACCTCCTAAAGAGAAAACATATTTTTTGTCGGACAAATAGCCTCCAGTCAAGAACACCTTACATGGAGACCTACGTCCTTTTTAATCCTTTTTAATTGAGGAAATGATCATTGGCACCCTCAAACAATTCAAATCAATTTACATAGAAGTAGCGCATTCTCATTGCAGTAAAATTAGACATACCTCTGATCGATTGTCTTGAATCAACCAATGAATGAACTCTAATGTTTAAAATGGCCACATTCACACCCTGTTCCATTTTCACAATTATGAAGACAAGAGAGCTGTCTGAGACCATCAGAAAAGCCATTATCTTCAAAGGAGTATAAAGCCATCTCCAAAGACCTTGGAATTCCTGTGTCTACAGTTTGCAGTGTTATTAAGAAGTTTTCTGCTCATGGAACTGTCAAGAACCTCCCGTGGTGAGAAGAGGAAAATTAATTCAACAAGACTTCGAAGGTTAGTGCGAACTGTTGGAAAAACATTATATACAACATCCAAAGAGTTTAAGGCTGACCCCAAGCAATCTGGAGTGGTGGTTTCAACCCACACCATATGCCGTGCCCTAAACAAAGAAGGACGTCATGGAAAGGTTAAGCAGGACCTCATTGCTCAAAGACAGACATATAAAGGCATGCCTGATCTTTGCCAAAACCCACCTTAAGAAACCACAATCCTTCTGGGAAAATGTTCTGCAGACAAATGAAACCAAACAAGCTCTTTGGCAATGCAGATGAGTGATATATTTACAGGTGAAAAAATGATGCTTATATAAGGGAAAAAAACCACCCTTCCTACAGTTAAATATGGTGGAGGTTTCGTAATGATGTGTGGCTCTTTTACTACCTTAGGAACTGGAGGCCTGAAACATATTAAAATAATCATGAAGTCAGAGGACTACCAAGATAATTCGGAGCGGAATGTGCTACCTAGTGTCAGAAAGCTAGGTCTAGGTCGAAGGTCATGAGTCCTCCAGCAGGACAATGACCTAAAACATACATCCAAAAGTACAAAAGAATGGTTAAAAAGGAACAAATGGACTGTTTTAAACTGGGCAGCAATGAGTCCTGATCTCAAGTTGATCGAAAACCTTTGGAAAGAGCTGAAATCTGCCAATGGTAAAAGAATCCTGGAAACATTCATGAGCTGGATGAAATCGCAGTTGAAGAGTGGGAGAAGCTACCAGCAGACAGATGTATGAAACTTATAGATGACTACAAGAAATATTTGGAGCTGTCATCACTGCTAAGGGTTGTGTAATCAAATATTAGTGAAGAGCGCCATTAATCCTGTGCAGGTCATATTTTGTTGTCTTCTCAGAAATTAATACATCTAACTTGCAAACACATCTTTTTTTGTTGTTGAATATCTTTGAGCATACTATTAAAATATTATGATGACATACAGTTGGAATATTTCCAATTATTTCTCAGGAATATTATAAACAATGCACCTAAAATGTGAGAGTGCCAATAATGTATTTTATCTGCCAGCACTCAGCTTTATTGTGCACTGAACACACGTTCAGAAGAATCATGTTACATTCCGGCTTGACACCACCCCCCCCCTCCCCCACCGCCCCATAACAATCTTATTGAAATCTCTGCCTTTTCCCTTCTTTATTCCCATACCTCCCATATCCTGTCACCACTTGACCAGCACCAATAACTTTCCCTTTCCTCCCTATAAGCCTCTCACTAAACCTCCTCATACCTTCTTCTGCCCACTCCAAGCCCTATTAATGATGATACTGGCCAACTCTCCCTAAATGCACAGCTGTTATTCACCAAGTGTGGCAACCTCACTACTCTCTCAGCACTAGTTGTCAACATAATCATAGACCACACCCAACCTATTGTCCATAGAAACCACAAGGTGACTCATCCAACTCCCCTTCCTCTACTGGTGTTCCTTGCCCAAACACCTTCTCTCTGCAGAGATTTAAATATGGACAACACCATTACCCCAGCACCCTATAATACAAAGCTTTAACATACAGCCCAGTCTGATAAACCGCAGATGCAAACTTAGATTGTAAGCCTTCTGGGAAACAGGGAAATACCTACTTTACTTGAATGTAAGTTGCCTTGAGCTCCTACTGGAAAGAAATGAGCTAAATACACATTCAGCAGCTTCAGTAAGTAAATGATGACTTATGTTTGCCTCTTTTTGGGTACCAGAAGTAAATCTTCTAAAGCTGGATACTTCTGCCTGTCTTGAGAATAAAACAACCCATCTGTTGTACAGTTATGGGCATATCACATCCTTACCGTAATTCAGAATTGCTTGCATTAGCTAGTTAAGTATGGTTGGAGCAAGGGTATTGATGACCATAAGTGAAGTTTCAGCTTTATGCCCCTTCAATTAACTTCTTGGCCCCTAGTGCCCTCAACCCAGAATTTGAACATTAAGCAGAACAATCATAATAACCACCCCAACAGCAACCTCTCCCCATTAAAAACAAGAAAATGGCAGGGTAGCTGATGTTGGGAAGCATCAGCTAAAGTAGCATGAACAGGCCAAGGCCCAAAGGTGGGGCACAGCACAACATGCTATGGCATGAAGAGCCCAAAATGCTAATACTGTACTAGAATAGGAAATATTTGAATGCATTTTGGCGGAGCTTTTTCTTTTTCTTTTAAAGGATAAAATGCACCAGTGAAAACAGTAGCAGAGAAGCTTATAACACCAGGCAAGAGAAGCTAAGATGGCACTTGTAGCAATACAACTAGACAGTGGCACTGAACCAGTAATATAGGCTGAAGACATAAGAATTGCCAGATTGAGTCAGACCAAAGGCTCATCCAGCCCAGCATCATGTTTCCAGCAGTGGTCAATCCAGCTCACAGGTACCTGGCAGGATCCCAAAATTAGCAATGATGGGCATTGACAGGGCCCAGATCAAGCAGGGGCAGACACAGATACAGGCGGCAGAAGCACCAGATGAAGAGAATGGTTGGAAAGGGGAGGTTGTCCTTCTTTTTCTGTTTTTGTATATGAGAATAACAGAACCCACTGGAACCAAGAGAGCAGGCTGGGCGGCAACAGGGCTTGAAGCAGGCAGAACAGGCAGCGACAGCAGCTTCAGCTACACAAGAAGAAGAGAGGGACCAGGAAAGAAAAGATTTTTCTTTTTTTCTCTGTTCTTCCACATGATGCTAACAGAACCCTTTGGAAAAATGAGCAACTGGAATGGCAACTGCCAAAAGCACAGCATGAATTAGTAAAATCATGTCCAAATAACAAAATAAAGGTACTAAACTGATATGTATACAAATAAATAAACACATTGATAAAACTGAATAAAAACATATACACACTTCATATGTTCAAAGTGTGAGTGGACTACTGGAGCGATAGAGGTGAGATTACAAATACATACATTTGATCATATATTTAAAATGATCATATAGTAGAGTTTACTAATTCATTTAGAGATTTTGATACTATTACTCATTATTTATTGGATTGGCTTTTTAATTCAATTGGTTTATATATTACACTGGTCAACAAATTTTTACAAAAGTCATGTTACTGAAATAAAGAGGGAGTTTTTGGGGTCCTCAGATTCGAGAGCTCTTCAAAGATGACCAGTTTCAACAATTTGCCGCAGGGTGATGCGAAACAAGCATGGAATGCTTTTCGCCTAGTGTCAACAAACTTTCTCAGGAATGTTAGGGCAGAAAACTACAAGGAACTAGTAGAAGACATGCTGATGCAGTATCAGAAACTTGGCTGCAATATGTCTCTAAAGATCCATTTCCTTGATTCCCATCTCAATTTCTTTCCTGACAACTGTGGTATGGTTAGTGATGAACAGGGCGAACGTTTTCACCAGATATCGCAACGATGGAGCAAAGATAGCAGGGAAAATGGTCCACTACAATGCTGGCTGACTACTGCTGGACATTCACCAGAGAAGCTCCCAAACAGCTGTACAAGAGACAGGCGAAAAAATCTAAGAAGCAATCTATGACTTGTTTTTTTACAGGTATTAACCGAAGACCTATTATATTTACTATTGACATGCATTTCGTGATGTAAACATTAATTCTTGTAGATTACAAAAAAACTAGAGCCAACTTTGCAATTTCACTGTCATATTCGTGTTCAGCATATAAAAATTGATAAGAAATTACTTTTTAATCTTTGCTTCACTGAGTCAAGGGAATTTTTCATGCAGGAATCGGAAAGCTGGCGAAGTGCGGTCCGTGGCTTTCACAAAGTTTTTCATCAAACCTAGTTTGATGTGAAGGGATGGTAGCAGGATTTTGTGAGCCTCAACCAGAGCTGGGTGCTGGATACTCTTCTCTCCAACTGTTACATTTTGTCTGTGATTCCATTCCTTCCGCAAGTAGTGCCAATCTCTTACTCGGCTATCCCACTCACATAAGAAACACATGTATTATATATATCCCTGCTGCAGTCCTATTAAAAGGGCAACTACCTTCAAGTCACCACAGAGGTGCCAGCTGTACTTGTTATAGTTAATGGAAGTCAGTAGATGCTTTAAGTTATCGTATGTCTCTTTCATGTGGACGGCATGTGCTACTAGAATAGATAGAAGATGGTTTCCATTGTTCAAAAGCACAGCCTTCAGACTCAGTTTCGAAGAGTCTATAAATAGTCTCCAGTCTTGTGGGTCATGAGTGATTTTTAAGGCATTCATGAGGCTTTCAATATCAGAACAGAATATCAGATTACTTTCCTTTCTGAAGAAAGGCTCCAACTGCTGGTGGCGCTTTCGTTAAGAAGTAGTGTTGACATCTATTTCTAGAAGATTCCATTGTTGGAGTCTTGATCCTAGCAATTCTGCCTTGTTCTTGGATAAGTCCAATCACAAACCAGGTCATTTAGTTCTTCCTGTGTTATTCTGCGTGGAGTTGATAATGCATCCCAGTGGAAATCTGAGTCACTGCCTGCTGACGGACCAGGAGAAGAACAGGTCGGCTCACCCTTGTCCTCATCGTAGAAACATAGAAATATGATGACAGAAAAAGACCACATGGCCTATCTAGTCTGTCCTTCCATAGCAACAACTATAACAGTCCCCTTTTTACCTTTAGAGATCCTCTGTGTTTGTCCCATGCTTTTTTTAATTCAGTTATTGTCCTCATCTCTACCACCTCCACTGGGAGACTATTCCATTGATCCAATACTCTTTCCGTACCACATATCACTCCTATCTCCCTTCACCCTCATCCCATGACCCCTCGTAGCAGAACTTGCTTTCAATTGAAAGAGGCTCTCCCCCTGAACATTTATGCCACGGAGGTATGAAAACATCTCAATCATATCACCTCTATCCCGCCTTTTCTCTAAGGTGTACACATTAAGATCCTTCAGTCTGTCCTCATATGCTGTATAATGAAGACCACTAATAATTTTAGTAGCCACCCTCTGAACCGACTCCATCCTGTTCACATCCTATTGAAGGTGCGGTCTCCAGAATTGCATACTATACTCCAAATGAGGTCGCACCAAAGACTTATAGAGAGGCATTATCACCTCCTTTTTTCTGCTAGCCATTCCTCTCTGTATGCACCCAAGCATCCTTCTAGCTTTTGCCGTTGCCTTTTCTACCTGTTTAGCTACTTTAAGATCATCAGACACAACCACGCCTAGGTCCCACTCTTCTTTAGTGGACAAAAGTACTTCACCCCCTATACTATATTGCTCCCTTGGATTACTTCAGCCCAAATGCATGACCTTACATTTTTTAACATTAAATCCCAGCTGCCAAATTCTAGACCATTCTTCAAGTTTAGCTAGATCCCTCCTCATGTTATCTGCACCTTCCTGGGTGTCTACTCTATTGCAGATTTTGGTATCATCCGCAGAGGCAAACCTTACCCGACAGCCCTTCCGCTATATCACTAACAAAGATGTTTATTTATTTATTTTATTTACATTCTCTTATATACCGCGCTATTCTGTATTAGTGCGGTTTACATTGAACAAACTGAAAATACATTGAACAGGGCATTATAACTTGGAAATAACTATTTTACAGGGAACATCAGCTATGGAGGGTTAAGTGGCTTGTCCAAGACCACAAGGAACACCTGTGGGACTAGAAAACCCAGTCCTTCCGGCCCAAGGCTGCTGTCCTCTAGTCGGATTTGAACCCCCTGACCTTCCGGCCTGAAGTACCTTGCCCCAACCACTAGGCTACTCCTCCACTCCTCCACTTAAAAAGAATCAGACCAAGGAGAGATTCCTTGGGCACACCATTGGTAACATCCTTCTCTTCAGAGTGAGCTCCATTTACTTGTACTCTTTGTCGCCTCCCACACAACCAATTTCTAACCCAAGTAGTAAATTTAGGGTCCATCCCTAGGGTGCTCAGTTTGTTTATAAGTTGCCTGTGAGGAACAGTGTCAAAGGCTTTACTGAAATCTAAATACACCACATCTAGAGTTGTCCCTCGTTCCAACTCCCTGGTCACCCAGTCAAAGGAATCAATCAGATTTGTCTGACAAGACCTGCCTTTGGTGAATCCATGCTGCCTCGGATCCTGTAATCCGCTGGACTCTAGAAACCTCTTTCAGAAGCGTTTCCAATAATTTACTCACCACCGAAGTTAAACTAACCGGCCTGTAGTTTTCAACCACATCCTTACTTCCACTTTTGTGTAAAGGCACCACATGAGCCTCTCTCCAGTCCTTTGGCACCACTCCCGACTCCAACGAGGCATTGAAAAGGTCAGTCAGTGGAGTTGCTAGAACGTCCCCAAGTTCCCTCAGTATTCTAGGGTGTATCTCATCCAGTCCCATCGCTTTGTCTACTTTAAGTTGAGCTAGTTTCTCATGAACATAGTCTTCTGAAAATTGTTCAAGATGTCCCTCACTTCTGTTCCTATTTGTGGGTGTTTTCTGAGGTCCTGCTCCTGGTTCTTCATCTGTGAACACAGAACAAAAATATTTGTTAAATAATTCCGCTTTATCCTTATCAGCTTCTACATATTCCTCCCCTGCACCCTTGAGTCTGACAATACCACTTTTGCCCTTCCTCTTCTCACTAATATATCTGAAAAATGTCTTATCCCCCCATTTTATTGCATTGGCTGTTTCCTCCTCCTTTTGAATCTTTGCCTTCTTGACTACTTTGCTAGCTTCTCTAAGTTTTTCCAAATACAGATGCCTGTCTTCCTCTCTCTGTGATCTCTTGTATTTCATGAAGGCCTCCCTCTTTTTCTTCACTTTTTCAGCTACTTCCTTCGAAAACCATAGCGGTCTCCTTTTCCTTTTACCTTTATTTACCATTTTAACAAAAAGGTTAGTTGCCCTTAAATATCCCCTTTCAGTTTTGCCCACTGTTTTTCTACATCCCCCAGCTGTTCCCATCCCACTAACGACTCCCTGAGGTATTGGCCCAATTTGCAAAGTTAGTCTTCCTAAAGTCTAAGATCCTCACCTTTGAATGGATTCTAACAGCCCTAGTCCTAATACTGAACCACACCATCTGGTGATCACTGGATGCAAAATGATCTCCCACTACAATATCAGAAACACTTTCACCATTGGTAAGCACCAAGTCCAGTATGGCCCCTTCACGTGTGGGGTCTGTTACCAATTGCCTGAATAGTTCTCCCTGTAGAGAATCCAGGGTCTCCTCACTTCTAGATGATACTGCAGCAGGAATGTGCCAATCAACATCTGGCATTTTGAAATCTCCTATCAGTAGCACTTCCCCTTTCCTAGCAATGCTGCGTATGTCTTCAATTAACTCTCTGTCTACCTCTTCCTCTTGTGAGGGATGTCTTTATATCACGCCAATGCAAACAGATTTCTCTTTCCCTCTTTCTAGTTTAAACCACAATGCCTTCTCTCTCCCTTTTAAGCTCTGTAATTCCAAAGCTTTCATAGTAGTTTTTACATATAGTGCCATTCCTCCTCCCCTTCTTCCTACCCTGTCCTTTCTGAATAAAGTATAGCCAGGTATAGTTACATCCCAATCATGGTTTTCTGAGAACCATGTTTCTGTAACTGCCACTAAATCCAAGTCAGCCACTCCCACCAAAGCTTCAATATCAGGGATCTTATTTCCCATGCTACGGGCATTTATACGCACTGCTTTCCATATGTTACCCCTGTTACCCATTTCCATAAAGGTATTTAATGTATCACCTACCTGGGGGCTTTCACTTACCTGGGGGCTTTCTTCACCCATCCACAACGAATCTAGTTTAAAGCCCTCTTCAATAGATTAGCCAGTCTACTACCGAAGATGCGTTGACCTTTCTTGGACAGATGGATGCCATTTCTGCTCTGCAACCCTTGGAACAGCATCCCATGGTCTATGAAACCAAAACGCTCTCGATGACACCATCCACGCAGCCATGCATTCATCTCCATGATGCGAGCCTCTCTGCCTTGGCCTTTACCCTCAACAGGGAGGATTGAAGAGAACACCATCTGTGCACCTAATTGCTTCACCCTCTGTCCCAGAGCCATGAAGTCACTTTTGATATGTTCCGAGGCATACCTGGCAGTATCATTTGTTCCAACATGGATTAGCAACATTGGGTAAAAGTCAGTGGGCTTGATGAGTCTCGTCAAACTCTCCGTAACATCTTGGATTTTGGCACCAGGCAGACAGCATACCTCTCTGGACATCAAGTCTGGTCGGCAGATGGACGCCTCAGTACCCCTCAGAAGAGAGTCTCCAACCACCACTACCCTTAGTTTCCTTCTGGTCACTGATTCTGCAACTTTGGGGTACTTGAGCTCTGGTTCTTCCCTTTCCAGGGATGCT
Source organism: Ichthyophis bannanicus (assembly GCA_033557465.1). NCBI lineage: Eukaryota > Metazoa > Chordata > Amphibia > Gymnophiona > Ichthyophiidae > Ichthyophis > Ichthyophis bannanicus. The sequence continues at coordinate 602,602,895 of CM066034.1, forward strand.
TTCACCCATCAGATGAATCAAGAGAATATTTTGATGGAGGTTCTAGAATAGGAAGTCCCTCACCATGTGGAACTGGTCTCAATGCAGACGGAATGTTTGGGTAGACTATGCTCGACTTCTTTTGCTTCATTATTCCGCTGGAAAGAGGAGGAACCAAGCAGAAGTAACAGTCATTTATGTGGTTCCTTGGCTCTCTCCACACCATGGGGACTGCAAACGGCATTGATGGTCTTTTGCAATTCAACCACTGTGAAATCTGTGTTGTACATGTAGCGCAGCATATATGCGAGGCCCAGGGCTTGTCTTGGGTCACCAATCTTGCATCTGAAGTAAAGATGATATGCCTTCTTCAGTTGAGAAGTGATACTTTTCTTCTGCTTGGCAAATGTCACTTCCCCACAAATGTAGCAGAAATTGTCAATGGTATTAACGCACTTTCGCAGCATTACTGTTCTGTATTGTACCTAAATGGCTAAAATTATATGATTAATAAAAGTTACATGTAACAGTACGTTAACCCTGGAATTACCGAGATTTTTTGCACACACTGAATACCGTTGGGGTCATAAATGACCCCACGACGAATTTTAATTGTTAACCATGAAAATTTTAAACTAAACAGACAAAATATTATTCTGAATTAATTATTTATTATATGAAGGTTAAATGTTTTGAAATGTAATGCTTTATCATAAAATTACATGAAGAAGAGTTGCCATGAAAGCAGTTTTTGCATGCACTTGATGAACACAGTAAAGTACTACAGTTATTTGCATGAGACACAGACAATTTCTGAATGTTCTTTGCAAACATTGCGCTTGCAGGAGGTGCAAACTACCTACAAATTTTTGGGATAGCCATGGGGGCTTCTGCGGCACCATCTATTGCCACTCTATACATGGCTGAGTTTGAGGAGAGATATTTATATCCTTCTGCATATTTTCAACATGTCAGGTTTTGGAAACATTTTTTGGATGACATCTTCTTTTTGTGGATGGGGTCTCTGGATGAGCTACATGAGTTCCTGACTTGGCTTAATGGTTTAAAATCCAACTTGACGTTTACGGCTCATATCGCCGACCATCAGATTGATTTTCTTGATGTCACCATATCTTTGGAGGATGGCCATTTTCGAACTTCGTTATATCGGAAACCAATACAACGTAATAGTTTTCTTAAATTCCAAAGTTTTCATCCTGGTTCATTGAAGAGGGGTCTTCCATACGGCCAGTTTTTGAGGCTGCGGAGAATTTGTTCATCGACGATGGATTTTAAATCTCATGCTGAAGAGTTACGTATACGTCTTTTGGACAGGGGTTACCCACCTAAAGTAATTAAACTTGCTTATCATCGTGCATTATATACCCATCGTGAATGGCTATTGGCGGATAATCAATCTGATGTGGTTACTGAACAAACTTCTTCACCGATGGTGGGAATTTTACCCTATATGACATCTAGTAATGGTGTTGTTGATATTCTCTGCAAACACTGGCCGATTTTGAACTTGCACCCTTGCTTTCAAAGACCTCTTTTGGTAGCATTTACACGGGGTGCTAATTTGGGAGATTTGTTGGCTCGTTCTGCGGTTGCAGAGGATAGACCCTCTCTGCCCACCTTTCCACACAATGGCCACAATGTGTGTGGTAATTGCAATTACTGTTCTTCAGCTATGACAGGGGTGGAATGGACATACTTGGACACGGGCCGGCAGTTCCGACGACAGTGGGAAATGGATTGTACCTCGACTTTTGTTGTATACCTAATTTAGTGCCCGTGTCCTTTGGCTTATGTGGGCAGAACTACCCGGATGATCAAACTTCGATTAAGTGAACATGCTTCCCGTCTTCGCCAGGGGATTGTGACAGCTCCAATGGTAGAGCATTGCTTAGCCAATGGTCATGTTTTCCAGGACTTAAGATGGTCGGTCATCGATTATGTGCCCATTGATCCACGTGGTGGGGATCGTGTTAACAAACTACAGAGCTGTGAGCAGCGTTGGATTTTTCAATTGCGGACCGTATCTCCTGAAGGCCTCAACAAAGAGATTGATTGGCTCAGTATTCACTGACACCACTGATGATCCCTGGGCTTCCCCTGGTTGGTGGGGTGTCCCAGGTGTTTCATTGGTGGGTTAAGGTGATTGACAGCGAAGTATAGCCATTCTGTGAAGTATCAGGCCCTCTTGAAGGAAACAGCTGATTTCAGCGTTTCAATGACGGTTGAATCTGATTATGGCAGCACTTGAAACAGGGTTACCGACCCGAAACGTGCACGTCGTGCTTGAGCGTGCCTGAGTAGTATGCGACTTGCCAATCCAGCTAAGTAGAGTTTTTCATGGTTTTATAAGAAATTGATTAAAATGGATGTAACTGAGTGGTGAACATAGTATTTTTACATGTTCCTTTCCTGCAAACATCCGACAAAGATATCTCTTTGATAAATTTTCCTGGGGGGTTGTTTGGTGATTTTTTGATCTTGTTAGTACGATTTATCACTAAAATTTGGGGTTTTGTTTTGAATAAAAAAGAACTACATGCAATATCTTCAAAACGAGAGCCAATAAAAAAACTTTTTAATGTTATATTCGTGTTCAGCTCACCAAGATACTACAGATTAGGGCCTTTTAAAGTCAGTAACGATTTCAATGTTGACCAATGAGATCAGAGTAGAACTTTTTCTAAGTCTTGGCCTTATTCCACGCTGCCGCTGGTATAGCATAGGTGTCCATGGGAAACACTCAGGACATACATGGGCCTTTCCTGAATATGCTTTCTACATCTTTGCGGCTTGCCATGCCCCAATTCCACTCTCTCCCACCCACATTCTGAGATCTCTGTGCTAGCTCCATGTACGTGCAGGGCCGCGTGGTTTTGGAATACAGTTCTAGATGATTTAGCAAGAAAAACGTCTATCCCGCATGTCTGACCGGCTTATTTGTGTTCTGGAATGACCTCCTAAGTACATAACTATGCACTTGTCCACATTAAATTTAATCTGCCATTTGAATGCCCAGTCTCCCAAGTTCTCAAGATCCTCTTGCAACTTCACATAATCCCCTTATGATTTAACAATTTTGAGTAATTCTGTGTCATCTACAAATTTGATCATCTCACTTACTGCTCCTATTTCCTGGTCATTTATAAATATGTTAAAAAGTAGTGGGCCCAGCACAGATCCCTGGGATATTCTACTATATACTCTTCTCCAAAGAGAAAATTGACCATTTAGCCCTACTCTCTGTTTCCATCTTTTAACCAGTTCTCAATCCATAATAAGACATTGCTTCCTATCCCATGGCTTTTTAATTTCCTCAAGTCTCGCATGAGGGACCTTGTCAAAGACATTCTGAAAATGCAGATAACTATATCCACCGTCTCACCTTTATCTACCTGTTTATTGACACCTTGAAAATATCCATTCATGAGACACACTAGTTGGTGGACTGGATAGGAAATGGCAGGTGACCTTGGCTATGTCTGGCCAGAAATTAGACTTGTGTACTTGTGTGTATAAAGAAGAAATGGTGTTGCATTTATAATAAAGAAGAAACTTGCAAGAACTGTAATGAAATACAATGCAGTCAGCGAACGCTTAATCTCTATTCGTCTACGAGGAATGCCTATCAACACAACTATAATTCAAGTATATGCCCCAACAACAGCTGCAGAAGAGAATGAAATTGAAGAGTTCTATGAACAAGTACAAGCTGAAATTGACAGAACATGCAAACAGGATATCCTGATAGTCATGGGTGATTGGAACGCAAAGGTTGGCAACAAAGAAGAAGACAAAGTAGTTGGAAAATATGGACTTAGCAAAAGAAATGAAGCTGGAGAAAGACTGATAGAATTCTGCAAGACCAACGATCTATTCATCTCAAACACCTTCTTCCAGCAACACAAGCGGCGACTGTACACATGGACTTCACCCAATGGATTGTATAAAAATCAAATTGACTACATCTGTGGAAGTCAACGATGGAAAAGCTCTATAACATCAACAAAGACAAAACCTGGAGCTGACTGTGGTACAGATCATCAACTACTAGTATGCAAACTCAAGCTAAAGCTGAAAAAGAGCAAACCACTCATGAATGCAGCAAAATATGACCTTGACAATATACCACTGGAATTTAAAGACTGCCTGCAAAATCGATTTGCTGCTTTAGATACAAATGATAGAGTTCCAGAAGAGTTATGGAATGACATCAAGAAGGTTGTGTTGGAAGAAAGCGAGAAGTCTCTACAAAAGGTAAAAAAGAAAAAACGGCCAAAATGGATGACGGAAGAAACTCTGAAAATTGCCAAGAAACGCAGAGAAGCTAAAGCCAGAGGAGAAAGAAAGACAATCACAGAACTCAACAGAGATTTCCAACGTGCAGCAAGACAGGACAAGGAAAAGTACTACAATGACGCATGCAAGGAAATAGAAGCAGAAACTATTAGAGGAAGAACAAGATCAGCTTTCCTAAAGCTACGAGAGTTAAAGAAAAAGTTCCAGCCTCGAATTGGAATGTTACAAGATGCTCAAGGTTCTATATTGAATGATGCTGAGAAGATCAAGAAAAGATGGAAGGAATATACAGAGTTTTTATATGATAAAGATCAAGTGGACCAACAGCCGTTTCAACCTGTACCTTATGATCCGGAACCATTGGTGATGAAAGAAGAAGTTGAAGCAGCATTGAAAGCCTTATCAAAGAACAAAGCACCAGGCATTGATTGCATTCCCATAGAAGTATTACAGCAATCTGATGCAGCTGTTACCATACTTACAAGGCTCTGCCAAGAAATATGGAAGACAGCATCATGGCCAACTGACTGGAAAAGATCTGTGTTTATACCAATACTAAAGAAAGGTGATCCAACTGACTGTGGAAATTATCGCACAATCGCTCTGATCCCACATGCCAGCAAGATTCTACTGAAGATTATTCAAAAGAGACTACAATCATACCTGGAACAAGAACTACCTGAAGTGCAAGTAGGGTTCAGAAAAGGGCGAGGAACGAGAGACATCATTGCGGATGTGAGATGGATCCTTGAAAAGACTAAAGAATATCAAAAGGATATCTATTTGTGCTTTATCGACTGTAGCAAAGCTTTTGACTGTATAAACCATGAGACACTCTGGGCCACATTAAGAAGCATTGGTATTCCAGAACACCTGATCGTTCTCTTGCACAATCTGTACATTGATCAAGAAGCAACAGTTCGAACGAAACAAGGAGAAACAGAATGGTTTAAAATAAGCAAAGGTGTAAGACAAGGCTGCATACTTCCCCCTACATGTTTAATTTATATGCATAACAAGTCATCCGAGAAGCAGGATTGTATGAAGACAACAGAGGTGTGAAGATTGGTGGAAGACTCATCAACAACCTTCGCTATGCTGATGATACCACATTACTGGCTGAAAGTGAAGATGATCTGAAACATTTGTTTCTCACAATCAAAGAACATAGTCTCAAAATGGGCCTGCACCTTAATGTAAAGAAGACAAAGATCATGACAACTGGCATAATCAACAGGTTCATCATCGAAGGAGAAGAAATTGAAATTGTGAATAACTTTAACCTGCTTGGATCAACTATCAATAAAGAAGCAACAAGCAGTCAAGAAATCAGACGACGCATTGCTCTTGGCAGAATGGCTATGAAAGACCTAGATAAGATTCTGAATAGCAGAGATGTCTCTCTCCATACAAAGATTCGACTTGTTCAAGCCATGGTATTTTCAATAACATCATATGAATGTGAAAGCTGGACAGGGAAAAAGAGAGACAGGAAGAAAATTGATGCCTTTGAATTATGGTGCTGGCGGCGAATACTGTGTATACCATGGACTGCCCGAAGAACAAACCTGTCTGTACTAGAGGAGATCAAACCTAAGCTTTCTTTAGAGGCTCAGATGACAAGACTTCGACTTTCATACTTTGGACACATCATGCGGAGAGAGAGATCATTAGAGAAAGACATCATGCTTGGCAAGATAGAAGGTCAACGGTAAAGAGGAAGGCCAGCAATGAGATGGATCGATATAATAACAGCAGCTACGGGTACCAGTCTGTCAACAATGAGCCTCCTGACTGAAGACCAAACACAATTTAGGATAGCTATCCAGAGGGTCGCCATGAGTCGACTCCGACTCGATGGCACTTAACAACAACACTCTGTATGCTGAATCTGTGGCTGTAATCTTGATGTGCTCTATAAGATACCATTTTACAGAGGTTTGTGCAGGGGTCGCTGTTTCAGTAGACTAATGCTAGTCTGTGCTGTTATCACTGTAGCCATAGACTACTATGTCAACAAAGATGGTTCTGTGATGCCCATGGGCGATTACTGAATTAAGGTGGGGAAGGAAGAGGTAGCTGGGAGAGACTGTTCCTGCTACCACTACCCCTTAATGGCATGCCTGCCCTTTCCCCTGCTGCATCCCCACTGCCTCTATACCTCTGTGTCTCCCTTTCATCCACCTGCATCAGCTGTCCTGTTAATTACTGTGTTGCATTGGATAGTGAGATACCATTTCACAGGGTGGCTAGCATATAGGCATACCCCTTGGTGAGTGGTTTCAACCTCTTTTGTGCTTCTATGTGCAAGGGGTCCACTAGCACTAAGACCTCTGCTATCAATCCTTCTTGCTACTGAAAACCCTTCAACTTCATCTCCAGAATTTTCACCAGGGGCCCAATTCTGACATGTACATCCAGACCTCTGTGCATCCGGTAGGAACTGGATGCACAGAGTTAGCCAGGTTTCTGATCCCATGGAGCACATCTAGCCCTGCAGGACCAGAATCCCGTCCAGGCTTGTACCCCGATTCAGGTCGGCCTGCATGTACAGGTCTTCCCCGGATAGCTCAGTCAGGGCTTTACAATGGAGCTGCGGCGCCATAGTCCAGTTGCCATGGCATTGCGGCTCCATTGAAATGCCGCGATCTCTGTCCACTGATTCCAAAAGTGCTTTCCCCACAGCCCGACCCCAATCTGGCCTCCCAAGTCCAGGGCCAGGCTGCGGCGAATGTCCCCTGCCCCCTCCTGCCATTTCTGTGCCCTGGGAATAGGTTCTCCATTGAAGCCATTGGCCCTGGACGTACAGGGTTGACATTGGAATTGGCTCTATATGTCCAGGGCCGACAACCGCCCACCCTAACACCACCCCCGATCTGCCCCTTTCCCGCCCCCATCTAACTTTCCTGTACAACCTACAAGAAAGTTAGACGTGACTGGGAAGGGGCACGAATAGCAGGGATGGATATCCCAACAGGATGTCCAACCCCGCTATTCGTGCCTCGGAATGTCCCTGTAGCAGTATGCTCCATGACATCCTTGAAGGACTTCAGGACCTATGATTTGAGTCATATTTGTCCAGTCCTGACATCCTAGGAGACTTTCAGTACCAATATTGGTATCCAGTGACATCTGATGGAAGGCCACCCATTGCACCACTTATCTCTCCAGTATCTCATAGATTCAGTTTCATTTGATGCCAACATCCTGAAAGAGCTGGTGCCTCTGCCGCTTCCTACTTCTGATGCAGCTCATGCCCACCCTTCTCACTCTAGTGAAAATATCCAATTTTTCCATACTTCTGTATCAGCATCTTAAAGACGGGCTGCCACTTCTCTTGCTCCCCAGGTCTAGGAAGTCTCTTGTTGCGAGAAAGTGTGCAAAGCATTGAATCCCATAAAGTCCCCCTCCTTAACCATGTTCTTCCCATCATCAGTTACTAAATAGCCTGGAGCCATGGTTGTCTCTCTCCAGCCTAACCACAAGCTCTCTATCATTGTCCTTATTTCCACTAAGATATGGGCCAAAGTGTAGCCATCATCTATCACCTGGATATGCAGCATAGCCCACCTGGTACTCTGCTATTGCTGTACAACCATGGTACCTACAATCTGCCTCTGTCTCTTCAGCTGCCACCAATGTGCTATCAGGATCAGGTAGGCATGTGTAACATTCTAACTAGTCTAGACATTACTGGTAAAATGCACACTATTACTTTCTGCTTTGACCAGCTGTGCACAGCACTGATTATTCAGGCAGAGGAGCTCCCACCTACAAAATCTGTTCTAATGAGCACTCGGTAACTGACAGCTAAAATGTAGCAGCCTCTAACACCCCATGTTTACAACAACATGCAGAGGCTGGTCACAACCTTCAGTGCTGCTGCCACTTGGCCTAGGACAGCGATGCTGAACATTAGCCCATCTCTTCCATGGTGTCTTGCTTAAATAGGTGTCAGGACTACTTGTCTGCCACCTCACTGGAAGAAGAGGCTGGGGCTCAGCTTAGGAAATGGATTTCCTCTTTTCTGTGGTTTTCCTGCCACTGTTACTTGCATTGCAGGATGGAGTCCCCAGCCTAGTATCAGCACCCGCCCTTGAATCTAGCCCGAAAGGATGCTGTTTCTACAAATGATGCACTGTTCAAACTAGGACCCATTAGTTTTCCTCTACTAATGGTCATCCAACAGTATATGCATTTTGCATAATGTGGTCTTCAGGCACTTTAATATGCCTCTATAATAAGGTTTATAAGGTTTATTATATTTGATCAACCACCTTTCATGTAACACCATCAAGGAGGCTTACAAAGCATATTAAATAGTAAAACACTGAAATCATAGAGAACTTGCCATATGCCTCTGACTTCTAATTCAAACAAAATAAGACATGATGCATTAGGTAATACTAATACAAATTGTGCTTATTTATGAACGTAACACCCATACACACCTCCCAGGACACACAAGGTATCAGAAAAAGACAGGGACAACAGCTCCACATCACGAGAACACATCAGGCCCTCTCCGATTGCAAGCTTTAGATATATTCTCTAAAAGTACAGCAGAACAGATAAGTTGTTAGTGTTATTTTAAATTTCATGTAACTGCTTTCTGCCTTGATATCTGGAGGAGTGGAGGAGTGGCCTAGTGGTTGGGCAAGGTACTTCAGGCTGGAAGGTCAGGGGTTCAAATCCCACTAAAGGACAGCAACCTTGGGCTGGAAGGACTGGGGTTTCTAGTCCCACAGGTGCTCCTTGTGGTCTTGGGCAAGCCACTTAACCCTCCATAGCCCATGTTCCCTGTAAAATAGTTATCTCCAAGTTATAATGCCCTGTTCAATGTAATTTCAGTTTGTTCAATGTAAACTGCACTGATGCAGAATAGCACAGTATATAAGAGAATGTAAATAAATTTTAAAAAAAAGCTGATGTGAGACCAGTCAATAATGAAGATACCAGATCTGTAAAAGAAGATTTACTTGTAGCCTCTAGGTGGATACCCAGAAATGAAGACAGAGATATTGGATGGATTTGTGATGACCTAAGGGGCCGAGCAGAAATGCATGCTGGCAACATGGATGCCACGCTTTGTGGTTGCCCTCTACATTTCTGGTTACTTACAGGATCTCCTCTCTGCTTCTTTGGGGGCTGCTGGATCTGGTGCTGAGGAGAAGAGCAGATGAAAGGTCAAGAGCATCTTTTGCACTCTGTATTTGCTGCATTTGTGGGGGGGGGGTCTTGACCTTGACAATGTCACTTCTACATCTTCACCGCTTAGGTCACTTACAACTAGGAGGCTGATATTCAAAGGATTCCTGTTCCTACCTTTAAGAATTAGGAGGCCAGTTTTCAAAAAGCCCAATACTCCACAGGCTGTCCGGTGACCGTGGCACTGCCAGTATCATCTGGATATTCAGCGGCACTATCCGGACAGTGACTGATGCAGACTATCCGGATTGAGTGACATTTTCTGGATATGTGCTTACTAATTCGGATAAGTGCTGATTTTCATCTGGTACTTATCCAGATAGCAACTTTGGCCTGCTTTGCATGCAGCCTAAATAATCCGGATAGGTGCCAACTGAAAATTGTTGCGTTCTGGCTAAATTGGCACTTATCTGAATATCAGTGGTACCACCCACAGATTGCCCCTCCACTAAACATGTAGTGCAGGGGCGGTCTGTAGAGATATTCAGAGCACTATTCGCATAGTACTGCTGAGTACTGTGGTTAGCACCCTTATCTGCACAGCATCCTGTTAGCCATCCAGCTACGGGTTCTGAATATTGGGCCCTATGCTCTTAAATTGGCTTTGAAATTTTACTAGGACTGAGTGCCTAAACTTATACTGAAAATGTCACTAAACTCCTAAATATAGGTGTTTAGGAGTGAGTGACAACAGAGCTGGATGTAGGGTAGGGAAAAAACTTAGAAGCTTAGCAGTAATTTTCAGCACAGCACAGCACTAAGCACATAAATTGGGCTTAAATGTATAAGCATATGTTCATATTTATTATAAAGCATAATTTGAATAGTACGTGGAAATCAGAATTGAGAGGATGAGGTTGCGTCCTACACAGTTCAGCTGGTATTTTAGAAAAGGCTCTTCCAACTGTGGGGTACACATGGATGAGCCAATACGTGGAATCAAAGAAGCCATTTTACAGGTCTACAGAGGAAACATGGCAACTTACACATTTAAGTGCCGGCACTCACACGTATAAATTTGCGTGTAAGTTTCGGCACTTACATGTATGTGCATGTGGGTCATTTTGCAAACCCATATGTCTAAATGCTGGCAATTAACTACAGAGGCTGCAAGCCTCCTTCAATTAGAATTTTGGGAGGAAAATACAGAAGGGGGCATTAATCCCTCCTAGGAAAAGGCTGGCCAAAATGAGCCCTTTTAGAAAAACTATACGTACCAGCGAGCAGGTGTAAATCCTGATGTGAATCATTTTGGTACATGTGCATTCTCTATATGAAATGGGGAATACATGTGTAGATTTTTGACCTGCCCAGGCCACTCCCAAACATGCCCCCAACATGCCCCTTGCAGTACCGGCCCCAAGGCTGGTGTGAGGTAGAGGATACCCTAGGAAAACCTTTACCTTGTATCCTCCTCCTCCCGCTAACATTTAAACTCAACAATCATGATCCTCTGAATGCCACTCTTCCAACAACAGTCCTGGAAAAATGCATAACTGGACATCATGCATTTAAATATTAAATGTTGCTTTGTAGGTATGTATGTGCCCGTTCTCCCTGCAGGTAAAAGAATGTGCTGATGGCTCTTTGAGTTTGTGCGGCTGTCAGGATTGATTGTTTGCTGTCCCCATAAGCTGTTGCCCTAGGGGACTGACTAGTCTTGCCTAATGGTTGGGCCAGCCTTGGCCCCTTGCAACATCTACATATTAAAGACATCCACGTGTGTAAACTAAACCCTTTCTAAAATGTCTATTTGCATTTGGATTCCATTTCCATATGGAAATACCCAATATTACACATAGAAATTGCAAATAAAGCTTCTAAACTAACTCCCTATATGCACACATTTGAATGCATGTATGTCCTGGGCAGTTTTCAAAGTACCATTTCTTCTCACAAAACACCTTTGGCTTCAATAGGAGATAACTGCATGGAAGGATGCCTGGATTTACTCTTTCTTGGAATAGGAATAATATATTCGGGGTCGAAGCTGTGCTAAGCCATAGAGACATGCTCTTATTTTAAAGATGCAAGAAATCACCGTGACATTTGTTGCTTTGTTTTGTCATTTCCCATCTGAAACAATAAAATCAAACATAGTAACATGGGAACTGATGGCAGATAAAGACCAGCATGGCCCATCTAGTCTGCACAGCAAGGTGTTTAGAGTTGCAACTGCCCCTCCATGCAGGCTACCCCCAACTCTATGCATTTTAACTTTGGACTCTGTGACAGTTACCCCTGCTATGCTTTTTTGAACTATGAAAGTCATTTAAGTTTTGCTTTGAGCAGGAATGTTCCTGTTCTTATATAAGGATCCTCTGTACGTATCCCATGTCTCTTTGAGTTCTATAACCGTTTTTGCTCCATCGCCTCCAGTAGGAGGACATTCCAGGCATCCATCAGCCTATCCATGGAATAATATTTCCTGAAGTTGCTTTTAAATTTTCCTCCTTTTGTCCTCTAGTTTCATAGTTTCCCATCCTTAGAAAAGGTCTGTTGGCTCATCAATACAGTACCTTACAAGTATTTACAGATATGTATTATATCCTTAACAACAACATTATATCTCTCTTCTTTCTCCTTTCTTCTAAGGCAGAGGTTCTCAACCCAGTCCTCAGAACACAATTAGCCAGTCGGGTTTTCAGAATAGCCACAATGAATATACATGAGAGAAATTTGCATGCACTATCTCCAAATCTTTCTCATGCATATCCGTTGTGTTTATCCTGAAAACCTGACTTTATATGTCCTGAGAAATGGAACCACTGCTTTTAGGTCTTCAAGTCTCTTCTCATATGGATTCTGACACAAATCTCATACCATGTTGGTCATTCTCCTCTGAACTACTTCAAACAATGGAATATAATTTTGTTTCATTTCCGTTGTACTAGCACACTAAAGTGAGAGAAATAAAATGAAATGTAATCCAAAGAAAACAAAACTCAAAGGGGTTGATTTTCAAAGCCCTTGTCCGGAGAGCCCACAGAGGGCTATCAAGATAAGAGCACTGAGAGTACTATTCAGTGGCACTATTTGCATAGCGCTGTTGACTGTCTCCACAAACCATCTCGGCGGTCTCCAGTTAATGCGGGTGTGGTCCATGAGCAGAACTAGGACAGTGGCCACCATCTAGATAAGTACTTATCCAGATAGTAATGATTTTCAGCTGACATTATCTCAATAGCTTGGGCCACCAAAAGCAGACTAAATTGCTGCCTGAATAAGGTTGACTGAAAATTATAGCTATCAGGATAAGGAGTCGCCTAGTGGTTAGGGCAGCAACCGTGAATCACAAAGACTGGTGTTTGAACACCACTGGTACGCCTTGTGGTCTTGAGCAAGTTACTTAACCCTCCATTGCCTCAGCTACAACCTTAAATTGTAAGCCCTCCAGGGACAGGGACCTAGCTACAGAACCTGAATGTAACTCACCTTGATCTGCTATTGAGATACATACCACAAAAATAAATAAAGATAGTGGCTGCACAATCCAGATATTCAGCAGCCATCACTATCCGGATGCTGAATATTGTGTTTATATTTAAATGCCATGGCTGACCACGGAGGTGTTTAAATATCAGCCCTTTTGAATATCAGGCAGGACATAATAGAACATGGAATGAAAAGCAAAATGAATACAAAATGTTTTACATGCACACTCCTAGTAAGCAAATCAAACCAGTGTAATTGGTGGGTGAATAACAAGGTGGGAGCTAGAGCATCAGTCCCATAAAGCTGGTTGGAGTCCTCCGTCCGCACTGCTGCCAATTGGAGGAGGTGCTGCGATATCACATTTTTAGATGCATTGCCTGCTCCTGATGACTGAAAATATAATATCGCAGCACCCCCCTCCCTACCAACAGCAGCACTGACCAAGAACTCCCATCAAGCCTCGGGCCAGTAACAGAGCCTCTGCATCGTGCATGCTTCAAATGCATTATGTTTATGGCCAACATCTTAAACGGCAACTGAACATCTCTTTTTACAACAGCAGACCTTTGGGAAACCCTGGCATTCAGATGTTATTTCTCAAAGGCAGCCTGAACCTCCAGGGGATGAATCACTCTGAACTTTCCAAGAAAACATTAGTCATATGTACCTTTCTTTGCAGTATATCACCATTCACACTTTGCATGCTCAATGTGTAATCAGCCCCTTCTTCCTTCAGTTTCTTTCCTCTCCTTTACCTTCCCCCAGTTGCTGCAGACGGCTCTATACATGCTTGTCAGGCATGCTCATGTCAAGTGACTAAATTTCTATTCTGTCAGCCAGAGCTGTAAGACAGGTATGTGTTAAGGCATGAAAACCAATCACATCTGCAAATGAAAAAAAAAACAGGTGTGAAGAGGGCCGTGGAGGGTGTCAGACCAGCAAAATTGATTTCGATTGCAGCCTGTCGCTGAGCTGCTATATCCCCTTCCTCCATGTGCAGCATGCAGAGATGTCATCAATAAAAGATCATTTGAGCAATCTGAGCTCCTTAGAAACCCAACAAGATATGTACCAAAGACAGATGTAAACAGGTTTGGCCATTACAGCATGACACTTCCACATGAACTGAGGATCCTTGCAGCCCAAGGAGAAAACCTGCATTGAATTGTTTATGTCATGTATGACTTCTTGTTGTTTTAGTTGTGTCATTAAAGCATTTGGCTTTGGAAAAAAGTGTCTGTTTTGTATAAGTAAAAATTGTATTTCATCAATTGGGTATCCAGTTTTTTAAAAAACCTCTTAATCTAGACGATATCCTTCACTTTATTAACCCCTTTGTCTACAATAGCGAAGGGACTAATACAAAGCATCTATCCCCTCTCTCACACCCTTTTTGCCTTGAAAGGAAAAAACACAAGGACCACAATATAGGATTCCAACTTCCACTCTGTGTAACCTTAAATCCAGCACATTATCCAGCTCAGGAAAAGTACATTTTCCAGCTCAGGAAAAGTACATTTTTGTCAGACATTTAAATGAAGTCGTTATTAAATAGTTTCCCCCAGGATGTCCATATTTCTCTTTAAAATTTGAAATTACAGTGCAAGTCCATGAAACCAAAAAACACCAATGAGTTTCAAACTTATCTAAATAAAGTTCTGCTTTAGGGTACACTCAATCAGGAATGGGTTCCGAATCTTGACTTTTCATTGCACACTTGACGGAATTAACAATCCATTCTGGAGCTCTATCAACTATGAATGCAATAATGGCCGCAGCGTTTTTTAAACTCAAAACCATTCCACCCATTATTCCATGGTGGTGCCTTCTCCGGGTCCGTGCACACCAACTTCTCAACTCCTATCGCATACAATTCCCTTGGATTTCTGCTTCCCAAGTGCATGATACTGCACTTCTTCACATAAAATCTTAACTGCCAAGCATTAGACCATTCTTCCAGCTTTTGTAGATCTTTCCTCGTGTTATCCACTCCCTCGGGGGAGTCTACTCTGTTGTAAATTTTCATGTCATCTGCAAAAAGAAAGACTTTTCCATTCAGTCCTTCAGCAATATCACTCACAAATACATTGAACAGTACCAGTCCCAGGACCGAACCCCAGGTCACACCGCTAATCACCTTCCTTTCATCTGAGTGAGTTCCATTTACCATCACCTTCTGTCATCTGTCAGTTAACCAATTTCTGATCCAGTTCACCACCTTGGGACCCATCCCCAAGCTGTTGAGTTTATTGATAAGCCTCCTATGAGGAACAGTATCAAAGGCTTTGTTGAAATCTAGGTAGATCACATCTATCACATGCCCTTGATCTAGTTCTCTGTTCACTTAGTCAAAAAATCTTGTTTGGCAAGATCGTCCTTTGGTAAAACCATGTTGCCTTGCATCATGCAACCTGCTGATTTCGAGAAAGTCCTCTATTCGCTCTTTCAGGAGTGCCTCCTTTACTTTTCCCACCACCGAGGTAAGACTTAGTAGCCTGTAGTTTGCCACTTCTTCCCTATTACCACTTTTGTGAAGAGGTCCAAGATTGGCCCTTTTCCAGTCCTGTGGAACTTCTCCTGTCTCCAAGGTTCTATTAAAAACATTCTTTAACGGCCCTGCAAGAACCTCTCTGAGCTCTTTCAGTGTCCTGGGATGTATCCCATCTGGTCCCATGGCCAGTTTTGCAAGTTGTTCTAACACATCATCTTCTGTGAATGGTGTTGTATCTACTCCATTCCCATTTGTATATTTGTCAATCCAGGATTTTTTTAGTAAAAGCACAGCAGAAGTATTTGTTAAGAATTTTCGCTTTTTCAATGTCACTTTCTACAAATCTGTTCCCCGCACTTCTGAGACCTGCAATTCCACCTCTGATTTTCCTCCTCTCCCGAATATACCTGAAAAAGGTTTTGTCGCCACACTTCACATCTTTTGCCATCTTTTCTTCTGCCTTTGATTTTGCTATTTCTTTTTGTCTCTTTTAGTTTGATACTGTATTCTTTTCTGTGTTACTCTGTTTGTGAACTTCTGAATTTTGTGAAAGCTGTGGTTTTTGCCTTTATTTGTGCAGCCCCTTTAATTGCCTCCTTTAGTTTAACCCATTGCAGTTCCACTTCTCTTATCCACTCCCACCCTGCCAATTCCTCCTTCAGGCACTTGGCCATTTTACTGAAGTCAATGTTTTTGAAGTATAGGACGTTGAGCTTTCTGTGATTGGACTCCACCTTGGCTTTTATCTCAAACCACACCTTGTGATGATCGCTGCTGCTCACATGCGCACCTACCCAGATATTCGACATGCTATCTCTATTGGTGAGCACTAAATTTAACATCGAGCTTTCCCTCGTCGGTTCTATCACCATTGGTCTAAGTAACGCATCTTGGAAGGCATCCACAATTTTTTTTTATTTCTTTCCAGATTTGCAGAAGGAATACTCCAATCCACATCGGGTAGATTAAAGTCGCCCAATATGATCACGTCCCCCTTCATGGCTATCTTTGCAATATCAATAATCAATTCGCTATTCATTTCTTTGGTTTGATTTGGAGGCCTGTAGACTACACCAGTATGGATGACAGTGCCATCTCCTCTTTCCAACACAATCCACAGTGATTCTTCTTTTCCCCATGTCCCCTGCATTTCAGCAGCTTTAATATTGCCTTTTGACATATAGGTTACGCCTCCTCCTTTTCTATGCTCGCTATCTCTTCTAAATAGATTATAGCTAGCTATAGCTATATCCCATTCATGCGACTCGTTAAACCATGTTTCTGTAATGGCCACAGTGTCCAAGTCCATTTCCACCTTTAGGGCTTCCAGGTCAGGAACTTTGTTGGCTAGGCTTCAAGCATTTGTGCTCACTACTTTCCAGCATTTGTTGACTGGCTTGCCTGTATTTTGCATGGATTTTGTTCTACACTCCTACACGTTCTACAAAATAACTCTGAAAAATTAATGGAATGGTATAAAATTTGGCTTGTGGAAAAAACTGATAAAAAGACACATCAAGTTCAAAAATGGGTCAGATCGAACCAGGTATTCCATAAAAACAAGTTCCCCCCAAAAATGGCCTAATGCATTTCTATAGGATAACCATAGAAACTTACAGAGTGAAACAAAGCAGTTACAGCAATCCCTTTCCTACCCCCAAAACTGCCCCAACCCCAATAAATGCTTCCCCACAACTGTCCCAGAATCCTACATACTGCCTGCACCCCCGAAAATATTCTCCCTCGCGACTGACCTACCAACCCGCTAAATGTTCCCACTCTGAAAAAATACCCTCACCCATCTGCCTTACCACCATGCAAACCCCCAACCCCAAAAAACTACATCCCCACAACTGCCTCATCCTAAAAAACACAACTTCCTTCAAAGGCCCACCACACTGCAAAAAACTACACCCCCACAACAGCCCCACCTCAAAAAAATACCTCCTGCACTGTACCACCACCGTGTAAACTGGCCCCTTAGCAAAACCTAACCCCCTGCAACTTCCCTGCCATCATGCCAACTGCACCATCTGCAAAAACTACCCACCCACAACTGTCCCATCACCCTGCAAACTGCCTCACCCTCAAAAGAAACTCCACCGCAACATCCCCATTGCAAAACCTAACCTATGAAACTACCCCACTACCCCATTCTCTGCCTTACTGCTAAAAAATACTCCCTCACAACTGTCCTACCATCCCCCAAACTTCCCCACCCATAAAAAAACAGCTGCCCAATTAGCCCACCACTATGTACTCCAACCCAATAAACTGCCTCAACTGTCCAACCACCTTGCCAGCTGCCCCCACATTTGCTCCATCACCCCGCAAACTGCCCCATCTAAAAAATCTACCACTTCACAATTGCCCCACCACTCCGCCATCTGCCCCACTACCAAAAACTAACCCCCCCGCAACTGCCACATCACCCTGCAAACTACCACCACCTCCAAAACTATCTGCCCACATCCTCCAAAACTGTATGACCTGGAAATGCCTCACCATCCCAGCTATGCCACTCACAGACACAATACATTTTCAGCAAAAGAGAACATGCAACACAACAGAGATGTATACGCACACACACAGATTACAAATAATTTCCTGTCTGTAATGCACTGCATTTTAAATTACTTACATATGTATTTCATATTCTTGGCTGTTTTTTCTATTGTGAAAACTACTGACTGAATTTTACTGTTTTCTATGTGTACCGGCAGCTGATATTTGTTGCCATAGGCCGGATTAGATTTAGGAACTGGAAGCTAGGAGCATACCTAGGATCCAAAGTTTTATGTGGACCCTGTCAAATGAACTTCATACTCAGGAGGTTAGGATTGACAACTGTTTTTTTTCAGGATTCTACTCATTTTTGCATTAATGTCTAGATGCTAGAAGTATGACTAAATTGTCTGCACTTTAGGAAAGGTTTTTTGTTGTTCTAAAGTGTCGTTGAGTCCGTGTCGACTCATGGCGACCCTCTGGACAGCTGTCCTAAACTGTGTTCAGTCTTCAGTTAGGCGGCTCATTGTTGACAGAGTGGCACCCATAGCTGATGTTATTGTATTGATCCATCTCATTGATGGCCTTTTACCTTGCCAAGCATGATGTCTTTTTCTAATGATCTCTCTCTTCGCATGATGTGTCCAAAGGATGAAAGTCAAAGTCTTGTCATCTAAAGAAAGCTTAGGTTTGATCTCCTCTAGAACTGGCTGGTTTGTCCTTCGGGCAATCCATGGTATACCAGCACCATAATTCAAAGGCATCAATTTTTTTCCTGTCTATCTTTTTCACTGTCCAGCTTTTGCATCCATATGGCGTTATTGAAAATATCATAGCTTGAACAAGTTGAATCTTTGTATGGAGAGGGACATCTCTGCTCTTGAGAATCTTGTATAGGTCCTTCACAGCCATTCTGCCAAGAGCAATGTGTTGTCTGATTTCTTGAGTGCTGGTTGTTTCTTTATTGATAGTTGATCCAAGTAAGTTAAAGTTGTCCACTATTTCAATTTCTTCTCCATCAACAATGAACTTATTGATTTTTCCAGTTGTCAGGATCTTTATCTTCTTTACATTAAGATGCAGGCCCATTTTAAGACTATGTTCTTTGATCATGAGAAGCAAATGCTTCAGATCGTCTTCACTTTCAGCCAGTAATGTGGTATCATCAGCATAGCAAAGACTGTTGATGAGTCTTCCACCAATCTTCACACATTGGTTGTCTTCATAAGTCCTGCTTCTTTGATGATTTGTTCTGCATATAAATTAAACAGGTAGGGGGGAAATATGCAGTTTTGTCGTACACCTTTGCTGATTTCAAACCATTGTGTTTCTCCTAGTTCCGTTAAAACTGTTGCTTCTTGATCAATGTAAAGGTTGTGCAAGAGAACGATCAGGCGTTCTGGTATACCCATGCTTCTTAATGTGGCCCAGAGTTTCTCATGGTTTACACAGTCAAAAACTTTGCTGTAGTCAATAAAACACATATAGATATCCTTTTGGTATTCTTTAATCTTTTCAAGGATCCATCTCACATCCGCGATGAAGTCTCTTGTTACTCGCCCTTTCCTGAACCCTGCTTGCACTTCAGGTATTTCTTGTTCCAGGTATGGTTGTAGACTCTGCTGAATAATCTTGTGTAGCATCTTGCTGGCATGTGGGATCAGAGCGATCGTGTGATAATTTCCACAATCAGTTGGATCACCTTTCTTTAGTATTGGTATAAATACAGATCTTTTCCAGTCAGTTGGCCAGGATGTTGTCTTCCAGATTTCCTGGCAGAGCCTTCTAAGTATCGTAACAGCTGCATCAGATTACTATAATACTTCTATGGGAATGCCATCATTGTCTGGTGCTTTGTTCTTTGATAAGGCTTTCAATGCTGCTTGACTTCTTCTTTTATCACCAATGGTTCCGGATCATAAGGTACAGGTTGAAATGGCTGTTGGTTCACTTGATATTTATCATATAATGACTCTGTATATTCTTTCCACCTTTTCTTGATCTTCTCAACATCACTGAACATGGATCCTAGAGCATCTTGCAACATTCCAATTTGAGGCTGGAATATTGTTTTTTGTATCCGTTATTTGAAATGTAAACCGCTGTGATTACCTGAAACAGCGGTATATAAAATACACAAATAAATAAATAAACTCTCATAGCTTTAGGGAAGCCAATCTTGTCCTTCCTCTAATAGTTTCTGCTTCTAGTTCCTTGCATGCGTCATTGTAGTACTTCTCCTTGTCTTGTCTTGCTACACGTTGGAAATCTCTGAGTTCTGCGATTGCCTCTCTTTCTCCTCTGGCTTTAGCCTCTCTGCATTTCTGGGCAATTTTCAGTGTTTCTTCTGTCATCCATTTTAGCCATTTTTGCTTTTTCACCTTCTGTAGAGATTTCTCACTTTCTTCTAACACAATCTTCATGATATTTATTTATTTTATTTATTTAACATCTTTTATATACCGCGCTATTTGTTTTCAGTGCGGTTTACATATAACAAAGGTTGCACATTCAGAGGACAATTGTGTGCTTACATTATAACAGGAGATTTGAACTTGGAACAACAGGGTAAACTATATACAACTGTACAAACATTTTATTTATCATCCCATAGCTCTTCTGGAGCTCTTCCATTTGTATCTAAAGAAGCAAATCAATTTTGCAGGCAGTCTTTAAATTATGGTGGTATATTCTCAAGCTCATATTTTGCTACATTCATGAGTGGCTTGCTCTTTTTCAACTTTAGCTTGAGTTTGCATATGAGTAGTTGGTGATCTGTACCACAGTCAGCTCCAGGTTTTATCTTTGTTGATGTTATAGAGCTTTTCCATCATTAACTTCCACAGATGTAGTCAATTTGATTTTTGAGATGAATAGATCATTGGTCTTACAGAATTCTATCAGTCTTTCTGCAGTTTCATTTTTATTGCCGTCCATATTTTCCACCACTTTACCTTCTTCTTTGTTGCCAACTTTTGCTTTCCAGTCACCCATATATCATTATATCTTGTTTGCATGTTCTGTCAATTTCAGCTTGTACTTGTTCATAGAACTCATCAACTTCATCCTCTTCTGCAGCTGCTGTTGGGGCATATACTTGAATTATAGTTGTGTTGATGGGCATTTCTCATAGATGAACAGAAATTAATCATTCACTGATTGCATTGTATTTCATTACAGTTCTTGGAAGTTTCTTCTTAATTGCAACACCATTTCTTCTTTGTCTTTCATTTCCAGCATAATACACCATGTGAACATCAGATACAAAGTGCCCGATGCCAGTCCATTTCAGTTCACTGACACCCAATAGATCAAGTTGTACACGTTCCATTTCATTCTTGACCTCCTCCAACCTCCCATGGTTCATGCTTTATATGTTCCATGTCCAAATATGTGAGAGATCTCTGCAGCTTCTGACTCTCATTTCATGTGCAGCTACATCAGCAGTCAGAAATCCCAAGGGCCTTGATCCAACCACATCATAAATGCTGACTGAATAGTCGTCAGCTCTTTAAAACCTCTAATATCCCCTCCTGCATAAGTGAGCCTGCCCTGCCTACTTCCAAAATCACTAGCAGCTGCGAGTCAGATCCAGCCAATGGGAAGGGAAATACTGCTGTAGTCACAGGAAGGGAGGAGGTGAGCTAGGGTAAGTTTCCTCATGTAGTGGGAGATGGAAGAGAAATGAAGCCCTCAAACCTCCCCCCCCCCCCAAAAAAAAAAAAAAAGCTTCAGTGCATTTCTATATGAAAAGATGTTCCAACAGCTGTAGCATACGGTACAAAGGCTGATTTAGAGTAGCATAGCAATTACAAAGTAGCACCTGTCAAACAGCCCTCTTCTCCCATCTCCTCTCTCTGTCACAGACATACAGAGAAACACCACTACTCTAAATACACACAAACACATACTAACAGATCCATACATGCATAAATATATACAAGCACACATGGAGTGACACACAAACATACATACACATAACAGCCCACAAAAATGCACACACACACTGTACCCACAACAGATAAGCATACTTGAGCAATTCACAACTCCCCATTGCCTCAGGTACAAACTTAGAATATAAGCTCTCCAGAGACAGGAAAATACTATAACTAAATGTAACTCACCTTGAACTACTACTGGAAAGGTGTGAGCTAAATACTAATAAAGAAAATATATGCATACACATATACACATGCAGACGTGGAGCTCCATTCAGAGAGGGGCATGTCCGGGCCCTCCGGACAGCCCCAAGCAAGATGGGCCCATTTGGACCCGATTCTGGAGCATGGGAACAAAATGTTCCCGTGGTGGCCAGAATCGGGCCCAAGGATGGCCTGGCATGCCCCTGCCACCTGCAAGGACGTCCTCCTCACAGATGCCCCTACTCCCTTGGCTTCAGCCCCTCTTGTCCCCGCTGCTTGACCCCAGGCTGGCTTACCGTGGCCTGGATCAGGCAGCAAGGACCCCCACACCTGACCCCAGCCCCGGAGGGGATCCCCAGCCCAAATAGTGCCAATAGTGCCAAAAGTGCTGCTTATTCCACCTTGGAGGTGGAATAATCAGCATGTCCCCATGGGCCCAGCAGGGCGTATAGGCCCTGAACATGCTGCCAGGCTGGCCCGCCCCCTGCTGGCTCTCCCCATCCTGATCATCAGGATGTGTGGGGAGGGCCGGAGGGGGAATTGGGCCTGGTCAGCTTGCAGTACTGCTGTCCCGCCAGGATGTGCAGCCTCGCAACCTGCATCCTGGAATCAGGCCCAAAATACATAACAAGACACACACACAAAGGCAATGTAAATGGAATGGAGGGTGCCATCAGGCGTGGGCTACACACCACTCTTCCCGCCGCCCAGTTGCAGCCCATAGAAAGGAGGGCGCCATCGGGCGCAGGCTACACGCCGCTCTTCCCGCTGCCCAGCTGCAGCCCATAGAAAGGAGGGTGCCTTCGGGCACGGGCTATACGCCGCTCTTCCCACCGCCCAGCTGCAGCCCATAGAAAGGAGGGCGCCATCAGGCACACCCATGCCTGAGGGACTTGCCAGAGGGCCCTTTGGCGTGGCCCTTAGGCGCGAGCCCGGGGCGCTCCGTTGCTCCGTAGCTGCCAGGGTCAACCAGGCTCGATCGCTCCTCCATACATCGACTCCTAACCAAACCATCTTGGTACTTTCAAGTAACTCTCCTTTGTCCTGCCTCCCACTGCTGGCATTGCTCATTGTCTGCATATTGTTGCTACCCACTATTGCATAGAACTGCTACCCATTGTTGCATAGAACTGCTACGCATTGCATAGAACTGCTACCCATTGTTGCATAGAACTGCTACCCATTGCATAGAACTGCTTCCCATTGTTGCATAGAACTGCTACCCACAGTTGCATAGAACTGCTACGCATTGTTGCATAGAACTGTTACCCACTGTTGCATAGAACTGTCGGATACAAAATACCTCTCCACTTTGTATCCGACATTGAAGATGTGAGATGATGATATTGCTGTTAAGAAACCCTGAAGAAGCCTAGCTGGCGAAACAAAAGTTTTTGTTGGTGATATTATACTTTGTCTCGGGATGGTGTGCTCTTTTTGCAGTTCAGCGTCCGCGACTAGGAAGTCGCAGTAGAAATGGTTGTCTGTTTGCTGACATCAGCCGGACCCTTGGATTGTTCAGATAAGTGGATAAATTACTATTGAAAGGGGTACAAATTCTATTGTTTGAAGGAAAACTTTTTTTCTTTTTATAGGAAAATAACTGAAGAATCTGTATGTTCCGGTCTTACGTTGATATGCAGACACTTCTAACCTTCTGTGGTTTCTGGGAATTCCAAAAAGTGTTTTTGCGGTTGGTGCAAGTTTAGGTTATGGATGCAGTATTTTATTTATTTATTATTTTTATTTATTACAGTTGCTTATATACCGCACTATTCGGCATCAGCGCGGTTCACAGTACAACAAAATGACCAAAACACACTTCTGTTTGGTTTTACATCGAACAGGGGTATAAACTTGGATAACAGTTTGAATTAAAAAATATAAAGGCAGTGACCCATGATGTGAGTGTCTGCTCTTAAACCCTATGGTGACTAGTTCACCACATGTCGGGGTAAGGCCATCCTGAGGTATTTTATGTCTTATTACAGAGTAAAACTAGTATTAGAGAAAAAGAGTATTAGGGAAAATAAATTGGTTTATGAAATTGGGGTACTGATGAAGATAAGGTCAAGGGTGTTGGTTTATGTTGTATTAGTTTAACCCTTGTGCAGTCAATTTAATTAATCAATTACACTGGTCAACATTGAAATCGTTACTGACTTTAAAAGGCCCTAATCTGTAGTATCTTGGTGAGCTGAACACGAATATAACATTAAAAAAAATTATTGGCTCTCGTTTTGAAGATATTGCATGTAGTTCATTTTCTACGTTTCACCGTGTAAATTTATCCAGTAGGACATCGACAACATCCCAAATAAGCCTTGAATGATGTAATATTGCATCACATTGCATAATAACAGCATGCACACATCATCCAGAGTTGATTGCATCATTTTCTGATGCAATGCAATACTACTGTCAGACGGCTGCTGAAGCCATCTGACATCAGCAGTGTACTATACGCAGTCGGAAAGGTTGAGCATTTAAAATATTTCAGACTGTGTGCTAGACAGTTTAAGCTACTGTTACATGTAACTTTTATTAATCATATAATTTTAGCCATTTAGGTACAATACAGAACAGTAATGCCGCGAAAGTGCGTTAATACCGTTGACAATTTCTGCTACATTTGTGGGGAAGTGACACTTGCCAACCAGAAGAAAAGTATCACTTCTCAACTGAAGAAGGCATATCATCTTTACTTTGGATGCAAGATTGGTGACCAAGACAAGCCTTGGGCCCCGCATATATGCTGCGCTACATGTACAACACAGCTTTCACAGTGGTTGAATTGCAAAAGACCATCAATGCCATTTGAAGTCCCCATGGTGTAGAGAGAGAGCCAAGCAACCACATAAATGACTGTTACTTCTGCTTGGTTCCTCCTCTTTCCAGTGGAATAACGAAGCAAAAGAAGTCGAGCATAGTCTACCCAAACATTCCGTCTGCATTGAGACCAGTTCCACATAGTGAGGGACTTCCTTTTCCAGAACCTCCATCAAAATATTCTCTTGATTCATCTGATGAGGACAAGGGTGAGCCGACCTGTTCTTCTCCTGGTCCGTCAGCATGCAGTGACCCAGATTTTCACTGGGATGCATATCAACGCCACACAGAATAACACAGGAAGAACTAAATGACCTGGTTCGTGATTTGGACTTATCCAAGAACAAGGCAGATTTGCTAGGATCAAGACTCCAACAATGGAATCTTCTAGAAGAAGATGTCAACATTACTTCATATTGAAAGCACCACCAGCAGTTGGAGCCTTTCTTTAGTAACCGGGTAGCCAGACCGGGCGCTCCCCCCTTTTCTTAGCATCTTACCTCTTCCCCACCCCCACCCCTTTACTGAACACATCCCATTTTTTGCTTTCACAGAATTGCACAGAAACCAAGTATGGTGACAACTGGTCGCAGCTTTATTTCAACAATTTTCAAACAATAACAGGAACAATGATCTCAAACCCCCCCCCCCCCACCAGCGGAGCGTTGCGTCACCAGCCATGCTACTAGCAAAGCGACCTTGCTTCCGCTCCATCCAAGTTCACACCACCGGCAACGTTCTGACTACCCCTATCCGACTTCGCCATATTACTAGCAAAAGTCTTCCAGGGGCAGTCCGGGCCGAGGGCACCCCGCCCCCGTCCCGAGTCGCCAAAGGCTCCGGACCCCGGAAACCTCCGGGATCCCGCCTTACCCCCCCCCAGCTGCGACACCCCGACTCCAGCCCCCACAAAAGGCTGGGCGGGCGGGTGGGCTGCCGAGCCTCCCGCCAGACCGCCTGTGCTCTGGCCCGATATCGCACGCCAGAGCACATGGCAGGCTGCTCCTTGATTGGCTCCGCTGGCTAGCCTTCACCAGCGCAGCCAATCAATTTAAACCCCGCACCCCCGTGCACGGCCCAGCGCGGCCCCGCGATGCTGCCGTGCACGAGCAGGGTCCCACGCCGGGCAGTGCACCCGGTTACGGGCAGGCGCCGGGACCCTGCCCGTGCCTTTTTACTAACCGGGTAGCCAGACCCGGCGCTCCCCCCTTTTCTTAGCGTCTTACCTCTTCCCCACCCCCACCCCTTTACTGAACACATCCCATTTTTTGCTTTCACAGAATTGCACAGAAACCAAGTATGGTGACAACTGGTCGCAGCTTTATTTCAACAATTTTCAAACAATAACAGGAACAATGATCTCAAACCCCCCTCCACCAGCGGAGCGTTGCGTCACCAGCCATGCTACTAGCAAAGCGACCTTGCTTCCGCTCCATCCAAGTTCACACCACCGGCAACGTTCCGACTACCCCTATCCGACTTCGCCATATTACTAGCAAAAGTCTTCCAGGGGCAGTCCGGGCCGAGGGCACCCCGCCCCCGTCCCGAGTCACCAAAGGCTCCGGACCCCGGAAACCTCCGGGATCCCGCCACCGGCACAGGCCTAACCTCACCTGTGCCGCCCCCCTCTAGGAACAAACCTACAGGAAGCTGCGACCAGCGTGACACACCCCTACAACTCTCTCCAACACCTCTTGCCAGTCATTTAAGAGCAAGTCCATTCCTACTGGCGAGAGGTGCACCCCATCCGCTCTAAACAATCCGGGACAGGTCACATCAACCCAGGGGTGCTGCACCTGCCAGCCCCCCTGCTCACAGACCCATCTCCCAATTTGCCGATTAATCTTGGTCAATCCTCGGGACCATCGGCGCTGGGACCAGGACGAAGGTCTCGGGATAATGTCCGACCAAATTAACACGACTCCAGTCAACAAACAGAGCAGAGCCCTCAAGTCCTTTTTTGCCGCCCTGATCAGCTGCTTGCAGGACCACTCCGACAAATCGTTGCCCCCAAGATGGACCATGACGACCACTGGCTGTCCTCGAACCCGCAGATGATGCCTTAGCAAAGGGAGCAGCTGAGACCACCTCAGCCCCCGCTCACCCAGCCATGAAATCGCCACCTGCGCTGGGTCCAATCCCAAATTCGGCCCGATAGGTCGCACTGCCGCTCTCTGACCCGCCCAAAAGACAAAGGAGTGTCCCAGCATCCAGCAGCTTTTCGCAGCCCGCCCTGCACCTGCAACAAAAAATAACATCATTAGTACCCCCCCCCCCAACCCGACCGGGCGTCTCATAGCCGCACATAACCCTGAAACGCCTTAGACCGCCACCGGCCAATATTCTGAATCTGTTCCCGCGACAAACCCGCTGCGGCCGCACTAGTGGCTGCCCCGATACGAAAAGAATGGGCCAAAAACAACCCCGGATCAGTGCCGATCCCCCGCAGCGTCATGCGTAGCACTGCCGTCACCTGATACCTAGTCACCGGTGACGAATTCTCGTGCACAAACAGCGCATCGCTACCACTCGGGCGCAAACCCAAGTAGGCCTCGAGGGCCGCTACCAGACACATTATTCCCCCAATCCTTCCCAGCACCACCCACAAGCCCTTTCCTTTTTGGTCGGTCTTGGACTTAGCCAACAGCACGCGATGCTCCCCGGCTCCCTCCACACGTGCTGCAGCCGCAAAGAATGGCCCAACCCCGCCTTAACAGAAGCCACTGCCATTTCACCAACCCGAAAAGCCCCAAAAAATGCCAAACAAAAAACTGCCCGAAAGAGTACTACCTCGTACGGAGATGATGCTACCCCCGCCAACCCATGACACAAGCCCTGCAACAAGTCATGGGAGATCGGAAGTCGGCGGTCACTCTGCAATGGGAGCACCTGCTCCCACCCGTGCATTAACCGTCGAGCCAATTGCCCGCGCACTGCACCGTGCCAACCCACTGCCCGGGCAAAAAACTTGAACCCCGCAAGATGCCCCCGCACCGCCGACCTCATCAACCCCTGCTCCTTTGCCCAGCCAACATACATGCCCAGCATATACTCCGACACCTCGCTTCCCACACACCCCATGCCACACAGATATTCCCACACACGCTCACACCCCCGACTGTAAGATTCCCATGTGCGCTCCGCCACCGACTTCTGCAGGAGGTGCTTCATCTCGGTGGGCCACAACTCCACAAGTTCCATGGGACCCGGAGCCCTTCCTCGTCCGCCTCTGGCGCCAACTGCCGGAAACACCCCAACTGTAAACGAGAAAGAGCATCAGCAATTGCATTAGTGCGCCCCGGAATATGACGGGCTCTCAGATCCACATTTAAACGCAAACAAGCTAGGATAACTTGACGCATTAAGGCCGCAACCGAACAGCAGCGTGGAGTATACCGGTTCACCACGGCCACCACCGCCTCATTATCCCACCACCACACCACCCTCCGGTTGGCCAATCTATCCGGCCACAATGAAAGAGCCACTAAAATTGGAAACAATTCTAAAAAGGTGATATTCCGCAAAAGCCCCTCCGCCGCCCATTCCTGTGGCCATCTGTCAGCACACCAAGCCCCGTTGAAATACACTCCTAGACCCACACCCCCTGCCGCATCCGAATACAGCTGCAAATCGTGACTAGATATCTCCGCATCCCGCAAAACCGAAGTGCCATTAAAGTCCTGCAAAAACACATCCCAAATCCGCAAATCTTCCCTCATAACCGCAGATACTCGTATAAGATGATGAGGCTTCCGTACCCCCGCCGTCGCCGCCTCAAGGCTCCTAAGGAAGACTCTCCCCATGGGAATGACCTTACATGCAAAGTTGAGTGATCCTATCAAGGCCTGTAGCTCCCGCAAATTCAACTTAGACGACGCCAGGGAATTAGCCACCAGCACCCTCAATTTCGCCACCTTCTCAGCTGGCAATCTCGCCTCCAAGCTTTGGGAATCCAACTCCACCCCCAAAAAAGACAACCTCGACGTCGGGCCTACCGTCTTACCCTCCACCAATGGCACCCCCAACTCGCCCGCTAAACTCATAAAGCCAGCCAACAACTCACTACACCCCGCTGATCCTGCCGCACCTACAACAAAAAATCGTCCAGATAATGGACCACCTCCCCCCTACCCACTCTCCACACTAACAGCCAGTGTAAGAACGAGCTGGACTTCTCGAAGTACGCACACAATACCGAACAGCCCATGGGCATACACTTATCAAAATAAAACTCCCCTTCAAACTGGAAACCCAACAACCGGAAGGAAGCCGGATGAACCGGCAGCAAGCGAAAAGCTGACTCAATATCAACCTTTGCCATCAACGCCCCGCGCCCCGCCCTCCGGACTAAATCCGCAGCCTTGTCAAACGACTCATAACGAACCATGCACAACTCTCGCGGAATCGAGTCATTGACCGAGGAGCCGACCGGGGAAGACAAATTGTGAATGAGCCGAAACTTCCCAGGTTCCTTCTTCGGAATAATGCCCAAAGGCGATACCACGAATTCGGGGAAGGGGGGGGTGCCTGAACGGCCCCGCGATTCTACCCAACCGCAATTCCTCCGTTAGCTTCTCCCGCACTATCGCCCCCCAACGCCGAACACTGGGAGAGTTCCGCGTCGACGACCCTGAAACCACGCCTTGAACCGGAACCACAAAACCCAAACTAAAACCCCATTGCAAAACCAACCTATCCCGCCTCCGCGGATAAGCTCGCAACCACTGGCATAAAAGCGGAACCGTAATCGGCGAAGGCGCAATCTCAAAGGGGCGCCACTTACTTGAGCCCCGCCGCTGGCTGAGCGCCAGGCAGCTTTTTTGCGCATTTGGATGCCGCATGGGGCCCCCCACAGCCCAAACACGCATGACGGAATTTACAGTCCGGGAAGGGACACATCGACCTATTAAACCTCCAGCAAACATCCCCCCCCCAGCCCAAGGGTCGGCCTGGCCGTTCCAGAAGCGAGTCATCCCCGAAAGGACCGCGGCGCCTCCCCGACCGCCACCGTCCCTCCCTTTCCGCCGCCGCCCCCACCAGCCCCGCTTTTGTCCAACATCTGTGTTAGCCAAAGGTTAATATCTTGGGTACCCCATGTTAACAACTTCTTCTCCTCCATTTTATCACGAAACTTCTCATCATAATTAAGCCACGACCATCCATCGTGCATTTGAGAAGCCTCGAGAATCGAATCAGCATAGGACAACAACAGCCCATATTGGTGAGGAAAATGATGACCCCACACGCTCGCTAACCTCAAAAATGAGTGCACCCAATTAACGACATTCCTCGACACTTTCTGAAGCCGCCCCGCTTTCTCATCTTCCTTCTGTTTTTTCTTGCTGTCCCTGGAACGCTTCCGCCCTTCTAGCAAACGAAAAATATCAATATATTTCCGCTTGCGGATTTTCCGCCTCAGCTTCTTGGGGACCCCTTCCCACAATTCTGATAACGGCACCATGGACGCAGATCCCCCACCCGCTAACATACCCTCAGCCCCCCCCCCAGGCTGCCCCAATCCCCCCCTCTGACCCTTCCTCCGCCTCAGACGACTCAGACGACGTGGAGGTGGAAGACGACGAGTCGCGCTGACGGCGAGACCCATGTTTTTTCTTCCTGCGCGCCTTGCCCGACTTCTCACTCCGCGACCCACGCTCCCCGGCTTCCCTCACGTCAGCCGCCCTCAACTCACCTATCTTGTCCACGGCTCCGCAGCCTTCAGCCAAGGGTCGCCCGCCATCACCAGTCACCATTGGCCGCTGCTGCTCCTCCGTCCCTGAAGCCTGGACCCCGACTCCTGCTGACCCCACCTCCGCGTGGGGCTGCGTCTCCATATTCCTCTCACTGCAGGACCGCACCGCTGACGAACCCTCCACTGGCGAAGCCAAATACGGCACCTGCGAAGACAAAATGGGAAAACCAAACGAAGAGATCCCAGGGGCACTCCCCGGAGGCCAAGCCCGTGTCCAATCAGCCCTGGACGAACCCTGCCCCCCTCCCAACCAGTGCTCCCACCCCGCCCACTGCCCCGACTGCCCATACCATCCTGGAGGGGACATACCCACACCAGGAGGCACGAAGCCCCCACCAGAAGACATCCATCCCCAACCATCCCCCCTGCCCCCCCAAAACTGGACCTGGGGCCTACACCCCATTGGCTCACAGGGCTGAAGCCCCAACCCTGCCTTTGATCCTGATCCACATTCGGCCGCCCCACCTCCACACCCTCTGTCTGCCCCCCCTGAGACCCATCGCCCCCACATCGGTATCACCAGACCCGGCTGACGAGGCTAATGCCTGTCCCAGGGGCCCCGCACTCCCTGTCTGCCCCGCACCACCATCACTGAGCCCCTCCTCCCTCCGATTGCCCCCACGCCCCCTCCCCGAACCCCGTGCACCTCGCACCCCCTTTTGCCCTCCCCCCCCCCCCCCCGCCGAGCAGGCACTCCGAGCCCCAGGCCGCACCGCTTTTCCTGATCCCCGGCCTTTTTGCCCTCTGGCCTGCGTCCCCCCATCTGCCCTGCTCCCCCCCCCCCTTGTTGCCGGCTGCTTTCCTGCCATATGGCCTCTCAGCAGACTCAAAGCGTTCCTGCACTCAACCCCCCGATCCCCACGGCAATGGCTGAGACTCACGCTTTGTGTAGCGTTATGTTTTCTTTTTATTTATTTATTTATTTATTTTTGTGCTCCCTTGGTCGTGTTGTTTTGTTTTTTGTTTTGTTTGCCGCAGCTTCGGCCCTTCCCCCGTGCCGCCGAATGCCCCCCTCAAACCTCCCTGTGCAGCTCACCCCCAGTGGACCACCACTGCCGTGTCTCCCCCCCGCCCCAAGGGAAGACTCTCCCCTCTTTCAACTCGCCTGATCCGCAGGCCGCAACTCTCGCCACTCGACTCCCGATCTCGCAAACTCCTGCAACCTTCCCCCCGCACCGACCGGCATTGGGGCTCCTCCACGACCCGCCGCCTTCCACCAACGAAGGTAAAAAACTCGCCACACTCTCCACCTGAAGCCACCGCTGGTCCTGCCGAGCCTCCCGCCAGACCGCCTGTGCTCTGGCCCGATATCGCACGCCAGAGCACATGGCAGGCTGCTTCTTGATTGGCTCCGCTGGCTTGCCTTCACCAGCGCAGCCAATCAATTTAAACCCCGCACCCCCGTGCACGGCCCAGCGCGGCCCCGCGATGCTGCCATGCACGAGCAGGGTCCCGCGCCGGGCAGTGCACCGGGTTACGGGCAGGCGCCGGGACCCTGCCCGTGCCTTTTTACAAAGGAAAGTAATCTGGTATTCTGTTCCGATATTGAAAGCCTCATGAATGCCTTAAAAATCACTCTTGACCCACAAGACTGGAGACTATTTATAGACTCTTCAAAACTGAGTCTAAAGGCTGTGCTTTTGAACAATGGAAACCGTCTTCCATCTATTCCAGTAGTGCATGCCGTCCACATGAAAGAGACATATGATAACTTAAAACATCTACTGACTTCCATTAACTATAACAAGTACAGCTGGCACCTCTGTGGTAACTTGAAGGTAGTTGCCTTTTTAATGGGACTGCAGCAGGGATATATAAAATACATGTGTTTCTTATGTGAGTGGGATAGCCGAGCAAGGGATTGGCACTACTTGCGGAAGGAATGGAATCGCAGACAAAATGTAACAGTTGGAGAGAAGAATATCCAGCACCCAGCTCTGGTTGAGGCTCACAAAATCCTGCTACCACCCCTTCACACCAAACTAGGTTTGATGAAAAACTTCATGAAAGCCATGGACCGCACTTCACCAGCTTTCCGATACCTGCATGAAAAATTCCCTCGATTCAGCAAAGCAAAGATTAAAGAGGGAGTTTTTGTGGGTCCTCAGATTCGCGAGCTCTTCAAAGATGACCGGTTCAACAACTTGCTGCAGGGTGATGCGAAACAAGCATGGAATGCTTTTTGCCTAGTGTCAACAAACTTTCTCGGGAATGTTAGGGCAGAAAACTACAAGGAACTAGTAGAAGACATGCTGATGCAGTATCAGAAACTTGGCTGCAATATGTCTGTAAAGATCCATTTCCTTGATTCCCATCTCGATTTCTTTCCTGACAACTGTGGTATGGTTAGTGATGAACAGGGCGAACGTTTTCACCAGGATGGAGCAAAGATACCAGGGAAAATGGTCCACTACAATGCTGGCTGACTACTGCTGGACACTCCCCAGAGAAGCTCCCGAACAGCTGTACAAGAGACAGGCGAAAAAATCTAAGAAGTAGTCTATGACTTGGTTTTTTACAGGTATTAAACGAAGGCCTATTATATTTACTATTGACAAGCATTTCGTGAGCCAACTTTGCAATTTCACTGTCACATTCGTGTTCAGCATATAAAAATTGATAAGAAATGACTTTTTATTTCAGTAACATGACTTTT
This sequence comes from Ichthyophis bannanicus, assembly GCA_033557465.1. NCBI lineage: Eukaryota > Metazoa > Chordata > Amphibia > Gymnophiona > Ichthyophiidae > Ichthyophis > Ichthyophis bannanicus. Next base: position 602,636,209 of record CM066034.1, read on the forward strand.
GTAAAAATTTGTTGACCAGTGTTATGTGCAAAACTAACCTATTTAGAGATACTGCCCTGAGAATATATATCTATATCTACTGTATCTACATACACATGCACTCGCACACACTCACCAAAACACACACACACTCATGCATGTGCATACATACCAGCACATAACATCCTGAAGCACAGTGGAGCAGCCTAATGGTCAGAGCAGCAGCCTGGCCCAGTTCATGTCCTACAGCAACTTCTTGTGGTCATGGGCAAGTCACTTAGCCCTCCATTGCCTCAGATACAAACTTAGGGGGCCTTTTACTAAGGTAAGGTATATTTTTGAACTTATCACACCTTTTACATAATAATTAACGCTGTTAGGGGCATGTCCAGCATGTTACGGGTAGCTACCGCACAGAAAAGCACCCTAATGTGCAGCAGCAGCATTCACAATTAATGCGGCTGCACTTAAGGTCAACCATTGAGGTAATGTTAAGTGCACCCATGCTAATTGCAACATTGATAGCACGCGATATGTTCCCCAGCGCAATCTGCAATGTGCTCTCCATGCCCATTCTCCGCCCCCTAACCTGCCCGTTCCCTGCCCCATCACTTGGTGTGCAGTTACCATGGGAATTAGAGCATGGTATCTATCATTCCAGTGCAGTAAGTTACCATGGCCCATTGTTAACAGTTACCATGTGCTAAAAGAAGCATTAGCCACTTCGTGTACTTTAGTAAAAGGGCCCCTTAATTTGTAAGCCCTCCAAAGGATAGAAAAATCCTTACAGCACCTGAATGTAACTCATTTTCAGCTATTCCTGAAAAAAGGATGAGCTAAATCCAAAATCCCTTCCTCTATTATTCTCATATAATCGTTGATATATAGACAAAAAAATGACAAGACCTTCCCAGTAAAAAGATATGAAGAAATATGCAAAGTAAAAGGTTCTTTTAGAGGGGTAATTTTATAGTTGCATGTTCGCATAAATACCATGTGCATACTTCTCCTGCACAGATATGGCACATTTTCAAAATTTATTTATTTTTTATTTATTTATTTATTTATTTAACAGTTTCTTCTATACCGCCCCTTCCAGAGATCAGGGGCGGTTTACATTAAACAGTGAACAGAACATTTGTATACTTCTGCATACATTTACAAGGAACGTTAAGTTTTAACTATATACAAGTGTAATTACAGGGAACATATTTTTTTGAACGTTAACTATAACAGTACTTAATAAAACTATGTACAGGTTATATAACATGGAGCACAACATAGTTAATTACCAGTGGTTATTTACAATAGTGATATAGCCGAAAGCTGAGCGGATCTTTTTGCATGTTGTGTGATATAAAGTTTCTTGAGTTAGTCGTTTGTTCTGTCATGAATACTGTGGATGTGTTTCTGTGATTGTTTTGGAGAGGTTTTTTGTTGATAGGGGATCTCAAAGTGTTTTCTAAAGAGGTAGGTTTTTAGTTCCTTTTTGAATTGGTGAAGGTCTTTTATCATGCGGAGGGTTAATGGTATTTCATTCCAGAGGGTGGGGGCAGCAAAGGAGAAGGCTCTATCACTTGTTGTCGCTTTAGTTTTTCTGAAATTTGTTTTTATGTTGAGGGAATGGGTTGCATTCTGTCTGCACGTTCTAGCTTCTGATGGGGGGTGTATTAGAGTAGATAGTTGTGAGGGAGAGATGTTATTAATGATTTTGAAAGTAGTTAGGAGGATTTTATATTTTATTCGGCTGTTTATAGGGAGCCAGTGTAGGTCTAATAGAATTGGGGTTACATGGTCTGTTAGTTTAGCTTTTGTGATCATCTTGGCGCATATGTTTTGGGCTCTTTGGAGAAGGTATATGCTCTTTAATGGTAGTCCGTTTAGGAGACTATTACAATAGTCGAAATGGGGGGTGATGAGGATATTGACTACTGATCTAAAGTCATCTGTGTTAAGTAGGGGTCTCAGATGTTGTATTGTCTTGAGTTTATGAAATATGGCTTTTACTGTATGTTTTATGTGTGGGATCATGGTGAGTGAGTGGTCTATAATTATTCCAAGGTATTTTACCTCCTTTTTGACAGGTATAGGTGTATTACTTATTGTGATTGTAGTAGGGTAGTTGTAGTCAGTGTCTGATTTCCTCGTTATGAACATTGCTTCTGTTTTTTTGAGGTTAATGCTTAGGTGGTTGTCTTCCAGCCATGTGGTAGTCTCGTTCATGCATTGGAGTAGGCTATCATATTTGGGGTTGTTGGGGTTTATGGGGATGGCAAGCATGATATCATCCGCGTATATGAAATGGTTGATTTTATGCTTCTTGAATATGTTTGTAATGGGCTGGAGGTACAGATTGAAGAGGAGGGCGGAGAGAGCTGAACCTTGGGGGATACCCTTACCTTGAAGGAAGGTTTCTGATGTTTCATTACCTAATTGTATCCATATTAATCTGTGTGAGATGTATGATTTGAACCATTCAAGGACTGTCCCTCCTATTTTTAGATTTTCTAGTCTGTTAATGAGTGTATCATGGTTGATGCTGTCGAATGCGGCAGAAAGATCTATGAAGAGGAGAAGGAAACCTTTGTTATTGTCATTAGTACCCCTGATGAGTAGGTCTGTCAGTGCGATTAGGAGAGTTTCAACTCCATGGAAGGGGCGGAAGCCAAATTGATGCGCATCAAGGAGTTTTTGTTCATCAATGTAGTCTTGTAATTGGAGTTGTATGGTTTTTTTCTATTATTTTGGCGATTAGTGGTATGCTAGCTATTGGCCTGTAAGAGTTGGGGTCTTTTGGATCTAGTTTATTGTTTTTTATTATGGGGCGGATCGAGGAGAGCTTTAGGGCATTGGGCATAGTTCCTTGAGAGAGTGATTGGTTTACTATGTATTGGATGTTTTCTACAAGAAAGTCCTTAGTATGCTTGATCCATGACACCGGGCATGGGTCAAGCGGTGAGGTTGTGGTGTTGATCATTGTTATGATATTAAGGATGTGTTTTCGTTCAACCTTGTGAAAGGTTGTCCATTCATAATTACTGTCAAGTTCATATATTGTGGTGGTTGGGGAGTAAGATTTTACCTTTAGTTTCTCAGCAAAATGTGAAGCTAAGGTTTGTACGCTTATTGTGTCTTGGTTCAGTTCTGGGTTTTGTGTTTTTGTTAGTGTTTTTACAATTGAGAAGAGTTCTCTTGGCCGGTTGAGAGAAAGATTTATTAATTTGGAGTAGTATTCTCTTTTTGACTTGTTGATTGCATCCTTATATCTATTAAGTATGTTTATATTTAGTTTTGTTATCGTGTGATTTTGTTTTTCTCCAGATTTTTTCTTGTTTACGTAGTTGCTTTTTTAGTAGGGCGATGTCTTTAGTGAACCATTTTTGTGATTCCTTCTTTTTCTTCTGCATCGTTTGAGTAGGGGTTGCTGCTTCTTGGATTGTTTGGTTCCAGTTCTGTATAGTTTGGTCCGTATCAGTTAGGCTTGTAGTGAGTTTGGATAGTACCTTATTAAGGAATGTGTCATTGTCGAAGCGTGGGAAACGTGAGTGGTATGTTATTGTGTTTGCAGGTTGTAATGATGTTTGTGCTAGTAGGTGGAAAGTTATCAGGTGGTGGTCAGACCATGGTACTTCCGTAATTATTGGGGAAGAGTAGAGTTGATGTAGGTTGAAGGGGGTAGGGAGGAAAATGAGATCTAGCGAGTTTCCTTTATTATGTGTGGGGGTAAGGACTATCTGGTTAAAACCCATGTGGGACATTGAGTCAATGAAGTTGTCTTTTTGTGATTGGTTCAGGGATGGGAGGTTAAGGTCTCCTAGGATTATGAGGGGTTTTCTCTGAGATGCTGTGCATGCGGAGTTCAAGGATAGGGGAGAGATTTTTCTGATCAGCTGATGGGGGTCTATAGATTAGGGAGAATGCTAGTGTTCTGTTTTCAATGTTTATTATGTCCATGCCTTCGACATTGTTTGAGTTCGTTAGGGTGTATTGTAAGTCTTTTTTAGTGAGAATGAGTGTGCCACCTCCTCTTTTTGTATCACGGTGGCAGTTGAATGTATCATATTGTGATATGTGGAGTTGGTTTAATAGTATTGTGTCTGTAGGTGTTAGCCATGTTTCAGTAATGAAAAAGATGTCAGGTTGCTCGTCCCTTATTATGTCATTTACTATTGGTATTTTGTTCCGTATAGAACGAATGTTTATTAAGATCAGTTTTAGTTTGGTGTCTGTGTTGGGGAGGATTTTTTGTTGTTGTGGTTTTTACAGTTTATTTGGATTACTCTAGGAGGATGTCTGTGGGTGCTGTTGTTTGGTGGCAGGTTGAATGGGTGATAGTGTAATGGGGAGCGTGTTAGGTAGCGGTTGGGATTATGGATGATAGGGATGCTACTACAAGGGGGGTTGTTGGATTTATATGTGTAGATTAGTTGCAATAGGAGGGCTATTATTAGGAGAGTGGTTGGCAGTGTTTTTATTTTTAGGTAGGCCATTATGTTTTTATTTATGAGAGAGATGAGTTTCTTGGCTGTCTGTGCGAGAGGGCTAGAATGATAGGGTTGGGTTGTATGTGTATCAGGTGTACTAATTAGGTTTGTAGTGTAGTTCACAGCGCAGTGTAATTTACAGTACTAGTGTAGTTCACAGTGTGCTATAGCAGTTCACAGTATACTTTAGGTTATAGCATAATGGTGTCTGAGTGGCTGTTTACAACACAAGTTTACAACACGTTTTGCAACACTTTTGTAATTCAATGCATTAGTGTAGTTTACAGTGTACTAAAAACAGGTAACAGTGTACTTCAGGTCAAATAGAACAGCAAAGTATCTTAGAATGGCTGTTTGCAACAATTGTGTAAGTTTGTTGCAAAATGAAAGCATATATACAGTATGCTTAGTTCAGCCTTGAAAATTATCCCAGAGAATTTATGCACATATGTTTATACCTGCGGTTTGTCATGTGCAAAGTTCCTGGCTTAATTTAAATGCATATATTTATCGGGGCCCAACGGCTTAAGAATCGCCATTGCCGGGGCGCAGGAAGAGCAGCGCTTTTGACGGGGGTGAGAGCAGGAGCTCCCCCCTTCCTCCCCGAGCCCGACAATCACCATCGGGGCCCAACGGCTTAAGAATCGCCGTTGCCGGGGCGCGCCCGCGCCTTGCGGGCCCGCGCCTGAGGGCCTCGCCAGAGGGCCCTTTGGCGTGGCCCTTAGGCGTTGGTCCGTGGCATCTGTATCTGGAGTCCTTGATGATGTATTGATGTCCTACCTATGTATCAGGGTAACTTGCTGTTCCGTGTCTTTCTCTTCCTCCTATCTGTTAGACTGTTTCTGTCCTCTACTCTGTCCTATCTTATAAATGGCGTTCTTTTCTTGTTTCCCTAAATGATGTAATATTGTAAACTGCTCTAATGCCTTTGGGTCTGAGCGGTATATCAAATTCAATAAACATAAACATATATGCATATTTTAGGAAGTATGCACATCAATGCTAAACTTTCCCCACTCAACACCCAGGAATATTTGTACTTGGTTTAGGTAAACATGCACATGTGAAGGGATATTTTAAAACGACGTCTAGGTACAATCTGGGACATCCAGATCAAAACGTCCGGAATACCATGGGTGGGGTAGCAGAGAAGGCGGGCATGTGTATGTGTCTTCTGAAATCAACCCTGAGAGAGACACATTTTCAGAAGGAAAGAAAGAGGGGTTCATCTGGAACACTAAGTTGGACATGTTGCAAATTTTGGGTTGATTTCATAAACTTACATGCGCCCGATATGGACGTGCGTGCCAGAGGCTAAATGGACATGCCCGGGATGGTATTCCGGAATGGGCATATCTAACTGGGGTTGCATACATCTCCTGGCAACCTAGTTTGCAAGCAGAGATGTGCAGTGGTGCAGCAGCCACAAAACAAGTTGTTTCCTTATCATTGTGAAAAGTGCTGGGGCATGAGAGCACCTTCTCCTGTACTGCCCACAGGTGTTTTAGTGCCGAAACGAGCATTTTTCTGATGCCTGTTCGTGCTCTGGAGCAGGAATAGACATGAATGTCACCGCTGGCAGGTTGAAACATGTGGACTGTTTTGAAATCGGGCGCACATGTGTATCTTTTAAGGAACACCTCAGATAAGCCCCCAAGTGACATGGACATGATCAATCCAGAGATATGCAACTTCGAGGCTTTCTAAGATGGCTCTTGTGTCTGACGGGGCGATTTCAGACGTGGAAATCATGAATAGAGCTTCTAAAATGACTCCCATAGGCTACATGCACATATGTTTACATACAGTACATATCAGGGAGATTTTACAAAAGCCTATTTATGTGCATAAAAACTGTTTTACCCATGAAAATGCTTTTTAAATTATCCTCCCAGGGCTGAAGGCTGGCTGACGGTGACCAATCACATCACTGGTCTGACTGAAAACAACACAAGCACTGGCAAGTTAAATGCAAGGCATTGATAAGGCAGGTAAAGAGAGAATTTGAGAAGAAGTTTGCTGTGGAAGCAAAAATGCAAAATAAAGACTTTTTCAAGTACATTCGTAGCAAAAAACCTGTGAGAGAGTCAGTTGGACCATTAGATGATAGAAGGGTAAAAGGGGCACTAAGAGGGGACAAGGCCATAGCAGAGAGACTGAATGATTTCTTTGCTTCAGTTTTTACTGAGGAAGATGTAGTGATGTTACCATGATTGAAATGATATTTAAAGGAGATGCTGCAGAAGAATTGAAAGAAATATCGATACACCAGGAAGATGTATTAACAACTATTTGATAAACTGAAGAGTAACAAAGCACATGGACTGGATGGTATACATCTAAGGGTGTTGAAAGAACTGACATATGAGATTGCAGATATTCTATTAGTAATCTGTTAACTCATTAAAAACATCTCTAATACCTGAAGATTGGAAGATGGCCAATGTAATACCAATTTTTAAAAAGGGTTCCGGGGTGATCCAGGAAACTACTGACCAGTGAGCCTGACATCAGTACCAGGAAAAATGGTAGAAACTATCATAAAGAACAAAATTACTGAACATGTAGATAGTCATAGCTTAATGGGAAACAGCCAACATGGCCTTAGCCAAGGAAGATCTTGTCTTACTTTTTTGGGTTTTTTGAAGGTGTGAATAAAAGGTGAGTCAGTTGTTATAGTGTATCTGGACTTTCAGAAAGCCTTTGACAAGGTCTCTCATGAGAGACTTTTGGCAAAATTAAAAAGTCATGGGATAGGAGGCAGTGTACTATTGTGGATCTGGAACTGGTTAAAAGATAGAAAGCAGATGGTAGGGCTAAATGGCCAATTTTCCCAATGGAGAAAGGTGAATAGTGGTGTACCCCAGGGATCTGTGCTGGGTCCGCTGCTTTTTAACATATTCATAATTGACCTGAAAATGGGAATAATGAGTGAGCTTATCAAATTTGCAGATGACACAAAACTATTCAAAGTTGTTAAAACCCATGAGGATTGTGGAAAATTGCAAGAGGATCTTGATAAATTGGAAGACTGGGCATCCAAATGGCAGATGAAATTTAATGTGGACAAGTGAAAAGTTATGCACCTAGGGAAGAACAACCCAAACTATGGTTACAAGATGCAAGGTTCCACATTAGGAACCACCACCCAGGAAAAAATTTAGGCGTCATCATGGATAACATGTTAAACCCTCTGCCCAGTGTGCAGCAGTGGTCAAGAGAGCAAATAGAATGCTAGGTATCATAAGGAAAGGAATGGAGAATAAAACAAAGGATATTATAATGCCTCTGTATCATTCCATGGTACGACCGCACCTTGAATATTGTGTGCAATTCTGGTCACCATATCTTTAAAAGGATATAGCATTATTAGAAAATGTACTATCCTCTGTCCTTTCATACATTGTAACTTCTTTTCACTTTCTCTGGCATTGGCCACTCTTTTATTTTGGAAGTTGTACACCGCTCTGTTTTTTTTATGAAGGGCAGTATATCAAATATAATAAACATAAACATACAGAGAAAAGCCACCAAAATTGTAAAGGGGATGGAAGGATACCCCTATGAAGAGAGGCTGAAAAGGTTAGGGCTCTTCAACTTGGAAAAGATACGGCTGAGGGGAGATATGATAGAAGTCTATAAATTAATGAACGGAGTGGAATGGGTAAACGTAGACCGATTGTTTACGTTATCAGAATATAGAAAGACTAGGGGACATGCAATGAAGCTACAGGGTAACCTATTTAAGACTAGTAAGAGAAAATATTTTTTCACTCAACATGTAATCAAACTCTGGAATTTGCTACTGAAGGATGTACTGTAGTAAAAGCTGTTATAGTAGCTGGGTTTAAAAAAAGTTTGGACAAGTTCCTGAAGGAAAGGTCCATAAACATTTATTAAAAGGGACCCAGGATATCAATGCTTGACACAATACAAGCACTGTGGAACCTGTGTCTTTTGGGGAAACTGTTAGGTACTTATGATCTAGAATGGCCACTGTTGGAAACAGGATACTGGGCTTGATGGACCTTGGTCTGGCCTAGTATGACATATTTATGTTCTTTAGACTTCTTCAGTCAATGTACACATGCATGCATGCACCCTTGTACACATGGTGTGCAATTGCTTTGTGCTGTATTTGGATTTCATTGCGAGCATAGGGAAGCCTGGAAGGAGGAATCTGATGAATACAGCTTCCCTTCCCTCCGGCTGAAACACTCAAAGCTCTGGAGAGTTTTGTCTTGAGTCGCTCCATTAACACAAAACCAGGCAGCAGTGCTGGGCTGCTGACACCAGGGTTAATTAAATCTATCTCCCCATCAATTTTTATTCAACTATTATCAATGGTCATTAGATCTGTGACAAACTGACAAAAAACACAGTAATAGACTTATTTAACTCTTCAATTGCCTGGCAGCAGAAGCTTTTTCCTCTCTCTTTCTTTTTCCCAATGATGTGCTGAAAGGGCTTTGCAGGGCTATTCCAGAATTCCCTTGTTAAATTATTTTATGAAATCAAATTGTTTCACCTAGTGCAGCAGAAGCAGTCAGAAGCTGTTGGTAAGAAATTTGTCCGCATATCATTCTTTTTATCTTTCGTGCTTGCCTGCTTCGTTCTTCTTCCCGTTTCAGGCGTTCCGAACAAGAGCGCCAGACTTCAAACCATTTCATCTCTCTCCAGTCCTCCTCTGCTGATGCTAGTGCGCCTTATTCTTTCTAGCTCTCTGTGCTGTTCTTGTTCTACTAACCTAGTGCTTTTCAACCTGTAGCATTTCATTGCACTTAATACATTTAAGACCCACCTATTGTTAAACTCCTAGGCAGCCTATAACAATATAAATAATAATTTCAATATAAAAATTATAAAACCTAAAATCCTTAACAATTAAAACTAAAGCTAAGCAAAACCTAAATGTTTTCAATATTTTCCAGAAAAGCAAAAAATCCTTTTGGGGACCCAACACGGTGGATAATGGGTCCCACTGTTGTGATCCAGCAATTGATATTACCCAAGAATGAGTAACTGTTTCATGGGCAATCAGCAATATAGGCATAATATATTAACTTCTTTTGGCTATATCACAATGTTTGCTACAGCTCATAACCTTGTATTAAGGAAACCAATACAGTCTTTGTGATACCAAAGAGTATACAAAGACTTTTAAATTTTGTCTGAAATTTTAATTTACTTTAGCGTAATATTAATGTAATATGTTCTAACTTCTTCTTTCTACAAATTAAACATATCCCAGCTTCTTCGACCATCTGTAAAGGTTTTTATACTATATCAGGAAGACCTAAAATAAGATGTTATAATGGTCATTTTAAGATTGTATTATTGACTGAACCACCATCCGAAAGTCTTCACGACATAGAAATTGTTTTAATCCACATACTTACACTATCACCTTTTCTACCTGCTTAGCCACTTTAAGATCATCAGAAACAATCACGTCCAGGTCCCGCTCTTCTTTCGTGAACGGAAGTAAGCTGCTCCCTACACTGTACCACTCCCTTCGATTTTTGCAGCCCAAATGCATGACCCTGAATTTTTTAGCACTAAATCTCAGCTGCTAAATATTTTTCTATACAGGTATCCGTTCCAAGTGACTAGTCTGTGAATTATAATGAAGGGTGAAGATCTCCAAATACCTTGAAATGCAGTCAGAGACCAAGAAAATGTGGTAGAAAGATACCTAGTTATTTCCTATTGTGTTGGGTTCCATAGGCTTAAGAAGAATTTCCAAGCATATCTCGATAAATTACCCATACGTTATATCTTATGAACTCCAGAAGGAGGCTTTTTTTGGCATAATGCAAGCACTACACTGAGCATTAGCAGTACATTTCAGAAACTAAGATTATACTTCACATATCCTGACTTAGAAGTGAGGTTCATGATTGTCGTGGTACAATATGTGCAAAACTCATTGGTGTAGTTTGTCTTCTTACTTTGGAGGGGCAAAGGGAAAGGAAGGGTTACCAGATCACCATTAGTGCTTGCAACATGAGGCGGCTACCGCCCCCCCTCCTCCCAATACGCCTATGGCAAAACTAACCCACTTTGAGCAATTGCCCTAAAAAAGAAAAGAAGAGAGTAGATCAGCAGATTCTTTGGGGGAAGCCAACTAAACCAAGCCTTTCTATTCTGGTGTTCAGGGGGTGATCCAAAGGCCAGGGTGAAAAAATATATTTTCAAAACTAATTTAAACATATTGTGATGTATCTCTCCTCTCAGGTGAGAGGGGAGAGAACTTGAAAGAATAGACCATAGCAGGAAAAAGCAGTTTCGGTGTCGGTGTCAAGAAAACGGTTATTGGAAGTGTGCCACATGAATAGATTGGTCCTGTTAGATCGAAGTAGTTGTGTAGAGGTAAATGGAATGAATACTGAGAAAAGATACTAGGGAGTATTGGTATGTAGAACTTTATGAATGAGAGTACAAATTTTAAATTCTTTGCGGTATTACAATGGAAGCCAATGTAATTCCTTTACAATGGGGGTAATGTGTTCATATTTCTCAGTACCAGTTAGTAATCAGGCAGCTCTATTTTGAAGTAGTTGTCCATTTGGGAAATGGCCTACACCCATGCACAGGCTCATCACAAAAACCAGTTACTGTAATGTTCATATTTCAGGGCAGAGACAGAGTGATTTCAGAAGGAACTTATACATGTCTCCCTTCATTGATACCACTCCCCCCCTGGATTTTTGGATGTTGTGCTCTGGACATCCCAGATTCTTCCTATAATCCCACTTTAAGTATCTTGAAAGATACAGTACCATTGGCAACTGTAAGTGGAGAGAACAGTAAAATATCATTTGTCCATAATTATAAGGAGATAATAATTTCATGCAATTGTTTACAAAATGGTGTTAAATAAACATTATACAATGCTGTGGATAATCCAGATCCTTGTGGAACTCATCATGTTGTTGAATACCAAGCAGAGATCTCATGTTCAACATGTATCTGTTGACATCTATTTGTTAGATAACAATGTGAACCAAGTTAATGCAATATAGACAATCCAATATACTGTAGATAATTTAGCTATTAGCAATTCAAAAATCACTGAATCAAATGCAGATGATAAGTCAATGAAGAAAAATAAACTGTCTTTCTTACGATCTTCCAAACCTTTAAATTTTAAGGTGCACTTTACAATGGGACATCCAGATGCAGTTTGGGACATCAAAGCCAGAAGGTCTGAAAAAAAGCAGGCATATGCAAGTTCAGGCACGATTTCAGAAAGGTGGACGTGCATGATATAAGAGACATCTACATAGACATCCCCAGAAAAGCATCTTAGAACATTGATGTCTAGTAGCATAATGGCTAAAGTAATGCTTTAGGAGTGGAGTGGCCAGTGTTCAAATCCCCGTGTGGGCTTTTGTGTTTTAGGCTAAGCACTTAATTATCCATCCACTCTACACCCTTTGAATGTTTTAAGGCCATAATAAACACTTTCTTGATGCCTTTCGTGCTTGGAGCATGTCTAAACATGGAAGTGCCTGTAGACGTTCCTGAGGTTTCTGAAATAGAATGGGAACATCTAATTTAATTGCACCTCCCCAGACATGCCTCAACCATGTTCCTTGCCTAATTGGACATTCCCACACCACAGTCATCTCTAAACATCATCTGTGAAATGGCTCCAGAGATATCTCCATGATTTTGACTGGACATCCTAAATCACAACTAAGACTTTTAAAATGACCCACATAGTGTCTGCCGCTTTCGATACTGCTGATCACCACCTTCTTAATACCCTGTTTTTTCTTGGCTTTAGAGGCTCTGCTCTGTCTTGGTTTTCTTCTTATCTCTCCCAACACACTTTTTAGCCTGGTGGATACTCCTCAACTGCCAGCCTACTCTCAGTCGGTGTCCCTCAGGTCTCTGTCTTGGGGCTCAGATATACCTCTCAACACCTGGCATCTCTCCAGGAATCCAGGTCCATATCTCTGCCTGCTTGTCTGACATGGTTGTCTAGATGTCCCATCAGTGTCTTTAACTGAACATGGCTAAGACAGACCACTTATCTTCCCCTCAAACACATCTCCCCCATCCTCCTTTCTCAATTTCTGTGGATAACACTGTTATCTCTGTATCCTGAGCTCGCAACCTTAGGGTCATCTTTGATTCTTCTCTTTCTCTGCACATATCCAAAAGATAGCTAAAACCCATTGTCTCTTTCTCTATATCAGCAAAATTTGTCCCTTTCTTTCTAAACACGCTACCAAAACCCTCATCCACACTCTAGTCACCTCCCGTCTAGACTATTGCAACCTGCTCCTCGCTGGTCTCTCACTGAATCATCTCTCTCCCCTTCAATCTGTTCAAAACTCAGCTGCACATCTAATCCCACACAAGTGTCACTATGCCCATGTAACTCAGCTTCTGAAGTCACTTCACTACCTCCATATCCATTTCCACGTCCAGTTCAAACTTTTCCTCGTACAAATACATTTGTTCTGCAACTCCTCATTACCTCTCCTCTCTTATCTCTCCCTATACCCCCTCCTCACAAAGTCCATTCGTCAGGCAAATCACTTTTATTTATGCCCTGCCACTGCAGCTCTAGACTCTGTTCATCCAATCTTACTGCACTGTATGCCTGGAGTCTGGACATCAGGCTCCATCTCTGGTCCTATTCAATCCAGGCTAAAAAAACAGGTCTTCGAGGCTGCTTTTGGGACAGTATGTGCATGTTTATCTTTCCCTTAATGATCTGCCCTTGTTTGTCCTGTTTGTCTGCCCTATATAGACTGTAAGCTCTGTGGAACATGGACTATATATGTACAGTGCTGTATATGCCTAGTAGCTCTATACAAATGGCAAGTGTTATCAGTAGTAGTAGTAGATATTAGTAGTTTCAGGACTATGCCCTGCTTTGAATCTATGTTGCCTTGGGTCTAAGATCTTATTACTTCTAAAAACAACTGTCAATTGTTGTCTTACTATACCAAATATAATAAACCAAACCATAAACTATACTACAAACTTGGTCAAGTGGTTCATTTAAACCACCAAATCACAATTTTCTTTCATTTATTCACGTTTCTCTGTTATAATCAGAATAGCATGGAGGGTGGCAGTGAAAGGCTGCACCCTAGCTCTCCCTCTGACAAAGATTAGCATGTTCACACACTGCTGTAAATGACAAAGGAGGCATTTTAGAAGCCCTGTACAGAATCTATACTTGCAAATAGCAGCATTTACCCATTTAGAATGCCTATGCATGTAAATGGAAATTTCAGGATAGCACTATTTACACATGGAGATGCCTCAGAAAGTGCCGTTTTAAAGGGAGCATGTTTTGGTGATCCAAAAATTTATATGTGTATTTGCAATTTTACAACAGGAGTACATGTTTATTTTTTTTTTATTTCCCCTTCGACATTTGCACCTCCTGCAAGCATTGTTCCCTCTAAGCTGTGCATGTGTGTGCCCGTACACACCTCACCAAGCGAGCGCACATACTTTACAATACAGCGCACAAAAATTACGGTTCTGGTTCTGATAGAAAACAACACAGACGTTTTAAAATTTAAAAGTTGTGATTGTAATTACTAGAAATTTTCTGCTTCATTTAGTAATTGTCTATTTTCATTTAATTTGATTAAAATCAATGTGGTGTACATACTGTATTCTGACGTGTAGTCAAATTTTAAAGTATATAACTCCGAGTGTCATTATGTGGCGCACAAAAATTTAACCTTCCTTTAAAAGCTGTACAGCTGATATTTTATGCGCACACAGCCTACAGAAAATTAGAGGGAACATTGCCTGCAAGGCAAACAAAACTTTTAGTAAAGTGCTCATTGCAGACAGGTCTAGAAACCAGTGATTGAGGGGGCAGTTGTGTTTAACCCTCTGGTAATTTCTATCAGTTTTAGTTCAAATATTTTATTGTATTATATATGACAAAATTGCATTCTTCAAAATACAGTACAGAACCTTGCAAAATCAACTAAGGGGCATGTTTACTAAAACCTCGGTAGAGTGCGGGCCGCGGTAGAGTGCGGATGCCATATAAGGAGTGGGCGTTCCGTCCTGAAAAAGAAAAGCCGGAATTTAAATATGCGCTAAGGTGCGCGGCGCCCTTGTGCGCCCCGCACCTTAGCGCATCAGATGGCTGCGTGGGAGGCATATGTGGTACGCTGATGGGCAAGCAGAAGAGCAGAGCCACAGCACAATGGTTAAGGCACCTACCAATAGTGCAGGGATCAGGGGTTCAATCCCCACAGAGCCCAATAAAGATGGCTAGCTGAGGCATTAATTTAGGAGGCATTGAAATAATGGGCTGCATAAGGCTGCATGCTAATGTTTTTGGCAACATATTAATACTGGGCTGCATAAGGCGGCACGCTCATGTTTAAGGAGGCATACTAATTCTGGGCGGTATAAGTGGCGCACTGATGTGCAAGAAGAAGAGCAGAGCCACAGCACAATGGTTAAGACACTAACCAATGGTGCAGGGATCATGGGTTCAATCCCCCACAGTGCCCAATGAAGACAGCTAGCTGAGGCATTACTTTAGGAGCCAGTGTAATATTGGGCGGCAGAAGGGGGTGTGCTAATGGCCATAAGGCGGCACGCTAATGATTTTGGAGGCATTTTAATATTAGGCGGCATAAGGCGGCGCGCTGATGTGCAATCACAGGAACAGAACCACAGCACCATGGTTAAAACACTGACCAATGGTGCAGGGGTCAGGGGTTCAGTCCCCCACAATGCCCAATGAACAAGGTTGGCTGAGGCATAACATATTATCAGGAAGATTGCTTTAGGAGGCAATTTATCTTTATTGTAATTATCATTAATAGTAAACACACTCTCAAATCGTAACATAAGGCGCCCTATAAGGCACATTTTAAAGTGCACTGTCCGCCACGGCACCCTAAAATGTACCCTATAGGGCACCCTATAAGTTGCATCACAGGAAAATGTACAGTGCCCCTTATATGGACAGAAACCATAAGGTGCCCTATAGGGCGCCCTCATAGGCACCTTATGGGTACAGTACGCTGAGGGTGTATTTGCTGGCAGCAAAATATGTACAGTAAAAAACAGATAATGCTTTGGACAACCCCATCAAATAACCCCACTGTGGGTCTGAACCCATGCCCTCTGGCATCACAGGCAGTGACGTAACCATTGAGCTACAGCTCTACAGCTACTAGCAAGCCCCTGGCTGGCTGCAGAGAGCCTGCATGTCACCACACAGTCTGCTGCAGTCACCAGGATAGGGTTAGCCCACCCATACCCATGATGCACTGCACATGCAAATCAGCTGTCCACAGATGAACACAAGATGGGCAATGCACCCCCATAGCACCTCGGCCTAGTAGAGGGAAGTGACCATGTGCACCCACAACACCACCTCGACCTGGTAGGGAGTACTGACCATGTGTTTTACTGGCACAGAGTAGCTACACACCGTCACATTGTGCGGGTACTGTGCTCACCCTGAGGGTGCGGTGAGGCGCCCAGGACCAGGTCCACAACACCTTCCATGGCTGAATGAGGCCATGCTGGAGATCCAAAGCAGCATTAATGTGTGAGATAGGTAGTTTCTGCACAAACACCTTGGATATCTCTGTCTGTTTGAGTCAGGCGCAGCCCCCCCTGGACCCCCAGGTGGGCCATGCACACCCCCCCCCCCCCCGGGCCAAGGGTGGCAAACAGGGTCCCCCATCAATAGATTCACATTCTACCTCCCTGCAAAGGTGGCAGTAGAGGGGACCATCAACCCAGGTCCTGCTGAGGAACAGACACCCCACAGGGCAGTCAATGCAGCTCTTATACACATCCATTACACAACAGCAGACATACATTAGGCCTGGATATGGTAAGCTGCACCCCACCACTATCTGATATTCTCCTGCAGCAAGTCATCAGCCACTGCACCCCACAAGCTGCTCCATCAAGACACATACCAGCTGCAAACAGTGTGCTAGCTAGTCCACAGTGCATGTTCCCAGAACTGGGATGTCAGCACACACAGCAAGCAATTAAATCAGTGACTGGGCCCCAAAAGAAAACCCATATCTATCACATGAGAGAAATACTATATAGCACTATGGGGGTGCCTAGCCATGCTGTGGTCACTGCACAGTCAGGGTGGGAGTGATCTCTCAGCAGGACATACTGAGGTCACCCTGTCTGTGTAGGTGGTGGCCGGGCACTAAAATGTCCCAGTCAGTGCCCTATGCCCTGTGCAGATGCACCCTGTCCAGGCCACCCTGTCCGGCCTATACCCATGATACCTTGCTCCTCATTATGCACATTGGCAGCCCAATACTGGCAACATTGCTGGCAGTGTGGGCTGTGGAAGGTGTTTGCAGTCACCACACACTGGATAGACAGACAGCCACCCCCACACCTATGCCAGCATTGTGCTACTATAGAGGAGTCCAGCAGCCATTCCCACCCACACCAGTCCTGGGCACAGTTCTGGCATGGATATGGTACACACTACTGTTGGGGGTCACTCCCCAGGGTGGTAAACACTGTCAGAGACCAGACCTGCAGCGCACACCGCAGACATCACAATGATTGTTATGGTGGAGATCAATGAGCAAAATGTGCTTAACATAGGAATTGATATCTGCCAGTTATCATGGGCAACGTTTGATAGCTGTGTACCATATACCCAGGTGTAGGGTGGCAGTGCTAAGGTATGCAACTGCTAGTATTGGGAGATACAGGCAGGGCCCAATGTCCTGCCTCTCCAGGAGGCATTGGCCAATGGGGCCTGTGGGTGTGTGTGTGGGTGTGTCTGGCCCTGTTGGCTGCTGCTTTACGGCAGAGTGTCCCAACTCCAGTCCTGGTGTTCCAATCACTGTTCGGGTTTTCATGCTGTCCCTCAGAAATATGCATGAGCTACATCAGCATACCATGGGGGTGGTGCATAGATATGCAGCACAGGCATCTTTTTTAGAGGCAACATGGATCCTGAATGGTGTGGGGCCCTCCAGGACTGCATTTGGGAGACTCTGCTCTAGGTAATGTGGCTGTTTATGGTGTCGTAAAATATAGGCTTGTGAACCATGCATATGTTCTCAGCAATAAAGGTTTCTCCTTACTATCACTTTTTAGTTGTAGGAAACATATGTGGACTGGATTGGCAGTAGCCCCAGCTGGGCTTTGAACCTATGACCTTCTGTTACTGCACATGCTGTCTGTGTGCACTGCACCACCGTGTTGCCACAGATATGCTGTGTTCCCTGGGGAGTCCATGACTGTACATCCGACAGAGCCTGTCTGTTGCGGTGGACGGTGCCAGCCTGCACAGGCCTAGGCCACTGTCTGCTGTGGTTTGCAGCCACTGCCCCCTCCACCACCTGTACCCTTCCGCCAACATGCAGACATGTCCCTATCTGGGAAAAAGCATATGACCTGATTGAGTTGTGGCACTCCAGGACTGAATTTGGGGGACTCGGCTGTAGGTAATGCCCATTATTATGGTTTGTGTGCAGTGTAGGGTAAAATATAGGTGTTGGAACCATGCTTATGTTCTCTGCCATAAAGGAGTGTCTGTACTATCACTGTTTAGTGGTGGGTAAAACCATGGGGACTGGGTTGGCAAGAGCCCCAACTGGGATTTGAACCTGTGACCCTCTGGTCTTTCAAGCACTGGCTGTGTCCACTGCACCACACTGTGGCTACAGAGACAGTGTAGTCTCTGGAGATAGGAAACCTGGCCACACGAGTCAGACACCCTGCTCTGCAAAATTTTACTGTGGGCTCGTTTACCTTGTATGGGGACAGGGGTGCAATTAAACCTCACAAATGACCTCCACAAAATGTGGAAAAAACCAAAACCAAGCTGGGCAACAGTGATATCAATGGGCAACATGAAAAACACTCCCAGGAAAGCTCCATTAAAATGCAGTGATTTATGAACGAGTCTACGGAGCGTAGACCCTTCCAAAAATCATTTCTTTTTTTTGGAGCTTTCCTGGGAGTATTTTTTATGGTTGCCCATTAATATCACTGTTGCCCAGCTGGATTATAATTTATTTGGAATTTTTTGTGGTCATTTTCAATTTATATTTGCTATTTTGTTCTGTGCACATGTATCACACTGCTCACGTTTTTCAGGTTTCCCCGGTTTTGCTGTACATTGCTGACGGAAATGGTTTCTCTTCCCTTTAAATCGGCTCTAATGCGAGGGTTTCACTCGCGGTATTTTTTATGCCGAAATTCAGCCCCGCTCATATGCGGGGAGCCTCTCCCCTCCCATTCTCCACCCATTGACCCCTTCCTCCGCCCTCCGTAAGCGTTTCCCCGCCTCTATCGCACATCAGCGCCCCGCACACGTGCGCCGGCCCGTTAATGTGACGCACACGCGTGCGCGACGCTTAAGAGCACTTAAGTGCATCATTAGCGTACGCTCTTGTGCACCGCACACGTGTGCGTGGTTTAGTAAACATACCCCTAAGACTATTTAGAGAAATTGAAACCCAGAGAGGGAACCATGAAAAGTAAAATTATGCACAAAAAGTAAAGCTAACTTAGGCTATGAAAGCTATCACAAAATAAAGAAAAGCATTGGGGCTCAGAGTCTATACATTGCTGTGAAACACTAGCTTGAAGAAAAAGATTAAGCTGATCAGGTTACATAGAAACATAGAAATATGATGACAGAAAAAGACCACATGGCCTATCTAGTCTGTCCTTCCATATCAACAACTACAACAGTCCCCTTTTTACCTTTAGATATCCTCTGTTGTTTGTCCCATGCTTTTTTGAATTCAGTTACTGTCCTCATCTCTACCACCTCCACTGGGAGACTATTCCATGGATCCACTACTCTTTCCGTAAAGAAATATTTCCGCATACCACTCCTGAATCTATCTCCCTTCACCCTCATCCCATGTCCCCTCGTAGCAGAACTTGCTTTCAATTGAAAGAGGCTCTCTCCCTGAACATTTATGCCACAAAAGTATTTAAACATCTCAATCATATCACCTCTATCCCGCCTTTCCTCTAAGGTGTACATATTAAGATCCTTCAGTCTGTCCTCATATGCTTTATAATGAAGACCACTAATCATTTTAGTAGCCACCCTCTGCACCGACTCCATCCTGTTCACATCCTTTTGAAGGTGCGGTCTCCAGAATTGCACACAATACTCCAAATGAGGTCGCACCAAAGACTTATACAGAGGCATTATCACCTCCTGTTTTCTGCTAGCCATTCCTCTCCGTATGCACCCAAGCATCCTGCTAGCTTTTGCGGTCGCCTTTTCTACCTGTTTAGCTACTTTAAGATCTGATGATCTCAT
The DNA here is from genome assembly GCA_033557465.1 of Ichthyophis bannanicus. Classification (NCBI taxonomy): domain Eukaryota; kingdom Metazoa; phylum Chordata; class Amphibia; order Gymnophiona; family Ichthyophiidae; genus Ichthyophis; species Ichthyophis bannanicus. The sequence goes on from CM066034.1 coordinate 602,655,967, forward strand.
CAGACACAACCACGCCTAGGTCCCGCTCTTCTTTAGTGGACAAAAGTACTTCACCCCCTATACATTCAGGGCCGCGGAGCAAGTGCACGCGGCCCCACGGTAACCGGGGGGGCGGAGAGGATGCGATCCCACCCCCCCGGGGGGCCGCGACGTCGGCAGGGGTTAAGGGGGCAAGCCGGCACGGCGCTGGACGCCCCATTGGCTCCTTTGGGCTGCTGGGAGGCGGAAGGAGCCAATGGGGTTGAATGGGAGGCGGGGCCAGCCCGAGCGAGCACGGGGACGCGCCGTGGCTCCGGCCTTTTCCAGGTCGGAGCCAGGCACGTCGGGTTCCCGCCCGCCCACCCTAGCGTGGGAGTGGGGGTGGGGCTGGGGCCTCTGTTGTGGGTTGTTGCAGCTGGGGGGGGTGGCGGGATCCCGGAGGTTTCCGGGTTCCGGAGCCGGAGGCAAGCTTGTGGGCGGGGGTGGGGGACCCCCGCCGGATAATCCCTCAGGTATTTGCTAGTAATATGGCGAAGCCGGATGAGGGAGGGCTAGGCTGTTTAGCCGGGGCCCGGACTCAGGAGAAGCGGAAGCGACGTCACCTTGCTACTCACATGGCTGGTGAAGGGTCGCGCTTCGAAAAAGGGGGGGGGGAAATGTTATTGTGTTGAATTGTTATTGGGTTATTGTTAATGGTTAATAAAGCTGCGACCAGTTTTAAGCCCAAAATTGTGTGATGGTCTTTTATCAATGGGTATGTGGGGGGGGGGGGCGACGCGTCCACCTTACCCGGTTATATATTGCTCCCTTGGATTGCTGCAGCCCAAATGCATGACCTTACATTTTTTAACATTAAATCCCAGCTGCCAAATTCTAGACCATTCTTCAAGCTTAGCTAGATCCCTCCTCATGTTATCTACACCTTCCTGGGTGTCTACTCTATTGCAGATTTTGGTATCCACAAAGAGGCAAACCTTACCCGACAGCCCTTCCGCTATATCACTAACAAAGATGTTAAAAAGAATCGGACCAAGGACAGATCCCTTGGGCACACCACTGGTAACATCCTTCTCCTCAGAGTGAGCTCCATTTACCTGTACTCTTTGTCGCTTCCCACAAACCAATTTCTAACCCAAGCAGTAACTTTAGGGTCCATCCCTAGGGTGCTCAGTTTGTTTATAAGTTGCCTGTGAGGAACAGTGTCAAAGGCTTTACTGAAATCTAAATATACCACATCTAGGGCTCTCCCTCGGTCCAACTCCCTGGTCACCCAGTCAAAGAAATCAATCAGATTTGTCTGACAAGACCTGCCTCTGGTGAATCCATGCTGCCTCGGATCCTGTAATCTGCTGGACTCCAGAAACCTCACTATTTTCTCTTTCAGCAGCATTTCCAATAATTTTCTCATCACCAAAGTTAAACTAACTGGCCTATAGTTTTCAACCACAGCCTTACTTCCGCTTTTGTGTAAAGGCACCACATGGGCCTCTCTCCAGTCCTTTGGCAGGTTGTAAGAAAACATTTGAATCATACTTGATCTGACACTTTACAAGGATAATATAAGCTAAAGATAGTGCCTATCTCTAAGGCACAAGCCCGTAGTGACAAGAATTGCCATCTACGCTGCTGAGTAACATAAGACACATCAGGAAACATATGTATCATTTTTCCAAAAAGCTATTTATCATGAGACATAAAATATAACTTAAAAAGCCAATCACAATCAAATTCTAATGCAAAAGACGTCATTAATGCAGCTGCGAACACAGAATCAGGTACAAATTGTAAAGATAAATCTGTGGCATTTCCATCAAAGATAACTTGTCAGTTTCAATATTTTTCATAGGCAAATAATAACACTGGTCAACATTGAAATCATTACTGACTTTAAAAGGCCCTAATCTGTAGTATCTTGGTGAGCTGAACACGAATATAACATTAAAAAACTTTTATTGGCTCACGTTTTGAAGATATTGCATGTAGTTCATTTTTGATGTTTCACTATGTACATTTATCCAGTAGGACATCAACAACATCCCAAATAAGCCTTGAATGATGTAATATTGCATCACATTGCACAATACCAGCATGCACACATCATCCAGAGTTGATTGCATCATTTTCTGATGCAATGCAATACTACTGCCAGACGGCTGCTGAAGCCATCTGACGTCAGCAGTGTACTATACGCAGTCGGAAAGGAAAGTAATCTGGTATTCTGTTCCGATATTGAAAGCCTCATGAATGCCTTAAAAATCACTCATGACCCACAAGACTGGAGACTATTTATAGACTCTTCGAAACTGAGTCTGAAGGCTGTGCTTTTGAACAATGGAAACCGCCTTACATCTATTCCAGTAGTGCATGCCATCCACATGAAAGAGATACACAATAACTTAAAGCATCTACTGACTTCCACTCCTTTCGCACTCAGTTTAAGTTACTTACTCTAGTTCACAGGGCTCTTCACACTAGTACTCCACAATACCTGGCAGACCTTATTACATTCCACACCCCCAGATACACTCCCTGCTCCTTCCCCCTCCCTCGCTCACCTTCAATCCACCCGCTCCTCTGCTTTCTTTTTCATCGGCCCCGCACTCTGGAATTCACTCCCCACCGCCCTCCGGTTAGAATCCCATCACGCCACCTTCAAGAGAGACCTAAAAACCCACCTCTTTTCCTTGGCCTATCACCTTCCCTCCCCTCTTGTCTGATCCTGTCCCCTACGTATAGTCCTGTATCCTTTCTCTCGTTCTATTATATCAACAATTGTAACTTCCTTTCCTCCTTTCTGGCCCTGTGCCTGTTTCTAATTGTTTGTGAATTGTAAACCGCTCTGATTGATAAAGTAGGGCGGTATATCAAATAAATAAACATAAACATACAGCTGGCACCTCTGTGGTGACTTAAAGGTAGTTGCCTTTTTAATGGGACTGCAGCAGGGATATATAAAATACATGTGTTTCTTATGTGAGTGGGATAGCCGAGCAAGTGATTGGCACTACTTGTGGAAGGAATGGAATTGCAGACAAAATGTAACAGTTGGAGAGAAGAATATCCATCACCCAGCTCTGGTTGAGGCTCACAAAATCCTGCTACCACCCCTTCACACCAAACTAGGTTTGATGAAAAACTTCATGAAAGCCATGGACCGCACTTCGCCAGCTTTCCGATACCTGCATGAAGAATTCCCTCGACTCAGCGAAGCAAAGATTAAAGAGGGAGTTTTTGTGGGTCCTCAGATTTGAGAGCTCTTCAAAGCTGACCTGTTCAACAACTTGCTGCAGGATGATGCGAAACAAGCATGGAATGCTTTTCGCCTAGTGTCAACAAACCTTCTCGGGAATGTTAGGGCAGAAAACTACAAGGAACTAGTAGAAGACATGCTGATGCAGTATCAGAAACTTGGCTGCAATATGTCTCTAAAGATCCATTTCCTTGATTCCCATCTCAATTTCTTTCCTGACAACTGTGGTATGGTTAGTGATGAACAGGGCGAACATTTTCACCAGGATATTGCAACGATGGAGCAAAGATACCAGGGAAAATGGTCCACTACAATGCTGGCTGACTACTGCTGGACACTCCCCAGAGAAGCTCCCGAACAGCTGTACAAGAGACAGGCAAAAAAATCTAAGAAGTAGTCTATGACTGGGTTTTTTACAGGTATTATCTGAAGGCCTATTATATTTACTATTGACATGCATTTTGTGATGTAAACATTAATTCTTGTAGATTACAAAAAAACTAGAGCCAACTTTGCAATTTCACTGTCACATTCGTGTTCAGCATGTAAAAATTGATAAGAAATGACTATTTTTATTTCAGTAACATGACTTTTGTAAAAATTTGTTGACCAGTGTAAGCAGACCTAAGCAGCAGTAAATTAGACTCAGGTACTATCAAAACTTACTGAAGGTAATTGTCATGCTTTGGATAGTTAACAAATCTAATATTTGTATATCTAGACTGGTTTTCAAGAAATTTGAGTTTCTGAGCAGTATCAATAGAGGACTTCATTAATGTTTCCATGGTTGTTTCCACAGATTCAACTTCTGTTTGAGTGGCTGATATGTCAGAGATAACACTGTTGAATAGATTGCTCACATACTTGAATACGCGGTTCATACTTGACCATTTCATTACGTTGACGATCGAGTTTAGCAACCACTGGCTATTCCAAATGCAGAAACCTTTATCAACAGAGGAGCCATGAAATCAGAATTGTCCTGACATACAAGTGTCTTAGGTGTAAACAAAAGTGTGGTACCCAGAGAGGAGTGAAGTAACTTCATTCTGTCATTGATCTGGAGACTTTATGGCTACAGCTGCAGAGCTACTGCCCTGCTGCAACCGAGTAGGCAAAGGATTGAAGGCTGTGGCGAGACCAAAAATGCTGATCTGAAGACTCAGCCAAACCACAGGTGGAATCCTGGGAGGAGGAAGAAATACTCAGGGAAATATGAACATCCCAACCTGAATGTCCTTTTTCCCAAGTAGAGTTGCTATGCACAATGGGCTGCATATGTGGACTTGTTGGGGAGTCAATAAATGGCAGCTACCCAGAGAGGTCGTGGAGTAAATAGGTGGATGGCATGGATTTCACTTTGTGTGAATGTGAAAACAGCACACTTACGGTGTGACAATGTGATGTATTTCCCCTTCCTTCTTTTGCAAAATTATACACATCTCTGATTCACCTGTATCTCCTCTGATATGCATCCTCTCCTCTTCTCCCTTTCACATGGTTCCACATCACTTTGTGTCCTTGATATTAACTCTCCCTCATCTTTTACCCTCATTCCAACAATTTCATGGCCCTGTTTCTCATTACCCACTCCTGACTCTCCCCACCTCCCTACCATTTTGTCTTCTGTGTTATCGTCTCCCTCAGGCTTCACCATTTTCTTCCTCTCATTCAGTCATCTCCACTCTCACAAATGGAACCTCACCCTCATTTCCATCGTGCCTCCTGGTGTCTCCCTCTTTCTCTCCTGCTCCTTCTTCTTCCCTCATCTGAAGATGTCAATCCCAACCCTGGCCCCCTTAGACTTTTTTCACACTCCCATGGCAGATCCATGCATAACCTCTCAAATCTGGTTCAAAGCCTTTGCCTTTCTCCCTCTTCTCTCCCTTTTTGATGCACCTTGTGGAATGCACATTCTGACTCCGATAAACTTGCCTTCATTCATGACCTCTTTATCTCGAATGTTCTGCATCTCCTGACTCTTACTGAAACTTTGCTTCTCCCTGAATACTCTGCTTCTGTCGCTGCCCTCTGTCATAGAAGCTGTCTCTTTTCCCATACACCTCAGCCCAATCGCTATGGTGGCAATGTTGGATTTCTACTCTCTCATTCTTGCCAATTTCAGCCCCTCCTTCTGTGTCCATCTAATTCCTTTGTTTTCTTTACTTGGGTAGCTGCCATTTATCCCCCCCCCCCCCCCAACAAGTCCAACTTTACCTTTCTCACAGACTTTGACTCCTGGATCTCCTTCCTTTCTGGCTGCAACATCCCCTTCCCTTATTCTTGGGGATTTTAACATTCACGTTGATGACCCTTCTGATCCTTATGCATTAAAGCTCCTTTCCCTTGCCTCCTCATTCAATCTCTAGCCATGCTCTACCACTCCTACTCACAAGCATAGCCACTGCCATAACCTCATCTTCTTCTCCTTCTGCTCACCCTCAAACTTCTCCACCTCAGTTCTTCCCTTATCTGACCATCACCTGCTAACCTTCACCCTTAACTATCCCCCATCTTGGTCTTGCTCAATCTCCACCAACATATTTAGGAAACTTCATACTATCGACCGTTCAGCTCTCTCCACTGCTGTCTTATCACCTCTTTCCTCCACTATATCATCTGAGTCCATTATCATCCATAAACATCCATATATCATATATCACCCATCATATATCACATACGTATGTATGTATTGAATATTACAACAATCCCAATCCCATCTGCAATCAGAATTCCAGCCACCCCCGTACCACTGTTGTATATATGTTTCAGTTATCATGTATACTCATTACTACTTGTAATGATGTGCAAATCTTTCATAGTTGTACTGTAAATAGTTAATTGTTATAAACTCGACTACTATATTCGATGTATACTGTTAGTTCCAATGTAAACCGCCCCTGATCTCCGGAAGGGGCAGTATAGAAAAACGTTCCAAATAAATAAATAAAATGAGGCAGTATCTTCCTATAACTCTGTACTCTCCTCTGCTCTGGATGCACTAGCTCCTCCCATTCCATGCCATGTGAGGTGTACTGTACCTCAACCCTGGTTGTCCTCAACAACCCACTACCTATGTTCCTGTGCCCGTTCAGCTGAGCACCTTTGGTTTAAATCATGTTCCCCTGCTGATTACCTACATTTCAAATTCTGCTAACCTCTTTACAGTCAGTTATAGCATTCGCAAAGGAAGCATATAGTAACATAGTAACATAGTAAATGATGGCAGATAAAGACCAGTATTGTCCATCTAGTCTGCCCAGTAAGATGGCAATAGTAGGTGCACCTGCCGCTCCATGCAGACCACCCCTCCCCATGTCTTTGTTTTAGGGGTGAACCCACCGCTCCATGTAGGACGCCCCTGTATGTTGAGAAATTAATTAAATTTATTTTGATGTTATGCTGTTGCTGTAAAGGGATACACTGTGTCTGCCCATGCCATTTTGAATTCTGTCACTGTATTTGCCCCCAACACTTCCATCGGGAGGGCATTCCAAGCATCCACCACCCTTTCAGTGAAAAAGTATTTCCTGACATTGCCTTTCAATTTACCCCCTTGCAGCTTCATGTTATGCCCTCTAGTTTTACAGCTTCCTCGTCTTTGGAAGAGGTTTGTTTGATTATTATTTCTCTTTAAGTATTTAAAGGTCTGAATCATATCTCCCCTGTCCCTCCTCTTCTCCAGAGTGTACAGTACATATTTAGGTCTTCAAGTCTCTTCTCATAAGGTTTCTGACACAGGCTCCAAATCATTTTGGTTCCCTTCCTCTGAACAGTTTCCAGTCTTTTTATATCCTTTGCAAGATACGGTCTCCAAAACTGAACACAGTATTCCAAGTGAGGCTTCACCAGTGACTTTATACAGTGGCATTAGTACCTCTTCCTTTCTGCTGGTAATTCCTCTTTGTATGCAATCCAACATCCTCCTGGCTTTTGCCACTGCCTTGTCGCACTGTTTTGCCACCTTGAGATCCGCAGAAATAATCACACCAAGGTCCTTCTCCTGGTCCGTGCAAACCAACCTCTCACCCCCTATTGCATACATTTCCCCTGGATTTCTGCTTCCCAAGTGCATGACACTGCACTTCTTCGCATTAAATCTTAACTGCCAAGCATTAGACCATTTTTCCAGCTTTTGTAGATCTTTCCTCATGTTATCCACTCCCTCAGGGGAGTCCACTCTGTTGCAAATTTTTGTGTCATCTGCAAAAAGACAAACTTTTCCATGCAGTCCTTCAGCAATATCATTCACAAATACATTGAACAGTGCCGAGTCCAGAACCGAACCCTGGGGCACCCCACTAATCAACCTCCTTTCATCCGAGTGAGCTCCATTTACCATCACCTTCTGTAGTCTGTCAGTCAACAAATTTCTGATCCAGTACACCACCTTGGGGCCCATCCCCAGACTACTGAGTTTATTGATAAGCCTCCTATGAGGAACAGTATCAAAGGTTTTGCTGAAATCCAGCCCCTGATCTAGTTCTCTGGCCACCCAGTCAAAGAACTCAATCAGATTTGTTTGGCAAGATTGTCCTTTGGTAAAACCATGTTACCTCAGATCATGCAACCTGTTGGTTTTGAGAAAGTCCACTATTCGCTCTTTCAGAAGTGCCTCCATTACTTTTCCCACCACCGAGGTAAGGCTCACGGGCCTGTATTTTGTCACTTCTTCCCTGTCACCACTTTTGTGAAGAGGTACCACATCCGCCCTTCTCCAGTCCTGAGGAACTACTCCTGTTTCCAAGGATCTGTTGAAAACATCCTTTAACGGCCCTGCAAGAACCTCTCTGAGCTCTTTCAGTATCCCGGGATGTATCCCATCCGGTCCCATGGCCTTGTTCACTTTCAGTTTTGCAAGTTGTTCTAACACATCATCTTCTGTGAATGGTGTGGTCTCTACTTCATTCCCATTTTTATATTTGAGAGTCACAGATGGTCCTTCTCCAGGATTTTCTTTAGAAAAAAAGAGCAAAAGTATTTGTTTAGTAATTTTGCTTTTTCAATGTCACTTTCCACAAATCCGTTCACAGCACATCTGAGTCCTGCAATTCCATCTCTGATTTTCCTCCTCTCCCAAATATACCTGAAGAAAGTTTTGTCGTCACACTTCACATACTATGTCTATTTGACTAACTCTTTTGCCTCTGACCCTCGCCATCTCTTTGATATGCTCAACTCTCTCCTCAAGGTCTCTCCTCCCCAATCCCTCCTTCACATTCTGCCCAGACCATGACTTACTATTTCTATGACAAAGTTCAGAAGATTAGCCTTGAATTCTCCACAGGTTCACCTCTTTCCCCCTCTTCAATACCAAATCCCTCACCTTCTGTCACCCTTTCTTCCATTTCTGAAATCACTGAAGAGGAAACTGCAGATCATCTCTTCCCTTCCAACTTGACTACCCGCTCCTCTGATCCCATTGCTACCACTGTCGCCCCTTTCCAGAACAACATCGGTAGCAATAGCTGCAAACAGCCCCACAGAGCTCATCTTCAAGCTCCAGTGCCATGGGGCTGTTTGCCTCCACTCCTCTCTGACTCTCGATGCTGATTTTCTGTTTGCACAGGAAGTCAACATCAAGCACTGAATGCAAACAGCACCACAGTGCTGAAGCTTGAAGGTAAGCTCTGCAAGGCTGTTTGCGGCTATTGACGCTACTGTCGATCATGGAGAGAGGCAACAGCATTGGGCACCATGTGGGAGCGCACAAGGGATGAGGTTTGCCTGGGTGCCTCATCTCCTTGCACCAGTCCTGTCCTTAACCTATCACTTTTCACTGCAACTGTTCCTATGGCCTTCAAACATGCTGTGGTCACACCTCTCCTCAAAAAGTCTTCACTAGACCCTACCTGTCCTTCCAGCTATCAGTCTCTCTTTCTCCTCCCTTTTGCTTCAAAACTGCTTGAATGAGTGGTCTGCTGCCGCTGTCTTGACTTTCTTTCCTCTCAAGCCCTTCAGGATCCACTGCAGTCTGGCTTTCATCCTCTACATTCTACAGAAATGGCTTTTGCCAAAGTCTCCAGTAGGCCTTTACTCAATCCTCATACTTCTTGACCTTTCTGCTGTCTTTGACACCGCTGATCACCATCTTCTGTTCAATACCCTGTCTTCACTTGGATTTAGAGGTTCTGTTCTGTCCTGGTTTTCTTCTTATCTCTCCCATTGCACTTTTAGTGTATGTTTTGGTGGATCCTCCTCTATTGCCATTCTGCTTTCAGTTGGTGTATATCAGGGCTCTGTCTTCAGACCTCACCTATTCTCTCTTTATACTCAGTCTCTTGGTGCACTTATTTCCTACCATCATTTTCAGTACCATCTTTATGCTGATGACTCTCAGATTTATCTCTCTGCACCTGAAATCTCTCCAGGAATCCAGGCCCGGATCTATGCCTGTTTATCCAATATTGCTGCCTGGATGTTTCACCGCCATGTGAAATTGAACATGAACAAAACTGAGCTCCTTATCTTTCCCCCTAAACACACATCCCCCTTCCTCTCTTCTCTATTTCTGTGGATGACACTACACGCCTCCCTGTTTCCTCAGCTCACAACCTTCCTTTCTACACACACTACTAAGATCCTTATCCACTCACTAGTCACCTCCTATCTTGACTATTGTAAACTTCTCCTCGATGTTCTCCCTCTGAATCATCTGTGTCCTGTTCAATCTGTTCAAAACTCAGCTGCATGATTTATCTTCCGCCAGTGCACTATGCTCATGTAACCCCTCTTCTCAAGTCACTTCTCAAGCTCCCTATCAGTTTCTGTATCCAATTCAAACTTCTCCTACTAACCTATAAGTGCATTCATTCTGCAGCTCCTCATTACCTTTTCTCTCTTATCTCACTCTACCTCCTCCTCGGGGATTCCATCATCCCCGGAGGGCTTAACAGAGCCGCGAGAATGGGAAACTCTCCCTTCACGGCTCTGAAAAGCCCACGCTGAGGGAGCTGATGCTGTGGGGAGGGCTCTGCCAGGCAGGGGGGGCCCTGGGGGATGCTTGATTCTTCTGCTGCCATGGCGGCAGCCGGTTTGGTTTCTTTTTTAATCTACCTGGGCTGATGGGGGAGGGGGTTAGGACTGGTAATGGGCTATGGGGGGCTAAGACTGGAAGTGGGCTGATGGGGGAGTTAGGACTAGTAAAGGGCTATGGGGGGACTGGAAATAGGCTGATGGGGGGTTAGGACTGGAGGTGGGCTGATGGGGGGGTTAGGACTGGTAATGGGCTGATGGGAGGGGCTAAGACTGGTAATGGGCTATGGGGGGGCTAAGACTGAAAATGGGGTGATGGGAGGCTTAGGACTGGAAGTGGGCTGATGGGGGGTTAGGACTGGTAATGGGCTATGGGAGGGCTAAGACTGAAAATGGGGTGATGGGGGGTAGGACTGGAAGTGGGCTTATGGGGGGGGCTTAGCACTGGTAATGGGCTATGGGGGGCTAGGACTGGTAATGTGCTGGGGGTTGCTAGAATTGGAAATGGGCTGAGTGGAAGGGGGGGCTTGAACTGCAAATAACTGATGGGGATGGGGGCTTGAAATGGAAATGGGCTGAGTGGAGGGGAGCTAGGATTTGACATGGGCTGATGGTGGGGCTAGGAAAGGACTAGAAATGGGCTGATGGGGGGGCTGGTATTGGAAATGAGCTGATCGAGGGACTCGGATAGGACTGGAAATGGATGGGGGAGCTAAGACTGGAAATGGGCTTATGGTGTGGCTAGGATAGGATTGGAAATGGGCTGATGGGGGGATAGGACTGGAAATGGGCTGATGCGGGGACTAGAAGGGAGCGGATGCTGGGTGGGGCTGGAACTAGAAGGGAGCTGATGTTGGGGGAGGGTTAGAATGGGATGGAGCTGGGAGAGTGAAATGGAGAGGGGAAAAATATTTTGTGTGGGAGAGAAGACAAATCTACAATTGGCCGGGTATTGGGAGAGTAAGTGGGGATTGAGGATGGAGGGGTAAAATTTGAGTGGATGAAATAGGAATGAGGAAAGAGCAAAAGGAGAAAGATTAGTATGTTAAAGCAGATGTAGAGAGAGAATGGAAAAAAAAACTAGAAGAGAGAAGAAAGGACAAATGGACAGCAGACAATGGAGAGTTAGCAGAAGACACGAAGAAACCAGAAGAAAGTGGCTGGAGCAATAGCAACTGAAAAAAAATGCACAAAAGGTAGAAAAATATCTCTTTATTTTGAATTTATTAACTGGAATATGTCAGCTCTGAGAAATGTGCATCATTAACATCTGCGCGTTGTTTAGTACAAGAGGAAATTAATTTATAGTTTTATTTCTACAGTGTTGCTGTACATTCCAAGTTTGGCTTTTGGGGTTCCCAGTTTAATTGTCTTCCTGTTTCTAAATTGTGATTCCTTTTTTGGTGATGGTCTCTGTTCTGCATGTGTAACTGAGCTGAGGTATTCTGTTTATGTAATTCCTATTTGACATTGCCACTTGTTCTCTTTCCCCAGTAGGTCATGTATTGTTATTCTCTGAAATGTATTGGTTTAATATTTGCAGTGTTGCCTTTTGATAGGTAGAGTATGGTGATTTCTGAGTCCTGGTAGTGCTGTGAGGATACGGTGGGTTTGCTATGGGTTCTAAATGGGCAGTGTTTGTAGTAGTTCCTAATGTGCCTGGTGGTTGGCACTGGATTATAGTAATGTAGAAATCTTTTACACTCATTAAGAGACATGTTTACTAAGAGTTAGTGTATGGTAACATTATGCAAATATTTATGCAAATGAGGCCCCTTATGCAAATGAGGCCCCGCACAAGGCCCTGCAACCCCCTTGGGCCGCAGAGCCGGCCCTTCCATTGAGCAAGAATGTTTTTTGCACAGGGCCCCACGTTTCAGGGGGCCCCGCACAAAGAACATTCTGCTTTTTTAAAAATTAATTTAAAAAAAAAAAAAAGCTGGCTGCTGCAGCTGCCGCCATGGCAGCAGCAGAATGGAGTGTCTTGCGGAGCCCCCTCTGCCTGGCTGAGCTCTCCCGGCCCGACTGAGCCCCTCTGCGCTGGCTTTCAGATACGCAAAGGGAGAGTGTCTGTTAAGCCCTGCTACTGCCCTGCTCTTCTGCAGCCGTGGTTCCCTGTCTCTTAGGGAACCGCGGCTGTGCCTGTAAAACCATTGCAGAGCCTTCTTGTCTCTTGACGGGCTCCGTGCAGCATTGTCCCGACTCCAAAGAAAGTAGTTTACCACTTCCTTTGGAGGTGGGACAATGCTGCACGGAGCCCGTCGAGAGACGGGAAGGCTCCGCAACGGTTTCGCAGACACAGCTGAGGTTCCCTAAGAGACAGGGAACCACAGCTGCAGAAGAACAGGGCAGTAGCAGGCAAACAGGGAGAGGGGAGGAGGGGGCAGGGAACCTGCAACGGGGCTGACATGAGAGAGGGAGGGGGCTGACATGGAGGGATGGATGGAGGAGGGGGGCTGACATGGACAGGGGTGCTGACATGGAGGAAGGGAGGGAGGGGTGGCTGATGGATGGAGGGAGGGAGGGGGCTGAAATGGACAGGGGGGCTACATGGAGGGATGGATGGATGGATGGAGAGAGGGAGGGAGGGGGCTGACATGGACAGGGGGCTGACATGGAGAGAGGGGGGCTGACAGGGAGGGAGGGAGGGGAGGGCTGTCTTGGAGGGAGGGAGGGAGGGAGGGGGCTTACATGGACAGAGGGTGGCTGACAGGGATGGAGGTAGGGGGCTGACATGGATGGAGAGAGGGAAAAGACAGGGGGACATACTGGACAGATGGGGATAAATGCTGGACAGAGGGGATAGACTGTGCGGGTTAGGGTTATAATGGGCAGATGGGGGGGCTAGGACTGGTAATGGGTTCATTAGGGAAGGCTAGGACTGGGAATAGACTGATCAAGGTGGGGCTGGGACTGGTAATGTGCTGATAGGGGGGTAGGACTGGTAATGGACTGATGGGGGGCTAGCATTGGAAATGAGCTGATCGGGGAGGTTAGGACTGGAAATGGGCTGATTAGAGGAGGCTGGGACTGGTAATGGGCTGATGGGGGGGTAGGACTGGTAATGGGCTGATTAGGGGAGATTAGCACTGGTAATGGGGTTGAGGGGGGTTTAGCACTGGAAATGAGCTAATTAGGGGAGGCTAGGACTGGTAATGAGCGGATGGGGGGGGTAGGACTGATATTGGGCTGATTAGGGGAGGTTAGCACTGGTAATGGGGTTGAGGGGGGACTAGCACTGGAAGCAAGCTGATTGGGGGGCTTCGACTGGGAATGGGCTGATTGTGGGGAGGGGAGGATAGAGCTGCTGGCCCTGGAAGAAAACTGGGGGCTAAGGCTACAAATGGGCTGATACAAGGGGATGGGAGAATGGAATTGGAAGGGAGTGGATCTGAGAGAGGCTGCCATGGTATTTGTACTAGAAGGGACTGGTCAGTGGGAAAGGAGAGGGACTGGAAGGGAATGGACACCAGTGGCAGTCATGGGAATGCAAGTTGACATTGGAAAATGGGGTGATGGGGGGCTTAGGACTGGAAGTGGACTGGAAGGTACTGAGAGTGAGGACTGGAAAGGGGCTGATACTGGGGAGGGTTACTGGGACTGGAAATAGGCTGATGGAAAGAAGTGAAGAAAACGAAAGAAGAGATTAGAAATGGCAGATGGACCATAGACCACAGAAAGAGAGCTAAGAGAAGACAGGAAAGCAGAAGCCTCAGATAGGGACCAGCATGATCAGAGAATAAATTGGTCAGACAACAAAGGTAGAAAAAATAATTTTATTTCATATTAGTGATTTGATTACAAAATCAACATAATTTTGAAATCAAATATTGTTACTTGTTGTTGTGATTAATTATTGTGGTTTAAATAAGTAAATTTTATAAATAAAAACATATTGCAAAGGCCTATAATATATTAATAATTCAACAGGTAGAAAAGGCGACGGCAAAAGCTATCTTTGGTGCGACCTCATTGGAGTATGGTGTGCAATTCTGGAGACCGCACCTTCAAAAGGATGTGAACAGGATGGAGTCGGTGCAGAGGGTTGCTACTAAAATGATTAATGGGCTTCATTATAAAGCATATGAGGACAGACTTAAGGATCTTAATATGTACACCTTAGAGGAAAGGCGGGATAGAGGTGATATGATTGAGATGTTTAAATACCTCCGTGGCATAAATGTTCAGGGAGAGAGCCTCTTTCAATTGAAAGCAAGTTCTGCTATGAGGGGACATGGGATGAGGGTGAAGGGAGATAGATTCAGGAGTGATATGCGGAAATATTTCTTTACAGAAAGAGTAGTGATCCATGGAATAGTCTCCCAGTGGAGGTGGTAGAGATGAGGACAGTAACTGAATTCAAAAAAGCATGGGACCAACAAAGAGGATCTCTAAAGGTAAAAAGTGGACTGTTGTAGTTGTTGTTATGGAAGGACAGACTAGATAGGCCTTGTGGTCTTTTTCTGTCATCATGTTTCTATGTACTTGAAGATTGCTGTACACCAACGCAACCCATCTAACTTGAAGGCGTTGGAGCAGTTTTGCCTTGAGGAATGGGTGAAATTCCCAATGGCTAGATGTGATAAGCTAATAGAGACATACCTCAAAGAGATTTGCAGATGTTATTGCAGCAAAAGTTGGCTCTATAACGTATTGACTTTGGGGAGTGAATACATATGCACACGCCTGCTTTCAGGACTTTTTTTGTCTTAATTATTGTTTTTGTCACAATAAAGGATATTTTTCATCTTCAAAATCGTAGACATGTTGTGTATATCACATGGTGCTAACCCCCAAAACTCCATTTTAACTCCAGGTTGTAATGCAACAAAACAGGACAAACACAGAGGGGATGAATATTTTTGCATTGCACTGTAAGCTGCCTTGGTAACTTGTTTGATTACTTGAATGTGGGGTTCACCGCCATTGTCTTGACTATCTCCTCTTAAGCCTTTCTGGATCCATTGCAATCTGACTTTTATCCTAAACATTCCACTGAAACGGCTCTTGCCAAAGTCTCCAGTGACTTGTTCCTGGCTCTGTTCTATCCTAGTTCTCTTCTTACCTCTCTTACCACACTTTTACTGTTTGTTCTGGTGGATCCTCCACTCTCAGTCGGTGTACCTCAAGGGTTTGTCTTTGGACCACTCCTTTTCTCTCTCTATAACCGGTCCCTTGGTGCACTCATCTCCTCCCACGGTTTTCAGTTGCATCTTTACATTGATGACTCTCAAATCTAACTCTATACACCTGAAATCACTCTGGGAATCTAGGCCTGTATTTCTGCCTGCTTATCTGACATTGCTGCCTGGATATCTCACCACCTAAACCCACCTTCCCTTTGCCTCCTTTCTCTATTTCTGTGGATAACTCTGTACACCTTCCTGTTTCTTCAGCTCACAACCTTCCTGTTGTCTTTGACTCTTCTCTCTCCTTCTCCACATACATCCAGTTGATAGCTAAAACCTGTCATTTCTTTCTCTATAACATCAGCAAAATTCACCCCTTCCTTTCCGAACACACTACTAAGACCCTTATCCACTCTTTAGTCAGTTCCCATCTAGACTATGTAACACCCCCCCACCCCCACCCCCCCTTGCAAGCTTCCCTCTGAATAATCTCTCTCCCCTTCAATCTGTTCAATATTCATTTGTGTGGCTAATCTTACACCATTCTCGCTATGCTCATGTAACCTCACTTCTCAAGTTGCTTCATTGGCTCCATATCCAGTTCAAACATCTCCTACTGACCTATAAATGAATTCATTCTGTTGCTCCTCGCTACCTTTCCTCTCTTATCTCTCCCTCCACGGGAACTCTGATCTTCTGGCAGATTGCTTCTATCTGTGCCCTTCTCTTCCATTACCAACTCCAGTCTTCGATCTTTCCACCTTGCTGCTCCTTATGCCTGGAATAAACTACCTGAGTCAGTTCATCAGGCTCCATTTCTGGCCCTTTTCAAATCCAGGCTAAAAACTCACCTCTTTGAGGCTGCTTTTGGATCCTGCGTAGTCTTCTGCTCTCCAACTGTGTGTTTCCTTACCTTTCCCCTAGACATTTCCTAGTCCCCAACTGTTGTGATGTCTGTATTGATTAGATTGTAAGATCTGATGAGCAAGGACCATCTCTTACATGTCTCTGTACAGAGCTGCATATGCCTTGTAGCGCTATACAAATGATCAGTACTAGTAGTAGTAGTAGCAATCCCAGATCCTGAATGACGTTACCCAAATATTGCAAGTAAACATTAAGAAGCTAATTTATAAAGCCATTCCTGCATGTAAGTGGCCACATACACATGTAAATGCCCTCATAACATTCTTGGTGGCATAAAGAAAACGTTTTAGCATCGAGCTGCATACTTTGCTGGCGGGTATGAAAAGGGCCGGCCCTACCATTAGGCAAATTAGATGGTTGCCTAGAGTGCCACCCACTGGGAGCACCATTGCCACCACAAACAGGAAGTCATCATCGAGCAGTCCAAGGGAGAGGAAGCAAACATTCCCATGGAGGCAAAGTTTCAGGGTAAGTGCCACAGGGCTGTTTGCTGTCATTGCCATCGCTGTACATCCCGAAGAGGGATGGCAGTGGTGGCAATGGGCACCAGAGAGGGGTGGCAGAGGCAGCAATTGGCAAGGGAATGCAAAGGATCAGGTTTACCTGGGGCGCCTCAGCTCTTTGCGTCGGCCCTGGGTATGAACATCGGTAGAGTTTGGACAAAGCATAGGTATGGCATGCAAAGTGCTTCTCTCCACAAAAGAAGAGCAGGACCTGGGCATAATTGTGTCTGATCATCTTAAAGTAGCTAAACAGGTAGAAAAGGCGACTGCAAAATCTGGTGCGACCTCATTTGGAGTATTATGTGCAATTCTGGAGACCGCACCTTCAGAAGGATATAGGCAGGTAGGAGTCAGTGCAGAGGGTGATTACTAAAACGGTTAGTGGTCTTCATTATGAAGCATATGAGGACAGACTTAAAGATCTTAATATATATACTTTAGAGGACAGGCAGGATAGGGGCAATATGATAGCAACATTTAAATACCTCCGTGGCAAACAAACCTTTTTCAAAGACGGGGAAAGCTGTAATACTAGAGGGCATAACATGAAGCTTCAAGGGGATAAACTGAAAGACAATGTCAGGGAATACTTTTCACTGAAAGGGTGATGGATGCAGTGACAGAATTCAAAATGGCATGGGACAGACATAGTGGATTTCTTGATGAGACTTGAGATCAGGACTCATTGATGGCCAGTTTAACAGTTCATTTGTTCCTTTTTAACCATTCTTTTGTACTTTTGGATGTATGATTGGGTCATTGTCCTGCTGGAGGACCCATGACCTTCGACCCAGACCTAGCTTTCTGACAGTATAGCCCCTTTAAGTGGTCTAGTGCCACTTCAAGCCCCGAAAATCTTGCTTCTCTCTGGTGTCCCTCTCATTACATCTGAGGCTGGCAGCTTGTCCAGGCCAGAATGCAGACTGGTTTCTGTCAGTTATGGGCCACATCAATTGTGATTCTCTTCTTTTATTTTTTTTTTATCTTTATGGACCAGCCTGCCCAAAGTCCAATCCGCATTTCTGCCTTCTTGGGATTTCTTAAATGTGGCCTGAGCTCCCAGAGCAAGACTATAGCCATGGTCTCCACCAATCCAGCCTCACTAGCCCTGCAGCATCTAGGTATTTATTGATTATGGGGGTCATTCTGAGCCACAAATAGCAGGGATGTATGTATCCCTGCTGATCTCACACAAAGGATCCCTATACAAACAGTGGAGTTGTATGGGGAGCCTTAGGCAGGAGCGGGAGGGGGCGGGTGGAAGGCGGAGCGAGGTTGGACATGGGTAGGTCATCACCCCAGATGTATAGGGCCGATTCTGAGGTCAGCCCTGTATGTCCAGGGTAGGCCGGATAGACGGGGGACTTATTCCACCTCAGAGGTACCCTGGACGTGGGGTAGCAGCAGTGTCCAGCAGGGACAAAACTGGGAGGTGTGCAGGAGGTTCCCTGCAACCAGACCCTGGCCATGGAAGGCCGGATCGGAGGTCTGGCTGCGAGGAAAGGACATTATCAGTGGAAGTCGGTGTTTGTGGCTCCTGAATGGAGTCATGGTGCCATAGTTCTGCAGCTCCATTCAGGAGCCTGGCTGAGTTAGCCGGGTATGTGGCTGGGCATGTGGCTATCAGAATCAGGGTCACCCTGCACGTCCAGGCCGGTAGACCCAGTTCTGATGCCATGGGCACGTTAAGTCCCCACGGGATCAGAATTAGTTCTACTGCTGTACACCCCAATTCTGCCCAGTCACAGAAGGGGCTGGACATCCAGAAAGGAATAGGCCTCCACATATGTATTTTTACACCCATTTACAGAAGTTTTTGGAAAGGAGTGAAGCAGTAACCTGGGAGCCATAGAGACCAGCATTCAAATCCCACTAACATGCCTTTTTGTCTTGGGCAATCCACTTAACCTTCCATTGCCTCAGGTACAAACTTAGGGTTATGTTTACAAAGCTGCGCTAGTGGCCTCCGTGCGATATCGGAGCCACTCCAATATCGCACAGAGACAATTTCCCCTGCTTTGTAAACATACTCCTTAAATTGTAAGCCCTCCAGTGATGGAGAAATACCTACTGTGCTTGAGTGTAACTGGCCCTGAAGTGCTAATGAAATAGAGTGAGCTAAATACAAAATAAATTTTGTTCCCATTTTAGCTCTGGTTTTTCTTTCTTTTTCGAGTCTTAGGAATGTGCTGAGGATCAGGTGAGGAGTTCTTCAGCACAAAAGAGTTTCTGAAGATCCAAAAGCTTTTGAAATCTAGAAGAACCAAAGAGGAGAACAGACTGAAGGAGGAGTTAGGCCATTACTCCTTTGATTCAGTAAAGAGTTACCTCAAGTATCCAGGGGTGGCCTAAGGGTGATGCAGGGCCTTGTGCGAAGACTCATTGTCGGGCCTCATTTGCATAAATATTTACATATCCATTGAGCCTCATTTGCATAAATATAATTTATTTTTAAATTTATATACCACCTATCTAAAATCCTAGATGGCTTCCAAACATACATATACAATATATTAAATCAGACATTACAATAAAACATAATAATAACTATGAATCAAAATTAGCTTAAAACTTTCACAGACCCATAAAAAAGCAAAGCATTATAACCCTGTATACCATATTTATTTGGTCAGTGCTATGACCAGCTTATTGGTGAGGAGGGAAGATATAAAATAAAAAAAAAATCCTGATAACCATGAATTCAAGATCATAGTGCTCAGGCTGGGTTGGACCGTATCAGTAGAAAAGCCCAGAAATCAGGCTACTCAGCAAAATTAAACAGACATGTTCCCTTAAAATTTGAGATTTCCTTGAAGCTGAACTAACAAAATATTTTAAATTTCAGATTGCACTATGAAGTACAGTTGACTACATACCAAGAACAGGACCCATAGAACAAATCTACCATTCCATAACAGCACTAACTTCCAAAACTCACACAGCAAGGAGTGTATCCAATAAAGGACGGTACTATAAATATTGCGGTAGAACCTAGAACATCCACACGCCTACTGAAGAAAACTGAACAAGCCAGATTCCTACATAGAAACTCTACCTGGCTTCAGTCACGCACTTAGGGGTATGTTTACAATGCAGCAGTAGCAGCCTCTATGCGATATCGCAGCCATGGCTCCATTGAATTCAATGGGGCCGCGGCTCCGATATCGTACGGAGGCCACTACTGCTGCTTTGTTAACATACCCCTTAGTCATACACACATCGCTTATTTTGTACTTCATGAGGGTTTAGCTAACACAAACTAAAAGTAGAAATATGTTGACAAAAATTAAACTGAAATCCCAAAAAGCCACTCTGCATGTAGCGCAACACCATAGAAATGAAAAGACGTATTTAAAGAAAGCACATGTAAATTACAAAAAACAATGGGGGGATATTTAGCGGCGAAGGCTAGTACTTGTAAAGCGCGTGGCCTTTACCGCTGAATTCTAACCCCAGATGTTCTATGCTGGCCCATATCCGACCACTGGCATTGAATATCCGGGTCATCGCAGAACCCAGAAGCTAACCAGGCAGCAGCAGTATTGAGTGGCTGCCCGGTTAGTGATGGGTGCTGCCTTCACTCTGCCCTGGAACACGGTTACTGCTACTGGATATCTGCAGGTGTCGCCACAACACGTCCTGATGCTAACTGCTTAGTATCAGGGCATCCAGTGGCACTAATACCCTGAATATCCCATTTAGCGGCATCTACACAGTTTGCAGATCTGCAAACCATGCAATGCCTTTGAATATCCCCCCCCCCCCCTCCTCAATATATTCTAATCATTAAACTGAAAATAAAATACTTTTTTCTACCTTGGTCATCTGGCCATTTTAGTTTTCTAATTTCACTGGTTCCACTCTCTGGTGTCTGCTTTTCTGTATCTTCTCTTAACTCTTTTCAAGGTCTCAAATCCATCTGCTACTTCTCTCCTGTACATTTATCTCCTTCATTGATCTTTTACTTTTCAGCTTTCTTCCATTTATTTGTTTTTAATCTCTCTCTGGACTCAAATTTCTCTACTTCTTCTTGCCATCTTGTCCTCAATCTACTACTTTTCATCCTTAACCACCAAACCTCCCATTCCCAATCTCTCTATCTTTCCCCAGCCTCTTATTCCCTAGTCTATCACTAATTCTGTCTCTTCCCTGCTGTGTCCAGCATCTTCCCCCTGCTTTTTTTTTTTCAAATGTTCTGGCTTTGACATCCCAGATTGCACTTGGACGTCCCATTCTAAAATGCGCCTTCTCATCCCTAGCCTTTATACTTTTTGAAAAAGTAAATAATCAAGTTGCAATTACCTATTCCATTCCACTCAGGATTTTATAGATCTCTGTCATGTCTCTCCTCAGCCATCTCTTCTCCAAGCTGAAGAGTCCTAACCTCTTTAGCCTTTCCTCATAGCAGAGTTGTTCCATCCCCATCATCATCATTTTAGCTGCTCTTCTCTTATCTTAATTCTGCTAAATCTTTTTTTGAGATGTGGAGGCCAAAATTGCACAAAATACTCAAGATATGGTCTCACCATGAAGTGATACAGAGGCATTACAATGTTGTTTTATTCTCTGTTCCTTTCCTAATAATTCCTATCATTAAGTTTGTTTTTTTTTTTTGGGGGGGGGGGGGGTTAGCCACCATCACCATCACACACTGAGCAGAAGAATCCAATATATCGTCCATGATGATGCCCAGATCCCTTTCCTGAGTGGTGACTCCTAATGAGGAACATAGCATCTTAGCAACCTAGCAAACAGTGATGGCAAAAACAGTTCCAGAATTCCACAAAGCAAGAGGATTCATAGCCAGTACAAAGTGAATGGAAAGCCTGAGATCATCAAAGATCAACAGCAAGAGTATACAGCATCAGTCCTCAAGGACCACAAACTTACTAGGTTTTCAGGATATCCCTAATCAACATTTATGAGATATATTTGCATACAATGGGAGGGGTAGTATGCATGCAAATTTATGTCCTGCATATATTCATTAGGATAGGGTTTCTCAACCCAGTCCTTGAACACACCTACCCAGTCAGGTTTTCAGCATAACTGCAATGCATATGCATGAGATAGATTTGCATGCACAGCCTCCATTGTATGTGGATCGCTATCATGCGCATTCATTGTGATTATCCTGAAAACTGACTAATTAGGTGTGTCCCAAGGACTGGGCTGAAAACATGGCCTGTTTGCGGCTCTCAAGGCCTACAACATAGTCTCTGTTTCTTTGAAGAATATAGCCCAGGTTTGTTGGATCAAGAATACAAATGTGTATAAAGTACATGGTAGCAGGGCCGACACTGCCATTAAGTGAACTAGCTGGTCACCTAGACCACCGACCTTTTGGAGGCACCCATTCCTGTCGCTGCTGCCCACTCCAGGGCCAATAGCAATGGCAATGGCAAGGGAACCTCAACGAGGTGCTTACCAAAGGCTCTGTTGCTGCATCGTGGTTCCTGTCTGCTATCATCAGCTGCTTTTGCCCCCACCCCTCCCCCTCCCCTGATGCTGACTTCTGGTTTAGCATACACCGGAAAGTCGGCATCAGAGAGGGGATGGAATCGTGGGATGATAGCAAGCAGGAAGAGGAGAGGGGCAGCAGTGACAGTAATGAGGGTGGGGTTGCGGCAGGGAGGCAGAAGGATGGAGGGGGTCCCCCTAGGGTGCCTCCTACCTGTGCGCTAGCCCTGCATGTTAATAAAAATGATGTTAATTTGTTTTTAAAATAATTATTTTAAAAATGGTTTTCAAGTCCAAATTTCCAGTCATATACAAAAAATGGCACTTACTGAAATTGGTATGTGATCCAAACAATTTAAAAAGTGCTATGCTCTCTCACATACAGCTTGAGCAATGCACTTCTGCCCTGATTCTACCAATTACTCTGTCTTATTCCAATGCCAGGTCCATCTTGTACCATTACTCCAGGCCCTGTTAAGCTTGTTGCTCATTTTATGAGGCAAGCAAATTATTGGCCAGACATGTCCACCAAACTCATTTCACTTCTGACCTAAACCAGTTCTGAAATTGACTCCCTGTTTCCAATTTTGAAATAATTACTCCATTAACCTACTCTGTTACCCTACAACAGTTCCCATGAGGGAAACAAGGGGAGGCGAGGAACTGACTGTAAAATAAGATTTGAGCTTGTGAAAAACAAAAAGTGAACAATCCTGCTAACAGAAACATGCTGTAAAAATTCAAAACCGCACAGGAGGAAAGGGAAACTCCAAAAGGCTGTTGATTTTCTTCCAAAATAATTCTCAGTTTTAATCTGCTTATTACAAGGTTTCTTCAGATTGTGGAAATGAATGAAATGAAAATGAAAAATTAGGCAGCAGGGGCTGGTTAGTCTTATTTCTCTGCTACGAAGTATATTTTCTATCGGTTGTGGAATTGCAGCTAGCTGGGGACGCTGATTCTAAAAGCATGCTTAGCTCATTGCAAAGATTTTCAACAGTGCCTACTGGATGGACTGCTGTGTAGTGAATTTGGGGGAACAGTGGAGGAGTCTCCTTCTCAGGTAGTTGCCAAATTGCCAGGAAAGTTTTTTCTATAATGTGAAAGTGTTATAGAAATGCTTGTTCCCCTTGACCGCTCCATGTTGCCCTCTGACCTCAACAGTGAGTGAGTGCAAGGCAGAAGGCAAGAGAGAGGGAGAGAGAGTTGAAGAGGCAGTGAGTAAAAGAGAGAGGGCGGGACAGAGTGAGTGCAAGGGGCAGGGAGGGTATAAACCCATTGAGGCACACTTCTGTGACACGCACACACACATACACATCTCTGAATCTCCCCCATGCCCATCAAACATCCCCTGAGACATCTCTCCCATATCCTACACACATTCCCGAAGCCCCCAATCAACTCCACATGCCTCCTCACATTTAGCAACCCCGTACCCCCATTCATCCCCAACACACATTTCCCCGTTTACCCAACACCCCCCAGACATCACCTATACATACCTTCTACATCCACGCATCCCCTACATACACCTGCATGCATCCTCACACATGCACTGTCTCCATAGGCAAATACGCACATCAAAGCACCCACACACACAAACCTGACATGTGCACCACCAATAGGTTGCCAACTTTTTGAAAGAGAAAAACCTGCCGTTGCCATGCCTCCTGCTCCTCTTTAATCCCATCCCCTGAATCACTTCTTCAGTAGGCAAGCACAAGAACGCATGAGACCACCATGCATGCCCTCCGGGGACAGGGAAATACCTTCAGTACCTGATTGTAACATACCTTGACCTATTATTGGAAAGGCGTGAGGCAAAAACTACTACTAAACTACTACTTTTTACCCATGGATTCACTAGCACAGTGCTTCTCAATTCAATCCTCAGGGCACACCTAGGCCCACCGAGTTTTCAGGATTCCCACAATAAATATGCATGAAATAGATTTGCATTCAATGAGGGCAGTACATGCAAATTTATCTCATGCATATTCATTGTGGGAATCCTGAAAACCTGACAGGCCTAGGTGTCCCTGAAGAGTGGGTTGCGAAGCACTGCACTAGGGAATCAAAGTCCTGGTTTTCGATGGTAAAATGCTATCTTCCCCTGTGGAAATGCCCTTCTTCATTGCCCTGGTGAGGGCCAATTTTACAACACTTTTTTCGTATGTAAAACCCTATTTTATGCATATAATAAAGCATCTTATAAAATCACTCCATGGGTTCCACGTCACGTGAAGGTGTATTCAGGGGTGGGGTTTGAGAGGAGTGTCGGCAGAGTTATGAAGTATACCTGTAGCTTATAAATATACACCTATGCATGCAGTTCACCTGTGCACATTTTCAGCTGCTCCAAAGTAGGTATAAATGTACACGGATGCATTGTAACTGTGATTGTAAGATATTTGTGCTAGGTTTTTATAGACACCTAGGCGTCTATGTGTGTTTATAGAATAAACTACCAATAGGCTACTTGTCCTCTCAACTTAGGTGACTTTTTACATTACCCCCTAAAAAGGTAATTTATAAACCTTTTTTGCATGTACAACTCTGATTTACATATGTAAAAGAAACTTAGGGCCCGATTTTCGAAAGACATTTAACCATGTAAATGCCTTAAGTGGGGATATTCAACGGCACTTACATGGTGAGTGCCATTGAATATCCCCTTCTAAGTCCACTACATGGCCCGACGCTATCTGGTTAGCATTAGGGCATGTTGGGGGTGTTCCGGGGTGGAGCGGTGGCAGAGACTGTCGCTAACCAGGCAGCAGCGACATTGCTTGCTACCCAGTTAGCGCCCTGTGCCTAAAAGGCAAGGAAAACCCACGCCTAGCTTTGGCGCAGGAGCTAACTGGGCAGTATGCAATATTGCTGCTGCCTGATTAGCTTCAGTGGCTTTCTGTGTCTGCGGCGATCACCAGATATTCAGTGCCATTGCCGGAGCATTGAATATCCGGGTTAGAGGTCGGTGGGGAGAGCTATGCATCGACGAGGCGCATAGCTCTTTGAAGATGCACACAGCTCAATATTGGGCCCTTAGGAAATTAGGTCATGCCTAAAAGTGCACTTAGGAGTGTACTTGTAAAGGAGGCATTCTTAGGGGATGCGTGTGGGTGGCATATAGGCAGAGTCATGTTTTTATTTATCTAAGTTTATATACTGCTTTTCTGCCAGTCAAAGCAGTGTACAATCAGGTACTGTATATATATTTTTCCCTTGTCCCGGAAGGGCTCACAAGCTATATTTTTCTACCTGAGGCAACAGAGGGTTAAGTGGCTTGCCAAGGCCACAAGGAGCATCTGTGCAACTAGAAACCCCAATTCTTCCAGCCCAAGGTTGCTCTCTTCTAGTAGGATTCAAACCCTGGCCTCCAGCCTGAGATAACTTGTCCCAACCACTAGGCCACTCCTCCCTGTTTTACCTGTATATTTTATAAAATAAACATAAACATAGACATAAGGGCAATAGTAGACATCACAGACTTCCGCAAGAACCTTAAAACTTTGCTCTTTACAGAAACTTATGAGCAGATAGACAATAGTACCCACTTGAGAGGTATTGCAGCTACCCCTGCCAACTCAATACCCAATCAGCCCAACTAGACTCACGAAGATACCCTCATGCTAAATGTAACCCTCCAACTGTGCTATCTAAATGTTGTTAAATGCCCTCATGTTAAATGTTGTAAAGCACCCACATGTTAAATGTAACCCCAATTGTGATGTCATGTAACCACTTTGATTGTAGGATAAGGTGGTATACAAATCTGTCTAAATAAATAAATAAAAATAAATGAGTACTTTATATGATAAAATTTATGGCTGCCCCAAACAGAAATAAATTATTAATATTTAGCTCACGCCTTTCCAGTAGCAATTCAAGGCGAGTTACAGTCAGGTACTGCAGATATTTTCCTGTTCCCAGAGGGCTTACTGTACAATCTATTATTGTACCTGAGGCAATGGAGAATATAAGTGACTTGCCCAAGGCCACAAGGAGTGGCAGTAGGATGTCAGTGTTGTAGGGCTGGTACCCCTGCAATTCTACATGCAAATCTCCGGCCTGCTCAGCAACTCAGGCCTGAACCAAACTGAACAGACAAGATGGATTCTTCACTACACTTTTGCTGTGTTCAGCTACAAACGACCTCTAAGCAACTGCTTGCGCAGCGTTTCTAAGTGTGCATACAGAAGCTATTGTCCATGGCTGGCCTTGGACACTTGTACATGCCCAGAAGTTACATACTGTTGCCTCTGCCTGACTTCTTACTATGGCTCCTTTGTTTGCAAGAAGCTGCCCATCATCTACCTCCTGATTCGCTGAGAACACCTCAGACTGCCTGGTGCCAACCAATCATCGGACCTATGATGGAGGATTCTTACACAGAATAATGCAGTCTGCACTGAAACTTTAGTAAGAGAGTTGGGGGCTTTTTCCCACCTGTTCATGCAGACTTCTGCACCGGTTCCTTCCTGCTGTGCACTGTGTACCTGATTCCTGCGCCCTGAGCCTTCCGCCAGACGGCCACTATGTGTGGGCTAGGCCGTCCTCCAAAGGTCTGAGATAAGACTTTCACAGATATCTCCGGTTCGGACTTACTGCGGCTCGCCTGACGGGGCTGGAGCCTGCATTAGCTAGGAGCTGCCTCCTTGGACTGTGCTGTTCCTGAGTGCCCGATGAAGCTAAGGTACTGTCTTATCTCTCCTCTCCTGGATGGGCAAGGGGTTAGCAATATATTTCTTACTTTTCCTCAGTGCAGAGCGAATCAGTGACGTCTGGTTACTAATCAGTGATTTATTACGTTGTCCAAGTGTACATCTGTACTATAACAAATTTCTACCTCATGTTTCTAATTAGCTATATGTGTGTGTGTATATTTTTCTACCTGGTTGCTTATAATAAAGTCTAATATATATCTGCAGACCAGACTTATTTCGTGGCTCATTGCCAGAATAACTCACCGAACTTTGGGCTGGGTATTAGTAGCTATTTCCCCTGGACAACAGAGAGTCTAACTTATTTTTGTGCTACTAATATACCCTACAGTGTCCACAATCGAGGCAGTTTTTCAACAGGATTTATAAGAGTATTGTATAAATGCACATAGGTGCCTATGGGGTATGTTTACTAAACTGCATTAATGTCACCCGCATTAGGTTCCGCGGTAAAGGTACAGATGCCCATATAAAGGCGTGGGCGGTGCATCGTTACAGCAAGCCGTATCAGCTAACGCACGTTACAAGGCGCCTTAGATTAATGTGCGTTACAAGGTGCCTTATAAGGCGCCTTGTAAGGTGCCTCATAAGGCGCCCTATAGGGCTCCTTAGGCTAAGCGCTGTATTAGGCACCCCTGGACAAGGCACTGTAGAAGGCACCCTGGGCTATGGAACCATAGGTTAAGGTGACCTAACAAGCTTACGGTGCCCTAGGTTAGTGTGCCTCAAGGGCCGCAAGGTGCCACAGGATGACATGCATGACCTGTGAGGAACAGAGACAGATGTAGGCCTAACACTAGATAGAGCACTCAGGAAAGGCAATGAACAGGTGAGTGAATGAGGGAGAGCTGGGAGCCGCTGGACCTGCCATATCTGCGGGCATCCGATGTGACTGCCAGTACTGATGACAAAGAACAGGGTGTTGGCAATGTAAAGTACTGGAAAGACAGTTGGTGGCAGACGATGGGAATACGTGTCCCCCAGTGGAGGTGGAGGTGGCAGGATAGTTACAATGATGGGTGAACAGAGTTAGTGGTGGTGCCATGCAGATCAGGCACAAGCGAGGCAAGCATAATGAGGCGCAATGCAGGAAAGAGTAGCAGTGCAGGACATGGGGTGGCAGACTGCACAGGCAGACAGGACTCTACACAGCTGACAGACGCAGATAGACGGACAGAGGGAATGTTGGCAATTGTGGCGAGGGTATTATGGGCTGGAAGCACAGATCTGCAAAAATATGACTGTTACAGGCATGCACACTATTTGAGTAGGGCAGGCATGAGAGGAGGGAACAATGAGGAATTGAACCCATGCACACTGCCAAGAATGGCATTGTATTAACCAGTAGGCTATACCTCTGTGGTGTATTTCACAGCAATGGCTGGGTACAGAAGGACTGCAGGTCACCAAACAAACTGTCTGCTCTGAGTGCCAGGATAGGGTAACCTCACCAGTACCCATGATGCAATGCACATGCTGAATAGCTGTCTACAGCTGATCATCAAATGGGGTCTGCACCTCTCCGGTACCTCAGCTTGGAAAGACAAACTGACAGTGTGTGATACTGCCACAGAGTAGCTACAGAACATGCCACTGTGCAGGTTCTGTGTTCACCCTGAGAGATAGGATGGGTGCCCAGCACTAGGTCCGCAGTACATGTGGTGCTAGAGATAGGTCCTGCTGTACATCCCCATCACTACCAGTGTGTGACAGGTGTTCCTTGCAGTGCAGCCAAAGGTAATTCAGTGTCCATCTGTATCCTGCAGTCACATGTGGCCCTCTGGGACCAGACACCACCCAGATTAGTGTGTACCCCGTGTTAGGGTCTGGCTGACATGAGCAGCTGTTATCAGGGCAGAGGGGTTCCTAGAATTGCATGAGATGTGTGTAGCAGTGCCTCTATAAAATCACAGTGGTATACACTACATACCCCAAAGGGCCCATATCACCCTTTTTGTAGGTAAGGGACAGGTGCCCCAGCCTCGGTGAAGCAACCTCCATCCTGCTGGTATAAGACAGCCCTCCAGGGTTGGTGGGCCAGAGCCATACCTGTGGCTGGGGCAGTGGCAGACCAACAGCAATGCTGGGGTTAGGTCTGGAAAACCCCAACTGCCTCACACCACAATCTGCCAGTCACCAGCAGACAGCACCTTATAGATGTTCCAACCATGCACAGTCTAATTGCAGAGAGTCCACTAGCCAGTCCATACTGCATGTTCACAGAGAAACTATGTGCATCAAACAGGCATCTCAGTGATTGGGGCCCCAGCACTAAGAACACAAAAGTATCACTGGAGACAAATAGTATAGAGCCCTAAGTGGGAACCTAGACATGCCATGGTCACTGCTCGGTCAGAGTGAGAGCCCTCCCAGCATGCCATGCTGTGGCCACCCTGTCCATGCAGGCGGTGGTCGGGCACTACAGTGTCCCAGCCATTGCCCCACACCCTGTGAAGATGCATCCTGGCCAATCCGTCCTGTCCGGGCCATACCCACAATACCTTGCTCTTCATTATGCACATATTCAGGCTGACACTGGTAACAGTGGGATATTTTGGGCCCAGTGAGAGGTGGGCAACCACAGAACAATGGATAGACACACACACACACACACACACACACGCACGCACTCCTATTGCAGCATTGTGCAAAGATAGGGGTGGTTGACAACCCTGCCTGCCACACTGGTCCTGATCACAGTGCCGACATTGCTAAACTGTGTAGGAGGTAGTAGTAGTGCTCTGGTGATAACTGCAGATCAATGCTGGGGCCAACAGCCTGACTCTCCATGCATCTTTGGATTGTGGAGCCTGTGTGAGTGGGTGTTTGTACCCCTGTTCACCGCTGCTTTGGGCTTTGCACATGTTGCTGTTGTATCTGCATAGTAAGGTAAAATACAGAGACATGCTCTGCAGGAGCCACAGTTAGGACTTGAACCTGTGACCCCCTGCTTCTGGACACACTGGCTGGGTGTACCGCACCACACTGTTACCACAGATGCATGGTAGTCCCTGGAGCTACCTGTACGTTTCCTCAGCCAGACCTCTTATGTTGCACTGCACACCACGTACTGGTACAGGGCATGGCCTAGGTCCACTGCAGGCAGGTGCCACTGCCCCCTCCAGCATGGGCACACACCCCCCCTGCCATGCTGACATGACCATATGATGTCGGTGCTGATAGTGCGCAGTCCCAGGCCATCCACTGTCTGGGTAGGTGGTCGCCTAGGGAGCGGTGTTTGGGGCAGGGGGCATACCTGAGCATCCTCACATCCCCCCCCCATCACCGCCTGGGTTGTCTCTTCCGCTTGGGGGAGGGTTGGCTGGGGGGGATGTCAGGTCAGTGCCTTAGCTCGGGTGGACCAGGTAGATGTAGGTGGATTGTGTTTGGCCTTTGTCAGCTGCTGTCTTGCTGATTTCCGGTTTCTATGTTCCTATGTGCCACCTAGGCGCCCGCCTAGTCCACCCTGTGCCCCAGCTGCCCCCGCTACATGTCCCACCTGCAGCCCCCTATGCCCCATTTACACCATTGCCATAGTGGCCTCTCATACTTGGGCACTATGGTGCTGCTGCAAATGAAGCACTACTGTCACGTTTCTTGTGCTCCCTGCCTATGCTGTACATTGCTGACACCTATATGGTTTCTCTCTCCTGCAAACGACAGGTTTTCATTCACGGTAGGATTCAGCCCTTCAGTTCAGCGCGTCAGTGTGCAGGGAGCCTCTCGCCGCCCACTCCCCACCCACTCCCCACCCATTGACCCCTGCTCTCCTCCCTCTTTCCTCCCTCTGCGGTGTGTACCGTGCCGCGGAACACTTCCACACGGCTTCTAACGTTACTGCACGTTAACGTTACATACCGCGCGTTAATGTTACCTAACGAGCATTAACGTTACCTAACGAGCGGTCTGTAACGTTACCGGTTTAGTAAACATACCCCTATGTCTCTTTATATAATAGTCTTAAAATAGGCACCTCTTCCACTTCCAAACCTAGGTGCCTTGTTATAAAATTACCCTGTATATCTTTACATTATAAAAATTGCTCACAATATCGTAAACATTATTCTAATATCAATATTTTTTTCAGTTGACTATCCCACACTTCAATCCCAGTTTAATACATCTCCACAGCTCACCGAACACATGATCCATCCCCCAGTTTCTACCTCCAATATATATGATCCCCAATCACTCCACTTCAAAAATGCACACATACTATAGTGCGCCTTATATATTTATTTGTTTTATATACCACCCCATCAATAAATCAAGGCAGTTTACATAGAACGATTAGTTATTACATAGAACCATTAACTATTACATAAAACAGGTAACATTTTAACAATAATTGGATCCACAAACCCATGTAACATATATTGAATAGTTAATTATTTACATAGTAGATATATTGTATATATGTTGAATACATTGTTTACATTGCAGGTTACATTTGTAGTAACAGGTTTTTTTAGAGAGCTTGAGCTTGTATAATGGTATTCTATTCTTTACTGTTGTATCAGAAGGGTTGTGAGTCATATGTAATATAGGCAGTGGTTGGATCGTTCTTAACTTGGGATATCAAGGTGTTCTGAATTTTCAAAGTATTCTTGGAATAACCATGTTTTTAGATGTTTGTGGAAAGCTTGATGGTCTTTTGTGGATCTTATTGCCTCTGGGAGTGAGTTCCAGAGACCTGGTGCATAAAGAGAGAAGCATCTGCTTGATATGGATGAGTTACTCTTAATGAATTCTGCTGGGGTGGTTAGGGAATTCCTTGCATGTACTACTACCACTGAGCATTTGTATAGCGCTGCAAGTCCTACACAGTGCTGCACAAACATGTAAGAGACAGTCCCTGCTCATCAGAGCTTACAGTCTAGTCAAGACAGACAACACAGAAGGTATAGACAGGGATAAAACAAGGGGGGAAGGTAAAGAAACAAAGAGATCAGGTGAGTTAAGATCCAAATGCAGTAGCAAAGAGGTGAGCTCTCCTTTCCCTATTTGCTGGGGTGGTGGGCAGGAGTGATCTTAAGTAGGTGGTTGGTTCAGTCAGTAGGGTCTTGAAAATAGTATGTAAGCTTTTGTATGTATCCTACTGCGGAGACAATGGCGTTTTTCCAATATTGGGGTGATGGGGTCTCTTATCAGAGTTTGTGTGATGGTTCAGGTGGCAGTGTTCTGCGCTAATTGGATGCATTGTATGCTTTATTTTGGTAGACCAGTGAGTATACTTAACTGAAGTCCAAGTGGGGGAGCACCGTTGCTTGTAGTGTTGTGCGGAAATCATTAGTGGACAGGAGAGGTCGTAAGTGTTGTCTTTATTTTGGAGTATATTGTTCTTGTAGTATTGCTGCTGTGGCTTGTCATGTTTAAGTGCCTATCAACTGTGATGCCTAGGTATTTGACTTCCAGGATTGCATCTTCTACTTGCAGGGTTTAGGTGGGTTGAATGTATCATCTCTTGATACATAAAGAATCTCTGGGGGGGGTTTATAATTTATATTTAGGTTGTGTTCAGATAATCGTGAAGCTATCTCATCAAAGCATGTGGTTATTTTGGTCTGATCAGGGCTGCTAGTGTCAAATGGGGAGTATAACATAATGTCATCTGCATATATGTAGTAGTAGATGTTATATTTTTGGATTATTTTGCAGATGGGCTGTAAGAAGAGGTTAAAAAGTAGCGCTGATAGGGCGGAGCTGTGAGGGATTCCCTGTAGTTGAGGATAAGGCTTTGATGAGTGAGGGCCCATTTTTATTTGCTGCTTCTTGTCAGTTAGGTATGATGCGAAACGTTGTAGTGGAGTGCCTTTAATACCCAGATTTTGCAGTCTGTTAAGTAGCAGATGATGGTATATGGAGTCAAACTCAGAGGCTATGTCTAGGAAGATCATAATGAAGGCTGTTTTCCGTTTGTCAATCCCCCTTATCATCCTATCAATTAGTGCTATGAGCAGCATCTCTACTCCATGTTGTTCTGGAAACCGTGTTGGTGCAATGCAAGTTGAGTGGTGAGTGTGTTACAATGTACTCTTGCAATTGGCTTGGGGCTATTTTTTTCTATTATTTTAGCTAATAGAGGGAGACTCGAAATAGGTCTGTATGAACTAGGGACTGATTTGTTCAATGTTGTGCTTTTTAGAATAAGTCATATTGATGCAGTTTTTACGACTTTAGGCATGTACCCTGTTTCCAGACATAGCTGTACAATTTTGAGTATTACAGGGGAGAGTTCCTCATGTGATATTTTCACCGAACTTTCTTGCCAAAGGTCATTAGCTGATGCGGTTGTATTTAGATCAGCTATTATTTTCTGTAGCTGGTTTGAGGATATCTTTGAGAATGGTGTCCATGCAGTGGTGGGTTTGAGGTTGTTGTAGTTAGTTGTAACAGTTGGTATGGAGATTGTTCCCATTTTTCCCATGCAGTGTTGTGCAATTACTTCTGGTGAAAATGTAGGCTCTTCTTGCCTCTGGAGTGTGACTAGGGATTTGACAATGCTGAAGAGTTCTCTCAGTTTGTTTAATGAGGACTTAATGAGTTTTAAGTGTTATTCTTTCTTATTTCTGTTGATGGATTCATGGTACTCCTCTAATTTTTTCATGCAGTTTATTTGTGTTTCATATTGTTTTGTTCGTCTCCAGGTCCTTTCCAGTTTTCTCAGTTACCTTTTCTGGTTTCTGAGGCCTTGCATATACCATACTGCACTCCTTTTATTTTTCCTAGATATTTTTGGGTTGTCCTCTTCAATTGCTGCATTTCATATGGTTGTGTTCCAGTTCTCTATGGTTATGTCAATTTCTGTGGAGTCTGATATAAGTTGCAGTGTGATTTCATAGTGTCTCTTGTCCTGATGTGTTGCCAACTTACCTCAGATCACTCCAACAGACTGATCTAGTTCTGATTTTGTCATACCGGATTCAGGGATTTGTAGCTCTGAAGATCTAAGCAGAACCAATGGGACAAACAGAACTACAACCTTTTGCATTTTGTATGTAATAGGGCAAAATCAGGAATGGATCAGCAGAATTAGTCAATCTAAGGTGAGCTTGCAACCCTATGCTCCCCCCCCCCCCACCGTGCAATACAATCCCTCCAGTAGAGCTTGAGCCCCACACTTCTACCAACTGTCACCAAATCCAATTTCCGCTACCCTGTAAAACTAGTATTATTGGATAGCCGTATTCTACAAATTCTTGTTTGTGGTTTATGCTGGATGGGACAGAATCTCAATATACATCCTCATCTGCACTTCTGTAAAACATATTCCACATGCCCCAACAACAGAGGTAAGATATTTCACCTTACAACTCAGCATGCAAAAATATATAAATATTCAAATTGTGGTATCATCTCAGGAACTACACTCATATTCCACTGCCAGACACTTCAAAGCAATACAAATCCTCACAGAAAAAGAACCAGAATGATACTAATTTTCAGAATTCAAACTGTAACAACCCTTCCTATCAAAAGACAAAACCATAAATATTACATTGAGTTTTTAATGTTCTTCCTATTGGAGAAAATGGAACAAATAGGACTTGCCACAGATCCCTATACAGGAACTGCATACTATCAGAATCCTGCACTTTGCTCATATATGCAGAGTATGGACAGACCCTGCCCTTCCATATCAAATACTATAGTCCCTTTTCCTTTAGAGATCTTCTGTGTTTATCCCATACTTTCTTGAAATCAGATACTGTCCTCATCTCCACTACCTCCACCGGGAGACAATTCCACGCATCTGCTACTCTTTCCATAAAGAAATATTTCCACATATTACTCCTGAGTCTATCCCCTTTCGCCCTCTTCCTATGCCCCATCATTGCAGAGCTTACTTTCAATTGAAAGAGGCTCTCTTCTTGTGCATTTATGCCACAGAGGTATTCAAACATCTCTATTGTATCTTCTCTATCCCGCCTTTCCTCTTACATATACAAATTAAGATCTTTATGTATGTCCCATATGGTATATAACAGAGACCACTGACCATTTTAGTAACCACCCTCTGCACCAACTCCATCCTGTTTATTTCCTTTTGAAGGTGCGGTCTCCAGAATTGCACACAGTACTCCAAATGAGGTAGCACCAGAGACTTATACAGAGGCACTATCACCTCCTTTTTTCTACTAGCCATTCCTCTCCCTATGCATCCAAGCATCCTTCTGGCTTTTGCCGTCACCTTTTCAACCTGTTTAGCCATTTTAAGATCATGCCCAGGTCCTACTCTTCTTTTGTGGACAGAAGTACTTTGCCCCCTAAAAACACTCCCTTGGATTTTTACAGCCTATATGCATGACCTTGCATTTTTTAGCATTAAATCTCAACTGCCAAATTCTTGACCATTCTTCAAGCTTAGCTAGATCCCTCTTCATCTTATCTACTCCTTCCTAGGTGTCTATTCTATTGCAGATTTTGATATTATCCACAGAGGAAAACCTTACCTGACAGCCCTTCCACATTATCACTAACAAAGATGTTAAAAAGAATCTGACCAAGGAGAGATCCCTACAGCGCACCACTGGTAAATAATGAATGGAGTGGAACAGGTAAACAAACCCGGACAGCAAGGAAGGATGTCCTTTATTGGTCAATAAAAACCTAGGCTTTTATTGACCAATAAAGGACATCCTTCCTTGCTGTCCGCGTCTTTGACTGGGTTTGTACTTAGCACGTGGATTTGTGCTTTGTTGTTGGAGTGGAACGGGTAAACATAGATTGGTTGTTTACTCCTTCAAAACGTAGAAAGACTAGGGCATATGCAATTAGGCCACAGTGTGGCATATTTAAGATTAATCGTAGAAAATATTTTTTCTCTCAGCACGTAATCAAACTCTGGGATTCATTGGAGAATGTAGTAAAAGCTTTTAGTAAAACTGGGTTCAAAACAGGTTTGGATGAGTTCCTGGAGGAAAAGTCCATAAACCATTATTAAAGAGGACTCTGGAAATCCAGAGCTTATCCCTGGGACAAGCAGCTTGGAATGTGTATACCTTTGGGAACTCAACAGGTACTTGAGACCTGGAATGGCCACTGTTGGATGCAGGATACTGGGCTTGATGGATCCTTGGTCTGACCCAGTATGGCATATTTTATGTTCTTATTTAATAAAGCATCACAAATTAGAAACGGAAACATGCAGACAAAAAATGGGATAGAAATCCCAAAATGTCACACTGAGAAGTGCAATATTGGAAAAAGAGAAACAAAACTACTTTTCTTCCTTTACTTTGAAAAAACACAAAAATAGAGATGCATAATTCTCCAAGCTGACATCTTCCAATCCATAAGAACTGGGCCAATATTTAAATACTGTGGTTGGCATCTTTTTAAATATTCAGCACTGATATCCGGATTGCAGCCAGCACTGCATATCCATGCAGAGTGGCAACCACCAACATTACCCGGGTGAAACACTGCTGCTATCCAGATAATTCACTGCTCCATCCATTCACTGCCCTCACACTATCCATAGGTGATCTTAAGGAAATTCAATGGCAAAATCTGAATAGTCACAAGTTATACTATAATACTGCACTAAAGGACTTAGCAAACAAACCACAACCGCACCCTTAGCCTCATAAATATAATAACTACATATAGATATGTCTCACTCCCAAACTTCCTTCCAACCTTAAACCTTTTGTATATATGAAACTAAGGGGCTTGTTTACAAAGCTGCGGTAGCGGTTTCCGATCGTTA
This sequence comes from Ichthyophis bannanicus, assembly GCA_033557465.1. Taxonomy (NCBI): domain Eukaryota; kingdom Metazoa; phylum Chordata; class Amphibia; order Gymnophiona; family Ichthyophiidae; genus Ichthyophis; species Ichthyophis bannanicus. The sequence goes on from CM066034.1 coordinate 602,692,626, forward strand.
TCGGAGCCGCGGCCCCATTGAAATCAATTGAAATCAATGGGGCCGTGGCTCCGATAACGATCGGAAACTGCTACCGCGGCTTTGTAAACAAGTCCCTAAATCTCTTATGTGGGAGAAAAGACCTCAGACTAATGCATTACCCCCCAATATGTGGTGAAACAAATCACCATAGCGGATTATAGCTTCATGCATCATCGGTCCCAAAAACTCCCTTATAAAACTACTTGATAAACGTACAGAAAAAGTACTTTATTGCATTAATTTTAAAATTATTTTTTAAATTAATTAAACCACATATACAATATAAAACTTCTATCTGTCTTCTAAAGAAGCTTATATTTCATTCCATTTATGCACCGCATCAGCAGGAAAATTCGGCACCATATTCTGCAAAGAACACAAATAGGCATGTTTACTAAATTGCGGTAATGGTGCATAATGCGTGTTATGTAACGTTAATGATCGTTAAGCCACATTAACGCGCGCTATGAGACGTTAACGATCGTTGCCGCTCTCTCCACCCCCCGCCGAGTCACCAGAGCTCCTGCCCAATCGAGGCAGTGGGAGCAAGTCCAGTGGCAGCCAGGCACCATAAAAGCGGCGTCCCTGCTCTGAGGGAGCCGCTGCCTGCTCTCTCCACCCCCCGCCGAGTCACCAGAGCTCCTGCCCAATCGGGGCAGTGGGAGCAAGTCCAGTGGCAGCCAGGCACCATAAAAGCGGCGTCCCTGCTCCGAGGGAGCCGCTGCCTGCTCTCTCCACCCCCCGCCGAGTCACCAGAGCTCCTGCCCAATTGGGGCAGTGGGAGCAAGTCCAGCGGCAGCCAGGCACCATAAAAGTGGCGTCCCTGCTCCGAGGGAGCCGCTGCCTGCTCTCTCCACCCCCCGCCGAGTCACCAGAGCTCCTGCCCAATCGGGACAGTGGGAGCAAGTCCAGCGGCAGTCAGGCACCATAAAAGCGGCGTCCCTGCTCCGAGGGAGCCGCTGCCTGCTCTCTCCACCCCCCGCCGAGTCACCAGAGCTCCTGCCCAATCGGGGCAGTGGGAGCAAGTCCAGCGGCAGCCAGGCAACATAAAAGTGGCGTCCCTGCTCCGAGGGAGCTGCTGCCTGCTCTCTCCACCCCCCGCCGAGTCACCAGAGCTCCTGCCCAATCGGGGCAGTGGGAGCAAGTCCGGCGGCAGCCAGGCACCATAAAAGCGGCATCCCTGCAGGGCGCACCCGTGCCTGGCGGGCCCGCGCCTGAGGGCCTCACCAGAGGGCCCTTTGGCGTGGCCCTTAGGCGTGGCACATAGGCGAACCGAAGGAAGCCAAACAAGAGACACAGCCACGCCAACAATACCACAGAAGTGACCATCAGAGAGCAGACAGAGACAAAAGACAACAGAAATGCAAGTAAAAGCTCTAACGGGACTTCACAAAACCAAACATGCAAGCAAAACTGTTTTTCCCAATCTGCCTCCTCATCACACAACTCCTGCCAACAACCACACACCACCAATACCTGCACGCTAACTCAACATGGCACCCACCACCCACTTGGACATACATAGAACCACAGTACAAGCATAACGGCACAAGCAGAACACCAGGGACAAAAAAACTAACCAATCACAAATCAAACTCACACACCAGCACAAAGGAAACACAAGTTACAACAAAGTTTTCAAAGCATACCACCATTGAACTCATAAACGCCAGATCCATATGCAACAAGATACACACTATAGCAGACCACATAGAAGACAGTCAGCCCGACGTACTCTGCATCACAGAGACATGGCTCAATCCCACCGACAATGTACTACTCAACCAATTGGTGCCAGACACATACTCTGCATACAGCTGCGTACACACCCACAAGCGTGGAGGAGGAGTCCTGATAATTGCAATAAATAACCTAAGATTCAGAGCTCGAGGTTTCACAGACACCCAACAATGTAACACTATCAGCATCGAGAACAAACACATGGCACTCTGCCTAACCTACAGAGTACCCAGAGCTTCACCTGATGAACTAGCCACAACGCTCGAAGCAGTCTGCACCACCACCTCAACTAACAAGCCGACACTATTACTAGGAGACTTCAACCTCAAGTCAACCAACAACAAAGACTCAGAAGCCGTCCTGCAAGCAATGACTTCCCTTCAGTTCACCCAAATAGTCGATGCCCCTACGCACAGACACGGTTCATCCCCAGACCTCATCTTCGCAACCAATGACCTAACATCAAGAGGTCTAATTTCAACACCTACCATCACCCCAGTTCCATGGTCGGACCACTACATAATCAAGATAAGGATACTACTACAAAAGGACAATCTAAACGAATGCTCAGACAACACAACCGCACAACGACGATTCAAGAACTTTGACAGGGACACATTCCTACAAGACACATTACAACAACTGACCACAGAAACAGTCGACCTGGAGGCACAAATAACCAAATGGAACAGCACTCTATCTAACGCCGCCAAAGCAACAGATACAAGACCCAAGAAACACCGGCACAACAGGCTACAACACAAGCCATGGTACTCAAAAACCATACGACAAGAAAAAAGGGAGCTCAGAAAGATAGAATGGAAATGGAGAAAATCCAAAGCACCTGACATCCAGCAACTATACATAACAAAGCAAAAACAATACGACGAACACATCAACCATTCAAAGAGAGAATACCATGCAAACATAATAAACACCTCCATCAACAAGCCCAGAGAGCTATTCGAAATTGTGAAAAACCTCACAAAAGAGCAAAGGACAGAATGTGAAGTACAAATAGACCCGCAAAAATTTGCTGACTACATCGAGGAAAAATTTCACTCTGCAGAGTAAACAAGACACAGCGCACACACGAAGCCTATCTCGCACACCAAGACCTGGGACACATTCTGCACACCATCAACAGAGCAGCTCTCCCACATCATCTCCTCAATAAATACAAGCACCGCTCCCACAGACCCTTGCCCAGTCTCATGGATCAAAGCAACAAAATCAAGCTTCATCCACATCATACACAACATGGTGCACGACTCCCTCACTCAAGGACTGATGCCAGAACAACTAAAGTTCGCCACAGTAAGACCGATCCCAAAGAAAACAACTCTCGACAAGAACAACCCGGCAGCATACCGACCAATATCCAGCATACCCTTTCTGGCAAAAATCATCGAAAAAACAGTACAACACCAACTACAAGAACACATCGACAACCATGCACCACTGGATGACAACCAACACGGTTTTCGCCCCAACCATGGAGTCAAAACATTACTGATTTACCTCTTCGACAGCATCCTCCAAACCATAGACAACACTAAGAATGGAATCATAATGATCTTCATTGACATCTCCTCAGCATTTGACACAGTAGACCACAAAACTCTCCTGGAAAGACTAGAAAACATTGGGCTACATGGAACCACCTTAAAATGGTTCCACTCATACCTAACCGAAAGGCAGATACAGGTCAAGATAGGCCACAACACCTCTCGACCCATAAAAGTCCTCCAAGGAGTACCACAAGGATCCGCACTCTCAGCACTTCTGTTCAACATCTACATCCAGCCAATATGCGACATCCTGAAGAAGAACAGCATTCAATATACAATCTATGCAGATGATATTATGATATACATACCCATCTCAGTTGACAACCCTGACTACTCTAAAATTACAAACTGCCTTACACAAATGACCATATGGTGCAAAAACAACAACCTCGAAATCAACTACAGCAAGACTGAGGCACTAATCATCACTCGTAACCCAGACTTCATCCACCCACCGGACATCAAGATACAAAACTCAACCATACCAATAAAATCAGAAGTAAAATACCTCGGAGTGACCCTGGACAATGAACTGAATCTCAAAGCACACATAAGCAAGACAATCAAAAATGCATACTACAGGATGAGAATCATCAGAAGACTTAAACCCCTCCTCGCCACTGAGCACTTCCGTACTGTATGCCAAGCTCTAATTACCCCCTTATTGGACTTCTGCAACCCAATCTACCTTGGACTAGCAAAACAGACACTCAAGCCACTACAACTAGCACAAAACACGGCAGCCCGCATAATATCTGGATCGTCAAGACATGAGCACATCACACCCATTCTGAAAGAACTACACTGGCTCCCAATCATTTCACGCATCAAATACAAAACAATCATAAACATTTTCAAGATCAAACAACACACCTCAGCCAACAGCCTGCACACCCTCAAACAACCAGACACCAGCACACGCCCAAGAAGAAAAAGAACCTCCAACCGAGTCAACACCTCTAGAGACTTCAGAAAAGCACGCAAGGACACCACAGAAAGAGCACTCTCTCTGGCTGCCCCAACAATCTGGAACACCCTCCCAGATGATCTGACATCAACGACGGACCTCAAGGACTTTCACAAACAGCTGAAGACAACGCTGTTCATAGAACACTATGGACACGTCACATGATCAATCTATCTACCAGGAACGACCAACCTCCCCCCCCTCAGACCCACGGACAAGAGAATGTATAATGGCACATGTTGTTTCCTAACACTAAACGTATAGAAGATTGTATTATAGCACATATTGTATCATAGCGCACAATGTACATAGCTCAACCTAATCAAACACACAACACATCATACACTCAAACTACGATATAACCCTCACTGCATGAATACACTATCACCTCTTTTGATTGTTTTGCTGTGATACCGCCTTGATTGTAAGATAAGGCGGCATAGAAATACTATTAAATAAATAAATAATGTGGCTTAACGATCGTAGACGTTCCGCGGCGCGGTAAAATACCGCAGAAGGTGGAAAGAGGGCGGAGAGAAAGGGTCAATGGGCGGAGAGTGGGCAGGGAGAGGCTCCAGTCACACTAACGCACTGATCTGAAGAGTTGTATCTCAACGCGATTGAAAACCTGCCATTAGATGCACATTTGCAGGGGAGAGAAACCATTTAAGTGTCAGCAATGTACAGCATAGGCAGGGAAACCTACTAAAAAGTGAGAAGTGTGATACATGTGCACAGAACAAAAGGGCACATAAACAGCGAAAATGACCCCAAAGAACTGGAAAACAAACACTAGTGTCCAGGACCAATGCAAGGATATGAGAGGTGCCCTAGGTGAACCTCATTCCTGCTCTCTCCCGCCCCATCCCCATTGCTGTCGCTGCTGCCTCTCTCTGAGATCTACATCGGCAGCAATTACCTCTAAAGAGCGATACAGTGCTCACCTGTTAAAGTGGAATCAGAGGGGGGTGTTTATCTTTATCTTTATTAATGATTTGCGATTACAATTGCATCAGAGTCATTTAGTTAATTAAAAACAGTCTGAAAGAGGTGAAAGGAATTGCATCATTAGATAGAACAGCATCATTCGCAAACTCAAGATTTCTTAGTAGCTCAGTTGTCCTCACCCACATACACATTATGACACTGACAATAACCCCAAATGCCTCAGCAGCCTTGCTCCTCACCACAAACAGCACAGCGGCGCCAGAAGAGAAGGTAACTCCGGCACTGCGGTGCCTTTTTTAAATATATTGCCACCGCTGCACATCTCAGAGGGGGCAGCAGCGAAGGCAATTGGTGCAGGGGGCAGGAGCAGCTTTTTTTTATGGGCAGCAAGACAACTGGGCCCACATTGTGCAGGGGCCTGGGGAAGCTGCCCCTTTTGCCTGTAGGTAAAAACAGTCCTGCTGCCAATCATTACACCTCTACAGTCCCCGTGCTGTCTCCTAACCTTCTACTTCTGCTATACCCAGAAATAGGCCTTACAGTTATCCTCATGGTACTTCTGGAAAGGACGTATAGATGCCTGGGGGAAGGCCATGAACAAAGATTCTGAGAGGGGCAGGGCAAAAGTGAATGTGGTTCGGTAGGGGGCTTATAAAAAGAAGTAAATGGGGGTCCGTGGTAATAATCCAGAAATGTATATTTGCCGAGGGTCCAATATTATGTTAATCCAACTCAGCCCCCCCCCCCCCATCAACATAGGGGCTGCTGCTCTAGATAGAAAGCTTTAACATGTCGTCCTTTATACCCCTCTGCTCAAGTTGCTACACCTCTGTAAACTCCCTTTCTGATGAATGGGCTCAATGTTTGGAATGTGTTACCTTTAGAGTTCTGTCAGGAAATTGTCATTCTGTGTTTTAGAAAGAAGGTGAAAGCCTTCTATTTTATTCAGGTCTTTGATAACGTTTGTCTCTGAGGTTTACATTAGTGCTTTGTCAGATTGCTTCTGTCTTTTTATTTTTTAAATCTGTCATGTTATGTATGCTTTTTTTAGATGTAATTACACTTGTATTCTAAGTTTTCTTGTTATGTAAGTTGCCCCAAAAAATGCCTCAATGCATTTTTGTAGGAAAAGCAATTCCTACAGCTCTAGCATGCTAGCACTTATTCACAATAATATAGCAATCACGCAACTATACCTCTCACACAGCCTTCCCCTCTTATTTCCTCTCCCAATCATAGTAACACAAACATATACACACAAATGCAGACACATACATACATGCAATAATGACAGACAGACATATGCATGTTCATACATACGCTACAGACATACCAACCCAGAAAGATACAAATATACCCACAAAAAAAGAGGAAAAAAACCATACTGAGCAGAGATATACATGCACACACATTCACACACACACACACACACACACACATATGGTTTGGAAAGAATTCCATGAGCTATGCTCTGCATGCTTTCCCCGCTTTTTAAGTGTATTTACACATGTATTATATGTTTTCTTGTTATTTAAGTTGCTATAGGAATGCTTTGTTGATTAGTGGGATATAAATTTATGAAATTAAATAAACAAATATCTCTTCACCACCAAGTCCTTGCTCCAATCTGTAATGGAGAAAGGAAAAATGCTCCATTGCATTACACTGGAAGTATGCACTTTTCAACTTGTCTAAAAAATGTTTGGCTGTGCTTTTTAGCACTATATAGTTGCTGATAGGGTTTTGATTTTTAAGAAAAGGCTTCCCAAACATGTCCTGGGGACTCTGCAGCCAGTTGTATTTTCAGGATATCCACAATGTGTATGCATATGCATAAGATAAATTTGCATATGCATATACAAATTTATCTCATGTATATTTCAGGACAATTTCTCCAGATGGGTGAGTTTTGCACATACCATGACATTTTTGAACCTTACTTCTAAGCCAGGGTATGTACAGTGGTGTGCAAAAGTCTGGAATCACTTGTGAGTTTTGCGTTTTTCGTACTTTATAACGTTTTTTTTTTAAATTTTGCGTTAGCCCAGCATATTCATCTTTCTACCACGTTAAAAGGGATACATTTGGCTATTAGAGTTGACTATTTTGCATTCCTTGCTTCCAATTTAAATACTTTACAGACACTGGGAGATAGATACTGCAATTTTTGTGGATCCTGCGTCAAAACTGGATCGGGATTATCCAATATGCACACGTTATTTCTGACCAATCAGGAGGCTGGTTTCACTAACCAATCACAATGCAGATATCTACAGATATCTAGCCAACAGTGCAGCTATAAAAACACATGGAATTTTTGAATTTCATACGCTTTCTGGATCGACCATGAAGATGACTCAGACCCTGACGTTGGAGGAGCATGTTCGTGTGTCCTTTATGAGCAAGGAAGGATTTTCAAGCCATCAGATAGCCAGGAAAGTTGGCTGCAGTCAGAGCGCTGTTGTTAAGATTGTACAGAAGAAGAAAGAAATGGGTTCAGTGGTGGACAAGCCTCGTTCAGGTCGTCCACGTGCATCAACATCATGCCAGGATCGCACACTACAACACATTTCACTGACTAATCGCAACTTGACCTCTCCTCAGCTACTTCGAGAGTGGTAAGACAAGAGTGAGGTCAGTGTCAGCTCATCAACAGTTCATCACCGGTGCTTGCAGTTTGGCCTCCGGGGCTACAAAGCATGGAATAAGCCACTGATGACTGACATACAAAGGAGCAACCAGATCGTGTGGGCGAGAAAACACTCAACCTGGTCGACTGAAATGTGGGAAAAGGTGCTATTCAGCGATGAAAGCACCTTCTGCCTGTTTGGTAACCAGGCCCACACCTATGTGAGGAGATTTTCTGGAGATGAATTCAAGCCTGAGTGTCTCAACCTCACTGTGAAGCATCCTTTGAAGATCATGGTCTGGAGCTGCATGGATGCCAGTGGCGTTGGACGTCTTCACATCGTCGATGGAATGGTCAACGGGGCCAAGTACATCACCATACTGCAAAAGTACATGGTGCTATCAGTACACCAGTTGTTTCCTGGCCAGTTCCTGTTCCAAGATGACAATGCACCCTGCCATCGCTCTAGACAGGTGATCAGCTGGAAGCAGCGGAACAACATCAAGTCAATGGACTGGCCTGCCCAGTCTCCAGATCTGAATCCATTCGAAAACCTGTGGCACAAGGTGGCCTTAGAAATATCCAAGAGGCATCCGACATCAAAGCGTGAGCTGATTGAGTCACTCATTGCAGCTTGGAACCACGCTGTCACCAACGATCACCTTGTCAGACTGGTTCATTCAATGCCAACAAGGTGCAGTCAGATGATCAAGAACAAAGGGTGACCCATCAAATACTGAGCCATCATTGACACATATAAATGGCCTTTTTCAAGGCCACATACATTAATTTGAAGGAAACCTGGCGTGCGTCCATAATATTTTAAAGCATACTTACAATAATATATCATTGACCAATGATGTACATTACGCGATTTTCACAGAAAATATATCAACAGGACAACTATGGGGAACAAACTCAGAAAATAAGGGCCAAAATAAACTAAAAGTTGCCCTAATAGCCAAATCTATCACTTATCATGAGATACACAGAAAAAGCCACTGGGAGGAAAATGAAATTAAGATATAAGTTCACGAAGTTGAAAAAACGTCAAATTTACAAGTGATTCCAGACTTTTGCACACCACTGTAGATCATTGTGGATATCTGAAACTGCAACTGGCTCCGAGGTCTCCAGGACAAGTTTCAGAAGCCCTGCTCTACAATAAGCTGCAGCCTGTTAGGCTAAGAGCATCAATGAGTGAGGTGTGTCAGACACACACCTAAGATGAGGTGTGCATGTTTGCAAAGTGTCAGAACAGTGTAGTATAGCTGATAGATGATGATCTTCAGCTGTTGGTCACAAAACACACTAAGGGGGTTATTTTAAAAAGCTTAGATGTGATTTGCATATCCAAAAACGTGCTTGTGGACATCCAGATCATGGAGACAGAAGTGGGGATTTTAGACATCTGCACTGTGGGGGCATCTAAATAGGCTAGGGGTGTAACAGAGGCATGTCCGGGATGGAGATATGGACATAGATGTCCCCCAATCAAAATGCTCAGGGATGTCTGTGCCCATGTCTAAACTTAGGCCTGCTCCAGGCACAAATAGGCATTGGAAAAGTGCTTGTTTTGGTAATAAAACCTCTGGAGTGTGTCGAGAGGATGGTACTACACTATCCTCAATATTCTTCACAATTACAACGCTACGTTTTGTGTGTTTGGAAAACTTCTTTTGGGTTTGCAACATCACTGCACGACTCGTAGACATCCCTGGTATTAAATACTGTACTGGGAATGCCTATGTAGATGACTTTGCATTTGTCTATATCGGGCATATCCAAGTTTGTGAAATCATGCCCAGACTTGGACGTGCTTGAGGGTTTCAAGAATGTTCAGGTTTGCATGTCCCAGTTTGCACTTAGATGTCCTTTGTAAAATGTGCCTGTAAATATCAATATACCTAAGCAAGTATTTTGGTACACCTGGATAGTATGATTGGCTGGGAGGAAACGTGTGCGCACTCAGACCGAAGGAGTCTTCACGGGTTTACATTATGGAAAATGCTGATTGATACCGTTCTTTCACTCACTTCCTTGAATAGTTTAAAAACTCAGCTGGCTTCAATTCACCAAAATCTTTTGGGGGGTTTGGAAGGTGACCAGTGAGAAATATTGGGATTTTTCCAAATCACTGCCATCGTACAAGGAAAGAGACAGCCAGAAAAGCCAATCAGAACAAAAACTGACTTCACATTTCCCCTTTTCTGCTTGTACATTGTCCTTATTTACTGCCGATTTTTATTTTCTCTCTGTGCACACTTTGTAAAGCAGATTTAACTTTTTTATGCTGCGACACACGTCATTCCAGACGCCACCAAAGGTACAGCCACGCAGCGCCTTGTTCTCCCTTTTTCCGCCATGGCACATCAGTGCTTCTGATTTTGCATTCTCAAACACTAAGGCATCTTTTGTTTGTTTCTGATGCACCTAGGTCACATTAGTAATTAGCACTGCGTGTGTCCAGAGATATACAGAGACATACTTGGGTTAATTTACTCTCTGTAATGCTTCACGCAGGTTTCCTGGTGCAAGATTAGACGTACCTTTTATATATAATTGCTATGTTCACTTTATCCTTTTTACAGTGCAGTTACTGGGTCGAGAACAATCTCCTGCTCAGATCTCTTAATCGCTATTTTGTTTTCCTGTGGGCAATTTCTCCAAATGGCTTCGTTTTGTACATAACATGGCAGTGATTAACCTTTTACTGGGCTTCCAGGGGAGCTGGCAGGATTGAATTGGACATGCAAGAATCTTTTAGCTTGCATTTTTGTATTTGTGTTCCTGCTTTTTCTTCCCAGGCTCTTCTACCACAAATTTTATTCTGGTTGATGAGAGTAGTGGTGCACCCTGGGATGAGCAAGGGAGTCAGTCGCACATCACCGTGGGATTTTAGAATGGCACAAGCACATCAGGCTCTGGGTGTTGAGGCATCCCTGCTTATATCTCCTCCTGACCATAAATAAGGTGCAAAAAGGTACTCATTTCAGGGCTGCAACGCTTTCAGGCAAAAGAGCAAACTGCACTTACATCGCAGCGGTTAAAATTTCATAGCCAAGAAACTATTCTGTACATACATATTCCAGACACATAGGGTTGCACCACCTCATGTCTGAGTATATGAAATGTTAGGGCAGGATGTGCTAGCCTCACAACATAAAATGCCCCCCTTCTGACCTACCTAGGCCTTTGTGTCCATGTACCCGGTTCTGCAGGTATGCAATTTTGGGTCATCCACATTTGTAAAATGATCTACATTTGTATCCGGCCTTGCTATCTCTATGGGCCCGCCTCCAGGATCAGTTTCTAGAACATTTATTTTTCGAGGTGGAGATGGTGATTTCAGAAGGTACAGTTGCCACCCCCCTCCCCCAGTTTTTGGATGTTCTGATCTGAATGTCCCAGTTTTTCATAGAAGTTCCTTCTAAAATGCCACTTCACATAAGAACATAAGATATGCCATACTGGGTCAGACCAAAAGTCTATCAAGCACAGTATCCTGTTTCCAACAGTGGCCATTCCAGGTTGCAAGGTTCCCAAAAGACATCTAGATTCCATGCTGCTTGTCCAATGGGTAAACGGTGAATTTCCCCGGTCCTCTTTAAAAGTGGATTATGGAATTTTCCTCCAGGAACCTGTCCAAACCTCTTTTAAAGGAACCACAAAGAGAGCACAGGGCCCTCGCAGAAAAGAAACCAAACACAGGAAACGAGTGGCGTATGGCGGTCACAGGTGCCTTTATTCATAAAGGAGTCCCCCTATGCGTTTTGGCAGTTGCCTTCTTCAGGGGGTATGCAGGGGTATGCAGGTATGCAGTCTGTGGAGTCCTTTTGTGTAACTATATTTCTTGCGAGCAGTCGTGGCTTGCTTCTTTTTAGAAGAGCGTAACTCTGACATCACGACTGTGGATAATACATTAAAAAAAACCCTCCCAGTGTGCAGTGGCAGCCAAGAAAGCAAATAGAATATTAGGAATTATACGGAAAGAAATGGAGAATAAAACCAAGGATAATATAATGCCTCTGTGCAATGAATATTGTGTGCAATTCTGGTCGCCACACCTTAGAAAGGGTGGAGTGGAATTAGAAAAGATACTTGAGTGTTGAAGCTTTGCCCTTATTTAATTATTGTGGCTGCAAGGTTCACCCCAACATATATAAAATGCACAGGACCCTCTTTCAAACAAAGTACTGTGCCACTGAAGTAAAGTAGAAATTTTATTGTCAGGTCTGTAAAATCACAAGCTTTGCACTGGTAAATAAAACTTTAGCAACTACATCAATAATATACATGTGAATACAATTTGTTAATTTCAAGATAGCAAAGCACCTGACCTCTATATCCAGGTCCTGGGGGGCGGAGTCTAGCATCACTCGCATAAGAGGTCTGCTAGAGTCTGCACACCCACTTGGTTCATTGTCTTCCCTTATATATTTTCCCAGAGCAGCCTTTTCCTAACCCTTCACCAAGTGTTTTGTTGTTTGTGTGCTTTATTCTGTCCTTTGACAGTTCTCTCTTTCTTCTCACACCTGCAGTTTCACATCCTTTGACTTTTTTACATGTTCCCTTGTGCTCCCACCTCTTAATATACTGTGAGTTTTTACTTTTGGAAATGTGGTCACTAATTCTGCTTAAGGGTCTGACAATGCTTTAGTCAGTGACATTAGGTGCTGGTAATTATGTCACCCCTACCCACTCCCCATTGATTTTATGTAGTAGCCTTTTCTGCTTGTTTCTGCTGCATAGGTGGGCGAAAACATCTGCTATATGTTTTCCTCACACTTCTCATGTCTTTCTTTTCCATTCCTTATAAGGGATTCCGCTACAGGTCCACTTTCATGACTACTTCTAGACATAGCATTTGTTAGGCCATCGGGAAATGCGGCCTAAAGTGGGGTTCACCCCTCTTTATTCCAATCATTCCCCTCTCGAAGTCCACTTTAGCACCGCTCGAAGTGTCGCAGGGCCACCAGCTGGAACCCAGGTGGAATGAGCACAGCAGCATTAGTAGTACCCAAGTTATCTAAGGATGTAACTGGCAAGATCTGCCCATATTGGTCATTGGGATCATGAGGAATTAGTGCAGTATATTCAGATGCCACAGTGGAAGGGGTAACATAAAAGGTCAAGAGCCACCAAAATGGTAAAGGGGATGGAAGGATATCCCTATAAGGAAAGGCTTAAAAGGTTAAGGCTTTTCAACTTGGAAAAGAGACAACTGTGGGGAGATATGATAGAGGTCTATAAATTAATGAATGGAGTAGAACAGGTAAATGTAGATCGATTGTTTATGCCATCAAAAAGTAAAAAGACTAGGGGACACACAATGAAGCCACAATGTAACCTATTTAAGACTAATAAGAGAAAATACTTTTTCACTCAACATGTAATCAAACTCTAGAATTCATTACCAGAGGAAGTAGTGAAGGGTTTAAAAAACATTTGGAGAAGTTCCTGGAGGAAAGGTCCATAAAACATTATTAAAGAGGATCCGGGAAATCCACTGCTTGCCCTGGGACATGCATTGTGGAACCTGTGTGTCTTTTTGGAAACCTGCCAAGTACTTGTGACCTGGATTGGCTACTGTTTGAAACAGGATACTAGGATTGATGGACCTTGGTCTGACCCAGTATGGCATTTCTTATGTTCTTATGTTGCTGCACATGAAATAAGGGGTATGTTTACTAAACCATCTTAACGTCGCAGCGGTGGTATTATCGCATGATAAGTGACGTTATCACGTGATAATGTCACTTATCGTGCGATAACATCACTTATCATGCGATAACATGGCGGCGGCGTTAAGGCACACTAACGCTGTGAAATCTGGGTCTGAAGGGTGGAGTAAGGCTTCCCAGAGGGTGGAGAGAAGGGGTAAATGGGCAGAGAGTGGGAGGGGAGAGGCTCCAGGCACACTAACGCTGTGAAAACCGGGTCTGAACACTAACGCCAGTGAAATCCTCGCGTTAGGCACATTTGCAGGAAAGAGAAACCATTTAAGTCAGCAATGTGCAGCAAAGGCAGGGAAACCCAGAAAAGTGATAGTTGTGATACATGTGCAGGAACCAAAAAGACAAATAAACATATAAAATGACCAGAACCACATTTAAAATCCCAATAACCAAGTTGCCCAATAGTGATATTAATGATAAACATAAAGCAACACTACTGACAAAGCGTAAAAATTAAGATATCATGTTTGGAAGAGTCTATGCTCTGTCCCCCTACAAAGTGAATGATCCCACAATGAAATAGCACTGATCAAGGTTTCTGTCATTTAGATTGGGCAGGTTTGTTATGGCGTGCACATGTGCAGCAACAGCAGAGTGGGCACATAGGAAAGGGCAACTGTACTGATGCTGTAATTGGGATACAGGGGGCTGCAGGCAGCACATGCTGTGGTCCAGCTGGGACACAGTGCAGACGAGGCAGATGCCTAGGTGGCACATAGGAATGCCGAAACTGTAAAGCAGCAAGACAGCAACTGACGAGGGTCCAACATGGGCACAAGTGTGTGTCCCACAGTGTCACAGGGGATATTACCCAGCAGGTACCCCCAAGGGCACATAATATTGGCAGGCGGTGCTGGGGGGAAGTGCGCATGTCCATGTAGGCACCCCTACCCGAGAACCCACACCATAGGCAGCTGCCTACTGGCACACTGGATGGCCTGGGACTGCATACCACCGGCATAAGGGCGTGTCAGCATGGTGGCGGAGGGGTGCTGGTGGCAGAGGGGTCAGTGGCATCTGCCCACAGCAGACAATGGCCAAGCCCCGTTTAGGTGGGTGCCATGCACTGCAACAGACAGGGTCTGTCTGACGAACAGTCATGGTATCCCCAGAGAATGATCTATCCCTGTGGCAACAGTATGGTGCAGTACACACAGCCAGTGTGTTCAGGAACAGAAGGTCACAAGTTCAAGTCCCAGCTGTGGCTCCTGCCAACCCTGTCCCCATATTTTACCCAGTACTGAACCATGGTAATAAAGATGGAACCTTTATTGCAGCTAAAATAAACATGCCTGAAACGCCTATATTTTACCCTACAGAGAATAGACACCATAAACATGTGCAATCCCTAGAGCAGAGTTTCCCAACTCAGTCCTGGAAGGCCAAACACCATTCAGGTTTCATGCTGACCCTAATAAATATACCTGTGCTGCATTTGTATGCGCCGCCCCCATTGTATGCAAATGTATCTTATGCATATTCATTAGGGACAGCATGAAAACCTGAACCATGTTTGGCCCACCAGGACCGGAGTTGAGAACCTCTGCCCTAGAGCAGCGGCCAACAGGGGCATAAACACCCACACCCACAGGCTCCACTATCCAAAGCCTCATGGAGAGTCAGGCTGCTGGGCCCTGCGTGGAGCAGCATCTCCCAATACTGGCACCTGCATACCTTAGCAATGTCGTCCTAAACTTGGGAACACATTCCACATATATCAAAAGGTTGCTATGATTAATGTCAGCTAACAAATCATAAGTTAAACACAATTTGTTGATAGAGATTCATCATAGCAACCTTTCTGATATCTGTGGAGTGTGTTTCAGTTATTGATTCTGACAGTGTTTACCACCCCTGGGAGTGACCCTAACAGTATTGAGTACCATAGCAATGCCCGCACTGTGCCCAGGACTGGTGTGGCGGCCAGGGCTGCCACAAACCTCTATATTTGCACAATGCTGGCATAGGTGTGGGAGTGTGTGTCTGTCTATCCAATGTGTTGTGGCTGCCTACACCTTACTGAGCCCACATTGCTTGCACTGTTTCCAGTGTTAGCCTGCCAGTGTGCATAATGAGGAGCAAGGTACTGTGGGTATGGCCCGGACAGGGTGGCATGGGCAGGATGCATTTGCACAGGGTATAGGGCAATGGCTGGGACATTGTAGCACCCGACCACCACCTGCATGGACAGGGTGGCCACAGCATGTCATGCTGGGAGGTCGCTCTCACCCTGACTGAGCAGTGACCATGGCATGGCTAGGTTCCCCCATAGTGCTATACAGTATTTCTCTCAAGTGATATTTATGGGTTCTCTTTTCTGGGGCCCAATCACTGATATACCTGCGTGGTGTGAGTGCTGACATCCCAGTTTTGGGTGCACACAGTTCATCCAGGAACATGCACTATGTACTAGCTAGCAGACTGTCTGCAGTTAGCATCTGTATGGCTGCACCACCTTGCAGGGTGCAGCAGGTGCACACTGACTGCCTTCTGCTGGTGAATGTCAGATTGTAGTGGGGCAGCTGAGCTGACTGGGCCCACTACCTATCTGCCAGTGGCCCTGTCCCAAGTGCAGATCTTCAGCAGCTGTCCGTTTGCCACCAGGACTGGGGTTGCTGGTCCCACAGCCTGTCCTCATGCACCTCCACTGCCCCCCTTGCAAAGGGTGAAAGTGCAGGTCTGTTGGGGCAGATCATGTCCCCCACCCTGCCCCAGAGAGGGTGGTTTGCTAAGTACATTGTCACCATGTGAGCCCTGACACACCCCTGCTCCCTAACCAGATGACCATAGCAAGCACAGTGGATATGCACTATGTTGTGTGCATCATGGTCCACAAGGACCAGACATGACTGGCAATTACAAATGGACACAGAGACCTCCTAAAGGTGTCTGCAACAAATACCTGTCACACATTGGCACTGATGGAGACCTGCAGCATAGCCCACCTCAACCAACCCGGGTTCTGCGGACCTAGTGCTGGCCACTCCACCTCACCCTCAGGGTGAGCACAGAACACACACATTGGCATGGCCTGTGGGTACTCTGTGCCAGTAACACGCACAGTCATTCCCCCCTACCAAGCTGACATGCCAGTAACACGCACAGTCATTCCCCCCTACCAAGCTGACGTGCTGTAGAGGTGCATACCCCATCTGGTGAGCAGATGTAGACTGCTGTTCTGCATGTGAATTGAATAATGGGTACTGTTGGTTCTATCCTATCCTGGTAGCCACAGCAGACAGTTTTATGGTGACGTGCACTCTTTCTGTAGCCATTGGTATGATAACTCCCATAGTGATGTAGCACAATGGTTAATGCAATGACATCGGTAGCAGAGGTCATGGGTTTGATTCCTCTCTGTTCCCTTTTTTTATGGCTGTCCTACACAACTACATTTCATTCGTGTAACAGTCATATCTGTGCAGATCTGTGCTGCCACCACATTATACACTCATCACTGTTGCCATCCATCCTTCTGTCCCTCTATATGTGTGTGCCAGCTGTGTGGCGCCTGCCCTAATGTGCAGGCTGCTACCCCAGGTCCTGCACTGGCACACCTTTCTGCATTATGGCTCTTCATGCTTGCCTCTCCTGTGTCTGCTCTGCATGGCACTGCTCTCCTCTGTCCTCCTGTCATTGCACTTATCCTGCCACCTCTACCTCCTCTGGTGGACACGTATCCCCATCCTCTGCCACACACTGTCATTGTTGCACTGTACATTACCATCACCCTGTACATCGGTACAGCTGTCCCCGATATGTTTGTCCACTTTACTTGCTGCCACGTGGGCTGCACGCAGATTTGGCTGGTCCATGAGCTCCGTCATCTACTTCCTTCCATCACTTGTTCATTGCCTTTCCTTGGTGCTCTGTGCAGTGTTATGGTTACATCTGTGTTTGAGCCATGCATTTCATGCTTGTGACTTTGGGGCACCTTTGTGCCCCTGGGCACCATCTCCTGTGTCACCTTGGCATCCCTGGGGCATCTTTCACGGCACCATAGGTTTGGCCAGCTTATGGGTGCCTTATATGCTGCCTTGGAGGGTGCCAACCTTTCCTGCCGCCCTCTGGGGCACATTATGACCTGCCTTGGATGACGTGGTGCTTTATGATGTGCCTTATGGTGCACCCTAAAAGGTGCATTAGGTTGCGGCACTGGGGTGAGGCTTTTTTGGCTGGCAGTTCAAATTGTTGGGATGTGTCTGACTGTTACAAGCAGGAAAAGGGATTACCTCAGACAGTGTTTTAACTGAGCCCATTGGGGGATCAAACTCATGACCACTGTATCAGCAGTCAATGCATTAACCATTGTGCTACACCTCTGTTGCTGTGTTTGTAGGTCAGCGCACCTAATTAAGGCTAACGAGCGTTAACGTGCCACGGCTCCCTCTATCGTGCGATAATGGACTTTATCGCGCAATAACCCAAAATGCTACCTTAAGACTGGAACGCCCACTACCTTATATGGCATTCGTCACAGTAAGACTGCAACTAACACCGGTAACATTAAGACGGTTTAGTAAACATACCCCTAAGAGTCAGAAGCTGCAACTATGTCTAACATACTGGGCCATGGAATATATGAAGCATGAACCAAGGGAAGCTGAAAGTGGTCGTGAATGAAATGGAATGTGTACAACTCTACCGGGCAGCAGCATAAATTCCATCCAAGCAGCCCCTGCAATACGGGTGGGCCCAGGCAGAAAGGGGGCCCACACGGCAAAATTACATGTGTTTGCTTCAATGCCTCCATTCCGGGCCTGGCTGTTAGCTCACAGACCAAAGTCTTGCAATAACAGCCTTACCACGAGACTTTGACCCAGGAAGGAACACCTCCAGGCCTGGAACAGAGGCACCGTGCCAAAGAAATTTAAGAAAGTTTGCTGCATGGCTTTTCTGCTGCTGCCGCTGCCGCTGCCACTGCCGCCGCCACCGCCAGAGAGCAGGGAAGGGTAGGAGCTGCTGCCACTGGAAAGCAGGGGGGGGGGGCAATGCTGCTGCTACCTCCAAACATCAGGTGGTGTGCAGCTGCCGCCATTGCCATAGAATGGGGAGGGTGCTGCTGCTGCCTCCAGAGGAGGGAGCAATGCAGGGGGACAAAAATAGAGGAGCTCTCAGCAAAACTTTGTTGGGGATGCCCACTAGAACATTTGCCACTGCTATTGGGTCTCAGCAAACTGAAATGGACTGGCATCGAGCACTTTGAATCTGATGATCTGGAAATAAAAGACAAAGCAGAAATGGTGTTGCATTTATAATTAAAAAGAAACTTGCAAGAACTGTAATGAAATGCAGTGCAATTAGTAAAAGCTTAATTTCTGTTTGTCTTCGAGGAATGTCCATCAACACAGCTATTTGGGTAAATGTGCCAATAATAGATGCAAAAGAAAAAGAAGTTGATCAGTTCTATGAAAGTACAAGTTGAAATTGACAGAACATGCAAACAAGATATATTGATAATCATGAGTGACTAGAACACAAATATTGGGAACAAAGAAGTTAAAGCGGTTAGAAGATATGGGCTTGGCAGTGGAAATAAAGCTGGATAAAGACTGATAGACCAACAGTCTATTCATTTCAAACACCTTCCTCCAGCAACACAAAAGGCGACTGTACACAAGGACTTAGGCCAATGGATTGTAGAAAAATCAAATTAACTACATTTCTGAAAGTTAACAATGGATATGCTCAATAGCATCAACAAAGACAAAAACTGGAGCTGACTATGGTACAAATCACCAGCTACCAATATATATAAACTCAAACTAAAACTAAAAAAGAGCAAGCCACTCATGAATGTAGCAAAATATGATTCAAGAGGGAAAAATCTGTGGAGCATGGCTCATGGAATGTTCCAACCCCTCTGTGTGTGTGTTATCTCTGTACATGTCTAACTTAAAGGGGAGAAGGGAGAGTGTAACTTTGTCCATGGCTTTCCCCCACATATTTCACCTTTCCAGAAGTAGCATAGGGAATACTGGCCGGCCTAGTTCTGGGTGCAGCAGCATCAGATTGTGTGTGGCATGGGGCGTGTGCAAGCACATTTTATCTAGATAGAGCACCAGGTGCTGTCCATTCTAGATGAAACCACTACCCTTGAAATCAGCCAAATGGATACCTCTCACTCCGCTGTTAGAGAATATATGTACTTGTCAATGTTGTACTCTATTAGGTGGGTCCTCCTGCCTTGCTGTTTTCTAGCAAGTCTCGCAGCCTGTGGTTTTGCACAGTTTCCCTCCTCCCAGTGTGAAGGCCTCCGACTCAGAGCTGCTAAGGTGTGGCCTGCTTGAAACTATTGCCTTAAGGCTTCTCTGACACCTGACTGCAGGGGGTGCTATAGTAACCAAGAGCTGATATCCTATTCTTGATGGAAGGGTGTGGCTGGTGGAGGTCCAGGTCTCAGAAGTCTGAGGAACAACCTGAAGTAAGACCACAGGATGTACTGTGCAGACAAAGCTGCTTAGTGCCCTCATAACAAGCTGCTACTGTGCATAATTCCTGGGCTTCTGCTCAGGGGTCTCATGTACACAGGGGCGGCCCAAGGGGGGTGCGGGGCCATGTGCGGAGACTCGGTGCGGGGCCTCATTTGTATAAGTGGCCTTATTTGCATAAATATTTGCATAAATATTTGCATAATGCTAACATACACTAACTTTTAGTAAACATGTCTCTTAATGAGTGTATGGATAAAGACAGACTAAAAGATTTCTACATTACTATAATCCAGTGCCAACCGCCAGGCACATTAGGAACTACTACAAACACTGCCCATTTAGAACTCATAGCAAACCCGCCGTATCCTAACAGCACTACCAGGACTCACAAAGCACCATACCCTACCTATCAAAAGGCAACACTGCAAATATTAAACCAATACATTTCAGAGAACAACAATACATGACCTACTGGGGAAAGAGAACAAGTGGCAATGTCAAATAGGAATTACATAAATAGAATACCTCAGCTCAGTTACACATGCAGAACACCAAACAAGGAATCACAATTTAGAAACAGGAAGGCAATAATTAAACTGGGAACCCCAAAAGCCAAACTTGGAATGTACAACAACACTGTAGAAATAAAACTATAAATTAATTTCCTCTTGTACAAAACAAAGCGCAGACGTTAATGATGCACATTTCCCAGAGCTTTCATATTCCAGTTAATAAATTCAAAATAAAGAGATATCTTTCTACCTTTTGTGCATTTTTTTTCAGTTGCAATTGCTCCAGCCACTTTCTTCTGGTTTCTTCATATTTTCTGCTAACTCTCCATCATCTGCTGTCCATTTCTCCTTTCTTCTCTCTTCTAGTTTTTTTTCCATTCTCTCTCTACATCTGCTTTAACATACTAATCTTTCTCCTTTTGCTCTTTCCTCATTCCTATTTCATCCACTCAAATTTTACCCCTCCATCCTCAATCCCCACTTACTCTCCGAATACCCGGCCAATTGTAGATTTTTTATCCCTCCCACACAAAATATTTGTCCCCTCTCCATTTTACTCTCCCAGCCCCATCCCATTCTAATCCTCCCCCAACATCAGCTCCCTTCTAGTTCCAGCCTCACCCAGCATCCGCTCCCTTCTAGTCCCTGCATCAGCCCATTTCCAGTCCTAGCCCCCCATCAGCCCATTTCCAGTCCTAGCAGCCCCCCAACCCAATACCAGTCCTAGCCCCCCCCCCCCCCATCAACCCACTTCCAGTCCTAACCCCCCATCAGCCCACTTCCAGTCCTAACCTGGCGGGCCCGCGCCTGAAGGCCTCGCCAGAGGGCCCTTTGGCGTGGCCCTTAGGCGCGGCACAGAGGCGCACAAAGAATGCCACCAACCAACATTTCCTCCTCCCCGAAAAGCCACGCTATATCCAACAGTCACCTCCACCACCGAACCGAAGATCAACGACCACACCGACTGTACAAGGAAAAAAAACCTCACCACTCCGGAACCCCAGGCGAGGCACGAAGCCAAGCAGCAAGAAACAACCAAAATAAACAGCAGCGCCGACAGCATCACAGGAGAACCCAGCAAGGAGCAGAGCGAGGCGAAGGACGTCAGAACCGCAAGTAGAACTCTCACAGTACATCACACATTCCCCACCACCAAGCTCACACCTCCACTACACACACCCCAATAGATCAGACCCTCCCGCCGCGGGTCAGGCTCCCTCCACGGGACAGGCTCCCTCCACGGGACAGGCTCCCGCATCAAGACGCCCTACGCAGATCCGGCTCGCCCTCCATGGGACAGGCTCCCGCACCAAGACACTCTACACCAGTGGTTCTCAACCTTTTTTGTACCGTGACCCCTTTTACCGTTGGTCAACTTGTGGTGACCCCCAATGATAAAATCAAATGCGTCTCTCTTCCTTTACCGTTAACGCATTGTCGCTGTAATCATTTGTTGAATTATTAATATATTATAGGCCTTTGCAATATGTTTTTATTTATAAAATACTTATTTAAATAATCAAAACAACAAGTAACAATATTTGATTTCAAAATTATGATGATTTTGTAGTCAAATCACTAATATGAAATAAAATTATTTTTTCTACCTTTGTTGTCTGACCAATTTATTCTCTGATCATGCTGGTCCCGATCTGAGGCTTCTGCTTTCCTGTCTTCTCTTAGCTCTCTTTCTGTGGTCTATGGTCCATCTGCCAGTTCTTATCTCTTTTGTTTTCTTCACTTCTTTCCATCAGCCTATTTCCAGTCCCAGTAACCCTCCCCAGTATCAGCCCCTTTCCAGTCCTCACTCCCAGTACCTTCCAATGTCAACTTGCATTCCCATGACTGCCACTGGTGTCCATTCCCTTCCAGTCCCCTCCTTCCCCACTGATCAGTCCCTTCTAGTACAAATACCATGGCAGCCCCTCTCAGATCCACTCCCTTTCAGTTCCATGCTCCCATCCCCTTGTATCAGCCCACTTGTAGCCTTAGCCCCCAGTTTTCTTCCAGGGTCAGCAGCTCTATCCTCCCCTCCCCACAATCAGCCCATTCCCAGTCAAAGCCCCCTAATCAGCTCACTTCTAGTGCTAATCCCCCTCAACCCCATTACCAGTCCTACCCCCCCCCCCTAATCAGCCCAATACCAGTCCTACCCCCCATCAGCTCATTTCCAGTGCTAGTCCCCCCCTCAACCCCATTACCAGTGCTAGGCTCCCCTAATCAGCCCATTTCCAGTCCTAACCTCACTGATCAGCTCATTTCCAATGCTAGACCCCCATCAGTCCATTACCAGTCCTACCCCCCCTTGATAAGTCCATTCCCAGTCCTAGCCTTCCCTAATCAACCCATTACCATTCGTAGCCCCCCCATCTGCCCATTACCAGTGCTAGCACCCCCATCAGCCCATTATAATCCTAACCCGCACTGTCTCTCGCCTCTGTCCAGCATGTATCCCGGCTGTCCAGTATGTCCCCATGTCTCTCCCCTGTGTCCATGCCAGCCTCCTCCCTCCATGTCAGCACCCCTCCCTCCATCCATCCATATCAGCCCCCTCCCTCCCTCCCTCCATGTCAGCCCCCATCCTTCCATCCGTCCATGTCAGCCCCCCTCCCTCCATCCATCCCTCCATGTGAGCCCCCCCCTCCATCCATCCCTCCATGTCAGCCCCCATCCTTCCATCCCTCCATGTCAGCCCCCCCCCTCCCTCCCTCCCTCCCTCCCTCCATCCATCCATCCATCCATATCAGCCCCCATCCCTCCCTCCCCTCCCTCCCTCCATCCATAGCAGCCCCCCATCCCTCCCTCCCTCCCTGTCAGTCCCCCTCCCTCCCTCCCTCCGTTCAGCCCCCATCCTTCCATCCGTCCATGTCAGCCCCCCTCCCTCCATCCATCCCTCCATGTCAGCCCCCATCCTTCCATCCGTCCAGGTCAGCCCCCCACCCTCCCTCCCTCCCTCCATCCATATCAGCCCCCATCCCTCCCTCCCTCCCTCCCTCCATCCATCCATATCAGCCCCCATCCCTCCCTCCCTCCCTCCCTCCCTCCATCCATCCATATCAGCCCCCATCCCTCCCTCCCTCCCTCCCTCCATCCCTGTCAGTCCCCTCCCTCCCTCCCTCCGTCAGCCCCCATCCTTCCATCCGTCCATGTCAGCCTCCCTCCCTCCATCCATCCATCCCTCCATGTCAGCCCCCATCCTTCCATCCGTCCGTCCATGTCAGCCCCCATCCTTCCATCCGTCCATGTCAGCCCCCCTCCCTCCCTCCCTCCATCCATCCATCCATATCAGCCCCCATCCCTCCCTCCCTCCCTCCCTCCCTCCATCCATCCATATCAGCCCCCATCCCTCCCTCCCTCCCTGTCAGCCCCCATCCTTCCATCTGTCCATGTCAGCCCCCTCCCTCCATCCATCCATCCATATCAGCCCCCTCCCTCCCTCCCTCCCTCCATGTCAGCCCCATCCTTCCATCTGTCCATGTCAGCCCCCCTCCCTCCCTCCCTCCCTCCCTCCCTCCATGTCAGCCCCATCCTTCCATCTGTCCATGTCAGCCCCCTCCCTCCATCCATATCAGCCCCCTCCCTCCATGTCAGCCCCCATCCTTCCATCTGTCCATGTCAGCCCCCTCCCTCCCTCCCTCCCTGTCAGCCCCATCCTTCCATCTGTCCATGTCAGCCCCTCCCTCCCTCCCTCCCTCCCTCCATCCATCCATCCATATCAGCCCCTCCCTCCATGTCAGCCCCCATCCTTCCATCTGTCCATGTCAGCCCCCTCCCTCCCTCCATGTCAGCCCCATCCTTCCATCTGTCCATGTCAGCCCCCTCCCTCCCTCCCTGTCAGCCCCATCCTTCCATCTGTCCATGTCAGCCCCCTCCCTCCCTCCCTCCATCCATCCATATCAGCCCCCTCCCTCCATGTCAGCCCCCATCCTTCCATCTGTCCATGTCAGCCCCCTCCCTCCCTCCCTCCCCCCCCCTCCCTCCATGTCAGCCCCCCTCTGTCGATGTCAGCCGTGTTGCAGGTTGTCTGCCTCCCTTCTAATGCAGCCGCGGCTCTCTGCCTCTTAGGGATCCGCGGCTGTACCTGTAAAATCATTGCGGAGCCCTTCCTGTCTCGATGGGCTCCATGCAGCATTGTCCCGCCTCCAAAGGAAGTTGTTTACCACTTCCTTTGGAGGCGGGACAATGCTGCACGGAGCCCGTCGAGACAGGAAGGGCTCCGCAACGATTTTACAAGTACAGCCGCGGTTCCCTAAGAGGCAGGGAGCCGCGGCTGCAGAAGAAGGCGGTGAGTTTGCCGGAGTTTGCTGCTGCCGCCGAGAAGCGGACTCGGCAGCAATTTGTGCACATCTTAATTTTTTTTTTAAAACTTGGTGGAGGCTAAGCGACCCCCGCTAAATCCTGTGGCGACCCCCGTTGGGGTCGCGACCCACAGGTTGAGAACCGCTGCTCTACACAGATCCGGCTCACCCTCCACGGGACAGGCTCCCTCCACGGGACAGGCTCCCGCACCAAGACACCCTACACAGATCCGGCTCGCCCTCCACGGGACAGGCTCCCTCCACGGGACAAATTCCAAGGCGCCCTCCACGGGACAGGCTCCCTCCATGGGACAGGCTCCCGCATCAAGACGCCCTACGCAGATCCGGCTCGCCCTCCACGGGACAGGCTCCCGCATCAAGACGCCCTACGCAGATCCGGCTCGCCCTCCATGGGACAGGCTCCCGCACCAAGACACTCTACACAGATCCGGCTCGCCCTCCACGGGACAGGCTCCCTCCACGGGACAGGCTCCCGCACCAAGACACCCTACACAGATCCGGCTCGCCCTCCACGGGACAGGCTCCCTCCACGGGACAAATTCCAAGGCGCCCTCCACGGGACAGGCTCCCTCCATGGGACAGGCTCCCGCATCAAGACGCCCTACGCAGATCCGGCTCGCCCTCCACGGGACAGGCTCCCGCATCAAGACGCCCTACGCAGATCCGGCTCACCCTCCACGGGACAGGCTCCCGCACCAAGACACCCTACACAGATCCGGCTCGCCCTCCACGGAACAGGCTCCCTCCACGGGACAGGCTCCCGCACCAAGACGCCCTACACAGATCCGGCTCGCCCTCCACGAGACAGGCTATCGCACCAGATACAGCTCTCTCCAAACAGCCAACAGACGAAGACTTAAGAGAACAGGCATCACCTTAACAGAACATCACAAAAAACCAACATGCACGCCACATACCTCCTCCCACTCTACCTACTCGTCACACAATTCCTCCCACCAACCACACACCACCACCACCCACAAGCAAACATAACATGGCACCCACCAACTGTATTACCATATGTAGAACCACAGCACACATACAAAGAGACACTCAGAACCTCCCAGGCAAAGCGACCAAACAGACACAAAGCAAACTCCCACACCTGCACAAAGGAAGCACTTGTAACAGCAACCTCCTCAACAAAGACAACAACGATCGAGCTCATAAATGCCAGATCCGTCTGCAACAAGATACACACGCTTGTAGACCACATTGAAGAGCGACAGCCCGACATAATATGCATCACAGAGACATGGCTCAACCCAACTGACAACGTTCTACTCAACCAACTAGTACCAAACAACTACTCAGCGTACAACTGCCCACGCACCCACAAGCGTGGAGGAGGAGTCCTGATAATAGCGAAAACAAAACTAAAGTTCAAGACACAGAGCCTCACCGATACACAGCAATGTAACACAATTACCATCAAGAACAAGAGCATTGCAATCTGCCTAACATACAGAGCACCCAGAGCTCCACCCGACGAACTGGCCTTCACACTCGAAGAAGCCTGTGCCATAACAACAAACAACAAACCAGCGCTGCTGATTGGAGACTTCAACCTAAAGTCCACCAATGTCAAAGACGCAGAGGCCTTCCTTCATGCAATGTCCTCACTCCAATTCACACAAATAATCAATGCACCAACACCCAGACATGGATCATCCCCAGACCTCATATTCGCATCCAATTACCTAACATCAAGAGACCTGATTTCTCCACCCACCATTACCCCAGTGCCATGGTCTGACCACTACTTAATCGAGACAAGGCTGCGGTCACAAGAGGACCAGACAAACGAAAGAGCAAACATCTCACACTCACAAAGACGATTCAAGTGTTTCGACAAGGACGAATTCATACAGGACACAATACAACACCTGAACATTACTACAGACGACCTGGAGGAACAAGTTTCCAGCTGGAACAGCATTTTAGCCAACGCCGCCAAACCATCCGATGGCGGGACCGAGAAACAACACCACAACAAGAGACAAAACAAACCATGGTACTCAGCAAAAATACGACAGGAAAAGAGGGAACTCAGGAAGATTGAACGGAGATGGAGAAAAAACAAAACAACTGCCGACCAGCATCTTTATCTAACGAAGCAAAAGCAATACAATGAACACATCAATCAATCAAAGAGGGATTTCCACACAAACATGATAAATACTTCCATCAACAAACCCAGAGAGCTTTTTGAAATAGTAAAAATAGTAAAAATCCTCACAAAAGAGCAAACAACAGAAGGGGAAGCACAAGTTGATCCACAGAAATTCGCCGACCACATCAAAGACAAATTTCACTCCACAGAACAAACAACGCCTAGTAGGACCACAAGGACGGACGTACACTCCAAAACCTGGGGCACATTCTCCTCACCCTCAACAGAACAGATATCCCACATCATCTCTACAATCAACACAAGCACCGCTCCTACAGACCCATGCCCAGTGTCATGGGTCAAAGCCACCAAATCAAGCCTCATCCCCACCATACATAAAATGGTACACAACTAACTCACTCAAGGACTCATGCCAAAGTAACTAAAACTTGCCTCAGTAAGACCAATCACAAAGAAAACAACTCTCGACAAAAAAGCAGCATACCGACCAATCTCCAGCATACCCTTCCTCGCAAAAGTCATCGAAAAAACGGTTCAACTACAACTTCAGGATCACATCGACAAACACGAAACACTTGACGACAACCAACACGGATTTCGACCCAACCACGGTGTCGAAACGCTACTGATCTACCTCTTCGACAGCATCCTAAGAATAATTGACAACACTAGGAATGGAATCATAATGATCTTCATCGACATCTCCTCAGCCTTCGACACAGTGGACCACAACACGCTCCTGGAAAGACTAAAGAGCACTGGTATACACGGTATCACACTGAAATGGTTCCACTCGTACCTAACCGAAAGACAGATACAGGTCAAGGTGGGACACATCACCTCCCGACCCATAAAAGTCCGTCAAGGAGTACCTCAAGGATCTGCGCTCTCAGCACTCCTATTTAACATCTACATCCAACCAATATGCAACATCATGAAAGAGAACAACATTCAATACATAATCTATGCGGACGACATCATGATATACACCCCGATATCAATCGACAACCCGGACTTCTCTAAGATAACAGACTGCCTTACACAAATGACCAGTTGGTGTCAAGACAACAACCTCGCAATAAACTACAACAAGACTGAAGCTCTAATCATCACTCGGAACCAAAGCTTCATACACCCACCAAATTTCAGACTAACTTTCTTTTGGTAATGCGTTATATGGACTTCTAGGATAATCGTGCTGATTTTTCATCTTCATTTAAGATATTCCCCTGAAGAAACGTGAGGCGTGAAACGCTACGGCGCCCAGGAGATGCGTTGGGAAATTTTACAATAAACGCCAGTGAAAGACACAACAGCTTGGCACAGGGAAGTGCAATATCCGAAAATGCAAGTAGGCTCTGCAAAGCTTGACTGAACCTACAGTTAATACAGGGAAGTGTAACAGTTGAAAATGATAGTAAGCTTTGCAAAGCTCAGCTGAACTGCTGTTTCTCAGACAAAAAATATCTCATTATTTGGGAAAAGGAAATCGACCAATTCTGAAGAAACAACATTTTTAGAGTGCCAATTCTGTAGAAACAATTATAGAGACATTTATTATTTTATATAAAGGAAATGGAGAAATGAAAAGAGAAAAAAAGGAGAAAATTTTGCATTTCATGCATGTTTAAAATAGAGCGATTTAAACAGGTCATTGATGTGTTAAAGGCATCATACCGCACCATACAAGTAGGTCCGGTATACAGCCAAGTGTAACTCTGAGACCTGATCGCTGAAGTAATTAGAAGTTAGTCTTCGGTTAAATATTGGTGCTTATAATTATAATAGTAGCTATATAGCATAAAGCCCAGAAAAGTGACGTGATTCTATTTACAGTTTAACACACGGCTATTTTGCATATGCCCCCTTTCTGCATGCTGGTGCTAAAGTGGCACATTACCGGTGCGCTGCACAGAGATGTACACAGTTGTTAGCGCATGGCTTCAGAGCCAGCTTTCTGCATTGATCTCTTACATGGTAAGCCCTCCAGGGACAGGGAAATACCTATTGTACTTGAATGTGACTCACTTTGAACTACTACTGGAAAGGCGTGAGCTAAATACTAATACTAAATTAAAATTTAAAAATGTGTGCGCATAATCCAATGTCCCAAAACTGATGGAAAGTGAGCAACCGCCGAAAAAGATCTTTCATGGTGTATTGTCCCTGCTGTTCCCGCTCCTGAAAAAAGTGACTAGAAACTGAACAATGTTGAGTGAGGTGGCTTAGTTGGATTTAGCGCACACCTTTCCAGTAATAGTTCAAGGTGATTTACATTCAGGTACAGTAGACATTTCCCTGTCCCCGGAGGGCTTACTCTTTAAATTTGTACCTGAGGCACTAGAGGGTTAAGTGGCCTGCCCAAGGCCACAAATGAAATCAGGCTCCTATTTAGCCTGGATATTTGGTGCCTTCAAAATCTGGTACTCTAGGCAGCGGCCTATTTTGCCTATGCCTAAATTTAGGCCAGCTGCCAGCATAAACCTCTGAAAGAACATCATTTCAGCTTGTTTCTTAATGTCTTGTCTGCAGAGCCTGTGCAGTGAATTCCTGTCGGTAAAGTCTCAGGAGCTCCCCCTCCCTCCCTTCAAATAGGTTCAACACACAAAGAAGACAACTACTGCCCCAGAGCAAGCCACATGTCAGGAAAAGGACCACGCCTTAGTGCCCTTTGGTGCAGAAGAGCTGCATGTTATCTAAGCAGTCAAAGTGGACTTTCTACAGGATGATTAATATTATATTACAAGGGGAAAAGAAGAAATTGTAGGAGAGGAGGTAAACATATCTATTTTTCATGATTGTCACCAAAAAGATTGAAGTCACCGTTTGGGTGATATATGATAGAAAATAGATAAAACATTGATGTCAGGGTATGAATATTTCAAGAGGGGTGCTGCGCATTGTACACCCTCATTCATTCTTTAACCAGTGGTGAATAACCTTGAAAGACATATTATATGATTCTGGTGTGGGAGATGATTGTTCCTATGGTGAGAAGTGCAAAGGGAAAGAATCAGGAAATATTATTTAAACCTGATGATGTTATCCCACAAGGAAAACTGGAGGTTGAGGGAAAAGAACAAATCCATTACGATTGCTGCATACAATTGCAGTAACACCCACCAACATTCAGCTGCTAAGCTACTCTGCGTTATTGATCAATTTGGAGTTTGTCCTCATCCAGCAAAGCCTCTCTCCTTTCACTGCCTAGTTTTCCAGTCTACAGTCGTCAGAGAGTCATCACAAAAAGCATCCTGCTTTTTACATATTTTATACATCTACCTTCCCATTTTTGTCGAGTGCCGATTTCGTCTTATGCGGTTGACAATACAGGTTACAGCTTACTGTAGTTACTTCTAATGCAATTCTGTGGTTCACCACTAGCTGTCGCTTTAAGAATGGCGCCAAGCCTTATGTTTCACCAGCATTGTGAAAACTACTCCAACAGAATGTCTAGCCCCATTTCCCCAACAACAGGGGTGAGGATGATCAGTAAGGGTGTGCATTCATTAGTGCGCACTCAGTTTGTTAGCGTGCCTTAAAAAATGTAGTACATGCTAAACTTGATTTAGTGCATGCTAACCTACAAATTAAAGTGTGTTAAGTCAATTTGTGTGCATTAAAAAGCTCTAATGCAGATTTTTAAAAAATTCTTAACACAAATGTGTGAAGCAAACTGAATAAAGCCTGAAAATTAGGGGAAAAAAACAAAAAAGAAATCAAAAACATTTGTCCTGTGCCAGGGCCCAAGGGTTTCTGCCACCCTAGACAGAAACCTCAGTCTTGCCCCCCCCCCCCCCCCCCCAGAGCTGCCGCCACTACCTATTCCATCTCGGGAGGGGGAGGTGGGCAGCAGCAGTGTTAGTATTTCTAAAAGCAGCGGCTTTTTGCCGTTGCTTTTGGAAATATTGCCGCTGCCCACCTCCCCCCAAAAAGAATTGGCAGCAGCTGGGGGTGGGGGCAGCACAGCCACCCATGTGTGCTGCTGCCACCGCTGATCACCCGGGAGGCCACCTAGTTCATCTAGTGGATGGGCCAGCCCTGCCCTGTACATATCCCTATTGATCGGGGATTCCAGTTTGTGGATGCTATCTAGCCGATGGCGTTAAAGCTTCACTGTATTGGCACCCAGCTAAAGAAATGTGTTGTGTTAAATAGCTCTCAGTTCATCGGCCAGCAGTATCCAGATTTTTCAAATGATCAGTTTATCAACTAATTGGCTAATCTTTCTCTGTGGGTCTTCTTTAGAGTTCATTCATATATTTTTCCTCCACATTCACACCTCGCTTCAGTTCAGCCCCCTCATCCACCCTTGATTTGACACCCTGTTCTGAACCTGATGTGGTTATTGTATGTTGTGTATGCTGGTGACAGTCAAGTAGCACTAAATGAAATAAAAAAACAGTGCACTTGTAACTCTGATATTCTTTGGAATTAGGATCCTTCTAGTACAGTAATGCCCCTTTCAGCATCCATCTTTTAGCAGATCATGCGTCATGCATGCCTTATATTTATCAGGTCATGAGTGTACAGATTTCCAGAGCCACCAAGTTAGTCAGATCCAGGAGGGGGATTTTAGGTCAGTCCAGGATTTCCTGGTGCATTATGGGACCTGCAGCACTGATTTCAAAAGGTAGAATCAGGGACTGCAAATACCAGCCTGCTTCAGGATGTACAGTAAGTTTTAAAAAACTGGGCTGGCCAAATTGGATAACCTGGATAACTTGTCAGTTCTGGATTGCTAACAAAGGTCTGCACACAAACCAGGGCGAATGCTCTAAGTGAATATTTATCCTTGAGATTTCTCCCCCCCCCCCCCCCCCTCCAAATGTGGATGGCTTTTTGTGCTTGTGGGACTCTTGGGCTCTATTGTTTTACTTTGCTCTTCGCCACTCCCAGAAGCTGCCCCCCTAGGTGACTGCCTAATGGTTAAGATGGGCCTGAATATGATCACTCGGCCAATTCTACCAATAGGAATCAAAGACCCTCAATGAGGAACTTTCAGAAACTTTAACCACTACCATCTCCAAGGAACAAAAGAAATTCAGAAATGTAAAAGAAGGATCTTAGTGGTTGCTTTAACTGTCATCTTTATTATTTATTTAAAAATAACTCTAAAATGTTATACTGCTTCTATACTGCACTGAAATTAGGCAGGTTTTGATCTCCTCAATTTACAGGGGGATTACCATTTGGCTCTTTTTTTTTCAGTACAAGCTGATCTGCATGGAGCAAGTTTACAAAAGGGCACCTAGGTAAAGGCTGCCCAAACATGCCTAATTTAAGTCTATTATATAAAGACAAGTAGTCATCTAGTTGTCTTTATAAAATACTAGCAGACATGGCAGGGATTGTGCCTTAAGTTAAGGTGTAGACACTACACCTGCTGTACAGTAAGTATAAATGAAAGTGGTAAAGTTCGCAAATACACATGTAAATTAAAGTATTTTACAATTAATGTGCATACTTGCTACCAGTACACAAACACCCTGAGAGACTAAAAGAGCTACACTTCTGAGCTCATACTTTATATTACCAATTAAAATACATACAGAGTACTCTGGATAATAAGAGAACTTACCTGTTAAAAGTTGAAAGTTCCTGTACAAAGAAGTATATTCATAGTAAGAGAGAAACTGTAAAGAGTATCCTAAGGAGAAAAACTGAAACACTTGAGTATTTTGTATTCAAAGACTACTGTGAACAAAAGAGAAATATTGAATATTGATTTACTTCTGAATTCTAAAGTGCAACCGTGTATAGATACCTTTATTGATTTAACTTGTTTAACTAACTGGTAAAATTTCTGAATCCCTCTTTAAGCTTCTTTAAGAAGTTATACGAGCTTAATAAATTTTTCTGAAAATTCTATTTATAAGGTATTCTGTGTCCCATTCTTGCAAAGTTTACCCTATCACAATAATTGTAACATCACTTTGGTACAGGCTTATCAAAATTAGTTTATTTTTCCTCTCAGTCTTTCTCCGCCTAACAGTGGAGCTGGAAGGGACGAGGTTAGTGACTTCTGTAAGTCTCTACCTCAGAGAGGCATCAGACGTTTAGGTACCCACTTGACCCACTGGACTACACTGTAACATCCCAGGTATTGTAAGAGTCTGGCCACACCCTTCTCCGGGAGTGGGAGGCTACATTAGGGCAACTACCTGATAAGTATTCTGAGTGAGTGACCCGCTATTCCCTGACTAGAGTTCTGGGGAGGCCCTTCCATTTTGGCTGCCATGGGGGGAAGGGCACCTGCTCATTTCAAGCCTCAGGCAGCAAATCATTTTGAACAGTCCCTGAGAGGCAGCGGCTTCTTCTGCTGACCACTGCCAGGGAGAAAGAGTTGGTGGTGGAAGGAGATGAGCAGTGCAGTAGAGGCCTGAACCATGACCCAGGCTTGGTAGAGGAAAAGGAGGAGCCGGCAGTCTATGGGAGAGGCTGAGCAGGCCAGGTCAGAAGCCCAAGGAGACTGGGCAGCAGCAAGCCCCAGAAGGATGTCTATCTTGGCCGTGGACCTGATACAATTAAAACAACTGCAGCAATGGAGCAAAATCAATGAAGTGAAGGGAAGTGCTGCATAGGAAGTGAGGTCCGGTTGTAGGGGAAGGGAAAAGATACTGGAGCTACAGGACACAGAGGAAGAGTAATATCGAGAAGAAGGAGAGGGGGGAGGTTATAGGCAGAGGGATGAGGATGCTGGACACAGGGGAAGGAGAAAAGGGAGATGGAGAAGAGATGCTGGAATTGGGGGTAGTTAAAGGGAGATGGACATTAAAGTTTTGCAGGAAACAAAATCTGCTGTAGAATCTATATGGATTGAAATTCCATGTAAAAGGGGGAAGGCAATGGCAGTGGGGGTGTACTATCGAGCGCCTGGCCAGAATGACCAAATTAATGATGAAATGCTCAAAGAAATCAAGGAAGCTAACAAAAGTTACAGCGCAGTAATAATAATGGGTGATTTCAACTATCCCGGTATCGACTGGGTCAGTGTCACGTCAGGACATGCTAGGGAGATAAAGTTCCTAGATGAAATAAATGACTGCTTCTTGGAGCAGCTGGTTCATGAACCGACCAGAGGGGAAGCCATATTAGACCTAGTCCTTACTGGAACACCAGATCTAGTGCAAGATATAAGGTTGTTGGGGCCACTTGGCAATAGTGATCATAGCATGATCACCTTTGATTTAATAAGTGGAGGAGGGATAGTAAGGAAATCCACAGTACTACCTTTTAACTTTTGAAAGGGAGACTATGATAAAATGAGGAAAACAGATAAGAAAAAACTAAAAGGAGCAGTTGCAAAGGTTAAAGACGTACATCAGGCTTGGCTGTTGTTGAAAAATACTATCTTGGAAGCCCAGACCAGCTGTATTCCACGCTTTAAGAAAAGTGGAAGGAAGTCCAAAAAACTGCCAGCATGGTTTAAAGGTGAGGTCAGAGAGGCTGTTGTTGCCAAAAAAGCATCTTTCAGGAAATGGAAAAAAGAGCCAAATGACGAAACCTGGAAACAGCACAAGCACTGGCAAGTCAAATGCAAGGCATTAATAAGGCAGGCAAAGGGAGAATTTGAGAAGAAGCTTGCTGCGGAAGCAAAAACGCAAAGTAAAGACCTTTTCAAGTACATTCGTAGCAAAAAACCTGTGAGTCAGTCGGTCCATTAGATGATAAAGGGGTTAAAGGAGCACTAAGAGGCGACAAGGCGATAGCGGAGAGACTGAATGAATTCTTTGCTTCAGTCTTTACTGAGGAAGATGTAGGGATGTTACCCATGACTGAAGTGGTATTTAAAGGTGCGGAAGAATTGAAGGAAATATCGATACATCGGGAAGATGTATTACAACTATTAGATAAACTGAAGAGTAGCAAATCACCTGGGCCAGATGGTATACATCCAAGGGTGTTGATAGAACTGAAATATGAGATAGCAGACCTGCTATTAGTAATCTGTGAACTATCATTAAAATCATCTCTAATACCTGAAGATTGGAGGAGTGGAGGAGTAGCCTAGTGGTTGGGGCAAGGTACTTCAGGCCGGAAGGTCGGGGGTTCAAATCCCACTAGAGGACAGCAACCTTGGGCCAGAAGGACTGGGGTTTCTAGTCCCACAGGTGCTCCTTGTGGTCTTGGGCAAGTCACTTAACCCTCCATTGCCCATGTTCCCTGTAAAATAGTTATCTCCAAGTTATAATACCCTGTTCAATGTAATTTCAGTTTGTTCAATGTAAACCGCACTGATGCAGAATAGCGCGGTATATAAGAGAATGTAAATAAATAAATAAATAAATAAATAATGTAACACCAATTTTTAAAAAGGGTTCCAGGGGTGATCCGGGAAACTACAGACTGGTGAGCCTGACATCAGTACCGGGAAAAATGGTAGAAACCATCATAAAGAATAAAATTACTCAGCATGTAGATAGTCATGACCTAATGGGAGACAGCCAACATGGCTTTAGACAAGGAAGATCTTGTCTTACTAATCTGTTATGTTTTTTTGAAGGAGTGAATAATCAGGTGGACAAAGGTGAGTCGATTGATATTGTGTATCTGGACTTTCAGAAAGCCTTTGACAAGGTCCCTCATGAGAGACTTTTGGCAAAACTAAAGAGTCATGGGATAGGAGGCAGTGTACTATTGTGGATCAGGAACTGGTTAAAAGATAGAAAGCAGAGGGTAGGGCTAAATGGCCAATTCTCCCAATGGAGAAAGGTGAATAGGGATCTGTGCTGGGTCCACTGCTTTTTGACATATTCATAAATGACCTGGAAAGTGGAATAATGAGTGAGGTTATCAAATTTGCAGATGACACAAAACTTTGCTTATGCCTCTCTGCTCTTGAGTCAGGAACACTATGAGAACAGGGAGTGTCACACACTCTAGCTTCAGTGCTAGCTCTAACAAACTCCCGTTGAACAGCTGCACGCTTAGCCTGGCCCTTCTGAACTTCACCCTTGTGAACTCTGTTCCTTTGGGCTTGCTCACATAGGATTCTTTCACTTACTCCTTCTCTTGGAGCTGATCCTCTCAATAGAGCTGTTCCTCCTTGTGAAGACGTTCCTCTGTCTCTGTTCCTTCTCAGGTCCTTCTCTGCTCCTTTCTCTGCTCCTTTCTCTGCTTGCTTCTCTGCCTTCTCTGCCTTGCTAGCATTCAGCTCTGGCTTATAAAGGAATCTTTCCTTAAAGAGTTCCGGGGTCATTCCCAGGTGCAAATCATTAGCCCTCTTAGGCTCATTAGCTCCTGTATGGTCATTCCTGCTCCCTCTAGCTGTGCCTGGAGGTAACTGCACATCTAGATTCCTAAAAGAAACAGGGTTTCTTTTCAAGATACCCACATCATAACAACGTGCAGGACTGTTTGCGATTCTGATCTCATGGGGCTAGACATGCCCCGCGGGATCAGAATCGCGATCCCCGGACGCACAGAGGAGATCTATGTCTGGAACAGAATCGGGCCCTTATTGTCTTGCACTTTTATTGTTCTAATCATGTTGATTCCAGTCTCTGGTTTCTGCTTTCCTGCATCTTCTCTTAATTTTTTCCAGGGTCTCAAGTCCATCTGCTACTTCTCTCTTCTACATCCATCTCTGACATTGATCTTTATTTCAACTTTCTTCCATTTATGTTTTTTATCTCTCTATGGATTCAAATTTTTTCCTCCTTACCATCTTGTCCTCAATCTATTACTCTTTAACCTTAATCACAACCCTCCCATTTCCCATATCACTCTCTCTTTCCCCAGTCTATCACTAATTCTCCCCTTTCTCTCTTCCATACTGTGCCCAGTTTCTCCCCCCTCCCTGTAGCTCTATGAACATAAGAACAAAAGATATGCCATACTGAGCACCCATATTAGTACACTTTTAACACATATAGTATTACCCCTCTTCTCAAGTCACTTCATTGGCTCCCTATCTGTTTCCACATCCAGTTCAAACTTCTCCTGCTGACCTATAAGTGCATTCACTCTGCAGCTCCTCACTACCTTTCCTCTCTTATATCTCCCTACACCCCCCTCAATAACTCCACTCTTCTGGCAAACTGCTTCTATCTGTGCCCTTCTCTTCTATTGCTAACTCCAGACTTCATTCTTTTCACCTTCCTGCACCTTACCCCTGGAACAAACTACCTGAATCTGTACGTCAGGCACCTTCTCTGACCCTTTTCAAATCCAGGCTGAAAACTCACCTCTTTGCTACCGCTTTTGGATCTTGATTCACCCGATCCCCTTGCGTTGTCTGCCTTGACTAGCTTGTAAGCTCTGATGAGCAGGGACTGTCTCTTATATGTCTGTGCAGCGCTGTGTATGTCTTGTGGGGCTTTACAAATGCACAGTAGTACTAGTAGCAGAAGTAAAACAATTTGGCTGTACTTTTAAAAATGCTAAAATTGTGACGTTTTAAGACACCACAGTCATTCAAAACCCATTTTTTTTGGAATCCCGGGGCTAGAGCCTTTAAAACTTTTAAACTTAGAAAATATATATTTTTAAAATCAGGACTAGGCCCCGATCCCCACACTTTCAAATGCTTCTGATTGCCATCTAGATCAAAATATCCAGTTAAAAATACTTCACAGAGCTTACTAGCCCTTCCTCAAACTACTTCACCCACCAGAACTTTAAATTGGTATTTTTTGTATTTTTGAACATTTAGAAGGCTATGAGCCCTTTAAGAATGGCTCCTACCCCCACATAAGGCCTCCAACAAGCCTACAGCCTGCACAGAATGACAACACGTGCCCCACACATCTCCAGCCAAACGTTCCATTCCTGTAGCACTCTGACATCTGTAAGCACCATAACACTCATAGCCTGCATTAGGGATAGCTCTCAACCACCAGAGATGCCACAGGCCAGCCTGATGACAACTGCCGTGATGCAGTTCATCAAAGGCCCGTGCCCGCAACTCCCCTGTAGCCTTTTCCAAAAACCACAGGCCGCCGCTGGCTCACCAGAGCCAAGAGCAGCCCTTGGACGCGCCTCTTCTTTTTCTTTTTAAAACCTGTGGCTGCCAGCTCTCCTTGGCTGCTCCTGTAGCCTGACACTAAAAAAAAAACCATTGCGGCTGCAGACTGCAGCTACAGGAGCAGCTCCAACCAGAAAAAAAAAACATCTGGTTTCATTGGTCCTTACTGAAGAAATGCCAACCCTAGCATTTCCCTCTATTAGACACCACTATCATCATTCCATACCCAAAATATTATCCAGATTTTAAATTTGGAAGTTTTGTAATAAATACTCTGGTCATTTTCCATTATCAGGTCTTCTGAACCTTCAAACAGACAGAATATCCTCTGTCATCCTTGGAAGTGATAGTTCCTCTAAATCTGCTACCTTATTTTCTAGTCGCAACATCAACCATAGGCTTTCACTTTCCTTCTCGTTAGTCAGCCCTTCCTCACCTGGAGATTCACAGTCTTTTTGACTTGCAGGTACCTCATCTAAATGATTTGTCTCCTCCTGGATTAGATCATTCTCTCCCACCTCCCAGGGTACTAATTTTAATTGATCCTTATGTAATACCCTACTTAACCCTGATTTATTTTGAATTTTAAACACATTATTACAAGAACCAATTATCTTTGAAATTTGGTAAGGATCTTCGTCCCACAACAATTCCACTTTATGCCTAGATTTAAACCCTTGTTTCTGCACAAGCACCCAACCTACACTTTCCAATGGAATTTCTCATGCTTGTTTGTGCTTTCAGACCTGCAGAAGCAGACAAATCATTTGCCACTTCTCGAGCTTGTTGTAACCTCTCCTGATGTTTCTGTAACCAGTTATCCATGTTTTGGATTTCAGAAGTCACATCTTCTAACACAAGCAAGTCTGAAGGTAGTAAGATCTATCTTCCCCAAAAGAGAAGCTGGAGCATATCCCGTTGACGAATGAATTGAACTGTTGTAAATTTAGAAACATAGAAACATGATAACAGAAAAAGACCACATGGCCTATCTAGTCTGTCCTTCCATATCAACCACTACAACAGTCCGCTTTTTTCTTTTAGAGATCCTCTGTGTTTGTCCCATGGTTGTTTGAATTCAGATACTGTCCTCATCTCTACCACCTCCACTGGGAGACTATTCCACAGATCCACCACTCTTTCCAAAAAGAAATATTTCCGCATATCACTCCTGAATCTATCCTCTTTCACCCTGATCCCATGTCCCCTTGTAGCAGAGCTTGCTTTCAATCAAAAGAGGCTCGCCTCCTGTGCATTTATGCCACAGAGGTATTTAAACGTCTCAATCATATCACCTCTATCCTGCCTTTCCTCAAAGGTGTACATATTTAGATCCTTAAGTCTGTCCTCATATGCTTTATAATGAAGACCACTAACCATTTTAGTAGCCACCCTCTGTAGACTCCAGCTTGTTTATATCCTTTTGAAGGTGCGGTCTCCAGAATTGCACACAATACTCCAAATGAGGTCGCACCAAAGACTTATACAAAGGCACTATCACCTCCTTTCTTCTGCTGGCCATTCCTCTCCCTATGCACCCAAGCATCCTTCTAGCTTTTGCTGTCGCTTTTTCTACCTTTTTAGCTACTTTTTTTTTTCAAAACTTTATTTTATTCATTACAGACAAACTTACAAAGTTGAACAACACACCATCTCCGGGGGGGGTGAACTCTTATCCCCACCCGGAGTACAACTCCATGCAATGAATACAATATTTTATAATAGTTCCCCCCCAATCTCCCTCCCCCACACCCCCCTCCCCTCCTTCCCCCCCCGCACACCCTTCCACCTCAACAGCACTATCGCTCTATCGTATTGCCCGCACGCCCCTTGGGCTCCCTCTCTTAATGGCCAATATGTAGAAGCTCGTTCCGACATCTGGCACCCAGGGTTTCAATATAAGTGCCCCATATCTGAATGAAGGTGGTCCATCGCTTGACACTGCCCCGTGCGTGCCACCGCTCCATTAACATTACCTGGTGGAAACAGTTACGCCATTCCACAAACGTGGGAGGGCGTTGCTCCCGCCACCGGCGCAGAATAGGGCCCTTCCCCACCAGACAAGCCTTCCGCAGTAACAACCGATCAGTACGCCGGGTCGGGCAGGGGGGATCCAGCTTGTCCAGTATCACCAAGGCACCCGTCCAGCGTACCCGCGACTGCAACAATTCACTAATATAGGCCCGTATCCGAGCCCAGTATGGTTGGATATGAGGGCAAGCCCACCACATGTGCAGCAGATTGGCTAGAGGCGCTGAGCATCGGGGGCACCAGCCATCCTCCGTCAGACAACTACGTAGGGCTCGCCGTGGCGAGAAATAGGCTTGAATTGTATCTCTCGCCACTTCGCCCCGACCGCCAGAACAGCGATCCGGCACAAAGCTGCCCTAATGGTGCCCGGAGGGACCTCTCTTTCCAGCTCTGCTCCCCAAGCCGCCTCCACACCCCTGTAGTCCACCGGGGCGCGAAGGCCATCCAGGCGGGCTCTTAGGCCCACTATCGTGGGGGGGCTTCCTCCCCTAGTGCAAAAAACTCCAACAACTGTTCGGATCGCTCCGCCGCCAGCGCTTCCCGGGGTAGGGAAGAAATGTAGTGAGAGGCCTGTAGAAACGCGAAAGTATGCTTGGATGTCAAGTCATATTCCTGACTGAGGTCCTGAAAAGATTTAAAGCGGCCATTGGCCTCCACCAAGTGTCCTACTAGACGAATGCCTTTCCGTCTCCAGTCTCGAAACCCCCAGGACCCCGAACCGGGAGCAAATTGGACATTACCTTGCAAAGGCAGCCAGCTGGACGTCGTCCAGGGCGTCCCCCAGCGGGTGTTAAGGTACCGCCAGGTCCGCTGTGCAGAACCAAATAAAACACTGTTCACCAATCGACTGGGCAGATTTTTGGGCCGTGTATGTAATGCCCCTAATAATGAGAGGGGTGCTGCCAGCGCCTCCTCCATAAGTATAGGTGTATATACTCCCGTTTGCCCAAGCCAGTCTCCCAGATGACGTGCCTGACAGGCCAGGGCGTAGATGCCCAGGTCCGGTAGCCCCATCCCCCCTTCACGCCACTTCCCCACCAGTCGCATCAGAGGAATACGAGCCCGAGCACCTCGCCATAGAAATGTCCGGATCAGCCGTTCCACCTGCCGCAGATCTCGCTGATAGAGCCAGACCGGCAGGGTTTGCAACCAGTACAACAACCTCGGCAAGATCACCATCTTGACAGCCGCCACACGCCCTGACAAAGAAAGTGGCAGTGGCCCCCAGGCCCTCAACTGGGATCGTATACGATTCACCATCCAGTCCAAATTACTCCTGTAAAGGTCCCGTGGCTGCCTAGTCAGGCGAATACCTAAATAGGTAAAATAAGAGTTTGCCCACCTCAAAGGGAAACGACCCGCCCAGCTGTGTTGTAAAGACCCGGAAACATCCAAAGCCTCCGACTTTTCTCCATTAATCTTCAGGCCAGAGAAGCGGCCATAGGCCTGAAATTCCATCATCAACCGAGGTAGGGACTCCTCCGGTGACAAGAGGTGCACCAGGATGTCATCCGCAAAAGCCGAAAGAGTAAAGGTTTGGGCGCCGATCTGTACCCCTTGAATCCCAGGCAAGGCCTCTACCGCCCGAATTAGCGGGTCTAAAGACAAAACGAATAGCAGGGGGGAAAGCGGGCAACCCTGTCGCGTACCTCGTTCCAACGGGAAGTCCTCTGATAACACCCCATTACAGAGTATTCCCGCTATTGGAGCGGCATACAAACAGTCTATCATTGCACAGAACGAGGCTCCGAGACCATACCAGGGCAACAGCGTTTTCAGGTAGCTCCAATCGACTCGGTCAAAGGCCTTTTCCGTGTCAAAACTTATCAATAGAGAGGGCAGGTGCTGGTCGTGTACCCACTCCAGTGACGCTAGAATTTTCCGCATATTCCGTACGATATAGCGGCCCTTCACAAAGCCGACCTGGGAGCCATGAATTAAAACGTCTAGGTATTCCGCCAATCTATTCGCCAGCACCTTGGCGAAAATCTTAGAATCAAAATTCAACAAGGAGATCGGGCGGTATGAGGCAGGTAGCTCCGGGTCTTTGCCCGGCTTGGGAATCAAGGTGATATGAGCTTTGTTCTGGCCCCACCGAAAACCACCCTGTTCCACCCGTTTCGCGTACACCTCGACCAAAGCCGGACTAACCAAGCCATGAAGTAATTTATAAAACTCGGCTCCCAGGCCATCAGGTCCAGGTGCTTTATAGCAACTGGCCTTCGCAATGACCGACCCCACCTCCTCTAATGTCACGGGGCGCCCCAAATCCCAGCTTTGTTCCTCCGTTAACGACAGGAGATTCAACTGCCGTAGATATTCAGATGCCGCCGAGGGTAGATCACTCTCCTTTGCGTAAAGTTTCTGGAAGAAACCCCGAAATACCCTGGTTATCTCTGTAGAGTCACTCTGTAAACGTCCGTGTTCGTCCCGCAGTGCCGCCACCGTATTGGAACCACGTTGACCTCTCAAGCAGCTGGCCAACAGCCGCCCTGGTCTGTCCCCATGGCACTGAAGTCGGTGGCGGTAGTATAACAATGACTTCTTGGCTCTCTGGTGGAGCAACTCGTCAAGACTCACCCGGGCTTCCCATAGTTCTTTTTGCAGCACCGGAGACGGGGCCTGCGCTGATCGACATCGTAAATAAGATACCGCTTTTCCAATCTAAGAATCCTGTCTACCAACAGCCGTCTCCTGCGGGCCGCATATCCGATAATTTCACCGCGCATTACTACTTTGGCCGTCTCCCAGATCAGTTCCGGGTCTCCCTGATGTACCCGATGGACCTCAGCGAATTCCTGCCAGCGTTGTTCCAAAAATTTATGGAACTGTGCATCTTTGTACAATTCTAATGGAAATCTCCAAAGTCGCGATCGGTCTGCCTGTCCACCCCAACTCAGATCCACCCATACCGGCGCATGGTCGGATATTTCAAAAGGCCCGATCTGCGCTTCCCCCACTTTCACAAATAAGCCTTTAGAAAGCAGGATGTAATCTATACGAGAACTGGAGCCATGAGCCCTAGAGTGATGAGTAAAATCTTTGTCAGAGGGGTGCAGAACCCTCCAAGGGTCCACCAACCCCAATCGAGCCTTAAAGCGCTGCAACACGCGAGTTGCCGGTCCTCTTTCACGCGCCTCCCCGCCTCTGGTAGTGTCCAGATCCACATCCAACACACCATTAAAGTCGCCGCCCAGCACCATGGGTAGCTCGGGCATCTGTTCCACTTTGGAGGCCACATTAGCGTAAAAATAGGGGTCATGTGTGTTCGGGCCATACACCGTCCCCAGGATGATCGGCTGCCCTTCCAAGCGGCCTTGCAACAGCAAGTAGCGGCCCGCTCTATCACGTACTTCTGCTTCCATCACCCAGCGAACCCGCTTGTGGACCAAGATAGCCACCCCTCCCTTCCTCCCCACCGCCGGTGTCCCCCAAACCTGCCCAACCCAGCCGCGGCGTAGTTTGGCATGTTCCTCGGCTGTCTGATGTGTCTCCTGCAAGAAGGCTATATCGCAATTGTGCCTGGCTAACGCTTGCAAGATTTTATATCTCTTGATAGGGTGGCCTAAACCGCACACATTCCACGTAATGACTTTCAGGGCGGCAGGGCAGTGTCAAGCGTCCCATGACCGGTCTGCCATATTACTCCGGACGGGGCCCCCCCAGCCTGGAACCCCCTCCTCCCGCTCTCGGCATAAGGCCGCTGTAGAAGCTTACAGGGTGTGCATCCTACCCCTCCCCATCCCCCTCCCCCTCCCCTCCCCCGCTCCCTCCCCCCCCAATCCCTCCCCTCCCCTCATTCCATACTTTCCTACCCCACTCTTACCGCTCCTCCTTCCCATGGAACTTTCGGTGATGCGCTCCACCGCCCCCCACTTCCCTTGACCTCGACCCCCCCAGCCCTCCCCCACCCACGTACTAATGGCCCCCCACCACAGCCCGGATACACTCCTTCCCCCCCCCCGCAGTCCGCAGGCGCCGCTAGCGAAGCCACACAGGCGGAGGGAGGGACCCCACGATGCAATGCTCGCGTTCCCGGGATGTTGCAATTCTCCGGCACGCCGGCGTGCAGGCCATCCCCGTGCCGCCAGGCCTCACCGCCTACAGTCTTGGCGTTGAGCAGAGCCGCTATACAGCAGGTCAGCCTGGCCCACTGCCGGAAGGGCCACAGGCCCCCATAAAAGGGGAATAACAAACAAACCAACAAACCCCCAAAAAAGAAGGGAAAGAAAAAAAACAAAAAACACCGGCAGCTCACAACCTATGTCGGGCCAGGCCCCATTGCATACAAATAGATAATTTCCCTCTATGCCTCTACGCCCCTCCCTGGGTTTGTTGCATAGCGCTTGGGTCATGCTCAGTATTAGATATTATTCTCCCCCCTCCCCCACCCCTTCCACCCACGTGCAAAATTCCCTGCTGCTACTGGCCAGATAGAGACCCTCTCCCTCCCCTCCCAACCCGCTGGCGTGTTTCTGCACTGGTTGAAGACTACCAGTAATTGCCGCCCTTACCTGGCCCCATATCAGGCACCCCCTCTGGGTCTCCCCCAAGAT
The DNA here is from genome assembly GCA_033557465.1 of Ichthyophis bannanicus. NCBI lineage: Eukaryota > Metazoa > Chordata > Amphibia > Gymnophiona > Ichthyophiidae > Ichthyophis > Ichthyophis bannanicus. The sequence continues at coordinate 602,737,195 of CM066034.1, forward strand.
ACCCGGTGGTCCTCGGGAACACACCAACAAACGCCCCCTCCTGAGTCAAACCCCCCTCCCACTTCGCTTTGGTAACCACTCTCCCGCCGGCCGGGATCAGGCCCCTACCCTCAACCTTTTCAACCAGTTAAAATAACTTTATAACAACCCCCAACAAGATACAAAATATCCAATTCAAACCATACAGTTGAAACATTGTATAACTTACAGTATACCAAGTAACCCCTCCAGCCCTCTCGCTCGCTTTAAAGTTTTCTAGCCATAGGTCCGGGGGAGAAAGCCATTTTTAATGTCAGGGGACAGAGGGAATCCCCCTCTCCGAGCCGCAAGGGTCGCCTCGACATGCCGGCTACTCCCCTATCACTCCCAGCCATCGCTGGTGCGGTTGGCAACAGGCCCTGGACAGTAAAGTTCCTTCGGCGATGGGACCTCAGCTCTCTCCGCCTGCGATGGCAATACTGTCTACGAAGGGCTTCGCTGTCTCGGCCGACTCAAAGATCCTACGTTGGCCCTCATAGAAGATGTGAAGGCGCGCCGGATACTGCACCATGAATTTGATCCGGCGGTCAATAAGTCTCTGACAGATGGGTTCATAGGCTTTGCGGTGCTGACTCAGTGGCATGGAATAATCCTGCGCTATACGAATCCGCACGTTGTCCACCTCCAAACCGCCCTGAGCTCTCGCGGCCCGCAGGATCCGTTCTTTTTGAGGGAAGTGGAGGAGCTTCGCGAGGACCACGTGGGGTCGAGTGTCTCTCCCATTCCGGGTTCCCACCCGGTGGGCTTGCTCAATATGGATCGGGTCCCCTGCGGCCCCCTCCTGCAGTAATGCCGAGAACAGCTCCACCAAATACCTTTGCAAGTCCGTGTCTGCCACCGATTCCGGCACTCCCATCACCCTCAAATTATTTCTTCTCGACCTGTTTTCCAGGTCGTCCAGTTTGGCCTCCTGGGCCCGTAGCTGGGACTGTAGTGTGTCTACCGTTTGCTGTAACACGGTAGTAGTGTCCTCAACCTGCCCCACACGATCCTCCACCTCCTGCAGTCTTTTACCATAAGACTCCACCGAGTTTTGCACGGCATCTAATTTCTCCCGAATGGCTGTAAATTGCGTTGCCAGCGCCTCTGCTACCGCCACTGAAATTTCTTCCACTCTGGCTTGGGATGTTGGGGAGCTCGGCGTCGCCATTCCCTCCGCCATCTTGCTAGGACCGGGTCCCCAGTCTCGCTCCTTCTTTCCCGTCCTTAGTGCTGCCGCCATCCTTACTTCTCCAAATAATCAACTCAAAGTGAATGGCGGTGTGTAAGGCGCCCGTGGAAGTGCTGTGGGGAGGGTCGGGGAGCTCCGAAACGGTTCAAATAGCCGGTTTAAGCAGGGGACGGTCGGAGGACGAGCAGCACCCGACTACTCGCTCTCACCGCATCACCGGAAGTCCTCCCTTTTTAGATACTTTAAGATCATCAGACAGAATCATGCCTAGGTCCCGCTCGTCTTTAGTGGACAAAAGTACGTCACCCCCTATACTATATTGCTCCCTTGGATTGCTGCAGCCCAAATGCATGACCTTACATTTTTTAACATTAAATCCCAGATGCAAATTCTAGACCATTCTTCAAGCTTAGCTAGATCCCTCCTCATGTTATCTACACCTTCCTGGGTGTCTACTCTATTGCAAATTTTGGTATCCTCTGCAAAGAGGGAAACCTTACCCGACAGCCCTTCGCTCTATCACTAACAAAGATGTTAAAAAGAATCGGACCAAGGACAGATCCCTGGGGCACACCACTGGTAACCTCCTTCTTCTCAGAGTGAGCTCCATTTACCTGTACCCTTTGTTGCCTCCCACTCAACCAATTTCCAACCCAAGCAGTAACTTTAGGGTCTATCCCTAGGGTGCTCGGTTTGTTTATAAGTCACCTGTGAGAACAATGTCAAAGGCTTTACTGAAATCTAAATACACCACATCTAGGGCTCTCCCTTGGTCCAACTCCTTGGTAACCCAGTCAAAGAAATCAATCAGATTTATCTGATAAGACCTGCCTCTGATGAATCCATGCTGCCTCAGATCCTGTAATCCGCTGGACATCAGAAACCTCACTATTTTCTCTTTCAGCAGTGTTTCCAATAATTTACTCACCACTGAAGTTAAACTAACCGGCCTGTAGGTTTCAACCGCATCCTTACTTCCACTTTTGTGTAAAGGGACCACATGAGCCTCTCTCCAGTCCTTTGGCATCACTCCTGACTCCAACGAGGCATTGAAAAGGTCAGTCAGTGGAGCTGCTTGAACGTCCCCAAGTTCCCTCAGTATTCTAGGCTGTATCCCATCCGGTCCCATTGCTTTGTTTATTTTAAGTTCAGCTAGATTCTCATGAACACAGTCTTCTGAAAATTGTTCAAGGTGCCCCTCGCTTCTGTTCCTGTTTGTGGGTGCTTTCTGAGGTCCTGCTGTTGGTACTTCATCTGTGAACACAGGACAGAAATATTTGTTAAGCAATTCCGCTTTATCCTCATCAGCTTCTACATATTCCTCCCTTTCACCCTTGAGTCTGACAATACCACTTTTGCCCTTCCTCTTCTCACTAACATATCTGAAAAATGTCTTATCCCCCCCCCCCCCCAACCACCATTTTATTGCAATGGCTATTTCCTCCTCTTTTTGAATCTTTGCCTTCCTGACTACTTTGTTAGCTTCTCTAAGTTTTTCCAAATATAGATGCCCGTCTTCCTCTCTCTGTGATCTCTTGTATTTGGCAGACTTCTAGCAAGCGTTCAGACCAGTTGTATTTTTTCTTCTCATCAAAAGTCTTCAGAATCTGGTGCAGTGTTCTATTAAATCTATAACACCTGCTATTTCCTCTGGGATGGTAAAGTGTAGTTCTATTTTTCGGTATCCCATATGCACGACAGAGCTCTTTTATTATGGCTGACTCAAATACTCTGCCCCGGAATGAATGCATGTGTCTGGGTACACCATACACTTCAAACCACCTTTGGATCAAGGCCTTTGCAGTTGTCCTAGCTGTCTGATTTTGGGTGGGTATTGCCACTGTAGATCTTGAGAACATATCGGTCACCACCAACACACTCTCATAAGCTTTCTTATCCTTGTTGAATACAGTATAGTCTATAGCCAGAATTTCCAATGGTTCTCTGATGTCAAAACACTGCATCCTTGCATGTTCTCTCAGGACCACTTCTTTGGCCAATGTACATCCTTTACACAAACGTATCCTCCTGCAGCAACTGCAAAGTTCAGGGAATACCTGTTATACAAAACATTTACTGTCCACAAAGTTCACAATCCGCTAAAATATTTGGAAACAGCCAATTTGCAGGCAGTGGAATAGTGTTGGCTGGCATATTTTGACCCAAAAGTATTTTCTCTGGATATTTTTTATCTGTGATTTCCATAGCAAAGTGTCCTCTCCAATCATGAAATTCCTTCAAAATCTCTTTTTTAAGACTTTTAGGTACCACAAGCTGTTTTATTATCCTCCCATCTCTGGGACTGATAATTTTCCTAATAATCAAGCCATTCTCAATACACAATCTTTCATGCTGTTTCCAGTTTTTTAACTTCTGTCGTAGCTTTTACATTCAATGATTGGGGATTTTCTATTGCATCTATAATTTCTTTTAACGTTGGATCAGACAGAGAGGTACATAGACGAGACCTACAGGGATATAGTCCTGAAGTCCCACCTCCAGTCTGGCAGCATCCCTGTTGCCATGGAGGAGAGAGGTCACGTGACAGGAGAGCATCTCCCTGGTGTGGCAGGAAGTGATCCTGTAACTAGGACCTGTCCTCCAGGTGATGTAAACCCCTCTCGCACCGAGGAGGTTTCTCCAGGGCCAAGTGCCCATGAGGGAAGGGTTAGGACAGCAGTTATAGTTGGTGATTCGATCATTAGGCATGTAGATAGCTGGGTGGCTGGTGGACGTGAGGATCGCCTGGTAACATGCCTGCCTGGTGCGAAGGTAGCGGACCTCACACGCCACCTAGATAAGGTCTTAGATAGTGCTGGGGAGGAGTCTGCTGTCTTGGTACATGTCGGTACCAATGACATAGGAAAATGTGGTAGGGAGGTTCTGGAAGCTAAATTTAGGCTTTTAGGTAGGAAGTTGAAATCCAGAACTTCCAGGGTAGCGTTCTCCGAAATGCTTCCCGTTCCACGCGCAGGACCCAAAAGGCAGGCAGAGCTCCGGAGTCTCAATGCGTGGATGAGACAATGGTGCAGAGATGAGGGGTTCGGATTTGTTAGGAACTGGGGAACATTCTGGGGAAAGGAGGGGCTCTTCCGAAGGGATGGGCTTCACCTTAACCGGGATGGAACCAGGCTGCTGGCATTAACCTTTAAAAAGGAGATAGAGCAGCTTTTAAACTAGATAATAGGGGAAAGCCGACAGTCGCCCAAGAGCGCATGGTTCGGAAGAATGTATCCTTGAAGGATACTACAAAAAGCAGAGACGTTCCAAAAAAGAGTAAAGTAGCCCAAATGCCCTCGAGTATGGAGCAGACAGAACTTAAAGATCCCAAATTACCCATGTCTACCAATAGCCAAATTAATATGAATAAAATACAGTCTCTAAAATGCTTGTATGCAAATGCTAGAAGTCTACAAAACAAGATGGGAGAGTTAGAATATATAGCACTAAACGAGAGGTTAGATATGATTGGAATATCAGAGACATGGTGGAAGGAGGACAACCAGTGGGACACTGTGATACCTGGGTACAAACTATATCGTAATGATAGAGCTGACCAAATTGGTGGAGGGGTTGTGCTCTATGTTAGAGAGGGCATTGAGTCAGAAAGGATTAAAGTTTTGCAAGAAACAAAATTTGCTGTAGAATCTCTATGGATTGAAATTCCATGTAAAAAGGGGAAGGCGATGTCAGTGGGGGTGTACTATCGTCCGCCTGGCCAGAATGAACAAATGGATGATGAAATGCTCAAAGAAATCAAGGAAGCTAGCAAATGTTACAGTGCAGTAATAATAATGGGTGATTTCAATTACCCCGGCATCGACTGGGTCAGTGTCACAACAGGACATGCTAGGGAGATAAAGTTCCTAGATGAAATAAATGACTGCTTCTTGGAGCAGCTGGTTCATGAACCAACCAGAGGGGAAGCAATATTAGACCTAGTCCTTAGTGGAACACCAGATGTAGTGCAAGAGATAAGGGTGTTGGGGCCACTTGGCAATAGTGATCATAGCATGATCACCTTTGATTTAATTAGTGGAGGAGGGATAGTAAGGAAATCCACAGTACTACCCTTTAACTTTCGAAAGGGAGACTATGATAAAATGAGGAAAACAGTTAAGAAAAAACTAAAAGGAGCAGTTGCAAAGGTTAAAGACGTACATCAAGCTTGGGTGTTGTTGAAAAATACTATCTTGGAAGCCCAGACCAGCTGTATTCCACGCTTTAAGAAAAGTGGAAGGAAGCCCAAAAAACTGCCAGCATGGTTTAAAGGTGAGGTCAGAGAGGCTGTTGTTGCCAAAAAAGCATCTTTCAGGAAATGGAAAAAAGAGCCAAACGATGAAACCTGGAAACAGCACAAGCACTGGCAAGTCAAATGCAAGGCATTGATAAGGCAGGCAAAGAGAGAATTTGAGAAGAAGCTTGCTGCGGAAGCAAAAACGCGAAATAAAGACCTTTTCAAGTACATTCGTAGCAAAAAACCTGTGAGAGAGTCAGTTGGTCCATTAGATGATAAAGGGGTTAAAGGCGCACTAAGAGGCGACAAGGCAATAGCGGAGAGACTGAATGAATTCTTTGCTTCGGTCTTTACTGAGAAAGATGTAGGGATGTTACCCATGACTGAAGTGGTATTTAAAGGTGTGGAAGAATTGAAGGAAATATCGATACATCGGGAAGATGTCTTACAACTATTAGATAAACTGAAGAGTAGCAAATCACCTGGGCCGGATGGTATACATCCAAGGGTGTTGAAAGAACTGAAATTTGAGATTGCAGACCTGCTATCAGTAATCTGTGAACTATCATTAAAATCATCTCTAATACCTGAGGATTGGAGGATCGCCAATGTAACACCAATTTTTAAAAAGGGTTCGAGGGGTGATCCGGGAAACTACAGACCAGTGAGCCTGACATCAGTACCGGGAAAAATGGTAGAAACCATCATAAAGAATAAAATTACTCAGCATGTAGATAGTCACGACCTAATGGGAGACAGCCAACATGGCTTTAGACAAGGAAGATCTTGTCTTACTAATCTGTTATGTTTTTTTGAAGGAGTGAATAAACAGGTGGACAAAGGTGAGTCGGTTGATATTGTGTATCTGGACTTTCAGAAAGCCTTTGACAAGGTCCCTCATGAGAGACTTTTGGCAAAACTAAAGAGTCATGGGATAGGAGGCAGTGTACTACTGTGGATCAGGAACTGGTTAAAAGAAAGAAAGCAGAGGGTAGGGCTAAATGGCCAATTTTCCCAATGGAGAAAGGTGAATAGTGGTGTACCCCAGGGATCTGTGCTGGGTCCGCTGCTTTTTGACATATTCATAAATGAACTGGAAAGTGGAATAACAAGTGAGGTTATCAAATTTGCAGATGACACAAAACTATTTAAAGTTGTTATAACCCAGGAGGATTGTGGAAAATTGCAAGAGGATCTTGATAAATTGGAAGACTGGGCATCAAAATGGCAGATGAAATTTAATGTGGAGAAGTGCAAGGTTATGCACCTAGGGAAGAACAACCCAAACTATGGTTACACGATGCAAGGTTCCACATTAGGAACCACCACCCAGGAAAAAGATTTAGGCGTCATTGTGGATACCTTGTTAAAACCCTCTGCCCAGTGTGCAGCGGCGGCCAAGAGAGCAAATAGAATGCTAGGTATGATAAGGAAAGGAATGGAAAATAAAACAAAAGATATTATAATGCCTCTATATCGTTCCATGGTGAGACCGCACCTTGAATATTGTGTGCAATTCTGGTCGCCGTATCTTAAAAAGGATATAGCGATTTTAGAAAAGGTTCAGAGAAGAGCCACCAAAATGGTAAAGGGTATGGAAGGCTACTCCTATGAAGAAAGGCTAAAAAGGTTGGGGCTCTTTAGCCTGGAGAAGAGACGGCTGAGGGGAGATATGATAGAAGTCTATAAATTAATGAACGGAGTGGAACGGGTAAACGTAGATCGATTGTTTACCTTATCAGAATATGGAAAGACTAGGGGACATGCAATGAAGCTACAGGGTAAACTATTTAAGACTAATAAAAGAAAATATTTTTTCACTCAACGTGTAATCAAACTCTGGAATTTGTTGCCGGAGGATGTAGTAAAGGCTGTTAGTGTAGCTGGGTTTAAAAAAGGTTTGGACAAGTTCCTGGAGGAAAGGTCCATAAACCATTATTAAGAAGGGACCCAGGATATCAATGCTTGAACCAGTACAAGCATTGTGGAACCTGTGTCCCTTGGGGAAACTGCTAGGTACGTATGACCTAGATTGGCCACTGTTGGAAACAGAATGCTGGGCTTGATGGACCTTGGTCTGACCCAGTATGGCATATCTTATGTTCTTATGTTCTTGTCCGTCCCTCCAATCCTGGACTTCTAACTCATTTTCTGTTTGACCACATCTTATGCACCCATATACAACCTTTTAAAGATTTCTGGCTCAGAACTGAATTTAATTTAGCTCGGACTTCCTCGTGCTGTAATACTCCAAAATATTTTCCTTCATCCAGTTGTTCTTCCTCCTCTTTTTCCGGGAGTCTTGAAAGGATATCAGCATTTCTGTTAAATTTCTCTGGCTTATAGACTACATCAAAGTCATGCTTGGCCAGTTGTGCCAGCGCTGTTCCACTGCCTGCAAATTGGCTGTTTTCAAACATTTTAGCGGATTGTGATTTTTGTGGACAGTAAATATTTTTGTATAGCAGGTATTCCCTGAACTTTGCAGTGGCTGTCCATTTTAAAGCTAGCAACTCAAGTTTAAAAGCATTATAATTACAATAATTTCATTCAGAGCGCTTCAATCTCCTGCTTGCATAGGCAATCATGACCATTCTGCATTTGACTCAAAATTGCGCAGAATCCTTGGAAACTTGCATCTGTTGTTAAACTAAAAGAAAAAACAGGAAAAGCCAACACTGGAGGCCAGATGAGCTTTTCTTTCAAGAACAGAAATGCTTTCTGGCACTGTTCTGTCCACCAGAATGATTGTTCCTTTTTCCCCCTTTTTAGGTTTTGCAGTCAGCCGATGAAATGCTGCTGCTCTCTCGGCAAAGTTTGGAGTGAATCTTCAGTAGAAACTCACAAAGCCTAAGAAGCTTCTGGTTTGAATAACCATGGTGGGAGGTTTTCACTCCTGTAAGGACTTAAATTTCTCTCTACTTGCACTGATCCCGTCTTTTAAAACAATATAACCTAGGAATTTTACTTCCTGACAGAGGAGTTTACATTTATTGGGTTTCAGCTTCAAAGCAGATTCTTTTAAGTGTAAAAATACCAGCTCTAATCAATCTAAATGCTTGTCAGAGGAGGGCGCATATACTAATATATCATCTAGATATAGTAACAATATCTCGGAGACATATTCCCCTAAAACAGACTCCATCAGTCTTGAGAAACTGGCAGGCACATTACATAAGCCGAATGGCATTCTCATCAACTCGTAAAAGCCAAAAGGTGTAGTTATCACTGTCTTACATATATCTTGCTCCAACATTCCCATTTGGAAATACCCCGAGGTGAGGTCCAATGAAGAAAAACAGGTCTGACTTGACCAATACTTAATATGGTTTATATATCTCCGCTACAAGGATCTTTGGTGGTAATTGTATATCTTTTTCACCCCAGTTTAAAATTTGCATGGGCACAAAACCTCTATTTGGCCTCACCCAAACATTTGCCACAAGCAGTTTCTCAGGGAGATTTATTTCCTTTGTGGCAGTTACTAAGACATTACAGGCCTCCATCCCTCTTACGTTGTGACGAGTTTGTATTATCCTCTCCAAAAAGGATGGAATGTTATGCCTCTGGATTCCGGTGGTCTTTACGACACCCAACAGCTATTGTGGGTCACATTGTAAATACCTCTTCTGATTAACAATAGTATCAAGAATCCGGGCCACTCCACTCTTTTTGCTTTTAGGTAAGTCTCTTAGATCCTGGAAGAGACCTTCAAGGTATTGGAGAACGTTCATCCCCACTATTCCTGCAATTCTCTCTTCTACAGAGCCATCTTTGGTGAAATTGTCCTTCACAACAAATATACATTGGTTGGGGATTCTCTGATCCAGGCAACAAACTTCACCCTCTATATACCCCAGTAGAGGCAAATCTATACTGTTCACTGCTGTCAGTTTCACCCAGCTAGTGTCTCTGAAGTGTTCCAACTTTTCAAAGTTCTTGTAGAAATGACTGGCTATGATGATGGACACATTCGACCAAGTGTCAACAATACATCGTGTTTCCACTCCTCCGATGTTCAGTACCAACACTGGACTCTGTCTGATGGCTTTCTCTTTCAGTGCTTTCTACTCACTGCTTAATTCTCCATCCATTGTCTGTACCCATACTTGAGAATGGACTGTCTCCAGTGATTTCATGGGTTTGGAGTCTGTATTCTTAAGCCTTACTGCAACGTCTGAGCTGGTACTAGGGACTTGCCTCCATCCATTTACTTCTCTGTCAATCCCACCATTTCCTAAACCCACTGTCCTCTCACTCTGACAATATCGGGCTATCTGTTTTGGTTCTCTGCAATGGTAGCAGATGATATCTCTTCCTCCTGATCAAATGGTTGCCTCCAGGCAGACATCAATGGTCGGTTCTCTCTCCAACCTAACCATCTGTTCAGGGGCATCAATCTTTCCAGTTCACTCTGCCTCTTCTCTATCCAGCCTAACACTTTTACAATATCTTGAAGAATGGGGACCACCCCCCTCCGCCTCAGCTGCAGTCAACCTCACAGGTAGCTCACTCTTGGATCTTGTCAGGACTCTAACTGGTGACACTTCCCCAAATTGATAGGGTACCTGCTCCTCTTCCACCCAGTTTATTGTGGCTTGCATCAGCAAAGCAAAAGAAATAATTGAGTTTCCTCTATGCACTGTCTCATCTCTCTTCTTAATGTGTCATCCCACAATCCTAGGATGAACTGCTCTTTTATGGTCCCCTCAGGCTTTCCTAACCAGGGCTCTACAGATCAACAAACAGTAAGGATTGGAGGGTTTGTTTGTTTGTTTTTATTATATTACATTGCTAGCTCTCTGACTGGGAGCTCTTAAAAGGGTTTTTTGTATATTTTTTAAAGCAAGGTTACTTTCTTTTTGGTGCTTTAGGGGAACTTTCCTTGAGCACAGTAGGTTGCTGAACTCTAGTACCCTCCTCAGGTTTAGAAACTGCTAACACCTAATCAGGAGTTAGTGGGCCTGATTTCCTGAGTGCAGCTGAGGCCTGCATAAAAGGCTCCAGTGCCCTGCCCTGTTGAGGCTTTCCTAACCAGGGCTCTACAGATAAAAAACAGTAAGGATTTGAGGGTTTGTTTGTTTGTTTTTATTATATTACATTGCTATCTCTCTGATTGGGAGCTCTTAAAAGGGTTTTTTGTATATTTTTTAAAGCAAGGTTACTTTCTTTTTGGTGCTTTAGGGGAACTTTCCTTGAGCACAGTAGGTTGCTGAACTCTAGTAACCTCCTCAGGTTTAGAAACTGCTAACACCTAATCAGGAGTTAGTGGGCCTGATTTCCTGAGTGCAGCTGAGGCCTGCATAAAAGGCTCCAGTGCCCTGCCCTGTTGAGGCTTTTCTAACCAGGGCTCTACAGATCAACAAACAGTAAGGATTTGAGGGTTTGTTTGTTTGTTTGTTTTTATTATATTACATTGCTAGCTCTCTGACTGGGAGCTCTTAAAAGGGTTTTTTGTTTATTTTTTAAAGCAAGGTTACTTTCTTGTTGGTGCTTTAGAGGAACTTTCCTTGAGCACAGTAGGTTGCTGAACTCTAGTAACCTCCTCAGGTTTAGAAACCGCTTACACCTAATCAGGTGTTAGTTCCCTCCCTACCCACCCGGACTCCCACCCACCTCTAGTGAGCAGTCTTGCTTTATAGGGCACCTCCCCCTTTAACAAATCACAGAGAATTGGACCAGCACATCTTGAATATAATTAAAGAGATTTAACTGCTTTTTCTCTGAAAGGACAGCTGGGAAACCGGCTGGTACTTGGTAGATCTCTCTCTTTTGCTTTAACAGATACCTAAGCTCCACGAACAGAACAATGGCTGGGAAAAATCATATTGCTAAAGCTTTTGCCCCCATTACAGCTTCTGCCTCGGTCCAGACAGAGGTCCTAATACCAGTTGAAGGACCAGTTCCATGTGCAGGGTGCCTGCATGCTGAGGCTCTGAGGAAACAAGTGGAGGAACTCAGAGAGGAGGTGGCGAGGCTGAGGAGCACTCAAGACAGTGAGAAGTACATTGATGAGATGCTTCTTGCAGCAAACAAGCTCTCCAGCACAGGAGAAGATGGGTGCCAACAGAATGTCGATGGTTGGACACAAGTCACCAGGGCCTGCAAAATCACCAATCCAACTTCTCCAGCCCTTGAATTGAAGAACCATTATGCAGCCCTGGAAGTGGAGGAAGTGAAAGCATCCCTGGAAAGGGAAGAACCAGAGTTCAAGTACCCCAAAGTTGCAGAATCAGTGACCAGAAGGAAACGAAGGGTATCGGTGGTTGGAGACTCTCTTCTGAGGGGTACTGAGGTGTCCATCTGCCGACCAGACTTGATGTCTAGAGAGGTATGCTGTCTGCCTGGTGCCAAAATCCAAGATGTTACAGAGAGTTTGCCGAGACTCATCAAGCCCACTGACTATTACCCAATGTTGCTAATCCATGTTGGAACAAATGATACTGCCAGGTATACCTCGGAACGTATCAAAAGTGACTTCATGACTCTGGGACAGAGGGTGAAGCAGTTAGGTGCACAGGTGGTGTTCTCGTCAATCCTCCCTGTTGAGGGTAAAGGCCAAGGCAGAGAGGCTCGCATCCTGGAGATGAATGCATGGCTGCATGGATGGTGTCATCGAGAGCATTTTGGTTTCCTAGACCATGGGATGCTTTTCCAAGGGTTGCAGAGCAGAGATGGCATCCATCTGTCCAAGAAAGGTCAACGCATCTTCTGTAGTAGACTGACTAATCTACTGAAGAGGGCTTTAAACTAGATTCGTTGGGGATGGGTGAAGAAAGCCCCCAGGTAAGTGAAAGCCCCCAGGTAGGTGATACATTAAATACCTTTAAGGTAATGGGTAACAGGGGTAACATATGGAAAGCAGTGTGTATAAATGCAAGTAGCATGGGAAATAAGATCCCTGATGTTGAAGCTTTGGTGGAAGTGGCTGACTTGGATTTAGTGGCAGTTACAGAAACATGGTTCACAGAAAACCATGATTGGGATGTAACTATACCTAGCTATACTTTATTCAGAAAGGACAGGGTAGGAAGAAGGGGAGGAGGAGTGGCACTATATGTAAAAACTACTATTAAAGCTTTGGAATTACAGAGCTTAAAAGGGAGAGAGGAGGCATTGTGGGTTAAACTAGAAAGATGGAAAGAGAAATCTATTTGTATTGGTGTGCTATAGAAACCTCCCTCACGAGAGGAAGAGGTGGACAGAGAGTTAATTGAAGATATAAGCAGCATTTCTAGGAAAGGGGAAGTGCTACTGATAGGAGATTTCAATATGCCAGATGTTGATTGGCACATTCCTGCTGCAGTATCATCTAGAAGTAAGGAGATCCTGGATTCTCTACAGGGAGAACTATTCAGGCAATTGGTAACAGACCCCACACGTGAAGGGGCCATACTGGATTTGGTGCTTACCAATGGTGAAAGTGTTTCTGATGTTGTAGTGGGAGATCATTTTGCATCCAGTGATCACCAGATGGTGTGGTTCAGTACTAGGACTAGGGCTTTTAGAATCCATTCCAAGGTAAGGATCTTAGAATTTAGGAAGACTAACTTTGCGAAGATGGGCCAATACCTCAGGGAGTCGTTAGTGGGATGGGAACAGCTGGGGGATGTAGAAAAACAGTGGGCAAAACTGAAAGGGGATATTTTAAGGGCAACCAACCTTTTTGTTAAAATGGTAAATAAAGGCAAACGGAAAAGGAGACTGCTATGGTTTTCGAAGGAAGTAGCTGAAAAAATGAAGAAAAAGAGGGAGGCCTTCATGAAATACAAGAGATCACAGAGAGAGGAAGACAGGCATCTGTATTTGGAAAAACTTAGAGAAGCTAGCAAAGTAGTGAAGAAGGCAAAGATTCAAAAGGAGGAGGAAATAGCCAATGCAATAAAATGGGGGGATAAGACATTTTTCAGATATATTAGTGAGAAGAGGAAGGGCAAAAGTGGTATTGTCAGACTCAAGGGTGCAGGGGGGGGGGAATATGTAGAAGCTGATAAGGATAAAGCGGAATTGCTTAACAAATAATTTTGTTCTGTGTTCACAGATGAAGAACCAGGAGCAAGACCTCAGAAAACACCCACAAATAGGAACAGAAGCAAGGGACATCTTGAACAATTTTCAGAAGACTGTGTTCGTGAAAAACTAGCTCAACTTAAAGTAGACAAAGCAATGAGACCAGATGGGATACACCCTGGAATACTGAGGGAACTTGGGGACGTTCTAGCAACTCCACTGACTGACCTTTTCAATGCCTCGTTGGAGTCGGAAGTTGTGCCAAAGGACTGGAGAGAGGCTCATGTGGTGCCTTTACACAAAAGCGGAAGTAAGGATGTGGTTGAAAACTACAGGCCGGTTAGTTTAACTTCGGTGGTGAGTAAATTATTGGAAACGCTGCTGAAAGAGAAAATAATGAGGTTTCTGGAGTCCAGCGGATTACAGGATCCAAGGCAGAATGGATTCACCAGAGGCAGGTCTTGTCAGATAAATCTGATTGATTTCTTTGACTGGGTGACCAGGGAGTTGGACCGAGGGAGAGCTCTAGATGTGGTGTATTTAGATTTCAGTAAAGCCTTTGACACTGTTCCTCACAGGCAACTTATAAACAAACTGAGCACCCTAGGGATGGACCCTAAAGTTACTGCTTGGGTTAGAAATTGGTTGGGTGGGAGGCGATAAAGAGTACAAGTAAATGGAGCTCACTCTGAGGAGAAGGATGTTACCAGTGGTGTGCCCCAGGGATCTGTCCTTGGTCCGAATCTTTTTAACATCTTTGTTAGTGATATAGCGGAAGGGCTGTCGGGTAAGGTTTGCCTCTTTGCAGATGATACCAAAATCTGCAATAGAGTAGACACCCAGGAAGGTGTAGATAACATGAGGAGGGATCTAGCTAAGCTTGAAGCATGGTCTAGAATTTGGCAGCTGGGATTTAATGTTAAAAAATGTAAGGTCATGCATTTGGGCTGCACTAATCCAAGGGAGCAATACAGTATAGGAGGTGAAGTACTTTTGTCCACTAAAGAAGAGCGGGACCTAGGCGTGGTTGTGTCTGATGATCTTAAAGTAGCTAAACAGGTAGAAAAGGCGACGGCAAAAGCTAGAAGGATGCTTGGGTGCATACGGAGAGGAATGGCTAGCAGAAAAAAGGAGGTGATAATGCCTCTGTATAAGTCTTTGGTGCGACCTCATTTGGAGTATAGTGTGCAATTCTGGAGACCACACATTCAAAAGGATGTGAACAGGATGGAGTCAGTGCAGAGGGTGGCTACTAAAATGATTAGTGGGCTTCATTATAAAGCATATGAGGACAGACTGAAGGATCTTAATATGTACACCTTAGAGGAAAGGCGGGATAGAGGTGATATGATTGAGATGTTTAAATACCTCCATGGTATAAATGTTCAGGGAGAGAGCCTCTTTCAATTGAAAGCTAGTTCTGCTACGAGGGGACATGGGATGAGGGTGAAGGGAGATAGATTCGGGAGTGATATGCGGAAATATTTCTTTACGGAAAGAGTAGTAGATCCATGGAATAGTCTCCCAGTAGAGGTGGTAGAGATGAGGACAGTAAATGAATTCAAAAAAGCATGGGACCAACACAGAGGATCTCTAAAGGTAAAAAGTGGACTGTTTTAGTTGTTGATATGGAAGGACAGACTAGATAGGCCATGTGGTCTTTTTCTGTCATCATGTTTCTATGTTTCTATTAGGGTCTCTTGTAAGTATGACGATCAACTTTTCCTGAAGCTGATAGGCATATGCCTTGGTGGACTCTCCCATTTTCTGCTTTCTATCATAAAACTCCTTGATCCTCAGACTAAGATTAACTTTGTCCCCATACACTTGCAGAAGTAGATTAAATATAACTCTACTGACTACCCATGTTGTGGAGCCATGAGCTTCAACATTTCCTTCGCCTGGCCTTTCAGTTGATCCTTTACCATTTCTAGCTTGTCCTCCTCCGGCACGTTCAAGATTTTCAAAGCCAATCTCACTTTCTCAATGCACTTTCCACCATCAAATCCTCCAGCCGACTAGGGAAGCTGAAAAAATCAGATATGTTCTTCTCTCGCTGAATAACAACAGTTGTGATTACGATCTGTGCCTGCTCTTGGGGGGGGGGGGGTGGTATTTCTTGCTGAAGCCTCCGCCATCCTCAGGTAGTCAATATGTTTCTGAAGTTCTTCCATCTTCTTCTTCTTTCTTTTTTTTTTTTTAATTCTTTATTTTTGTTTTATAACAACAAAGGAAAGGAAGACATACAGCTAAAAGACAGATACATACATAGAATGAGATACATACACCAAAGTAAACCCCTACCACCCCCCTCCCCCCTGCTTCTTCTCTAGAAAACTAATCATTCCCGAAACGGGCGTGTACTGACATTATTGTGTTACAAAACCAAACGGTGATCTGAAAACATGATGAGTGTACATTAAACAGACATGTCGGAGCAATGAGCAGATTGTACATAATCATTGAGCATCTGCCATTTAGACAAGCGAGAGTGAGTTTGGGTATGGGGAATAGCTCTCCGAGATATCTGCTCATATTTACTATATAGGCAGACAAGGTTCCACCATTCGTTGACAGTAAGTCGAGAGCTATCCTTCCAATTCCTCGTGATTAAACATATAGCTATACCCAGCATGAAATCAAGGAGAAAGCGACCCTTCTTAGGAAGAGAGGGGACCTCCGCCACTGAGCGGAAGTCCCACAATCTTCCAAGAAAGAGGCTCGTGGAGGTGTAAGATAAGTTGAATACGACCCCAGACCCGCCCCCAGTAAACCTGTAGTTGAGGACATTCATAAATAACATGAGCAAGGGTTCCCACAGCAGTATGACAAGACCAACACTGGTCCCTAGCAGTTGTATGCCATTTGGCTATTTTTTCTGGAGTGTAAAAGCATCTATGTGCAAAAAAGAAGAGAGTTTGGGTAACTGAGGCAGATCGGGAAACCCGCACTACTTTGCTCCAGAAAAAGCTCCATTGCACAGGGGTTAAAGTGGTTTGCAGTTCGCGCTCCCAGGCTTGTTGGGCTCTACAAGTAGCAGTATCTGTACCCTGACATAATAGTTTATAAAAGCTAGAGGCTACCCCATGTGTACTACTAATAGAGTGAATTAGGTCTAATAGCCCGTCTTCAGTAGAGACAGAGGGTGGCAGGATTCGAGCACTTTTGAGGCAGTGTTGAAGCTGCATCAATTGAAAGTAATGTTTCGCTGGTAACGCAAATTCCTTTTGTAAATCAGAAAAGGTTTTCCAACGAGCTGCAGAGAAGAGCTGTTGGGGTGTCCAGATCCCCCTAGAGTACCAGGGTTTCCATGCTATCGTTCTATTTAGGACTTGAATTCTGGGGTTATTCCACAGCGGGAGTCCGTCCTGAGGACATACGTTTGGGCCCAGTGATAGAATGAGAGTATTAAAGGCCGCAAGAGTATCAACAATCATTGGGGGATGGCGGGTGTCTACTTGATGGGACATACCGGGGAGATGGATTAACGGAATTGGGTTACTAAGCTCCTCTTCTATGTCAAGCCAAACTGGTCTGCTGTCTGTCGAGGCATCTAGCCATCGGGCACCTTGTTTAAGTAAGAAGGCTTGATGATATTTGAGAAAATCAGGAAAGCGGGTACCCCCTAGTTCCTTCGCAGACTGTAGTGTTTGCTTAGCTATCCTTGGTGGTTTGCCCTGCCAGAGATAGCGGACGAGAAGGCCCTCAATATCTTTGTAGGTGTGTAGCGGGAGTAAGCATGGCAGCATTTCTAAAATATAGTTCACCTTGGGGACTATCATCATTTTCACAGTTTCTAGGCGGCCCCACCATGTAAGGGATAAGGGAGACCAACGATTTGTGAGCTCACGGACTTTGGAGACTACCTCTTTGGCATTAAAACTAATAGTGTCTTCTAAAGGAGAACAGTAATGGACCCCAAGGTATTTCACCATGCGGGATTGCCAAAGGAAAGGAAAGGCCTGCATGTCAGCCTCATGTACCCAGCGGTTCAGTGGGAATGCTACGGATTTGGTCCAGTTTATTTTATAGCCCGATAATTGCGAGTATCCATCAATCAGATCCAAGACAGCTGGAACTGAATCAAGGGATACGAAGAGCATAAGGTCATCTGCATATGCAGAGAGTTTAATCTCTCTGTGACTGAAGGGGACACCACGAATACGTGCAGACTGTCTAATAAGGAGGGCGAGGGGTTCAAGAGCAAGATCAAAGAGCATTGGTGATAGGGGGCAACCTTGATGCGTGCCTCTTTGGAGATTAAAAGGCTGAGACTTAATAGCATTTACACAAATACTGGCAACAGGTTGAGTGTACATGACTTGGAGGTATCGGAGGAAGCCCTCCCCAAAGCCATACCATCGGAGAACTGCAAATAAAAAGGGCCATTCTAGGCGATCAAAGGCTTTTTCAGCATCTAGGGAAAGACCCACCCAGGGGTGGTCCAAGTTGGCAGCACTGGAGAGCACATGGCACAAGGTCCGAGCATTGTCAGCGGTGGATCGGCCGGGTATAAAACCGCATTGGTCGGGATGGATTAAGGTGGCCATCCTGTCAGACAGCCGGGAGGCCAAGATCGTTGCGAAGATCTTATAAGCAGCATTAAGTAGGGAGATTGGACGATAGTTGGCGGTTAGCAGCGGGTCTCTGCCTTCTTTCTCAAATACTACCACATTAGCTGCAGAAAAGGATCCCAAAGAGGATGTATCTACCGCAAGGGCAGTAAAATAGAGTTTTAAGTAGGGTACTAAATCTGCACTAAACGTATTGTAGAATTCGGTCGGGAGACCATCAGGCCCGGCGGCTCGACCCGAGGCTGTGCGTTTTAGGGCAAATTGGATCTCTGAAGTAGAGAAAGGTTCATCTAGCGCATCCCTATCAGCTTCAGAAAGGGTCGGCCGCTGAATATCAGAAAACAATCGCTCGAAGGTCTCTGATGAGAAATCACATTCAGATTGATAGAGACGGGTATAGAAATCCCGAAAGAGTTCTACGATATCGGAGTCTGTGGTCAGTATGCCCCCTCCCTGTGGGGCTCGAAGGGCCGCTACGCGTTTGGCTTCTTTTTGACCTTTCAAGGCGTTGGCTAAAAGTCGACCGGCTCGGTTGCTTTCACGGTAGTATGTCCCTCGTTGAAGCTCAATACTCTTGGAAGCTGCAGTTGAGAGGATTGCATTATATTGAAAACGGAGACGCTGTAAGCGAACTAAGACGCATGGATCAGTACGGGAAGTTAGAACTCGTTCGCCTGCTTTGATTTGTTGATCTAGTATAAGTAGCTGCTGTTTGCGTTGTTTCCGCAGGCGAATTTGATAACTGGTGATCGTTGCACGAATGGCCGCTTTGAAACCCTCCCACCAAGCCCAATTTGCAGTATCCTGGGGTAAATTAAAATGGAAGTAATCCTGTATGGCTGCGCGAATTTCTAACTGGAACTCTGGCTGAGTTAATAGGGCTCTATCAAAGAACCAGGCCCCCGAATTCCCTTGGGTGCAGTAGTGTGTAATTGAAAAGAAATAGCAGCATGATCAGAAATATGTTGGGAGTGAATCTTTGCAGTGTCCACCTGAGGGACTAACAGTTTTGATATGAGAAAGAAATCTATACGAGACTGGGATTTATGAGGGGAAGAAAAGAAGGTAAAGTCAAGCTCATTGGGGTGTAGTAACCTCCATAGATCGACTAAAGCAAGATCTTTGATCACAGAGGTAAGCGTGGTGTGACTCTTGGGGGGACCACTTGTCCTAGGCGGCTGTTTGTCAATCAGGGGATCAAGAACTAAATTGAAATCCCCCCTATTATCAAAGAGGTATTAGCAGAGGCCTGCGCAACCTGAGCAATGGTAGCAAAAAAGGCAGGGTCATCCACATTAGGAGCATAAAGGCATATACATGTAACTTCAAGGTTACCTATCTTGAGGTGAGCTCTGGACCATCTACCTGCTGTATCTGAGCTAGTCGCAATAATAGTAGCATGCAGAGATTTCCTAACCAGTATGGCAACCCCACATTTCTTAGAAACGGCTGGAGAATAGGCGGCCACCATGTAAGGTTTAATATTGAGTTTAAGAGTTTCCTTCGAATTTAAATGCGTTTCTTGGAGGAAAATCAGATCCGCAGCTTCATGACTTAGATAGCTTAGGATTTTCTTCCGTTTTATCGGATTATTGATTCCTTTTACGTTCAATGATAAAATCTTACATGGTGCCATCGATCAGTAATAGACATTTTAGATAAGGGCGCTGGAAAACATACAACATAATCAGAAACTGTACAAAAATGATAGAATCACCGAGTCTGCTGACTAATACACCCCATATTGAAAAGTATGTACCAAAGTAACTTAGAGAAGAAGCAAAACCCCCAATGAAAATGGCGACCATATGTCTGCGGGAGGAGGCCCTAGAGAGGAAGATAGAAACATAAAAAAAAGAAAAAAAAAACACCAGAGTCCATAATTAACACTGTCTCTGATACTCATCGAGGCTACGATGGGTAGATGGAGTCGGGTCACAGATATCATCAAGATAAGGCAACAAACCGCCCTCGGCAGACTTTTGCTGAGCCGCGGCAAATCCAATATGGCAGGCACAGTGGACATGAGAATACTGGCAGGAATATTCTGGAAATCAACGCATCAAGTCAGCTTCTTTAGCATCCAAAAACTCCGCTAGTAGATCAGGGTCCTCAAATGTTCTTGTCTGATTGTGAAGCGTGACTCGGAGCTTGGCCGGGTACATCAGGCCATAGCGTGCTTGTAGTTGTTGAAGCCTCGGCTGGAATTCCAGAAAGCGCTTTCGGCGGTCGACCGTGGGTTTAGCCAAGTCAGGATAGAAGGAGATCTTATGGCTCTCAAACTCCATATGGCCCTTTGCCCGAGAGGCACTGAGAATTTGCTCCACATGTTGATATCTCAAAAGTCGAAAGATGATAGGCCGCGGGGTCTTCCTGTTGAGCGTTATGTTTGTGGGTACACGATGAGCACGATCGATCTCCAATTCTTTGGTAAAGGTGATTTGGAGCAAGGAAGGGAGGATTTTATATAAAAACTCCTTCATGTCTCCCGATTCCGCTCCCTCCGGTATGCCCACGAGTCGTAGGTTGTTGCGGCGCGCTCTATTATTGCCATCTTCCACTGCTTTCTGCAAGGCCCGCACCTGACGTTCAACTTTGTCGAGTTTGGACAACCGGACCGCGTGGGAGTCTAATACGCTCTCCATTTTGTCCTGACGCGAAGAGAGTCCCTCTAGCCTGCCTTGTAACACACCAAGATCTTCCCGCAGCGCTCGGAGTGCTTCACCGTTTGACTGCACGAGGTCCTTAACCCCTCTAATCTCTGCGAGGATTTCCTGCTGCATTTCGGGGCCCTCGCGCAAAGCCAGCCCCTTCTGCGGAGACGGGGGTTCAGTTTTGGAGCATTTGCCGTGAGAAGCCGCTGGAGATCCAAATTCCAGGCACGTAGGTTTGGTCCCCGCCATCTCACCAATGTGCCCCGGCAAGATCAGAGCAGAAATTCAAGTATGTCCGGTGTTAATTCAGGATTCTGAGTAGGCCTCTCGGGAGCCTCAGCGTTATGCGACCATCCCGCTGGACATCGGGCTCCGCCCCCCCCTTCTTCTTCTTTCAATAGACTGTGGAACTAGATGCTTGTACGGAAACAGGCTATTTCAAACCCCTCCCCCAAATTCAAAATAAATCACACAGACTCAACAAATATATTTTATTTATCAGGGATTCTCTTGAAATAAACCCTCAAACAATTCCTCAAAATACCGAGTACCTTTCCCAATAGAACCCAGGCACCAGTTAACCCAATATAGCCAGTTCTAAAACCCCAGAAACTTATCCTGTCGATGATGCCACTTGAAACCACCCAGTAATTCTCTAGGGGTGAAATAATGGTTGGTTTCCCCGGATGAAAATGTCAACAGTGTACCGGTGGGATGTTATCTGACCATTTCCTGGAGGAAAGATCCATAAACCATTATTAAAGAGGACCCAGAAAATCCACTGCTTACCCCAGGATGAGCATTGTGTGCCTTTTTGGGAACCTGCCAGGTACTTGTGACCTGGATTGGCCACTGTTGGAAACAAGATACTGGACTTGATGGAATTTGATCTGACCCAGTATGGAATTTCTTGTGTTCTTATGTTCATTTACCCTCTCGGAGCCCGGGTGTTGAAAAATACCTAAGTTCCCCTGAAATACCCTTTAAGGGAACACAGTTGGGATAAAAACTATAAAGGATAAGACTTGGAGCATTTAGATGTTACAAAAATAAATTTATTCTCCAATATGTGGATATGTATAACTTGTATCTAAAGGTAAGTATGGATGTTACATTAGTTCTTTTGATTGCACACTCTCCAGTATTGACAGGTCGTGAAGTGGAAATTGCTCCTCCATGAGCTTAAATATGTTTCGTCAGATATTAACACTGTTGGATCTATGTGATGCATGGAGGGCCACACACAATGGAGAGACTACACTTACTTCTTTACTGCTTATCAGAGCCACTCCAGAATTGAACTCTTTCTTATTTCTTGAAATCTCTTACCAATACTTTCTGCAGCAACCATAGGGACCATGGGGTTCTCAGACCACACAATTGTCTTCCTGGAGCTGCATGAGGAGAAAGAGGAGATGGAGTTGCCTCCCCGCACTTGGAGGTTATGCAGAGGGCTCCTGAAGAACAAAGAATTTCTCCTTGCAATACAAAAGGGGTGGCATGAGTATTTGTCTTTGAATGATAATGATTTCTGTATTTACGCTATGGGAAGCAGCCAAGGCAGTCCTTCGTGGCCAGTTAAGTGAGTTCAAAAAAAGGGAAAATTTAAGGTGGGAGGAACTTCAGAGAACTATTGGGAACCTAGAAAGATAACACTGTAGAGGTGGTGGGGCTATTTATTTTATTTAACCAGTTTTCTGTACTGCCTTATCCTTCAATTAAAGCAGTTTACATTATATAATCACTACAAACAGGTACTGGATGCATTCCCTTGTCCCCAAAGGGCTCACAATATATGTGTATCTGAGGCAATGGAGGGTTAAGTGGCTTGCCCAAGGCCACAAGGAGTGCCTATAGGGTTAGAAACCCTGGTCCCTCCAGCCTGATTTTGCTGTCCCCAGGTGGGGACTTGAACCCCAGCCCTCTGGCCTGAGGTACCATGCCCTAACCACTAGGCCACTTCTCCCTCTATGGTGTGGCATCAACTGATACACAAGAGGGGAGAGTTATCTTCATTAGCAACAGACTCTATAATTTCAACCATGCTCTGCAGTAGGTGAAATTTTTATGGCATGGGAATAAGGTGGGTCAATTACTCTTCTGGCATTTGAAGTGAGAGAGGATGCATCGAAAGATCCCTGCTCTTCATTCAACTCAGGGTGACACATTGTGTAGATCCTCGGAGATAGTGGAGATGTTTGCTAAGTTCTATAACAAATTGTATTTGCCCAGATGGCAGCTGGGGGAAAGAGATTAGAGACTAGCTGGCAGCTCAGACCTTCCTCATCTCTCTCTGGGGGTACAGGAGGCGTTGGAGCGCCCTTTCACACTAGAGGAAGTACAATCAGCCATTCACAGTTTAAAGGCTGCCAAGGCACCCAGACCCATTATGCTACCGACTGAAGTTTACAAAGCTATGCTGGAGCTCTTTGCCCCAGTACTAGTCAGAGTCTTTAAAACATTTGAACCTCCAGCCTCTTCTACCAGGCCTCTATCATGGTGCTCCCCAAAGAAGAGAAGGACCTGTTAAAGTGTAACAACTACAGACCCATTTCCCTTTTTCTCTTTTGAACACTGATTACAAAATTTCACAAATGTATTGTGTGCTTACCTGGAACTAAAATAGCAGGATCGTATCCACCCAAACAAACCTCATCCAAAGGCGGGGAAGCTGTAAAACTAGAGGGCATAAAATGAAGCTGCAAAGGGGTAAACTGAGAGGCAATGTCAGGAAATACTTTTTCACTGAAAGGGTGGTGGACACTTGGAATGCCCTCCCGATGGAAGTGGTGGGGGCAAAGTGTCATGGGGTAGATCAGTCAGAGCCTATGGAGATAGGTAAAGCTGAGCCAAACAGATCTGACACTGACAGCTCAGTGCAGCACATGGCCCAGAGTTGCTATAGGCAACATACACAAACGGCATCACAAGGTGTGAGAGCACGCCCAAATAGCAAGCTAGCTCACAGCTCATTAGATAATGAGGGGCAGCTGGGAGGGGGCGGAGCCCAAGCAAACACCAAGTCACACGCAGATAAAATTCACTTACCGGAGGTTAGTGAGGAGAGACCACAGGAGAGACCACGAGGGAAATACAGCACCGTTGGTAGCTGGGAGAGAACAGCTAGTAACTGGAGGACGGGAGGAACTGGAAACCCGGGAGAACCAGAGCAGCTGAAGAAGCCCCAAGGAACTGCTTCAGAGAGCAGGGCACAGCTAAGCAAAAGCCCAGTGAACTTTGCCAGGAAGAGGGCAGAGGAGATATTCCTGGACCCACGCTTAGGAAAGCCAACCTACCAAGTAACAGGTACAAGGAGGGAGAGAGCTTCTACCCTGAAGGGAGTTTCAGGCCCAAGGGAAAACAGAGAGAAAAAAGCAGTAAAACGCTTTTGTCTTGGCAGGGCTCTGCTGTACAGAGAAACTCCGAGCAGAGAGTGTGTAAAGGTAGGCTTATTGCTTCTAATAGAAGAGGCATAGAAAGTGAAGAATTTCCCTGCACTTACCAAGAGTTATGTGGCTCTCAAAATAGAAACTCCAGAGAATGCGGTAATTTCCCATTCTACTCTAGCTGTGAGGAGGAGGGGAACACTCTCAGCCGTACAGAGAGACTGTTTAAGAATAACGTGAGTTACAACCCAAAAGGGGTTTATTCAGAAGAGGAGTGTGAAGAAATGCAATGTGATTTATATGAGGAGCCTGCTTCTGAGAATTGTATGGATTGTACATTTACTTTGTCTGATGAAATCACTTCTTTATGCTGAAGAGGTTTCTGGAAGTTTTGCTAAGGAAAGGAAGTGAGGAAACTTACCTTGAGTGAAAAGGACTGTTTAAACTACCTTTTTCTGTTCCACTGTTAAGCTGACAATAAGCAGTATTTTTGTTCCGGTTGTTCCTTTTATTTTGTACCAGCCATATGGTCATTTTGTTCTTATATCCATTGCTTTGAAAATCCGCCCAGGAAGGGGAAATAAAAAGTCCTGTCTTAAGCCTTGCTACTCAACTACAACTTGATTCTTTTGTTAGCTTGTGGGACTACAACTCCCAGAGGGCGTTGCAACGCCTTTTGTACCACTCCCCTTGCTACTTAAGAGAACGCCCCGATGAAATACCCACACTTTTAGCCTCTGGGGACCTTCACGGGTGACAGGCTGGCGTAGTTTTACGGATATTTGCCTTGCGAATTAAAGGACACTATTAAAAGGAACGCTACAGTCTACTGGAGGAAACTGCTGCTATACTGGGAGAACCGTAGGAAGCAAGTTCGCTGGCAGATCAGCCAGGTGGAGCTGAGCACAGTGACCTTTCTTACAGGCCTGAGTCTACACGAAGGCTAAGGTAAATCTTACCTAGGGCATAAGTGTGGAAGGACACGGGTGAGAAAGGGGGCGCTACTGTGCACGCAGAGAGATAGACCGTGTAAAAGAACCATAAGTGCCGCACTTTGTGGGCCTTTTTCTTTTCTTTTCTCCACAGGGACACAGACACCAAGGATGGAGGCGAGAGATGTGATGCCCTGGATGCAGCTCCAATGGGACAAGCAGGTCAAGCTGGTCCGCCACATCCAGGAGCAGAGTGCCATCGCCATGAGGGAGCAGCAGAAGCCACTCCTGGAGACCATGGAAGCACTCCTAAAGAAGCCGATGGAGCTAGGAGCTGCTAACCCCTCTGTGATTCCGGGGGTAGGACTGAACACTTGTAACGCATTTACTTTGAGACAATTGAATCCCTATGACAATTTGGACGACTTCATAGATGCCTTCGAGCGTATAGCGGAAGCTTTAAAATGGCCAATAGATCAGTGGGCAACCCTCTTCGCGATGTCGCTCACGGGTGAAGCTCTATCCGCCTATAAAGCTATGCCTGCCGTCCTGGCCTCTGACTATAGTGAAATAAAGAGGGCGGTTAAGGACCGATTAGGTTTGACCCCATTACATTACAGAAGAATATTTAGGGAAGCCAAAATAAAGCCTCGGGAGACTCCCAAAGCTTTGTCGCAAAGGCTAAAAAGTCTAGCCTGGAAATGGCTGACTCCTGAAAGGTCAACCCTAGAGTCAGTAGTAGACACAGTCGTATTGGAGCAGTTTATGCAGGCTGTGCCTACAGAGGTAAAAACTTTCCTTACCCTGCAAAACTGCCAAACCACTGACGAGGCAGCCAATCTGGCGGAAAGATATTTTGAGGCAGAAATGGCTGACACCTCAGGGGTTGGTGTGTTAAAGGCAGTTGGTATGTCCGAGTTTAGTAAAAGGGGAAAGTATCCCAAGAGTAAAATGTATAATACTGTTGATAAGAGTGTTAATGACAATGTTTTGTTTGCATGTAAAGGGAAATGTTATGCATGTGGAAAAGCTGGACATTTCCGGAGGAACTGCACAGAACGGACAGTCCTCGTGTCTGGAGCTGAGAAGCCCGTCCAAGAAGGATTCTTTCTACAAGTTCAGGTAGAGGGTGTAGAAGCACTGGCACTACTTGACTCGGGGGCTGACCAGAGCATGATTTCACGCAAGCTCTGGAAAGCCATTGAGGAGCGCCGTCAGTCAGCCCCGAGTCAAGCAGAGGGCCAGGTGCGGATAAGGTGCGTGCACGGCGCATCGTCACACTATCCCCTGCATAGGCTAACTCTGAGAGGGTTGGGAACGAAACAACAGATGCTAGTAGCCATCGTTCCGAAGCTGCCATATGAGATCGTCTTAGGGCGAGACTGGCCTCCCTTTTACCAGGAGATGGAAAAGGGTCTTAACCAACCTGGCCATGAGTCCACCCAACCCCCGACAGGGATAATAGGACCAGGGTTAGAAGCTTTAGCAGCCAGAGTCCCTAGTCCCTTGTTCGAGAAAATAAAGAAGACTAGCACTCAATCCCAGGCCCGTGTGGTTGAAGTACCCCCAGGGAAGCAAACGTTTGTGCTCCAGTTTTTCAAGGCCACTCCGCAAGCTAAAAGTCCACAGCGAGCTTCCGCTGGTGCAGCGGGATACGACCTTTTTAGTGTCGAGGAGGCGATAGTTTTAAAGGGGGGGAAAGCATTAATTAACACCGGTATACAGGTAAAAATACCAGAGGGGTGTTACGGGCGTATAGCCCCAAGATCGGGCCTAGCCGTCAAATACTTTTTAGACGTTGGGGCAGGGGTGATAGACCCCGATTATCGTGGCCTTGTAAAGGTCTTAATTTTTAATTTCAGGTAGAAAATTCCTTTTGGTTACGGACCACGCCCCTCTAAAGTGGCTTAACCAGATGAGGAATAGTAACGCACATCTAACTAGATGGCATCTGGAGCTGCAGTCATTTAATTTTATAATACAGCACAGGGCTGGGAAAATGCATGGAAACGCAGATGCACTCTCTTGGATTACGAGCTGTCTGGTTGAATGTTCGGCAGCCCGTAATATTTTAAGGGGGTGGGGATCTGTCATGGGGTAGATCAGTCAGAGCCTATGGAGATAGGTAAAGCTGAGCAAAACAGATCTGACACTGACAGCTCAGTGCAGCACATGGCCCAGAGTTGCTATAGGCAACATTCACAAATGGCATCACAAGGTGTGAGAGCACGCCCAAATAGCAAGCTAGCTCACAGCTCATTAGATAATGAGGGGCAGCTGGGAGTGGGCGGAGCCCAAGCAAACACCAAGTCGCACGCAGATAAAATTCACTTACCGGAGGTTAGTGAGGAGAGACCACAGGAGAGACCATGGGAGAGACCACGAGGGAAATACAGCACCGTTGGTAGCTGGGAGAGAACAGCTGGTAACTGGAGGATGGGAGGAACTTGGAAACCCGGGAGAACCAGAGCAGCTGAAGAAGCCCCGAGGAACTGCTTCAGAGAGCAGGGCACAGCTAAGCAAAAGCTCAGTGAACTTTGCCAGGAAGAGGGCAGAGGAGATATTCCTGGACCCACGCTTAGGAAAGCCAACCTACCAAGTAACAGGTACAAGGAGGGAGAGAGCTTCTACCCTGAAGGGAGTTTCAGGCCCAAGGGAAAACAGAGAGAGAAAAGCAGTAAAACGCTTTTGTCTTGGCAGGGCTCTGCTGTACAGAGAAACTCCGAGCAGAGAGTGTGTAAAGGTAGGCTTATTGCTTCTAATAGAAGAGGCATAGAAAGTGAAGAATTTCCCTGCACTTACCAAGAGTTATGTGGCTCTCAAAATAGAAACTCCAGAGAATGCGGTAATTTCCCATTCTACTCTAGCTGTGAGGAGGAGGGGAACACTCTCAGCCGTACAGAGTGACTGTTTAAGAATAACGTGAGTTGCAATCCAAAAGGACTTTATTCAGAAGAGGAGTGTGAAGAAATGCAATGTGATTTATATGAGGAGCCTGCTTCTGAGAATTGTATGGATTGCACATTTACTTTGTCTGATGAAATCACTTCTTTATGCTGAAGAGGTTTCTGGAAGTTTTGCTAAGGAAAGGAAGTGAGGAAACTTACCTTGAGTGAAAAGGACTGTTTAAACTACCTTTTTCTGTTCCACTGTTAAGCTGACAATAAGCAGTATTTTTGTTCCGGTTGTTCCTTTTATTTTGTACCAGCCATATGGTCATTTTGTTCTTATATCCATTGCTTTGAAAATCCGCCCGGGAAGGGGAAATAAAAAGTCCTGTCTTAAGCCTTGCTACTCGACTACAACTTGATTCTTTTGTTAGCTTGTGGGACTACAACTCCCAGAGGGCGTTGCAACGCCTTTTGTACCACTCCCCTTGCTACTTAAGAGAACGCCCCGATGAAATACCCACACTTTTAGCCTCTGGGGACCTTCACGGGTGACAAAAGACAGTGATGGAATTCAAACTGGCATGGGACAGACATTGTGGATCTCTTTATTGCAACAGGATAAAATCAAAATAAACATAACTAACTATTTCAACAAATAAGGGGTGACCAAAATGGAGCGGTTGCTACACCCCTAAACAAAGGCATTCGTAGGGGTGACCTGCACAGAGCGGCAGGTGCACCTGCTCTTGCCGCCATGCTGGGCAGGCTAGATGGATCATACTGGTCTTTATCTGCCGTCATATACTATGTTACTATGTTACTATGTTACTATATATGTTACAGACCAGATGGGATTTATGAAACTTAGATATGGTTTCAAGAATGTTAGGTGATTGATTAATGTTCTACAAGGAGTCCACAGCAGAGCAAAACACCACGCTATACTCTCATTAGATGCAGAAAAGGCCTTTGATAAGGTCGAGAGGCCATACTTGTTAGAGGTCCTCAGCAATTTGGCTTTGGCTTTAATGTGTGTAGCTGGATAGAAGCCATGTATGCCCGCCCCATGGCCATGGTAGTAATCAACAGTTTTTATTCAGGTCAATTCAGACTGGGACATGGTACCCAGCAGTGCTGTCCTTTCTCTCCCCTACTTTTTGCATTAGCTATAGAACCTTTTGCTTGCCAAATCCACAAAAGGGCAGTGGAGACAGGTTATTAACCTGGGTAAACAGATGCATGCAGTATCCCTGTATGCCGACGACACTCATATATCTTCAAAATCTGGCAACTTCGATCCCCATAATTGTTGCTATCCAGCATCACAGTAAATAAATAGAAATCCGCTTTACTCCTCTGCTTAACAGCAGAAACTCAATGTGCGGCTGCTCCTCCAGGAGATTTTCTTTTGGTTGAGCACTTCGAATACTTAGGCATTTGTATCCCAAATGACTTATCTCAGCTTTACCAACTAAACTATCGGATGCTTCTCAGTGACATAAGCAAAGAGCTTGGAGCCTTGCAACTCTCAGCGGTCTCTTGGCTTGGACGCATTAATACTGTGAATATACTGATCCGTCTGAAAGGAGACTTAGAACATATGTGGTGGCACTGCCTCTAGATTCAAGTCTTTTGGTCTTAGGTTTATAACAGTATTTGCAAAGCTTTCGGGCAGATGTTCCCCTTTTCACTCAAATCTTCTGTGTTGGGGTATCTCTCCACGGACTGGGGGGATGTGGGACTATGACAACTCTCTAGCTGTTTGCTTTTGGCTGCTCATAACGTCATTGCTTGATATTGGAAATGTGCTGTACCCTCTCCCCCATTAACTGAATGGATGGCTAAAATCTGGGATATTTATTGAATGGAGAAACTCATAGGTGATCTTCAGGGCAAGCCCAAGACAGTCATAGCATTATGGTTGGGGTTATTACAAACAGAGGCCCTCCTCCCAATTCGTGATAGTATGAGTTTGCCCTCTGTCGATACTGCTTGATTGGATTGAGACCTCCGTTTTCCTTCAGTCCATTTACTCCCCTGGCCTTGTGCCATGAGCTCCTAGTTGCTCTTGATCGTCCTCACATGGTCTGTTTAAGCCTGTGGTTTGCTCTTGATAGGATAGGCAAATTCTAATCTAATAACCCCCACTCTAACTCATAAATCACCTAACCACTAGAGTGTGTGTAGAGTAACTAAATCTTATGTAACAATCCTATTTTTGTCGGAGGTTTTTGTCATGAGAGGTCTCCCCCTCTTGAAGCGTAACTTCCCTTTTAATCAAAACCGCGGCTCAAACTCCACTGATACTTTATCGTGAAATTATGCACACTATTCAGTGCTATACCACAATATGAAGTCCCAATATAACTCAACAGTTATAACTCAATGAAGATAACTTGAATGTAACTTGAATACTCATCTGATGAATGGGTTCTTTGCAGCCAATATCGCCGGCCAATATCGCCGAACACAGTACTGTGTTTAGGGCCAAGCCATTTCATACTGGTCCTGTTTCAACGCTTAATGCTACTGCAGAAGTTCCAAATGCATCTAACAAGAACGCCAAAAGAGATCCTTACTCATTTGAAAAACCTTCAGTGATTCAGTCAAAGTTTGAGCCGCGGTTTTGCTTGATAGGATAGGAGCAAATTTGAGGAGGGGGTTGGGGTGGTAGAGTGGGGGGGGGAATTTGCAAGATGAGGTAAGGGGTGAGGGAGAGGGGGACAGGTTCCCTTTCTAGGTGTTCATGCTTATGGAGATCACCAGAGTTCATGATTTCCTCTATCTGTTACCATACTCTTAATATTATTGCTGCATCTTCTTATGGGCCGGCTTCAGCCATCAGAAACTCTCCAGTTTCACCACACAAGGACTGCATCTCCTACTAGCTCTGGTATCCCTTTACTTAGGACGTTGAGGTACATGGGGAGGAGGGGGAATGAGAGGGATGGGTTGGGATGAGAGGGGGAGGGGGAGGGGTGTTAACTGAAGTGCCTAAAGGGGGTTGAGGGAAAACTCGATAATGGGATGGAGATAGCCTTCTGGGTGTTGGATGTTTCTCTAGTGACCATTTATTTCTGAATGTATCTGAAATTGCTGAGTTGTCACCTAAGCTGTTGTAAGCTCCAGATCTGTGGTTGTTTCTTAATTTGTGGAAAGTTGGTTGTAACACTCTTTCTTTGACCAATAAAATTTATACACAACAAAGGGATTGGATGTGTTGGGTGTGATTGTGGAGTGATCGGGGATGGGGAGGTGCAGACCTTGGCCTTTCCATCTGCCCCTTCAAACATGCACTTATTTGTCCCTCAGGGCAGCTGTAAATGCTGACACCTACAATTTTTCTACTGGGCGTTGATTCTTGTTGTAAAATGAGGAATCCACATTTATATTTGCAGACCCACCCCAACCACCCCCTATCCCACCCTCTCCACACCTCCTGGAAATGTAAACTTTTTAGCATCCCCAAGTTTAACTAACCCTTGTCCTAAAATGACGTTTATATGAGTATACCAATCCATATGTGTAAATGCTGCAATTTACAAGTGAGGATGCCTCTAAAACAACCCTCGTAGAGAGAGATACTTTAATATAGTACAGATTAAGCACATAAAAAAAGAAAGTGGGGCTGGGCAAACATTTTTTTCTGTTTTCAGTGTTAGAGTAACATAGAAATTGGTAAAACCAGATGAAAAAATGTCTCAGTTTGTCTTATACATTCCAATATTGCAAGTAACAGAAGTCAGGTTGCCCCCTTTTTGTAGGACATTCAGAGGCCGCAGAGTGTAGAAAAATAATTGCATTGTCTGCAAGAGAGATTTTGGGATAGGGGACAGTTACAGCAGTAAAACCTAAGAGGATCACTTGCACAGTCTCTCAAAGAAAACCCACTAGTTAAAGGTTTTTCCAGACCAGAAAAAACAATCTTTAGTGAAGTCCAAAAATCAAATAAAGCAGTAACAACAGTACAAAAATACATGAAGCAGTTTGTAGAGCTGCACAGCAGAAAAACAAAAAACACCAATTCACGTGCCAAAATAGAGAAAATCTTCCCATGCTTCTTGAGAAGCTTCCCTTAGGCTTCTTTTTCCCTAGATCCCTTCCTAGAACATCTGGAAACCTTTTCTCCTAAAGATAAGTACAGAAAAATATCGGGTTGTGTCCTTTGCATCTCGACAGCCCTCATTATTCCAGGGATTTTGGGACAAGTGCCTTTCAGGTTGGAGTGGAGGAGTAGCCTAGTGGTTAGAGCACTGGCTTAGTAACCAAGAGACCTTAAGCAAGTCACTTAACCCTCCATTCCCTCAGAAGAAAAGCCTGGCAATCTACTTCTGGTCATTTTACCAAGAAAACTCAGGAGCTCCTGGGTCACCAGGCGTCAAGCATTGATACAAAGGCACACATTGCATTTTTGCCTTTCAGACCACTTTAGTAGCTAAGTCTCTCACTGTAACGCCTACAGCCTTCCACACACAACAAGTGAGTACCTCATTCCCTCAGTAGGACAAACGGAGCAGTTGCCTCTCTCCTTCTCTGGTGCCTTAGAGCACAGCCCACAGCTGTCCCTGGAGACCCGGAGAGCTGCAGCACCATGCTGTCTTCCCAGCTCCTTGGACTATGTCTTTCCAAGGCCCGCCCTCATAACTCTAGTGTCACTTTTACTGTATGACCTTCACAAATTGACCTCACATTTGGGAATCTTCCTAACCTAGAAAAGTCCCAGTTATAAGCCTTCACCTCTTTTCCTTCTCTCCAGAAACAAGAAGCAAAAGAGGAAATATAATCAAAGCATTTAAATATATAGGTGCGAAGGTTTTGGAAACAAGGGATCATCATACAAAACTAATGGGTGGAAAACACAAAACAGATGCAAGAAAATACTTTTTCACACAGAGAGTGGTAGAGACTTGGACAGACTTCCAGTGAACGTTATAGCCTCCAAAACATTGGCACAGTATGAGCAAAGGATAGACGCATAAGAACCAAAGGGGCCTTTTTACCTAAATGTGATTTTAAAAAGTTAATGCGCATTTTTGCTCACAATTGCTGCCTGCTCAAGCCCACAGTTAATGTTACCCCATTGGCATGACAGTTATCTCACTCTGATTCATGCACTAACTGCCACTCACATTTTGGAGTGCTGAATGGGCATGGTAGGGGCAGAGAGTGGGTATGTGAGCACATTGCAATTAGTGCAAGGGGACATATTGCACGCTCTCAAATGTTGCTATTAGTGTGGGTTCACTAACACCACCTCAATACGTGGAATTAAAGTGCACCCAGTTATAGCACCATGTATAGGATATTCTTCCCAGTGTTAATGGTCAGAAACATGCTAATCACAACCCTGACAATTACTGCAGAGGCTTTGCACTTAACGAGCATTATTTTTTGTGCTAAATGCATTTTAGGTGCAAAAACCTAGCACGCTTTAGTAAAAAGCCCCTTAGTGTCAGAGTGAGAGGCTTGATAGCAAAACTTCAAAAAGAGGAGGAAATAGCCAATGCGATGAAAATGGGGTGAAAAGACATTTTTCAGATATGTTAGTGAGAGAAGGAAGGGCAAAAGTGGTATTGTCAGACTCAAGGGTGAAGGGGAGGAGTATGCAGCAGCTGATGAGGATAAAGCAAAATTGCTTAACAAATATTTTTATTCTGTGTTCGCAGATGAAGAATCAACAGCAGGACCTCAGAAAACACCCACAAACAGAAACAGAAGTGAGGGGCATCTTGAACAATTTTCAGAAGACTGTTTGTGAGGAACTAGCTAAACTTAAAGTAGACAAAGTGATGGGACCAGATGGCATTCACCCGAGAATACTAAGGGAACTTGGGGACGTTCTAGCAGTTCCACTGACCGATCCTTTCAATGCCTCTTTGGAGTTGGGAGTGGTGCCAGAGGACTGGAGAGAGGCTCATGTGATGCCTTTACACAAAAGCGGAAGTAAGGATGTGGTTGAAAACAACAGGCTGGTTAGTTTAACCTCGGTGGTGAGTAAATTATTGGAAGCGCTGCTGAAAGAGAAAATAGTGATGTTTCTGGAGTCCAACAGATTACAGGATCCGAGGCAGCATGGATTCACCAGAGGCAGGTCTTGTCAGACAAATCTGATTGATTTCTTTGACTGGTTGACCAGGGAGTTGGACCAAGGAAGAGCCCTAGATGTGGTGTATTTAGATTTCAGTAAAGTCTTTGACACTGTTCCACACAGGCAACTTATAAACAAACTGAGCACCCTAGGGATGGACGCTAAAGTTACTGCTTGGGTTAGAAATTGCTTGAATGGAAGGCAACAAAGGGTACAAGTAAATGGAGCTCATTCTGAGGAAAAGGAGGTTACCAGTGGTGTGCCGCAGGGATCTGTCCTTGGTCCGGTTCTTTTTAACAACTTTGTTAGTGATAGAGCAGAAGGGCTGTCGGGTAAGGTTTGCCTCTTTGTGGATGATACAAAAATCTGCAATAGAGTAGACACCCAGGAAGGTATAATCTAGCTAAGCTTGAAGAATGATCTAGAATTTGGCAGCTGAGACTTAATGTTAAAAAATGCAAGATCATATTTGGCACCTGGCTACGCAATGGCGGAGGGCAAATAGGCAGTTTGCTCCAGGGGTGTGTTTTTCCTTGTTGGCCCCAGTGAGGGGGGTGAGTGGGTTTGAACCCGGTAGAGGAGGAACATTCAAGAGATGGGAGAGAGTGGGGTTAGACACTTTTGGGAAATTTCTAAAGGATGGAGACTTAATCCCCTTCCCGGATCTGAGGGTGCAGTATCGATTGAGAGGCAGGGATCTTTTCCCATATTTGCAAGTCAAACATTTTCTAACCCAGCGGTGTATTAGGGAGGCATGGAAGTGGGCTCAGGATGACAGGGTGGGGCTCTGGCAGGGGTGGGACAGTTCCAGGGGTTTGATTACTCAGTTGTATCATGGGTTGGCTGGGAGTGATTCGAAGTTCCCCCATCAGATAGCGTGGGGAAAGGACCTGGGCAGGGAACTGGGGGAGATGGAGTGGAAACAGATCCATGTGAATATATCCCGCCAGGCCCTGTCGGTGGCTACCAGGGAAACATCCTATAAGTTGTTGTACAGGTGGTATTACACGCCGGTGCGGTTGCACAAGATGTTCCCAGCAGTGTCGGATCTGTGTTGGAGGGACTGTGGGAATGAAGGGACATTTATTCATGTATGGTGGGAGTGCCCAGGGGTGCAGCTTTATTGGAAAAGGGTGGGGGAGTGGATGGCGGGCCTTTTTGGGGAGCCCTTAGAGGTGGATATGGGGTTGGGGCTGTTGGGAACATGGCCTGATAATAGGGATAAGGAATTTGAGCGGCCCATTAGAGCGTGCATACAGGCGGCTCGTAGTGAAATAGCTAGGGCCTGGAAGCAGGTACAACTGCCGGGATGGGAGCAATGGATGAGTAGGCTCCGGGGGATTGTCCTGATGGAGCAGTTGACAGCTGTACGATGACTGAGGGGGGAGAAATTTGGGGAAAGGTGGCTTCCTCTCCTGGACCTATTGGGAGCAAGATAAGCCTTCTGAGGGGGAGGAGGGGGAGGGAACTGGGGGGGGGGGGTTATTGAAGTTGGCACTGGTTGCGGTTGAAATCTGTGCTGTATTTGTTGGATTTTATTTTGAAAATCAATAAAAATAAATTTACAAAAAAAAAAAAGCAAGATCATGCATTTGGGCTGCAGCAATCCAAAGGAGCGATATAGTATAGGGCGGTGAAGAACGTCTGTGCACAAAAGAAGAGTGGGACCTAGGCATCACTGTGTCTGATGGTCTCAAAGTAGCTAAACAGGTAGAAAAGGTGACGGTGAAAACTAGAAGGATGCTTGGGTGCATAGGAAGAGGAATGGCCAGCAGAAGAAAGAAGGTCATAATGCCTCTGTATAAGTCTTCGGTGCAACCTCATTTGGAGTATTGTGTGCAATTCTGGAGAGTGCACCTTCAAAAAAATATAAACAGGTTGGAGTTGGTACAGAGGGTGTCTAATATAGCCCATTATAGCTTCATTATAAAGCATATGAGGACAGACTTAAGGATCTTAATATATATACTTTAGAGGAAAGGCGGGATAGAGGTGATATGATTACAACATTTAAATACCCCTGTGGCATAAATGCACAGGAAGAGAGTCTCTTTCATTTGAAAGCAAGCTCTGTTATGAGAGGGCATAGGATGAGGGTGAAAGGGGATAGAAGTAATATGCAGAAATATTTCTTTACGAAAAGAGTGATAGATGTGTGGAATAGTGTCCCAGTGGAGATGGTAAAGATGAGGACAGTATCTGAATTCAAAAAAGCATGGGACAAACACAGAGGATCACTAAAGGATAAAAGGGGACTGTTGTAGTGGTAGATATGGAAGGGCAGACTAGATAGACCATGTGGTCTTTTTCTGCCATCATGTTTCTATTTTTCTAATAAGATATGTGACAAAACATTAGGCAGGTACAAATGAGCAGACTAGATGGGCTAACATGGTCCTTTTCAACCATTTTCTTGCTTTAAATGTCCCTTAAGAAGTTAGTTATGAGTTTCTGCCTTTACACCAAGCTTCTTTACAAATTCTCTTTATGCCTTCCTTATCAAGGTTTTGCATCTAACTGGCCAGTGCTTATGATGTTTTCAGTTTTCTTCCTTTGGATCCTTTTTCCATTTTTTGAAAAATGTTTGTTTGGGTATAATAGCCTCTTTCATCTCACCTTTTAACCATGCCGTCTGTCATTTGGCCTTCCTTTGGTCTTTTTTAATGCATGGAATACATCTGATCTGGGCTTCTATGATGGTCTTTTTGAACAACGTGCATGCCTGATGCTTTAAGCACCTGTGATCTTCTCTCTAGTAGTGTTGTCACCATGAACTTTGCATCTGCTCTTTTAGGGTTTTGCATTGTTTTTATCATGTTCCTCATTTTATCATAGTCTCCTTTTTGTAAGTTAAATGCCAATGCAATTGATTTCCTTGGTGTCCTCCTCATTCCAGGTATTAAGTCAAATTTCATCATGTTATGATCACTATTGCCAAGTGGCCCCAAAACCATGACCTCTCACACAAAACCATATGTTCTACTAAGAACTAGGTTTAAAATAGTGCTCCCTCTTTTTTGCTCCTAAACTAGCTGTCCCAGTACTATATATTCTAACTCATTTTTTAGGCTTCTAGCAGTTATATACAGCAATTCTCTGGTACCCTTAGGCCAGTCAGGTTTTCAAGATATCCACAATGAATATGCATAAGATAGATCTGCATACAAATTATATGAAGACACTGATATACGCACATTTTGAAGGATGTTTTTTGTTTATATTTATAACCTTAATTTATCAATATTGCACTGTTCTGCTATATTGTTGTTTAAGTTCCTTGTTTTTTGCTCAACTAATGTTTAATGTAATTCAATATTGCACTGTTCTGCTATATTGTTGTTTAAGTTCCTTGTAAACCGCCCCTGATCTCTGGAAGGGGCGGTATAGAAAAGCACTCAAATAAAATAAATAAATAAATAAATAAACCTGCTTAGCAATAAACAGGGATAAATATATTTAATTTCATTTAATTATATATAGCCCACTTTTTCCATACAAAATTGTACAAAGTGCAAACATAATACATAAACAAATTACATGTTACAGTTTCTTAGACATCCTTACTGGCGTTTTCCAGAAGGGGAAGTCGATGTTCAGTAATATTTCAGACACTCAGACGTGCAGTGGCGGGTTTGTAATCTGTTTGAAGTTTGTATTTACATGCAGGTTTCTTTTGCCAGAAAATTACTGACAGTGGCAATAACAGCGCCTTGTGTTCTTTCCCCACCATGCCACTATGAAATGAGCACTTTTTTGCTCCCTATTCATGGTCAGGAGCAGGTATAGGCATGGATGCCTCAATAACCAGCACCAAATATGCTTGGGTCACTCTGAAATCACTCCAGGGCTTGCATGCTCTTTGCACCACCCTGGCAACTCCTCCAGCAAGCCCCGTTCTACTTGGATGTCCTCGCGCTAGGGACGTCCATATACCTCGTTTCTAAAATAGCTCCGGGGATGTCCTTGTGAGTTGGACATCTGAGTGCCCATTTTCAGATTCCAAAACATGAAAAGGGCTTCCAAAATAACCCCCAAAATATTATAATAATCTAAATTTTTAATTAGCAAAGACTGAACTATAGTCCTAAAATGCTGAGTCTCTAAATAAGAGTAAAGTTGCTGCACTAGATAACGTCTACCAGGCCTTTTTAGCCAATGATACCTATGATTCAAGGGTTAACATTGAATCTAACATAACACCCAAGCTATTTGCTGGAGTTGAGACTTTTATCACCGAGTCCAGATTATCAATCCCTTCACTTCTACTCAGTTTTTTCAACATTCAGTTGCAATCTGTTAGCTCCCAACTATGCCTTAATTAACCAACTCCAGGAAGCTATTCAGTTCATTCAATGAGGGTGCAATATTCGTTTCAAGAGGCAAAAAGAATTGTATATCTTTCATCTCTGCTCTTTACATAAAGGCTCCTGGATTACTTTTGCCTTTACTTCAATCTCTCTGTCAGGATGTCCTAAATTCCCTGCTTTGATGGTATCCTTCAAGGATACCTCACTCCAAAACTATGCGCTCTTTCTAGCAGGTTATAGTTTAAAAGCTGCTCTGTCCACTTGGATTCATCCTGGATAAGGTGGAGCACCTTCTTTTTGTAATAAGCTCATTCATCCCCAGAATGTTCCCCAGTTCCTAACAAATCTAAAATTCTCTTCTAAGGCCGGCGCTAGAATTAGGAAAATTAGGCAGTTGCCTAGAGCGCCAATGGTTGGAGGATGGCCTGCTACCGCCCCTCTCTGTGATGTGCAGGGGTGGCAATGCCTCTGGCGCTGTTTCTGCTTCCTCCCCCTCTGATTTCCGCTCCTCCTGCTTCCACTTCCTTTTGCATGGGGGCAGAAGCGGCTGGGATATCATGCACATTTTTAGCCACTTTTTTGATGTATCTGTATTTTATTGATGTATCTTGGATCACTGATATCTTATTTTATTATATGTTTGCTCTTTATTGTATTATCTTGTTTATCATAAACTGCTGTGTGCTGAACTTCGTTTAAGGAAGTTAGTTTGTTAAGTATGACAGAAGACAGTTTGAAGATGGTCAGTTTGCATGATTAAAATGTATTTAACTGTGTAAAGGACTTTGAAAAAAAATTGTCCTTTTAATGTACTCAGGAGGCTCAGGAGCTTACTTGATTTGTGTCGAGTGCTCTAACGAACCAAACTCTTCCCTAAGTTCGTTTTGATTTCTAGACTCTACTGTTGCCCTGAGCAGCACCCATCTTGGATGAGAGAATAAAACTACATAGGAACTGGATTTCCTTATACAATTCTAAATGAAGCTGTTGAAATTCACAATTGTATATTTATTAGGGATAGCATTTCTTATTGAGTAAAGTTCAGCTTTAACCAGATAGCAATTCTAAAACTACGAAATTTACTTTGCATCAAAGTTGCAAGGCTATTTAATATGCATTGATCTTGTGTTCCCACTGCAAATTTCCTGCTTGACCTAACAAAACTTGAAGTGTCTCTTCTAAGGCATGTGCTAATAACTTTCAGGTATAAGAACTCGTCTCGTTTTACAATGGCCTCCCTTCTAGTAGTCTCCCTGGTTATATAAGTGTGGCAGCCTGTCCCTTTGATATAACAGCATTACCATCAGCCATGCTGTGTGTCACCTTTAAGGTTCAGGACACTGCCTACACCTTGATTTCACTGTGCTAAAGAACCACCCTCTGCTTCCAGCCCTGAAATCTGAGGCAACCCAAGGAAAAAACTGCCTACGTCTGGAATAACAAAACTGTCAGTCTGAACTTGTAGAACATTATTGTCCATGAATTATTGATTGTTATTGTACCCTGAGGACCATAAATTATTGAGGTGACATACTGCATGGAGAATGAGAACTTTGCCTTCTGGTTACTGTATGCTGGGATTTTTCATCTTTGCCTTCTCAGACTGTGATGGTTCCCCTGCTCCTCTCGGATATAAAAGGCAGCTAATAGTAGGTTTCTGACTCCAGGGACTGTCAGGAGGTCATTTCTGCAGACCGCCCTTGCTACCGTGAGCAGTTTATGCAGCAAGCCAAGGAAGACTTATAGTCTAGAATTGATCTATAGCCTGCTGTTAAATATGTTAAGAGTTTAAAGCAGTGGTTATCAACCCAGCCTCTGGGACCCCAAGGCCAGTCAGGTTTTCAGGATATCCACAATGAATATGCATGCGGTAGATCTGTATCCACTGCTCTTATTGTATACAATGGATATCCTGAAAACCTGACTGACCTGGGAGTCCCAGAGGACTGGGTTGAGAACTACTGGTTTAAAGAGAGGGAAGGGATAGAGAGGGATCATTTCTTACGATGCTGCACATTCCATAGTGGACATGCATTAAAGCCCAACTTGCCAAACCTGCTCTTAGGATCCCAGAGTCAGGCAGGTTTTCTGGATATCCACAATGAATATGCAGAAGATTCATTTGCATACACTGGTGATCCAGAACACGTTTGGAAAACCCTGTCTGACAGTTCCTCAGTTTTCTTAGCTGTATTTTTCCTATATACTGTTTTTATTATTTTTCAGTAAAGCATTAAGAATCACAGAAGGTTCATCTTGTCCAAATACAGTGATTTGACAGAGTGAAAGTAGTGCAACAGCAAAACAAAAATTCAGATAAAGTCTTTCTAATCACACAGATGTAGGCTAACGTAACTCTGATTGGTATAATCCAGAAATGGGGACAAGATTTTGTCCCCATTTCTGGATTATGCCAATCAGAATTGCTCATCCTTCATTCAAAAGTAGGTCCACCTCCAGAATACACCAAAGCTTTGCAAAGCGGTATTTTTCCAATGACCACATATGATGGCCTGCAAGGTTTGTCCCTGGTCTTGCAGAGGTGAGTTAGAAGCAGCACAGAGCTGAACTGACCTGAACCATATATTTGCTCTTAGTTCAGAATCTGCTATTACCCATCTAGAAGTTCTGGCATAGTCAGATCAAGTACATCCACTAATCATTTATTCAGTAAACCAATACCTCACACCGGGCTCCTTCCAGAATTCTGCAATCATGAGACCCGAATCTGAGTATTACCATGGCATAATGACCGAGATCACCTTCCCTTCCTCCTGAGTTGTGAACCCTGCTTCTGAAGCATCCTGGGAAACAGAAGACCTGACTTGGGGACTGAAATACTGGGTTAGTTTTAATAGAAACTTTTCATATATTCTTTGGAAGTAGAAAAACTTCCCATTTCTTGTCACAGTCCATAGAAGGACATTTTGCAAAAATGTTCTGTGAAATTTCTATTCATGGGATAATTTCTGTGTTTGCAGGCTTTACTGCTTGATAATTATCTATAATTGCAGATAGAATTCCGGAGCAACAGGTGAGGAAGCTGTCTTGGCAAAGCTTGAGAGCAAGCCAGGTGTGCTAGGGCTATCAGAAGATATGATCCAAAAGAGGAGGAGGGGAAATCCCAGCCATCACTCAGTGTTGACATCTAGAGGCCAGACATAGGGTCCACATTAGCTGAACTCCAGAGAGAACTGCAGTTTGTAGCTTTTGGCCATGAATTGTCTCATATTTCCAGCACCCAAATGGTAATCCATGTTGATTCCAAAGCTCTTTCCAGAGTGGCACTCTTGAGCGGCCAATAGTCCAAGTAGGGAAAACATGCACTTCCAACCTGTGGAGAAACACAACTACTACAGCAAGGCATTTGGTAAATCCTTGAGGAGCTGATGCAAGGCCAAAAGGCAGAACATAGTATACTGGCAATGCCACTGCGCTACTACAAATCTGAGATATATCTTGTGATTGATGTATCTGAATGTGTATATCTGCATCCTCTAGAAAGCATAGCCAATTTCTTTTTTGGAGATAGGGAAGTAGGGTGCCTAGAGAAATCATTCTTTATTTATTTATTTAGACAGTTTTGTATACCGCCTTATCCTTCAATCAAAGCGGTCACAACACAATTGGGGGATACATTTAACACACGGGGATATGAGACAC
Organism: Ichthyophis bannanicus; assembly: GCA_033557465.1. Classification (NCBI taxonomy): domain Eukaryota; kingdom Metazoa; phylum Chordata; class Amphibia; order Gymnophiona; family Ichthyophiidae; genus Ichthyophis; species Ichthyophis bannanicus. Next base: position 602,779,147 of record CM066034.1, read on the forward strand.
ATACACTAATACTTACAGGGAACATGGGCAATGAAGGGTTAAGTGGCTTGCCCAAGACCACAAGGAGCATCTGTGGGACTAGAAACCCCAGTCCTTCCGGCCCAAGGTTGCTGTCCTCTAGTGGGATTTGAACCCCCGACCTTCCGGCCTGAAGTACCTTGCCCCAACCACTAGGCTACTCCTCTCTGAATTGTTCCAATCTTTCTAAAGTTGGGCCTTCTGCAACTTCTTTTGCTTTGTCTCTTCTTAAGGAATCTGTTTAGATTGAGAATAGTGGGAACCAGGAAGTACATGTGCCTTTTAGAGTAGTAAGTCTTTCTCTGGTGCCATCTTGATACCTCCTGCGGTAGGAGGCCAACGTGCACCTTGACCAATTCCGAAGAGTGACATGCTGCTTCTTGATAAAGCCTGCCTTCTCTTTGGTGTTATCTCTGAAGAGATTCTCTCCATGGCACAGTATATCAGTAAGCTTGTCCTGCACTGATGGCTGCAGGTCTGAGGCCCAGAGCCAGGCAAGTGTCCGGACATCACTACCTGCTGCAGAAGCTCTTGATACAGTTTTGAAATGTCATATTGCACAGACCATGAATTTCAAGCAGTCCTTTCTGTGTCTCACTATTCCAGTTTTGTTAGAGGAAGAAATTGGGATATATGTGTAACTATATGTAAATAGTTACCCCAGTTTATCCAAGTTTTAAGCACCTGTTTATGGTAAATACGGAACAGTCCCCTGCACCGTATAAGTTTCTGTTTCATGTAAACTGCACTGATGTCGAATAGCGCGGTATAAAAAAGTCTGTAAATAAATAAATAAAAATAAATATCAAGAACACGCATAATGTCCTTCAAGAATATGCCCATGTAGAGATGGTAAGAGGCCATGCAGGCAGTGAGCATGGAATTCTGAAACACTTTCCCCCCAAAAGCATCCAATGTCTGAGCCTCCCTCCCAGAAGGTGCCAAGGAGTGCATCTAGAAGCTTCTGGATCTTTTGAAGGCGGATTTGATGATCAAAGAGTGGTGTGGAAGCTGCGGCTTCTCAAATTTGGGTAGTCTTTTGACCTCAGTATTTGGATTCAAGCTTTCTACTGACAGAGAGGGGGTCTCCCACATTCTCATCTGTATCTAGATAGGCCATGTGGTCTTTTTCTGTCATCATGTTTCTATGTTTCTATGTTGTTGATATGAAAGGACAGACTAGATAGGCCATGTGGTCTTTTTCTGTCATCATGTTTCTATGTTTCTATGTAACCTTTGAAGAATGTGGTATATGGGCACTATCACTGGCTCCTTGGGGACAGAGGAGTACTGAAGGATCTCCAATTCTTCTGCCCTGGGCTCATCCTCAGTCTGCAAAGAAAATGGCATAGCCTTAGCCATATCCCTCACAAAATTCTGGAATGACATAGCCTCAGGAGGAGACTTTCATCCTTCATGAGGAGGAGGAGAAGAATCAGAGGGGAGCTCTGAGGATCTATCCTCCATCAGAACCTCAGACGCCTCATCTGTGATCCAGCCTTCTGAATCAGACTCAGAGAGGAAGACAAAGTAATTCTGAGTCTCGACCTTGTCAATTCTCCTTCCCTATGAGGGTTTGTGAGCTCTCATAGAAACATAGAAATATGATGACAGAAAAAGATCACATGGCCTATCTAGTCTGTCCTTCCATATCAACAACTACAACAGTCCCCTTTTTACCTTTAGAGATCCTCTGTGTTTGTCCCATGCTTTTTTGAATTCAGTTACTGTCCTCATCTCTACCACCTCCACTGGGAGACTATTCCATGGATCCACTACTCTTTCCGTAAAGAAATATTTCCGCATATCACTCCTGAATCTATCTCCCTTCACCATCATCCCATGTCCCCTCGTAGCAGAACTCGCTTTCAATTGAAAGAGGATCTCTCCCTGAACATTTATGCCACGGAGGTATTTAAACATCTCAATCATATCACCTCTATCCCACCTTTCCTCTAAGGTGTACATATTAAGATCCTTCAGTCTGTCCTCATATGCTTTATAATGAAGACCACTAATCATTTTAGTAGCCACCCTCTGCACCGACTCCATCCTGTTCACATCCTTTTGAAGGTGCGGTCTCCAGAATTGCACACTATAATCCAAATGAGGTCGTACCAAAGACTTATAGAGAAGCATTATCACCTCCTTTTTTCTGCTAGCCATTCCTCTCCATATGCACCCAAGCATCCTTCTAGATTTTGCCGTCGCCTTTTCTACCTGTTTAGCTACTTTAAGATCATCAGACACAACCATGCCTAGGTCCCGCTCTTCTTTAGTGGACAAAAGTACTTCACCCCCTATACTATATTGCTCCCTTGGATTGCTGCAGCCCAAATGCATGACCTTACATTTTTTAACATTAAATCCCAGCTGCCAAATTCTAGACCATTCTTCAAGCTTAGCTAGATCCCTCCTCATGTTATCTACACCTTCCTGGGTGTCTACTCTATTGCAGATTTTGGTATCATCCGCAAAGAGGCAAACCTTACCTGACAGCCCTTCCGTTATATCACTAACAAAGATGTTAAAAAGAATCGGACCAAGGACAGATCCCTGGGGCACACCACTGGTAACATCCATCTCCTCAGAGTGAGCTCCATTTACTTGTACTCTTTATCGCCTCCCACCCAACCAATTTCTAACTCAAGCAGTAACTTTAGGGTCCAGCCCTAGGGTGCTCAGTTTGTTTATAGGTTGCCTGTGAGGAACAGTGTCAAAGGCTTTACTGAAATCTAAATACACCACATCTAGAGCTCTCCCTCGGTCCAACTCCCTGGTGACCCAGTCAATCAGATTTGTCTGACAAGACCTGCCTCTGGTGAATCCATGCTGCCTTGGATCCTGTAATCCGCTGGACTCCAGAAACCTCACTATTTTCTCTCTCAGCAGCGTTTCCAATAATTTACTCACCACCGAAGTTAAACTAACCGGCCTGTAGTTTTCAACCACATCCTTACTTTCGCTTTTGTGTAAAGGCACCACATGAGCCTCTCTCCAGTCCTCTGGCACCACTCCCGACTCCAACGAGGCATTGAAAAGGTCAGTCAGTGGAGTTGCTAGAACGTCCCCAAGTTCCCTCAGTATTCTAGGGTGTATCCCATCCGGTCCCATCGCTTTGTCTTCTTTAAGTTGACCTAGTTTCTCAAGAACACAGTCTTCTGAAAATTGTTCAAGATGTCCCTTGCTTCTGTTCCTATTTGTGGGTGTTTTCTGAGGTCCTGCTCCTGGTTCTTCATCTGTGAACACAGAACAAAAATATTTGTTAAGCAATTCCGCTTTATCCTTATCAGCTTCTACATATTCCTCCCCTGCACCCTTGAGTCTGACAATATCACTTTTTCCCTTCCTCTTCTCACTAATATATCTGAAAAATGTTTTATCCCCCCATTTTATTGCATTGGCTATTTCCTCCTCCTTTTGAATCTTTGCCTTTTTGACTACTTTGCTAGCTTCTCTAAGTTTTTCCAAATACAGATGCTTGTCTTCCTCTCTCTGTGATCTCTTGTATTTCATGAAGGCCTCCCTCTTTTTCTTCACTTTTTCAGCTACTTCTTTCGAAAACTATAGCGGTCTCCTTTTCCTTTTACCTTTATTTACTATTTTAACAAAAAGATTGGTTGGCCTTAAAATATCCCCTTTCAGTTTTGCCCACTGTTTTTCTACATCCCCCCAGCTGTTCCCATCCCACTAACGACTCCCTGAGGTATTGGCCCATCTTCGCAAAGTTAGCCTTCCTAAAGTCTAAGATCCACACCTTTGAATGGATTCTAACAGCCCTAGTCCTAATACTGAACCACACCATCTGGTGATCACTGGGATGCAAAATGATCTCCCACTACAACATCAGAAACACTTTCACCATTGGTAAGCACCAAGTCCAGTATGGCCCTTCACGTGTGGGGTCTGTTACCAATTGCCTGAATAGTTCTCCCTGTAGAGAATCCAGGATCTCCTTACTTCTAGATGATACTGCAGCAGGAATGTGCCAATCAACATCTGGCATATTGAAATCTCCTATCAGTAGCACTTCCCCTTTCCTAGCAATGCTGCGTATGTCTTCAATTAACTCTCTGTCCACCTCTTCCTCTTGTGAGGGAGGTCTGTATATCACACCAATGCAAATAGCTTTCTCTTTCCCTCTTTCTAGTTTAACCCACAATGCCTCCTCTCTCCCTTTTAAGCTCTGTAATTCCAAAGCTTTAATAGTAGTTTTTACATATAGTGCCACTCCTCCTCCCCTTCTTCCTACCCTGTCCTTTCTGAGTAAAGTATAGCCAGGTATAGTTACATCCCAATCATGGTTTTCTGTGAACTAAGTTTCTGTAACTGCCACTAAATCTAAGTCAGCCACTCCCACCAAAGCTTCAACATCAGGGATCTTATTTCCCATGCTACGGGCATTTATACACACTGCTTTCCATATGTTACCCCTGTTACCCATTTCCATATGGAAATGGGTAACAGGGGTAACATATGGTGCATCGACCCTCCTAGAAGCAGGGGTAACAGGGGTGCATTGGTGCGTCGATGCACCAATGACTTCCTGAAAACCAGAGGTGCATCTGACTCCAATGCACTGAAGAGTGATATCAGCCAGGCAGGCACTGGTATCGGAGTCCTTTGATGCCCCGATATTGATGCCTCTCCTGCAGGCACCTTGTGCTTCTCAATAATAAGCTTGATGACTGTAGGCAGAGATACAACATTTATCAAGGCACTGAGGTACTGCATGGCAAACAGCATTGTCATTGTCTCCTCAACAGCTCTCAGAAGGTGATTCTTCGGGTTTACATCTCCAAAGACACTGGCTGTACAGCACCATTGACCAATGTTCCTGAAACCTGAAAGGGTGTATCAGCAGACTTGTCTCAGCTAAAAGAAGGTCATAGCTCCCCTCAGGAACAATGATTAGTTTTCTTCTCTTCAAGGCAATTTAGAGCGGCACTCTCGACACCATGCTTCGGAGGGTTCAAACAAAAATGAACCAAGAGCTCCGCCCAATGATCATTCTCTTTGCCCTTTGATGTCAATGAAGATGAAGCAAAATCCTTCTTCATCTTTGGGTGAACATGAACAGATGACCAGTTGCTCTGGCAACCTATGGTTGCTTGGCTCCAAGTAGGCTCAAGAGCTCCTCAATGCTGATACACTGCCAGCATCCAGTGCAGCCTTTGAAGCCATAGAGATCAATGGCACTGATGCTGATGGATCCGATTTAAAAGCACCAAAAGTGATGTCACACTGTTCTTCTTGACCTTTCAGCCCTTTTTTTGTCATCTGTAAACATAGTTTACAAGAAGAGGGCTCATGATAGGGTTCCAAGCACTGGAGGCACCAGTTATGAGTGTCTGTAATGGATAAAGTCTTCATGCACCTGAAACAATTTTTAAACCTGCTGGCAAGTTTTTGAGACATGTCACCTGGAAAAGTAGCCACAGCAAAATCAAGCAACGCATAATAGCATAAAAAATGCCATACTGGGTCAGATCAAGGTCCATTAAGTCCAGTATCCTGTTTCCAATAGTGACCAATCCAGATCACAAGTACCTGGCAGGTTCCCAAAAATGTGCACAAGTTCTACAATGCTTGTCCTGGGGCAAGCAGTGGATTTCCCAGGTCCTCTTTAATAGTGATTTATAGACTTTTCCTCCAGGAACTTGTCCAAACCTTTTTTAAACCCAGCTACACTAACAGCTTTTAGAACATCCTCTGGTAACAAATTCTAGAGTTGGATTATGCAGGGGCGGCTCTATAATGAGGTGAAGTGAGGCGGCTGCCTCAGGCGGCAAAGTTTTAAGGGTGGCAAATGCCCCCAAAACAGCCGCCTCGCTTCGCCTTCAAAGTTTTAAAAAAAATGGAAAAAAAAAAGCACACAATTTGTTGCTGCTGAGTCTGCTTCTTGTCAGTAGCAAAACTCACCACCTAACTTCTTCTGCAGCCATGGCTCCCTGCCTCTTAGGGAACCGTGGCTGTGCTTCTGAAGCCGGTGTGGAGCCTTCCCATCTCTCGGAGGGCTCCGTGCAGCATTGTCCCGCCCCCAAAGGAAGTTGTTACAGCCGCCCCAAAAAGAGTCATGGCTGCAGAAGGAGGCGGCACAGGAACTACAGGGGGGGAGGAGGGGGCAGTGGATAAGGGAAAGGTGAGATCTGCAATGGGGCTGACATGGAGGGAGGGAGGGAGGGGGCTGACATGGGGGGGCGGTAGCAGGCAGACATGGGGAGAGGGGAGAAGGGGGGCAGGGGATAAGGGAAAGGTGAGATCTGCAATGGGGTTGACATGGAGGGAGGGGCTGGGATGGGGGGGATGGAAGGGAATTGACAAAGGAAAGGTGGGGTCTGCAACTGGGCTGATGAGGAGGGGCTGGAAAGGAATTGACATGATGGGAAAGTGGGACCTGCAACAGGGTTGACATTGGGGGAGGAGGGAGCTGACACTGGGGAAGGAGGAGGTTGGAAGGGAACTGACAAGGGTTCCCTCTCATCCAACAGGAATAACTGGAGTGCTGCTGGCATCGAAAAAATCAGCCTGATCACTGCAAACAATCAGACTGATTTGTGCGGCGGCGGCACTCCGTTTTTTTTAATTTTAGATTTTGCCGCCTCTGCCCTGCCTCTGCCTTCCTGCCGCTTTTTTTTTTTTTTTGCTGCAAGCATTCTTGAGGAAAAAATGCAGCAGGAAGGCAGAGGCATGGCAGAGGCGGCAAAATCTAAAATTAAAACAGCCAGAGTGCCCCCGCTGCCGCCGCCGCCGCCGAATGAGAGGTGCAGATGGAGGGCGTGGGGACAGGAGGAGGACAAGGAGAGACAAAGGTGAGATATGGGGGACAAAGGGGGAGATGGGGACCAATACTGGACAAAGAGGGAGATTGGGAAAATTTTGGACAGAGAGGAAGACAGAGACATACTGGACAAAGGGGGGGGGACAAGTATTAGACAAAGGGGCGAGACAGGGGGACATTCTGGACAGAGGGGGATAAATGCTGGACAGAGGGGAGAGACAGTGCGGGTTAGGATTATAATGGGCTGATTGGGGGCTAGCACTGGTAATGGGCAGATTGGGGGGCTAGGACTGGTAATGGGTTGATTAGGGAAAGCTAGGACTGGGAATGGACTGATCTAGGGGGGTTGGGACTGGTAATGGGCTGATTAGGGGGCTAGCACTGCTAATGGGCTGAGGGGGGACTAGCACTGGAAATGAGCTGATTAGGGAAGGCTAGGACTGGTAATGTGCTGATGGGGGGTAGGACAGGTAATGGGCTGATGGGGGGGGTAGGACTGGTAATGGACTGATGTGGGGCTAGCATTGGAAATGAGCTGATTGGGGAGGCTAGGACTGGAAATGGGCTGATTAGAGGAGGCTAGGACTAGTAATGGGTTGATTAGGGGAGGCTGGCACTGGTAATGGGCTGAGGGGGGGGACTAGCACTGGAAATTAGCTGATTAAGGGAGGCTAGGACTGGTAATGGGCTGATGGGGGGGGGGTAGGACTGGTAATGGACTGAGGGGGACTAGCATTGGAAATTAGCTGATTGGGGAGGCTAGACTGGAAATGGGCTGATTAGTGGAGGCTAGGACTGGTAATGGGGTTGAAGGGGAACTAGCACTGGAAGTGAGCTGATTAGGGGGGCTTCAACTGGGGATGGGCGATTGGTGGGAAGGGAAGGATAGAGCTGCTGGCCTTGGAAGAAAACTGGGGGCTAGGGCTACAAATGGGCTGATGCGAGGGAATGGGAGAATGGGACTGGAAGGGAGTGGATGCTGAGAGGGGCTGCCATGGTATTTGGACTAGAAGGAGTTGGACAGTGGGGAAGGAGGGGGACTGGAAGGGAATGGACACCAGTGACAGTCATGGGAATACAAGTTGACATTGGAAGGTACTGGGAGGGAGGACTGGAAAGGGGCTGATACTGGGAAGGGTTACAGGGACTGGAAATAGGCTGATGGAAAGAAGTGAAGAAAACCAAAGAGGAGATAAGAAATGGCAGATGGACCATAGACCATAGAAAGAGAGCTAAGAGAATACAGGAAAGCAGAAGCCTCAGATCGGGACCAGCATAATCAGAGAATATAATGGTCAGACAACAAAGGTAGAAAAAATAATTTTATTTCATTTTAGTGATTGAACTTTGTGTTATCTTTATATTTTATACTGCATGGAGGAACTGCATATTTATCTGATATTGCACTCCTTGAAGAATCTGGCTTCTTAGGGTTTCAGTTTAAATTTTGTCTACATATTTTTGTTTTTACTTTAGATTGTAAGTCACTTATTCTGTACTTGGTGAGGGTCTGTGTTCTGATTGTGTGACTGAGCCCAGGTGTTCTGTTAAAATAGTTTGTACATAAAGATTTATACTGTACTGTACTGTAGTAATTTGATATATTTAGCTTTTCAAATAGGTGTATGGATGTTCCAGAGTCCACTGTAGTATTTACAGCGATGCTTTAATTTGGTGGGTTCCTTATGTGAGTTTTGGAAGTTGGTGCTGATATGGTTTGGTATGGTAGATTTGCTCTATAGATACTCAGTGACTTTGTTGTAGGGTTTTGTATTAGTTCACAATATACCTGATACTGGAGAATGTTTGTTGTTGTTAGATGATCAGAATCAGATTTTTTTTAAGATATTGAGTTCTGTGGGTGAACGTCCTGGTTCTGCTCTGCAACCACTGTTGAAGGGGGTTTCTGTGAATGCAAAATACATGTTGAAAAAGAAAAGGTAATAACCATAACGCAGTTTATAACAACAAAATAAAAATGAGTTATAATTTAGTTTTATAAACTGTGTTGTGGTTCTCGCTCTTTTAGTTCCTTGTTGTGCAAACATCTTGCATTTCCTCCATATAATCTAATCAGTTTTTGGTTTGATTCAGTCCCTGATTGGAGTTTTGAAAAAGCCCCGCCCACCTCTACGGGGGGTGGGGGTGCCATCTCATCCTTCGCCTCAGGCAGCAGATTGCCTTGAGCCGCCCCTGGGATTACGCATTCAGAGAAGAAATATTTTCTGTTATTATTCTTTAATGGGTAACACTGTAGTTTTATTACGTCCCCTAGTCTTTCTACTTTTTGAAGGCGTAAATAACCAATCTGCATTTATCCGTTCCACTCCATTCATTGATTTGTAGACCTCTATCATATCTCCCCTCAGCCGTCTCTTTTCCAAATTGGAAAGCCCTAACCTTTTAAGCCTTTCCTCATAGGGTATTCTTCCATCCCTTTTACCATTTTGGTGGTTCTTCTATGTACCTTTTCTAATGCTGCTATATCCTTTTGAAGATATGGCAATCAGTATTACACACAATATTCAAGGTGTGATCACACCATGGAACAATACAGAGTCATTATAATATCCTTGGTTTTATTCTCCATTCCTTTCCTTATGATACCTAGCATTCTATTTGCTTTCCTCGCCGCCGCTGCACACTGGGCAGAGGGTTTCAACATATTATCCACAATGATGCCTAAATCCTTTTCCTGGGTGGTGGTTCCTAATGTGGAACCTTGCATCGTGTAACCATAGTTTGGGTTGTTGTTTCCTAGGTGCATAATTTGCATTTGTCCACATTAATTTTTATCTGCCATTTGGATGTCCATTCTTACAATTTATCAAGGTTCTCTTGCAATTTTTCACAATCTTCCTGTGTTTTAACAACTTTGAATAATTTTGTGTCATCTGAAAATTTGATCATCTCACTCATTATTCCCATTTCCAGGTCATTTATGAATATGTTAAAAAGCAGCAGGCCTAGCACAGATCCCTGAGATACTCCACTATTCACCTTTCTCCATTGAGAAAATTGGCCATTTGGGCCTTCTCTCTGCTTTCTATCTTTTAACAAGTTCTTGATCCACAATAGTAGACTGCATCCTATCCCATGACTTTTTAATTTTGCCAAGAGTCTCTTATGAGGGACCTTGTCAAAGGCTTTCTAGAAATCTAGATGCACTTCATCTACTGGCTCACCTTTGCCTACCTGTTTATTCACACCTTCAAAAAATATAACAGATTAGTAATACAAGCTCTTCCTTGGCTAAATCCATGTTGGCTTTCTTCCATTAAAGTCCAGGTGATATGCTAATCTTCAGTTTATCAAAAAGTTGTAATACATCTTCCCGGTTTATCGATATTTCTTTCAATTCTTCCAATACATCACCTTTAAATACCATCTCAGGCATGGGTAACTTCCCTACATCTTCTTAGGTAAAGACCAAAGCAAAGAATTCATTCAGTCTCTCCTCTATGGCTTTGTCCTCCCTTAGCGCCCCTTTTACCCCTCTATCACAGTTTTTTTGCTATGACTGTACTTGAAGAATTTTGTTATGCATTTTTGCTTCCATGGCAAGCTATTTTTTTTTTAATTCTTTCTTTGCCTGCCTTATCAATGCCTTGTATCTAATTTGCCAGTGCTTGTATTGTTTCCCATTTTCATTATTAGGCTCCTTTTTCCATGCTGGCAGTTTTTTGGACTTCCTTCCACTTTTCTCAAAGTGTGGAATACAGCTGGTCTGGGCTTCCAAGATAGTATTTTAAACAATGCCCGTATTTAATGTAAAGATTTAATCTTTGCAGCTGCTCCTTTTAGTTTTTTCTTAACTATTTTCCTCATTTTATCATAATCTTCCTTTTGAAAATTAAAAAGTAGTACTATGGATTTCCTTCCTGTCCCTCCCTCCATTTATTAAATCAAACGTGATCATGCTACAATCACTATTGCTAAATGGTCCCAACATACTTATCTCTTGCACCAGATCCTGTGTGGACTAGGTCCAAAATAGCTTTGCCTCTTGTTGTTTCATGAACCAGCTGCTCCACGAAGTAGTCATTTATTTAATGTAGAGCCTTTATCTTTCTAGCATGTCCTGCTGTGACACTGAGCCAGTCGATACATGGGTAAGTGAAATCGCCCATTATTATTACTGTGTTGTAACTTTTGTTAGCTTCCCTGATTTCTTTTAGCATTTCATCATCTATCTGTTCATTCTTGCCAGGCAGTTGGAAATAAACTCGTACTAACATTGCCTTCCACTTTTTACAAGGGATTTCTATCCATAGAGATTCTACAGTGTATTTTGTTTCCTGCAAAACTTTAATCTTATGTGACTCAATGCCTTCTCTAATATAGATTGCAACCCCTCCACCAATTTGATCTACCCTATCATTGTGATATAATTTGTACCCAGGTATCATGGTGTCCCATTGGTTGTCCTTCCACCAGATTTCTGAGATGCCAATCATATCTAGCCTTTCATTTAATGCTATATATTCTACCATCTTATTTTTTCGACTTCAAGCATTGGCATACAGGCATTTTAGAGGTTGTATTTTATTCATATTAATCTGGTTAACAGTTGAAAGGGATAATTTGGAATCTTTCAGCTCTGTCTGCTCTGTACTTAAGGGCATCTGGGTTACTTTGATCTTTATTGGAACCAGGGCCGGATTTACCTATACGCCATGTACGCCATGGCGTAGGGCTCACAGCTGGCAAGGGCCCACCCGGGGCTGGCCCACACACCGCAGGGCTTCAGAGGGAGCAGGGTAAGCTCACGCGAGGCCCCGGCTCCCTCTGTACAGCCGCCAGCGTGAAGAGCCTTTTCCTTCACGCTGGCGGCTGTATCTGTAAAGCCGCGATTGCTGGGAAAGGTTAAAGGCAATGCCCTTTAACCTTTCCCAGCATTCGCGGGTTCACAGATCCAGCCGCCAGCGTGACGGAAAAGGCTCTTCACGCTGGCGGCAGTACCGAGGGAGCCGGGGCCTCGCGCGAGCTTACCCGGCTCCCTCTGAAGCCTCTCAGACAGCCGCAATGCTGGTCGGGGGGACCAAGGACTGCATGGGCTGTGATTGGGGGGGGGGACCTGGACCGGAAAAGGGCTGGGGGGGGGACTTGGACTGGAAAGAAATGGGCTGTGATATGGGGGGGGGGGAACCTGAACTGTAAAAGGGCTATGGGGGGGGGACTTGGACTGGAAATGGGTTGTGATGGGGGGGGACCTGGACCAGAAAAGGGCTATGGGGGGGGACTTGGACTGGAAAGAAATGGGCTGTGATGGGGGGGGGACCTGAACTGTAAAAGGGCTATGGGGGGGGGGACTTGGACTGGAAAGAAATGGGCTGTGATGGGGGGGGACCTGAACTGTAAAAGGGCTATGGGGGGGGGGACATGGACTGGAAATGGGTTGTGATGGGGAGGGGGACCTGGACCGGAAAAGGGCTAGGGGGGGGGTAACTTGGACTGCAAATGGGCTGTGATGGTGGGGGGGGGGGAACTAGGACTGCGATGGTGCAGGGGGACTCGGACTGCAAATGGGATGTGATGGTGGGGGCTAGGACTGGAAATAGGCTGTGATAGGGGGGGCTAGGACTGGAAATGGCCTGTGATGTGAAGGCTAGCACTGGAAATGGGCTGATGAAGAGCTAGAATAGGACTGGAAATGGGCTGATGTGGGGCAGGGGAGAATGGGACTAGAAGGGAGTGGATGCTGGGTGGGTCTAGAACTATAAGGGAACTGATTTTGGGGGAGGACTAGAATGGATGGGGAATGAGAATGGAGAGGGGAAAAATATTTTGTGTGGAAGAAAAGTCTATGATGGGCTGGGTATTGGGAGAGTAAGAGGGGCTTGAAAATGGAAGGGTGAAATTTAAATGGATGATAAAGGAATAAGGAAAGAATTGGGGGAAAGAGCAAAAGGGAAACAATCAGTATGTTAAAGCAGAAATAGAGAGAGAATGGAAAACATCTAAAAGAGAAGAAAGGACAAATGGATAGCTAGCAGAAGACACGAAGAAACCAGAAGAAAGTGACTGGAGCAATTGCAACTGAAAAAATGCCCAAACAGAAGGTAGAAAAATACTTTTTATTTTGAATTTATTAACTGGAATATGTCTTTTTTAATGTATTTCTTGAATTCCGATGCTGATTTTGTCCCTATTGCCTCTTTATGTCAGGCAATTCTATACATCTATTGCCATTTCTGTTTTGGTAAGTTGATCTCGTTTTTATTTTTTCTGGGGGCCCACAATTTTTGTTGGCGTAGGGCCTCACTCAAGGTAAATCCGGCCCTGATTGGAACCTCTCTATCGAGATGCCCTAACTTTTCTCTTTTGCTAGTATCCTTCAAGGATTCATCCTTTCAAAACATGCCCTCTTGGGCGACTATGGCTTTCCCCTATTACCTATTTTAAAAGCTACTCTATCTCTTTTTTAAAGATTAATATCCCCCAGCACATTCATGTCCCGTTGACACAACTGCCCCCCTTAATCCAACCGCCCAACTGGTAAACAGTGATCTAATGTAATTGGTTCCAGAGCATGACTTGTCGCCACAGCATATCCACGACAACCTGTAAATAGTGATCTACCTTGTAAATAGTCTCCAGAGGAGGACTTGATCTGTGACACTTGCTCAGCTTGTATATAGTTACCCACAAGTTTGTATATAGTTACCCCCAAGTTGGAATCCAAGTTGCCATACCTGTTCTATGTAAGTACAAGTAGGCTTGTTCTGCTTGCTGTACCAACTATTGTTACCTGTAAACCACACTGTTTCTGAAGAGCACGGTATAGAAAAGAGTTTAATTAAATAAATAAATAAATAAAATCAGCAGCCTGGTTCCATCCTGGTTAAGGTACAGCCCATCCTTTCAGAAAAGCCCCTCCCTTCCCTAGAATGTTGCCCAATTCCTAACAAATCCAAAGCCCTCTTCCTTGCACCATCCACACATTGAGACTCCAAAACTCTGCCTGCCTTTTGGGTCCTGCATGTAGAACAGGAAGCATTTCAGAGAATGCTACCCTGGAAGTCCTGGATTTCAGCTTCCTACCTAAAACCTAAATGGAACCTTCCTCCCACACTTTCTTATGTCATTGGTACCAACATGTACCAAGACAGCAGACTCCTCCCCAGCACTATCTAAAACCTTGTCTAGGTGGCACGTGAGGTTGCTATCTTCGCACCAGGCAGGCATGTTACCAGGTGATCCTCACATTCACCAGCCACCCAGCTATTTACATGCCTAATGATTGACTTGCCAACTATAAGGGCTATCCTAATCCTTCCCTCATGGGCACATGTCCCTGGAGAGATCTCCTCGATGCGAGAGGGTTTTATACCTGGAGAACAGGTTCTAGCTAAAGGATCACTTCTTGCCACACCAAGGTGATGCTTTCCTTTCACGTGACCTCTCTCTTCCTTGGCAAAAGAGAGGCTGCCACTTCAGTACTACGTCCCTGTAGGTCTCATATATATACTTCTCTGTGTTCCTTAGGACCTCCAAATCTGCTATTCTAGCCTCCAGAGATTGGACTCATTCCCTGAGGGCAAAGAGCTTCTTGCACCTAGTGCACACATAAGATCTCTCACCAACGGGGAGAAAATTGCACATGTGACACAATGCAAAAACTGGACAGCCACCATCTAGCTGCTAGACTGCTATTTGCATCTACGTTTTATGGTTTTGTTCAGCTGTTTAGGTTGTTTACTTACTTAAAGTTGCTAGGGATACTTGTAATGATACTATATACTTAATGGGCCTGATTTTGAGTTAGGCAGCCTATACGCTACAGTGGCGAATAGCCTGTCTGCCGACACCTTTAACCCAGATTTTTACTTACACAACGGCGGAAGTGAAAATCCAGGTTAGATTGGATGCCCTGGCAGCCACAGAGGCTACATGGATAGCAGTGATTTTCGATGCTACCCGCATAGCCTCTGTGCCCTAAAAATAGGCGAGGAATAACCTCACCTATCTTTAAGGCACAGAGGGCTACGTAGGTAGCATCAAAAATTGCTGCTACCTATGTAGTCCCTTCCTCCGCCCCTGCTCTACCCAGGAACACCCTTATCATGCCCCAATGCTATGCAGATAGCATCTGGGTGCGTTAGGGACTTAGCCAGGATTTTCAAAGGATGTAGGTGCCCTTCAAAAATCCCAGATAAGGCCTTTACATGGGTAACTAAGGAAGTTACCTGTGTAAAGGTCTTCAAAAATCAGTCCCAATAAGTTTAAGGGAATTTGTGCAGCTCAAGATGAATTAATTTCAGGGCCTTAATTAATCAGTTCCTGGTGTGAATAACCAGCTGAACCTGAAAGTGAATTTGACTATCTCTTCCCCTTTAATAGATTTAAGAGCCTGGGGTGGGTGCAAGCTGTGGTGGATGGGAGGGAAAGAAAACTTAGTAAAAGCTAGCTTGCAACACAGTGCCCTGACCTGTGCTTTTAAGGTAATCTTTTAGCAATTTCCTGGGTGATTCACACAGCCCTTGTTTTGTTAGAAGGAGCCTTTTAAATTACCCCTTTGATCTGTCACTTGCCTTTAACACGTATTGTGGCACTGCGCCCCGTCTAGGCGGTTGCCTATAGGAGGCAGCATGCCATCTAATGTTCTCTTAATTGCTTTTGCCCCAGAGCCAAGGCTTCTGGGATTGTAGTTGTGTGCAAATAAAACAATCCGAGTGGTTTTAGAGGCAAAACACAGGAAATTTATTTTTGTGGTCTAAACTTTGCAAACAAAAATCTTCTTTAGAAGTTGTGAACAAGGCAACACAAAATGAAGGATATTTTTCTCCACTCAAAAAGGTATCATACAAACAGTGTTCTGGCTGTGATAAAAATAAACTTGCTTCATTCAGCTTATGTATAACAGAAAGTATTTCTTTCTTCCAAAGCCACCACTGAAACTGTTGCTTACTAGTTGCTAATACCATCCAGCACAGATATCAGTTTCCTTCCACTGTTCAGGGTTTAAACAAGGCTGCTTCGTGCTTGTCTGTCTTACCCACAGAATAGCTGCTTCTAAAACACCTTCACTTCACAGTGGAACACTTCTTATAGTTTTAACATTTGCAATTCTCTTTCTCTCCCAGGTTTCCAACACTCAGAGTATCTGGACATTTAAATACATGGGCTCGGTTTTTCCAGCTTAAAAACCCTGGCCCTCCTTCACTCTGACGTTAGGCATAAAGAGCAATCCATCAAAGAATCAACAGAGTCCTGTTCCACCTCACAGGGTTCCGTTTCCATATCTTCATAATCAGACTCACATGCCTCTGGGTTTATAACCGGCTCTGAGAATGCACGTTTAACTTCTTTTAAAAGTTTAAACAACTTTTCCCAGTGATATTGCTTCCTCTCCTCTGGGCTTCTATAATGGCTGCAAGGCTTTTTATCTCTGACTAAAACATTCAAAGGTTTTAGCTGTCTCACCTTGCTCTTGGGAACACTTTTTCTTTCAGGCCTTTCAAAAGGTAAAACTTCTCCCTCAGAGTCTTGTAGGGCTATTCTGGTATCTGAGCTGTACTCCACGGCTCCCCCAGGACTATGCCTCCTACCTTCAAACCGTGCTGCAATCTCTTCACAGCAAGGGCTTCTCTCTGAAGTGCAGTCTCCTGAATAACAGCTGCTCTGAGATTCTCTCCTGTGTCTATCCCCAGACACTCTCTCCCTTTCACCACTGCTGGCTTGTGACTGGCTCCGTCACTGCTGCTGTGGCTGGCTCTGTTCCCGTGCCTGTTCCCGTGCTCGTTCCTGTGCTCCTTCCAGTGCCCTCTCCTCTCCGTTTGTGGGAGCTTAAATGTGTGTGAGCATCTTCCCCCTTCTAGCTCCTCCTACAGGTACTTCCTATCTCCACCCTGCGTTGCCATGGAGCTTGGGTGTGGTCTGAATTCAGTAGTTCTAGCTGTGTGATTTTTTTCTCTGCCTGCAGTTTTAGAGGCAAAACACAGGAAATTTATTTTTGTGGTCTAAACTTTGCAAACAAAAATCTTCTTTAGAAGTTGTGAACAAGGCAACACAAAATGAAGGATATTTTTCTCCACTCAAAAAGGTATCATTCAAACAGTGTTCTGGCTGTGATTAAAATAAACTTGCTTCATTCAACTTATGTATAACAGAAAGTATTTCTTTCTTCCAAAGCCACCATTGAAACTGTTGCTTACTAGTTGCTAATACCATCCAGCACAGATATCAGTTTCCTTCCACTGTTCAGGGTTTAAACAAGGCTGCTTCATGCTTGTCTGTCTTACCCACAGAATAGCTGCTTCTAGAACACCTTCACTTCACAGTGGAACACTTCTTATAGTTTTAACATTTGCAATTCTCTTTCTCTCCCAGGTTTCCAACACTCAGAGTATCCGGACATTTAAATACATGGGCTCTGAGAGTCTCTCCTGTGTCTATCCCCAGACACTCTCTCCCTTTCACCACTGCCTGTGGCCAGCTTCCTCAGTCCCTCTCTCCTGGACGGCTTGTGACTGGCTCCGTCACTGCTGCTGTGGCTGGCTCTGTTCCCATGCTCCTTCCAATGCCTCCTCCTCTCTGTTTCTGGGAGCTTAAATGTGTGTGAGCGTCTTCCCCCTTCTAGCTCCTCCCACAGGTACTTCCTATCTCCACCCTGCGTTGCCATGGAGCTTGGGTGTGGTCTGAACTCAGTAGTTCTAGCTGTGTGGTTTTTTTCTCTGCCTGCAGTTTTGTATGTATGCTTGGCTGAGCCATTCCCTTGCTAATAGGAAAAAGGTTTATTTCTAGCTATTTTCCCAGGTTCTGCTGCAGCCTCGTCACCACAGTATTTAAAACAATTTCACAGACCTTTTGCCTCCTAGCTGGATGGCCTCTTTATAAAGGTCTCTAGAAACAATTTATTTCTTTCTACTCAAGGAATATTTACCCTATTCTTCCTTCTATGCTAAATTATACTCTGATTTGATTTAAATTCAAAACTGTCTGGTGGTTCTAAGCCCTGACTGAGTTTAGATTTAAATGAAAGCTCTCTAGAAACAATTTATTTCTTTCTATTCAAAGAATATTTATCCTATTCCTCCTTCTATGTTAAGCTTTGCTCTGATTTTATTTTAATTAATAGCTCTCTGACTGAGTTTAAATTTATATGAAAGCTCTCTGGTGGTGCTTGACTGACTTAACAAATACAATGGATTCTAAAATATACAGATTTATCAGCTTTAGCCCAAAGAATTTCCTTTGCCCCAAGATTTAGAGAGTTTCCCAGAAGGTAACTATTTACAAGAGCAAATTTCCTTCCAGCAGTAGCAATCTCTTTTGGTAGTCCTTCAACTCGATGTTTACAGGAAAAACTTTGTAAAGCCGCATCTGGAATGCCAATGCATAAGGGGGCTGAGGTGTCACAGAAAATAAAAGGAAACTTTAAACACCCAAAAATGCTAACTAAATGAAATTAAGAAGGAAAGCAATATCACTGTGATGGCAGGCAAACAGAGACTAGGTAAAACCTGTTGAAGTTTGTATCACAATCCTCACTGAGTGCCAGAACTAGCATCTTCGAGGCTTCATGGAAAAAAATGAACTGAGGCTAACATAACGATGAAGTGGCAGATGAGAAGACCTGCTCATGTATGGTGGGCATCCAAAAGCTTCTAGAAAGAGCTGGGAATGCTCCTGTGCAGGGGCTCCATCAGATGACATCACCCACACCTGAGGACGTCTCCTCCTTATCCTTGGAGAATAAAAAGAAACAAAGACAATATCAATCCTTGCAGCACTTCACACATCGGGGACCATGCCCTTGAGGTGAAGGATCCTATAGCCACAGTCTGAATGTGATTTTGGAGAAATGAAGCAATACACTTCAACAACAGACATTCTATCTTCACCTCCTTCAGTCAGTCCAGCAGATACTTATGACCGACTATGTCAAAGACTGCAATAAGATCTAACACCACCAAGAATGTTTTATTCCCTTTATCCACTCTCCCAAATAGCAACACTGCCAATAATGTTTCTGAACTATGCTTTGCATGGAATCCTGTTTGAAAGCTATTCAAAATATCAGAATCTGTCACAACATCCTCTATAGTTGTACTCAAGATCAACAAATTAGTAACCAGTCTGAAATTGGCCCTTTTTTTAATAGTGGCTTAATCACTGATTTCTTCAGAGACTTCAGTGATGCCTCTTCCATCGTAGATGCATGTGCAATGGCCACCAACCTGTCCAGTTACCCCTCTGTTGCTAACTTGGCCTTTACCATCCCTGCTGGACACTTCTTCCATTACCTAAACATAAGCTCCTCTACCTTTCTACGATGTTTAATTATGTATGCAGAAACTGACACTATTGGTCCAAAGCTGGATTTAATTGTTGTACTGCTGTGTGTCAGTGCTGTATGTTGAAAAGTTTGTGTCCTAGGCTGTTGGAAAAATTCATAGCAACTGGCTAGGAGTCTCTGAGAAAGATGTGACTACTACAAGAATGATTACACTATTGGAATCATTTTTAAAAGATTCTTTATTTGATGCAAAATCAAGGATCCCAAACTCCTGCAACAAAGTGCAGTAATTATTAGCTCTGGGGCAGTCGCTGGACAAAGCTGTGCTTGGAGCAAGGGTTGCTTGCAGCACCCTCCATTTCTACTGGGATTGTGTGGTCCCAGACTCAAACTGCCTCAAAAGGGTGATGTGGCACCCTTGCTAGTTTGGTACCCAGGAGATGGTCAGTCGTGTTGCCCCTCCTTACACAACAATCCTGAGTGGCTCAACCAGTCTGCCCAGTTATCATTGTCTACTGGCTACTTTATCCCCAGTCATGTTCTCCCTTGCCCTTAATATATATTCCACAAATCCATAAAACTCAGATATACACCAATGGAGCTGAACAAAAACAAGAAAACAATTGGTCAATATTTAGCTATGCTGGTTGCTATGTTTTTTAAATGCCAGCCGCTGCAACTAAATAAAAACCAGATATTGATTACCAGTATCAGGAGAGTGGCCAGCGTAGCACTGTCCATATAGCAGGAATAATCAATGTTGTTCAACAGCCTGCTAGGTGGATAGCCATTTAAGACAGCTTAGAACAGCATAAAGCTATCCAACTAGCTCTCCATATAACAGCACTGAAAATCACCTCTATAATGATAAATTGCAGCTCTACCTCATTCCACCTCAGACTGCCCTGGCACATTCCAGATAGTGCCGAGGTGGTCATAGAAACTATTCATCAGTACTATGTATATAATGCCTCTGAATATAACTTTCAGCGAAGCTTATCTGGTTAGCAGGTGCTGCTAACCAAATAAGTGCTTTTGAATGTTAACCCCCCCCCAGGATTTTAAAAGACAGCATTAACCTCTCCCTCACCCATGAGCACAAATATACTCACCTCTATATTCCATCAGACATTATAGATCTCTCACACATGAGCAAAAACTGACAGAGGGTCATTAAAGAGAGAGGATGAGGTTCATAGGATGATGAATTAAGAGATCACTGTGTTAATTTCTGGGATGGATGAACTTGCAGCCTTTTAGTCTGATTCCCACCTTGCATGTGCTCAACCCCATTTGGATTTTCAGTAACCATGTGAGAATAACATGAATTTTCTATAGCTAACTTCTGGCTTGGCAGATTCAGAGTAGCCTGATTTTCTTTTCCTAAAACAAGACAGGTATTACTTTTGATAAAGGCTGGCATTGGATTTGTCCAGGATGCCAGTTAGGATGAAGGTTGGCCATTGATCTACTCTAAGAACTACTCCCCACTAACCTGGAACCTTTGCTAGCGACCCCTCAACAACTGGTCATCAAGTGAATGCCCACCACAGAACCACCTTTGTTTGGGTGAGCAGCTTCAGATCCAGTTCTAGTTGCATCATGTCAGAGTCAGATGTTTCCTGATCATCTGGATCCAAGTGAAGTCTGCTGATCCAGAAAAAACTCACACTTAATCCAAGCAAGCTTGCCTATCACTAGGGATATGCATCGGTTCATTTGGCCCTTTTTTTCTGCTTTTAGGGGGTTTTCATTCATTTCACACATTTGTTATAATAGCTTTTTACATGTTAGAACTATTTTATGCATGCAGATTGTACATGCATTAATTTGTAGGTCAATAAATGTACAATTGATTTTGCATGCACTAAAACTTTAAGGCGCCCTAATGAACTGAATGCATGCTAACAAATGCATATTCTTCGCTATCACTAAGTAATTGATCAACATTTATTTTTATTGCACCTTGGGCTGTGATATAGTTTCGAACTATTGTATATATCATGCAGTAGAACCCCCATCAAAGCTGCAGCCCTGCATGTCACCAGCACTGTTACTTCCAGTGAATTCCCAGGAGAGCCGCTTAAGGAATTGGAAATCTGAAAACCTAAAGCAGCAGGGCATGATGACTGGCTGGCTGCATTTTTTAATCGACTGAAACATTGTAAGAATGTGTAATGCTTACAAAAGTAGTCCTGGGCACTTTGAAAAGAAAATGCTGAATTTAGAAAAAATATAATTGAAAAGTGAAGCAAATATGATTTCAAAGCTATCTCCTGCTCCTGGCTTTTTGAGGGCATAGTATCACACAATGACTGTGACAGAGTATTTCCAGACTGGTGAGCACAGGCTTCTGCTGCCACTTTGCGATTGGTTACTGTGTATGTCATAGATTTGAAGCAGCTAGGTTAGCATTTTGTTTTAACCTTTCTTTATTGGCAAAGCACAGAATACACCTAAAAGGTATTACAGTGAGGGTATGTCAACTGCGGTACACCTAAGGTTAATTTACCTCCTCCCCCATTTATCTAAAGCTATTTTGGGGTGCATTCCGCTTAAGAGATTGAGTCTATTGAAGAGGCTCTATCCATCTGTCTTTCTGTCTGGCTATCTGCCTCTGTGCATACACACACACATACACACACACATACACATCCAACACACTGCCGAGATGCATATAACACCCTGACATGAAAGCACACACACATACAACACCACACACACAAAGCACCAATACAACACTGCACAGAACAAACACAACACATGCAACACCAACACAACAAACACATTTAACAAAGCACACACAACACCAACATGCTACACCACATATAGCAGCACACGCAACAGCAATACCACACAACACACTACACATACAATGTATACAACACAATATAGCACACACAAACACGCATAACATACACACATATGAGATCCTAAGACAGAGCAACAGTTAACACACACAGAGCACACACATACATATACCACAACACACAAACAGACCCACCATCACGCATATACACTGTGATGCATTCATACCCCAACATTCTTGTTAACATCTTTGTTAGTGATATTGCGGAAGGGCTGTCGGCAGGGCCGGCCCGTCCATTGAGCGAGAATGTTTTTTGCACAGGGCCCCATGTTTCAGGGGGCCCCGCGCAAAAAACATTCTGATCCTAAAGTAAAATTTAAAAAAAAAAAAAAGCTGTCTTCTCCCGCTGCCGGGGCCACCGCGGCAGTATCGAGTGTGCCGCGGAGCCCCCCCTGCCCAGCAGAGCCTGCCCTCCCCCGTATCACCTCTCTCTTCATAGCTGCAGTCACACGCGCCGGCTTTCAGAGCGCGAGGGGAGAGTTTCTCCCTCGCTGCTCTGTTAAGCCCGCGGGGGCTCCTTTTGTATGAATCTGTTCCTGCTGTACCTACCCACCTGTTGTATCATGTCCCGTACTTGCTGCGTGTTAGTCCCTATCCTTTTTAAGAAAATTGTAAATTTCCTTTCCTTTCTGGCCATGGCCAAAGTTTTTATGTATTTTGTTTTTATGTTTTGTATAATTTATCTATTTTATGTATTTTATGAAATTTTATGTATTTTACTACCTGTACACCGCTTTGATTACCCCAGAAAGGCGGTTATATCAAATGAATAAACCTAAACCTAAACCTAAACAGAGCCGCGAAAGGGAAACTAGTCCCTTCGCGCTCTGAAAGCCGGTGCGTGTGACTGCAGCTACGAAGAGAGAGGTGATACGGGGGAGGGCAGGCTCTGCTGGGCAGGGGGGGCCCCACGGCACACTCGATACTGCTGCGGCGGCCCCGGCAGCGGGAGAAGACAGCTTCTTTTTTAAAACTTTTCTCTGGGCTGGGCTGGGCTGGGGGGGATTAGGAGTGGTGATGGGCTATGGGGGGGTAGGAGTGGTGATGGGCTATGGGGGAGCTAAGTCTTTATATGGGCTGATGGGATTAGGACTGGAAGTGGGTTGATGGGGGGTTAGGACTGGTAATGGGTATGGGGGGCTTAAACTAAAAATTGGGTGCTGGGGGATTAGGACTGGAAATGGGCTGGTGGGATTAGGACTGGGAGTGGGCTGATGGGGAGGTTAAGACTGGTAATGGGGTATGGGGGGCTTAAACTGAAAATTGGGTGATGGGGATTAGGACTGGGAGTGGGCTATGGGGGGCTAGGACTGGTAATGGGTTGGGGGGGTTGCTAGGACTGGAAATGGGCTGGGGGGATGAAGACTGGAGGTGGGCTGATGGGGTTAGGACTGGTAATGGGCTGTGGGCTGTTGGGGGGGTTAGGACTGGTAATGGGCTATGGGGGGCTAGGACGGGAAATGGGCTGATGGGGGGTTTAACACTGGAGGTGGGCTGATGGGGTTAGGACTGATAATGGGCTATGGGGGGGCTAGGACAGGAAATGGGCTGATGGGGAGGGGTTAGGACTTGAGGTGGGCTGATGGGGTTAGGACTGGTAATGGGCTGTGGGCTGATGGGGGGTTAGGACTGGCAATGGGCTGATGGGGGGTTAGGACTGGAAGTGGGCTGATGGGGGGTTAGGACTGGAAGTGGGTTGATGGGGGGGCTAGGACTGGTATTGGGTTGGGGGGTTGCTAGGACTGGAAATGGGCTGATGCAGGGACTAGAAGGGAATGGATACTGGGTGAGGCTGGAACTAGAAGGGAGCTGATGTTGGGGGAGGATTAGAATGGGATGGGGCTGGGAGAGTAAAATGGAGAGGGGAAAAATATTTTGTGTGGGAGGGATAAAAAATCTACAATTGGCCGGGTATTCGGAGAGTAAGTGGGGATTGAGGATGGAGGGGTAAAATTTGAGTGGATGAAATAGGAATGAGGAAAGAGCAAAAGGAGAAAGATTAGTATGTTAAAGCAGATGTAGAGAGAGAGAATGGAAAAAAAACTAGAAGAGAGAAGAAAGGACAAATGGACAGCAGATGATGGAGAGTTAGCAGAAAACATGAAGAAACCAGAAGAAAGTGGCTGGAGCAATTGCAACTGAAAAAAAATGCACAAAAGGTAGAAAGATATCTCTTTATTTTGAATTTATTACCTGGAATATGAAAGCTCTGGGAAATGTGCATCATTAACGTCTGCGCTTTGTTTGGTACAAGAGGAAATTAATTTATAGTTTTATTTCTACAGTGTTGTTGTACATTCCAAGTTTGGCTTTTGGGGTTCCCAGTTTAATTACTGCCTTCCTGTTTCTAAATTGTGATTCCTTGTTTGGTGATGGTCTATGTTCTGCATGTGTAACTGAGCTGAGGTATTCTGTTTGTGTAATTCCTATTAGACATTGCCACTTGTTCTCTTTCCCCAGTAGGTCATGTATTGTTCTCTGAAATGTATTGGTTTAATATTTGCAGTGTTGCCTTTTGATAGGTAGGGTATGGTGCTTTGTGAGTCCTGGTAGTGCTGTTAGGATACGGCGGGTTTGCTATGGGTTCTAAATGGGCAGTGTTTGTAGTAGTTCCTAATGTGCCTGGCGGTCGGCACTGGATTATAGTAATGTAGAAATCTTTTAGTCTGTCTTTATCCATACACTCATTAAGAGACATGTTTACTAAAAGTTAGTGTATGTTAGCATTATGCAAATATTTATGCAAATAAGGCCACTTATGCAAATGAGGCCCCACACCGAGTCTCCGCACATGGCCCCGCACCCCCCTTGGGCCGCCCCTGGCTGTCGGGTAAGGTTTGCCTCTTTGCAGATGATACCAAAATCTGCAATAGAGTAGACACCCAGGAAGGTGTAGATAACATGAGGGGGGATCTAGCTAAGATTGAAGAATGGACAAGAATTAGGCAGCTGAGATTTAATGCTAAAAAATGCAGGGTCATGCATTTGGGCTGCAAAAATCCAAGGGAGCAGTACAATATAAGTGGTGAAGTACTTCTGTCCATGAAAGAAGAGTGGGACCTGGGCGCGATTGTTTCTGATGATCTTAAAGTGACTAAACAGGTAGAAAAGGTGACAGTGAAAGTTAGCAAGATGCTTGGGTTCATAGGAAGAGGAATGGCCAGCAGAAAGAATGAGGTGTAGTGCTTCTGTATACATCTCTGATGCGACCTCATTTGGAGTACTGTGTGCAATTCTGGAGACCGCACCTTCAAAAGGATACAAACAGGCTGGAGTCCATACAGACGGTGGCTACTAAAATAGGTGGTGGTCTTCATTATAAAACATATGAGGACAGACTTAAAGATTTTACTATATATATATGTTAGATGAAAGGCGGGACAGAGGAGATATGATATAGACATTTAAATTCTTCCATGGCAGAAGAGGAGAGCCTCTTTCAGTTGAAAGCAAGCTCTGCTATGAGGGGACATAGGGTTAGGGTGAATGGAGATAGACTCAGGAGTAATAAGGAGACATATTTATTTACGGAAAGAGTGGTAGATGCATGGAATAGTCTCCCAATGGAAGTAGTAGAAACGAGAACAGTATCTGAATTCAAGAAAGCATGGGGCAAACTCAGAAGATCTCTAAAGGTAAAAAGGGGATTATTGTAGTTGGTATGAAAGGGCAGACTAGATAGGCTACATGGTCTTTTTCTGCCGTCATGTTTCTATACATACACTCCCCCCCCCCAACACATACCCCTCACACAAAAACATACACATATCCCCCACACTCTGACATCTCACGCTCAGATTTCCTCAGAGACACAGCTATACTCTCCTTGCAGAACGACTTGTTAATACATGAAAACAAACACACAACCATATCTTCAACTCTGCAAAGAGCACTGAGCTAGCATTTCAACCACATCAAATCTTTAGCATCCTCCTCATTTTTCTGTTTCCATTTCCATTTCATTCCTGAGGAGATACGAGTGTTTGACATTTCGGAGAGGTTTTCCAACTTGGAAGTCTGTTTACTAACTCCCAGGCACCTAATATAGACACATTAGGTGTAAAACCTTCTTTGTTAACACAAGAGTGCATGCCTAGCATTTCAGGGAAGACACATAGCAATGACCGCTACCATGTGTTAAAGGTATAGCTGATAATGTGACATGCTATTAGATACTGTACATCTCTATCATATTAGCAGTTAACATATAGCAATTACCTACATATTATGTGCAAGGCAAAGTCACCTGTCCATACCACACCCCCTCTAGAAATGTCCATGTTAGTACATGCTAATTGTGAGCATAATTAACACCTAACAGTCAACAAAGTGCCATACTGCATGTTAACCACCTAATGCAGCTAGTAGATGGACCATCTGGTCAATTTCCTTATTAATTAGAGCAGTAATTCTCGACCCATTCCTCAGGGCATACCTAGGCCAGTTGGGTTTTCAGGATTCCCACAATGAATATGCATGAGTAGATTTGCATGTACGTCCTTCATTGTATGCAAATCTATCTCATGCATATTCATTGTGGGAATCCTGAAAACCCGACTGACCCAGGTATGCCTCAAGGACTGGGTTGAGAACCACTGAATTAAAGTAATCTAGGAGAGCACTAGGCTGATTTCCATCAGAACCCTATCTAGGCACCATGCTGATATATGTAAAACTTGAATATAGCCTGGACAACAAAGGCAGATTTAGAATGAAGGGGGAGTGACCATGATAAAGTACCCATTAGTAAACACATCCAGTATAGAATGTAATGCAGCAAATAATAAATGAGACCGCAGACTCAGGCCAAAGCAATAGGTGAGCTCAATGGACAGAGAAAACAATTATTAACTATCACTTATAAGCACATGTACACCCACTTCTATATCCCATTAGACAGAAGTAGCATGCACAGAATCACTAAAGAAGGGTGTCACATGGCCTATCAGGAGCAACTCCTTCCAGATCTGGAACTTTCTCACTGTTCACTTACCACTAGGTGCCAAAAGAGTCATAGAGCTAATTGCATCTGCTCCTTTCATGTGCCTGATATGAAAGTGTCTCACATCAGGCTTCTGCATTCTTCTCCAGTTTTTCTGTTCACACCTTTCTTCCTGTGCATTTTCAAGGGCTTGTGCACCCGGGTCTGCGCTAGCAGCAATTATATCTTGCACACGTAAAAAATTGTATCAGCATTTGTGCTGGAATTCCATCTGGCGCATACACATATTGGTGTTTATGCATGAAACAGCATTCCAGCATACGTATGCACCTTGCATGATTTATTCCGGCACACCTCTTCCTCAGCTCCTCATTCTCTGCCATTTTTATTACCTCCCTTTCAGCAAAGCCAGAAATAAGTTCCAGGTCCTGTTCACTTCAGGTAAAGAGAAGAAAGAGTCATAAATTCCTCATCAGCGCTGACTGCAGACCAATGAGCTAACCCTTTACACCTCCTCAGACCTTGTGTTAAAATCCCAGCATTGAACTTCTCCACACTTCTCTGCATCTGCGCCAATTAACTAATTGCTTAATTACTGTAGATTTAAATGCACCACGTACAGATGTCTACTCAGCTTTGCACAGATTGCTCATGTGCAAAACTTGGTTTTGCACTGAGTGCCCACAGTAGCGCACAAAATTGTGTGCTAACACTGAGCTAAGCCGTGCACAACTCCTCTTTCTTTTTTGTGCCTTCGAGTCAGTGCTGCCCCTGGGTTTTCTTGGCAGTGTAACCGGAAGTAGATTGCCGGGCCTTTCTTCCAAGACAATGGAGGGTTAAGTGACTTGTCTAAGGCCACAAGGAGTGCTAGTGGGAATCAAACCCGGTTTCTTGGTTACCAAGCCAGTGTTCTAATCACTAAGCAATGCCTACAGCACTGTATTGCATTAGCCTGGCTGCCTTTTTCCCCCCCATATTCAGTGTTCCAGACCTCTTCTTTCAATGTGTTTTTATCAAAGCTCATTGATTGCATCAATAGATCTTTTTTTTATAGTTATTTGTTAACGCTTTTACTTCTTCAGATTTCTGTTAGACTCTCTTCTGATATTTATGTAGATGAAATCAATAACCTCAAAACAGTCTGACAAATACAAGAACTGTTTCTAGTGCAGAAACAAGACATCCCTTGTGCAGGCCACAGTACATCTACATACAAATGTACTTAAAGTCACATCACCGATTCGGGGCTCCCCTTCCTTCTTGCCTAGCTTTAGCCAGGGATGTTAACCACGCAGTGGTGAGGGGATGGGGGGCTTAAACTGCTGGAAAAATTTCTGTTGCATTGGTTCAAGCTGTGAGCTGTTGGGTTGACTGCATAGTGTGGGCCTTTCCTAAATACTGAAAATTTAAAAAAAAAAAAAAAAACGTAATTTCAGACTGTCAAAATGATCTCTGCCTACCTGTCCTATAAAGCTAAAGTCATCTCAGAGTTGGGCTATAAACCCGGACAATCCTCTACCCCCAAGCTAATAGTCAGGTTCTGGCTAGAAACAGCTCTCAACAGAAAGGAAGTAGTCTAGGGCCCAGTTTTCATCTGGGTGGTGCTATGTGCCGTGTCGGCACAAAGCCTGCCTCCCTTCTGCCTAACCCAGATTTTCAATGCCGGGGTCATATGTGGCCCCAGCATTAAAAATTCAGGTCTTGCTGCACAACCCGGAAGATGCAGGAGCTAGCCGGCTAGCACTGATTTCACAGGTACACTAACAAAATTTTTTTTTAAACTGCCTCTAATGTTTCGATTGATTTTTACGTTTTTTGGTGCGCTGAATCCAAATCTGGTAACCAATTTGCTCCATCATGTACAGATTTTTTGCTACATTGGGTTAGCAGTTTGAGGTGAACGTTTCAGATTGAGTGCGATCGAGATAAAAGTTTCTTGGATGAATTCTTTATACTAATTGTTTAGTAGTTATTCAAATAAGAATAAAGAAAATTGTAACAAGGCAGCACATAAGAATAGAGTAATGTCAACAAAACACACTGTGATGGTAGCAAAATTGTCTGCACTTAAAACAGCCACATACATGTGCACAAACATTGAGCATATAAGAGCGAGGTTAGACACAAAGCAAAGCAATGTGCAAAAAATGTTGTACAGGTATGTATGTAAGAATAGAAAACGCAAACCGCACCATTGCAATACATGAAGACAAACACCCGATGGTGTGAAAATAAAATTCTAATAAATGAGATCCGACACTGTGGTATTAACTAGCAAATTTTTATTTCAAAGTTTAGTAAAAACACGATATTTGTCAACACAGTTTAGATTTTAAAGTCATTCTTGGGTCAATCAATCTCCTGGTGGGCCCATTTCTTCTTCCCCCGAATGCTTCTCTTGGTGCGCTGCTTGGCGTATTTTTCATCTGGGGTTTCCCGCAGCAGCAACCAGCAGAAATCAGCCATCATAGTGGTGTTCCATCTTCCTTGGTACCTTCTCTCTGCGTCCTTGATGTCCTGGTGAAACCTTTCACCTTGTTCTTCACTGTACGCCCCCAAGTTTTCGGGAAAGTAGTTCAATGGACTTTCAGGCTCATGTTACAGCCTTGTTCTTTGAAGGCATTGAGCATCCTGGCAACAATATCCTTATAGTTCCCATCCCGCCTGTTCCCCAAGAATTTGAGAACAACATCCTTGAAGGAATCCCAGGCTTCTTTTTCCTTCTCAGACATCGTTTCAGCGAATGCTTCATCTGAAATGAGTTTCCTTATATCAGGGCCAACAAACACTCCTTCCTTTAGCTTTGCTTCAGAAAGTCGGGGGAACTTTGAGCAAAGGTACCGAAAGCACTCACCATCTTTTGGAAGGGACTTGATGAATTGCTTAATGAGACCCAACTTAATGTGGAGAGGTGGTAATAGAATTTTATCACGAGGTACCAAGCTCTCATGAAGAACATTTTTCTCACCGGGTCTCAAATACTCCCGAATTGGCCAGTCTTTTTTCCCCCAGTGTAGGACGCGGGCCCGGCTATCCCACAAGCAAAGGAAGCAGGGATATTTGGTGAAACCGGATTGCTGCCCTAATAGCATGGATAGAATCATCCACTTATGCTCATCATAACGAATCTTCTGAAGAATCAGGGCCAAATTCTCGTATTTTTCTTGGAGAATAACAGAGTGAGCAATAGGAACTGAAGCGAATGTGTTGCCATTATGAAGAAGAACACCTTTTATGCTGTCTTTTGACGAATCAATGAACAGCCGCCATTCAGCAGGATCATACTTGAGTTTCAACTTTTCCATCACTCCGTATTTATCGTTGCAAAATACCAAATCTTCCTCTTTGCTGAAATACTTCAAAAATTGTGTCTCGCGGTTGCGGTACCAATAAAAAGTTGTTCCTGGTGACAATCGATTTTTCTGTTTAAGCCGAGAACCTAGCAGTTGGGCAGCATCTTTTGGGAGTCCTAAATCTTGGACTAAATCATTCAATTCAGCTTGAGAGAAAAGTTCAGGTTTCGGATCTGGTTCAGTTTCAAACTCGGAAGTACTGGACTCATCGGGAAAAGCCATCTGATGAGTCTCATCATGATCAGAACCGTCCACACAAATATGATCCAAAGATTTTGGTGGTTCAGGCACAGGTACTTCGTTGCTATGAGGCATAGGCCTAATTGCTGAGGGAAGGTTGGGGTAACTTATTACGTTCTTATTTTTTAAGTTGTATCCCTTCACAATGCAAGAGCAAAAATAGCAGTCACTGCTGTGGTCTCTTTGTTCACGCCACATCATAGGTATTCCGAAACGAAATGCTTTTTTTTTACCTTTCATCCATAAGCGTAGATCTTCCTCACATGTCTTGCACACTTTGTGAGGAGCCCACGGTTTGTCTTGATCGCCTAACTTCAAACCGAAATAGGCGAAATATACTTTTTTAATAAATGCAGAAATGTTTCTCTGCCGCTTTTTCACGGTATATTCCCCACAAATAAAACAAAAACTGTCCGGAGAGTTGACGCAACCTCTGGCTCTGTGAGCCATCACAAATACACAGCACTGCAAACTACAACTGTAGTGAACCACTTCGGAATAAAGCTGGATTACGACTGAGCAAACAAAAGGTAATAATGAACTTGCAAGAAACTGAAATTTGACAGGAACGTTCATGTCGCAACCACCATGTTTGAGCGAGCGAGCGAACGAGGCGAGGCGAACAGGAAAGAACATGCGCCAGCGCGAGTACTGGATTTAGCCCCCCGCCTCCCAATTGTCCTGTTAATGTATAAAATGAATACAAAACACTCTAAAATATCATGAGGAAGTGTTTCTAGTTAGTTAACCATTACAACCTCTATTTTGGGCCAAGAAAATAAACTGCAGTCGGCTAAAAAGAAATTATGTGAACATTCCTTATATGGATAAGAAATCTAATTTTGCAAGAAAACGTGACGTGATGGAACATTTTGGCTATTTTTCCTGGATTCAGCACCCCAAAATCTATAGGAATCAGTTGCAAAACTGGAGGCAGTTTTTTGGTAGTGTACCTGTGTTTTCGATGCTACCCGCTTAACCCCTGCGCCTGAATGATAGGTGAGGAAAAACCTTGTCTATCTTTAAGGCGCAGAGGGCTAAGAGAGTAATATCGAAAATCGGTGCTACCCAGTTAGCCCTTTCATCCGCCCCCGCTCCACCTCAGAAAGCCCCTAACATACCCTGATTCTAACTGCATAGCATCTGAGCGCGTTAGGGATAGGTCCGTGATTTTCAAAGTCACCAAGAAAAAACAGCACTGCCACGCAGGCAAACAGCAACAGTACAGAAACGTAGGCAGGTATGAATTTCTCACCAATCCTTTATTGATCCATAATAAATAAGGGAGGCCAAACCCGACACAGGCCGTGTTTCGAAAAAATCCTTCTTCAGGGGTAGGCTCACCTTACACTTAGGACCATGAACGACCACAAATATGTTGCTGAAAGTGAAGTGAGCTTCCTTCAAGATTTATGAGCTGCCGGGACTTCTCAATCCGAAGAGACAATAGACGATGCTAACAGCATAACCACATTCGGTGACCGAATGTGGTTATGCTGTTAGCATCGTCTATTGTCTCTTCGGATTGAGAAGACCCCTGAAGAAGGATTTTTTCGAAACACGGCCTGTGTCGGGTTTGGCCTCCCTTATTTATTATGGATCAATAAAGGATTGGTGAGAAATTCATACCTGCCTACGTTTCTGTACTGTTGCGGGATTTTCAAAGGGCACTACCCATTTAGGTGCCTTTCAAAAATCCCAGATAAGGCATTTACACGGGTAACTAGGGCAGTTACCTGTGTAAAAGCCTTCAAAAATCAGGCCCCTAGTATTTAGAGCAGGGATTTTCAACCCAGTCCTCAGGGCACATCTAGCCAATCAGGTTTTCAGGATAAACTCAATGAATATGCATCAGAGAGATTTGCATACAATGTAGATACTGCATGCAAATCTATCTCAGGCATATTCCTTGTGGTCATATTGAAATCCTGAATGGTTAGGTGTGTGTCTAAGCCTGGTTTAGAGCAATGGGCTGAAAATCCAGGATTCAAATATTAGCCCTGTCACTGACACTCTTTGTGACCTTGGGCAAGTCACTTTATCTCCCATTGCTTCAGCTACACACTTAAGAGGGAGCCCAATTCATAGTTTAGATGTCCAAAAATGGGCACAGAGATGTGTCCAGAGCCATTTTAGAAGCAGGGTTTATAGATGTCCAAGTCTGAACAGGGGTGTGGTGGAGGTATGACAGGAGTGTTCCCAGAAACCTGGATGTCCCCCACCTAATGTTAGAAATGTCTGGTGTCACATCTAAGTTTAGACCTGCTCCAGGCAGGAATAGTGCTCTGTTTGCTTTGAGTGAAAAACATCCAGAGGATATACAGGAGAAAGCAGTCCATCATCCCCCAGTACTCAATGATAGCAGTAGTGGGATCTGAACCCTGGCTTCCCTGTTCCTAGCCCATTACTCTAACCATTGGGCTATTCCCAGACATTCATGCTCTAGAATACTATTCTGGGGATGTCTATATAGACGCCCCGACAGATACCCATATTGGGCACATCGACATTTGTGAAATCATGTCTGTGCCTGGACGTGCCTGCTTTTTATTCAGACATTCTGGCTTAGATGTCCCTGATTGCGCTTGGATGTCACAAAATACAGTGAAGATTATCAAGAAGAGCCTTCAGTAACTATTGCACTTAGTCCCTCTTGTTTTCAGTTCTCCATATTTAGGAAGCCCACAGATAAAACATACTTTTGATATTCTCTAGGAGTCATCTGAAGAAGCTTTGTGAGAATCTATCAGTGGGTCAGTTCCCGTGCCTTTGCTCTCAAAATTTAAGAAATAAACACTCATTTTGTTGAACATGTGGGAGAGAGCAAGAGCTTATATACGGGCCAGATCGGTTCAGAGAAAACTATTATGTGTGGCACAAGGGACACAAGACGAGGTGTCGCCACCTTGGCCAGTCTGTCATCTTCCTTTTTTCTCCTCTCATACAGCCAGTGAAAGGCATCATTTCACGCATAGGTGCAGCTCTGTGGGTGAAGTAGGTGCTGTGCACCCCTAATATTGAGCGATCTCCATCTTTGTTCCAGAGAGGGGTAATTTGTGCTATGGTTAGCATCTCCAATCATTTTGCAAAGTTGGCGCCTATGATTCAGGGCCAGTGCTAGGGTAGTGTAGGGTTTCTGACACCTAGCTCATCTTTTCTCTTTTTTGATAGCACCTTAGGGCTCGGTATACAGAAAAAGCTGAGCTCCTATATTTGTGCCCTATTTTCAGCCACCCTAAGGATCCTAAGCTTTCAGCCAAAATTTCATCCTAATTTAAAAGCTTAGGGCCTGATATTGAAAGGGCATTTACACAATTTACAGCCCAGTAAACCGGGTAAATGCCTTGGGGATATACAACAACACATACATGAGTAGTGCCATCAGATATCCCCATCTATGTCCCATTTGCACCCCAATGCTATCTGGCTAGCATCGGATCATGTTGGGGGAGTTCCAGGGTGGAGCGGATGCAGGGCACAAGATAACCGGGCAACAGCAATATCACTGCTGCCCAGTTAGCTTCAGCGGCTTCCGGGTTGTGTGGCAATACCTGGATACTCAATGCCAGGGCTGCATATGACCCCAGCATTGAATATCTGGGTTTAAGGGTCGGCGGGCAGGGCTATGCGCTGAGGCGGCACGTAGGCTGCCCAGAAGAATATCGAGCCCTTAATGTTTATGGGCCTGATATTCAAGTAGGCAGAATATGCGCCGCTACGGTGCATCGCCTTGCCCGCTCAGCCCTAACCCCCAGATATTCAATGCCATGGTGATGGTATCAAATATCTGTTTTTGGCACCCAGAGAAAACCGCCGCAGAGCCTAACCGGGTAGCAGCGATATTGGACCGCTACGTGGTTAGCATCCCTGGCTAAAACTAGGCAAGCCCAATATCGCTGCTACCCAGCTAGTGGTACTCCCTGCCTCTGCTCTGCCTCAGAACGCCCCAACACGCCCCGATGCTAACCGGATAGCATCAGGCAATGTAGGGGACCTAGATGGGATATTCAAAGGCACTAACCATGCAGGTGCTGTTCAATATCCCTGTTTAAGGCATTTACACGGTTTACTGGGCTGTAAACCATGTAAATGCCTTTCGAATATCGGGCCCTATGCTCCTAAATTTGGGCCTGGCATTCTTTTGCCTAGATTTATGAGCCTAAATTAAGTGCCTAGAGCTGAAAATCAGTGCTAAGTTCCTAACTTCTTTTCCCTGCTGTAAATCCGCCTGCATTGCTACCCACTTCTTATGCTCTTAAATTTAGGAGCTTAGTGAAATTTTAAGAAAGCATTTACGCACTCAGCCCTAGTAAATTTTCAAAGAGACCAATTTAGGAGCCTAACTCTGAAAGTTAGAAGCATAAATTGTTTGAATATCAGCAAGGCTGGTGCCAGGAGATGAGGTGCCCTAGGCACACCTCATCCCTTGCACCCCCAAACCCTCTGCGGTGCCCATTGCCACTGCCCCTCTCCAGGACCTGCAGGAGCAGCAATGGCCACAAACAGCCCTGCAGCGCTTACCTTACAACTTCAGCACAACAGGGCTGTTTCCTTTTGCCCCCTCGGACCGCTTGATGCCGACTTCCTGTCTGCAAACAGAAATTTGGCATTGGGTGTCGGAGGAAGCAATAGCAAACATCCCTGCAGCACGGAAGTGCAAAGGGGCTGTTTGCAGCTATTATCGCGGCTGAAGGTCCCAAACTCTAGGCAACAGCCAGCCCTGAAGATCAGGCCCTTAGGGCCCGATATTCAAAAGGCATTTACATACCTTACTGCCTAGTAAACCATGTAAATGCTTTTGATGGGGATACTCAATGGCACACACATGGTTAGTGCTGTGGAATATTCCCATCTATGTCCCCTACACGCCTCGATACTATCCAGATAGCATCGGGGCATGTTGGAGGCGTTCCTGGTTGGAGCGGAGGCGGGGGCATGAGATAACCAGGTCGCAGCAATATTGCATGCAGCCCGGTTAGTGCTGTGCACAGGAAAGATAGGCAAGGAAAACCCTCGCCTATCATTATGACACAAACGCTAATCGGGCAGCATACAATATCGCTGCTGCCCAGTTAGCTTTGGGGGCTTCCGGGTTGTGCAGTAATACCTAGATATTCAGTGTCAGGGTTGCATATGACTCTGGTATTGAATATCCAGGTTTAAGGGTCGGCAGGCAGGGTATGCACCGACTGTGGCGCATAGTCTGTCCTGAAGAATATCGGGCCCTTGGTGTTTCATATGTCTTTCACTTTTTGCCATTTTTTTTCACTTCTCACTTTATGTTCTTTCCTTGTTTTATATTTTTCTGCATTTTACCCCCTCCCCACGCCACCATGCTTACCTCGCTTAATGTGTCACACCACCAGCCCTGCAGCATTTGCACTCATTTGGATCTGCTGAAGCTTTCCCCAGTGTTTCAGGTTCCTTCATTGTTTGCATTTAAAAGAGAACAACATGCAGATTATGTAGTATATTCAATCTGTTGTTGCCCAGAATTTGCTGCTACTGTGACAATATTCTGTCTGTGCCTAGTCCTCTACTGGATGTCCAAACCCAGAGTAAAAATGGTAGAGATTTAAACAGCTTCTTACTTCAGTGTGGGCAAATATGCACTTGAAAATTCATGGAAGCATCTTTCAAAGAATACAATTCATAGTTGCTACATTAAGGAATATCATCATATACAAAGCAAAAAAGCTCAACTATGTAATCCAAAAATGGTAATTCCAGTACGCATATGTCAATTGGATGGATCTAAAGCAAGACTTATTTCAAGGCAATGATTTTAACATGGCAGGGGTTATAAATAGCCATATTGTCAAAACACTGGAAGAGCAATGTATGGACCTTGGATCTCATGTTGATACTGTCGATGGTTTTGGCATCTGTAATGAAAAAAGCTTCTGGTCTTCACAGACGCCCTATGCAAAAATATAAAGCCTAATAAAAATATGTCATCAACATTCTCACCAAGCTACGCAGTACTCCGGCTGCGTCGCTGCTGGTAGGAGGTGCTGCGAAATGGCGCTTTGAGTTGAGACTGTAAACATGATATAATAACACCTCCCCCTACCAGCAACAGCGTTGCATGTCATCATACTGATACTGAAATGATTTATTAATTAATTTATTATTTTATTTAAACTTGCTTATATACCGCCTTTCTACGATTCAAGGTGGTTTACATATAACCGGGAGTGTAGCAGGGCTATGTATATAGAACTGAACATTGTAACATTTGAACAGTATTCAAGGTTCTCAACTATTTACAATGTAGTTAAGAGAATAGAGTAACTGTGTTCATAGTTGTAATAGGTCAGGTAAGCATTTATACATATTTACGATGTCTAGAGCTTGTGGGTTGCACTAGTGGTGTATTGTTGGTTTTATTTGTGTCTATGGCGGCTGAGTTTGTGGCTCCGAGTGTGTTTTGTATTCTTTTTGGAAGATAAATGTCTTGAGCTTTTTCCTGAAGTCGGCTATATCAGAGCATGCTCATGGTGTTGGGGGTAGGGAGTTTCAAAGGGTGGGTGCAAATGAGGTGAATGCACGGTTACATATAGATTGTTTGATTTTTAGCTTCAGGGATGGGATTGCTAGTAATTTGGAAGATGCATTTCTTGATGACCTTTCAATCAGAAACTTTGAGAGGAGGATCTGGAGACTGCTGGCTAATTTGTTGTGGAGTAATTTGAATATTGTGGTTCGTGCCTTGTATTTAATTCTGGCTGTGATGGGAAGCCAGTGTAGCTGTATAAGTATAGTGGTGATATGGGATCTGGGGGGTGGGGGGGGGGTTCTGTACATTATTCATGCTGTCATATTCTGGGCCATCTGCTTTGGGAGGCCATGGTAGATGATGTTACAATAATCTAATATTTGGGTGATCATGGCCTGGCAGACAGTCCAAAATAGTTCTGGGGTGAGCAGGGGATGGAGGCTTTTTATTGTTCTCAATTTGTGGTAGACAGCGGAGGTTGTTCTTTTTATGTGTGACTGGAAGTTCAGTTGTTGGTCAATGGTTGTTTCTGTTTTGACTTTGATTGATATGTTGTCAAATTTTAGTGTTGGTAGGGGGATGAAAGTTGGGTCGGGAATGACATATAAGGCTTCAGTTTTCTCTGTGTTGATGGTCAGGTTGTGTGTTTTGAGCCAATTGTGTGCTTCTGTGAGACACTTCTGTAGGTTGAAGAGGTCTGGAGAAAGGAGGTTGATGGGAGTGAAGAACATTATGTCATCGGCATAGATCCTGCATTGTAACTTGCGGGTTTTGAGTATCTGACATAGCGGTTGGATAAAGATATTAAAGAGGAGGGCTGAGAGGCTTGAGCCCTGTGGTACTCCAGTTTGCTGGATGAAGGAGTTTGATAGTTTAGTCCCGCTTCTCACTTGCTGTTTTTGGGAGTCTAAGTAGAATATGAACCAGTTGAGCATGGTGTCATGGAGCCCAATTTCTGAGCATCTTTGCAGGAGTTGGTGGTGTGGGATGGAATCAAAAACAGAGACAAGGTCAAAGAAGATGAAGATGAAGCTGTTGTGGTGCTTTGTGGGGAGGTTAAGAATGTATTTAGTAGAGAGGTGAGGAGAGTTTCAACCCCATGGTGTTGTCTGAATCCATTCTTACAATTCCATTAGGACAAGCAGTCTCTGTTTGTAAATTTAAAATAACTAAATATCCAAATATCTGTTTGCAAAACAACCTAAATGACACAACATCTCCAGAGCCAATCAGAAATGCCAAATTCTCCTGGCTCGTTCAGTGAACCTTGTTCACTGACATCACATATGTGCCCTGCCGTTTGTCAGCTGTAACAAAACAGAACAAATCCATAATGCGAAGGGGAAATGCAAGAAAAAGAACACAACATGGTGTATTTCAAGCTATGTTCAGAGACAACAAGCGTAATATTTTTCTTTCTGACATTGTTGATTTTTGTAAGCAGTGTGTTTGCACTTTCCCTAGAGGTGATGAGCACCAGTTATTCTGGTATGATGATAATGTGTAACGTCTGAAATTTGATCGGAGAGCTAAAGAATCTGAAATGCTGTTATAAGTGCAAAATTCAAAACAAAGATTTCTTGGGGGGTGGGGGGTAACATTTTTAATGAAGGCAGTAGCTTATCAGAACCAATATTTGTTGCTTGTGTTAAATGTTTGTTAGGGGTGAATGGTGTAGTTAGGCCATAGGAATTTTAAAAAATTAAAGGAATGAAATTAAATAAAATCATAAGTAGTTCTCTATTTAATTGTCCCTTGCAACATTTTGTCAATTCTTTGCTGGCTGCATCTCTTAATACTTCCCTTGCTGTCTTCCACTC
This sequence comes from Ichthyophis bannanicus, assembly GCA_033557465.1. Taxonomy (NCBI): domain Eukaryota; kingdom Metazoa; phylum Chordata; class Amphibia; order Gymnophiona; family Ichthyophiidae; genus Ichthyophis; species Ichthyophis bannanicus. The sequence continues at coordinate 602,817,910 of CM066034.1, forward strand.
CCACTCCCAGCTCTATCCTTTGCAGTGGGGTACCTGCAAACTTACTATTCGCCAGGGTGGTGACCATGCCTTGCAGCTGATGGGCCTGGATGGAGCCGGGGGGCTTTGTGCGAGCCTGCGAGTAGCAAAACACGATGCAGAAGGTGATCCACTGTGAGACCATCCCCTTTGTGACCGGGTGACCTGGTCTGTTGGAATCAAAGGAGATGAAGAGCTGTTCCCTGCACTGATGGGCTGCAGTCCTCCCAAGGTATATGCACAGTGCTCACACACATTCGAGGATGTGGAGGCAGCACTCTTCCAGTGTGGCTTGCGGTTCAGGGTAAAAGGCAGGTTGATGGTTTGGTTCATATGAAACAGTGAGGCCACTTTGGGGAGGAACCTGGGATGTATCTGGAGACTGGTGTGGTCTGGCTATAGAAGGGTATAGGGCGGGTGTGCTACCAAACTTTGGGGTTCACTCACCCGAGTGATGTGATGGTGATGAGGAAGAGGAAGAGGGTCTTCCATGTGGCTTACTTGAGTGGCACATCCCTTAGGGGCTCGAAGGGGTCCAGTGTGAACTGTTGCAGGATGATATTGAGGCACCAGGGTGGCACAGGCTGGCATACAGAGGCCATAGGTTGCCAGGCCCCTCATGAACCATGAGACCAGCGGGTGCATGAAGATGGATTGGTTGTCAAGGCAATCATGAAAAGCTGTAATGACTGATAGGTGGACTCTGATGGAGGAGGTCTTCAACCCCGTGTGGATAAGGGTGATAAGATATTGGAGGATGAGTGGAATGGGGCAGGATAGGGGGTCCAACCCCGACCCTGTGCACCAAGAGACAAAGCAGTTCCATTTCAATGAGTATGACCTTTGTGTGGAGTCACATCTGGCTGCGTGGATGAAGTGGTTTACCTCCACGGTGAGATGGAGTGAGGACATCCACATCCTATCAATCTCCAAGCAGTCAGTGCACGTGTGACTAGATTGGGATGGAGTGTGTTCCACTCATCCTGGGTGATGAGGTCTAGTGTCTGAAATGCTGTTATAAGTGCAAAATTCATGAAAAAGGCAGTTGGACAGTCGGCGAGGTGGTGAAGGTAGGGGAACCACATCCGTTTTGGCCAGTAGGAAGCTATGAAGATGACCATAGCCTGGTCGTAGATGATCTTCTGGATGGCCTTGGAGATGAGTGGGATGGGGAAGTAGGTGTACAGGAGTAGTTGGTTGCTCCAGTGCAGGTCAAAAGCATCTGACACAGAGTTGTGCACAAAAGGGCATCTGGAGCAAAATTTGGTGCACTTCACATTGGTTTGGTCGGTGAAGAGGTCGAGTTGAGGTTGGCTCCATTGATGGAAGAGGAAGTTCACAATTCTGGTGTTTCGGGACCACACGTATGGTTGCAGCTGGAGACTGAATCTGTCCACCAGAAGTTTGTGCTCGCCCTACAGATAGTGGGCTTGCAGGGAGCTACCCTTGGTTAAGGCAAAGGTCCAGATCTTATGGGCCTTCTTGCAGAGGGGGAGGGATCCCATGCCTCCCTGCTTGTTGATGTAGAACATGGTGACTTGGTTGTCGGTTTGAATCAGTACAACCTTGTTGGTGATCTACGAAGCCCGCAGCTCTAGCAGATTGATGTGTGCGTGCATTCCTTTGCCATCCAGACTCCCTGAGTGCAGAGGTATAGAAGGGGGCACGCCAGCACATATTGGAGGCATCCATGGTGATGATAAGGTCATGCTGGGGAGACTGGAAGAGCTGCCTGGCTGAGACGGCACTGGAGGATGCCACTGTCCATACCAGAGAGATGATGTGTCCGTCCACTGCGGGGGCAGGAATGCCCTTGCTTGAGGGGTCCGAAGGGCAATGTCAATGAATTCTAGGGTTTGAGTAGGCCAAAGTTAAGATTTTTTTGTGGCTGATAAGGAAGCCCAATGACAAACATAGAGAGACACCTTTGTTTCCCACATCAAGGGAGCAGAGATGAGCCAATCGTCCAGGTAGGGAAACATGCAGACACCGGACTTACGGAGGCGTGCAGCAGCAACCACAACACATTTCATGTAGATCCTCAGGGCCAGTGAGAGGCCAAAGGGAAGTACTTTTTACTGATAGTAATGGTCCATGATGCAGAAGCGAAAGTACTGTCTGTGTTCTAGGTGGATAGGAATGTGGGTATATGCGTACTGGAGATCCAGTGATGTGAGCCAGTCATTATGCTGCAGGAGTGGTGGAATGGATCCCAGAGAGTACATGCAGAACCATTCTTTGTGGATGAACTTCTTGAGCCAGTGGAGGTCAAGGATGGGGCAAACATCCCCAGGAAGTAGCTAGAATAAAAGTCATGGCTGATCTTGGTGGGGAGCACTTGCTCTATGGCCCTTGCTGTCAGGAGGGAATGGATCTCTGCAGTCATGGTAGCAAGCAGGTGGGCAAGGGATACGGCTGGGGAAAATTTTCTTCTGGTGAAGGGTTGTGGGGAATCTGATGCGATATCCTCTGCTGATGATTTCCAGAACCCATTTGGCAATTGTGACATCTTCCCAGGCCTCCCTTGAAGAAGGAAAGGCATCCCCTCACTAACAGGGCTGTGCAGGTCGTGACATCAAAAGGATGGAGTGCTTTTCCCCAGTGGAGTTGCCAATTCCTTCTGTTGTTGGTGATCTCTTTGGTGTATCTTTTGGTGATAGGGCAGATGGTACAATTAGGGTTTAGAAGGCTGCAGTTGCCACTTGTGGTAAGGATTGCAATGTTTCAATGCATAGTATGACTTGTGTTGGTTCAATCCCTGTGGCTTGCGATGGTTGTGATTGCACTCAAGACCATCCAAGGCCAGGGTTTGGAGGTGCTGTAGTGATCTTTCATGTCATTGATGATCTCCTTTACTTTTTCCCCAAAGAGGTTGTCCCCCATGCAATTAGTGTCAGAGAGACGCTCATGGATATCCTCTTGCAGGCCGGAGGCTTTAAACCAGGCCCTGCATCTGCAGGTGACAGCTGTTGTGGCAGTCCAGGCCACTGAGTCAAAGGCATAGAAGCAGATCAGGTGTTTTCCACACTCGCTTAGGTCTCCTAGGATGGGTGAGATGACAACTTTTGACTCTGGAGTTAGCCCCTTGATGGCACTCTTGAGGCTGTCAAGCAGTGCATCCTGGTACAGGACTTGTTAGAATTGGTGGGAAATGATTTTTGAGCTCAGCATCACCACTTGGTATGTCCTCTTTCCAAACTCATTGAGAATCTTATGGTCCTTCTCCGATGTGTGTTGGAATGGGAGCGGGAACCTTTTGCACATTTTTAGCGCAGATTCTACCATGATGGATTGGTGGCGGAATTGCATCTTTTCAAATCCTGGTGCCGGTTGCATCTGATATTTGGTGTTGAGTCTTCTGGATGTGGCATATCCTGATAAAGGGGTTTTCCAAATCCCCATGAGGTTATTGTTTAAGGGCTTGAGGACCGGTATGGAAACTATGGACCTGGGGCATCAAGATACTTCAGAAAGCCTAGAACCTCATTCATGGAGTCCGGTGCATTGACAGAGGATAGCATGAGGTGGGTGAAGAGTTTCTGGAGGAACTTGGAGTAAATCATGTCCTCAGGCTGGGAGGGCAGTAATGGTGGCAGTGGTGAAGGCTCCGATGGGGTGCCCACGGAATCAGAAGGGTGTTCGTAGCTCCCTGTGGAGCCTAGGGTGGCCACTTCTTTGCCCTCACTGTCCATTGAGAGGGGCACAGATGAGAAACCAGTGGGCAATGGTGATCTCTGAGGTGACGGTGTGAGTGTAGTTCACTCCATTGACATGACCGTGCTGGACTGTACTTCCTGAGTCTGCATCTCCTGCGAGGTTGCATGTTGTGCCAGGAAGTTGGCCAGTAGGTCCAATATGGCCGAGGGCAGTGGCAAAGGAGGTAGGGCCGGACTCAGTGTGGGCTTGTTGGTGTAAGTGGAAACGATGGTGTGAGCAGGGGTCTCATGTGGGTTATGCCTCACGGTAGTGTGGTGTCGCTTCTCTGGCATGTTGGGGCATCATCGATGCTTCTGGGCGGGGTGGCTGCCTGATCTGCAGAGGCTGCAAGAGCTGGAGGAGAGACTTCTCACCTTCTGGGTCCTGCATCTGTGTCTCCTGCTGCCATTGCTGTCTGTGCTGCTGCTGCTGCTAAGCCTCCATCTGCGCTTGTGAGCTGGTTTGCAAGGAAGGTGGGGAGACAAGAAGTTTTCCCTGGTGCCAGGGGGTGGAGACTGTGCCATGCAGGGCTTCCCTCATTGGCACAGTAACGGCTGACATCGCCATGGCACCATCCAATCATGCTGCTGATGGGTGGAGCCAGTGGGATCGAGGCTGTTTGGGCACCATAGAGGACTGCTTCCGGTGCCAGGGGAGCAAGTTTGGAGATGCTGTTGTCTGTGCAGCTGCCAGATCTGGGCACCGATGAGTGCACCAGAGGGCTGCCATCATGGCCGGGCAGGAGATGGAGGCCTTTGGGGGCACATCCTGTGCCATAGAAATGAGCAAGGAGGGTGTCTTTCTGGTGGCCATCTTATCAACAGCCAGATAGCTATGCCTCTTCTTTTTCTTGGGGTTTTTGGCTCAGTGATTAGAAGAAGGAGGATGATCTGCCAAAGTCGCAAAACCCGTGGAGGTAGAACATGGCTGTGGAATCGGCGGACCCTGGGAGATATGCCTGCAAAGTGAGGGCAGTCATCCACACGGTAGGACTGCCACAGGCACTGGACACATCATCAGTCATATGCATCCATAGAGTTCATTTTCTTCCTGCAATTTGGGCATTTTTTAAAACTTGGTTTGTGGTTCTTCTTTCTGCGGTTGGACTTTCTTTTTTCCTTATCCATGTTAGTAGAAATGCAGAGTAGTGGATGAGGAGAGCTGGTGTTCCATCCTTCTGGCTAGACAGAAGAAGCAAAACTGAGAAATGGGCCAGGGAGTAGAGGCACCTTGGCACATGCTCAGAAAGCACTTTCATTCCAGATGATGCCATTGGATGATGTCATCAGGTATGGCTGACTCATCTTGCTTGTTCATGGAGAATAACGTGTTAAGTTTTAGCCCAGCTTAGTAAACATGCCCCCTAGTGTTCAGCCCATTGTTGTAATCATTAGGTCTGCTCAGGGTTGACTCAACCATCAGGCAGACCAGAAAGTTGGGTCACTGAGGGTGGCAGTTTCTGGTGCATGGCAAAGAGCAGCCAGGGCTGGCTTAAGAGGTGAGCCAATGAGGCACTGGCTTGGGATGCACCAGAGTAAGGGTGCAGGAAGTCTGCCTCACTGGCTTGCTTCCTGTCTGCCTCTGCAGCTATATTGTTTAACACAATCACAGGAGCAGGAAAAGAGGTGACTGGCTGGTACTGGAAGGGGGATGATGCAGGATGAGGAAGAGAGGAACTGAAAATGAGCTGGTAGTTGTGGAGAAGGCTGGGACTAGAAGAGGGCTAATGATGGGGGAGGGGTCTGGGGCTAGAAATGGGCTGATACTGGAGCTGGATGGGGCTGGAAATGAACTAGGGCACAAGAGTGCTGATGCTCGCAAATGCTGTACTCAGGTTGGGAATGGGCTGATACTGGGGAAAGAGGGATGAGACTGGAAAAGGGCAGGGACTGGAAGGGGACTCACACTTGTGGTGGGGGACTGGGACACAAGGGTGCTGATGCTCGCAAATGCTGTAGTCAGGTTGGGAATGGGCTGATACTGGGGAAAGAGGGATGAGACTGGAAAAGGGCAGGGACTGGAAGGGGTCTCACACTTGTGGTGGGGGACTGGGACACAAGGGTGCTGATGCTCGCAAATGCTGTAGTCAGGTTGGGAAAAAGAGGAAGATGATGGGAGAATGAGAATGGGGCAGAGGACAGATATTGTAGGGAGTGGGGAAGAAGCAAAGTCATAATCAGGAAGAGGTTGAGAGGGAGGAGTATAAGAATGCGTGCTGGGGTAAGGAGTAAAGGCAAGGTTAATGAATACTGGAGAAGGAAGTAGACGGATGAGTTCTGAGGAAGGGGAGTAGCAGGTACAAGGGCAGATATTGGAGACACAGGGATGTGGGAAAGCAGGAACTCTGACGGGGGAGACTCTAAAATTGGGTGAAAAACAAAGAAGACTCTAAGATAGGTTGGGTACTGAGGGTATAAGTGGGGACTCAGGGCTTGGGGTTGCCTGGGGGGATAGTGGGAACTATGAACTTGACCAGAGATTAGGAGGACAGTGGGGGCAAGGTGATTGGATGATGGGTATGAGTAGGGCTGTGAGAACAAGTGTAGAAATATGGGGAGGGGAGAAGATTTGAAGACTTGGAGGGATTGAGGAGGGGTTGGGGGGGCAGTTGCAAAGGACAGAGTGCTGTGGAGTGAATGAGAGCCACAGGAAGGGACAGGTCTTCCTTGAAGGAGATGAGAGAGGGCAGAAATGGGGGAAGTGAAAGGGGAAATGGAAGGCCATAAGAAAGGACCTGGAGGTGGAAAGAGGATGAGTGCTAGGGAATGAGCTGGGGCTGATTAGGAAATGAGAGGCAGAAGGTGGTAAATGAGGCTGGGGAGAAGATGAATACAGAGGGAGGAAATGGGGGACTAGAAAGTGCGTGGAATACAGGGGGAGGGGATAGGATGCTGGCGAAGGAATAAGAGATGTGGAATGGAAGGACTAGGGAAGTAAGGTTAGGAAATGGAAAGTTCATAAGTAAGTGAATGGTGAAAAAGAGGAGACTGAAGAGTGAAAGAGGGAGAAAGAGGAATGGAATGACACAATAGTTAGGTAAAAGGCAAGTGAGAGAAACAGAGAAAAAAGATGAAATGGAAAGATCAATGTTGAAGAGAGATATAGAGAAGGAAAGGATGAAGACAGGACATGTGAAGAAACAGAAAATAGAAATGGGATCCCGGAAAAGGACTTATAAAAAAAACACCACGAGGAAGTGGAGGTCACTTTGGCCTCTGTAAAAATAAAATGAGCAGACAACGAAGCTGCAAAACTGTGTCCGTTGTTAGAGAATGAAATATGTCAGTTCTGAATGTGCACATTTCTTATAGTTCATTACAGGAGGAAATGCACTTCTGTTTCTCTTTCTTGTGTTTCACAGCTCAGTGTCTGTGGTGGGGGGTCTTCCATTTCAATTTTTGTCTAAATAAGTGTTTCAAATGTTGTTGCTTCTTATTCTTTCCTAGATGATGGTCCATGTTTTCCATGTATAACCGAGATAAGGGATTCTGTTAACGTGTATGTTCTCTCCAGGAATCTCCATTAGATCAGCTTGTTCTCGTCCAACTGGAGTTTAGTGATAGTATTTGCAATGCTGATTTTCCATAGGTACAACTGGTGCAATTTGAGTTCTTTGTGCTGATGTTGAGTGTCCATTTGCAGCACTTTGTGTTATGACACAGATTGTCTGGTAGTGGAGGGAGTTAGTGGTGTTATCACTGTTGTGAGACCAGAAATTGAATAGAATATTTTTTGTATGTTGAGTTGTAAATGAACACTCTACTTCTTCCTTCATTGTTGGGAGAGGTTTATTGGTGAGTCTGGAAGTGTTCCATCGGAATGAATAATTATACTCTATCAGACTGATATTCAAAGGCAATTCGATTTTCGCTGGAAAATATGTAATTAGCCTAACCATTTATTTTAAAAATGTGTATAGATAGTATCAGGCTATTTAAATTGCAGAATGGCCAGATATTTTCTGTATATGTGGGGGGCATGTTAGGGGAGGAGCGAGGGCAGACCGGAAAATTATCTAGATAGCAGCAATATCAGTCACTATTCAGTTAAGTTATATGTTTAGTCTAGGCCTGCAGAATAGCAGCAGATAATACAGTCACAATGTATAATACAGTCACAATGTACATTCATTGCTGCTACCTATGTGGATAGTGACTGGGGATTAACTTAAATGGCAGTGCTGGGATTTAACAAGCCAATGGGCTGCAAATTTAACCATTTTCACAGCTTGCACTGCAAGACTGGCCCCAAGGGGAGTAGGAGGGTGCAAAAGCAAAAGTACTACAACCCCTTGAGCAGGCCATGAGAGCAGCTGTAGCCAAAGAAAACAATAGATTACCACAAGCACCCAAGCTCATACTTAGGCCATTTAACTTTAGTCTCTGTTTTCCATCATTTAACCATTTCCCAAACCACAATAGAACACTGTCCCCTTTCCCATAACTTTTTAATATCCTTAGGCGTTTTTCTGGAGGAACGTTGTCAAATGCTTTCTGAAAATCCAGGTACCCTAGATCACCTTTATCCATATGTTTATCCAAGCCTTCAAAAACAGTGTAGCAGATTGGTAAGGCAAGATTTCCCTTAGCTAAATCCCATTGGCTTTGTCCTATTAAACCATATATATCTATGTGTTTATTAATTTTTTTCTTTTTACAATAGTTTCTACCAGTACATATTCCCCAGCAAATAAGGTGATGGTACTCATATGCAGGGCTCTTTCATTAATAACATGCACAGTGGGACTCCCAAATATATCTTACCTAAACTTCACTCTATATAATAACTTCATCTATTGCTTGCTACCAATGCCAGGGACTCAAACCGTGGATTTTATTGGTTCAGGTGACCTGTAACCACACCACCAAGAGAATACAACACCACAGGATATAATACTGCATTAGATTTATTTATTTAACTGGTTTTCTATACTGCCTTATCCTTCAATCAAAGCAGTTTACATTATGTAATCACTACAAACAGGTACTGGATACATTCCCTTGTCCCAGAGGGCTCACAATCTATGTGCACCTGAGGCTATGGAGGGTTAAGTGGCTTGCCCAAGGCCACAAGGAGTGCCTATAGGGCTAGAAACCCCAGTCCCTCAGATTGCTGTCACCAGGTGGGACTTGAACCCCCAGCCCTCCAGCCTGAGGTACTGTGTCCTAACCACTAGGCCACTGCATTACTTAGGTGGCAAGGTATTAAAATGTTCTTTGAATGAAGGCAATGAGTCAACATTGTCTTAACTTTTTTGTTAACTGCAGCTTTTATTCTGTGCTTTGATATCATTTTTCTAAGCCTATGCAGTAAAAGGAACAATGATGAGGTTCACCTGGTAGTGTGGTTACAGGCTACCTGAACCAATAAAATCCACTGTTTGAGTCCCCAGCACTGGCAGCAAGCAATAGATGAAGTTATTATATAGAGTAATTTAAGATATATTTATGTGGGATACTGAAGTTTAGGTAAGATATATTTGGGAGTCCCACTGTGCATGTTATTGATTAGTTATTTGTGACACTCAGAATTGGATTTATTTATTTGGGGCTCTTTCATTAATACATGAGGACCATTGGTTCAGTTTCAACAAACAATGAAAAAAGTGCCAGTACTCAATATCAGAGAGAACCCCTCAAAAAAAAGCCCTGGTTTCCACTGTTTTGCCTGGAACATGTCAAGCCCACTGAACTATTGTCATTGGAAACTTGGCTGCTTTCTGGCTATGATTGCTGTTTTGTGATGGTCTGTAATAAGTGAGGAGAGGCAGGATGTTTGTTAATATACTTTCAGACACAGAACTAGAACCAGACACTGTCCACCCGAATCATATATTCTCAGCTAGGATAGGATTCCTAGTAACTGGAGCTACAAGCTACTGTAGTCCTTTTTTTTTCCTGAGAGACACTTTCCTATGTCCAAGGGGTACACAAAACACAATTTCTAGTCCCCAGTTCTCTTTCTTTCTGACTCATACACTTTTACCCATAGGGAGGGTGGGTACTTTTCAAATAGCACATTTATCTAAATTATTTTGAGAGGTGTGGAATTGCGGTGATCCTGATTGTTGAGTTTTCTTATCAGAATTACCGGGGAGAGGGGAGAAGGGGAGCAAAGGGCCTGAAAATGAATGAAGGGGTGAGCAAGACTAAAGGTTTACTAGAACACTTCATATCCTTGAAGCAGCCCACGTTCTAATCTCTCCCAAAACACCCACATGACTTTCACCCACTCTCCCTCCACTTTCTCTGGAGACTTGCTGCTCCAACTGCCTCTGGAACAGTTATTCTATTTTCTTCCAGTACTGTATGTCTTTCAGTAAATGTGGGCGCTATGGATCCGGAAAGCCCACTCAGTTCTCATGATGAGTCTGTTCAAACAGTGAAAAGGAGTTTGTGCACCACGTGGCTCAAACTCATCAAGAGCCATGCAATGCCAGAAGAAAACAGAACAGTTGTTCCTGAGGTTACACTGGCAGGACCAGCCACATAGTTGGTTCAAGGTATTGGCACCCCAAGCAAGCTGTAAGCTTTACATCCCCCTGGATGTCAGAATTTATTGTTTAGCTTTGAGTGCCCCCCAGAAGTTGTCACCCTAGGTGGCTGCCTAGTTTGCCTGATGGTTGGCCCAGCCCTGTCACTGACAACAAGTCTCTGGAGAAGGTAAGGGGTTGATTAACAAACTAAGGATAAAGCCAGCTTGAAGGGACTGAAATGGTGACAGGAAGGGGGATGACTGCTGGGAGAAGTGGGTGAGATAAGACTAGCTGGGGTGGGATTAAGGACGAGTTTTCCTTTCTTTCAGCAAGCAGTACTGGGAAAAGAGTGTGGAAGGAGAGGAGGTGAGTGGTGTTTATAGGCGAAGGTGTGTTGGGGAAGATGAGTTGGGGAGAGATGGGTTGAGGAAGAAAGAGTCTGGGAAGTTAGGTTTTCTTTTAGTTACATATCTTATTGTGAGTACAACTGAACAGCCACCCTGACTGCAGCATCAGAAGGGACCATCCCACCCACCTCCTTGCCTTATTGCCCAGAGCAGCAGTCCTTTTGCCTGCTGATGGTCCTGCCTCTCACACTGAAGCTTTTGTCAAAGTGACCTCCCCTTGAAATAAAGTGAAGAGCACCACAGGCAGAGAGTGGCAAACCTATGCACCAATTCAGAAAGCCGGTGCTAAAGTCACGCTCTATCAACTTTTTCACCTATTTGCAGTGCACCGATAGCACGCAAAGTCAGCACCGGCATGCGGAAAGGGGCTCATATGCAAATGAGCCATGCATTAAACTGTACAAGCAAGCCAAACACATGAACAAAGAAGTTGGCGCTAGTTTGGCGTGCTCTTCCAGAGAACAGGGGCACTGCGTGGCTAATTTCAATATGAGCCCTGACAGTATTTTGATGGAATCGGGGGGCTTTCTCTGATGCCTGGATCATCTGAGGGGGAAATATCAGACTCCCCTCAGATGATTCATGCATTGGGGAAAGTCCCTGATGCCATCAAAATACTGTCAGGGGCCGGTGTCCCTGACAGAAAGCGAATCCCTGTTGGCCCAGTAGCCCCAGTCCTCCCAACCTCCTCCCATATAAAAATAAACCTGGTAGCCCAGCAGCCCTGAACCCCCACCCCCCCCCCCCTCCAAACTAAAACTATATCTGGTGGACCAATGACCCAGAACCCCCCACCCCCCTCTCAGTACCTTTACAAATGAGCGAGAATGCTGCCCACATGCTCCCGCTCTTACCCCATTATCTTGAAAAATAGTAGCACCCGGCCCAGCACAGTGCATCCTAGGACTATATGGCAGTCTGATCTCGCATGGTGCATCCCAGGATGTACCACGTGGGGCCATGCACTGCCATTTTTCAAGATGGCAGAGCAAGAGCGGGAGCACATGGGCAGCGGTCCCACTCATTTATAAAGGTACTGGGAGGGGGTGGGGGGTTCGGGGCCATTGGGCCACAGGTATATTTTTGTTGGGCGGGAGGTGGGGGGCTTGGGGCTGCTGGACTACCAGGTATATTTTTAGTTGGGTGGGGGGTACAGGGCCACTGGGCTACCAGGTATATTTTGAGTGGGTGATGGAGGGTTCGGGGCTGCTGGCCTACCAGAGATTACTTTTACTTGGGTGGGTGGGGGGAACAGGGCCGCTGGGCCACCAGAGATTTGCTTTCTGTTGGGGTCAGCAGTCCCCCAACAGTTTTATGATGGCATCAGAGGCTTTCCCCGATGCCTGGTTCATCTTTGACATATCTCGCCAGATGATCCAGGCATTGGAGAGAACACCCGATGCCATCAAAATACTGTTGGGGGCACACGCTAGATGTTTAAGCCACCCCAGACCCAGGCTCTAAGGCTGCTTGCAAAATCCTCAGTGCATTTCTCTGCATTGGGTTCAGGCAATATTCACATACATTTCATTATGTGCAGCTCATTTGTCTATGATTTAAATATATTTACTCCTGGCATTAATTTTGCGCTAGTTTCTCCTTTGCTGTTTATGCACGCGTCTGTCTCTTTTCTGCATTTGACGTTAGCAGTAAGTGTACTTAAAAATGGCATTATCTGTGCTTAAAGGCTGTGCTAGTTTTCTGCATCAGCTTGCTAATGTAAGTTTACTGACTGGCACTACAGAATAGTTTGAGCGCTGCCATTTTATTTCCTTATTATGAAAGACTCCTTTCTCTCTTGCACGCACACGATAGCAAAAATGTTAGTCTGTGGAATGCATTTGTCACTAGATATATGGTTGTTTTGAAGAGTTCTACAGTTTTCAGACTGGGGACAGGCTTGTATCTTTTGGTGTCAGTTTCCTCTTGTTCTCTCTTGTAAATGATTCTGCGGGCAGTGATTCTCACTCTGTATGCTCATAAAACAATCTAGTGTTTTATTTATCTAGACAGATTTGGATACCACCTTATCCTGCAATCAAAGTGGTCACATTACACGCTCTCACAAACGTGTCCACTGGAAGTGTGTATGCAACCTGATCAAGCAGATTTCATAATCTGATCATCCTGCCAAGCAAAGTGCCAAGCTTCATTTGTTGCTCCGTCTTTTCAGTGTAAATGTAAATCTTAAATGATCGACCATGTCTGCAGAAAGAGACTACATCACCTCCTGGCCTATCTGGGGGCAATTTTAAATTTTCTTTTTCACATATAAAACCAGTTTTTCGCTTTTATAAAGTTTTGTGACCACATGCATATTTAAAAAGTGGGTGCATACAACCTAGCGCCAAAGGAGACCAGTGCGCCTCCAAATAGTATGGGAAAGAGAACTTGGTGTTGACATCTCAAGGACAATGTGAATACAATTTTGGAAGGTTGCGATAAGATGATCTAGATCTGTGGCTGTAATACAGTCATTATTCTTTCTTGCTCGCTGTGCTACGTGGACTCCTCTTCGATCATATATGAATGTGTGCTGGGCGTGTAAATCTCATACTGGTACAGCGGACACCACTGTACTTTTTTGTGGGGAAAATGCAGGTATTTTGGCAGAAAATATGGCTCAAGCTCTAAGATATTCTGAAGTTTTGGATTCCAGTTTCTTATCATATAATTATATTACACCTTTCATTTACATAGGGAGCTTACACAAGGAGGTGACCTTTTGTTGGACATATTAATAGCAATTTTGCTGATGTATCCTAAGTAACTGGAAAAACTTTACATTGTTAAATCAGCATTTTTGGTGGAACACTATTTTGTCTTATCTACAGAGAAGCAAGGCAAATAGGGTGACTTTCTCCAAGTATGAACTCCTTTACATAGATATTTGGGAACAAATTAGCTGAGTGTAAACTATCAATAACTGTGAATAAGAATGTTATTTGCACTCAACCATGAATGCCATGGTGCCACCATCACTTTTCTTCAAGACTGTTTTTTCTTTCTTTGACAGTGGCTGTTGAGTGCTTATTTATCCTCTTGTAAGTTTTATACAAAACTAACAAAGAAAAAAATACAAAAAAATATACAAAAAGTGCATAAAAAGAATGCACTTACATTTTATATGACCTGCATGCAGGCAATCCCAGGGGCATCGTTTGGCCAGAGCAAGGCAGAGATGCAATGTATACCTATAGATTAATGCACAGATTTAATCCTTTTATACAACAGGTGTAAATTTGTCATGGGCATTGCACATCTGCATTTCAAGCTTGTCTGGACTTTGGGTGTCTGAAAATAAAAAGTGCCCACAAATTGCATGTGCACACATATACCTAGGAATTAATATATGCACAATCGATTTGCGTGACAAAAAAGCTTTAGCATGCACAGTTAGGACAAAAATCGCTAAAGCTTTGTTTTAAACAAAGATGAACCAAATGGGTTTTTTTGGCCCTGCACATGACTAATAGGTGTTTGCTTGCTATCAGGGCTGGTTCTGGAACCTATTTCATAAGAGCACATAGATTCAGGGCCAGCCCATCTACTAAGCGACCGCCTAGGATGGCCCTCCACAGCCTGCCACAGTCACCAAAGTGGCAGCACAAAACCACCGCTCTTAAACTGCCATTGTCGCTGCCACCACTGGCCCCATCGACAATTGGTGGCAGTAGCTCAGCGCAGGGGTATGGAACAGCCAGGGATCCCACCAGGAGCAGAAGAAATCCTTGGGCTGGCCCTGATTACGAACCTAAATTGACTTTATAAGATAGGCTTGAAATTGGCACCTTTCTGGACTTCTCACATAGGTTTCTTGTTATAAAATTATCCAGATTACCTTCCAGTTAATCATCCCTGGATACCGCTAGTCTTTTCTCCTTTGGCAGATGTCCCATTCCCCAACTAGTTGTTCACTACTACTACTACCCCTACCAAATCTGCCCCTCCCCCCGCCGCCCCTATCAGAAACCAATCCTTTGCTGTTTACTGTGTAAAGATGTAGATCTCATTGGGTAAGTAGTAATATTTATTTGCTATCAACTTGTAAAAAGCACTTTTAAAAGTTCTTGCACTTGAAAGTCTCTTTTCCACTCCCCTGGAATGCCTCCAACCCCCTGGGAAAAGAGAAGCAAATTCTGAAGTTTCACATACCAAGCGATTTGGAAGACCCAGAACACAGAGAGAGAGAGAGTGTTTTAAAGAGAGAACCTTCCAAACCTAGCTGCTCAAAAAAAATTTTCAGGGAAGCAGTTTAAGGATTTTAATTTATAACAACAACAAAAAACAAAGAAAAAGAGAGAGAAACTGAATTTTTTAATTGAAACAGGATGTTCATGACTGCTTTCCATATGTGCGTTTGAAATGCTGCACATGGCAAGATGGGTAGAGTTTGTTTTTTAAAGACAGCTGGTTTGGCACACTTACTGAGGTGTGCACCCAGCAGATTAGGAATAGAGGGATTGTGTCATGATGACTTTTCTCCACAATGGAGGATAATGCACTGTTCATGCCGAGCCTTGAAAAGCTAGCTGAGTTTTGCCCTGCAGTAACCCCAGCTTCCCCAGTCCTGTGCCACTCCTACAAAGAGCACAGACTGCCAATTGTGCTGAGCTGTACTGGCATGCGTTGTGGGTATGGCAGCCAGCTTTCTGAAGCTATTTTAAGGGATATTTTGGAACAAGTGTGGTGAGAAAGCATAGTGTGCCATAACGTTCTGCTGAAATACGCTGGATGCAATAATGACCCTTAACCCCAGATCTTAAATTCCAGGTTCATAGGCAGCCCTGAAATTGAATATCCGGGGATCGCCGCACATGCTCAAAGCCACAGTAGCTAACCGGGCAGCGGCGATATTGCTGCTGCCTGGTTAGCGACAGTCTCCACCTCCGCTCTGCCCTGGAACGCCGCTAACAAGCCCTGATGCTAACTGCATAGCATGTAGAGGGGTTAGAAGGGGATACTCAACAGCACTAACCGTGCAAATGCCATCGATTATCCCAATTAAAAGCATTTACACAGTTTACCGGGCTGTAAACCATGTAAATGCCTTTTGAATATTGGGCACCATGTTTTTAAATACACAAGGGCAATTTCCAACCGCTGCAGGTAAATGCCAGGCTGTTTGAAAACTGCCCACCCACCCACCCTCCCTGCAGGTAAAAAAGTAAGCATTAAGAACATAAGAAATGTCATACTGGGTCAGACCAAGGCCCATCGAGCCCAGTATCCTGTTTCCAGCAATAGCCAATCCAGGTCATAAGTACCTAGCAGTTTCCCAAAGAGGCACACAGGTTCCATAATGCTTGTATTGTATTGATAGCTCTGGGTTTGAGTAGCTGTCAGGATCTAGTTTTTTGCTTTGACTACTGTTGCTGCTGCTTTATATTGTCCCCTAGAAGCTGTCGCCCTAGTTGCTAAGTCCAGGGCAGGATCTACTGCCAAGTAAGCTAAGCAGTCACCTACGGCACCAAAATATATGTATGTGGAGGGTGGGGGGGGGGGCGCAAAAATGCTGCACCAAGTCTTCCAGCAGAAGAAATTGCCGCTAGTCTGTGCAACATTGCTGAAGAGATGGAGAAGCTGCCAGAACCCTGAGCATGTTCAGCTTCAGAGCCAGGCCTTCCCACTGATGATCTTGTGCACTGTGTCATCCTCACCAGGAAGTCCCGTTGCATAAATAGCATTCTCACCGTACTGCCAAAGAGTAGTGGGGTGCGGCAGCAAGGCTCCTGCCACTCCGCTGAGCTGAGAAAGGACGGGAGATAACAGAGGCACCTGTGATGAGGAAGGGCAGGAGAAAGAGAGGGAGAAGTGGGGAGAATGGCTGCTGGGAACTCAGTGAAGGAAGGGGAGATGGATGTTGGGGAAGGAGGCATGAGAGTAGATGCTGGGGAGAAAAGGGGGGGATGCTCTGCCAAAGTCACCAAAGGGAGCACTCAACCACACACTCTGCCAGTAGAAGAGTGGGGGGGCACTGTTCCCTCTAAGCTGTGCGCATGTGCGCGCACACACACCTCGCCGAGTGAGCGCACATACTTTACAACAGAGCGCACAAAAATTACGGTTCTGATTCTGATAGAAAACAACACAGATGTTCTTAAAATTGAAAAGTTGTTGTGTATTTATGGTTTCACAAGTTCTACAATATTTTCTAGTGCAATCAATGTGGTGTACATACTGTCTTCTGACGTGTAGTCAAATTTTAAAGTATATAACTCCGAGTGTCATTATGTGGCGCACAAAAATTTAACCTTCCTTCAAAAGCTGCACAGCTGATATTTTATGCGCACACAGCCTACAGAAAATTAGAGGGAACATTGGTGGGGGGGGGGGGCGTAGGGGGTTCACACAGGGCAGCATATGCCTTAGACAAACCTTTAGGCATATGCTACCCCCTCCCCCAGCATGTATACTGCCCCAATGAAACTACAAGGTAAATCAATCACTCCTTACTTTAATTTACATTGATTGGAATTCCTTTGTGTGCCCCTAAAACCGTGCCTCCCTAAGCAGCTGCCTAGTTTGCCTAGTGCTAGGGTGCCTAATACCTGGTCAGGCCAGCCTTGATACCAGGCAAAGGTTTTCTAGGTGTTTCATGCTGACAGATCAATGAAAAGCAGAAAAGCAAAAGGCAAAACTTCAGCACAGGCAAAAGAAGCCATGGTACTAGGGAAGGGCAAGCGTCCATAAGGAGTGATTGTGGATGTGCAGAGTTTATTTTAGGGAACGACAAGAGGCTAGTGACACCTGAGGCATAAACTTTGGAAGACAGGAGAAAGGTACTAGCGGCTTTTGTCATTTTCGCCCTGTGTTGAAAGGGAAGCATCTATGACGTGCAGGTAGCAGCAGAGTAACGAATAATGCCAGTTCCAGCTGCTCCCCCCCTACAGTGAGATGGGAATGGGATCGGCTCCGCAGCACTACCCCACGTGGAAGCCGCCGTGACGTACACAATGTAAGCTGTCAGGCAGCCCCGCCCCCGCGAGCCAGAGCTGCCAATTCCCGTTATCTTCGCAGTTGAGTGCACACAGTGCTACAAAGCAGGGCACAGCGTCAGCAACCCGACGGTCCATCTGCGTGCCTCGCTTGCAGATAGCTATCTAGTTCTCACCTCTGTGATTTATCCTGCTCTTTTACATTGCATTCAAAAGAACACACATTCTAGGGAAGCTGTAGTGTTTTCCTGCTCTTTGCTCCCACGGAGAACACCCCCTCCCCCACCAAAAAATAAAATCCTAACTTTCTGTAGCAGTTTCCATACTTTCCATAGCTCTATCTATGCCACCTGCCCGTCCATGGCAACGAAGCTGCCGAGCCAGGAAGGCTTTGGCAGTGGTGAATGCTGAAGCGCCGCAGCTCGTAAGGTGCAATCCGAAGAGCTTCGCGGCTTTAACTGCAGTAAATGATTCATCACGTGCTCTGCTCGCACCTCCCGGCGGAGCTACCGAAGGCGCACTGAGCGGCGCTGTTCCTTTGCTGAAGTACCGGCTGCCTCCATGGAGGCGCTATTGCTGACACTTCTCCAGAAGCTCGGCTCATGCCCCACGTGTAGGTAGCGATAGCGGCGTCCTGTTCAGTGCTCGCTGACTTTGGTCCTCGCAGATTCGAGTCTCCCGGGTTTTGTCTCCCACGTCCGTGGCTGATTTAGCTGGAGCGACTGTCGTGAAGTCCCACTTACGTGATCTGCTTTGCTCCGTCCTCTGAGGCACAGCCTTGGCTGGTAATTCCCTGATACACTTTACAGCCGTACTATGCTGAAAACTGATTTTTGCAAGGCTACCGCGCTGGATAAATGTGCTCTTCTGAACACTTGGGGAACTGGGATAAAGGCTAACCTCAGGGGAGTCACGTTTTGCTATGTCCCCCCAATGGAAAAAATGTGTGGAAAATTGCTGCTGTTTTCCTAGTTTCCTGCATTGTCTTGTGTTCTACAGGGGTTCTTGTGGGTTGTTTGTTTTTTATCCCAAGGCAATTGTTGCTAAAAATGATACGTGTAATGGTCTAGGTTCTTTTTCCTTTCTATTTTAGGCCTGACGCAGGATCATTTCGAAACTTTGTCTTGCTGTCGCTGCTTTTATGAAGGTAATTGTATAGTCACATCTAGCTAGCACAAGTTCTTACATGCCTATCTTACCTCTATTTTAAAACGTCAAGTATGCACATACTAGGAGTAGCCTAGTGGTTAGAGCACCTGCCTAGTACTCAGAAGATCAAGGGTTCAGTTCCCACTGGCACTCTTTGTGACCTTGGACACAAGTCACTCTACCCTCCTTTCCTTCTCGTGCTACCTTGTTAAGAAAACCCAGAGGCAGCTGGATCACCAGGAGACTGCAACTTAAACTCTAGCCCTAGAGCAAATGACTGCACCCATTTTCTGCAACTATGCAGGTAAATTATCATATTCTATAATCAACAGGTGCTGATCATCTCTGCATAAACTCAACCCATGTGCACACCCGCAGTGAAAGTTTGCATCATGTAAAAAAGGCACATACTTTCATGTTAGTCGATATTTTATAAAACATCAATTACACATGCAAGTAGCTACTTATTTATTTATTTCTGTGTAACATTTGGTATACCACTATAGGCACACTATGATATCATAGCAGTTTACAATCAAATCCATGGTTAACAGGACATAGGAGACAGCCTAAAGTACAAACAACATATAGTTCCAATAAGGTCAGGAGAAGTATAGCACAACAGAGTCATCCGGAAAACCAATTACGCAGAACACAATAGGGAGAACCAAAATCTATATCAGATAAGATTTCTGAAATAGCCAGGTTTTCAACTTTTTATTAAACTTCTAATGAGACAATTCAAAACAAATGTCCGGGGGGGGGGGGGGAGCGGATTCCAGAGGGTGGGGGCATTATAGGCAAAAGTCGATGTCCTTTTTCTGACTAGCTACTGCTTTTGCTGGAGGTACCTGGCTTCTCATTGAAACTAGAATGCTGTAAACTTCATAATGCAAGGGCTGGAAATGCTCTCATTTTTTTTTCAGCTCTATGGAACCACAATGGAAATTGAAAATTCTAATCCCTGGGTCAGTGGGAATATTGGCAGCCTCCATGGAATAGCACTATATAGCATCTCCACTCCAGCCCTTGCATTATGAAGTTTACAGCGTTCTAGCGTTTTAGAACTTGCATTCTTCCTGCGCTCATCAGCGCCAAACATTTTCAATGAGAAGCCAGGTGCCTCCAGCAAAAGCAGTAGCTAGTCAGAAAAAGGACGTCGCCGTAGTAATAAAAACTGTGGGAATGTTACACACACCATCATTTTTTTCTGGTGGGTTCCTCTTAATGCCATGATGTGTTCTGTTTACTACCCTACTCAAGTATGCCTTTCGGGAAGCGATTGGTCACAAGCAAATTTTCAGCTGAAAACTTTTGATTCCACGTTTGACTGAAAATAAGGGACAGATTTAGGACCCTAACTTAAGTTCCTACTTTAGGAGCTCAGCATTTTTTGAATATCAGGCCCAAAACACTGCGGACCTGATATCACTGGTCAACAAATTTTTACAAAAGTCATGTTACTGAAATAAAAATAGTCATTTCTTATCTATTTTTATATGCTGAACACAAATATGACAGTGAAATTGCAAAGTTGGCTCTAGTCGTTTTGTAATCTACAAGAATTAATGTTTACATCACAAAATGCATGTCAATAGTAAATATAATAAGCCTTGGGTTAATACCAGTAAAAAACCAAGTCATAGACTACTACTTAGATATTTTCGCCTGTCTCTTGTACAGCTGTTCGGGAGCTTCTCTGGAGAGTGTCCAGCAGTAGTCAGCCGGCATTGTAGTGGACCATTTTCCCTGGTATATTTGCTCCATCGTTGCGATATCTGGTGAAAACGTTCGCCCTGTTCATCACTAACCATACCACAGTTGTCAGGAAAGAAATTGAGATGGGAATCAAGGAAATGGATCTTTAGAGACATATTGCAGCCAAGTTTCTGATACTGCATCAGCATGTCTTCTACTAGTTCCTTGTAGTTTTCTGCCCTAACATTCCCGAGAAAGTTTGTTGACACTAGACAAAAAGCATTCCATGCTTGTTTCGCATCACCCTGCAGCTAGTTGTTGAACTGGTCATCTTTGAAGAGCTCTCGAATCTGAGGACCCACAAAAACTCCCTCTTTAATCTTTGCTTCGCTGAGTCGAGGGAATTTTTCATGCAGGTATCAGAAAGCTGGCGAAGTGCAGTCCATGGCTTTCACAAAGTTTTTTCATCAAACCTAGTTTGATGTGAAGGGGTGGTAGCAGGATTTTGTGAGCCTCAACCAGAGCTGGGTGCTGGATATTCTTCTCTCCAACTGTTACGTTTTGTCTATGATTCCATTTCTTCCACAAGTAGTGCCAATCCCTTGCTCGGCTATCCCACTCACATAAGAAACACATGTATTTTATATATCCCTGCTGCGGTCCCATTAAAAGGGCAACTACCTTCAAGTCACCACAGAGGTGCCAGCTGTAATTGTTATAGTTAATGGATGTCAGTAGATGCTTTAAGTTATCGTATGTCTCTTTCATGTGGACAGCATGCGCTACGGGAATAGATGGAAGACGGTTTCCATTGTTCAAAAGCACAGCCTTCAGACTCGGTTTCGAAGATTCAATAAATTGTCTCCAGTCTTGTGGGTCATGAGTGATTTTTAAGGCATTCATGAGGCTTTCAATATCTGAACAGAATACCAGATTACTTTCCTTTCTGAAGAAAGGCTCCAACTGCTGGTGGCGCTTTCAATATGAAGTAATGTTGACATCTTCTTCTAGAAGAATCCATTGTTGGAGTCCTGATCCTAGCAATTCTGCCTTGTTCTTGGATAAGTACATATCACGAACCAGGTCATTTAGTTCTTCCTGTGTTATTCTGTGTGGAGTTGATAATGCATCCCAGTGAAAATCTGGGTCACTGCATGCTGACGGACCAGGAAAAGAACAGGTTGGCTCACCCTTGTCCTCATCAGATGAATCAAGAGAATATTCTGATGGAGGTTCTGGAATAGGAAGTCCCTCACCATGTGGAACTGGTCTCAATGCAGACGGAATGTTTGGCTAGACTATGCTCGATTTCTTTTGCTTCGTTATTCCGCTGGAAAGAGGAGGAACCAAGCAGAAGTAACAGTCATTTATGTGGTTGCTTGGCTCTCTCTCCACACCATGGGGACTGCAAACGGCATTGATGTTCTTTTGCAATTCAACCACTGTGAAAGCTGTGTTGTACATGTGGCGCAGCATATATGCGGGGCAAAAGGCTTGTCTTGGTCACCAATCTTGCATCCGAAGTAAAGATGATATGCCTTCTCCAGTTGAGACGTGATACTTTTCTTCTGCTTGGCAAATGTCACTTCCCCACAAATGTAGCAGAAATTGTCAACGGTATTAACGCACTTTCGCGGCATTACTGTTCTGTATTGTACATAAATGGCTAAAATTATATGATTAATAAAAGTTACATGTAACAGTAGCTTAAACTGTCTCACACACAGTCTGAAATATTTTAAATGCTCAACCTTTCCGACTGCGTATAGTACACTGCTGACGTCAGATGGCTTCAGCAGCCGTCTGGCAGTAGTATTGCATTGCATCAGAAAATGATGCAATCAACTCTGGATGATGTGTGCATGCTGGTATTACGCAATGTGATGCAATATTACATCATTCAAGGCTTATTTGGGATGTTGTTGATGTCCTACTGGATAAATTTACACGGTGAAACATCAAAAATGAACTACATGCAATATCTTCAAAACGAGAGCCAATAACAGGTTTTTTTAATGTTATATTCGTGTTCAGCTCACCAAGATACTACAGATTAGGGCCTTTTAAAGTCAGTAACGATTTCAATGTTGACCAGTGGAAGGCATTTACACAGTTTACAGAGCTGTAAACCATGTAAATGCTCCTAAATGGGATATTAGCGACACCAACATGGTTAGTGCTGCTGAATATCCCTGATAAATACCGCTACATGCCTTGATGCTAACCACTTAGCATCGGGGCATGTTAGGGGCCTTCCGGGGGTAGTACCCATCGCACAGCAGCAATATTCAGCTGCTGCCCGGTTATCCCTCAGTGGTGAAAGTTAGACAAAGCAAAATCTGTCCTTACTTTTGCTGCCAGAGCTAACCAGGCAACCACTGAATATCACCACCGCACAGTTAGCTTCTGCGGCTGTGCGGCAACCTCGGATATTCCATGCCAGTGGCCGGTTATGGCCCCGGATTGAATATCTGGGGGTTAATGTTCGGCAGGGACGGCTAGGCACCTTAGAGGTGGATAGCCATCACAAATCACTATCGGGCCTGCAGTTTTATGTCCATACAGATGATGTCCATTTTCACACAACTTGGGACTCTAATAAAAGAGGGACAACGAAACAGGTTAATCAGGGTTTAGAGATTTTTCAAGTGCTAAAATGGGGTCACATTGCTTAAAGGTTTAAGTCTAGGCCTAAATCAATACTAGTAATTGAATTAAATTCAATACAGGTAAATATTAAAAGACCCAAGAATCTCTTCATAAAGGTAATTAATAAATCATTATATATAGAGAGAGAAAAAGATTCTTGGGTAGATCTCAGATGTAACTAGGAATTTTTATTTTTACTTAGATATGTCAACTATGCTCTTGTTTAGAAAAGTAACAGTGACTCCTACTGATTTCTGCACAGCTTTACTGCTGTAGCTGCCTTTAAAGAAAACTCATGGGTTGCAACTGATGCAAAATTCGTCAGTACATATTTTATCAGGCTGTAGATTTAGAGAATGGATTACTCCTCTCTTGAGAACTACCCTGACTGTGAGTCCAGTAGTGCTCACAGTCTAACATTCCAGGGCACTGATTGTGTGTCTTATTGTCTTTTACCTAACCTTACTTCCCACCGTGTCCTCTTAGACTTTTCATGGTATCTTTCCTTACTACCCCTTCAGTGAAAATAGTCATGTCATGTCATATGCTGTTTCATCTGTCTGGAATTCAATCTCCTCGGAAACAGAGAAACATAGAACATGATAACAAAAGAAGACCATATAGCCTCTGCAGTGCGCCATCCAAAGCAAGAGCCTAGTATCTACGATCTCTCCCTCAGTGAACCTCGGTGCCCTAAGAGGCAACTTTTCAGAATGATTGGGGGTGATAAATGCAACGCAAACTACCCTTCCCTGAAAAAGTGGAAGAGTTTGCTTTAATGCTTGATCTTGGGGGTGCTCAAGCACCCACAGAGCTGGCACCTATGCTTGGTGCTTGTCCCATGTTTTTTTTTTCTCCACCACCCCCAAAGCTGTTTAATGCATCCACTACGCTCTGTAAAGAAATATTTTCTTAGATTCAGGGCCGGCCCCAGAGTTGGTTGGAGGTGTTGGCACCCTAGACAGGCCCTAAGCTTTATACCCCCTGACTGTCTAAATCTATTGTTTAGCTTTGAAGGCCCTGCTCTTTGCCGCCCCTAGAAGTTGCCACCCTAGGCAACTGCTTAGTTTGCCTGGTGGTAGGGATAGCCCTGCTTAGATTACTGCTGAGTCTGCCTCTTTTCTTCCTGCTCATATGAGCCCAAGTCCCACAGCCTCCTTTCCATTGAAAAAGGTCCAGCTCATGTATGTGTATACCTTGGAGGTGTTTAAATGGCCTTATCATATCTCCCCTTTCCTGCCTCTACTCAGGGTATATACATTTAGATCTTTTAGTCTTCCCATAAGATTTATGCTGAAGACCATTGCCCATTTTAGTAGCCACTCTCTGGGCTGACTCTGTCTGGTATATGTTCTTTTGAAGGTGCAGTCTCCAGAATTGCACAGTACACAACATGAGGCCTTATTAGAGACTTCCACAGAGGCAGTATCACCTCCATTTTCCTGCTGGCCATTCCTGTCCCTATGCACCCAAGCATCCTTCTGGTTTTTGCCATCACCTTATTTATCTGTTTGATCACCTTAAGATCATCATATATGATCACCCCCAAATCTCACTCTACTTTCATGCACAGAATTACTTCACCCCTATACTGTTCTGCTCCCTTGGGTTTTTACAACTCAAATGCATGACCCTGAATTTTTATTTACCACTAAGGGGCCTATGATTGTGTCTAAAGAATGTAAACCTTCCCTCTCCAAAGGGAGTATCAAAAGTCCCGTTTAAGAGAGTTTACAGTCGAGAGATCAGGGCTGGGAGGGCATGGCTCACAGGGAGAGGTTAAGAACCCAGCAGGCTGTAGGAGGGAGGAGAGGCCTGTGGAGCCAGAAGTCCTTCCAAGGCAAGCTGTGCATGGGAGTTCTGAGGTAGAAACTTAACTGGGGCTGGAGGAAGGGCCGGGAGAACTAGCTTGTGGAGGTTTATCAAGCTGGGAGAGAAGTTATATCACCTGTTTCATTGTAAATACAAAGCAGCTCAGTCTGCACTGTATAAGCTACTGTTGTATGTAAACTGCACTGATATTAAATAGCGTGGTATAGAAGAGACTTTAAATAAATAAGTACAACTGCTTTTGTTTTCCCTGAACTGCTGTCTGGCCTGTGTTTTAAAGAGACCCCCTTCCCACCGCCCGCCATACTACCACAGGGCCCTTTTACTAAAGTGCATTGTGGTTTTGCACCTAACACACCAATAGCGTGGAAAATCATGACATGTTAAGTGCAAAGCCACTGTGTTACCCGTCGGAGGTGTGACAGTGTTTCCCCAGTGCGTAATGCATGGCGCCACATGGTAATATGAGGTGCTAGTATTGCAGGCGCAGTTAATGTCACCAATTAAGCTGAAGCACTCCAGTAGCAAGACGCGCCATTAGAGTGCAGCATATGTTCACGTGCAACAGC
This sequence comes from Ichthyophis bannanicus, assembly GCA_033557465.1. Classification (NCBI taxonomy): domain Eukaryota; kingdom Metazoa; phylum Chordata; class Amphibia; order Gymnophiona; family Ichthyophiidae; genus Ichthyophis; species Ichthyophis bannanicus. Next base: position 602,843,339 of record CM066034.1, read on the forward strand.
GTAGTGCTCACCGCGCCCACTCTGTGCTCCTAACCTGCTCATTTCACCGTCTACCGCATGATTCGCAGCATGGAAATCGGCCCGTGCTGTGATGGCTGCATGCTAACAGTTACTGCGGGCTACAACATTCAATTACTGCATGCCAAAACCCATGCTAACTTCATAGAGCACGTTAGTAAAAGGACCCTAAATCTTAGCTGCCATACCCTAGACCAACATACAACAGACCTAGGAGGGTTTTAACACATTATAAAGACCTGGTTAATTACACGGGCACCGAATTCATATGGTTTTAATTGGTTGTTTAATTATTTATGTATTATTATTTATATATCCTTATATACAGTCAGACCTCAGACATTCGCGAGGTTAGGTTCCAGAACCCGTCGCGAATGAGGAGGATTCGCGGATGTTTGGTACAGTCACTAAAAATGGTAATATATGCTTATTTCTATAGTTTAAACCCTAAATATGACCCCAGTCATGCTCCCAAACACTTTATTTTCATTTAAAAGTTAGCTTAATACATTACCCTTTAAAAAAAAAAAATTAAAAAAAAGGTGGGGGTTCGTGGGAGCTTTGGGGTTTCGGCTCGAAGAACCAAGTTATTTTGCTCTGCTGATGCTGTTTTTTCATAGTGGTGTAGAAGGCTCTGTATGTCTCCATGACTGAATTTAATCCATTTACGGTTTTCAGAGCACATTCAAAAAAGGGATCCCACTCTTCTATGAAGGATTGTTGCAACTGCTGTTGAGTCCTCATGATTACTCCAAGACGTTCCAATGAAAGACCCTCATCCTCCTCTTTTTCTTCGTCGGCTGTTTCCTCTTCCTCTTGACTTGCTGACTTGGTCAGCTCAAGCAAGTCATAATCCGTCAGGGGGTCAGAGTGGGCATCGATGAGTTTGTTGACTTCTTCTTCGATGCAATCCTCGAATCCTTCACCCCCAAGCAATCTTGCCAGTTTCACAGTCTTGCTGATAGCCTCACTATGAATCTTCTCCGGCGAGAAGCCCTTGTAGTCATGGATTACGTCTGGCCACAGTTTTTTCCAGCATACATTGAGAGTTTCCTTCTTCATTTCTTTGAGAGCAGACTTAATTACAGTAAGGCACGTCGCTATGGTGAATTTCTTCCAGTATTCCTTTAAGGCAGGGGTCTCAAACTCAAAGTGCTTTGAGGGCCAAATGAGGACTTGTAAAGTAACCCGTGGGCCGCATAAGACGTGGGGCCTCATTTGCATAAATATTTGCATAATGTTACCATACACTAACTTTTAGTAAACATGCCTCTTAATGAGTGTATGGATAAAGAAAGACTAAAAGATTTCTACATTACTATAATCCAGTGCCAACCACCAGGCACATTAGGAACTACTACAAACACTGCCGATTTAAACCCTTAGCAAACCCGCCATATCGTAACAGCACAACCAGGACTCACAAAGCACCAGACCCTACCTATCAAAAGGCAACACTATAAATATTAAACCAATACCTTTCAGAGAATAACAATACATGTTACCTGTTACCTGTAAACACTGTTCATTATATGCAACGTGTATGTTTTATGTAAACCGCACTGATGTCAAATAGCACGGTATAAAATAAATAAATACATGACCTACTGGGGAAACAACAAGTGGCAATGTCAAATAGGAATTACATAAACAGAATACCTCAGCTCAGTTACACATGCAGAACATAGACCATCACCAAATAAGGAATCACAATTTAGAAACAGGAAGACAATAATTTAAACTGGGAAGCCCAAAAGCCAAACTTGGAATGTACAACAACACTGTAGAAATAAAACTATAAATTAATCTCCTTTTGTACTAATCAAAGCGCTTTCCCAGAGCTGACATATTCCAGTTAATAAATTCAAAATAAAGAGAGAGTTTTCTACCTTTGTTGTGCATTTTTTTCAGTTGCAATTGTTCCAGCCACTTTCTTCATGTCCATTTCCAGTCCTAGCCTCCCCATAGCCCATTAACAGTCCTAACCCCCCCATCAGCCCACTTCCAGTCTTACGCCCCCCCCCTCATAGGCCATTACCAGTCCTAACCCCCCTCCCCCCCCATCAGCCTAGGTAGATTTTAAAAAACCCAAACTTGCTGCCGCTGCCACCACAGTATCAAGCGTCCCGCGGGGCCCGGCAGAGCCAGAGCCGCGAGAGAGAAACTCTCTCTCTTCGCGGCTCTGAAAGCCGCCACTTTTGGAGCTGATGCTGCAGGGAGGACTCTGCCGGGCAGGTGGGGCACCACGGGACGCTTGATTCTGCCACTGCCACTGCCATGGCGGCGGTGGCGGCAGCAGCAGCAGCAGCAAGTTTGGGTTTTTTAAAATCTATCGGCCAGCTGCTTAACACGCCGGGCCAAATGCGTTGCGGGCCACACAAGATTCTCTCGCGGGCTGTGTGTTTGAGACCCCGGCTTTAAGGTGAAGTTCTCCATCATGTCCATTGCATTGACCAAGTGTTGCATAGAGTTACGTGTGTAGAGGGCCTTAAAGGCACGGATCACGCCTTGGTCCATAGGTTGTATAAGGAAGGTTGTGTTGGAAGGGAGGAATTCGATCTGCACACCATCATACGACAGATCTAGGGGGTGCCCTCCAGCATTGTCCATGATTAGCAACACCTTAAATTCAAGGCCTAGGCTGAGAAGGTATTTCTCCACTTCAGGGATGAAACACTGGTGGAACCAGTCAGATGCTATGACCTTGGTTATCCAGGCCTTGGAGTTATGCATCCAGTAGACAGGCAGGGCATTCTTATTCTTGTTCTTGAGGGCCCTGGGGTTTGCAGAATTATAAATCAGCCCTGGTTTGAGCAAGTGGCTAGCAGCATTGCCACACATAATGAGCGTGACTCTGTCCTTTTGTGCCTTAAATCCAGGAGCTTTGGCCTCTTCCTTCATCAAGTATGTTCTCGATGGCATTTTCTTCCAAAACAATCCTGTTTCGTCCATGTTGAAGACTTGTTCAGGTCTGTATCCCTTCTCCTGGATGATTTGTTTGAAGGTCTCCAGATACTTCTCTGCGGCTTCTGCGTCGGCAGATGCAGCCTCTTCATGCAATCTCACACTCTTTAGATTATAACGGTTTGAAAACTTTTCAAACCACCCCTTGCTGGCCTGAAAACTTCCAGGGTCTGGTGCTGTCAATGTTCCTGACTGCGGGTCTTGTGCATCCTCTTCAACAATCTTCTTAGATAGATTCAGAGCCTTCTGCCGAATCACGTTGCCCTGCAAGGGGATGTCCTTTTTACGGCTGTCTTCAATCCATATTGCCAGGGCTGATTCCATTTTAACAGTGTACGGTCTCTCTTGGTCGAAACCTGCTTTGCTTCTTGCAGGTAGCTCGTAGAGACCAATTTTCTAATTTTGGCTTCTTTACTCCTTATAGAACGTACGGTGCTTTCATTCACGCCATATTGGCGTCCTACGCTAGTAGCCTTTTCACCAGATTTCAACAAATCTAAAACTTTGACTTTTTCCTCTAGCGTCATCACCTTCTTCTGGCGCTTAGGAACACTGCTAGGAGCTTTAGAATGTGTGGAACATTTAGGCATCTTGAGGGTTTTTATAAATAAGTAAAAACCAAGGAAAAAAGCACTGCAAATAGTTATCACACTTGTAAGTAATACGCACGTGTTGAACTGAGATGCGGGAAGATGAACCGCAATTTCACGCATGTAGTACACAAAGCATCTGAGCTACCAGCCAATCAGCAGTGAGAAAAGCTGGTAATCATGCTCTTTGATTACTTCCAACCCTTCCAGAGGGAAACCCGAGACGCATTTGCTATGCACGTAAACATTAGGGTTTTTCGAGGATTTTGCGGATGTGTGAAAAAATTGTGGATGCAAATAAGGTTCAGTTCCAATGAAATTTTCACAGATCTGTGAATTCGCGAATCACGAAGGGCGAATGCATGAGGGCTAAGTGTATTGGTTTATGGTCCTGATTATTTCTAAAAGTTTAGTTATGTTTTCTGTTTGTTTATATTGTTGAGGTTAATTGATAATATTATGATGTTTAATTTTTTTTTAATTTGATCTTACTGATTTGTAATATATATTTACCAATGACGCTGTACATTCTGTTGTACCACACCTTGAGCATTCTCATGGCAAGGAGGGTTATAATTAAAAATTGGACTGGATTGAATTTGAATGTTTTCAAAGCTGCATCTACTTAGGCCATCAAAGTACTAGCAAGTAAATCAGAAGAAGGGATGGCCCCAGAGTTGATTCAAGGTGCTGGCACCTGGGGGGGGGGGGGGCGGCATCTGGGGTTTCGGCCCTGACTCCTGCAGCAGTCTGAACAATAATGAAGTCTCTAGAGCAGTGGTTCTCAAGTCAGTCCTCTGGGACCCCCAGGCCAGTTAAGTTTTCAGGATATTGACAATGAATATGCATGAGATAGATCTGCATGCACTGCTTCCACTGTATGCAGATCTGTCTCATGCATATTCATTGTGGATATACTGAAAGCCCAGCTGGACTTAGGGGTCCCAGAGGACTGAGTTGCGAACTACTGCTCGAGGGTGAAAATTGAGATTGGGACTACAGCCTGTTTCCATTTTCAGCACCCTGAGCCAGTTCCTCACTGGCCCTGCCTGCGCACAGCATGCATACAACTCCCACACGTCTCTGTTGCTGGCAACTCTGTGTTTCACTGCTTATTTCATTTGTATTTATTTATTTATTCAACTTGATACCTCACCTATATAAATCATTTCTAAGTGGTTGATATCACCTCCTGGCTTCCTCCAGCTGTGGGAAACAGCATCTCTGCACATGAGGATACCCCTCCCGGCTACAACAGAAGCATCTGATTTTGTCAAGCAGCAGGGGCAGCGTGTAGGGATGGCACCCAGACCAAAACAAAAGAACAAACAAAATCCACAGATAACAGCAACATTAAACAAACATAAGCTACATTTTTTTCCGAGTTTTACATTTATTGAATGTTTGTTTTAACCTTTTATATGTTTTGTATTTTTTTATTAAATTGCTTTTTAATATGGATGTATTTTTAATTGTAATATTTTGTTTGTAAACCCCTGATGCAGTCTTATTGCCGAAACTTGGCTGAGTCGGATCATCCAATAAATAAGTGCATTTACTAGAGTTTGTGTGGTCTTTGATCCATAGTCCATCTGAGCTCCTGGTTGAGGCTGACACCTAGGATTAGGACACAATTAATCCTAAGGGAACAAACACGTTGGGCCTCCCATCATAATATAAATACTTTTTAAAACTTCCAGAAATGGGGTCTTGTGTGATTCTAACTGAAGAGGGAAACCAGCAGAATAGGAAGCAGCAGGTAAGCACCGATTTGCTAACTTCTACCAACTGAAGGACAATGCACAGGAGGGTGAGGAAAACAGACAGACCTCTGTGGCCAGTAATAGCACTGCCCCTTCCCAACCCCCATTATTCTTTCTGCTAGAAACTGACTTACCAGGGCAAAAATCTGCCTTAGGTACCATTGGATTACGCATCTGCGAAGGCTCTTCCTGAACGTTTGGGCCCTAGGTACTAAGGCTGGCCCCAGAGTTGGTTCAAGATGTTGGCACCCTAGGCAAGCCTTTAAGCCTTATGTCCTCCCTGGCTTTCAGAATCAATTAGCTTTGAAAGCCCTGCTCTTTATTGTGCCCCCCCCACCCCCCCTCCCGAAGCTGCTGCCGGGTTTGCCTAATAGTTGGGCCTGCCATGCTAGACATGCTTCGTTCGCCTATGCTTTAATCCCTCCCTGCCTGGGACCGATGCTCCTTTCAGTCCCTCCTCTTCCTACCTCTCTTGTTGCAGGCTTAGCACTGGGGGGATGGAAAGAGCAGGGCAGCATGATATGGGTACTGCTGCCAGTCCCTTCACAGTCCCATGGTGCTGTCCTCGATACCATGCCACTCTTGGCGGCCATCTGGTTTCCTAGCACTTGATCAACCCTTGGAAGAAGGGTCCCTAAAAAGACACACGCCTTCTATTCCAAATAGATAAAAGAGACCTAGGACTAGAAGAGATATTAGAAGGGAGAAACAGAAAAGTTGATACTCGCGTCCTCTAGTTAGTAGCGTCACTTTAATATTATCCTTTCATTCAACAAACACCATTAGCCAGAAAATAAGGTAGTGGAACAGAGGGAGATATTGTTTTAATTTGTGAAAACATCTTTAAAAGTAATTATTGCTTTCTTTGGGCCTGTAGATTTCTGTTTGCATAACAGAGCATAAACTGACAGGTAGTAAAACACACCATCTCCTGAATTAACTTGTGGCCAAACGAGTATGGTTAAAGAGTACAGTTTGTTCTTTCTTTCTTTAAAAACTGACGGAGGGTTGGGAAGGTACAAAGAGCTTCCCCCGATTGCTGGAGCCCACATGTCTGCCTCTCAGATAGCCACCGAGTTGCGATTTGCTCAGGTCCTGAAAGGAATTGACAGCCCCAGCTTAAGTACAGTAGGTTCTGTGGTCATTGAGAAGCTATTTTACTATTCTGTCTTCCTGTTTAGACTATAATGATACCTGGAGGGTTATAACAAAGAGAACTAGTGTCTCTATCCGGAGACAAAAGGATGAAAAGCAAAGCCCTGCACAGCCATTTGTGATAATGGTGAGAGGCAGCCGGATGTCTGGCGTGAAGAGCACACAGTAATCTTACCTCTCTTCTCGCCTCAGGACTGAAGTGGGTAAAGTTCAGGAGCGCCCTCTGACGGAGATTTCCTGCTGCTGCAGCTCAGCAAAGGTGACGGCGAGGCGGACCTGGAAATCTCACGGGGGCTCTTTTTCTCTCCCTCGTTCTACAGGGTACTAAATAGCAGGTGCTCTTATTTCTAGCTGACACCAAAGATGAAATAATGCAAAGTGATGGGTCAGAAACTGCCATACATCGGATCTTTCGGCTTCATAAACGTCGAGCCAGATTTTGCCAGGGATTTGTTTCCCCGAATGAAAATAAAAAAGGGACAAATCGGGTTCTGGGTGCTCAATGAAAAGAAAGATATGCATCACAGGTTGATGACAGAAGAGGCCATCGAGCCTTCCTAGCATTTTTCACTCTGCATCTAATTGCTTGAAAACATCACTTGTATGGTTTGAAACCACATGTTTACAACCCACTAATACAATTACCTTCGTGGAACCTGTAAATGAAAAACCCACCGCGACGACTGACAGAGCTGTTCAGTGAAAGTTATCTGCTGCAATTTGATACATGTGTTTAAGGGGGGGGGGGGAGGATGAGAAAAGAAATTAATTGGAAACAAAATGGCACCAGGTAGTAGCTTCCTTGTCTATGATCTGTTTTGTTGACGTGCACAGACTAGCCAGAGGACATTTTGGCTGCCTCTTGAGTTCTCTTGTTTGCAAAGTGGGGAAAAGAGAAACGTTTGCAGTCTCTCCTTTCCAAGAAGCTGCATATTTAAGCACTAAGGTGCCCTGTTAATAAAGTGTGAAGTGCAGTTAATGCAAGTTTTAGCAGACAGTACCCATGAGCTCAGGGGCTGTGGTAACCTTTTACCGTGTGGGAATGGCAACTATCATAGGCTAAAATGCAGGTAATTGCCCATCGTGCAATGGGACAGGGAATAGGCAGGTTAGGAGAGGACTGTGGGCATGGAGAGCACATTTGATTTAGTGCAGAGGTACATATCACGGACTCACTGTCAGGTAGGGGTGACCTGCAAAGACCTGCTCTTGCCACCTTGCTGGGTGGACTGGATGGTCCGTGCTGGTCTTTGTCTGCCGTCATATACTATGTTAATGTGGCAGTTAGCACAGGTGCCCCAGGCCATAGCTTTATGGGTGGCATTAGGTGCATCTACGTTAACTGCGCATTCTACTACCACACATAATGATATAGTTCTGTCCGCTGCCAGGGACATGGTGGGCACTCCCCTGAGCCATACCGAGTCCTGTGTGAGCAGTGCAGCTGCACAGGACACAAATAGGGGCGCATTTGCCTGCCTCGGCTCCTGTCTTTGCTGTGCTGCCTGCTTTTCATGTTTCCTTGACATCAGCGGCAACAGTGGAGTGAACAGCAAATTGAAAATAAAAATGTGGATCTTCCTGATTTCCTACGAGCATGTCTGGCCCCTTCCTTCTCTGACGTGGACGTACCCCTTCCCTTGCACAGCTGGCACGCCCCCTCCCCCATCACAGGTTGGTTATTTGCCCCATGCCCAGCATCTTGCCTCACCCCACACTTCCATGTCCAGCTGGCTCCCTGCGCTATCTGCCTGTGCCTCCCACCCCTGCCCCACCGAGGAAACATGAAAAGCACTAGTGGGGCATGAGCAGGCAGCGTGGGGAGCCAGCTGGACATGGAGATTGGGGGGGGGGTGAGGCAAGATGCTGGGCATGGGGCAAAAGACAAACCTGTGATGGGGACGGGGGCATGTCAGCTATGCAAGTCTCACGGTGCATTTATGGCGTGATACGGCCCTGCTCATCATTTGTATAGTGCTACAATGCTGTACATATATGTAAGAGACAATCCCTGCTCAGAGCTTGTTAAAGAGTCCCTAAATCCACAGCCAGTAAATAGTTTGTGCTTACAGACTACACACCACATTCCCTCAGCCACAGCAATCAAAGCAATGGACTGCAATCTGAGGGTGGGCTGTTTTGGTCGCTGTTGTAATTACTACTTTAACCTGTGAAGACTTTCATTTAAAAATGTTTTTCAAAACATGTGGCAAGCTCTGTCTCGGTTAGCTTTACTCGTGGCTAAGGTGCTGTCTCGGTGCTGAATGAACGCCTTTGTTTTCTGTTGCCCTTGGCAGGCCCCCATTTATTGGGCATTTTTCTAGACACAGCCTGGTCAGGTGTGCTTCAATGGGAGTCGCACTGTGCTAGCTCACTCTGAATTACAGGAGGCGAGAGTTGGGGGGGGGGGTTGCCCTCCCCTTGCATGGCGCCAGCTCAATCATTCCTATTGTGCATTGAAACAATATAAAAAGAGACAGACAGCAGATCAATGATAAGGCCCTGGGCTGAACCCACCTTCACAGCAACCAGCTACAAAGGGGAGTGCATTACAGAAAAAGAGAAAGTAAAGTTTACTGAATGGCCAGGAGGATACCTGGAAATACTCTTGTCTCTTTTGATCTCTCCTGTTAGACTCTAGGACAGATAAATTGTATCTCCTCCCATTCTAGGACTATCCTTTTCTGACAGCTAACTTGATACAACTAGTTAACAAATTACATTAAACCAGGCTTTCTCAATGTTCCTCGGGCTACATCGAGCCAGTCAGGTTTTCAAGATAGCCACAATGAATATGCATGAGAGAGATTTGCATATAATAAGGCATTGCATGCAAATCTTTATCATCCATATTCATTGTGGTTATCCTGAAAACCCTGACTTGCTTGCTGTGTCCCAAGGTCTGGGTTGAGAATCCCTGGATTAGAGTACACAGAACAGAGGGCCTCTGTTGCTGCGATATCACATTTTATCCTCGTGCCTAAAGGCATGATATTGCAGCAGCGCAGGGGGACAAACAGATGGGTTAGTCAGTAATACAGGGGGACAAGCAAGTGGGTTAGTCAAAAATAGAAGTCTAGGCACAACAAGAACAGATACGTGATTTTATCTGACCTACACTATACTGCTAATATGGAATGGCTGTAGGCTGGGGGTGAATTAATAAGTTCTCAATGCTTCTGGGACTGACCAGGCTAGAACAATTTTAAACATGTGCTTGTGTTCTGCATTGATAATGCATTTAAATCACAGCAGAGACAAAAGATAAAATTAGATCTCATTCAGAAAGCCACTTTCACCATAAGCCATATCTTTAAAAAAGAAAAACATTCACTTTACCATAACATGCCATCATTTCATTCTAGGGACCTTTACCCATAAGAGAAGTTATAGCCAGGGTCATACAGCACTGTATGTAGACTGTGAACCACAGGTTAGGTAAAACTGATGAAAAATCTATAGAGATCACAGTTCTCAATTCAGATTTTAACAGTATGGTTCACAATGATTTCAAACCAGTTCTGAATGCATACCACAAAGCAGTAAGATATAGAGGGTCATATTCAAAGGCATTTATGTGGCTTGCAGACCTGCAAGCTGCATAGATGCAACTTAGTGAGGTATTCAGCTGCACATGCCTAGTTTGAGCCACTGAATATCGCCTCCTTGTCCAACTGAACGCCTGATGTTAACCACTTAGGATTTGAGCATTCTGGGGATGAAGCAGCGGCAGTGACATAGGTTGGCCAGTTGGTGGCAATATTGAGCTGCTAACCTAAACTGGCTAAAGGGCAGAAAAAAAGATGCCCTAACTTTAGCTGGTTTCGCTATCCGGCCAGTGGCTGAATATCGCCACTGACCAGATAACTAAATCGCTATCCCGCGAAACTGGAATTCGATGCTACTGACTGGCAAAGGCCCTGGCACTGAATATCCAGGGATAATTTAAAGCGGTGATGGCCTGCCGCTTTAATCTCACTAGCCTCCACCGCTGAATAATTTTTCAGCTTACAGCTGGTTTGAAATCGGCGTTAAGTGTATTGGTTTGTACTGTTTGCAGCTGGTTTGAAAACTAGTTTTGTTTCCAAACTTAGGCCTTGATGCAGTAAATGCCACCTTAGAATGCTGCGCTATGCTTCCACACACAGCGTTCTAGAGAATATTTTTACTTCAGTGCAGTAAAGTAATGGCATACAAATTATCACAGTGTTAAACGGTATGCGCTGTCTGAAAAAAGTCCCACACACTACCGTTTGCTGCATCATGAGTAAAATGTATCCCTTCTTGTCGGTGTGGGGGCAGAGCTTGTCTCACGCACTCACGGCAAGCATGACATATAAAAAGGCTGCTGGACTTACTCCTGTCTTCAAGACAAAAAAACAGGTGCAAATAGGAGGCGGTCAGCAGACTTTATTCAACCCCAATGCGTTTCGGCCAACTCGGCCTTCCTCAGGGGATGCAAGCCCAAAATAAAAACAATCATACAAACAAATAAATGAAGATAAAAAACACTAGTAAAAAAACCTCTAAAAAAAGAGAAGAAACTGTCCTCATACATATAAAACAAGAGAAATAATATAATGTACATATAAAACAGGAGCTGATGTCATGAAACTATTATATTGAATGCACAATTCATGCATTCCTTTATAGCTACACTGTGTTATTTAAGACAAAGCAAAACAAACTTTCGTAAAGGGATGAGGAGGATGTGAAACCGACAAGAAGTAGAGTCATCATAAATACAGTGTGAAGTGATCTTTTGGTCGGTACGAAGCCAAAGAGAAACGGAGAAGTACCTGTTTCCTAGTGCCTGAATACTTGACACTGCAGTAATAACTTCAGAAGAAACCAGTGCATTCCTCTATAGTTAGAAGCAGATATTCCTATTATATAAAAAGAAGATAGAGGGTACCCATGTAGTACAAGAGACAGACTTGCCTGCTAGGAGCGCGGTGCTGCAACACTACCATTTGTTAAAAGGAAGCTCCGAAGACTGAGAAGTGCTTTTGTACCTGCGCTGATCTTCACGCCAAAATCTGGGGGTTCACTAAAGGTGATCCAATGTGCATTAATAAACTGCGCATCATAAAATGTTGATCCAGTCAAACCTAAAGAAAGCCTAAGGTACTAAATACTATGCAAACAAATTCTATGTCTGTCAACAGATAGTCTTTCTCGTACCAAAGCACACGTAATGGATCATTTTAAAAACCCAGCAATCATAGCAAATAAAACTGGCTCATGGGTGCTCAAATACGGGAATATAAGAGAATGGTAGTTCCTTTTTCAAATATCATAGCAGCCAAACAAGGGGAACATTTCCCCAAAATGCCAGTTGCCAGCTGTGGAAAGTTGGCTATTTGTAAGTCATCACTCCTTTCCCAATTCACTTGTTTTTATTTCTCCTTGGTTCTCCACTTTGCTGTGTAGATGAGCAACAAGAGTCCTTACTTAATCTAAGACCCAGGCCCAACCCATGCCTCTGTAATAATCCAGAAGTTCTCAGGCCGGTCCTTGCACACAGCCAACCAAACAGATTTTTAGACAGGGCCGGCATTAGGAGGGTGAAAACAGGGCATTTGCCCTGGGCTGCTATGCCATGGGGAGCCCCAAACCTGCTCAATGTAGAAAGATGTGCATCCTGCCAGTTGTCTTTAGGGCCCCTCCCAAATTTTTGCCCTGGGCCCTGGTATGTCTAACACCAGCCCTATTTTCAGGATATCCACCATGAATATGCAGGAGATAGTTTTGCATGAACTGGATTGCAAATCACTTTAATAATTTTATTTAAAAGTATTTATATCCCGCTTTATCCTTGAATCAAAGTGGATTGCATTGCAAACCAATCAAGTAGGGTAGTATGGGGGTGTCGGCATGCAGTGGTTGTGAAGGTAGTGTTCGTGAGTGTGTGGATAGGTAAATCTTGATTTGGGGTGCAATATATACCGGTTGAGCTATCTACATTGCGCTATGTACAATTTACTGAGAGTAATAGGATGTATTGATGTTGTGGATGTCATTTCGTGTGTAACTTGTTTTGTGGTGTGGTTAGGGTGGATTGGTAGTCTTCATTGAATTGTTCAATGAATAGGGTAGTTTTGAGTAGCTTCCAGAAATCCTTTATATCTGTTGTTGATTTTAGGTTATCTGGTAGGACATTCCAGATAGCAAGGGCAGCAAGAGAGAAGGCTCGCATGGATGTGGATTTGTTTGTTCTTGTGAATAGAGTAGGTGTTGGTATATTGTTTTTGGTGCTTTTTCTGTCTGGTCTTTTGCTTGTTTTGGTTCCAATGAGTTCCTGTAGTATTCCTGCTGAGATGTTGTTTTTAATTTTGAAGCTGGTGAGCGCTGATTTATATTTTGCCCGTGAGGAGATCGGTAGCCAGTGTAGATCTTGTAGTAGAAACGTAGAAACATAGAAACATGATGACAGAAAAAGACCACATGGCCTATTTAGTCTGTCCTTCCATATCAACAACTACAACAGTCCACTTTTTACCTTTAGAGATCCTCTGTGTTGGTCCCATGCTTTTTTTAATTCAGTTACTGTCCTCATCTCTACCACCTCCACTGGGAGACTATTCCATGGATCCACTACTCTTTCCGAAAATAAATATTTCCACATATCACTCCTGAATCTATCTCCCTTCACCTTCATCCCATGTCCCCTCGTAGCAGAACTTGCTTTCAATTGAAAGAGGCTCTCTCCCTGAACATTTATGCCACAGAGGTATTTAAACATCTCAATCAAATCACCTCTATCCCGCCTTTCCTCTAAGGTGTACATGTTAAGATCCTTAAATCTGTCCTCATATGCTTTATAATGAAACCCACTAATCATTTTAGTAGTCACCCTCTGCACCGACTCCATCCTGTTCACATCCTTTTGAAGGTGTGGTCTCCAGAATTGCACACTATACTCCAAATGAGGTCGCACCAAAGACTTATACAGAGGCATTATCACCTCCTTTTTTCTGCTAGCCATTCCTCTCCGTATGCACCCAAGCATCCTTCTAGCTTTTGCCATCGCCTTTTCTACCTGTTTAGCTACTTTAAGATCATCAGATACAACCACACCTAGGTCCCGCTCTTCTTTAGTGGACAAAAGTACTTCACCACCTATACTGTATTGCTCCCTTGGATTGCTGCAGCCCAAATGCATGACCTTACATTTTTTAACATTAAATCCCAGCTGCCAAATTCTAGACCATTCTTCAAGCTTAGCTAGATCCCTCCTCATGTTATCTACACCTTCCTGGGGGTCTACTCTATTGCAGATTTTGGTATCATCTGCAAAGAGGCAAACCTTACCCGACAGCCCTTCCGCTATATCACTAACAAAGATGTTAAAAAGAATCGGACCAAGGACAGATCCCTGGGGCACACCACTGGTAACATCCTTCTCCTCAGAGTGAACTCCATTTACTTGTACTCTTTGTCGCCTCCCACCCAACCAATTTCTAACCCAAGCAGTAACTTTAGGGTCCATCCCTAGCGTGCTCAGTTTGTTTATAAGTTGCCTGTGAGGAACAGTGTCAAAGGCTTTACTGAAATCTAAATACACCACATCTAGAGCTCTCCCTCGGTCCAACTCCCTGGTCACCCAGTCAAAGAAATCAATCAGATTTGTCTGACAAGACCTGCCTCTGGTGAATCCATGCTGCCTCGGATCCTGTAATCCGCTGGACTCCAGAAACCTCACTATTTTCTCTTTCAGCAGCGTTTCCAATAATTTACTCACCACCGAAGTTAAACTAACCGGCCTGTAGTTTTCAACCACATCCTTACTTCCGCTTTTGTGTAAAGGCACCACATGAGGAGACCACGTGATGCGCACACCATAGAGGTCGCATCCTGAGCTAGCCCCTGAACCCTCAGACTCTACCGGCGATTCAGAGCCGTTTATTATTGCCATTATCCGCCGAAAACGCAAATATCTGAATCAGATTGCCGGCAGATTCTAATAACGCAAGTTGGAAGCCTGATCGCATGGCCACTGCGGTAAAATCGTTGCGGAGAGATCGGGAGCGGGGGACCGGCTCAACTAAGATGGCGGAGTTAGCCCAGGGGCCGGCATCGCCGCAGTCGCCGAAGTCTCCTGCCTATATCGACGAGATGTCAGCGGCTATAAAGACAGCCTTACTGCCTCAATTTGAAGCCCTCCACGAGAAAATAGACGGGCTGAAATCGGCATTTGACACGCTGAGTCAGAGACAGCAAGAAGCCGAAGAGCATGTGGGGCGAGCAGAGGAAAAGGTAGAGACACTGACTGTGGAGGTGGAGGGCATGCGGGCTCAATTATCTCATCACGAAGCAAAACTTGACGACCTGGAGAACAGGTCTCGGCGCAATAACCTGCGCTTTCTGGGGATCCCTGAAACTACATTGGATAAGGACCTGCGAGGATACCTAGAGGCCTTAGTCCGGCAGACAGTGGAGGAAAGCACACTGGGAGGTAACCTTTATATCGAAAGAGTACACCGGGTCGGTGTCAAACAACCTCGCGACTCTCGCCCCAGAATAGTGTTGGCCAAATTCCTTCACTACCCGCAGAAGGAGTTGATCCTCAAGGCCGCACGGCAGAAAGGGGAGGTGGTGTTTAATAATACCAAAATTCGTATAGCTCAAGATTATTCAGTTGCCTTGAGCCGAAAAAGGAAAGAGTATGCCCCCCCTTTGTGAAAAGCTGATCGATGCAGGCATTCGGTTCTCCGTGCAATACCCTGCTAGGCTCCATGTGCTTAGTGAGGGAGCTCACCGTACTTTCGACTCAGCCTCTGCAGCAGAAGAATATGTGAATCGGCTCTATATTCAAAAAACAGCAGTGGCAGTGACTCCTACATCATGATCTACTCTGCTCTAACACTATACTGTGCTGAACCCTTCTTTTGGAAAGTAACAAAGGGGAAATACAGTGTAGCATCGGCTATGGAGTGTTTTGCAGTTGCCTAGTAACTTTGTGTCCTCTGTCTACAGTAACAGTTGCAAATTGTTTTGTATGGCAACACAGTATTTAGTCACCAAGAACCTATTCCTTTGATCTCCCCATGATCTGTCTGTAACAGCGAACTTGAGTCCTGGGGGATCCTTTTGGCTAATATTTTGAATGGCATGGAAGATCCAACATGGGGACAGGTTGAATATTTAGGGGGGACGAGTTGGCCTGTTCCGGAAGGGGAGGGTCTCCCCCGGATGTGCCAGCTGTTGCCATTGGAGGGAAAGAAGACATGGCCTTCGGGAGAGGTCGGGGGAATTTCTTTTACTTGAGAGGGAGGGGGCTCTCCTCCACCTGTGCCGGGGGAAGTTTCAAAGGCATCAAAGCCAGGTAGAGACGGTCCATTTGGTGATGAGAGGGGGCCAGGGGGAAGGAGGCAGTCCGGAGAAAGAACTATGCTTCCCCTGAAACTTTTCACTTTCACTAGAATAGCTTAAAGTAGCTAAAACTATGCCTGTAAGGTTCCCACAGATATCGAGGCAGCAAGATTTAAACGGGTGGGGGCCCCGCCTCTCTCCTTGGGGGGAGCTGTGCTGGTGGTCTCAACGCACGCTGCACAACCCGGTAAGATCTCATTCTCTGCTGGGGCTATTTTTCAAAAACGTTTGCTCCCGGAGATTGGGGGGTGGGGGGGAAAGTGTATGGAGCAGAGTATATCTTCCATATATTAAAGATTCAAAATTCTGTCATAAGGTTCTATTTTTGTTTCAACTATGGGTGGGACTAGTTGGCCACTAATATATTAGATAAACCTTTAAACTGTTTCGGATTTCCTGGTCAATTATCTTTATAACGCCTTAGGCGCTTCTGCTTATAATTATGCCCCTCCCATGTATACCCTGGCCCACTTACTCTTTTGTATCAATCCCCTCCTTTTGACGCCACACCCATGATGGGCATTACTAGTCGCCATCTTATTTTATTTTTAAGTTTAAGGAGGATTGTGTACCGTTCAGGCTACCCTGTTAGTCGCTTATGAGAAGCAGACAAATGTTAATGACATCTTAACCCTTCACTTGGCATTTTTGGGTCAATCACTATGATGTTAATGTACCCACCCCGTTACATCCCCCCTGGGAGTTATTGTCAACTGCCTTTCGTTATGTCTTTTACTGTACATAAGTTGATCTGGTACTTTAAATATTGTGTTAATGTGAACAGTTTTTTGTTAATGGGATTTTTCTGAGTGCACGTTGTTTATGACTTTACAAACAGAACTATGCTATTTTTAACTTAAATATGTCCTTTGTTTGTGGGCTATAGTACAGTAGGGAGAGGGTGGAGTGCCCTTCTTTTGGTTGCATCCTCTAGCAGTGAGCCGCGATGGGGGAATGGGGGAGGAAGACCCCTGAGGGGAAGGGAATCCACTTTCATGGTATGGCAAGGAACACCTCCTGCAGGCCAGCCCTGGCGGCGGATTCTCCCCGGAGCGGAAATCTGGCTGGTAAGGGGGGGGGGGTGCCTAGAGAAGGTAGGGAGGGGCCCACACCCATAATTAAAGGGTATTAAAGGTGGGAAGGCTGGCGGTAGGAAGTGGCCGGCGGGTCTGAAGGGGAAAGGGGGATGGGCTCAGAGGGGTCTCGGGAGGGCTTTCTAGGAGGGGATAGGAGTAGGGAGCCCTGTAGATAGGAAGCAGTGAGTAGGGATAGCGGGGGGAAGTTCCTGGTTGGGGGGGGAGGTTAGGGGGAAGGCCATTGGGATACGGGGTAGGGGGTTAGGTGGGGGGGGGGGAAAGGGGGGGAAGTAGTCGCACCTTACAATCTCTGCAAGGAGTTAATATAATTTATCTCAGTAGATATTTGGGGAGACCCCAGGCTGGGAGGGTCTCCTTGAACACGAAGTGCTGGCAGCGGGGGCA
Source organism: Ichthyophis bannanicus (assembly GCA_033557465.1). Classification (NCBI taxonomy): domain Eukaryota; kingdom Metazoa; phylum Chordata; class Amphibia; order Gymnophiona; family Ichthyophiidae; genus Ichthyophis; species Ichthyophis bannanicus. Next base: position 602,860,685 of record CM066034.1, read on the forward strand.
TCAACAGACAGGAACCCTCTGAGAGTAATAACCTGGAATGTTTGCGGGCTGGGTAACCCAATTAAGCGCTATAAAGTGCTTAAGGCATTGGCTCGACAGAAATGCGATATTGCGCTATTGCAAGAGACCCATCAGACAGCCGAAGAACATGCTAAATTGTGTCAGGACTGGGTGGGTCAGACATGGGGTGCGCCTGCATTGGGAAAGAAAGGAGGGGTGGTTATACTTATTCATAAACGTGTCCGCTTTACGCTACATCGTCAGTGGGCCGATCCCAATGGGAAATTTTTACTATTACATGGACTACTGGAAGACCGGGATATCATACTGGGTGATGTATATGGCCCTAATGTATTAGATCGAGATTTTCTTAACCGCATTGCAGCCAAAATTGAACAAATGCCGGACGTGCCCATGCTTATAGGGGGGGATTTTAATGGTGTTTTTGACGTGAGTTTAGATACCTCTGCAGCTAAGGAGACGAGAGATAGGGTGCTGGGATCTCAACTGCTGCAACGTTTTCGAGCGCGCTTAAACCTGGTAGATCCCTGGAGACTGACGCACCCTTCTGAGAAAGAGTTTACACATATCTCGAGGGCGCATGGGACTAGCGCGAGATTAGATTACCTTTTGATCTCCACTACTACCTTTGCACAAGTGGAAGAGGCGCAAATAGGACCTTTAGAAATCTCTGACCATGCTATGGTTTGGTTTGAGTTGCAATGGGGGAGCGGGTCCGGAACATCTCGCATATGGCGGTTCCCCATTGAGCTGTATCTCGATAACCACTTTCGGCAGTTTCTGAGTCAGCGCTGGTGTGATTTTGAATTAAACCACCAGGTCCACAGGGATGATCCGGAGCTGGTTTGGGAGACTGCCAAAGTGGTGCTGCGTGGGGATATTATCGGATTTGCGGCTCGGAAGCGGAGATTGCTGGCAGAACAAATCATCCGGCTAGAACAGCAGGTATCACAGATGCGGGTACTAAGTGGTCGCGCCCCTACCGTGTCCAATAGAAAGCGATTATGGGAGTTACAGGTTGCCTTAAATGAATTACTCCATCAGAGAGCCAAGAAATCGATAATGTACTACAAATATCGCTTACAGTGTTTTGGCAATAAAGCGGGGAAATTGATGGGACGTTGTTTAAAGGGTCAGAGAGGTGGGCGGGGGTAGCGGCACTTCGGGATGAGAGAGGAAAACTACAGCAGAAGAGAGACGTGATAAGTGAAATCTTTAGGGGTTTCTTTCAGAAATTGTACTCAGCGGAGGGGACTGACCCCGCTAGTATGGAAAATTACCTTCAGGGGCTGCGGCTCCCTAAGGCAACTGACGAGCAACGGGCCATGTTGGGGCGTCCGATAACCCTAGAGGAGGTGCAACTGGTGATTATGAAAGCTAACTGCTATAAGACTCCGGGACCAGATGGCTATGGGGCCGAATTTTACAAATTATTGTCGAACTGGGTCAGTCCTCTGTTAGTGGATACTTACCAGCAAAGAATAGAAGGTAGGGGTAGACGATGGGGAGAAAATCAGGCATATATTACGTTGATACCCAAGCCGGGCAAGGACCCACTGCAGGCGGCTTCTTACAGGCCGATCTCCCTGCTAAATTTTGACATGAAGCTGATGGCCAAGATTTTGGCGGAAAGACTAGCGGGACTATTGGAGGATATTGTTCATGCCTCGCAAGTGGGATTTGTGCGAGGTCGTTATGCAGTCCGTAATATTCGCAGAATCTTAACTTCGTTAGAATGGGTGCACGCTCATCGGCTTCAATCTCTGCTGGTGAGTTTTGATGCTGAAAAAGCATTTGATCGGGTCAATTGGACGTATTTGCAGCATCTGTTACCACTGTACGGCTTGGGACCGGCCTTTTGCGACATGGTTAAGAGCCTTTACAATACACCGACGCCTAGAATACTTTGTAACGGGGTTTTATCGGATCCCTTTCCCCTGTATAGGGGTACTAGGCAAGGCTGTCCATTATCCCCTCTCTTGTTTGTTCTGTCCCTAGATCCCCTAATAAGGCGCATAGAACTTGACCCACAAATTCGTGGAATTGAGATTGGCAAGCAAGGGTTTAAGATGGCGGCTTTTGCCGATGACATGCTGGTACACCTCCTAGCTCCACGGGACTCCTTGCCTAGATTGTTAAAGGAATTTCGAGTATTTGGCAGTTTTGCGGGTCTCCAGATCAATGAAGAAAAATCAGAGGCCTTGGACGTTTCAGGGCAGTTACGAGGGCTATGGGGGGCGGAGAGGTTCCCTTTGAAATGGGCAGAGCGGACATTCAAATACCTAGGTGTTGTTTTGACGAGGGTACCGCAGGACCTTTATCATATGAACTTCGAGAGAGTTTTGTCTGGGGTACGGAGTCAATTAAGGGCGTGGAATCCGCTACCTTTATCACTGCTGGGGAGAATCGCAGCATTTAAAATGGTGGTGTTGCCTCGTATACTGTACTGGCTGCAAACCCTACCCGTGTGGCTATTGCGGCGGGATCTGCTTAGATTGGAAAAGGAGATCCAACGGTTCCTGTGGAAGGGGGCTAGAGCGCGGATCCCAATAGCCCGTATGAAAGGCAAATGGAGCAGAGGAGGCTTAGGAATCCCAGATATACGGCTTTATGCCTTGGCGTGTCAAGCCCATCACCTCGGGGATTGGCTGGGCGACACCAACGTATACACGCCACGGGCGTTAGAAGCGGCTTTTGTAGCTCCCCTCTCGCTGGTGGGAGTCCTGCATGCGGACAGTGCGCAACTACCAATGCGGTTAACGCGAAATACTATGATCAATGCGCTGCGTCGTACTTGGCGACAACTAAATAGCTTTTGGCGAAGGAATTGGCAGGTGACTAGCTGGCTCCCCATTCGTGGAAACGTACATTTCCTGCCGGGATCTGATTCCAAGGTGTTTCAGTTATGGTATCGACAGGGCTTACGGTATATAGGACATGTAGTGGACCTTTCTGGTAAATGTAAGTCGTTTTCCGAGCTTCAAGAGGAGTTTCGCTTACCCTCCACTCAATATTTTGCGTATCTCCAACTCTCTCACTACGTGGCAAGGTTGCCTAAAGAGGAACTGGGGGTGGATAGATCGGCGCAGCTTCTTGAATTTTTTGACATTGGAGGCGATGCACCACCAACAATAAGGGGACTGAAATCTCGGCTGGAGTGCTTTGGGGTATGACCGGACTATGAGAGAGTGGAGACAGCTTGGGCAGAGGAACTGGGGCGGGTGGTGCAGCCCGGCACTATCTGTGCGGCGGTGGGACGGATAACAGCATTGGTGGGGGGAGCGCGGTGGAGGGAGGTTCAATATAAGGCCCTGACGCGCGTGCATTTTTCGCCTCGGCGAGCGTTGAGGAGCCACATCACACAAGACGGGTCATGTCCTAGATGTTCCTTACCCTTAGCCACCCTAACTCATATGTGATGGCAGTGCAGGCGCATCCTTCCCTACTGGTCCCGTATTCGCAGATACCTTACGGGGTTGTTGCAGCAAAGGTTCCCGTGGACTAGTACTCTAGTCACTCTCGATCAATTGCACCCAACCCTACCTGGGGGGAGATGGGAGCGGTTATTGGTGCGTAAGGCCTGTCTGGTGGGGAAAGGTCCGATTCTCCATAGATGGAGAGATCAGCACCCACCCACGTTCTTGGAGTGGCGCAATAGCTTCCATCAGCTGATGCTTGTAGAGCGTTGGCTGGCCAGGGGCTCCGTAAAACGATGGTCCACTTTTATGTTGATATGGGGATCCTACATTCAGAGCTTAGGCTCCCGCTGCCGGAACGAAATAGTAAATATAGGCTATTAAGCTGGGCGGGGTTAGGAGGTGCGATGACAAAGGGGGGGGGGAGGTAAGGGGGGGTAGTTGGGGAGGTTAAAGGGGGCACCCTAGACTAAGTTAATACCAAAAAATGAATGAAAATCACGGGCGCTCTGAGTTCTGTTTGGCATACATGACTGTTTGTGATTTGGGCCGCGCGGAGATAAGATTCCACTCCGCAGTGGCGTGTTGTATATATTGTTTGCCTATACCGAAAGTTATGTATATGTTGGCTTATATTTAAATAAAGTTTAAAAAAAAAAAAAAAGGCACCACATGAGCCTCTCTCCAGTCCTTTGGCACCACTCCCGACTCCAACAAGGCATTGAAAAGTTCAGTCAGTGGAGTTGCTAGAACGTCCCCAACTTCCCTCATTTTCTAGGGTGTATCCCATCCGGTACCATCGCTTTGTCTACTTTAAGTTGAGCTAGTTGCTCACGAACAGTCTTCTGAAAATTGTTCAAGATGTCCTTCGCTTCTGTTCCTAATTGTGGGTGTTTTCTGAGGTCCTGCTCCTGGTTCTTCATCTGTGAACACAGTACAAAAATATTTGTTAAGCAATTCCGCTTTATCCTTATCAGCTTCTACATATCCCTCCCCCCTGCACCCTTGAGTCTGACAATACCACTTTTGCCCTTCCTCTTCTCACTAATATATCTGAAAAATGTCTTATCCCCCCATTTTATTGCATTGGCTATTTCCTCCTCCTTTTGAATCTTTGCCTTCTTGACTACTTTGCTAGCTTCTCTAAGTTTTTCCAAATACAGATGCCTGTCTTTCTCTCTCTGTGATCTCTTGTATTTCATGAAGGCCGCCCTCTTTTTCTTCACTTTTTCAGCTACTTCCTTCGAAAACCATAGCGGTCTCCTTTTCCTTTTGCCTTTATTTACCATTTTAACAAAAAGGTTGGTTGCCCTTAAAATACCCTTTCAGTTTTGCCCACTGTTTTTCTACATCCCCCAACTGTTCCCATCCCACTAACGACTCCCTGAGGTATTGACCCATCTTCACAAAGTTAGTCTTCCTAAAGTCTAAGATCCTCACCTTGGAATGGACTCTAACAGCCCTAGTCCTAATACTGAACCACACCATCTGGTGATCACTGGATGCAAAATGATCTCCCACTACAACATCAGAAACATTTTCACCATTGGTAAGCACCAAGTCCAGTATGGCCCCTTCACGTGTGGGGTCTGTTACCAATTGCCTGAATAGTTCTCCCTGTAGAGAATCCAGGATCTCCTTACTTCTTGATGATACTGCAGCAGGAATGTGCCAATCAACATCTGGCATATTGAAATCTCCTATCAGTAGCACTTCCCCTTTCCTAGCAATGCTGCGTATGTCTTTAATTAACTCTCTGTCCACCTCTTCCTCTTGTGAGGGAGGTCTGTATATCACACCAATGCAAATAGATTTCTCTTTCCCTCTTTCTAGTTTAACCCACAATGCCTCCTCTCTCCCGTTTAAGCTCTGTAATTCCAAAGCTCTAATAGTAGTTTTTACATATAGTGCCACTCCTCCTCCCCTTCTTCCTCCCCTGTCCTTTCTGAATAAAGTATAGCCAGGTATAGTTACATCCCAATCATGGTTTTCTGTGAACCATGTTTCTGTAACTGCCACTAAATCCAAGTCAGCCACTCCCACCAAAGCTTCAACATCAGGGATCTTATTTCCCATGCTACGGGCATTTATACACACTGCTTTCCATATGTTACACCTGTTACCCATTTCCATAAAGGTATTTAATGTATCACCTACCTGGGGGCTTTCACTTACCTGGGGGCTTTCTTCACTCATCCCCAACGAATCTAGTTTAAAGCCCTCTTCAGTAGATTAGCCAGTCTACTACCGAAGATGCGTTGACCTTTCTTGGACAGATGGATGCCATCTCTGCTCTGCAACCCTTGGAACAGCATCCCATGGTTTAGGAATCCAAAACGCTCTCAATGACACCATCCACGCAGCCATGCATTCATCTCCAGGATGCGAGCCTCTCTGCCTTGGCCTTTACCCTCAACAGGGAGGATTCGAACACCACCTGTGCACCTAACTGCTTCACCCTCTGTCCCAGAGCCATGAAGTCACTTTTGATAAGTTCCGAGGTATACCTGGCAGTATCATTTGTTCCGACATGGATTAGCAACATTGGGTAATAGTCAGTGGGCTTGATGAGTCTCGGCAAACTCTCCGTAACATCTTGGATTTTGGCACCAGGCAGACAGTATACCTCTCTGGACATCAAGTCTGGTCGGCAGATGGACGCCTCAGTACCCCTCAGAAGAGAGTCTCCAACCACCACTACCCTTCGTTTCCTTCTGGTCACTGATTCTGCAACTTTGGGGTACTTGAACTCTGGTTCTTCCCTTTCCAGGGATGCTTTCACCTCCTCCACTTTCAGGGCTGCATAATGGTTCTACAGTTCAAGGGCTGGAGAAGCTGGATTGGTTATTTTGCAGGCCCTGGTGACTTGTGTCCAACCATCGACATTCTGTTAGCACCCATCTTCTCCTGTGCTGGAGAGCTTGGTTGCTGCAAGAAGCATCTCATCAATGTACTTGTCACTGTCTTGAATGCTCTTCAGCCTCTCCACCTCCTCTCTGAGTTCCTCCACTTGTTTCCTCAGAGCTTCAGCATGCAGGCACCCTGCACATGGAACTGGTCCTTCAACTGGCATTAGGACCTCTGTCTGGACCAAGGCAGAAGCTGTAACGGGGGCAACAGCTTTAGCAATACGACTTTTCCCAGCCATTGTTCTATTCGTGGAGCTTAGGTATCTGTTAAAGCAAAAGAGAGAGATCTACCAAGTACCAGCCGGTTTCCCAGCTGTCCTTTCAGAGAAAAAGCAGTTAAAACTCTTTAATTATATTCAAAATGTACTGGTCCAATTCTCTGTGATTTGCTAAAGGGGGAGGTGCCCTATAAAGCAAGACTGCTCACTAGGGGTAGGTGGGAGTCGGGGTGGGTAGGGAGGGAACTAACACCTGATTAGGTGTTAGCAGTTTCCAAACCTGAGGAGGTTGCTAGAGTTCAGCAACCTACTGTGCTCAAGGAAAGTTCCCCTAAAGCACCAAAAAGAAAGTAACCTTGCTTTTAAAAAATAAACAAAAAACCCTTTTAAGAGCTCCCAGTCAGAGAGCTAGCAATGTAATATAATAAAAACAAACAAACAAACCCTCAAATCCTTACTGTTTGTTGATCTGTAGAGCCCTGGTTAGGAAAGCCAAAGTATTGGAGTTATATGGTCTTGTATTGCAGCACTAGTGATAATGCAGGCAGCAGTGTTCTGGACTATTTGTAGGGGGCGGGTGGTTTGTTTAGGTAGACCTTGGAATAGTATATTACAGTAGTCCAGCAGTGGTGTAATGATGGCCTGGCATACTGTACAGAAATGTTCTTTATTGAGGAGGGGTTTTAGTCTCTGGAGTTTTGCAAGTCTGAAGACGGCTGTTATGGGTATCTTGTTGATATGGGGTTGGAGGGTGAGTTGTTTTTCTAGGATCACTCCAAGGTATCTGACTTTGTCTTTTATTGTAATTTATTTATTTATTTAATTCTCTTATATACCGCGCTATTCTGCCTCAGTGCGGTTTACATTGAACAAACTGAAATTACATTGAACAGGGCATTATAACTTGGAGATAACCCTCCATAGCCCATGTTCCCTGTAAAATAGTTAAGTGGCTTGCCCAAGACCACAAGGAGCACCTGTGGGACTAGAAACCCCAGTCCTTCCGGCCCAAGGTTGCTGTCCTCTAGTGGGATTTGAACCCCTGACCTTCTGGCCTGAAGTACCTTGCCCCAACCACTAGGCTACTCCTCCAGTCTAATTGATGTTTCGGATATGTTGATAGCAGTAGGAGGAATGAATGAGGAGTCTCTCGTGATGATAATTGCTTCTGTTTTTTTATGTTGATGTTTAGTTTGTTCTTAGTTAGCCAGGTTGTTATTTCTTGAATGCATGTTGATATTTTGGTATAGTCTGGGGAGTCTAGTTGGATAGGGGTATATGCCATGATGTCGTCAGCATATATGGCGTATTGTATCTTGTGTTTGTTAAATATTTTGCATATGGGTTGAATATAGATGTTGAAGAGGAGAACTAATAATGCTGAGCCTTGGGGAACTCCTTGTGTGATCTTGAAGGGTTCTGAGGAGAGGTTCCCAGATTTAACTCTCTGGTGTCTATCTTTGAGGTATGATTGGAACCATTTTATTGTGGTATCTTGTAGTCCAGTCTCCGTTAGGCGCTTCAATAGGATGTGATGGGAAACTGTGTCAAATGCCGCTGATATATTGATAAATATTAGTAGGAAGCCCTGCTTCATCTTGTCTATTCCTTTGATTATGTTATTGAATAGATGTATGAGTAGTGTCTCAATGCCATGTTTTGGAGGGAATCTGTGCTGGTGGGGATCTAGTGGGGTGAATTCATTAATGTGATCTCTACAATTTTTTCAGTTATTTTAGCCAGGAATGGGAGGCTGGATATTTGTCAGTAGGTTGATGGGTCGGTAATATTGGATGAGGTAGATTTAGGAATGGGGCAGATAGTAGATAGTTTGAGGGCTTTTGGCATGTAGCCCTGGGTGAGAGAGGTGCTCACTATCTTTTGGATGAATGTGCTAAGTTCTTTGGTGGATTTAATCCAAGTTACCGGGCAGGGGTCAGATGGAGAGGTGGTGGTGTTTAGTGCAGTGATGGTTTGTTCTATTTGTTTTTTTGATGGAATACTGAAGTTCCTCCATTGATTGGTAGTTGCAGAGTCATCTGTTGCTGGTGTGTCCATAAGGGGGGATGTATTTATGTTGTGTGTTGGTGCTGTTCTTGGCTGTTAGGTAATCAGCAAAGGTTTGCGGGTGTATTTTACTTTCATCTTTCATTGTTGGGTCATTTGTTAGGATACGAACGATGTTGAAGAGTTCTTTAGGTTTATTACAGGCTTTTAGTACAAGGTTTCTGTGGTATTGTTGTTTATGTTTGTTTTATTAGGTTAATGTAATCTTTTTGCATCTTCTGGTATTTTTTCAGTGTAGTTTCTGATTTGTTGCGTCTCCAGCGACGTTCCAGTTGTCTTCATTTTTCTTTTGGCTTGTCTTATTGTGTTAGAGTACCATGGTGTAAATTTGGACCTGTTTTTGTTGTAGTGTGAGTTCATATGAGGTGTTAGTTGAGATGCAGCAGATATGGTTGTATTCCACGAGTTGATGGCTTTGTCCAGTTCGGTCAAATCTTGGGGTACGGACTGCGCGGTATCTATGAGGAATTGCTCTTTGTTGAAGGCTTTGAAGTGTCTTGTTGGCTATTCCATTTTCTTGGCTGCCTGAACGTTATTGAGGTGGAGTTCAAATGATATGGCATGGTGATCTGACCATGGTATTGGTGTAGTTTTAGGTGCTGTTGAGATCTTTATCTGGGGTATTGGTTGGAACGAATATGTGGTCTGGTGTGGAGCCAGAGCAATGTGATGGGCCTGATAAGATTTGCTCTCCAAATGAGTGAAGCTGTCTTCAGCTCATCTGACTTTCCCTGCTTCCATGGCCTGCAGAGTCATTCTGCCGGGCTTTCATTATCCATCCTTTATTTTGCCTTTATCATGTCTCCCCTTGCTGCACTCTTGAGGGGGTGGAGAGGGTATTTTGAAAAACTGCAGCATCTCAACCCAGCTCACAGAACATAGGAATCATTGTGCTCATGTCACCTGTCCATTTTCAAGCCTAGTACAGTGCTAGAGGCCCAATTGATGTCTGGCTTGGCCCTCACTTATTTGCCACTAGGGGCTCCCTCAGCTTCTCCTACTCTTTCTTTAAGTTTTACTATTTTTTTTATTTCCACTACCTCCATTAGCTGCCCATTTCATGCATCCACCACATATTCCGAAAGACATGTTTTCCAATGTTGCTCCTGAGTCTAACTCCTCTGAAGCCTCATTCAATCATCTTCTAAAGCAGAGATGCCCAATCGTTTTAGTTGTGTGGACCTCTTATTAACTTCTGTAAAGCTCAGGAACCCCCTAGTTCATCCCCACCATGCTTCCTGAACGCCCTCCCATCAGGGCCAAGCCTGTCCCCAATAGCCCTCTTTCCTGTATAATGTTCCCACAGACCCGAGGGGGGTCCATGGACTACAGGTTGAAACCGCAGTTCTACAACATTCTTTCCTCTGTAATGTGACATTGTGAAACTGGATCTTTGCTCTCTATTGTCCTCTTATGTCCCTGGTCAGAGCTTATTGACAGTTCCTAAACCGAGGATTTGAATGTACTCTATTGCCTCGCCCACATTATAGAATTTGCTCCCCCTATCTGTACGTAATACTTAAGATTATCTTGATTTCCAGAGGGGTTTAAAGTCCTATTTCTTCCACCTTGTATATACTTCATTTTTATTTTGGTATTTTTCTTCTGGGGTCTGTTGTCTGTTATGCTTATGCTTGTTTTTGGCTTGTGAACCGCTCAGTAAGTATTGATGGGCAGGTCATAAATGCTGTTAAATAAATAAAGGCTTGTGTCGTCTGCCTGATCTATACCTTTCAGGTAACTGAGTGCGTGATTCAGCTGGCTTCACTTCCAGCCAGTTCTCAAGGGTTGCAAGCAGTTCTGCTTTCCAAGATATTGATATCAGGGGGGAGGGGGAGAGATTCTGAGGCATTACACGGTTTACAAACCTGCAAACCATGTAAATACCGCTGAGATGGATTTTCAGCAGCACTTACATGGTTAGTGCTGCTGAATATCTGTGTGCCGCTGCTACACACCCCGATGCTATCCGCTAGCATTGAGATGGGTCAGGGGCGTTCCAGGGCAGCAACAATTGATCAATTGCTAAGCGGGCAGTGGCAATCAGAGCCGTACCAAGTGTGAATTGCTCCCTGTCTGACTTGCACATCGGGTGCGTGCCCCCTCCCCCCCCCCCGGACCTCCATATAGCCACTTTCTGGAGGCCAATGGGAGAGAAGAGGCATGCTAAGCAGATCTGTCCCTCCCTCCTCTGACGCTGCATCAGAGGAGGGAGAGACCAGGCCTGCTTAACATGCCACGAGAAGGCTTAAGGGGCGCATTTCAGCTGTCTGCCATTGCCTGCCGCCGCTGAGAAAAGAAAAGGTGGTGGCGGCAGGCAACAGCAGACAGCTGAAATGCGCCCCTTAAGCCTTTGCGCCCTGTGTGGCCGCACCACTTGCACAGGGCTAGATATGGTCCTGGCGGTAATATTGAGCCGCTGCCCAGTTAGCTTCAAGTTTCAACCAGATCTTCAATGCCGGTGGCCAAATATGGTTCCAGCATTGAATATCTGGGGTTAGAATTCAGCAGCGATGGCTAGCCACTTTACAAGCACTAGCCGCCACTGCTGAATACCCCCCCCCCCTCCATCATACTTCTAAACCCCAAAACCAAACCACATTATTCCATGTGCTATACAATAACATGCACAATCTTCAAGTGAAACACGTCACATCAAAACATGGATGGGGATTTTAGAAAGGACATCCAAGTGCAATCTTGCAAATAGCGCAAGCCACTTAACCCTCCATAGCCCATGTTATCTCCAAGTTATGATGCCCTGTTCAATGTAATTTCAGTTTGTTCAATGTAAACCGCACTGATGCAGAATAGCGCGGTATATAAGAGAATGTAAATAAATAAATAAATGACTAAGCCATTACGTCTGAAAAAGAGCAGGCACGTCCAGGTGCAGACATGATTTCACAAACGTGGATGTGGCCAATGTGGAAGTCTGCGGGTGTCCACATAGACATCCCCAGAATACTATTCTAGACCATAGCTGTCTAGGAATATCCTAATGGTTTGAGTAGTAGGCTAGGACCAGGGAAGTCGGGGTTCAAAACCCACTGCTGCTATCATTTTCATTGTGCTGAGTACTGGGGGTGACGGAGTGCTTTTTCCTCTACACCATCTGGTTGTTTTTCAGCCAAAACAAGCACTTTTTGAGTGCCTTGACCAGGTCTAAACTTAGACGAGGCGTGGGACATTTCTGAGATCAGACAGGTTCCTGAGAATGCCCCAGCCATGCCTCCTCCACACCCCCATCCAAACTTAGACAGTCTCACGCTGGGGGGGTCCACAGACCTGGCTTCTAAAATGACTCTAGAGACATCTCTGTGCCTGTTTTTAGACATCCAAAGCATGAATAGGGCTTCCAAAATGACCCCCATAAAGTTCACAACATAAACATAAAGCAATTAAAACAAATCTAGAAGAAAATCCTGAACACGTTCCAAATATCCTGAAATGCCTGATTAGTTAAAATCCTCATGGAAGAAAAGGACTTTTAGTTGTTTCCAAAGCTGCATCAAATTCGACTCCAAACAAAAAACATCAGATAGTGAATTTCACCACCGCAAACCAGCTATGAATGATTTGAAGTAAGTTTTGCACATTTTCAAGGAATATGCAAAAGGATGGAGGCCTTCTAGTTTAAGGTGCTCAGGCTTATGCCAGACTAGCAGATGTGAAAATAGGTGCATATCAACATTCCCGCCATGCTGCGTGGGAGCTCTTGGTCCATGTTGTCACCTGTAGGAGTAAACAATGCCTTTTCCTCACAATTAAAACCACGAGATTGCCGAAACCCCCTCCCCCTCTACCAGCAGCTGCGTGAACAGAGGATCCACACCCTACTTGGTGGGAACATTGCTGCATATGCATTAGGAATATCCCATTAACCAGACCTGTCTGCAGTCCTTGAGGATCATTAGTGAATACTACTAGCCTGATCCATACCTTTTTAGGTATCCCAATGTTTCTATCACCCTCTACTCCCACACTTCCCGCATCTCATCTCTCCTTTAGGTTATATATATTTAGGGATTAGACCTTCAGTTTTATCTCATATGATATTTAATTCAGACCCTGCATGATTCTCAGAGTCTTTCTCTGGATCACCTGTCTATATTCTTTAAGACATATGACCTCCAGAATTGGACAGAATATTCTAGGTGAGTACAGGGCCGGCCCAAGAGTTGGTTCAAGGTGTTGGCACCCTAGTCAAATCATATGCTTTAGGTCCCCTCTGGTTGTCAGAATCAGCTTTGAATGTCTTGCTCTTTGCTGCCCCCAAGAAGCTGCCATCCTAGGTGACTGCCTGATTTGCCTAATGGTTGGGATGGCCCTGGGTGAGCATTAGAAATGCAAGTGACAGTAAGTCATTTGTAAGACAGGAGTACTTATACTCCATAAAGGACTGATGCAGAAAGAATAGCGCGCCCTTTGCACACAGATAATGCTGTACCCCTATGCCAAACGCAGAGAAGAGACTGACATGCACATAAAGAGGGGGAATAAGTATGAACACTCAACAATGCAAAGCATATGGAAATGGTATGCAAATGAGCTTTGCATATTAAACTGAAATATTAATAAGGTGTATGCCTGATGCAGAGAAATGCGTACAGGATTACACAGCCAGGTGTTAAATTCAAGAGCACCATTATCTCTATGCCTGGTCTGAAGTTACATTAAATTCTTGCACATTTCGAGACAGACTGCATGCTGTGAATTGTTACTGTTGGTGTGGACATCTTTGGTGTGTATCTTTCAGTGTATACGTGAAAGTGTGACATTCAAGAAGAAATGTCTTTTGCTTCTTATCCTTTAGTACAAAAATTATACCTTCAAAAATGTGATGACTCTAAGTCACAACCAAAAACAAAAGTCAAAACATGAACAGCCAGAAAGCTCAGCACTCAAAAACCTGATAAAGCCTTGAGGAAACCAAAAACTCTAAGAGAATCAACGATTTTTAATGTCGGGATCCGCGGACAGGAGCCGGGGAGAGGGAAAAAACCCCCGCTCAGTGCCAGCAGAAGCCTTTTATTAATTTATCAAAACCAAAAACCAAAATTATAATAGTGCAAATCACTTAACTGATGATGAACCAAGAGGGCAGCATAACTCCAAACAGCGACATGCATGTTTCGAGCCGAGATGGCTCTGTATCAAGCTGATTTCCAAAACGTGCACAGCTTGTAGATCCAAACGTGCAGCTTGTAGATCCAATAAACTGTCTTCAATAAACTGGGCTGATGCAGGGACTAGAAGTGAATGGATCCTGGGTGAGACTGGAACTAGAAGGGAGCTGATGTTGGGGGAGGATTAGGGATGGGATGGGGCTGGGAGAGTAAAATGGAGAGGGGAAAAATAGTTTGTGTGGGAGGGATGAAAAATCTACAATTGGCCGGGTATTGGGAGAGTAAATGGGGATTGAGGGTGGAGGGGTAAAATTTGTGTGGATGAAATAGGAATGAGGAAAGAGCAAATGGAGAAAGATTAGTATGTCAAAGCAGATGTAGAGAGAGAGAATGGAAAAAAAAAAACTAGAAGAGAGAAGAAAGAACAAATGGACAGCAGACGATGGACAGCAGAAAACATGAAGAAACCAGAAGAAAGTGGCTGGAGCAATTGCAACTGAAAAAAATGCACAAAAGGTAGAAAGATATCTCTTTATTTTGAATTTATTAGCTGGAATATGAAAGCTCTGGGAAATGTGCATCATTAACGTCTGCGCTTTGTTTGGTACAAGAGGAAATTAATTTATAGTTTTATTTCTACAGTGTTGTTGTACATTCCAAGTTTGGCTTTTGGGGTTCCCAGTTTAATTATTGCCTTCCTGTTTCTAAATTGTGATTCCTTGTTTGGTGATGGTCTATGTTCTGCATGTGTAACTGAGCTGAGGTATTCTATTTATGTAATTCCTATTTGACATTGCCACTTGTTCTCTTTCCCCAGTATTCTCTGAAATGTATTGGTTTAATATTTGCAGTGTTGCCTTTTGATAGGTAGGGTATGGTGCTTTGTGAGTCCTGGTAATGCTGTCAGGATACGGCGGGTTTGCTATGGGTTCTGAATGGGCAGCGTTTGTAGTAGTTCCTAATGTACCTGGCGGTTGGCACTGGATTATAGTAATGTAGAAATCTTTTAGTCTTTCTTTATCCATACACTCATTAAGAGACATGTTTACTAAAAGTTAGTGTATGGTAACATTATGCAAATATTTATGCAAATAAGGCCACTTATGCAAATGAGGCCCCGCACTGAGTCTCCGCACATGGCCCCGCACCCCCCTTGGGCCGCCCCTGGCTACACTACACTGAAGTGTGAAGCTAGAATTAATCCCAGTGTTGGTGGTGTAAGGGCTGGATGAAATAATACAGATTTTGAGGCCATTGCAGGAACCCTGCGTTTGAGCCCTGCACTAAAGCTCAGCTCAGGGCTACCTACTGTAATGCAAGTCTAACACAAAAGTGTTGCTCTCCATGCTGTCAGCAAACAGATCGCAAATAAGTTGTGTGCAAAATGTCTGTGCTAAACAAGGAGAACAAGCAAAATATATGTGCCTAAGGGTCCGCATTAGCAAGACCTATATCTTGTGTACATGCCATCTGGCGCATGAACAACGATATTATTCTGTGCAGAATAATATTGGTGTTCAAAAACATACATAACATTGTTCCAGCGTACCTATCCTGCCATATTTTTACATCACTCCCTTCAGCAAAAAATTCAGAAAAAATGTTGTGGGTGCTGTATGCTCAAGAAAGAAAAGAAACAGGCATAAATTCCTCACCAGAATTGACCACAGGCCTAGGAGCTAATCTCTTACGCCTCTTAAGGTCTTGCATTAAAATCCCAGCATTGAGCTCAATCTTCTGGTCTTCTGCACACTTCTCTGCATTTGCGCTGAACAGTTAATTGCTTCTTTAACATGGATCTAAATGTGCTGCGTGCGGCTATCTGCTTGAAGCTTTGCGCACAGGAAGTTTATACTAGGGTTGCCAACTGACTCCAGATGTGCCTGACAGGCTTGATCCATTCCTGGGTTTACCCCATTGCATGCAGGGACTTGCAGTCTTGCTCTTCTTATGCAGTGCCATGGAGAAATCAGAACTACATGTCCCTGCATGCAATGGGGTAAACCCAGGACTCTAGTTTACACCCCAAACTGCTTTCTGCATTGATAGTGCACAAAAACTGAGATAACCTGTGTGCAAAGCACACTTTAATCCATCATCCTCTGTGTTTCATGAGAAATATGAATTAAATTTAAAAAAAAGAATGAAAGGTGAAGAAATACCCCTCCCCCTCCCCTCCCAAAAAAGAAAAAAATAAGTAAAGGAAGAACTATATGAAGAACTGAAAGTAGGAAATAACATGCAAAAGCAGGGGTGGAGAAACAGAATTTATAAGTGGGAAGAAACTCTCAACAGCAACCAGTGATCAGATAAAGAAAAGTTCCTTTGTACTCTGCTTTTCCAGGCAGGTAAAGGAAATTCTTTTATTCTGTCAGAGTTCCAGGCAGACAGATTAAGTTTGACTTCTTAAGAGCTCTTCAGTATGTAGCAGCTGTTTCTGTAACATATGCTCACTCTATACTAATGGTATGTGCCAAGATCAAATATACCTGAACCAGTTCGCATCTAATTGCAGACAATAAAGACAAGTGAGTTCAGATAACCAGGAGTGAGCTGGAACAGACAGTGAATGAGTTCTGATAAGCCCGAGCTCTGGGTGGCTGAAGTTGGATAAATCCGAGCTATTTGCAGTTCTTTTGATACTCTGCATTTGGTTAAGGTTCACTCCTATATTCAATTGATCACATTGTTTACAGTCACAATCCCTGAATAGATTTGTCCTTCAGAATTACCACGTGGAAATCCAGACTTCTTGAAAAAAAAAAAAGTTGTTACATTTGAAAGTTTCCTCTAAATGTCTGAGTATCTATAAGTCAAATATTCATATATCAAAAACTGGATTTGAACTATGTTGTGGGGTACGCTAGTACCAATGTGAAGTAGGATAAACATGATTTGTTTGACTGCCAAGCAGGACCGTATCTAGCCCTGTGCGAGCAGTGCGGCCGCTCAGGGCACAAAGGCTTAAGGAGTGCATTTCAGCTGTCTGCTAAGGACATCTGTCCCTCCCTGTTCTGATACGACATCAGAGAAGGGAGGGACAGATCTGCTTAGCGCGCCGGCAACTTACACAGCGGGTGCGCCTCTTCTCTCCCGCCACGGGGGAGGGGAGGCGCGCGCCCATTGTGCAAGTCGCACAGGGCACGATTCAATCTCGGTACGGCCCTACTGCCAAGGAAGAGAACTTTAAGCATCTGGGACAGACAGAAATGTAAAATACGGATCTGCATTCGTTGGCATATATTTTGTTTGTGCACTTAAAGCTTGTTTCTGCATGTTCAGAGGCATAACTTCTAATGAGGGTCCCCAAGGAAAATTCTGTGAGGGCCCCCCATTGACACAGAAGCAGCAAAGGCAGCATGGTGCCCCACGTGCGGCAAAGTTACTTTAACTTGTTTGCCACACTGCCTTCACTCCCAGCCTGACGACTTTTACCTCCTGGGTTGAAGTCTCACAGTGCAGCTGTTATTGAGAGGTTTGGCCTAGGCGGTGACTGCTGCCAGGCTTGAAGTGGAGGCAGTATGGCAAACAAGTTCATGTAAGTTTGCCGCATCCGGGGGAGGGCGCTGCCGCCATATGGGCCCCCTTCCTCCCAGGCTCTGCTTGGGTGGAATTTATACCACTGAGCATGACCAACTTCAGACCAAACTGCACCACACCGTACCTTGCGTAGAACCGAATAACACTCTGCACTGTTTTTAACTAATGCACTACTCTAACTAGATTGTAAGCTCCGATGAGCATGACTCTGACGGGCAGGGACTGTCTCATGTATGCTGACTACCTCTTGTAGGTTAGGTTAGCTGTGCAGCGCTGCGTGCGTGGCGCTCTAGAAGTGCTAAATAGTAGTAGTAGTAATAGCATGCCTATACTTATGAATTAACGCATGTACAATCGATGTGTGTGTGCCAAAAGTATTAGCATGCATAGAAGGCACACATTTAAGATAAACGTGTGCAAAAGCACACAAAAATAACCTAAACAAAAATCACCAAAATGTAATTTAAAATGAAGACTAAGGAAACTGCTTTTTGGCTTTGCACCTTCCTAATGTCAAATGTAATAATAACATGTTCTCTAAGGCTTCTGAGGCTGGTATCATGATCCTTACTGTTTCTGGGTTTTAACATTTTTAAAGTATCTAAATGTGCAAAATAACATTAGCAGTTTACAAGGTACCTAACTAAGGAGATGGTGGATTGAGCCCCGCAAGGATATGTGACTTGGTGCAAGACAGCAATGGGAAATCAGCCAGTGGCACACAGCTAATTTCCAAAATCGCAATACCCAGAGCCAAATACACTGTACACTAATGGTGAAATCCCACTGTTTGTGTGAGTTCTGTGCTAGGGCACTTCCCAGCAGCTCTCTACACACATGGCTGAGGCCTCTTTTGAAGGAGGTACAGTAAACCCATAGGTTCCCTAAGAAAATGTTTTAATTTTTCAAATGCATGTGACAGAGTCTAAAACAGAAGACAAAGAGGGGCTAATTCTAAAAACATTTTCTGCATGCAAAATACCAATATATAATAATATTAGGTCACTTCTAAATAAAGGCATAGTACAAGACGGTGTGTACTTGTGCAGTAGATGTGCATAGTAGGTGCCTATGTATCTTTATAAAAAAGGTGAAAAAGTTACCTTTCTGGCCTATTAATCTAGACACCTTGGAATAAAATTACGCACCATGGGGTCTATTCTGATCTGCGAATAGCGGGGATGGACCATCCCCGCTATTCATCCCCCTTCTTGTCCCCGACTAAGCCTCCCTATACGAACAAGGAGTATGTACAGGGAGACTTAGATGGGGGTGGGAGGAGGCGATATGGAGGCAGAGTTAGGGTGGGCAGTGGGCAGTTCATGGCCCCTGATGTTCAGGGCCGAATCTGAAGTCGGCCTGTATGTCAGGGTGCGGCAAACTGGATGGGGGACTTATTCCACCTCAAAGGTGGAATGTCCCCCTAGATGTTGGGGGACGGGAGGCTCGGCTGGGGACAAAAGAAGAGGTGAGTGCAGGAAAAGCCCCGCAGCCCGACCCTGGCCATGGGAGGCCAGATCGGGGGTCAGGCTGCGGGGGAAAAGAAAAAGTAGTCGGCAGCCGGGGATCACGGCTCCATTCTGGAGCCTGATTGAGTTAGCCAGGCAGAGACCTGTATGTGCAAGCCAATGGGAATCGGGTCCTGGCCTGCACATACAGGCCTAGACATGATTCTGATCCCGCGGGAGCTAGACATGTCCCGTGGGATCAGAATTGCATCTACCCCTGTGCGTCCGGTTCCAACCAGACAGAGGCCGGGACGCACAGTACAGAATGTGCCTCCACAGGTCTAGGAAGCGTTCTTAAAATTATTACTAACACTAGTTGTACAGTGCAGGTAGACTCCTAAATGACATAAGAAATGTCATACCAATGGAATGGGGTGGGCCACAGCCCCATCAATATTTTGCCCAATACAGCATCAGCACTAGAAAGCTTGGAGATGGGGCTGGAGATTGGTTTATTTATTTATTTTAATTTATCTCATGACTTTCCAATAGCTGTTCAAGGCAAGTCACATTCAGGTACAGTAGACATTCCCCTGTCCCCAAGGCAATGGAGGGTTAAGTAACTTGCCCAAGACCACAAGGACTACCAGTGGGATTTGATCCCTGGTCTTTCTGGTCCCAGGTTGCTGTCCACTTGTTTGGGCCCTCCCACCAAAAGATGTTCCCTGCCTCTACTGTGTCCTCTCTAAAAACAGTGGCTGCACTGGGTCACGTGGAAGTACTTGTGATAGATCCCAACAGGAGAGGAGTCCATTCCATGTTGCTCATTCACAGAAGCATCTGCACACCCAAGTCTATCTGGTTAATGGTTACTAATGGATCCGTACTCCAGAACTTTAAGAGTTGATGAGTGAATAGTAAGCGCTAAGTACCCAGGGTAGTGTTTCCTGCAACTCTGTAGCAGTTAGTGATAGTTCTCTGATCAATAGGTAGCACCTCTATCTAATTCTTCCTAAATTAGTGTCATCACAAACTGCTATTTTATTTCGAGTTGTAGGATAAATTAGGTGAAACTTAGAGAATGTTCAAAATGAAAGTGAAATCTGAAAACGCCCAAAATGCATAGTCTTCAGATTAAGGAGCTTGATGTACAGAAGGGGCTCTCCAATTACGTCTGTAAGAAAAATGTCCTCGGGATGTGAATGGATGAGCAGCTAAGAAGAGTCATTAGTAACATCCAAGAAACCTGAACTAGAGACGCAATATGTAGTGACCGGGCCCCCACCCAACCTCTAGCCTAAAAAAGAAAGAAGAGGAAAGGGAGCGAAACCGAAAAGGAATGGAGGAAAGAAAGGTAAAGTGGGGAGTCCTGTACTTCTTCCCCAGTTGGTGCCTTGACGGCCCTCGCAAGCCCCCCTGACTATGCGGGTCCCCCGCTCCCCTAGCGGCGCCGGGCGCCCTCGTGTGGCAACGCCGCCGGCCGTCGCCGCGCCCCCTCGCCGCGGCCCCTCCCGGGCTGCTCCTGGGCTCAGGCGCGCGGGACACCTTGGCATTGTGGCAGCAGCAGGCAGGGGCAAGATGCAGCAGCCGTGCTGAAGAGCGCGGGCAGAGCCGAGACGCTTGCCGTGGATCCTCCTCCCCTGCTGCTTTCACGCGAAGCTCAGCGGCAGCGGCAACTGGCGGGCAATCGGCGAGCTGGCACTGCAGGGACCTGGAGGGCAGCGGCGGTGCCCGTCCCTCTCCTCCTTCTTAAACCAGTCACCTCTGCCCCCTTTGTATTCGGGAGAGGGAGAGAGACGCTTCAAGTGGCGATCGGAGCCCGGGGCTGGGGAGAGGTCTCCGAGGCTCCAGGTTTTGGGGGGCGGGTGGGAGGTGGGGGTGGGTGGGTGGGTTTGATTGTCCCTTGATCTGGCCGGGAAGGGAGAAAGGCAAGAGAGCGCCGGGGAGAGGTCCTGGAGCTGAGCCGGGGAGCGATGCCTGCAGCCCGGATTTGCGAAGCTCCAGCACTCGTGGTGCTCCTTCTCGTTTTGCTGATCGCTTTCAACTTTGGAATTTGCAGCGCAGGTAAGGTCGATCTAATGCAAAATATTATTTCACAAGTACACTAAGTCTCAGTCAACCCCCTTCCTCCGCCTTGACGGTTGTACGAATATCAGACTGATTCGCTTATCAGTTTCAGTGAGCAGGTTGTCCTGGTATCGAGATGGAAAATGCCAGTTTGCATCTTGTCATTTTTTGCAAGACTTGTTTTTCTTTCTTTTTTTTTTTTTGTCTACGTGTTGACACAAACCAGAGTATCCGCTGTGAACTTTTAATAACAGGGTGGAAACGGAGAAAATAGCTGATTTGCTCTCTTACTGCTAGAGCATTGCAGATGCGAATTCCTCTAAAAAGTATTATAAAAAGCATATATGTCTTAAAACAATCCAATTCGTTATAGAATGGGACGCCAGCAAAGACTTGAGATTCTGATTCGGGAGTGAATCGGTTTAAAGAGCGAATGAGTAATTTATCACGGATTCATCCCTGGAATAAAATGTTTTCTATGTAAACTTTTTTTTTCTTTTAAATCTTAGCTCCATTCTTAATGTTTTAGTAGCTTGCATTTATTTCTAAGTTGAATGTTTCTGGTAATGAACTACATGTTAAAAGACAGCATAGGTCTGGGATGCCCATCATTCTATTTAAATCAAATAATCCCAGGACAGTGCTCCTAAAGATGTTCTTGTGTGCTGTGGGTGCCTCGAGTTTGCATATCAGTGTCGGGCTCCAGTGTGAGATCCCAAATTCGTTCCCTGCGCTAGTGAACTTCGAGGGGCTTTGGGGATCTTCAGTGCTGCGCTTTTTCAGTCCCGATCGCTTCTGTCATACAGCAGGATGAGCTATCGCAGGATAAAAATAGGACGCGTAAGAGTTGTGAAAGGCAAAATGCACTCGAGGTGTGCAGCATCGCGCCAGGGAGAACCGGGCAATCTCCAGTCCCTTGCCTGTGTTAGTCCTTTGCCCGGAGAGCAGGAGCTGAGGTCTGGCTGCCAGTCTCCCAGCTCCTGGATCTGATGCACAGCGAGCTCTCCACAAAATGTCTAATCAAAGGCCATTTGGCGTACGTGAATGAAGAACGTCGCTGGGTGGAAGAGACAGTAATTGAACTAATTGCCCCTTTTTTATCGCTCCCACATTCTTCTGGATTTGCGAGGGGGGAAGGGGAGGTTGGGCTTAGTACTGGCCTTAGTGTGCGATGGTTCAGACTGCTAGGGAGGGGACGTGCTGGCTCGGCCTCGAGCTTTCATAGCGGCTTGGACGTTGTCCCTTGTAAAGCACACGATCTGCCCATTTTGTAAATTTTGTACGGAAAACTAAACGGATGGAAACGTAATTTTAAGATATAGCAGGCAAGTTATTTGATGCCTGGCCATGATCCTGACACACCTTACAAGTTACTGTGGAATAAACGATTCATATCTATCTGTGATGGACATCATGGCTTCTATGATTATCTATTTATCTGAGCCCCAGTTCCCATCCTTATTTTTACAATATAATATTAAGTCACTCTGCTGGGTCTTTACAAGAAAGCTGAAGTTATTGGGTCTTTTGACTGTATGCCTTCTCGGAGTGCACCCGGAGGCATGGTGCAATGATCAGGTAACACACCCCTGCTATTGTTCTAAGACTAAATTGCGTTATCGTACTTTAGTTATACTGTACGTTTCTAGTTTAATCCTGTCCAAAGACAGTGATGGGGTTTAAAGTTGCAGTAGAGGGGTGGAGACTAATCGTCTGCTTGCAGGGAGAAGCTGGAATGGGGACACTGAAGAAAGAGGGTCTGGATGGACGGGAGGGTTTACATGCTTGAGTAAAGCTCTGCATTTAGGCACTTTATGGTAAAGAATAACTCAGGCTGCAGGGACCGGCCTTTGTATCTTATTAATTCCGTCTTAGAACAAAGGTGCATTCATCAAAAAATAATAAGTCTTGAACCTCCGTAGGAGTGGAGGGCAGGGCTGCTTTGCCTAGCAACTTTTACTGTCCCTGATGTGCTATTTTTGAGGTGTTGTTTTTCTGCTGTTGCACTGAATTTTCTACATCATTGAAAAGGGAACGGCGTGACAGTCGGAAGGGCAAATATCGTTTAATAGCGTTCATTTTTATCACTGTGTAGGTATGTGTGTGGTTTAGACTTTATTGAGGAAGATGTTAATAGATCTATGTCCTTGAGGTACCTTGATACCATTAAATAAACGACAAAATAAATCTCATGAATGATGATCAAGGCCTCGTTGATACAAACCACGGCGTGTATAATCTATATTCATATCTATATCTACATTCATCTCTGTTAAAGTTTCGCGTCTATAGAACATTTTACAAAACACAGCTACGTCGTATTTCCAGAATTTATCTTTAAGTCTTGACTTCTTTAAACGTCAGGCAATTAGAAAATTAAATATGTCAGCATATGTCTTTGAGTATAGGCTGGAAGCATAAAAAATCAGGTGCAGCCATGCGCGTCTAGCAAAGAATAATTGATCCCTTAAAAATCTATATGTGGAATACATATTTTTCTGGCAGGTTTTGAGGTCTATTTTTGCACTGCCTGAGCATTGCATGTGCTTATGTGGGTCAGCGATACTTCCCACTAGTACTGGGAATTATTATTCTGTAGGTCCAGGCTTGAAGTCTGCTACCATAGGCTTAGACTTGCGGCAGAAATAGTTCACAGAACCTGCAAGCCACTAGGGTCGCCCAGATTTGATACAAAACATATTTGCCTTAATTTTTTGCAATTTAGAAGAAAGAACGCTATCACAGAACCAATTGTGCTCGTTTAAAATTCGAGAAAAAGTGTTGATTCTATATGATATCTGCAGTACCTCCCCCCCCCCCCCCTCAAATCCCCAAATATATTCCCTGCTAGAAGTTTAGAAGTTTCAGGAAATAAGAACCTGGGGCAAAAAAACCCTCTTTCAAAATGTTGCAAGAAAGTGACTAGTAGGCTTTTGCCCTTTGTTTGTGTCCATGCTTAAATCTGTTCTTAGGAAACTTTGCAAACTAGAGGTTCTGGAATAACTCGTGGACTCTGTCCTGGATTCTGCAGTATTATCTGTCGGTCAGGGCTGGCTCACTGGCAGTGCTGTGCACTGATACGGATGGAGGAGAGGCCTGGGCTTGATTCCTAGGGATACCGGGCAGGCAGTGTTGGAATTTCCCCGGAGAGTCTCAGGCATCAGACCAGGTAAAGAACTAGTGACCAGACACTCCTGGTGCATCCACAGAAGAAGCCAAGGTCTGTGGTTAAAGATGATCTCTGCATTGGCTGGCCTAAATGGAGGTGGGAGGGATGTGGAGGCTGGTCTAAATCGAGGTGGAAATGGCGATGAAGACTCGGGGCTCTATAGATTCCAAAACTGTCTCCCTTTGACTCTTCCACGCAGACTGATGTTGTCTCAGACCAGGTGCCGACAAGTTCCCGCACAGCATGCTCATTTGGAAACGCCTGTTCCTGATTGCAGGATTGAATGCGAATATTGTCACTACATCTAGAAAGCCACGGGTGCAAACGAGTAGAGCCTGGCTGCTCTGAGGCGCTTGTTTGCCAGCTACGTGACACTGCAGTTGAGCTGGTCTTGCACCGTCGATTACCCGGGCTGGAAGAATAACAAGCAGCGCACCACCTGGTGTATTTATTGTCCTCAGTCTCTGCAGAGGCCTGGTCACCTCTCCCTCTGCCAGTGTCCAAATGTTTGACTAATCACTTGCCCAGCAGCCAACTAGCCCAAAACTCTGGGACCTGACATAACAATCTGCTGTGTTCCCAGAAGAACCAAACCTTTGTGATGAGTTACTAATGCATTCCTGGTAGCAACATGAATGTTGCTATGACTCGATTTTTGCAGATTAGGCAATAAGTTTCTATTTCTTTATAAAGCCATTGGAGTTTTAACTTACCGCTTTTTGGGCTAACACTGGCCTTCAGCGGCTTTACTACCTCAATAAACTGCTCGCCATTTCTTGCTTGAAAAGGGTCCTTCATTTTTCCGGGAGACTGCCTCACTTTTTCTTCGGGCTTTCCTTTTCAGTGTTTTCTTGTATTATTGGTCCATATTTCCTTCTTCTTGAAGACAGTTTCCCATACCTTTCTCTTTGTTTATTCTAAAACCGTAGATCTGGCTGATTAAAAGTGATCGTCAGCAACTCCCCCCGGGGATAATAACGAGCCAAAATAAATAAGAGTTGTTTGTTTCAATTCAGCTGCTGAGTCGAAAATGACAGTAGGCTGGGGTTGAGCCGGCACTGCCGGTATCAGTTGCAGACGCTCTCCGTGCAAGGGCGTGGAGCATGCTGGCCGGGAACAATACTGCAAGCAGAAGAATTATGTGTTCCAAGTTGTTGTTGAGTCGGTAGAATACCTTTTATTCTAGACGCGTCACAGAGGCGAAACAGTGAAATGGAATGGGACAATGGGATGCTATTCAGGCTGGAGGTGAGGCCGTGCCCTCAGGTAACCTCGTGCAACCTTTAGCACCCACGGAGCTCGCAAGTACCGAAAATGGGGAAGGGGAGGAGAAGAGGCCACTTTGCATCCCAGAGAAGAGTTTCTTCAGCCGATCGGTGACTTGGCTGTGAGAAGTTGAAGGCAACCAGCTTTTGGTTGCCAAGAAAATAGAGCAAAGCTAAAGGAGGCGGTTTTAGAGAGGTTTTTTTTTCCTCTCGGTCTTTTCAGTTGGCAGAAAGGGTTTCTTTTTCTTTTCGGAGCCCTTACTCTGTTTTAGGTGAAAGAGCAGTGTCCCAGGAGCCCGGACTCTGGGCTAGCCAGAATTCTTTCTGCCAAGTGTGGGGCTGCCAGCATGAGAACAGCACTGCCTTTATCTTCTAGTAAATCTTTCGCCTTTTTGTCCCACAGCTTCCTGGGCACATTCTGCTGCTCCAGCAGCCCTCTTGGGTCCTGGAAGCAGGCTTTCCCACCTAATTGTGCCCCCACCCCTTCTTTTTGCCTGGTCATAGTGTAATGGCCCTCTGGACATAATGGAAAAGGCTGATGCAGACCTGGTTTCTCACCATTGCTTGCCTGAATGTTTAGTTCTGATTCTCTTAGGAAGATCAATGGAAAATATCAGAATTACAGGTCCACACATGCAATAGGATTAAAAAACAACAACATAAGACTGGATAAACTTGTCCATTTGACCCAGCATAGACTAGCTACCCTCTCTGGCTAAGAGGAACCCACTATGAGTGCCTTTTAGAGTAGGGGTCTCAAACTCCAGTCCTGGAGGGCCGCAAACCAGTCAGGTTTTCAGGGTATCCCTAATGAATATGCATGAGCTATATTTGCATACAAGTGCATGCAAATGTATCTCATGCATATTCATTAGGGATACCCTGAAAACCTGGCTGGTTTGCAGCCCTCCAGGACTGGAGTTTGAGACCCCTGCTTTAGAGCCTGGTATGAGTGTGCCATTGTGTGGCCACTACAGGACTGTTTTACTAAGATGCACCAAGCATTTAACTTGCATACACGGGGGCAGGACAGCGACTGTGCATAGATTTGTGCTCTAAGTGCCAATTGTGCATTGGGATGTTGACTGGGTGGGTTAGGGGTGGAGAATAGGTGTGGAGAGCAAGTTGCAGCTATTGGGGGGGGGCACATATCATGCACTAACTGCTAGTGTTGGCAATAGGTGGAATTAAGTGCACTCTCAGTGTTAGTGCCATCTGTTAGGATACTCATCTACGTGTTAACCAGGGCTGGCCAAGAGTGTTGCCGCCAGCGCTGTACCTAGCCCTGTGCGAGCGGTGCAGCTGCACAGAGTGCAAAAAATACGGGTGCATTTGGGTTTGCTGCCTTGGCTCCTCCCCACGCTGCCTGCCCTTGCCCTGCTGCCACTTTTAGGGCTCCCTTGGACTCCGATTGAAAAAAACAAAGCACTCCGGTCTCTCCAACTCCGTGTTTTCATGCTGGCCTAATCCCCCTCTTCTGACGTAGGCTCGTGTCAGAGCAGGGAGGGACCAGATCAGCCATTCAAACCTGCATTGAAACTCTGCGTTTGAATGGCCGGTCTAGCCCCTTCCTCCTTTGACGCGAGCCTGCATCAGAAGAGGGGGATCCACCCAACATGCAAGCATGGAATCGGAGAGACCCACATGTTTGTTTTTTTTTCAATTGGAGGTCCCACTGCTGCCGCCATGGGAACCCTAAAAGTGGTGGCAGCAGTGGGGCAAGGGCAGGCCAGGTGGTGAGCTGGCTGGAGACATGGAGGTAAGATGGGGAGATGCTGGGCATGGGCCAAAGGACAAACTTGGGGGGCATGCCAGATGTGCAAGTCGCACAGGCACATTTATGCCTTGATATGGCCCTGGTTGCCATCCTAGGCAAATCTTATGCTTTACTCCCCCTCTGACTGTCAAACTCTATTGTTTAGCTTTTTAGGTCCTGCACTTTGCTGCCCTCCAGATTTTGCCTCCCTAGGCAACTGCCTAGCTTACCTAGTGCTTGGAACAGCCCTGGTGTTAACTGTCCTGGACATGCTGACCACACCCCTGCCAGCTATCTCAGAGGTTTTGCACTTAATGCATGTTAGTTTTAGGTTTCTGCAGTTAATGTGCATTTATCCCTAACACCTTTGACTAAAAGGGCCCATAAGTGTAGCTGTGAGGAGACTAGCAATAGGTATTTCCCTGTTCCCCGGGAACTAAAGTCTAAGGGCATCATTTACTAATGTCCCTTAATGTACATAGGACTAGAGTTAGTAAAGTGCAGCAAAACAGAGCTTGACAAATCCCAGGTGCTGGGTCGCCATGGTGACTAGCAATTACCCTCTGGCACCTGCATGCATATCTTCCTTGCCCTGCATACATACCGTTTTGTATTGTCACAGAACAGGAACTTCCTATTCTCTGCGCTATGCAACTCTATGAGTTTGAGCCGTGCAGTGCAGGAACTCCAGCCTCATTTAAATGTCTCAGGTTTTGCGAGACCAGCACCAGAGTTCCTGCAGGAACTCTTATATTGGCCTCCTGAAACTTGAGACCCCAAGTAACTCTAGCCCATAATTAGTAAATAGGACTCCATTGAGAATAACAGGGCTTGCATTATTTAACCTGTGTTAAATTACATCAATGCATGTTAACACTGTAATACACCTTAGCAAATGAGGCCCTAGCATTGTACCTGAGGCAATGGAGGGTTGTTTGACTTGCCCAAGGTCACAAGGAGCTAAGGAGACACAAAGAAGGAAAGAATCATTCAGAAGTTTTCTGTGGAGAAGAGATTAAATAGCTGCTTGAAAACGGAAAATGTTATCTCTGTGGGCCTCAGTTTGACTGGCTATTGCTTAATATCAAGAATGCTGTCCCGCAGTGAAGGACTAGTGTAATGGTTAGAGCACTGCTACCCCTTGTGATCTTGGGCATGTCACTTACTTCTTTATTGCCTCAACTACAGATTTTGATTGTAAGCCCTCTGGGGTTAGGAAAATGCCCACAGAACCTGAAGGTAGCTCACTTTGAGCTACATCTGAAAATTCCATATCCCTTCTCATCTGTTCTGAGCTGAGGAAGGGGGAGTTTAAACTCCCAAAAGCTAGACAAAAAAACATGTGGTTAGTCCAATAAAGTTATCTCCTTGTATTCATTTTTTAATTGTTTTATTCACCGTTAAAGTGTATTCATATGGGAATCACACACCTTATCACTTTCAGAAGCAAGAAGCAGTTCTTTCGGTCGCAAATGCAAGAAACGTGCTACCCAGCCTCCCACCCCTAGAGTGACTGTATCTGTCATTTTGAAGTTCTAGGTTATCAGTCCCCTTGGTGTCCAGCTTGAGTGAAAGTTACCATGCAAATCCTTCCTTGCTGTCCGTTGTTCTGTTAACATGCACTATTACCTGTGGCATAGAGGAGTAGCCTAGTGGTTAAAGCAGCAGTTTGATAACTAAAGGAGATCAGCGTTCAGATCCCACTGGTACTCCTTGGGAAAGTCACCTAACTCTCCATTTTCTCAGGTATAAGCTTAGGAACATATTTACCGAGCTGGGCTAATGGTTGTAACTAGGTCCCACTGAATAACATGGGCGCTAGTTACAAATAGCATGTACTAAATGTTAGCCCAGCGCGTTAACCAGAGTTTTCTCAAGCTGATCCTGGAGACAGCGCATGCATATTCATTGTGGATATCCTGGAAACCAGACTGGCTGGCTTAAGATGCACTGCTGTAATTGCTAGGGCTGGAAAAATGCCAGGCCAGGTCACTCGGTAAAACTTGGACCCTGGCACTCGATGGAAGACAGGGTAGGGCCTGGGCAATAGAACTCCGTGACAGTTGCTGCAAATGGGGCCACCCAAAGAAAAGAGGTGGCTGCTCTAGTAAGAAGATGGCTCAGAGGGAAGAAGAGTGCCTGGAAATAGGGAAAGGAGGGAGGGAAGAAAGATCCCCAGAGAGAGCACAAGTAAGGAAAGTAGCTAGAGAAAGGAGATCAAGAGAAGGCAAAACAAAATAATAATAAAAGGAAAAGAAACACAAAATTGGGGATCCCCCTAAAAATAAATGCAAAATTGCCAGGAACCCACCCCCCCCCCCCAACACACACACAATTTCCCAGGTTCCTGAAAAGTTTTGTCTGATACCTAAGTTTTCTAAACATCTGGGTTTTCTACGCCTGTTTTAATATGGCACTGAGGATGTAGATTGTGAGCCCTGGTGGGGAGGCAAATTCCTACTGTATCTGTATGTAACTTGCCTTGAACTTGGAGTTGGAAAGGCAAGTAATCAAATCCAAATTCCAAATCCAGGTACAGATATTAGTACAGAAATCCAATTAGTAAGTAAGGCAAGTCATACAAGCACACTGGACAGAAGTGTCCCTTGCCCCAGAAGCTTACTATTGAAGTCAGAACAAAGGGATGCCCACAAGAATAGATTTGAATGTGGAGGTGACAATCACACTGGTAATGGCCGATGCAGAAAGCTGGCACTTAAGTCGTGCGCTATGAGCAATGTAGCGCACTGATTGCGCGTGCCTTCAGCATTGGCATGCAGAAAGGGGAGCATGTGAAATTGAGCCATGTGTTAAACTATGGTGCAAATGTCGCATTAAACTGGGAGAGCAAGCCAAACTTACACTTGGCATGCTCTCCCAGAGAAATAGGGTCATCTGAGGGGACGTTTGTACTTCCCCTCAGGTGATCCAGGCATCAGGGAAAGTCCCCAATGCCATCAAAATACTGTTGGGGGGCTGGTACCCTGACAGTAACTCCCCAACAGACACCAAATTCCTGGTGGCCTAGTGGCCCTGAACCCCCCCCCCCCCCTTTCTGGTACCTTTACGATGGAGTGGGAGTGCTGCCCACATGGTTCCACTCCTGTACCACCATCTTAAAAAATGGTGGCAGCTGGCCCTACCCAGTTCATCCCAGGATAAACCACGCAGGGCCAGGTGCCACCATTTTCCAAGATGGCAACGCAGAGGCGGGAGAGCATGGGTAATGCTCCCACTGCATTGTAGAGGTACTGGGATGGGGGTGGATGGTTCAGGACCACTGGGCCACCAGAGTTTTTTTTATTGGATGGGTGGGGCGATGGGGGCTGTTGGGCCACCAGGGATTTGGTTTCTGTCAGTGGATCAGTATCGGGGCACCAGACCCCCTGAAAGTATTTTGAGGGCATCGGGGGCTTTCCCTGATGCCTGGATCATCTGAGGGGAAGTTTGACACTTCCCCTCAGATGATCCAGGCATCAGGAAAAGCCCCCGATTACCTGAAAATACTGTCAGTGGCAAGCGCAAGATATTTAAGTCACCTCAGACCCAGATGTAGAGATACTGGTGCTTCGGCTGATTACGTAATCCTCTATGCATTTCTCTGCTTTGAGTGCAGACAATGTTAGAATGCCGGTTTAATACATGCAGCTCATTTGCCTATAACTTAAATACGCTTAGCAATTCTGTGTGCGCAAACTTTCCTTTGCTGTTTTTGCATGTGTCAGTCTCTTTTCTGCATTTGGCGTGTCGGAACTTGTGCTTGTAAGTTGCGTTATCTGCACGCAAAGGGCACATTAGTCTTTCTGCATCGGCCCGAAAGGGCCTGGTGCGGTAAGCTGTACTATCCATAAGTGCAGCAATTCACACTTGATTTTCCCATGCTAACTTTGCTCTTCAATGCAAGATGAAAAATTAGTATGGGAAAATCAGCATAAGACCACTGTGCTAATGCATAGTGCAGTGAGCATGCAAAATGCATGCAAATTGCTATACAGCAAATTGCTCCCAATCTAAAAACCGTGCTAATATCCAAAGCAGTATTTTTCACTCTTTTTGTAGCACAGACTCATCGTCACCAGCTCAGACAAGCATAAAGATGCAGCACGGGAGCAGAGGCTGTTCTGAGGTTAAGGGCTATGCTTTACCTTAGATCATCTTATCCTCACCCCTTGACCCTCAGCAAATTCATGGATGGTCCAAGTAGGCCCTCTCACGCCCCCTTCAACCCAAACCATCATTCAGGGTGCCCCTCCTGATCCCCACCCCACTCAGATGGCTCCCCCTCTTGTGCCCCCTCTGTGTGCACCTTGAAGGTGGGAGGCAGGAGCAACATCCACTTGCTCCGATCTCCATACTGCCATCTTGAAAATGGCGGTGCCTGGCCCCTTGTGGAGCATCCAGAGAGGCACCACATAGAGTCAGGCATCTCCATTTTCAAGATGGCAGCATGGAGGCAAGAACAGTGGTCATCATTCCTGCCTCCCACCTTATAGGTGTTCTGGGGGGCTGCCCAGGGAGCTACTTGCACTTGTTTCCTTAATCTCTCTGTCAATGCATGAGCCAATCTGTGCTCACACATTGACAGAAAGGGAGATATTTACTGCCGATGCAGCTAACGGCTACATCTTACTGCTGCAGTGTGCACTGTTTTTTCTAGCAGTGCACACTTTAAAACGCAGTAGTAATTTGCATGGCATTACTGCATTGGGAGTGAAATTATTTTTTAGCGCATGCATTAAAATTCCGTGCATTGGAGCTGAGCCCAGCATTCTAATGTACGGCTTTCTGCAGCGACCTGAAGGGTTATTTGGTTCTAAAGAAGTGGTAAATCATAGTGCACTTTTGATTTTGTATAATGTCTTTTGTACAAATAGGTGCCTGGAAGTTCCACATTACAGCTGGAGAAAAGGGAAAGGCTAATCATTTTGGTGCGCTGTGTGTTATTGCCAGCCTCTCCACTATCTACCAGAATTATGTCCTTTCCTTGTGTTCCCCTTTGTCATTAAAGCAGCTACTGCTCCGGTCAAGCAGCAGCTTGCATGTTTCCGCTTGCAGCCACTTCACCAGCTATTCTTACTCCTGGTTTCACTTTCTTATTTTCTTGGACTGATCTTTGCCAGCAGCCCCAGCAGGCATCACCCAGACACACTGCAAAGCTGATATATCACATAAACACCAGAGAGTGGACGTGGATGAGAATCGGAGAGCAAGGCTGCCATTAAGGGGGCAGTCATTATATTCTAAAGAAGCACAATCTAATCAGAGTAAGCTGTATGGAAGACCTAGGAATAAGACCAGGCATTTAAACCAGGGAAAGGGGGTGACGGATGGAGAAGGACAAGTTCAGTACGTCACTCCCAGCAAAAGCAAACCAACATTGGCAACAGCCACACTTTTGAACAACACATCAATGGCAAGCAGGAAGGGGCGTGTATAACAAAATCCATGCAAAAGGCAGGCAAGCCTGTCAACAAATGCTGGAAAGAAATGTGTACAAATGCTCGAAGCCTAGCCAACAAAGTTCCTGATCTGGAAGCCCTAATGGTGGAAATGGACTTGGACATTGTGGACATTACAGAAACATGGTTCAATGAGTCGCATGAATGGGATATAGCCATAGCTGGCTATAATCTATTTAGAAGAGATAGAGAGGACAGAAAAAGAGGAGGAGTAGCCCTGTATGTCAAAAGCAATATTAAAGCTGCTGAAATGCAGGGAACATGGGGAAAAGAAGAAGCACTCTGGATTGTGTTGGAAAGAGATGATGACACTGTCATCTGTACTGGTGTAGTTTACAGGCCTCCAACTCAAATCAAAGAAATGGATAGCGAATTGATTGTTGATATTGCAAAGATAGCCACGAAAGAGGAGGTGATCATATTGGGTGAATTTAATCTACCCGATGTGGAT
This sequence comes from Ichthyophis bannanicus, assembly GCA_033557465.1. Taxonomy (NCBI): domain Eukaryota; kingdom Metazoa; phylum Chordata; class Amphibia; order Gymnophiona; family Ichthyophiidae; genus Ichthyophis; species Ichthyophis bannanicus. Next base: position 602,893,600 of record CM066034.1, read on the forward strand.
TGGAGTGCTCCTTCTGCAAATCTGGAAAGAAGTAAAAAATTTGTAGATGCCTTCCAAAATGTGTTACTTAAACAAATGGTGTTGGAACTGACCAGGGAGAGCTCCATGCTGGATTTAATGCTCACCAACGGAGATAGCATGTTGAATATCCAAGTGGGTGCCCATGTGAGCAGCAGCGATCATCACACGGTGTAGTCTGAGATAAAAGTCAAGGTGGAATCCAATCACAGCAAGCTCAAAGTCCTAGACGTCAAAAATGCTGACTTCAGTAAAATGGCCAAGTACCTGAAGGAGGAGTTGGTAGGGTGGGAGGGGATAAGGGAAGTGGAATTGCAAAGGGCTAAACCACAAAAGGCAACAAAAAGTTCAACAGATATTTACGTAAGGAAAGTAAATAAAAACAAGAGGAAAAGGAAACCTATTTGGTTCTCCAAAGAAGTAGCTGCACAAATAAAGGCAAAAACCACAGCTTTCACAAAATTCAGAAGCTCTCAAACAGAGGAACACAGAAAAGAATACAAGATCAAACTAAAAGAGACAAAAAGAGAAATAAGGAAAACAAAATCAAAGACAGAAGAAAAGATGGCTAAAGATGTGAAGTGTGGCAACAAGACTTTTTTCAGGTATATTCGGGGGACGAGGAAAATCAGAGGTGGAATTGCAGGACTCAGAAATACTGGGAACAGATTCGTGGAAAGTGACATTGAAAAAGCTAAAACGCTAAACAAATACTTCTGCTCTGTTTTCACTAGTGAAAATCCTGGAGAAGGACCACCTGTGATTGACAAATATACAAATGGGAATGGAATAGATATCACACCATTCACAAAAGATGATGTGTTAGAACAGCTTGCAAAACTGTTAAGTGGACAAGTCTATGGGACCAGATGGGATACACCCCAGGATACTGAAAGAGCTCAGAGAGGTTCTTGCAGGGCCTTTAAAGGATGTTTCTAAAAGATCCTTGGAGACAGGAGAAGTTCCACAGGACTGGAGAAGGGCTGATGTGGTACCTCACCACAAAAGTGGTAATACGAAAGAAGTGACAAACTGCAGGCCTGTAAGCCTTACCTCAGTGGCAGAAAAGCAATGGAGGTGCTCCTGAAAGAGCGAATAGAGGACTTCCTCAAAACCAACAGATTGCATGATCCGAGGCAACATGGTCTTATCAAAGGAGGATCTTGCCAAACAAATCTGATTGAGTTCTTTGACTGAGTGACCAGAGAACTAGATCAAGGGCATGCGATGGATGTGATCTACCTAGATTTCAGCAAAGCCTTTGATACTGTTCCTCATAGGAGGCTTATCCCTGAGGGAGTGGAGAACATGAGGAAAGATCTACAAAAGCTGGAAGAATGGTCTAATGCTTGGCAGAAGATTTAATATGACGAAGTGCAGTGTCGTGCACTTGGAATGCAGAAATCCAAGGGAATTGTATGTGAAAGGGGGTGAGAGGTTGGTATGCACGAGGAGAAGGACCTCGGAGTGATTGTTTCTGATGATCTCAAGGTGGCGAAACAGTGTGACAAGGTGGTGGCAAAAGCTAGAAGGATGCTGGGTTGCATACAGAGAGGAATTAACAGCAGAACGGAAGAGGTACTAATGCCACTGTACAAGTTGCTGGTGAGGCCTCACTTGGAATATTGTGTTCAGTTTTGGAGACCGTATCTCACAAAGAATATAAAAAGGCTGGAAGCGGTTCAGAGGAAGGCGACCAAAATGATTTGGAGCCTGCGTCAGAAGACTTATGAGAAGAGACCTGAAGACCTAAATATGTACACTTTGGAGGAGAGGAGGGAGAGGGGAGATATGATTCAGACCTTTAAATACTTAAAGAGTATTAATGGACAAACAAACCTTTTCCATAGATGGGGAAGTTTAAAACTAGAAGGCATAACATGAAGCTGCAAGGGTATAAACTGAACGGCAGTGTCAAGAAATACTTTTTCATGAAAGGGTGGTGGATGCTTGGAATGCCCTCCCGATGGAAGTGGTGGGGGCAAACAAAGTGACAGAATTCAAAATGGCATAGGGCAGACGCAGTGAATCCCTTTTATAGTAACAGGATAAAATCAAAATAAGCATAATCATCTCTTTTATCTGAACAAATAGGGGTGACCTACACAGAGCGGTGGTTTCACCCTAAACCAGTGGTCCTCAACCTTTTTTGTACTGCGACCCCTTTTACCATTGGTCAACTTGTGATGACCCCCAATGATAAAATCAAATGTGTCTCACTTCCTTTACCGTTAACGCATTGTTGCCTCAGGATTTACCAGGGGTCGCCTGACAAATTCCGGGATATGACGCCTCACTCCACCTTCAAAAATTAAAAAAAAAAAATTAAAGCGCACGTTGCTTCTGCTGCCAAGTCTGCTTCTCGGCAGCGGCAGATTCACCCTCTTTTCTCTGGCTCTGGCTTCCCTACATCCATCTCTGACATTCATCTTTTTCCTTTCAGCTTCCTTCCATTTTTCTCTCTTTATTAACTCAGATTTCATTTCCCTTCCTTATATCCACTTCCGAACTCCCTCTTTTTACAACCCTCTCACTCCATCTCGCTTTCCTTCTCCAGCCACTTATTCCCCAGTCTTTAACTCTTTCCTTTCTCTTTTCTACCTTCCATGTGTTCAGTATCTATCCCCTTCTCTCCTGCCATCTTGTCTCTCCCTAATCTTGTGCCTTCCTTTTTCTCATCCTATCTCCCCATGTCCAATATTCCCTCTCTCTCCCTTACCCCATGTCCAGTATTTTCCTATTCCAGTCCACCCCATTCATCATGCCCCTCTCCCCACCTCGTGCTCAGCATCTCCTCTTTCTCTCACTCCCATATCCAGCATCTGCCCTCCACTCCCCCACTGTGTCCAACATCCATGCCTACCGTGTCCAGCCTATGCCCTATATCTCCACACCCCATGTCCAACGTCTGCTTGTTATCCCCCATGACCCTTACCCTGTGCTCAGCATCTTCCCTCCCTCCATCCCTTTCTGACCCCTAACCCATGTCTGGCATCTGCCCACTCTCCATATTCACCATCTGCTCTCTGTATCCCCCACCAAGCAGAGGCCAAGAAAATGTGGCAAGTTGCCCCGGTTGCACTTGGTGCCACTCATCCAATTCAAAAGACCTTGGCAGAGTGTGTGCTATCCTGCGCCTGCAGCTCACGAAGGAGACGGAGGCTGCGACCACGATCACCTCCAGCATGACCTGGCACAAGGACCAAGGTCACTTCTCTCATAGCACGTGCAAGCCAAGACTTGCTCCCACTGGGATCTCTTGACCGGGATGGCAAAGCCAGAAGTAAATTCTCATCTCACAAAAACCTGCAGCTCAGCAGCGATACTCTCTACTTGTCCCAGAGCTACTCACTATTAATTCAATTAGATGAATGATACAAAGTTGTAACAAATATCCTGAACTCACACACTGCAGCATGATCTTACTGCAAAAATACACATTGCTGCTGCTTCCTCGTGCGTCGATTCACGCTCGCATGGCATCCGGCAGCAGCTCCGGGTACACGACCCTGGACCCCATCCCTACCTGCTCGGGCAGCGATGCACAACAGAGAGACAATGATGACGGCGGCGCCTAGGCAGCACCCAAGCCCCAGCAACCCTGCCCCGCTCATCACTCTGATTCGGCCGCTGCACAGACCCGCACCGGTGCGCCCCCTCTTTATGCAGCAGCCGGTCCTCTGGGGTGGGCACTCGGCCGCTGCCTCCTGCTCATTGGCGCAAAGCGGCAGCAGCGTCGCCACGGAAAACGGCCTGGGAACCGCCTTGAGTCCACGCTGCTCTCAACTTGCACAAATAAATACGTGAAAAAGGTAAAGCATGCATGAGTTCTAATATATATACATACATACACACACACTCACACGCATAGACCAGAAGCAGCAGAAAGAGCACACACAGCCTCTGACCTCCCTGGTGCGGTGCTGCCTTCTTCTGACCAGGTTCATTCTGCAGGCAGATCCATATTGGCTGGCATTGTTCTGTCGAGCACATCAAGGTCCAGGAAGGACAGCAACACAGCTGAAAGAGATCGAGAATAGAGGGTGAATCTGCCGCTGCCGAGAAGCGGACTCGGCAGTGGAAGCAACGTGCCCGACCCCTGGTAAATCCTGAGGCGACCCCCGTTGGGGTCACAACCCACAGATTGAGAACCGCTGCCCTAAACAAAGGCATAGGGAGGGGTGACCTGCACGGAGTGGCAAGTGCACCTACTCTTGCCGCCTTGCTGGGCAGACTAGATGGACCATGCTGGTCTTTATCTGCCGTCATACTATATGTTACTATGTAAGACCACAAGAGGACACACCAGAACCAAGAAACTGGCAAGAGGGGTTTTTAAGTGTCAACCTTAGTAAAATTTATAATTGACAAAGGCTGAGCTTCATTACCTGCTGTGAGTAATAATAAAGTAGCATATAACACATAGAGGATTCGTAAATAGCAGAGATGGTATTGGCATGGTGTGTATAGACCACATTTTTTCGGGCTGTCTGTGTTGCAGCTCTTATTCTTCGGCCTGATGCACAGTATATCCCAATCCAGGCAAGCAGAGAGACAGACATCCATGCCACACAGAGCGGTTCGAGAAACCAAGTTTGCCAGCTTGGTTGATTAATTTTGCCCATAGGTAGATAGATGTAATGCCGTGCCTGTAAACAACTGATGCTACTATCAATGATATCACAGCCGTAGAAGGCTCTGCAGGTATATAAGATGGAGAATTAAGGGTAATGAGCTTTAAAAAAGGGGGACTTGGAAGATCTGAAGTGAGCTCTCAGTACTGCTATAGTCTGACTTCTGCTCAAAACTGGGATATAATACTATTTATTATCATCTTGAAGGCGTCATCCAAGTATAAGCACCTCTGATGTGATCTTTTTGGACTGGATGCCCTTCTAGGAGGTACCTGATGGGCAAATTGAAGAATTAATTAATATTGAAGCATTAATTCATACATTGACAGTCCTAGCAACAATATTCCAGCCAGTTGGTCTCTTAATGAGAAATACCTCTACTATAATTCCAAAATTTTCTCAGATGAAAGGCATCATCTAGGCACTTGACACACCTTATATAGAAGGTGTAGAACAGCAGGGAACACATAAGGTTTGCCATAGCTACACAAATAGTGAAACAGGCAGAAAAAGCAAGGTCCTGCCTGCACGCATGCCTTGGGAGGAGACATGGGTATGTACATTTCTGGATACTTCCACATGAGTGTATCAGGGTGGACCTGCAGTTTGTTATTTCAAGACATTTAAGTGTAATTTTATAAAGTCATTTTTGCTCTTATGTAGCCACATAATGACCTGTTATCAAATTCTGACTGGTGTAAGGGTACGTGCATTAACGTGATGGTATGTACTTTGCGGGTAGGCGTGTGGACTTTGGGCAGAACATGGGTGGAGTTTGCCAGTAGGCATGTAGATTATAAAATTTGTTAATGTATGTGCGTATGAAAATAATCCAGGTGCGGACAGTTGCACCTGCTCTTTAGCAAGTATAAATGTCCAAACCTGCAATGCCGGCACAATTTCTGCTGCTTACGCTGGTACAGTATTTTACAAAGACATATAGGTGTCTGTGTGTCTTTAAAAAACAGCAGTGCATTTTTCCAAAGAAAAAAGGTACCAGTACTCATACGCAGGGGGTCAATTTTAGCAGGCAATGAAAAAGGTGCCGGTACTTCATACCCCTTCAAAAAAAGCCCTGGAAAAGAGGGCTTAAAGAGGAACCTCCTTGCCCTCTTAAATTGGATGCTCACTTACAAAATTAGCCTCTGAAGTGCTTTCTCCTGTTTCTTGCCAGGGGAATCACTGGGGATTTAAGTCATGTACACAAGGAAATCAGACCCTGGGGATTGCTTTGGTGCCTTGAATGATTATTCAGGATTGGCAGTACATGCATGTTTATAAATAAATAAAGAAGAAAGTGAGCAGAGTCTTCAGGGATAGGAAATGCCATGAAAATAAGGTTCATTTGCTGGAGGGAGTTTTGTTTTGTTAGTTACAGTAGTCCTCGTTTCTTGGTTTTGCTGTATTGTATGCTTTCAGGGCCGGCCCGTCCATTGAGCAAGAATGTTTTTTGCACAGGGCCCCTCGTTTCAGGGGGCCCCGCGCAAAAAACATTCTTCATCCCAAGTTTTAAAAAAAACAAACAAACCAGCTGCTTCTGCCGCGGCAGCATCAAGAGTGCCGCCGCGGGGCCCCCCCCTGCCCGGCAGAGCCTCCCTGTATCGTAGGCTAGCGTCGAATCCCCGAACGCGGGCTTCTTTCAGAGCCGCGAGAGTTTCCTTTCTCGCGGCTCTGTTAAATCCCATCAGCCCCGGCGGGATTAACAGAGCCGCGAGAAAGGAAACTCTCGCGGCTCTGAAAGAGGCCCGCGTTCGGGGATTCGACGCTAGCCTACGATGCAGGGATGCTCTGCCGGGCAGGGGGGGGGGCCCCGCAGCGGCACTCTTGATGCTGCCGCGGCAGAAGCAGCTGTTTTTTTTTTTTTTTAAATTTGGGATGATAGGGGGGAAGGGGGTTTAGGACTGGTAATGGGCTATGGGGGGGGAGGCTAAGACTGGAAGTGGGCTGATAGGGGAGGGTTAGGACTAGTAATGGGCCATGGGGGGGGGGTGCTAAGAATGGAAGTGGGCAGATGGGGGGGGTTAGGACTGGTAATGGGCGATGGGTGGGGGGCTGACTGGAAATGGGCTGATGGGGGGGTTAGGACTGGTAATTGGCTATGGGGGGGGCTAAGACTGGAAATGGGCTGATGGGGAGGTTTAGGACTGGTAATGGGTTTATGGGGGTGTGCTAAGACTGGAAGTGGGCTGATGGGGGGGTTAGGACTGGTAAGGCGCTCTGGGGGGGCTAAGACTGGAAATGGGCTGATGGGGAGGTTTAGGACTGGTAATGGGTTATGGGGGGGGGCTAAGAATGGAAGTGGGCTGATGGGGGAGGGTTGGGACTAGTAATGGGCTATGGGGGGTGGTCTGACTGGAAGTGGGCTGATGGGGAGGTTTAGGACTGGTAATGGGTTATGGGGGGGCTAAGACTGGAAATGGGCTGATGGGGGGTTAGGACTGGTAATTGGCTATGGGGCGGGGCTAAGACTGGAAATGGGCTGATGGGGAGGTTTAGGACTGGTAATGGGTGATGGGGGGCTAAGACTGGAAGTGGGCTGATGGGGGAGGGTTAGGACTAGTAATGGGCCAGGGGGGGTGCTAAGACTGGAGGTGGGCTGATGGGAAGGTTTAGGACTGGTAATGGGTTATGGGGGGGGCTAAGACAAGAAATGGGCTGATGGGGGATTAGGACTGGTAATGGGGTATGGGGGGCTAGGACTGGAAATAGGCTGATGGAGGGGCTACGACTGGAAATAGGGTGATGGGGGGTTAGGACGTAATGGGCTGATGGTGAGGTTTAGGACTAGTAATGGGTTATGGGGGGGGCTAAGACTGGAAGTGGGCTGACGGGGGAGGGTTAGGACTAGTAATGGGCCATGGGGGGATGCTAAGACTGGAAGTGGGCTGATGGGGAGGTTTAGGACTGGTAATGGGCTATGGGGGGAGCTAAGACTGGAAATGGGCTGATGGGGGTTAGGACTGTTAATGGGCTATGGGAGGGGTTAGGACTGGTAATGGGCTGATGGGCATTAGGACTGGTAATGGGCTATGGGGGGCTAGGCCTGGAAATAGGGTGATGGGGGGTTAGGACGTAATGGGCTGATAGGGGGTTAGGACTAGTAATGGGCTATGGGGGGGCTAGGACTGGAAATGGGCTGATGGGGGGTTAGGACTAGAAATGGGCTGAGTGGAAGGAGGGCTTGAACTGCAAATAGCTGATGGGGACGGGGGCTTGGAATGGAAATGGGTTGTGAGGGGGAGGGAGCTAGGACTGAAAATGGGTGAGTGGGGGGGCTAGGACAGGAAATGGGCTGATGGAGGGGCTAGAATAGGACTGGAAATTGGCTGTTGGGGGGTGCTAAGATTGGAAATGGGCTGTGGTAGGGGTTTGGATTGAAATGGACTCATGAAGGGGCTAGAACTGGAAGTAGGCTCATGGGGGGCTTGGATTGGAAATGGGCTGAGTGGAGGGGAGCTAGGATTTGACATGGGCTGATGGGCTCATGGGGGGCTGGGATTGGAAATGAGCTGATGGAGGGACTCGGATGGGACTGGAAATAGATGGGGGAGCTAGGACTGGAAATAGGCTGATGGTGGGTCTAAGATAGGACTGGAAATGTGCTTTTGGGGGGCTAGGACTGGAAATGGGCTGATGCGGGGACTAGAAGGGAGCGGATGCTGGGTGGGACTGGAACTAGAATGGAGCTGATGTTGGGGGAGGATTAGAATGGGATGGAGCTGGGAGAGTGAAATGGAGAGGGAAAAAATATTTTGTGTGGGAGGGAAGACAAATCTACAATTGGCCGGATATTGGGAGAGTAAGTGGGGAATGAGAATGGAGGGGTAAAATTTGAGTAGATGAAATAGGAATGAGGAAAGAGCAAAAGGAGAAAGATTAGTATGTTAAAGTAGATGTAGAGAGAGAATGGAAAAAAACTAGAAGAGAGAAGAAAAGACAAATGGACAGCAGACGATGGAGAGTTAGCGGAAGACACAAAGAAACCAGAAGAAAGTGACTGGAGCAATTGCAGCTGAAAAAAAATGCACAAAAGGTAGAAAAATATCTCTTTATTTTGAATTTATTAATTGGAATATGTCAGCTCTGGGAAATGTGCATCATTAACGTCTGCGCTTTTGTTTAGTACAAGAGCAAATTAATGTATAGTTTTATTTCTACAGTGTTGTACATTCCAAGTTTGGCTTTTGGGATTCCCAGTTTAATTATTGTCTTCCTGTTTCTAAATTGTGATTCCTTGTTTGGTGATGGTCTATGTTCTGCATGTGTAACTGAGCTGAGGTTTTCTGTTTATGTAATTCCTATTTGACATTGCCACTTGTTCTCTTTCCCCAGTAGGTCATGTATTGTTGTTCTCTGAAATGTATTGGTTTAATATTTGCAGCGTTTCCTTTTGATAGTTAGGGTATGGTGCTTTATGAGTCCTGGTAGTGCTGTTAGGATACGGCGGGTTTGCTATGGGTTCTAAATGGGCAGTGTTTGTAGTAGTTCCTAATGTGTCTGGCGGTTGGCACTGGATTATAGTAATGTAGAAGTCTTTTAGTCTTTCTTTATTCATACACTCATTAAGAGGCATGTTTACTAAAAGTTAGTGTATGGTAACATTATGCAAATATTTATGCAAATGAGGCCCCTTATGCAAATGAGGCCCCGCACCGAGTCTCCGCACATGGCCCCGCACCCCTCTTTTGCCGCCCCTGTATGCTTTATTGCACCTACTTTTGTCAGAAATCCATAGAGAAAATTGCATATAGATGAAAGTCCCTAGCCAAATGAGCTTAGAGTCTGAGTCAGCAGGTGACCCAGGGTCAGAGTGTGCCACTGGAAGACGGAAGACTTGAATGTTGCTGTCATGATGCTTACAGTTGTGGTCAATATTATTGGCACCCTTGCAATTCAACCCCTTAATGTCCAATATCTCCTAAAAAAAGTGACCAGTGAAATGGCTTTCGACTATTTATTTATTTATTTATTTATTTGTTGTGTTTTTCTATACCGCCCCTTCCAGAGATCAGGGGTGGTTTACATAAAACTTAACATGTTACAAAGATTATTTGTAGCTTTACAATATAACATTTAACCTTGAGCATTATAACTTTATATATTATAACATTTGGCCTTGCACGTTATAACTTTATACAATAACTTATAACTTGCACGTTATAACTTTATACAATATACATGACTATATATGCACAAATATTTGACACAAAAAAGAATGAAATAAAACAAGACCAATTAAAAAAGGAAATAGTATAAAAAGTGGGACATTGCCAGGACATGATTATTGGCATCCTTATAAATAATTCAAATCATTTTGAATAGAAGAATCACATTCGCATTGCAGTAAAATTAGATGCACCTCTTATCAACTGTCACATGACTTGAATCAACCAATGAATGATGTCTTTAATGTTTAAAATGGCCACATTCACTCCCTGTTCCATTTTCACAATGGTGAAGACAAGAGAGCTGCCTGAGACCATCAGAAAAGCTATTATCATCAGACATCAAACTTCAAAGGGTGTTGTACAAGGCCATCGCCAAAGACTTTGGGATTCCCGTATCTACAGTTTACAATGTTGTTAAGAGGTTTTCTGTCAAGAACCTACCAGGACGTGGTGCGAAGAGGAAAGAAAATGCAGGATGTCTTCAGAGGTTAGTGCAATCTTTTGGAAAAACACCATATACAACATCCAAAGAGCTTGAGGCTAACCTGGAGCAATCTGGAGTGGTGGTTTCAATCTGCACCATATGCTGCTCACTAAACAAAGAAGGACTTCATGGGCAAAAGTCAAGGAGGACTCCACTGCTCAAAGACAGATATAAAAAGGCACACCTGATCTTTGTCCAAACTCACCTTGTGCAACACACTCCTTCTGGGAAAATGTTCTGTGGACAGATGAAACCAAACTTGAGTTCTTTGGCAATGCAGAGCAGCGATACATTTACAGGCAAAGAAATGAAACTTATAAGGACAAAAAACATCCTTTCTACAGTTAAATATGGTAGAGGTTCCATAATGTGGGGCTGTTTTGCTGTCTTGGTAACTGGAGGCCTGGAAGATAATAAAAGAATCATGAAGACAGAGGACTACCAAAGGTTTTTGGAGTGAAATGTGCTAGCTAGTGTCAGAAAGCTAGGTCTGGGTCAACTATCATGGGCCCTCCAGCAGGACACTGACCCATAACATACCGGTACATCCAAAAATACAAAAGAATATTTAAAAAGGAACAAATGGACTGTTTTAAACTGGCCAGCAATGAGTCCTGATTTCAATCCAATAGAGAGCCTTTGGAAAGAGCTGAAATCTGCCATTGGTAAAAGGAATCCTGGAAACATTCATGAGCTGGAACAAATTGCAATTGAAGAGTGGGAGAAACTACCAGCAGACAGATGCATGAAACCTGTAGATGGCTACAAGAAATGTTTGGAGGCTGTCTTCACTGGCAAGGATTGTGCGAACAAATAGTGAAGGGTGCCATTAATCCTGTCCAGGTTATATTTGGATTTTTTTTCTCAGAAATTACTACATTTAATTTGCACAGACATCTGTTTTTTGTTCTATACCTTTGAACATACTAGTAAAATACTGTATGATGATGACATACAATTAGAATATTTCCAATTGTTTCTCAAGATATTGTACACAACATTCCTAAAATGCAAGGGTGCCAATAACGTTGACCACAACTGTAAATCTTTATTTTAAGCGCTAAGCCATAGGTTGCCAAACATTTTGATTGTCTGGACCTCTTATTAATCTCCAAAAAGCTCATGGTGGGACCCTCCAGTTCATCTCCACCCCTCTTCCCAGATCCCCTCCCCTCAGTTTCAAGCCTGTTCCCACTAGCCCTCTTTATCTCCGTTCCCCCTCCTGTTTCCACTTGTCTCTTTCCTCCAGACGAGTCTCAGAGGCCGATGCAGAAACCCTGCCCTTGAACCCAGTGCTAAAGCTCTAGTGCAGGGTTTCCTAACCCAAATTTAATGCAGACGGTTTGCTCAGCGATGCTGTAAGCAGACAGAATGCAAATGAGCGGTGTGCAAAAGGTCTCCACTAAACGAGGAGAGCAAACCAGGCACACGCATTCAGGGGTCTGCCTTAGCAGCACCTATATCTTGCAAAAAGAAAAAAAAATCAGTTTGACCCTTGTGCACAGAAATATGATTCTGCTCTGATGCTCTGTTCAAAATAATTTTGGTGTTCATAAACAGCGGTATTCTTCTGCGCAGAATAATTATGCTTATATGCCAGAGGGCAGTCCAGCACGTGTACATAACATTATCCTAGCGCACCTACTCTGCGGCCTCTTTTCATCATTGCCTTCAGCAAAGCCAGAAAAAGGTTGTGGGTGCTGTAGGCTCAAACAGGCAAAAATTCCTTACAAGCACTGAGCGAAGGCACGTGAGTGAACCCTTCAGCTCAGCCTTCCTTCCCAGCCTTGGTCTCTTCCTGCGCTGCATAGCTAATGGCTTTATTGCCATCCGTGTAAATACATTTAAATGTGCTCCGCACTGCTGTCTGCTTGAGGCTTTGCGCATGGTTAGGCTATGTGCGAAACGTGTTCTTGCATTGGTACTGCACAACGCTGTGTGCTAAAATTGCGCTAATGTGTGCAAAGCCTAGTGCACTTTTCTGTATCGGCCTATGAATCTTTCTCTCTCCCTCCATCCAGCCATGTCTTCCCCACAGCCAGTCTCTCTGTTTCTCTCTTTTTTTTCTCTTTCTTGTGTATTGTGGACCCTCTCTAATGGTCTCATACATCCCCAGGGGTCTGTGGACCCCTGTGCTAGGCCATTCCTTTCCCCCCCGGATTGAGAACCGTGAAAACGCCCAGTGCTGCACTTTGAAGCCTTTCTCATCTAGGGTTACCAACTGGCTCCAGATGCGCCCGACAGGCTTGATCCAGTCCTGGGTTTACCCAATTGCATGCAGGGACATGTAGTCTTGCTTTTCTTATGGAGTGCAATGGAGAAATCAGAACTACATGTCCCTGCATGCAATGGGGTAGACCTAGGACTGGATCAAGCTTGTCGGGCGCATCTGGAGCCAGTTGGCAACCCTATTCTCATCATGCACAAAGTCCTGAAGATGGAAGAGGCTAAAGCACTGTTATACCTGAAATCTTTAGCCTTCGTATGCACCTCTTCATCCAAACGTGATTGAGCTATGGGGTGCAGCTTTTCCCCCTTTCACTGTTTCAGAGACTGCTCACAGTACTGATGCACGCAAATGGTTCAATGAATTCCCACAGCAGTGGTGGCTGTATTATAGTTTCAGGGCATAATCCTTGTTAAATGCTGAAAGTAAGTACTTTTCTTATCATTAATATTACTGTCATTATCAGAGACCGAAGAATATTTAGAAAACTTATGTGGCAGCCAAAAGAGATTGGGCACCCAGAGGATTATTTTAACTTTTATTTTTTTAGGGAGGGACCTGGTTTGCTCTTTACTTTCTGGCTAATTTTTAATTTTGCTTTTTTTGTTTCTTTTATTGTATCTTTTGCTTTGTTTAGCTCTTCTTTTCTCCCTCCAGGCATTCTCCTCTCTCATTCCCCTGCCTCCTAGTACTCTCTAGCCTGTCCACCTCCTTCCCTGTGGCGTGTTGCAAGCGGATACTGCTTTTCTACAGTCCATGGTCTACGGATAGCAGCTGCCTTAGTGCTTCACTGGTTGCAGCCATGATAGTAAATTGTGGCCTAGACCCAGCCAGTATCAGTAGCTGCTGCAGCATTCCACAGCAGGGCCCAGTTTTTAGGGGCCTGAGTGACCTGGCACCAGCTTTTTCCTGTTATTACCACTAATATGGTTACTATTAATACAGAGCCTCAGCTGTCAACTTAAGAAAGGTGGAGAGACTCTCTGCTCCTCTCCTGTTTCCAAAAATTTATTTGTGTCCAGTAGAAGGTATTATCCATTATTGTTTCTGTTGATCTTTATTCCAGTGGACTAAAAGAACGGCCACGCTTGCAGTGTGAAAATTCAAGCTTTGGCCTTGATGCTCGAGAAAGCCTGGAAAGTTCATACCATTGTTAGCCCGCTTCTGCAACAGGATTTAGCTCACATTTTTTCAAGAGTAGCTAAGGTGAGTTATATTCAGGTGCATTAGGTATTTTTTTGTCCCCAGAGAGCTTACAATCTAACAGGCTGCTGCAGCAAGCAGGCGCTGAAGTCACGCGCTATCAGCTTTTTATGCCTGTTTGCAGCACACCGATAGCACCCTTCTGCGCGGCTATGCAGAAAGGGACTCCTATGCAAATGAGCCATGTGTTAATCTGTGCGCAAAATGGCAGCATTAAACTGGGAGGGGAAGCCAAAACATGCGCACAAGAAATCGGTGCTGGTTTGGCATGCTCTCCCCAGAAATGGGCACCGCATGGCTAATTTGCATATCAGCCCCAACAGGATTTTGATGGCATTGGGGGCGATCATGGCATTGGGAAAAGCCCCCAATGCCATCAAAATATTGTTGGGGGTCGGTGCCCCAACAGAAAGTCACTCCCTGGTGGTCTAGTTGCCCCAGAACCCCACACTCGCCATCCTACTTAAACATAAACCTAACCTAGTGGTCTTGGGGCCCCAGAACCCCCACCCCCACCCCTGGGATGTGCGGGTGAGGTCATACTGCCAGGATGCACCATGCTGGGCCAGGCGCCCCCATTTTCCAAGATGACAGACCAACAGCGGGAGTGTGTAGGCAGCGCTCCTGCTTTGAAAGATACCAGAAGGGGGTTCTTGGGCCGTTAGACCACCAGGTTAGCTTTTTAAAGTCAGTTAGGGCGTAGTTGGATCGGGCCGTTAGACCACCACGAGTGACTTTATGTTGGGGCATTGGCCCCCAACAGTGCTTTGATAGCATCAGGGGCTTTTCCCGATGCCATCAAAATCCTGTTGGGGGCACACGCTAGAGGTTTAAGCCACCTCAGACCCAGGCGTAGAGAGACAGGCACTAAAGCTGGTTGCAAAATCTTCTACGCTTGTCTCTGCGTTAGGTGCAGCAATCATTTGCATACCAGATTATTATGTGCAGCTCATTTGCCTGCAATTTAAATCCATTAAAATACTCATGGCAATAATTGGGCACTAGATTTTCCATTGCTATTCACGTGCACGTCCATCTCTTTTCTGCATTTTACATTTTTGGAGACCATATCTCGCAAAGGATATAAAAAGACTGAAAACGGTTCAGAGGAAGGCGACCAAAATGATTTGGAGCCTGCGTCAGAAGACGTATGAGAAGAGTCTTGAAGACCTAAATATGTTTACGCTAGAGGGAAGGAGGGACAGGGGAGATATTTATTTTATTTATTTAATAATCACTTATATACCGCACTTTCCCAAGGATCAGGTGCGGTTTACAAATAACGATAAAGAACAGAGCGATATAATTATAGTTCTTTTTACATGAAACATAAGCTAACATCAGTGAACTATGTACATGATTCATATGATATGATTCAGACTCTTACATACTTAAAGAGTATTAATGAACAAACAAACCTCTTCCAAAGACGGGGAAGCTGTAAAACTAGAGGGCATAACATGAAGCTGCAAGGGGCTAAACTGAAAGGCAATGTCAGGAAATACTTTTTAACTGAAAAGGTATTGGATGCTTGGAATGCCCTCCCGATGGAAGTGGTGGGGGGCAGACACAGTGGATCCCTCTATAGCAACAGAATAACATCAAAATAAGCATAACTATCTCTTATATCTCAACAAATAGGGGTGACCTTCACGGAGCAGTGTGTACACCCCTAAACAAAGGCATGGGGAGGGGCGACCTGCATGGAGCAGCTGGTGCACTTACTCTTGCACGCCTTGCTGGGCAGACTAGATGGACCATACTGGTCTTTATCTGCCGTCATATACTATGTAACTATGATATAAGTTTAAATGTGCTTAAAGTGTGCTTAAATGTGCCATTTTCGTGCTTAAAGGCTGCACTATTTTCTGCATTGGCCTGTAGGTTTGTACCTGCTGCAATGGAGAGTTAAGTGACGTAACTTACAAGACCAGAAGGAGTGGCAGTGGGATATCAACTGGGCTTCACTGGTTCTGAGTCTACTGCCCTAACCTTTAGGCTACTCTTCCACCTCAGAGCGACCTACTGGTGATTGCTGGCTTGGAGGATTCCTGGGGAGAGCCCAGGAAGCTAAAGCAATCTGCTGCAGCTTGGAAGGGTATCGCAGCTTGCAAGGAGTTCATTACAGCAGATGTCAGCACCACAAAGGCAGGGGTCCCTGCTGTTTCTCATTTGCTCACATCCTTTTTGCCACAGCACTGCTAATGTGAGTGAAAACATTTGTCAAAGTGGTGGTATAAATCACGCCCATATTCGTTTTATCCCTCCTGTCTTTTCTTTCTCTTCCTCGCCTCCCCTCTCTCTCTACCATTCTCCCTCCCCTCTTTAACAGCGGTGGAGTTTGTTAAAACTGGCACAGAAGTGCCTCTTATTAGCATTTGTTTGGCAATGTGGGTTTAATACACTGCTGTTCTGCAAATAGCACTTCATTGCTTTCTTCCTGCCTTGTTCAACACACACCCTGTCTCTCTCCTGCCTCTAGCCCTAAAGAAATGAGGAAACCAGGAAGCTGTGATGTTGATAATGATGCAGCCCCACCATGATCCTCTTTTCTAGAAAGTTTGCAAGGCTAACAACCCTGCAACTTTCTGCTGGAACATGTCCTTGTCATACTTGCCAGTTGCATGCGCTTTATATTTTATGTATTTTAGCAAAAGGTCAGTTGCAGAGCTTTGAGGAAGAGCAAGGCTGAAAGGAAGATGTGTTGGGGTTGGTATGGAGGAGAAATTATTTGCAACAAGCTGAAGAAATAGTTTTCAAGTGGCAGAGAGCCCGCAAACGATTTGCATTGGGGGAGGGACGACGACAAGGGGTGGGCGGTGAATTGTAATTATTGTTTTTATGTAGTATTTGGTGTTGGCCATTTTATTTTGAATTTTTTGATGTAATCTGCTCTGGATGCTTTTTCGGTAGGGTGGATAAAATGTCAGAGTAAATTAATAAATTAATTAATAGGCATGGGCATTCATGAAAAAACTTTCTATTTATTTGGATGTCCAAAAATTGAAAGTGCACGCAAATGCGTATATTAATAAATTAACATATGGGTTATTGATTTGCGTGCTTAAAAAAGTTCTATTGTGCCTAAAATGCATGCACAAAAAGTGAAACTCATATGAAGACTTGCCCATTGATTGTAAAACATTTGTTTAAAATGAGCACAAACTGAACTTTATTTTGATCATGCACACCCCTAGGAATTAGTACTTTTATTGTAATACACTTAAAAAGAAACCGATTTTCTTTCCTCCACCTACTCTCCCCCTCTCGCTCACTTCTCTCACTCTGTACCCAGTCTTCCTCGCCCACCTACATCATCTGCTCCTTCCCCTTCACTGTCTTCTCTCTCCCCACTCATGCTCACTCGCCTCTCCCCTACCCACTTCCTCCGTCCCCTAGGCCTCCATGTACTCCTCCTCTTACACCTCATCCCTCCCCGGTCTGCTCTCACTCTCCTCTCTGGTCCTAACCATCGCCTCTCACTCTCTTCTTCCCTCCAATTTGTTCCCTCTCACTCTCCTGTCCCCATTCTCTCATCTTTTCCACCTCTTTTTACTCTTCCCCTACCCACCTTCATGCTTACTGCACTAGAAGGTGAGGCCTTCCTGCCAGTGGCTTTCAGATGGCAGGGTGTTTAGTGCAGGAACTGTCTACTACCCCATGTTGACATGGGGAGGCAGGATGGTCTGGGCAATAGCTGTCTTCAGCTCCTATGTGTGCGCCACAGGTTTGCACATCCAAAGCCATGAGCATGGGAACATTTCCCAGAACAACAAGCATTAGGCATTATTACATAGGACTAGTAGAAAAGCTTGTCCAAAAGGACTGTATCAAATCATAGCCCCCCTTCCACCGTCCTCTGAATGAAAGCAATGTTGAACTCTACCCCTCCCTTCCCCATGGAAATGCCTGAACATTAGTGGAGGTTATGCTAAACAAAGTAATTGTAGTTCAATAGCTATAGCAGGTACAGTCACTAAGGTGGGCAGTTTGGGTGCAGATCACTGGGCACATGCCATGGGATTTATATCTTTGCTCATTTGTCTGTACAGCCTTTCCGGGGCCTCCACTCCCTATTATGTCTCCCGCCTTGTTCAGGGCTTGTTCTTACGTAATCTCCTGGTCAGGCATTACTGCAGATGATTTATTATCTGGTCTCCAGATTACAGTTCACATTTACTTGAGAATTTGAGGTGCAAAATTCAGGCAGGTGACATTTTCTCCAGCAAAGTGAGTAGTGATTCCAATAGCTTTGACTTTATTTTCACATGACAACAGACTCTTGAAATCTCTGTTCCAACAATGATTCAAAGTATACACGATGACCAAGGCATGTGAACAAAGAGGCACATCTACAGGTCAGCATTCTCTGAGAAGCTTCTGGGTTCCTCCGGCATCATCTAAGACTGAAATCTACAAATATAAAAATGACTCATGCATTTCTCTAGATCTCTCTATCTACGGCATGTTAGCAATGGCTTTCACTTATTCTGCATTGGTGGAGCACACTGTCCCACTGAAGCTGACATCATGCTTTAGACTTTTTGTCTTGATGTTGCAACCTCTCATGTTCTCGCCACAGACTTGAGTGGTGGCTTTTTCCACTGCTGCAGCAAAGTTCTTTCTGCAAATATCCCCAAACATTCAGCAAACAAGCAGATGCCGCATGATTAGTCCCTGGCCTTCATTTTCATGGACAGATGTCACTAGAGCAGCTCCTTCTGATCAAGCTCATCTTTCACCCACCAGTGGTGTGTGCAAGTATTCCTGCATTGCCATGTTGACTAGCCTGTATTGATACTCCACCAGTCTATTTCAGTGGCTCTGATCTTACATAGTCTTTTATTCCATAACCTCAGTCATGCCTTGTCAGTTCTCATATCCCACTAGTCTTGAAACTGTCTTGCAGTTTTAGGAATTGTACTCCTCTGTGGCCATAGAGTTCATACCTCTGGTCTTCCATCTGCCATAATCTATCCCTTAAGCAAATGAAACTGACATCTGGTGGTGCTTGAGTTTTGTTAACAAATACATACAACGCGCTAAAAAAAATGGTATTAAAGAATGCTGGCGATCTTGTTTTGCTCTTAGTTTCCAAGCTGAAACTAAAATTGTAAAACCACAGGGGGTCACATCAATGGTGCTAGCTGGTCTTTAAAATGTCAGCACCTTATTTTCTCTTTAAATTCAGTGCCAATGTCTCATTTTTATTCTAATAGCAACTATTGCATTCTTGTACCCTAAAAGGGAACATTATAACTTTGGCCTGGAAAGTCCTTACTTGCATGACTCCATAGATATTTCCCTTTCTTCTGTTCTTTTGATCCCTAATGCAAAAAGAACATTTCATTAAGTGACTCTCTCCCCTACCCCTTCTAATTTGACTTTGTAGAATGCCCATGCAGCTTAGAACAAGGGGGGAGGCAAGACATTGAGAAGCACAAACAGCCTGGCAAGGTGATTTTAGGGCAGTTGAGAGTGTGCAGGGCTCCATCTTCAAGTGTGTGTGTGTGTGTCTTGTGATCTTCCTATTGTGAGTGACGTTCATCACAAACTGAAACTGGAGAGCCAAGCTAAATGAAGACAAATCTAGACTAGGGTGACTTTTAGCTCTGCATTTTCAAAACGTCAGCTATCATGGTGTCTAGGCAAAGATCAGTGAAGGTGTTCTTTATGAAGGGAATATTGTGCTCATAAGGGACTCACAAATGTGCAAAGCTAATTTAATACAAGGCATCACCTGTGATCTGTTTGCCTACCACCATTCCCATATAATGGTTTGTCAGGCCAGTGAAGTCAGAGATCTTGTTACATAATAAGGCATCTGTAAAAGTCTGAGGAAACAAATATTGGCTCTTGGATGGATACTGCAGGTTAGAAAAAGCAATAAAAACATGAGTTTAATGAGTAGGTTTATCATTTGCAGACCCCAGGGGATATATTAAATTAGTATCTATTTAACACATAATAGCCATGCATTAAATAAAGTTTTTATGCTCATCAGTCATGGGATAGAGTTAGAGATATTCATGCACCCTAGCTAACACCCATGAACATTTTTTACCGGATGCTCAGTAGTTCTCCTCCCTCCAAGTCTGATCCCAGTAGCTCTATCCAAAGGGAGCATTTTTGGTGGGCTGTTACTCATGGAGTCATAAGAACATAAGATATGCCATAATGCGTCAGACCAAGGGTCCATCAAGCCCAGTATCCTGTTTCCAACAGTGGACAATCCAGGTCACACATACAGTATTCTCAAGTTCCCAAAAGGTATACAGATTCCATGTTGCTTGTCGAATGGGTAAACAGTGGATTTCCTTGGTCCTATTTAATAATTGTTTATGACTTTTCCTCCAGGAACTCATCTAAACCTCTTTTCAATCCAGCTACACTAACAGCTTTTACTACATTATCTGGTAACAAATTCCAGAGTTTGATTTTGTGTTGAGTGAAAAAATATTTTATCCGATTAGTCTTAAATGTGCTACATTGTAGCTTTATTTCATGCAGGACCGGCCCGTCCATTGTGTGATAATGTTGTTCGCACAGGGCCCCGTGCTTCAGGGAGCCCCACGCGAACACCATTATGGCACACTGGACAGCTTCAGAGGGAGCCAGGGAAGCCTGCGCGAGGCCCCGGCTCCCTCTGTACAACCACCAGCATGAAGATCCTTTTCCTTCATGCTGGCAGCTGTTTGTGTGAAGCCACGATTGCTGGAAAAGGTTAAAGGCAATGCCCTTTAACCTTTCCCAGCATTCACGGCTTCACAGAAACAGCCGCCAAGCGTGAGGGAAAAGGATCTTCATGCTGGCAGCTGTACAGAGGGAGCCGGGGCCTCGCGTGGGTTTCCACGGTTCCCTCTGAAGCCCCTCAGACAGCCGCGGGGCTGGTCGGGGGGGGGGGGGGAGGCCAAGGACTGTATGGGCTGTGATGGAGGGGAGGAAGCTGGACTGGAAATGGGCTGTGATGGGGGGGACCTGGACTGGAATTGGGCTATGGTGGGGGGAGGGGGGACTTGGATTGGAAATAGGCTGTGATTAGGGGGGCTAGGACTGCAAATGGGCTGTGATGATTGGGGAGGGACTTGGACTGGACATGGGTTGTGATGGTGGGGGGGAACTTGGACTGGAAATGGGCTGTGATGGGGGGCTAGGACTGGAAAGAGGCTGTGATGGGGGGACTTGGACTGGAAATGGGATGTGATTGGGGGGGGCTAGCACTGGAAATGGGCCAATGAAGAGCTGGAATAGGACTGGAAATGGGCTGATGGGGGCTGGAATAGGACTGGAAGTGGGCTGATGAGGGGGCTAGGATTGGAAATTGGCTGATGGGGGAGCTTGGAGTGGAAATTGGCTGATGGGGGCTGGAATAGGACTGGAAATTGGCTGATGGGGGGCTGGAATGGAACTGGAAAAGAGCATATGTGGGGCTAGGACTGGAAATGGGCTGATGAGGAGCTGGAGTAGGACTAGAAATGGGCTGATGGGGGGAGCTTGGACTGCAAATGGGTGTTGGGCTAGAATAGGACTGGAAATGGGCTGATGTGGGGGCATGCAAGAATGGGACTAGAAGGGAGCAGATGCTGGGTGGGTCTATAACTATAAGGGAGCTGATTTTGGGGGAGGACTAAAAGGGATGGGGATGGGGAATGAGAATGGAGAGGGGAAATATATTTTGTGTGGAAGAAAAGTCTATGATGGGCCAGGTATTGAGAGAGTAAGAGGGGATTGAGAATGGAAGGGTGAAATTTGAGTGGATGATAAAGGAATAAGGAAAGAAATGGGGGAAAGAGCAAAAGGGAAATGATCAGTATGTTAAAGCAAATATAGAGAGAGAATGGAAAACATCTAAAAGAGAAGAAAGGACAAATGGATAGCTCGCAGAAGACATGAAGAAACCAGAAGAAAGTGACTGGAGCAATTGCAACTGAAAAATAAAATGCCCAACCAGAAGGTAGAAAAATGCTTTTTATTTTGAATTGATTAACTGGACTATGTCTGGTCTTGGAAGTGTGTATTGCTAACATCTTTGCATTTTTGTTTAGTGCAAGAGGAAATTACTTTATAGTTTTATTTCTCCAGTGTTGTACATTTCATGTTTGGCTTTTGGGGTTCCCAGTTTAATTATTATCTTCCTACAGTCAAACCTCGGTTTTCGTATGCCCTAGTTTTCGTACGATTCAGTTTTCGTTGAATTTTTTCATCAAGATTTTGTCCCAGTTTTCGTACATTGTCCTGGTTTTCGTACAGTTGAAAATGGAGCACCATCTTTTGGCCAGAAGTGGGATTTTCTTTATTTTGATTCTCTTGCTGATTGACTGTCTTCCATATGCCAACAAGAGTCTTCAATAAAGGTAAAAGTGATGTTAAATGTTCATTTATCTATTTCGTTAGTCATTTTTATTTATTTCTCATTGTTTTCTGTATATAAAAATATAGTTATTCTCTATAAAATGTATTTTTTGTTAATATTTTTGGGTGTCTGGAACAGATTAATTGGATTTACATTATTTCTTATGGGAAATATTGTTTCAGTTTTCATACATTCGGTTTTAGTCAGACTTTTTGGAACGGATTAATCACGAAAACTGAGGTTCCATTGTATTTCTAAATTGTGATCCCTTGTTCTTTGTGTGTTGATGTTCTATGTTCTGTGTAACCAAGCTGAGGTATTCTGTTCATGTAGTTTCTGTTTGACAGTCCCACTTGTTCTCTTTCCCCCAGTGAGATGCATTGGTATTCTCTGAGATGTATTGGTTTAATATCTGCAGTGTTGCCTTTTTGATAGGTAGGGTTTGGTGCTTTGTGAGTCCTGGTAGTGCTGTTATGATAGGGTGGATCTGCTATGGATTCTAAATGGTCAGTGTTTATAGTACTTCCTAATGGGCCTGGCGGCTCTCACTGCAATATAGTAATGTAGAAATCTGTTAGTCTTTCTTTATCCAGACACTCATTAAGAGGCATGTTTACTAAAAGTGCATGTTAATATTATGCAAATATCTATGCAAATGAGACTCCTTATGCAAATGAGGCACCACAGTTAATCTCCACACATGGCCCCACACCCCCCTTGGGCCGCCCCTGATTGCATGTCCTCTAGTCTTTCTACTTTTTGAAGGAGTAAACAACATTTACCAGTTCCACTCCATTCATTATTTTATAGACCTCTGTCATATCTCCCCTCAGCCAGGTTTCCATGTTGAAGAGCCTTAACTGTTTAAGCCTTTCCTCATAGGGGCATCCTTCCATCCCCCTTAACATTTTGACCCCTCTTCTCTGTACCTTTTCTAATTCCGCTCTATCCTTTTTAAGATACTGCGACCAGAATTGCACACGATATTCAAGGTGCGGTTGCACCATGGAGTGATACAGAGGCATTATAATATCCTTTGTCTTATTCCTGATTCTTCTCCTTATGATTCCTAGCATTCTCTTTGCTTTCTTGGCCACAACTGCTCACTGGGCAGAGGGTTTCAATGTATTATCCACAATGATACCCAGATACTTTTCCTGGGTAGTGATTCCTAATTGCAACCTTGCATCATGTAACCCTAGTTTGGGTTGTTCTTCCCTAAGTGCATAGCTTTGCACTTGTCCATATTAAATTTCAACTACCATTTGGACATCCAATCTTCCAATTCTTCAAGGACCTTTTGCGATTTTCCTCAATTCTCTTTTGTTTTAACAACTTTGAATAATTTTGTGTCATCTGCAAATTTGATCACCTCACTTGTTCGCTCGTTATTCCCATTTCCAGATCATTTATCAATATGTTAAAAAGCTGTGGGTCCAGCACAGATCCCCCCCCTCCCCCCGATACATTCAGGGGGGGAGGAGAGTATTGCCATGGCAGGTTGTGCTAGTTTGCTGGCGTACACATTTGCACTGCTCCGGATGCCAACAGACACTACTGCTGGTTAAGCACATTTTATCTCTCTAAAATATTGTCTGAATAGCTATCTGTCCTTCATAGGACCACAGTCTGTTTTTCAAAGTGAGGTCTTGGGATTTGGGTCTCAATGAATTAAGTAGCATCCCTCTCTTCCCCCCAGTGAGCAATTAGGACAGTGCTTTTCAAAATTGTATCCAATATGACCCCAGATGGTACTAAATGCAAAATAGTAGACTCCTTTTTGGAGGCAAATGTGGGACACTCGTCCAGTGACTGCAGAGGGGAGGGGGGCTTAGTTTCAGGTTGTGCAATAGGGGGTGGGGGAGGGAAGGGGAGTCATTCTCTTCTCCCCATCTTTCTCATGACAGCAACAATATCACTCCCAAGCAAACTAATTCACTAGGGGGTCTATTCTGAACCACGAATAGCGGGATGGACATATCCATGTTATTCATGCAGGCTGCAGCCCCCGACTAACTTCCCCACTGGTTGTGCGAGGAAGTTAGCCGGGGATGGGGAAGAGGCGGCCTGGGGGCGGAGAGTGAGCAGGCAGTGGGCAATCACCAGCCCTGGATATACAGGGCCGATTCAAATGTTGGTCCTGTATTTCCAGGGCTGGCAAAATAGCTGGGGAAGTTATTCCACCTCCAAGGTGGAATAACTTCCCTGGATGTGTTTTTCCTTGTGGCCCAGGGCACAGAATGGGTAGGGGGGGGGCAGGATTTATTCCCTGCAGCCCGACCCTGGCCTTAGGAGGCCAGATCGGGGGTCAGGATGCTGGGAATAAACTTTTTTCTGTGGCAGCCAGCATCATGTCTTTTAAATGGAGCCGCGGTCCCATGGCGACATGACACCATGGTGCTGCGGCTCCATTTAAAAGCCTGACTGATCTAACCAGGCAGTGCCTGTACGTGCAGGCCAGGATTGAATCCCAGTCCTGGCCTGCACGTGCAGGCCTGAATTGCAATTCTGATTCCACGGGGCTAAATGTGCCCCACGGGATCAGAATTGATATCCCCTTTGTACGTCCAGCTCAGATCGGACGTACAAAGGGGATGTACGTGCGGGGCAGAATCAGGCCTTAGATAAATAGAAACAGTGATGCATTTCCCCACTGTACTATGCAAAATATAAAAATTGCAGATGTAAATTCCTAAAACTGGCATATTCTAATCAGACTGAAAAAAAATATTTTTTCTACATATCTGGCCATTTTTACCTCATCGCACTTCCCAGTCTCTGGTTTTTGCTTTTGTCTGTCTGCCTTCTCTTAACACTGTTTCCAAGGTGACCTGTCCATTTCTTATTTCTTTTCTCACCTCTTCACTTTCTCTCCTACATCTCACATTGATCTTTCAGCTTTCTTCCATTTATTTTTCTGTTTCTCTATCCTTCTGATTTCCCCTCTTCTCCTCAATTAGTCCTCAGTCTCTCCCTTTTTTACTGCATCTGCCTACAGTTTTCATCTCCCTCACCCCAGTTCTCCTATTCTCCATCTCTCGTTCGCCACCCTCTAACTCCCTCTTCTCTCCATATCCCTTGTCCAGCATTTTCCTTTCTCTTCCCTTCGCCCTGCTCCCTATCTAGTAGTTCGCCTCTCTCCCCTTTCCCATCCTCCCAGTCCAGCATTTCTCCTTACCCCTTCCTCCAGGAGTCTAGCATCTTCCCTTCCTTACCACCCTCCAGGTGTCCATCATCTCCTTTCCCATCACTATCTACCCCCCAGATATGCAGCTTCTTTGCCGCTATCTCTCTCTCTTTGCCCCCCCCTGCAATTACCAGTTGATTTCTCTCTCTCTCTGTCCTTGCCCCCACCCCTCAGCCATCACCTGATCTCTCTCTCCTTGTCCCCTCTGTGCAGCCATCACTGATTGTTTTTTCCCAGTGGTGCGCTCCTACGTCTGTTGTGCAGAGCCCCGCGTTGTTTTAACTTCCTGTTCATCATGCCTTCGGGAAAGAACCGATCGGTGATGGCTGCGTGCGAGGGGGCAAGCAAAGAGAGATCAGGTGATGGCTGCGGGGGGCATCAAAGAGAGAGAGAGAGAGAGTGGCATTTAGTAATGGCTGCGGGAGGGGCAAAGAGAGAGAGTGAGGCATCGGGTGGTAGCTGTGAGAGGGGGTGTTCACTGTGCCGATTGTGCTGGTGATAGGAGGGTAACGTTGCTGCCGCAGGCCTGGCATGACACACTGGAATTGGGAACAGGAGGCTGTCAAAGAGGTAGGAGTCAGAGACAGAGCCCTGAAATCAGGGACAAATCCCCCAGAATTGGGGACGTCTGGTAACCCTATGCTCAGATCTTCAGTGGCATCATTCTACATCTCTGAGTCACTGTGGCTGCTTGTCCTGTACAGGGGCACAGGTCCTAGAGCAGCACTTGGGAAAGTCAATTCAGCACGTGTCTTCTTATAAGCTGTCATGCTCTCACAGGCCTTCTGGCCCCCTGTCCCTTCCTCCTGCACAAGCTTCCTGTTACCATGGAAACCAATGTGAGGCGTGGGGTGCTGCAGGGCCTGTGAGAGATGAGAATTCATAGAAGGCCCTATACTGGTGCTTTCAGGACTGGTGCTGCTTTACAGGACATGTGGCATACCGACAGCAGCGGCAGCCCCAGTGACTCTATATAGCGGTAGTGACTCTCTATAGTCCTGAAGGCAGTAGATTACATTTGCTATCCCTAATTCAGGTCTGAGTAGAATAACCCAATTTATTTAGCGATATTGCTCATATCCATTTACTTTCTTTAATATTACCTCGTCACACTATATAGGCATATGTGTACTGTATATACCTTTGCGGTGTTATTCCATATTCATGAAATGCGTCCTGGAAGCATATTAATGGTGGTTCAGATTTGTAGTTCGGAGACATGAGGCATGTCTTTTCATTTCATGCTGGATGTTTTTCTTAGCAGCCGGGCTTTGTAGTAAAGGTCCTGTAGTTGGTAGCTCAACCCACTTGAAAAGCATTTGCAAAACGCACAGGTGGTCCATCCACATGGTTTCCACAGAAACTCTTGACAAAGTCTGAATGTCTGGTCCCACCGGGAAGGGACCAGAACATTGTCTTTTGAGTACCCAACCTAATCTTCCCTCGTCAGTCCCTCCCTCTCACCCACGGAGCCTTAAAGCGGAGGAATTGTTGTTTCTGACAGACCGTGGAAAATCAGATTTTTGGAGGTTTAATGCTTATTAGATCCATCTGCTCTGGGGTTTGATTCCTTTCGTGTCACCGAAAGAGAAACATTTGTCTCTTTTTACATAATGCACAGACAGATGTAAAACAGGAAAGCAGAGTGGAACATTTAGCGTCTAAAGACGGGAAAGGTGGGCAGGAGGGCCAGGAGCCGTCAAGCAAACAGCTCTGCTTGAGAAACAAATAAATACAAAACAGCAAGCACAAGAACACCACAGGTCGCTTCCTCATGAATATCTGCCATCTAGAATCTGAACATGGAAAGAAATGATTTAGAGATGGAAGTGTGTGGAATCTGAAGCATAAGATTTTGGAGCAATCCGTACAAGCTGTTAAAATGTAGAGTGGAAACCTGTTAAGAGTTTCATGGGGTTTGTCAGCTTTAACAGAATAAAAGCGCCAAGAGAGATAATGAATTCGTGAAGATGAAATGGTGGTCTTGGATGGAGTAGCAGATTCAGTGCTTTGGTATTTTAGAACTGCCTTCAGTATCGCTCCCAAGAGTCGAGGGAGAATTATTCATATCTGAACAGCACAAAGCTGGCATTTCAACTGAAAAACCAGATAAAAGGAAAAGCATTCTGCATGCTCTCATTCAGTGCTCCCTGTCTCCTGGGAGTGGAAGCTTTGCTCGTGGCCTGCAGTTCTGGAATTTGGAACTGGAATTAGACAAATTTATGGAGAATCAATCAATTGTAGACTGCTCAACGTAAGCCAGCGCTGTCACATTGGGTTTACTGTGTCCGTAAGTCATGACACCTGCAAACCAAAGGGTAATGGGAAGTGGATCGTGTTACAACACTCTGGTTCTTATGGTCTTATGAGCACCCCACTGCTTACCTTGTCTCAAACTCAGTTTAAGAATTCGCATGTTCCTGTAGATGTTTTCGGCATTTTTTGTGAGAATCTTTAATGGAGGGTAACATACACATTGTCCATGTGCTTTGCAGCAGAATTTTTACTACAGGATGATGCGTTAGCTTTGTTCTTTCACTTTGGAAAATTGTATGTACATAGGGATAATTCTATAAAGGGTGCATGGAAAGTCATGCACTAGCAATGCACAGAAGCTCCTATTCGAAAGGACGTAGCATGTGAATGGGCACTTGTGTGGGAGCTATAGGCAGTCACTATTCTGTAAATCCTATTTGTGTGTACTTTCAGTTTGGAACTGAGTGTAGGTGGGGTCTAAATGTACGCATGTAAATTATAAAATATGAGGGGGGCTGATATGTCTCTGGCCTTGTAACGAAAAGGTATTAAATAAAATGAAACTGCAGAGAGATCATTCAGACCTCTGGAACTGAAGTGTGCCTTCTGCTTTCTGTTTTGTTACAAGGCTAGAGACTTATCAGCCCCCCCCCCCCCTTGTATGACTTACACGTTAATGACCAATCTAGGTGTGGGCATTTACTGCTGTGACTAGGTTAAAGCATATCTGTATGCCCCTGTACGATAAAGTATGTGCGTACTTCACAGAATGGGCTCTACATTCACACATGTCAATGTGCATTAACTGTGCAGGAGATTATAGAATTGCCCTCCTAAAGCTGCTTTAAATGCACTGAAATATTTTTACATGCATTAATCAAATCTTGCATGCGCTTATTTCAGACTGAAACAAAATTTGTCATAAAATTGGCCAAAAAAATGAGCAGTGATCCAAGAATGATCCAAGAATGAATTTAAAATGTCTCCCATGCAAATCTGTAGATGTGGAGGCCAATTCCACACCCTGCATGCCCGGGCCATCCGGACGTACAGAAAATGAATGCGGCTGAGTTTTATGGTAACAGAATCAGGACAATTGAATGGGTCGGCGTGCACAGCTATTCTGTGCCAGTCCACGTCCAAGTGCCTGCCCGACTCCACTGCACATTGCTTCTGCTGGAGTGCTGGTGCTATGGCATTCCATTACTATGGCACCGGGGCACCCAGCAGGAGCAAGCAGGGCCTGACAGCAGTCCTGATCTTCTTTCTCTGCCACCTGACCCTCGGCGGGGACAGCAAAGGCCAGGATTGGATGGCGGGGGCCTACCCACAGCTGCTTCATGACTTTGGGGGGGTCTGCATGTCCCGATCGCTGCCGCCCCTTGGACTTATTCTACCTCCGAGATCAGAATAGGCCCTGTATGTCCAGGTGCTGCGGCCCACACACTTTCTGTTCACTCTCCACCTCCATACTGCCCCCTCACGCCCCCATCCAGCACTCCCCACACAATCCCTCTGTATGTGCGGGAAGGCTGGACACGGAATAGCGTGCCAAGCCTGTTTGGGGGTTGGACATCCATCCCGGATGTCCAGCCCTGCTATTCGGGAGTCAGAATTGGGCCCATAGTGTGCTTTAAGGAGGGAAGTAGGATGGCCCCTTCCTATCTCACTTTATTCTCTCAGTTCCTTCAGTTGATTAATATTCCTTAAAAAAATGTTGTGTGTACTAAATTGATTTAATGTGCATGAATCAACTTTGTGCAGCCTAATTTGTCAGTGTGTGCGCGTTAAACAAATTTAGCATGCACAAAAATATTTCCTATAAAAATGAACGTGTGACACTAACTTAAAAGCACCCAAAAATTGGGAAAAATACACGAAGGCAATTCAACCCAATCAAAATCCTTTTGCTTGTACACATTCCAATCTCCTTTTAACTGTTATTCATTCACAGACTTTCAAAAATAGCACACTTTATTTTTGTTCACCTTGGAGGGAATAATGAAAGCACAGCTCCAGGAAAGATTATTCAGAATGGCAAAGACTATATACTTCCTCGTGGTATATGCTTATTTTCTTTGAACCTTTCTTGATTAACTGGTGAACTTTAAAGAGACTGGATCTCAGCCCCTAAATAAAACTAACAGCAGTAATCATTTGGTGTTCTATAGCACCAAGCTGCATGTAAATGTGTTTTACAGTTTGGTGTTTCACAGGTTGAAGCACAGCTATCTTTGAACTGGATGTCCTGTTGTCCAGACTGCGTGCAATGTTCTGGCGAAGCTACATGGGAGTCTTCCACCTGCACTGCTGCCAGTAGGGTAGACTGTTCAACTTAAGCCAGTGATATCACGTTTTTAGTGACGAGGAGCAGGCACTCTTTGAATCTTGAGTAAAATGCTTTCCATGATATGCCTGCTCCTTGCCACTAAAAACACAATATCGCAGTACCTTCCCCCTACTGGCAGCAGCGTGGATAGAGGACTCTTACGTAGCTTAGCAGGAACATTGACTGTGTGAAAGTTTCCAAAGGAGAAAGGGAAGAGGACATTTACTATCATGTAAACTAAGGCACTAATGACCTCTCTCTTAGATATTCAAGCAGCATTCGACGCGGCATCACACAACCTACTGATCAAACGTCTACAAGAACTTGGAACCTTGGCTTCATCCCCATTTAAACTAGCACAAGGAGTACC
Source organism: Ichthyophis bannanicus (assembly GCA_033557465.1). NCBI lineage: Eukaryota > Metazoa > Chordata > Amphibia > Gymnophiona > Ichthyophiidae > Ichthyophis > Ichthyophis bannanicus. The sequence continues at coordinate 602,923,829 of CM066034.1, forward strand.
ATAAGGATCAGCACTTTCCTCCCTCTCATTCAACATTTACCTCCCTCTTATTCAACATTTACACTCTGCGACATCATGCAAGCACACAACATGTTATACCACATCTGCGTTGATGATGTCATGATCTACATGCCATTCATCACAACAAAATCCTGCTACACCCTATAATAAATTGTTTCAAAACAATAACCAATTGGTTAACGCAACATAATCTCCAAATCAACACAAAAAAACCAGAAGTACTATTCATAACAAGAGATGAAAACTGCTCCCCACCGGCAAGTGTAAAAATCGACAATATGTAGCTAGAAGTTAAAGCAGAGTTAAAATACCTAGGAGTAACAATCAATCAACGTCTTACCCTATAAACACATATAAACACTACCACCATAATGTGATCTATCAAAAAATAAGAACGCTCCAACACCGACGGCTCATGCTTGAACCCCACAACTTCAGAGCAATTTACCCTTTCTGTGGGAACGTCTAGCTTCTGCGGTTGCAGAATCGGGTACACTTTGGGCCCGTCCATTTTTCGGACACCTGGATGGCCCAGACATGCCCCGATTAGAATTGGCCTGCTAATGTATATATACCTTTTTCTTCCAGGGTTAAATATTATTGCATTTTGTTCCCAGTTCTATGTAAAGTTAACTGAAATTGTTTTATGTAAAGTTAATTTAAATTGTTCCTTGTAAACCGTATTGACCTTCGGAAATATGGTATATAAAACCTGCTAAATACATAAATAAGGCTCAGGGGAATCAAATAATATTCATGCACACATGATTTGAGTTTGTGTCAGGACTTCTCACAGCTTATAGCATGGTTCCTGTAGGATTTTCTCTATAATGTATGGAATGTAGTGTCTTTGCATGTTAAGCTTTTAATCCTCTGCTATCATTTATTATTAAGGGGTAAACAAGGACTGTGATCTTGAAGTGTAGAACAGCCAGAAGCGTGGCTGTTAGCACCCTACTCATTGCACCCACTTTTGATGTCAGCTGTATAAGTACTAGGTAAAAGTCAGGGTTTGACAATAAAACGAAAGATGTACATTTCTTGTCAGTTCAGTAGCCCAGGGAAGGATGAAAATAGAACAAGTAGGACGCACATGTAAGCACCCTGTTACTTTTCTGAGATTTGCAGCAAAGCTGTCCAGGCATACCAGTCACTTAATCCCTCTTACAGTGCTTCTGTGTGGAAGAGAGCAGAGTAAATGGAGCTCAATAACATCAGAAACAGTGCTCATTGATGCCGGGCATGATGAGGCATCTATTTTTCTTTATGAAATGTTAGTATATTTGGCAGAGAATGCACCTTGAATGTGGGTGCAATCTCTTATACCTGCGTGCGAGCAGGTGTCAAGGTTCACATGTACTTTACGCATGTACACATGTAAAAAAATATATTTTATAATCTACATGCACATGCACAAGATATTTTATAATCTACATGCACATCCCACTAGAGGACAGCAACCTTGGGCTGGAAGGACTGGGGTTTCTAGTCCCACAGGTACTCCTTGTGGTCTTGGGCAAGCCACTTAACCCTCCATAGCCCATGTTCCCTGTAAAATAGTTATCTCCAAGTTATAATGCCCTGTTCAATGTAATTTCAGTTTGTTCAATGTAAACCACACTGATGCAGAATAGCGCGGTATATAAGAGAATAAATAAATAAATGTGAAAACTCTGCCTGCGCTCCTCCCAGATTACACCCTTGGTGATACCTACTGGCAATTTACGCGCCTTCATGCCAAAGTGCATATTTTTACGTGGGGCAGTATTTTATAAAAGGTCATTTATGTACAGGAATTACTTTATAAAATTACTTTATAAAATTACCTCCATGGCCACCAATATGTCTTTGTAAAATAGTAGCACAAATCCTGAAGAAATCACTGCTAGATTTCTGCTACGTGTATAAGTCGCTTCATGGTGCAACCACACTTTGAATATTGTGTGCATTTCTGGTTGCCTCCTCTCAAAAAGATATAGTGGAAGTAGAAAAGGTACAGAAAAGAGTGAATAGAATGATAAAGGGGGTGGAATGACTTCTCTATAAGGAAAGGCTAAAGAGATTAGGGCTTCTCAGCTTGGAGAAGAGACAGCCAAAAGGAGATATGATAGAGATCTATAAAATCCTGAGTGGAATGGAACAGGTAAATGCAAACTGATTGTTAATTCTTTCAAAAAGTACAAAGACTAGGGGACACACTATGCAGTTTAAAATAGGACATTTAAAGCAAATAGGAGTAAATATGTTTTCTCTCAGAGCATACTTAAGCTTTGGAACTCTGCCTCAGAGGATGAGGTGAACGTCCATAAACCATTATTAAGTTGACTTGGGGAAAACCGCTGCTTATCCCTGGGGATAAGTAGCATGGACCTGGCTACCTTTTGGATATGTAAGGTACTTGTGACCTGGATTGGCCATCTTTGGAAACAGGATACTGTTTTTAATGGACATTTGGGCTGATCCAGTATGGCAATTCTTATGTTCTTAAAGTCACATATGAGTGCATTCAAAAAGTATCGAGACTTGTACATTAACACAAGAAGTATTAGACTGACAGTTATTGCTCTCAGTCTCCTTCAAAGTAGTCGCCTTCTGATAAAACACACTTCCTCCAACTTTCCTGCCACAGCTGGAAACAATTTTGAAATGCCTCTTTCATTATGCTGTGAAGTTGATGTGTTGAGTTTAGCTTAATGGTCTCCAAGTCGTAGAATCTCCTTCTTTTCCTTGGTAATTTCAGTTTTTGAAACAAAAAAAGTCAGAGGGTGCGAGGTCAGGTGAGTACGGAGGCTGATGGATTTGCTGGACAAGATGTGATGCTCAAGCTGGGGCATTATCAAGATGAAGCAATGATTGATCATTCTTATGCAACTCTGGCCTCTTACGACAAACTGCATCTCTCAAATGAGTCAGAACTTGGAAATAGTACTCCTTATTGATGGTTTGGCTTTTTGGAGCATACTCATGGTGAACAATTCCCTAGTAATAAAAAAAAAATGTGAGCATGACCTTGACATTGCTCCTCACATGACGAGTCTGGGAGAGTTTGGAGTCTTCCATTTTGAGGATTGAGCCTTAGTTTCCGGGTCATAACCATAAACCCATGATTCATCACCAGTAATAATCTTTTTGATGAAATCTGATTCATTTTCAATACATTCTAACAACTCCCTGGCTGCAGACAGTCTATCTTCTTTTTGGTCAGGGGACAGGAGTTTCCACACTAATTTTGCAGACACATGTCATATCCCCAAATCGACAGTAAGAATGGACTGTAACAACCCGAAACTGATGTCCATGTCCTCAGCAAGCTCCCTGATAGTTGATGATTTGAGCATATTGCGGCACGCACTGCTTCAACTTTGTCTTCATTCCTGCTCTTGGATGGCCTTCCATAAATTTGTCACTGTTAACACTTTGGCCACGCTCTTGGAAATATTTGTACCAGTCATAAACTCCAGCACAACTCATGTATTCATCACCATACACTTGCTGTAACTTGTCGTAAGTCTCTTTGCAGAAATCTCCAAGTTTCTGGCAGAATTTAATGCAAATTTGCTGTTCAATTTTTTTCATTCATCGTAAATCTGATGAACTGCTTTTACATGATATCAAACATTACATGATTTTAAAAAATACATGTGTGCTGCTGCCATGCTACACTCTGTACCTGCTTTTTGATCACGCCTCATACAAGGATGCAACTAATTGCGCTGTGCATATTTTTATGCATGATCTAATCTTATATGAGACCTTTTATGAGTGTATACTGCCCTATACAGTGAGGGTCAATAAACAAGCTGTAGGTGATGCCCTTTATATTGGACCAAATATATCTGAGAAACTTTCCAAAATTATCTTCTCTTTATTAGGTCAGTGAAGAAACAATGCAGTCACACAGGGTTTAAATAGTACAGAGTCCTCCAGGCTATAGACTGAGGGAGGAGTGGCCTAGTGGTTGGGGCAAGGTACTACAGGCCGGCAGGTCGGTGGTTCAAATCCCACTAGAGGACAGCAACCTTGGACCGGAAGGACTGGGGTTTCTAGTCCCGCAGGTGCTCCTTGTGGTCTTGGGCAAGCCACTTAACCCTCCATTGCCCATGTTCCCTGTAAGTATTAGTGTATGTGTCTCAAATCCCCTCATGTTAAATGTATCCCCCAACCGCTTTGACCCGGTGAAAAGCGGGATATAAATGCAGCTAAATAAATGCAGCTAAATGCAGCTAAATAGGTGGCATATGCCATTATAATTGAGTGAAAGGAGAGGATGGGTGCAAGGGTCTCCAGAGATGCTGTCTCACTCATTAGAAGTGTGTCATGTTCTCTCACACTCTCTGAACCTCTTCTCTCATCCATTAGAACCTTGGTGCTGGTGCACTGATCCCAATCGCTACCTTCATGAGAAGCAAACCTAAGAAAGGAAAAGCCATGGCCAAGCCTGGCCCCAGAGATGGTTCAAGGTGTCGGCATCTTAGGCAAAACTTAAGCCTTACACCGCTTGACTGTCAGAATCCATTGTTTAGCTTTGAATGCCTAGCTATTTGCCAGCCCACAGAAGCTGCTACCCTAGGTGACCGCCTAGTTTACTTAGTGGTTGGCCATGGTCATCTCAGTAGGAAGAAATCTGCATATCTTCTTGCATGCTGCCTCCCTCTGTACTATCTCCTTTCCCTGCACCTACAAGTATATGTGCTGTGAACCCTGTGTGCATACTTTCAACCACTGAATGGAGGTCAGTTTTAAGAGCAGAGACTTACCCACATATCTGCTTTGGTACCAGGGCAAATTTCTTTGGAAATTATCCTCATATTGCCTTCTCTCCTGTCTATACTCTTTCAGAGGCTCCAAAGAAAGACTGTTATTTTAAAACATATTTTGGAACTATTTAATGCCAACTCTATTGGAATACTTAAGTTGTATTATATTTTTCCTTGAGCTCTTACGACCAGTGAGTCCGAGAAGGCCCAGGCTGTGATGGATTCTTCCACTAGTCTGGATGTCACTTCGAGTGGTGAGGTATCCACCAGGGCTACTCTTCAGGTCTCTCTGGCTGTAGAAGCAGATAGTTAATATTTTGAAAATATATTTTCCTGAAGCAAGATGCTCTTCTCTGTGGACAAAGATCTGCTTTATTCCCAGATGTTTCTAAGGCCACCAAGTTATGAAGAACATTGTTTTTACAATTTAAGCCTTGGGTTTTAGCCTCGGAGGCAACATTTTTCTTACGTTTTCCATGTAAATGTCTGGTAACATATCAGGGTATTAGATATGTTTTGTGATCTCTCTCATCTGAAACATTTTTTGCATGCTAAGTAGGAGTAGAAAAAAATAGTGAGTACCAAGCAGAGTAGAGGAGTAGCTTAACACCCAAGAAAGCCATGGTTCAAATCCCATTGCTGCTCCTTGTGATTTTGGGCAATTCACTTAACCCTCCATTGCCTCAGGTTCAAATTCAGATTGTAAGCTCTCTGGTAACAGGGAAATGCCTACTGTACCTGAATTTAACTGACCTTGAACTCCTGAGAAAGTTGTAATCTAAATCCAAGTCCCTATTTCTTTCATTGTTATATTATTTTTGTTTTTGCTTTGGAGTTGACTCTTGACATAGATTTGCTATAATTACTCTAGCTTACTAGATGCTGTCTCTTCCCCTTCTCCGTAACGTGTGATATGAATATTATTTTGTTACTATTTTGATATTATTTTCCAGAAATTCAAAGCACAATTAAAAACCCACTTATTTTGCCAAGCCTTTAACCTCCCACTTACCAACTCGCGCTAGTTCCCTGTTTGTCTACCGTTTCTGTTGTTCTTCTCTGGCTGATATATTTACTGTTCTATCCTGTTAGTCATTGGCGTTCCTTTTCCAATTTCCTAGCTCCTCAGCATTGCTATTGATATTGTAAATCGCCCTGAGGCCACGGCCTAGGCGGTATATCAAGTGTGAAATAAAGATAGTGATGCTTGTTTTCTTTATTCCGTTTTTACCTTATGGAAATGGATGGATTAGAAATAAAAGAAAAGTTAATATTATTTTATGCTGCTTTTTTTCATTTGCTAAACAATGTTCTACTTAAATATTTCTAGATTTATACCCTGGACACACCATCTGAAAAATCTCACTCTTTATGTTTATTACATTTGATTAGCCACCCTTAACATATGCAGCAGGATTGTATACAATAAAAAATATAAGGTAATATGAAAGAGGAAATGAATGCCATATTTTGACAGGAAGCCGTCAGTCTCACTCTTGAGGTGGTACATCTCACTCTTTGGGATGGTCCACTCTTGCCTATGATAGCAAAACATTACAATTCAGATGGCCTTTATCTGATAATGGATGAAAGAGTCAATGTCCTTATTAAGTCCATTTTTACTTGTTTAAAAGCATTTGATCATCTTAATTTAAAAAGTTTTGCATTCTTGTGTGGTTCTGAAATTCCCTCCAAATACTTGGAAGACTACCAAAAGGGACTGCTACTGCTGGAGAGAGTTCTGCACTTGTATTTACTTTTGGGAAATTCTCTAAATCTTGAGGAAAAGAGAATTGTTTGGATTAAAAGCTGATTAATCTGTGTAATTTAGAATCCAGTGTATTTGTTAACCCAGTTAGGGCCTAGTATCAGAAGATAGCTTTTAGTTTTAAATTTAAAACTCAGCAGGTAGCTTTTAGTTTATATTTAAAAATCAGCCAGGGCCTAGTATAAGCAAGTAGCTTGTAGTTTAAAGTTAAAACTCAGCCAGGGACTACTATCAGTGGGTAGTTTTTAGTTTAAATTTAAAAATAAGCCAGGGCCTAGTATCAGCAGATAGCTTTAATTTAAATCAAATCAAAATATAGCATAAAAGAAGGAATATGAATAAATTGTTTCTAGAGACCCTTACAAAGAGGCCTTCCAGATAGAGAGCAAGAGACCTGTGAAATTGTTTCAAATAGTGTTAAAGCCAAATGACAGATAAAAGGGGCAATTTGAAAGGCTCCATCCATCAAAGCAAGGGCAGCTTTTACTAAGTGTTAATTCCCTCCCTCCCACCCTGACTCCAAACCACTACTCCAGGCATAATCTTAGCTTTATAGGTTCTTAGACCTATTAAAGAGAGAGGGGTATTCACATTCACTTTCAGATGCAGCTTGTTATCCTCACCAGGAATAGATTAATTAAGGCCCTGAAATTAATTAATATTAAGGTGAACAAAGTCCCTGAAACTTATTTTGTATAGTTGTATCACTTCAAGTATAGCTAGTTACTTCAAACAATATAAATAGATAAACAAACAAAACCTTACAACTAAGATGCAGACAGCAGTCCAGCAGAGAGATGGAGGTGAGGTTATCCAGTCTTGCACTGTGTCACATATACGATTTTCTCCCGTTGGTGAGGGGTCATACATGTGCACTAGGTGCAAGAAGCTCTTTGCCCTCAGAGAATGAATGAGATCTTTGGAGGCTAGAGTAGCATACTTGGAGGACATAAGGAAGTCAGAGAGGTACATAGATGAGATCTACAGGGACATAGTACTGAAGTCCCACTTCCAGTCTGGCAACCTCTCAGTTTTCCACCACGTGAAACGAAAGCATCACCTTGGTGAGGCAGGAAGTAATCCTGTAGCTAGGACCTGTCCACCAAGAGATGTAAAACCCTCTCACACCTAGGTGGTTTCTCCAGGGCCATGTGCTCATGAGGGAAGGGATAGGATGGTGTAACCTTTCACCGCTTCCTACATTCGGTTACTCTCCTGTTGGTCCTGGGTCCACTTCGCAGAGGCAGTAGGGTTTGTAGCACAACAAGACAACCAAACTAGTGTGGTTTAAAAGGAAGGTTTTTATATAGAAATAGGCTTATTACATAGGTACAGAACAGAGGTATAAGGTTGTTACAGGGCTGCTTCAGTGTATACGAATGACTCTGTGTGTGGGTGCATGTGTGTGTGAGAGAGAGGGGGGGGGGAAGAAGTGTGTGTCAGAGCCTCATAGTAAGAAGTGTCCGATGAATAGGGAGAGAGATAGAGAACAAGGGGGGGGGTAAAGAGAAGTGTGTGTCAGAGCCTCATAGTAAGAAGCGTCCGATGAATAGGGAGAGAGATAGAGAACAAGGGGGGAAGGGGTAAAGAGAAGTGTGTGTCAGAGCCTCATAGTAAGAAGTGTCCAATGAATAGGGAGAGAGAGATAGAGAACAAGGGGGGGGGTAAAGAGAAGTGTGTGTCAGAGCCTCATAGTAAGAAGTGTCCGATGAATAGGGAGAGAGCTAGAGAACAAGGGGGGGGGGGTAAAGAGAAGTGTATGTCAGAGCCTCATAGTAAGAAGTGTCCGATGAATAGGGAAAGAGAGAGAGATTTTTGTCCTTCTCTGTATTTATAGTGAAATTCTCCAGCACTTCCCTTTGTCATGCTTTGGTCTGTTTGAGGTCTGTTATCACTTGATTAGCAAAGAGGGGCTGTTGTCTTGCAGACTAATCTCATCAGGCATACTAAGCCCATCAAGTCAAGGAGGGGCTGTTGTCCTATCTGACATCACCAGGGGGTCAGAGCTGCAGGCCAAGGTCTGGGAAAAGCCACGACACCTATGCTAGGCATAATGTCATGCTGATGTATGCTGACATCTCCCACAACTTTTTTTTTGGGGGGGGAAATGGTGGAAGCAAACCTGTGGTACTTGTCCCAGCTGCAATTACTATATACATGATAGTAGGCAGCTTGTCTAATACCTCCTGTATTAAATACCTTGCTATGTCCAGCAGGTCCCCTGTCCTGCACAGTACTGTCTCTAGTGTTCTAGAGATAAGCAAGTCCCATTATGAGTCCATATCTCATGTCTTAGGTAGGGCAGTCACTACTGGGTGGGAAAACCCAATATGCCACCTCTGACTTGTCCTCTCCAAGGTGTGTGTGTCCTCTGTATCCTTTGTCTGTGTTTTTTGTGTATTGAGAGTATCCCTCAGCTTGCCACTTCTGTGCTTCTGATACTGTTATGACCTGCGAGGGCTGGGTCTTCCAAACAGACCCAATTCTGAGCATTAAAATATCAAAAGGGGTTGCTTTAGGGTCTTCAGAAAATAACCAAAGGTGTTTTGTAATCTCAGGGGATAGTAATTCTAATAAAAATGCCTTATGCATACTCTCCCCATAATCTTCTACATTGGGCCAGGACTCCTGCTCATTAAGAACTGCATTTAAAATCCAGGCTCTATATGCAAACTGTTCCAGTGTATCATTTGGTAGAGGTGAAATAATTTTAAATACTTGCATTGGGGAACAGTGAAATAGTTTCTCAATACCCCTTTTAACCAACTGGTATGGGTGAGTGAGAGAGCCAGATTTATAATAGTGTGGCCCCTGAGCCAGATGCATAAGTCTATCAAAGTCTGATTGTTTCCTTCTGTATTTCCCTAGACCCCAGTGAATCAGAATATCAGTGGCCCATTTGCACCATTCATTTACATTAAAAGGCATAGGGCCAGCTTTCTCAACTATCCTTTCAATGTCCCTATCTTTTAATGAGTCCTGCAGCATCACTTTAACTGGTGCTCTGAGTTCGGTACTGGGTGCTGAGTCTGAGTCGTCAGAATTATCCTCCTGACACAGGTCCTGGTTATTGCTGTGTTCAGCTGAGATAAACTATTAGGATTTTCTTCCTCTGTGCTGTCTGATTCATCTTTATTTTTTCCATTCCTAAGCCCTGCTATACATACTTCTGTGTTCTTTTGTTTATTGGGTGTGTCATAGGCAGGGGGGGCTGAGGGAGAAATGGTTGTTGGCCAGGGCTTATATTTCTTTTGTCTTTCAGAGGCCAATTCATCCTTAACGTGCCTCAGTTCAAGTTTAAGTGCTTCTAATTGCTCACTAACAGTTATAAAGGAGTTTGTGGCTTGTATCACCTGAGCACGTTGCATGGAAATGCAAATGTGTGCCTCCTCCAGCTCTTTGTTTAATTGTGTACACTGAGTAGTGTGACATAGCGAGTCCTTTTAGTCAGGGAGAAACTCCCAAACATCAGCAAAAAAGTGCAGGGCTGCAACGTAAACAACAGCACATGGCTGGTTGTCAGGGAAACCAAGCCCCAGAGAGAGAAACAGGCCCCTGCTATCAGTTCAGCAGAGAGTCACGAGGTAATTATGAACACCTGCTAAGGGGTGGAGTCAGGCTTGACCCGAGGAAGCTGACTCATAAGGAGGCCCCAGTTAACACAGAGGGCAGAGCAGGAAACACGGAGAGAAAGGCAGAGAAGAGAGCTGAGAGCAGAACAGAGAAGGAAGAGAGAGACGGAGACGAGGAAAGGTCAGAGGCTCTGTGTGAGAGGTACAGCAGGAGCAGACCTTGTCAGTGGAAGTCCTCTCTTGGTTCTGAACAGGAGAAAAGGCCAGGAAGGCCATTGAATTATACTCTGCACAAGTCAGGTTGGGAACCGACAGCAATTTACAAACCTCAGAGAAAACCTGATACAGCCAGAGTAAAAGGTAGGCCCAAGGGCTGGAAGTACAATAACTACTGGGGGTTTATTGCCCAGGAGAGTTGGGGCTACGGTACAGAGGACTGTAATGAGAATGGTTATTTAGAGCTGTACCAAACCCAAGTGCTAATCCCAAGGCCTAGCGTAGGAACGGGCGTGGCTCCAGAAAGAAAGGAGCAAACAATTCCTGCCTCAGAAAGGAGGGCAGGGGAATTGAACTCTCTTTTGTAAATAATTCGTCAGAAGCAATGGACTGTACGATTTCTATGGCAGAGGGAATAATATCTCTGTGTTAATGTTTGATGCTGAAGGAAGCTGCTTTATTTTTGTCCTTTTGTCTGCCAAGAGTGCAAGAATTTGTTACCTTTTATCCTGGTGAAATCCACCCCGGGAGGGGAATAAATCCCTTTTTGCTTTACCAACTTGAGTCACACTACTCTTCATTGAGCTATCAAAGGAAATACATTTCCCTACATGCAGTTCTACAGGAAATAGTAAACCTCAGTTCAAGAAGAAAACTTAACCTCCTTAAGCCCTACCTACCTACGGGTACTGGCAAGGGGGGAACATCACAAATGGCGTAGTAGTACGGATTTTTACCCGGATTGAAGGACACCTGGAGGGACAAGAGCCCAGCAGTAGCAACTGGCTGATATCCAGAGACAGGAGGTTCCAGCGCACGACTGACTACCGGTCAGGAAAGGAGCTACTTTTCTCAGTGCCTGATTCTGCACTGAGCTCAGGTAATTGTAGCTGGGCATAAGTGCAGAGGGATAACTGGAGAAAAGGTAGTGCACAGCAGCAGTGCACAGGGTTAAAAAAAAAAAAAAAAGGAGAATTTTTTTTTTTTGTGTTTTGGGCCACACTTGGGTCTTGTTTGTGTGTGTTTTCCCAGGTACCTGAAAAGCTGAAATGGAGCCACAGGAAATGCTAAGATGGATGTCTTTGCAGTGGGACAAACAGTTGGAAATGACTCGTCGAGTCCAGGACCAAGCCATGGCTGCCATTCAGGAACAGCAGAAGCCAATGAGGGAGCTCATGGAACTGTTAGTAAAGCAGCAGCAAGAGCCAGCAAAAGACTTACCTGAGTATACCCGTGGGGTAGGACTACCTGGTAGAGATTTCTTTATGCTGGGACAGCTGTCCCCTACAGATAATGTTGACGATTATGTGGACGCCTTTGAACGTCTTGCAGAGGCCATAAAGCTGCCTAGGGAGCAGTGGGCCGTAAGGTTTGCCATGTCTCTATCCGGCCAAGCCTTGTCAGCCTATAAGTCGATGCCTGCTACCTTAGCAACTGACTATGAGGCAATTAAAAGTGTTGTGAGGGATAGGCTCGGGCTGACCCCTTCATTCTATAGGCGCCAATTTAGGGAGGCCAAGTTGAGGCCCGGAGAAACCCCTAAAGCCCTATACTATAGGATGAAAGGTTTAGCCTGGAAGTGGGTAAAACCAGAGCAGAGAACTGTTGAATCCATAATGGATGAGCTGATACTGGAACAGTATTTAGAAGCTGTGCCAGCAGAAATAAAAACCTTCCTCATGTTACAAGATTGTAAGACCTCGGAGGAAGCGGCTAGCATGACGGAGCGATATTTTGAGGCTGAGTTTGCCAAAGCCCCAAAATTAAGTGTTCCGGGTGCAGCAAAGGTTGGTGATAGAGACAGAAATGTAAAGAGTAAACTGCCTTATGAAAATGTATGTGTTTCCAATATGAGAGGAAAATGTTTTAAATGCGGGAACTCTGGTCATTTTCAAAGGGACTGTGATTCTCGTAAAGCATTGATGGCTGGTATAGAGAAGAAAGTCCAGTCAGGGTTGTTTACTCCCGGTGCAGGTGGAGGGTGTTAGGGCCCAGGCACTGCTCGACTCTGGTGCGGAACAGAGCCTGGTCTCCCAACGGCTCTGGGAGGCCATACAAGCCCAGTCAGCATCAGGTCAAGCAGTAGGCCAAGTGAGAGTGCAGTGTGTGCACGGGTCTGCCTCCTACTATCCGGTATATAACCTTACCATAGAAGGGTTAGCGTCACGAAGGAAGGTGAAAGTGGCAATTGTACCCCAGCTATTACATGATGTCATTCTAGGTAATGATTGGCCCCTATTTTCTCAGGGAATGGGGAGGGGTGCAGGAGAAAGGACAGGGTATGTCTCCACCCGGTCCCAGGTAAGAACTCCTCAGGATAGGGACCCTGATGAAGAAGTGGCGGGTCCATCCCGAGATAGGGAGAATTCCCCTGAGCCTGAGAGGGAGAAAGGGGAGGAAATGTCAGACCCATTGCCCGCACAAACGGACCTTTTCGGCGCCCCATCTCAGAGGGGGAGGAAAGGAAAGGAAATAAGGAAACTGGAAAGGCACCGCAGAACCCATGGAAGGGCAGGGTTGGAAGCCGGGGAGGGGCTACCCTGGGTACCCGCGGAATTAGTGAGAAAATTCCCTTCCTTCCCGGGGGAACAGAAAGCGGATCCCGCTTTAAAACGGGCCTTTGCCTATGCTCAGGAAAAAAGAGATACACTGCCCCGATTCCTCTTAGATAATGGTATTTTATATAGGGAGAGCAACAACCCACATACAGGGGAAGTAAGGAAGCAACTAGTTGTACCAACCACGTTCAAGGCCATTGTATTGAGACTTGCCCATGACCACCCAGTGGGGGCCCATAAAGGAATCCAGGGAACATTGGACCAGGTCCTGGCCCGATTTTATTGGCCGGGGGTCTTCAGGGAAACTTCCCGCTATTGCGAAGCCTGCCCCGCTTGCCAACGGGTTAGTGCATCCAAACCTAAAGTAGTGCCAATGATACCCACACCGGCCATATCCACACCAATACGTAGAATGGCCATGGATATTATTGGGCCACTGGATAGGACTCCCCGGGGGTTTCAGTACGTGTTGGTGATCATGGATCAGGCAACACGCTTCCCATGGGCCATTCTTCTCAGGAGCACCTCGGCCAGAACAATAGCACTGGAGCTTATTAAACTGTTCTGCGAGGTTGGCTTCCCACAGGAGATGATAACTGATCAAGGAAGCAATTTTATGTCGAGGTACCTAGCCACCGTGTGGGATGCCTTCGGCATCCACCATGTACGTACGGCGGCATACCACCCCCAGGCCAATGGCATGGTCGAGAGAATGAATCAAACCATTAAGCGAATGCTTAGGCGAGGTTTAGACGGACAGACATCTGAATGGGATACGCTCTTACCTTTTGTAATGTATGCCTGTAGAGAGCGCGTACAGGCGTCTCTAGGGGCGTCCCCCTACGAACTGCTATTCGGTAGGGCCCCCAGAGGAGTTCGACATATTGCGGGAGCAATGGGTAGAGCCCGACAGGGAAGAGATAGAGGTACCCCAGTTCCTGAGAAACCTTAGGAGTCATTTGGAAAGAACGTCTCAAATTTCCCTGGATAATTTACAGGCCAGCCAGAAGAGACAAAAGAAGTATTATGATAGGGGGACGAAGCCTCGCCAATTGGCAGAGAGAGATAAAGTAATCATTATGGTAGCCGAGGTGGGACCCAAATTCGACGCAAGATGGAAGGGACTCTGCACAATAGTGAAGAGGGTAGGTCCTGTGTCATAACTTGTAGAAAACAGTAAGGGTCGGCGCCAAACCTACCATATAAATGTTTTAAAACCCTGGAAGGAAAGGGCGGTTACTGTAGAGTTGGCCAAAACAGAACCCCATAAGAGCCCAATAGGACGGATTACGTGCTGTCCGTCACAGGTTCCGGCAGCCCGTAATATTTTAAGTGGGGGGATCTGTGACATAGCAAGTCCTTTTAGTCAGGGAGAAACTCCCAAAGATCAGCAAAAAAGTGCAGGGCTGCAACGTAAACAACAGCACATGGCTGGTTGTCAGGGAAACCAAGCCCCAGAGAGAGAAACAGGCCCCTGCTATCAGTTCAGCAGAGAGTCACGAGGTAATTATGAACACCTGCTAAGGGGTGGAGTCAGGCTTGACCCGAGGAAGCTGACTCATAAGGAGGCCCCAGTTAACACAGAGGGCAGCGCAGGAAACACGGAGAGAAAGGCAGAGAAGAGAGCTGAGAGCAGAACAGAGAAGGAAGAGAGAGACGGAGACGAAGAAAGGTCAGAGGCTCTGTGTGAGAGGTACAGCAGGAGCAGACCTTGTCAGTGGAAGTCCTCTCTTGGTTCTGAACAGGAGAAAAGTCCAGGAAGGCCATTGAATTATACTCTGCACAAGTCAGGTTGGGAACCGACAGCAATTTACAAACCTCAGAGAAAACCTGATACAGCCAGAGTAAAAGGTAGGCCCAAGGGCTGGAAGTACAATAACTACTGGGGGTTTATTGCCCAGGAGAGTTGGGGCTATGGTACAGAGGACTGTAATGAGAATGGTTATTTAGAGCTGTACCAAACCCAAGTGCTAATCCCAAGGCCTAGAATAGGAACGGGCGTGGCTCCAGAAAGAAAGGAGCAAACAATTCCTGCCTCAGAAAGGAGGGCAGGGGAATTGAACTCTCTTTTGTAAATAATTCGTCGGAAGCAATGGACTGTACGATTTTTATGGCAGAGGGAATAATATCTCTGTGTTAATGTTTGATGCTGAAGGAAGCTGCTTTATTTTTGTCCTTTTGTCTGCCAAGAGTGCAAGAATTTATGTTACCTTTTATCCTGGTGAAATCCACCCCGGGAGGGGAATAAATCCCTTTTTGCTTTACCAACTTGAGTCACACTACTCTTCATTGAGCTATCAAAGGAAATACATTTCCCTACATGCAGTTCTACAGGAAATAGTAAACCTCAGTTCAAGAAGAAAACTTAACCTCCTTAAGCCCTACCTACCTACGGGTACTGGCAAGGGGGGAACATCACAGTAGTCAGTTCAGTATTCTCCTGTTTCATGCTAATGAGCCCCCATGCACATGCCTTGGATAAAAAGGCTTTTTCTTTTATTTGTTTTCTTTTTGAATTCTTGATAATGGTTTAACATTTGTCTTTGAATATTATACCATGATGCCTCAGGGAATTCCCCTTCAAAGGGACCACCTTTTCTCTTACAGTATGTCATTACAATTTCTTTCAGTTCCTTAAAATCAAAGGCCTTCATATTTGAGACTGCAGAAAAACTGTAGTTGGTACAGGGGCCTACACTTATTATGTTTTTATTTGGTTTTATGTGACTATCTCAATGTGCAATCTTGGAAGGAGGAATGCTCACTTTTATGAAGAAGTGAGACTTAGAATTATAGTTGGAATGGCATAGATTTTATGGGTGTTCAGTAGAGAGTACTGGCATAAAGACCACACCTTAAAATTATATCTAAATAAAAAGTGCTTACCACCTTTTAACAGGGTGGAAGTTTAGGGTGAAATTATAGTAAGAAGGTTGTTAAGAGATTAACAGAATTGTTAGATACTGTATCAGTTGCAGCAAACTTTAAGCCTGCCCTCACCAAGATACATACTGGCAGGAGACTGAGAAATAAAAGGCAGAGGGACAGGAGGTAAAGTAGTCTTATCAGGAAAGATGTATATTGTATTCAATGAGGAACTGTTTAACTGTGGACCACTTCCAAACCAAAGCTGGACTCTCTTTCTGTCTTTTCTTAGCAGCTCAAATACTAGAGAAAAATATGTGCCTTGTAAGAAACCGTAACACGCCTATACATAATAATAAGAAAATTGCAAGCCACCCTATGTAATGTCACTAGGTGTAGGTAATATTAAAATCCTGGATTATTACAGAGCCTTTTGACAATGAAAATCTCACCTTGTCTAAACCCACAAAACAAAGGCATCACTGGAACATTTCACAAAATAGTGTCACTCTGTCTGTCTACAGAGTCTTTTCACTAACGTGTCATCCAGCCTGTAACCAAAATTGTAAATTGTAAATGGTCACAAGGGCTTTTGATTTTCCTGTCGCACCCTGTCTGAAATCCACTTTAATGTTTAAAACAAAATTGCTACTTACCCAGCTGGAGATCCGCTGCGAAACCGAGATGAGCCTCCATAAAATGTAACCTTTTGCCGCTTCCTACATTCGGTTACTCTCCTGTTGGTCCTGGGTCCACTTCGCAGAGGCAGTAGGGTTTATGGCACAACAAGACAACCAAACTAGTGTGGTTTAAAAAGAAGGTTTTTATATAGAAATAGGCTTAGTACATAGGTACAGAACAGAGGTATAAGGTTGTTACAGGGCTGTTTCAGTGTGTACAAATGACTCTGTGTGTGGGTGCATGTGTGTGTGAGAGAGAGAGAGGGGGGGGGAAGAAGTGTGTGTCAGAGCCTCATAGTAAGAAGTGTCCGATGAATAGGGAGAGAGATAGAAAACAAGGGAGGGGGGTAAAGAGAAGTGTGTGTCAGAGCCTCATAGTAAGAAGTGTCCAATGAATAGGGAGAGAGATAGAGAACAAGGGGGGAGGGGGTAAAGAGAAGTGTGTGTCAGAGCCTCATCGTAAGAAGTGTCCTCCGATGAATAGGGAGAGAGAGATAGAGAACAAGGGGGGGGGGGGGTAAAGAGAAGTGTGTGTCAGAGCCTCATAGTAAGAAGTGTCCGATGAATAGGGAGAGAGAGAGATATTTTTGTCCTTCTCTGTATTTATAGTGAAATTCTCCAGCACCTCCCTTTGTCATGCTTTGGTCTGTTTGAGGTCTGTTATCACTTGATTAGCAAGGAGGGGCTGTTGTCTTGCAGACTAATCTCATCAGGCATACTAAGCCCATCAAGTCAAGGAGGGGCTGTTGTCCTATCTGACATAACCAGGGGGTCAGAGCTGCAGGCCAAGGTCTGGGAAAAGCCATGACACCTATGCTAGGCATAATGTCATGCTGATATATGCTGACAGATGGCCGTTATAATTGGCGATTTGATCATTAGGCATGTAGATAGCTGAATGGCTGATAGACATGAGAATTGTTTGATAAAATGCCTGCCTGGTGCAAAGGTAACTGACCTCACACACCACCTAGGAAAGGTTTTAGATAGGGCTGGGGAAGAGTCTGCTGTCTTGGTACATGTTGGTACCAATGGCATAGGAAAGTGTGGGAAGGAAGTTCTGGAAGCCAAATTTAGGCTCTTAGGTAGGAAGCTGAAATCCAGAATTTCCAGGGTAGCATTTTCTGAAATGCTTCCTGTTCCATGTGCAGGACCCAAAAGGCAGGCAGAGCTCCGGAGTCTCAATGCATGGATGAGATGATGGTGCAAAGAAGAAGAAGAAGATATGGGATTTGTTAGGAACTGGGCAACATTCTGGGGAAAAGAGGGGCTCTTTCGAAGGAATGGGCTCCATCTTAACTGGAATGGAAGCAGGCTTCTATCATTAACCTTTAAAAACCAGATAAAACAAACTTTTAAACTAGATAATAGGGGAAAGCCAACAGTCGCCCAGGCATGCATGGTTCGGATGGATGTATCCTTGATTTCGGATGGTTCGGATGGATGTATCCTTGATTTACAACTATTAGATAAGCTGAATTACAACTATTAGATAAGTTGAAGAGTAGCAAATCACCTGGGCCGGATGGTATACATCCAAGGGTGTTGAAAGAACTGAAATATGAGATTGCAGACCTGCTATTAGTAATATGTGAACTATCATTAAAATCATCTCTAATACCTGAAGATTGGAGGATCGCCAATGTAACACCAATTTTTAAAAAGGGTTCCAGGGGTGATCCGGGAAACTACAGACCGGTGAGCCTGACATCAGTACCGGGAAAAATGGTAGAAACCATCATAAAGAATAAAATTACTCAGCATGTAGATAGTAATGACCTAATGGGAGACAGCCAACATGGCTTTAGACAAGGAAGATATTGTCTTACTAATCTGTTATGTTTTTTTGAAGGAGTGAATAATCAGGTGGACAAAGGTGAGTCGGTTGATATTGTGTATCTGAACTTTCAGAAAGCCTTTGACAAGGTCCCTCATGAGAGACCTTTGGCAAAACTAAAGAGTCATGGGATAGGAGGCAGTGTACTATTGTGGATCAGGAACTGGTTAAAAAGATAGAAAGCAGAGGGTAGGGCTAAATGGCCAATTTTCCCAATGGAGAAAGGTGAATAGTGGTGTACCCCAGGGATCTGTGCTGGGTCCGCTGCTTTTTGACATATTCATAAATGACCTGGAAAGTGGAATAACGAGTGAGGTTATCAAATTTGCGGATGACACAAAACTATTTAAAGTTGTTAAAACCCAAGAGGATTGTGGAAAATTGCAAGAGGATCTTGATAAATTGGAAGACTGGGCATCAAAATGGCAGATGAAATTTAAAGTGGACAAGTGCAAGGTTATGCACCTAGGGAAGAACAACCCAAACTATGGTTACACGATGCAAGGTTCCACATTAGGAACCACCACCCAGGAAAAAGATTTAGGCGTCATTGTGGATACCATGTTAAAACCCTCGGCCCAGTGTGTAGCAGCGGCCAAGAGAGCAAATAGAATGCTAGGTATGATAAGGAAAGGAATGGAAAATAAAACAAAAGATATTATAATGCCTCTATATCGTTCCATGGTGAGACCGCACCTTGAATATTGTGTGCAATTCTGGTCGCCGTATCCTAAAAAGGATATAGCGATTTTAGAAAAGGTTCAGAGAAGAGCCACCAAAATGGTAAAGGGGATGGAAGGATACTCCTATGAAGAAAGGCTAAAAAGGTTAGGGCTCTTTAACCTGGAAAAGAGACTGCTGAGGGGAGATATGATAGAAGTCTATAAATTAATGAACGGAGTGGAACGGGTAAACGTAGATCAATTGTTTACCTTATCAGAATATAGAAAGACTAGGGGACATGCAATGAAGCTACAGGGTAAACTATTTAAGACTAATAAAAGAAAATATTTTTTCACTCAACGTGTAATCAAACTCTGGAATTTGTTACCGGAGGATGTAGTAAAGGCTATTAGTGTAGCTGGGTTTAAAAAAAGGTTTGGACAAGTTCCTGGAGGAAAGGTCCATAAACCATTATTAAGAAGGGACCCAGGATATCAATGCTTGAACCAATATAAGCATTGTGGAACCTGTGTCCCTTGGGGAAACTGCTAGGTACATATGACCTAGATTGGCCACTGTTGGAAACAGAATACTGGGCTTGATGGACCTTGGTCTGACCCAGTATGGCATATCTTATGTTCTTATGTTCTTGAAGGATACTAACAAAAGAGGGAAGTTAGAGCATCATGTCAGAGAGGTTTCAATAAAGATAAAAGTAACCCAGATGCCCTTAAGTACAGAGCTGAAAGATTCCAAATTACCCCATCAACTGATTACCAGAGTAACACGAATAAAATACAACCTCTAAAATGCTTGTATGCAAATTCTAGAAGTTTAAAAAATAAGATGGGAGAGCTAGAATATATAGCACTAAATAAAAGGTTAGATATGATTGGCATCTCAGAGACCTTGTGAAAGGAGGACAACCGATGGGACACTGTGATACCTGGGTAAAAACCATATTGCAATGATAAAAGTAGATTAAATTGGTGGAGAAGTAGCGTTCTATGTTAGAGAGGGTATTGAGTCACATAGGATTAAAGTTTTTCAGGAAACTAAATACACTGTAGAATCTCTATGGATGGAAATTCTGTGTAAAAAGAGGAAGGCAATAGCAGTGGGGGTGTACTACTGACCACCTGGCCAAAAAAAACAGATGGATGATGAAATTCTGAAAGAAATCAAGGAAGCTAACAAAGGTTATAGCACAATAATAATGGGTGATTTCAATTGTCCAAGTATCGACTGGGTTACTGTCACAGCAGGACATGCTAGGGAGATAAAGTTTCTAGATTAAATAAATTACTGCTTCCTGGAGCAGCTGGTTTTCAAACCAACAAGAAGGGAAGCTGTTTTGGACTTGGTCCTTAATGGAATGCAGGATCCACTTGGCAATAGTGATCATAGCATGATCATATTTGATTTAATGAATGGAAGAAGGATGGTAAGGAAATCCACATTACTACCATTTAACTTTTTAAAAAGGAGACTATGATAAAATGAAGAAAATAGTTAAGAAAAAAATAAAAGGAGCAGCTGCAAAGGTTAAAGATTTATATCAAGTATAGGCGTTGTTTAAAAGTACTGTCTTGGAAGCCCAGAACAGTTATATTCCATGCTTTAAGAAAAGTTGAAGGAAGGCCAAAAAAATGCCAGCTTGGTTTAAAGGCGAAGTCAGAGAGGCTGTTGCTGCCAAAAAAGCATCTTTCAGGAAATGGAAAAAGGAGCCACATGACAAAAACAGGAAACATAAGCATTGGCAGATTAGATGCAAGGAATTGATAAGGCAGGCAAAGAGAAAATTTGAAAAAAAGCTTGCCATGGAAGCAAAAACACATAATAAGAATTTTTTCAAGTACATTCTTAGCAAAAAACCTGTGAGAGAGTCAGTTGGACCACTTGATGATAGAGGGATAAAAGGGGGGGGGGGGGTGCTAAAGGCCATAGTGAAGAAACTGAATGAATTCTTTGCTTCGGTCTTTACTGAAGGAGATGTAGAGAAGTTACCCGTGCCTGAAATGGTATATAAAGGTCATGTATCAGAAGAATTCAAAGAAATATTGATAAACCGGGAAGTTGTATTACAACTATTTAATAAATTGAAGAGTAGCAAATCATGTGGACCAGGTGGTATACATCTACCATTAGTAATCTCTGAACTATCATTGAGGTCATCTGTAGTACCTGAAGACTGGAGAGTGGCCAATGTAACTCCAATTTTTAAAAAGGGTTCCAGGGGTGGTCCTGGAAACTACAGATCGTTGAGTCTGACGTCAGTACAAGGTAAAATGGTAGAAAGCATTATAAAGAATAAAATTACGGATCATGTAGATAGTGTAACACCGAAAATCTGCCCTATAGCTTTAAGACACAAAAAGCTGAAGAGTTCAGCACAGACTCTGACAGGAAGGGAGAGAGAAAGCTTCATAGTTGCTATAGGCAACCAGAGCAGGCTGAGGCACGAAGCCTGAAGACACGCCTAGCCAACAGACACTCCCCAAACACTGAAGGAAACACTTTGCACATGTGCAGAAAAACACCCCTAACTCTGTATAAGAAGCATGGCAGGCAAGCAGAGTTAGAGCAAGCCAGAGAACAGGCCGGAGAGCAAGGCAGAGTTCAGGCAAGAGAGCAGGATTATGGTCGTGTTCAGGAGAGAGAGAATCCAGGAAGAGAGGCTGAGTTTGACTCCTGTATGAATGCTGACGGAGGTTTTGAAGACTCAGAAGCAGAGAGTGCTTGTGAAACTTGGCAGGTTAGAGAAAACCTGAAACTCTTCAACAAAAGGTCAGAACACTTTCAGCCTAACCCTGTTGCCTGTGAGGCCTGGAATAGGAAACCGAGCAGGGCTTGGAAGCAAAGTAGAAAACCATTTTCCAGCCGAGAGCTTAACTACAGAAAGCCCTCTGCAGTGAGGCAGGAGGGATCTCCCAGAGACAGCAATCAGTGGGGAGAGCATAGAGCAGCTGGTAAGAAACTCTTTGCTAATGAAAGCCAGAATGTTTTAAGATATTCACATCCTTGTGAAAGAGATAGTGAAGTGCTTGAAGATATATGCATGAATGAGGAATCTGAGTATTTGTATTTAAAGCCTGGCAGAAAACTGCCAAGAGGAAAACCCAGTAGACAGATTACAAAGCAGTTTTACCAAGTGCCAGATAATTATCCACCTTACCGTGGTGAGAGTATTGAAGAGAAGCCAGTCACTGGCTGGAGGAAATTACAAACTCTTTGCCATAGAGAAGACGAGGCAGTTGAGGAGCCTATGTGCATTGATCAAGGTGAATGTTTGTCTTATGATGAAAAGATGGACTGTTCTCTATTAACTACTGAGGAGACCTCTCTACGTTAAAAGCAGAGAAGCCTGCTTAGAGAGAATAAGCGTGCACAGAGGAAACTGCCCAGATGTTTATCTAATTACTTGTTTTGCTTTGTTATTTGATTTTGTTAAGCAAGAAGCTGTACTTTTCTTTCACCATTTGTTTATGCCAGAGGCATGGCTACCTTTTGAGTTTGGAAATTGTATCATTTTTGGAAATCCAGCAAAACCCCGGGAGGGGAATAAATCCTTGTTTAAACCTGACCATTCAGTCGCAACTACACTTTTCTTTCATAGAAAGGTCAGGGCCAGTAGTGTATCTAGCTAACCAACACTTCTTTAGCCACTGCTGGTGACAATAGTCATGATTTAATGGGAGAAAGCCAACATGAATTTAGCCAAGGAAAATCTTGTCTTACTAAGCTGTTATATTTTTTTAAAGGTGTAAACAGGTGAACTAGCTGATACAGTATATCTGGATTTTCAGAAAGCCTGTGACAAGGTCCCTAATGAGAGATTCTTGGTGAAATTAAAAAGTCATGGGATAGAAGGTAGTATAGTATTGTGGATCAGGAACTGGTTGAAAGAAAGCAGAGAGTAGGACTAAATGGCCTCTTTTCTCAATGGAGAAAAGTGAATAAAGGAGTACTGCAGGGATCTATACTGGGCCTGATTCCTTTTAACATATTCATAAATGACCTGGAAATGGGAACAACGAGTGTGGTGATCAAATTTGCAGATGACACAAAATTATTCAAAGTTGTTAAAACACAAGAGGATTGTTAAAAAATTGCAAGAGGACCTTGATAAATTGGAAGTCTGGGCATCCAAATGGCAGATGAAATTTAATGTGGACGAGTGCAAAGTTATGCACCCAGGAAAGAACAACCCCAACTATGGTTAAACGATGTAAGGTACCACCTTAGAAACCACCACCCAGGAAAAACATTTAGGCATCATCATGATAATAGGTTGAAACCCTCTGCCCAGTGGGAAGTGGCAGCCAAGAAGAAAGCAAATAGAATTTTAGGAATCATAAGGAAAGGAATGGAGAATAAAACCAAGGATATTATAAATGCCTCTCTATCGATCCATAGCACGACCGCACCTTAAATATTGTGTGTATTTCTGGTTCCCATATCTTAAAAAGGATATAGCGGAATTAGAAAAGGCACAGAGAAGAGCCACCAAAATGGTAAAGGGGATGGAAGGATACCCCTATGAGGAAAGGCTTAAAAGGTTAGGACTCTTCAACTTGGAAAAGAGTTGGCTGAGGAGGGATATGATAGAGATCTATAAATCAGTGAATGGAGTGGAAAGGATAAATGTAGATCGGTTGTTTATGCCATCAAAGGTAGAAATACTAGAGGACACGCAATAAAGTACAATGTAATCTATTTAAGACTAGTAAGAGAAAATATTTTTTTACTCAACATTTAATCAATCTCTGGAATTCGTTACCAGAAGGTGTAGTAAAAGACATTACTGTAGCTGGGTGTACCCCTTCATCACACACGTTAAGTTACCAATGACTTTACACACCTGGGGTCAAATTGACCCCATCAGTAAATGACCAGAAACCGTGAACAATTTCATCCACATAGGATTGGTATTTGAATGCATTTATTAAAAACATTTATCAGTTTTTGCTGTTTACAAATGTTCAGTGTTTATGATATAAAAGTAGTCTAACTATTAACGTCAGTTTATCACTTAATTGTAATTAAGTCTCGACATCCCTAGTATAATCATCTATCTAGGCGTCTTTTAGTCAGCACATTCATTGCATAACAGCTGGCAATGTTCTGGGCATATGGCTGTACCACATCGCTTGCAGTATTTTGATGTTTTCTTATCTGATGATCTGGTGCAAAGCAGGCAGCGCGATCGTGCCCCTCTGGATTCACAGCCTTTAGGACCAGGTAAGCTGAATCCAAATAGTTGCATGCAGATCCGCACCCCTTTCTGAAGTGTTCTTGGGTTCTGCAATCGCAATGTCTGCTGTGGCAGAACAACTCCTTTGCCAGTTCTGTTAGGAACAGTCGCCATTTGTGGGACACCTCTGTTTGCCATTAGGGTTTTTGCTGCACCCAAATTATGTGAGCTGCCACACCAGCGACATCAAACATGTTCATCAGCAGGCAGAATGGCCATCTTCTAGTGCCACGTTTGCATGTATATATGCACAAGCTTGTCCGGATTGCCTACTCCAGACTTAGTAGCATTATATTGCAGAATCATCTCAGGCTTCTTTTCATTCTTGTCGTCTATCGCCTTGTCATGATGCATGCTGCTCAAAACAATGACCGTTTTGTTTTTCTTTGGAACATCACTCACTAGTGTGATCTCTTTGCAAAAAACAAACTGTGATGAAAACAGTTCCTTGTTCCACGAAATCAGCAGTTCACCTGGTATGTCCCTTTTGTTTTTTCTCATGATGCCAACAACTGTAGTGTGTTGAATCAGAAGATCTTCAGCCAGTCCTACATCAGTAAAGAAATTATCACATGTAACATTTCGGCCAGTTTTCCACCAACGTCTAGTCAATCTTTTCACTACTTCAACTCCTTTCTTCAGTTCGACTGTTGCTCCTGGTTGCTTCCCCAGATAAACCTCTCCTTTCAGTGGATAGCTGGTCTCTGCATCGCAGTTCCAGAATATCTTTATTCCATACTTTCCTGGCTTTGTGGGAATGTATTGTCGAAAGCCGCACTTGCCTCAGAAGCTAACCAGTTGCTCATCAACTGTCATATCCATTCCAGGTAAGTACATCATTGATAAGCGTGCATTTAGCATGTCCCATAAGAACATAAGATATGCCATACTGGGTCAGACCAAGGTCCATCAAGCCCAGTATCCTGTTTCCAACAGTGGCCAATCTAGGTCATACGGACCTAGCAGTTTCCCCAAAAGACACAGGTTCCACAATGCTTGTACTCGGTCAAGCATTGATATCCTGGGTCCCTTCTTAATAATGGTTTATGGACCTTTCCTCCAGGAACTTGTCCAAACCTTTTCTAAAACCCAGCTACACTAACAGCCTTTACTACATCCTCCGGTAACAATTTCCAGAGTTTGATTACACATTGAGTGAAAAAATATTTTCTTTTATTAGTCTTAAATAGTTTACCCTGTAGCTTCATTGCATGTCCCCTAGCCTTTCTATATTCTGATACCGTAAACAATCGATCTACATTTACCCATTCCACTCCGTTCATTAATTTATAGACTTCTATCATAACTCCCCTCAGCCATCTCTTTTCCAGGTTAAAGAGCCCTAACCTTTTTAGCCTTTCTTCATAGGAGTATCCTTCCATCCCCTTTACCATTTTTGTGGTTCTTCTCTGAACCTTTTCTAATATCGCTATATCCTTAAGATACGGCGACCAGAACTGCACACAATATTCAAGGTGCAGTCTCACCATGGAACGATATAGAGGCATTATAATATCTTTTGTTTTATTTTCCATTCCTTTCCTTATGATACCTAGCATTCTATTTGCTCTCTTGGCCGCCGCTGCACACTGGGCCGAGGGTTTTAACATGGTATCCACAATGACGCCTAAATCTTTTTCCTGGGTGGTGGTTCCTAATGTGGAACCTTGCATCGTGTAACCACAGTTTGGGTTGTTCTTCCCTAGGTGCATAACTTTGCACTTGTCCACATTGAATTTCATCCGCCATTTTGATGCCCAGTCTTCAAATTTATCAAGATCCTCTTGCAATTTTCCACAATCCTCTTGGATTTTAACAACTTTAAATAGTTTTGTGTCATCTGCAAATTTGATAACCTCACTCGTTATTCCACTTTCCAGGTCGTTTATGAATATGTCAAAAAGCAGCGGACCCAGCACAGATCCCTCGGGTACACCACTATTCACCTTTCTCCATTGGGAAAATTGGCCATTTAGCCCTACCCTCTGCTTTCTGTCTTTTAACCAGTTCCTGATCCACAGTAGTACACTGCCTCCTATCCCATGACTCTTTAGTTTTGCAAAAAGTCTCTGATGAGAGACCTTGTCAAAGGCTTTCTGAAAGTCCAGATACACTATATCAACTGACTCACCTTTGTCCACCTGTTTATTCACACCTTCAAAAAAACATAACAGATTAGTAAGACAAGATCTTCCTTGTCTAAAGCCATGTTGGCTGTCTCCCATTAGGCCATGACTATCTACATGCTGAGTAATTTTATTCTTTATGATGGTTTCTACCATTTTTCCCGGTACTGATGTCAGGCTCACTGGTTTGTAGTTTCCCGGATCACCCCTGGAACCCTTTTTAAAAATTGGTGTTACATTGGCCATCCTCCAATCTTCAGGTATTAGAGATGATTTTAATGATAGTTCACAGATTACTAATATCAGGTGTCACGGGCCTCGTGGTAAGAGACTCCGTAGACCCTCTAGGCGACTGCCTAGGGGTATTGTGGTTATGATTGATCTGCCTTCTCTTCTGTACACAGAGTCAGTCAGTCAAAGTGGTAAAGCAAAATAGGGTTTTATTCCCGTTCCCTGGCGGATATCATTTCTTTGCAAAAGCACACAGAACAATAAACAAAACTAAACGAAAACAGCTGGAATGTTATTTCTTTCTTCCTTGTTCCTTTCACAAGTTACATCAGCATAAAGATGTTATTTCATCTGATAAACAGATTGTACAATCCATCGGCTCCGGCTCTGGGTAAGTATTACTGCTTTCCCACTGTGTTAAGCCTGGACTGCATCTATCACTCCCCGGGACACATTCACTGCATGTACTGGAGCTGGGTTCATTTGCTGTGGGAAGATAAGCTTTCTTTTCTCCCAGACACTGGTCTAAATCAGGATTATAAAAACCTGCTGTAGAGAAAGTCTCTTTATGGTAAGCCTCCCTTGGCTCCCTTACTTGGAAGTCTGCATGCCTTCCTATATTAAAACTCTGCCCAGAGCAATGCTTGTTAAAACTCCCAGCTTCTCTTCTCTCCCAAACACAAGGCTTTAAACTTGTTACCTTACAGGAGGTTCTGTAGTTAGCTGTGGGGTTTCTTTCTCCTGGCAAAGCTTTACTGGCTTGAAGAAAGTTTCTCCGTGACTTGGGTAATTCCCCCAAGGTAGTGTCCCACTTCCTGTTTGAGGGGAAAACCTCTCCGGTACTATCTCTCCAGAGATCAGTTTCTCTACTGCTCCACTGCCCTTTCCTGGAGCTTCCCTTGAGAGCTCTTGGTCCTCCCAGATCTCCAAAGTCTCTCCTGGAATTGGAACGTCTCCTGGGACTCTGTGTCTCTCTCTGTCTCTGAGTCTGGCTTGTCTGATGCTGGATCTCCACCTGCATCTGACTGCCACTCTCCTCCTCAGAGTCAGTCTGGCTCTCCTTCTTGCATTCGCTCCTGCTTCCCCTCTTGCTTCCCTTCTTGCTTCCCCTTCCTGGTTCTAACCAGGGCTTTTTGTACCTCCCCCCTCTGCACATTACGTCAGCTTCTGGGGACAGGTGTTTCTGATGAGATTCCTCAATTCTATCTGCGTCACTGCTAAGGAAAGGAAACCTCATTTTAAACCTCTTCTGTTCTACTTGTGCTGACGGCACCGGCTGCTCAGCCATTCTTAGACATGCTGAATCCTCCTGCCCAGCCAAGTTTGAGGTGAGTTCTTCCTTTTTGCTAGTTTCAACAGGCTTTCTATAGCTTACTGTATCACACAGGTCTGCAATCTCGTATTTCAGTTCTTTCAACACCCTTGGATGTACGAGGCCCAGGTGATTTGCTACTCTTCAGTTTATCTAATAGTTGTAATACATCTTCCCGTTGTATCGATATTTCCTTCAATTCTTCCGCACCTTTAAATACCACTTCAGTCATGGGTTACATCCCTACATCTTCCTCAGTAAAGACTGAAGCAAAGAATTCATTTAGTCTCTCCGCTATCGCCTTGTCGCCTCTTAGTGTCCCTTTAACCCCTCTATCATCTAATGGACCAACTGACTCTCTCACAGGTTTTTTGCTACGAATGTACTTGAAAAAGTCTTTATTTCGCGTATTTGCTTCCTCAGCAAGCTTCTTCTCAAATTCTCCCTTTGCCTGCCTTATCAATGCCTTGCATTTGACTTGCCAGTGCTTGTGCTGTTTCCAGGTTTCGTCGTTGGGCTTTTTTTTTCCATTTCCTAAAAGATGCTTTTTTGGCAACAACAGCCTCTCTGACCTCACCTTTAAACCATGCTGGCAGTTTTTTGGACTTCCTTCCACTTTTCTTAAAGCGTGGAATACAGCTGGTCTGGGCTTCCAAGATAGTATTTTTCAACAACACCCAAGCTTGATGTAAGTCTTTAACCTTTGCAACTGCTCCTTTTAGTTTTTTCTTAACTATTTTCCACATTTTATCATAGTCTCTCTTTCGAAAGTTAAAAGGTAGTACTGTGGATTTCCTTACTATCCCTCCTCCACTAATTAAATCAAAGGCGATCATGCTATGATTACTATTGCCAAGTGGCCCCAACACCCTTATCTCTTGCACTAGATCTGGTGTTCCACTAAGGACTAGGTCTAATATGGCTTCCCCTCTGGTCAGTTCATGAACAAGCTGCTCCAAGAAGTAGTCATTTATTTCATCTAGGAACTTTATTTTCCTAGCATGTCCTTGTGTCCATATAGCATGTCCATATATCACAGATGGGTGCCAATCTGTCGGTGGCTACGCGTTCTGGACGAGTGCACAAGTTATCCATTCTCACATACCATAAGATATCCTGGAAACGATTTATGTTCATTATGGAGCGATAAAAAGGTTTTGAGTCAGGTGCAAACAATGATGTAATTGCTTCTTTTGATGATCTGTCTTTACCAGCATGCAGCAATATTCCAGTGGTTGCCTTTAGTTCAACAATGTTAATATCTATCCACTCTTTTACGTTTCCATCAATTTGTTTAGCTTGTATGTGATAGTAGTTCTTGGCATAACGATTAGTCTCTCTAAGAATGATGTCCAACATTTCATCGGTAGCGAACAAAGAGAATGCCTCACCTATTGACTGAACTTTGCCTGCCCTTGTAATGCCAGGCATCTGACGAAGCAGATTAGCTGCCATTGTACGCAAGGCAGCATTAGGCTCGTCTACTGACCATATGCGTCCGCTCTTTGCCTTGTAGATTTTACCTGATTTCTTCTGTTTATAAAATTCTGAGTTAATTTTTCTTTTCTTGCTTGGTTGTGGATCATCATCACCATCATCATCAGATGATGCACTGTCTTCATTCTCCGCAGTATCACCTGCCAAGTACTGTGCTTCCTGTCCCTCAGTTTGATCATCATAGTCACTAGTTTGTTCAGCATTGTCTGGCTCACCATCAGAGTCTTCACCTTCTATTCCTGTTTCATCTTCTGATGATTCATTTTCAAGTTCAGCTAATACTGGCTGAAGTACAGCCTGACTTGTTAGACGACGAGGACAACTACTACTCATTTCACTCAGAATTCTTGGAACAATAAAATAACTGAAAGCATAATAAATAACTGTTATTACCAATCAAATATATCTCAGTAAAAAAAAAACAATGTTGGCGGCAAAGCACCATTACTTCTATAACAGCATTGAATAGGTCTATATGAACACATGCCTGGTATGAACTCAAACGCTGAAAAATGTCACCTTAATTTCACATGAAGATCACAGTAGCCTACAGATGAAATAGCCTAGCAATGCCAAATTAACAATAATAACTACAACATGAACCTGAAACAGGAATTCTGACAACACTGGTTTCGCTAAGCTGGGGTCAATTTGACCCCAGGTGTGTATAATAGGTATATACATCATAAAAATGTTAATATAAAATGACTGTTACGATTAAATGATAACACTCTATGGGAAATTCAATGGTTGTCAATATTGAGAAGCTACCGGAAGTTTTAAGTCATGGCTGAAATAAATAAGTAAGTAATTTGACATAACAAAAGGCTTGGGGTCAAAATGAAGTGGTGAAGTGGTGAAGGGTTAAAAAAGGTTTGGACAAGTTCCTGGAGGAAAGTCTATAAACCATTATTAAAAAGCACCTGGGAAATCTACTGCTTACCACAGGACAAGCATTGTGGAATCCACCAAGTACAGTAGTTGTGACTTGGATTAGCCACTTTGGGAACAGGATACTAGGCTTGATGGACCTTGGTTTGACCCAGTGTGGCTTTTCCTATGTTCTTATGTTCTTACTCCGTGAGGTCATTAAGGAAGTGATCCTCCTTTGAGAAATGTTCACCTATTAAGATGTCATAGGGGAGGAGTGGCCTAGTGGTTGGGGCAAGTTACTTCAGGCCAGAAAGTCAGTGGTTCAAATCCCACTAGAGGACAGCAACCTTGGGCCAGAAGGACTGGAGTTTCTAGTCCCACAGGTGCTCCTTGTGGTCTTGGGAAAGCCACATAACCCTCCATTGCCCATGTTCCCTGTAAAATAGTTATCTCCAAGTTATAATGCCCTGTTCAATGTAATTTCAGTTTGTTCAATGTAAACCACCTTGATATCATGAAAGGCGGTATATAAGAAATGTTAAATAAATAAATGTCACACTTTGGGGTATGTTTACTAAACCATCTTATTGTGCGCTCTGTGACGTTATTGCGCGATAAGGTACCTTAGCGCGCGATAACATGCGCTGCGGCGCAAACGAGCCCTGAAGGCGGAGAAAGGCTCCCGGAGGGTGGAGGAAGGCTCCCCAGGGGTGGAGAGAAGGGGTCAATGGGTGGAGAGTGGGAGGGGAGAGGCTCCCTGCACACTAACGCTGTGAAATCCGAGGCTGAAAACTAACGCCAGTGAAACCCTGGCGTTAGAGCTGATTTAAAGGGAAGAGAAACCATTTCTGTCAGCAATGTACAGCAAAATCAGGAAACCTACAAAAAAGTGATAAGTGTGATACATGTGCATGGAACAAAAGTGCAAATAAACACTGAAAATGACCCCAATGAAATATTTAAAAAAACATAACCATGCTGGGCAATAGTGATATTAATGGGAAACATCGAAAAACACTCTCAAGAAAGCTCCAAAAAAAGGATATGAATTTTGGAAGGGTCTACGCTCCATCCCCATACAAGGTGAATGATCCCACAGTGAAATAGCGCTGATCAGGGTTTCCCTCTCCATTGGACAGGTTTCCTATGGCGTGCACATGTTCCACAACAGCAGGGCGGGCATGTCGGAATGGGCAACTGGACAGATGCTGGGAAAGGGGACACAGAGGGCTGTAGACGGCACATGCTGTGCTGCAGCTGGGCCACAGTGCGGACTAGGGTGATGCCTAGGTGGCCCATGGGAATGCTGAAACAGTAGAGCAGCCAGACAGCAACTGATGAGGGCCCAGCATGGGTATGAGTGTGCTTCCCACAGTGTCACAGGGGATAGTACCCAGCAGGTACTGTGGGACCTGGCACTGCCGTACCCACAAGGGCACAGATCATTGGCAGGCGGTGCTGGGGGGAAGCATGGACAGCTATGAAGGCACCCCTACCCCAGAACCTGCACCATAGGCAGCTGCCTACCCGCACAATGGATGGCCTGAGACTGCACTCCACCAGCAGCACCAGCAGACGGGCATGTCAGCAGGGTGGCAGAGGGGTACTGATGGTGGAGGGGGCAGTGGCAGCTGCCCAGAGCAGACCGTGGCCTAGCCCTGTGTAGGTGGGTGCCATGCACTGCAACAGACAGGCCCTGTCTGATGAAAAGTCATGGTATCCCCAGGGAATGCACTGTCTCTGTGGCAACACGGTGGTGCAGTGCACACAGCCAGTGTGTTCAGGAGCAGGAGGTCACAGGTTCAAGTCCCAGCTGTGGTTCCTGCCAACCCAGCCCCCATATTTTACCCATACAACATGCTAATACAGACAGAACCTGTAGTGCAGATGATGTAGACATGCCCAAAACACCTACATTTTACCCTACAGAGCACAGACACCATAAACATGCGCATTACCTAGAGCAGAGTCTCCCAAATGCAGTCCTGGAGGGCCAAACACCATTCAGGTTCCATGCTGCCTCTAATAAAGATGCCTGTGCTGCATTTCTATGCGCCGCCCCCATGGTATGCAGATGTATCTCATGCGTATTCATGAGGGACAGCATGAAAACCCAAACAGTGTTTGGCACACCAGGACTGGCGTTGGGAACCTCTGCCGTAAAGCAGCAGCAAACAGGGGCAGACACACTCGCACCCACAGGCTCCATTATCCAATGCCTCCTGGAGAGGCAGGACATTGGGCCCTGCGTGCATCTCCCAATACTAGCA
The DNA here is from genome assembly GCA_033557465.1 of Ichthyophis bannanicus. Classification (NCBI taxonomy): domain Eukaryota; kingdom Metazoa; phylum Chordata; class Amphibia; order Gymnophiona; family Ichthyophiidae; genus Ichthyophis; species Ichthyophis bannanicus. Next base: position 602,956,329 of record CM066034.1, read on the forward strand.
CTTGCATACCTTAGCAATGCCACCCTAAACCCGGGAATACGGTACACAGCTATCAAAAGGTTGCTATGATTACTGGCAGATAGCAATTCTGAAGTACAATTTTCTGATTGAGCTGCATCATGGCAACCTTTCTGATGTCTGTGGAGTGTGCTACAGGTCTTGTGTCTGACAGTGTTTACCACCCTGGGGAGTGACCCCAACAGTATTGCGTACCATAGCCATGCCTGCACTGTGCTGAGGACTGGAGCGGTGGCCAGGGCTGCCAAACACCTCTATAGTTGTACAATACTGGCATAGGTGTGGGAGTGTGTGTCTGTCTATCCAGTGTGTGGTGGCTGCAAACACCCTCCACAGCCCACACTGCCAGCACTGTTGCCAGTATTGGCCTGCCAATGTGCATAATGAGGAGCAAGGTACCATGGGTATAGCCCGGACAGGGTGGCCTGGCCAGGATGCATCTGCACAGGGCATAGGGCAATGGCTGGGACATTGTAGTGCCCGGCCACCACCTTCACAGACAGGGTGGCCACAGCATGTTCTGCTGGGAGATCACTCTCACCCTGACTGAGCAGTGACCACGTCATGGCTAGGTTCCCCCATAGTGCTTTCTACTATCTCTCTTATGTGATATTTATGGGTTCCCTTTTGGGGCCCAATCACTGACCTATCTGCTTGGTGTGTATGCTGACATCCCAGTTCTGGGTGCATGCATCTCCTCCAGGAACATGCACTATGGACTAGCTAGCAGACTGTCTGCAGCTAGTATGTGCTGTGCTGGAACACCTTGCAGGGTGCAATGGCTGGAGGCTTGCTGCAGGAGAATAGCAGATAGTGGTGGGGTGCAGCTGAGCATTGCCGGGCCTAATGTCTGTCTGCTATTGCTTTATAGATGTGTACAGAGCTGCACTGACTGCTCTGTAGGTTGTCTGTTCCCCAGCAGGACTGCGGTTGATGGTCCCCTCTACTGCTGCCATTGCAGGGAGGTAAAATGTGGATCTATTGGGGGGAGACCCTGTTGGGTGGTGGTACATAATCCGCCTATGGGTCCATAAGGGCTAAACCTGACTGAAAAATACAGACGTATTCAAAGTGTGTCTGCAGGATCTACCTATCTCACACACTAGCACTGCTGGGGACCTGCAGCATGGCCTGTTTCTGCCATGGACGGTGCTGTGGACCTGGTGCTGGGAGCCCCACCTCACCCTCAGGGTGAGCACAGTACCCGCACAATGTAACGGTGTGTAGCTACTCTGTGCCAGTAACACACACGGTCAGTTCCCCCTACCAGGCCGAGGTGCTGTGGGGGTGCATACCCCATCTTGTGTTCATCTGTAGACTGCTGATTTGCATGTGCAGTGCATCATGGGTACGGGTGGGTTAACCCTATCCTGGTGATCACAGCAGACTGTTTGTGTGGTGACGTGCAGTCCTTCTGCAGCCAGCCAGGGGCTTGTTAGCAGCTATAGAGCTGTAGCCCACTGGCTACTTCACTGCCTGTGGAGCCAGAGGTCATGGGCTCAAACCCACAGTGGGGTTATTTGATAGGGCTGTCCAAAGCATTATTTATTTTTAATGTACATTAGTGCTGCCAGCAAAACCACCCTCAGCGTACTGTAACCATAAGGTGCCTCAGAAGGCGCTTTATAGGGCGCCCTATACAGCGCCTTCTGAGGCACCTTCTGGTTACCGTCCATATAAGGTGCCTTCTAAGGTATCCAGTGGAGCGCCTTATAGGGAGCCCTATAGGGGACATTATAGGGTGCCGTGGCGGACAGTGCACTTTATAATGTGCCCTATGGAGTGCCTTATAGGGTGCCTTATGCGGCACCTTAAGTTACGGCACGTGAGGGTGTGTTTGCTGGCAGCAATAATTAAAATACAAATAAACTGCCTCAGGAAACAATACTTACATGTCAAAGCTGATGCCTCAGCCAGCCTTATGCATTAGACACACTGGGGGATCAAACTCATGACCCCTGTATCATCAGTCAGTGTATTAACCATTGTGCTACACCTCTGTTTCTATGTTTGTATGTCTGGGCGCCTACTTAAAATTACCGCGCGTTAACGCACTTAGCGGCGCTTCGCCCGATAATGTGCGCTGCAGCGCGCGTTATCGCACGATACTCCCGTTTTGCTGCTTTAAGACTGAAACGCCCACTCCTTTTATGGCAGCCTGCACACTATCGCCGGGCGCACGTTAAGACGGTTTAGTAAACATACCCCTTTGTCTCTGAAATGTGATACTGTATGTCTCTTGCCAACCAGGTCACATTGTGGCAAATCTGTTGGTAATGTACTTTGAAATGCAGCAGAATACAGAACATCTGTAGGCCATTGTTCCAGGGGTGCAGCCTGAGACCCTGCCAAATGCATTGGTTCTGTTTTATGGTGGCTGGGCCAGTGACTGTACAACCAAAACTCTGTTGCCTCTCAGCTGCTTCAGATGCCTCCATCTTTCACAGTATATGAATGAAACTGGTTTACTATGGAAATACAAACATGACATCAAGAAACAGAGTCACATGTGCAAGAGTAGGGAAGCTTGTTTCAACCTGTACAAATATTCTGTTTTCTGAAAACTCAAATACATAAAAATAAAAGTTTGGAATGAGATGCTACTCAGCTTTCCAGGACTGATTCTGATTAGCGACAGAACCCAGAGACCCTCGGGTAAATAAGAACATTGTTTTCACCTGGCTAAATGTTTTGGGGGGGGGGGGTTTCAGTTAGAAGGTAATAAATACACTATTGCTCCATGTTACAAAATTTGATATACACAATATTGCTGGTTAATACTGTGATTTGTCAGATTGACAGTCTTAGTTCTTTTCAGAGAAGTAAAAGCATTTGAAAGAGGGACTGCTGCTATGATGGAAGGAGAGAGAGAGAGGGAGGGAGCACTCAGAAATGAGTTTCTTTATTTTCTTATCTAGATAGTGCTGCAGGAAAACCGTTTCTAATTTTAGATATTTAACCACAGCGTTGACGGTTTTTATTTTCAACAGGCAAAATTTCAGACTGGCCCATAAACCTAGGCTTCAGCAGATTGTGGGTCAGTTTTTAACACTTGCTATACAGCTATGCGTTGCTTAACGCCCACGATACATTCTTTGAAATAGGACGTTATGTGATTTGGGCATTGTGCGAACACCATACTATAGACTGTACTTAGCAAAGTTATATGGGATAGTGTAGTTTAGCAAAGTTATATGGGATAGTGTAGTGTACCTGTATTGACTAAATAGTAATACTGTACACATACAGTACTGTATTTCAGCTAATGTAGCGTGCTGCGTGTGGGAAGCTGTTGCTTTTGCTACGTCCGAATACTTCCGCTACGTCCCATTCTCCGTTTGGGATTTTTGAACCCTATTATAACCTTATGGGACCACGGATGTTTTGCAGCGCATACCTGTATCTGTAATAACTGTTTGGTGCACTTCTGAAATTGAAAAGTAGAAGTGCCTTAGCGTTATATTAAAAAGTAAAACTTGTAGCTGCTAACTAAGCCATACATAGTTCATTTAAAGTGTGCTAGGCAGATAGTATGCACTAAAGCCCACTCTATTAGCTCAGACCCACACTAATAGCTACCATGTGCAAAAACACAGCCAACACATTAATAATACCACATTAGAGCATGATGGGATGGGGAATGAGCAGGTTACAGGCAGATATTGAGCATGGATTGCACATTGTAGTTAATATGGGTTAATTATGTTGCCTTGTCACCTTTGCAGTCAGTAGAGGTGCGCTTAATACCTAATCCAGCTAATTGCGAATGAACGTAATGTGGAGTAAGGAACTTTTCTGTGCGAACAGTAAGGGACATATTGACCACACCCCCAACAGGTAGCACACGTTCTTTGCACTAAGCGTGCATTCATTTTTTGCTGTTAATGCACAGTAAGCACAAAAATGAATTTTAGTAAACAGGCCCCTTCGGTGTCAAAAACAGTAAAATAAGTTTCAGCATTGTACATATTTTGTATTCCTGTAGTGAGATCCTTGTCAAGATTTACCACTCCTGACTTGATTCTCCCACTGCCAGTCTAGTATAGACTTGTACACAGCTCTGCCATTGTCTGCTGCTTTTACCACTGCCATTCTGGTGCCGAGACCCTCACATGCAGTTTGGCTGATACAATATGATCCTGACTTCCTACGGTCCCAGTTCTGACACTCACACATGGCTCTGCCCATGTGCCCCATTGCGAGCATCCAGTAACCTCTGCTACGTTAATACTAGGATCTCACCCAAGCTTTACTCATGTATCTAAACCATGGCTTGAGACACTTCCTGCCTTGTTGACTAAGCTGTAGAAGGGAATTTTCTCTTGACTGGCTCCTGTTTAATTTTTGGAGCTTTTTTATGTCTTATTGAGTGGATTAATGACTACTTTTTCTACACTTAGCGACATAGAAGTGATGGCCATGTAAGACAAGTCCAAAAATGATGGGGGAGAAAATAAGATCAACACAGTTTGGAGAGGTTTGTAAATCCCCCAGTTTGGTTTCATTCCTCACCAGAAGAAGAGCATCTTTTGGCACTTGGCATCTAAGTTTTGTATACATGTTTTTCATCCCTGTGTGTAGTGGTCTTTCCAGATGGGTTTACAGTGTCCTTTTGCTGCTTAGGGCAACAGGGTGAGAACGGAAGTCTGAAGATTTCTAGTAGGCACATGTGCAACAAAGACATCAGGGCTCAGTTTGGTTCATCACAATATATCTTTTCAGTCAGTCTTCAGAAACCAAAACATTTGTTGATTCATCCAATTCGACTCATTTGTTTGTTCGTCCAATTAGTTCCCATTGACGTCTATGAGGAAATCTGTTTTGCAATGCAACAATCAGGTTTGCCATCTATTTTCAATCAAACCTACTTGATGGCAGACATCTGCTACACCACTACAAGCCATCAAGAGTGTCACAAACCCCTGGGGCACCAAAAGAGGGGCAAAGGATATATATATATTAGCAGAATGAGTACCAGAAACCAACATCAGAAGGACAAAGCAGTACAAAGAGCACAATGAACACAATAGTGGAAGAGGGCAAAGCAACACAATTAGTACAAGCACAGTAAAGCAGTTTGAGAAGAGAAAAATGGCAAGACCCAGACTAACTGGAAGGCCCTAAATTATTCCGGAAGGACCAGCACAGCACCCGGATTGACTGGAAGGCTCTGAAACATCAGAGGAGAGCCAACACAACAGCAGAAGTAGCGGCAGGGGCCCTGGCTGCAGGAGTGAGGTGAGTTTAGCTAAACTGTGTGCCTGCAGATTAGTGTGTGGCACTAAGGACTTTGGTCCCAGCATAGAGGAATATCCTCCTCGGATGGAAGAAGGATCCATAAGATTGCCTAGATGGCATGACAAGGAATGTCAAGAAGAATCAGAGGATGCACCGTGGTAAAGACCCCAAAAGCGGTGGGAGTGGGGCTGCAGTAGTCTGGGATAGAACATGGCAGCAGGATAGGCTGGAAGACCTTATAATGAAAGGTTAATAGCAGTGACGTCGGTTTGAACGAGGGGTCCCCAAGCAACATGTGCTTATTTGCCGCTCATGATAACAAGGGTTTTGGCCACAAAAAGAGGGGGAGAACACTTCCCTCACCCCCCCCCCCCCAAAATAAAAACCTTAGAGAAACACAAATGTCAGCAACAAACATCACTCTTACTTTTAAAGAGGTTTGCCGTGCCACGCCGCACTGCCTCCATGGCCTTTTTCTCTGTAAAGCGCTGCTCTGTGGCAGCTAGAGGCTCAGGAAAGCTAGTAGCTGTGGCAGAAGACCAAAAGTCAACAATTTCAGAAATGGAGGATGGTGGATGTGAGGGCAGTCTGTCACCTCATGATAACTAGGGTTGATCCAGCTATCAGGCTGGCTGGGCAGGGGTCCCCTTCCTCCGTCAGTGCTGCATGTTCATCCCTCCTGATAGAAATACTGTTCTTGAGTGAAGGGTATAGCAGCAGTTGAACCTACTGACAAATACAGTAATGAAAATTTGATAAGAACTTGGAAGAAGGAGCTCAAGACTCTTCGATGGTGGTAGACCACTGGTGTCTCTCCTCCCCCCCCCAACCCCACCACTATGCTGGGTTCAGTTTCTCCGGGTGTCAGACTGCATATCAAAGCAGGTAGCCAAACAGAGGCATACAATAACAAGTCAAAGGGACCCACAAAGATGCAAAGCAAGAGAAGGATGAGAAGTGGCCCAGAAACAGCCAAGTACACTGGTCATAGAGCCACGCAGCCAAAAGGGTGGTGACACACCACATGGCACTTCAAGAGGGCAAAAATCATAAAATGGCACACCTAAGGCACTCACAAAGGTGCAAACCAGGAGGGAAAAGAGGAGTGGCCCAGATAAAACCAAAGCACATTGGTCACAGAGCCACGCAGCAAGAAGGGTGATATGAAGCACTCAAATCAGCAGAGGAGGGGCAAAGGACAGCAGCAAGGCATGAGAACCAATGCCAACAATCAGGCAAGCAGAAGGGGCAGTCAGCCAAAGGGAAAGAGGTTTTCTTTTTTTAATTTGATTTCTTTCCTTTAATTTCGCCATGTGGGCCTCAGTGAACCCAGTGGAAATGTGATAGCAGGCAGCGAGGTGGCTATGCAGACAGTAGGATTTATGAGTGTTGCAATAGTTCAGCTCTCAAGAGCAGGGCGGGCTGGCAACCAAGGGCAAGGGCAGGATGTGACAGAAATGGCAGAATAGTGATGATGGCACCAGCAGAAGAGGGAAACTTTTCCAGCTATTTTTATCCCACAGAGACTGCAGTGAAAATTGTCAAAAACACACTAGCACTGTAGGTACTGAAGGCAGAGAGTGTGGGCAGCTGCCCCTCAATATAGCTCTACGCTCATTCCTCCTCCCATTCATGTGAAAATGAAGAGAAACCAAACAAGGTGAGGTTTGTCCTCAGAAGCACTAACTTGTCCCCTGCGTTGGAGAATATACATTGACTGGGTACACTGGTTAGAGGGCAGAACAGGAAATACTGTACAACTTTAACCAGATCTGGCCAGACTGCTGACGTCTGTGCCCAGAATGCCAAGGGAACTGTGCACATGGCCTCGATGGGCTCTGCAAGGTAGCGTGTCCCTGAAATCCACGCAGGAGTCTGACTTGTGGGAGCTTGATCTGAGCATTCTAGCTAGGGCTTCAGTCAGCAAAGGGTGTCTCTGGCTGGGGCACATAGGCCATGGGCATGTAAAGCCAGGATGGTGTGGGAGGTGGTAGTGACAGGGTGGCTATCATGTTACCAGTAATGTTTTCCCCTGCTGCATCGCCACCATCAGCTCCCACCCCCTCACTTACCAGCTTTTCCTTCCAATAAGTCAGTGAATTGCACTGCAGAGTTCCTTTCATTCGCAGATCACAGAGACTAGCTAGCATATAAGCATCCTCCCTCATAAGGGGTTCCAGCCTTTTCCCCATTTGACCATGCAAGAAGTCAAAACCTCTGCTGTGAATCACTGTCACTGCTGAAAACCCTCTAACTTGGCCTCTAAAACATTTACTATTAGGCTCAAGGTAGCCTTTGTGGAACTCAGTTCTTCCATGGCATCCTTAAAGAGCTTTAGCACTTCCATCTCCTGAGTGATATTTGCCCAGTCCTGGTGATCCAGGAGCCAGTGTCCGATAATATCTGATGCAGGCCCACCCATTGCTCCACTAACCTCTCCAGCATGTCATAAATGGTGCTAACATCCTGCTTGAGCCGGTGCATAGGTGCTCTTGTTATTTCCTGCTTCTCATGCAGCTCATGCCCACCTTTTATACTCCAGTGAAAATACTCAGCTATTTTTTGGCACTTCTCAGTCAGTTGACTCAGAATAGGGCTGTCGTGTGCCTTACTCCCCAGGCCTAGGGAGTCTCTGACAATCAGATGTAACAAGTAGGCAAAGCTTCTGATCCCCTGAAAGCCCTTCTGATTCACTGCCTTGACCATGTTTGTCCCAGCATCTGTTACAAAGAAACTTGGATGCATGATGCTCTGTTTGTGCCCTATATGCGAGCCCTGTAGCATTGCTCTTCATTCTGCTAAGTATGGCCGTCATCCATTACCTGGTATGTAGCACAGCCCATCGGTATCTTCCTGATGTTACTCCCCCATTAGAACTGAAGCCTCTTACTGCCTTAGCCGGCTGTCTCTAATATGCTATCAGGGCGAGGTAGGCATGTGAAGCATTCTAGCATTTTGACTAGTCCAGATGTCAGTGGTGAAATGCATGCTAATACCGGCCTTTGCTTTTGCCAGCTCTGTCTGCAACTGGTGTTGCAATTGATTATACAGGTTGGGGATCACCTGCCTACTGAAAGTTGTCCTGCAGGGCACTTGGTAAGCCGGAGTTACGAGATGCAGCAGCCTCTTAAAACCAACCTTCTCAACCATCTTGAGGGGATGGTCAACCGGGGCTATCATTTCCGTGATGCACAGTCACTGTCCTTGATGTTGCCTGGAGTGTGGGAAATTACCCTTACCATTGGTTCCTATTCTTAGTACTAGAGCAGTTAAAACAACCTTCTCCTGAATCTTTTAGGTATACAGCTTGAATATGCACAGGATCTTTTTGTGTACTTCAGACCATGAAACTGTCAGATGAGGGGGAGGAGGAGGTTTTATTCAGAGTTGGTGGGAGGAGCTGATGTGTGAGATGATAGCGGAACAGAAAGGATGTCATTCTAGAAACCAAATAGAGTATGTATGTGCGCCGTGGACCTTTATCTGCCAAAAAATGTCTACGAGCGAATTCCGGTACTCAGTGCCAGCGGGCGTTTATCTCACTAACACAGGGATCTCAGAACGTGTCTGGGAGGAGCAGAACGAGGGGGCGTTGTTTGCCACAGAGACATATAAAGCGCATTCAGGAAAGGCCTGAGGGTGTTTTGGGAGTTCCCGGCAGATGTGCCCATTATACCTGCTGGAGATATGGAATAAGACCAGTACTTAGAAAATATTCTGCTGTTTGTATAATTGTGGGGCCCAATATTCAGTTGGGCAGACTATGCGCCACTATGGCACATAGCCGTGCCCGCCGACCCCTAACCCCCGAAATTCAATACCACAGTGCTAGCATTGAATATCCAGGGTTTGCCACACAGAGGAAACCGCTGCAGAGACTAACAAGGTAACAACAATATTGCACCACTACCCGGTTAGCTCTCACGGGTGAAACTAGGCGTAGCAAAAGCTGGCTTAGTTTTACCCGCAGGTCGTTAATCAGGTAGTGGTGCAATTTTGCCAGTACCTGGTTAGTTACAGTCTCTGCCTCCACTCCGCCGTGGAACGCCTACAACGTGCCATGATGCTAACTGCATAGCATCGAGGCATGTAGCAGGGCTAGAAGGGGATTTTCAACAGCACTAACCATGTAAATGCCATTCAATATCCCAGTTAAAGGTATTTACGTGGTTTACTGGGCTGTAAACTGTGTAAATGCCTTTTGAATATCAGGCCCGTAGTGACTAGTTTGTTCTGGAATGGTGGACAGCAGTATGGAAAAACATCACAAGATGCATTTATAAAGAACAGAAATCAGAGGTGTGGGAGTCTTGTAAGCTAAAGAGACATTAAGTTCCTTGAAAGAAATATTAAGAAGAGCAATAGTGATTATTCTGGCCATGCTGACATTTGCTGGTTGTGCTAAAGGAGCTAATCTAGGGGACAATTCCTGTGCCTGAAAATGGGACTGTTGATGTGGGAATAATATGTGAGTGAGTATGGAAAGGATTCTTGTTTGGGTGAGAAACAGAGATCATATTTTTAGTCCTGGACTTCCATGATATTCTGTTCTACCAGCTGTTATTTATAGGTTCAGGGCATCTTTATGGACGATTTATGTTTTTTGTGACTGAGAGTGTGTGCGTGGTTTGAGGGTTGCACAGGAGGATCTGGTGTGCTCATTTGTTATTCAGGAGGGAGGAGGGACATGAATGCCTGGACCATATAGATGACCACAGCGTCACCAGGTGTCAGCGTGTTAGGGAAGAAAAGATCACAAAAGATTCTCCATAGCTAAATGTCAAAACTTATCCCTTTCAATACTAAGAGACCCTCAGAATAAGAGCATTCAACACTGCAAACAGCACTGAAACAAGCCCAAAAGCACCATTTTGTGTGAGGTTGGTAAGGGTCCATATTTGCATTGTAAAGACTGTTTGTAGAGATGACCAATGAAAGAATAGCTAAGGGTTTCTTTTACTGCCATGTGTGTTTTGATGCCAGATGCAAGACAAACATATCACTTTTTACTTGCTGTTATCATATCTTTGAGTGCACCGAGATTACCTTGCACTGTTCTGGCAATACAACAGACTAGTATATATAGTCTAGTTTGCATCAACATTTATGTATCATCAGTATTTTATGTGCAGTTTGCATCAGCACAGTACTGTCAGTGAGAGGAGCAGCTTAGGAGATGCACGTTTTCACAGAGGAGGTGTGGCCGTCGAAGACGTCCACAGGTATGTGGCAGAGATGGGCAGGATTGGAATCGTGCACCTTTTCAGAATACGGTGAGCATGGAGTCATCCAACCATTTGCAGCATATATCCGAGTCGCGTCATAACAGCAGAACCCATGTTTCACCACAGTGATTTGCTCGTGCCACTGTGGAAATGTCTCTGTCCCTGATTCTGGAATGGCGAGCTCGTCTATACCCACGGCTGTGGAATCAGGGTGAAATCGGGCCTATTTTCGATTTAGATGTTTTCACGGCCCGGATGTGAATGTTATGGATTTGGCCTCAAAAGTATTTTGATTGAACTTCTGATTTGTAAGCTATGGATATCATTACACTTCCCAAGCAGTAGCGGCCACCGGTCTTAACTGCTGTAGGATTGACTAGAACAGGAACTGGCCAATAAAAAAAAAAAATTCCCATTGCATTGCAGAGGAGAGAATCTTTCTGTGCAGTCGGGATTCTTTTAAGGTGACAGGTTGCTGCAAGCAATGGAAGATTGCCCCTGTGCAATCTCTATTGTGCAGAAACCGGTTAAGAGAAAATGACAGAGCTAATTCCCTATTGGAGTAAATAGCCACCTGTTTTCGTAGGTATAAGCTATATAAGTCCTTTCAAAATCCACACATAAACGCTATCCCTCGTGGAGCTGCTCGGCTAGCCCAGACTGGTACTTGGACGTCTTCCTGCTGCTACTTACGAGGCTTTACAATTACTTTTCCAGAGCTTATTTTTTAATTAAAAGAACCCATACAGACATGCCTTCCGGATTACTTCACAACTGACGCTCTGTGAATCTGGAGACAAAGTATAATTATATTTTTATTTCTGCAGTGAGAATAGGATCACGAACCACCAAAAAGTCATTGGTGATTGGCATTGTCTTTCTCCAGCAACTAATAATATATTACAGAAAATAAAATATCACATTGCTAAGGTGCACAATGCTACCAGGTAACTTTTATTAGTTTTTATTCTTTCCAAGCCAAGGGAAGGTTGCCAACTGGCTCCTACTTCTCATTGTGAGCTGACCCAATCTTGGCTTGGCCCTGCTGCCTATATTGTAGTTTTGTGTTTCTTGAGGAAAATCCATAAGAAAACGAGAACTACAAATTCCCTGCATGCTATAGGATAAAAAGCAGGACTGAAAATCAGCATGTCCTGAAAAAATGAGGCCAGCGGTAACTGTAGGCTGGGGGAGGAGGGTTAGGGAAGCACGGCCCTGCATTTCTTCTTTGCCTATAGCAGTAAATTTGGCAACACCACTGTGCTATTTAGCTTGGGCTCCAGTTCTCCTTTTGCCAACTCATTCCAGCAGTTCAGTGGTATCATAAAAGCCATATGGAAGTCATTGTAATGGATATCTGTGCTCCTAACAGCATTCTGGGGGTTAATCTGATCCTGGTTACATTATCCATCTCTCTCTGCATGTCTGTGGGACAGGTTCTGTATGGGTTTATTATTATTTATCTATTCATACTAAGTGTGCTGCTGCAGATCAGACCTCACGGTTAATGATCGCTACAGGCAGTACCAGAGACGACCACTTTGTGGTCACAGTTGAAGGGTTTTAGTGTCCGTCTCTCCATCTCCATTCGCCTCTATCTGGCTTTATGTCTTTTATCTGTTTCTATAATGATGTGTGTGTGTGCTTTTCACTTAAGTAATATGTGCCATTTATACAGTCCAGAAGGCAGTGTTAGCAGCTTCCAAGAGAGACGGTGTCTAACTTTTCTTCTGGAAAAATTATCTTTTTACCCTTTTTTTACCCTTTTTCTTACCCTTTTTTACCTTTTTTTTACCCTTTTTAAGAGCGCATAATGGCAGATAAAGCATCAGTTTGGTGTGAGGTGTAATAGTGTCGGGTCCATGACCACTTTGCAGTTGTATAATGAATTGGTTGATGGTTTCATTTGGGAGGTTTGAGAGGTGCCTCTGCTCTCACTATGTCTCATTGGTTGACATGCTGTCCCCTTTTCCAAAAGGTCCTATGACCCACTGTGCTTCCATAGGAGGATAAACAGGTGGGCAAGTTCCATATCAGCCAATTTTAAGCAAGCAGTTTTTATCAGTGGATGGCCACCAGGCTCAAAGCATTCTACCCAAAGTCCAGTGGCAACCATAAAAGTGTTTGGGCAACTGTTTCATTAGTAATTTTTGATCACCAAGTTTCAGAGTGAATTTGTGGCCAAGACCTTTCCATTTCTTACAAAAACAACTTACTTTTCAACTGTTGTCATAGAGGAAATTATATGGTGCACACTGGGCTTGGTTCTGCATATTGCTGTCATGGTATTGTAGGGATGTGGATTTGTTAGTGTGCCTTAAAAAAATTAGTGCATGGAAATTCAATTTGACACATACGAATTAACATATGTGAAGTGGCATTTTAGAAAGGGCGTCCAAGTACAGTCTGGGACATCCAGGGCAAGATATGCAGAATAACATCGGGGACATCTATGTTTTAGCGTGATTTTAGAAGCATAGATGTCCCCGATGTGGAAACCTGTCCTGGCGCCACATAGATGTCCCCGCTAAAATAAAAATGTGGGGCAGGGATGCTTATCGCATGTTAATTTGCATACAGGGGCATCCATTGGCCTGGCAAAATGAAAACAGAAGGCTGCATTCTGCGTCAGTGTTTGTTGCCAACAGGAAAAATACAAGAGATATGTGTATACCTCCTCCACACCCTCCAGATATTAGGCTGGCAAAATTAGCAATTTTCTGATGGCTATTCATGCCTGGAGCAGGTATAAACTTGGACACAGCTTAGGATGTGTAGAGCATTTTTGAAATCAGACAAGGATGCCCAGGTTCTTGGGAATCCACCGGACATACCTACACCATGCTCCCATTTGGACTTGGACATCCTCATCCTGGGGTCATTTTTACAACCGGTTTCAGAAAGGACTCCACAGACGTCATGCCTGGACGTCTGTATGCCCATTTTCGGATGTCCAAGGAACAAATAACCCCTCTAAAGTCAATTTGCATGCATTAAAAAAAAGTTTGAAATGAACAGAAAAAAAATCTCCAGTAATCAGCAAAAATTCCAAAAATGACCCAAAAACGAACCAAAATTGTTCCTGTGCATGTCGCTAGTACACTGCATGCAAAGTTTATTGTTAAGACTCTTCTTACTAACGACATTCTACTTTATATTCCCATATATTCTAAATGCTGTTAGAAATAATACTTCTGCAACCTTGTAACATTGACACACTCTGGCCCTAAGAATAGCATGCTAGAATGGATGACGTACAGTGTGCACGGTGGAGCTCATCGAATCCAGGTCCTTTGTACTAAGGGCAGCACTGTTAATACAGAGAACTGGCTGCTAATCTCTGATTTCACTTTTGCACTGCAGGTTCCTATATAATTCCTGAACAGGTCCAGTCAGGAAAACAAACCAAATCACCCATTCAAACAACAGCACAGCACCTTAGTGAATTGAGTTCCCTTGTATGTACCAGTACATGAACACATACATACACGTTCTTTTGTGTTCGGTTCACTAATCCCTGCCCTGCCTGGGACCCTTACGTTCCCTGGTGCACATGTTAGACTGGAATTCTAGAAGGATTAAAACATAAAAGCATACGGATGTGGTTGCCAGGTGTCTTTGGAAATACTCATTGTGCCAAGGGAGCTTTTCCTGCCTCAAAATCAACTCTAAGGGGAATTACTGCTCTTGCAAACCTCCCACTGCTGGTGTTAACAAGAGATTTATTGTGTTTTTATTTAGAAATATTTGGAAAGCACCGAGCCAGGCATTTTGTTGACGTTAGATATAGGTCATCTTTGGCCGTGTGATTAGAATTTCAGTGGAATAAGCAGAATACCTTCAGATTGCTGGTCCTCATATTCCATAGGGTGTATTATATCCAGTGCATAAGCAATCCATCATGTAAATATACTGTAGGGTAAGTCCTATGGTTAGAGGTCAGATCTGAGAGAAGTATGTCTCTTCTTCACCTCCAGGTTTAACCTCTATTGCTCTCACTTTGTGATCTTGAGCAGTTTATAGGGTTGAAGTACTTCTGTCCATGGAAGAAGAGCAGGACCCAGGAATGATTGTATCTACTGATCTTAAGGTGGCCAAAAAGATAGAAAGGTGACAGCAAAAGCCAGGATTCTTGGATGCATAGGAAGAGGAATGGCCAGCAGGAAAAAGGAAGTAATAGTCCTCTATATAAGTCTCTGGTGAGATCATATCTGGAATATTATGCACAACCATGGAGATCAAAAGATATGAACAGAATGCAGTCGGTGCAGAGGGTGGCTACTAAAATGGTCAGTGGTCTTCATAATGAAGCATATGAGGACAGACATAAAGATCCCAATGTGTATGCTTTGGAAGACAGGCAGGAGAAGGGAGATATGATAGAGACATTTAAATACATAAATACACAGGAGGAGAGCCTCTTGCAATTGAAAGGAAGCTCTGTAACGAGAGGCATAGGATGAAGATAAAAGGGGATAGGATCAGGAGTAATCGCAAGAAGTTCATGCGGCCAAGGCCACTCTGCTCAACACCCTGTGCTACCGCAGCAATGTGTGAGTAGGCGGGGCCATGGCAGAGACTGGGTGGAGTCAGGGTACATGGATGTGGTAGGCATGTCGTGTGCTAACTACACAACCATGCTGCTAGTGTGGCAGCAGCTAATACCAGCCTCTGACCACGCGCTAGCTGCATTTACCACACTCCAGCATGCCAACCGTGCAATTCAGACACTCGGTTCATATGGGAGTGTTAAGAAATATGAGGAGCAGAAGCAGGACTAACACATTGGAACAATATGGAGTCAATAGGAGATGGGAGCTGAATAACAAGGCGCATGTCTAGGCCATCATCTTGGGAATGTGGCATGGTACAACTGACATGGTAGTGGAGCACACCAGTCTGACAACCCTAACACCAGGGTCTGCAGGTCTGCGGTCCCCCTACTGGGACAGTGGGCAAACATCCATGGACACAGCAAAAGCTGTCCTGATGGACTGCTGTTCACATCTGCATATGCATTGGATGGGTTTTAAAGGGCTGCTGGTGTTGTGTGCTGTGGAGGTATCAGGAGATAGGGCCTGTGCTCTGTGCTACAGTTAGTATTGGCCTCAGAGACAGAGATGGAGGCAGAAGAGTATGGGGGAGGGGCATGCAAATTAGATGATGCACTTCATGGCTAAATGATGGTACGGCAGCACAGGGGTGCATGTGGCAGTGAATACATGCACATGGGGGGCATGGGATGATGGGATGATGGGATGATGGCCCCTCACCTTGACCAAGGAAGGATGTGGCTGAGGCCTGCCAGCTCTGAGCAGCAGCATACTTCTATTGTTAAATGTGGGTCTCCAGTGTTGAAGCTTGCTGATTGGTGTCCCCTGTCTGGCCCCCTTGCCCTGGGGTTGCAGCAATCCATGGACCTGGGACACTTTTGATCTTCCCAGGAGGGTCATGACTGCTTGGGTGCTCATCTGGTGGTCTGTGTGGGATTCACCACCTCCATGTGGTGTACTCAAAGAAGGAGGGGGCATGGGGGAGCCCTCTGTGGATGGATGGCTGTGAGATTCCCTCCCTGCCCTTTAGTTGATGTTAGGTCACAGGGATAAGTGTTCTATTTGGTAGGCCATGGGGATGCTGCTTGATGCTCTGGCCTCCCTGTGCAGGCTGCCCTGAGGAAGTGTGCTGACTGTGCTTAGTCTCCAGACCCTCCTGGCCCTTGCATCCCTCTTCCCTCAACATTGGGGAACTCACTCCACAATGGATAAGCCATGATAAGAGGGGGGAATGAGCTGTGTGGCATTTGTGTGGCATTGGCCATCTCGAGTCACATGTTCCTAAATTGGCAAGGCATATGCTTGCAAGAAAACCTTTATAAACTTAACTGATGAGCAGATAATTCATATGTTTGAGTTTACATATGCAGAAATAACAGACATAATTTTAAACAGATATCTGTTAAAGTTGTGGGGATTTTCAGCAGTGAGATCAAAGAGGCTGTTATAGCTAAGACAAAATCCTTTAGAAAATGGAAAAAAAGCCAAATTTATTTATTTATTTATTTTATTTAAAACTTTCTTATATACCGCCTCTTCCATAGATCAGAGGCGGTTTACATATAACAAGTGTAACAAGAACAGGTTTTACATAGAACAGAATTTTAAATTATTTACAATCAACTTTTAAATTAACAGCATTTGAATTATTGACAATCAACTTTTAAATCAACATTATTGTAACTATATTATTAATTGTAAACAACTATATACAGGAGTAGTAGAGTAGGTAGCGTTGGTAGACATTTGTGAGTAATTATATTATAATTGTAAACAACTATATACAGGAGTAGTAGAGTAGGTAGCGTTGGTAGACATTTGTTGGATTTAATCATCAACGATGTGGTTACGGTGTGAACATCTGCATTTAAGGTGGGTTTGTGATCTGTATTGTGTTTGAGAAGTGTTCTGTGAATAGGTGGGTTTTGAGTTCTCTCCTGAAGAGATGGAGGTCCTTTATCATTCTGAGGTTTAAAGGTAGTTTGTTTCATAGGGCGGGTGCCGCATATGAGAAGGCTCTGGAGCTCGTGGTTTTTTTTGTTTTACGGATAGTGTTCTGTATGCCTAACGAGTATGTTGCATTTTGTCTTCGAGTTCTGTGTTCTGGTGGGGCTTGCAATAGGGTGGTTAGATGTGATGGAGATATGTCATTGATGAGTTTAAATGTGGTTATGATTATTTTGTATGTTATTCTGCTATTTATGGGGAGCCAGTGCAATTCAAATAAGATGGGAGTTATGTGGTCAGTCAGGCGAGCTTTTGTTGTTACGCGAGCGCAGATATTTTGGGCTCTTTGGAGGAGGTTAGTATTTGCTAGTGGTAGACCGTTTAGGAGACTATTACAATAGTCGAAGTGGGGAGTGATGAGTGCACTAATGACCGATCTGAAATCATGGGAGTCTAGGAGTGGTCTTAGGTGTTGTATGGTTTTTAGCTTGAAGAATATTGTCTTGACTGTTTGCTTTATGTGAGGGATCATACTGAGGGTATGGTCTAGTATTATTCCTAGGTATTTCACCTCTTTCTTGATTGGGATTGTTGTGTTGTTTATTGTGATGGTTTCGGGGAAGGTTGTGTTTGGTTTTCTTGCGACAAACATTGCTTCCGTTTTTTTCAAATTGATTTTGAGGTGGTTATTCTCAAGCCAGGTGTCTGTTTCTTTGATACAGTCAGACATATTCTGGTATGTGGGGTTGTTAGTGTTAATTGGGAGGGTGAGCATGATGTCGTCAGCGTAAATATAATGGTTAACTTTGTATTTTTTGAATATACTTGTGATAGGCTGGAGGTAAATGTTGAAGAGGAGGGCTGAGAGAGCTGATCCTTGGGGTATGCCTTGGTCTTGTGTGAAGGGTTCTGATGTGTTTTGGCCTAGTTGAATGCGTATTACTCGGTGGGTTATATATGAGACGAACCATTGGAGGATTGTCCCACTAATTCCTAGATCTTGAAGTCTGTTAATTAGTGTATTGTGGTTGACACTATCAAAAGCGGCTGATATGTCTATGAAAATGAGGAGGAATCCTTGATTGTTATCGTCTGTGCCTTTAATGAGGTTATCTAATAGTGTTATTAGTAGGGTTTCTACCCCGTGAGATGGGCGGAATCCAAATTGGTGGGAGTCAAGGGGGGCATGAGAGTCAATGTGGTCCTGGAGTTGAAGTTGTATGATTTTTTCAATTATTTTGGCTACGAATGGTATGCTGGCTATAGGCCTATATGAGTTTGGGTCCTTTGGGTCTAATTTGTTGTTTTTTTAGGATGGGTCGTATGGAGGTGAGTTTTAGGGGATCGGGCATTAAGCCTTGAGCAAGGGATTGGTTCACTATCGATTGGATATGTACAGCGAGTTCAGTTTTTGAGGCTTTTATCCATGAAACTGGGCATGGGTCAAGGGGGGATGTTGTAGTATTGATCATTGTTATGACATTGAGGAGGTGTTTTTGGTCGATTTCGTGGAAGGTTGTCCATTTAAATGGTTGTTTTGGGTCTGAGTGCAGTGTTATAGTTTGTATGCTTGTTCTGTTTTTTAGCTTCTCAGCAAAGTGTGTAGCTAAGGTTTGTACTTTTATGTCTAGGTGATCTGGTTCTGGTGTTTGGGTTTTGGTAAGGGATTTTACGATATTAAATAGTTCTCTTGGGCGGTTGATCGCCATATTTATCACTTTAGAGTGGTAATCTTTTTTGGCTTTGTTGATTGTGTCTTTGTATATATTGAGTAGTGAGAGATATTGGGCTTTGTTGTCTTCAGATTTTAAATGATCAAAACAGAAAGCAACATACATACTGGCAAGTTAGATGCAAGGCATTGATATGGCAGACAAAGAGAGAATTTGAAAAGAAGCTTGCTGTGGAAGCAAACGTACATAATAAAACCTTTTTCAAGTACATTCATAGCAAAACACCTGTGGGAGAGCCAGTTGGACCATTAGATGGAGGAGTAAAAGGGTCACTAAGAGGACAAGGCCATAGTGGAGAGACTGAATGAATTCTTTGCTTCAGTCTTTACTGAAGAAGATGTAGGAAACTTACCTATGCCAGAAATGATATTCAAAGGTGATGTATCAGAGGAATTGAAACAAATCTTGATAAATTGGAAAGATGTAATACAGCTATTTGATAAACTAAAGAGCAGCAAATCATCTGGACCAGATGGCATACATCCCAGGGTGCTGAAAGAACTGAAATATGAGATTGCAAACCTACTTTTAGTAATCTGTGAACTATCCTTACAATCATCTGTAGTACCTGAGGATTGGAGAGTGGCCAGTGTAACGCCAATTTTTAAAAAGGGTTCCATGCAGGAGCCACTATCCCCAGCAGACCCCGAAAAGTTGCTTTCCCTACAGCCTGACCCCCAATAGAGCCTGCTGTGGCCTGGGTCGGGCTGCAAGGAACCCTCTGCACTCCCTTACCTCGCTTTGGGACCCTGCCATCCAGGGGGACTTATTCCACCTCCGAGGTGGGATAAGTCCCTTGTACAAATGCCGACCCTGGACATACAGGACCGACCTCAGAATCGGCCCTGTATGTCCGGGGTTGGGTTCCCACCCTCTGCCCACCCTTGCTCTGCCTGCGGCCCGCCAACAAACAGAGCTCCCTGCACAGCTCAGCTCTTCATATGGGGAGCTCTGTTTCCTGGATGCAGTCCAGGCATTTATCATTTCTGGACATCCAGATCAGACGCTCAGACCCACTAAACACAGTTCAGAATAGACCCCTTAGAGAAGAACAACCCAAACTACAGTTACACAATGTAAGGTTCCACATAAGGAATTGCCACCGAAGAAAAGGATCTGGGTGTCATTGTGCAATAGTGCGTTGAAACCCTCTGCCCCGTGTGCAGCGGTAGCCAAGAAAAAAAAGGAATGCTAGGAATCATAAGGAAAGGAATAGAAAATAAAACCAAGGATATCATAATGTCTCTGTATTGCTCCATTATGCAACCACACCTTGAATACTGTGTCACCACATCTTAAAAAGGATATAGCAGAATTGCAAAAGGTACAGAGAAGAGTAATCAAACTGATAAAGGGGATGGAAGGATACCCCTATGAGGAAAGGCTTAAAAGGTTAGGACTCTTCAACTTAGAAAAGAGATGGCTAAGGGGAGATATGATAGAAGTCTATATAATCATGAATGGAGTGGAACGAGTAAATGTAGATCCATTGTTTATGCCTTCAAAAAGTAGAAAGACTAGGGGACATGCAATGAAGCTATAGTACGGCACATTTAAGACTAATTGGAGAAAATATTTTTTCACTCAGCACATAATCAAACTCTGGAATTTGTTACCGAAGGATGTAGTAAAAGTTGTTAGCGTACCTGAGTTCAGAACAAGTGTGGATGAGTTCCTGGAGGAAAAGTCCATAAACCATTATTAAAGAGGACCCAGGAAATCCATTGCTTACCCCTGGGACAAGCAGCATGGAATGTGTATACCTTTGGGAACCCCACAGGTACTTGAGATCTGGAATGGTCACTGTTGAAAACAGGATACTGGGCTTGATGGACCTTGGTCTAACTCAGTATGGTGTAGCTTATGTTCTTATGTTATGTTCTTATCCATTCAAGTGACACTGTTGAAAATGTGCATATGACTTTAAACAGATATCTGATATTTCTAAAGTTATATGGTCCACGGCCTGCTGAAAATTGACCTCTTGACCTCTGGTTCAACATCGAGTTGCCGCACTTATTTTACCTCACTACTTCCCCCACCCCAATCCAGAGATACCAAGGGTGAACTTTCCCAAAGAGTGAGATTTACCATCTGAAAGAGTGAGGATGTGGGCCAAAGATTTGTGTAGCGTTGTTTTGCAAATGGAACGAAAGCAGCATAAAATGATACTACTTTTTCCTCTGAGTCTCTGTAAGTATACAAATAAAATGGAGGCAATATGCGTAAATTCTCTAGGCTGAAAATTGCTCTCAGTGGCTAAAGGGAGGCGCATAGGTGTTTGAGCACAAGCACTTGTAGGTGTAGGGAAAAGGATGGGACAGGAAAAGGCAAAGTCCAAAGGAAGATATGCTTAGATTTCTTCCCACTGGTAGGGCCATGTGGCTTTTCTCCTTTCAGGCTTGCCTGCCGTGGAAGCAGTGATCAGGATCAGTACACTGGCACCAAGGCTCTAATGAACGCGAGAAGGGTCTCAAAGAGTGTGAGAGTGAGAGCCTTCAAATGAATGTGACACACTCCTAATGAGTGAGACGTGGCATCTCTGCCAATCTTACTGCTGGAATTTGTCACGGTCTTGCTTGAATTCTCTGCTGGTTTTGTCTACTACCATTTCTGCTGGCAGACTGCCCCTGACATCCATCATTCTTTCAGTACAGAAGTGTTTCCTCCAACTTCATATCATGAATTCTTGTCATTGAATTTCTATTTTTTAATGGAAAAAAATCACCTTCTCATGCTAAATAGCCCCCTTTTCTCCT
Source organism: Ichthyophis bannanicus (assembly GCA_033557465.1). Taxonomy (NCBI): domain Eukaryota; kingdom Metazoa; phylum Chordata; class Amphibia; order Gymnophiona; family Ichthyophiidae; genus Ichthyophis; species Ichthyophis bannanicus. The sequence goes on from CM066034.1 coordinate 602,977,802, forward strand.
CTCTCTTCCAGCAGGCATATTTTTCTTAACTTCATTTTTATTAAACCAACTGAACTTCCATATATCGGGGGTGGGAGGGCTGATAAGTGGATGATCTCTCTGCAGTTTTGTTTTATTTGGTACAAAATAAAACAAAACTGCAGAGATCATTTGGACCACTGGAACTGAAGTGTGCCCGTAGCTTTCTGTTTCATTACAAGGCCAGAAATGTATCAGCCCCCCCCCCCCCCACCTTCGTACCATCATCCTTTTAAGGACAAACAATGCAATAGACAGTACAGTAGTACCAAGATTTTACAACTCAGATATTTCCCTTTCCCTCCTTCTTCAAATATCAGCTTAAATGCCCCTAGAAACAGATACCACAACAGAGCGTGTTAAGCCAGGTTGCATGCAGTGGTTCCTAAACCTGTCCTCGGGGCTTCCCAGCCTATCGGGTTCTCAGGATATCTACAGAATATGCAGGAGGTAGATTTGCATCCAGTGGAGGAAGTGTAAGCACATCTCTCTCATAAATATTCACAGTGGATATCCTGAAAATCCGACTAGCTAGGGACAGGTTTTGGAACCACTGACCTAATTCTTATTTCCAAGAAATATCCATTGAAAATAAGAATAGATGCATCAATTTCTCCCTTCCTCTCACCTCTCATAATTCGCATCAAGAGGGTGAGCTATGATGCTCTGTCCAAGTCTGCCAAGGATCCTAGATCTTCTCAAACGTATAAAATCTTTCTTTTGGAATTATTGTTAATCTTGCTAAAACATACTCTCCGCACTCTACTAATAAAGTCCTCCTTAGATGGAGATACACTTTTATCCACGCTGCAGTGAGCTCTGTTCTTGCATTTATAAGAAAAGGACTCCATTTCTATGTGAGGGGATGTATTCTAATCTAACCCAACCATTAACAGCAGAGTTCCTGGCAAGCATGGAACAACTAGTCTGGTTATTTCACAAATTAACTTCTGGATCTTCTCCCAATATACTTTAATTCTGGGGAAGTTTCACCAAATGAGCAGGAACGTACCTTTATTTCCAGATCGCCACCAACATGTTTCACTCACGCCTAGGTACATTTCTCATATATACTGTAACTTGTCTAGAGTCAGATACCATCTATAAAGTAATTTATAGCTATTCTCTATCAAACTGGCGAACATCAGACCTTGCGTTAACAGTACGCACACATCTTTCCTTTCGCCCCCCTCTATATGTCATTGCCCCATTCCAGCAGAAATTTAGGCTTTGTGCTCCAGAGAGTATTGATAAGGGAATATAAGCTAGATATTAAGCTTTTGGGTTTGCCCGCCTTCTTAAAAAGTTAATCAAAACAAGATTTAGCCTTTACTAAGTCTTCCCTAACCCTCTTAACGCTAGCTCTATGGATCCAGGAGGGAAGTCTTGATTATATCGAGAGATAATCTTCCCTGCCAGGAGAAAGGATCTGAGTCACCTCCAGGAGCTCAGAGTAGCTCTGTTAAAAGTATTAGAAATATTTGCTCTTATGTTAGGGAGCAATGGCCAATAATAAAATGGAGAGCCCTTAACTATACTTTTCTCCAAGCAGACCAGATACATTTTGAGTTTCTCAGGCTTTTCTGTGTCTTGTAGGTCAGCACCATTTGGGTAGCCCTTCTCTGAAATGCTTCTATCCTCACATTGGCTTCCCAGAGCATGACCTCCAGAACTGAACGTAGCACTCAAGGTGAGATCTCGCTAGTGACTGTACTCTCCTTTTGCCTGCTGGTGACATGTTCCTTATATGTCCTCGCATATTGTTAGGATGCTGTGCACAAAGAGTAAGAATGAGATAATAATGAATGAGTTATTGCTGTTTAAAGCAATGCCCTTAAGCACATGTAAGCATCTGTATTCGTGTGAGCATGAGTATAGCCACCCATGTGAGAGGACCAAGTTCCTGAACAGATGATTACCCACAGACCGCCAGGCTAATGAACATTCCGATTCTAAGCTTGCTTTTAAACTGCAAAGCTGAGTAAACCCCGACTCAAAGCAAGCGGAAATATGATAATGTAGGAGAGAAGGGAGGACTGTGGCATGAGTCACAGTTTATCCCTCCTCTGGGATGGTGGAGCTCTCTCTTTGCATGCCTCCCTACCCCAGATATGGCACAAGAAGAAGATGTTGTGTGTGGTGGTGGTGGGCTGATGGGAGACATTAGCCCAGGAATCCACACTGTAGCATAAACAATCAGTTCAGCTCTTTAATTTCTACTTTCGCTATCCTATTTTATTTATACATTTCTGAAGCTTTAGCTTTCATGTAGGGGTTTTCTGGACTTTGAATGATGTTTTGTGGGCATGGAATGAACTGCTATTCTTTAAGAAGGCAATAGAGATAAAAGAGAGAGGACCCTTTGAAGGCTTTTTCATCTGTTTTTTTTTTGTGAGTCAGTTTCTTAAACTATAGTGACAGAAATGTCATAGCCTCCTTAAGAGGGCATAGTGACTCTCAGATGGCAGGTTTGATTTGTGGAAACAAGTGTTTATGTTTATTAAAATTGCCTTTTGTATGGTGAGCAGCAAAGTGGTTTACAAGTAAAAATTCACATAAAAGGGAGAAAGGAACTCCATAAAAACAAATAGGACAGAGAAAAAGACAGACAAAGAAGGATGGGGAAAGACAATTAAGGATAGAAATTAAACAGTCCAAATTTAGCATACGAAAACGTAGGGGATGAAAGCTGTATCTGGTGGCCAGAAGTACTCCTGTTCCCGATTCTGTACCACCCTATCATGGCCTAACCCCCAAACATGTGGACATATGTTGTCAGGCTAATGTATATACGTTGCAGTGTATATAAGTTAAGCTTCCAAGCATCTACCACATGCCACCCTCACCTACATTTCTTGTAAGTTCTCTGTAATGTTTTTCAAGTTGAAATGTAAACCGCTTTGATTTAAGGATAAGAGGGTATAAAAATACTGTGTTAAATAAATAATATGCTATTAATGCTATTACATGAGCGTATCAGTGTTGTATCAAATCATTTACATGGGTCAGAGTTTCTTCCTTGAAGTGTTTACACTCTGTATGAATTCTAGGTAATTTTTACATAACAATCAAAAAACGTTTAAAGAAGAACATGGGATGGTTGTGGGACTTGGGGCTATGTTTACTAAACAGCAGTTGCGGCTTCCGTGCAACATGGGAGCCGCGGCCCCATTGAATTCCGATATCGCACGGAAGCCGCTACCGCTGTTTAGTAAACATACCCCTTAGTCACAAAGGAAGTGGAAAGTACTAGTAACAGGCCAGGATCTCAGGTTTCTTTATTCCATGCTTCAATAGACCTGGATGGCAATATTCAGAGCCCCTTTCACAGGTAAAGCAGCCCATACTCAATACAGGTAAAACTAGCTACATTGTTCAAGAACATGGGTAATTTTGTCCGCGGTGTAGAGGCGCCCTAGAAGGCAGCATTAGGTTAGGGGAGGGAAGAATGAATGTATTGGACTTTCAAAACTATGCAAGTTGTTTTTGTCATACAACTGTCTACTGATAAAGCAGACACAAATTTCTGCGGGGACTTTTTCCATAGGCACTAATCAAAACAGAATTACCCGTGAGGTTTGTACCTATGTAGCCTATCTGAATATTGCTCTTAACTACCAGTCCCCACTAGGTAACACTGCCACACAGCCCTGTCAGTGCAGAGTGTAGGAGAAGGCAAGCAGAGCGTGGCTCATGGAATTCTTTCCAATCCCTCTGTGGGTGTGTATGTGGATTCACACACGCATCTGTTTGTGTCTGCATTGCCTCTGTGGGTTGTATGTTTATCTGGGGGAAGCTTCTCCAAATGGGTTAGTTTTGCACATACCATGACAGGCGTGAACCTCACTTCTAAGCCAGGGTGTGTCTGTGTGTATTTGTGGGCTGGTATGTGTGCTTGTATGTATGTCTGTACATGCTTACATTTGTCTGCATGCATACTTGCATGTATGTGTCTGTCCATGTGTACAGTATATAGAAACATAGTATATGGAGGCAGATAAAAACCAGTATGGTCCATCTAGTCTGCTCAGTAAGGTGGCTAGAGCAAGTGTACCTGCTACTCTGTGCAGGTCACCCCCCTCTACGCCTTTGTTTAGGGTTGTACCTACCTCTCCGTGTAGGTCACCCTTCTCTATCAGTATATTTTGATTTTATCCTCTTGCTATGTCATTTTGAATTCTGTCACTGTATTTTCCCCCACCACTTTGATAGGGAGGGTATTCCAAGCATCCACCACCCATTTGGTGAAAAAGTATTTCCTGACGTTGCTTTTAAGTTTACCTCCTTACAGTTTCCTTTTTTGCCCTTTAGTATTACAACTTCCCCTTCTTTGAAAAAGGTTTGTTCATTAATACCCGTTAAGTATTTAAACATCTGTATCATATCTCCCCTGTCCCTCTTCTTCTCTAGGGTGTACATATTTAGGTCTTCAAGTTTCTTCTCATATGTCTTCTGCCGCAGGCTCCAAATCATTTTGGTCACCTTTCTCTGAACCGTTTCAAGGGTGTCATTCCAAATCTCAAGCCAACGTCACCTAATCTGGATGAAATGATAGCCACATGGAACAATAGCCTTGGCTCCTTCTCACGTCTACCTTCCTCAGACAAGCCACTTGCTCCAGACAAGCCAGCAAGAAAAAGGAAGTCAGCTCGCTGGTTCTCCACGGAGCTACGGACCTCACTACTCCTCCTCAGGAAGCTAGAGAGAAAATGGCGACGCTCCCGAGCTCCAGCCGACCTGTCAGCATACACATCCCACTTAAAAGTACACCAAGAAGCAATCACAGAGAAAATGAAAGAACACTACTCTGAACTCCTGCAACGCTCACTAAACAAACCTCGGGACCTCTTTGACATAGTGAAGTCCTTGACAAAAGAACCTTTGCCCCCCCCCCCCCAACCAAGCCTACTACACCCTCAGGAATATGCAGACTACCTACAAGCCAAAACCAACAAAGCCGACACAGCCACGAAACCCACACCTAGTCACAACCCACACCAACTAATGCCACTCACCGCACTCACACCACCTTCTGAGAGAGGCATTGAGGACATCATCGCGGCCATCAACATTACTACTACCCCAAATGACCCTTGCCCAACATTCTGGATAAGATCACTGCACACGGAATTCAGCCCAATCCTAGCCAGGATCATGGACCTATCCTTCTCAACAGGAACCTTCCCTTCAACCCTCAAACAGATGTCCATACGGCCCCTTCTAAAGAACAACAAACTGAACTCCCAGAAGGCCGAATCCTACCGTCCAATCTCAAGCCTCCCCCTGCTAGCTAAGATAATCGAGAAGGTCATCCAATGTCAAATCCAGCATCACATCGATACCACTGCCCCTCTAGACAAATGCCAGCATGGTTTCAGAGAATCGCATGGCACTGAGACGCTACTCACCACGCTAGTCAATACCTTAAGCAGAGGGATAGACAACATCAGAAGAGGGTATGCGCTTATCTTCCTGGACATCGCCTCAGCGTTTGACTCCATCAACCATAAGCAGCTCCTGACGCATCTCCATGAGAAGGGAATCCAGGCCATATGTAAGATCATCCACTCCTTCAATACCTCTTGCCTGATTTATGCGGATGATGTACTGCTGTTCACCCCATTCGCCATCGACCATCCCAACTTCACTGACTGGCTCCACTCACAGAATCTCCGGATCAACTTTAACAAAACAGATGTACTATTCATCACAAGGAATAAAGACCTTTCCCCTCCTGCTACAATAAAAGTGAGAGACGCGGAGCTCCCAAGTAGACCCACCATACACTACCTGGGTGTCACGCTAGACCAGCACCTTGACATGAAAGCACACATAAACAACACTATCAGGGCCATCTACCACAAGATGCGAACACTTCTCCATCTCCGACCCATGCTGCAGCCAGCTGACTTCCGAACAATTTTCCAAGCACTTGTAACTCCCCATTTCGACTACGCCAACGCCATTCTGCACGGACTCCCCAAGGGCACACTAAACCCACTACAGCTCGCAATGAACGCTGCTGCTCGCTTCCTTCACGGGACATCCAGAAGAGACCACATAACCCCAATCTTGCTACACTGGCTGCTGATCAACTGCCAGCTCACCTACAAAGTAGTACTGCTGACCTTCAAAGCCATCAACAAGATATCCTCCTCCTCCCTAACAGACCTCCTCCACCCCACTCTTCCCAACAGATCCAGAAGGACCTTTGCTACCAACACACATGTAATCCCCAAGGAAATAACAAAATACTCTCAGACAACAAAGAGCAGAGCCTTTATATTCTATGCACCTACTTGTTGGAATAGCCTCCCAACAACCATCAGAGCGATCACTGACCTCACCCAATTCAGGAAGGCATTAAAGCACCATCTTTTTCTTCTACATTCCTCATAGCCCAACGATACAACCCCAACCACCACACCCCAACCCACCCTGATAGCCATGACCTCCAGCTCAGCAGCATCCCCAGCACACCCTAAGAAGACCAAGGCAACTATAGTCATTAACCCAACTATCTGAGATGGTAAAGAATTGTAAACAAATGTAAATGTAAATAAATAGATTGTAAATAATGGTAAAAAAGGACAATTTCTGTATATAGTTATGAGAGCCCGCCATGTCGTTAAACAGCTTAGTGATAGAGGGCTCAGCCTGTATATAGTTACCCCAGTTATAAATCCAAGTTACAATACCTGTTCAATGTAAGTGCAATGCAAGTCCTGCATTGTACAAAGAAATATTAATTGTAAACCGCACTGATTTCAAAAAGCACAGTATAGAAAAGCTTTTAAATAAAATAAAAACAAATGAATTCTTTGTGAGATACTGTATGGTCTCCAAAACTGAACACAATACTCCAATTTAGGCCCCACTAATGGCTTGTACAGGAGCATTAATACCTCCTCCTTTCTACTGGTAATTCCTCTCTGTATGCAACCCAGCATCCTTCTGGCTTTGGCCACTGCTTTGTCACATTGTTTTGCAACTTTGAGATCCTCAGAAACAATCACTCCAAGGTCCTTCTCCTGGTCCGTGCACACCATCCATGCAGGTGATTTTTAAACAAACTGAGCACTCTAGGGATAGTAACATAGTAACATAGTAAATGACGGCAGATAAAGACCATTATGGTCCATCTAGTCTGCCCAGTAAAATGGCAGGAGTAGGTGCACCTGCCACTCTGTGCAGGCCACCCCTCCCCATGTCTTTGTTTAGGGGTGAACCCACCGCTCCATGCAGGACACCCCTATTTGTTGAGAAATTAGATGGTTCAGTATATTTTGATTTTATCCTGTTGCTGTAAAAGGATCCACTGTATCTCTCCCATGCCATTTTGAATTCGGTCACTGTGTTTGTCCCCACCACATCCATCGGGAGGGCATTCCAAGCATCCACCACCCTTTCAGTGAAAAAGTATTTCCTGACTCTAAAGTTACTGAATGGGTTAGAAATTGGTTGACTAGGAGGCAACAAAGAGTACAGGTAAAGGAAGCTTATTCTGCGGAGAAGGAGGTTACCAGTGGTGTGCCGCAGGGATCTGTCCTTGGTCTAATTCTTTTTAACATCTTTGTTAGTGATATTACAGAAGGGCTGTCAGGTAAGGTTTGCTTGTTTGCAGACAATGTGAAAATCTGCAATACAGTAGACACCCAAGAAGGATAATACAAGGAGGGATCTAGCTAAGCTTGAAAAATGGTCTAGAATTTGGCAGCTGAAATTTAATGCTCAAAAATGCAGGGTCATGCATTTGGGCTGCAAAAAATCAAAAGGGGCAGTACAGTGTAGGGGGTGAGGTACTTCTGTCCATGAAAGAGGAGCGGGACCTGGGCGTAATTGTGTCTGATAATCTTAAAGTAGCTAAACAGGTAGAAAAGGCTACTGTGAAAGCCAGAAGGATGCTTGGGTGTATAGGGAGAGTAATGGCCAGCACAAAAAGGAGGTGATAATGTCTCTGTGTAAGTCTCTGGTGTGACCTCATTTGGAGTATTGTGTGCAACTCTGAAGACCACACCTTCAAAAGGATATAAGCAAGTTGGAGTTAGTGCAGAGGGTGGCTACTAAAAGGGTTAGTGGTCTTCGTTATGAAGCATATGAGAATAGTCTTAAAGATCTTAGTATGTATACTTTAGAGGAAAGGCAGGATAGGGGAGATATGATAGAGACATTTAAATACTTCCGTGGCATAAATGTACAGGAGAGTCTCTTTCAATTGAAGGCAAGTTCTGCTATGAGGGGACATAGGATGAGGGTGAAAGGGGAGTAATCTGTGAAAATGTTTCTTTACAGAAAAAGTGGTAGATGCATGGAATGCTCCCAGTGGAGGTGTAGAGAAGAGGACAGTATCTGAATTCAAAAAAGCATGGGAAAAACACAGAGGATCTCTAAAGGGGACTGTTGTAGTGGTTAATATGGAAGGGCAGACTAGATAGGCCATGTGGTCTTTTTCTGCCATCATGTTTCTGTGTTTCAGTCCTTCAGCAAGATCATTCACAAATACATTGAACAATACCGGTCCCAGGACCGATCCCTGGGGCATACCACTCACCTTTATTTCTTCCGAATGAGTTCCGTTTACTACCGCCTTCTGCCGACTTTCAGTCAACCAATTTCTGATCAAGTTCATCACCTTGGGACCTATTCCAGGCTGCTCAGTTTATTGATAAGAATCTTATGAGGAAGAGTATCAGAGGCTTTGCTGAAATCTCATAGATCACATCCACCACATGTCCTTGATCTAATTCTCTGGTCACCTAGTCAAAGAACTCAATCAAATTTGTTTGGCATGACTATGTTGCCTTGGACCATGCAATCCTTTGGTATCTAGAAAGTCCGCTATTGTTTCTTTCCGGAGTGCTTCAATTATTTTTTCCAACACTGAGGTAAGTCTTACTGGCCTATAGTTTGTCATCTCTTCCTTATTACCACTTTTATGAAGAAGTACCACATCAGTCCTTCTGCAGTCTGTGGAACTTCTCCCATCTCCAAGGATTTATTAAAAACATCCTTTAAAGGACTTGCCATACCTCTCTCAGCTCTCTCAGTATCCTGGGATGTATCCCATGCATATTAGTTATGTAAGTGTGTATGCATATTTATGTCTGTGATGTTTTTCTGTGTGTCCGTGATGAGAGAGGGGAGGGCTGTTCGAAGGGCGCAATTCTGTAGTCTCTGTTTGATTGTGAATCAATGTTTGTATGAGGCAGCTATTGGAACAACTTTTCCTACAGAAATACATTGAGGAACATTTTTTTGAAGAGGGGGCTTCATTTCTCTTCCAACACCCACCACAGGCGGACATCACACAAACGTCTCCTTGCTCACCTCTGTTCCTGTGATTACAGCAGCATTCCAGTGCTCCATCCCCACAATCTTTCCACTGGCTACAACCTACCCACAGTCTCTATTGCTAGTTACTTTGGAAGAAGGAGGGGAAAATTCATTCACACAAGGGCAGGGCCAGCGTTAGGGGGTGACAAACAGGGCAATTGGCCTGGGCCCCCATGCTACAGGGTGCACCCAAGTCTGCCTCAATCTAAAGGAGGTATAGCGTGGGGGCAGACTTTAGGGCAGTGATGTTCCAACCCCCACGGGCACATGGAGTGGGCAGCCTCCCTAATGGCACGGACACCCCCTTGTGGCACAGGTGCCCCCCCCCTCGCAGCATGCAGCAACCACCCCTGCTGGGCCCACACAGCAGATTCAGCACAGCAAACCTACCTTAACGTGGTGGGTGGCTTCCAGGCCTGGTGGCTCTTCTCTCCTGGGCTGAAGTCTTGCAAACCACAAGATATCGGCCTGGGGGGTGGGAAGAGCCACTGGGGTTGGAGCAGAGGCAGCGTGGCAAGCCACCCACCACATTACGTTAGCCCTGCTGGCCCCACACTGTGGGCCCGGTGGAGATGCACCCTCTCCTGGCTGGCACCTGAGGCAGGGTGCCCCACCCTTTGTACGTCACTGCTTTGGGTCCCCTCACCAGTCTCTGCCCTGGGCCCCTGCACAGAGGGGAGGATTAGAGAACTACAGATGGAATTTTTAAAGAATGAAACATTTGCAGACATGTTAGCCATCCTTCTAGCTTCCAGACATTGATGTAAAAATCAGCACAATCCTGGGAAAAAAACTGTTTCAATCCTAACCTCCTCAGTACAGAGCACATTTAACAGGGCATCCTAAACTGGAAGCTAAGTTTGTCCCTAGCTTGCCCGTTTGTTAATCCAGCCCTGCCCATGGCAACAGAATTATTTTCTAGTACACATAGTAACCAAAATGAAAGAAATACAATTCAGTCAGTAGCTTCCACAGTTGAAATAACAAAGAAAATTTAATATGTAAGTGAATAATTTAAAATGCAGTACAGTACATCTCAGCTAGGGTATTAGTAATCCGTGTATCTGTTCGGTGTGTGCTGTGCATGTGTCATGTCTGTGGTTGGCGTAGCTGGGAGTGGTGAGGCATTTCTGACTTAAATAGCTTTAGGGTGGGGTCAGATGCAAGGAGGTAGTTTTGGAGGGGGTAATTTGTAGTATGTTGGGGAATATGCAGGGAGGTAGTTTTGAAGCTGGGGTACTTTGTAGTGTACTGGGGCAGTTGTAGTGAGGTAATTTTGGGGGGTGGGGCAATGGGGCGGTTGCAAGTGTAATTTTTAGGGGTGGAGTATATTTTGGGGTGGTGCGACAATTGCAGGGGCAGTTTTTAATGGTGCGGAAGTATGCAGGGTGGTGGGGCAGTTGTGGAGGCAGCTTATGGGGGTTGGGTAGTTTGGAGTAAGCAGTAGAGTGGAGTACTTTGGTGGATGGCGTATATAGCTGAGTAGAGGGCAATTGGGGTGGGGTTGTGTTAGGGATTTGGAGTAGTTTGTGAGGCAATGGGGCAATTGTGGGGAGGTAATATTTTGATGTGAAGGTAGTTATTGGGTTGATGGGACAGTTGGAGTAAGATTTTTTTGGGGTGGGGCATTTTGTAAGATGGTGGAGCAGTTGCTGGGGGGGGGGGAATAATTTTGGGAGTGGTGATAGGATTGTGGGGTATTTGCAGGAGGAATTTGTTTTTCCTAGTGGGGCAAATAGGTAGGTAGGGAGGCATTTCCAGGAGTTTATTTTGTGGAATAGGATATTTTGTGTTGTAGTGGGGCAGTTGGGGGGTGCATTTTTAGGGTATGGGACAGTTAGCAGGTGGTGAACAGCTTTGTACTGTATGTTTTTTGTCGTGGCAGCATTTGGAAGGTTGGTAAGGCAGTTGTGAGGGAGCAGTTTTTTGGGGTGGACCAGTTTTTAGTGGTGGAACAATTGTTGGGGACCAGTTATTGATGGTGGGGGCATTTTAGGAGGTTGGGAGAGTAGAGAACAAGGAGAGGAAAGGAGTAAGTTCCTAACGGCTTTGTCTCACTGTATGTAAGTTTCTTTGCTACCAAAGCTGGAGTTCTTTCTCCCATAGAAATACATTGGGTTAGTTTTGGAGGGGCTTATTTCTCTGGACTCTCGGTCTGATTTGGCTTATTTTCATACTCAATGTCTTTTTACCAGTTTTTCCCACATGCAAAGTTTCGTCCCATTCTGTTAAATTTTCAGAGAGTTATTTTTCCCCCCAACGGACACACGGATCTTCTCAAACCCTTTTATATAATTCTTTCCAACTTCCATTGGTTTGAAAAGAATAATAAAATTGTGTGCCTGCCAATCACACTATCTTCTCTAATGGCCCGCAGTTTTCTACTATAGGACCATCTGCCCCTCCCCTAGCCCCACAATTCCACTTCCTTTCTATCTATAAATTAAGGACTTGCCCATATTTTCCTTAATGACGTTCAGTTTCATCAGGATAGTTTCAAGTATTATGAAATCCAGTGGTACTAATTGACACACTTGCTGGCAGCCTTAGCAAATGCCAAGGACTGAACAGGTACAGACCTCCAAATGTGATTCCACCCTAAGCATCTGAGCAAGGTAGAAATATATTTAGAAAACTTAGGCACAAGTCCACAATTTTTAGGACCCAAGAAGAATAGCTTTTCCTTCCTTTTTTTAGCTTTTATGGTTGTTTTTTGCTGGGCTTTTTTCTATTTTTAGATTATTTTTTTAAATATCTTTTTCTTCTTCTTTTAATTCTTTTGCTTTTCTAATTGTTTAGGCACCCTAGTGCCCTAGCTCTTAGGATATTCCCAGCCTAAACAGAGCCCTATATCGAGGGGATACATTCAGGGCGGGGCATGCATGCAGGCTTGTGTAGGTGTTTTGAAAGGAGGGAGGGGAAGGCTTGCATGCTCTGCACTGTAATCACTTTGTGAAGACATGGTGGACTTTAGTCTTCAGTGGTGTTCATCTGAAGCTCTTCACCACCAACATTCTCCAAAATATATAATCTGAATTGTGGCTGCCTCTGTAGATCATAGATGAAGTGGCTGCCCCAGGGCCTTGTTCTCCAGCCACCATATCACTCCCAGCCTAACCGTCATCCTTAACGTGGGAACCACGTCTCAACCCCAAACCTCACAGATAATACCAGTCTTCCAAATGTAGTCATTATATAATTCACCACTTGGCTGTTTTTTTCTCCTTTACTTGGTGTCAGAGTTGAACATTAAAAATGATTACTAATTATAATATGATTTGTGGTTTGTCCAAGAGCTTTTATCGAAAGCATTGCATGCTTTTATTTTTAAATGAAGGGATGCATATGATAGACAAAAGATAAGAACTGTTCCTGGACCTAATTAGGTTCTTGCTTTTCTCGTGGCAACTTCTTCAGGCCGGACTGCATCACTGGGGTATCAGATAGTCCTAGAGCTTGAAGAACAGGCTGGACTGGGCCTGGTTTTGCCCCATGCCATGTGTGGATTTGTAGTCCTGCTATTCATAGTGAAGCAGAACCACAGGTCAATGCATGCAGTGGTGCAAAACCAGGACTGGCCCAGTCTCTCATTGTTGGCTTGATGATGTATTTTATTTAGTATTTTTTAGGTGGGCTGATGGGGGAGCTGCGGTTTCTTTGTGCACATTTGGACTTCTGACTCAATCAGAATCAGAGCTAGGAGCCTTTATTCACATTTTATACCCTGCTTTATATCCCCCTCCCTCAATCTTACTTTGGTCCAATCACTGCAGCAACAGTCTTTGACTGGGAGCTGTGCACCAGGACTCCTTCCACAGCCTGCAGTGATGGGTCTTAAAACAAGTCACTAGGTGTCACTGTTGTGCAGTGGCTGGGGTTCCCTCCACAGCATCCCCAGCCTGCGCCAGCCTAGGAACTAGAAGATCTGACCTGGGAATTCAGCCCAGATCTCCCACATGATAGTGCTCTATTGCCACTGGGTTGACTGCAGTTTATAAGAGTCTGGTATAGTCTTATTACTGAAGTATTGGAAATTGAAGAGAAAATAAGAAGTGATGGTGGTAGCTATTTGACCCTCAGTTTACTGCTGAAGAGACTTGCAGAATGACAGCAGGTTAAGTACCACTGTAGGATTTTCACAGTCGGCCCTGTTGGTTGTTGTCTGCCAAATTAAAGATTATTTTCTGAAGCATAGAAATGGAGTCAGTGAAGTAGAAAAGAAAACAGCTTCTCTTTTGGTGCCATGCTAAGTTTTTAAACCTACTCTCACATACTGTGTGCTAATATAATTCTGATATGCGATAACTTTTTTAATTACATGGGCTTTTCATCAGCTTTCTATCATTTAAGAGTGCTTGGCATGACATTTTAGTTACTGAGCATGTGCAGATGTCTATTTTATAACTTTATGCTCATTGGTCTTGTGAGAGAAAACGAACAATGAAATAACTGGTCTACGACTGATTTGATGTATAGAATGCTTTTCGAGATTTTATAACAAATGCAACAAGCAAACTTCCAATGTTTTACACTACAATTTTGACTGCTTCTTTGCGTCTAAAGCAACGACTTATATGATGTGTTAATCTTTCTACATAATTTTGCCTTTTATGAATTCTGGGTATTTTGCCTTTGTATTATTTAAATGCTCAGTAAATTTGTGCACTACCTTGATGCCCATTTGTGGAAAGGCAACATAGTAAATGTATGTTTATTACTATATTAATGTATATTACACATTAAAAGGCACATTATGGAAGGGTCGTTTATGTGGTTGTAGAGACGTCCAAGTGAAAACATCTGCTAATCTATGACAGTGCTAGAGGAGAAGGAGAACACATGTAAATCCTCACTGTGGACATGAACAAAGCACAGGAATGCAACCGGAGGGGGGGGGGGGGGCATCCACACATAGCCAAAGGAGCCATGAGTCATTTCATAAAGATACATGTGTAAAAATCGACATTGGAAACCCAGTAACTTCCGCATGCAAGCGCTGGCATGTTATAATTGGCAGGTGTAAATCTCAGCACTTACAGGTGTATCTTTGCTGTTTGGCAAATCGAGATGTGTAGATGCTGCTAATTAACTACAGAGACCCTTATCCCCCCCCCCCCCCCCGGTTGTGTTTAAGAGAGGGAAGTAAACATTGTAGATGAAGGAGACCATCCCCCTTAATCTCTCCTGTAAAGGGAAGGACAAAAGGGACTGTCACGTTTTTTCCGAATCATGTTGGGGGATAGATGTAAATCTGGACATGGACAGTTTAAGTCTCACATGTGCATCCCCATATGAAATCAGAGATACGCATTAGACTTCGGTGCTCCCCTGGCCATGTCCTGACACATCCCTGTGCAACAAAGACATGATATGGATATCCACGTGAAAAATGGGCCTTTTCTAAAACGGCCTTTTACATGTGCATGTGATTAACAGATGTAAGTGGTCATATTTATACATGTAAATCACAAATAAGGTTTCTAAAATAATCCCCTAAACATTTCACTTAGCAGTTCCTTGTGACTGGAATAATCATTGGTGATATTGGCTGGAGCTGGCGTTGTGAGGTCACAACCATTTACTGTATTTCAAAGAACGAAGCATAGGAATGCAACCTAATGGCATCCTTACTCCAAAACCAATGTTTAGTGCAAAGAGTGTGGAACTCCTTTTCTACAGTGGATGCGTATACTCCATCTTTGACATACGGGGAGTAATTCTATAACAGGCATAAAGGTTAGCATGTACCTTACATGCCTATGCACATACTTTATAAAATAGGCGTATAATCATGACTGTACCCATGCTCTGTCAAAACTCTGCCCCATGTATGCCAACTGCGAATCACACGCCGGCTTGCACAGTGTATACTTTTAGGCACGACCTAATTTTATAAGAATCCATCTATGTGTGTAATTCTGCGCTTTCTGTGCAAATAGGGTTTATAAAATTATACTTTCAGCGGGCCATCTTGGGAATAAACCGTTTTGAGGAGCAATACTTGATTGCTATTGGCTTTTCATTTCTAAAATTGAAGTTCAAGCTGTTTCAGATATATTGTGATACAACAGCTACACTGAGAATTTTGCAGGCTCTCGTCACTCCGTGAGTCTCTGTTTAGTTAGCACTGTTGCACCTCTCTCTGAGAACATTGGGTCTGAAGCTCCAGCCTGCTAATGCAGGGCTAGCCCTTGTTTTTTAGCTCTATTTCTTTTGCTTATAAAAATATTTTAATGTAACTTGTGCTAGAAGGAAGGAATCTTTTTTTTGGTTTTATCTGAGTTACTTAGCTGCTCCTGTGGGCTTTTTGGAGGGCTGAAATCATTAACAAAGGGGGGAAAAAGTATTAAGAGTTTGAGCTACTGGGGACCAGGAAGTGAAAACAGCTTCGAGCATGCTCAGTGCACACAACCTGTGCAGATGCAGAGTGCAGGAGGCTTCAGGCTAGAAGCAGTGAGGTAAGAGCAAGGGATATGTAAATAGGTCAGCAAGAGGAAACACTTCTTTTATGTCACAATTTGGTTTAAAAACATGGAGAAGCCATGCTTGGGAATAATGTCCTTTAAGAGCTGTTGTTGGTTATGAAAGGGAAATTAAATCTGAGCAGTGCTGTTAATGGCGTGCTTGTTTACAATTCAACTAGTGACTTGTTAGTATTTAACTGCAGGGGCGGCCTGGAGGTGATACAAGGCTATGTGCGGAGACTTATTGTGGGGCCTTATTTGTCTAGCCCAGGGGTCTGCAACCTTTAAGACGTAAAGAGCCACTTGGACCCGTTTCCGAAGGGAAAAAAAAAAACTGGGAGCCGCAAAACCATTGCGACATTTAAAACAAATCTAACACTGCATATATTGTTTCTTACCTTAATGCTATATACGACCCCCTACTTTTCCTGTTAAAATATAGGTGTTTGGCCTATACTCGCCGTATAAGACTACCCCTCTTCCTTCACACACCAAAAAAAAACGCCAGAAAATATCACAACAACAAGTAACAATATTTGATTTCAAAATTATGATGATTTTGTAGTCAAATCACTAATATGAAATAAAATTATTTTTTCTACCTTTGTTGTCTGACCAATTTATTCTTTGATCATGCTGGTCCCGATCTGAGGCTTCTGCTTTCCTGTCTTCTCTTAGCTCTCTTTCTGTGGTCTATGGTCCATCTGCCATTTCTTATCTCTTCTTTCGTTTTCTTCACTTCTTTCCATCAGCCTATTTCCAGTCCCAGTAACCCTCCCCAATATCAGCCCCTTTCCAGTCCTCACTCCCAGTACCTTCCAGTGCTAATCCCCCCTCAACCCCATTACCAGTGCTAGCCTCCCCTAATCAGCCCAATACCAGTCCTACCCCCCATCAGCTCATTACCAGTCCTAGCCTCCCCTAATCAGCTCATTTCCAGTGCTCGTCCCCTCAACCCCATTACCAGTGCTCCATCCCTCCATGTCAGCCCCCTCCCTCCCTCCATCCATATCAGCTCCCTCCCTCCATGTCAGCCCCCTCCATCCCTCCATGTCAGCCCCCCTCCCTCCATCCATATCAGCTCCCTCCCTCCATGTCAGCCCCCTCCATCCCTCCATGTCAGCCCCCCTCCCTCCATCCATATCAGCTCCCTCCCTCCCTCCATGTCAGCCCCCCTCCCTCCATCCATCCATATCAGCTCCCTCCCTCCCTCCATGTCAGCCCCCCTCCCTCCATGTCAGCCCCCTCCATCCCTCCATGTCAGCCCCCCTCCCTCCATCCATCCATATCAGCTCCCTCCCTCCATATAAGCTCCCTACCTCCATGTCAGCCCCCCTCCCTCCATGTCAGCCCCCCTCCCTCCCTCCATCCATATCTGCTCCCTCCCTCCATCCATATCTGCTCCCTCCCTCCATGTCAGCCCCTCCCTCCATCCATCCATATCTGCTCCCTCCCTCCATGTCAGCCCCCCTCCCTCCATCCATCCATATCTTCTCCCTTACTCAATTTCAGCCCCCCTCCCTCCATCCATCCATATCTGCTCCCTCCCTCCATGTCAGCCCCCCTCCCTCCATCCATCCATATCTGCTCCCTCCCTCCATGTCAGCCCCCCTCCCTCCATCCATAACATTTACCTCCCTCCCTGTTAGCCTCCCTCCCTCCATCCATCCATATCAGCTCCCTCCCTCCATGTCAGCCCCCTCCATCCCTCCATGTCAGCCCCCCTCCCTCCATCCATCCATATCTGCTCCCTCCCTCCATGTCAGCCCCCCTCCCTCCATGTCAGCCCCCCTCCCTCCATCCATCCATATCTGCTCCCTCCCTCCATGTCAGCCCCCCTCCCTCCATCCATCCATATCAGCTCCCTCCCTCCATGTCAGCCCCCTCCATCCCTCCATGTCAGCCCCCCTCCCTCCATCCATCCATATCTGCTCCCTCCCTCCATGTCAGCGCCCTCCCTTCTTCTGCAGCCGCGGCTCTCTGCCTCTTAGGGAACCGCGGCTGTGCTTTTAAAATCATCTCGGAGCCCTTCCTGTCTTGACGGGCTCCGTGCAGCATTGTCCCGCCTCCAAAGGAAGTGGTAAACAACTTCCTTTAGAGGCGGGACAATGCTGCACGGAGCCCGTCAAGACAGGAAGGGCTCCGAGATGATTTTAAAAGCACAGCCGCGGTTCCCTAAGAGGCAGGGAGCCGCGGCTGCAGAAGAAGGGAGGGAGCCCATAACGCCCTAAATACCGGGCGGGCAGTGTGCTCCGGAGCCGCGGCAAAGGTGAGAAAGAGCCGCATGCGGCTCCGGAGCCGCGGGTTGCCGACCCCTGGTCTAGCCACTGGTTCTCATTTGCATAAATATTTGCATACTGGACTTATTTGGTCAGTGCTATGCCCACTGCTAATGATGAGGAAGGAAGATATGAAATTAATTTAAGATCATGGTGCACAGCTGGATTAGAATGTGCCAGAGCTGGAAAAATCCCGAAATCAATAACAGTGAAGATTTCCTTGAATGTGAAATGACTAAATATTTTAAATTTAAGGCCAGCAGCATCAAGAACACAAAACTGCAAATCTTAGACTTCCAGTGTCCCCTCCTCCCCAACACCCTTCAGTTGTCTCCACACAGGAAATAAAAAGAAAAAGCAAGAACCACAGCAAAGGACTTATAGAGCAAATCTACTGTATCATTCCATGACAGCACAAACTTCCAAAACTCACAACAGAGAGCTGACCCAGAAAAGGGCAGCACAGGCTCTAGGAAATCCGTACACCTACTAGGTACACAGGCCCTAGGAAATCCGTACACCTACTAGGTACACAGGCCCTAGGAAATCCGTACACCTACTAGGTACACTGAACAAGCCAGAGTCCTACATAGAAACTCCATGCTAACAGAACACCTTGTCTCAATCATACACCTAGGACATAGACTCTCAGCAAGTACGGAATAAGGGACGACAAACTAAAAAATAGAAATATAGGCAAAAAGTGAACTGAAACCCCAAGAAGGTAGACTCCGCATGCAAGGTAACACCCAAGAAACAGAAACACTGATGTGTTTCCCCCTGTACTATTCAAAATCTCAAGGGCCATCCTTATTAAACATTAGGACGCACTATCTGCCACCATGCCCATAGGGAATGACATGCGTGCTGCAGTAGATAGTATATGCCAGTGTTTAGTAAACTCAACATACAAAGAAAGACCAACTCCACTACTACTACTGCTACAACAAATTATCATTTGTATAGCTGATTTTATTTCAGTAAAAGCACCATAAAGACTCTTCAGTACCAGACATATTGTGGAGTAATACAAACACCTTACAAAAGTTGCTCTGGATGAAGCAGATCTAGCCTTCTTTAACAGCACCAACAAGGTGTCACCTAGGAAATAAGGCAACACTGTAAATATTGCAGTGGGCCCTATAAAATCAACATGACCTACTGGGAAAATTGAACAAGGCAGATTACTACGATCCCTACACAGATACTTCATGTTGACAATGATACATGGTCTCAGCCACACATGCCAAACCAGTGCTTCCCAAACCCTTTTAGGTGTCAAAAATGTACCCCAGGTGCAAATTATTACTCAAACAACATAGTAAGCAGAACATTCACTGTGTCTTTTAAATATTCAGTAACATTTACTGTAAGTATTTAAATCTTTATTTTTTAAATTATGTGATGTACTCATCATGTTTGATGCACATAGACATGCAAACCCGCGTAGATTCAGCCTGTCAAACTATTTCTTCAGCACAGCCACTGAGCTTTTTTAGGTGCAGAATAAAGAATGGGGTGGGGGAGGGTGTCTATGTGTTTATAACTGAGGCTTCTGTGTGCAAATGTGGGTGACCAAGTGGATTTAGGTGGGGAGGCAACTGTGTTGGGGAGGAAATGGGTGCAGTATGTTTGAGTGAGTGGGAGGGATGTTTACAAGTGTGTAGTTGGGAATCTGTGTGGGTGGATGAGATGGTGGGGGGGGGGTTGACAGCCTGGGTGGTTTGAGTTATTAAGTGTGGTATGTTACAGTAGGTAGGCAGGGGAATCTACAGCTATATAATTGGGATGTGTATGTGAGTGGGAGTGGGAGTGGGGAATGTGACTGAGTGGGTTGATTTGGGTGACTGGACAGTGGGTGAATGTGTCTCTGCAGGAATAGTGAGGGGCCAGGTGAAGTAATGCAAATCATCTCATTCTCTCCCCTTCTTTCTACTCTTTCCTTCTGTCTGCTCACACCCTTCTTCCCTCCCTTTTCTCATGCCACCTTCCTTTCCATTCAGCCTATATATCTACCCTTTTTTCTCCTCTTTTTGACTCATCCCTTCCCTCTCTCCTCCCCCAGGCTTACTCCCTCTCTTTCTTACCCTCCCACCACAGGCTCAGCCATCCCCAGATTCACTCATTCCTTGACTTACCACCTCTTTCACAGCCCCCCCCCCCCCAGATCCATACTCTCATTTTCAAGCTTTCCAAGCCCATTCTGTGTCTCTCCTCTCTACCTCCCTGGTTCATCTCTCCAGACTCATTCCCTCTCTCAACCACACTCAGCCCTCAGGATTACCTCCCTTGGGTTCAACCATTCTTCATCCCCCTCCCGGCTCATCTCTCTTATTTTTCCCCCAGACTCATCCATTCAGCACCTTCAGACTTACTCACTCATCCACTCTTCCCCCTCCCCAACCCACAGTTCATCCTTTTTCTCTCATTGCCCCATCCCAGCTTCACTTCTTCCAGACTCATTCACCCCAGGTTCATGCCATCAGTTTTCTTCCTCATCTATTCTTCCTCCCCCTCCCCAGATTCAATCATTCATTCATCCAGTTTGTCATATCCCCCCCCCCCCCCCCAGTGCTCTGTTCCAGACTAATCTCCAAGATTGAAGCTTACCATACTGGGAGGGTGGTGGATGGCTGCAGTAGTCTTGGAATAGATCCAGCAGGACCTTCTTCTCTTCATGTTCCACCCAATTGCTCTGCTGAACCTGCCCTTCTGATATATACTTCCTGTCTCAGAGGGGTGGGACCAGCAGAACCATCAGTGGCTCACAGAGAGAAAAGGTCCTTGTATCTTTTTGAGTAATTGGCTGAATGTAGTGCTTATTGTTGAGGGTTCAGGTGGCATATGTATGCTTGGACAAACATACATACATATGCAAGCCAAGGCCTCATTGACTCACTGGCCCAGGTCTGGTGCTACCATGATAGCTTGACCTTGACATTTGATACCATTTCTTTGGGAGTGCCAGTAGGCCAGGATCTGTGGTAGCTGTGGCCTATGGAAGGAGAAATCCTTGTCTGTCTAGAAGAGACCCCCCATTCTCCCATTCACTCTGATGGTGAGGTCTTGGTCTGGCTGAAATAATATCCACAGTGTAGGGTCAACCTTGCTGGTGCTAAACCAACTCTTTTGTGTCTGTACCAAAGAAGGAAACTAGGTATCACAAACGTTCACATATCTCCTTGAATCCGCATGTTATTTCAAAGTCCAAACTACTGAGACTTTTAGCCCTCTGAGCCACACAAGTCCTCCGTCCTCCTTCCCCCTCCCCATCCTTCCTTGTCTTCAGCTTTGTTTATTGTGTGTTTTGCTCTGTTAATGTTGTGCTTGTTACTGGGACCTGACATTCCTTCTGACAAGGGAGATAAGGATCCCTGTCTGGCGCCTGGGATTGAATTTGCTACCTGATTATCACCAGGCTCCTGGTACCATTGCCCCAGGCAACAGAAAGATGAAGAAGGGGGGGGGGGGGCAGCAGCAGCAAAGCCTCCTTCTCTCCCTCCCCTGCTCCAGCAAAAAGAGAAAATAGGAAAATAAATAGAAGCTCTCTCATCCAGGAAACTTCTATCCAAAGGAAACTTCTTTCCGAACCTGAGATATCATTTTGCTTTCAGTTTAGCAGGTTTTAGCTTCCTTAATTTAAGTGACTTTTTAGTAAAAGTTCCCTAGATTTGTCTGAAAATAGGTGCTTAACTTAGATCCTTCAATTCAGGAGCTCAGGCTTTTTTGAATGGTGGTCTATAAGTTTCCTATAGTAAGCATTAAGGTTTCAAGCGGGGTAAACTCGGGAGCAACGTCAGAAATTATTTCTTCACAGAATACATTAGATTGACTGAAGTTCACTACCATGGTAGCACAGTTTCATAAATCTAGCCCAAAGGTTGGTGAATGCATGTCCCAGTCCCAGTCCCAGTGGAGATGTTGGAGGTGAAAGCAGAGATTAACCAGGATCTATGGCTATGAAGCCAGAAATGAAACTGGGTAATCTGGAGGGGCTTTATGTCTCTTACCTGTCATTGTATTCTCTATGTATCTCTGCTATTACATTGAATTTTCTCATGGAAATGACCATATCCTTGCCTTACATTGTCTGTGCTGGGGACAGAAGCACATTTTGTCCCAGGCCC
Organism: Ichthyophis bannanicus; assembly: GCA_033557465.1. Lineage (NCBI taxonomy): Eukaryota > Metazoa > Chordata > Amphibia > Gymnophiona > Ichthyophiidae > Ichthyophis > Ichthyophis bannanicus. The sequence goes on from CM066034.1 coordinate 603,000,023, forward strand.
CTCCCCTGGCATTTCTGGAGAAGGAGTGGCCGGCCTGCTTTTTCATTGCTGTATTTCATGATTCCCCAATCCCACAAAACTCTTCTTCTCCCAGGACAAGCAGGATGAGTCAGCCACAAGTGGTGATGTCATCCGACGGCGTAATAGACGGAAGTACTCTCAGTAGCCCAGAAGGCTTTTTTGCCTTCTGGGCATGGCTAGTAGCCCCACCTCTAGGCCCGCCCCTAGCTAGCCAGTCTTTGTCTTCCGGCTTGCCAGCAAGACATCTTTCTCTCACTCTCTCAAACAACGTTTCTTAAGAAAGGACAACTATCAAGAAAGAATTACAATGAAGAAAATATCTGCAAAACCGGGGTTTAAAAAATGTCCCAAGTGCTCCAGGAAAATGAGCAACTCCGACGCCCATCAGTTCTGCCTCCGCTGCCTCGGTAAGGAGCACCCTGTAGAAGACTGCCCTCTCTGCGCCCGCATGTCTCCCCGGGCCAGGAAGTCTCGCCACCACGCTCTCTCAGAGTTCCTGACCCCCACCGCGGATCCAGGATCACCCATGCCTGCTGCGGCCCTTCCATCTCCGACTGTTGCTGCTGCCTCCGTTGCCGCTGCCAATCTCCCGGCGGCTGATATGCTACTCAGCTCTGCAGCTGCTGCTCTGGCCGGGGACGCCCCTGGTCAGACCTCCATCCCCCGCCACGATAGAAGAACTACGCCGACCACGTGTGTGCCCCTCCATGCGGACTCCATGGCCGCCATTGCCTCAGGGCCCGCCTCCTCCTTGGCCTCCATGGGACTTCCAGCTTGCGAACTTCCGGCTTCGGATCAGCTGACAGGGGCGTCAGTCTGGCACAGAAGGCTCAGTCCCGCGCACTGGCGCAGAGACTCAGAGGGCAGATACCGGAGCCGTGGCACGCGCCGGAGCCAGAGCCAAAGCAAACACCACAGGGAGCAGAACCGGCACAGCAATTCTGCCCACCCGCAATCAGCGCGAGACACCGAACCCCGTCGGCACCACAGCCGGAACAGGAGACACAGGGATCGTGAGCACCGGCGACGGAGCAACTCGGGACACAGCAACATCTCCTCCTCGCGTCACCGACACAGAGACCAATCCAAGGAGGCAGCCCACAGCCATCGCAAACGATCTCGGCGATCCAGCAGCTCCACCAGCAGCAGCAAACACAGCCACTCCTACATAGAGGGTGATTTATTTGCTTTCCCCTCTTCTGTTGAAACCGAGGGCGAGCAGTGGGAGGGCACAGATGGGCCAACTGTTCTGCCCCAGCAACCGTCTCCACTCCCACGGGCTGCACCTATTTCTGCTAACCCACCAGAGACCCTCAAACCTCTCTCCAGCATGCTGAAGCAGTGGGCCTCCACCCTCTCCACCCTCTCCTCACATCCACTATTGGAGCCCTCCACCTCCAAGTCTGCACCCATTCCGCAATCTCCGATTTCCACGCAACCGACAGAGGACGGGGCTGAGGAACAGTCGCATATGGAGGAATCACCCCACACTGGAGACTCCCTCTCCACTCCAGCCGCGGAAAATTCCCCAGCCCTCACCAACCCACAGGAGGACCTGACCTACCCTAAGTTTTTGCGCAAGGTCACTTCGGCGCTATCCCTTGCATCCCTCGACCTGCCAGCCGAAGTCCAGCAAGTCATATTGGCGGCTTGCCGCCCGTCCACAAGGAAATCATACAATCTAAAATGGCAACGCTTCAGCATTTGGTGCAGGTCACATCATCTGGATCCATTCTCCTGCCCTGTACCTCAACTCCTCCAATACCTCGCCTCACTCTCAGTGCTTGGATTAAAAACCCAGACCATCAGGGTCCACCTGTCTTCCATAGCGGCCTTCCACCACCATCCCGGAGATACGTTGATAGCAGCGCTACCACTGGTGGTTCGCTTCATGAAAGGCCTGGCCAACCTCCATCTCCCTGTCCGAGATCCAGTTCTGGCATGGGACCTGAACATCGTTCTCAGTCAGCTCAAAGAGGAGCCCTTCGAACCATTGCAGTCAGCGGAGCTTAAGTTAGTCTCCTGGAAAACACTCTTCCTCATAGCCATCACATCTGCCAGGCGTATCAGTGAGCTACACGCCCTGGTGGCTTACCTGCCTTATACCATACTCCACCACGACCGCGCCTGCCTGCGGACACACCCCAGGTTTGTTCCCAAGGTGGCGACTGCCTTCCACATTAATCAGACCATTGAATTACCCTGTTTCCAACCCGAGCCACATTCCAACCGGGAGCAGGAGAGGCTTCACACTCTGGACTGTGTCAGGGCCTTACAATGCTACCTACACCGGACCTCCTCCCTGCGGAAAGGATCACAACTCTTTGCCTCTTATGACCCCAACAAACCGGGGCGCCCGGTGTCCAAACGAACACTTTCCATCTGAATCTCCTCCTTTATCTCCCTTTGCTTATCGCAAGCGGGTAGCAGCCCATCACAGGAGTCAGGGCGCATCACCTGCCATCGTTGGCAGCCACTATTGCCAACCTGCACTCCATTCCGGTGCCCGACATCTGCAGAGCCGTCACATGGGCCTCCATCCAAACCTTCCAGAGACACTACTGCTTGGATCAAGCAGATCAGGGTGGCTCTGCCTTCGGCCGGGTGGTGTTATCCACAGCCACCCACATGGCACCAGATCACGGTACATATACGGACCCTTGTGACTCGTGATGCTGTGTTCATGCTGCTGTGTTTCCGCAGGATGCTGTGTTTTAGATTGTGCTCTCCGGTTCAGGCTCGAGTGACCATGACCATCTGACTATGCCATGCTGTATTGTTAATATTTATTTTATTTGCAGTCTCTTTTATACCGCGCTATTCGACATCAGTGCGGTTTACAATGAACATAAGAGTTGCACATCTCAATTTCGTGATTTATGCTTACAGTGAAACAGGTATAATAACTTGGGTATACATTAAACAGGAAAATTAAACTTGGGTATGCATTAAGCAGGTATAACAGGTAAAATAGGGTATAAATAACCAGTCCCTTAACAAGGAGACACGATGAATAAATACAGTCTACTTTATGCAACAATATAATGAGTTATGCGGCACTGCATAAGTTTCTCATGGTGGTTGGAGGGGAAGGTGTGATTGCGAGTGATCAGTCTGGGAATGTGACGTGCATGAGTTTGAGGTGCTGCATTGAGATGTGAGAGTGGGTGAGTGTGGGGAGAAGACTGCAACATCGTAGTGATGAAGAAAGAGGTGACGTTTCAGTGCCTTCCTAAATTGGGAGAGTTCACTGATGGTTCTGATAGTTGCTGGTAGTGCGTTCCAGCAGGATGGAGCAAAGAAGGAGAAGGCTCTGGATCTAGTGAATTGAGAACACTTCGTGCTTGCCTTAGGTAATATGAGAGTATTTGCGGCATTCGATCTCCTTGCTCGATTGGGAGGTGTGATTGAAATTAGGTCAGTAATGGCAGTGGCAGGGTATTTCTTGATGGCTTTATGGGTCATAATTAGGATCTTGAATGAGATCCTGGCTTGTATGGGTAGCCAGTGCAATTGTTTTAGTATTGGGGTAATATGAGAACTTCTTGAGGCTCCATGAAGGATTCTTGCAGCTGAATTCATTGCAAGTTGTAAGGGGTTAGTCGTGCACTTAGGTAGACCATACAAGATCGCATATGTTTCTGTGCTGCTGCCTGTTGCCACATGTTTGCACGACTATTGCTTGTGATTGCTAGTTACACTTGCTTGTGATTGCTAGTTGTACATTTTGCTCGTTTGCTCGGTTTGCACTGTTTGCACTCTATTGCTCAGTTGTTTACATGCTATGTTGCACAGTCCCTTGCCCCCACACCCATGTTGGGTTGCACATGTTGCCTTATATACCTCTTTCTTTGCACCCAATGTTGGGATGCGCTGATATAGCTCATTAAATCTGGATTGTTGCACCTGAATGAACCTGCCTCCGTCCTTAATTACTGGCCTCTAACCACCCCCTGCCGCTGCATGTGTAGCTGGGGAGGCTCCACTTGTGGCTGACTCATCCTGCTTGTCCTAGGAGAAAACGGAGTTACTTACCGGTAACGCGAGTTCTCCAGGGACAGCAGGATAAGTCAGCCACACTTGCCCACCCTCCTCACCGGCGGGGGGGGAGGGGGGAGCCGTTCCACGGCATTGCCGCCTTCTAGCTCGTGGCAGTGCATCAGCTGGGGAAGATCTGGCTAGCTAGGGGCGGGCCTAGAGGTGGGGCTACTAGCCATGCCCAGAAGGCAAAAAAGCCTTCTGGGCTACTGAGAGTACTTCCGTCTATGGCGCCGTCGGATGATGTCACCACTTGTGGCTGACTTATCCTGCTGTCCCTGGAGAACTCACGTTACCGGTAAGTAACTCAGTTTTCTGATCCCTCTCCTCACAGCCTTTTGGATGCAGCTGTTATTTTGAAAGGAATTTTCAGCAGCAGTGATACCATTTTTTCCCTTAATTAGTTTTTTCCTTATTTTTCCCATTTTATTGGCTCTGGGGGATATTGTAGAAGCCTTAATCAGGATTTACACACGTAAAAATGACCACTTGCAGGTGCACATTGCATCCATGTGTAAATGGCCATATTAGAAAAGGCTCATTTTACATGTGCATGCCCATACCACATTGAAATTGCAAGGGAGCTTGTTGAAGGCGTGGCCTGGGTGGGACAAAAATTGACATGTTTTGAAAAAGCACGTCTTGCCCAAAATTGCCTACATACAGATTTACACCTGCTCCCTGCTATGTACACATATTATAAAAGTGCTCCTTTTGGCCAACCTTACAGGAGGGATTCAGGGAGTTCTCTCTCTTAATCCCCTAATGTTTATTTCCCCTTACAAATTGAAATGAGGTAAAGATAGTCCTCTGCAGTTAATTAGCAGCATCTGCATATCTAGCCGACCAATGCAGAAACCCTGCGCTAGAGCCCAGCGCTTAAAGCTTTAGCGCAGGAGTTCATAGCATGACTTTAATGCTGACCCTTTGCACCGGAATGCAATATTCAAATTACCAAATGCGCAAAAAGTCAGCGTTAAACCGGGAGAGCAAACCAAACACATGCACACAGAGGTCGGCGCAGGTTTGGCATGCTGTATCAAAGAAATAGGGTCATCTGAGGTGAGGTTTGACACTTTACTTCGGATGACCTTGGTATCACGGAAAGCCCGGATGCTATTAGCATACTGTCAGAGATCTGGTGCTTCCCCCGGTCACTGACCCCCAACGGAAACAAAGTCCCCGGTGGCGCAGCAGCCTCGATCTTCCCCACTCACCCAATTTAAAAAATCCTTGGTGTCCTGGTGGCACTTATCCCCCCACCCACCCAATAAGAAAAAACCCTGGTGGCCTCTGAACCTCCACCCCCCTCCCAGTACCTTTAATCTGGAGTGGGAGCGTTGCCCACATGCTCCTGCCTCTGCACTGCTTGTGGGTACTGCTCCCACTCCTGATTAAAGGTACTGGGAGGGGGAGGGGGAAGGGGGGTTTGAGAGCCACCGGACCACCATGTTTTTTTTTTTTATTGGGTGGGTGGGAGAATCAGGGCCACTTGGCCAACAGGGATTTTTTATTTATTTATTGGGTGGGTGGGGGGATCTGGGTCGCTGGGCTACAGGGGATTTGGTTTCTGTCAGGGGGGTTGATGTCGAGGTGGGGAGCACTGGCCCCGCAACAGTATTCTGATAGCATTGGGGGCTTTCCCCGATCCCTGGATTATCTGAGATGAAACTTCACCTCAGATGATACTTTTGCTCCTGGCTGGATCTTTATGCTTGCCCAAAGCTGCCATGAAGATCCAGCGTTAAAAAACAGTGTATAAAACTGCGCTAATTTTCAGCGCAGTTTTTTTACATCAGGTGCACTTACTTATGCAGTGATTTGCATACGATTTGCATGCCAGCTGCACTGCAGTTTAGCTTGGCTGGGTTCTTTTGGGCATTTCTCTGGCGCTAGCTTGCTTTCTGCATCAGAGAGCAAGCCTAGCGGGGCGAAAGCACCAGAACATGCCGCGCTAAGCTTTCCTGCATCAGCCTGTAGGTGTGCAGAAGGATTCAGAGACACATATAAGTGCTGACATTTACACGTCTACATTATAAAATGCCGATACTTATGTAATATGTCTTGTCCGCTATCAATTTTTTTCACATGTGTATTTGTGAACTAGCACCTCCCAGTGCACATGGATATAAACCTCCATGAATTCCGGCACTTCCTTCCGCGCACTCTAGAAAGGGCTCCACCTTTAGTAGAGCTGTTTCTCAAATGCCATCGGAATGGAGAGCATCCCAACCTCGATGTCTATCACGTTTTTAGTTGCGACTAAAAATGCGATATTGCAGCTCCTGCTCCCAAGTGGCAACAGCGATATTCGACCACTCTCCATACAGCCAGGTGGAAATGGTTAGTCTGGAAAAGAGGCTACCTTAATTTAAAGGCACAGCTATGCAGATAATGGTGGATATCACTGCTGTCTCTAGAGCTAGCTTTCGCTACCGTGCAATACATATATTTAGAGCTGCCGCTTCTGTGGATTGCAGTGCTGAAGATACATAATAGATTTAAACACTGTGGCTGGCATTTAAAAAAACACTGGCTGCGGTTGTCAACGTTTAGAGATGTGTTCAGGTGAGCATGATCTGGGATCATTACAAAGCTCAGAGGCTCATTTAGGAACCGTGGTAGTAGACACTACATATTTTTATCTCAAATGTAAGGAAAGTATAAAAATAGCAGATATGAAATAGAATTCAAAAGCAAACCAAGTTGGAAAGTGCCTAGCAGCATGGCTCATTGCCATGTTTCCTGGGTCTTTCAGTCCTCCCCGCCTTGTACACTATTGTTAGATATAGAGCTGCCTCAGAGAGGGAGCAGCAACGGCTGTGGCAACATCGAACTCTCACTTCCTCTGATATTTCAGGTCAACTGGCTACTTGCTAATGTAACCTTTAGGGCCAACACAGATGAAGAAAAACAGCAGCAGCTAAAACTGCCCCTGCTCCTCTTGCTGTCTCCCCACTTCTCCACTTCTTGCCAGCTCTATTTTGTGGGAGGGGTTCAGGCTGTGCGAGATGGTCTGTCATTTTGCCTTGCACGTGTTTGCTTTTGTGTCTCTGGAATGTCTGTGTTTAATCTGTAAACCGTTAAGATCGTATCAGAATTTTATGTGTAAATATTTTTATTATTGACCACCACAGCACACATAACAGTGAACAGATTGAACAAAAACAGCGAACAGATTGTACAAAAACAATGTTTACAGAGATAATAGCATATAACATCCGTCTGAGGTATAAAGCACGTCCTATTTGGTGGCTATTTAGTCCCCTTCCGTAGGGCCGTATATATCTCTGAGCATCTTATAGCACTATAGCATTTACCAACATTCAGACAGTTTACGGTAATCAGTCTGTCAGTACGGTATCAGTTTTTTATTTTCTGTCTGGTAACGTACTTAAATTAACCCCTCCCCCCATCCTTACTACTGAGCTCAGGCGGCTTACTTCCAAATTCACAGACCAATGACCTGACCATCCCCCACAGCGGGGGCTTTTACCACCAGGGGGCTTACCTGTCACCCAGAATTATAACTACTAGTTCAATCCCTCCCTACCCCCCCCCCACCCCCCCGAGGAGACTCATTGGCTGCTTCATCTCTTCGCCTATCCTAGATAGATTATACCCTCTTGGTACTGGCTGGACACCAACCCCTGCCAGGTTTATAGCATAAAGATATCGTTCCAGGCCCGTGAGGATAAGCTAGCTAAATAAAGCATCAAGAACAGCTCTCGGCGCTTACCTCCATTCTTAGAGGCAAGTCCTTCCCACACGGCCAATTGATGGGACATATTCCTCCACTGCCTGTGGTTTGGTCCGTCTGTGTCTCGCCAATGCCGCAGAATACAGTGTTTGCAATGAGGCAGCCCTTACGAACCAATCCTCTGCTCCTTTTCCCCCTCAATCCCATTGGGTCCATTGCATCCAGTTCTGCAAAATCCGGAGTGAACACCACCCTTTGCTTTAGCAAAGTTCCAAAATAACCTTGAAACTGGGGCCAAAATGTCTGCACCCATTCACATCCCCAAAACATGTGCCGGCCCACAATCACACCATGGGCAGTTTGCGGATTCAGCAAACCCTGCCCTCCAGGCTCTATGAGTGGAAAAATATGCCCTCATCAATATCTTAAACTGCTTTTCCCGGTTTCTGACACTCAGAACCAACCTCGGTGTGCGGGCCAATGCCGGTTCCCAGGCATAATGTGCTAAAGATGTCCCCAGTTCCAGTTCCCACCTTCGTGCCCAATCTTCATAGGAGTGGTACTGGGGGAGATCTCTTATGGCTTGAAGTATCTAGCCACTAATACCTGGGTCCATTCTTCAAATTCAAACCAGTCCTCTATTTTATCTGCTATTCTTTTCTCCAGGCCCTGGGGAGACAGAGAGGCAACATAATGTTGTAATTGAAGTTATGCAAAATAATGTCCAACCAGTAAGTCATGGCTATCCTGGAGTTCTCAGAGAGGGAGCAAATTGGCCTTGGGCATCCACCACCTGCCCTATCTGCATCACATCCTGAGTAGCCCAAACCCAAAAGGGGCGAGAGTACATCCCTGGGGCAAAGGCTACATTGCCTTGTATCGGCAGGTATCCAGTGGAATCTGACGAGATCCCCAAGAGGCGACACATCATTTCCCAGCCCTTTTAGACCCCTCAAATTAAAAGACTTTATCAATATTTAAGGACAACCTCATTCTGGGGGCGTGAAGGACGGAAGGTAGGGACGGGGGGGGGGGGGACCACAGCCATCTCAAAGGCCCAAGGGGTGAATACCGATTGCCCTCCCTGCCAATCCTGAACATGCCTAAGGGCACAAACTAAATTATAATGCAACAGGGAGGGAAGGCCCATACCCTCCCTATCCCAAGGGCCCTGCAAACGGCTAATTGGTAATCGAGGCTTTTTCCCTCACCACAAGAATCACTGCAACATTCACTCCACTTCCCGTATAGTCCGACGTAGTAGCCAAATGGGCAGTAATTGAAGTATATAGAGAATCCGAGGGAACGTCATCATGTTGTAAGCCACAATCCTTCCTAATAAAGAGAGCAGCAATGACACTTCCAATCACCATGGCCTTCCCTTTAACTCATCCACTAGCAGTACGTATCGCCCAGATGGGTCACTTACCTCCTGCAGACACTGGAAACCCACTCCCCTGGTCACTAATATGCCTACTTCTCCCTTATGACCCAGGACTGGGACTTCATGATCAATTTGTTGTCCCCGCAACCGGGCCAAATCTGCCACTGACTGGTGAGTTTCCTGGAGTAGGATAATCTCCCCCCTATGGTGTTGGATAGCTTGCAAAACCTTGCGTCTCTTTATAGAACTATTCAGCCTACACACATTCCAGGTTAAGATCCTCGCCCCGGATCCCACAGCAGAACACAATATTGGCTCTTGTCCCAATACCTAACCCAGGGGCCCTCCCAGCCTAGGGTCCCCAAGCGCCTAAGCATTACCTGAAGCCAGCCTCTCCTCCCGGTTAAGCATCCACTTATGCATCCTTTGAGTCTCTCTGAGGTCCATCCCTCCCTCTGCCCCCATTCCTCCTTCCTCCCCCTCCCTCATCCCCCCTCCCACCTTCCCCCCCCCCCCTTTTTCACCTGTTCCACTCCCTTACCCATCTGGTCACTATTGATGCTGGGACTTCCATCACCACCACACACTAATACAACTCATCTCAACCACCCTCTGTCTTCCACCCCTCCACTCCTCTTGTATGCCTCACATGCCTGGTGAGTCTATCTGCCCCCCCCCCCCCAAGCCATTCTAACTAGCTAGTCCAGAGCCACTCTAACAGTATATACAGATACAGCAGGAGGACCAACCAACACCTCTTACCCCCCCCCCTCGTATCATTGTCCTTTGTCCACTGTGGTAGGGCTATTGCAGGGACCTGCAAATTTCTGTCTTCTCGAGTCGCAACAGAGTGGGTTAGACAAAAACAAACTCTTCCCCTCAGCCCCTACAGTCCACTCCATAGGTCCCAATCACTTCTTCCTGGGCTCCTAAGAGTTGATGAGACCACGAGAGTTGGGCGCCCTGTAAACCTCTCCGGAGTCACCCCGTAGTAGACGAACAGCTGTGGTCCTCCTTCTCCCCTGTGTGTTTATTGCTGCCCAGTGCGTCCATACCAGTTCTTTTATCCAATCGCATTAGTGCTGGAACTTCTCTGCCTCTTACGAACTCCCCCAGCTCAGGGTCTGGAGAGAGCTAAAATGTAACTATGCTGCCTCCAGGGTCTCAAATGCCCACGTGATCCCATTGTGGACAATGCAAATTTTTGCCGGATACAACAAACTTTATTTTGGCGTCTACCAACTTTTGGCATACTCCAGCATAGGCCTTTCTCTTTTTGTTGAGGTCAGTGGATTAGTCCTAATATGCCATAATTCTGGTGTTGCCACTTTTAATGGGGCCCTATGCTCTGATGGCTCTGAGGATACTTTCCTTGTGGATAAAACTGTGAAAACGAGTGAGCACCACTCGGGGCCGTGAGACCGAGGCTGCAACCGGTCCCCCCGATGCATCCGTTCCAAAGTCAAGTTCTTACTGTCCTCCAGCAGGTCCAGGGAGGCTGGGATTAGTGCCTCTAGGTACCCCCACAGCTCTCTGTCCTTCACGGACTCTGGGATTCCCACGACCCTCAAATTCTTCTGACAACCTCAGTTTTCGAGGTTGTCAGTCTTCATGGCCTGTTTCATCACAGTCTCCTGCAGGAGTATGAGGTTCGCTGCTGAATTGCGCATGCCATCCTCTGCCTGCAAAATCCGCCGCTCGGCTTCTTTTAAGAGGTTTTCAAATGCCTCAAATGATCTGGCCATATTGTCTAGCCAGCCCGCAATGCCATCAAAGCTTCCTGTAAATCTGCTTACCAGTCGGTCACTTCCTCGACGAGCGCAGCATTAGCATTAGCTGAGGCAGGGGGAACTGGAGAGTAGGCCATTTTTCCTGGTGGCAGTACGGGCTTGTCCCTCTTCCGTTGGGTCAATTTCATCTTGGGTGCCTTGAGCTACAAGGCTAGAGGGGCTGTGGGCTGCCCTGGTCCACCATCCGTGCGATGAAGCATTTGCGGTAAGCTGATATTATGCAAATTCAGGATATAGTGACTTTAATGGTGGCGGTTAGCCCGGAGCGAGCACAGCACTCACATGACCTCAAGAATTTTATATAAACATATCACATGACCTCAAGAATTTTATATAAACACTTTCACACATTCATTTTAATAAGGAATTTATAGTGCACACTAAATAGTTTTGATGCTCATTAACTGATGAATTAAGGCACGTTAAATCGATTAGTCTGCATTAAATCAATTTAGCATGCACTCAATTTTTTAAGGTGTGCTAAGGAGCTGAATACACATCTCTACCACATAGCTCACTATACTCAGTGCCTCCAGGATGCATACCGGCAGATGCAGAGAAAGACAGATGGATGCATTCTGCTATAGTGGAGCAAAATGCACCTGAAAAGGAGAACTTGGAATAATGATGAACTGAGGAAGGTACAGTGTTCATTAGAAGGCACATGTTGTCATGTTTGCGCAGATTTCTTGTAGTCTTATTGGTTCAGAAGAAAACTGGATCTTTGGCAGGGTGTGTTATATTTTTTTGACCCAGCAGTTCTTCTCTTTATACTTCTAGCTCAGCGGAAACCAGGGCTGGAATCTGGTGCCATGAGCCTTCATTAACCAACTACCCGGGGATATTTTTTCCTATTTTATATCCCCTTCCCAACACATCTAATCTGGTCACAGTAGTGGCACTCCGGGGCTGGGTGGCAATGTACCAGGGCTGTTTCCAGAACCCTGCAATCATGGACTCTAAATCTGGTCACTAGGTGTCGCCTTTTAGCACTGTCTACAATTCCTCCTTCCCCTGCAGCTTCTCCAGCTCCAGCCAAGTTAGGTATCGAACCAGGTACATGACAATGCACACCATTTGCAACCTGAGCTACCAGGCCATCTGTGACAGTGTGTATTAAGCCAATATATAAATTATTCAAGGATGATAATGTAGGTCAAATCAGAAGAAGAGACCTGTGTAGTCTCAATAGCCTGTGTATTCCATCTTTGGATAATACTTGTATTGGTCCGGTTGAAGGTATCAGAAGCTGGACCAATGGCAAAACGATGCAGTTCTCGGACCGTGCCATTTCATCTTATCTATGGTAAATTTCCTGGTGCAGAGCATGTATTCAATCTCGCAAACATCTGTGAAAACTCTGTGGTTATGGTAAGTTGTGGGGATGTGCATTCATTAGTGCACATTTGGTTTGTTAAAAAATTGTAATCCTATTAAAATTGATTGTATTTGCATTAACCTATAAATTATCAGGCGTACAATCAATTTTCAAGTGTAGAGAAGTTCTATCACGCGTAAATAAAAGTAATTAACACATGTATGTAAAACGAACAGAACCCCCCCCCCCCCTCCGCCCCGGAAATTGGGGAAAAAGTCAAACGAGCCAAAAGTGAACTGAAAAATTTTCAGCCATGTCCATCCCTCGTACATTACAGTTAGCATCACTTTCACCATATTCCTGCAGTCTGTGACTTGTATAACCTGCCCACTGTTGGTGCATTTAGGGGATTCCCCTTAGCTTATATTTTCAGTCCTTTCTGATTTCTCAAAAAATTATTTTCTAATGAATATTTCATAACTTCCTAGGGTGTACATATAAACCAAGCTAATAACATTCGCTCCCTACTCCCAACAAAAAAGATCATTTTTTATGTCTTCCTGGAGCTGGGATAGTGGAGGTTGAAGATAACAGGAACAGAAGGCCACCAGCCCTGGACTGTCTGCTTCCATTTCTCCCCTTAAGGCCATAAATATAAAGCAGTAGACTGTCAAAGCACAGTCATAAATCCCTCAGATTTCCAGAGCAAGTCATAAAATGTTTCTTTTCAGCTGCCACACCTAGGCCTGAATCAGCAGTTTAGTGCAGTGATATGAGTGCTAGGGGGCTGGGGTAAGGTCTGCAAAGATGTGGAGAAGCCAGGGGATCTGCTGTGCTACTAGGAGCACAGAGCTCTGCCAGGGAGCATCTTTTCCATATTATCAGTGCAGCGTGTTCTCTTTTTAGTAAATCAGCACCTTCTAAAGTTAGGTTATGCTGTGTTAGTTCACACTAAGACTACTTTCCTTGTTCAAAAGTGCAACCCAAAGCAGTTTTCCAGAGTGTTAGCCTGAGTTCTGAAGTCAAACACTTCCATATATCGAAATCTGGAACTATGTCTTATGGACGCCAGTTAAAGCAGCCAGATGTGAAGTGGGGGACCCAAATTAGTGCTGGCCGTGCAAAAGATTTATAGGAACATCACCACACCTGCTATAGGAATGTCCGAATTTGCCTCAATTTTGGAATGGGGTGTGGGCCAAAATAATGAATTATTGAGTAGTTTAGAAGCTCTAATCATTTAAGATTGTGATTTGCCCTTACATCACAACTAACGAAGCAGATTTCTCCTTTTTAGACTTCTTAATTCTGTAGTGCTTAAAATGATGATAAGTAATTGAAAGGTAATCCATCTTTATATGTGAACATATGCTGGAATATGATGCAGCTGCTTAGCAAGTATGAAGTGTGATAGCAGAAAAATCCAGTTCTTTGTCACTATGTTACGGTGGCAGACACTTCACACGTATATGTCCAATCATATGCTCAGGGTGCGTCATCCAACTCATCTTGAGCAGTGCTTGGGGAATTGCTCACTTTTTGTTACATGTTTTTCAAAACCTAATAAAAATTTGAGAACTCAAATCTGGAACTATGCTTGTATTTTTCTAAGCCAAAATAGAAACATTAAAAGTTACTCCCCCCCCCCCCTTATTTTTTGGAACTCGAATTGTCTGCAAGAAGGATTAAGAAGCTTCCCTGACAGTCTGTGCCATGCATGCATTGTTTTCCATTAGCACCTATTCCAGCAGCCAGTTGCCAGCTGTGCCCTCTTTAGAGTCCGTGCCAATGCCCTTAGGTTATAAGGTTTTTGATGTAGGAAACTGCCTTGCCTACCTTTCTTGATGTGACCTGCATTAGATCCTTGGCTTTAGCATTATAATGCGGTGCAAGTGGGCTCTGAATATGTGAATTAGAAAGTCTGTTTTTCCAGATTCCCTACATCTTTACCTCCAGAGGTTCCACTCCACCACCGATTGCCCACTTCTTTCTAGCTCCCCATCTCCAGGTTCTGCCTGCCTCTTTTCTCTCTTAAGCATATCTTCCTTAAATATCTGGCCCTCTCTCTCCCTCCTTAAGTTCATTTTCATCTCTTTCCATCTGCCCACAGGATCCTCTTTATCTCCCCTTTCCCTTAAGTTCTTCTCTATCTCTCCCTTTCCCCATCTTCTCAGTTCCTCTCCATTTCTGCCTCCTCTCTTTCTGGTTCCTCTGCTTTTTGGGACACAGGGTAGCAGCAGGCCCGCAGTTTGAGGGACGATGGGCATGCGCTGCTCAGCTCCTTGGCTGCGCTTTTCCCAGGTTGCTCATTTTGTGTAATCATGATGCATAGGATAGGGAGAAGCAGTCGTAGAGCTTGGGAGTCAGGGAGTATTGTGTCCCCAGCCTGCCATTACTATCACCGATCTGTGTCAGGTGGGAGGAGAGGCAGGGGAAGGTTGGCTTTTGAAGCTGGCATTGTGCTGTCATGAGCATGCTTGATCTTAGGAGCTAAGCAGGATTGGACCTGGTTAGTACTTGGATGGGAGACCACCTTGGAATATCAGGTGCTGCAAGCTTACAATGTAGAAGGAAAACCTAGCAGTCTATTTCTGGTTGCACCTTGCCAAGCAATCCAGCTGATAGTCACAATATAGATAACCATCCACAGGGCTCTCTGGAGTCAACATCACCTTGATGGCATGACAGTGCATGGTACAGCTTTCACCAAGCACATGCTCTGTATTCTGGAGATGCGTTAGTGGCTAGACTAGAGGAGAAAGGGAGAAAAGTGAAAAGCTAAGTAAAGCTCCCCTCCTCCAAAAAAAAGAAGCAAAACTCTCCTGTAAAATAAGCTAACTCGCCTCATTCCACGCACCAAATAGAATAAGCAAACAACGAATCCCAGTAAATTCCAAACAAAAATATCATATGTCCCTAGCTCCTAAATATTTTCGGTCCTGTCACTTCAGCTAGTGGCAGGTACTCCTGTGTCCTGCACTGCTGCTGTAATATGATGACAGGTCTGGTCCCGTGTCCCAGGCTCTCACTGTAGAGTGGCAGCAGGTGCTCCATAAGACTGTAAGCCTTCTCAGCCTATGTGAAGTGACCTTGGTGAGGAGTTTGCTCACATCCCGTCCCGTTCGGGAGCTCTGCTTTTGATATCACCTAGTCACTGAGCCGATGGAGCAGTTAATATTATTTTTATGAGTACACTTCACCTTTGCTGTACAGCACTAGCAAGTGACGGGAAACACATTCATCATTCAGTGTGCATCCTCCCTTTTCGGGGCAAGAATGGTTTGCTCAGTACAGAGATGATTTGTTTTGGGGGAGGGAAGGTTCAGTGTATCTGTGCAGAGCTCATAGGCTCTTTTCATAGTGAAAATATCCACTATACCCTTGGAAGCTGATGGATGGAAGCTGCATTGTGATTGAAGATCAGGTTAGTTTGTGATGTCATAGCAATGCTGCAGTGACTCGATAATACGCTAGTATGACCTCATCTGTCTTTTAAAATCTGAAATATGTTTATGTTTAGTTAATTTGATATATCACGTATCATCAAAAGTATCTATATGGTTTGCAATATTCAAAGAAATCAATACAGAAAGAGCAGAGACTGAAGAAAGCTAGGAATTTCAGAAAGAGATTGGCAATGCTGTGACCATAATTCCTATGTCGTGACTTCCCAAGGACTATCAGTGCAAGTGACCTCTGCCGAGCCCCTTAACCTGGATTTTCACTTCCATGGCAACGGAAGTGAAAATCCGGGTTTGGCTGGACGCGCTTGGAGCCGCCGAGGCTAAACAGGTCGCAGCAATTTTTGATGCAATTCACTTAAGCCCTGCGCCTTAAAGATAGGCGAGGAAAAACCTCACCTATCTTTAAGGCATAGAGGGCTAAGCGGATAGCATCGAAAATCGCTGCTACCCCTTTAATCCTTTCCTCCGCCCACACTCCACCCTGGAACGCCCCCAACATGCCCCGATGCTAACCACATAGCATCTGGGCGCGTTAGGGATTTATCCGGGATTTTCCAAAGGCACTACTCATGTAGGTGCCTTTGGAAAATCCTAGTTAAGGCATTTACAGAGGTAACTAGGGCAGTTTCCCATGTAAATATCTTTGAAAATGCTGCCCTAAATAACTAGAACTAACTAACTAGCTGACTTGTTGGTCTGCTGAGAATATAGCCACAAGCTACAACGCAACTGTCCCCAGTTCCATGTGAGACACTTGCTTTTCACTGCTAATAAGACACTAGTTATAACACCTTCATTTAAGGCTTTTCATGAAAAGCCTCACCCACCCATGGAGTCAGCACAGGGAACTAAGAACCAGGGAAGCCAGTGTCCAAATCCCACCGATGCTCCCTGTGACCTTGGGGAAATCATTTAACCCTCCATTGCCACAGGTGCAGACTTAATAAGCAAGATTTATTGAAAGGTGCTGATAACATTATTTTCTATAGGTCCCATTTTATGCAGTGAGGCCTGTTTACCAATAGCATTAGCGTGATAGCAGGCTAGTAAATCTAGCTATTTGACTGCAGGGACAGGGACATACCTCCAGGGTTCTCAGATGTCTCGATTTCCTGGCACTATCCTTACACTGTTTCCACACACATCTTTAATCCAGCGATGCCTGTGCAGTTAGTCCAGGCTTGCTGCTTCATGAGTTAGCAGCGGAAAATCAACTGGCCAGTACTGTATGAATCCAACAGACACTCACACTCATAGCCGGCCCAAACACCGGGCAAGCTAAACGGTCGCCTAGGCTGGCAGCTTTGGGAGGATGGGGGGGCGGTGGCAAAGAGCAGAGCATTGAAAGCTAAGCAATAGATTCTGACAGCTGGGGTGGGGGGAGGGCATAAGGCTTAAGGTTTGCCTTGGGCGCCAACACATTGAACCAACTCTGGGCCCACTCCTGCTCACAGTCCGTAATGCGGAAAAAGAGCTGTGGTTGAGAACCTTCAGGCAAGAGAAGGAAGGCAGGGGAAGTTTGGTCTTTTAAACATGGCAGAAATGTGTGACATAGCTTTTACCAAGCACATGTCCTGGGGATGTGTCAGTGGCTAGTCTATTTATTTATTTTTTATTTAACATATATTTATAACCCGCAACTTCCAGAGTTCAGTTGCGGTTCACAATAAAACAACAATCCACAAAGCAAAAGCTTAGTTTTACATCGAACATTTTGTAACAATAAACGTAATAGTTAACAGCATGAACTAATGCAAAATAGCAAAACTGGCTTGTAAACTATGTACAAAAAACTATATACAAATACATGTTGTGGGTACTTTGGAATTGGATCATAGTGTTTTTATAATTGTGTATTGTCTGTTAAATTGTTGGGATTAGTATTACTCTGTCATAATTTTTAACCTTTATCTGAGTGTATCCAGGGGTTATCTATGTTGCCGTAGTGCATGGAGAATAAATAGGTTTTTAGTTTTTTACGGAGTTCCATAATTTCAGTTATAGTTCGTAGGTCCTCCGGAAGGGAATTCCAAATAGATGGGGCAGCATGAGAAAAAGCTCTTTTGTTAGTTAATTTATTTGCTTTTATGAAATCATTAGAAGTATTTAGTTTATTTGAGTATCCTTTTCTGTGCGTGGTTTTTTGAGATTCCATGCTAATTAGTTTGCTTAATGGGATTGGGGCCATGTTGTTTAAAGCTTTATATGTAGTTATTATGGTTTTATATATTATCCTACTTTGAATTGGCAGCCAGTGTAGGGACGCTAGTATTGGTGTTATGTGCTGGATTGAGTGTGCTTTCATTATAATTCTTGCTGCTGCGTTTTGTGCTAATTGGATTCTTTTTATGTTTTGTTTCGTTATACCTAAAAGAATTAGGTTGGCAAAATCAAAGTGCGGTGTTATTGTAGCCTGGATTATATTAATGAAGTCTAGTTGGTGTACTAACGGGCGTAATTGTTTAAGAATTTTAAGTTTAAAGTATATTTTCTTTATGGTGTTTCTGATGTGAGTGTTCATCGTAAGATGAGTATCTAGAATAACACCTAGGTATCTTATTTCATTTTTTATTTTAATGTCATGGTTTTGTAATGTTATATGGGTTGGGTGGATATATGATTGATTTTTTGTTACAATTAGGACTTCTGTTTTTGAATGATTAATGTGAAGGTTTTGAGCTTTTAGCCATGTAGTAATTTCATTGAAGCAGTCTGATAGTAGTTTTATTGGTAAATTAGGAATCGTGAATGGGATGTACATCATAATATCATCTGCGTATAGATGATAGTATACTCCGAATTTTTTAAAGATATCACTGACAGGTTTTATGTAAATGTTAAACAGGAGGGCTGATAGTGCAGAGCCTTGTGGGAGACCAATTTCTTGTTTATATATGGTTGATGTTTGGTTACCAATTCTTACGTTTTGTGTTCTATTATTTAAGTAAGAGGTAAACCATTTATGTACAGTGTCTTTTATTCCTATTTGTTTCAGGTTATTAAGCATTATAGTGTGGTGAACACTATCGAATGCTGCCGAAATATCAATAAATAAGAGTATAAATGCTTGTTTATGATTATCGATTCCTTTGAGTAGTACATCAGTTAAGACTGTTAAAAGTGTTTCAACTCCATGTTGAGGCCTAAATCCATATTGGTGGTCATCAAGTGGATAGGATGAATCTAGGTATTCTTGTGTCTGAATTTGTACCACTTTTTCTATTATTTTAGCTAAAAAAGGGATACTTGATATAGGTCTGTATGATTTTGGTGATGTTTTATCAAGCGTGTTGTTTTTGAGAATTGGGCGGATTTGTGCATGTTTGAGCGTAGAAGGGAGGTGTCCTTGAAGCAATGAGAGGTTGACTATAGGGAGGATGTATGATAGTAGTATTGGGAGTGTACTTTTTATCCATGATACTGGGCATGGATCAAGAAAGGAGGTTGTGGTGTTGAGATTAGAAATGATGTTCTTTAGTGCGTCTTTTGATATGGGGTGAAATTTTGACCATTCATCTGAGCAGTGATGAACTGTATTTATATTGTTTAGTGTCATTATAGGTTGCATAGATTTGTTTTGATAATGGATGGCTAAAGTTTGTACCGATATTTCAGTGATATCCGTGTTCTATGTTTGAGGATTATTAGTAAGATTTCTAACAATGGAGAATAGTTCTCGTGGTCTGTTGTAAGATTTTGATAAGATTGCTGCGAAATAAGATTTTTTTGTATTATCTAATGTATCTTTGTATTTTGTGAGATGGTTGTTATATATTTCCTTGTTGATGGTTGATTTGGTTTTGCGCCATTTATGTTCTAATTTTCTTAGTTCTTTTTTCATTTGTTTTAGCGTGTTGTTAAACCATGGAGTTCTGTTTATTTTTAAATTAGGGGGCTTTTTGATTCGTTGATCAAGTTTAGCTGCATTATTGATTGTTACATGCCAGGATATTACAGCTTCGTCTAGATTCATTGGGGATGATGAGAGGTGAGGTATTGTTGTATCTAAAAATTCAGTTTCATTAAATTTTTTGAATTTTGTAGTGGGATCACTTCGTGTGTTATTTTTAGTGTTGTTGGTGTGGAATGTGAATTTTGTTTTGATAATGTAATGATCAGACCAGGGTATTTGTGTATATTCTATGGAGTCTGTGTTGAATAACTTGTAGAGTGTGCTTGGTAGGAGAATAAGGTCAAGGATGCCTCCTTTTATATGTGTTTTTGTATTAATTATTTGGTGATAGTCCATGTCTGATATGGATTCTAGGAACAAGTTGGCTTCTGATGCTGGAAGTGATGGGAGATTAAAGTCTCCTAGCATGATTATGGGATTATGTTCTGAAGATGAGCCTAGGAATTCAATTAGAGAATCTAGGCTATCTGTTTTTTGGTCAGGGGGTCTATATATTAGGCAAATTCTACAAATGTTGGTTTTTATAATTAAGGTGTCAATATTGTTGGTTATAGTAGATGGTATTGTTCTTGCATTTAATCCCTTTTTTGTCATTATAAGTACTCCTCCTCCTTTTTTGTTAGTTCTATGTGTATAGTTCTATGTGTATAGTTTATATCGTATTCGTCACTATTAAGTTGATTTAAGTAGACTGTATCCGTTTCAGTTAGCCATGTTTCCGTTACGCATAACATATCAGGTTTTGAGTCAGTTATTAAATCATTGAATATAGGGAGTTTGTTTTTCATAGAGCGGGCATTTATGAGGATGCAAGTTAGAGAAGTTGTATTATTAATGTTAATTTCTTTTGTTGTTTGTGGAGAATTAGTTTGTTTTATTTGTATAAGTCTGTGGTAATTTATTTTTGCATGGTGGATTGTGTTGGGGTGTCCAATGTGGTTGTGATTTCTAATTGTAGATTGTATTATAGGGATTGGCATGTGATTTTTAGATGTTAAGCTTAGTGTTAGGTCAATTAAGATTGTTAATAAAATACAGCTGTATGTTATTTTTAGTATCATGTTGTTTGAGCGTGACATGTTCCAAAATTGGGAGGTGTTTGTTGTGGATTATGTTGCTAATAGTAGGTTTGTGTCTAATAGTAGCAATAATAGTTGCAGTTAGTTTGTCTCTAAGTTTAGTAATAACTGTATCTAATATTTGTAACAGTTTTAACTTATTCAGAGTAGAGAGTTGATTGTAACAGTGATAAGACAAGCAGTAGTTAAAGAATTCCTGGTAACAGTATGAGTCATGTAGTGGTTATAAAATGACTTACTGGCAACAGTATAGATCAGGCAGTGGTTAAGATTGGCTTACTTGGTAACAGTATAAAATCAGATTGAAGTTGTAGATCAAATGATAGTAAATTGACTTACTGGTAACAGTATATAATCAAAATTGGCTTACTGACAACAGTATAACATCAAGCTGTAGATATAGAAGGTGACTACTGGCAACAGTAGAAATCAAAGTAGTGTACAGTGAGAATGTGCTAGTCACAGTATACTGATAAAACGCATTAATTAGTATTGCTATTGTATAGTGTATAGAAGAAGAAGGGAGAAAAGTTAAAAGACGAGAAGCCCTGGTGGCCGGATTCAAATTCAACCATCAAATTTTGTTTCCGAGAGATAATGGAAGTGAGAAATACTGAGTGAATTACTTAGCCAGAAGGGTCCCCTGGATCTCTCGCTCTTGCGTGACTCAATGTGCGTCTCTATATGAGGACTAGGGGGCTGGGGGAAGGGACACTTGCTGTAATGACCAGGTACAGCACTCATTTGCTGCAATATTCATCCAGTATTCTTTTTTTAACATGGGGATTTTTGATACTTAAAATTGTGTTTATCTTATTGAAAGCTTTTTATACTGCTAGCATTCATGTGATTATCTCAATAGTAACGAGACATAAAATATCCTTTGATGGCCCTGAAGGAGGCAAGTGAAGGGTATCACTTCTTCCTAGAAAGAATGTGACAGTAGAGGTGTTCTTCCACTGCAAGTCCTGACAGTCAACCTCAGCCACTAAATCTGCGGCCCATCTAAGTGAAAAAGGGCTGTCTGAGAGGCTCTGGGCAGAGGGGAAGAAGGGAGAGAGAGAAAGGGAAATGTCACAGTAAGAGGAGTTAATACAAATTAACAGGCGTTAAAAAATTATTACAACAAATATGTGAAACAAAGTGAAAAAATATCTGAGCATCTGGAGAAAAGTTCAACAATTAAGCTGAAAATGAACCACAAATATTTTTGATAGCATCTTATGTCCAGGGTGTGTCTTCAGAGAATAGCAATTAGTATACTCCTAGAGGCTGGTGAGTCAATTTTCCTCTTTTTATTCTTTCTCTTTTTCAAAGGAAGATTTTTATCAGCTTTTCTTCCGGAGGAAAGAGGTTGCCCGAGAAATGGATGAAAGAGTCATTTCCTCCAGGCTCTTGTTGTTTGTGGGAGGGAGCCTGGTAGGTACAATTATGTTCGTAGTTGCCACTAGAGGTTCTCCAGTGGTTTTGGAGACTTTGTGGTCCACCTCCACATCTCTCAGCTTGAGGGATTAAGTGTTAGCATGGCAGAAATCTTTTTGGAGATGCACGTATCCAGTCAGACATACACTTTTTAGGAGTATAGCCAGCATACTCGCAGAGTACAGAGGTAGTTTACCACATTCGCTTCTAGCCAGTTTCAAAAGAGAAACTGCCAGGTGTTTGTGTGAGAAACTTGGGGGGGGGAAGGGGGAATAACATGCATAATTTTGGAAATCCCAAATATACTCACATGTAGCTCCCTGGCTTAAACACACTCCTAGAAATGTTTCTTTTTATAAGATGCTATTTACTCAGCGAAATGGCTTCAGAAATCATGCCGCAGCATCTGAATGTGTCTTCTGTGAGTTTAGAGGATATAATCTATTGCCAGTTTGTTCAGCACTGTAAAATGTTTTCTTTTGAATGTGCCTAATTCAGGCCTGGATTTAGAGAAAGGAAAGGGAATGGAAATTGGATTTAGCTCACACTTTTCTTGGAAGGTCAAGGTGAGTTACATTCAGCTACAATAGGTATTTTTCTTTCCCCAGAGGGTTTACAATCTGTTCCTACCTGAGATAATGGGTGTTTAAGCGATTCTATTTAGACATAGACAACATAGGGTTAAGCAACATATTTAGACATAAGCAACATAGGCAAATGTCTCCAGTGCCAAATTTTAATAGGTACTGGAGTGTTGCCGCTGTTCTTTAATATGGGCCTGTCCTTTTTTCCCATGCCGGCCACAACAATATCAGCATCATTCCCAAACTGAAACCCGAGTGCAGAGCCTGCCTGCTTTGGTGCTCTGATAGGCCCCACAATGCCCCACTTCCTCCTTCTGCAAGGGTTCCCATTAGCATGGAAACCAGTGCAAGAGGCAGGGCATCACAGGGCCTGTCAGAGGGCAAAAGCAGGCAGGCCCTGCGCTCAGGTTTCAGTTTGGGGAGGATGATATTGTTGCAGCCAGCATGGAAAAAAGGACACTGATAGGAAGTTGAAGGGGGGAGACCAAGGAGAGGATGTAGGTCACAGCAAGGGGAGGAGGGAGACCAAGGAGAGGGTTTGGGTTGCATCAAAGTGGGCAGAATGGGAAGTCCCTCCCCCACCCCCAAATTGCCTGTGAGCACCCAAAATATAAATCCATCCTTGATCTAATTATGACCTTTTTTCCCTGTTAAATCTTATGGAGCCAGGCTGAATAAGTACTGGAGAGACTATGCAAATGAGATAGTGGTTTTGGCATCTTCCTCCTAGTTTGTACCGCAGTTGTGGCCTGAGCATGGTCTGTACGCTTCCTTGGGGATTTTGTATAAGAAATTGCCATCACTAGAGCAACTCTAAAGGTTAGTAAATAAAAATAAGAAAATCAGATGATGCCTTTTTATTAGACTTACTTAATACATGTTTTTTGGCTAGCTTTTGGCGGCCAAAATCCCTTTCCTTAGGTGAGAAATGTAGGAGCAAAAGATGATAGTACTGGAATATATAAGTGAATCATAAAGCTTTCAGTGATAGCCAGAAGCAGAAAAGGTGCTGGGGGGGGGGGAGGGGGCTTATCACGGAAACCACACCACTTTATCCAGAGCAACTTTGTATGACCAAAAAGACATAACGAGACTTATGTATATTTTATTAGATCTAATAATTCAGTCTGCATTTTGGTGTCCAGTTGGCCCCACATGTCTCATTCTAGTCTTATTGACCTGTTCACCATTGTTTGGCATTCTGTGGCCAATCATTTCAAATTCATGGCAACATTTTCACTATTAGGGCAATCCTTCTACTTAGCTATTCTTCAGATTCTCCTTTGTAGCCTCTAAAATAATGGATCAAGGGCTTGATTTTCGAAGGCATTTACACGGGTAACTGCCCTAGTTACCTGTGTAAATGCCTTAACAGGGAATTTTCGAAGGCACCTACATGGGTAGTGCCTTCGAAAATTCCCTTGTTTGTCCCTTACACGTCTCGATGCTATGTGGTTAGCATCAGGACGTGTCGGGAGCATTCCGGGACAGAGCGAGAGCGGAGGAAAGGGCTAAGCGGGTATCAGCAGTTTTCGATGCTACCCGGTTAGCCCCCGGTGCCTTAAAGATAGGCGAGGGTTTTCCTTGCCTATCTTTGAGGCGCTGGGGCTAACCGGGTAGCATCAAAAATCATTGCTACCCGCTTAGCCTCGGCAGCTGCCGGTGTGTCTGGCTAATCCCAGATTTTCACTTCCGTCGCCACAGAAGTGAAAATCTGGGTTAAGGGGGTCGGCCGGCAGGCTATATGCCGATTCGGCACATAGCCTGCCTAAATGAAAATCGGGCCTGAAGTCTTTATGTGCCTGGCATGTAATGCTTGACTAAGCAAAGTAAAAGCCCCATGAGATCCTTTATGCCTATTGAGATAGGGCCTGGAATTAGCATTTTATTTGAAAGATACAGTATTACTATCAAAAATATGAAGAAACTGGTGGGGCTGCCTTGTTAGTCCACTTTAATGATTAATAAGTGAAAAAAAAATGCAGAAAAACAAAAAGAAGAATATAGGTACCCTTTTATTCAACTTACCTAATACATTTTTGACTAGCTTTCAAGGGCCAAAACCTGAAGAAGATTTTAGTCTTTGAAAGCTAGTCAAAAAATGTATTAGGTTAGTTGAATAAAAGAGTACCTATATTCTTCTTTTTGTTTTTTCTGTTTGTTTACTTATTAACAATTAAGTTTCAACAGTATAAAACCTCCTTCTAACTGCTAATAGTAATGTATGACGTCCTAGAGATCTGTACATATGATGCACCGTTTCGGAACAATCCAAATTTACCCCCTTGCAGTAATATTGCTGCATAGCTCTGCCTTGCATTTGTTTCTCTCCAGCACAGTGCTTTTCAAACTTTTAGCCAATATGACCTCATTTTAACAACTGAAAATTCACGTGAACCCGTATCATTCTAAAGTCAAAATAGCAGGCCACCAGCTACTTTGGCACAAGGTCCCTTGTGTCAAGTGTAGGCCCCAGTACTCAGTGCGGGTTTCCAGTCTAGCAGGAAGCTTACCCAGGAGGGGGCAAAGACCAATGAATGTTCACCAATTCATAGGCTACATGCAGACTGGTGACTGCCACTACTTGTTATAGTCACAGTGAAAGTCCAGAGAGAAGGGGAAGTAGCCCGGTTTCATGACCCCATCCACTGATGATGTGACCCCATTTGGGGTCCTGACTCCCAGTTTGGGAACCACTGCTTTAGCCCTTCCATATATTTTCCATCGTGATTGCTAAATTTAATTGCCAATATTTTAGAGGTGAGGCATAAGGCTGAAAGTTTGGCCAAAGCACCCAATACCCTTACACTGGCCCTGACCACGAGCTTTCTGATTAGCCAAACTTTTAACTCATGACATGGTCCAGGAATAGGTTCGCTATCAGCTATTTAAATATGTTATAACCAGTTGTCTTCAACCCCTCATCTTTGGCCACACCTCTCTTCCTAGTGAACAAAACCACCTTATCCATAAACTTTGTGGATGGAGTTGTCAAAGGATCTGCATGCTGTATATCCAAAACAAACCATTCTGTGTGGTACTATCGAGATGATCATAATTGTTGTGTTTCATTATCAAAATCTTGAGGGGGGGGTTAAGAAGAACCTACGGAAGTAAAACTTAATTGAGGGGCACAAGGTTGAAGATTTTCTTAGAGCACCTAATATGTTTGCACCGACCCTGTTTGTCTCATAGCTTTGATGGCGACCTCTGCTGGTAGCCTTATGGTGAATGTTTCCAGGCACTATCTCCCACTGCATTTATACGGTTGCCTTTTGTTTTGCATTAAACTCTTACTGCCTATGTTAGGATCAAAATAGCTAAAAGATTAGATTAGCTTCATCCTACTTACTAATAGGCCAATGCAGAAACCCTTCATTAGAGCCCTGCGCGTTTCGTAATGCAGAAGTTTTGCTATCCGATACTATAAGCAAGCAGCATGCAAATACGTTGTGTGCAAAAAGTCTCCACTAAACAAGGAGAGCAAGCTAGATGCATGTGCACATGGGTCTTTGTCAGCAGCGCCTATATCTTGCGCACAAAAATATCTGGCAATTGTGAGCTTTTACTGGAATGCTATTTGGAGCGCAAACATCAATATTATTCTGTGCAGATCTTCTGTTCAGATTATCAGTTTTTTAAATAGTGAATGTTTTAGCTATTTATATCATTTCTAATCATTAATAGCTTTACAGGTAGTCCACGCCAAAGTTCCCTCTAATTTTCTGTAGACTATGTGCGCATAAAATATCAGCTGTGCAGCTTTTGAAGGAAGGTTAAATTTTTGTGCGCCACATAGCGACACTCGGAGTTATATACTTTAAAATTTGACTACACGTTAGAATACAGTATGTACACCACACTGATTTTAATCAAATTAAATGAAAATAGACAATAACTAAATGAAGCGGAAAATTTCTAGTAATTACAATCACAACTTTTAAATTTTAAGACATCTGTGTTGTTTTCTATCAGAATAAGAACCATAATTTTTGTGCGCTCTGTTGTAAAGTATGTGCGCTCGCTCGGCGAGATGTGTGCGCGCGCACACGCGCACCGCTTAGAGGGAACAGTGGTCCACGCCTTGTTTTGTTTTCTTCATGACAGTTGGGTTTTATATACTTTCCCTCCAGCAATGCAAATGTGCAGCACCAGCGAGGTTTCTTTTCCACAGAGAAAGACTCGAATTAAATCCGGGGGATCTGGTTTTTACCTCTTTCCCCTGATTTTGGTGCCTGGTTCAGTTTACAGTTCCTGAGCTCCAGCTGTAGATAGTTTCCGTACGGTCTCACATGGGTAGAAAGTGGGAGGAGGCAAGCTAACCAAGGACAGAGGAGCCAGCTCAGTATCACCTCATTAAGTTTATTACAAATATCTTGACTGATTTGGAAGGGAGTGATGCAGAAATTAGGGACAAGGCTGAAATAAAATAAAATAGGAACAATGAAGGTGAAGCTCCAAGCACAGAGCAGGATATTAGGGCAGCAGAGTGTCACCTTCTGTATTGAGTTAGATGGTACGTGGTTCACTCCCATGACTGTAGACTAGACCTGCTTGCAGCTTGCTAGACTAGAAGCTGTGGATGCTGTAGAACTGTCCATGGCATCTAGATCTAAAGCATCGGATTCAGGATTGTGTCACAGGCACAGCTGAATAGGGAGAAGTAGGTAACTTGGGCCGTTCTGGAAAGACTCGGAATCACTGAACAAGTGCGCAGACTCTTGGAAGCGCTTTCCCTTCCCTTCTCTGCAAAACAGGATCTTCTGTGGTTATTCCATGAGAATGTCAAAAAGTGATCTAGAGCAGCAAGCTGACCGGGTCTGAGTAGGAGGAACTGAGGGTTGAAATGTGCACTCTGTCTGCAAAGCCGTTTATGGTATTCTGGGCATTGAGGGGACAATTTTGACCCTGTTTGCTTTGGGGCTTTGCACTAAGGGGAATGTTTACTAAAGGGTGCACTAGTAGCGCATTTGTGGTGGAAAATGATCATGGAGGCCTATTCTAACTTTTGGGAGCATGTGCGGCCGTCCCCTTGCTGATTCTGCATGTGCTAACTGGTACACGGGTGCACTTAACTGCCGCCCCTTGAAGTGGCGTTATGTGCATCTGCGTTAACGGCAACATATGCGCTTAGCACACACCATCAACACCCATGTTCCACTTTTACCCTGCCCAGCCCCCACCCAATCACATGCTACCCAGCTAGCACAGGATTTCCACTGAAGGGCCCCGCGCTAAGAACACGGCATACTTACCTCACAGCATACCCACACTAAAGATTAGCTCACTTTGGTAAGCGTGCCCCTAAGTTTCAAAGAGAAAGAAAATGTGAGCTTTCCCTTGGAAATCTGCCAAGAGTACTGACGCGTGCACCTGCTTTTTTTGTGCATATAGACTCTCTACAGGAGCTCGCCATTTGCTTACACTTAACAGGTACTAATGGCTCTAGCACAAGCCAACCATTACTAAATGACCCAGTAAGGGTGAAAATCCAGTCTGCCCATGCGATTTCCTGACCCGCTAGATGTTTCCAGGGGCACTGATTCTCTCCCTTGTACTTTAGTGAGGCACTGGAATTCAAAAGAGTGCCTTTAGTTTGGAAGCCAGCTGAATCTTTCACTCGGCTTGAGGGGGGCAACTCACCTTGATGGCCATCATCTGTCCCGCTTCTGATTTGGACCTGAAGCAGCTCAGATTAGAGTTATGTTTTCTTAAGCCAATTTGTGAACCTGCTTTGATATGTTGTTTCATCTTGAACATTAATTTGTTTTTGTTTCTTTTATCCTCTCCCCCCCCCCCTCACACACACATATTAAAACTAATCTGAGGAGTTTCAGGGAGTTCACTCTGTAATGTTGCAGTCTGTAATTCTGGAAAGGTCAAGGAGTCTGGAAGTCTGAAAGATATGTTCAGAGAGATGGAGAGAAAGAGAAAGGCAGTCACAATGATTGTCTTGAAGTATTTGAGGGAAGAACCGCCACTGTTACTGGGAATTCAGTCAGCTTCAGATGCACAGTATGCAGGATGGCATCAACAATTTTATTGCAGCTCACACCTCCCTATAGAAACATGTAACCACACCTTTTGTGCACACCTGTCTGCACAGTTACTCGGCCTCGCTGCATGAACATTCATCTGTATGGACACTACCACTACCACTGATCATTTGCATAGTGCTACAAGACATACGCAGCACTGTACAGAGACATGTAAGAGAAGATCCCTGCACATCAGAGCTTACAATCTAGTCCAGACAGACAGCACAACAGCTGGGACTAGGATATGTCTAGGGAAACGGTAAAGAAACACATAGTAACATAGTATATGATGGCAGATAAAGACCAGCATGGTCCATCTAGTCTGCCCAGCAAGGCGGCAAGAGTAGGTGCACCTGCCACTCTGTGCAGGTCACCTCTCCCTGTGCCCTTGTTTAAGGGTGTACCCACCGCTCCGTGCAGGTCACCCCTATTTGTTGAGATATAAGAGATAGTTAAGTTTATTTTGATTTTATCGTATTGCTATTAAGGGATCCATTTGAATTCTGTCACTGTATTTGCCCCCACCCTTCCATCGGGTGGGCAGTCCAAGCATCCAGCACCCTTTCAGTGAAAAAGTATTTCCTGACGTAGCCTTTCAGTTTACTCCCTTGAGCTTCATGCTATGCCCTCTGGTTTTACAGCTTCCCGTCTTTAAGAAAGGTTTGATTATTCATTAATACTCTTTGGGCCCGATATTGCTTTGGGCAGGGCTAAGCATCGTAGCCACGTAGCTCTGCCCTCCAACCCCTTAACCCCAGATTTTCACTTCCGTGATGATGAAGGTGAAAATCTGGGGTTCGCCGCACAGCCAGAAAGCCGCCGAGCCTTATTTATTTATTTAATGTCTCTTCTATACCGCGCTCTTTAGAATCAGTACGGTTTACAGTCAACAAAATTTGGATGCTGGATGCTGCCCGGTTAGCCCCGATGCCTTTAAGGTGCACAGTGCTAACTGGACAGCATCCAAAATCGCTGCTGCCGAGTTAGTGCCATTCCCCGCCTCTGCTCCGCACCGGAACACCTCCAACACACCCCGCTGCTAACCGGATAGCATCGGGGCGCATAGGGGACTTAATCAGAGATTTTCAAAGGCACTATCCATGTAGGTGCCTTTGAAAATCCCCGATTAAGGCATTTACATGGTTAACACGACTGTTAGTCGTGTAAATGCTTTCGTAAATTGGGCCCTTTAAGTATTTTATTATTTTAAATTTTTTATTTATGCAATTTTTCAAATTATACAAGAAAGAAAACTTGTACAGAATGGGCAAGTTAACAGAATTTACAGGAAATTTTACCCCAAGCACAAAAACCAAACACTCACAAGCCCACAAGTCCACAAATAGCATGGCAAGACAGGTCACAATATAAAGGACAACTATTTTACAAAGCAAATACAAGGCAATAAACAACAGAGGAATGTAAACAACAAATTCCGATTATAGCCTTCCTAACCAGAGGGACTACCCCGAGAGGGAGAAAGAGAAGGAGCCTGCACACTAGATTGCTTAGAAACAATAAAGGAGGCCAATTGAGAGGGTTCAAAGAAAATGTAACTATGCCCAGCTAACCTCACTAGACATTTACAAGGAAAATGTAAGAAAAATAGCCCACCCAACTGAAGCACCCCTGGACGATACAAAAGAAATTGCCGCCTCTTCTTTTGGGTCGCTCTAGAAACATCAGGAAAAATTCTGATATTGGAATCTAAGAACACTTTACATGGAGACCTAAAAAACAATTTCAGGAGCCAATCTCTGTCCGCCTCTAGGGCAAAAGTGACCAAGAATGTAGCAGTCATCCCTACATCAGACGGGGACTTCTCCAAAAAAGTAGTTAAATCCAAACTATCCGAAGATAACAAAAGGTTCTCATCTTTACCCACAGCAGCAGCCTTTGCAGTTAGCAAATTGAAGGCTTTCGATATGAGTGGGACAGAATCAGTCGAAACCTTGAGTGTAGTTACAAGAAACTTCTTAAAAAGAGCCAAGGCTAACACCGAAGGAACCTTAGGAAAATTCAATACTCGCAGATTATGGCTCCTCGCAGCATTTTCCAAAAATTCCATCCTCCTATGTATAACCACAGAATCCTTAACAAAGGCTTGGGAGACCTCTTGTATCTGCCCCAGCCGCCCCTCAAACAAGGCCACTTTAGCAGAGAGCTCAGTTTGACCCAGATCATAGAATTTTAATTGCTACCGAAACACTTGAAATTGTTGCAAAATGGACTGGAGCTGAGATGAAATATTGAGGTGCATGGACAAGAAGGCTTCCCATAAACTATCTGAAGTAACAACATCAGGTCTCACCAAACTGTGTCCTTGTCCATTCCCACCAGTCTGAAAAAGTTTATCCAACGCTGTCGGAGGCACCACCAACGAAGAGTGCAGAGATGGGACCGAACCTTCCTTTTCCAACCCCTCCACGCTCGACACCGCAGCCGGAGACACCAGCTCCCGAGGACCTCCTCCGGTGCTGGGCAACTGCAGCTGAGGCATCAGATGCAGGCTGGTTGCATCTCCCATGGCCGCACTCAGGATCTCAGGCTGCACCGGCGGTATTCGGAGCTCTGGGCTGAGGGAGACCTCTAACCTCTCAGTGCTAAGGGACCTTCCTTCCAGCCCAATAGCGCGCAGTGGGTGCTCCGGAGCAAGGGCACTCCTCCCGGCAGACCACACGAAGGAGTCCATGGGCCCACAAACTGCCGACCTCTCTCCCCCCAGGAGCTCCCCCGTTGGCAGCTTGGCAGCCCTGTGCGAGCGGTGCAGCTACACAGGGCGTAAAGGATATAGGGGCGCATTTTGGGCTGCCGGCTTTGGCTTCCCCCATGCTGTCTGCTGTTGCCCTGCCACTGCCACATTTTTTCTCAGCGGCAGCAGCACCGGCAACAGCGGAGCAGACCTGACGTCAAATTTAAAAAAACAAAACAAGTGGGTCTGTACAACTCTACACTTGTAGGCAGGTCTGGTCCATCCCTCCCTCCTTTGAAATTTATTTAACAGTTTTTTTATGCTACTTTATCATTTCAATCAAAGTGGTTTACATTGTAACTTAAACTTGGTAATGTACATTAAACAGGGACATTCATAACTTGGATTTTTCTTAACAATGGAGGGTTAAGTGACTTGCCCAAGGCCATAAGGAGTGCTAGTGGGAATTGAACCCTGGGCTCTTGGTTCCCAAGTCAATGCTCTAACCATTAGGCTGCCCATCTGCTCTTGAAATGACCTACATCAGAGAAGGGAGGGAGGGACCAGACCTGCCTACAAGTGTGGAGTCAAAGGACTGCGTGGGTTGATTTTTTTTGTTTGTTTTTTAATTTGAAGTCAGGTCTGCCTCACTGCTGCTGCTGCCGCCGCCGCCATCTCTGAGAAAACAAAAAGTGGCAGCAGCAGGGCAAGGGCGGGCAGCCGGCTGGACATTGAGGACATGGAGGTATGGGTGAGATTTGGGGGGAGGGAGGGGGTGCGTCAGATGTGCAAGTAGCACAAGGCGCAATTATGGCTTGGTACGGCCCTGGCAGTGGAGGTCAAGAAAGGAAATAGAATGCTAGGAATCATAAGGAAAGGAATGGAGAATAAACCCAAGGATATTATAATGCCTCTGTATCACTCCATGGTGCGACCACACCTTGAATATTGTATGCAGTTCTGGCCACCATATCTAAAAAAAGATATAGCGGAATTAGAAACAGTCCAGAGTAGAGTGACCAAAATGATAAAGGGAATGAAAGGACAGCCCTATGAGGAAAGGCTTAAAAAGGTCATGTTCTTATGTTCTTCAGCTTGGAAAAGAGATAGCTGAGGGGCGATAATGAATAGAGTAAAACAGGCAAATGTACATTGGTCATTTACTCCTTCATAAAGTAGAAAGACTAGGGGGACATGCAATGAAGCTACAATATAGCACATTTAAGACTAATCAAAGAAAACTCTAACATTCGTTGCCAGAGGATGTAGTAAAAGTTGTTAGTGTAGCTGGATTTAAAAGAGGGTTGGACAAGTTCCTGGAGGAAAAGTCCATAAACCATTATTAAAGAAGACCAGGGAAATCCACTGCTTACCCCGGGATAAGCAGTGTGGAATATATATATATATATATATATACCTATACCTTCTGGGGACCTGACAGGCACTTGTGATCTGGACTGGCCATTGTTGGAAACAGGATGCTGGGCTTGGTTGACCTTTGGTCAGACCCAGTATGGCATGTCTTATATTCTTATGCCTTCATCACCCATCATAATTTGTAAACCAGAAAGTTTGGAAATGGGGAGAGAGGGATGTTGTCAAGTGAAATCCTTATTCAGAGCATTCAATGTCTGTATTTTTTGCTGCGCTTGTAAGATTTTATGGGTGGGTGAGGGAGAGGGGAGATTTAGCTTATTTAGAAAAGCCTTATTTAATTGCCTTTTTTCTAATAACCACACATTTTAAATAAATGTCTTTCTAATTTTGCATTTGGCCCTGTATCAGCAGAGGCCTTGCATACAAAAGAGATGAGACTGCAGGGGGCTTGATTATGTCAGTCATTTTCTCTGAAGTTTATGCTAGGCCCTGCTGGCGAACGCTGCCTCAACAATACTTCTTTACAACAATGTTGGCCTTTCCTCACACTAATATATTTACTGGGGGACTGTCTGAGAATACAGAAGAGGTCTAAAGTCTCTGGCCTCTCCTTATGCCCTTTTTGGAAATTTCTGTGCCAATGTGACTAGTGTCAGAGGAACATACCCTACTAATTCAAGATCTTTCTTGTATTTTATCTTTAGATTTCTAAATCAATTTTGTGCCAGATTATTGTATTCATTTTCTGTATTTGATCGTAAAGAGAAGCATATGGCCTTGAAAGCAAATTAACGATCCTGTGGAATTGCGCAGGAGACTTCTGCCTGCACTGCTGCCAGTAGAGGGAGGTGCCGGAGTACAACGTTTAGTCACGAGGCGCAGGTACTTTCTGATCCTCGCTACTAAAAGCGCAATATCGCAGCACCTCCCCCTACCAGCAGCATGAACGAAAGATTTCCACACAACCTCACGTTGCTTAGTAGTTCTGGAAAGAGGCTAAAACTGCTGAAAAAATGTGAGCCTTAAAAAAAGGCTTAAAGCGTTCAAGTAGAGTGCACTGAAAATCCATTTGAACCTTCATGGCCATTTGCCTATCTACTGATGAAGTCTGGTAGCCCGAATCGGATTGTATGATAGCTGTTGATTGCCACATTCATTCTATGAGGTGTGGTTTTTCTGTAAATGATGTTATATGGTTATCACAATGACAGAAAGACAGAATATGTAAGACACATCTTGTCAGCTTGGTTTACTTTTGGTATTCCTGTTGCAATACTGTAGTCCCCGGTTGGCTTTCTCTCTTTTACCTCCCCTATCTGCAAATTAGCATCTTCTGCGGCTATCCCATGAAGATGTCAAAAAGTGATTTAGAGCAGCAAGCTGACCAGGTCTGACAGGAAGAACTGAGAGCGAAGTTTTCATTGAAGTGCACCTCTGACTGGGAGTCCGTTTGTAGATTTATGGTATTCTGAATATTTAGGAGTAATTTTGAATCTGTCCCCTTTGGTGTTGCACTTAACAGGCCTTTACCATGAAAACTAATGTGAATTAAGTGCAAAGCCTCCATGGTAACTGTCAGGAGTAACCCAACTGGGCTGCTCTAAAGCACGGTGCAGATAATGCGGCCACCTAGTACCACCCATAGAGGGTATTGCTATGCGCAGCCGCATTGACAGTGTGTGATATGTGCTGCTATGTACTGCAATGTGCTTTCCATGCCTACACTTCGCCTTTACCCTGCCTATTCCTGTTGCTTCACATGATGGGCAATTAACACACGTTAACTATCATCATACACAAGGCTGGCAGAACCATCAGGCAATCTAGGCAGATGCTTAGGGAGGCAGCTTCTGGTGGATGACAGAGCAGAGCATTCAAAGCTAAACAAAAGATACTGATGGGGCTGAGGCATAATGCTTAAGGTTGGCATAGGGTGCCAATAATTAAACCAACTCTGGGGCCGGCCCTGATCATGCCTCCACCCGCTGAGAGTTACTGCCTGCTAAAAGACACGTTAAATGTGGGCTTTAGCAAATGGACCCCTGCATGTCACAGAAAAAGAAAATGTGTACTTTCTCTTGGAAATTTACAAAGGTTGTAAAGTGGGCACAGATTTGCCCCTGCATTTTGTGAAAGTAGATTTTCTACAGAAAATAACATATATAGGGGACCAGTTGCTAGTGGTTACTGTATGTAAATAGTGTTTACACGTGTTATGTGCCTGTGTGGGGCCTGTGTCAGACAGTGCACATGGACATTATTAAATGACCCTGTGGAGTTGAAAATAATGTCCATACATGTTATTTTCTGAACCTGCCCGAAACACGCCCCTGGGAACTACAGATATGCTTTTAACCTATGACAGAACAATTGGCATATGGCCAATCGATGTGCCTAAATTGCAATTTGTCAGCATACATGGCTTTGAAAATCATCAGTCTACATGGTATGAAATGGTGCAAAAAGAAGATGCAAAGGAAATAACTTGAAACTTTGGTAATACATGCAGGCACTGCCTCTGTTTCATCTCTATTTGGGGTTTAGATACCCGGTACTGAAAGTCCTATATGTTTGCTGTTGGATTATTACACATAGCATTAGCACATAGCAGTTTTCAAATGAATCCTCATCAGCTTCTCCAGGAGTGGGAAGATATTTAGGGCCCCTTTTATTAACACTTAGCACAAACTATCTGCTGCATGGCCCATTTTATTTTTATAGGCTGTATGGCAGATAGCTCGCACTGTGTTAGTAAATGGGGGACCATAGAATGCTAGTTAAAGCATTTTAATAGTAAAATATTTGGCTATTTGAAGTTATTTTACTTTTTTATTTTTTATGTATTTTTTAAAATGGTTGTTTTTTTTTCTTTTCTTAGCTCTCTCTTTCCCTTTACTCCAGGAATTCCAATCCTTCCTTCTTCCTCCCCTCCCTTCTCTGCTTTCTGGTGTCCTCACCCTTTCTCTGCTTCCAAGCAAGTTTTCCCTCTGCCTCCCCTTCTCCTGCTTCCAAGCATTCTGGATTTGGATTTTGGATGTTTAATCACTCACCCTTCCAAATCCATGTTGGTGAGTTCCAATTCAGGTACAGTAGGTAGGTCCCTGCTCCAGTGATGGTTTATATTCTAAGTATAATCCCAGCCTTTTCCCTATGGCTGAGTAATAGGCCCACTAGTGACAACTGCAGTATTTCGCCCATACCCCACTGGTGGCAGCTACTGTAACTCACCTGGTTGTCACTGGGAGCAGCTGTCAAAACTATCCCAGGCCTAGTCCTCCTTCTCCCATTATCAGGATCTGTTGTTACTCTGTTGCTTTTGCCAGAGGCTACTGCCGCAACCTTACACAGCCTGAACCTCAGAACACATCTTCCGCTGGGCACCAAGCCCTGAAAACAACTTGCCTGGGATTTCTTCAGCCCTGAACTTCTCAGTCAGGTGGAAGCAGAATCCTTTATCCATAATAGTTCAGGTATTCAAGGTAATAGGAAAAGTTAAATGATCAAAAGCCTTTAAAGACCACTTTTACTGAAGTGCACTACCCCAGTAGCATATGCTAACACTATTAATGTGCGTTATTAGTAAATAGATACCAGCATAAAACAGGCCCCATTGTAGATAACACTTTAACCAAGCAGTGGTGCCTCTGACACCAGTTACACTGTATAAAATTGTGTACTGGGGATTTTGGAATGATGATGATTGAGAACCCAAAATCAGATTTTCAATTTTTTGAAAACCAAGGTAAGTTCAAAAGTGAATGCTGATGTCGAGTTAGCTTGATATGTTAACCTTTTTATAGATTATTTTTCTAGAAGGCCACAAACCCTGTTGCACATAATTTCTAAATAAATACCCCAAACAAAATAGATAATCATAAGAACGAAGATAAAACAGCATAACAGGTACCATGTTCTTAGTGAATATCTGTGACATTACCAATCCCAATCTTCTGTTTTGCAGTGGAAGCAAACTATTTTGAACTTCCCTCTTAGGAAAGAAATTTAACTATTTCTTTCCTCACCTCCAAAAGAGTGAAGCAAAAGAACTTTGTGTGTGTGTGCATACATATGCACACAGCATATGACCTACAGTCCTGTATCTGTACTTATAATAATACATACTGGAGAAAGGAAGAAAAAAAACAAGGAAGATTAAAGAGTAGAAGAGATTTTTTTTTTTTCATGAAGTCGTATAAACATGCCATAAAAATCTGAAACCTCAAACTACCTCTCTTGGTGTCTTGTAGAAGACATTTAGACTTATAATTGCAAACTGCTTAAACATGTCAAAAGAAATTGGAGTCTCCAGCTTGGAAACTGGGAGTGCATTGATGTCATTTCATGGCAACGACGGCCTCAGGAGCTGGCTGGCGTACAGGCAAAAAGAAGGTGCGGAGAAGAGAAGCAGAGGAGATTGGTCTCCAAGCTCCAGATGCAAGGCAGCTGATTATAATTGGTTAGCTAGACTTATTCAACCTCAGGACATCATCCACCCCAAAGTTTAACTAGGCCATTTGTGTAGTCGATGGTCATACAATCGGTTAGAAGCATACTCTGTCTCTCTCTGTCTATATTTATCAAATGTTTGCTATCTGAGAGATTTGGAGTGCGCTTACTTTCTTTAAGGTGCTGTTCAAGAATGACTGGAAGATTAGGTTAGAAGAGGGACCAAAATTACTGGAAGATGCAGATATTTAGCGGAGTTGACCAGCAAGCCTTACATGAAGATGTAAATATGGTTTCTTTTTATATAAAGGAAAAGAAAATGAAGACATTTATAAAATTAACTCTTGATTCAAAGCAGAACTGCAATGTGTTGGGACTTTCTTTTATGCCTAGGATAGATTTTGGGGGCGTGGTAGGTTTCTGAGTACTCACATGCCAAGAGTCTCTCTGGATCACAGGGCAGATGGAGAGCAGAGGCAAGTCTTCAGTGCTGTGCTTATGACCATAATACCCCATAGCATTTGTCAGCGAAAACCTGTTGGCGTAACCCTACATGAAAAGATACTCTTGTCAGGTGGCCTTTGTGAACCCAAAATATGCACTGTGGGATGGAAGCGGGGGTCCCTTCTCTGTCCTGGTGCCCTGCAGACCCTTCCACAGCTATTCTTAATCAATTGCAAGATGAATTGCCTCTTTGGCGGCGGACTGATTATCTTGGAGCGAGTCTCTTTATTAAGAAAGTGGCAAAACAACCTCCTGCCATATCCCTGTTGCTGCCCACCAAGCAGACGAGGAGCGGGGAGGTTACATTATGGGAATCGGCCCCCTGCTGTAGGATTTTTTTGTTCTAGGAAAGAATGTTCAATTTAGTTCTTCTCTGTGTGATGGGAGAAAAGGCAGAGCTGAGAGTCTCTAAAGCCTGAATACCTCTGTGGGGGGTTCTAGAGATTAATCTGTGGTCTTTTGAATTGAAGCTGCCAGCCTAAATCACCTGTCAATCCCCAAGGTTTCTTTCACAAAATCACAGAGGAAGGTGGAGGTCGGAAAGGTGAGGAATTGGAGGGCAGACAGCACAGGGAGGATTTAAGGAAGTAATAGGAAGAGATTGCTTGGACTTTCAAGCTGTAAAGACGCAAGACTCCTTAGCTCAGCGCCGAAAAGTGCACAGCTGTTAGCGCAGCCATCTTCACAGTATATCTGCACATTTTTCTGTGGTGGTCTGGGCACAAGAATGCAGGAAGGAATCTAACGTGAGCATAAATAACGTGCAAAGGCCCTGCAGCAATGGCAGCTTGCTGCACAGTTAAATCCATCTCAATGGATGGAGATGAAGCAGTCAGCTACGCAACGCAGATGCAGTGTAGTGCGCAGAAGACCAGAAGGCTGAGCGCAACGTGAGAGTTTAATGCAGTGTCTGAGAAGGCATTACGAATTAGCTGCGAGTGCTGGTGAGGACGTTTTGCCTGTTCTTTCAGCGTACAGCACCCGCAACCCTTTTCGGGCTTTGAGAAAGAGAGTGCCGAAAACAAAAACCTGCGGGGGAAGTAGGCTGGAAGAATGTTTGCGTCTGTGCTGGATTGCTATCTTGCACATAAACAGCAATATCATTCTGTGTAGAAGCTCTGCTCAGAGGAATATCAGTCTTTATGAATACCGATTCTTTTGAGCAGAGCCTCTGCTCAGACTAATATTGCTCTTTATCCGCCAGATAGCAGTCCAACATATGCACACAAGGTGTTTTTCTTGTGCGCAGGCTATAAGTGCTGTGAACGCAGACCTCTGTGCGCATGTGCTGGGCTTGCTCTCCTTGTGTAGCGCAGATGTTTAGCACGCAGCTCATTTGTATGCCTCTTGCTTACAGCATCGCTGATTAAACGTCTGGGCTAACTTTGTGTAGGGAACCTTGCACTAGAGCTTTAGGGTTGGGCTTGTGCACAGGGCTTCTGTTTGTGGTGGTCAAAGGCGAGACACATTTTCATTTTTTTGATCTGCTTATATCTTAATACAGTTTCTCTTTCCTTGTGCAGTAACTCTAGTTCCTTTTATACTTTGGTATGGTCCAGGCGGCATGGGACAGTGATAATCTTGTCACCAGTCAACAAGGGTATGCTAGATTTTGTTGTTGGTTACTGAATCTTTCATATAAAGCCCGATTCTGTCCCGGACATACAAGCCCTCTGTATGCCCGGTCAGAACCGGACATATAGAGGGCATCATGATTTTTATCCTGCGAGGCACGTCTAGCCCCGTGGGATCAGAATCGCGATCAGGCCTGTATGTGCAGGCTGGGACTGCAATTCAGTCCGGCCTGCACTTACAGGTCCTGCCCGACTAACTCAGTCAGGGCAGTTCAATGGAGCTACGGCGCCATAGCGTCCAGTTGCCATGGCACCGGGGCTCCATTGAAGAGCCGCGATCCCCAACTTCCGGCACCAGCATCGATTTCCCCGCAGCCCGACCCCCGATCTGACCTCCTAAGGCCAGGGTCAGGCTGCAGGGTATGTCCTCGGCCTCCCTCGCCTCATCCGTGCCCTGGGCAGCCGATCCCTGATGTCTAGGGAAGTTATTCCACCTCGGAGGTGGAATAACGTCCCCGTACAGGTCACCAGCCCTGGACGTATAGGGTTGACATTAGAATCGGCCCTGTATGTCCAGGGCCGACGACTGCCTACCGCCCGCCCACCGCCCGCACTAACTCCGCTCCCCAATGCGCCCCTTCCCTGCCCCTGACTAACCCCCGTACAACCGGTGGGGAAGTTAGCCGCCAGCGGGAAGGGGCATGAATAGCGGGGATGGACGTCCCATTGGGATGTCCATCTCCACTATCCATGGGTTGAAATGACCCTGATAGTCATTAATGGATAAATGGTTTATTATTAACATGATGAGGAAATAGACTTTTGGAATCCCTTGAATGCCAGTGTTGGCTTATTTTGTATATAATGGTTTTATTTTTGGTTCCTCAGTTTTTTACTGCTTCTTTGGGCTCCATTTCAATCAGACCTGGCTTCTATTAGATTATGAAGCCACGAGCCTGTATTTGCTTTACTCAAGGGGTTTTCCTTCATTTTATTGTAGGTAAACTATTGCAACAATTGTCCTTGGTGAGGAGCTACATGCTGCAGCTCCCTACAGAACCTAACGTACGTCAACCTTATCTCTGGCCACCAAGGGCTCTTCTCCTGAACACTGCCTCTGTAGCATCCCCACCCTAGCCATCCCATCGAGGAGAAGCCCGACCTAGAAGCTGAACTGGGGCCCCCTACATGGCAATGTATGCCACTACCACTGAGCCACTAGGCCAGCCCTTGGGTCCACTATTTAAAAGAATATTGCTTTACGATATTGCTATCTCTTGAATTATTTCTAACACAAACAAAGCAATCCCTGTATTTTAGCAAAATAATTAGCTCACAGCTTTCTGATGATATGCTTTCTTGGGGGAATGAACTTTTTGCTTAGATTTTTTGACTATTTCCAGAATGTTTCTCTTCCAGCGTAGTGAAAGAACTTTAAAAAAACATTTATTTATTTGACTTCTATATTTCTTTTGAGTACTCCATCCTTTTGCTAAGTCTGTCTGGGAGTCCCATTCGCAGCAGGAGAAAAGGCTACAGAGTGCATAGTCCTTGGAAGAACCAGAAATGCCAAGTCACACGCATTAGGCGTGTGACACACACTTTCAGCACCACTCTCTCACAAGCTTTGCCCCCCTTCTCGTGTGCATTTTGTTCCTCGGTGCAACTATTGGGCTTTACTTCCTTCAAAAGATTCTCAATTTGGCATCTACCTCTGCCACACCTACTTACCAGACGGTGGGTGGCAATAGAAAAGAAAAAAAAGCAGAGCCTGCAAGTTGGTTGCTGATGACTCTACTGGTCCTGCCCCTTCTGACGCAGCCTTCCTATTTCGGAGGAGCAGGGCCCAATCGGCAGAGCCGTCATCGGCATGCATTGACTTGCAGGCTCCGCTCGTTTTTTCCTTTTCTGTTCCCGCTGCCACAGGCCCAGGCAAGCGGCAGCGGTGGAGGTAGACACTGGCAGAGGGGAGAGAGATACTAACAGAGACATGGGGAAAAGGACATACTGGTTCAGAGGGAGGGGATGGTGGACACAGGAGTGGTGAATTAGGGCTATTCTGGCTTGGCATAGGGGGACAATGGAAGAATAAGGATATAAAGCAGAAGATGTTGGTCATGAGGGGAGGGGTGCTGGACAGAGGGTGGAAGAAGAGATGGTGGGCATGGAGAAACAGGGTGAAAGGGAGATGCTGCTGCACATGGGGGGAGTGGAGGAGTAGGGACACAGAACGATGATGCTGGGCATAGGGGGTTGGGAATAAAGTGACAAGGGAGATGCAGGACACAAGGAGGAGTATTTTTATTTATTTATTTTAAAACATTTCGATACATTCGTTTGCCAAAGCGTTCACGGCGGTGTACAACAATTCACAAAAAATAAAATCCCAAATAGCCCCATCCAACAGGAACCCTAAAACCCCTCCCCCCATTTGCTGCACTGCCTGTAGTCCTTGTCCTCTGACCTCTTGGCGTTTCAGTTCAATTTTTGTCTACATATTTCTGTTGTCAGTTTATATGTAATTTGTACTATGCTTGGTGAGGGTCTCTCTATGTTTAGCATGTGTGAC
The DNA here is from genome assembly GCA_033557465.1 of Ichthyophis bannanicus. NCBI lineage: Eukaryota > Metazoa > Chordata > Amphibia > Gymnophiona > Ichthyophiidae > Ichthyophis > Ichthyophis bannanicus. The sequence continues at coordinate 603,041,936 of CM066034.1, forward strand.
TGAGGCTGGGTATTCTGTTGGCTTTGAATGTCTGTGTCGGGATCTGTAATAATCTGGCTTGTTCATTTTTCTCAATAGGTTGTATCGATTTTATCAGGCTCACTGCAGTATTTACAGTGCTGCCTTTTCATAGATAGGTCCTCACTCATGCTGTTATGGAATGGTTGGATTGTTCTGTCCCGAGGGACTTTTGTAGGGTTTTGAATTATGTCCATGTTAGCAAGGACCCCAACTTCATGCCCCCCTCCTCCATCAAAACTGAGGACACTGAACTACAAGTCAAGTCAAATACCTCGATGTCATTCAGGATCAGCAGCTGAACGTTCAAGCACACATCAAGAACACCACCAAGAATATATACTTCAAACTCAGAACCCTTCACAACCTATGCCCCCTCCTCACCCCAGAGAATTTCCTCGCAGTATGTTAGGCTTCCATCACCCCACTCCTTGATTACTGCAACTCCATCTATCAAGGACTCTCTAAAACCTCCATCACACCACTGCAGCTAGCCCACAACACCATAGCCCGCACCATTGTCGGAGCATCCGAACACACCCACATCACTCCCATACTGAAATACCTTCATTGGCTTCCTATTACCTCAAGAATTAAACACAAAGTTCTCACCGTTATCCACAAGGCCCGTAACAACACCACCTCCGAGCACCTCCAGACACTGATCAGCTGCCCTAATACCATGGGCCACGCAGACAAAGCACACTCAACCTGCTTCACCTGCCACCTCAGGTCCATAAGAGAACACAATACGCTCAAATGAGAATCTTTGCACTCTACGCTCCCACCCTCTGGAATACTCTACTCCCTCCCCCCCCCCACACACACACACTACAGAGCATCCAGTCATATCAAGCCTTCAAAAGATACCTCAAGACATACTTTTTTGAAGAACACTACAGCACAACTCCTCTGGCTGACCCTCGGCAGGAACACTGACCTCTCTCATATAGCATCCCCCCTTCCCCTCTTCCCTAAACAGCCATCCAAGTGATGGCACTCCCATTAAGTTTTGATGTAACCTGCATGCATCCCTTTTTCTCTCATTTGTACAGCGTTCGATGTAAACCATTCTGACTAGTAGAAAAGCGGTACACCCAAAACCAGTTGAATAAATAAATAAACAATGTGTCTAGTACTGGAGAGGGTTTGTTACTGAGATGAAATCAGAATCAGATTTTTATATTTTGTATGGAGAGTTCTACAGGGAAATATCCTAGTTTTGCTGAAACCTTTTACATCAAACCAAAGAAAGACAAATATCATTTTCTGGTGCTCCTTTCATTTGCAAAGCAAACAACATGTAGATCTTTTCAAATCTATACCGTGAATGCACCGTGAGAAAAACCTCATTCATTAGCCTTCAGTCTCACTCATTGGCATGGTAGATCTCACTCTTTGGGATGGGCCATCCTTGGCAACTCTGAAGAAATTAGTGAAACAATAAATGGGTTGTTCTGCACCTCGTTTAGTGGGGATATATGTCTGGTTTGGACTTATATCCACACTAAACGCTAGGTTCCAGTTCCCCATCCTGAGCTCCCTGCATGTATAGAGGAGATGTGCAGGGGAGCTCCGGACAGGAACGGAAGGAGGCGGCTAGGGGAGGATTGTGGGTGGGCCGGAGGTGGGACCCTGACACTGGACATACATCCTTGTACATCTGGGGGCTGCAGGTTAGATGGGAACTTATTCCACCCTGGAAGTGAAATAAGTCCCCCCGATGGTGCAGGCCTGCCACAGCGGGATCACCAACATAGGTGAGCGGCACCATCCTGGCCTTGGCAGGCCTCTCTGGGGATCGGGCTGTGGGGAAAAGGAAGGTTTGCAGCATTGTGGCCAATCAGTGCTCCTGCACGGCATCCCGGTGTAGAGCACGATGGGACGCCACGGCACCGGGACTCCATGCAGGAGCATTGGGTAGGTTGTACAGGGAGGGGGCCAGGCGTGCAGTGGGCCAGAATCGGGCATGTCCTGCCCGTCAAGGCTCGGTGCACCCAATGCTGCATCCGTGGGATGCTCCCGCGGGTGCAGAATCAGGTGCATAGGCGGCCAGTCCAATTTTGAGTTTGGGTAAAATGAAGCACTGTTTTAAGCTTAGACCCTTAGATATCTCAGGAATAATATCAGAAAATAATTCTTCACCAGAAGAAAAAGGTGGTGGATGAATGCAACAGCTATCTACGGAAGGCAGTGAAGGTAACAATGAGAATGGAACTGAAGAAAGCATGGATCAGCTCAGGGGAATAGGGGGAGAGGGAAGTTATTGGGCTGAGTCCCAGAGATTTCTCCTTATGCAGGATTCTTAGTGCACCTCTAAATTTAGCAGCACGGTCACTCCTTGTGGTGTAGCTATATAAACGGCACATGGAAAGAAAGATGAATGGAACTGACTTCCCATTCCATGATTTCCACTAAGGTTTTATTGTTTTAAATATAGATATTGAAAACCAGCTAACCTAAAGAGATGCTTTTTCTATGGCTCTTGCTTTTAACTTCCTGTATTCTCTTGCTAATAGTTTGTATGTATAGAGCACATTTTCAGGAGGCCTACGCCAGCTGGATAGCCCCAGGAGATTTTGCGATAATAGTTGCCTGCTTCTTAGCAATGTTCATTGTTGTTCCAGAAGTCCTCTCTCTGCGTGGAAACTGGAGTCTAGTGCTCTTATTGCTACACAAATTACGTGAACAAATGAGCTGCAGCAAGCCAGATGCTAGGCAGACTGGGTCCATTTAGAACTGCCACCAGATTCAGCACACTGCTATCTCCTGCTTTTGCCGCATTGTCTCTATAAACCTGGTTTGTTGGGTAAATTGGAAACACAAGTCCATAGATGCAGTGGGACAAATCCAGGGAATGGTTCAGCCTCTTTTCCCTTATCTGGACCACGTCACTTTCCATATCTACTAGCAGGGCCCAATTTAAGATTTTGGTGCCCACCAGTAGGATTGGGAAGCAGGGAAGAATGCCATGGTGGTGTCCATTTGAAATGGTATTGGGCAATAACTCTAAAGCAAGTGGGAACAGGTTCATCTTCAGGCTGGATATTTGACACTCTAGGCTGCTCCACTGGTGGCATGTTTTCTGCCCAGTGATAATTTTCTAAAAAGAAAATTTTAAAAAAATTAAAAAAGCAAGGTCTTCCGGATCATGGCCAATAGCAGCCTTCACTTTCCACTCAAGCTGCAACAGAGAAAAGAGGCAAGTTCAAAAAGCTTCCAGGTCAGCAACCAGGCAGAAAGACACCATTGGACTGTTGATTCATATGTTATATGCATGTGTTAGTACATAGCAGGAAAGCTGATGGTTTCATTCACTGAATGATTCTCTTGGGGGGGGATTCTGCATAACTGAGCAGTGCAGAATTCCCCGGCAGCAGCAATAGTAGCTTCTATGGATCCCTATCACCCTCCTTCTCTGGACTGCTTAATAACACAGGTACACTAAAAAAAAATTTTTTTAAACTGCCTCTAATATTTCGATTGATTTTTACATTTTTTGGTGCGCTGAATCCAAATCTGGTAACCAATTTGCTCCATCACGTACAGATTTTTTGCTACATTGGGTTAGCAGTTTGAGGTGAACGTTTCAGATTGAGTGCGATCGAGATAAAAGTTTCTTGGATGAATTCTTTATACTAATTGTTTAGTAGTTATTCAAATAAGAATAAAGAAAATTGTAACAAGGCAGCACATAAGAATAGAGTAATGTCAACAAAACACACTGTGATGGTAGCAAAATTGTCTGCACTTAAAACAGCCACATACATGTGCACAAACATTGAGCATATAAGAGCGAGGTTAGACACAAAGCAAAGCAAAGAAATGTGCAAAAAATGTTGTACAGGTATGTATGTAAGAATAGAAAACGCAAACCGCACCATTGCAATACATGAAGACAAACACCCGATGGTGTGAAAATAAAATTCTAATAAATGAGATCCGACACTGTGGTAATAACTAGCAAATTTTTATTTCAAAGTTTAGTAAAAACACGATATTTGTCAACACAGTTTAGATTTTAAAGTCATTCTTGGGTCAATCAATCTCCTGGTGGGCCCGTTTCTTCTTCCCCCGAATGCTTCTCTTGGTGCGCTGCTTGGCGTATTTTTCATCTGGGGTTTCCCGCAGCAGCAACCAGCAGAAATCAGCCATCATAGTGGTGTTCCATCTTCCTTGGTACCTTCTCTCTGCGTCCTTGATGTCCTGGTGAAACCTTTCACCTTGTTCTTCACTGTACGCCCCCAGGTTTTCGGGAAAGTAGTTCACATGGGAGTGCAAGAAATGGACTTTCAGGCTCATGTTACAGCCTTGTTCTTTGAAGGCATTGAGCATCCTGGCAACAATATCCTTATAGTTCTCATCCCGCCTGTTCCCCAAGAATTTGAGAACAACATCCTTGAAGGAATCCCAGGCTTCTTTTTCCTTCTCAGACATCGTTTCAGCGAATGCTCCATCTGAAATGAGTTTCCTTATATCAGGGCCAACAAACACTCCTTCCTTTAGCTTTGCTTCAGAAAGTCGGGGGAACTTTGAGCAAAGGTACCAAAAGCACTCACCATCTTTTGGAAGGGACTTGATGAATTGCTTAATGAGACCCAACTTAATGTGGAGAGGTGGTAATAGAATTTTATCACGAGGTACCAAGCTCTCATGAAGAACATTTTTCTCACCGGGTCTCAAATACTCCCGAATTGGCCAGTCTTTTTTCCCCCAGTGTAGGTCGCGGGCCCGGCTATCCCACAAGCAAAGGAAGCAGGGATATTTGGTGAAACCGGATTGCTGCCCTAATAGCATGGATAGAATTTTAAAGTCTCCACAAATCATCCACTTATGCTCATCATAACGAATCTTCTGAAGAATCAGGGCCAAATTCTCGTATTTTTCTTGGAGAATAACAGAGTGAGCAATAGGAACTGAAGCGAATGTGTTGCCATTATGAAGAAGAACACCTTTTATGCTGTCTTTTGATGAATCAATGAACAGCCGCCATTCAGCAGGATCATACTTGAGTTTAAACTTTTCCATCACTCCGTATATATCGTTGCAAAATACCAAATCTTCCTCTTTGCTGAAATACTTCAAAAATTGTGTCTCGAGGTTGCGGTACCAATAAAAAGTTGTTCCTGGTGACAATAGATTTTTCTGTTTAAGCCGAGAACCTAGCAGTTGGGCAGCATCTTTTGGGAGTCCTAAATCCTGGACTAAATCATTCAATTCAGCTTGAGAGAAAAGTTCAGGTTTCGGATCTGGTTCAGTTTCAAACTCGGAAGTACTGGACTCATCGGGAAAAGCCATCTGATGAGTCTCATCATGATCAGAACCGTCAACACAAATATGATCCAAAGATTTTGGTGGTTCAGGCACAGGTACTTCGTTGCTATGAGGCATAGGCCTAATTGCTGAGGGAAGGTTGGGGTAACTTATTACGTTCTTATTTTTTAAGTTGTATCCCTTCACAATGCAAGAGCAAAAATAGCAGTCACTGCTGTGGTCTCTTTGTTCACGCCACATCATAGGTATTCCGAAATGAAATGCTTGTTTTTTACCTTTCATCCATAAGCGTAGATCTTCCTCACATGTCTTGCACACTTTGTGAGGAGCCCACGGTTTGTCTTGATCGCCTAACTTCAAACCGAAATAGGCGAAATATACTTTTTTAATAAATGCAGAAATGTTCCTCTGCCGCTTTTTCACGGTATATTCCCCACAAATAAAACAAAAACTGTCCAGAGAGTTGACGCAACCTCTGGCTCTGTGAGCCATCACAAATACACAGCACTGCAAACTACAACTGTAGTGAACCACTTCGGAATAAAGCTGGATTACGACTGAGCAAACAAAAGGTAATAATGAACTTGCAAGAAACTGAAATTTGACAGGAACGTTCATGTCGCAACCACCGTGTTTGAGCGAGCGAACGAGGCGAGGCGAACAGGAAAGAACATGCGCCAGCGCGAGTTCTGGATTTAGCCCCCCGCCTCCCAATTGTCCTGTTAATGTATAAAATGAATACAAAACACTCTAAAATATCATGAGGGAGTGTTTCTAGTTAGTTAACCATTACAACCTCTATTTTGGGCCAAGAAAATAAACTGCAGTTGGCTAAAAGGAAATTATGTGAACATTCCTTATATGGGTAAGAAATCTAATTTTGCAAGAAAACATGACGTGATGGAACATTTTGGCTATTTTTCCTGGATTCAGCACCCCAAAATCTATAGGAATCAGTTGCAAAACTGGAGGCAGTTTTTTGGTAGTGTACCTGTGTAATCACTGCAAAAGGAGGAGCTCAACAACTAAGCTGTGGAAAAATGTGTTTTAGCAGGAAATGGCAAGAAAAATCAGGAAGAACATATGTAGTTGTGAAAGGGCCATACCACCTCATGCCCATTCCAACATCCTACTCACTCAACAGTGTTTTAGTTAAACTCTTCATTCTTTAAATGGAGCTTCCTGAAGGTACAAGGCTCACAGTCCTGGCAGGCAGGGTGCAGGGATTAGAGCTCAGAAACTCAGCCAGTAGACAGATGAATAGAACAAACATAAAGGCTCTGGATGTTAGAGTAAATAGTGATATAAAAAGGTCGCTTACTCAGCTTCCGCATGCTATTGTATGCAGTACACTGATTTATGAGGCACTATACCACTAGAAAGTGAGATTATATCACTCTAAGGAGACCTGTAATAATACTGTATAAACTTTAAGAAGGATATTCTTTTGTACTAAAATTATATTGCTTCTGGTTTTTAGTGTTTGTTAAGCTTTTACTTTTTCCTCCAGCTCATTTATTTTTTATTGTGATTCTCTTGTCTTCTTTTTCACATTTTGTGTGTGCTAAATTAACAAGTGAAGCTAGTGGCAGTGCCATTCTAGGTCAAGGTTTGATATGGCGCAGAGCCGTAGATGTGGCTTCACAGTGAATAAGGAATTGGCACTATCCTCGTGCATTTAGAAACTGAGCAGAGTGAAATAAATTACCCATCTGTTTTATTTATTTACCCAGATTTGTATATCACTTTTTCCTTCAATCAAAGTGGTTGGTTACACAAATTGGGTTTATATTGAATAGGGGCAACACAACGTACAAATAGACTGAAGTGGACGGGATTATCTTTACATTCAAGCATGGTTAATGGGGTCCTTAGGCTGCTTGGTTGTAGTATTGCATGAATAGGAAGGTCTTAAGGGATTTGCAGAAATCCTTGAGGTCACCTATTGCCCGTAGTTCATCTGGGAGGGAATTCCAGAGGGCCGGTGCTGAGAGGGATATGGCTCTTCTAGATCATACCTTTATAATCTCTTGGTGCTTCCCCTCCTGGGATGTCATCTGCAACCATCCTGATAAAGAGGGGCGCCATCGAGCGAGGGTTCTGCTTGGGCAGAGCAGTCCCAGAGGATTGAACCAGGGAGAGGGGATCCAAAATGGTGGCATGCTAGCAGTTCTTGCTGGGTCTTCCTATTAGAGCGCTGATATATTACGGCTAAACGTAAAGGTTTTTCTTTCAGTGCTTCAGGAGAAGCCCATCAGTTGTCATTTCTTCCCTTCTTAATTAAGAAGAAGGAAGCTCCAGGGGAATCTACTGAAATTCTGTGGACCTCCAATTCAAAGGAATCCACCAGTTGCTCTCCAGACCCCAGTCCTGATTGTCTTCAGGCCTCTAAGCTCCTGAATCAATCTTCTCTGGTGCAGGTACAGGGAATGCATTTACCTGAAATTGTGCTGTAGATCCAGCTGCCCCCTCAGCCCTTGCTGATTGTGATCATTAATCTGACTCTGATGAGGAATTGCTAGCATCTTTAGAGGTTGCGGAGGCTTCTTTGGACTTGGTCGATTCTTCAATCAAGCCTTGTGCTGGGCTGAGTGAACAGGCACTTCGATGTGAATGAGAAATCCTCAGCATTCAGAATTTGGGAGAGGCCATTTGGCAACTGGATGGAGAGTAGCATAGTGTGTCTGCAGTTGTGGCGGTGGAACGCCCTACTGTGATTATGGCGCTGTCACCATAGGACTTAGCCTCTTCTGAAGAGGCTGTCTCAACAGCAATTCGATCTAAACTTTTTTCTTGTGTAGGGGTGTGCCAAAGGGGGCTGCCTGTGTGGGAGCTCCTATGGGAGTGACCATTAGCAACTGGTAGGGCCAAGGAAGAATTTAGTGGGTGGGGATGTGTCCGCTTCCTATCTTTGGGAAATGGAGTTGGGATTGAGGTTAAATTTTGTAAATGATAATATTTTACTGGTTTTTTTACTGCATATAATGTTTTATGTTAATTCTTTTACATGGGAAATTTATTGTACTAGATGGGTGGAAGCATTATTTTTAGCAGTGAAAGCAGGGGATAAAATAGGTTAGTGTTTGTAAATGCAAATTCTTGCCCAACCCAAGAGGAACAATAGTACAAAGGCCCATTTTTGCACATAAAGTAGTCCTTTGGGGGGGGGTGGAAGTGCATTTGAAAAAGATCCCCTCTGTTACTGTAGTTGTTATAATACAGTATGTTGTTTTGAAGTACTGCTTTATGACAGGGTTTGACAAATTCCAGGCACCAGGTTGCCATGGTGACTAAAAAGTTTTGTCTAAAGCCAGAGATTTTTCTGCCCCCCACCCCCACATTTTTTTCTTCTTGGTCACAGTCAAACTGTGCAGGAAACTCTCACACTGGTCTCGCAAGACTTGAGAACCAGAGATCAACAGGGGAGGGGGCAGTACCTGCTCAAATACTTGGTTTGAAACATGAAATGAAGTACTTCCTGCAAGCACAGGAAGTACTTTGTTTCATGTTTCAAACTTGTCAGTTGCTAAGGAAGAGAAGATGGGGATTAGGAGCAATGTTCCCTCTAATTTTCTGTAGGCTGTGTGTGCATAAAATATCAGCTGTGCAGCTTTTGAAGGAAGGTTAAATTTTTGTGCGCCACATAACGACACTCGGAGTTATATACTTTAAAATTTGACTACACGTCAGAATACAGTATGTACACCATATTGATTGCACTAGAAAATATTGTAGAACTTGTGAAAACCATAAATACACAACTTTTCAATTTTAAGAACGTCTGTGTTGTTTTCTATCAGAATCAGAACCGTAATTTTTGTGCGCTCTGTTGTAAAGTATGTGCGCTCACTCGGCGAGGTGTGTGCGCGCGCACACGCACACAGCTTAGAGGGAACAGTGATTAGGAGTAAGGAGGCTGGGGGCTAATGCTAGGGTTTGGGAGAAGGGGACTAGAGGCAGATGTTGGGACTGGAGGGATAGGGACTGTGGAATGATGACTGACTGGTTTAGGGGTAAGGATGGGGGGAACTGACTTAATAGCTGGGGGGGGGGGTGCTGAATGGCTTACCTGGGGCAGGGAGATGGCAGACTGGCTTTCTGAGTAGTAACGATTAGTTGGGGGTAGGGACTGGGGTATGACTGACTGGCTTGCTGGGGCAGGGGTAAGGACTGGGGGATGGATAACTGGCTAATTGGGGGGGGGATAGGGTGTGGGAGGGGGTGACTGGCTGATTGAGGCAGGGATAAGGACTACAGGGAGCTGACTGGCCAGCTGGGTGGTGACTGACTGGCTAGTTGGGGTATTGGGGCTGGAGGGTGGCTGACTGGATTGGTGGGAGAGGAGAGCCTGGGGCTAGGGGGCTTGCCAATTTTAAGAGAAGAGGGAGAAATAGAATAGGGAAAGGAGACTGGTGGGAAGGTAAAGCATATAAGAAGGAAACTGGGTGATGACATGGTGAATGGGTGGAGAGAGAGACTGGGTGAAGAGGGAGACTGATGGCTGTGTATTTCTGCCAGTGGCCTGCAGGGGTGCCTGATTTACTAAGCTTTCTTTTCCCTTAGATATGTGTGTGTGTGCACGCGCACTGTCGAGTCAATGCTGACTCCTAGTAACCCAACCCTAGGTTTTCCTGGCAAGGAGCAACCGGAAATAGATTGCCAGGACTTTCTTCTGCACAGTAAGTCTGCAGTACTTGGAATGACAAAACAGCTTCAGGAAATCAGGTCGTAAAGGAGCTGTAGTAGATTTCCCCCTCTCCCCTTCTCCCCCTCAACTGTCAGTGAAGACAATGGGGAAGGAGGGGGGGGGGTAGAAGCTCTCAGCTACTGGCTCCTAAGTTTTCAGGCTGGCTCCTAAAATGAAGGAAAATTTGTTGAGACCTGCTTTCTGATGTAAATCACTTTTGGGGACAAAAGGCAGTATAGAAATAGAAATAGAAAAATCAAGTGAGAGAGATGCTGCAGAGATGCTCCAACTGCATTTTCCTGCTCCTGCCACAGCACGGACAGCTTTTGTCTTTACATGGTAAATGTTGCATAGTCTATGTAAACTTTCCTATCTTCAAGCCAAACGGTTCAATTTGGGATCTATAGAGCCTTGCGTGATGAGGATTCCTCAACTCCCACCTGCCGCCCCTAAGAAAACAGCCCTGCACTGGTCTCTAGGGGAAGTAGAACAGTCGTCTCCGAGAGCAGAATGGAGAGCATCAGGATGGCAAATCTTGCCCTCTCCCTACCCTTCAGGAATATATATATATATCTGCAGCTTCCAAGAGCAGAGATGTGAATTCGTGAGCGTGGATTCAGTTCATTTGGGTGCCTAAAAATTGAAAGTGCATGCAAATCGCCTGTATATGTTTATGCCTACAGTTGACTCTGTGCATTTTTAGGTTCTTGTGTACATATAGTGCATGCCTAAAAGAACGAATAGGTCAAGTGTACATGAAAAAATGCGTGAATATCGGCAAAAATGTGTTTAAAATGAGCATGAGGTGACTTTTTTTTTGTCTTTCAACACCCCTATAGGTGTTGAATGCCCCTAAAAGTTAGAGCTCAACCCAGCTGCCCTTGACAGAAGTAGGGCCCGTTTCATGAAGGCTTACAGAGGGTATATACCTTTTAGATTCAGACCCTTAACCCTGCCAGTTCCTGCTCAACCTACCTTCCTGCCTTCACTGCTACATGCCTGTGTAAACTAGGTGCTCAGAACTATCCCTAAGAGCTTACAGATCCTCTTGCACAAATTTACACTTGCTGCAAAGGTGTAAATGAATGCGTGTGTGTGTACAATTGTTATACGTGTGTACATCATAACTGCAATGCACTTCTGCCCAAACTATGTCCCTGAGAATCTCTGCGTGCGGGTTACATAAGACTAAGCAGACTCTTGCCGGCACAGATTTGCCTGTGGATAATTTTATCATTGCCATTTTGCTTTACATGCAGATAATGGTTTATAAAATTACCCCTTTTTGGTTTTCTTTTTTCCCTTTTTTTCTTTGTGTTTAATAATTTAAATCATTTGGGCTAAAGGTCCTCAGTTATCCATTAATTTATATTAGTAATTTATATATCAGGCTAAATGGACATATGGTTATTCTAACGGCTCCCGATGGAGTAGAAAAATACACAGGGCAGTGCCCTTTCTTGGAAGGTTATTGAGTTCTTTATGCTTCAGAGAGTTGTAGTACATAGACTTGGTCACATATACACGCTCAGATGTGGTAGTGCACTTGGGCTCTGTCACATTTACACTCATGTGAGCACAAGTGCACAAGACAGCAGAAATGTTAGTAGCCAAATGGAAAAGCAACTATGAAAACCAATTTGGCCTCCAGTTTTTCATGTGTTGTGACCCTTGTAACTGCTAAGTTTCGGAGGTATTGTGTACAAAAATTGTATGTGCAACAACAGCCATAAAAAAAAACATTTTGGCCAGCAGTTTTCATCTGTAGGTGGTCAACAAGCTTGTGAGAGATTTCTTTTCTATGCTGACATTTGTCTGTTGATTTTGAGGCTCATTTTAGAAGTGCCGTTTACGTGGTGGATGGGAGGTGCTAAAGAGAGCATCTACAAATCTGTGTCGGCCTTAGAAGAGAGGGTATGCACATGTGAGGTTGATATACAGGCAACATATCTTTGCCCCTCAAGATGCATGTGAATGTTAACAGCGAACCACAGAAGAGAGGACGTGCAAGCACGCACAGATCTGTAGCCATAGGAGGAGCTATTTTGTAATTATACACGTGAGAAATATCAAGGAGAAAGCTTGGAACATTTCAAGATGTGCACATGCAACTGTTGGCACTTATATGTGTATCTGGGCCATTTTGCAAAATTCTTAAAGACTCTTACAGTTCGCTCGAGCAATCTGTCAATGGGTTGTGTGGCAGACAGCTCGAGTTAGGTGGTAGTAAAAGAGGCCCTTAGTCATCTGCAAAGGCCTCTAGGCTGTCTTGTCTCAAGATGGAGGTGGAGATATATATTAGGAGATTAAGGAGGTGGCTGACACGATAGCTATTCATGCCAGAGAGCAGATGTAAATCTGGATATGGGCATTATTAGACTTATACGTTCATCCCATATATGAAATGGGAGATACACATAGAGTTTTGTTCTGCCTAGGCGACACCACCAATATTCCCCTAGCATGCCCCTACGCACTTTCGACATAGTATGGTTATCCATTTGTAAATTGGTCCATTTCTAAAAGAGTCATTTACACATGGCTAACCAGATAAGGGGAAGGGGAAAGAGGAATTGGATTTAGCTCATGTCTCTTAGAGTTCAAGGTGAGTTACATTGAGATATAATAAGTCCCCAGAGGGCTTGCAAAAGTTTGTACCTTAAATATTGGCCACTAATTTTTTTTTTAAATCACTAAATTCTATCCATCATAATTTAAAAACATCATACTTATACCATTTGAAACTAGAGTTGTAGATAACAGAATACATCGGGATGGGGCTGCTGGAAACAAGACTTCCTTCTTCAACTAGAACACTTCTGCTGCTCTTTCCTTTAGCCTCTCCTTACCCTCCTGGCTTTTCTCCTTCTTGCAGTCTCTCCTCCCACCACCTCTAGACTCTTCCTCTCCCTGTTTTCCTCCTTTCCCTCCCCAAGCCTTTCTGCTTCTGTGCCCTTTTTGGGATAGAATTCGATACTATGCACCACATTTGCGGCAACTGAGTAGCACTTGGAATTTTCTATTGCTGCACATTGTAGATCTTGCACTGCTTAGCATGCGTTTGCACATACGAGACATTTTGGTCGTCCTCATACCGATATACACACATGCAGTCCTTTCTTCACATGCACTGCAAGATTCAAGAAACTTTATTGACATGAAAATTAGCATATGTGTTGTCAATTTAACATACACAGGAAGTAATTTTAGAAACCTTATTTGCAATTTCCACATGGGAAATTCTAGCATTTACACGTGGAAATAGCATCAACAAGTAAATGGTGATTTTAGAAAGGGCTCAATTTATACATGAATGTCCATAGTATATAGAAATTGCAAGGGAGAGGTTTGGGGATATGGTTTGGGTGTGGTCTTGGCGGGTCACAAATCTACACATGGAGCTAAAATTTGCTGGTTGGGATTTACAGCTGCTTCCTAGCACTTATAGGTTTTTAAAAGTTGCTTGTTTCAGCCAGTCCCTTACAGGAGGGACTAAGGGAGTATTCTTCTTAATCTCCCCATTGTTTATTTCTCCCTCCAAATTAAGAACGAATAAATATTGTTAGCGGCATTTATATGTACAGGTTTGCAGAGTGGGCCATGCACATGTGTAAGTACTGGCACTTACGTATGGAATTTGCGAAATATTAATTTTTGAGGTGTAAGTGCTGGTAGGCACACGTGGAAGCTGCCGAGTTTCCTTTGTTGATTTTTCCCACATGTCGATTTATAAAGTAGCTACTCAGGCAAATACCTGGGCACTCCTACATATCCTGCTGTGTATTTTAGCAAAGGTTCCACGTTCAGCAGAGCCTTTTCTAAAACACTGGCAGGACTGTATATGTCCCAACCCTGACATCTCAATTCCAATCTCCATGTCCTAGCTAAATTTTGCCTTGAAGTGACAAAAAGACAGAATGATAAGATATGGAAGAGAAATATCAGACACTTTCATGGTTTATGTAGTATGTTTGTATAAGAGTGTTACCAAAATGTTCTTGATTATTGTGACATCCATATCTTGACATCAGTATCCCTGTTGACACTGAGTTGATGGGGCCAGAGAGGAGGAGTATGTTGTAGCTCAGATACTCCGAGTTTTTTCAAGGAGAGTGTTTCACTCCTTGGCTCATATTCCCCTTTCTTCCTTTTCTCCGGATTGTCGTCCTAGGAGTGTGCTGAGTCTCAAGGAAGGAACTCTTGGGCAACCAGGAAAGGGAGTATGGTGGAGGTTCAGGAGACTCACACAGGGAGATTTGAAGATTAAAATGACCAGAAGTGATAAGGGCGAAAGTGGAGCTAGTCCTATACTCCTTGTTTTCATTGAAGAGCTTATCATAACCTCTAAAAAGTAGATTAACAGTTGGAGTGAGAAGAGAGAACTTCCAGATTTATAAAGCTGCTACCTAGCTGCTACCTAACAGAGGTGAGAGCAGGGGCTCAGGAGGAATATTTCAATTCTTCTACTGGAGAGAGAAGACTAAGTCCACATCAAGGTATATAGGAGTCAATATAGGGAAACCCTAGGGTGGGTTCCTCTCCAAAGAGTGCATTGGCCAGGGAATAGATAGTAAAGAACACCCAATGGCTGCAGATTTCCAGGGACTACTTTATGGGCTCCACTTTTGTTTTTTGGTATGATTTTCACCAGACTCCTGTACATTTTCTCAAATCATTCATCTGCAGAAAGCATCCCAATAAATTTTTACATTTTGCAACACCCCCTTCACTCAGAGTGACTATGGTAGTTTTTATTTTTTGATATTGATTTACTGAGAGGTTGCAGAGGATTTCCGAAAGCCCACTGGCCTTGAAAGACTATCTTTCCTCTATCAAGAAAGAACCTGGGAGCATGGGGTGCCAGATGGCCCCTTGAGCCTCCTAAAGAAACTCTGCATCTGATTGGAGGATGGGCCAGGTGCTACATTAAGCAGCATCTTTTGTCAAATTATATTTCAGGCCTGATCACAGAATATCATATAGTCTGCTGCTAGAGATGCCGATTTTCTGGTTTCCCTCAGGGTTATACCCAGTACGTTCCACTCATTCTTTTGTGGGAAGTCTTTTTTTTTCTATTGGCTTTGGGACATATGCTTCTTTTTCTTATATCACATGCCCATGTTTGCATGTTCCAATCATGTCGAGTCTGTATAGCCTAGTCTTGTCTGCCGGTTCTGGTTCTGTTGTTGTTCTCCAAGCCACCTGTGTACTGGTGCAATAGGAGGTCAGTAGACTAGTTATGTCATAGTCTTTGGTTATCTGAGTATAGGTTTCTGTAGATTCTCATTGATGGATTTGCATTAATAACCACTCGTTCATTATCTACCCTATAGAATCTATATAAATAGCTAGAATGTCAGGTGCATTATATGGTCTCTCTGCAGTACGCACTGTATCTGTATAGCATAACTGCTTTTATCTAAACTGTCTGTAATAAACCCATATCAGTCTTCTTATCTTCTGTCACTTTAATATATCTGACAGAATATTTGTCATATCCTTCTCTGTGTTCCTTTGTCCCTTCTGCTGCATATGTGACTCCCAGGGATGGAGGAGGGAAAAGGGAGGATAGAGGAAGGGAGACAGAATGAAGAGGAGGCAGGGAAATGAGTGATTAAGAGACAGCCAGCAAAATACAGGAGGCTTGGAGTACATAGAAACATAGAAACATGACGACAGAAAAAGACCACATGGCCTATCTAGTCTGTCCTTCCATATCAACAACTACAACAGTCCACTTTTTACCTTTAGAGATCCTCTGTGTTGGTCCCATGCTTTTTTGAGTTCAGTTACTGTCCTCATCTCTACCACCTCCACTGGGAGACTATTCCATGGATCCACTACTCTTTCCGTAAAGAAATATTTCCGCATATCACTCCTGAATCTATCTCCCTTCACCCTCATCCCATGTCCCCTCGTAGCAGAACTTGCTTTCAATTGAAAGAGGCTCTCTCCCTGAACATTTATGCCATGGAGGTATTTAAACATCTCAATCATATCACCTCTATCCCGCCTTTCCTCTAAGGTGTACATATTAAGATCCTTCAGTCTGTCCTCATATGCTTTATAATGAAGACCACTAATCATTTTAGTAGCCACCCTCTGCACCGACTCCATCCTGTTCACATCCTTTTGAAGGTGCGGTCTCCAGAATTGCACACTATACTCCAAATGAGGTCGCACCAAAGACTTATACAGAGGCATTATCACCTTCTTTTTTTCTGCTAGCCATTCCTCTCTGTATACACCCAAGCATCCTTCTAGCTTTTGCCGTCGCCTTTTCTACCTGTTTAGCTACTTTAAGATCATCAGACACAACCACGCCTAGGTCCCGCTCTTCTTTAGTGGACAAAAGTACTTCACCTCCTATACTGTATTGAGTATGTGAGGGTATGTGATTAAAGAACAGAAAGGAGAGAGAACATAAAAGCAGAGGGATAATTACTTTTAAGTAACATAAAACAGATAAGAAGGGGGAAATTAAAGAAATGATGATTAAAAAGCAAAGAGGAAACCAATCAGTGAGAGCAGGGGTAAGTATTTTATTTTTTCAAGGAAAAGATTGAGAACTTCAAAATAAATTAAATACAACTGACCTAGAGCAAGCAGGGCCAGCTGAAACCCCTGGCCAACCTTCAGCCATGCACTGACCCCCCATACCCCCCCTCTCCGGGCAGCTATCCTCCACCCTTGCCCAGCATCTCTCCCTCCCTACCCCTCTCTAGTCCAGCATCTTCCCTTCCTTCCCCTCCCCCCATTCATGTCCAGCATCTCCCTTTTTATACCCTCTCTGGTGTTCAGCATTTCTCTTTTTCCCTTCTCTTGTTTCTAGGTTTTCCCCTTCTCTCCCTCCATCTGTGTCCATCATCAGACCTGCTTCCTTCTCTCCTCTGCATGTGCTGCTCCCGGTGCTCTGCTGTTCTTAGAAACTGTGAGCACATGGCACATGGCTCTAAACACAATCTTGCCCCTTCCAATTAAAAGTTCCTGTTGGAGGGCGTAAGACGCAGCAGGACGATAACTAGTGGGGCACTGTGATATCTGGATACAAATTATATCACAATGATAAAGTAGATACAATTGGTGGATGGGTTGCACTCTATATTAGAGAGGGCATTGAGACACAAAGGATTAAAGTTTTGCAGGAAACAAAATACACTGTAGAATCTCTATGGATCGAAATTCCATGTAAAAGGGGAAGGGAATGGCAGTGGGGATGTAGTACCAACTACCTGGCCAGAATGGATGATGAAATGCTCAAAGAAATCAGGGAGGCTAACAAAAGTTACATCACAGTAATAATAATGGGTGATTTCAATTACACTGGTATCGACTGGGTCAGTGTCACAGCAGGACGTGCTAGGCTGGGAGATAAGGTTTATAGATGATTTAAATGACTGCTTCTTGGAGCAGCTGGTTCATGAACCGACAAGAGGGGAAGCCATTTTGGACCTAGTCCATAGTGGAACACAAGATCAGGTTCAAGAGATAAAGGTGTTGGGACCACTTGGCAATAGTGATCTTAGCATGATCGCGTTTGATCTAATAAATGGAGGAAGAATGGCAAGGAAATCCACAGTAATACCTTTTGACTTTCAAAAGGGAGACTATGAGGCATGTTTACTAAAATCCGCAAATGTGCGCGCCGCAAAATAGCGCACGGAAACGCGGCACTGAAACGCGAATAAACGCGTTTAAACGCCCCGCACACGTGCGTGTCACCCCCGCACAGGTACGCGGCACACTAACGGGCCCCGTACAAGTGCGGGCCCGCAAATGTCCGATAGAGGCGTGGAACGGCTAAAGAAGGGCGGAGGAAGGCTCCGGAGGGGCGGAGGGACGGGGTGAGTGGGTGGAGAGTGGGAGGGGAGAGGCTCCCCGCACAGTATCGGGGCCGAATTTCCATGTAAAAACTACCGCGAGTGAAACACTCGCGGTAGAAAGCATTTAAAGGGAAGAGAAACCATTTCCGTCAGCAATGTACAGCAAAACCGGGGAAACCTGCAAAACGTCAGCAGTGTGATACATGTGCACAGCACAAAACTGCAATGAAAAATAGGAAATGACCACAACAAAAGCATTAAAAATAGTAAATCAGCTTGGGAACAGGTATAGTAATGCGCAAAAGTAAAAAACACACCCAGTAGAGCACCAAAAAAATAAAATAAAATAAGTTTGGAAAGGGGCACGGAGCGGAGACACCTCCAAAAACGTCTCCGTGTATTGGACCCTTCCTGGGAGTGTTCCCTATGGTTGCCCATCAATAGCACTGTTGCGCAGCTTGGGAATATGCTATCCCCCTCTGTCCCGATGTCATACCTGTGTTATATTTGCACGTCTGTCACCAGACAGGGTGAAGGAGCTCACAGTAATAATGTGCAGAGCAGGTTTTGCGACCCCCACCCTGCCAGGTCTGCTATCTCCAGGGACTGCATTGTCTACATGGCCACAGTGTGGTGCAGTGGACAGAACCAGTACCTCTAGGACCAAAGGGTCACAGGTTCAAATCCCAGCTGTGGCACATGCCAGCACAATCCCAATATTTTACCCAACACCAAACAGAGATAGCAGAGACACCCCTTTATTGCACAGAACAAAAGCATGTTGCAAACACCCATATTTTACCCTACACCACACACACCAGCACAATGGGCATCACCAACAGCCGCGTCCCGCAAATGCAGTCCTGTAGTGCCACACCTGTAGGGGCTAAGGACACGTAGGTAGAGGTTAAGTAGGTAGAGCTTATGTATGACAGATGTGCCTGTACATGCCCTCACCACATGTGCCAAGGGCCAATTGTGTCCGTGGTCCATGATCACGTAATGGGTGCCCCACGTGCCCCAAAACCCTTGCTAAAGAACAACAGCTAGACCGCTATACCATGTGAGCTAAATACAGTCCTGGGGTGCCACCACGCAATCAGGTCATATGCCTTTGCAAGAATAAGGACATGCCTGCATGTTTGTCGGAAGGGCTCAGATGGTGGAGGGGGCAGTGGCTGCTAGCCACAGAGGACAGTGGCCAGGCCATGTGCAGGCTGGCACCGTCCACTGCAACAGACAGGCCCTGTCGGATGTACAGTAATGGACTACCCAGGGATTGCAGCCAATCAGTGGCTACACAGTGGTGCAGTGCACACAGACAGTGTGTGCAAGAACAGAGGGTCACAGGTTCAGAGCCCAGCTGTGGCTACCGCCAACCCTGTCCACATATTCACCCCACAGCTACACCGTGGTAGTAAGGACAAACCTTTATTGCTGAGAACATAGGCATGGTCAATACGCCTATCTTTTACCTCACCAAACACAGACACCATAAACAGGCACATTATCTACAGCAGAGTCTCCCAAATGCAGTCCTGGAGGGCCAAACACCATTCAGGTTCCATGCTTCCCCTAAGACAGATGCCTGTGCTGCAGATGTCTGCACCACCCCCATGGTATGCAACTGTAGCCCATGCATATTCATAGGGGACAGCATGAAGGCCCGAACAGTGTCTGGAACACCAGGACTGGAGTAGGGACACTCTGCCGTAAAGCAAGAGGCAACAGGTCCAGACGCATCCACACCCACAGGCCACATTGGCCAAGCCTCCTGGGGGGGCATCTCCCAGATCCAGCTCCTGCGTACCCTAGCAATGCCACCCTATACCTGGGTACACGGTACACAGCCCACAAACGTGTGATGTGGGTACTGGCAGGTAGACAGTCCTACGCTCAGCACTGTTTGCTCCTTGTGCTCCAGCAGAACAAGCTGCCGGCTGTCTGCGGTGCGTGCCCCAGGTCTGGCCCCTGACAGTATTTACCACCCTGGGGAGTGACCCCCAGCAGTACTGTGTACCATATCCATGCCTGTACCCCTCCCAGGACCGGTGTGGTGGTCACGTCGAATGATCCCCTCAATAGTAGCACAATGCTGGCATAGGTGTGGGGGGGTCTGTCTATACAGTGTGTGTTGGCTACAAACACCCTCCACAGCCCACACTGCCAGCATTGTTGCCAGTATTGGCCTGACAATGTGCATAATGAGCAGCAAGGTACCATGGGTATAGCTCAGACAGGGTGTGCTGGGCAGGATGCATCTGCACAGGGCATGGGGCACTGGCTGGGACATTGTAATGCCCAGCCACCACCTACACAGACAGGGTGACCTCTGTATGTGCTGCTGGGGGATCACTCTCACCCTGAGCGTGCGGTGATCACAGCATGGCTAGGCACCCCCATAGTGCTGTATAGTGTTTCTCTCCTGTGATATATGTGGGTTTCCTGTTGGGGCCTCATCATGGACTTATCTTCCGGTGTGTGCTGCCACCCCAGTTTGGGGTGCATGCAATCACATCAGGACTATCCAGCAGACTCTGCACAGCTGGTATGTGTCCTGATGTAGCGCCTTGCAGGGTGCAGCAGCTGATGGCTTGCTGCAGGAGAATATCAGATAGTGCTGGGGTGCACCCCTGAATATCCAGGCCTACTGTCTGTCTGAGAGTGTGTTATGGATGTGTGTGGAGCTGCTTGGACTGCCCTGTAGGGTGTCTGTCCCCCAGCAGGACAGGGGTTGATGGCCCACTCTACTGCCATCAGTGCAAGGGGGGGGGGAAGGATGGGGATCTGTTGATGGGAGACCCTGTTTGTCACCGGGGGGTGGGTATGTTGCCCACCTGGGGGTCCGGGGGGGTGGAACCACCAACTAAGACAGAAGGGGTATCCATGATGTTTTTGCAACACTGTCTTATCACACAGGTTAATCCTGTTCTTGAGCTCTGGCATGGCCTCATTCAGCCATGGCAGGTGTTGTGGACCTGGTCCTGGGCGCCACCTCCCACCCTCAGGGTGAGCACATTACCCGCACAATGTGACGGTGTGTAGCTACCCCTCGCCGTCCGTCCTCCCGCTCAGGCCCCCCACCAGGCCGAGGTGCTGTGTGGGTGCTCACGGACAGTTCCCCCTACCAGGCCATGTAGCTTTTGGTGTGCAGTACCCATCTTGTGTGCATCTGTGGACTGCTGATTTGCATGTGCTGTGCATCATGGGTACGGGTGGCCTACCCCGTCCTGTCTACAGCAGCAGACTGTCTGTGGGGTGACGTGCAGGCTCTCTGCAGCCAAACAGGCACTTACTCAGAGCTATAGTGCTGTAGCCCAATGGTTCTGTCACTGCCTTTATAGCAGGAGGTCATGGGTTCAAGTCCACAGAGGGGTGCTGTGATAGGGCTGTCCAGAGCAGTGTCATTTTATACTGGACATATGTTTATGGCATCAAACACACCCTTGGCATACTGTACCCATAAGGGGGCCTCTGAGGGTGTGTTATAGGGCGCCCTATATGCCACCTTATGGTTGCCATCCATATTGCGTGCACTATACATTATCCTGTGGCGCAGCATACATGGTGCCCAATAGTGGACTTGTTAGGGTGCCTTTGCGTACTGTGCACTGTAACATGTGCCTTACGGGCCTCCATATATTAACACGCTGTTAGAGCGGGTTTACTGGTAGTGGTTAATAAAATAAAACTATAAGGCCTCCTACAGCACACCTCACCATAATACTTACTGCCTCAGCCAACCTTGCTCACTGGGCACTGTGAGGGGTTGAACCCCTGACCTCTGCACCATTGGTCAGTATCCTAACCATTGTGCTGTGGCTCTGTTCCTGTGTTTGAGCATCAGCGCGCAGCCTTGTAATCATCAGCGCGCCGTCTTGGGGTGGACAAAATTAACAGCGCGCTGCCTTATGCCGCGTAACATCAGCAGCGCGCCGCCTTCTGCAGCCAAAATCACACTGCATCCCATAGCAGATAATGTCTCAGCAAACAAAGTTCATTGGGCACAGGAGGGGATTGAACTCATGATCCATGCACGTGTGGTCAGTGTCCTAACCATTGTGCTATGGCTCTGTTCCTGTTTGTTGTGCACATCAGTGCGCCACTTATGCCGACCACTATCGGACCGCCCCCTCACACCTCAGCGCGCCGCCCTCTGTCCACCGGCGCGCCACCTTTTGTTGCCCACATTTATCTGCGCGTCGCCCTCTGCCGGCCAAACTTAACAGTGCGCCGCCTTCTGCCGCTCCCAATGAACGGTGCGCCGCCTCATGCCGTTAATAATTAACAGTGCGCCGCCTTATGCCATAACAAATAAACAGTGCGCCGTCTTCTGCCGCCAAAAAATAATATGTCTCTAACACCACTTTTTCCCACTACATGTGATGCCTCAGCTGGCCTCTGTCATTGAGCACAACAGGGTCTTGAACCCATGGCCCCTGCACCATGGGTCAGTGTCATCACCATTGTGCTGTGTCTCTGTTTTTGTCCTTGCACATCGGCGCAATCCATTCTGCCTCACAAAATTATACTCCCTCCTAAAATATATTACGTCCCATAATAGGTACTGACTGTGACAGCCTTGTTCATTGTGCACAGTGGGGGTTTGAACCCATGGCCCTTGCACCATTGCTCAGTGACTTCACTGCTGTACTACAGCTGGGCTCTTTTGTGTGCCTAGCAACGCACCACTTGCCCTTCCGACGCGCTAATCTGCACCCCGCACACTTGCGCCACACGCACATGTCCGTTCGCTTTCTCCCATTTTATTTTCTTTTCTGCCTGGACCGCCCACTCCTTATATGGCACCAGCACACTAACGGGAACCCGCACAGCAACGGTGTTTAGTAAACATGCCCCTATGACTTTTTAATTTTGCCAAGAGTTTCTCATGAGGGACCTTGTCAAAGGCTTTCTGAAAATCCAGATACAGTATATCGACCACTCACCTTTGTCTACCTGTTTATTCACACCTTCAAAAAATTTTTAACAGATTAGTAAGACAAGACCTTCTTTGGCTAAAGCCATGTTGGCTTTCTCTCATTAAACCATGACTATCTAATGGTTTCTATCATTTTGTCTGGTTACTGATGTCAGGCTCACTAGTCTGTAGTTTCCCGGATCACCCCTGGAACACTTTTTAAAAATTGGCCTTACATTGGTCATTCACCAGTCTTCAGATATTACAGATGATTTTAATGATAGTTCACAGATTATTAATAGTAGATCTGCAATCTCAGAGTAGCAGATAACCAGGACTGGATAATATGCATCTGAGGGTGTTGAAAGAACTGAAATATGAGATTGCAAACTTACTATTTGTAATCTCCCAATGGAGAAAGGTGAATAGTGGAGTACTCCAGGGATCTGTGCTGGGTTCGCTGCTTTTTAACATATTCGTAAATGACCTGGAAATGGGAATATAGAGTGTTAAAGTCTGCATTGCTAACTGCTTCATTACCATCCATTTAAATGGCATTTGTGCATTGATTAAACTCACATTACATTCCTTCCTGCATTTTGCGCCCACGCTAGCACAGAAAATTCTGTGCAGATAGAGTGCTATTGCCTGCACACATGGTACTGAATTGCGCTGCATCGAGCTGTTGGGCTGCTATTTACCTCACAGACTGATATCCTGACTGTATTCAGGACCGTACACGCAGGGCTGAGAGATGCACACATACGGAAAGATGCTATTCAGGGATCAGAAAATCTGAGGGGTACTTTCTCTGCTGTACTGTATGCGCGCGCGCACACACACACATACATGCACGGGTTTATACAGTGTGGACCTAATATTCAGCTAGCCATCGCTATTGAACCAAAGACCCAGATATTCAATGCTTGGGCCATATCCGGCCACCGGCATTGAATATCTGGGGCAGCCAGATAGCAGAGAAGCTAAGTGGGCAGCGGTGATATTCAGCCTCTGCTGGTTAGCTTCTGTAGTGAACGTTAGGCCACCCTTTAAGGTGCCGAACCTTTTCCTCTGAGCAATAACCGGGCAACCGCTGAATATTGCCCCTGCCTGGTTATTGCCGGATGCCGCCTCCACTCCGTCTCAGGAACGGCCAGATGCTAAGCAGCTAGTATCGGGTCGATCAGTGGCACTTCCCATGGATATTCAGCAGTACCAACTGCACCAGTGTGGCTGAATATCTCGCTGACTGTGATTAACGCATTTAGCAGGTCTGCAGTGAATATCTCACACATGCACCCCGTGTTCGCTCTGGATTCTAGGATTGCTCTGTGCTTCTATGGGTATATTTTGATAGCTCCTGCTCAGGCACTTCTCTTCAGAGCTGGTTGAAGATAAGGCAGAATTAGGGTATGATAAGTTTAATGAAGACAGCCTGGCCCTTAGGCCATTCATCTGTGATGGACAGTTCTGAGAACACAGCATGCCACAATTGAATCTATTCAGTTAAAGTTAACCACTTTAGGAAAGATCCTCACCCCAACTAGACTTAACTGGTTAAGTTTAACTGGATAGCACTGAATATCCAGTGTAAAGTGTTAACCTACCTCTGGCATTACCTCCGATTTTAGCCAGCTAACATTTCTCCAGGCATTGAGCTGTCCGGATGAAAGTTATCAAATCATCGGGGCCCAAAATTCAAAAACAATGACTTGTCTGGATGGATAGGTAGAATGCCCTTCCACTGGAGGTGGCGGGCAAAACTGTGATGGAATTCAGCACAGACAACCCCTATATAGGAAAAGGAACATCCCTGTCCTAAACACAACTTAATGACTTTCACACTTGGAGAAAGCATAGCAGGGGTAGCAGTCACAAATCTGTCACAAAACAGCAGTTACAGTCCAAAGTAAAAAGCACAGGTTGCAAGAAACCTATATGGAGCAGTAGTTACAACACAAAGTAAAAAGCATTGAGTAAGGGTAACCTACATGGAGTTACCACCCTGGACACCTACAGTAGATGGGCCCTGCTGGTCTTCATCTGCCATCATTTTCTATGTTACTATGTCACTTTGTTTTGTCTAGTTAACTCTCAAAGTGTACTGGACAAATCCTTTAAATATCAGCCCCTGTGGACTGATAAAGTGGGGCTACAGGGTGGGTGAGCACAGGAGGAGAGCATAATGGGAGAGAATGGGATGCCTGAGGAGTAATATCACACTGACTGGTACTAACCTGAGCATTCAGAAGAGCTTAAAATGCCCCCTCGCTCACCTCCGACATGTGCCTGCTGTTTTATCATTGTGAAGTTTAATATCTATTACTTTCCTGAAAAACTTCACCAGGCTACAAAGAAAGGGTGAGAGACAGGGAGGGAGAAAAGCAAGCGATTGAGAGGAGACATGATAGAAGAGAACTGATGGAAAAGAGAACAAGAAAAAAAGAAGAGTTTCCGAAGCTGAAAAATAAGTCTCTTCACTTCCAGTGCTATCTCCCTCTCTCTCCCTTTCTATCTGACACTGAATGCCTAACAGTGTCTCCAGAACAAATACTCAATGTCTCTTCGAATGAAGAGTCATATCTTGCTCGGGCAGCGCCTGGTGCCGGCCTCAGTTCTGGCAGCACTTGCCTGCCATGAGCAACTGAAAGGAGACAGGTTTCCTTCTCTCACAGATGTTTCTTGTACAGTGTCAGTCGGCTGCGAGGTGGTCGTGTGCCATTCCTCTCTGCCTTCAGGCAACAGAACCCCAGATCCCTCAAACTTGTCACGACGTGGGCAGAAGTCTACAAGGAGAGAAGTGCGCTGTTGCTGCTGTGCACTTGCAACCGTGACATCGATGATGCCAACCCTGAGCATGGATGAGCTGTATATGCCCAAACTTCTCAAACTGTAGGACTGAACAGGAGGTACTCAGAATGACCTTGGGCAGGGCAGTACAGATATAGCACAATGTGCTACCTCAGCAAATGATATGCGTAAACTGTACTCCCGTGTATGTCAGATAGAATTGATACCAGCAGAAAGATGTTATTGTTGGCGTCTTAGTTCTCCATGGACTGACTCTGGCATAGTTTCTCCTGTTAATAAAGCGTGGGCGCTGCCTGCCCTCTCACTATGTGTATTTCATTGTAGTGCCTGTCAAGAGGCTCCAGTCACACAACTGAACTGAAAGGGTGGACTGGTGAAGCCATGTTACCTGTGGACGGGCAGCTATTAAACATTGTTTCCTATTAATCATGGGTGCCCACTTTTTCTAGTAAATATTTCTAGTGTAACCTGCTGCAGGTGGTTTGGCTTTGACTTGATCTCTTCGGAGATAGGCTCCAGTATACTTACTGTGCTCTCTCTGGGGCACTGTCTGTAAACAGGTTATTTTGGGTATATCACAACCCTCCTAGAATATGAACATCACTTTTAAATCCAAAGAGTTTCCTTCTGCAGTTCATAGGATATAATATGTATAGGCAACCTAACTCGTAAACTGCTTTTAATAGGTTGGTTGCAGCCAATGCAATATGAAGTATTGCTGAATCTTTCGGCCACAGTTTCTTGACTCTGACTGTATTTCCTGGTACCTGAGGAGCTTCTCGACAGAATAATTACTTGGAACTGACACGTCTATTGTCAGTGCCTCCCTGGCCTTTTTCTCCTTTTTACCTGGTGTCCTTTTGTTCAGCTGCTTTTCGGTTAGAATGGGAATGTCCCAGACGTCCCTCACTGCGCTCTCTATAAGGTTCGCTTTGACCTCACCATGCTACAGACTCTGTGGCCATTAATCATCCCCAAGTGTGTGGAAGTTTAACACAATTTTTATACATCACTGAAAGGTCCTTCTCAGATAAGGGCAACTCGACCCTAAAGAGCAGTCCAATTTGACAACTGGGCATTGCTAGTCTAAACCTGTAGTGGCCACAGTTTCTCCTTACCCCAGTTATATGCTATTTATGTGCAGAGATACGGACTGCATTGGGTTAAACAGATGCACTAATTCACTTCTGGTAATTAGGCAATATGAGTTCTTTTAATGCTGATGCTTTGTCTAACCTGTTACCTGTGGCTGCCAGCCAGAAGCTGCAGAGCTCATTTTAATGGGGAGAAAAAAGTCACCCTCCCATGGTGATGAACATTTCAGGGCTGGGTTAAAAGGAAGGCGCAAGCAGCAAAGTCTGAAGCCCTCCATGTCCACAGTCTCTTACCCATGGTTGCTGACACTCCTATGTGATGCAGTCTCACTATTAGCCTTCACCTCTTGAACTGGGAGCCCCAGGGGATCACTTACATTAGCCTGTCATAATATGGAGGTCAGCAAGGGATATTAACCTTGCAAATGTCCCAGGCCCCTTCCAGCTCTAGTCTAATTCTTTCAGATTACAGTGGTCCTCTTGACAAAACTAATTCCCTTCTTTCAATGAAGGAGAAGGTCGATAGGGGCTCAGGAAGTGCATTAGAAAAGCCCAGTTTTATGTGTTATTTCTAATGTTGCCTCTCTCACTCTTTGCAGATATTCTGTCATCAGTGATCATTTACCAATGGGGCACAATCACTCCCGAACACAAACAGAAGAGGTAGTGTGGCTTGTCCCAGCCACTGAAAATCATGGGGAGCGGGGGAGGGGGGATAAATAGTAATTAAAGGGGAGCAAATTGTAGTGGGAGATCTGATGATCAGGGACTGTGGGAAACTGAACTGCTAGGATTTGGGGTGTTTAAATTTGAAAGAGTTGGAATGTGCCTTGGGATTGGGTAAGGTGGCTTGCAGGGAACGAGGTGGGAAGGGGTTAAATGAAGGAGGAAGAGGCACAAGTCAGCCATTTCCTCACCTGGAGAGTGTAGACCATAACCTCTGACAAGGGCGACCAACTCTGATCCTCTAAGAGCACAGAGTGATCTCATTTTCAGGATTACCAAAATATTTAAGTGACTCAATACATGTATAGATACTGAAACACAGACCCGTTACCCCATTTGACCAGAGTCTGCTATCTTTGCTAGAGATAATGTCTTAAGTGAAGTAAAACATTTTAATGTCCTGAGCATTAGGAGGATATGGGGCGGGGCTATGCTAGACAAATATTTAAGGAACCTCTATCTGTCCCAGAGGTGGAGACTACTGTTTCCACTACAGAATTCTGGATAAGATCCAGGTGGCTGGTTTCAGCTTTGAGCTGAGGGTGCTTTTTCTTGGTCTTCTGAGAATGAGAGTTTGTACAATATGGGAGTTAATGCCCTGTCACCTAACCCCATTTGTAACATGAAGATTTTCCTACCATTGCCAAAGCAGGAGGATTAAACCTCTTTCTAAAAAAACATATATATTTAATAATCCAGGCCTTAACAAATTTTGTTTGGATTTAGGAGCCTGGCCAAAATCTTAGGAGCCGGTAGCTGAGACCTCCTTGACCTCCCCCCTCCCCGTTGTCTCCATTCTCCACCAAAGTTGAGGAGTAGAGATCTCGTCTGAAGAGGTCTACCAAAGCTCTTTTATGGCCTGATTTACTAAAGCTGTTTTCCCTTCCATGTCCAAGAGTAAAACACCTTAGTAAATCAGGTCCTTAATGCACTCCTGCAGAAATGCACAGCCACCCTTGCGCTCTGTCTTGCATTCTTTTGCCCTCCTCACCATCTTGTCACCCAGTCTTTCATGCTCTCTCCCCTCCCCACCCTTTCATAATTTAGTGTCTCTTCCCTTAAAATCAGCCACCCCCAGCCCTTATCCCTGCAAGCCAATCTCCCTCCTAGCTAACCATTCCCCACCCCTATCCCTGCAATCCATTCACCAACTAACAGGTCAGCTCCCCTAGCCCCTGCAGCCTAGTCAGCCACCCTACTCCTGCAAACCAGTCACCACCCCCCCCCCCCCAAGCTGGCTAGTAATCCCCCAGGCTTCCCTAGTTAGCGAGTGAGTCCCCCACAGCTAGCCAGTTTGCCCCCTACCAATCCCTAGCCAGCCAGCCCTTAAAACACCCCCAGCCCCAATAAGCCCCACCCCCCTCACTACACCATTGACCCTCGCCTGGTCTGGCTGCCCTCAGAGCACTTCCCTCCTATCTATCCCAAGCATGCAGGGATAAGAACTTCCTGCTCTGAGGGCAGCCAGACATCGGTGCAGAAACTCTTGCTCTGGTCTCGGTTTTCAAGTCTCATGAGACTAGTGCCAGATTCCTGGCTCAGAGTCACAAAGAGCTGCGTGGTGCAGAGAGAAAGAACAACCTGCTCCAGCAGCAGCAATATGGCACAGCAGACAAAAAAAAAAAGAAAAGTGGGAGGAGAGGGCAAGAAAATCCAAGTTGCAAATTTCTACTCATTATGGTGACCTAGTGCCTGGGATTTGCTGAGCCTTGTAATCAGGGCCGGCCCGTACATTGAGCAAGAATGTTTTTTGCACAGGGCCCCGTGTTTCAGGGGGCCCCGCGCAAAAAACATCTTGCATCAGCGATCAACCCAGCCCATAAAAAAAAAACCACAAACCGGCTGCCGCTGCCGCCATGGCAGCAGCAGAATCGAGCACCCTGTGGGGCCCCCCTACCCTGCAGAATCCTTGTTTCAGCATCAACTCCCTCAGCGTCGGCAGCAGCTGGTTTGTGGGGGGGTTTTAATCTAGCTGGGCTGATGGGGGGGCTAAGACTGGTAATAGGCTATGGGGGGGTTAGGACAGGTAATGGGCTATGGGGGGGGGCTAAGACTGGAAGTGGGCTGATGGGGTTAGGACAGGTAATGGCCTATGGGGGGGGTTTAGGACTGGAAGTGGGCTGATGGGGGGTTAGGACTGGTAATGGGCTGTGGGGGGGGTAAGACTGAAAATGGGGTGATGGGGTTAGGACTGGAAGTGGGCTGATGGGGGGATTTGGACTGGTAATGGGCTATGGCGGGGCTAGGAATGGAAATGGGCTGTGGGGGGGTAAGACTGAAGATGGGGTGATGGGGGTTAGGACCGGAAGTGGGCTGATGGAGGGCTTAGGACTGGTAATGGGTTGGGGGGGCAATTTGGACTGGTAATGGGCTATGTGGGGGGCTGACTGGAAATTGGCTGATGGGGGGGTTAGGACTGGAAGTGGGCTGATGGGGGTAGGACTGGTAATGGGCTGTGGGGGGGGGGGTAAGACTGAAAATGGGGTGATGGGGGGTTAGGACTGGAAGTGGGCTGATGGGGGGCTTAGGACTGGTAATGGGTTGTGGGGGGGTGGCTTAGGACTGGTAATGGGCTATGGGGGGGCTGGCACTGGTAATGGGCTGTGGGGGTTGCTAGGACTGGAAATGGGCTGAGTGGAAGGGGGGCTTGAACTGCAAATAGCTGATGGGACGGGGGCTTGGAATGGAAATGGGCTGAGTGGGGGGGACTAGGACAGGAAATGGGCTGTTGGAAGGGCTAGGATAGGTTTGGAAATGGGCTGTTGAGGGGTGCTAAGATTGCAAATGGGCTGTAGTGGGGGCTTGAATTGAAATGGACTCATGGAGGGGCTAGAACTGGAAGTAGGCTCATGGGGAGCTTGGATTGGAAATGGGCTGAGTGGAGGGGAGCTAGGATTTGACATGGGCTGATGATGGGGCTAGGAAAGGACTAGAAATGGGCTGATGGGGGGCTGGGATTGGAAATGAGCTGATGGAGGGACTCGGATAGGACTGGAAATGGATGGGGGAGCTAGGACTGGAAATGGGCTGATGGTGGGACTAGGATAGGATTGGAAATGGATGGGGGAGCTAGGATTGGAAATGGACTGATGGGGGCTAGGACTGGAAATGGGCTGATACAGGGACTAGAAGGGAGCAGATGCTGGGTGGGGCTGGAACTAGAAGGGAGCTGATGTTGGGGGAGGATTAGAATGGGATGGAGCTGGGAGAGTGAAATGTAGAGGGAAAAATATTTTGTGTGGGAGAGAAGACAAATCTACAATTGGCCGGATATTGGGAGAGTAAGTGGGGATTGCGGATAGAGGGGTAAAATTTGAGTGGATGAAATAGGAATGAGGAAAGAGCAAAAGAAGAAAGATTAGTATGTTAAAGCAGATGTAGAGAGAGGATGGAAAAAAACTAGAAGAGAGAAGAAAGGACAAATGGACAGCAGATGATGGAGAGTTAGCAGAAGACATGAAGAAACCAGAAGAAAGTAGCTGGAGCAATTGCAACTGAAAAAAATGCACAAAAGGTAGAAAAATATCTCTTTATTTTGAATTTATTAACTGGAATATGTCAGCTCTAGGAAATGTGCATCATTAACATCTGTGCTTTGTTTAGTACAAGAGGAAATTAATTTATAGTTTTATTTCTACAGTGTTGTACATTCCAAGTATGGCTTTTGGGGTTCCCAGTTTAATTATTGTCTTCCTGTTTCTAAATTGTGATTCCTTGTTTGGTGATGTTCTGCATGTGTAACTGAGCTAAGGTATTCTGTTTATGTAATTCCTATTTGACATTGCCACTTGTTCTCTTTCCCCAGTAGGTCATATATTGTTATTCTCTGAAATGTATTGGTTTAATATTTGCAGTGTTGCCTTTTGATAGGTAGGGTCTGGTGCTTTGTGAGTCCTGGTAGTGCTGTTAGGATACGGCGGGTTTGCTATGGGTTCTAAATGGGCAGTGTTTGTAGTAGTTCCTAATGTGCCTGGCGGTTGGCACTGGATTATAGTAATGTAGAAATCTTTTAGTCTTTTTTTATCCATACATTCATTAAGAGGCATGTTTACTAAAAGTTAGTGTATGGTAACATTATGCAAATATTTATGCAAATGAGGCACCTTATGCAAATGAGGCCCTGCACTGTGTCCCCACACCCCCCTTGGGCCGCCCCTGCTTGTAATAAACCCCAAACTTTGAACTGTTTAATTTCTAGCCTTATATAATTGTACAGCAAGTTTATAAATGCTTTACCTTTATAGCACTGTACAGTGAGATGCAGGGAACAGGGTGATAAGAAGCAGTGACATAACAGTCTCCCTACTCTTGTTGGCTGAGCTCTATATCATCCGTCATCTTCTTGTTGCTATCAACATCCATAAAGCTTCACAGGGTACACAGCCAGGAAAGTGCTACAGTGCTACAGATTTCTTTGGAAGATAGTTTTCCTAATCCTGCCACTCTGAATATAGTTTTCCCATTTTTGTCTGCAACATAATAACATAGGAGTTGATGGCAGATAAAGACTAATTGACCCACCCAGTCTGCCCAGATGTCTTCCTGTCTGGTTCTTACCATTTTGCCTAAACATATAAACATATAATTTCCCATACTTAAATGGGTGCCCGCTTCCCCCACCCTCCACCATGCCTTTTACCTATATTTTCAACACGCTTTCTATCACTTCCCTCCATATCTGTCGCAGGCATGCTTAAATACCACTGCACATAGAGCTAACCTCATCCCCTTCTGGATAGTCCATTCCAGGCATTGCCATTTGGGATGTTCACAAGGCAGAGATTTTCAGTTTATTTGACCTTCATTTCCCAGTTTCAGACATTTTATCAGTTTGTTTCATATATTTGTTTTAATAAAAAAAAATAATTTTGCGCCTTAATCAAGTTAACGCTTGTTGATTTGTAGATGAACACATTTTACATCGCTTTAATGTGCACCAAATTTTAAAGACGCACTAATAAACAGAATATCCACTAACAAGTGTACATCCCTAATTGCCATCTTCCTTTCTCATTTTTAAAAGGCCCATAGTTAATCCGGCATCCAGGCTTCCTCCCCTGTCTTACCACCAAACTTTGTAAGAATGTAAATAGCTACCAGCTCTTTCTGGGTGCTCTATTTCTGTACTTTTGGCTTGCTGTGTCCCAGCATGGCCTCATCCCACTTCTGCTGAGCCGGTAAGAGCATATGTTTAATAGCGTAGAAGGGAAAATGAGATAAATCCTGCAGTGGTTGATTTTAAAGTGCATCCCCATGGAAGTATGATTCAGAAAGCCATGTATGGTTGGGCTAATGCCCTTGGGAGGACAGATCAAACCTTTTTTCAGCTAAAGTTGCATATTTTTGCTTCTGGCACCTAAAATTTTAGTTAGCCAACCGGTTTTGAGTGTTTCACTAGGTCTTGCTCATGCTCCTTTCTTAAGATCAAAGAATCAGAATGGGAAAAAGATTCAACCTATTGTGAAATGGACTCAGATAAGAATGGGAGGGGGCAATATGCACTTAGAATACAGGAGAGAATGATGCTTATTAGTTTAGCCAAGATATGTTGCTCTTCTAGAGTCTGGTTTAGGTTTTGAAGGTTAATTGTACATACGTTGAAGGGATGCTGTATTCTTGAGTTTTTGTTAGACTCCAGCATGAAATTGTATTTTAGGGCAGTGCTTCTCATGCATGAGATAGATTTGCATATACTGCCTTGATTGCATGCCAATGTCTTTCATGCATTTTTGACATCCTGAAAACCAGACTAGCTAGGAGGAACATCAGGATCGACTTGAAAAAACACTGTTTTAGGATATTTTAGAATTTGATTTTTTAGGTTGAAGAATGCCATGAAATGTGTTTCCTTGTTGGCTCACTTAGGATGTACTCATAATGCAGGCCCCTTGCAGTTTGGTGTCACCTCAGATATGGAGGGGTTTCTCATTGCACCCATTGGCCCAGACAACCGTGGTATCCTCTCTTGCTCCATCTGTCTCGGAGGCTGCCCCTCCAACTTGGCTGTGACCCGGAAGTCCTCTCGCAGGACAGTGGGCCCCCACACCAATATCCATTCCCTAGCCCTCACGGCGTGAATGCTGAATGGGTAGTTCTTAAAGAGCTCCACTTGCCTGCCGATGTGGAGAATGTGCACCTCACTTCATGAAAGACTCCATGTGTTGCTCCTATGTTTTCAAATGGCAGAGGTTCTCCCACTGATGTGCCTACAGGGCCCTAGACCCCTTCTCCTGGTCAGTGGAGGCATTATTAGCCTATCTTCTCCATCTTTCTGACTCCAATCTCAAATGAATTTTAGTTCGAGTCCATTTAAGTGCTATGGCGGTATTCCATCGTGGCTCTGATGGCAAACCCATCTCTGCTCAACGTCTAGTGGACCGCTTTATGAGAGGTCTCTTGCTCTCGCATCCCCCAGTCAAGATCCCACCTGTGGCGTGTGACCTTAATGTTGTGTTGGGACAACTCCTCTCGGCCCCCTTTGAGCCACTGATCTCGTGCCCACTTAAATTCCTCACCTGGAAGGTCATTTTCCAGGTGGCAGTCACCTCTGCGGGCAGGATGAGTGAGTTGCAGGTGCTAGTGGTGCATCCTCCATACAAGAGATTTCATCACAATAGAGTGATCCTACAGACGCACCCTAAATTTCTGCCTAAGGTGGTTTCTGCCTTTCATCTCAGTCAGTTGGTGGTTCTGCCCACCTTTTTCCCCAAGCCTCACGGCAGCCAGGCTGAGGCTTCACTTCACACCCTGGATTGTAAGAGAGCTTTTGCTTTCTATCTTGAGAGAATGAAAGTTCACCGCCGCTCCTCCCAGTTCTTTGTCTTCTTTGACTCCAATAGGCTGGAAGTGGCCATCTCGAAACACACCCTGTTTCTCTGGGTTGCAGACTGCATCTCCTTTGCTTATAGTATGGCTGGACTGAGCTTAGAATGCCATATCACGGCTCTTAATGTCCGAGCTATGGCTGCTTCTGTGGCAAACTTGTGCTTGGTCTACACAGTGGAGATCTGTAGGGCTGCTATGTGGTCTTCCATCCACATCTTCACAGCCCACTACTGTCTGGATGATGATTTCCAACGCGACAATAATTTCAGCCAAGTTATACTCTGGCACCTGTTTGGGACTTAGATTCAACTCCTTCCCACCAGCTCTTCTGTCCGTCCAGGCTACCGTAGAGTCGACCTAATGTTGATGTCTGAGGCAGACTCTGACTCTTGGAACCTTACAAAGATTTCTCATACTGTTTTTCTCTGTTCATTTTTTATGGTTGCCCCATAGGACCTTTTACAGTTTTTTTCGGTAGCCTGTAGCTGGGGAGTCCCATATGTGATGACTTCATTTTTGCTTGTTCCTAGAGAAAGTGTAGTTACTCACCTGTAGCAGGTGTTCTCCGGGAACAGAAGAAATAAGTTCTCACTACCCCCCTCCTCCCCGTGGAGTTGTGCTTTTTTGCTTGATTAAACTATGTCATCATAGTGAGTTAAGCTGGCTCCTTCGGGTGGGAAGACAGGGGCATATGTATGGCGGACCTCTCAAAAGCTTCCTATGGAAGCTGGAGATCATTCCCGGGTGGGCTCCATCGGTGACGTCACCCATATTTGAGGACTTATTTCTGCTGTTCCTAGAGTACACCTGTTACAAGTGAGTAACTACACTATCATACAGCTTCTGCATTTCTTTAGGTTCGTTTTGCCCTAGCAATAGTGTCTGTTGAAGGAGTCCACCTGTCTGTCTGTCTGTCCATTCGTACACATAGGTTTGTTTGCACTTGCGTTCCATTAAAGAGAGGCATGCAAGAACTTCAACTTTGTGGCAGCGCTCAGTTTAACATGCTGACAAGGACCCCATCTCCTACCAGCAGAGGAAAAGGCAGAGGTCATGACTACAGCGAAGAGGAGTTATATCTTCTGGTGAGGTAGCAGAGGAAGAGACAGAGGCTGCTACAGGTCCTCTATGGCCTGATACCAGGAATAAAGGGTAAGAAGCTGGGGAAGGGACAGGGAGAGGGATGAAAGGAAGGGAGGGAGAGTCAAAGGGGGAGTAGGATAGAAAAGGAAGGGGGAGAGAGCAAAAGTGTGTGTGAGGGGAGGAGAAGTGGTAATGGGGAAAGAGAGTAAGAGATGGCTAGGAGTGAGCAGAAAAGGAGCAAGAGACCCTCGGGAGGGAATGAAGGGCAGGGGGTTAGTGTGCAAAGCAGGTGGGACAAAGGGAGAGAATCTGGGAAAGAGAACAGTGGGGGTGGGGGGGAGGAGAGATACTGAAGAGGGAAGAGGATGGGGAGAGAAACGTGCAAGGGTAGGAGGTTGAGATGAGTGCATAGGAGGAAGAGGCAAGAATGTCTATATGCCAACTAGCACAGTCCCATCCCTGCACCCCACCCACATACCCGACCCCTGCACCACATACCCACATTTATCCTACCTCTGCATCACATGCATACACACACACAGTCACATAGTCCACCCCACACCCACATCACATAAATGTGCAAACACATCCCACCTCAGACCACATAGACACACACACACACCCCACCCCCACACCACACACACTGGCACATATATGTACAGCCCACCCCAGTACCACACACACACTCATGTGCACCCGCCCCACATACATAGACATCCCCCTCCCCCCATACGTACGTTCTCTCAAGACAGGCACAAATATATACATGAGAGCACTTGTACAGTTGCCTCATACACCCCCACAACTCCTGCTGCTCTAATGAAAACGGAGTTACTTACCTGTAACTGGAGTTCTCCGGGGACAGCAGGATAAGTCAGCCACACTTGGTGACGTCATCCGACGGCGCCGAGACGGAAGTACTCTCCATAGCTCAGAAGGGCTTTTTGCCCTTCTGAGCATGGGCCAACTGGCCCCACTCCCCTGCCCGCCCCTAGTTAGTCAGTATGTCCCTAGCTGAGCCTTTTGCCGCTAGGAGGCGGGCACCAGGACGGAGGCAGACCCCTTCTCAGGGGAGGTGGGCGGGTATGTGTGGCTGACTTATCCTGCTGTCCCCGGAGGACTCCAGTTACAGGTAAGTAACTCCGTTTTCTCCTAGGACAAGCAGGATGAGTCAGCCACACTTGGTGCCTCCCAAGCTGTCATGAGCTGTGGTGGAAAGGGGGAGGCCGAGGCACTTCTTCAGGTTAGGCTAGACACATCTACAGGCTAGCAGGCAGCCTTGTGGTGCAGCATGTTGCCACAAGAGCATGTAGGCCTGTAGTGGGCATGCATGCCAAATGCATGTGCAGTGGCAGCGTCAAGGGGAGTGCAGCTATAAGGCACCGTACGCTGGCTTGCAGATGCAAAGCACGTATGTGCAGAGGTGCGGTACGAGGCACTTTGTGAGGTAAATAAGATATAGGCCCGTCGGGCAGCATGAAGAAGACCAGCCACAATAGCGCTGGATACGGGAATGGTGCAAATGGGGCGTGAATACCTCGCTAATAAGAGAGACGTCTCTTATTATTATTTATTTATTTATTTATTTTTGTGTAGTCCACCCCTGGGATCTGTCGAGAACCATTAGTGTAACAGGGTATCCGGGACCAGGGAATCGCTGCTGGATCCAGCCTTGGGAACCTCTGTCTCTGGGGAGACTGTCTCTGGGGAGACATGACCTGAAATTGGCCAGTGTTGTACATGACCTGTGTTGGTCACTGTTGGAACGGAATACTGTGCACCGCCATGCTACAGGCTTGGCAATCCTGCATTCAGAGTGTGTGTTCTCATTCCCTGCATGCTTGCGCATCTCTGCTGGCATCTGTACTGTGGCCAACCGCTCGCACAGCCAGGTTGGGGGCTACAGACGCAAGCCGGGTGCAGGAATCAGGTGGCTTGCGTCTGTAGCTGGTGCATTCTTCTCATGTCGGCGGGGGCTCCTATCAGTCTAGGCGGAAGGTGCTGCTGTAAGCTGTCTCCTTGGTGGAGGGTGTCCTGTACAGAAGGGTCGAAGAACCCAGGTTGGGTCCATAGACATCGGTGCATTATCCTGTGTCAGTGGGTGCGCGGAAAAAGATGCAGGGTCTCTTGGGGCTGATGCAGGGTCTCTCGAGACTGGTGTAATGCCCTGTTAGTAGACGCACAGGGCCCTGATGCAGTCTAGAGTGTGGAGTCCTCTTCCTCCAAAGAAGCGTGGTGTGCTCCTGATCTGGGAGGTGGCTCAGTCCTGGAAGGACTGCGCATAAGATGGGTACACCATAAGGCTTATGGTTCCCGATCCTCGCTTGTTGGGATAGGAGGCCAGTCTAGGGGAATCATTCTGCAGAGGATACCATTAAGGATGGGCAT
The DNA here is from genome assembly GCA_033557465.1 of Ichthyophis bannanicus. Classification (NCBI taxonomy): domain Eukaryota; kingdom Metazoa; phylum Chordata; class Amphibia; order Gymnophiona; family Ichthyophiidae; genus Ichthyophis; species Ichthyophis bannanicus. The sequence goes on from CM066034.1 coordinate 603,079,586, forward strand.
CCTGCCCGTCGAGATAGGAGGCCGACAATGAGATGGATCAATACAGTTGCAGCAGCTACGGGCCCGTCTGCCACAGATGGGCCGCCGGAGAGGAGACCGAAGACTATTTCGGACAGCTATCCCGAGGGTCGTAAGAGTTGGCAGCGACTCAACGGCACTTAACCCCAACAACCACTTCATCTTAGCAGCTTACATGAGCTGGCATGGCTCACGCCCCAGTAGATTGAGGGCGATGTTGAGCTGATAGAGGCTGGATAGCCTGTGCTAGGTCCCTCTGGGTGGTGTTCTCAGCAGCTTACATAAGCTGGCATGGCTCACGCCTTGGTTAATTGAGGACAATGTAGAGCTGATAGAGGCTGGATAGCCTGTGCTACTAGGTCCCTCTGGACAGTGTTTAACCCTTTGAAGGCCTACTTTAATTTTTTTTTTTTTTTAATCCACATTCTGCAGCCGGGTTAATTTCGCATATTTCAGGGAATTGAACCCATCTTATCCAGTATGTTCTAATAGTGATTTTCCTTCTGCTATGGTCATGTATTATATACCATTTGCTAGGAATATTTAGTCAGAATTTTGGATCCCGAGAGTTTTGGGCTGTGCCTGGAAGGGTTAAAATGCGATCTACAGTAGAGGTGACTGAGTGGTTCATAGAAGGGAACCAGTTGGTGCAAAGACCTCCAGTCCCAGTTGGTGTAACCAGACAGGAGAAGACGTCCGGAGAGGGATGAGGAACGAAGGGTTCTGGAAGGGGTCCAGAGCGTGATGGTCGAAGACATCCAGTTGCTGCCCTGGGTGCTGGGGCTGAAGCATTACCATGTCAAAGGTTGGGCCTTCTCTCGATGGTCCTTGTTGTCTGTATCGGGATCATCAGTCATAGGGAGGCAGGGATGGCTTCTTAGTGCGAGTGCTGGTGATAGGGTGAGTTGTAAGACTTTCCCAACCCTAAGGAGCGCTAGCAAGATTAAACTTTTGGTCTTTTTACGGGCACTGACCCTTGATCTTTTACGGGCATTAGCGCATGTTGTGAAGAGACTTGCTCACCGTAAGGAGCGCCAGCGGGCTTGCACTTGAGCAGAATTGAACCTTTGATCTTTGTGGCCCTAGGCACTGGTTCTAATCACTAGGCTACGTCTCCATAGAGAACGGTAAAGCTCTGTCCAGAGTGATATTGGTATAGGCAATGCAGGACAACAGGTGCTTTTGCGATCACCTCAGTGACAGGTGTCGACCTGTGATGTCATCACTAGGGAGATAGGGAGGATGCCATATGTGCCAACCTGTGTAGGAGGAAGGAAGGTGGGCGAGTCCATTATCAGTGAGTCACTGCCGTACGGGTGGTGTTATCCCACCCTCAGTTGGGTCCTATCCCACCCTCAGTTGGGTCCTGGCATTAGCCCACCCCAGTCGGACACCGTCGGAGAGGTGCAAGTGAGTCAGGCTATTATAAGCCAGTAGGCAAACATAGGGCACTCAGAGGAGGTACCCCCTTATGCCCTCACAGTAATTATTATTATTATTATTTTTTTTTTGTTTTGTTTTGTTTTAGGTTCAACCACTGCGTTGTCACATTTCTATGTAAGTTGTCAAGTCCACTTGATGCCCCTACACATATAGGTCTTCTAAACAACCTATGTTATTTATTTATTAATTACATTCTCTTATATTCTGCGCAAGTGCGGTTTACCTTGAACAAACTGAAATTACATTGAACAGGGCATTATAACTTGGAGATAACTATTTTACAGGGAACATTGGCTATGTCAGGTTAAGTGGCTTGTCCAAGACCACAAGGAGCACCTGTGGGACTAGAAACCCCAGTCCTTCTGGCCCAAGGTTGCTGTCCTCTAGTGGGATTTGAACCCCTGACTTTCTGGCCTGAAGCACCTTGCCCCAACCACTAGGCCACTCCTCCACATGTTGGGTGACCTAAATATATATATATATATATATATGAGAGCCATATTGCCTTGAAGTTGGTGCGGAGGGGCACTGGGTGCCCTAAATTATTACTTGCTGACACCAAACTTGACCTGTGAGGTTCGCCCATGGCTGAACCGGTACCCATTGTTCCCTTTAGAATCGGGATAATCAGCTATCTGGGTTGAGCCAGATACTAAGCGGGGCTGGAACCTTTTCTTTCTACTTCTCCCGCTGCCCTGCCCAGTCCCTGGGGTCCGGCAGGGAAGTAGAGAAGTGGAAGTATAATGTGTGCGGGGTCTCTTAATCCCTGTGCACTGTCTAGAAACCTTGTTCTCAGTGGTCCAGGTCACATTGGTTGAGGTTCCAGGACATAGGATCGGGGCCTCTACCCCACCTCAGGTTGACTCCGGTGACCCCGCATCCCTTTGTGGACACTGCGCGCAGGTCTTCAGGGTTTGAGCTGCTGCCCGAACCCTAGGCTAATACTCCAACCTTGGTCAGCCTGCCCACGCCAGAGAAGCCGTTTGAAATCTGACCATACCACTGATGGCTGGTAAATTACCGGTATAACCTTGGCTGTGGCCGATGCTTGGTGGTAGACAAGTAGCTGTGAGGACCCCACAGAGGTAGATATTGAATGGGGGAGGGGGGTGCACTGCCATTCACAGCTAACATCCCTCCAGTGTTGCCCTAATGTCCGGTAACTCATGGCAGCAGCTTATTGGTGGAGCCATCAGTCCTGCGGGGCTCCATTCCCCCTGTGTAACCCTGGAGCCTCAGGTCCCCCCTCTGGGCTGTTGCTTTTCCTGTGGCTGGGAGCCTGCCCGAACTGTTTGTGGCTGGAGGGATCACCGTTGGCGCTATCAGAGCTTTAGAATTGTCTGCGCCAGAGGGCTCACCGCTATTGTTGTCAGAGTCTTAGCTGTTTGGTGGTTCTGGGCCAAGGAGTTCTCTCTTTCTCCGGTGAGCTCTTATAGCGCTTCAGCACCATGCTGCTATGATCTTGTCTCTCTCCCTCTGCCCGGTGAGGAGGTCCCAGTGGGTTCAAGACGCGCTGGTGAGCATGCTCTACTGCTGTCTAAGGGGTGGCGCCGGCACGGGAAGAATATCAGCACCATCGTGGTCGGCCGTGCCGCCTCATCTTCAGACAAGCCTATGGAGGCTTGCCCTGGGTGGCAGTGTAAGGCGCGGTACCGGCCCTGGATTACCCCGACGTTGTAGAGCCAGCCAATGGCACCGAGGGGGGGAGGGAGTTGCCATACATTTCACAGCATAAAGCCCCCTGACTTCAGAAAAAAGAAACGCCTTCAGAGAATATGAATGAACAGGTATCGGCACCATAGTGGTCGGCCGTGCCGCCCCATCTTCAGACAAGCCTATGAAGGCTTGCCCTGGATGGCAGTGTAAGGCGCGGTACCAGCCCTGGATTCCCCGACGTCATGGAGCCAGCCAGTGGCGCCGAGGGGGTGGAGTCAGAGGGAACCAATGGCGCCGAGAGGTGGAGTCAGAGGGAGCCAATGGCGCCGAGGGGGTAGCCAATGGAATCTCGGCGCCGAAGTAGGAGGTGATAACCCCTCTCCTCAGAGCGGCTCAGGCCTCGCAGGTAGCCATGGCGCCGGAGTTTGAAGAGGCTGCAGCCGGGGGCGGAGCGATGTTGAACTGCAGGCGAAGTTTGCAATGTTGAGCTTCCTTTCTGCTTCCTAGAGGTGCGGCTTGGGGGGAAGCACGAAGGAGCAAAATGGCCGCCCCATGTCCCCACGTGCACAGAAGGTCTCCGGAGCAACATGGGGAGCAGAGGCCGGGGATGGAGGCCTTTTTAGGCACGTCCTGGGCTGCCGCTGCTTGCACATCCAGTTCCTGTGATGCTGGCTGCCGTGTTGCTTGCACATCCGGAGTTCGTGGGATGCTGGCTGCCGCGTTGTTTGCCGACTTGGAGGGGCGTCAATCGTTGAAGCCTGCGGCTGGGGGTGAAGGCCCTTAGGCACACCCTGAGCGGCGGCAGAAGTTGGCAGTGCTCCTATGTCTGTGGGGAGCAGTGCCGATAGGTTTTTCATGCCGTCTGCAGGGAGCATATGGCTGATGGAAACCCAATTCGATCCACTAGAAGTTCTCTTTCCAGTAGAGGGGTTTTAGCCCATGGATCTTTGGTTGAAGGTTCATCTGAACAAGAACTACAGGACAAGCACAAATAGTAAGTTAAAGCTGATATATATACATACGCTGTAAGATGAGATTTGTTCTTAGGTGTTTAAAGAAGTTAATTTCGGTGGAGAGTAGAAAAGTCCATCTTGATGGCAAGGCGGAAGAACTGAAAACTGGCTAGCTAGGGGCGGGCAGGGGGGTGGGGCCAGTTGGCCCATGCTCAGAAGGGCAAAAGCCCTTCTGAGCTATGGAGAGTACTTCCGTCTCGGCGCCGTCGGATGACGTCACCAAGTGTGGCTGACTCATTCTACTTGTCCTAGGAGAAACACATTTTACCATGTGTCTTCGCACCCAGTACCCTCACAGGCTTGCATGAGTTTGCAAATGAAGGAAGGGAAATATGCCATGTTGTCACACTGTAGGAGTGCACTTTTCAACTTCTTTTTATATTTGTGCCTCATTTTTCTACTCTGCACCTTTGTTTTATTGTTCTTCACAGCAAATTTTTTGTGTCTTTTTTGTAATACAATTGTGGTTTTTATCACTTTCCAGCCAGGGCCTAAAGCATTATGCCAGTGATTCAATCCATCCATATGTCTGTTTGTCTAGGTCCATGATAACTTTCATACAAGACGACTGAGTGGGTTCAGACGTCGGAAGAGGGAGGAAAGTTGGAACATGGGTCTAGCCTCTATGCAACTGAAAATGATCTTAATCTGATAAGGGTGAAGTCATTTTCAATGGGGTCAAATGTGAAAAGCATCAGAAAATTCATGCATGTTTTTCACTTTCTTCCTTGTTTGATTCTGATCTTTTATTTCATATTTTGGGTGTTTTTGTTTTGTTTCGATTGAGAAGCTTTAATATTTCTTTTTTTGCTTATGTATGTTCCTGAGGCAGGGAGGCTATGTTTTTAAACCTGATGTCATAAAATTCCATTGTTGTCAGAAGCCCAGGACCTAGTAAACTCTTGTCGTTGTAGTCCCGTTGAGCAGTCGCACTCTGTGAAATAATTACTGCTGAATGATGGTATAACGGAATAAATCATGCAGGGAAAGATGGCAAACTTGAAAGGAGGGACCTGGCCCTTGCAACTGATACTCTGGATTGCCAGAAACCTGGGGATGGTTCCTGGTGCAGACACTTCCTTCTAAGATTAGTTGGTGACATTGCTGAAGTAGTGTTGATAGAACTCCTTGGGTAGGAAGTATCAAAGCAATTCCTTTTCTTTCACTCTCACCAAGGGGTATGCCTACCAAGCCAGGCTAATGGTTAATCCGGGCTATCTGCAACCACGTCCCATGTTATTCAATGGGACCTAGTTGCAGATAGGCCGGGTTAACCGTTAGCCTGGCTTAGTAGACATATCTCCAAGTGTTCAGTGAAATAATAACACTGAAATGTCTCTGAGGTGGGGGAGGGGGAGGCTGTCTCCTGGAATTTTTATCATGGGAGCCTAACTATAGCATCCAGTTGTTATACTGGAGAAGGCCACTTGTGATGACTGAGTGAGAGTTGGGTGGTAACAGTACCATACCTAGTCCTGTGTGAGCGGTGCAGCTGCATAGGGTGCAAAGGTTTAGGGGGTGCATTTTGGCTGCCTGCTCTTGTCATGTTGCTGCCACTTTTTGTTCTCTCAGCAGCGGCAGCGGTGGCACCGGCAGCAGCACAGCAGACCCGCCTAAATTTAAAAAATTCCAAACCATGCAGGTCATTCTGCAGGTCTGGTCCCTCCCTCCCTTATGTGACATCAGAGCAGGGAGGAATCAGATCTTCTTAAAGTTACGTCTGCTCTGCTGCTGCCGGGCGACTTGCACATCGGGCGTGCCCTCCCCCCCCCATACCTCCGTCTAGCCGCTGCCTGCTCTTGCCCTGCTGCAAGCACCACAGTGGAGGGCAGCAGCAGCAGCAGGACAAGAGCAGGCAGCAGCTGGACAGCAGTACAGGGGAGGGGGGGCACACCAAATGTGCAAGTTGCACAGGGTGCGATTCTGGTTCGGTACGGCCACGGGTTGTAAGAAGTAAGGTGGCCTGCTTGCTCCTGAGAATGGGAGGAGTAGGGGAGAGACTGTGCTTGATAATAGGTCTGGAATCGCAGCTTTGTCCCTGCTCAGCTAAGCAGGCTGATCCAATCCTGGCTCTGCCCCATTACATGCATAAGTTTGTACTTCTGATTAAAACAGAGAGAAAATCAGAACTAATCTAATCTCTTTTTTCGATTTGGGTCAGGCAGCAGGCTTTGCAAGGAGTGGGGCAAAACCAGGACTGAAACTGCTAGTTCATTTGACCTGGGATGAGGTGATGACCCCTGTGACTCAACTGATGAGAGCAGATGAGAAGTTAAAAGGAGTTTGGGTAGAAAAGCTTCATGATGGATGTAAGAAGGAGGCTGTTTACAATGGCTCCCTGATGGGAGCTGGACGAGAAGCATTAGAGAGCTCCTATGCAAGGGTGGGTAAAGAGAAAATTAAAATAAACTGTGTTGCGTGCACACACACAGAGAAACATGCAGTCTTCAGTGCTTGCTTTAAACATTTGGCTTTTTTAAATACCTTAATCCCAAGGACATTTGTTGATCAACGTTGTAGTGTGCTGAGATTGTTAGTTTTATTCTGGATTTATCATTGTTATGGTAGGTAAATGTGAGCGTATTGAAACAGTAGCTGACGCCCGGCAATATTCCCCAGAGCATTGCTTTGATTTCTCTTGGGGCTTGTCTGTATACAGTCCTGGAGCTCAAAATGTCTTTCTCTTTTCCCATCCATCGTCTTCAGTCCCTCTAGTCCAGCATCCCAGGTGCCACCTAAGCTCCCGAATCTCCTCGGCTACTAACACTTGTTCCTTTTTCCTTCTCCTACACTTCTCTCTATATCAGGGGCTCTGAACTCAGTCCTCGGGACACACATAGCCAGTCAGGGTTTCAGGATAATCATACTGAATATACATCAGATAGATTTGCATGCACTGCCTCCATTATATGCAAATCTATCTTATGCATATTCATTGTGGTTAATTTGAAAACTTCACTGGCTAGGTGTGTGCTTGCACTGTCCTCTCTCTGTATACTGGTTATATACATTTATCAGCATGCATTTGGTTGCTTTGGGCCCTTCAGAACTGAAAGTGCATGCAGATTGCCTGTGTTGCCCAAAAATCAGGAAAAGTACATTTGAAACAAGAACAAACTGAACCTTTTGTTGGCTGTGCACACCCCTGATAGGTCAGTGCTGTAGAAAGACAGAGATTCGGGACAGCATGGTTCTATGTTTTATAGCAAAAGCAAAGGACAGGTATTGGCCATTGCCAGGCATGAGATGTCTTATTTCACAATAGTGCAAGCTTTCCAGGTGCTTTGTCCTTTTCTTGGCGCTTCTTTTTCGTGAAAAAAATTAAATCTGAGCTAGGATTCTAACATATCTTACCCAGCTTTTATTTTTGTAAATTCTTAAATCTTGTTTCATTACATTTGGGGTTTTCTCCCACAATTGTCAAGTGGCAGGAAACAGCACCACAGAAGACGCCGAGATAAGTTTAAATGGTGCAGGGCTTAGCATTGCCCATATTTAAACTTAGGGATATGCTAGGATTTCGCAGGTATCACGTGTTTAGGGCAGAAATCAACACATGGTATGTCCAAACGTTGTGCACTACCTGTTGGGGGCTTGTATAGCATGACCCTCGCAGATAACGCACAGATTCAGACAGTGGCCACGGAACACCTCTCCGATTGGGGGGCCAAACTCCGCCTTGACTCCCTCCCAAGCTCCATCCCAGCCCCCATGGCCTTCCCTTCCTGTTCTGCCCATGGGTATCCCATCTCCCATGGGCAGAGGAGAAGAAAATGGCTACTATCATGGCAGACTCCTTCTGGAGGGGAAGACCATCACGTTCGCAGCAAAGACTCCTTCTCTCTACCCACAGGAGATCAGATCCCTGCAGCAGGAAGGGAAAACCGTTGTGATTGCGGCAAAGACTCCTTCTGTCTTCCTGCAGGAGATCGGATCCCCTCATCAGGAGGGGAAGATCATCACAATCGCGGCAAAGACTCCTGTCCGCCCACAGGCCAACAGGAGTCTTTCTTGCGATCGCGGTGGCCTTCCACCGTGCCCGCGGGGATCCGATCTCCCACAGGCAGACAGGAGTCTGCCAAGATCGTGGATGGGGGGCAGATTTTTGCTGAAGCCATGGCGCAAGTGGCCCACCCTGTTCCAGTGCTTATGCATTCAGACCCTAAAGTGCACCAGCAGCAACATGGACGCACTTAATGTGCTCTGCCCCTACCCGGCCCATTTCCCTCCCTGTCATGTGCTAAGCAGATTGCATGGAATGAACCCCACACTGTCTGTTTAGCATGCACACTGTTATCATAGGCCATGCCTGTGTTAATAGCTAGGGCAGCTTAGTAAACATGCCCCTTAAGGTTGCTACCTTGCTCCCATGTCACCTAAAGAGGCTGATCAAGTCCTGGTCTTGCCCCATTGCATGCATAGAGCTGTAGTTCAGATTTTCTTAGGGAGATTGATGGGAATATCAGAATTACAACTCCATACATGAAATGGGCAAGACCAAGGGGTATGTTTCCTAAAAGGCGGTAAGGGAGCCAGTGTGCCGTTAACACCTGTTATCAGCACACTTACACCCTTAAAGTAGTGAAAAAGCTGCTTTAATGAGCATTGAAGGCTCCAGCAGCATAAAGGGTGCTGGAGGCGGAGAGTGGGCATTAATGGAGTGGAGAGAGGATGCTTACGGGGCAGAGAAAGGGCATTAAAATGGGTGTTTCTTTAATGCCTGTTGTGCTAAAGTGTGCTAGAGCCTTTTAACGCTGTGAACCCTAACACAAAGTAAAACCTTGCAGAAAGGGTGTATTTTGGGGAGAGAGAGCCTATTTTAACATCTGCAATGTGATGCACAGACAGGGGAGCCCAAGATAGTGATAGTAGTGCTCCGTTAGCAGCAACAGCATAGTGCCCAATATGAAAGGGCACTATGTTGATGATGCAAATGGGGCAAAGGAGGTGGCATGTAGGTCAAGCAGTGGGGGTTGCTGGTGCACAGGGTGGATCAGGCAACTGCCAAGGTGGCACATAAGAACATAAGATCATAAAATATGCCATACTGTGTCAGACCAGGATTCATCATGCCCAGTATCCTGTGTCCAACAGTGTCCAATCGATGTCACAAGTACCTAGCGGTTTCCCCAGAAGATGCACAGAATCCACAGTGCTTGAATTGGGGCAAGCAGTAGATATCCTGGGTCCTTCTTAATAACAGTTTATGGACCTTTCTCCAGGAACCTGTCCAAACCTTTTTTAAAACCCAGCTACACTAACAGCTTTTACTACATCTTCCGGCAATGAATTCCAGAGTTTGATTACGTGTTGACTGAAAAAATATTTTCCCTTAGTAATCCTAAATGGATTACACTGTAGCCTCACTGTATTTCCTGTAGTCTTTCTATATTCTGATGGTATAAACAATTGATTTACATTTACCCGTTCCACTCCAGGCATTATTTATAGACCTTTATCATATCTCCCCTCAGCTGTCTCTTCCCCAGGTTGAACAGCCCCGACCTCTTTAGCCTCTCCTCACAGGGGTATCCTGCCATCCGCATTACCATCGGTGATGTCCATCATGATCCCATAGTGACAATGGCAGCACACAGACATGCTACTGCTGTGGAAAGGAGATGTGCCACATAAGGCAGTCCAAGGGTCCTGGTACCCTTGGAAGAGATCCTGGCTGGCCCCCCTTGCTGCTGCCGATAGTGCCAGCGGCTGTAGCCCTCCAGGTAGCTGCAACATGCAGGTACGCAGTGGACTATTACAGCAGTGGCTGTCATCCTCCCCGAGACATATCATTGGCAGGTGGTGATGGGGTCCCTGCAGAGGCAGATGGTTGGGGGGGCTGTGTGGCCATCCATGTATGCCTCTGCCCCCCCCCCCATCCAGACCTTGCGCCCTAGACACCCACCAACCTGCATGTTGGATGGGCCGGGACTGTGCACCACCAACACTGAGAGCACAAGGGCATGTCAGCATGGTGTGGGGGTGTTGGCGGAGGGGCAGTGGAACCCACCTGCAGCAAACCAAAGTCATGTCCTCGTCCTGTGCACTGTGCGCATTGTAACATGTGCCAAGGTCTGTCTGATGGGAAGCATGTCAGCCCCTGGGAAAGTTGTAGCCATATGGCAGTACTGTAGTTCAATGCACACAGTTGGTGAGTATATGAGTGGAGGGTCACTGGTTCAAGTCTTGGCTGTGGATCATGCATTGTATATCCCTGTGGCTAAACATTAGCCTACAGTGCAGGTACAATCCCAGCATGTACAACCCCCAGTGAATCAGCCAGCAAGGGTAAAAACACCCATCAGCCACACAGACAGGCTCTACTATCCACAGCTGGATGGAGAGTCAGGCTGATAGCACCAGAACACTGAGTGAGCATTAACATAAGAGTGTGCTACCAGCCCCTGCACAATGAGCACACGTTGCTTGAGCTGATATCGAGACCAAAATGGCAGGCAGGAATGCCATCTGTCCCCATTTTTGCACAGCGAAGCAATATGAGTGAGTGTGTGTCTGTCTCTCCATTGTTTTGTGGCTTTCTACATCTCACTGAGCTGTTCCCAGTGTTAATCTGCAAATGTGCATGATGAGGAGCATGGCCTGCAACAGGGCAGATTGGCCAGCTGTGCTTATATACCGCTTTTTCACCAGGTCAAAGTGGTTTACAGATATATGCTAACGGGCACTTTTTATTCCCTTGTCCCTGAAGGGCTCACAATCTAAGTGTACCTAAGGCAATGAAGGGTTAAGTGGCTTGCCCAAGGCCACAAGGAATGGCCATGGGACTAGAGACCCCAGTACCTCCAGCCTGAGGTTACTTGTCTCTATGTGGGAACAGAACCCCTGGCCCTCCAGCCTGAGGTAACCTGTCCCAACCACTGAGCCACTCCTCCCTCTGTGTCTGCATCGGAGGTAGAGTCAATGGCTGAGATGCCGTAGTGCCCGTCTGCCATTTGCATGGATTGGGTGGCCAGAGCATGTCATGCTGGGAGGGCACTCTCACTCTGACCAAGCAGTGACCATGGCATGGCTATGTATCCACATAGTGCTATATAGTGTCTGGCTCCATTGATGTGGGTGCACTTCCTGTCCTGGGGGGCCCTGATCACTGAATCAAATGATGGGTGTCCATGCCATTTATCCCAAGCCTAGATGCACATGGTTGCTCTATGCACATGCACTGTGTGCTGATCAGTGGACTGTCCACAGTTGGTATGTGCATGGCTGGAAAACCCAGTGGTGGGCAGCAGGTGCAGTCTGACTGTGCTTGCTGTGGGTGATTGTTAGTCCTAGGTGGTTGGTACAGTAGGTGTTCCAGGCCCACTGCCTGGGTAATGGTAGGACCAGCAGGACTCTAGTAACAACCCCATGCAAGCCTAGACGCCCCCACAGCAGTTGAGTTTAACACTGGGTATTGAAATGTACTTGAATGTTTTAAAGTTCAATATAAAGCTTTCGGTTTTGTTTAATGTAAACCACCCCTGATCTCTGAAAGGGGCAGTATATAAGAACTTTCAAATAAATAATAATAAATAACAGGGGCAGGACACATGCTGCAGTTTGCAGAAAACAAAGTGACTTAACATAACACACTAACAGTGATGGGCATCTGCAGCACGGGTGGCAGAGGCCATCTCTAGCAGCACTGCAAGTTCTGGGGACCAGCTGATGGGCGCCCATCCTCCCCCTCAGGGTGACCGCTGAAACTGCGTAGTATCATGGCTTGTAGCTGTTATGTGATTGAAGCACACATTGTCAGTGCGTGGTACTGAACTGATGTGATATATCAGTGCATTCTCCATTTGGTGATCAGCTGCAGACTGCTGTTCTGAGTGTGCTGTGCATTATGGGTACTGGAGGGGTTAACCTATACCGGCCCACACAGCAGACAGTTAAGGCAGAGACCTGCAGGCTCTTTGATTCTAGACATTGCAGATTAGAGAGGTGTAGGTGTATAGCCTACAGGTTAGTGTGATATCCCCATAAGTGGGGGACAAGGGTTCAATTCCCACTTAACCATTTTGCACCTGTGTGTTACTCAGGTCATTTCCCCGCCTGTAACAGTCCAGGCACTGCTGTAACTTGCAGACACTCATCCTTCTACTTTGTTATACATTCTGGCCACACTTTGGGTCAGCAAACATGCTAGTCCCCATCATGGCCCTCTGAGAGCATGGCTTTATGGACTCTGCTGCAGTCTAATGCAGGGGGTCAGACATGTTCACCCTGCAGATGTCAGGCCCCTGCTTCGAGGCATGATGTGATGATCATAGCAATGACTTGAGGGCAAAAATACCAAGGTTTGAGGCTCCCTAGTACTCTTTATGTGACATTTCAAAATGTGTTTCTGTCGCATTTTATGTTTGCCACAACCATCATGGACTGACAACATCTCCTTGTGATCTGAAGGTGGTACAAATACAATTGCAGCAGCACATTGATATTTCAGCCCCTCTTGACCCCTGCCAACATGGGTTCCGTGAATCCCACGGCATAGAGACCCTACTTACATTACTTATCAACACCTTAACAAGAGGGATTGACAAAATTGAAAACGGATTTCATACTCATCTTCCTGGATATCTCGGCAGCTTTCGACTCGGTTAACCATGTTCAACTCCTACACCGTCTTCAAGAAAAAGGAGTTCAAGGATCAGCTTGGGAATGGTGCAGATCATACCTAACTAACCGATGGCAACAGGTCCGGATAGGATCCTCAACATCCGATCCCTTCCATCAACAACAGGGTGTTCCCCAAGGATCCTCCTTATCAGCTTTACTATTCAACATATATATGCAACCAATTTGTGAAATCATCAGAGCATTCAACGCCGCCAGTTTGATCTACGCAGACGACGTTCTCATATTCACTCCATAAAAAATCAATGCCCCTGACTTCTCCCCAATAGTTTCATGCTTCAATGCGATTACAGACTGGCTCTTATCCCAGAACCTACGAATAAACTTCAAGAAAACCGAAGTCCTATTCGTAACCAGGAATAAGAATTTCTCACCCCCCACTACATTAAAGGTGAGGGATGCGGAACTTCCGTGTAAATCATCGATCCGCTACCTTGGAGTCATCATAGACCAAGAACTGACCTTCAAAGATCATATAAAGCAGACCGTCAAATCCATTTACAACAAAATAAGAACTCTGAAACCACTAAGACCTCTACTCTCCCCGAATGACTTCAGAACAATCTTCCAATCCCTTGTAACACCACATTTTGACTATGCCAACGTCATCCTGCATGGTCTGCCCAAGAGCACCCTCAACCCACTACAATTGGCAATAAACTCAGCAGCCCGCATCCTCTGTGGTACCTCCAGAAGAGATCACATCACCCCCATACTAACAGATCTTCACTGGCTACCCCTACAAGCCAGGATAATTTACAAAGCGCTATTACTGTCCTTTAAAGCAATCAATCAAATAGCCCCACCCTCCCTCTCCTCACTTCTTATCAACCCCCACACAAACAGGCTGAGAAGATCCGCAGCCGCTAATACCCTCGTTGTACCAAAAGAGTACACTAAATGTCACCAAGCAACCAGAGACAGAGCCTTCACCTTCTTCGCACCAACCTGCTGGAACAATCTCCCTCCACATATCCGTGCAATAAAAGACCTCTCTCAATTTAGAAAGACCCTTAAACACTACCTTTTCTGTCTTCACCTTTTAGACCCTAACACTACCACCCTTCCCCCCATCTCTCAAATCAACCACACAGCCTCAGACATTCCAACAACATAGCCCTGACAGAACACGAAACAAACTTTCTGCATTCCCAAAGTCATGATCCCAATATGTTACCTGAACTGTAAATCAGACACTGATAATACTCTGTTTGTATATAATTTGTATATAGTTTCCCCTGTTATCTCCAAGTTACCAACCCTGTTATAATGTAAGCAAAGGATTGTCCCAATGCAAAATTTGTTAACTGTAAACCGCACTGGTACCAAAGAGCGCGGTATATAAGAACTGTAAATAAATAAATAAATAAATAAATCTTGAGCTGATCACTTAACCCACCAATGGCTCAGCTGACTGCAGGTCCATACAGTCCCTGTTTATCATCAGACATTACCAATTGACGGTAAGATGTACCCCGGTGTGACTGCACTGCTACAGCGGTATACTAACAGGCAGTTACATGCATTCAGCTGTAACCTACTTGGGCAACACAAGTTTTGTATGACATCAATACTGTTACTGTACAGCTTTGGCTCCATTACATCTCTGCAGAACATGCAGACACATCCTGCTGCTCGGATAACCACCTGCAGGTATCACCTCATGTCTGTACATGCCCCATTTGCCCAGTTTGGATGACACCCATGCAGTTGTTGTATGGTGACTATGTGGCTGGGACAGGTGTGAGTCACACGTCTGGTATCAGGCCATCCAAGTGGCACTGGTGCACATTTCCACGCACAGTACAAAAACATTGGGGATGGCACCTAAGGCACATCAGTGCTGCCAGCTCATACCACCCTCTCCTCAGCTGCCATCCTTCCTTTAGCCCATTCATCTGCCTCTGTCGGCTGTATGCAGTCATGTCTTCTTGTGCAAGCTGCACAGGACACAAAGGTCCACCGTGGAGGCACAATTTATTTCAACATTGAATTATCCAACAGAGAGGTGAGCCCAAATCAGTCTTCTGCTTAGATGTATGTATCAAGAAGATCATTAGGTCCAGTGAACATTTATTCAATATGGCATTCCAATTACTGATAAAAGGTTTTATCATCTAAATACATCCCCGGGACCTTGTACATTCTGGGGCCCCTTGGTATCACCCTAGCCCTGCAATAATCAAGGAGAAATGCAGCATGCTTCTCTTCCCTAACGTTTTTTGGATGAGGCAGACTACCTCTTCTCAAAGGTCATCCTTGTTAGCAATTTCATCTTCTTTCCTATCACTGCACACATCCTGCCGCTTCTGGCTCCTCTGGGAGACACATCTTCCCCATCCTATGCCACACACTGACATTGGCACCTCCCTATGCATCAGTACAGCTGCCTCCCACATGCTTGTCCACTTTACTGGCTGCCATGTAGGGTGCCTACGGATATGGCAGGTCCATCAGCTCCCACCTGTCCTTCCATCCATCACCTTTACATTGACTTTCCTTGGTACTCCTTTATCCAGCGTTAGAGTTACAGCCATTTTCAGACATTAAAGTGCATGCATGACGGGCACATTAAATGACCCATAGCACCCTTTACGTCAGAACGCCCCCTACCCGCCCAGCACCCTTTATGTATGTAACACCCCTTATCGCTGCTGTTAACACCCTTTAGTAAACATACCTTCAAGAGTGGATCAGCTTTTTTGACTTGAGGAGTGTTCTTCCATCACAGCTGGGGTAGGGATATTGAGCTGTTTATTGATTTAGCTGCCCATTTCCCTCTTGTTGTATTTACTATTTTTTTTAGTATTTATTTATTTAAATATGTTTCTAGCCATCTATTAAATCTTTCTAAGTGGCTCATAATATCACATTAGGGAATAGCTAAAATAGAACAAAATATTCCCAAGGAGGTTACAAAACATACTGAAATATTAGAATATATCTTCCCCCACCCCCCAAAATATGCATCTGTGTGTGGATGTAGGTGTGTGTATTGTATGCATCTATATATATGTTTATGTATTTGATGAAGCATATTTCATTATGGCACGCACATGTTTGTTAGAATAAAACTGTGAACCAAATGTGGCTTTGCTTGCAAGATAGGCTGGCATACTTCCGACATCTAGAAAGTTTTTTGGAAAGCAAGCCACTTCCCGCAGGGACCTCCTCCTACCACTGATAGGAGGTAATGGGACAGTACCGGCTGCAGGCCTGCTTGCTCTCAGCTGCATGGGGCACCTTGGTATCGAGCTGCTAACGTTTCCAGCAAACTGCCTGCGCCTCGGGAACATCGATGATATTGAAAGCCCTTCCGCACTGCTCTTCCAGGCGACTGACTCAGAGGCTTGCTGCTTCAGCAGTCTCAGGATGGCAGCGTGACAGGATACTCTTCTTGGAAGAGAGTAAGCCAGAAGGCAGGGCACCAATATCCAAGCCAGATATTCCTCTGGTCTGCTGTGTCAGATTAAATACTTAATATCTAGTGTTGCAGGTCTCTCAGCAACTTTGCAGCCATTATCTCAGCCCCAGCTGACCCGCTAAAATAGTCATCATATGTTTGACAAAGGCAAATAAAACCATCTTTGAACATATTATTCTGGTTTTATTTCAGTGACACTAGTTACTGATAGAATTTTGTGCCCACTTTAAATTGTTGGGCCCAGAATTCAAAAAGGTTTATCTGGTTAGCAGGATCTGCTAATGGGATAAGCTCCGCTGAGTTTAATATTCCCTCTGCCCGCCATGGCACTATCCGGATAGTGTGAAGGTGCTCTGTGGGCGGCATTGGGGAGTAGCCAGGATTTTTACGCATTTTCAGTGCCACTATCTGGATAGCTGCTAGCAGTGACCGTAAATTGTGGCAGCAACTACTACTACGACTACTATTACTACTTATTATTTGAATAGTGCTATAGATGTAAGAGACAAACAGCATCACAAAACCGGGGACTAGAGTATGGTGAGATGCACGTAAGTGGTGAACAAACGAGTGAGGGGCGTCAGGATCCAAAAGCAGCTTCCATATACTGCCACTGAATATCTGGCATATTTGTCCACAGCACCTGGTGTTTATAGAAACTGCTGACCACTGAATATCGGTCCAGTTATGATTCATTTTTAAATTTTAGGCTAGCTGACCTACTGAGCCTTTCTATACTGTTGAAGAGCCGGGATCTCTGCCTTGAGTTTGCTCTGTCAAGAGAAATTGACGCTTCCCCTGCACATGTTGCCTGGGAGATCCTGATTTGGCCCTGGATTTTCTGTGTAGCTGGAGTGCAGTTGTGGAATGAATTGCCATCAGCAATCAGGATGGAAAATGATATGCCACATTTTAGGAAGAACTTAAAACACAGCTGTTTTTATTAGCTTTTCCTTATCTTTGATAGGTCTGTATATTTGATTTGATATTTCTTTACCGTTTACATTGCTTGTGAGTGATGTTTAATTTATTATATGTATTGATTGTGATCCACCCAGATGAAAAGTCATTCAGTTACAACATTCCTGCTCATCCCACAAGGACTTTAACCCAGAGGGATGGCTGGCTATCCAAGCAATGGGAAGGAGAAGTGACCCGGATCCTCCAGTTGCAGCTCTGGGCTTTTAAGGCCATACTGTCAATCTTGGGCTTAATGCTGGGACAGAAAGAGTCCTGCATCTTCTGATTTTCACTCGGTGGACCCAATTTGTTGTGGCCACATTTACTGGTTTTAATAGTTCTTTCCAATCTTCCGGCTGGAATTAAATCCTGAATGTATGAAATATGAAAATGAATGAACATGGCAATGTCCTAATCTACCTACATCATATAGCGGTTTCTAAGACCTGTTTTACTTTGAAATTCTTACAACAATTTAAAAAAAAAGATGCAACCGAGTCTGGGTTATTTAAAGAAGCACCTCATGTTAAAGTACCTGTCTAAAAAATTCAAATCATTATGGCATGGCCAGGAAGTGTACAATAAAATTTCTTAAATGAGCCATAATCTCCTCTTTCAGAAAGGCTTTGCCTGCAATGAAACGGCTGGGAGGTCTGTGGGTCTTGCAGGGCAGCCTCTCACAGCTATAATCATGGCTGTAGCCAGTATCCAGCATTAGGTGGCCACGTCCTTTCTGTTCTTGTGATGATAGGTTGGAAGGAAACAGGAAGAACGCTTGGGATGGTAGACTTGGGCCCAGCTGCAGCCGTGGTCAAATAGCCACCTGAGAATAGGTAATTTCAGCTTATGAAAATTAGCACGTATGTTAAAAAGGCAGCTAGTTTGTTAATTCCCTTAAAATATAAGTTCTCCAAGTGCGGGTTTATCCTGTTTTTTCCTTTATGTTCTCTGCTGTGTTGATTATTATTACGATTGGCACATCTTTTCAGAGCTCATCTAGCAATTTACACTCCCTGCCCCCTCCAAAATTGGGACGTATCCTCTTATCCTTCTCATGCCAAGTTTTCCTACCCTCTCACCATCCAGTCCAGGTCATCTTCATCCTCTTATTCCCCTCTTCCCTCGATCCTGGCTCTTCTTTTTGCTCCTCCTTTTAGGCCAGGCTCACTCAGAATGATATTGTACATCACCAGTTTCCTCATAGTACGCAGCATTGTAATAAGCTTTATTAGATATGCATCAACTGGGACTGCAACGAAGTGAAACACTGATCATAGTTTCCACTGAAATCAGTTTGAATTAAGAGCAGGAAGCCAAAAATGCTTGCTCGTATATTTGCACCTGAACTCCACTGGATTCAGTGGGAAAAGGGGAAAGAGAGAAATTAAAAATTAGTTTAAAAAGCAATGGAATACTTAAGATGAACACAGATGAACTCTGTGAAGGCTTGCGTATAAATACAAGTCCAAAACCAGTTATTTGTTCATTGTACTCCTTTTCTTGCCTGCATTTTCTTTTCAGCAGCAGGAACATTCCCTTCGCAAACAACGCATCATATCTTTCCTCATTTTGGAAGCTTCATTCTCCATTACAGTACAACCTCCTAGGATAGCATGCACTGATAGCTCCACACAGCACAGTACTGAGCAACCTTGCACAGTAACGGCAGGGGATAGAAAAACATGGCAATCCAGGACTGCACACATGAAAATATAATTATGCTTAAGTAAACCAGTTAGGAAGCACAATGGTATCCCGTCAATTTAACTTTATATTGATGGCCTTTGCAATAAATATGATTTCATGATCAATCAAATATATGAATGGATATGCCTTTTAAAAGACCGTATTCCTTTCTACTACCGTTGCAGTCAGATACTAGACTGTGAAACATTTCCCCAGCCTGAGATATCAAGATAGAAACTTCGGACCTTACATCAAAAGTCCTTCTCCAGTTCCTTTATTCGGAGCAATACTGTGGTGCAGAATGGGTCCCCTGGCAACTATTCCTACCTACATAAGTAAGTGGCTTTTTTTTATTAGTTACATGTGTACGTATATAACATTTTACATCATGGCAATAATTGCTAGATAGATGATCTGCCCTGATTTTGAAGGAGGAGGCTAATGATTTGTTTCTAGTTTATAAATCATAAATATGGGGCAGACGGGGGAGGCTAGTTGATCTTTTCTGCCATCTGCATTAACTTTCTTTCATCTTTCCCGGACAGAACCCAGTGTCTCATGCTCATACAGAGCATGTGCGAAGACTTCCTGTCTCCCTCCAGGATGGGAAGGGCATCTCTGTGGCCGTAGGCTCTTACGCCTCAGGTGGATGCACAAATGTGTTTGTTTCATCCTCCCTGTGAGTATTTTTCCTTTTCTGCTTTTCTCATGAGCTTGCGTGGCTATATGTGCATGGAAACTTCTTTCCTTTCATGTTGCAAGCCTCTTCTGGCTCGCTTGCATGAAAGAGAGACTTTGCGCTGCTTTATTTCTTTTTCACTACATTTTTATACCGCACATCCAATAAATGCTCTTAGTGCTGTACAATAAAACAGCAAATAAAAGTACATTAAGACAGAAACCATTCCATTCTTCACCATTCTCCCCCAAAAGCCTCTACAAGCAAATATGTTTTCAGCTGAACATTAAACAGTTTAAAATCGGTCTCCTTTAGTGACAAGAACAAGGATAGTTCACTGTTGTTGTTGTCACAAGATTTTTGTTCACTTCCGGTTTTTTGTTGTCGTGGTGTTTGGAAGGTAATTTTATAAGTGACTTCAGAGTGTAAACCAGCGTTTCTGCGTGATCACGTAGGCGCTTGAGAAGTCTGCCGCATCCTATACAGTGCTAGGAAAGCATAGCATCTGCTCTCATGCAATGTATGTTTAGGCATTTCCAGGGCTGAAGAACAGGCAAAACAGGGTTAGGATATGTATTTAAGCAAGTATCTTATAAATGGGGTTTCTGGTTTGAGGTTTTAAGCCATAAGACTGATAAAACACCGCTGTGCAAAAAATAAAATAAAATAAAATAGGTGTTGATTGTATAAGCACTGGGTGAACTCCACTTCTCCTAATGCTCCCCTGGCTTGTTTGCCTTGGACTCTGCACTCTGTTTTTAGGCCTCTTCCGTGCTGATGACTCCTCAGTGGCGTAAAGGCATGCACTGATTGCATCAGAAAAGGGAACTCAGCAATGGCACCTTCATCGCAAAAATGCCAGTAAACCTGGGGTAAATATGCAGCTAGGCTGGCTGCCATTTAAAGTTAAGCACTGATACTTGGGTGCAAGGGTGGACTAACCATCAAGGAAACTAGGCAGTTGCCTAAGGTGGCAACTTCTTTTTGGGGGGGAGGGGAGTGGCAGCAAAGAGCAGGGCATTCAAAGCTAAACAATTGATTTTATCAGCCAGGGGGGTGTAGAGCTTAAGGTTTACCTATGATGCCAACACCTTAAACCAACTTCGGGACCGGCCCTGTCAGGGTAATATGTATATTTAGCAGCACTATCCATTTAAATAGTGCCACTGAACGCATTTAAATGGCACTATCCATTCAGCAGGTCTAAATGAAACAGATAACTTAATCTGTTTAGCCAGGGCTAGTGCAAGGAGAATTGGGCAACCTTGGACCCCTGAAATTTTGATCATTACTCAACAATCATGATCATCGAAACCCTACCCTAGAAACATAGAAACATAGAAACATGATGACAGAAAAAGACCACATGGCCTATCTAGTCTGTCCTTCCATAACAACAACTACAACAGTCCACTTTTTACCTTTAGAGATCCTCTGTGTTGGTCCCACGTTGAACCAACGTGTAAAAATGCATATTTGCACATCATGCTTTTAAATATTAACCATTGCTTAGTGTGCATGTGGGTGACCGCTCCTCCTACAGGTAACAGAATGTGCTGACGGCTCTTTGCGTTATGTAGCTTCACTGCTCCTCAGACGTTGCTCCCCGAAAGGTGGGGGCCAGCCCTACCTTTAGCCACTGAATGTCCCTGTTAAATGGATAATTTATGCTTAATAAACCACCTCTATCCCTTCCTTAATCTGGCCCCTTTTAACACAGATGCTATCTGGTCATTTAATGAGTTTGATAGCCTGATATTACCCAATTAGGGTTTAAAATTCATGGATACGTGAGTTATGCATTGGTACCCACTGATTTATTTTTTATACACATAAAGGACCATCAATTAAAATAAACACCTAAACTTATAAACACCTAAGAATGGAAACGTACTTACAAAATACACACATAAGTTCCAATTCTTTCTAATACATGCACACACAAAGTTGCCTTGGAGCAGCTGTAACTTTCTGGGGCAGCTACGTGAGAAGCAGTTTTCTAAAGGCAACTACAGTTATGGTCAACATTATTGGCACCCTTGCATTTTAGGTATGTTGTGTATAATATCTTCAGAAATAATTGAAAATATTCCAAATGCATGTCATCAAAATATTTTAATAGTATGTTCAAAGGTATACAACAAAAAAAAGATATCTGTGCAACTTAGACGTAGTAATTTCTGAGAAAAAAACCACGAAATATATCCTGGACAGGATTAATGGCACCCTTCGCTAATATTTGGTTGCATAACCCTTGGCAGTAATGACAGCCTCCAAACGTTTCTTTTAGCCTTCTATAAGTTTCGTACATCTGCCTACAAGTAGTTTCTCCCACTCTTCACTGCAATTTGTTCCAGCTCATGAATGTATCCAGTATACCAATGTCAGATTTCAGCTTTTTCCAAGGTTCTTGATTGGATTGAGATCAGGATTCATCGCTGGTCAGTTTAAAGCAGTCCATTTATTCCTTTTTAACCATTCTTTTGTACTTTTGGATGTATGTTTTGGGTCATTGTCCTGCTGGAGGACACATGACCTTCGACCGAGACCTAGCTTTCTAGCTCCAGGTAGCACATTTCGTTCCAAAATACCTTGGTAGTCCTCTGACTTCATGATTCCTTTAATACGTTCCAGGCTTCCAGTTTCTGAGGCAGCAAAACAGCCCCACAACATTATGCACCCTCCACCATATTTAACTGTAGGAATAGTGTGTTTTTTCCTTTTAAACTCATTTCTTTGCCTGTAAATGTATCACTGGTCTGCATGGCCAAAGAACTCAAGTTTGGTTTCATCTGTTAATAGAACATTTTCCCAGAAGGATGGTGGTTTCTCAAGGTGGGTTTGAGCAAAGATCAGACATGCATTTTTATGTCTATCTTTGAGCAGTGGGGTCCTCCTTGAACTTTGTCCATGAAGTCCTTCTTTGTTTAATGCAAGTTGAAAACCAGTTGAAACCAGCACTCCATATTGCTCCAGGTCAGCCTTAAGCTCTTTGTATATGGTGTTTTTCCAACAGTTCGCATTAACCTTCAAAGACTTTTTTTGATTAATTTTTCTCTTCCCACCACGTCCTGGGAGGTTCTAGACAGTTCTGAGAACAGAAAACTTCTTAATAACATTGCAAACTTTAGACACAGAAATCCAAAGATCTTTGTAGATGACCTTGTAACTCTTTGAAGTTTGATGTTTGGTGATAGTGGCTTTTCTGACAGGCTCAGGCAGCTCTCTTGTTTTCACCATTGTGAAAATGGAACAGGGAGTGAATGTGGCCACTTTAAACACTAGAGCCATCATCCATTGGTTGATTCAAGTCATGTGAGTACTGACAATCTATTACAGGTGTGTCTATTTTACTGCAATGGGAATGTGGTTCTTCTGTTCAAACTGATTTGAATTGTTTATAAGGGTGCCAAAAATCATGTCCTGGCAATGTCCCAGTTTTTATATTGTTTCCTTTTTAAATTGGACTTATTTTATTTGATTCTTTTAAGTGTCAAATATGTGTGCATCTATAATCCAAAGCCATTTCACTGGCCACTTTTCTTTAGGCAATATTGGACATTAAGGAGTTGAACTGCAAGGGTGCCAATAACGTTTACCACAACTGTAGGTTTCCATTACAAATTAGATGCAACACATGCACCAGTGTGCCCTCACAGGCTACCTTCCTGTTATAAAACCTCCCTGTGTCTTGATCCCCCTGCTTGTGCTCTCTCTGTACATGGAGCCAAACAGAGAAGGGCAGCTCTCTGTCTGGCTATTGATCGGGGTCAGATCTCTCAAGATTATGCTGTTTAGCTAGGGTGTTTTGTACTTCTCGTATCATTACACTATTAACACATTCTCTCTTCTGTGCCTCCTTTCATCTGGTTGCATTATAGAGCTTGATGTATCCAGGGTCTTTATTGTAACCTTTGTATGATGTTTTTCTGTAGTAACAGATTTTTTTCTTTCTCACCTCTAGAATGATATCCTGGTGCCCAGAAGGTGTACAGCGCAGCAGAATGCCCAAAGCCCTAAGCACTCCCAGGAAACAGGTGGGCAGGTGCGAACTCCAAGCTTCCCCCTGAAAAGCATCTGGAATAATAATAAAAAGAAATCTTCTATGCATTCTTCTGTCAGATGTTTTCTCTTTGGTTTTATAGAGTCAGATGTGTGGTCTATGGAAATCAATCCATGAGTTCTCTGATGATAGCTGTTTATATTTACGTATAGTGGCTGACAGTGAAGTGTTTTCTGAAAGTAAAGCTTGCTGAGCTCGGTATGTGTGTTATAGTAAAATTCATGGCCGTGGGTGCCAGACTGAGCGGAGTAGTCGTGTGAGTCTGAAGCAATGGATTTATGATGGGAAAAGCTTGTGAGGACAAGTGTCTGCTTCGTCAGGTGACACATCCTATATGGGGAGAATGATGCATCTGATAAAGTGGACACTTGTCCCCGAAAGCTTATTCCTCCCTAAATCTGTTACTGTAGATAGAAGCACCACCAGCCACTGTGTCGGTCGTTTTTGAAGGAGTGTTATATTGTACCTCAGTACCATAAGGGTAGACGGTGATGTCAGCATTAAGTACATTTTACTGACTTCTATTTAGCTCACACATTTCTAGTAGAAGCTCAGGGTGAGTTGCATTCAAGTACAATAGTTATTTCTTTGCCCCTGGAGGGCTTACAGTCTAACAGGCCAATGCAGACACCCTGCGCTAGAGCCCAGTGCTTAAAGCTGTAGTGCAGGGTTACACAGTGTGACTTTAACGCTGACCCTTTACGCTGGAAAGAAATATTCAAATTACCCAGTGCGCAAAAAGTCAATGTTAAACTGAGAGAGCAACTAAACACATGCGCATAGAAGTCAGCGCAAGTTTGAAATGCTGACCCGGAGAAACAGAGTCATCTGAGGGGAAATTTGACACCTCAACTAAGATGACCTAGGCATTGGGGAAAGCCCCTGATGCCATCAGAATACTGTAAGGGGGGGGCTGGTGCCCCTGACATTGATCCCCTGACAGAAACCAAATCCCTGATAGCCCAGTGGCCCCAATACGCCTTCCTACCCAATAAGAAAAAGATCCCTGGTGGCACGGTGGCTCCCAAAGCCCCCACCCTCTCCTTGTACCTTTAATTTGAAGCGGGAGCGTTGCCAAAATTCTCCAGTCCCTGCGCCACCATCTTAAAAAATTGCCCCACCTGGCCCAACACGGTGCATTTTGAGATGCACTGGGTGGGGTCAGACTGACATACAAGGCAGAAAATGCCTTATATGGCAATCTGACCCCACCCTGTGCATCCCAGGATGCACGACACAAGGCCAGGCATTGCCATTTTTAAAGAAGGCAACTCGGGGACCGGAGCGCATGGGCGATGCTCTCGCTCCAGATTAAAGATACTGGGAGGGGGGTAGAGGTTCAGAGACCAAAGGACCACCAGGCCTTTTTGTTATTTAGTGGGTGGGATCAGGGATACAGGGCTACCTAGAATTTTTGTATCAGGCGGGCAGGGATTGGGGCTGCCAGGGATTTAGTTTCTGTCAGGGGGTCGGTATCGGGGGTACCAGCCCCCCAACAGTATTCTGATGGCATCGGGGGCTTTCCCCAATGCCTGGATCATCCAACGTGAAGTTTCAAACTTCACCTCAGATGATACTTTTGCTCCCAGCTGGATCTTTATGCCTGTCCAAAATTGGTGTGAAGATCCAGCATTAAAAAACAGTGTAAAAAGCTGTGCTAAGTTTCAGCGCAGCTTTTTACATCAGGCACAATTACTTATATCGCGATTTGCATATCAAGTGCACTGCAGTTTAGCACAGTTGGTTGGTTGCTGTTTTTCTGGTGCAAGCTTGCTTTCTGCATCGTGCCAGAAAAATGCCACACTAAACGTTTCTGCATTGGCCTGTCAGCTTGTACCTTTGGCAATGGAGGGTTAAGTGGCTTGCCCGAGGCCACATGGAGTGTTGGTGGAACTATGAAGCCTGGTCTCTCTAGTTCCCCGTTGCTGCCCTAACCACTAGGCTACTTCTCCACAGTCTGTCAAATGATGCATGCAGATTGTATGTGATGTGTGTATGGGACAGCACAAAGAGTAAGATTATGAACAAATATAAAGCCAGGATGAGTTTAGGCCTGACTTACACCAGCCTGGAGCAAAATTGAGTATATTTTGTCTAAGAACTCTGGGAGATGGATAAAAGGTACATAAGCATTGGAGAGTATTTGTGGGCAGAGAGGTATTGAAATGGAACAATATTGGGTCCTTCTGCTCATTCGAAATGTGCATTTTTCAGGCCTTAAAGAATACTGATATCTTTTATGAATATGTTCAGAATATCACAATTAAATGTATATTTTTCCTTGAATCAGAAAAGAATGTAGGTGAACATAAGAACATAAGATATGCTATACTGAGTCAGACCAAGGTCCATCAAGCGCAGTATCCTGTTTCCAAAAGTGGCCAATCTAGGTCACAAGTACCTAGCAGTTTCCCCAGAAGACACAGGTTCCACAATGCTTGTATTGAGACAAGCAGTGGATTTCCTGGGTCTCCTTTAATAAGGGTTTATGGACCTTTCCTCCAGGAACTTGTCCAAATCTTTTTTAAACCCAGCTACACTAACAGCTTGTACTACATCCTCCAGTAATAGATTCCAGAGTTTGATTATGCGTTGAGTGAAAAAATATTTTTTCTTATTAGTCTTATATGGGTTATACTGTAGCTTCATTGCATGTCCACTAGTCTTTCTCCATTTTGATGGCATAAACAATCGATCCACGTTTACCCGTTTCACTCCATTGAATAAAATAGCTTATGCGTTCCACTCTTATTGAATAAAATAGTCCATAAGTTCTGAGATAAAAATGAATTCATTGTGTGAGTGAATTGCAGTTTATCCTTTTTGGCATTAGGTTTGTGTGTGAGATGTATGAGTTACACATAAACAGAACATACATGTACGTCTACACACACACACACATGTGCATGCAACTTTATATCCATTAGTCCTGTGCTGTATCTGTGAATGATGGATTTTATGATTTCTCAGTGAGTTTAAAATAAACCTGTTTTGCTCAGCAGTTATTCACCAAAATAGAGTAATTGTTTTTCTACAAAGAAACATATCAGCTAATTTTGAAAGGATTTAGGGGCCTACCTTAAGAAGCTGGGCTTGTAAATTGGCCCATTTTGAAAACTGGCTGGGGCTGAATGCTGTAAATTTACTAGGCACTTAAATATAGGGTCCTAAAAAGTGAGTGGCTAGGGGGGTATATTTAAGGAAAGAAAACATTAGCTTAGCACTGCTTTTCAGATCCTAAATCTAGGCAAATTAAGACTAATCAGGGTCTGACAAATCCCAGGTGTCAGATTACCATGTGGGCTAGAAATTTGCACCTGGCGCCTGCGGTTTTCTTGCCCTTTTCTATGGTGCTGCTGTCAGAGCAGGAAGTTCCTTTTCTTTACACCGTGTGGTTCTGTGTGAGCCTGAGCTACGTGGTTCAGGAAATCTTGCGTTGTTCTCATTAGGCTTGAGAACCCCTGACCAATGGCAAGAGTCCCGGCATCGCACAGCTCAGACTCACACAGAGCCATGTGGTGTTTGGGAGAAGGAAAGAGATGGCAAAGTAGCAATTGGTGTAGCAAAATGAGTGGTTGGTAGTGAAGTGTACAGCTTTGATTCAAAAGGTTTCAAGACTACAAGACAGTTGTTGTTAAGTGCTGTCAAGTCGGTGTCGACTCATGGCGACCCTCTGGATAGTAATCCTAAACAGTGTTCGGTCTTCAGTCAGGCAGCTCATTGTTGACAGACTGGCACTCATAGCTGCTGTTATTGTAACAATCCATCTCATTGCTGACCTTCTTCTTTTGCACTGACCTCTACCTTGCCAAGCGTGATGTCTTTCTCTAGTGATCTCTCTCTTTGCATGATGTGTTCAAAGTATGAAAATTGAAGTCTTGTCATCTGAGCTTCTAAAGAAAGCTTAGGTTTGATCTCTTCTAGTACTGATTGGTTTGTTTTTTGGGCAGTTCATGGTATACACAGAATTCGTCACCAGCACCATTATTCAAAGACATTAATTTTCTTCGTGTCTATCTTTTTCACTGTCCAACTTGATGCTATTGAAAATACCATGGCTTGAACCAGTTGAATTTTTGTATGGAGAGAGACATCTCTGCTTTTGAGAATCTTGTCTAGGTCCTATATAGCCATTCTGCCAAGAGCAATACATCGTCTGATTTCTTGACTGCTTGGTGTTTCTTTATTGATAGTTGATCCAAGTAGGTTAAAGATGTCCACTATTTCAATTTCTTCTCCATCAATGATGAACTTATTTATTTTGCCAGTTGTCAGGATCTTTGTCTTCTTTACATTAAGGTGCAGGCCCATTTTAAAACTATGTTCCTTGATCTTGAGAAGCAAAATGTTTCCGATCATCTTCACTTTCAGACAGTATTGTGGTATCATCAGCATGGCGAAAGTTGTGATGAGCCTCCCACCAATCTTCTCTGTTGTCTTCATATAGTCCTGCTTCTCTGATGATGTGTTCTGCATATAAATTAAACAGGCAAGGGGAAAGTATGCAGCCTTGTCATACACCTTTGCTGATTTAAAACCATTCTGTTTCTCCTTGTTCCGTTTGACAATTAGGTTCCTTTTATTTGAGTGGTAAAAGTCAGTAATGGGGTGCCTTAATAATATTATGCAGTTAGTTGTGCAACATAGTCAGTGAAAGTAGGATATATTTCAAAGTGCACAAAATGTCAAATCTGCAGAAAGGCAAATGTAGGGACTGGAAGGTGACAGATTTTTAAGGGAGAAAGGAGCCTGATTGACCACTGGGTGGGGGAGGAGAGAGAGAGAGCGTGAGAGAGAGTGAGAGTGAGAGAGTGAGATTGGGTGACAACTTTGGTGGGGGCAGGGGCAGCCCAAGGGTGGTGCGGGGCCATGTACAAAGACTCATTGTGGGGCTTCATTTGCATATCCATGGCCTCATTTGCATATATTTAATTTATTTTAAAATGTATATGTTGCTCATCTAAAATTGTAGGCAGCTTTCAAAGGAACCCTTCATAAGCATATTTTTTCTCCTGGCAATGACTTAGGGGCATATTTACTAAATATTAATTTGCGTTAAGTGCCACTGTACCACTAGAAATAAATGGATGATCCTGCACTTAATGCACATTAACATTTGTGAATGCGCATTAACTTTTAGTAAACATGTGTCTTGATGAGTGTCTGAATACCATTTGCATGAGCACTGAGGATAAATAAATACTACAAGATTTCTACATTCCTATTTTCCAGTACACAGGCACATTAGGAAGTACTATAAACATTGCCCATTTAGAACCCATAGCAAACCTGCTATATCATAACAGCACTCTCAGGACTCTCAAAGCATCAAACCCTACCTATCAAAAGGCAACACTGCAAATATTAAACGAATACATCTCAGAGAATACCACTAAATCTCCTACTGGGAAAAGAGAACAATTGGGACTGTGTCACATAGAAACTACACGAAGATAATACGGCAGCTCGGTTACACATGCAAAACATAGACCATCACTAAACATAGAACAAGGGATACTAGATATGGGTCTGTAGGATTTTGAGGAGGTTGGATCGAGTTTTGTGCCTTTCAGGAGGGGTCGAATTGAGGCTTCCTTCAGAGCTGTGGGCATAAGGCCTAGACACAGTAAGGCGTGTACCATGGTTAAGAGATATTTACTAAGGTGTGATCTGGTCATTTTTACCCAGGTGACAGGACATGGGTCCAGTTTGGAGGTTGTTGTATTGAGACTCTGTATTGTTTCTTCTATATTTTCAACTGTCGGCAGTTTGAACTGAGACCAAATCTTCTGGGAGTCAATTTTAGGGCTTGATGTGGTTGTAATTTGAACCATCGGGGAGACTTGTATCTGTTTGGTGATAGGTAGGAAGCTATCTTGTATGTTTTCATTGTTGGGTTCGCTTGTGAGTGTTTTCACTATGGAGAACAGTTCTCTTGGCTTGTTTATTATAGAAGTGACGAGGTTAGTATAGTATTCTTGTTTTCGATTCAGGATTTTTCTGTTGTATATTTTTCAAGTGACTGGAGCAATTGCTCCAGTCACTTTCTTTGTGTCTTCTGCTAACTCTCCATTGTCTGCTCTCCATTTCTCCTTTCTTCTCTCCTAGTTTTTTCCATGCTCCATCTGCTCTAATGTACTGATCTTTCCCCTTTTGCTCTTTCCTCCATTTCTTTCTTTATTCCTTTTTCCTTCACTCAAATTTCACCCCTCCATCCTCAATCCCCACTTACTCTCCCAATACCCGGCCAGTCGTAGATTTTTCTTCCTTCCCACACAAAATATCTTTTCCATTCTCCATCCTCACTCCCACAGCTTCTTTTTTTCTCTAGCCAGCCCCATCCCCTTCTAGTCCTCCCCAACAAGTTTGGCTGTAAATAGGTACCTAACTTTGGTGCCTAAATTAGGAGGCTGGCTTTTTTGAATATCAGCCTCATAGAATATAATGGTAGACATATGTGTCAGCTCCATGCATGCTTGAGCACCACCAGCATTAATCAAAATCCTTCAAGGAGGGTTCATTCATGTGGAGATTAGTAGCCTCAATTGTTTTGAAAAAACTGGGTGCTCTGTTGACAGGCAAGAACTGTAAGGCAGGACTGTTTCCAGACTAAAGGACATCCAAGGTGGCCGGAAGGGGGCCTGCTCTGATGTCCTGGCAGCTCAGGGGACCTCTCTGATATTGTGGCACACAAGAAGCTTATTTCTGCTACCACTGTAGTGAGAGTGACAGCGGTACGGCACCCTTCTGATCCTTCCAACGACCCTGCTGTAAGGCCCATCTAGTCTGCACAGTTTTCTATCCAGGGCCATTGTGAGGATATTGGGTACCCTGATGAACCTTCAGTCTTATACATTCCCCTCCCCCAAAGTTTTGATAATTAATTTCCAAAATCATGATCATCCCAACTCTTCCCCTCTTTGTAAAAATGCATATTGGACATCTAAACTTAGCTTTGCATTTACCTCGCGGGTAAAAGAATGCACTGATGACTCTGACTTTGTCTGGCTGTTGGGATTCATGCTTTTGCTGCCCCTCAGAAGATGCTTCCCTAGGCCATCCCCCAGTCTTGCCTAATTGTTGGGCCTCTATCTACCTGTTGCAGCTCCATAGAGCTCACTCGATGTTCTGCATTTTCATTGCTTCTTTGCAGCTACGGATCCTCTATTCCTATCTCACGCTTTCTTGAATCCTTTAACGGTTCCATGCATTCATCTACCCATTTGAGAAAAAATATTTCCTAATGTCTCCTAAGTCTACCATCGACCCCTTTTAGACCTAATGCCCTGACCTCTGGTTCTAGAATTTCTTTTCTGCTGGAAAAGGTAGGCTTTTGTTGCATTATTTATACCTTTCAAGTACTTGAATGTCTCAATCATATCATGCCCCCCCCCCCCAGCTTTATTGAAGTTCGGTGAAAGTATCTAGTCTTAGTGGTAGCCATAGTAACATTGTAGCTGTGAGCAGAAGTGCCCTCAAAGTTTCACCATGCATGTTTCCTGCCTCTGGCATTTTTTTGCATTAGGTTTTTTGTTCTTAACCTTGATTCTTTTGTTTGCCCTAATGTATTGAATGTCTTGCATTTTTACCTTTTCTTATTAAATAAAATATGTGCCTGTTTTATTATGGCCACCCTGCCAGAATGTTTGAAATCTTCCTTCTCTGTGTACACTTTCCAATAGTCCATGCCATACACTTTCTTTACTCAGACCAGAGTGATGCCTGTCTGGGCTTCTGAGGCAAAGCAACCGTTCTGCTTTATTTAGCTTCATAGCCGGGGGAGCACCTAATTTCCACCTGTTGCAGTACCACAGAGCTCACTCAAAATGCATCTTCATCACTTCTCTGCAATGCTGTGCTTATCTCGTGCCTCCCACTGCGCTTTTAGTCGCAAGGAGCAGACAATGCCTGCACGATATCACGGTACCCCCCACCCACCAGTAGAGGCGTGGGCAGGGGACTCCTGCACAATTCCCCAGGAACCTTGCTTATCAGGCATAAAACAAAACTCAGAATGGAAAGGAGGTCCTAGAATGATTCTGATTATCTCAATACCCAAATGAATTAGATTAAATGAATTTACTAGTGCTACAGTTTTAGAGGAAACAAATATTTTTGGCTTCTAGTGTCCATTGGCTTCCATAAATTAATGATTTATTTCCAGGGCTCATGCTTAACAAAAATGGATTTGTTGCAAACCTTTCTTTCTTCGCTCCCGGTGGGCTGATTTTGGTTGCCCCTGAATCATTCCTGAGCGATGAGGTCCATACATGAAGTGGCTGGTGCTGTGACCTATTTTGTTCCTGAGTACCACTTTCATTGCGCTCTCCTCATTTAACACCCATGAGCAAAGATGGCAGAGTTAGGAAAAGCAGTGAACCGTTGTCATAGTTCTGGAGTGCAATAAACCAGTTTCACAGTCAGTGCGGTGATTTATCCTTAGAACTGAATAAACTGGCAGCCATGCTTTCCACTTTAGAGGTGGCTGTTCTTGGGCTTCTGACATTCTAAACATTAAAGTAGGTTAGGATCTTATTGAGAAGCACTAAGGAAATATACAGATATGAGCACCCATGTAATATTGAGTATGGCAGAAATGTTTAATTGTGCTATGGAAGGCAAACTTGCCAAGCTACCCAGTTTCAGGTGTGAGATTTTTTTTGCCTGTTCTGGATTTACATTTGCATGGCAATACATTTTGGTATTTGTAGT
This sequence comes from Ichthyophis bannanicus, assembly GCA_033557465.1. NCBI lineage: Eukaryota > Metazoa > Chordata > Amphibia > Gymnophiona > Ichthyophiidae > Ichthyophis > Ichthyophis bannanicus. The sequence goes on from CM066034.1 coordinate 603,111,880, forward strand.
TGCTGATTTTACCCATTGGAAAAAGTGCTTCAGAGCCCATAATGCATCAGGATGAGCTTGTCAGAAATCTAGGACTGGCTTAAAATCTCACTCCTGGAACTGAGTAACTCAGCAACTCTGGGAAGGCCCTTTTCTAGCCCCCTTTAAAGTCTTTTGGCTAACTGAGGCAGGTATAGGCATCCCTTATGGGAAGCCACTGCCTTAGCACTGTGTTGTTGTTATTGTTGTGTGCCACAGGGGCTTGTTTACAAAGCCGCAGTAGCGGCTTCCACCCGATATCGGAGCTCTGATATTGGGCGGAAGCCGCTACTGCGGCTTTGTAAACAAGCCCCATAGAGTCCATGCCGATGCCCGGTGATCCATCCCCTGGGTTTGCATTGCAAAGCACGACCGGAAGTAGATTGCCAGGCCTTTCTATCACTATGTACAATAGCAGTAAGTGTGATGTCATAAAGGTAAATTGTTTTTACTAGTCTCAGCTTGCATTTCATTAAGCCTGCCTGAATTTTGCTAGGGCTGTTTGGCGGCGTTCAATGCATTTGGGAGGAGGGGAATGAACCAAGCAGAATCTTATTTTTACTTCTCCTTTCTTTGTATCCCAGTAGATTTTATTTTTTCTCCGGTTTTGAAAATAAAAGCTGTACACCTTTTTAAAGTGGCCATACCCCTGGTTTTTAAGACCCTTCTCTGAATTCGCTGTTCAGCTGCTGGTGTAAATACATTCTTGACCTTTTCCTGGTGTGATGTCCGAATGGGTTCCTGATATCAGAACGGAAAGATCCTCCCCTTTTCACCTCTGTTTACAGGTATAGGGATCCCATTAGGTCCTCATTAAAATAAAAATCCATAATACAGCCCTTGACAAATTTTGTGTGGATTTAGGAGCCAGGCCAAAATCTTAGAAGCCAGTGCTTGTGACCTCCTCATGCCATCCCCCCCTCTCCCATTGTCTCTGGCGCTGGTCTCGTGTTCTCAGGTTTGGGGAAATCAGCGCCAGAGTTCCTATACCATGCAGTATCCTTACACAGAAATACAGATAACAGATATAGCTTCAGATATAAGTGTGTGTGTGTGTGTGTGTGTGTGTGTGTGTATGTGTGGTGCAGCGCTGGTGTACCTTTTTGTGTGTGGGATGTGATGGTGGGTGTCTTCATGTCATGTGGTTGGGGTTGAGGCTGTGGTGCATGTGTGTGTGTGTGTGTGTGTGCTGCCGAGCTGGGGAACCTCTGTTTGGTACAGAAGTGGGGTGCCCCTGTCTGTATGTGAATGTGTCTGTTTGTGTGCGTGTGTGTATGTAGTGTGGAGCTGGAGTGCATGTCTGTCATGCAGAGGTGGGATGCCTGTGGGGGTGGGTGTTTGTTGTAGGGGTAGGGTGCTTGTGTGTGAGTGTTCTGGGAGGAGGGGATTGCACCTTTTGGCAACACCTTGTACTCTTCCCTTTCCCACCCATCCCCTCTCCTCCTGGCTCCCCTACTTTGTTTCTCTTCCAGACTCTTGCCCCCCCCTTTACCAACCCCCCTAGCACTCCTATCCACTGCCCTATAATCCCCAATCCTCCTTTTTTAATAAGCCCACTTCCCCTTTAAATTTTCCCTGCCTTCTCTAACTCAGTTCCTCTCCCCCAACCTTTTTGTTGCTACAGGCCGCAATCTCCTTCCCCTTCCTTCTGCCCGCGTCATCCGATTTTCTGCAGGCAAACAAAAGGGCTTGTTGCCGCAATCCGGCCACACTCTTCTTTTCTGCCCAAGGGAAATAGAATTCCTGAAGCAGACGGCCTGCATTGAGGTTGCGATCACAACCTTCTCCTTCTCTTCTGCCCGTGGGGATCCGATCTCCAGTAAGCAGACAGGAGTCTCTGCCGTGATCGCGGCCTTGCTATTTTCTTCCCAAGGAAGACATAAGAGGTCACGACCATCTTGGGGGCAATTAATCCCAGGAGCCAGATGCAAATTTCTGGTCGCCATGGTGACCTGCCACCTGGGATTTGTCGAGCCCTGCCTTAATACAAGGACTATTGATTTCCTCACCCCTGTGGTTGAGTCTTAAGATGGAGAGATATAGAAATGAGCTTCCAGAGAGTTTAGGGGGAGAGGAGTTTTAGAGAGCTTGAAGGGAGGAAGTAAGAGCAGAAATTATCACACTGTATTTCATTCTTGCAAGAATACTTATCTGGTATCAACAGTAAACAGGAGATAGGTGGAGTCTTGCCTGTGGTTAGCGGTGTGATGTGAGAATCAAACTGAAACCAGGATCTCAGAAGGTTAATCTGGATTTGGGTGTCTTTTCCTAGTGCTTTTCCTAGTCCAAGCTCAAGGCAAATAACATTCAGGTACAATATATATTTCCCTGCTTCAGAGGGCTTACAGTCTAAGGATTCTATTTGCAATAGGTTAAGAACATAAGAAATGCCATAGTGGGTCATACCAAGGTTTGTCAAGCCCAGTATTCTGTTTCCAACAGTGTCCAATCCAGATCACAAGTACCAAACGGGTTCCCAAAAAGGTACACAGATTCCACAATGCTATCCTGAAGTAAGCAGCGGATTTCCCTGGTCCTCCTTAATAATGGTTTATGGACTTTTCCTCCGGGAACTTGTCCAAATCTTTCTTAAACCCAGCTACACTAACAGCTTTTACCACATTCTCTAGTAATGAATTCCAGAGTTTGACTACTCATTGAGTGAAAAAATATTTCCTCTTATTCGTCTTAAATGGGTTATATTGTAGCTTCATTGCGTACCCCTGAGTCTTCCTACTTTTTGATGGAGTAAATAACTGATCTAGGTTTACTGATTCCACTCTATTCATTAATTTATAAACCTCTATCATATCCCCCCCTCTGCCTTCTCTTTTCCAAGTTGAAAAGCCCTAACCTTTTAAACCTTTCCTCGTAAGGGTATTCTTCCATCCCTTTTACCATTTTGGTGACTCTTCTCTGTACCTTTTCTAATTCTACTATATCCTTTTTAAGATATGGCGACCAGAATTGCACATAATATTTAAGATGCAGTCTCATCATGGAACGATACAGAGCATTATAAGATCCTTAGTTTTATTCTCCATTCCTTTCCTTATGATTCCTAGCATTCTGTTTGCTTTCTTAGCCACTGCACACCGGGAAGAGGGTTTCAATGTATTATTCACAATGATCCTTTTCCTGGGTGTTGGTTCCTAATATAGAACATTTCATTGTGTAACTGTAGTTTGCGTTGTTCTTCCATAACATCCATTCTTCCAATTTTTCAAGGTCCTCTTCTGTTTTAACAACTTCGAATAATTGTCTCTAAGTGTGTACCTGAGACTATTGAGGATGAAATGGCTCGCCTAAGATCACATAGCACAGGATTTGAATCCCAGCTTTCTCAGTTTCCAGCCCACCACTCTAGCCATTAGGCTGCTCCTCCATTCTCTATTTTAGCGAGATCTCTGCGCAGAAAAGAGGAGGTAAGAAGGATAGTAGGGGTATGCTTTCATTTGAAACAAAAATTTTAAATCTTGATAATACTTCCTATTTCACGTCATTTTCTGGTTTCAGAATACAATGTAGCCTTAGTGAACCATGGTCTGCTACGACCCTAACCAAAGCTGAGCGCCGACATATTTTTACGAAGTGTACGTCTTCTTGGTTTTTGCTGCCCAGATGCATGACCTTGCATTTCTGGCATTAAATTCTAGCTGTCAGATTCTGAACCATTCTTCAAGTTTCACTAGATCCCCCCTCATGCTATCCACACCTTCCAGGGTGTCTGCCCTATTGCTGATTTTGGTATGATCTGCAAAGAGGCATACTTTTCCTGACAGACCTGCAATATCACTCAGAGCTGTACCAAGCCATAAATGCGCCTTGTGCGACTTGCACATCTGGCACACCCCCTATCACAGGTTTGCGGTTTGCCCCTTGCCCAGCATCTTGCCTTACCCCCCCCCACCTCCATGTCCAGCTGGCTCCCTGCGCTGCTTTTCATGTTTCCTTGGCGGCGGCAGCAGCGGAGTGGACATTCAATTTAAAATAAAGCACGTGGGTCTTTCCGACTCCACACTTGCATGCAGGTCTGATCCCTCCCTCCTCTGATATATGCTCACATCAGAGGAGGGAAGGAACAGACCAGCCATTCAAACGTGGGTCTTTGCAACTCCGCACTTGAATGACTGGTCTGGTCACTCCCTCCTCTGATGCGAGCATATGAAAGTGCAGAGTTGGAAAGACCCGCGTGTATTTTATTTTTGAGAATTGGATGTCTGCTCCAATGCTGACACCGTCACTGCCGCCACCAAAGAAACATGAAAAGTGCTGGCGGGGCAAGGGCAGGCAGCATAAGGGGAGCCGAGCTGGCAGCCACAAATGCACCCCTATTTCTTTGCGCCCTGTGCAGCCGCACCCCTTGCACAGGGCTAGGTACAGTGCTGATATCACTTAAGAACAGGACTGCTAAAAGGACTACCATCCTTACAAGTTTTAAGATCCTCAACGGCCTGTCTTCCATCCACCTTCAAATAATAATATATGAAACCAAAGATAACTGCGCAAGGTGAACCAGATGACAGAACACCCTAACTACGCCATTGTCTTTCACCAGATATAGCACCATCACATCCAGAAGAATCTTCTCCCTATATGCACCTTCCCTCTGGAACTCGATCCCATGCAAACTCCGGGCCATAAAGGACCTACTAACATTCAGAAAGGCCCTCAAGACCCACCTATTTACAGCTTACATCGCTGAAGACAAGACATAATCCCTTCAAGCAACAGCCTCTGTCCTCTGTCCCCCACCCCCTACCCCCTATTCTTCCCTCCCTCCTATGAACATTGATCCCCCCTAGTATTAAGTTCTTTCCAAGTTCATTACCTTGTTACAATATGTCAAGTTCTGTTTCGATGTAAGCCACCTTGACCATATGATAAAGCGGTATAAAAAGCTGTTAAAAATACATAAATAAATAAAAAGCACAGAACTTGGTAATAACTATATCCCAGTCATGATTTTCCATGAACTGTGTCTCTACGACTGCCACTAAATCCAATTTAGCCTCTTGGATTACAGCCTCTAGATCCGGGACTTTAGCTTTCCACATATTGCTATTTTTTCCCATTTCTATATAAGCATTTAATGTTTTTCATAACCTGAGGACTAGATTAGCCAGTCTGATCTGGAAGGTATTCTTTCACCAATCTTGGCAGCAGATTGATTTATTGATTTATCTGTTGTTCTAACTGCCTTTTCTGGGAATCAAGGCGGTTTACAATGAATAATAACATGATGGTTTACATAAAACCTCTGAAGCATGTTTGCATAGAACTTTTAGTGTATCAAACAAAAGCGTGTATCGTCACTTCTCATAGAACTTTTAAACATGAGCAGCAGAGAACATTGTTATTATAAGGTAATTAAAGACTCTAGTTTACAACATATTTACAATTAGGTCTGATGTGCAAGTGGTGGCTATGGCGTACGTTTCCACAGTTAGCTGGTGCCTGATGGGTGTCCCGTTTAGTTGCCGAAGTGTTCAATGAAAAGCAAAGTTTTGAGGTCCTTGAGAAATTTTGTTATTCCGCAGTATGGCGTCAAAGACCACAAATGCCCACTGATACACGCAATGAAGCTTCACCCAATGAGGAGTGCACAACGGTAGTTACTGGGATGATCCAGAGATTTTCAAGGAGACATAAGGAATCAATGGGTTAAAAGATAACCTGGCCCCTCATGATATAACACTTTAGAAATCAAGCATCCCACTTTGAACATAAATCACTATTTCAATGGGAGCCAATGCAGCAAATTCAGAACTGGGATTATATGATCTAATACTCTACTCCTGTTAGCAAGCATGCTGCAGCAGCTAGGCTCAACCATTAGGTGGATTAGGTGGTCAGCTGGAGCTGAAGCTGCAGCTTCTAGGGGGCAGCAAAGAGCAGCTACAAGTAAAACAATCTACTAAAAGTCACAAACTCAAAGAGCCATCAGCCTCTACTTTCACCTGCGAGGAGGGGCATGGTATTCAAATAAGGTACATTTGTTTTAGAAATGGAGGGATGATATTAAGGTGATCGTGATTTTTGTTTAAGTATTGAAATATCAGTAGAGAGCCTAGAGCCTGAAAGTTAATTTGAGGGGAAGGGAGTGCAAGGCTGAGGGTTCATGTAGGGCACATAATACCTTTGTATTGGCTCCATGCTGTGGTGTTCTGGATCATTCTGCTCATCATTAAGGTATGGACCAAAGTGGCCAGATCCCTTCTCTCCAAAAAGTCATTAGTATTTTTCTGATTTTATTTTTTTGTTTTACTTCATATAAGTGAAATGAAATAAACCATAAGCAAAGGGGAAAAATGAAAAACAAAACATAACAAAAATTATCTTTGTGCCTACCCCTAGAAAATAGCAAAGGCACTATTAGTTACAGCAGCACTCACAGGCCTGTGGAGCTTAGAGTCGGAAAAACAATTAGGAGAGAAATTATGTTATGGAACTATGTTGAATGGATTTTTGCATCTTTTTTAAAGGAGTGCAGTGGTTCATTTTGGGCAAGTACAAAGGCATAGGCATCCTTGGTGAACCTTCAGCCCCACCCCCCCCCCCCCCCCAATTAACTTTCAGGTCCAAATGCCCCCCTTTTCCATCCACTGAGATTTTCAAAATTAAACACAACAATTGATGACTCCACTGCCAATCCTGTAAAAACACATAGGTAGCATACTTTTGCATATTAAAATATAATGCAATTAATGTTTCAGAAACTATGGGTTATCCTGTGGATTTTCAGGACCGACAAACAAAAAAAAGGTAGCTTCTGTTTAAAAATTAGCATTTAATATATGGGCCTAAAATAGCATGTGATTTGCATCTGGTTTTTTTGTGTGGGCGGTCAAGGAGAGTAAATATTGTGCGTGCTTTTGAAAATGTCAAGTATGCATATTGCTTTACTGACCCCACGTAAGCACGAGGGATGTGCACAGGGCAAGAAGTCAATGTTTATTTTTGCCTTGTTGGAGACCCCAGATTTTTAGGCAGACATCTAGGGCTGCAGCTTCTGAGGGACTGCAAAAAGCAGCAGAAGTCAGAGCAGAAGAATAGATCCCGACAGCCCTACAAACTCGAAATGCATTCTTCTACATGCAGAGAATAAGGACACACACGTACACGCTACTACTACTGAACATTTGTATAGCGCTATAAGACGTATGCGGCGCTGCACAGACACATGTAAAAGACAGTCCCTGCTCATCAGCGCTTACAATCTAGTCGAGACAGTCAACACAGTAGCTGTAGACATAGAATACATCTAGGGAGAATGGTAAGGAAACACAAAAGAGGTTAGGCGAATCAAGATCCAAAAGTGACAGTGAAGAGATTTTTCAGCCTGGATTTGAAAAGGGCCAGAGATGACGCCTTATGTACAGACTCAGGTAGTTTGTTCCAGGTGTAAGGAACAGCAAGTTGAAAGGAGCGAGGTCTAGAGTTAGCAGTAGAAGAGAAGGGCACAGATAGAAGTTATTTGCCAAAAGAGTGGAATTCCCGAGGAGGGGGGTAGGGAGAGATAAGAGGGGAAAGGTAGTGAGGAGCTGCAGAGTGAATGCACTTATAGGTCAGCAGGAGAAGTTTGAACTGAATGCGGAAACGGATAGGGAGCCAATGAAGTGACTTGAGAAGAGGGGTAATATGAAGATGGTGGAAGATTAACCGCGTAGCAGAGTGTTGAACAGATTGAAGGGGTAAAAGATGATTCAGAGGGAAACCAACAAGGAGCAGGTTACAGTAGTCAAGATGGGAGATGAATATTTATTTATTTATTAGATTCTTCTATACCTCCCCTTCCAAAGATCAGGGGAGGTTTACAAAGAACAGAACATTTTACATAGAACGGTGGTATAACTTTTTACTTAGTAAACTCTGTAATTACAGTTAACATAGCAATTTACAATTTACATTTTGCTTAAAACAAGAAGCTAATAAACTATGCACATAATCTCTGATTATGATGGGTTTGTTTGTTTTTAGTTTGAGAGTGCGGAATGTGTGTGTCTCTCAGGGGATGTGTTGTGATGTAGCTTATGAGGGGGGTCTATGTTTGTGTTTCCATAGTGTGCAAGGAAGAGGTAAGTTTTGAGTTCTCTCCTAAACGTTTGGAGGTCTTTGATCGATCATAGCGGTAGTGAGAGGGAGTTCCAGAGACTGGGGATGAGGTATGTGAAGGCTCTGGAGCTCCTGGTCCGTTTTGTCTTGCGTATAGAGTGGGGGTTACAAGCAAGTGGACTAAAGAGTGGATGTGTCTTAGTAGTGTGTTCAGAAATGAATGGGTGAATTTTGGTGATATTGTAGAGAAAGATACGGCAGGTTTTAGCTATCAATTGGATGTGTGTGGAGAAAGAGTGAGAAGAGTCAAAGATGACCCCAAGATTGCGAGCTGAGGAAACAGGGAGGAGTAAAGAGTTACCCACTGAGAAAGGATGAAGGAAAGAGGAGGGTTTAGGAGGAAAAATAAGAAGCTTAATTTTGACCATATTCAGTTTCAAGCGGCGGTGAGACAACCAAGCAGCAGTGTCAGAAAGGCAGGCAGTGATCCAGGCCTGGATTGCTGGAGAGATTTCAGGTGTAAAGAGGTAGATCTGGGAGTCATCAGTGTAAAGAGTAATATTGTAAATGACGGCAGATAAAGACCAGTATGGTCCATCTAGTCTGCCCAGTAAGATGGCAAGAGTAGGTGCACCTGCCGCTCTGTGCAGGCCACCCCTCCCCATGTCTTTGTTTAGGGGTGAACCCACCGATCTATGTAGGACACCCCTATATGATGAGAAATTAGATGGTTAAGTTTATTTTGATTTTATCCTGTTGCTGTAAAGGGATCTACTGTGTCTGTCCCATGCCAAGATGGTACTGAAAGTCATGGAAAGATATGAGTGCAACAAGTGACTGGGTATAGAGAGAGAAAAGTAGTGGACCCAAGACAGACCCCTGAGGTACACCAACTGAGAGCGGGAGAGCAGTAGAGGAGGATCCACCAGAACAAACACTGAAGGAGCGATGGGAGAGATAAGAAGAGAATGAGGATAGCATAGAGCCCTTAAAACCAAACAAGGACAAGGTATCAAGGAGAGGATTGTGGTCAGCAGTGACAAAAGCAGCAGAAAGGTCAAGAAGGATGAGAGCTAGTAAAGGCCCTTGGATTTTGCCAGGAACAGGGTAACTGGAAACTTTTGCAAGAGCCGTTTTGGTAGAATGTAAAGGACGAAAGTCAGATTGTAGAGGATCCAAAAGGGCTTGAGAGGAGAGAAAGTCGAGGCAAAGGCAGTGAACTGCACATTCAAGTAGTTTAGAAAAGAAGGTGAGGAGGGAGATGGTCTATAGTTAGAAGGACATGTAGGGTCTAGTGAGGATTTCTGGAGGAGAGGAATGATCACAGCATGCTTGAAGGCTGCAGGGAAAGTTGCAGTGGAGAGCGATAGGTTGAGAGTATGAGAAATGGAAGGGACTACAGTGGAGGAGATGGAACTAAGGAGATGGGTGGGAATAGGATCAGAGGAGCAGGAAGTGAGTTTGGATGAGGAAAAAAGGTGAGTGGTTTCCTCCTCTGAGGTCATAGAAAAGGAAGAAAGGGTAGCAGAGGTAGGGGGTGACGTTGGAAGTGAAGAGGCAGAGGAGGGGAAGTAGCTGACCTCGTGGGGAATTGGAGTTGATCTTGTGGATTTTGTCATGAAAGTAGCCAGCCAGGGTTTTGGGCAGAAAGGGAGGGAGGGGTCGGAGGCAAGGCACCTTGAGTTGAGAGTTGTAAAGAGATGGTGAGGGTCAGAGGCAAGAGAGTTGGTCAGATGGACATAATAGTCTTGTTTGGCAAGTGCTATGGCCGCCTGGAAAGAGTCAAGAAATGACTTTGAAGAGTAGAAATTCCGCAATGGTGCGGGATTTGAACCAAGTAGACTCAGCTGAGTGGGCGCAGGAACATAGATTGCGGGTAGTGGAAGACAGCCAGGGTTGAGGTACAGTACGTCTCACAGGACATGGCATGGGTGGAGCAAGAGCATCCAGAGCACAGGAGAATGCAGTGTTATAGAAGCTACTGCCTCGCCAACAGACTCAAATGACATAGTGGAGGAAAAAGGTGATGAGAGAGTGGAGGAGAGAGCCAACGGGTCAATAACATGAAGATTTCTAAAGAGGTTGGAGGAGACAGGGCGAGGTTCAGGTGGCAGGTGATGAAGAGTGAAGCTTAGCAGGTGATGGTCCAATAAGGGAAGAAGTGAGGTTCAGAAGTTTGAGGGTAAGCAATTAGAGAAGAATACAGGGTTGAGGCAGTGGCCTTGCTGGTGAATAGGGGCAGTAGAGCAAAGCTGGAGTTTGAATGATGAGGTAAGGGAGAGGAGCTTTAAAGCATAAGGACCAGAGGGGTTATCAACATGAATGTTAAAATCACCGAGGAGAGGGGAGATAAATCCAGAAAGAAGCAAAGCCATGAGTCAAAGTCAGAGAGAAAGGTAGAGGTGGACTTGTCAGGAGGTCAATAAATAACAGCTAATCAGAAAGGTAGTAGAGTAAAAAAAACTGGATGGAGTGGACTTCAAAGGAAGGAAAGGAGTGAGACTGAGGCAGAAGGAGAGATTGAAATTGACAGGAAGGAGAGAGTAGAAGCCCAACACCAACACCACCACCACAGCCAGTGGAATGAGGTGTGTGGGAGAATTAATAGCCACCATGACAGAGAGCAGCGACTGAAACTGAGTCCTCAGGGAGGAGCCAGGTCACAGTTAGAGCAAGCAGATGAAGAACATTAGAGATAAAGAGATCATGAGTAAAGGCAAATTTATTTGAAATGGAGTGAGCATTCCACAAGGCACATGAGAAAGGAGAGAAGAGGGGGAAAGGAGAGGGATATGAATAAGATTTGAGCTGTTGCGTGAGGATCTGTTCTGGGAGTGTGACAAAGTCTAGGTTTGCGGTTCATATCTCCAGAAGAGAGAAGGAGAAGAGTACAAGAATGTGTGGCAGAGAAGAGACAGCACGGCGGTAATGAGAGTGAGGTTATTTCAGAGAGAGGGGAGATGGCTGAATGAGAGGAAGAAAATGGTGAAGCTCAAGAACTGATGACAGAGTAAATGACAAGATGGTGGGGGAAGTGAGGATGGTAAAGGGGAGAAAGGGGGGAGGGGCTTGAAGGTGTTGGTAGGAGGAGAAACAATTAGGGAGTATGAGCAGTAGGAAGAGAAAGTGTTGAAGAACCATAAAAGAGAGAGATGGAGAGGAGCACAGAAGTCCGAAGGAGTAAAAGAGTAGGTGGTAGAAATTGCAGGGGATAAAGTGCACCTGTGAGTGATCATTTATTTATTTATTTTTATTTATTTAACAGTATTTCTATACCGCCTTATCCTACAATCAAGGCGGTATCACAGCAAAACAATCAAAAGTAGTGAACGTGTAATTCATGCAGTGAAAGATATATCATGATTTGTGTGTAAGATGTTATAGTGTGTTCGATTAGGTTGAACTATGTACATTGTGCGCTATGATACAGCATGTGCTATAATACATTCCTTTATACATTGAGTGTTAAGATACATCGTGTGCCGTTATACATTTTCTTATTGGGGGGTCGGAAGGGGGTATGTTGGTAGTTCCTGGTAGTTAGATCGAGTGACGTGTCCATAGTGTTCTATGAACAGCGTTGTCTTCAACTGTTTGCGAAAGTCTTTGAGGTCCGTCGTCGATCTCAGTTTGTCTGGGAGGAAGTTCCAGATTGTTGGGGCAGCCAGGGAGAGTGCTCTTTCTGTGGTGTCTTTGCGTGTTTTTCTGAAGTCTCTAGGGGTGTTAACTCGGTTGGAGGTTCTTTTTCTTCTTGGGCGTGTGCTGGTGTCTGGTTGTATGAGGGTGTGCAGGCTGTTGGCTGAAGTGTGTTGTTTGATCTTAAATATGTTTATGATTGTTTTGTATTTGATGCGTGAATTGATGGGGAGCCAGTGTAGGTCTTTCAGAACAGGAGTAATGTGTTCATGTCTTGTTGATCCAGATATTATGCGGGCTGCTGTGTTTTGTGCTAGTTGTAGTGGTTTGAGTGTTTGTTTTGCTAGTCCAAGATAGATGGGGTTGCAGAAGTCCAGTAAGGGGGTTATTAGAGCTTGGCATACGGTATGGAAGTGCTCAGTGGCGAGGAGGGGTTTAAGTCTTCTGATGATTCTCATCCTGTGGTATGCATTTTTGATTGTTTTGCTTATGTGTGGCTTGAGATTCAGTTCATTGTCCAGGGTCACTCCGAGGTATTTTACTTCCGATTTATTGGTATGGTTGTGTTTTGTACCTTGATGTCCGGTGGGTGGATGAAGTCTGGGTTGCGAGTGATTATTAGTGCCTCCGTCTTGCTGTAGTTGATTGCGAGGTTGTTGTCTTGACACCTTCTTGTCATTTGTGTGAGGCAGTCTGTTATTTTAGAGTAGTCCGGGTTGTCAACTGAGATAGGTGTGTATATCATGATATCATCTGCATAGATTGTATATTGAATGCTGTTTGCTTTCAGGATGTCGCATATTGGCTGGATGTAGATGTTAAACAGTAGTGCCGAGAGGGCGGATCCTTGAGGTACTCCTTGGAGGACTTTTATGGGTTGAGAGGTGTTGTGACCTACCTTGACCTGTATCTGCCTGTCGGTTAGTTATGAGTGGAACCATTTTAAGGTGGTACCATGTAGCCCAATGTTCTTTAGTCTTTCCAGGAGAGTTTTGTGGTCTTCTGTGTCGAATACAGAAGAGATGTCAATGAAGATCATTAAGATACCTTTTTTGGTGTTGTCTATGATTCGGAGGATGTTGTCGAAGAGGTAAATCAGCAATGTTTCGACTCCATGGTTGGGGCGAAAGCCGTGTTGGTTGTCATCCAGTGGTGCATGGTCGTCAATGTGTTCTTGTAGTTGGTGTTGTACTGATTTTTCGATGATTTTTGCCAGAAAGGGTATGCTGGATATTGGTCGGTATGCTGCTGGGCTGTTCTTGTTGAGGGTTGTTTTCTTTGGTATTGGTCTTACTGTGGCTAGCTTTAGTTGATCTGGCATGAATCCTTGGGTGAGGGAGTTGTGCACCATGTTGTGTATAATGTGGATGAAGCTTGATTTGGTGGCTTTGATCCATGACACTGGGCAAGGATCTGTAGGAGCGGTGCTTGTGTTGATTGTGGAGATGATGTGGGAGAGCTGCTCTGTTGATGGTGAGCAGAATGTGTCCCAGGTCTTAGGGTGTGAGTTAGGCCGACTAGATGCGCTAGGTCTTGTTTGTTCTGCGGAGTGAAATTTTTCCTTGATTTGGTCAGCAAATGTTTGAAGGTTTATTTGCACTTCATCTTCTGTCCTTTGCTCCTTTGTGAGGATTTTCACTATTTCGAATAGCTCTCTGGGTTTGTTTATGGAGGTATTTATCATGTTTGTATGGTATTCTCTCTTTGATTGGTTGATGTGTTCATTGTATTGCTTTTGCTTTGTTAGGTATAGTTGCTGGTTTTCAGCAGCCTTGAACTTCCTCTATCTCCGTTCTATCTTTCTGAGTTCTCTCTTTTCCTGTCGTATGGTTGAGTACCACGGCTTGTGTTGTCTCTTGTTGTGATGGTGTTTCTTGGGTCTGGCATCTGTTGCTTTGGCGGCGTTAGATAGGGTGTTGTTCCAGTTGGCGATTTGAGTCTCCAGGTCATCTGTTTCTGTGGTCAGTTGTTGTATTGTGTCCTGTAGGAAAGTGTCTCTGTCGAAGTTCTTGAATCGTCTTTGTGTGGGTGTGTTGTCTGAGTGTTCGTTTAGATTGTCTTTTTGTAGTCGCAACTTTATCTTGATTATGTAGTGGTCTGACCAGGGAACTGGGGTGATGGTGGGTGTTGATATTAGACCTCTTGATGTTAGGTAGCTGGTTGCAAAGATGAGGTCTGGGGAAGAACCGTGTCTGTGCATTGGGGCGTCGACTATTTGGGTGAATTGAAGTGAGGTCATTGCTTGAAGGAAAGCTTCTGCATCTTTGGTGTTGGTGGACTTGAGGTTGAGGTCTCCTAGCAATAGCGTGGGTTTGTTAGTTGCGGTGATGGTAATGAGCACAGGGCGGTTATAAAAGACTATAAGCCAGGGGGCAGGTGGACTGTGGGAGGAAGGGTGGGATAATAAGGAAGAAGAGAGAGAGAGAAGCACAGCTGAAAACAGAGAGGGAGAGCTGAACAAGATCACAAACAAAAATACTGAAAAGTAAGACACTCTTACAATGATAAATAAATAAATAAATAATATATACAGGCAGGCAGACCTTACAAGCAAGGGGTTAAGAAGTCAGACCCTAGCCAGAAGCTATCAGCACAGCCTGCACTAGACTTGCACGGTCCACAGCAAGAAGGCAAAATGCAAAGCAAAGTTTAATATTTAAAAGTTTGATGCTCAATTATGCATTGTTGTAGGAGGGTGGTGTTGGGATGATCGTGATGCTTGAGTTTAATTATCAGAATTTCAGGGGGGCATAAGGCTGAAGGTTCCAGTACTCTTGCACCAACCCTGTTCACACATTCATTTTAATAAATGTTATAAGCTGCATTAATTGACTACAGCCACATTAGATCAATTTAGTGTGCATTGAATTTTTTAAAGAACTCTAACAAATGCACACTGCTGAATGAACATCTGTAGTAAACATTCTATGCTTCCCACCATTATAGGCACTGTAGAGGCTGCTAGGCACTTTGGACCGGCCAGGGGAAGGCAGCTTTCAGAGATGCTAATCTATGCCTGTTCATCGGTTCAAATGCTTTGAAAAGTCTCTTTATTTTGATTCTGGTACTGCTGCTTTAAGGTAACTTTGTCATTCCTTTTAAAGCCTCATGATGCTGACACAGTTATTCTGGTCTTGTTGTTTCTGCTGCACAGGACTGAAAAATTCTGATGTAGTTCATCGCCCTGGAGAGGGGGCTGTGGAAGTGAAGAGAATGGTGCTTTATGGCAAAGCCGATATTTATTCCCATCATTACTTATGTCTGTAGTAAGTGGTGGGGCAGGTTTCTCATTCTGTTGCACTCTCAGAAGGGAGTGTGCCAATGTCTGAGCCCTTGGGCAAGCGCACTGAGTCAGAGTGCTCTTCATACAATTGGAAAGGAGTCAAAATGCCACTTTTTCCTTTGCGCTGGTGGTTTCTTGCTGCTCTTCAGGGATATGGGTCCTTGTGATATGGGTCCATGCAGAGATGTCCCTAGATACTTGAATATTCATGGCTATTCTCTCCCCCTCCTCTCCCACCACCCACTCATGTCCTACTTCAGAGTGATCCTTTTACCAGAAAGAAGAGAGCAGCAATTCTTAACTGCCTCTGCATCTCCCTTTGCCAGCTTCAATGTGGAGTCTGAATGCAGGGTACTGATAGATCCTGCGTGACACATCTAATCCAGAATTTTTTTCTTGTTTTGTATTCCCCTTCTCCCAACCCATGTAACCCAACCATAGCAGCAGCCATCTTTGGTCAGAATCTACATGCCATGGCTCCTTCCATGTTTACTTTGAGTCTGGCCAGTAGATGTCACCATTGTGAGATGACTAAGATGTCCTTCTCTTTCCTACCCCTAAGAGCTGTGAATGCTGCTTCTTTAGTATCCCCAGCCTCAGGTGCCCCAAGGAGCAGAAGCTGAGTTTAGGGATTTGCACAGCATTGCCTTCCTAATTCTTTCTTAGAAAGTTTACATTTTTTCTGTGAATGCATTGTCCTTTTGCTAATTTTTGGTAGTCATATTCCTCCTGGAAAGGCCATCTTTTACTGACCAGAATTATTCAGAGATGATGTTGGTTATGAGCATTGGAGAACACACAGTTTCTGTCTTCAGATATTTTTGAAGAAGTGATTTCTGTTCTCCTTATCATCAGAAGAGTTTCTCAGGCTTGGAGGCAGTGCAAGGAAATTCCTTGGATTTTCTCTTTTCCTTTCAGTTTCTACTCCAGTTCTTCATGCGTACAAGTCCAGAGCTACCAAGTGGTTCATTTTCTGGAGGGAAACCTTTTTCCAGTTCTGCATTTTGAAGCTGCATGCTGTGCAGTTATCTAAAATACCTTGGTAGTCCTCTGACTTCATGATTCCTTTATTATGTTCCAGGTCTCAAGTTCCTGAGGCAGCAAAACAGCCCCACAGCATTATAGAACCTCCACCATATTTAACTGTAGGAAAGGTGTTTTTTTCTTTATAAGCTTCATTTCTTTGCCTGTAAAAGTATCGCTGGTCTGCATGGCCAAAGAGCTCAAGTTTGGTTTCATCTGTCCCCAGAACATTTCCCCAGAAGGATTGTGGTTTCTCAAGATGTGTTTGGGCAAAGATCAGGCATGTCTGTTTATGCCTGTCTTTGAGCAGTGAGGTCCTTCTTGGTCTTCACCCATTAAATCCTTTATTTAGTGTGTGGCATATGGTGCGGGTTGAAACCACTACTCCAGATTGCTCCAGGTCAGCCTTAAGCTCTGGATGTTGTACATGGTGTTTTTTTCCAACAGTTCATACTAAACTTCAAAGTCTTCTTGGATTAATTTTCCTCTTCTTACCACGTCCTGGGAGGTTCTTGATAGTTCCACAAGCAGAAAACCTCTTAACAACATTGGGCCCAATATTGAGATAGGCAGGCTAGGCGCTGCCACAGCGCCTAGCCTGCCCACCGACCCCCCTTAACCCAGATTTTCACTTCTGTGACAACAGAAGTGAAAATCCAAGTTAGCCTGGATGCCCCGGCAGCCACAGAAGCTACACTGGTAGCAGCGATTTTCAATGCTACCCACATAGCCTCTGCGTCTTAAACATAGGCGAGGAAAAACCTTGCCCATCTTTAACACTAGAAGCCCCAAGGTGCGTCAATTAATGCAAATGCATCTTCGAAGTTGTGCCACTGCTAGAACCATGTCAGTCATGTTCCATGACTTTGTTAGCAAGGTCAAGATGTTCAAATATGTGCATCGAAAATTAATGACAGATGCACCACCTAGTGGGAAAATGAATTTATACCTAGAAGCCCCAAGGTACGTCAATTGACGCACTCAGTTGTCTTGGATGCGTCAATTGACGTACTTTGGGACTTCTAGGTATAAATTCATGTTCCCACTAGATGGCGCATCTCAATCACTGTTTACAGTTTTACTCCGACATTACAAACAATAAACACATGATGACGTCATGTAATGTCACATACAGCACGTATTTAACAAATAAGTAACTTCACATTAATTCACATCTGCATTTCATGCTAAACGCAGTCGTGATAATGCGTCAATTGACGCACTTTGGGATTTCTAGGTAAAATTCCTTTTGGGGCTTCTAGTGTTAAGGTGCAGAGGGCTACGCGAGTAGCATCAAAAATCACTGCTATCCATGTAGCCCCTTCCTCTGCCCCTTCTCTGCCCCAGAAAACCCCTAACATACCCTGATGCTATGCAGATAGCATCTGGGCACATTAGGGACTTAGCTGGGATTTTCGAAGGGCACTACCCCTTTGAAGTTTGATGCTTGGTGATAATGGTTTTCTGACAGTCTCAGGCAGCTCTCTTGTCTTCACCATTGTGAAATTGGATCAGTGAGTGAATGTGGCTATTGTAAGCAGTAGAGCCATCATTCATTGGTTGATTCAAGTCATGTCAGTACTGACAATTGGTCAAAGGTGCATCTAATTTTACTGCAATGGGAATGTGGTTCTTCTATTCAAACTGATTTGAATTGTTTGTTAGAGTGCCAAAAATCATGTCCTGCAATGTCCCAGTTTTTATACTATTTCCTATTATTTCCTCAATTGGTCTTGTTTTATTTGATTCTTTTATGTGTCAAATATGTGTGCATATTTTCCAAAGCCATTTCACTGGCCATTTTTTAAGGAGATATGGGGCATTAAGGGGATTGAACTGCAGGAGTGCCAATAATGTTGACCACAACTGTACATCCAAAAATATAAAAGAATGATTAAAAAGGAAAAAATGGACTATTTTAAACTGGCTAGCAATGAGTCCTGATCTCCAATTGAGAACCTTTGGAAAGAGCTGAAATCTGCAATTGGTAAAAGGAATTCTGGAAACATTCATGAGCTGGAACAAATCGCAGTTGAAGAGTGGGAGAAACTACCAGCAGACAGATGTATGAAACTTACAGATGGCTACAAGAAATGTTTGGAGGCTGTCATCACTGCCAAGGGTCGTGCAACCAAATATTAGTGAAGGATGCTATTAATCCTGTCTAGGTCATATTTTGTTTTTTTCTCAGAAATACTATGAGTACATTGCAGAGACATCTTTTTTTGTTGTTGTTGTTGTCTACCTTCCGTAACTCCCTTAATTTGCTTGGTGGCAGCATCTACTTTTCTTTAGGAAAAACTGCCAATCTTTACAATGTTGTCATCAGTCTGCATCATGTTTTTTGCCTTAATCTTTAAGAATATCTACACTTTGCAAGCCAAACTATGCATAAACATATTGGTCGTGTATTGTTGTTGTTGTTAAGTGCCGTCGAGTCAGAGTCGACTCATGGCGACCCTCTGGATAGCTATCCTAAATTGTGTTCGGTCTTCAGTCAGGCGGCTCATTGTTGACAGATTGGTACCCGTAGCTGCTGTTATTGTATTGATCCATCTCATTGCTGGCCTTCCTCTTTTGCGTTGACCTTCTATCTTGCCAAGCATGATGTCTTTCTCTAATGATCTCTCTCTTCGCATGATGTGTCCAAAGTATGAAAGTCAAAGTCTTGTCATCTGAGCTTCTAAAGAAAGCTTAGGTTTGATCTCCTCTAGTACCGACTGGTTTGTTCTTCGGGCAGTCCATGGTATACACAGTATTCGCCGCCAGCACCATAATTCAAAGGCATCAATTTTCTTCCTGTCTGTCTTTTTCACTGTCCAGCTTTCACATCCATATGATGTTATTGAAAATACCATGGCTTGAACAAGTCAAATCTTTGTATGGAGAGAGACATCTCTGCTCTTGAGAATCTTATCTAGGTCTTTCATAGCCATTCTGCCAAGAGCAATGCGTCGTGTATTAGTCACGACAAACTTCCTGTGAGAATAAGCTTTGTTTAGTCATTCTTTACAGGATATAACCTTAACAATATACTTTGCAATTCAAGTTGTTCACAAATATAAGTGACCTGGCCTAGTGGCCTAAGCTGAGAGCTTTTCTACAAATACAAGCTTACTGTCTAGTTTCCCCTTGCAAATACAACCTTGACAGTCTCACAATTATCCCACATATACTTTGCTACACTGTCAGCACTTTTTCAAGCTGCTGTCACTCTCCAGACTTTCTCCATGGGACCCCAGTACCTCTATAAGTTTCTTTCCACATCCTTCACCTTCGAGTCTGACAATACCACTTTTGCACTTCTTCCTCTCACTAACATATCTGAAAAATGTCCCCTCATCTTACTGCATTAGCTATTTTTACTTCTATTTGTATCTTTGCTTTCCAGACTATTTTCCCGGCTTCTCTTTTTTCCGAATATTGATTCTTGTTTTCCTCTTTCTGGGATCTATTGTATTTTATGAAGACCACCCTCTTTTTCTTTACCTTTTCAGCTACTTCTTTCAAGAACCACTGCAGCCTCCTCTTCCGTTTACATTTAGTTACTAAAAAGGTTTGTTGCCCTTAAAATACCCCCTTTCAATTTTGCCCATTGCTTTTCTACATCCCCCAGCTGTTCCCATCCTGCTGATGACTCCTTGAGGTATTGTCCCATCTTGGCAAAGTTAGTCACTTTTGAATGAATTTTATCAGCTCTAGTCCTAATACTGATCTACATCATCTGGTGATCAATGGATGCGAGATGATCCCACACTATAACATCAGAAACATTTTCCCCTTTGGAAAGCACCAAGTCCAGTATGGCCCCTTCACATGTGGGTTCTGTTACCAGTTGCTGGAATAATTTTCCGTGTAGAGAATCCAGGATCTCCTTACTTCTAGATAACACTGCAACAGGAATGTGTTAATCAACATCTGGCGTATTGAAATTACCACTGTAGGTTAGCCAGTAAGCTGCGGAAGACACTTTGACCCATCTTGGATAGGTGAACATCATCTCTGCTCTGCAGCCCTTGGAAAATCATCCCATGGTCCATAAAAAAAAAACATTTTCAATGACACCATCCACGCAGCCATCTATCTGCTTCACCCTCTGTCTCAGAGCCATGAAGTCACTTGATATGCTCGAAGGGACACCTAACAGTATCATTTGTGCCAACATGGATGAGCATCATCAGATAACAGTCAGTAGGCTTGATGAGTCTCAGCAAACTCTCTGTAACATCTCAAATTTTGGCACCTGGCAGACAGCACACCTCTCTGGACATCTCAAGTCTGATTGGCAGATGGATTCCTTAGTACTTCTCAGAAGAGAGTCACCATCATTACCCTTCACTTATTTGTGGTCAATGATTCTGCAACTTTGGGATTCTTGAGCTCTGGTTCTTCCCATTCCTGGGACATTTTCACCTCCTTCACTTCCAAGGCTGCATACTAGTTCTTCAATTCGAGGACTCGAAGAGTTGGATTGTCAATTCTGCAGGCTCTGGTGACTTGTGCCCAGCTCTCTTCATTTTGTAGCATACCATCTTCATCTCATCAATGTATTTCTCATTGTCATGGATGCTTCTCAGCCTTGCCACCTCTTCTCTGAGCACCTCCACTTGTTTCATTAGGGCTTCAGCTTGCAGGCATCGTGTACATGGAATGTGTCCCTTGAATGGGATTGGGCTATCCATCTGGAGCGAGGAAGAAGCTGTAATGGGGCAACAGCTTTGACAAACTGATTCTTTCCAGCCATAGTTCAGTTGTTGGAGCTGTGTTACCTATTGAAGGAAATGAGGAAGACCTTCCAAGGTCCCTAAATTTTCCTCAGAGAAAAGCAGCTAGCCTCTTTATGTGTGTTCTAACAGCTCTGTTCTACATATGTATCTGTGCATAGTCCTTCTAGCTTGCTAAACAGTTATTATTTTACATTACTAAATTCTGATATTATGCATCTGAGGTATGTCATTTAATGTGTTCCCTTTGTAAAATTACCTAGATATCCATGTGTGGAACTGTTTACTTCCTAGATTTTCCCTACCAACCAATAAAAAATCTATTATTTCTGATGAGTTGCCCTATATAGCAAAAATTCTCACATGAGATGGATGGGAGCTAGGGTGGGGAGGGAGGGAGGGATCCAACACCTGATTAGGGCAGTGACTTCAAAGAGCTTGCCTTCCTCTTTAAACCTGAAGGGCTAGAAGAGAAGAAAAAAACTTGTAACAGCAGAAATGGCTTTTAACAGGATAGTGTGAAGTTCATGGCTTCTTGAAGCTCAGGTATCAGCTAGAATCTTCAGAATCTCAAGCTGCCTGATGCATGACATGTATTCTTAATTCTCCTTTCCCTTTTTGGCCTGATACATTTTCTTAGTCATGTTTGACAGTGCTTTTGAATAAGGCAAGCGGTTTTGTTATAGTCACAATCTCCTTCCCTGAGTTCACTCTTTGATTCATGCCTTATTCACACCTATGATATATCAGTGTGATGTTGGTGTGGGCTCCTGAGGAGTATCAGTACACAAATATCTCAGTTTACTTGATTTGTGTGGTTCAAGAAATCTGGATGCTTGTATTTACTCAGCAATTAAATATACACAAGATTGGGAAGAGGGTCTCTTAATGAGGCATTATTTATTTTGCTACTTCCAGATGAATTATGTTGAAAAACAAACCAGCCTGGGAGAGTTGGTGCTTAAGAAAGACCTGCTGCTGGTGCTGAAAGGGTTGTGCCTGGAAGGAACCCTGTGAGGTCCCGAAGAGAAGAAATACTGAGGGAGAAGAGGGAGAATCTGGCCGATTTCTACTGTATGAATGAGGAAGACAATGGGAGCAGGGCAGGTCCAATCATCAGGCAAACTAGGCAGTTGCCTAGGGCAGCAGCTACATGGGAGGTGGGGAAGAGCAGGACATTCAAAGATAAACAATACATTTTGACAACCGGGGGGGGGGGGGGATATAAAGCTTAAGGTCTCCTTGAGCGGGAGCCAAAGTCCGGAACTTTAAAAATAAAATTAACATTTTATCGCTAATTGTTATTTAGATAAGGACATGTCCAGATTGTGGGTGCACTGATTTTAAAAGAGGCTTTTATAGATGTGGGACATTCATAGGAACGGACGTCTTGTACTAAATTAGAATTTGAATCCTTCTGCCATTCTGATAGTGGGGAAAGCACAAGCTCAGCTAAATCTAATCCATCAGGGGTGCTTTGAGTCAGATCTGGTTTATTAATCTACCATCTGACAACTGCAGCTTGGGGGCAGGAGTAGAAAACCAGGGCTGGCTGAAATTGTCCCTGCTGGAATGGAGTTAGTTTAGAGAGAAGACATCTAGTCTAGAGGGTGGGGCTTCCCAAACAAGTCCTGATGACATCACAACCACAATAAAAATTACAAGGCTCAACAAGTCCTGGTTGTCTTGGCAACCAGAAATTTTACTTTAGCACCTGGAATTATCGCAGCCCACTCCAGCTATTTCTACCCCTGCAGGCAGTGGTTCCCAAACCTGGCCTGTGGGCTCACCAGCTAGTCCGGTTTTCAGGATAACCACTATGAATATTCATGAGAGATTTACATACACTGCCTCCACCATATGCAAATCTACCTCATATATATTCATTGTGCATATCCTGAAAACTCAACTGGCTAGGAGCCCCAGGACAGGTATGGAAACCACTGCCTGCAGATAGCAGTTCCATTCCAGTCAGCTTCCTGCACAATGAATCTGGGCTGGACAATGCCTGAACTCTCACACTGGTCTCACAGTCTCAGCCAATAAGGGAAGGGTGAGTGTGAGTGACTGGAGATATGGGTAGGTGGCTAGCTTGGGAGGGGATTAGGTGAGGTTGACTAGAAAGCATAGTAGATAGCCTCGCAATCTGCCTGTACAAGTGTGCAAAAAAGAAAAGAGATGGAACCCATGAACTGCCTCCTTTTAAGCAATGAGTTTTACTTACTGAGGGGACAGACTCAGTGCCTGAAGCTGACAAGGACAAAATTTTCAAATTGTGATCTGGGAGCGCATGAGGGAGGGAGAGCTTAAGGTTTCCTGTTCTGTTAGGAACCTTTTTTTTTCTTTCTATTTTTGCGCTGCAGATATAAAAGTTTGGGGCTCTGTTCCTAAACTGCAGTAATGGTTACCGTGGGGTTAGGCCTGCGCTAACAGCTCGCAGCAACCACTGTTATGCACTAAGAGCAGTCAGCCCAGTAAAACTCCTGCTCTAACTGGCTGATGCAGAAAGCCGGTGCTGAAGTCACATGCTATTAGCTATGTACACCTCTATGCAGTGCAGCGATAGCATATGACTTCTGTGCCGCCATGCAGAAAAAGGCACATATGCAGATCAGTAACGTTAAACTATGGCGCTAATGTCAGTGTTAAACTGCGAGATCAAGCCAAACACATGTGCATAGAAGTTAACGCAAATTTGACATGCTGACCTGGAGAAACAGGGTCATCTGAGGGGACGTTTGACAACTTCCCTTCAGATGATCCAGGCATTGTGGAAAGCCCCTGATGCCATCAAAATACTGTTGGGGAGCCAGTGCCCCCTACAGAAACCAAATCCCTAGTGGCCCAGCAGCCATGACCCCCCCCCCCTCCTCCTAGTACCTTTATGATGGAGCGAGAATATTGCCCACATGCTCCCGCTCCTGGGCCTCCATCTTCAAAAATGGTGTTGACAACGCTCCCGCTCTATCCTATAGGTACCAAGAGGGGGTGGGGGGTTCGCAGCCACTGGGCCACCAGGGATTTTTTTTTAGTGGGTGGGTGGGGGGATCGAGTGGCTGAGCCACCAGTGATTTGGTTTCTGTTGGGAGGTCAGTGTCGGTGACTCCGGCCCCCGACAGTATTTTGATGCCTTGAAAATATTGTCGGGGGGCACGCGCAAGACCTTTAAGCCACCTCAGACCCAAGCGTAGAGATGTCGGCACTTCGGCTGGTTATATAATCCTCTACGTGTTTCTCCTGATCAAATGCAGACAGTATTAGCACGCCATTTTAATATGCGCAGCTCAGTTGCCTATAATTTAAATAGGCTTGGCATTACTTTATGCACATAGTTTTCCTTTGCTCTTTATGCGCGCATCAGTCTCTTCTGCATTTGGCTTGTTAGAATTTGTGCTTATAAGTTGCACTATCTGCATGCAAAGGGCGCATTAGTCTTTCTGCATCGGCCTATGAGCGCTGTCAGCGTGACGGAGCAGGATTGGGCAGACTGGGTGTGCTGGCTGGTGACGACTAGCACATGGGATGTTGCTGTGCACTAGCTGTCAGAACTGTCAATAGTGCAGCTGCGCTTAATACCACCTCAAGAGGCGACACTGGCAGCTAACAGGCACTTGGAAGTTGCAAAAAATACACCCCAGCACCAAAGTGGTTTACAGCAAAGTTGCTGCTCTGATTAACCCAGTACCCCCACCCCTTTGATCTCATCCCCCCCAACCAATAATCTCTCTGATGTGATCAACCACCTTAAAAACACGACTTCCCCCTATCAGATTTCCGCCCTGCAGCTCCTAAACACCCTTTCAACTCCCCCCTCTGGAAAGCACTTCTTCAATGAGCAGAGCCCATCCCGCACCAGACCCACCTTCTCTATCCAGACCTCTCGGATAACTCTCCTTCCTGGCTCAAAATGGCAGTGTTCACCCCTTAGCAGTAGCGCGAGTACCACTAGTGGTTAAAGCCACCATTTTTAATGCAACAGCAGCCTGGGCAAGAGCGAAGGGTGGTCATTCCTGCTCCAGCCCCATTAGACACCAGGGAATCCCCCTGGTAAATCCTGGGGGTGGGTTGGATGGGAGCATGAACAGTGTGGGGTGGTTATCTGGTGGTCTGATGTGAGGAAATCTCATTTCAAGTGGTGCTGTCTAGTGAGGTTGGGGGTGTTTATGAATTGTATATGTATGTGTGTGTGTGGGGGGGGGGCATTGGATCTGTGGGAGAGGGTAGTTATTGGATGGGGGTCCTGTTCACTGTTCCCTCTAAGCTGTGCGAGTGTGCGCGCACACACACCTTGCCGAGTAAGCGCACATACTTTACAACAGAGCGCACAAAAATTACAGTTCTGATTCTGATAGAAAACAACACAGACATCTTAAAATTTAAAAGTTGTTGTGTATTTATGGTTTTCACAAGTTCCACACTATTTTCTAGTGCAATCAATGTGGTGTACATACTGTATTCTGACGTGTAGTCAAATTTTAAAGTATATAACTCCGAGTGTCCTTATGTGGTGCACAAAAATTTAACCTTCCTTCAAAAGCTGCACAGCCTACAGAAAATTAGAGGGAACACTGGTCCTGTTGCCCCACACAGGGTTTGCAATTACTCTTAGGGCACCTTAGTAAAAGGGACCCTTTTTTATTGGCTACCCAAAATGATTAGAAATCAAGACTTATTTTTTTGTGACTGGTAGGGCTGCATTGCCAATCCCAAAATTCACAAGTCCCTTCTCAGCTATGAGATGAAGCCTTTTTGTTTCCAAATAGTGCAGAGTACAGATCATCTTGGAGAAAACTGGATTCTTCATAGGCTGTGATGCCATTTCGCAGACCTCGAGAAAAGATTAGTGTTGCCGTCGGGTGCAATGCATGAGCTTATGCAACCAAACGAGACCGTGAGTCAGAAGTCAGACATGCCACGACGTTATTGTCTATTCCTTATTGTTATTGAACTGAACCACCGTAAAAAACATCGCAGCTTCTAAAGAATGCAGTTTTTGACAAGCTCTACTCTTTCCTTGCCTGGGCTGTTGCAGGCTAGAGTTAGTGGTTTGGCGAGTTACCAGTTAAACCTTCGCACGAGAGACAGCCGGGGGTGGATAGAGAGGGAAGGGACATTGTCTCCTGCTAGCCTGGATCGTGCTGCAGTTTAAAGAGTGCCCGGGGCGAGTTCCTGTTTTCTAAGTCCCTGCTGCCGCGCTCTTAATAATTGGAGACAAACCGCAGACGCCAGGCGCGCTTCCACTCTCACGGTGCACCACGGGGCTGGCAGGGAGAAACGCGAGAGCTCAGCCTGTCTCTCCCTCCCAGCATTCAAATCATAAGAAAACAAAAACAATTCGAGGAAACTCCCAGAGGAAGCCCGCACAGATCTCACGCTCTGCCGCCGAGGAAGACCTGGCAGCCAGGCCTGCTACATGCAAGGGGAGGGAGGCGTGTGCGAATATCCTGCCCCTCAGCTTCCCCTTCCCAGGCGAGGGGACCAGCTGTCAGCAGGTGCACTGAAGGTGGCAGGAAGTGATGGCATTTCCTATCAGCCCTGCCTGGCTCGAAGAGAGGGGCTGGTCTGGAGAAGAAATAGGTTGTTTTTACTGAGGATTTGGGATCGATCTCTTTTTTTTTGCTTAGTTTGTAAAGAGTTGACACTTCATGGGATGGGGAGGGGAGGGGGGGGGGAGAGACAGCTGGAAGCACTTGGGTGCTTACAAAGTATTGGAGCATTATGGAGTTATCACATTGCATTCGCCCTTTGCAAGATGTTATATGTCTGCCTGATACACTGATGAATTAATGAATTGACATTTTTAATCAAACAGATGTTTAATAAACCTGTAACCCAGTATGTAGCGTGTTTGGAGTAGAAAGCAGAACTGGAGCTCGGAAGAAAGTCTTCAATTCTGTTCCCTGTACAGTCTCTGTGTGACTCAAGCCCAACCTGCTTTCTGTCCCTGTGCTGCAGTTTATCCAGTTTTCCTTAAGGAATAAGCATTCAGGTCAAGTATTCAAAGGGATTTAGATGTTTAGTTGTGACTGCTAAAAGTATAAGTCCCCTGTCTGAATTTTCCATGGCACTATGCAGATATAGTGCTGCGTGCAGTGAGGGCATTCCTTCTAAGTACATGTATGTAGTAGTGATAATCAGCCGCGGCACATTTTAGAAAGGCCATTAATTTATTTATCAATATTTAGTATTTTATCACACGCCTTTCCAGTAGTAGTTCAAGGTGAGTTACATTCAGATACAGTAGATATTTCCCGGTCCCTGGAGGGTTCACAATGTAAGTGCAATTTGGGATGTCCAAGTCAGAATGCTCGAAATTCCATGGGAGAGGCAACAGTGGGCACATGTAAGTGTTTTCTAAAATCAGCCCATCTCTACTTTTAAAGATAAACTTCAGATAGAAAAGATGCAAGGACCTGCAGAATTATATTGCAAACACATGCAAGTTTCAAGGCAATTTTTGAAACTTGCATGTGTCCAATACGGATGGCCACAGGCCTGGCAATATTGACTTGTCCGTGATGTTATTCCAGAACAGGCATGTGTATCTCTCACCACATTCACATACCAGCCTGCCATTTTGCAAACAGAAACATGCAGCGGTGCGGCAGCTAGGAAAAGGCTTCTCTATTTACTGGAATGCTTTTTGGGAAGGAGCGAGAATTATTGGGGGGGGGGATGAAAGGGCAGTCTCCTTTTCTTCATACAGTTTTTAGGTTGCCGAAATGAGCACTTTTCAGATGGCTATTCATTCCTAAGAGCAGCTGGACACATAGATGTGTCCACTGGTGGGTTTAGACGTGTGGCTATTCTAAAATCATGAGTACATGTATCTTTTTCAGAACACTCCGAACACACCTTCACCATGCCCCCATGCGACATAGATGTGATTGAGCTAGACACATGTAAATTTGCTGCTTTCTAAAATGGTTTTTGGGATGTGGCTGTGCAAAGCAGAAATAGAGCTTCCAAAATTACCCCCAAAGCTGTTGGCAGTATCTACCTATATTCGGTGCCATCAATTATAATATAGCAACACTGAATATACTGTGGCCGGAATTTAAAAAGCCCACTGGTCACCACCTCTGAATATTGGCCTGATTGTTCTTTTGATAACCCCCATTCTGTCACCCCTCTCCTTTGGGAAGTGCCAAAAAGAGTTAGCAGCTCGTCCACTCCAGAAAAGACTGAAGTTGTTTCTGTGCATGTCAAGCATGATGAGATTCGTTTTGAATGAAAAGTAGACACGTATGCAGGTATCAGACATCATTCCCTGTACAATCAGCCTTCTCCTCTTGTCCAATTCATTGTACAGTAACTATACACCCCTTCTCATGACAGCGTAATTTCCCAAGACTAAGCAATTTCTTGTCGGAGGAAAAGAAAGACAGAATAAGTGTTTGATTGCTGCATTATTTACAGAGTTGCCTTGCGTTTGATTGGGATTTTTGATGATATTATGCTTTCTGGAAAACAGAATGACTATTTCATGTTAATGTGGTATTATTGGCCACATTTTATACTTATGGTGTCTGTGGTACCTGTTGGTAATTCCATTTGCTGCATCCAAAAGGCATCTTTATTTATTTATTTATTTATTTATTTACATTCTCTTATATACCGCGCTATTCTGCATCAGTGCGGTTTACATTGAACAAACTGAAATTACATTAAACAGGGTATTATAACTTGGAGATAACTATTTTACAGGGAACATGGGCTATGGAGGGTTAAGTGGCTTGCCCAAGACCACAAGGAGCACCTGAGGGATTAGAAACCCCAGTCCTTCCGGCCCAAGGTTGCTGTCCTCTAGTGGGATTTGAACCCACTTAATAATCCAAAGCCTTCTGTTTCCTAATGGTGTGAGATACTAGTCAGATTGTGCTATATTCAGGAACTTAGGGACGTGCAATGGACTGTGCTGGGCAAAGGTTAATATATCCAGGAACTATAGGAATTCTTTAGGCTCCCTATAAGTTCCTGGTGTTGTCTTGCATCCTCAGCATAATGGATCAGCACAGCCACTTCCTACATAAAATAATGTTTATACAAAATCCGACTCCAACCCCATTTCTATTGTGTCTCTAGAAGTTGTTGAGAGATGGTGATAGAGAGTAAAATGGCCATACTGAAAGAGACAAGGTGGAGGAAGCCAGAGTTGAAAGTGTGGATCAAGCTCTTTTCAGAGTCATTAATGGTGGATGACTGAGGGCAGGGAGGAAAAGGAAGCTAGATACCATCAGATCAGTAAGCCCTATTCATTAACATGGTAGCCACAGACTGTGCGCTGTATCTGCCTAAGAGATCTGCCCAAGTTCAGTTTCTTTAGGTGTCATAGAATCATAGGATGAGAAGAGACCTCAAAAGGTCCGTACCTTCAGACAGGATCCACAGTGCCTGTATCACCCCTGACCAGTGTTTCACCAACCGGACAGAAACGTCTTTGTAGCAGCTAGCATAAATCTCCCCCACCATAATAGAATCCCACCGTTTGTCACATTCTCCCCTTTGTGCTTTATTCATTCACAATAGTCTTGATAGTTAAAGCCCCCAACAACACCTACCAAACTGATAAATGCTCTTGTTCATGTAGAACAGAGGCAGAGAATTCCGATGTTTTGCATGTAGTCTTGTTAACTCATCACAGGACTATAATTTTATTATTACTATTTTTTTATATAACAGCACTACATTGCAGACTGCTGTAATTCCCCACCCGATCCTCTGGCACACTGCTGTTGCTTAAGCAGTCATCTGGAGTGTCCTATTTGTATTTTCCTTTTCTTCTGCCCCTATGTTAATTCCACATGTGACCCAGGCTGAACCGCAGGCTGTAACACACAGTGGGTCACATCGATCTGTGTGGAATGGAAAATGTCATAGACTGGAACCTGTGCTGTTAAAGTCACTCCTTAAGGAGCTTTCTAACTTCTGCTCCTTTTCTAAATGGCAGTTTGCAACAGGAGATCACTTCTTGGAAAACCGGTCTAAGGATGTGGTCGGCTTTGCTAACTCACTAAGTGAATGATGATGATCTGCATCATTGGGGGGGGGGGGATTCTTATAATTTTTTGTTGCTGTACCCAAAATCCCCCCCTCCCCCAAATAAATATTACAAACAGGAAAACAAATGTTTAAAGACACCTATCAATTCAAGCCCTCAAAGAAATATCATTTTGGGCACAGAACAGCAGTGATGATATCCATCTTAGTTGGATTTTTGGTCTTTTTTTCCAGCATTCATCCTGTCCTGTTTGTTTCGCACATTCATGCTAGGAAAACTTTTTTTCTTGCATTTGTGGGAATGATGTCTCTTTTCTCATGTTATTTCTATGATAATAGTCATTTCAAACCTACTTTATTAATTTAAAGAATTAGTTGGAATTTGCAAAGGGAGTTTCCTGGCACACAATGGCCATTGCTTTCAGAGGTCTGAATGGAAGATTTCAGTCTCATCATTCAAAATCACATCTACCTCCAAAACTCTCGAGAAGAAAGTAAGATGTTTTTAGTGGTCTTACTGAAATGCCTGCAGCAAAACTCTGAAAGCCACTGGACGAAATGAAGTTGAAAGCACACCAAAATGGAAATACCATGTAAACCCTAGTTAGAGCAGTATTAAGGTTTAATGGTGGGACATTGTGGCGGAACGTTGTCTTGCTGGTCTCCTGACTATCAGTTCAGTGGATAATGAAGGAATCAAATTATTCCGTTTTCAGTAAAATCTACCTTTCAAGAACAACTGGCACAAGTCCTATAGGGATAGTCTTTAACTAATAACGTTTGCATTATTTGCTCACTTTTCCAAGTGATGCACAAGGTGGCTTACAGTCAGGACTGTACCAAAGGCTGTGTGAGCAATGCGGCTGGACAGGGTGCAACTATAGAAGGGGCACTGATGTAATCACTTGGCTTCCAAGAAACCTGACAATAATTAGTTCCTGCATGCAGTTGGGGGGGGGGCACTAGATTCATCAGTCGTGCAGGGCACACTTCTAGTTTGGTACAGTCCTGCTTACAGTATTATTCCATTTCAGGTGCAAGAAGTCCCTTCCCAAAAGAGCTTAAACTCAATTGAACACCTGAGACAAGGAAAAATAAAGTGACTTGACCAGGGACACAAGGGGTGGGAGTACTGGGATAATAAGTCCCTCCCCAGCCTCTGTCTAGTGGATGTGTGGGAAGGTGCAGGTCGCCGACGTGGAAATGAAATGTAGCATCACCGTTTCCAAGATGGGGGGTGGAGCAAAGCAGAAGGTCTCAGGACGTGCCCTGCGGTTTGTGGTCAGGATTCTGTATTGTTTAAGTGGAATGCGTGGGAGGTCCAGTGGAAAGATTACAGAAGAAAGGAATGCTTTCCCTGTGTCCCTTGGTCTCAGCCCCTCTCTTTTTCACGGCAAGCCTGTCATTTGGATGATTCCCCCTTTCTTTCATGTAATCCTTTTTTCTACTTCTTGTCTGTAAATCTCCCCTTTAATAAGGTGTGTGCTGGAGGAGACTGATGTTTGAAGCCTTTTAATTTTGCTTGGAGAAGAGTCCCTGTGTATTTTGGACTTTGCAATTATCTGCTGGCTCGAAGCACTCTCATTTTGAGAGCCTGGAAAGAATGTTCTTGCCTCTGCCTTTCCCCTCATGTAATTATAGTGTTGGGTACTAAGTGGGGGGGGGGGGGGGGAGATGGTCTTGGTTCTTATTGGTGCCTGTAGAAATCTTCCTTACCTTGGTTCTCAGCACCCAGCTTGTCAGATTAGAGGGAGTTGTAGAACCAGATGTGCAGGTAGCATAGGTGGGGGTGGGTGGGGGAGGAGCACCAGTGTTGTACCTTGAGGGGGAAGGGGACCACCCAGGACAGTTGTTTGTTGTCTGCTTGAAACCCACTTGATGTTGCAGGCAGCCCGAAATTGGGAGTCTCTTTCTTAGTCTATGGCAAAATAAACTCATGGAGACCTTTTGCCTCAAAGTTGTTATTTCTACCGCTGAAGAAGGCTCCCTAAATTCAGGGAGAAAATACAAAGAAGCTAGAGTTAACCAAGTTACCCAGTTCCAGGAGTGAGATTTTAAACCAGTCCTAGATTTCTGACAAGCTCATTCTGATGCATTATGGGACCTGCAGCATTGATTCCAATGGGTAAAATCAGGGACTACAAATACCATACTGCCTAGTAATGCAAATTTAAAACCAGAACTGGCGAAAAATCTCACTCCTGGAACTGGGAACATGGCAACCCTGCGGAGAAACTCTTTTGTCCTGTGAAGAGTCTTAACAGCTAAGGCCCATTAGTTTCCTGATATGGTGATATGAGTAAGGAGAGGTGCTTTTAGTTGTTATACACTCTTCTCTGACCCGTTCTAACAGGAAAATGAACACTGCTGGTACCCTAGAAGTTCTGAGAGGAGGCATGCTTATAACCCTAACAGGGCTTCTATGAAGGAAACTAGGGGCATTTCCATAACTGCTAATTTTTTTTTCAGAAACAACGATGTGGAAGCATATTTATTTATTTTAAAAAGATGTCTAGTCCGCCAATCGCTCATAGCATTTAGTGGATTGCAGTTGTAGGGGAGGGCCATGATTCCTTGCACCCTTAGTTCCACTAAGCTGTTCTGCTTTGGCTTACTGTAGGGCAGAGGCTGGAGCAATGGTGGGATAGAAGTAGGGTTGCCAACTGGCTCCAGATGCGCCCGACAGGCTTGATCCACGTCTGGGTTTACCCCATTGCATGCAGGGATATTTAGTTCTGAATTCTCCATTGCACTCCATAAGAAATGGAAAACTACAAATCCCTGCATGCAATGGGGTAAACCCAGGACTGGATCAAGCCTGTCGGGCGCATCTGGAGCCAGTTGGCAACCCTAGATAGAAGGTGTGAGAGACCATGATTGGAGTGGTGTTAGCCCATCGGGCCAGAGTTCAGTACGAGTGACCAGAACATTCCTGAAAATTGTGAATATTAGCACTAACTCTGACAGGCAATCTGGCCTCTCCACCATCCTTGGTAAAGTTCCCACAGCTGTCATGGCTTCTTCCAAGCCCCTGTTTAAAGCACAGAGTGCTCATCTTCCCACACTGCAAACTACTGAGGAATTTTCCTTTCAGTGCCCACTCTGACCCAGTCCACACTTCATTTTTCTCTGTGATCCAGTTGATCTGATTCTGTTGAATTGCAAGTCTGCCCTCCTTTCTCATTCCCCCCCCCCCCCCCCAGGTTCCTTGCACTTCTCAGAAACTCAAACTTTGTCTTGCAGATAGCACGATTTCAAAGCAGCAGAGAGACAAACATCATTTTCTGAATACTTGTGGTTTGAAAATACTGGAAGCCATCCATCTTCCAAATTACACAGGCTCTTTCCATGGCTGCTTGCCGGCTTTTTTTTCCCCAGAACACCATTTGTTCCAGAAGCCACATTCCCTATCCACCTCTTCAGAATTCCCAGTTTTTCCTTGCCAGTCTTCTGGGAGCAGGGCTTAAGGAAAGGCTCTGATGGGTTATGTTTCTGCCACAGCATTGCCGCCTTTCTCCAGCCAGACTCTTCTCTGCTCTCCCTCCTCTTCACCGCAGAAGTTTCCTTTCTCACATAGAGCCTGCTCTAGACCAGGCCCCCTCTGCTTTTTTCCTGCTGTGCATCGACCTGCTCTAGAAGATCTAGCTGCCATTTCACTGAGTTAACAAGCCACCCAGATTACATCAGCAGCCTGCAAACAGTGTGGAGACTTCTCTGGGGAGGCCAGTGACAACTAGAGCTCTGCTATATCCTCTGTGTCTCTATTTCACGGCCTGTTTCCAGTTTGCATCAGCCTTTTGCAGGGCCATGTCATCAGCAGACACTGGGTCTGTACATTTCATGGAAACAGGTCCCCCCCCCCCATTTTCCACCTATAGGTGCAACCCCTCACCGAATTTTGTCAGGAGTGGACAGTGTGAAAGAAAGGCTTGAGTGTCAAATTCAGAAGTCCTGCGTGCCTTCCCTTGACTGGTTTATCTCCACTTAGAATTTATTATCGCACCCCTAGCTACAGGCAGAGGGCAAGCCTTGCAGCACCACTGTTGTTCTGTGTCCATGATAGTTTGCACCAGAAGGAAGTATAGAGGAGCATGTGGGAACTGCTAGGATAAGTTCCGCAACCATTTATTGCACTATTCTTTATTTGTAGCACTAGTGCATGCACTATGATTCACATACCCAGAAGAGCTTGCAATCGGAGCTTGAGGCAAAGGGGATAAGTCACTTTCTCAGGGGCATGTGGCAAGTGATGAACTAGAATAGGAGTCTCCAGGCGCACCTGGGGGCATTCTGCTCAATGAAGGATTTGCAGAGTTCCCTTTCCGTGCAGAATTCTGCATAGGGACCTGGAGACAGCAACAACAGCTTGCATGATTCCTTTTACCTCCATCCCCCCAAATCCTGATCACAGCAAGGAGAGGAGGAGAGGGACTGCACATTGGATCACATCCTGCTCCTCGGTCACCCTGGGCCTGACTGCTGATTTGATCCGTGTGGGACTTCAGGCTGCAGAGAAGGATACGGCCCTAGGTGCAACTGCTCTCTCCACCTCTTACTGCATGAACGTGCTGGAGGAAAGAGCAAGATAGGTGTGTGTGCCAAGGAGCAGAAAGAGGGCATGTATGCCTGGGAGACGGGGAAGAAAGCTGAGGCTGTGG
This sequence comes from Ichthyophis bannanicus, assembly GCA_033557465.1. Lineage (NCBI taxonomy): Eukaryota > Metazoa > Chordata > Amphibia > Gymnophiona > Ichthyophiidae > Ichthyophis > Ichthyophis bannanicus. The sequence continues at coordinate 603,146,277 of CM066034.1, forward strand.
CTAGGAAAGGGAAGAGAGAACTTGGAGACAGAGACAGAGAAACTGGTGGGAGGTAGGGAGAAAGATCCGAGAGGGGGGCAGAGAAAGCTAGGGGTCTTGCTGGGTGCCAGAGAGGGAACTGGGAAGTGTATTGTGGGGAGAGGGGTAAAGAGAGAGCAGAGAGAAGGGAAGAAAGGTAGAAAAGGAGGGAAAAATATATCTAGGCAGTAAAGAGAAAGAATGCATAGATAGCTGGCAGGGTTGAACCTTTTGGTGACGGGAGGGAGATCAACCCTAGGAAGGGGTTTGAGCTAAACTGGGAAGAGACAACTGGGGAGGGTGGTACCTGGAGAGTGAGACTGCTGGGGAGGGTCCAGCCTGAGGAGAAAGCTGAAGGGGAGTGTCAGGTTTTACTATGAGGGAATTTTGCACCGAAATTTACAAATTAATGGGCTGCTGCAGAAAGTCTAGCGTGCCCTTTGTGCACAGATAATGCAACTTATACACCTAGGTTCTGATAAGCAAAATGCAGAAAAGAGATTGACGTGCAAAAGAAAAGTATGTGCACACAACGCAAGCACATTTAAATTATATGCAAATGAGCTGTATGTGTTAAAATGGAATGCTAATAAGGTCTGCACCCGATGTAGAGAAACTCCTAGACTCGAGGATTACATAAGGAGAAAGAGCTCCGATATCTCTACGCGTGGTCTGAGGTGGCTTAAACATCTCACATGTGAAGGGAAAGACTGTTTCAGGGTCTGTACTGGTGAACCTTTGATGTGAAAATTTTCTGCTTATATCTTTCAGCATATAAGCGAAAGTTCGGCGTTCAAGAACAAATGTCTTTTGCTTCTTATCCTTGTGTGTTTTTTGGACTCACTTATATCATTCTCCATTTTCTGTTAGGTCTCTTTGTTGTGATTTCATAAAAAAATGTTTTTGGGTGAAATAGTGTTGATTATTATGGGCTGAGCGCCACATGAACCTGCACGCCCTGTGTGCATAACGGGAGCGTTTGACATTTACGCACGTGCACGCACAGACACTTGTAGCATGTTTATTGTTTGTGCATGCTTTGGCTCTCCTCCTTTCAGCTTTATGCTGAAGTTTTGTGCACAGCTCATTTGCATACATGTCCTTTGCTGCATACCGATGCTGAAGTCTCGTGCTATCGGCGCAACTTCAGCGCCAGCTTTCTGCATCGGCCTGTGAGTGCAGGGCCAGCCCCACCACTACATGGACTAGGTGTCCACCTAAGATGGCTCGATTCTGCGACTGGCATCAGTGCCGGTATGGCAAGAGTCAGCTGTGTTAAATAAGAGGACTGCTGGCACAGGGACTCCAAGCACATGTTCAAGCCCTGCCCATTGATTCCAATGGGTAAAATCAGGGACTACCCTGCATTGCAATGCAAATTTAAAGCCAGAACTGGCAAAATCTCTCTTCCTGTTTTGGACAGGGCAGAATGCAGCAGGCTCTGAGCATGCAAATGTGCTCAGAGGCTCTGTGCTGGCTGCTGTGAGGCCTGCGGAAGGGAGTGGCGGCGGTATCAGTGATGGCTGCGACAATGTGTTGAGTTGGACCCAATAGCGGGAAGAGAACGGAAGGGAGAAAATGCTAGACACCGGGGGAGAGGGAGGCAAAGCAAGCAGCTGGAGACTGGGGCAAGCGGTAGCGAACTGAAGGGAAGGGCAGATGCTGGATATCTGGGGAGGGGATAGAGATGGGGAAATATTGAATGCCTGAGGTGGGGGGGGGGGAGGGAAGGGGAGATATTGGACAAAGGGGTAGAGAAGGGAAAGGGAAATGATGGACATGGGTGAGGTGGGGCTTTGAGCTCACGGAGGGGGAGTGCACGGCTAAAAGCTTGCCTAGGGCATCAGATACCTTTGGGATGGCCATGTGTGCAGAATATAAATTTTTTTTTTTTTGTGCTGAATTCCCCCATAATAGCACTCTAATGCTAAAGGTTTTCACTGTGCCACTGAAGATCTGACACTGAAAGCCCACCACACCCTGCTCTTTGTATGAGTGGATCTTCTCTAATCCCATTTATTTATTTATTTATATTCTCTTATATACCGCGCTATTCTGCATCAGTGCGGTTTACATTGAACAAACTGAAATTACATTGAACAGGGCATTATAACTTGGAGATAACTATTTTACAGGGAACATTTATATTTTATTGATTGTGGGTGTGAAAAAAATACAGCAAAAAGGTAGGAAAAGCCTTTCTTATGGTAACAAGAGTGAGGGTGTGAGGAGGGGAATGAGCTATAAGAGTAACAGTAGCAAGTCATGTTCAGGAGGGTAAATGCGGCTGATGGAGTTGAGCCCCTTGAAGCCAATGGCGATTTTTTGCCAGGTCATATGAGATCTGGGATTTTTTTGTTGCTGACCTGGAATCTTTCTGAACTTGCTTCTTTTCCCATTTGTGACTGGAGTGGAAAGTGGAAGCTACGGCTGACCCCAATCACTGCCCATCTTAGCAAGCAGCCGAAGAGTGCTTGAGTGCACACCCTCATCCAGGAAGGACAGTCTGGGAACAGGCAGTTACCAAAGAGCATTTAGGAGGAAGTCCCTACAAACCCTCCTCAGCAAAAACGGATAAGCAAACAGGGTTCTCAACCCTGTACTCGGGACCCACCTAGCCAGTCGGGTTTTCAGGATAACCACAATGAATATGTATGAGAGAGATTTGCATACACTGCCTCCATTATATGCAAATCTCTTCCATGCATATTCATTGTGGTTATCCTGAAAACCCGACTGGCTAGGTGGGTCCCGAGGACAGGGTTGAGAACCCCTGTTTGGTGTTCCTGGGGGAGAAATCCTGTTGTAGAGGTGAAAGATAGAATGTAATTGTAGCGCTTTGTCGTCTGAGTGCATGTACAGTTCCTGCGAATCAGAACTGATAGGACTGGCAGTATGAGAGGGGTAGACTGGCTGAGGGCACAGAATCCGTGGGGGAGGAGGGGCGTGAGCCCTGCAATTCAGTCCGAGCCTGAGCAGAGCCGTGCCTTGCCTTGCCTTTCCCTCTCTTGGTTTAACAGTATGTTATAAATAGCAGCCAACACTCTCCAGCTATGAATTGAGAGCACCACAGTGCAAAAACAGTTTAATGGGATAAAGTGTCCTTCTGTGCTAGTTGGTTTCATCCCTTGCTTGCATTTGATTTTAACTGTTCCCGCAGATCCTGGGCCAAGTTTATAAGTTGCCTGCTGAGCCGAGAGCTGTTTAACCCATGACCCCGCTTCCCGGGCCAGATTTCTGTTTTAGCTCCCTGCTTTAAGACTGCTGAGGGTGGAGGCTGGTGGCCTACTCAGGAGCTTGGGGGGGGGAGGGGGTGCAAAGCACAGCTCCCTGTGCTGAGCACATCTGTCTGAGTGGCACAGCTGGACTTGATCTGTCTATGCCTGTGCCAGTTGGGAAACTACGGGGATTTTCAAGTGACTCTGAACACTCAAACCCCCCCCCCCCACACACACACACACACAGAGCTGTTTGCACTAGGGAGGCAAAGTGCTGGCTATTCCTTGATGCCACCAAAAGGGTTTATTTTTTGGATTTTTGACATGCCTTTGATGCAGGAGCCAGATTCATTTGCACAGTTTGGCTACCTTTAAAGTCAGTTGCAGCTGGGGACCAGAGTTCGGTATCGCTGGTCTATATTCTTTTCTCTCCCCTCTACTCACACTGGGTCTTGAAGATGTCCTTTTTAAAACTTAGGGTGCCTTTGGAGTGCAGTTCTGAGCAATGGGAGGCAGGACTGTCTCAGCTAGTGCTCAGCTCTGACTCTTTTTCTTTGATCTGTGGTTTCAAAGGTAGCAAGCAAAGGGGCAAAGTAGCCCTAGAGAGCGCTGCACCCTGTTATATGTCACAAGAGTTTACTGTGGTGTGTTGCTGGCGGTGCTCAGATCAGCAAGCTTCAGTCTTGCTCACCCACCTTGAGTTGTATCCTCTTGGACCTGATTTAGTTGTTATTTCCTGTAGGTAAGGAATGGGTCAGACCAAGGTCCATCAAGCCCAGTATCCTGTTTCCAACAGTGGCCAACTCCCCAGGGATTTTGTCTCCTATTCTGTACCCACTCCCATCTCATCTAGCACAGCTGTGACAGGGACAATCCCCAGTCAAGGTCCATGAACCAAGGTGCCATTCAAAATCCTGTAGTAAATGATCTTAAATCCAGCCACTAGGTGTTACCATTGTGTCGTGACAGTGGGTGTCTTCCTGTCCCCCTTTCTGCAAGAACTGCTTCAGCAGACTTGCAGATCTCAGCCTGGGGAATGAACTCAAGTGGCACTGCATAGCTTCACCTGGCTGGTCATGGTTGTTAATTTTGGTTGTTATGCTGAGTCAAACCAAGCATCCTATCTTCAGTGGCCAATCCAGCTGACAAGTACCTGGAAAATCCCAAAAAGCAGATCAGTTTCTCAAAGCTTATTTCCAGGGATAAGCAATGGCTTTACCAAGCCTACCTGGCTAAAAGGTTTTGCAGGCTTTTCCTCCAGGAACTTGTCCAAACTTCTTTTGAATCCTGCTATATTAGTTGCCTTGAACACATCCTCCCGTCACAGATTCCACAGTGTATTTAAGCGCTACATGAAAAAATATTTTGTATTTTATTTTTACTTCCTCTTACTCCACAACTGGAGCCTGTTTCAGCAGACCATTAAGGTGTTTCCCCTGTCCAGAGCTTATAAATAATGATGTGATATAAAGAGAACCAGACAGAAGAGCATATGCAAAAAAAACTTCATAGGCAAGGATGTAAAAAAGAAGAGTATTTAATTTGAAACAGCATGATCTAGTGATACAGACAAGATGACATTTCTTTTCAGAAATAAGGGACTTTACATATTCAGTCTGTGAGGTTACCGTCTAGGTGGTGTCTCGTAGAGATACCTGTATTTTGATTTAGATAGTTTTATTTGGTTTTTATTAAAAGCCAATGACAGCACAGTGTTCCATAGGCACCGGCTCTGTGGGTGCTTCAGCGCCCCCAGTACTGAGCATGGCCATCAGCATATCCAGGGAAAGGTCATTTGTGTCAAGTGTTGCACCCCAGTCACGTTGAAAAAATTCTCCAGTTAGGGATGTGTATACCATTTGGTAGGGCTCCTTAAAGAATGTTGTTTGTGTTAAATCAATTTAATTTGCATTAACGTACGAGGTAACGCAGGGTAAGTCAATTAGTGCATGTTAAAAGTATTTGTATTAAAGCAAATTTGTGAAATGAACCAACAAAAAAAAAGCTGAAATCGGGAAAAAGGTCCAAGTGAACTGAAAATGTTTGCCCAGTGCACATCCCTAGATCTTATGCAGTGCTCAACAACACCAGTATATAGGGTTTAGATGAAATATCTTAAATTACCAATAAAAAGTACTAAAAAGACAGTAGCACCAATCGAGAGCCTTTCTTTATGTCTCAGTTTCCCTTTCCCAAGCTCCCTTTACCTTTTTGACATAACCATTAAAATGAATATTTTTTTTGGTGGGGGGAGATGAAGGGTCTGACCATGGAACTCAAAGATTAAGCTATGACATCTCCAGGCACAGTATGCTTGTTTTGCATATTTCAGGAGCAATAACTTCCACACACAGGCTCTCTTATTTATTTAACTGGTTTTTTTATACTGCTTTACATTGTAACTTAAGCTTGGTAGTGTACATTAAACAGGGACATTGATAACTTGTATTCTTCTGAGACAATGGAGGGTTAAGTGACTTGCCCAAGGCCACAAGGAGTGCTAGTGGGAATTAAACCCTGGATTCTTAGTTCTAAAGCCAGATGCATTAACCATTAGGCTATACCTCCATTTAACTTTTACAGGTAGACTTTTCTCCCCCTCCCTCCTTAAGACAGTTTTTCTCCAGACCTTTTGTCCCCAAAACTCTGACAAAAAAATTATGAGGAAAAAAACCCTCAAGCACCCCCAATTAAATTATAACGGCAAATCATTTTTATCTGTACTCCAAAAATTTTAGCTGGTGTCTGCTCAGTAACAATAATTTGTTGCCGTTCATGATCTGATTTTATGAATGAGATCAATTCAAGCTGCTGTTAGTGTTATGTGGTATTGTATGTACTTATTGATCTCTTGTATGCCTTGTGTTACAATGATTGTGTGTGCTTTTTGGAACCTGCAGAGGATATCGGATTGATGGAATACAAACATATATATTAAACTATTCAACTGGTCTGGTTTTCCTGATATCCATTTCTTAGAGACCACAGGCCCAATATTTAAAAAAGCTGAGCTCCTAAATTTAGGTTCCCAAGTTAGGCCCCTAAATTTGCACCCTATTTTCAGCCATACTTAGGAGCCTAGGTCTTAAGCTGAAAATTCATTTTGATTTAGGAGCTTAAAATGTATGCTCCTAAATTAATTCATTTGCCTTGACTTACAAGCCTAATTTAGATGCTTAGTGCTGAAAATCAGTACTATGCTCCTAATCTCTTTTCCCTGGTTTAAATTCTCCCCAGTTGCTGCCCACTTTGTATGCTCCTAAATTTAGGAGTTTATTGAAATTTTAAGAAAATATTTAGGCACTTAGTCCTGGCAAATTTTCAAAGAGGCCAATTTAGAAGCATACAGTAATTCTCAAAGTTAGCAGTATAAATCCTTTGAATACTGGGCCCCACAAGCCTGCAAATATATATCTTGCATAGCAGTTGTGGCAAGCCCCAAAATAACCAAGAGCACTGGAGGCCAGAGTTGAGAATCACAGTCTTTTTTTGGCAGATCAAAATCTGTTCTCTGGAGTTGGCTCTCAGGAGCCTCAGGTAAAGCACCACTGACAGCTCGATAAGTAAGGAATGAGTTTCAGAGCCACGTTCAAAATATTAGCTTGCGTAATCCTTCCAATGTGATTTGTGCATCTGGGAGCACTGGCTTCTGTGCTAGAAAACACTGGCCGTTCAGTTGGCTCAAGGACGCCTGTGGTAACTTTATCTCAACCGTCTGTGTATTCTTGCTGGAAAAGTCCTGCCAGGCAAACAAAGAACTGTGACTAGCCAAACAGAGAGGAAGCAGAAGACAGAGGACACCAGATACCGTCCGTCGGTACAATCATATCATGGAAAAGAATTCCTAAAGTTGCTCTGGAACTTCCTCTTGAGAGAAGAAGCAATTAACCCTTGTACCTGTGGCTGCCCACGAGTTGCTGTGGCAGATGTAGCTTGGAAGCCTTGTTGCTGGGATTACCATGAACCTTAGAACTGCCGTGTGAAAAGAAGGAATGCACCACATGAATGGCCTTGAATCGCCTCCATTCGACAGGGATACTCCACCAGACCCGATACATACCTCTGTGCTCGGAGGCAAGACCATGCAACGCCTTTGGCTCTGCTCATTGCTTGAGGAGGGCCTCTAAACAGTGCAGGATATTCCTGAGGCCCGCTCATGAGCACAGAAATGTGCTCAGCAGTGGAAAGAAATTAGTTTTTGGTAGATGGACAGGAAATGAAGAAGCAGTTTAAAATACAGGGGCCTTTCTACTAAAATGCAGCAAGTTTTGCAGTTACCCCATGTTTTGAGCAAGAATGAACACATGCAGTAACTATCAGCAAGTCCCCTACAGTTACTGCACACCTGTTAAGATAATTTACAGTTAACACGGGTACACTTAACACCTCTTTTAGAGGTGTGTTAAATGCACCCGTACTAACTGCAAAATTGACAGCTTGCTGTACTTACTGCGAGCTAACAGCAATGTGCAGTCCACACCCACTCTGTGCCTGTAACCCTACCAGTCTCTGGCCCATCGTCCGCTAAGCAGTTAGTGTGGGGTGTCATCACATTGGTTTATTTTAACACACGAGAGATTGTTGTTACCACATGCTAAAAAGCGCTTTAATGGCTTAGCATGCTTTAGTATAAGACCCCTTAACATACTCCAGAATGCACTAAATAAAACATACTCCTAGGTAGGGCATTGCCACCCAAGCATACAAAGGAGCATGTTTCCCGGTAGCGTGTATTGGGGCCTGAACGATAGTGTGGACATACGCGCTAACGTTTGGTAAGATGTGCGTCTGTCCTGTCTACAACTCACCCAGTCTCCGCCCTGTTATACACTAGCATGGGAGTTTTAGCACTGGGCCCCATGGTAACTACTATTGTGGGGTGCTAACTGCGCACGAAATCCCATGCTGACAGATAGTGCCCATTATTAAACATAGCTTGCTGCCTGGCACTGTCCCAGGCCCAAGAGGAGCCAATACTGGCAGCGCCACAGACTCTGTCCTGAGTGGAGCTTCCCAGGCTGCTTGGAGCCAGATCCTCGCTCAGACCAGCCCGGTGTCGTCAGGCTATAGTGAGGAAGAGGGGAGGCACAGGAGTGAAGGGAAGAGACAGAAAGGACGGAAACAAGACAGGAAGAAAAGACTGGGGGAGGGAGGGAGAAAGTGACGGAGACTGGTGGGCACTGGCTGAAGAGGGAGAAAGAGAGAATAGAAGAGACAAGAAGAGGAAGGGAAATAAAACGGGCTAGTGGGGATAAGCTTGGAGCTGGGAAGAGTGGTAGAGATGAACTGGGCATCTATACATTTTTTGAGGTTATTAAGGGGTGCACACAACCAAAGGGTTGGGAACGTCTGCACTAGACCTTTTCCTCTGTGTGCCTACAGGTGCTCCCAGGTGTCTTTAGAAACCAAATGGAATAAATTGATAGGCCAACCCAAGACTCCTCAAGAGATGAGAGCTGGGAAGACTGAGTGTCTAATGCCTTCCAGTAGTAGAAGGGTGGATGAAGAGTGCAAGTGTAAAGACTACTTGGATGTTGCTGTTAGGAACAGCAGCCCATCCATTGTCCCTACTTGTTACTACAAGAGGTACGATTGTGGGAGGTTCTTGCTGCCAGTCATTTTAGTCCTGGAGGGAACCCTCCTGGGAGAGGCAAATTCCACTGACTATAAGAATCTCAACCAAAGGCAGTTTCCTGTCCCTGGACCCCCAAGCCAATGCACCTTGCACTGCTTAATAGTTGCCCTGTTAGAGCAGGTGACTCTGGCACTCCTGCCAGACCCAATCATCCTGCAGTGGAAAAAGACTGTACCAGTCACCGTGACCAGAACAGAAGGAAAAATAAAGAGGCTTGGAGCTCCTGCAACGAGCAGAGCTCAGCCTGAAGTCTGAAGTTCCTGAAAACTGCCTGCACCAGTCCATCCAGACTTCACTGGCCAAAGGCCTGAGAGAAGCAGTTTAACCAAAGAAAAGGCATCACCAGCTACATCCATAAGAACATAAGATATGCCATACTGGGTCAGACCAAGGTCCATCAAGCCCAGTATCCTGTTTCCAACAGTGGCCAATCCAGGTCACAAGTACCTAGCAGTTTCCCAAAAAGATACATAGGTTCCATAATGCTTGTATTGGGGCAAGCAGTGGATTATCTGGGTCCTCTTTAATAATGGTTTATGGACCTTTCTTCCAGGAACTTGTCCAAACCTTTTTTAAACCCAGCTATACTAACAGCTTTTACGACATCCTCTGGAACGAATTCCAGAATTTGATTACACATTGAGTGAAAAAATATTTTCTCTTAATAGTCTTAAATAGGTTACCCTGTAGCTTCATTGCATGCCCCCCTAGTCTTTCTATATTTTGATGGTGTAAACAATCGATCTATGTTTAACCATTCCACTCCATTCATTAATTTATAGACCTCTATCATATCTCGCCTGAGCTGTCTCTTTTCAAGGTTGAAGAGCCCTAACCTTTTCAGCCTCTCTTCATAGGGGTATCCTTCCATCACCTTTACCATTTTGGTGGCTCTTCTCTGTACCTTTTCTAATAAAGTTATATCCTTTTTAAGATATGGCGACCAAAATTGCACACAATATTCAAAGTGCTGTCGCACCATGGAACGATACAGAGGCATTATAATATCCTTTGTTTTATTCTCCATTCCTTTCCTTACAATATCTAGCATTCTATTTGCTCTCTTGGCCGCCGCTGCACACTGGGTGGAGGGTTTTAACATGTTATCCACGATGATGCCTAAATCTTTTTCCTGGGTGGTGGTCCCTAATGTGGAACCTTGCATCGTGTAACTGTAGTTAGGTTTTTCTTTCCTAGGTGCATAACTTTGCACTTGTCCACATTAAATTTCATCTGCCATTTGGATGCCCAGTCTTCCAATTTATCAAGATCCTCTTGCAATTTTCCACAATTCTCATGCGTTTTAACAACTTTGAATAGTTTTGTGTCATCTGCAAATGTGATAACCTCACTCATTATTCCCATTTCCAGGACATTTATGAATAAGTTAGAAGCAGCAGACCCAACACAGATTCCTGGGGTACACCACTATTCACCTTTCTCCATTGGGAAAATTGGCCATTTAGCTCTACCCTCTGCTTTCTATCTTTTAAACAGTTCCTGATCCACAATAGTACACTGCCTCCTATCCCATTACTTTTTAATTTTTCCAAAGTCTCTCATGAGGGACCTTGTCAAAGACTTTCTGAAAATCCAGATACACTATATCAACTGACTCACCATTGTCTACCTATTTATTCACACCTTCAAAAAAACATAACAGATTAGTAAGACAAGACCTTCCTTGGCTAAAACCATGTTGGCTGACTCCCATTTAACCATGACTATCTACATGTTCAATAATTTTCTTCTTTATGATGGGTTTCCACCATTTTTCCCAGTACTGACGTCAGGCTGTAGTTTCCCGGATCACCCCTGGAACCCTTTTTAAAAATTGGCATTACATTGGCCATCCTCCAATCTTCAGGTATTACAGATGATTTTAATGATAGTTCAGAGATTACTAATAGTAGGTTTGCAATCTCATATTTCAGTTCTTTCAACACCCTTGGATGTATTCCATCTGGTTCAGGTGATTTGCTACTCTTCAGTTTATCAAATAATTGTAATACGTCTTCCCAGTGTATCAATATTTCTTTCAGTTCTTCCACAGCATCTCTTTTAAATAGCATTTCAGTCATGGGTAACATTCCTACATCTTCCTCAGTTAAGACCGAAGCAAAGAATTCATTCAGTCTTTCCGCTATGGCCTTGTCCCCTCTTAGTGCCCCTTTTACCCTTTTATCATCTAATGGTCCAACTGACTCACAGTTTTTTTGCTGTGAATGTATTTGTAAACGTCTTTATTATGCATTTTTGCTTCAGAATGTGTAAAGGCGTACTCTGCAGGGTCAGGGAACTGTGAGGTTCCTTTGAGCCACTGAGCTTCAAGTACTCAGGGAAAGGGGACTCAAGAAGTGATACAATCAAATAGTCAAATATTTAAGTGGTGTGTAGGAATTAGAAAACAGAACTGAGTGCCTTCTACCAGAAGGACTGGGTAACAGAGATACACCAACTCATCGTTAAAGGGGATTACTTATGAATTATGTTACAAAATAGGTAATGTTTACCCAAAAATGAATAAATGTTATATTTATCAGAGACACTAAGTTTAAGTCAATGGCTTAAGTTCTAATGAGGGGCTCTCAAGCAAATTTTCTGAGGGATCCCATTGTCGCAGTGGTGGCAGTGGGCCCCCCCCCCCGCCCCCCCCCCCTCTGTGCACAAGCTTACTTTAAAAAGTTTGCCATTTTGCTTCTGTTTTTCTTCTCTCTTCTTTTAAGTTTTGAGGGCTCGTAGCCATCACCTCCCACTTCCAGGCTGAAGTACGGCTTTTATCGTGAGGCTTAGGCCCATCAATGGGAGATAATGGCCATTAGGGTTATGCTGGGCCAGTCCTGGTTATAAACTCTCATCTAATGCTCTGCTTGTTAGAGGAGTCAGAAATATATGTCCCTATATTCAGCGAGACAAGAGCAGTATTCTCTCTGAGCTCCTGAAGCACTATAGTAATTCCACGCCAAGAGTTCGGGGTGGAACTGGATCAAAATCTATGCATATGAAGCAAGGTAGCAGGTCATTTGGAGAACCGCAATTTTTGGGGCACGTTATTGGCCTTGTGGTGCCTAGATATTCCAGGTGATGCAGCCATTGGGCATTGAAAGTGTAGTAGAAAAGTGGTGGGCATATGAAAAGACTCGGTTCACTCCAATATGATCCTCCTGATGGTGCTTCAAGAACAAGATTTAATCAGCTCCATGGCCCTCACACAACACCAGAACCAAGCAAGCAGGGATTTATGCACAAGGTCTGAAGATTAGTTAGGGAGGCGGTGTTTTTTTATTTTACATGCCATTTGGTTTCCTTGGCATTAAGATACAGTCTACTATAATTTAACCAGTCTTGTGTTAAATTCAGATTACAATTTATCCAGCAAATTGAGGTACAGTACTCTGTCATCTGCCCCACATAAGTGCATGTATTTCACATAGAGATGCGAGCAAAGCATTGTAGTTGTCATATTAGTCCACTTGGATATGTGCAAATAAAGGTCAACAAACACATTGCAGATGATATATTTTTATTGGATTAACTAAATATCAAAATAGATTTACTTACCCCAATAACTTGTTTATGTGCACATATAGATGAGAAAAATACAGAAGGGCCACAAGCAGAGGGCCAGTTATGGATCTGCAGGGTTCTAGATCCAGGATCTAACCTTGTCCTGTCTATCCTGACCACGTGTCCTCTATCTGATAGGTATGCCCAAACCAGGGAATTGTGCTTCCAATAAAATCTGTTATCCTAGTCTCTCCAGGAATATGACCTGGTTTATCGTGCATCAGTAGAGAGGAGGCATATATGTGTAGAACCAGGAATAGCAGCCAAAATAGTCAGAGAATCACTTGAAAATTGAATATGATTACATGTAAGTATTATAAATGATTAAGGAAAGGTGAAAACCATGTATTCATAGATTACAGTCTATATATGCATCAAATAGCTGCATTAACTGTATAATCACATCATGTCAAAGCCATGAAACACTCCTTTTCCACCTTTCCTTAACGATGCATAGTACTTGTGCAGAGCTCTATTCATTTGTCCAAGGGATTCTCATGATTTATAGTATCACAAGGCTCCACTAGGTCTGAAAGCAACGTGGGAGCTGTGATCCCCCTTGTTTTTCCCTGGCAATCGTGCATTCTGGTTTTATTAGTGCTGTCAGTGGAATGGGGCAGTCTGTTTGCTGATAGGACCCGGAGGCTGGAGTGCAAGGACCTTATCTTTAGAATACATTTTATGGTTAGGCAGGAATGTAATCTTGGGAGGTACAGCTACAGATTGAAGGCTCTCCTATCTAAACAGATGTCTACATAAATATACATGACATGTATATGTATGGGGTGGGTACAGAGAATGTGAAAACATATATTTAGGGTGTATATGCTATTAATGGAGGCACGTGAACAGTGGAAAGTATATCCTTTCTGCATGAAGGGTGTGTGTGCATGGGGAAATGTGTGTTAAGTTTGCAGGGTGTGCATGTTTATGTAGGAAGGGTTGGTATAACAGTTCTCATTCAACCTTCCCACATCTGAGTTTGCTGTGCACACCATCAGAAATTCAGGTCACATTTGAGAAACAAAGGAGCTGCATTAGGAGCCTCTAATGGTTAAAGCAATGGGTTTAAGAACCAGGGAAACCCAGTTTGAATCCCACCGCTGCTCCTTGTGACCTTGGGCAAGTCACTTAACCCTCCATTGCCTCAGCTACAAACTAAGGGGGTCATTCTGAACTACGAACAGCAGGGATGGATGTCCCAGTGTCCATTCTTACTATTTATGCCTAACTCAGCCCCTACTAACTTCCCTGCCAGTTGTGCGGGGAAGTTAGTCGGGGTCAGGGAATGGGTGGCCCGGGAGTGGAGAGAGGGCGGGCAGTGGGCAGTCGCGGGCCCTGGATGTACAGGGCCAATTCTAATGTCAGCTCTGTACGTCCAGGGCCAGCGAAATGGCCAGGGGAGTTATTCCACCCTGGATTTTTTTTTTCTAAATTCAGGGTGTGGAACGGGCTGGGGGGGCCAGGGGCCATTCCCCGCAGCCCGACCCTGGCCTTCGGAGGCTGAATCGGGGGTTGGGCTGCAGTTTTGGTTGGTGGCCAGCATCGCGGCTTTTAAATGGAGCCGCGGTGCCATGGCAGCATAACGCCATGGCGCCGCGGCTCCATTTAAATGCCGTGACTGAGTTAGCTGGGTGCAATCCTGCACATGCAGGACTGTTCGCGATTCTGATCCTGTGGGGCTAGACGTGCCCCACAGGATCAGAATCGCGATCCCTTTTGTGCGTCCTGTTCAGACCGGACGCACAGAGGGGATGGACGTGCGGGACAGAATCGGGCCCTCAGATTGTAGCTCTCTGAGGACAGGAAAATACTGAATGTAACTCACCTTGAATTCTGAGAAAGTTGTGAGCTAAATCTAATTACTGACTTTGTATCAAAAAAAGGTGAAATGAGGACTGCAGTAAGTGTATTGGGCAGTGCTTTTCAAACTTTTATCCTGTATGACCCCATTTAACAACAAGGAGAGAGAAGAAATACCCTTCCGCAAAAAAAACGTCACAGAGTAGCGGAAGACAAAAACCACGGCCGACACGGGAGTAGTCCAAAATCAACTTTATTGAAGACCCAAAAGTTGATTTTGGACTACTCTCGTGTAGGCCATGGTTTTTGTCCTCCGCTACTCTGTGACCCCATTTAACAACTGAAAATTCACGTGACCCCAGATGATGATGACATCAAAATAGCAAATTTCTAGCCTCCTTCTTCTCCCTCCACTCATCTAAAGCAGAAAGGCCCAGCAGCAGTCCGCAAAGGGTTCCTTACAGACCCCAGTACTCAGCAGGGGTTTCCAGGCTAACAGGAAGCTTACCCAGGAGGGGGCAACGGCCTATGAATGTTCACTGGCTCAAGGGCCACATACTGACTGGTGACTGGTGGCTGCCACTACTTGGCACAGGTCACAGTGAAAGCCCAGAGAGAAGGGGAAATCACAATGTTTCTGTGGCCCCATCCACTGATGATGTGATCTCATTTGGGGTCCTGACCTCCCAAGTTCGGGAACCACTGGTATTGGGTATCGCAGGCAAACCTTCAGCCTTGCCCCCTCCCCCTCAAGATTTTGATAATTAAACTCAGCAATTATGATCATCCTAAACCATCCCTCCCACAATGCTCCTGTAAAAATAGATATTGGACATCATGCATTTAAATATTGAATGTTGCTTTGTAGGTATGTGTCTGCCCGCTCTCCCCGCAGGTAAAAGAATGTGCTGCCGGCTCTTTGAGTTTGTCTGGATGTCAGGATCTGTTGTTTTGCACTGACTGCTGTTGTTCTCTGCTGCCCCTTAGAAGCATCTACCCCAGTCATCTGCCTAGTTATGCCTGAGGTTGGGCCGGCCTGACTGTGTGCATGAGACATTTGCAAGAGGTGTGGCCACATCTGGGATATTTATACATAGTGCATGTATATGAGCTGCCCTTGGGTAATTAGCTGAATATCTGCTAAGTTTTGTGTTTTGTGTCCTGTTGACACCAAATTTTCAGGCTCTGTCTGGAAATCCTAGGGAATCCTGACCTGGGTATTTGGGGTCCGATATTCTAAGGATTTATGCTCCTAAATTGGCCTGTTTGAAGTATTTATTAGTGCTAAGTACCTAAAGTTATACTCCGAATTTCACTAAACTCCCAGATATAGGAGCATAAAAAGCGGGTGGTGATAAGGGTAGAGAAAAATAGAAGATTAGCACTGATTTTCAGCTCTAGGCTCATAAATTATGCTTATAAACATAACTTTTAAAAGCTTACATTAATACTGAATTTTCTGCTGAAAATTTATGCGTCTAAGTTTGGCCAAAATAGGGCACACAGGAGTCTAATTTTTTTTTAAATATAGGGCCCTTAGTTTTTTTGGCTGCATATATATGCATGGAACTGTTGGTTTTAGGCTTACCTCTGGACTATCTATGAGATACCTGCAGTAATGAACTTGAAGCTCTTACCTGACGCTACTTTGCTTCTTGAGTGTCTGGCCCTTCCTAACTTTCTTTTTCTCTCTCACTCTCTCTCTTCCTCTGTCTGTCTTTCATCCCGCTTTTTTTTTTCTTTCTGCAGTACAAAATGTAATTTTCATTGAAAGAATCATTAAGCAGTCGTTACTTTTGAGGTCGTCCATCTCGACTTGTTTAGTGAATTGGCTGGAAACATCTGCAGATAAGTCACTGGGGAGCAGATGTTGGCGGCAATCTGGGGATCAGTCGGAACAGATTTGGAGAGTGTGACATACAGTTTATCCCATCAAATATGCAGCCCGTCAATCGTTCTCATACTTTTGCGAAAGGAAAGAAGGACCTAGCACAGTGCCACAGGTCCGTTTTGCATCGAAGTTGCTCATTCAGGCAAGTGTGCAGAAAGAGTTCCGGTGCTCTGCAGGACCCGCTCACACCACGCTGGGCCCAAGGTGCCCTAAGCCAGTACCGGAAAGGAGGAACACTGCCCAGCCCAACAGGAAGCTTACCTCTTACAGGCAGCTATGAAGCTGACTGTAGCAGATATTCAACAGAAGGTCATCCAGACAAGGGTAATGACCGTGATATCCAGATAGTGCTGCTGAATATCTCCACCTACCGTCCCAACACTATCTGGTTAGTGCAAGGGCAGTACTTGGGCAGAGCAAGAGCGGGTCACACTTTCCTTGTCAACATAACATTCAGCTGGCACCTATCTGGACAGCTTGGACTGCATAACAAGGAGGCCTAAGTTGCTACTGCCCGTTGAATATTTGGCTAGTGCTGTTCAATCCGAATACTCAGTGGCAGCTGCTTTTGAGAAGCTGCTGCAGAATCGCCCATCGATAGTTATGTGCCGTGGCTGATCTCCCTTGCATTTGAATGCTGGCCTTTTTGAATATCGACTCTAAATTTCCAGTTGTATTATTCAGCTTTCTTGCTATTTCCCAAGCCTTTTTATGGCTAGGTGCATTGACATTAGAGGCACAGAATATATGATGCGCACAGATAGGTCTGCACTTTGTCTGTCATCTCAGAATTATTCAGTCAGTTGCAGCATAAGTGCCTCTGTTTCTGATATTCTTATTGACATGATGTTCCAAGGAAATTAAGTGGAATGCCTCAGAGGAATATCATACTCCCAGTGAGAGTTTATGCAGAAACAGAACTAGGATTCTAGTGCCCCCCCGCAACCTATAGATTGATCCCCCTCACCTGTATGTAGCATCTCATCTCTCCTTCCCTACTCTCTACTCTCCCCCTCCCATCAGTCCAGCCCTCTCACCATCCTACCTCTGCCCAAGCCAAAAGACGCCAAAGGAAATCAGCATGTCACAGGACAGTATTTTATTTATTTACATTCTCTTATATACTGTGCTGTTCTGCATCAGTGCAGTTTACATTGAACAGACTGAAATTACATTGAACAGGGCATTATAACTTGGAGATAACTATTTTACAGGGAACATGGGCTATGGAGGGTTAAGTGGCTTGCCCAAGACCACAAGGAGCACCTGTGGGACTAGAAACCCCAGCCCTTCCGGCCCAAGGTTGCTGTCCTCTAGTGGGATTTGAACCCCCGACCTTCCAGCCTGAAGTACCTTGCCCCAACCACTAGGCCACTCCTCCACTCCTTACAGTTTTTCCCACTTTTCTCATTTTCTAGTAACTTCTTGGAACAGGGTTCTCCTCAAAAGCTGGAAAAAAAATCGACATGTTACATTTCGTTTTAAATCATCAATAAAATACTAGACTTTCTTGTTCCAAATAATAGCACAGTTACAATGAAATCTCATCACAAACGTGCTAAACTTAACCTTACAGTTTCATACAAATTGAATTAATGGCTCTGTCACACTTGAACGCATTGATTTACCTACCAACCAAACATGGGCATTCATTTCAATTTCTCATCTCATGAAAACGGCTCTATTATGTCAAGCACTGTCCCATATCTACCAGCTGTTGCTTCTGGAAAGTTCTGGCCTTCCAGTTTCTGTTTCTCAGCAGATTAAAATCACATGTGCAGAGACACAGACAAGATGGGATTGTTGTTCTATGTCTATGTGGTGATGGAACTGAGCCAAACAAGGCAGAGGAGTTACTTAAGAAGGCGACACAACAAGAGAAGGATGGAGGTTGTGTAGAAAGGAACAGCGGAGTGACTGGAAAGGAAAATCAAAGACATTGTTCAGTGCACAGAGAGATTCTTATAGTCCCCCACATTTTGCCACAGAAAAGCTATCATGGCTTCTGGGAATATCTTGAAGAAATTCCTTCCCTGCTTAAAGAAGGAAAACGTCTGATGTGTAAGCAGCGCAAGAAGGGGATGTGGGAATGAAACATCATAATGCAAAGTGCTTATTGGGAGAAAACAATGTGGTTGCAGATAAAAATATGCATGAAAAGCAACGTAGATAAACCAGTTAGTCAATTATTTATTTTCTTAATTTTATATGTATTGAGAATTTCACATTCATCCAAGCAAAAATTTCTACAGAAAAGTTAGCATTTGGATAGAAACACATAGAAGGCAAAATTATAAGCAATACCACTGCCCAAAGGAAAACAGGTCCACAATAAAAAGAGCGAAAAATTCCATTCCAAAGAAACAAAATTTAGGAAAGGCAAGGCATAGACCCACCCTTACCCAGGATATTTTACGCATATACAGAGCAGACATTAGCTAGTTAATTCCAACTAAAGAGACCTACATGTGTGTGGCAGATGAGTATCCACTGTCTTAGAAGAAATCAAGGTAGATAAGTGAGACGGCTAAAAGGAAAACTCATTTGTTAGACTGGCACTTAACATTACACTTGTAGAGAAACTTAAAAAAAAGCAAAGCTTCTGGATTGATCACTGATGGTCTCAAAATCAGAACTTGTCTATGCCTTAGATAATGCTGGGGAAGAGTCTGCTGTCTTGGTACATGTCGGCACTAATGACATAGGAAAGTGTGAGAGGGAGGTTCTGGAGGCCAAGTTTAGGCTTTTAGGTAGGAAGTTGAAATCCAGAACTTCCAGAGTAGCATTCTCCGAAATGCTTCCCGTTCCACGCACAGGACCCAAAAAGCAGGCAGAGCTCCGGAGTTTCAATGCATGGATGACACGATGGTGCAAAGAAGAAGGTTTTGGATTTGTTAGGAACTGGGCAGCATTCTGGGAAGGGAGGGACTTTTCCGAAAGGATAGGCTCCACCTTAACCAGGATGGAACCCGGCTGCTAGCATTAACCTTTAAAAAGGAGATAGAGCAGCTTTTAAACTAGATAATGGGGGAAAGCTGACAGTCGCCCAAGAGCTCATGGTTCAGAAGATGTAACCTTGAAGGATATTAGCAAAAGAGGGAAATTAGGGCATTCCAATAGAGAGGTTCCAGTAAAGATAAAAGTAACCCAGATGCCATTCAGTACAGAGCCAAAAGCTTCCAAATTACCCCTATCAACTAATAACCAGATTAATATGAATAAAATACCTCTAAAATGTCTGTATGCAAATACTAGAGGTCTAAAAAATAAGATGGGAGAGCTAGAATATATAGCACTAAATGAAAGGTTAGGTATGATTGGCATCTCAGAGACTTGGTAGGAGGACAACCAATGGGACACTGTGATACCTGGGTAAAAACTATAATCACAGTGATAGAGGGCAGAGGAGTGGCTTAGTGGTTGGGGCAAGTTACTTCAAGCCAGAAGGTCAGGGGTTCAAATCCCACTAGAGGACAGCAACCTCAGGCCAGAAGGACTAGTCCCACAGGTACTCCTCATGGATTGGGGAACCCACTTAACCCTCCATTGCCCATGTTCCTGTAAAATAGTTATCTCCAAGTTATAATGCCTTGTTCAATGTAAACCACCTTGCTATCATGAAAGGCAGTATATAAGAAATGTTAAATAAATAAATAGATCAAATTGGTGGAGGGGCTGCACTCTATGTTAGAGAGGGCATTGAGTCACATAGGATTAATTGCAGGAAATAAAATACATTGTAGAATCTCTATGGATAGAAGTTCCATGTAAAAAGCAGAAGATGATGGCAGTGGGGGTGTACTACTGACTGCCTGGCCAGAATGAACAGATGGATGATGAAATGCTGAAAGAAATCAGGGAAGCAGATATAAGTTACAACACAGTAACAATGGGTGATTTCAATTACCTTGGTATCAACTGGGTCAACATCACAGCAGGACATGCAATAGATAAAGTTTCTAGATGAAATAAATGACTGCTTCTTGGACCAACAAAAGGGGGAAGCTATTTTGGACCTAGTCCTTAGTGGAACACAGGATATGGTGCAGAAAATAAGGATTTTGGGGCCACTTTTCAATAGTGATCATAGCATGATCACATTTGATTTAATAAATGGAAGAAAGATGGCAAGGAAATCCACAATACTACCTTTTAACTTTCAAAAGTGGGACTATTATAAAATGAGGAAAATAATCAAGAAAAAGCTAAAAGGAGCATCTGCAAAGGTTAAAGATTTAAATCAAGCATGGGCATTGTTTAAAAGTACTGTCTTGAAAGCCCAGACCAGATGTACATATTTTATGCTTTAAGAAAAGTGGAAGGCCAAAAAAACTGCCAACATGGTTTAAAGGCAAAGTCAGAGAGGCTGTTATTGCCAAAAAAGCATCCTCCAGAAAATAGTAAAAGGAGCCTAATGACGAACACCGGAAACAACATAAACATTGGCAAGTTAGATGCAAGACAGGCAAAGAGAGAATTTGAAAAGGAGCCATGGAAGCAAAAATGCATAACAAAAACTTTTTCAAGTACATGTGTATCAAACAACCTGTGAGTCAGTTGGGCCATTGGATGATAGAGGGGTAAAAGGGAGGATAAGGCCATGGTGCAGAGAAGTTACCCATGCCTAAAATGGTATTTAAAGGTGATGTAGCAGAAAAATTGAAAGAAATATTGATAAACCAGGAGGATGTATTACAACTATTTGATAAACTGAAGAGTAGCAAATCACCTAGACTGGATGGTATACATCAGAGGGTGTTGAAAGAACTGAAATATGA
This sequence comes from Ichthyophis bannanicus, assembly GCA_033557465.1. Taxonomy (NCBI): domain Eukaryota; kingdom Metazoa; phylum Chordata; class Amphibia; order Gymnophiona; family Ichthyophiidae; genus Ichthyophis; species Ichthyophis bannanicus. The sequence goes on from CM066034.1 coordinate 603,167,187, forward strand.
GATTGCAGACCTACTATTAGTAATCTGTGAACTATCATTAAAATCATCTGTAGTACCTGAGGATTGGAGAGTGGCCAATGTAACTCCAATTTTTAAAAAGGGTTCCAGGAGTGATCTGGGAAATTACAGACTGATGAGTCTGATGTTAGGCCTGGGCAAAATGGTAGAAACCATTATAAATAATAAAATTACTAAACATGTAGATAGCCATGGTTTAATGGGAGAAAGCCATCATGGATTTACCCAAGGAAAATCTTGTCGTACTAATCTATAATTTAATAATAATAATCTATAATCTACTATAATTTCTCACCATACTATATGTATAATTTCTCACCATACTCCATGAATAATTACTCTGTAATTAGTTACCCCTGTTACCTCCAGGTTATCTCGTCCATGTTCAATGTAAAAACTCAATTGTCGTGTGACATTGCAGTATGTTTTTTTTTCAATTGTAAACCGCACTGATTTTAATAGCGCGGTATATAAGAGAAGTAAATAAATAAAATAAATAAATAAATAATCTGCTATATTTTTTTGAAGGTGTGAATAAACAAGTAGACAAAGGTGAGCCAGTAGATGTGGAGGCACATTCTAATATGTGCATCCAGGCCCCCATGCGCCTGATCAGAATTAGGACGCACAGAGGCAGACCCGATTCCAATTCTGCGGGGGCTAGACGTGCTCTGCAAGATCGGAATTGGGTCTGGGCCTGTATGTGCAGGCCAGGACCCAATTCCAATCAGCGTGAAGGTAAAGACCCCTGCTCAGTCAGGCTCCTGAAAGGAGCCACGGTGCCATGGCACCGCAGCTCCATTCAGGAGCTGTGATCCCCGGCCGCCGGACACTTTCTCCTTTCCCCACAGCCCGACCCCTGATCTGGCCTTCCATGGCCAGGGTCGGGCTACGGGGAACCCCCTGCACTCCCTCACCTTTCCTCCACTGCTCGACTCTGCCATCTCCCGTCCAGTCTGCTGACCCCGGATGTACAGGGCTGGCTTCAGAATCGGCCCTACACATCAGGGGTCACAGACCGCCCATAACCCGCCCTTGCTCCGCCTCCAGAATGCTCTCTCCTGCCCCCGACTAGGCCTCCCCATACAAACTCCTTGTTCATATGGGGAGGCTTCTGCCAGGGATGGAAGGGGGGTGAATAGCAGGGAGGGACATCCCAAAGGGATGGACGTCCCAAAGGGATGTCCATCCCCGCTATTTGCGTTACAGAATAGACCCCCATAGTGTATCTGGATTTTCAGAAAACCTTTGACAAGGTCCCTCATGAGAGACTCTTGGCGAAATTAAAAGGTCATGGAATTGGAGGCAGTGTAGTATTGTGGATCAGGAACTTAAAGCAGAGAGTAGGGCTAAGTGACCAGTTTTTTCAATGAAGAAAGATGAATAGTGGAGTACCCCAGGGATCTGTGTTGGGCCTGCTGCTTTTTAAGATATGTATAAATGACCTGGAAATAGGATAATGAGTGAGCTGATCAAATTTGCAGATGACACAAAATTATTCAAAGTTAGAAATGCAAGAGGATTGTGATGAAGGAATCAATATAATGGCGCCCTAACCTCAGGCGCTGTTGAGAGCTCATGGCGGCCACTTCCTCCTGTTCTGCTAGCCCTCTCCCCAGCGTCGATATGCCGGGTAAGAGGAAGGGGAAACTGAAGCAGTGCCTGACACTGTTGGCAAGCCTGTGAAGACAGTTGGATGACTGTCTGGGCTTCTCGCTTCTAAATCTGGCGGGGGCTTTGACTGGTTCTGGATTGGAGCACCGAAGGTGCCTCATTAAGCCCCGAGGAGAGAGCAGCCTCCCCGCGTCCCGGAAGTGAGTTCTTTAGTGATGTTGCCGCGGCTGAGCAGAGTGCAGAAGAGTGTCCTGGTGGCTGTGAGCCATCGGAGTAGCCACCATTGATGCCCTCGCCATTAGATCTTGCTGCGATGGAAGCTTCTGCTATAAACGCAAGGTTGGAGGTGAAGCCTGCTTGTTTGTCTATGGAGATGCTTTGGGAAGCCCTGAAATGATTGGAGTTCTCAATCACAGCATCTGAAACCTCTTTGAAAACTGAAGTACAAACTGTTACATTCTAGTTCCCTGTTCAAGTTCAACGCTTGACCAAGGTGGGAGAAAGAGTGGAGGAGTTGGAGAAACAAAGTGTGGAGCAGATAGAATTGTTGCTGGCATAGTTCAAAGAGAGGGAAAGTTTTCTTAATTTCTCCAAGTGTCCATTGATTGTCTCTGTGGACATGGTGAGGAAGTACTTGAAGGAGAAGTTGAATTTTCCACCAGACAACCTCCCTCCCCTGGTTAAGGCATTTTGCATCTCGCTTCCAGGGGCTACAGAGAAGTCTTCCTTCCCGGGAAAGCGAGATCATAGCTAACTAACCTCCTTTCTTGAGTCGTCCCTGGAGATAGTCACTGAAACTACCACTTTATTGGCTACTTCTGCATTTGAATCAGATAGAGACTCTCTCTTAAAATGATATTTTCATAATATGCACGGCAGCTTTCTGGGTTCTGTTATACATACGTTTCCTGATCTCTCATGGCCCACCCAAGCCCATAGGAGGGCCTTTTTAGCCCTATGATTTGAGGGTTGGGGCCTTTGGGACTGGGTTAACCTTAAAATTTCCTTGTAAATCCATGGTGTCCCTTGGGAGGAAAATTTTTCTATTTTTGATCCCAGTCAGTTGAGTGAATTTTTTACTGTTAGAGAAGGTACTCTGGGCATGGTAGGGGTAACGCAGAAAGTGCGTTCAGTTGCCTCTGTGGGGTTCAGGTGTCTCTGGTATATAGGAGCCTCTATAATGATGTTTTCCTTATTACTTATATATCCTACCTACCCCCTTATGGTGGTTTATCATCTAAGGGCCTGATTTTCAGTTGGGCAGGGCTAAACACTAGAGACTTGTAGCCCTGCCCGCGACCTCTTAACCCCGGATTTTCACTTCCACGGCAATGGAAGTGAAAATCCGGGGTTTTCCACACATCCGAAAAGTTGCCAAGTCTAACCAGGCAGCAGCGATTTTGGATGCTGTCCAGTTAGCCCCAGCGCATTAAAGATAGGCACGGGTTAGCACCATTCCCTGCCTCTGCTCCACCTTGGGATGCTCCCAACACGGCCCGATGCTAACTGAATAGGGGATTTAATTGGGGATTTTCAAAGGCACTAGCCATGTAAGTGTCTTTGAAAATCGTAGATTAAGGCGTTTACATGGTTAACATGGTTAATATGGGCTGCTAACCATGTAAATGCCTTTGAAAATCAGGCCCGTTTTTTTATTTTCCTGGCTTGTTACTGTTGTGATATTTTCTGATTTCTTGTTATATATCTTAGTGATATGTATTTTGAAACTGCATAAATAAAAAATGTAAAACAAAAAAAAATCCGCAAGAGGATTGTGAAAAATTGCAAGAGGTCCTTGAAAAATTGGAGAGTGGATGTCCAAATGGCAGATGAAATTTAATGTGGAGATGTGCAAAGTTATGCACATAGGAAAGAACAACCAAAACTATGGTTACACGATGCAAGGTTACACATTAGGAACCACCATCCAGGAAAAAGATTTAGGCGTCATTGTGGATAATACGTTGAAACCAGTGGTAGGATCTGGCCGGTTCCTGCTACGGGCCACGTTTGGCGAAGCAGGCTGAAAATGGCATCCAGATGCCAGCATTGCACTGGCAGGACTCCCCTCTCCTGCCTGTGGTTTGACGACATCAGGGGACTGCAGCATCGCAGGAAGCCCCTGATGCTATCAAACTTCTTGCGGGCGGGGGGATCGGGATGCTGAGCCAGCAGGGAGCCGCTGCCCTGTGCTGACCGCCAACAGCCCAAGCATGTGGCGCCGGCAATGCAAACTCGTGCCAAGGTGCCGCCCACTCGGTCCTGTCAGTGGTGGGATCGATCCGAACCTGTTCCTCTTCGGATTGGATCCCGCCACTGGTTGAAACCCTGTGCCCAGTGTGCAGCAGCAGCCGCCAAGAAAGCAAATAGAATGCTAGGAATCATAAGGAAAGGAATAGAGAATAAAACAAGCAATATTATAATGCCTCTGCGTCATTCCATGGTGTGACCGCACCTTGAATATTCTGTGCAATTCTTGTCGCCGTATCTTAAAAAGGATATAGTTCAATTAGAAAAGGTACAAAGAAGAGTAACAAAAATGGTAAAGGGAATGGAGGAGAGGCTTAAAAGGTTAGGGCTCTTCAACTTGGAAAAGAGAGCTGAGGGGAGATATGATAGAGGTCTATAAATTAATGAATGGAGTGGAACGGGTAAACGTAGATAGGTAGATCAAAAAGTAGAAAGACTAGGGGACATGCAATGAAGCTATCATGTAACCTATTTAAGACTAATAAGAGAAAATATTTTTTTACTCAACACATAATCAAACTCTGGAATTCATTATTGGAGGATGTAGTAAAAGTGTAGCTGGGTTTTAAAAAAGGTTTGGACAAGTTTCTGGAGGAAAGGTCCATAAACCAATATTAAAGAGGACCCGGGAAATCCACTGTTTGGCCCAAGACAAGCATTATGGAACCTGTGTGCCTCTTTGGGAACCTGCCAGGTTCTTGTGACCTGGTTTGGCCACTGTTGGAAACAGGATACTGGTCTTGATCCAGTAAGGCATTTCTTATGTTCTGAGTGTGTTCACAAACATCAGGAAAAATCCTGATCCTAGAGCCATAATAAAGCTTATCCCACTTCTTAAAGAACATTTTTAATGACTATTTCTTATCCGAACTTAAGGCAACATCATCATCAGCATAGTAAAAGTCACTGTCCAAAGCTGACATTTCCAAAAGTGCAGAGACATCTAAACCCTTTTTACCACCAGTGGGTTCTAAAATATTGACTGGACTAGACTTCTTAGCTTTAGGTAGATAATACACTTTAAAAAGTGGAGGGAGATTTGTTTCTAATATATCCACATTTTCTATTAAATACTTTTTAAACCATTCCCGAGGCAAAGAGTTAGTAAATTAAAGAGTTCACTTTGCAATGACTTAGGGGCTTGTTTACAAAGCCGCGGTAGCGGTTCGCGATCGTTATCGGAGCCGCGGCCCCATTGAAATCAATGGGGCCGCGGCTCCAATAGCGATCGTGAACCGCTACCGCGGCTTTGTAAACAAGCCCCTTATTGTTCAAGACTCTATGCCTTTGATATAAGTGATATAACAAGTAATGGGTCAATGTTCAGCCGTGGCAGTCAGTGTTCTTTTTTTTTTTTTTTTAAACACCGTCCACCATAGCTAAAAATAATCCAGATATTCAGCAGCAGTAGGCAAATAGTGGCTGGTACGGAATATCTGGATAGAGTGGTCAGCGCCGGAGCTATCCAAGAGCATCAGTAGCTGTATAGTTGGTTACACGATGTTTGCTGTGATACCACCTTGATTATTATGATAAGGCGGTTTAGAAATACTGTTAAATAAATAAATAGTTATGTGGATAACTTAGCACGGCCTTTATTCTGTCCTAAGCTGTGCATATCTGGATATCACTGCTGAATATTGCCATTCAGGGCCAGTTCAAGGGTATGTGGCACCCTAAGTGAACCTTTAGCTGTGCGCCCTCCCTCCTGCCACTTGAATGCACCTCCCTCCTGTATTGTTTGCCGAGGTGTACTTAAGATTACTCACCTGTGGGGCGGAGCCTGATGTCCAGCGGGTAGGACGCTTTGCGTTGAAGCTCCCGAGAGGCCTACTCAGAATCCTGACTTAATACCTATATAAATTTACTATTTCGCTCCGAGCTGACCGGGGCACCTCGGGGGGGATGGCGGCCCATAAACCAGTGCGCTTGGACTTCGGGTCTCCTTCTTCTTCTCACGGAAAACGCTCCAAAACAGAGGTGTCCTCCCCACAGAAGATGGTTCCATTTCGTGAAAACCCCTCAATGCACCTGGAGATTTTGGAGGAAATACGCGGCGTGAAGGAATTGGTGCAGTCCAATGGAGAAGCGCTTCGAGCCATGCGAGAAGACTTTGGAGTGCTCCAGGACCGACTTGAAGGTCTTTCATTACGGCAGGACAATATGGCGGGGGTCCTCGACTCGCACGAGGTGCGCTTGGGCAAACTGGACAAGGCTGAGCGCCAGATACAGACTCTTCAAAAGGAGTTGGAAGATAGCAATAATCGAGCCCGTCGCAACAATGTGAGGCTCCTCAGAATGCCGGAGGGGGTGGAAACAGGAGATATAAGAGAATTCTTGCTCAAAACTCTTCCCTCCTTGCTGAAGATCAATTTTCACAGAGAACTGGAAATCGATCGAGCACACCGTGTTCCTGCCCGCATGGCGCTCAACCGCACGACCCCCCGGCCTATTATCTTTAGCTTGCTACGATATCAACAAGTGGAACAAATTTTACATGCTGCCCGAGCGAATCATCATTTGGAATTTGAAGGTCGTAAGGTCTCCTTCTTTCCTGATTTGGCAAAGCCTACCGTTGACCGTCGGAAGAAACTCCTTGCTCTTCGCCCTCGCCTCCAACAGCTACAGGCTCGCTTTGGCCTGTTGTATCCAGCGAAGCTCCGAGTGACTCTCCACAACCAGACCAGGACGTTCGAGGATCCTGATCTACTATCAACATTTTTGGACTCCAAAGAAGCAGAACAGATGCGCTAATCCCAAATCTTGGACTCTTATCTGTCGGCTCTGTCCGCCATTTTGAAGGGCCCGATGCGGCGGTCATAGCCAATGCACAGAAATAGCCTGGACTTTCTTTCTCTCTCTGTATGACTTTTGTTTTGGTCTCCTATCCCTTCATGATGTGTGCCTCGGTCGGATTCGGAGCACGCACAATCCTACAGGTTATGTGTTTTTTCAATTTCGGCCTTCTCTGGGGTTTCTCCCCGCAGACACATGGTCGCCAGTAATTTTGGGGTTTTGCTTCTCCTCTACCGTACTGCGGTTTTCTTTGTTAATGTGGGGCGCTTCACTGTATTATATTAGCTTATTTTTCCTATATCATGTGTACAGCCAGATACAGTCAGTTTGAGGGACACAGTGATATTATGTGTGCTATCCTGCTCAGAATTTTTAACTTTTCTGAATGGCCTTATGTAAAATCTTATTATTCATCGTCAAAGGCATTACTGGTCCACTCAAAGGAAAGAAAATCCTTAGCTATCTTAGCCACGAGCATGTTGACTTGGTGTTTCTTCAGGAAACGCATTTCACTCTGCTGCAACACTGAAACTCAATGCTAGGCCTCACACGGTAGCTGCCTATTCTCCCACCGTTTCCAAATGGTACGGGATAGCCATTCTGGTTAAGAAGTCTTTGCACGCTACTGTACCTGTTATTAGCGCTGACATGGAGGGTAGATGGGCCCGTGTACACCTTGAGGTTGGAGATAGTGAATTCACGTGTATTTGCACTATGCCCCGAATGTGGACAACCCTGCTTACTACGCAAGTTTTGCGCAGTTGGCCTCGGCCTCCGCCAATGCTCCATTAATACTTGGTGGCGATTTTACTCAAGTGTTCCCTCAATCTTATCTTCTCAAACAAGGTGCTCGTTGGTTGGTAGATCCAGTACCGAGCAGACCTGTGTGGTTAGATATAGTAGCGGGCCTTTGCTAACCGATTCCTCTTACCTTTCTCCCTGGTATGACTCTCCCATTAGACTCCCACTATCCACCAATGCTTTTCGACACTTTAGGTGCCTTTAATACTCTTATGCAAACTTTAGACTCCCGACTCTGGTCAATGCAACTTTAGCATAGCATTCGGTGCACTAGAGTACTCCCGCTATCGGCATTCTCTGCATAAGGTTGTTTGGAGACTTCCGATCTCTCGGTAGTTCACCGGGTGTAGCATCCAATTTTACTAAACCTTATGTAATGCTATCACTAGCGCTACCTTTATAGCGCAGAAAGTATGGGAGAGAGAATTGTATGTGACTTTGACCCCGGAGCAATGGAGCCTTATCTGGAGTAGAGGGACACGGGTTCCCGACCCGCCTTACTCACTCAGACCCTCTTCTTCCTAGCCCACCGGTGTTTTTACACTCCTCACAGATTAGACAAATGGAACACTACTCAGGGTAATGGTTGCTGGACACGTCCTGCGGCCATTGGTATATTGCTTCATGTTATGCATGAATATCCCGCACTACAGTATTACTGGCGTCGGGTCTGGGGTCGTATTTAGTCTATCTCGCACTCTCAGGAGTCCCTTTCTTGGAGGATAGTGGGACTTCGCCCAGTTGCGGGGATCCCCTCTCTCCCAAAGATGGCTTATCTCCTTTCGAACTTTATGCTTGGCATTGCTACCTCCCTAATTAAGTAATACTGGGAAATTAGTTCCCATCTGAGCCCCAATGAATGGTGGAATTATGCCTGTCTCTACAGTAAATATGAACAAATACCTCGTCTGTTCGCTTCCTCCGTTCAGACTCCTTCACATTGGTCTCAATGGATGATGCTCAATGAATATGTACATTTTGCTGAATGCTCTCATCTGACTGTTTAACTTTGTATATATCTTTGTCCCATGATCATGCTGTATTGTGGATACTTTTTTTGATCGTTTGATGTATAATCACTGTTAATTGGAAGCGCTCACATGCTGATATAAACGGGTAGAGAAGAAGCATCGGGGTGGGGGGTACTGGGTTTACTTTTCCTTATTGTACACTTGTTTTGTCTCTTTTGGTGTGTTGTTTTGTTTGTTTGTTGCAAAATGAAAATAAAAGTTAAAAAAAAAAAAAAAAAAAAGATTACTCACCTGTTGTTGCCGATGCAACCAGAAATTTGCACTCTCTCTCTGATTCACTCACTCCTTCACTTAATTACATGGATTTGAATTACTCCTTGTACTTTGTTTGTTTTGTGCCATCCCTAAAATTCTGCTGACCTAAGCAACTGCCTAGTTTGCTTAGTGCTCGTGCCAGCCCCGGCATCATCCAGTTAATTTGCTGCCCCACCCCCATTCCACCCATGGACTTCCCCAACACTATCCAGATATTCAGTCTGCAGCAGCACTATCACCATGGAAGGTAATTCTGTGAGGGGTGGCTAGATAAACTCACGCGGAAAGCAAGGTATTCAGGTCATTTACATGTGAAGTCTAGTCGAGCGCTGTTCTGAATGGAGGTGGCATGCACCTATGGCAGGTACTTTCACTGTGAGTGTGCACAGAACAGAGCATAGGCGGAACACATATTTATACACCTGCTTTATAGAGCTAATGTAAGTGAATGTGACAATATCTCTGCATGCCTGTAGCCACGTCTACTAGTATTCCATAGAGTGAAATCCGTGCAGATTTGACTTTATAGAATAGGTACCACTAACATGCGCACATGTACATGCAGATCTAGACATTGCTTATAGCAGGCCTTGACAAATTTCATGCGGATTTAGGAGCCAGGCCAAAATCTTAGGAGCCAGTGCTTGTGACCTCCTCGTCCACCCCCTCCAGTTCTCTCATGCTGTCTTATGTTCTCCAGAGACCAGCACCAGAGTTCCTACACCTTGAGTCATCTTTAGATAACAATAGTTATACGGCCAGATAGCAAGTGTCTCTGTGGGTTTGTGGTGCAACGGTGGTGTGCCTGGCCATGAGTGCGCAGGGTGTGCCTGGCCATGTGTGCGTAGGGTGTGCCTGGCCATGTGGGTGCAGGGCTGCAGTGCATATGTGTGTGTGCTGCAGAGCTGGGGAACCTCGCTGTATGGCACAAGGGTTGGTTGCCTCTGTGTGTGTGTGTGTGTGTGTGTGTGTGTGTGTGTGTATGTCATGTGTGATGTGGAGGTGAGGTATATATGTGTGTGTGTGTGGTGCCTCTGAGTGTGTCTCATGCGAAGGTGGTGTGTGTGTATATGGTGTGAGGGTGAGGTGCTTGCGATTATTTTCTCGGGGGAAGGGTGCAAACTTTGGCACATACAGATTGCAATTTCTGTCCCCATGTATTCAAACTAGATAGGCCATGTGGTCTTTTTCTGCTGTCATGTTTCTCTGTTTCTCTCCCTTTAACCTCCACCTTGCACTCTTCCCTCCGCACTCTCTGTTCCCCTTCCAGACTCTCTCCCTTTATCCCTCCCCCAGCACTCCCACCCTCTGCCCTCCATTCCCCCATCCTCCTTATTTCTTCTTAAAGGTACTGCCCCTTTACATTTTTGCTGCCTCTCTCCCGTCTTGCTTTTTTTTTTTCCTGATGGCTCCACTCCTCAACAGGAGCGATGTTTACCACATCTAAGCTCTGATCGCAGCAAAGATCACTCCTGTCCTGCCCATGGGGATCCAATCTCCCGTGAGCAGAACAGGAGGGGGTTTCCTGCTCATGATTGGAGGGGGGGGGAGCAAATCCTAGGGGCCAGGTATTAATTTCTGGTCACCATGATAAGCTCTGGCTTACAGAATTATCTCAATACTGCCTCTGAATATCCTGTTCAGTGACCATCCAGATAGCAGATACTGCCATCTGGATAAACGCTTCTGACAATTGCTCCGTAGATTCCCAACATGGTTTAGCGATCTGCCCTGCACCATTGTGCAAGAAATATGTGAAGTACAATCAGTGGGAAACTGGCCTTAAATCAATGATTTATCTTGCAATTTTCTCTTAGGGATATGCCCACTAAAAAGTGTGCCTGTAGTTCGTGGTTGGGCCGCAAAACTAGCACAGAGGCCTTTGCCACCTTCAGAGGGTATGCGCGTCCGTCCCCTGCTGTTGGCGCATCGCTAACGCATAGCACCGTAGTAACCTGGCATGCGGGTGCATGCAATGCCATCCACTGAGGTGGCTCGTTAAGTGCACCCATGCTAACAACAACAATTGCAGTTAGCAATGACATTACAGATGACATTAGCCCCAGGGCGCGAGCTGGTCAGTTCCCCTTCCTTGTGTTGTGGTTGCTCGCGGGGCTTTAGGGTATTACAAGGAAGCAGCTTGAAAACTGTTGATAGTGATGGCTTGACAGTGGCACTTTTAATTAACAGAGTGAATAAATATGACTCTGTGTACTTTTGAAATCTTGCACAATGAAGAAGTTCGGTAAGGACAATTATTCTGAAAGATTGCACAGTGGAGACTGGTTTCATATAGCGAGTCCACTCTACGGAAACAGGCAGTGTGCGCGCTGCTCATCAGTAAATTTTCTGACCGTCAATAATAACAGATTATGTTTTAGATTGTTATTAAATGTATTATCTAGACTGTGATCTACTAGCAGCATATTCACAAATGCAAAGAAATTTGATAGACCAATGTTTGATAGCCCTGTGGATATTGGTATCTTGGCTTTGGGCCTGGATTCAAATATGGCCCCTCCAAAGTGAACCACTAGTGATGGTCTTTGCGTAAGGCCTAATTTGAAGCTTTCCCTATTCAGCAACATTGGTACAGCCTTTGGACTGGAGATCTCTGCTGAGGAGGGGATTCATTCTGCCAAGAACATCAGAGCTCCAAAATGTTGCTTCTCTCAGTGGGGAACATAACTATATTGCTTAATAGGGTAGACAATAGGATGTTGTTGCCCCAATCTATTACAAATTTTTGTGATCCTCAGAATGATCGTTGCCGTCCCAGGCACATAGCCAGTAAGCACATGCAGAATCCAGAACTCAACAGGGACCTGAGAGGGCTAGGATGGATTCTTGACAATATCTATATAATTTGTACCCCATACATTCCCCCCTCTACTGTACCTGCATAGCATCTTACCAATGAATTCCATTGGTACATTCTCTCTGTTTGCCTCCACTCATGTGCTCATTGAACCTCTCTGAACTACACGCTCATCTCGTTCACTGATCATAAGACCAGTTTCTTCCCCTTCCTCCAGTCCCATTTTTCTCTGAAGTCAACAGCACAGACTGGGTGCCCATTTAAACACGCACAAACACTGCTTAGGCCACTAGCATCATATTGTTCAGTTTTACTGAGTAAAGTACTGTACATTTTGTTTGGCCCTTCTATTTCATTTTGATACTGGTGCCCTTTGTCCTTATTTTGACTGTTCTGTAGATGACCACTACTTACATTTCAATGAAGCAGAACCGTGTGCTCTGTATGAATGGACGCAGCGTCGCTTTTCCAGGGGTTAGTTTGCAAACAGTTCTGAAAGAGTCATTAGTGAGCATATGTCGTGGTGGATTGAGTTTATCTCCATATTTCCCCATGGTACGAAATATGCGACTTCCATGCTGATCTGCTCGCTGTTTCATCACTTTGCTTAAACTGTATTTATAAAATGCCTGAAGTTCTTTTTTGTTTCAGATCCCACCCTTCTACTAAGGTTACCAGAGGTCCCCAGTTTTAGAGCTCTGTCCCCAACTCCTACCTCTTTCGCAGCCTTCTGTCTCAGGTTTCAGCAATTTTATTTTTAATGTAGTGATTTGAATCCATCACTTTTTAGAATTGACATCCACCGTCTCTATATTTTGCGCAGTACAGAGGAAATGCATCACTGTTTCTATCTCTCTCTTTGTCTGCTTGGGCATGATATTGTGGCTGTCATGGGATGGATGTGGAGGGGCAAGATATTGACTCTTCTTGCTTTCTCCGAGCCTTGTCGCTCAAACCTGGACCTAAGGTGTCCCTTCCTCCCCACCCCCACCCCATACACACACTTTAGACAAATGTCCCAGATTTGCCACCACTGAAAAGGTCCCGAGGGGAACTCTGCAGGAGAAGCTGCTCTTTTGGGGTTGGGATTGAGGGAGTTGGAGAGAGCAGATGCCGTATTTAGAGAGGGGGATGAAAGGCAGAAGGTGGATACTGCATTGTTGGCGTGGTAGAGAAGGGGCAAGAACAGAAGCTATACTTGAGGAAGGGGAGGAAGACAGCAGATGCTGCACTGTTCGGGTGGGGAGGGACAAGGCAGATGCTGCACTATTGGGGTGGCAGGGAAGGAGAGAGGGCAGAAGCTGTACTTAGGTGGAGGGATAAAAGGGAGAAGGCAGATAGTATACTCAGGGTGGTGGAGAAGGGGAGAGGCCCGATGTTCTACCGTTGAGAGCAGTGGGGGGAAAGAGAAGAGACAGATGTTCTACTGTTGGGGAAGCAGGGACGGGAGAGGGCTGATGTACTATTGGGGGTGATGGAGGGAGAGAGCAGATGCTGCTCTGTTGGGGGAGGGAGAGAGGTATAATGTTGCAGTGTTGCAGAGGGAGGGGAAAGGGAAATGGTGGGGGAAGATGCTGGGCTACAAGAGTGGGGTGAGGGGGATAGAGAGAGGGGTGCTGCTGGGCATGGTGGAAGCATGTGGGAGAGGCCAAGGGGAGGTTGCCAACGAGATGAGTGAGAGGAGGGTGTTGAGCATAGAGGATACAAATATGGGGCGTGGATGAAAGGTAGAAGGGAATAAGAGATTGGGGAAGGAGTGAGGCAGGAAAAATGACAGCGTTAAGGAAGATGGGCTGGGTAGGAGATGAATGGAGATGGAGCGTTGATAGATGAGAAATAAAAAGGAGACAGAGGCAGTAAAGAGAGAAATGGAGGAAAGAGCTAAAAGGAAAAGGTCATTATGTTAAACTAAGAGACAGATGTAGGGAGGAAATGGGTGAAGACGAGGAGAGAGGAGAAACAACAAATGGTCAGCAGACATTGGAAAGAGACTTAAAAGTCAGACATGGAAAGCAGAAAAGAGCAAATGGAACCAGTGTGACTGGGAAAATAAAATGCCCAGACAACAAAGGTAGAAAATGTTTTGTTTTATTTTGAATTTATTAACTATAATATGTTTGCTTTGGGAAACATGGATTGTGGATGTTTTTGCATTTTATTCAGTACAAGATGAAATGCATTTGTGTTTTAGTTCTCCATTGTCTTTGTGGCTCCTACTTCAATTTTTGTCTTCATCTTTCTGTTTTTAATCTGTGGTCCCTTGTTCTGTATTTGTTGAGAGTCTGTATTTGCTTGTGACCGAGGTGTGGTATTCTGAGCATGTAGAGATTTGTGGCAGTCACACTTGTTCTGTTTTGCCAGGAGTAGGTGTACTGGTGTTCTAGGACCAAAGTAATATTTGTAGTGCTGGCTATTCATAGGTAAGGTTCTTGCTGTTTGAATCGGAGAAATTAATGCTACTATGGTATGGCAGGTTTGCTGCAGGGGTATTCTTTGGGGATTTTTTTCAAGTTGTGTATTATTTGATAATGTTCATGGCAGTGGAGAAATTTATGTTGATGTTACTCAGATGACATGAGAATCTGAATATTTTATATATGGTGACTTACATGGAGAAATGTCCTTGTTCTATTTTGGTTCTGTTGTTGGGGGAGGCAGGGTTTTGTGGATGAAGAGCATGTTTACATTTAACTCATAAGAGCTGCTACGCTATGTAAGACCAAAGGTTTGTGAGGGTCACGTGTGCAGTATGTCACACATGCAAGCTTTGTCTGTTAGGTGTGTCCCGATGGCAAAAAGCAATGACAACCTCTGGCGAAGCGGGATATGTGTGCAGGACCCGCCCCAGAGTTGGTTCAAGGTTTTAGTGCCCTAGGCAAACCTGAAGCCTTATGCCCCATCTCCCCCCCTCCAGGCTGTCAGAATCTATTGTTTAGCTTTGAATACCCTGCTCTTGGCACCCTGAAGCTGCTGCCCTAGGTGACAGCTTCATTTGCCTGATGGTTGGCTGTGCCCTGTATGTCTATAACTTTCTGTGCTTTGAGACCCAACATCAGCTTAGAGGGTAGAGTGAATAAGGTGGGAATCCATTCCCTCTTACCATTACTCCTCAAACTAAATCTGTATAGAGCTCTACTGCAAGTACTAATCATTAGTATAGTGCTACGAGGCCACGCAGCACTGTACATATAGATGTAAGATACAGTCCCTGCTCATCGGGGCTTACAATCTAATCAAGACAAAACACATAGGGGGTCATTCCAAACTGCGAATAGCAGGGGTGGACGTCTGGGTTGGACATCCAACCCCTGCTATTTGCAGGGGATGAATGCCAAACACCGGGCTCCCCGCATGTACATCAGCATTGTGTGGGGAGCTCTGGATGGGGGCGGAAGGGGGAGGGCTAGAGGAGGAGCGAGGGCGGGGGGAAAGCTGGACCCTGACCGCAGATGTACAGGGTCATTTGCGGTCGCAGCCCTGTATGGTCCGGCGTTGCCAACTTAGATGGGGGACTTATTCCACCTTGGAGTTGGAATAAGTCCCCCTGAAGCTGAAGGACAGCACAGCAGGCCCAGCAGATCCCAGCTTTATACAGGCCCAATCTGGGGTTAGGTGGCGGGGAAAGGGTGGATTACCTGCTTGCAGCCAATTGGGGCTCCTGCATGGTGTCCGGTGCCATGGTGACAGAACACGATGGCACCGGCTCCATGCAGGAGCCTTGGGTGGCTTGTACAGGGAACAGGCTGGACGTGCAGCGGCACAGAATCGGGACACATCCTGCATGTCTAGGCCCGTTGCACCTGACTCTGATCCCACTGGAATGTATAGCTCCCGTGAGTTCAGAATCGAGTGCCAATCCAGCCCATCCAGATTTTGGCTGTCCGGACAGGCTGGATGTGCCCCGATGGCAATCAGGCCCATAGTGAAACTGGGGACTAGGGTATGATAAGATACACATAAGTAGTAGACAAGAGAATGAGGAGCATCAGGATCCAAAAGCGGCTTCCAGGGTTTACACAGCTCTGTACGGATAAGATAGTCCCTTTTCAATGAACCTCACACTGTAGCCAAGGCTGACAAATGACAGATCAGATTAAGCATTTGGCGGAGGGAGGGATGTCTTAAGGTGGGTTACCAGATAGAGTTTAATTGAAAAGGAAACCACTTTATCTCATTGGATAAACCTGCAAGTACACTCGTAGCAAAAAACCTGTGAGAGAGTCAGTTGGTCCATTAGATGATAAAGGGGTTAAAGGAGCACTAAGAGGCGACAAGGCGATAGCGGAGAGACTGAATGAATTCTTTGCTTCGGTCTTTACTGAGGAAGATGTAGGGATGTTAGCCATGACTGAAGTGGTATCTAAAGGTGCGGAAGAATTGAAGGAAATATCGATACATCGGGAAGATGTCTTACAACTATTAGATAAACTGAAGAGTAGCAAATCACCTGGGCCGGATGGTATACATCCAAGGGTGTTGAAAGAACTGAAATATGAGATTGCAGAACTGCTATCAGTAATCTGTGAACTATCATTAAAATCATCTCTAATACCTGAAGATTGGAAGATCGCCAATGTAACACCAATTTTTAAAAAGGGTTCCAGGGGTGATCCGGGAAACTACAGACCGGTGAGCCTGACGTCAGTACCGGGAAAAATGGTAGAAACCATCATAAAGAATAAAATTACTCAGCATGTAGATAGTCACGACCTAATGGGAGACAGCCAACATGGCTTTAGACAAGGAAGATCTTGTCTTACTAATCTGTTATGTTTTTTTGAAGGAGTGAATAAACAGGTGGACAAAGGTGAGTCGGTTGATATTGTGTATCTGGACTTTCAGAAAGCCTTTGACAAGGTCCCTCATCAGAGACTTTTGGCAAAACTAAAGAGTCATGGGATAGGAGGCAATGTACTATTGTGGATCAGGAACTGGTTAAAAGATAGAAAGCAGAGGGTAGGGCTAAATGGCCAATTTTCCCAATGGAGAAAGGTGAATAGTGGTGTACCCCAGGGATCTGTGCTGGGTCCGCTGCTTTTTGACATATTCATAAATGACCTGGAAAGTGGAATAACGAGTGAGGTTATCAAATTTGCAGATGACGCAAAACTATTTAAAGTTGTTAAAACCCAAGAGGATTGTGAAAAATTGCAAGAGGATCTTGATAAATTGGAAGACTGGGCATCAAAATGGCAGATGAAATTTAATGTGGACAACTGCAAGGTTATGCACCTAGGGAAGAACAACCCAAACTATGGTTACACGATGCAAGGTTCCACATTAGGAACCACCACCCAGGAAAAAGATTTAGGCGTCATTGTGGATACCATGTTAAAACCCTTGGCCCAGTGTGCAGCGGCGGCCAAGAGAGCAAATAGAATGCTAGGTATGATAAGGAAAGGAATGGAAAATAAAACAAAAGATATTATACTGCCTCTATATCGTTCCATGGTGAGACCGCACCTTGAATATTGTGTGCAATTCTGGTCGCCTTATCTTAAAAAGGATATAGCGATTTTAGAAAAGGTACAGAGAAGAGCCACCAAAATGGTAAAGGGGATGGAAGGATACTCCTATGAAGAAAGGCTAAAAAGGTTAGGGCTCTTTAACCTGGAAAAGAGACGGCTGAGGGGAGATATGATAGAAGTCTATAAATTAATGAACGGAGTGGAACGGGTAAACGTAGATCGATTGTTTACCTTATCAGAATATAGAAAGACTAGGGGACATGCAATGAAGCTACAGGGTAAACTATTTAAGACTAATAAAAGAAAATATTTTTTCACTCAACGTGTAATCAAACTCTGGAATTTGTTACCGGAGGATGTAGTAAAGGCTGTTAGTGTAGCTGGGTTTAAAAAGGTTTGGACAAGTTCCTGGAGGAAAGGTCCATAAACCATTATTAAGAAGTGACCGAAGATATCAATGCTTGACCCAGTACAAGCATTGTGGAACTTGTGTCTCTTGGGGAAACTGCTAGGTACATATGACCTAGATTGGCCACTGTTGGAAACAGAATACTGGGCTTGATGGACCTTGGTCTGACCCAGTATGGCATATCTTATGTTCTTATGTTCTTATGCAAGAAGTTGAACCTATGTAAAGAAACAAACATATAAGAAAAGCAGGAAATTGAGTGCATAGGAGGGAACTAGGTAATTGGGAAACCGCTTGAAGTTCTCCAGCCACTGAGGCACACTCAGGTGCAAGGATGTGAGGTGTCCTAGGTGAACCTCATTCCTTGGCCCCCTGCTCCCATCCCCGCCCTCCATTGCTGCTATTGCCACTCCTCTCCGGGACCTGCAGCCCCACAGCGCTTACCAAAACCTCCAGTGCTGCGGGACTGTTTGTACTTCCGCCCCCTTCGATGTACGATGACGATTTCCTGTTTGCATTGGGACGGGAAGTTGGCATCATGCACTGGAGAGGGCAGAAGCACAGTCCCACAGCACTGGAGGTTTCTGTAAGCGCTAGGGGACTGTTTGAAGTAATTGTCACCGATGCAGGTCCCTGAGAGGGGGGCAGCAGAGCAATGGGCCGTCCTCTGACCATTGGCATTCTGGGCAACCCAACCACTTAGTTCGCCTAATGGTAGCACCATCCCTGGGTACATTTTAGCAAGACATCGCAAAAAGAATTTTGGTGAAAATCACGCAACATATTTGAAAAGACAATAATAATTTTCTAAGAGATGGAGGAGGAATATTCGTCCAAGACTGGGGGTATAGGGGAGCTTGTTCCTGAGCAGGCATCTCCAGCAGTACCCCACAATAAAACCTACCAGAATGGCACAAATTGTTTCCTACTCTTCCCTATGCTCTGAGGAAAAGTTGTTCCTTGAAAGAAGTTTCCTGCTGTGATTCCTCTAGCAAGTGCAGGCATAGGCAGGATGGGTAGAGAAGTCTTCAGGAGACATAAATTACGAGTTGAGTGATTTGTGCTGGGCCCATTGGAAGAAAATTAAAAAAGGAGAAAGAAGTTCTCTGGCTTAGCGCAACACTTTCTTCGTATCTGGCTCAACTTCAACAAAGCACCTACTTGACTCATTTCAACGTGCTAAGAATTCAAGACCTTTATATGAAAGCTTAGCAGGCCATAAATCACAATATGACGTTCACTGAAGAGTAGAAGGCTGGATTGTGCTCCTGGGAAAGCCTCTCTTCTTTCTTGCCTTTTATTCCCCTTTTGTGTTTTTCTTCCCTTTCCTTTCAGTCATAATCCTGTTAATTTTTTCTCCTTCCCGTCTTTTCTCATGTTCTTTTTTCTTTAATCTTTCAGTTTATCTTTCCATGCCCCTCAGTCTCTTTCCTCCTTTCTTCTTCCTTTGCATACCCTTTCTTCTTTCTTCATCTTTATTTCTGACTCTTGCCTTCATTATGCCAACCTTTTATTTTCTTTTTTATCTTTATCTCATTTTTTTCATCCTAATACAAAGCCGATGGATTAAAGTTCTGTTCACCGTAAGAGCAGAGCTCAAGAGAAACTGGTAGCAGAGACTATAAAAGCAATAATAGAGGTGTTACTGGCACTTTCTGGTGCCACCTATTGGTGAAATGTGGGTTTGCATTAACTGTTTCAAATCATTCATAATAGCAAAAAAAAATAAAAGCGCACACAGACACACTTTTAACATTTGCACTAATAGTTAAAACACAATAATAAGCAAGCACCTTGGTTCATTTTTAAAATTTTATTTCAGGTCTGAAGGGGCTGAAAGCTCCTCTAATTACCGCCGTCACCATTATGAATTTGCTGACGTGATACTCATGAGATTCCGAGAGGCAACAGCTGATCAGTGCACTGTTTTTTTTTAGTCACAAAACTGTGGAGGGGTGTCAGTAGGAGGAACTTTAAAAAATACTGAAACATTTTTCCTTTTCTTATTCATACCCAGGTTCCAATGATGTGGACTTTATCAATTTTTTTCCCCTGATTGTTGTATTGCTACATTGTATTCATTTCCATGATTGATTGTCTTGTACTTTTCTTTTGGTTGGTTGTTATACTGATAGAAAATCTAATTAAAAACAAAAAATACTGAAACAGTAATATCTCTACAGGAATGAAATGAAAACGAATAAGTTAGGAGGACGTTAATGATTTTGTTTGCTTTAGCTGCCTGAAGAATCGGAACTGCTGCTTTAAGGAAGCTATGTGATAATTTCCATTAAATGCAAAGTGCTTTCACATTCTCTGAAAGGTCAGAGCAGCAGGCAGATCAGGAACACGATGGCTAATTTTCCTATCAGTAATTTGGTTGAAAGTTACTTGAACAAACCTCAGATTTGAATATTTAATCCTCAAACAAATGTTCTTTCATTTTTTTTCACCCTCAGTCCTCTGGTTGCTGGTTTGGGTATTTTTATATCTTCTTGCAAAGACTTTGGTTCCAGAGGTGGTGTAGGTGAGAATTAGACAGTGAAACCTACCAGCTAGTGGCTGACAGGACTGGTGGCTTGGTGTGGGGTTGGGTTTGTCCACCATGCCAGAACGGGATGGAGCATAGTGTTGTTTCAAGTCTTGTAAATATAGCTGGAAAAGTTAGCAGGATGGTGACCCAATTGTTTGTGTGTGGGGGGGGGGGGGGGGGGTGTTAGGGCAGTTTGTGGGGAGGGAGGGAGGTTTTAGAGTTAGGGTAAGTTAGCGGTGTCATGGTGGAGCTGTGGGGCATTTTTGCAGTGGGGCATTTTAGGGGTTGAGGAGCAATTTTGTGTGGAGGTATTTTTAGGGATGGAGCAGTTTGCAATGTAGGCAGAGTTGAGAGTTTGAAAAGAACATTTCCCTTTGTATTATATTTTACTGTCTAGAAGTTTCTAGGCTACAGAAACCTCCATAAAAATGCACTGGGCTTTTTTTTCTTGCAGGGTCGGAGGCTTATCTCTGTGGGGCCCCTGGTCCAATATGGCCCATTTTTAAACTTGTGTTTTTTGACCAGTTTTCCCACATGCCAAGTTTCATCCCCTTCTGTTTAATTTTTGGAGAGTTATTTTGCTCCCAGACAGATGGACAGAGAGACATTTTTCAACACCTTTTCTATAATTCTTTCCATCTTCCTTGATTGGAAAGAATAAAAAATGATACTGCTATTATTTACCGGAGAGACAACTAAGAAAAGCTGCTGATAGTAACTATATAAATAAATTGGTTAGAGTCACAATAATCTCCTGCTTCCATACACATATGAAGTAAATCCTTGCAGATATTCATGTGTGCAATACCTACTTCATGCATTTAACTCACTCCCACCCATCACGCAGCCACAACAGAGTTTTGTAGTGGGAAGACTGACCGTTCACAAACCATAGCTGCTTGTATGACTAATCAGAAAGCTTTGTACAGAATAGTTGCTCTCTGATTGGCTTTTCGGCATCAAGCAGCTGGAGGCTAGGCACATAAAGGAAAATAAAACACATTTATGTTATTTATTTCCTAAGTGTATCCATCCTCAGGTCGTCCCCTCGAACCAGCAATATCCATTTCTCTGGTCAGTAGTATTGGGCTCCCTGACCAGCTCTGCAGAATTAATGAAGGATATTGATCTTGTCTGATTAGCTCTGCATTCAAGTCTCCTTCTCCTCTCAGATCAGTGTTTTTCTGTTCCCAGGTGTTTCCTTGCTTCCCACCACTGACTTTTCGTCCTTTTCTAGTTCCATCACCAACCTTCCTTCAGACCAGTACTTTAGAGAATTCTGTGACATAGCTACTTTCTCTTCTCTATTTGACTCCTTGCTTCTCTTTTCCTGTCTCTGTCCTGTCCCTTCTCTTCTAGGCTATTCATATTTAATTTCATAGGGCTTTTGGGGCAGACCCTGTAGCAGCAGATAAGCATGCAATAAATAAATCCAGGAGTCTTTTCAAGGATCCAAGCCAGTTTAATGTGCACATGGCTCAAGCAATAAGCAATTTCAAAATGGCTGAGCAATGGCTTCTAGTAAAACAACAACTTTTATAGCTTTCTTGTCCATTCTAAGCATAGGCAAACTTTTCATTGGTCCCAGTACCCCTCTCACCCATCTATTGGTCCCGGTACTGATATGGCTACCCAATCGGGACTCTGGTCTGGGCCCAGCACCTGGTTGCCCCCCTTCTAGTCCCAATTACAATGGTCAGTGTCTCCAACTTGTTACTTCTCTCCTCCAAGGTCGCTGAGCTTGTTAAAACATATGGGAAGCAGAGGCACTGTGACCTTGCTCTCTGCAGAGTTAATTAATTCCATAGAAGCATAGCACACCTTATCAGTACCAATTAAACTTGTTTTTCTTTATTTTCTAAGTTTCGTTTCTGCTTAGCTATGTTCAGTTAAACTGAGTTAAGTTTCAATTCTATGGTGTCATCATTCAGGGGGGTTTTCATTCCTCTGGGCCTAACTACAGGCTTCAGTTACAGGTCAAGCTGCTCAGGCCTGTCTGCTTAGTTCAATTAGCATGGATCATAGGCCGTCGCCTACCACATTCCCCCCTTTGATTATTCTCACCCGCATGTTAATAAGGTGTGAGAATCAAATCACATAATACTAGGTAAAGGTATCACTCTGTGGTATAGGGTAGTAAGTTCACATAGCTAATATCTTTGTAGCTGTCTTACGCTCTACAGTGTTATTAATAACTGAAGTTATCATTTGCAAGCAAAATGGCAAGAAACAAGGGAGCAACAGGCAGATAGTCAAAGTCCATAGTTTGGCAAGAGTGGGAAAAAGAACTAAAGGATTAGAAGGTTCGGTTGCATCTTTGTTGTGCTGTCGTAAAGCTTCTGATTTAGACAGACCAGCTGTCCATCCTTCGTAGTAGATTGTGGTCCAGTCCGAACAAAACACAAACTGTCAACAATGGGGTGGGCCAATACCCACTCACTAGTAGTATTATGTAAATCAGTCTGATTGTATAGGATAGAATAGTTCAGTTCTTGCGTCTCCCAGGGCCACTGATCTCCCATCTTAGTTCCTCCACAATAGAAACAGTCAGAAGTGTGGAGACTAGATGCTATTGCTCCAGTAAGTTCAAGAAACAAGTTCTGGTGGTGGTATGAGGAATTGCAACGGTGGCTTGCATAGCCTTGTAGAAAGTCAAGATCTAGAACAACTTTTGGATTGGAGAGTATACCAATGCAAGTATAGGAAGAATGATAAAACAAGGTCTGAGTGACCTTCGGTCCAGTTCATGTTGTACTTATACAGGCTGCCCAGGGAGATAAGGCAAAAGTCATTTCAAAGCACTCCAAGGCTGCTGCCAAAATAAAGCAATAATAATAATTCATAATGGGCATAGTCTCTGGAAAATTGGTGGAACTGTCGACTTCCACAACAGATAACAGATGTAGGGTTGATTGTAGATCCTCAAGCTTCTGCCGTACGTAGACCTACCAGCGTTTTGGCAGGAGTAGGGCTGTAGATTCCAAAGTATCACTGTCCTCTGGGATGTCTCAATTTCTTAAAATATCATAGCATAGTCTCTTAGGCTATTATTGCTTCCTTAGAGCAGTTCACTCTTTAGGAGATCAAAACAGTCTTTTCAGAGTATTTAAACACAGTCTCTTAGAAGATTCAATTTCTTAACACAACACAGTCTCTTTCTGATGATTGCAGGTTTTTTCAGATGCGAGGCTTACCTTCAGATAAACAAACAGTCTTGAAATAGTGCAGTTTCTGAGGGACCAATAAGTCTTAGGTCCGTGGTTGTTGTCGTAGGGTGAGGTGCAATGGAGTCTCAGGATGCTGTACAGTAGTCCAGTGATCAGGTTCAAGAGCAGCTGCTGGCTTCACTTGATTATGATGGGTCCAAGGTTCAAATTCTGCGACTTTTACTGCAGTTGGAGTTGTTGACAGGATGACGACATAGGGTCCCCTCCAATGCAGGGCTAACAGTATCTTTCTCCACTCTTTGATCCACACCGAGACTCCAGGCTTGAAAGGGTGCAGGGGTGCAGGCAAATTGATGAGTAATCGATTTTGTACTCAGGTATGAAGACTTCTGCAAAACAGAACTTAAAACAAATAGTTCATTTCTAATAATTTCAGATCCTATCTGTCTCATATCTCCTTTTATTTCCTATACAATAGGCAGGGGTTGCCCATACAGAATCTCAAAAAGGGAAACTCCTAAAGACTTAGCAGGGGCTAAGTATATCCTAAGAAGGGCTATGGGAAGAACCTGGGGCCACTTCAGGTAAACCTCTTGGCAAAGTTTAGACAACTGAGATTTCAGGGTTCTATTCATATATTCTACTTTTCCTAAATTCTGAGATCTATAGGCAGTATGTATCTATTAATATCAATATCTTGGGGCTATACTTAATGGACTTGCTTCCTAAGGTTATCCACCCTCATTCTTTGTACAGGGCCCCATATGCATGCAAGGTTGTAAGGGTATACTTGAAATCTGGGTACACATTTAGACAGGGCTCTTTTCCTATTGTTAGTGCTCTAGTGAGGACTATCAGTTCAGCTTTCTGTGGTGAAGTTTCTGGGGCCAGGGCTGAGGACTCAACTACCAAATCAGGGGTCACCACTGCATATCTAGCACAACAATGTCCATTGATGATGAAACTGCCTTCAGCCACAAAGAAAGTCTGTTCAGGGTTCTCCAGAGGGACATCAGTCAAATCCAGGTGGCTTGAGAATACAGTGTCCATAATTTCTAAACAGTCATGATCAGGGGATCAAGACCAACTGATAACAACATAGCAGGATTGAAAGCTTGACTGACCCTTCAGTTGTATCTGGGGTTTTCACACAACATACTCTAATATTTCAACATTCATAGATTTGTTAGCTAGTAATTTCCTTTGTGAAGGGATTTTTCTTTTAGTTTTTGCTTACTAGGAAGGCTGTAGCTGTAACAGCTTCTCAAATAAGGTCCAAGAGATTGAGTCAACACTCCCAGAACATTTCCTTGCGACTCATGAACATAGAGACTGTAAGGTTTTCTGGACATCTGGTAGACCCAGAATTGGTGACAACATCAGAGTGTTTTTTTCAAAGATCAAAAGACTGCATCCTGTTCAAGTCCCCATTCCTCTGGAGACTTTTCCATTCCTTTGATAGCTTGATACAATGTTGTTGTTTTTTTGTTTTTTTTCTCTAGCAGCGCAAAATTGGGGATCCATATACAACATACTCTGTGGCACCCAAGAAGGCTCTCACTTGCCTCCTGGTGATTGGAGTAGGAATACTGCATACAGCTGCTTTGCGTTCTGGTAAGGGTTCCAGGCGTCGAATTCCGCTGGACAACTGGAATCCTAGGTATTTAACTTGTTTGACATAATTATGCTTTGGCTCTTGAGACTTTGTATCCAGCCTCATTAAAAAGGTGCAAGAGTTCACTGGTGGCTGGTGGACATTCACTTTCTGAGTTGGTGGTTATGAGCAAGTTGTCCACATATTGAAGTAGAATTTTTTCTTTTTTTTTTTTCTTGAGTTTCTGGATAACTTGTCAAATCTTTTGCTGAGTGAGGCGAGTTCTTGAATTCTTGAGGTAATCTTGTCCAGATGAGTTGGCCCCGCCTCCTTGTAGTGGGGTCTTGGGCTAAGCGTATACAGAAAAAAGGCATCTTTTTAAGTCCAGAATGATGAAATGTATAGCTTCAGCAGAGATCAGTTCCAAGAGAATATAAGGATTTTGGTACCACTGGTTGTATAGTTTCAGCTGCATCATTCATTCTTTCTTAGATCCTGCACTGGGCGGTAATCACCTGTCCCAGGCTTCTTGACTGGCTTGAGGGTGACAATGGCAGGGGCTATGTTCTTCGCTAGGCCAGGTGGATTATCTTCTGCCCATCCTCCAGGTGGGGCTATGAGGTTGGTAAGTGTACAGCTTGTTGCTTTGGATGCAGGTGAATAGAACCGCCATTCTTCTTCTTGGGGACAGTTAACACCATCAGGCCAGCAGATTTTGAGTTTCATTTTTTTCCCCTTCAACAAAGGATATCTGTGCTTGAAGCTTTGCAAGCAGGTCTCGGCCCAAAAATGGAATAGGGCATTCAGGCATATACAGGAACTGGTACATTATTATTTTTTTTTTTTCTAGTTCACACATGTGGTTCTGCAGAAAAGGCTTTGCGAGAAAAACACAGGGGCTACTGGCTTTAGTATTCTGCTCCTGTATCCCCCATAAAAGTCCATATATTGGTCCAATGTTCCCTCTAATTTTCTGTAGGCTGTGTGCGCATAAAATATGAGCTGTGTGCAGCTTTTGAAGGAAGGTTACATTTTTGTGCGCTACATAACGACACTCGGAGTTATATACTTTTAAAATTTGACTACACGTCAGAATACAGTATGTACACCACATTAATTTTAATCAAATTAAATGAAAATAGATGATTACTAAATGAAGTGGGAAATTTCTAGTAATTACAATCATAACTTTTAAATTTTAAGACATCTGTGTTGTTTTCTATCAGAATCAGAGCCGTAATTTTTGTGCGCTCTGTTGTAAAGTATGTGCGCTCTCTCGGCGAGGTGTGTGCGCGCGCACACGCGCACAGCTTAGAGGGAACAGTGTATTGGTCCCCTATTTTTCAGACTGACTCCTGGGGACCCATGGAAACTGGAGAGTCCGGTCTGGCCTAGTCTTCATCCATGCTGTAGCCCTCTTCGGCTGCCACTCACGCTATAGCTGCTTCACTCTCGTGCTGAAACACTGTGCTTGGTTTATTGTTTTATGACTTTGCAATCAAGTACTCCCTCGGGAGTTAAGATACGGGCATTCACTTCTCTAATGTCCTTCTTTTTCTATAATGGGCGCACTCACACCCAGTTTTCACATCCGCTGCTCCTTCGATTAGGAAAACTTCCACATCATCCAACTAAAATATCTGTTCTCTTTTTCCCATCTTACAATTTTTACATTCTCTGTCCTTCTTCAACAATCCACATACTTTCTGATAAACTTTCATTTAACCATTATGCCCGCAAATTCATCCAGTTCTCTGCAATTTCCATTCATTAGTTCAATCAAGTCCTAAAACTTCTCAGTGTATAATGCAGTTTTTTTCAGTTCTAAACAAGTCTGGTCAGCTGACTTTCACTTCTAGTCCGGAGGGGGTGGACATTCCCCTGTTGCAGAGGTGGCTAGCAAACTACAGTCAAACCTTGGTTTTCATGATTAATCCGTTCGAAAGAGTCTGACTAAAACCGAAACGTATGAACACTGAAGCAATATTTACCATAAGAAATAATGTAAATCCAATTAATCCGTTCCAGACACCAAAAAATATACACAAAAAATACATTTTATAGAGAATAACTATATTTTTACATACAGAAAACAATGAGAAATAAATATAAATGACTAATGAAATGGATAAATGAACATTTAACATCACTGAAAGCAAGCTAAGTACAGTACTGTACGGTATGTTAACATCTGGCCTTAGCCACCCCTGACAAGCTGCTGTGCCCAGCTCTCTTCGGAATCACATTGGATTCAGCCCATTAAAATACCTTTACATTATCTGCTCAATGCTTCAGAATGGCAGAAAATCTTAATGATATAGCTTCAGATGTACCCTGCAAGAGAAAGAACTGCCTCCCACATTCATGCAACATCTCCTGCTTACGTTGACAGCTTTTCTTCCCTGCTACCTCCGAACCTGAGGGAGTGCTCCAGAGAATGGGCAGGCGGTGGACGAGATCGGGGCCTTCCTCTCTGCGCAATCCTTGCCTCTCTAACTCTGACCAGGCTCGAGAAAGTGTTTCATTTACGTGCTCAGCTGGCTTTCGCTTCTCATCATGCTGGCGATCGGTGAGTCCGGGGGGCAGTGCTGCCGGGACCGGGGGGCAGTGCTGCCGGGACCGGGTGGGCGTTCTGGCAGTGTATACAGACCGGTGTGCAGCGCGAGGGTGTATGTATTACAGTACTGTACTTTACGAAAACCGAGGCGATGTACGAGAAACCGGGACAAAATCTCAGTCAAAAAAGACGTTGAAAACCGAAGCGATGTATGAAAACCGGGACAAAATCTCAGTCAAAAAAGACGTTGAAAACCGAAGCGTATGAAAACCGGGGCAAATGAAAACCGAGGTTTGACTGTACTTGGGAATCTGTAGTCCCCCCCCCTCTCCTGGATTCTGTTTCTCCTAGCAATGCTCTATCCCGGAGGTTGATTTTTTTTTTTTTTTTAAGGATCCACTTCTCTGCTGTGGGCACATTAGTTCACGCCCACTGGGGGGGGGGTTTGACATCATCGGTGGACTGGGCTCCATCCCCCCCTTAAGCACTCTGAACTGAACTACTTACAGAGAGAGAGAGAGAGACGAGACAGGATATCTAGAAATTCTGGGGCAAAATCCTGATTGGGACAGAGACATTTCATAATCTTCAGTAAATCCCTTACTGAAATTCTTGATCATACTTGAAAAGACACTTATTATTTCTGTAAACATAGGGCAGGCAGGAAACACTTAGATTGAGCACATACATCCATTATGCTTCTTATAGAGAGAACTATAGCTATCTGTCAGCATGTCTCTGCAAAAGAAATTATTTTTTTAGTTCAGGAAGCAAATATTTAAAAGACATTCCGGATATTTTTCATAAAATACAGTACACCTTTCCCTTTTTTTTTTTTAAATACAGAAAAGCTAACTGATTTGTTCATTAGTAACCAGCACAGAGGGGAAGCATGCATTCAAATGACTTATACTCATTCATAAAAAGATAAACTTTGTTTTTAAAACTTTTGGTTAAACAGAGCTAGTGAAACCAGAGAAAAAACGAATTATAAATTCATCACGCTTCGATTAA
This sequence comes from Ichthyophis bannanicus, assembly GCA_033557465.1. Taxonomy (NCBI): domain Eukaryota; kingdom Metazoa; phylum Chordata; class Amphibia; order Gymnophiona; family Ichthyophiidae; genus Ichthyophis; species Ichthyophis bannanicus. The sequence continues at coordinate 603,195,512 of CM066034.1, forward strand.
ATGAAGAGACTTTTCAAATCGGCAGTCCCTTTTCATTCCTAGGAGAAATCTCCTGCAGTCTCCAGCTGTCTCTCCAGAACCTTTTTTTTTTTTTTTAAGGATATGTGGAAGCCACACCCCTCTGCTCGCGGGGAAAACAATTGAACTGTGCTCATAAAAAGAGACTTCTCATTCACATGGACAGAGATGCCAGAAAAAAACAATTTAAATCAATGTTAAGTCGTGATCTAATTACTTTGTAGATCAAAGGAAAAACAAAAACAGTTCTTTATCATTTCCTATTTAAACTGTTTCAGTGCTTACTGAAAATTTGAACATACAGCCGACAGAAATTCCTCTCACTTGGTCCGCAACCCATAAGGGATTAATACAAACTTAATCCTTTTCAGGCTAAACCCAAAAACTATCGGGACCCACAATCCTGACTAAACATTCTTATTAAATGATAAATAAATGATATATATTACATAACCACAGCAGAAGGAACAAAAACATATTAAATAAAACAGGTACAATTTGCCTGAAATAAGCACAAACTACCAGCATTGAGGTTTAAGCCTGCACAAGATTAGAAAGACGACACTAGACATTCTTTCCTTCAGACACGCCCCCTGTCAGTTTTTCACACTGCAGTAGAAAAACTAACTGGGTCAGACCAGCTTTTTGATTTCTAAAAATGACTGTAGGTGTTTTGGGTCTTCATTCTGCTCTATTAATACAATTTCTTAATCAGTGAACTGTCACAAATTACTCAACAGAATAATCTCACATATATAACAAAAGGGAAACTCGCAGTTTCAACAGATAGCAAAAATCAAATACACAGGACGGACAATACACCAAACGCTTCATCCGTTTCGCGACCTAGACGCAGTCACCCGACTAGGAACTGCGCTAGTCCAGAGTCCACTCTGCTTGGTCCGTGCTGCCAGACCTCTCATTCATACTTCATTCACACAATCATGCTAGCAACGTATCTTAGAATGCATTCCTTTCTATCTATTCTGACTAGTCTTTTTCCCAATTACAAAAAGGATGAGGGTTTCACCCGGCGAATTCCCATGCGGGGTTACTCGGCCCTTCCTTGAGAGCTCTCTTACCAATTCCCAATATCTCGAGATTACAAATTCCAAGTTCCACTGGCAGTACTGCTCTTTCTATTTCTGTCTAGACATACCAAGAACCCAGTCCTGTCTGCTCTGACCAGGCTGAATCATGATTCTCTATAACAACTGTACCTAGCGAATACTCATGCAAGGATTTTCAAACAAAGACTTAAGTCTTACCAAAGTTTGCAAACTGCAGTTCTAACTCATCTGTCTAGACAGGTTTTCAAAACTATACTTACCAGATCTGGTTCCCAAGCTTCTGAGTTGGATCCTGGACTCCCCCGGGTCGGAAGTGTTAGCCAGCTGGACTCAGTGCCTGCCGAGGCCAGGCAGAACTCCCTCCGATACAAGAGGATCGGTGGGCCCAGGGAGATTCCCCTGCGTCGGATTGGCATGGTTCCAACTGGACCAAACCTCAAGGCGAATTACGTGGATTTATTCACTTGAACACTATCCACCACTCGCACTTCCCGGCCAATACACCAAGAATGTAGCAGCAGATAAGCATGCAATAAATAAATCCAGGAGTCTTTTCAAGGATCCAAGCCAGTTTAATGTGCACATGGCTCAAGCAATAAGCAATTTCAAAATGGCTGAGCAATGGCTTCTAGTAAAACAACAACTTTTATAGCTTTCTTGTCCATTCTAAGCATAGGCAAACTTTTCATTGGTCCCAGTACCCCTCTCACCCATCTATTGGTCCCGGTACTGATATGGCTACCCAATCGGGACTCTGGTCTGGGCCCAGCACCTGGTTGCCCCCCTTCTAGTCCCAATTACAATGGTCAGTGTCTCCAACTTGTTACTTCTCTCCTCCAAGGTCGCTGAGCTTGTTAAAACATATGGGAAGCAGAGGCACTGTGACCTTGCTCTCTGCAGAGTTAATTAATTCCATAGAAGCATAGCACACCTTATCAGTACCAATTAAACTTGTTTTTCTTTATTTTCTAAGTTTCGTTTCTGCTTAGCTATGTTCAGTTAAACTGAGTTAAGTTTCAATTCTATGGTGTCATCATTCAGGGGGGTTTTCATTCCTCTGGGCCTAACTACAGGCTTCAGTTACAGGTCAAGCTGCTCAGGCCTGTCTGCTTAGTTCAATTAGCATGGATCATAGGCCGTCGCCTACCACACCCTGCATTCTTCTGGTAGTCTTCTTCTGGATTGCTTCTATTTGGTCTAGAGCAGCGATGGCGAACCTATGGCACGCGTGCCAGCTGTGGCACGCGAAGGCCTTGCAGCTGGCACGCGTGAAGGTCCGCAAAAAAAGAAAAAGCGGGCTCTGGCTGATGCCGCGGACGCGGCAGCATGCAGTGTCCCGCGGGGCCCCCTCCGCCCGCTAAGCCCCTCTGCAAGGGCTTTCAGATTCGCGAGGGAGACAGCGTCTCCCTCGCGTCTCTGTTAAGCCCGCAGGGGTTAATGGGAAATTTCCCATCAGCCCCTTTAGACGCGAGGGACTGATGGGAAATTTCCCATTAGCCCCTGCGGGCTTAACAGAGACGCGAGGGAGACGCTGTCTACCACGCGAAACTGTAATCCCTTGCAGAGGGGGTTAGCGGGCGGGTGGGGCCCCCCGGGACACAGCCTGCTGCCGCGTCCGCGGCAGCAGCCAGAGCCCGCTTTTTCTGTTTTTAAATTTGCCGGGGGGGGGGGTTTAGGACTGCTAATGGGCAGGGGGGGGGTTTGGACTGCTAATGGGCTGGGGGGGGTTAGGAATGCTAATGGGATAGGAGGGGGGGGGGTTTGGACAGCTAAAGGGCTAGGGGGGGGTAGGACGTCGAATGGGCGGTGGGCTGATGGGGGCTGTCTGGAAATGGGGTGATGGGGGGTTAGGACTGCTAATGGGCTGGGGGGGGTTTGGACTGCTAATGGGCTGGGGGGGGGTTGGACTGCTAATGGGCTCGGAGGGGGGCGTGAGGACTGCAAAGGGGCTGGGGGGAGGTTAGGACGGCGAATGGGCTAGGAGGGGGTTAGGACTGCTAATGGGCTGTGGGCTGATGGGGGCTGTCTGGAAATGGGGTGATGGGGGCTTAGGACTGGTAATGGGCTATGGGGGGGGTTAGGACTGCTAATGGGCTAGAGAGGGGGGGGTTAGGACTGCTAATGGGCTAGGGGGGGTTAGGACTGCTAATGGGCTGGGGGGGTTAGGACTGCTAATGGGCTGGGGGGGGGTTAGGACTGCTAATGGGCTAGGTGGGGGGGTTAGGACTGCTAATGGGCTAGGGGGGGTTAGGACTGCTAATGGGCTGGGGGGGGTTAGGACTGCTAATGGGCTAGGAGGGGGGGGGGTTAGGACTGCTAATGGGCTAGGGGGGGGTTAGGACTGCTAATGGGCTAGGAGGGGGGGTTAGGACAGCTAATGGGGAAGGGGGGGTTAGGACTGCTAATGGGCTGTGGGCTGATGGGGGCTGTCTGGAAATGGGGTGATGGGGGTTAGGACTGGTAATGGGCTATGGGGGGGGGTTAGGACTGCTAATGGGCTAGAGAGGGGGGGTTAGGACTGCTAATGGGCTGGGGGGGGGGTTAGGACTGCTAATGGGCTGATGGGGAGGGGTTAGTACTTGAGGTGGGCTGTTGGGTGGTGTTAGGACTGGAAATGGGCTGATGGGGGGTTAGGACTGGAGGTGGTCTGATGGGGTTAGGACTGGTAATGGGCTATGGGGGGGTTTAGGACTGATAATGGGCTATGGGGGGGCTGGGACAAGAAATGGGCTGATGGGGAGGGGTTAGGACTTGAGGTGGGCTGATGGGGTTAGGACTGGTAATGGACTGTGGGCTGATGGGGGGGTTAGGACTGGCAATGGGCTATGGGGGGCTGACTGGAAGTGGGGGGTTAGGACTGGTAATGGGTTATAGGGGGGGGCTTAAACTGAAAATGGGGTGATGGGGGGTTAGGACTGGAAGTGGGTTGATGAGGGGGGGATAGGACTGGTATTGGGTTGGGGGGCTGCTAGGACTGGAAATGGGCTGATGCAGGGACTAGAAGGGAATGGATGCTGGGTGAGGCTGGAACTAGAAGGGAGCTGGTGTTGGGGGAGGATTAGAATGGGATGGGGCTGGGAGAGTAAAATGGAGAGGGGAAAAATATTTGTGTGGGAGGGATAAAAAATCTACAATTGGCCGGGTATTGGGAGAGTAAGTGGGGATTGAGGATGGAGGGGTAAATTTTGAGTAGATGAAATAGGAATGAGGAAAGAGCCAAAGGAGAAAGATTAGTATGTTAAAGCAGATGTAGAGAGAGAATGGAAAAAAAAACCAAGAAGACAGAAGAAAGGACAAATGGACAGCAGATGGAGAGTTAGCAGAAGACACGAAGAAACCAGAAGAAAGTGGCTGGAACAATTGCAACTGAAAAAAAATGCACAAAAGGTAGAAAAATATCTCTTTATTTTGAATTTATTAACTGGAATATGTCAGCTCTGGGAAATGTGCATCATTAATTTTTGCGCTTTGTTTAGTACAAGAGGAAATTAATATATAGTTTTATTTCTACAGTGTTGTTGTATATTCCAAGTTTGGCTTTTGGGGTTCCCAGTTTAATTATTGTCTTCCTGTTTCTAAATTGTGATTCCTTGTTTGGTGATGGTCTGTTCTGCATGTGTAACTGAGCTGAGGTATTCTGTTTATATAATTCCTATTTGACATTGCCACTTGTTCTTTCCCCAGTAGGTCATGTATTGTTGTTCTCTGAGATGTATTGGTTTAATATTTGCAGTGTTGCCTTTTGATAGGTAGAGTATGGTGCTTTGTGAGTCCTCGTAGTGCTGTTAGGATACGGCGGGTTTGCTATGGGTTCTAAATGGGCAGCGTTTGTAGTAGTTCCTAATGTGCCTGGCGGTTGGTACTGGATTATAGTAATGTAGAAACCTTTTAGTCTTTCTTTATCCATATACTCATTAAGAGGCATGTTTACTAAAAGTTAGTGTATGGTAACATTATGCAAATATTTATGCAAATGAAGCACCTTATGCAAATGGGGCTTTAATTGACGTGCTGGCACTTTGAGGAAATTCTTTGGTTTTGTGCGGCAGTTTGGGCACTCGGGCTCAAAAAGGTTAGCCATCACTGGTCTAGAGCTTTTTAGAAAGATGTAGTAGTGATCAAGCAGCTAAGATTCTCTGACAAGTGTACAGCATATGCGTTGTGGAAATCCAACAGAACAGTACACAATAGGGTGACATGTTGATGTGCACCAAATGAAAAAAGAGAGGGACTATGTAGGAGAACAAACAAAACCAAAGCAGAGATTGACCACAGCCTCAAACATACAAGATTTCATTATGACAATCCAAATGCAGATGCATTAAGAGAAAGACCAAGGCATAGATATGACAGACTTCGATAGATCCTAAATTCCTGATAACACTTTGCATACAGTAGGTAAGGACAGGGGAATAGCTCTCGTACTGTAACTGGTATGTAGACTGACTATTCTGATAACGGCTGAATATAGCTGCTTTCTGGATACTGCCGGCCACTGTTCCCTCTAAGCTGTGCGCGTGTGCACGCGCACACACCTCGCAGAGCGAGCGCACATACTTTACAACAGAGCGCACAAAAATTACGGCTCTGATTCTGATAGAAAACAACACAGACGTCCTAAAATTTAAAAGTTATGATTGTAATTACTAGAAATTTCCCGCTTTATTTAGTAATCATCTATTTTCATTTAATTTGATTAAAATCAATGTGGTGTACATACTGTATTCTGACGTGTAGTCAAATTTTAAAGTATATAACTCCGAGTGTCGTTATGTGGCGCACAAAAATTTAACCTTCCTTCAAAAGCTGCACACAGCTGATATTTTATGCGCACACAGCCTACAGAAAATTAGAGGGAACATTGCTGCCGGCGTTGATCGCTATCTTCAGGTATTCAGCAGCAGTTATTATCTGGATATTGACACTGACTATCTGGATATATTTAACCTTTGGAAGCTGTCATTAAAAGAACCACACACAGACTGTCATGGGCTGAATATTGACTCTATTATTAGATCACATACATTACGTAGTGAATTAGGTCCTTTAACCGTGGTATTCACACCACCACCCTTCATTCATCTAGAAGCTACTTATCAGAAACACCACACTACAGTCCCAAATCATTTGGCAAAACATGGCCACAGCTTGATTCGTAATCAACAGAATGCTTAACTTGTTAACTAGGGTTGCCAGATGTTTGGCAGGCAAATCTGGGAGACTTCTCTAAAGTGTGCATGCCGGGAGGAGGGGGAGGGGAGGAAGGGATGCCTTAGTTTCAGGTTGAAGCAGCAAGTGTGGAGGAGGGAGATGAGTCATTACCTTGTCCCCTCCATCCATCCCGTGATAGCAGCAACATCACTTCCAAGCAGCCAAATCGACAAATAGAAACAGTGATGCGTTTCTCGCATACTGTGCAAAATATAAAGATAATGGATATAAAGTCTAAAAACTGACATACTTAGATCATTAAATTGAAAATATATTTTTTTTGTCCCTATTGCTGGAATTGGGGACAGGAGGCTTTTAAACAGGTAGGAGTTGGGGACACAGCTCTAAAATCAGGGACAATCCCTGAAAATCAGGGATATCTGGTAACCTTACTGCTAACATGTCAATCATATTAGAATTCACATACAAATGATATCAAATTGGGCTAGACAGTGACATCCTAGCCCCACTTCTCACAAACCAGTCAATTCTTCTCAAACCTACTCCCCCTAGCCCGTGGTGGTGCCAGACTGGGGCCTACCTAAGGAATGTGGGAGCCTTCTTTCTGTCTTGATCCACGCGAGGCTGTGCCGCCTCAACTACTCTTGTTAGTCCCATGTTGATACACCTGTTCATTGTAAGTCCAGTGTAGGTCCGCCTGCACTGTACAAATGTTGTTGACTGTAAACCGCACTGATTTCAAAGAGTGCAGTATAAAAAAAGACATTAAATAAATAAATAAACTACTCCTTTCTCTCTTCCCCCACACAATTCAGGGATATATCAACAGTGGGGGAGGTCTCTAGCTTATCCTGTCCACTCTTGCAACATATCCAATTTACCCATTCTACCCTCCCACCATTCCTTGTCATTCCCGGCCTTAGCAATGACCCAAAGCACAACTGTGCAGAACTCCCAGCCTACCCACTGATAACCCCCCTAGTCCCCTCCCGCTCCTCCCTCCCATTGCAAATCAGAAGGTGGGGCTCAGCGATGTTGTTATCCCACTCCCAAGTTTGTCAGGAGATGGGGAGCTGGGCTCCTTCATCCTCTTTCATCCTTGAATCCAGGTGACATTTTGGTCTTCTGCTTTTCTGGTTGATCACTTCTGATCATGTCTGTCACTGTCTCTATGCTCCCTCAGCTGTTCCATTCCTACTTATCTCTCTGGGGGGGGGTTTCTGGACAGTGTACTTAATCTCTCTCCCTCTTTCTACTGTAGTCTATCCATCTTTCTTTCAGTTTATTTGCTTTCCTATCTTATTTCTTCATGCTTTTAATCATTCTACCATTCATATTTTCTTCCTTCTCTCTTTGCTAAGATTCTTGGATTTGGATTCTAGATTTAGGGGCATGTTTACTAAACCCCATGCTAATAGCATGAGTCTGAGCCGCATCACTAGTGCTGGATGCAGGGGGGGGGGGCAGGGACAGCCTTCCCCTTTGTATTTAGCGTAGCCAGGGCCGTACCGAGCATGAATCGCACCCTGTGCGACTTGCACATCGGGTGCATGCCCCCCCCCCCCCCGCACCTCCATCCAGCCACTTTCTGGACGGCGGCGGGAGAGAAGAGGCACGCCCGATGTTCAAGTCGGCGGCACACTAAGCAGATCTGTCCCTCCCTCCTCTGACGCCACATCAGAGGAGGGAGGAAAGGACCAGACCTGCTTAGCGTGCCGTGAGAAGGCTTAAGGGGCACATTTCATCTGTCTGCCGTTGCCTGCCACCGCTGAGAGAAGAAAAGGTGGCAGGCAATGGCAGGCATCTGAAATGCGCCCCTTAAGCCTTTGCGCCCTGTGCGGCCGCACCGCTCGCATAGGGCTAGGTATGGTCCTGAGCGCAGTGCAGCACACCGCATTACTACCTCCGCAAGGAGCAACTATTGCCACCCATTGTGCTGGCAGTAGTTGCTGCCCATGGGCTTTCAAGGCCCGTGCTAGTGGTGACATGGGAACGCCCATGCCTCGCTCAAGTGCCAGCCTGACAAAAAGCTGCATGGGTAGCACTGGTGTTTTAGCACAGGGTCCTGTGCTACTTTGCAGTACAGTGCCAAAAATGCATGCTAACCCCACGTTACCCGGGTAGCACATTTTTGTAAACACGGCCCTTAATTTCTTGCCTTTTCCAGTTCCAAGTTCAAGTCAGTTACTACAACTGTTTCTCTTCCCAGGACGGCTTACAATCTAAGTCATGCCAGAACCAGTGGAGGATAAAGGGTGAGGTAAAGTGACCAACCGTCCCCTATTATAAGGATTTGTCCTTGGAATCGTATGGACGCCTAAATGTCCCCTATTTGAAAACACATGTCACGCTCCTCCACATTTGTACCAGCTGAAATTTTCAAAGGGAACTCTATATGAAACTATTTCTATCAGAGAAAGAGAAATATATACACATGCATGCATGTGACCATAAGTCACACACACATGCACATGCATTCATCCACCCCCCCACCCCCCAAATCAGGTACACACATGCACACTAGCACTTTTCAGACAGACAGATTCTGTCTCTGTCTACTAGTGCTGTGCTGCTTCTGCACTCCTCTACTTCAATGCCCTCAGTTCTTGCTTTTGCTACCGGTCCTTTTTCTCAGCCTGCAATAGCCTCCTCACACTTTACCCCATTCCTCTTACATTTCTATCCTTCCTCAGCTCCGCCACTCACCCCTACCAAGAAACCTACTTATTCCACTGACTTTCTCCCAAACCGTGTGCAGAAAATCAGCACACTCTTCCTGTGACTAGTGCAGCCTTTCCATTGGCTGGAACTACCACTTACTCTGCACAGTGAAGGGGGTGCACTGGCAAGTTGTAGAGCTAAACTCTGAAAAAATATCCAGACACTTTAGATATCATTCTGACTAAGACAGCTACTTTATAAAGTTGTAAAATTCTAAAATAATTTAGATGGTTGGCAATCCTAAAATCCCGAGTCCTCAGCAAATCTGACAAATCTGGCTCTGCTTCCTCCCCAGGACCCCAGGCAAGTGAGTATCAAAAGCTCCTCGGATACAGTAACACTAGGTGGCTGACTTTACTACCAGCATAGGTTAATTAAAATGTTCCAACCAGTGAAATCATATTTTCTGAGCCAGGAAAAATGCCCAGTTATCATCAAATACTTTTTTGAGAATGAAATAGCAGAGGTTTGGCTGTACTTTCTGCACAGTCAGGCAGTGATTTTCCAAAATGCAACTTTAAAAATTGAGTCTCAAAAAATCTCAGTGATAGAGGTGGCTGGAGTAATCAGTGACCTTAGAAACAAGTTAGTAACTAGGAAGATTGAAGTGTTTTTGCCTCTGACAATCTTGAAGAGGAGGGCAACATTGTTAAAGCAAATTTCAAGCAATCTGTGTCATCTTTCTACCCCACTTGCATTGATTACTTCGATCAATGGATCACTCACTTCCAGAAGATTGGGAAACCACAGTAGACTGTCCTTCAAAAGCAACCAGAGTGGTGTGAGCTAGAGTCTTCTTTAGAATATGTTTTGTCTACAAGACACAGCCTACAGTCAGTAATAAATGATACTTAAACTGTTTGATGAGTTCTCTTGTTTTAAGTCATTTGTTTCTGAAGAAAAAGTTCAAGAATGGAAAAAAATAGACACCATGGTTGATGAAAAATGGAAGGAGATGTTTGGACACCTCAAAAGTAATGAGGTAGCAAGCATATAAAAGTTTATGCAAACTGGTTGAAATTTTTTTTATGTTAGGTTCCAATGCTCCAACTGAAAGGTGCTTTTCAGTCATGAACAAAGTGTGGTCTACAGAAAAAACCCAACTGCATGTAGGGACTCTCAAATGTCTAATGATTGTAAAGTACAATTTTGAGTTGAGTTGCCCAGAATTTTTTAATTATTTTAGTGGAAATATTGCTATTTTAAAGAAAATTCACTTTGTAGAGAAGTACAAGAAGTAGGCCCAATTGGCACATTTGTAAGTAAAGTTATAAGTCTAGCCTACTGATTAAAGATTTGGGTTAAAATTAAAATTGTAATTATAAACTTATTTTTTTATTTTCCTTAACTTTGAACCCCTGGCTTGACTGAGTGTCCCATGTTTGAACTTAGAAAAGATGGTTGGGTGAGGTGAGGTGTCTTGCTGAAGGTTAAAAGGGGAAAGCAGAATTTGAACTTTGGTTTCCCTTCCCGCTTCTCTTACCCCTCCTTTACTTTTTGAGTAGATCAGCTTCTGTTACAGTTTTGCTTTGCATATGGCTTCTCATGGCCCTCATTTCTTTTCTTTTTTACGTTTGTGTTTTTTTAAGTCTCCTGGCCTGGCTGTTTATCTGTATTTCTTGCCCTCTCTCTTAGTGTTCTCCATGATTTTGTTTTAAGTCCTCTTACTCGGGGGCTGATGTAATAAGCTGTGCATTAGAACAGTGGAGCATGTCCCTTGTGCTGTGCAAAATATAAAGATAATGGATGTAAATTCTAAAAACGGACACATTCAAATCACTAAATTGAAAATAAAATTTTTTTTCAATCCCTTCTGTCCCCCATTACTGGAATCAGGGACAGGATGCTGCCAAGCAGATGGCAGTCGGGGACACAGCACTAAAATCGGGGTCCATCCCTGAAAATCCAGGGCATATGTTAACCTTACATTCAGTGACTCAAGCACAGATAGAAAAAGATAAAAAAAAAAAAACCCAAGAAAGATTCCTGGTGGCCCACATGGGACCCAGCGTCTTCCCATTCAGCATCTGATCTGCTTCCTAAAAGCACCTATTGTTTTCTCTTTTAACAATCATGTCTCTGACATTCGCTTTTCTTACTCTTTAAGTTCCTGCTCTCTTTTCCTTTTTCCCCCTGTGATATGATTATTTTTCTCTGTGGTCTGTTCTAAGATTGCCTGCTAATTGCCTCGTTACTGTACCACACTTCCCCTCTCCAGATCCTTTGGTCAACGAGCACTTCGGCCAACAGTGCTGCATACGAGCAGCGGTGAGCCTAGGTGGCCATTTTTAAATGTAGTTTACCCATCTAACCTGGCACTTGGTTGGGTTGCTTCCCTGGCCGCTGATGGAAATTGTAAGAAGCTGTTCATTGCTTGTGACCCAGCTGCATCCCTTCAAGCAGGAGTTTTCAACCCAGTCCTCGGGGAACCTTAGGCCAGTCACGTTTTCAGGATTCACAGAATGAATATGCATGAGCAAGATTTGCATATTCTGCCTTCATTGTATGCAAATCTATCTTATGCATATTCATTGTGAGAATCCTGAAAACCTGACTGGCCTACAGTTCCCCGAGGACTGGGTTGAAAACCCCTGCCTTAGAGAGCTTACAGTGGCTGCTATGCCTGCCTTTAGCGACAACATTTTTTAAAATGTATCTTTAAAAGTATAAATGGATGTAGAATTGCTTTTTGGTATAGAACAGTTCGTTATTGTGATTTATAGTCAGTGTGGTCTTCAGATGTTACAATTGGTTGGGATAAGAGGGGTTCATGTCTGTTAAAATCGACCCTATGCAATCCTTGAGGATGAGAGGGAGTGCTGAGAACATTGTTCAACGTGCTTTATTCCTTCTTGATTTTTCCACTATGGCTTTTCATTGCTCTTGAGATCTATTTGGATTTTATGGCAAGGTTGCCGTGTTGGTTAATTTCCTGTAGTGGCTTCTGATCTTTGGAGACCTAGAACCAGAATTGTAATACCTTAGCAGTATAAGTGAGGTGATGTCGTGTTGCATCTGGAATGATCACTGTCCCCTGTGATGGTGCATGTGGAGGACAATGTTCAAAGCCATTTGCCCAGTAAACGGACCATCTGAAGCTGCCCTGCCTTAGCTTAAGCAACAGAAAGCATATAAGCCCTTTCACAAATGCCCCGGCTTTGAACTGCATTTAGGGGAGGAGTTCCCTGGAGGGCAGGTTTTGGGCAGGATCAGAAATAACACACATAAATTGCATTTTTAAATCTACGAGCATTGATTTCCATACAAGTTTTATCGGCGCAAAAAAGAGAGTGAATACTTTATACCAAGGACATTTTTTCAGAAATAAACTACGTGTCTGTTTTCTCTTTATAAATTAGGTTAAAGATTTGCACCCATTGATTTTGCACCTAGGTAGAACATTTGAGAAGGGTCACCATGGTGGACAGAACTAAAAAAAAAAAAATCCACAAACTTTATAGCCAGCAAGATTTTTAAGTCATCAGCTAAAATGGAGTATCAAAAATGTCTCGTTTAAGTTGTGGAGCAGTGCTGTTGTCAAGCATTTGCTGTAGAATTGTAAAAATAATATTGAAGATATGCAATAGTTCAGGGGTGGTGAGCCGGCAAATCGAGAGCAGCATGTAGCTGAGCTTGACGATCTACCTCTTCTAACACCGCCGACAGCAAGAGCTATGGTAGCAGCAGAGTTATCGGCTTGCGTGGGTGACTGACACTCTTTCTTCCTCCCAGTGGCCCAAGCGGAAGGGAGAAGGAGCCTGTAACTACAGGATCAGAAGCCATATAGACCAGTGGGAGCAGGAGACTGTCAACAGCCTATGTTAGGTTGCAAACTGGCACCAGCTTTGACCAATACAGTTCATCCAATTCCCCATGCATGTAGGGACTTGTAGTTCTGCATTAAATAGCATCAACCTGTTACTAGATCGTCCCTACCGAGCAAATTGACTAGGCCACCCACATGATTGAGGAAAAGCCGATAACGCAGTATGTGCGTTGTCTGCCCATTGGCGTGCCATTGCCTCTTCAAGGAGCATGACCATTGTGATCACGGGCAGCATCCCTCACCACCAGCAGCCTCCTGCTTTACTGCTGTGGGGACGCTGAGGCTACGCACACTCTCAGCACCTGGGCTGACTTTTGGAAGCTGGTTACAGCGAATAAAGGAAGTAGCCAGGGCTGGCCGCACAGGCACAGTTGGTTCAAAGTGTTGGTGCCCTTGGTAGACCTTAGCCTTATGCCACTCTTGGCTGTCGGAATTTATTGTTTAGGTTTGAATGCCCTGCTCCCCAGAAGCTACCACTCAGGCAGCCGCCTAGTTTGCGTAGTGGTTGAGCTCACTCTGGAAGTAGCAGGACCACTGCGGGGAAAAGTGAGGATGCGCATACGCTTTTTCAGCGTCCCCGTGCTGCACCAGTTGGCTGTTCATTCTGTTCATGTGCCTGTCATCAGCTAGAAGTTTTGGTTACTGTTGGCAACATAAAGAGCAATTTTATAACCCCCTGCATCACTGCCACATGTCCCTGCCCACACGTAGATGGCCTATTTTAGGAAATGAGGCACGCAGGATCTTTCCACAGCTCCCTTAGAAAATCACCTCCATAGTATAGGAGTGACCAGCAAACATTATAAGCAGGGCTTCTGTTTTCAGGTATTTAGAAATTGTAAATGTAGATGCCTATTTTCCAGCTAACTAGGAATTCTTTGAGGTGAAACAAATTCAGTCTTTATCTGTGTTTTCGCAGTACAGGTAGAATAAATATATTTGTGTGTCCGAGGAGTTGTCAGCATGGAAAAGGCACAAAAATGGAGGATCCAAGACAGGCAAGGGAAAGGGCAAACAAAGTGTTCAGGGAAGTGATGTTTTTCTGGTGTTTGCTAGATTAAAAACCTGTTTTACTCTTTTGCATGGGGGGGTGGGAGGTTGTTGGTTAAAACTTAAAATTAGAAGCCCTAATTATAAGCATGCATGGAGTGAGATGATGTCCTCTGTCCCAAAGAGCTTATAGGTTTAATTTGTCAGTTTAAGCAGCGTAAAACATTTTTCTAAAAGCCACCCAAGGCAATAAACGAATGTATCTCTCATCTGTAGCATGTTTATGTTATCCATGTATTTGGGATTGAACATGGAGCAGGATGACAAAGGATACATGGATTCAGTCTGAGCACAGCAAGATGAAGTGACTCGCTTAAGGTCCAAGTGGGACTTAAACCAAGTTGACTACTGTTTTGTTACACTTTGTGCCAGTCACAACAACCCAAGAGGCAAAAAGGAAGACTTCCAGGCTAGAAGGCGTACAATCTGTCATGGTCTAAGCAGCTCAATAGGGATTTCCAGACACTCTGTGCTAAGTATTTTCAGCTCATCATGGGAAGTAAAGAGGCAACTGACAGCAGTGCTGGAAGCTGCAGTCTGGCTTGGAACTTAAATCAGGAGTTTGGCTAGAGCAAACCTAAAACTCCTCCTTTCCCCTCAGATGTTCTAAGTGGGGACGAGGTGGGGGGAATGCAGAGAGTGGGTATGCTTATAGCAGACACATGAAAATTAAAGCTTTACCTATATCCTTAACAATCAAATTAAAGAGAAGAAAATAATTGTACAATACTCTATCATCCTTTGTTGATTTTCCTTCCTTCAACCCTCTGTTTTAATTTACAAGGTATTCCAAGCTCAACAATCCGGTCTGCCCACAATGGGCTTTACATAAAGGGAAAGATCTGCTTATAATAAATAGAGTTTCCTTCCCTTCCCGCTGGGACTGTCAGCCCAATGCAGCCAGTGTGAGCAAGTTCCCATGCAGTGGGTGGGCCCTGGCTGGCAACAATTGGGAAAGTGCTAGCATGGGTATGAAAGACCATTTGATGGCTTATGATAAATGCACCTAGCATAGTACATTGCCCAATCTCCTCCCCCATCCCCTTTTCTTCTTCCATACTCCTCCAGTTCAACCTTTCCAATATCTTGTCATGCCCATTGCAGCCTTGCCTCACCTTCTTCCCAGCCTGTCTCCTCTCGTCCTTTACACTAGCCCCTCCTTTCCCTTGGGATTTTCCTTTTGATTTTGACAAAGAGGGCTGCGGCATTTTTTTTTATTTTAAATTTTCTCTTTATTAAAGTTATTCATATACACAAAGAATAAACTAAGCATACAGTGAATAAAGAAATAGATTAAACAATACCAACATCAAACTAAAGCAATAATTTCTCTTGGTATAGACCTCAAAAAATATAATCACAATAAGGTTCCAAGAAAAAAGAAAAAAGCCATAAAGAAATACCTACTGACAACAAGTGCCTTAGAGCTTAGATATTATGTGTGGCAGCCAGTGCGGGATCCATCCCACCCCTCTCATTACCCTCAAGAAACATTCTTAATTGTATGGGCTCAAAGAATAGAAACTGTTTAGACTTATAAACAATTACACATTTACACGGGTATTTCAATTTATATTGCGCCCCCAAAGCAAGGGAGCGCTGGCGCATGGCCAGAAACTCCCTCCTCCTCTTTTGGGTATCCCTTGCCAAATCAGGAAATATCAAATGCGGCATATTTTTTTAATTAAAATTTTGGCACAGTCACATTCCCTAATTGCCTGTGGCTTTGCTAGCATTCCAGACATCCACCATGGAAAGGGCGCTAGATACCTGGAATGCCCTCCCGAAGGAGTTGGTGGGGGCAAAAACAGTGACAGGATTCAAAAAGACATGCTACAGACACAGAGGATCCCTTATAACAAGAGAGCGACTTTAGAGCAAAATGTAAATAAACGCGTACGCTTCAAAAACAGAGCAGGATAACCTGCGCGGATTGGCAGGTGCCACTCTACAGCTTTAACCACCTCACTGGGCCAGGCTGGTCTTTATGTGCCGTCATTGACTATGCAACTATGTTACTATTTTCTTTTCGGAGTTCAGTAGGCAAAGCCCTGAACCCTTAAGGCATCAATTTGCCAGTTGTTTGCCCTGAGAGGATGAAGACTGAGAGGGTAATTCTGTAAGGTGCATCCACATTTGCGCACATAAGTCCAAGTATTCTAGTCATGTATGCATGTAAATGGGCATTTACACATGTATGTGAAGCAGATGCTATCCTGAAAGTACGCACATCGGGTTGAGCATATGTACATTTACTGTGGGTGTGTACCGGGGTGAAATGGGGCACAGCGCCAAATTACATGTGCATATTATAGAATATTATCATTTACACACATTCTTGAGAAATCTAGCTTCAGGCATTTATACCAGCCACAGGGCTAGCCAGGGCCAGAGCGACCATTAGGCAAACTAGGCAGTGACCTAGAGCGCCAATGGTGACCCATTGCCGCCCCTCTCCAAGGCCTGCGGCAGCGACACTGGCTTCAAACAGCCTCATGGCACTTACAAAAACCTCCAGCGCTTCAAAGCTGTTTGTGCTTCCACCCTCTCCGATGCCCGATGCCAACTTTCTGTTCGCATGGGGCTGTTCACTGCCCTCCGTGCAAAAGGAAACGCAAACAGTCTCACAGAACCATAGATGAGCGCTGCAGGGATGTTTGAAGCTATTGCTGCTGTTACGGGTCCCAGAGAGGGGTGGCAATAGGGGTGTGGATGGGAGCAGGGGGTGCAAGGGCTGAGGTTCACTTAGGGCACCTCATATCCTTGCAGTATCCCTGGAGCTGGCTTAAATGCTCGTGGTTAAATTTAAGTGTGCTTTCATCCATGTATGTTCTTTATTTTATAGAATAAAATATGGATGTACCTTACTTTACAGAATATTCATGAAGCACGCCCGTGAAAATGTGTGTAAACTTGGGCACACCTTAGAGAATTACCCTCCTCATATGTGAAAAGAAACCCAGTACAAGCCGATGGAGATTTCGTAAGAGACTATGCAATTTTTGATACAATCCCTGAATGGAACTATGTCGGAGTTGTCGGCTGATCTAATGGAGATTATTACCTTTTTTTTTACTTCCTTTCCAACTTAATTCAAAAACGAACAAGGTTAAGTGGCAATAAAGTACTCTAGCATTTTTATTCTTCTGTTCGGTGTGCAGTGAGAGCCATAAAAGCAAACAAATGTTAGGAGTCATTAGAAAAGGAATGGAGAATAAAACAAAGAATATCATAATGCCTCTGTATCACTTCATGGGGTGATTTTACCTTGACTATTGTGTGCAATTCTAGCCTCTGCATCTCAAAAAAGATATAGTAGCTCCAGAAAAGGTACAGAGAAGAGCGACCAAAACGGAAAAGAGATGTCTGAGGGGAGATTTGATAGAGGTCTATAAAATCCTGAGTGGAGTGGGATGGGTAAACGTAATTGATTGTTTACTCTTTCAAAAGAATAAAGACTAGGGGAGATGCCATAAAGTTATAAAGTAGTTTATTTAAAATAAATAGGACTTTTTTTTCTCACAATGAATAATTGAGCTTTGGAACTCATGGACGGCAGATGTGCTAAAAGCAGGTAGTGTAGCTGGATTTATAAAAGGTTGGACAAATTCCTGGAGGAAAAGTCCATAACCATTATTAAGGTAGACTGAGATAAAGACACTGCTTATCCCTGGGGCTATCTGGCAGCTTCTGGGATATATCTAGTATTTGTGATCTGGATTGACCACTGTTGGAAACAGGACACTGGGCTTGACGGACCTTTGGTGTGTCCCAATATGGCAATTCTTATGTTTCTATAGACTTAGTTTTTGTCTACATATTTCTATGTTCAGTTTGTGGTCACTTATTCTATACTTGGTGAGGGTCTATCTGTGTTCTGCATGTGTGACTGAGGCCAGGTATTCTGTCAGCACAGAGTTAGCAAAATATACATGTAGAGGGAATTGGGTATAAGATCAATGAAGGGAGCAATCATAAAAGGAAAAAATACTCATTGCACCCAATAAAACACTCAGAGAAGTGAGCACTTGAAAAACAAAATTAAACAAAATCAGAGGGGTCTGTTTGTCACCACTTGTTCAGAACAAAGCCATTTATTTGTGTCATAATGAGAAGAGGAACAAGTGTCAGTCCTGTTTCCATGTGGAGTCGGCACAGCAGTTTTATTAGATTTGTGGCAGTTCCAGGCTGAGTGCGAAGGTTAATGACTCTCATCTGTCCCTGTACTGGAGGAGGGGGGGGCAGCTGGAAGCTGCCTTGTGTTGATGCTAATAAAGATGGCTGGTAGTGATTCCTTTCTCCCTAGCACTATCACTTGCAGGAATTGAGAAATGAGGGCCCATTAGGGAGGCTGTTGGTTGTGAAGCCCCTGAGATGCTGGTACTTCCGCGTGGTATTGGAGACACTGCCAGCTCCGTCGCTTTATTCTCAGTAATCTTTTGCCTTGGTTAGAGGAATGGTGAGAGGCTGCCAGGGAGGTAAACAGTAGTACAGTGCAGCATGTCTCGAGGGCAGGAGTGGGAGCAGGTGTGTTTTCCTTAAAGCCACAGTACCTCCTACACCGCGAGTTAACATTTGCTGAATGGAGGGGGAATTTTTCTGGCGTAAGCAAGGTGGACTCGCTGGGATCATTGAATACCCTGCAGTCCAAGCTAATTTAACTGATCTGAGGGAGCATTTTCTGTACCCTAATGTAAAATTACCACTTTCTGCAAATAAAGGCCAGAGTACTCCTCAGACAGGAGTATGGTCAGGTATTTCCAAGAGCAGCCAAGGGTCATTCACAACATCCTGGGCCTGTAAGCACTTAAGGAAAGATCCAAAAAAGAAAAGCTTGTTTCTAGCCAGCACTGGAGTTTAGCTAAACTAAGGCTGGCATTGGCCTGTGAGTGGTGAAATCTCTTCAAGCAGGCTCAAGTCTTTGGCATAATACTTAGCTAAACTACATCCCTTGCAGGAAGAAAAGAAAACAGCAGCATACAGGCTTGAAGTTTTGGCTGTTTTATAAAAGCAGTCTTAGTCTTTTTCAGACACTCTGTGAGTCATGATTATTTCAATTTTCAGATATTAGTTTACCTCTTTCAAATCTTAATCCTCCCAACCGTGGGCAAGTCACTTCAGCCTCCATTGCCTCAGGTAGAACCTTTGTAAGCAGGCCTGGCACAATCATTAGGCAAACTAGGTAGTTGCCTCAGGTGGCAACTTCTGGGGTGGTAGAGGCAAAAAACAGGGCATTGAAAGCTAAACAATTGATTTTAACCATCAGAGGGAGCAGAAGCCTTCAGGTTTGCCTAGGGCCCAACACCTTGAACCAACTCTGGGGCCAGACCTCTGGGGATAGGAAATTACTATCTACCTGAATGTAACTGACCATGTTTTAGCACCAAAAAGTCATAAGCTAAATTTAAAAAAAAATATCGATATGGTTTACAAATGGAGAAAGCATGCAGAGCAAAGCTCATGGAATTCTTTCCAACATTTCTGCATATGTGTGCATGTATGTATCTACGTATGTTGTCTGTGTAGTCTGTGACTGGGAGGGGAGAAAGTAGGAGACGTTTTCATGAAGCCACCATGCTAGTAGAGGGGATACAGCTGTCACACGGCTGCATGTGAGAAGAGAATTGGACCAGACATGGCAGAAGGCAGATCTGGAGGTAGTGACACCACCCCGGCAGAAGAAAAGATGCAACATTGGGTAAAATGTGAGTGAGCTGAGGAGTGGATAGTCACAGAGGACCCCTCCCCAATGCAGTCTGCGGTAGGAAGACAGCTGCAGCAGTGAGGACAGCGACACTTGAGGGGACGCACGGCTGAAGGTTCATCTAAGGCATCCGATACACTCGCTTTGGCCCTGACAGAAAAGCTGGGCAGGAAGAGAGAATGAAAGAAGGAAGATTCTGTCCTAGTGCAGCTCCCACCGAAGGAGGGCGTGCTGTGCTTGGACTATCATCTTATATTTCTTCCTGGAGTTGTCAGGGGGGGAGGGGGAGCACTACTGGTAACTTAGAGCTAGCCATGCAGACAAATACAGTAAAAGATCAACATCAAAGAGCTCTTCAAGCAGTCCTGAATGTCTGGAGAAATCAGGTTCTTGACCTTCATTTTTCTCTGAATTGCCCATATCAGAAAGAGTGACTTGAGTTTTTTGTACTGGTAGCGTTCACTCTGGTGTTTCTGCTTTACCGGGTGCAATTTGCCGAAGCTGTTGCTACATAATATGAATATAATTTTTTTTAAAAATCAGGTTGTAGAAACCTCTCCCGGCTCTGCTTTCCAAGGGGGATCCCACGCGTTCATAGATCCTGTGCTTTTGGTTTAAGACCTAAATAGGGGATAAAATATCCTAGTACTTGCAATCTACGCAAATTCCTTTCAGTCAGGCCGAGGCTGCTGACTGTCCAGAGAAAGAGGAGGGAAAGGAGATGCCAGGTGCACTTTTAGCCTCTAATGGATTTCTAATGCTTCTGTCCTTTGCGCACAAAAATACTTGATGAATTGTCTTTGCATAGAAGCTATAAAGTTGTAAAAATGGCCTAAGAGCACAAGTCTCTCTTCTCACAGGCAGCCTGGAGAGCAGGACGCTGGGAGGGATCAATAACTGCTGAGAGCTCTGTTACTATAGAATTCAGGAAAACACATTCTACAGCATACGCTGAGGGGCTACTAAGATTCCTTTGGGGGGCCGGCGTGTTTTTGTAATATTTATGTGTGGATTCTGGGGCTTACCATAACCGTAGCGCATCTAGAATGGTGAGCGTGAGCCTCTAACAGGTCTCTCTGTGCACTAACGCCTTACTGGACCAGAAATTAACCTCTTCACAGCTCTGCTAACGTGCCCTAGGCTTTCTTATGACTCGCAAATCCTTCTCAGGGTGGTTGGATTGCTTTGAAGATTGTCATGCCAAGGAAGATATCGTAGGGGAAAGAACTAGGTAGTTACAAAACCAGAATCGGATAGAAAACAGATACCTGTTATGCCACCTACAACACAGTCTTCCGTTAGTTCTCTCCTGCAGTTCATTTATACTCAGTGCTGTGGGTCTTCTATAATTCCACGGCCATGGTAAAGGGCTGCAAAATCCAGCCCCTCCTGCAGAATTTACCAGTCCCCATTGATTTGCTGTGGAAGACTGGGCTGGGAGGAGATAACAGTAAAAGCGGTGGTGGCAGTGGCCTGCACTTGCCTCCCCTATTGCATCTCCATGCTGACTCAGACCTTGCCTAAGTCACTTCCTCTTCCTCCTCTGGCTGGGGGCCTTGTTTTGATTTGCTTGGCACTATGGTGACACTTGTGGTTCAAAACATGATACTCCTTTCCCAGGCAGCTGAGGGGAAGCAGTCTGAAGAATCACGCCTCCATTGCCTCCGATGGGCTGTGGGACAGAGGTGGTGGGGGGAGGGGGGGGAATTATCCTGAGTTGGGGGCAGTGATAGAGGGCATGGGGAGTGGTATCATGTATGAATGAAAGAACTGGCGGAGGGAGTGAAGGTCATCCTAAGATAAAGAGTGGGGAGAAACTTAGAGTGTGATGTAGAGGACTTGTTTGCTGGAGAGTAAGGGGCTTGACAGGAAAGGAAGGGGTGTGTGAAAGCAAGTGAGAGGATTAGATATAGCTGTGTGTGTGTATGTAAGAGGATGAACATCAGAAGAAAAGGTGTGAAAGAGTAGAACCACACACCTATCCTCTTCTGATTTCAGATCTCTCCCTCACTCCAGTTGAGGATACCCCTCTCCCCCATTCCTCAATGTGTCTCCTCTTCCCTATGCTTATCTCTTTTACCTTTGCTCCCGATTTCCCTCATCCTTAGTCACCCCATTCCTTCCACCTCCTCCAACTCCTATCCCTCTGTCAATCCCTCAAGAAGATTCCTTTTCCAACTGCCCCCTTTGAGATTTCTTCTCCAACTATCCCAGATACACTTCTTCACCTCTATTCTCTCTTCTCAGCACTGATCATTAGGATCTATTTTTTCCCTAGTAATTATTTTTTTCAAAAACAAATAAGCAAGTTTGGGGTTTTATGATCTCTTTTAAGGGCAGAAATTTGTTTTGGATTTTGTATATACATACAATCACAAATGCATTCGCTCTCTCTCTCGCTCTCAGGCTACAGCTTACTGGAAACCCAGTAGTAAGTCAATGTAAATTTGTAGGTCAAATCTTTACCTCCAACTTTTCAGAACTGCTCACCAAGCCTGTGGCTTTTACCTCTATCCACAGAGCTGAATATCCATTTATTCACTGTGCCTCGACAGTGACTGGCCCTTTTCAAGGTAATTTTATAAAAGATTTCTCTAAAATAACGCAAGAGCAATGTGCAGTAAAATGTAATGTAATGTGTGCCTTTGAGCATTGGCGGCCCAAGGGGGGTGCGGGGCCATGTGCGGAGACTCGGTGCGGGGCCTCATTTGCATAAGGGGCCTCATTTGCATAAATATTTGCATAATGTTACCATACACTAACTTTTAGTAAACATGCCTCTTAATGAGTATATGGATAAAGAAAGACTAAAAGGTTACTACATTACTATAATCCAGTGCCAACGCCAGGCACATTAGGAACTACTACAAACACTGCCCATTTAGAACCCATAGCAAACCCGCCGTATCCTAACAGCACTACCAGGACTCACAAAGCACCATACCCTAACTATCAAAAGGCAACACTGCAAATATTAAACCAATACATTTCAGAGAACAACAATACATGACCTACTGGGGGAAGAACAAGTGGCAATTTCAAATAGGAATTATATAAACAGAATACCTCAGCTCAGTTACACATGCAGAACATAGACCATCACCAAACAAGGAATCACAATTTAGAAACAGGAAGACAATAATTAAACTGGGAACCCCAAAAGCCAAACTTGGAATATACAGCAACACTGTAGAAATAAAACTATAAATTAATTTCCTCTTGTACTAAACAAAGCGCAAAAAATAATGATGCACATTTCTCAGAGCTGACATATTCCAGTTAATAAATTCAAAATAAAGAGAGATTTTTCTACCTTTTGTGCATTTTTTTTCAGTTGCAATTGTTCCAGCCACTTTCTTCTGGTTTCTTCGTGTCTTCTGCTAACTCTCCATCTGCTGTCCATTTGTCCTTTCTTCTGTCTTCTTGTTTTTTTTCCATTCTCTCTCTACATCTGCTTTAACATACTAATCTTTCTCCTTTTGCTCTTTCCTCATTCCTATTTCATCCACTCAAATTTTACCCCTCCATCCTCAATCCCCACTTACTCTCCCAATATCCGGCCAATTGTAGATTTGTCTTCCCTCTCACGCAAAATATTTTTCCCTCTCCATTTCACTCTCCCAGCTCCATCCCATTCTAATCCTCCCCCAACATCAGCTCCTTTCTAGTACCAGCCCCACCCAGCATCTGCTCCCTTCTTGTCCCTGCATCAGCCCATTTCCAGTCCTAGTCCCCCATCAGCCCATTTCCAATCCTATCCTAGCCCCAACATCTGCCCATTTCCAGTCCTAGCTCCCCCATCCATTTCCAGTCCTATCAGTTCCTCCATCAGCTCATTTCCAATCCCAGCCCCCCATCAGCTCATTTCTATTCCTTTCCTAGCCCCACCATCAGCCCATGTCAAATCCTAGCTCCCCTCCACTCAACCCATTTCCAATCCAAGCCCCCCATGAGCCTACTTCAGGTTCTAGCCCCTCCATGAGTCCATTTCAATTCAAGCCCCCACCATAGCCCATTTCCAACTTTAGCACCCCCAACAGCCCATTTCCAGTCCTATCCTGGACCCTCCATCAGCCCATTTCCTGTCCTAGCCCCCCCCCCCCACTCAGCCCATTTCCAGTCCTAGCTCCCTCTCCTCACAGCCCATTTCCATTCCAAGCCCCCTCCCCATCAGCTATTTGCAGTTCAAGCCCCCTTTCCACTATTTCCATTCCAAGCCCCTGTCCCCATCAGCTATTTGCCGTTCAAGCCCCCCTTTCACTCAGCCCATTTCCAGTTCTAGCAACCCCCCATCCCATTACCAGTCCTAGCTCCCCCATCAGCCCACTTCCAGTCCGAACCCCCTATAGCCCATTACCAGTCCTAACCCCCCCATCAGCCCACTTCCAGTCCGAGCCCCCTATAGCCCATTACCAGTCCTAACCCCCCCATCAGACCACTTCTAGTCCTTACCCTCCCATCAGCCCATTTTCAGTCTTACCCCCCCATCAACCCATTACCAGTCCTAACCCCCATCAGCCCACTTGTAGTCTTAGCCCCCCATAGCCCATTACCTGTTGTAACCCCCCATCAGCCCATTACCTGTCCTAACCCCCCATAGCCCATTTCCAGTCCTAATCCCCCCATCAGCCCATTTGTAGTCGTAGCTCCCCATAGCCCATTACCTGTTGTAACCCCCCCATAGCCCAGTACCAGTCCTAACCCCCCCCCAGCCCATTACCAGTCCTAACGCCCCCACAGCCCATTACCAGTCCTAGCCCCCTATCAGCCTACTTGTAGTCTTAGCCCCCCATAGCCCATTACCTGTTGTAACCCCCCATCAGCCCATTACTTGTCCTAAACCCCCCATAGCCCATTTCCAGTCCTAATCCCCCCATCAGCCCACTTGTAGTCGTAGCTCCCCATAGCCCATTACCTGTTGTAACCCCCCCATAGCCAAGTACCAGTCCTAACCCCCCCCAGCCCATTAGCAGTCCTAACGCCCCCCACAGCCCATTACCAGTCCTAACCCCCTCAGCCTACTTGTAGTCTTAGCCCCCCCATAGCCCATTACCTGTTGTAACCCCCCATCAGCCCATTACCTGTCCTAATCCCCATAGCCCATTTCCAGTCCTAATCCCCCCATCAGCCCACTTGTAGTCGTAGTTCCCCATAGCCCATTACCTGTTGTAACCCCCCCCATAGCCCATTACCAGTCCTAATGCCCCCACAGCCCATTACCAGTCCTAACACCCCCCATCAGCCCAGTTCCAGTCTTAGCCCACCGCCCCATAGCCCGTGTCCAGTCCTAATCCCCCCATCAGCCCACTTGTAGTCGTAGCCCCCATAGCCCATTCCCTGTCATAACTTCCCCCATCAGCCCATTTCCAGTCTTAGCCCCTCCATAGTCTATTACCTGTCCTAACCCCCCTTAGCCCATTCCCAGTCTTAACCCCCCCATCAGCCCACTTCCAGTCCGAACCCCCTATAGCCCATTACCAGTCCTAACCCCCCCCATCAGCCCAGTTCCAGTCCGAACCCCCTCCCCCCCCCCTCAGCCCATTACCAGTCCTAACCCCCCATCAGCCCACTTGTAGTCTTAGCCCCCATAGCCCATTACCTGTTGTCACCCCCCATCAGCCCATTACCTGTCCTAACCCCCCCATAGCCCATTTCCAGTCCTAACCCCCCCCATCAGCCCACTTGTAGTCGTAGCTCCCATAGCCCATTATCTGTTGTAACCCCCCCCTAGCCCAGTACCAGTCCTGACCCCCCCAACCCATTACCAGTCCTAACGCCCCCCACAGCCCATTACCAATCCTAACCCCCTATCAGCCTACTTGTAGTCTTAGCCCCCCCATAGCCCATTACCTGTTGTAACCCCCCATCAGCCCATTACCTGTCCTAAACCCCCATAGCCCATTTCCAGTCCTTATCCCCCCATCAGCCCACTTGTAGTCGTAGCTCCCCATAGCCCATTACCTGTTGTAAACCCCCCATAGCCCAGTACCAGTACCAGTCCTAACCCCCCCAGCCCATTACCAGTCCTAACTCCCCCCACTGCCCATTACCAGTCCTAACCCCCTATCAGCCTAGTTGTAGTCTTAGCCCCCCCATAGCCCATTACCTGTTGTAACCCCCCATCAGCCCATTACCTGTCCTAACCCCCCCATAGCCCATTTCCAGTCCTAATCCCCCCATCAGCCCACTTGTAGTCGTAGCTCCCCATAGCCCATTACCTGTTGTAACCCCCCCATAGCCCAGTACCAGTCCTAACCCCCCCCCAGCCCATTACCAGTCCTAACGCCCCCCACAGCCCATTACGTCCTAACCCCCTATCAGCCTACTTGTAGTCTTAGCCCCCCCCCCATAGCCCATTACCTGTTGTAACCCCCCATCAGCCCATTACCTGTCCTAACCCCCCCATAGCCCATTTCCAGTCCTAATCCCCCCATCAGCCCACTTGTAGTCGTAGCTCCCCATAGCCCATTACCTGTTGTAACCCCCCATAGCCCATTACCAGTCCTAATGCCCCCCACAGCCCATTACCAGTCCTAACACCCCCCATCAGCCCATCTCCAGTCTTAGCTCACCGCCCCATAGCCCATTTCCAGCCCTAATCCCCCCATCAGCCCACTTGTAGTCATAGCCCCCCATAGCCCATTACCTGTCATAACTTCCCCCATCAGCCCATTTCCAGTCTTAGCCCCTCCATAGTCTATTACCTGTCCTAACCCCCCATAGCCCATTCCCAGTCTTAACCCCCCCCCATCAGCCCACTTCCAGTCCGAACCCCCTATAGCCTATTACCAGTCCTAACCCCCCCATCAGCCCAGTTCCAGTCCGAACCCCCTCCCTCCCTCCCTCCCTCCCCCCCCCATCAGCCCATTACCAGTCCTAACCCCCCATCAGCCCACTTGTAGTCTTAGCCCCCCCATAGCCCATTACCTGTCCTAACCCCCCCATAGCCCATTTCCAGCCCTAATCCCCCCATCAGCCCACTTGTAGTCGTAGCTCCCCATAGCCCATTACCTGTTGTAACCCCCCATAGCCCAGTACCAGTCCTAACCCCCCCCCCCAGCCCATTACCAGTCCTAATGCCCCCCACATCCCATTACCAATCCTAACCCCCTATCAGCCTACTTGTAGTCTTAGCCCCCCATAGCCCATTACCTGTTGTAACCCCCATCAGCTCATTACCTGTCCTAAACCCCCCCATAGCCCATTTCCAGTCCTAATCCCCCCATCAGCCCACTTGTATTCGTAGCTCCCCATAGCCCATTACCTGTTGTAACCCCCCCATAGCCCAGTACCAGTACCAGTCCTAACCCCCCCCCAGCCCATTACCAGTCCTGCCCCCCACAGCCCATTACCAGTCCTAACCCCCTATCAGCCTACTTGTAGTCTTAGCCCCCCCCATAGCCCATTACCTGTTGTAACCCCCCATCAGCCCATTACCTGTCCTAACCCCCCATAGCCCATTTCCAGTCCTAATCCCCCCATCAGCCCACTTGTAGTCGTAGCTCCCCATAGCCCATTACCTGTTGTAACCCCCCCATAGCCCATTACCAGTCCTAATGCCCCCCACAGCCCATTACCAGTCCTAACACCCCCATCAGCCCATTTCCAGTCTTAGCACACCGCCCCATAGCCCGTTTCCAGTCCTAATCCCCCCATCAGCCCACTTGTAGTCGTAGCCCCCCATAGCCCATTACCTGTCATAACTTCCCCCATCAGCCCATTTCCAGTCTTAGCCCCTCCATAGTCTATTACCTGTCCTAACCCCCCATAGCCCATTCCCAGTCTTAACCCCCCCATCAGCCCACTTCCAGTCCGAACCCCCTATAGCCCATTACCAGTCCTAACCCCCCCCCCATGAGCCCAGTTCCAGTCCGAACCCCCTCCTTCCCCCCACATCAGCCCATTACCCGTCCTCACCCCCCATCTGCCCACTTGTAGTCTTAGCCCCCCCATAGCCCATTACCTGTTGTAACCCCCCATCAGCCCATTACCTGTCCTAACCCCCCCATAGCCCATTTCCAGTCCTAATCCCCCCATCAGCCCACTTGTAGTCGTAGCTCCCCATAGCCCATTACCTGTTGTAACCCCCCCCATAGCACAATACCAGTCCTAACCCCCCCCCAGCCCATTACCAGTCCTAACGCCCCCCACAGCCCATTACCAGTCCTAACCCCCTATCAGCCTACTTGTAGTCTTAGCCCCCCCATAGCCCATTACCTGTTGTAACCCCCCATCAGCCCATTACCTGTCCTAAACCCCCCATAGCCCATTTCCAGTCCTAATCCCCCCATCAGCCCACTTGTATTCGTAGCTCCCCATAGCCCATTACCTGTTGTAACCCCCCCCCCATAGCCCAGTACCAGTACCAGTCCTAACCCCCCAGCCCATTACCAGTCCTAACGCCCCCCACAGCCCATTCCAAGTCCTAACCCCCTATCAGCCTACTTGTAGTCTTAGACCCCCATAGCCCATTACCTGTTGTAACCCCCCATCAGCCCATTACCTGTCCTAACCCCCCCATAGCCCATTTCCAGTCCTAATCCCCCCATCAGCCCACTTGTAGTCGTAGTTCCCCATAGCCCATTCCCTGTTGTAACCCCCCATAGCCCATTACCAGTCCTAATGCCCCCCCACAGCCCATTACCAGTCCTAACACCCCCCATCAGCCCATTTCCAGTCTTAGCCCACCGCCCCATAGCCCGTTTCCAGTCCTAATCCCCCCATCAGCCCACTTGTAGTCGTAGCCCCCCATAGCCCATTACCTGTCATAACTTCCCCCATCAGCCCATTTCCAGTCTTAGCCCCTCCATAGTCTATTACCTGTCCTAACCCCCCATAGCCCATTCCCAGTCTTAACCCCCCCCATCAGCCCACTTCCAGTCCGAACCCCCTATAGCCCATTACCATTCCTAACCCCCCCCATCAGTCCAGTTCCAGTCCGAACCCCCTCCCTCCCTCCCTCCCTCCCTCCCCCCATCAGCCCATTTACAGTCCTTACCCGCCCCCCCATCAGCCCAGCTAAGTTTAAAAAAAAAAAACCCAGAAACCGGCTGCTGCTGCCGCCGTGGCAGCGGCAGAATCGAGAATCCCGCGGGACCTCCTGTCCTGCAGTCTTCTATGCGGCCTCAGCGCGGGCTTTTCAGAGCCGCGCGAAGGGAGAGTTTCCCTTTCTCGCGGCTCTGTTAATCCCGCCACGGGGCTGATGGGATTTCCCATCAGCCCCGCGGCGTGATTAACAGAGCTGCGAGAGGAGAAGCTCTCTCTCTTCGCGCAGCTCTGACAGCCGACGCTGAGGCCGCATAGAAGACTGCAGGACAGGGGGGCCCCGCGGGATTCTCGATTCTGCCGCTGCCACGGCGGCAGCGGCAGCAGCAGCAGCAGCTGGTTTCTGGGGGGTTTTTTTTTTAACTTAGCTGGGCTGATGGGGGGGGCGTGGTAAGGACTGTAAATGGGCTGATTCTCGATTCTGCCGCTGCCACGGCGGCAGCGGCAGCCGCAGCCGGTTTCTGATTTTTTTAAACTTTGCTGGGATGCAAGATGTTTTTTGCGCAGGGCCCCCTGAAACGCGGGGCCCTGTGCAAAAAACATTCTTGCTCAATGGACGGGCCGGCCCTGCCTTTGAATCAATGCTGACTCCTGACGACCCAGAAGCTCCTGGTTTTTGAGTGGAGGAGTAGCCTAGTGGTTAGAACACTGGCTTGGTAACTAAGCAACCAGGGTTCAATTCCCACTAGCACTCCTTGTGGCCTTGGGAAAGTCTCTTAACCCTCCATTGCCTTAGAAAAATCCAAGTTATCAGTATCTCTTTATAATGTACATTACCAAGTTTAAGTTACAATGTAAACTGCTTTGACTGAAATGCTAAAGTGGTATAAAAAACTGTTAAATAAATAAAGTTATCCTCTTAGTGCCAGTGAAGGAACCAATCCCCATTCAGGATAAGCTAGTTTTGAGCTATTATGGGGCCCTTTTACTAAAATGCACTGTACAATTAATGCATGATTTGGTGCATGCTCAGGCCCACGGGAATTTGTCAGCGCAGGGTGATTTTTGTTCTAACCGCCAATTGCACATTGTGGTGTGGAATACGTGGAGTAGACATGGTGAGCACATTGCAGTTATCATGGTGGGGAGGTGGGGCCAGAATATAGCACACCAACTGAATCCTCAAAAAAAATAATTAAAATTAAAGCTCCCATTTGGAGCCAAAATATCAAGAGCATCCTTGATATAGTCTCCATCCAAACATTATTAGATATTTAACAACAATCTAAAATTAGTCTTTTCATAGTTCCTTAACAACATCTCAGCAGATAGTAAATGAACATAAGAAAAATTAAGAAACCCAAGATTTCTTATTCTAACCATGTTCATTGAGGCTGCCTTTGATTGCCAACACACTAACGGTCTGCATTGAGAGTACTTGAGGCTCTAATAATGAAACTCACTTATCTAATAAAATATCTTAGTATCTAGTTCTCTGAGCTTGACCAATTTCACTAGAAAAAATTCTCTGTTGAAACAGTCTCCTGAAGTATCTCTCCAGTCTTTGTCACAACTTTCCAAATGTCTGATAAAGAAACATCTTAATGCTTAAGGCATCCTCCTGCAAGGTATCAGTCAGTACCTGCAGGGAAATAAACTATTTTAGGCAAGACAATCCCACAGGGAATAGAAGAGCTCTATTCTCACATTCTCATAAAACATGGCACTCCCAGGGAATCCAGAATCTTCACCCTACAAGGAAACTATAGGAGGAGGAATGGAGGTATGCTCATCAGAGCTCAATGAAGCTCCCTTCCATTGGAGAGGAAGACTGAAATCTCCCACTTGCCTCTGAGCATCAGCAACTTTCAAATTTGTATCCATCAGTCCTTTAACTACTGGGGTAGAAGCAGTCAAATGCTTAGAGTTTATCTTCCTCTTCCTCATAGATAACAAGTAGTGCAACAACAGTCCAGGCCTCCAAACACACTTAAGAATCTCACCATGCTGTTGGTGCTCCACCATTGCTCCATTGGTGCTTCAAAGGGGGCTCCAAAGGGGCATTCCCCTTTTGGCACATCCCCTTTGGACATGCTGTGTTGCATCACACATTGATTTACAGGCCCTCTTTGGCCCTAGGTGATGATGATGTGAAGTGTCCTTTACTGCCATTCTAGTCTTCCTTCTAGCACGTTCTACAAGGGGCAATGAAGAATTTATTTATTTTTATTTTATTTATTTTAAAATATTTCCATACCGCTATATGTCGAAGCATTCAAGGTGGTGAACAAGCTTAAAACCTAGGCAAATACAAATACCATACAAAAGTTCATTACATACTTGGCTAGGAATCTCTCCTCTCTCTGATATGGCTGGCAACACATCCATTCTCTCCCAAAAAATAGGCCCAGGTAGCAGCATCATGGGGTACCC
Organism: Ichthyophis bannanicus; assembly: GCA_033557465.1. NCBI lineage: Eukaryota > Metazoa > Chordata > Amphibia > Gymnophiona > Ichthyophiidae > Ichthyophis > Ichthyophis bannanicus. The sequence goes on from CM066034.1 coordinate 603,226,491, forward strand.
TTTACTGCTGATTTGATCTTACTTCCAGCACAATCTCAGAGGGGAAATGGATGTCTGGGAAGCTCTCTTCATACCAGTATGGCTGACAACCCACCTAATCTCTCCCTCCATGGATTTTACTATACTGCGGTCTCTCTCGCACCTTGGAAATCGTTTACCTCCCAGTGCCTTGATTTACTCTTCAGCAGCTGGGTAATGTATAAATAGGCTTTCTGATTCTAGGTCTTTAGAATTTGGAACTTTAGGGGTTTATCTTTGAGGCAATTAGGTGCTTTCTCGAGGTTGGAAAAACAGGAGTTTATCAATATATTCATGTAGCAAAAAACGTTTTATGGCCTTTTAAGTGGATTCCATTCAATGACACAAAGCACAATTTTCGAGTGGTTTCGTGCTGACGGCCTCCTTCTCCTACATCATCCATCTGTATCGGCCATGATCAGCCCCTTCTCCCAACTGCACGTCTTCAAGCCCCAGCAACTGCATCAGTCTGCTTTTCTTCCGGTACCAGCCTCCCCTTCTCCCAGCAACGGCATCAGCTCTTCTCCTCCTTATCCCAGCAACAGAATTATCCATCCTCCTTCTTCCAAACCCAGCCCCCCTCTTACAGCAATAGCTCCTCCCCTTCTGCCAGCCTCAGCATCTGCCTAACTCTCCTTGTGCCAGCTCCAGCCCCCGTCTGCGTGGCACAGCAACAGGAGCTTGGATTTTTTCTCCCATCGCTCTGGGCCTCTTCATTCAGAATTGGTGCCAATGCTGCTGGAGGATTTGAAGCATGAGGACATGCACATCCGGTTTCTACTGCAAAGGGGCACTGCTCTATTGATGACATTTGGCTGAGTCTCCGAAGGCCAATTTTTAGAGTTATTCGGTTGTACTGAGAAAACACAAATTCTCCACTGGGTTTTTTTTTATTATAAGGGTAACATAAGAACATAAGATTTTCCATACTGGGTCAGACCAATGGTCCATCAAGCCCGGTGCCCTGTTTTCAACAGTGGCCAATCCAGGTCACAAGTAGCAGTCAGGTTCCCAGAAAGTAGACAGATTCCATTCTGCTTAACCCAGGGTAAGCAATGGATTTCCCCTAGTGCACTTTAATGGCCTTTTCCTCCAGGAACTTTTCCAAACATTTTTTAAACCCAGCAACACTAATAGCTTTTACTACAATTTCCAGCAGTGAATTCCAGAGTTTAATTATGCATTAAGTGAAAAATATTTTCTCTGATTAGTCTTTAATGTATTACGTTGTAGCTTCATTGTGTGCTCCTTTCTGAAGGAGTAAACAACTGACTCATTTTACTTATTCCAATCTACTCATTATTTTATAGACCACTATCATATCTTCTCTCAGCCGTCTCTTGTCCAAGCTGAACAACCCCAATCTTTTAAGCCTTTCCTCATGAGGGGCATCCTTCCAACCCCTTCTCAATTTTGCTATATCTTGTTTTAGATGCAACGACCAGAACTGCACACAGTACTCAAAGTTATAATTGGTTATAATCCTTAAAGCCAGGTAGTGTATTGGATAGATTCCAAAATTACTAACCTTGAATCCTATGTTTGTCGCTTACTGTATTTTCATGCTTCGTGTGTAAATTCTCTGCAGAACATGTTCCCCGGATTCATTGGATCCTGTGATAGCAAATCATGCAGCGTGGCAAAAAGCAGTTCACTTTTCTACCAAGGCAGAGCTTCCAAGTTACCCAGTTCCAAGAGGGTGGTCTTAGACCAGTCCTGGATTTCTGACAACCCTATCCTGGTGCATTATGGGACCTGCAGCCCTGATTTCAATAGATACAATCGGGGATTACAAATACCACACTGCTTTAGGATGCGAGTTCTAAACCAGGACTGACCAAAAAATCTCTCTGCTGGAACTGGGCAACTTGGCAGCTCTGCTGAGGTTTCACTACATAAGGATGTGTTCCCTTATTATCCTCAATCCAATTTGAACACTGAGAGGAAAGAAACAAGTTTTAGACAGAAATCCTTCTAGATCAGGGATTGTTGTTAGCATCTAATTGCACTCTAGCTGAAACGCCTCCAGCTTTGATTAGGAGTTTATTTAGGGCACGCCTGAATTTCTTACCTATAAAGAGATATTAGATATATTAGAATGTGGACCATCTCAGCTGCTATTCAGTAAAGGGGGCTCTTTTTCGAACCTGTGTTCAGAGCACCGGCAAACTGACCAGCCGAGTTTGTGTCTTCCCTCTTTCTGTTCTGCCTGCTGCAGCTTACTGTAGGACGCTTAAAGTCTGGGCAGCATTTCTGCCTCCTAGGAAGGGTATTGTAGAGGCTAATGACTCGCCCTCCTGGACCTAAGTTGCTGAGGTGCTGGGAAAATTAACACCTTGCAAATAAAATCAGGTCGAGGGAAGTGGCTGGCAGCAAAGAAGGTGGGGGAGTGAAGGTGACAGAGAGCGAGAGCAGCCAAAATAGGCAGAGAAATTAGCCTGGAGTTTAATTCATCGTTTCCAAAAGAGCAGTTAATGGATTATGACAAATGTCCAACTGCTTTCCCTTAGTGCTGCGCTAAAGTGGAAATGAAAAGTCAATTTTTCTAAATGGCTTTTAAACGAGCCAGCAAGTCCTGCTGCCTTCTCTCTCCAGGACTACTCCAGGGACCTCTATTTCCTCTTGCTTTGTTTTATTTCATGGCATATAATTCTAAACACCCTTGTATTGTTTTCCTGCTTTTTCCCATGCACTCCTAGAGCATTTATGGGGCTGCAGAGCTTGTGAAAATGAAGGCAGCAGGCCAGAACAGCACCGTGAATAGATTTCTCCTCAGGGTGCTGAAAACACGCCTCCAGCCTTTCCCGCAGCGCCTCCTGCTGTTCCATTGCAGACTCCCACACACAGCTCTGCAGGGCTGGATACAGGAGTGAGGCTCGTTCATGAGATCCTGTCTCCGTTTTAAGAGACCCCACTAACATTCCTCAGTCTTGTCCTGTGTCAACTGTAACAACCTGTGCATGAAAAATGTGCACTGACATTCATTGCCCAGTTTTTTAATGCATGCCTGACTTCCAATGCAGTAAACGAAGGCCATGCGGATTACCCCTGTGGATAAAAAACCACACAATACTAAAACACTTGCAAAAGGTGCAGTAATATGCACAATTATCTGCTTAATTTATTCACTACACCTCAGTAGGTGGATGAGGATTGGACAACTATCACTGAAGGACTAATCACTGCTTGAGGTGCTGTGAATAAACAAATATTAATCTTCAGTCCCCGAAGAACGCAAAAGCTTCTGTTCTAGCTGGGCGTTTTGGACCCTACAACATTCTTGTTTTTATTTGTGATTTTTAATTAGTATTTAGCTCATGTCTTTCCAGTGGTAGTTCACGGCAAATTCTAATCAGATACCATAGGTTTTTCTTATCCTTTGTAGACTTAAAATGTAAGTTTGTACCTCAGATGATAGAGGTTAAGTGATTTTCCAAGGCCACAATGAATGAAATTCAAACTCTGGTCTGCTCACCAGAGCACTGCTCTAACCACAAAGCTGGAGTGAGGGATCCACACATCTGCCATGGGTTTTCAAATTTATTGAGAGCTGGGGAGGGGGCTGTCTCCTCAGCCCACTACAATTTTGTTAATTTGCTCATCTACCTGAACCCTTTAGGGTTAGGTAAGCAAGAAGAGGAAATGCAGGTAAATCATGCCAGTATACTGCAACTAATGGTTCAGGCAGCAGCTCAGAGCCAGAAAGACACAGGGTTCAAATCCCACTGACACTCCTTGTGGCCTTGGACAAGTCACTTCACTCTCCATTGCCTCAGGTCCAAACTTAGATCGTGAGCCCTTTGGGGGCAGGGAAATGCATACTGTATCTGAATGTAACTTGCCTTGGTCTTCTCCTGGAGAGGCTTGAGCTAAATACTACTAATTAATTACCCAGCATTAAAAGAATCATGTGTGAATGCATCAGGGCTTGTGCACACTTTTTTACATTCAGGGGTAACAGCTATTGCCTTCATTACCATAGGATTTAAATGACAGTTTGCTAAGGTGTGCTATGCAAAACTCCTTTTTGCATCCGTAGCTAAGCTCTACACTCAAAAAGGTGCTCACGACCCAGTGCTAAGCTGTACATAGAGATTAATGTGCTTTATTACATTGGCCCCCAAGTCTCGAGCCCCCATACAGAGCTCTATCAGTGCCTTGTACTCCTGCCCCGCAATTGGCCCTGACCCTGTTCTTCCAGTGCTGAAACCCACACATAGCTTGGACATGTTCCCCAATCTTTTCATGCTCGAACATCTCAGAGGCCTGTCTAATAAAAGTGCAAGGAGGATTAAATCACAGCTTCGGGTAGGTTCAGTGCACAATTTTCTGCTCTGTTATGACTGCCCTATACAGAGAGGACTTTAGTGCATAAAAAATCAATGTGCAAAGAGCTGCATAAACATCAGTGCACTGTTTATTGAATCTAATGGTAATGAGGCATTAACTATTAAACCTCGATGCAAAGAAATGCGAACAAGACCCGAAGGCTGAACACCTGGTTTTCTATTGCTAGGGATTTAGCGCGTGGACTGTTTTATGTTGGTTTCTTTTCGTGTGCCAGCATAAACTATCCACTTCTTTTTTTTCTTGGAGGAGTAGCCTAGGGGTTAGGACAACAGCCTAAAACCCAAGCGATCTGGGTTTGATTCCCACCGGCACTCTTTGTGGTCTTGGGCAAGTCTCTTTACCCTCCATTGCCTCAGAAGAAAAGGCCAGTGATACCTTGCCAAGAAAACCCAGGGGCTGCTGGTCACCAGGACTCAGCCTTGACTTGATGGCACTTACAAAAACAAATTGAAGGAGCTGGCTGGACAATCTATTGAATAAAATGAAAATTTAAAAAAATGACAGGGAGATAGAGATCTGAGGTGATTGTGGCATCGAATACCAGTTTAAGGGGGTGGCGCTGCAGCTATGAGGTGATCAATGCACTCCACTGCAGAAATTCACATGATATCATATCACTAAAATTTGGCATTTGCACATCTAAACCATATAATAATGTATGTGCAATGCAATACTTCGGTAGGCCCCATTACAATCTTTATGAAGAATACTGATTCTGCTGCTAACGCATACCCGAACATACTGGCATATATGTCTATTTCCATGTCAATCAGTGTGCTCTCCTGTGTTTGCACCCATTTTTAGCATGTGCATTGTGTTGTTAAGTGCCATTGAGTTGATGTTGACTTGTGGCAACCCTCTGGATAGTTGTTCTAAACTGTGGCTAAGATGGCTAATTGCTGATAGAGTGGCATCCATACCTACTATTACTGTATCGATCCATTGCATTGCTGGTCATACTATTTTGTGCTGACCTTCAACCTTGCCAAGCGTGATGTCTTTCTCTAATGATCTTTCTCTTCGCATGATGTGTCCAAAGTATGAATGGCAAGGCCTTGTCATTTGAGCTTCTAAAGAAAACTTTGGTTTGATCTCCTCTAGTACCGACTGATTTGTTCTTTGGTTAGTCCATGGTATGCATAGTATTCATCGCCAGCACCATAATTCAAAGGCATAAATTTTCTTCCTATCTTTTTCATTGTCCAACTTTTGCATCCATATGTCGTTATTGAAATACCATGGCTTTGAACAAGTCAAATCTTTGTATGCAGAGATACATCGCCGCATTTGAGAAGCTTTCTTGGTCTTTGATAGCCGTTCTGCCAAGAGCAATGCGTTGTCAGATTTCTTGACTGCTTGTCATTTCTTTATTGATCATTGATCCAAGCAGGTTAAAGATGTCTACCATTTCTTATTTGTATCCATTTATTTGCTGCATCAGGCATAAAACATTGTTTGTGTGTGTACATTAGCAAATTGTGTGCTGGACTTCAGTGGACAGCTCTAACACATGGCTTATTATACCAGTCCCTCAATCTTGAGCTATATCAGTCATTGCCGCCTTAGTTCTGAGTTAACATATGGAACTGACACAGCCTGTTGGACAGTGTATATCAATATCTAGGATGACAAGCAGCAGGGAATGGTAAATAATACCCCTGTGGGCTGCCATGATCCATCCCACTCTTTCTCTCTCCATGCATTCACACCCCACTCATCTGCCTGCTCAAGTCCTTTATGCAATACTCTTCTGGTACTCGAGCCCCTCTGATGGCCTGTCAGTACCCCTCAGCTCTGAACTGCTCTATGTCACATGCTTGCTTTCTTCCTTCTCTGCACCCAAACACACCCTTGCTACCCCAACTCTGTATTTCCTCAATTTCCCATATCTTAGGTATTTTACTGATTCTTCTCCCTCTTGTCCCTCTCCCCCTTATTCATATTGTCTCCCACTCATTAGGCTCCATGGTCCTAGCCACTCTCCATCATGCTGCTACTACTACTATTGATAATAATAATTATCAGTTTTATAATGCTAGAAGATGTACGCAGTGCTGTATAGAGACATGTAAGAAACAGTCCCTGCTCTTAAGAGCTTACAGTCTAGTCAAGACAGTCACACAAAAACTGGGGACTGCCTGGTCAAGCGCAGTTCCTTTGCCTGAGTCACAGGCCTTTGTACCCTATTTATCCACATTTTCTATGGCCTTCCCTTCGGCCAGTTCCAGTACCTTCCTATCAACGTAACTTTTATATCTCTCTTCCAGGTGTCCAAACCACACTAGTCCTCTTTCCTCATGTTTACCTCAATCTCAGCTATCTTTAATCTTCCTTCTTATCTTTATTCTTCTAAACCTGTCCCTTGTTGACATTCCAGGCATGTTCCAGTGATTTTCTTTTCCCATGAATAAGTCCTCAGCTTCAGGTAGCTTGTGATCTTCTAGGCAGTTGCTGTTCTTCGAGTATGGATGAAAAAGCTTAAGGGACCTTAAATTATACAGTACAATACACAGTAAAGAAAACATGCATAGAACGAGTCCCCTGTTGCACTGTACAACAGAGAATTTTCTGCACCAAAGTAGAATGGAAAGGAAAATCAAGGAATGTTTGTTATAACGAAGAATCATGATGAGGGTAAGCTTCAAAGCCTTTTATGCATGCAAATTGACTATCTCAAAACGATTCCGTTCCTATGCCGCTGAAAGTTTGCATTGTCCTGTAGCTCATGGTTCTCAAACCTGCCCTAGGGGGCCACCAGCCAATCGGGTTTTCATGATATCTACAATGAATATGCATGAGAGATTTGCATATATTGGAAGGAGTAGACATGCAGATCTCTCTCATGCATATTCATTGTGGATAATCGGAAAACCTGACTGGCTGTTGGGCTCCCAGGAAAAGTCTGAGAACCATTGCTATTAAACATATATTTGTAGAAAGTGCTCATAGCGGGTAGACAATCATTTTCACTTCTAGACATGCTACATCCATTGGAAAGTATTGACACAAAAAGCAGGTGCTCATCTCTCTGTACCGGTGGCTAGTTTCAAATGAAAAGTGCATGACGACTTTCACTATGAAAAGTGGTGTAAGATCTGTAGGCCAAAAGCGACTGTCCTAATGCAGACAGGGATGGAAATATATTTAGAAAAGTTAGGAGCCAATCAAAAATGTTTATGAGCTAGGTGAACATTTTCTTCTTACATTTTTTAAATATTTTTTCTTACTACTACTATTACTAATACCGAGCATTTGTATAGTGCTACAAATCATACACAGCGCTGCACAGACATGTTAGAGACAGTCCCTGCGCATCAGAGCTTACAATCTAGTGAAGACAGACAACACAGAAGGTGTAGACTGGGATAAAAGAAGGGGACGAGGTAAAGAAACCAGGAGGAGATCAGGTAAGTCAAGATCCAAAAGCAGCAGCGAAGAGGTGAGTTTTCAGCCTGGATTTGAAGAGGGTTAGAGAAGGTGCCTGGCGTACAGACACAGGTAGTTTGTTCCAGGCGTAAGGTGCAGCAAGGTCAAAGGAGCGAAGTCTGGAATTAGCAGTAGAAGAGAAGGACACAGATAGAAGCAGTTTGCCAGAAGAGCGAAGTTCCCGAGGGGAGTGTAGGGAGAGATAAGAGAGGAAAGGTAGTGAGGAGCTGCAGAGTGAATGCATTTATAGGTCAGCTGGAGACGTTTGAACTGGATGTGGAAACGGATAGGGAGCCAATGAAGTGACTTTCTTCTTTTACTTTATTTTTATTTTTTACTCTTCTGAGTTCTAGGCACTAGATGACCTGGTTTCTGGGATTTTTCCAGGCCTCATTTTGAAAATTCACCATCTAAAGAACAGTATCTCTTTAATATTGTCAGCACTGTGAAAAGTATCTTTCTTGTAACCTCAACGGAAGATTCACAGTTGTGAGAGGAAGAAATGCAGTTACTACTACTACTATTATTAATCATTTCTATAGCGCTACAAGACATACACAGTACAAACATATAAAGAAGATAGTCCCTGCTCGTAGAGCTTACAATCTAATCAAGACAGAATAATACAAGAGAAACAAGGGGGTTCAAATAGGGAAGGAGACAAGGAGAACAAGGGATTAGGATCTAAATGCGGCCTCAGAGGTAAGCCGTTCGCATGGATTTGAAGAGGGGGAGAGAAGAGACTTGATGTTAAGATAGAGGAAGTTTTTTCCATGCATGCAGCAGGGTGAAAAAATTGGAGTTTACAGAAGAAGAAAAGGGCATAGAGGAGGAGCAGAGTTTGCGAGGCGGGGTGTAGGGAGAGGAGAGAGGAAAGGTAATGAGGGGCAGTAGAGTAAATGCATTTATATGTTAGAAGGAGAAGTTTGACTTGGATATGGAAATGGAAGGGGAGCCAGTGAAGTGATTTTAGAAGAGAGGTTATATGATGTATCGAGGCTGGGGGAAGATTAGCTGTGCAACAGATAGATCGAAGAGGAGAGAGATGACACTGAGGATGACCAGCAAGGAGGAGGTTGCAATAGTCAAGACGGGAGGTGACCAAAGAAAGGACAAGAGCCTTAGTAGAGTATTCAGAGAGGAAGGGACGAATTTTATTAATGTTGTAGAGAAAAAAATGACAAGTTTTAGCTATATGTTGAATATGTGTGGAGAAGGAAAGGGAGGAGTCAAAGATGACCTCAAGGTTGTGAGCTGAGGAAATAAGAAGAAGACGAGTGTTATCAACAGTGCTAAAGGGGGAAGGAGGGGTTAGGAGCAAAAATAAGAAGTTCAGTTTTAGCCATGTTCAATTTTAGGCAGCGGTGAGACATCCAGGCGGCGATGTCAGATAAGCAAGGGGAGCGGGGAGATACGAGTTTGGAGCAAAGGAGAGCTGTCAGGTGTAGATAGATAGATTTGAGAGTCATCAGCATAAAAATGATACTGAAAGCCATGGAAGAGATGAGGGCACCAAGGGACTGGGTATAGAGAGAGAAAAGGAGAGGGCCCAGAATAGACTCTTGAGTTAAACCAACTGAGAGAGGGATGGCAGTAGAGGAGGAACTTCCAGAACAAACACTGAAAGAGTGATTGAAGAGATAAGACAAGAACCAAGACAGCACAAGGCCTCTAAAACTAAGGGATATGTTTACTAAACAGCGGTAGTGACTTCCGTGCGATATCAGAGCCACAGCCCCATTGAATTCAATGGGGCCGCGACTCCGATATCACATAGAAGCCGCTACCACTGTTTAGTAAACATACCCCTAAATGAGGATAAAGTGTCAAGGAGGAGGAGGTGGTCAATAGTATCAAAAGCAGCAGAAAGATTGAGAAGATGAAAACTGAATAAAGGCCTTTGGAATTAGCGAGGAACAGATCACTGGAGACTTTGGCAAGAGCCATTTCAGTAGAATGAAATGGATGAAAACCATATTGAAGTGGATCAAAGAGAGCTTGAGAGGAGAGAAATTTGAGACAGTGGCGGAGAACTACATATTCAAGAATTTTGGAAATGATGGGAGAAGGGAGATGGATTGATAATTAGAGAGACAAGTAGGGTCAAGTGAGGTTTTTTTTTAAAGAGAGGACTGATTACAGTATGCTTGAAGGCTGCAGTGGAAAGTGAAAGGTTGACAATATGTGAGATGAAAGGGATGACGGAGGAGGATATGGGTAGGGATAGGATCAGAAGAACAGGTAGTGAGTTTAGAGGAGGAAAGAAAAAGAGAGGTTTCCTCAACAGGGGTTTTAGAAAAGGATGAAAGAGTGATAGAGGTTGAGGGGAAAAGTTGGTTATTGAGAGGGGGAATAGTGGATAAAGACGATTTAGTGGGGAATTGAAGAGCAATTTTATGCACTTTGTCATGGAAATAGTCTGCTAGGGTTTGGGCAGAGAGAGAAGAGGGATTAGAGGTGGAGGTGCCTTAAGAAGAGAATTGAGAGTAGAAAAGAGACAGCGAGGGTTAGAGGCAACACGGTTAGTCAGATAGGGAAAATAATTTTGCTTAGTGAGTGCAATGAAAGACTGGAAAGAAGAAAGCATGAATTTGAAGTGAAGAAAGTCAGAGAGAGAGCAGTATTTGAGCCACGAATACTCAGCTGAGCGGACACAGGAACGTAGATAGTGGGTAGTTGAAGACAACCAGGGCTGAGGTGAGGTGCGCCTCACAGGACATAGAATGGGCAGAGCAAGGGTATCCAGAGTAGAGGAGAGAACAGTATTATAGGAAGCTATGGCTTCATCAACAGACATAGAGGACAAAGTGGAAGAGAGAAGAGATGAGGCAGTAGTGGATAGTCAGTGGATCAATAGCACGAAGATTCCTAAAAAGATAGGAGGAGATTGAGCGGGGAGGAGAGTAATGAAGCATGAAACTTAACAGGTGATGGTCAGATAAGGGAAGAGTGGAGGTATGGAAATGAGAAGGTAAACAATTAGAGCAGAAAATGAAGGCAAGGCAATGACCAAACTGATGAGTGGGGACAGAAGAGTAAAACTGGAGGTTGAAAGAGGAGGTAAGGTAAAGAAGTTTAGACGCATAGGGGGTTATTCTGTCCCCCAAATAATGGGGATGGACGTCCCAACAGGACATCCATCCCCGCTATTCGTGGGCCTTCCCGCTGGTGTCTAACTCCCCCCCCCCCCCGTTATATGGGGAAGTTAGACAGGAATGGGGAGGGGGCAAAATTAGGGCAAGCAGTGGGTGGTCGCCGGCCCTAGACATACAGGGCCGATTCAGGGCTGGTGACTTGTACGGGAAAGTTATTCCACCTTTCAAGGTGGAATAACTCCCTGGACGTAGTGGATCGGCGGGCCCAGGGTACGGATGGGGCAGTGGGGGCTGAGGACATTCCCCGCAGCCCTGACTGAGTTAGTTGGGCATGTCCTATATGTGCAGGCTGGGCTGAATCGCAGTCCTGGCCTGCATGTACAGGACTGTTCATGATTCTGATCCCCCGGGGCTAGACATGCCCTGCAGGATCAGAATCTCAATGTTCTCTGTATGTCCGATTCAGATCGAATGTACAGAGGGCTTCGATGTCCGGGACGGAATCGGGCTAATAGGGGTCAGAGGGGTTATCAATATGAAAATTAAAGTCACCAAGAATAAGGTAGGGGGAAGAAGAATCCAGCAATAAGGAGAGCCAAGAGTCAAAATCAGTGAGGAAGATAGAAGAGGACTTGTCAAGGAGTCTATAGATGACAACGATCCGGAGAGACAGAGGATTAAAAAGACGAATGGAATAGACGTCAAAGGAGGGAAAGGAATGAGATTGAGAGAAAAGGAGAGGTTAAAATTGTCAAGAAGAAGAAAGTAGAAACCCAACACCACCGACGGATGAGGTTAGAGTGGTGGAGAGAGGAACTAATATGAGAGTGAGAGAGAAGAGAAGGGAGACCAGAGTTAGGATTAATGTCAGCAGAGGACAGAAGGAGAAGGAGAAGAAAAGTGTGAGGCAGAGAGGAGACAGCATGTTTGAAATGGGGATGAAGTTGTTTTAGAGAGGAAAGGGAAGGTAAAGCTCAAAGCTGAGGAAAGAGTGGAGGATAAGATGGGAGAGGAAATAGGGAGGGTGGGGAGAGGGTATGAAAGAGGAGATGTATTAGGTTGGTGGAGTGAGAGAAAATTAAGGAGGATCGGGAAAAAGGAACAAAGAATGGTGTGGAGCCATAAGAAATGGCAAAGGACAAGTAAAGTTAGCAGAAGGAGAGGGATAATAGATAGTAAGGGAATAAAGGTAAAATAAATGAAATAAAGTAGAATAAATAAAATAGAATAAGATACAGATAAGTAAATGTCTTAAAAGACACAGAGATTATCAGATAGGGAAACTTATTAGCAGAGGAAATAATCAAATAACTGAGTAAAAACAGAAGGCAAGCAAGCCTTATCTCAAGCAGACTATACGTGTAAAATATAAAATATTAGAGACATCAGACATGGATCGGTTGAAGTCATGTGAGCAACCTCAGTGTAATGGGAATAAGGGTCCCCAGTCCAGAATGACTGAGATGCAATCAAGGAACCAACAGGCAATGTCAAATAAACTATATCTTAGGACTTTTTATAACAGGTATTATGAGAAATTAAACTAATTCCATCTTTCAAGGGGGAGGGGGGCATAGTAGCCTCTAGACCGCACAAGTCCCCTCTTTTTTCTTCTACAGGTGCTGCTTGTGCTTGTTTAGGTGGTGAGTAAGCTGCAGGCTGTTTGTAGTAGTTCTGCAGAGCTGTTGTGGAGTTCAGTATTACCGATCAGCTAACAAAGTACAAAAGAACTTCAGGTGGTTTGTTAATGTTATTAAGAACAATTACAATAATAAACAATTGTGTGTGTTATAATCATAGTAGTTCCATGCTTGTTCTGTACTTCCTACTATAGTGAAGGTATAAAAAGAGCTAAGTGGGGTCAGAGAGCAAAGGTGGCCTTCAGCTATTTTTCCTTTTCTTGTCAGGTTTCCATAGTCTTTTGTTTCCTTTAAGTAAAATGTTTAAATATAATGACTTTATTGTTTAAGAGCACTGTAGGCTTTGAAATGCAGTTTCCTCGTGCAGGGGGACATCTGAGGATTTGCCAAGTCTCTCTTACTCTTCCAATCCCAGGAAAAAGTGTTTTGCTTTTTCATTCTCTACGCTTTTTATTTCTTATCCCCTCTTTCCTCCTCTTGACATTTCTGTTCGCCTCCTCTGTCTCTGTTTCCCTGCTTCTGCCCCATCTGTCGACTACTTTTTCCTACCTCATCTTCATTTTAAACAACCCAATGAGAATGTGTCTTGTATCTTATTTCTTGGTTGGAAGCCAAACAAATCCCCATTTCTTAGGATAATAGAAATCTTAGCAAGTAAACTTGTTTGTAAGCATTAATGTCTTCCATCTAGAGGTGCCCGTGTGGCTACCAATTTTCAGGAATTTCCTTCAAAGCCCCACTAGCCTAATTTTTCTCTTGTTTGCTCATTCTTAGCATTTGAAAAGGTGATTGACGGGTCTACATGGTGCATTGGATTTCTCAGTACACGATTTGGCCAGGCCAGCACCATTAATGATATGGAAAGCCCACAGATGAGGATTCCGGGCTGTGTCCTTCACTGTATGACATTGTACACATAACCTCCCTATGTCACAATGAGAGTGTTAGAGCTTTTGGGGAGGGACCTTCTGAGAGAGATTCATCTTATATAGGAACGCACACAATGCTTTATACAAATATTATTACTTAGGGATCTGTGAAATGATTTGAGCTAGGATGAGTTGGATAAAACTTGTGTGAGGAGCCTCAGTAAAAGTGGGTTCCATTCCCACTGAGCTTACAAGAAAACCATGTAATAGACTTACCAAGTTCTAGGGGGGTTTTCACTGGTTAGAGAAAATCCTGAACAGTGCTGCTTGCTGGAGGACTAAAGCAAATCCTGCAAGCAGTTGCGGGCAGTGCTGGAATTGAAACTGTTCAACAGGAGTAAACAGAAAGCTCAGTAGTGACTGGGTTAATGCCATGTGCTGCTAGGAATTATGGGATACCTTCCTTTTGAAGCCTGAGGACAGTCACATCATAGTGTATGCTTGTGTGTAGTTGGATGCAGGGACTGCAGTGGTAGTAACAAATCTCACACCTTCTCTGGGACTTTAATAGCACCCCCAGATTAGGGTTGCCAACTGGCTCCAGATGCGACCGAGATGCTTGATCCAGTCCTGGGTTTACCCCATTGTATGCAGGGACATGTAGTTCTGATTTCTCCATTGCACTCCATAAGAAAAAAAAGACTACATGTCCCCGCATGCAGTGAGGTAAACCCAGGACTGGATCAAGCCTGTCGGGCGCATCTGGAGTCATTTGGCAACCCCATCCCAGAGTGGATTACTGAAATAAAGGGCAGAGAAGCAGCATGGAGGAAGACGCCAGCTGCAGAATCAGAGAAGACAAATCTGAAGATTCTTAGCTATTCCAGAGCTGAGACATTGCATGCAAAGACCAAGCAAAAGCCAGAGAAAGGCCAAGAAGTCCCTCCAAGCAGCTAAAGGTATCTGGTGCTTCCAAGTTTCTCAGTTCTAGGACAGAGGCCTTTTGGCCAGTCCTCGTTTTGAACGTATATCCTAAAGGAGTATGGTATTTGTATTCCCTGATTCTACCCATTCAATAAGTGCTGCAAGTCCTATAATGCATCAGGTTGGGGATGTTAGAACTTCAGGACTGACTCATAATCTCCCTCTTGGATCTGGGTAACTAGGCAGCTCTGGGTATCATGCAGGGATTTTACTCATTGACTGCAAATTAATTGAATTTGGGGCCTGGGAGCAACTACCTTAGAGCAGGGCTATGAAACCAGTCAGTTTTGTTGGGGAAAACATTCCTAACCAATCACTAAGACATGGGACAGCCTCTAAAGCAGCTGTTCTCAACCTAGTCCTCTGGACACACCTAGCTAGTCAGGTTTTCAGGATAACCACAATAAATGACACCACGAAAAGCAAGATTACCACGTAGGAACAAGAACCCAGTCTAGGCATGGTAATATAGAAAGACAGAGCTTTATTTATCATAAACCAGGGACAACCCGACACAGGCCGTGTTTTGATAACCTTTGCCAGGGGTTAAATCTGGCACACTAAAATCATAAATACATAAAATGTAAATAAGACAAACAAATTACAAAATTTGGGTTTCATTATTGTTTTTTCATAATTTTTTACATTATTATATATTATATGTACGTTTATGATTTTAATTGTTTAATATGAAAAGTTTTTATACTTTTTATATGTGATCATTTTATCATTGTTCATGTTATAATTCAATTATTTATTGATTTTTTTATGTTTGCTACATATTTTTATATCTTTTATGTCTTAATTTGTAATTTGTTTGTCTTATTTACATTTTATGTATTTATGATTTTAGTTTGCCAGATTTAACCCCTGACGAAGGTTATCGAAACACAGCCTGTGTCGGGTTGTCATTGGTTTATGATAAATAAAGCTCTGTCTTTCCATATTACCACACCTAGACTGGGTTCTAACCACAATAAATATGCATGAGAGAGATTTGCATACACTCTCTCCATTGCATGTAAATCTCTCGTGCATATTTATTGTGGTTATCCTGAAAACTTGACTGGCTCTGTGTGTCCCAAGGACTAGGTTGAGAACCTCTGCTCTAAAAGGATCAGTGAAAAGACTAGAAATCAAGTTGTACAACCAGTGGTCACCAACAGGCTGGAAACACGCTGCTGTGTTTTTTGTTTTTTTTCCTGGACAAGTCTAACCATTTGCTCTGCAAGTTGATCTGTTCTTTTTTCCTCCTTGGACTATAGTATAGTTACATCATAATGGCCTGAATGTTTCCATTGTTTAAACATAAATAGTTAATTGCTGCCTTTTGTCTGGTCTGCTACTTTTTTTTCCCATGTGCATAATGTTCCATGCTGGCTCATAAGTAAAGTTGTGTTTATTGTTAAGAACGGCCTATCATTTCTGAAGGGCTTGGGGGTATAAAGGGACACCAGTGCCTTTATCTGAGGGGCATTTATCATAGAGGCATTCGGAAAAGTAACTCCTTTGACCACAGTATTCCAACAATGTCATCTGGCTAAAGTCCTGGACCTCTGATCCCAGGACAGGGAACTAAAGGTGTAAGGGTATCGACTCCATTGGTGTGGTTGTCTTGCGGTCAGAGAGGACCCCCTGGGCACACTTGGAATTGTCTGAATCACAATATCCTTTGCCCATGAGGCTCTAATTTATTTAAGACAATAGAGGGCCTGGATTCATTTTCTTTGTCCTCGTTTGTATGCTGAGTCAAGGGTGACTCTTGAGCCAGGGTGTTTTTCGTTTGTTTTTTTTAGCGCGGTAATAATCACAATCCTCTTTGGCAATCGTGCTGATCTCACTGTGTCTCCAGTGGTGTTGGGTGAACAGGGTATTTGCCCCCTCCCCCTTCTCTAGTGTTGTACAGGTACTCACTGTGCCAAATTTTCAGTAGGGCATCTCGCTGCAACACTAATACACATATAAGCAGATTTTTGAAGCAGAACAGACTTTTAAAGTGAAGCAAGTGCATATATATATCTGATGCAACCCCTTGAAATGCTTCTCTTTTTGCAGCCCTGTTTCTGCATTTTGAAAATCCACTTAGGTGCATTCCATCCATCTACATACATAACTCCTTGTTTTATGTACGGAGATCCTGACCAAGCTTTTGAAAATTTACCACTTTATTGCCATCTGCTAAATATACTACAGGAGTCTTCAGTGAAGTAGATAAGCACTCTACTGTGGCCAGGAGCAGGATATTGAATACTTTTGAATATATTTACATTGAACCTTTATTTAACATTTCTTATATACTGCCTTTCACGATATCAAGGTGGCTTACATTGAACAGGACATTATAACTTGGAGATAACTGTTTTACAGGGAACAAGGGCAATGGAGGGTTAAGTGGCTTGCCCAAGATCACAAGGAGCACCTGTGGTACTAAAATCCCCAGTCCTTCCAGCCCAAGGTTGCTTGTCCTCTAGTGGGATTTGAACCCCCAACCTTCTGGCCTGAGGTACCTTGCCCCAACCACTAGGTCACTCTTAAAACTATTTTGATTATGACTGAGTTTGGTCTGGTTTGTGGAACTGAACAAAAATTGCCCTTCTAAAAAAATCACTGCTTACTACTGTTCCTATAGGATGCTGATCAAGATGAACTTTTGGGACTGAATAATATCTGGCTGTAGCGTTTTAGGGAAATGATAGGCAGCATATAGGTATTTTATAAATAAATACATAAAATGAAAAGTAAATAAGTATGCATAACAAATGTTGTTATTTTTAATGTATATGCTATCTTGTTCTCTTACAGGAAGTGAGTATAGTGATGTACTTCCAGATTCCTTTCCATCAGCTCCTGCCGAGTCCCTCCCCCACTTCCTGTTGGAGCCAGAAGATGCCTATATTGTGAAAAATAAGCCAGTGGAGCTGACCTGCAAGGCCAACCCAGCAACCCAAATCTACTTCAAGTGTAATGGCGAGTGGGTCAACCAGAACGAGCACATCACTAAGGAGAGCCTGGATGAGGTGACAGGTAAGGGCACAGCAGGGCTTGATTCTAGAATTACAATGTAAATGTCATATGTGTGACAACCTAATGCATCTCAGGGCACTATGAGGCAGGGGGTCACAGGATGATGGGCTCCAGTGTCTGAGAGCAGTGTAGTGAAATTCAGTGTACAACCTGAGATGCCTTTAATGCCAAGGAGAGCACTTTTTAAGTGGGAGATTTTTTAGTACGTACCCTCCTGCCTCTCTCTTGCCCCTGCCCCACGCTGGCAGCTCAATTTCTTCTGGGCTACACTAGGACCATGATCCACATCAAATCTCCTAACTCGCCCATCCTGTTTTATCAATCTTGTGAAATCAGCAGCAGCAAGTGTTGGCCAGCAGATTTAAAGTTGCCTGCAGTCACATAGCTCTGCCATTAAGTTACCATTATCTGCCTTGCAAGTCTCCTGCTTTCAGTAGGAATTTCCTGTTTTTTTTGTGGGAAATGGCCTCCCGAAGCAGGAGTCCCCAACCTAATGCAGGAGACTCGGCTAGTTGGTAGTATAGTTCTGTTAGCAGGGGTGTTAAACCGCATACTTGGAGGGTCACAAACTACTCAGGATTTCAGTAGAACCGTAATGAATATTCATGAGATATATTTGCATGTACTACCTCCATAGTACGCAAATACATCTCCTGTGTATTCATTGGGGTTATCCTAAAAAACAGACTATGGCGCAGCCCTCCAGGATTGTAGTTTGATATCCCTGCTTTATTAAGGATCAGTGCTCCTGCCTTTAGGCCATGCTGCATATTTTGTATCACTGTTACAACACAGGTATCTGTGCTTCTCCCTATCCTCTCCCTTGTTTACCTTCTCTTTCCCTCCTTCCCCTCTGTATTCGGCTGGAATCCATCTCTCTCCAGCTGGCTTCTGAGAATTCTTTCATCTTTTATTTCTCTTTCACATATCTATTGTGACAGAACATTTGTTCCCTCTTACCTGTTGCTTCTAGAATGCATTTGTACATCACCATGGAATGCCCTAAGGTTCTATTCTATGTTTGAATTTCCTGAACGGATTCAGTGGTTCATTGCCAGTTTCCTATATATTTCTCTGTAATCCTAATTCATCACTCTGCTCCTTGTCATCTCTTTTGTTATCTATCATCCCCCATGCATAATTCTTCTGCTTGACCCCACACTATCAGAGCTCCCATTGGCAGTCCTTGTGATCTTAGACAAGTCCTCAGTCTGCCATTGCCTCAGGTCAGTACCCCAGAATCTCACAATTGTGTAGCTGTAGGAGAAACCACTTAGCAGGTGCAAAGCCCATAGGTACTAAGGTGCCCACAGCATGGCCAACCCTTGTATTTTCAAGGAGAAATTCCACAGGAAGTTTCCCTTTGAAAATGTGCTTAAGATCCTACATTGTTTCAACACTGTCCCCCATATGCAGGGCATATATTTATTTATAGGCCCCTAGCATAGAATCCCATTTATTTCTTTTCTCAAATGTCCCCCCTTCCTGGCCACAGAGTCTCATTCACTCTTTACTAACCCCCTTCCTGAATCTTCATACATAGCCTGAAGTAGTGTGGGGAAAACCACAAAGCCTAGTTCAGGGCATGGCAGCAGTAGTGGGTTGTGAGTGAGCACTGGGACTGTGCAAACACATGCAATGAGAGGCATGGACTAGTGGCTGGATCAGTGGGCTAAGAACCAAGGAAGCTGGGCACGTCATTATTTTATTCCCCATTATTATTAATACAAATCAGAGATACCAAGGGTGAACTCCCCAAAGAGTGTCCACAGGGCCGCATTTAAGGCATTGATGCCCATAGGCAGGGCAGAGAATGGTGGGTAAGGGAGGTTTCTCCCCAGTGGTCATATCACATTCCTAAAGAAAGAACAATTGGGCTCCTATTAGTCCAGGTATTTGGTGCCCTAGGCAGTTGTCTATGTTGTCTATACCTAAATCCAGGCCTGAATGTCGGAGATATAAATCGAGAAAAATGTAAGCATCCAAAAAGCTTCATAAATGGAAGAAACAATGGAATGGTTCAAGAGAGTGACACTGTCCTTCTAAACAAACTCACCATCCCTTCCTACCATCTCTGCCACCAACCATCTCTGCCACCAACCAAGAACACACAAAAGAGGTGGAGGTGTACTCATAATAGCCAAGGAAAATCTCAACTTCAAAACCGCTACAGTAGTTCCAGCTCAAACACCACTCTGCATATCATAACTGTAACCAACACCTATTTATCTCTCTGCCTAACATATAGAACACCAACAGCTGGGTCCAGTGGCCTGTCACCACTCATCAAAGAAACATGCTTAGAACACCACAAAAACAAGTGGATCATTCTCCTGGGTGACCTCAACCATCCCACATTAACTAACAAACAGACCATTGCTTTTCTCCAAGCACTGGAAGCACTCCAACTCAATCAGATCATCACCGGATCGACACACAATAAGGGAGGTACCCTTGACCTCATTTTTACATCAGTCACCTGGCCACACAAAAAACCTTCCACCATGACCCAAGTCACTTCAGCGCCTTGGTCTGACCATAACCTAATTATCTTCTACCTCGCAAACTTCCCCAAAACAGTCACCTTTAAATCTCTATCACCCAACTCACAGAGATTTAAGGCATTTGATAATGACTCATTAGCAACATCCTGGCCCTGCCTCAGGATATCTCAACCAATCTTGATGCCTTCGTATCCAAATAGAACTCAAACATATCCTCATATTCCATCATGCCAGACAATACTTCCAAGATGAAGAGACCACACCATGCACCCTGATTAACTCCTCAACTCAAAACAATGAAAAAACAAGCTCAGACAACCGGAGCGCAGATGGAAACGACAAAGAAACCCAGCCAATCACTTAGTATACAGAAGGGCTCAAGCAGACTACTGCACACTCACTCTCCTCAAGAAAAAGGAATATCATTCCAACTTACTTAACACCTCTCTCAACCATCCCAGAGAGCTATTCAACATAGCCTTGAATCTGTAAGACCTCAACCAGTACAAAATCCAATCCTGCCATCGCACCAAATGATATGGCGCAATTTCTCCAAATTAGGCAATCTGCTATACAGTTCAACCCCAGGCCATTGTCGACCTCGCTGACACCACAAATGCAGAAACCTGGCTGACTTTCAGATACCCGTCTGCCCGGGAGTTGGTAGATAGTATAGCAAGCCTCAAGATTGCACCACCTCTTCTCTCGACTCATGCCCATTCTCCTGGATCAACATGACCAAACAAGATCTTGCCCTAAGCATTCTGCACATTGTCCACATATCACCGACACTGGGCTACATGCCAACTGCCCTCAAGCAAGCCTCCATCAGGCCCTTGCTAAAAGACCCCTCAGTAGACCCTTTAGCACCATCATCCTATCCACCCATCTCCAGCATCCCATCCCTAGACAAAAGAATTGAAAAGGCAGTGCAGCTTCAGACCCAAGACTTTATAGACACCTACGCCCCCCCCCTTGACTTACACCAACACGGATTCAAGCCTTTCCACAGCACCAAAACTCTTATGACTTCCCTCCTAGATACTTTGATTAAAGGCACACAGAAAATCACTCAAGGATTCATCCTCATCTTTCTCGATGTCTCCGCAGCTTTTGACTTGGTCTCCCATATCCATCTAATCTCACTCCATTCAATTGGACTCAGAGGTACAACGTTACAGTGGTTCTGATCATACCTATCCAACCAATCCCAACAAGTCCTAATCGGAAATGAAACCTCCAAACTTTTCGAACTTCTACAAGGATTGCCTCAAGGCTCCACATTATCACTACTGTTCAACATCTTCATCCAGCCCCTATGCAAAATCATACAAAACCACAAAATCCTCTTATCTATATGCTGATGATATCTTAATCTATACTCCATTCTCTATCCCAACCCCAACTACTCTGCCATTAGCCAGTGCCAAGAATCTATCATCCAATGGCTCAACAGCCTCAACATGCACATTAACCCCAACAAAACGGAAGTCCTTCACATAACCTAGTTCCCCTCTTTTACCCCTCCAGCCACAGTCGAACTGGCCAACTTAACTTTACAAGTTAGACAAGTAAAATACCTTGGCATAACCATATATCAACACCTGAGCTTCACTAGCACATCAAGCAAGTCATTAAAGCCACTTACATCCAGATGAGAACACTCTGACACCTTCACCCCCTACTGGATCACCCCCATTCTGGACTAAGCAAACATAATATACCAGTGGCTCCCTAAATCAACTTTACTCCCTTTATAGCTTGCCTAGAACACAGTAGCCAGAATAATCACTGGCACCAGTCCACAAGAACATATCACCCCCACTGTGAAACAGCTGTACTGGCTGCCCATCCACTTAAGGATTAAATACAAAGTCTCCCTTACCATATTCAAGATCATCCACACATCTCAGTGAATGTTCTTGCCCTCTTCTGTAACAACCTCTCAACAAGGGAGTGAGAAAGTCGGCCAATCAAAACTTCTATCAGTTCCAAGTGCCTTCACCCACACCAACACTGCCACTACCAGCATAGCCTTCTCTTCCTATGCACCTACCATCTGGAATTCCCTCACCCCGGAATTACATTCACTCACAGACCTAGGTGAATTCCGCCGTAAACTAAAAACCCTCCTCTTCCTGGATCACCGGATAAGACTCTTAACTGTCTGCCCACCATAATATAATCATGTTCTCGTTCAACCCCCACTCAGCTCCATGTACATAGTTATATTCACCTTGTTAAGTTTTACATATTGTTATCTATGTTCTATGTAACGTTCTTGTTCTATTTGTTCCATGTAAACCGCTGTGATTAGTAGATACAGTGGCAAAAAAAAAGTTTCTAAACATAGAAACATGATGGCAGAAAAAGACCACATGGCCTATCTAGTCTGCCCTTCCATATCAACTACAATAGCCCCCTTTTTACCTTTAGAGATCCTCTGTGTTTGTCCCATGCTTTTTTGAATTCAGATACTGTCCTCGTGTCTACCACCTCCACTGGGAAACTATTCCATGCAACTACCTCTCTTTCCCTAAAGAAATATTTCTGCATATTATTCCTGAGTCTATCCCCTTTCACTCTCATCCTATGTTCCCTCGTAGCAGAGCTTGCCTTCAATTGAAAGAGACCCTCCTGTGCCATTTATGCCACAGAGGTATTTAAATGTCTCTATCATATCATCCCTATCCTACTTTCCTCTAAAGTATGCATATTAAGATCTTTAAGTCTTCCCTCATATGCTACATAATGAAGACCACTAACCATTTTAGTAGCCACCCTCTGCACCGACTCCAATCTGCTTATATCCTTTTGAAGGTGCAGTCTCCAGAACTGCACACAATACTCCAAATGAGGTCGCACCAGAGACTTATACAGAGGCACTATCACCTCCTTTTTTTATGCTAGCCATTCCTCTCCACATGCACCTAAGCATCCTTCTGGCTTTTGCAGTTGCCTTTTCTATCTGTTTAGTTACTTTAAGATCGTCAGACACAATTATGCTCAGGTCCCACACTTCCTTTGTGGACAGAAATACCTCACCCCCTACACTGTACTGCTCCTTTGGATTTTTGCAGCCCAAATGCATGATCCTGCATTTTTTAGTATTAAATTTCAGCAGCCAAATGCTAGACCATTCTTCAAGCTGGATGTCTATGTAACCTAAATAAATAAAATAATATATAGGGGTGTGTTTACTAAATTGCGCTACCAATTAACAGCCACTTTAGTGTGGGACCGTAGTAACAGCCACCACATGTTAAAAACAGCCAGAGTGGTAAAATTCCCACATTAACTACTTAGCACATGACAGGGGGGAGGGGGAGGATTGGTTAGGTTAGGGGCAGAGAAAGAATGTTGACTGCACATTGCGGTTAGTTGGAGAAGGGGAGATGTTAATTAAGGTTCACTAATTGTCATTGTTGCAACTAGCATGGGAGCACTTAATGCCACCTGAATAAGTGGGTTAAATGCATCCATGTTAATTGCGAGTCATAAGTTAGGGAACTTTTCAGTGCAGTAATTGCTGGGAATATGTTTGGCACATGCCCAACAGTGCGGGGCTGTGCCCCTTACTGTGAATTAGGAGCAAAAGCTAATGCTCATGAAGTGCAAAAACTTACTGGTTTTAGTAAGCATGTCCCCTAGTTTTCTTTGGTGCCTCTGAAAGCACATAGTCAGAGTGGAGGTAGGTACTGCAATAGATTTCAATAGAAGCTGCCTCATGCAGAAAACGTCCCTCCACTTAGTATGCACACGGGTACCTTCGTATCTGTGGACTTCTCCGGTCCATATTTCCAAAGGGAAACTATAGTTAGAGTTGCCTCCTGACTTCATGACATAAGGAACAGGCTAGTCCAGCCCTGATTTTACCATGTCACCTGCATGAACCTGTAGCTGTAATTTTCCTGAGAAACTCAAAGGGGCAATCAGGACTACAAGTCCATGCATGTGATAGATTTAAACCAGAACTAGATTAACCTGTTTATTGTTACAAGGAGTCAGGTGACAACCCTGTTTATATGACAATGTCCCCATCAGAGAGAGAGAGATAGAAAAACACACAGACACACACACACACAAACGTTTGGTTCTGATGTATGATTAGAGGTCAGCCTGCCAAATAAGAGATTTGCCGGGGCTTTTTTGGGGCAGGTTGGGGATCTTCAGGGACCACTTTGACCACCAGGGATCTTTTCCGACCAGGGTCATCAGAGGTGAAGTGCAGTACTTCACCTCAGATGACCCTTTTGCTTCGTGTAGAATATTTAGTCCAGCCTTGACCTGGAGTAAAGATTCTGCACTAAAGGGAAGTAAAAAAAAAAAACAAACAAACATGCTAAATTAGTTTTTTTAACATTGAGAGTAGAGTTAGGTTCAGACCTTTGCATGTGTTCTGCATGCTGACTGTGCCACTCTTTAACATGGGAGTTTAATGCAGATTTTTCCACTGTAAGACACTATATCGGTGCAGCAAAATCAGAAACAATCACTGCATTAAAGGGTAGTTCAATTTAATATATCATCCCCTGAGTCTTTTATCAATTAGACCATGAAATTTACTCTTACCCTGCTCTCTTCACGCTGCTCTGGTCCTTTGTCTTTGTCCTTCACGAACACATTCTGGTGTTTAGCACCTCAAATCTTTCCCCCATACACCTTTTTCTCTTGTTCTTTGCTTCAAAAAGTTAAAGCTACATTAAGCCACACCCAAGCTATCTGGATCTCATTAATTCAGTCTTTGACGGTTCACAGCTTTGAAATATTGTAATTGCTTTGGATAAAGGTGCCCCAAACGTATAGCAGGTTATTTTAGAAGCCTTATGTACGATTTACACATGTAAAATCAGCCATACACACATGCAAATCACAGCCATATTCAGAGTGCATGGGGGTGTGTCAGGAGCATGACCTTGGCAGTGACAAAATCTGCTTGTGTAGTCTCCATTTCATATAGGGCATGCACATACAAGCCAAAATTTATATCGATTTTATTGTAGTTGGTCTGAAAATGTTTGATCTTGGATCTCAAAAGTAAGCCCTGCCCTCCATCGAGGGATGCATTGTATTCCAATCTTAAATTTGAAGAATAAGCTCAACGTTTTAAATCCTTGGGTATGGCATTTTATTTAGCAGTACTGAGCTAAAATTTCCTTGGCTATAATAGAAAACTTTCCCAGTTCATAGGGAAATGTCATGCTGCCTGAGCTGGGAGATGTGCTCAGGAATGTATATTGGGGGGGGGGGGGTCGCTGACTGCCCAGGGAGTGTCCCACGTCTACTATTCCTCACTGTACAAGTTCCATAAGGTGAGCTAGCAGCCGACTGGAGTCTTCACTAGCACTAATGTGGGGAAGCAGTTGTCCATGTGGAGAGATGCCTTTGTCATGTTGAAAGGCTTTGTGGAATCCTCCAAGCTATTGTTTTTTTGGACATTGCCGCTGGGATGATGAAGGTATGGGAACTATGGCACTATGAATCAGAATAGCTTGTAGCTAGTCCCTATCTAAGGAATGTCCCACTGGGTAAAGTATTTGCTTGGATTAAAGAATGAGAATGGCCGCCTGGCAGCTGACGGATCGCTCTTCCTGTTACATTGTGGTGTGTCCTTCTGGGCGTCTCACAGGGCAGCTGTCTTTCCTGGCAGTGTGGTAACTGGGATGTGTGAAGGAGGCGGTGTGAGTGGGAAGGGGGCCTTCTCTTCCTTTCTTGACAGGTTAAGCAGTTGTGTCTGGCAGTGCATGTGGTGCTCCCTTGGGAAAGCTACCTATTAAATGCTGCAGGAACAGTCAATTATTCCATTATGATTAGCATATGATCTGAATATGTAATGAAACAGAGTGACAGGCTGCTTGATGCATTGCTGATGGATGGTTTGTCCTGCTTTGTGCTATGCTTGCAAGCTCTGCTGGGGAAAACAATTGATATTAAATAAGCTGGGATCAAGGTATACACCTCCAAAGGTTCTGCAGCTGTATATCGCAGAACATTTGAAGGTGTACCCTTCATTTTATGCATTTCTGCAAATGTATTGCCATGGTTTCACCCATTTGGCCTTGGGTGAGTTAAATATTCAACTAAGCCACAAGTGGCATCAGTACAATATATAGGAAGTAGCAATTGGACAAGTAGACAGAAGGAGAAAGCGCTTTACATTTCCCAGCTCCTCCTTCCTCCGATTCCCTTGGCTGAGCCACTCCAAGTGTTCTTACCCCTCCCACCGTGCAGAAACAAAAACTAACTGCTCTCCTGAGGGGGTTCAATGAGTATATCATTCCAGAGCTTTGGAGCAAAATAAACAAATGCTTTATTCATATTTTACATAGGTATGTGCCAGCACACATATGTGTAAATGGCATCCGCATGTAAATAGCCATTTAGAAAAGGCTCATTGTCCACATGGATGGTCCTATGTCAAAACTGCATGGGGGCGTGGCTTGGGCAGGACAGGAATCTACATGTGTATTCCCCATTTCATATGGGCAGTACACATGCAGGGGCAAAAATTGTTCACGTGAATATTGTTTGCAGTTCTGGTCTAGAAAAGGATATAGTGGAATTAGAAAAGAAGAGTGACCAAAGTGATAAAGGGGATGGAAGGATACCACTAAAAGGAAAGGCTTAAAAGATAAGGGCTCTTCAGCTTGGAAAAGAGATATGGCCGAGGTCTATAAAATAATGAGTGGAGTGGCAGCCACATGTGTCAAGACCATCTCTGTTCCCCTCTTTTGTTTCTGTCTTCCATAGACATAATCTGCATTGAGCAAGGACTGTCTTCCATGTGTTTAGGTACGGCACTGTGTACACCTTGTAGCACTATACAAATGAGACATCGTACTAGTAGGTTTGCAAAGCGGCCCTGATACCCATGTGTAAGCATTTACACTTGTTTGTTGTAAAGTGCCGATGCACACATGTGTAAGTTGCCAGTTTTCCCCGTTGATTTTTCCCGCATGTATATTTGTGTAATGACTCCTCCCATTATATATGGACGTGTATTTTAGAAACGACTTCACATTTGGCAGAGCTGTTCCTAAAATACTGTCGGAATTTAGTACATCCTAATCTCGATGACTCAGTTCTGCTCTCCACGTCCTATCTAAAAGGTACTTTTCAAAGTGTCATTCATTATTGCTAGTATATGATCAATGCGACCAGTATGCCCCATCCAGGTAACTGCTTATATACACACACATAAGAACATAAGAACATAAGATATGCCATACTGGGTCAGACCAAGGTCCATCAAGCCCAGTATTCTGTTTCCAACAGTGGCCAATCTAGGTCATATGTACCTAGCAGTTTCCCCTAGCAGTTTTCCGACAGGTTCCACAATGCTTGTATTGGTTCAAGCATTGATATCCTGGGTCCCTTCTTAATAATGGTTTATGGACCTTTCCTCCAGGAACTTGTCCAAACCTTTTTTAAACCCAGCTACACTAACAGCCTTTACTACATCCTCCGGTAACAAATTCCAGAGTTTGATTACACGTTGAGTGAAAAAATATTTTCTTTTATTAGTCTTAAATAGTTTACCCTGTAGCTTCATTGCATGTCCCCTAGTCTTTCTATATTCTGATAAGGTAAACAATCGATCTACGTTTACCCGTTCCACTCCGTTCATTAATTTATAGACTTCTATCATATCTCCCCTCAGCCGTCTCTTTTCCAGGTTAAAGAGCCCTAACCTTTTTGGCCTTTCTTCATAGGAGTATCTTTCCATCCCCTTTACCATTTTGGTGGCTCTTCTCTGAACCTTTTCTAAAATCGCTATATCCTTTTTAAGATACGGCGACCAGAATTGCACACAATATTCAAGGTGCGGTCTCACCATGGAACGATATAGAGGCATTATAATATCTTTTGTTTTATTTTCCATTCCTTTCCTTATCATACCTAGCATTCTATTTGCTCTTTTGGCCGCTGCTGCACACTGGGCCGAGGGTTTTAACATGGTATCCACAATGACGCCTAAATCTTTTTCCTGGGTGGTGGTTCCTAATGTGGAACCTTGCATCATGTAACCATAGTTTGGGTTGTTCTTCCCTAGGTGCATAACCTTGCACTTGTCCACATTAAATTTCATCTGCCATTTTGATGCCCAGTCTTCCAATTTATCAAGATCCTCTTGCAATTTTCCACAATCCTCTTGGGTTTTAACAACTTTAAATAGTTTTGTGTCATCTGCAAATTTGATAACCTCACTCGTTATTTCACTTTCCAGGTCATTTATGAATATGTCAAAAAGCAGCGGACCCAGCACAGATCCCTGGGGTACACCACTATTCACCTTTCTCCATTGGGAAAATTGGCCATTTAGCCCTACCCTCTGCTTTCTATCTTTTAACCAGTTCCTGATCCACAATAGTACACTGCCTCCTATCCCATGACTCTTTAGTTTTGCAGAAAAGTCTCTGATGAGGGACCTTGTCAAAGGCTTTCTGAAAGTCCAGATACACAATATCAACCGACTCACCTTTGTCCACCTGATTATTCACTCCTTCAAAAAAACATAACAGATTAGTAAGACAATATCTTCCTTGTCTAAAGCCATGTTGGCTGTCTCCCATTAGGTCATGACTATCTACATGCTGAATAATTTTATTCTTTATGATGGTTTCTACCATTTTTCCCAGTACTGATGTCAGGCTCACCGGTCTGTAGTTTCCCGGATCACCCCTGGAACCCTTTTTAAAATTTGGTGTTACATTGGAGATCCTCCAATCTTCAGGTATTAGAGATGATTTTAATGATAGTTCACAGATTACTAATAGCAGGTCTGCAATCTCATATTTCAGTTCTTTCAACACCCTTGGATGTATACCATACGGCCCAGGTGATTTGCTACTCTTCAGTTTATCTAATAGTTGTAATACATCTTCCCGATGTATCGATATTTCCTTCAATTCTTCCGCACCTTTAAATACCACTTCAGTCATGGGTAACATCCCTACATCTTCCTCAGTAAAGACTGAAGGAAAGAATTCATTCAGTCTCTCTTCTATCGCCTTGTCGCCTCTTAGTGCTCCTTTAACCCCTTTATCATCTAATGGACCAACTGACTCTCTCACAGGTTTTTTGCTACGAATGTACTTGAAAAGGTCTTTACTTCGCATTTTTGCTTCCGCAGCAAGCTTCTTCTCAAATTCTCCCTCTGCCTGCCTTATCAATGCCTTGCATTTGACTTGCCAGTGCTTGTGCTGTTTCCAGGTTTCGTTGTTTGGCTCTTTTTTCCATTTCCTGAAAGATGCTTTTTTGGCAACAACAGCCTCTCTGACCTCACCTTTAAACCATGCTGGCAGTTTTTTGGACTTCCTTCCACTTTTCTTAGTATTTTTCAACAACAGCCAAGCCTGATGTACGTCTTTAACCTTTGCAACTGCTCCTTTTAGTTTTTTCTTAACTGTTTTCCTCATTTTATCATAGTCTCCCTTTCGAAAGTTTAAAGGTAGTACTGTGGATTTCCTTACTATCCCTCCTCCACTAATTAAATCAAAGGCGATCATGCTATGATCACTATTGCCAAGTTGCCCCAACAACCTTATCTCTTGCACTAGATCTGGTGTTCCACTAAGGACTAGGTCTAATATGGCTTCCCCTCTGGTCGGTTCATGAACAAGCTGCTCCAAGAAGCAGTCATTTATTTCATCTAGGAACTTTATCTCCCTAGCATGTCCTGACGTGACACTGACCCAGTCGATACCGGGGTAGTTGAAATCACCCATTATTATTACTGCGCTGCAACTTTTGTTAGCTTCCTTGATTTCTTTGAGCATTTCATCATCCATTTGGTCATTCTGGCCAGGTGCTCGATAGTACACCCCCACTGCCATTGCCTTCCCCCTTTTACATGGAATTTCAATCCATATAGATTCTACAGCAGATTTTGTTTCCTGCAAAACTTTAATCCTCATGCTCATGGTCGATCAAGGCAAAGCTTTGTGTGCACAGATGAATGTTTTTCCCCTACACTCATGTCTCGGTCTCCTTTTCACAGGCCTGTTGGTGCGTGAAGTGCAAATCGAAGTATCCCGGCAGCAGGTGGAGGAGTTGTTTGGTTTGGAAGATTACTGGTGCCAGTGTGTGGCCTGGAGCTCAGTGGGAACCACCAAAAGTAGGCGGGCCTATGTCCGAATAGCATGTAAGTGTTGACTATTGCTCGGGAGTAAGACATGGAACCATAAAACATCTTTACTGTGCTCCTGTTAAGCTGAAATTATATTGTTTTCTCAATTGCCAGACTCTTTCTCACTCCATGCAAGATCATTGATCAGATCTGTCTCAGTCAGGCTATGTAACCATCATGTCATGCAGGAATGGGATGGAGAGGACTAGGGGTTTGTCAAGTCATCTAAGTCTGCCTGAACATAAGAGGATATAAAAAACTAATAGTGAGGTGAAAACATCAGCATTTTGGTTTGTTTTTAGCCACGGTGCCTCAACCAGAAAATTGGGAGGGAAAATTATTGGACGTTCTTGTGAAGTTTACTCTGTGTTTTTATGTAATTTTTAAACGTTGTTCTTAAATTTCTATTTGATTGTGATTTTTCTGGGTTTATTTACTAATGATTAGTGCATGCTAATGGCCCTGCAGCAGAGTATGCATGCTAATACTGCTAATAAATCCCCCCCCCCTTAATATTTCTGGTGTACTGAAGATGTTTCATTTCTGTTATTTGGATGAATCTCAGGACCTCTTAAGGCTTGACTGACTTAAGATGAGGTTCCTGGGTTTTCAAGCTGGTGGAGCAGTTGTTAATTAGAAAGAGGCTTTCTAAATTGTTAGTTCTGCTTGCAATTATTACTTCTTCACAGGTAGAGCTCAACAAATCATATATTAAAAAATGATTTTTATTAGCCTACATTCCAAAGGGAAAGAATGCTCGTGAGATCTCTGTATCTCGGGGTGTGTGCATGCGTGTGTCCTCCTAAAATCTTTCATGTTGGGTGTTCTAACCATACCACACTTTCAGGATATATTGGGGGGAACATGAGGACTCTGACAGAGGTGTTTTTTCCCACATCGATCCATTTCCTTGCACTGCAGACACATGCCATGCATGTCCCAGAAAGTAGGCTCCTTTAGTTCTGGGCGAAACGTCTTCTTTTCTTCTGAGACTGTGCTGGCCAAAACTTTGTGACTTAAAACAATGGTGCAGTCATTTTTCCTGTCTGGTGCAAGCCCTCTGCTATAGCAGTATGTTTGGGGACCCTAAGAGATTATCGTTCCTCTTAAGCCAGGTTTGTGATCTATTTTCATGTGCCTGCCTATTACAGTTTGGGCTTTGCAATGAACATGCTCAGCTTCACGGCCCTATGATGTAACCAGATCTCAAACTGTGGAACAGAGTGTGACCCACATGGAACTGTGGCAGCAGTCTTCCTGACCTGCTTTCCTATGGTTCAGTAGGTCTAATTGCTATTGCTGGTATCAGGCAGGATTACCAGCTGGTTTCATGTCATCAGGGATAGGTTAAGTCACTCCTGATTTTATTCCATTGCATTTAGGGCATAATGTCAGGTGAATCAATTTATATATATTTTTTATTCTTGTTTGCACCTGCTAACCTGTGACAGGCCTTTTAGAACCTGAAATACAGTAGCAATTGTGTGCTGTCTGTAGCACCATCTACTGGTGAATAGCAGGTTTTTAGAACTGTTCAAGGAAACCCTGTGCTATAATGCAAAACACATTGAGGATTTCTCTGTTTTAGATAACAACATGCACTTTTAATTATTGAAAATAAAGTTGCCTCGATGACAGAGGCATTCAGATATTTAACAGGCATCAATATAATGCTTCAGCAGAGTTCCCTAGATCCAGGAGGGAGACATGCCAAAGTTTTTGTAGACTCTGATTCCACCCATCTAAATTATCGTTGCAGATCTCATAATCTCTTTGGATGGGATTGTCATAAATCGCAGCACTGACCTAAAGTCTCCTTCCTGGAACTAGGGAACTCTGCTGAAGCCTTGCTGTGCTGCCTATCTGAATGTCTCTATTATAGACATTTTTTCAAAAAAAAAAAAAAAGGAAACTCCAAGTGATTGCAACATGAAGTTGGAAGGAGGGTGGCTCAGAGAGGGTGGTAAATGCCTGGAATGTCCTACTCAGAGAACTACTTGATAAACTTTAACTTTAACTTTAACTTTATTTCAAATTTGATAAACCGCTTACGTTAAAAGAAACATTTAAGCGGTGTACAAACAATATAAAAAGCGGCACTGCAAACTACGGAAAAGAACGCCAAAGTAAATAGAAAAGAAAGAAAAGCATAACAACAATACAAAAGACAATAGGTAATAATAAATAAGGCACAAACTATGTACAATATCAAAACATAAAATATTTAAAACAATAAAATCATACTATAAAAACCATAAAAACGGTTTACAAATTAACAATATACAAAATAAGAAACAATAATTTACAACAGTAAAAGAGACAAGACCACTCAAGCACAAACAGACAGAGGGTAAAAGACAGGACTAATAGACTAAGACAAAACCAATAACCGGGGATAATGACAAGAGGAAAATCCAGAGGGAGGGGGGAGTCAGGAAGGGAGATTGAACACTGTCTGGAACAGGTGGGTTTTGAGGGCAGATTTGAACTGTGAATATGAAGACTCTAAGCGGAGGGATGAGGGCAGGGCATTCCATAGACTGGGACCGAGAAAAAAGAAGGCAGCATGGCGTGTTTTTTCCAAATGAGCCTGAGATGGGGACGGTAGAACCAAACGATTTGCATGAAGAGAGCGAAGCTGGCGGTAAGGTGTATGAAGCAGGATTAAGTCGGCTAAGTATAAAGGGTTATGGGTGTGAAGTGCACGATGAATGAGGATCAAGAATTTATAGTGGAACCTAACACAGAGGGGTAACCAGTGAAGCTGAATAAGAATAGGTGTAATATGATCCGAACGGCGGGAGAAAGTGATGAGACGGGCAGCAGTGTTTTGAATAAGTTGTAAGCGCTTAAGTTGATACTTAGGAAGATTAGCCAGAAAGACGTTACAGTAGTCAAGACGACTAATAACAAGGGAAAGAGCAAGAGTGACCAGGGATCCAAGGGGAAGAAATGACCCCGAACAGCACGAAGACGACGAAGAATGGCAAAAGAACGCCGAACCAAAGAAGAAATGTGATCATGAAAAGAGAGAGAAGAATCCAGAATCACCCCAAGATACCGAAAGGAAGAAACCAGAGGGACAGGGACAGAGTCAATCATAGGTGCAACAGATGGACATGACCCCGAAAGTGAAACCCACATAGCAATAGACTTAGACGGGTTTAGATGAAGAAAGTGCTGTGAAAGCCAAAGAGCCACGTGAGAAAGACAGGCATTAAAAGTAGAAAGATCCAGAAGGAGAGGAGAAGTATGAAAGAGTAAAATAATGTCGTCCGCGTAAACATAGTAAGACACAGGATATTGTTGTAGTACCAAAAGTAGAGGGGCAAGGAAAATGTTAAATAACAAAGGGGACAAAACAGAACCTTGAGGGACACCACAAGTGAGAGGAAAGGAACCAGAGGATTTATTATTCAGAGTAACAGAAAAGGAACGAGAAGTGAGAAAAGAACGAAACCAGAGAAGAACAGCACCACGCAAACCCACCTCAGCAAGACGAGTGAGAAGAAGAGTGTGATCAATTAAATCAAAAGCCGCCGATAGGTCAAGAGAGACTAAGAGAGTAAGATCACCACGATCATGTGCAACATGGATTTCATTAAGGACAGCAAGAAGAACAGTCTCGGTGCTATGGCCCTGGCGAAAACCGGCCTGACGGGGATGTAATGTGTTTGTGGATTCAACATGAGCAGACAACTGAAGAAATGCAAAGCGTTCAAGAAGTTTAGCCAGAAAAGGAAGGTTAGAGACAGGGCGCCAATTTGCAAGAACAGAGGGATCCAGGGATGATTGCTTTAGAAGAGAGTGAACAACAGCAGACTTCCAGGAAGAAGGGAACAAACCAGAGGAAAAACTTGTGTTAATGATTGTAGTAATAATAGGGACTAATTGTAGGGAAGGAACAGACAACCAACGGGAGGGAATCGGGTCAAGGGAGCAAGTAGTCTTACGAGAGGCGGACAGTATTGAAAGGATTTCAGCAGAACAGATCAGATGAAATGAGGACCACGTGTGGGAAAGAGCCTGATTGGGCATAGTAAGAGGAGACAGAGGTGCGAGGTCAATAGCAGCTGAGCTACGAGGAGAAAGAGGTGGTGAAGGTGGAGGTGGGGGGGAAGTAGGAAAAGAAGCACGAAGGTCTAAAACTTTCTGGGAAAAGTAGGTAGCCAGTGAATGAGGGTCAGGAGACCGAGAAATCGATGTAGATGAAGAGCCGGTAGATGAAAGTTTATGCAAAATCTGAAAAAGTCTGCGAGAGGAATTTGTTGAAACAAAAACAAATCTTCAAGAAGAGCTCAGAAGCTACATGGCTTGAAACACTACGTGGTGTAGCGAGGACCTTGTTGTTTTTCAACTTAAACCATCGGCTGTCCCCTTGATCAGTACGGCTACAAGGCTGACATTTACCGTTTGATTGGGACAGCAATGAGCAGTGTTACCATCGCTGGATGTTTACCCCGGATTAACCAGCTAAGTATTGCATATTCGGCTGTTTTCATTAGCGAGCAATACTCATTATTTGCGTTTTTGGACATAAGTTTATTTTGGGGAGTATTATGAGGCATCATTGTCCTTTTTGCTACGTTATAGTATGGAATGGCATGCGTTCATGCGGTCACTTCCATGATTACAGGCCTTTTTAGGTCTTCATAAAACTGATTAAAAAGGAGGACTCACTACAAGAGGGGAGTTCCACTCATGGTGGGTGATCCGACAAAAAATAATTTTTTCATAAACTTTTTTCAGATTTGGTTTTGTTTTGTTTATCAAGTAGTTCTCTTTAGGAAATCATTTTTTATTGAGGATATATATATTGATGATTTCAGTGGGTTTATTTTGGATTATATTTGGAATATCCTACTAGGATAAGTGTTGCGGTCTCCTTTTAGCGCTATACAAATGATAAGTACTAAGTGGTGGTAGTCAAATCAATTTATTATTATTTATTATTTATTTATTTATTTACATTCTCTTATATACCGCGCTATTCTGCATCAGTGCGGTTTACAGTGAACAAACTGAAATTACATTGAACAGGGCATTATAACTTGGAGATAACTATTTTACAGGGAACATGACAGAATTCAAGCATGCTGGGGATGGACACTATTACTACTACTTATCATTTCCATATTGTTACTATGCATAAGTAGCGCTGTACACATAAGAGACAGTCCCCGCCCCACACAGCTTGTCTGCTCAAGAGGGACAAATAGAACAAGCAAGGGACTAGACAGAATCTGCCTCAGAGTTGGAAAGCCTTATGCCTCCCCCTGGCTATCAGCATTTATTGTTTAGCTTTGAATGCCTTGCTGTTTGCTGTCTCTCCCCCCCCCCCCCTTCAAAAGCTGCAGCCCCAGGTGACTGCTAGTTTTCCTAGAGGTTGGGTTGGCCCTGGGACTACCGTATTTTTCGCCATATAAGACGCTCCGGAATATAAGACGCACCCAATTTTAAAGGAGGAAAATCTAGAAAAAAAAGATTCTGAACCAAATACTGTAGTAAAATATTTTATATCAACTGTATAAAGTTAACAGCAGTTTAAGAACAATTTTATGCCAACCATGTAACATATTAAGAACTATCTTTACTCTCATTAACAGTCAGTAAAGTCAGTAAACAGTGAAAGTAACAAAAATAAGGCTGTAATGTTTTTATTCGAACCCCAATAATTCCTCTTCTTCGCTGCTATCAGAAATGAGGAAGGACAGATCCATGCAGTCATTGTCATCACTTTCTTCCTCACTGGTGTCAAATAAGACGTTGTCTTCTGTTCCATCCAAGGCATTACTAATGCCACACTTCTTGAATGATTTTACAACAATGTCCTCCTTCATGGAGTCCCATGACCTTTTAACCCATTCACACACTTGTGTAATAGTGGGCCTCTTCATCCGCCCAGTAGACGTCAGATCATGGTTCCTAGCTGCCATCCAGGTGTTCCACTCCTCTCGCATCAGAACTTTGAACGGTTTGTTAATGGAAACGTCCAGAGGTTGCAGCTGGCTGGTAAGACCACCAGGAATCACAGCTATTTGGGTCTTAACTTCCTTAAAGTTCTTTTTAGTAGTTTCCGTAAAGTGCGCTCTGAACTGGTCAAGCACCAACAAGGAAGATTTCTTCAGAAGCCCGCCAGGACGTTTGGACCACACTTTGTCAATCCACAGCCTCATGCCATTTTCGTCCATCCACCCTTTATCATGAACGTGCACGACGACTCCCCGTGGAATTGTTTCTTTTGGGAATGTTTTCCTTTTAAAGATCAACATCGGAGGCAGTTTGGTACCATCTGCACAGCAGGACAGCACAACCGTGTAGTGGGTTTTCTCATGCCCTGAGGTTTTTACGGTTATGGTTTTGGCTCCTTTGATATCTACGGTTCTGTTAGATGGCACATCAAACGTTAGCGGGACTTCATCCATGTTCCCAATCTGGCTAATTTCAAAGTTATTCTTCTTCCTCGCATCAATAACAAACTTATGAAAAGACAGAATCTTTGATTCGTATTCCTTTGGCATTTTTTGTGCAATTCTGGTTTTGGTGCGCATAGAAAGGCCATATCTCTTCATAAATCTATAGCACCACGATGGTGATCTGATGAAATCCTGAATGCCTTTCTCCACAGCAATGCGTTTGGCCTCATAGATTATCATTTTTGTTGAGAACATTTTGCCGGTGACGTGTGATCCACTCCTTCATTTCTACCTCTAATTCTGGCCACTTTGCAGTTGGTCCACGTAAGGTGTGCTTGCTTTTATCCAACTTTTGGAGCTGATCCTCCTGTTTCCTCCACTCTCTTATCATTTTCTCAGTTGGAAGTGGCCCGAAGTGTCTCTCCGCTGCTCTGTTTCCATGCTCCTTAGCAAATTTGATTACTTCCAGCTTGAAAGCAACTTTATATGCCAGTCTCTTCTGCTTAGACATCTTGAAAAGGAGGTACGGTAATGGTAATTTTCTGCAAGAAATCCAGAAATGAAAGAACTCACGGTTCGGATCGTTCCACGGAGTCACGGATCGGATCTTTTTCGGATCAGTAAAAAAAAACAACAAGACAAACATACCGGTACGTTTTGTCTTTTTGTTTAATACATCATCTACCATTGCCCCCACTCATCACGTAATGTCCACCATTGCCCCCACTCATCACTGTAATGTCCACCATTGCCCCCACTCATCACGTAATATCCACCATTGCCCCCACTCATCACTGTAATGTCCACCATTGCCCCCACTCATCAAGTAATGTCCACCATTGCCCCCACTCATCACTGTAAAGTCCACCATTGCCCCCCACTCGTCATCACCATCACTGTTCCAGTGCAACATTGCCCCCACATTAGTAATAATAGCCAGTAACATTGCCCCCAACATAGTAATAATAGCCAGTAACATTGCATTGCCCCGCTCCTCACCTGTTGTTGTAGATCCGCGCTATGGTAGGATCCACGAGCAGAGGGGGTGATGACGTCAGCACGCACCGCCGGGTGTACTAAGATGGCCGACCGCTCCGGAGCTAGGCCAAAGCCGCGGCCTTTCCTACGGCCGTGGCCGCGCCTCGCGGATTCTCTCTATTCGTCGTATAAGACGCACCAACTTTTCCCCCCCAGTTTTGGGGAAGAAAAAGTGCATCTTATACGGCGAAAAATACGGTAGGTTAGTTCTTAAGAGAAAAAATGAAAAGGTATAAGGATGTGGACAAGATAATAAGAGGGTGAAGATACAAAAGCAGTCTCAAAGAGATGAGGTTTTTAGCCTGGATTTGAACTGGACCAGAGGTGGAGCATGACGTAGCAAATTGGATAGTCAATTTCAGGCATATGAAGGTGGAAGGAACGGACCCTGGAGTTGGCAGTAGAAGAAAGGGGCATGGATAAAAGTGATTTGCTTGATAAGCAGAGTTGTCAAGAAGGGTGTAGGAAGAGATAAGGGGTAATGAGGAGCTACAGAATGAATGCGCTTGTAGGTAAGTGGGAGACATTTGAGCTGTGTGCAGAAATAGATAGGAAGCCAATGAAATGACTTGAGAAGAGTAGCTGCATGAGTAGAGCAACACTTGTGGAAGATTAGAGAGAGTCGAGAAAAGACAACTGTAAGTTCATTTTTTTTAGGTATGGAAAAGCATATTTATGTTGGGTATCAGTGAACTGAAATGACTGGCATTGGGCACTTTGAATCAGATTATCACATGGTATATTATGCTGGAAATGAAAGTCAAAGAAGAAATGGTTTTTCATTTATAATTAAGGAAGAAACTTGCAAGAGATGCATTGAAATACAATGCAATCAGTGAACGCTTAATCTCTATTCATCAACTATTATTCAGGTATATGCCCCAACAGCAGCTGCAGAAGAGGAAGAGGTTGATCAATTCTATGAACAAGTACAAGCTGAAATTTATAGAATATGCAAACAAGATATCCTGATAGTCATGGGTGACTGGACACAAAAGTTGGCAACAAGGAAGAAGGCAAACTGGTTGGAAAATATAGATTTTGCAACAGAAATGAAGCTAGAGAAAGGCTGATAGAATTCTGCAAGACCAATGATCTATTCATTTTAAATGCTTTTTTTTCCAGCAACACAAGCTCTGACTGTACACATGGACTTCACCCAATAGATTGTACAAAAATCAAATTGACTACGTCTGTGTAAGTCAATGATGAAAAGCTCAATAACATCAACAAAGACGAAACCTGTAGTACAGATCACCAACTACTAGTATGCAAACTCAAGCTAAAACTGAAAAAGAGCAAGCCACTCATGAATGTAGCAAAATATGATCTTGAGAATATACCACCAGAATTTAAAGACTGCCTGTGAAATTGATTTGCTGTTTTGGATACAAATGACAGAGTTCCAGAAGAGTTATGAGATGACATCAAGAAAGCTGTACTTAAAGAAAGTGAAAAAGTAAAAATGGCCAAAATGGATGATCAAAAAAACTCTGAAAATTTCCCAGAAATGCAAAGAAGTTAAAGCCAGAGGAGGAAGAGAGGTAATCACAGAACTTAACAGAGATTTCTAAAATGCTGCAAGATGAGACAAAGAGAAGTAATACAGTGAGGCATGCAAGGAAATAGAGGAAGAACAAGATTGACTTTCCTAAAGCTGCTAAAGAGAAAATTCCAGCCTTGAATTGGAATGCTAAAATATGCTCAAAGATCCATGTTGAATGATGCTGAGAAGATCAACAAAAGGTGGAAAGAAAACACAAGAGTCATTAAAGATCTAATGGACAAACAGCCATTTCAACCTGTACCTTAGGATCAGGAATCACTGGTGATGAAAGGAGAAGTTGAAGCAGCATTGAAAGCAATATTAAAGAACAAAGCACCGGGTATTGATGGCCTTCTCATTCTCATAGAAATCATATGCAGCTGTTACCAAATTTACAAGGCTCTGCCAGGAAATTTGGAAGACATCATGGCTAACTGATTGGAAAAGATCTGTGTTCATACCAATACTAAACAAAGGTGATATGACTGTGGAAATTATTGCACAATTGCTCTTGAGTAGAATCTTACTGACATGTAGGATCAGATCATTCAATGGAGACTACACACATGCCTGGAACAAGAACTGCTTGAAGTGCAAGCAGGATACAGGAAAGGGCAAGGAACAAAAGACATCATTAGGGATGTGAGATAGATCCTTGAAAAGACAAAAGAATATCAAATGGGATATCTATATGTGTTTTATTGAACTCTGGGCCACATTAACAAGCATGGGTATATCAGAACACCTGATAGTTTTCATGCACAACTTTTATATTGATCAAGAAGCAACAGTACAAGACTGCAGATTTTTTTTCCTACCTGTTTAATTTATATACAGAACAAATCATCAGAGAAGCAGGACTGTATAAAGACAACCAATGTGTGAAGATTGGTGGAAGACTCATCAACAAACTTTGCTATGATGATTGCTGGCTGAAAGTGAAAACAATCTGAAACATTTGCTTCCCAAGATCAAAGAACATAGTCTTAAAATGGGCATGCACCTTAACATGAAGAAGACAAAGATCCTGACAAGTGACAAAATCAAGAAGTTCATCATTGATTGAGAAGAAATAGAAAGTTCAGCTTTCTTTAGAAGCTCAGATGACAAGACTTTGACTTTCATGCTTTGGACACATCATTCGAAGAGAGAGATCATTGGAAAAAAAGACATCGTGCTTGGCAAGACTGAAAGTCAACGCAAAAGAGGAAGGCCAGCAGTGCGATGGATCAATACAATAACAGCTATGGATGCCACTCTATCAACAATTAGCCACCTGACTGAAGACCGAACACAGTTTAAGTCGGCTATCCAGAGGGTCACCCTGAGTTGACACTGACTCAATGGCACAACGACAACATATCTATCTGCCCAGCATGGTAGAAGACCAGATATGAAAATGACATGTTGGACTTGCTTAGAGTGACGGAACATCTGTGTCAGGCTTCCAGAAACAGTTGTCAATGTCAACCAAGCCTCTATACACTCTCATTTATAGCTGGAGAGAGGTAGTAAGCCATCTGCATGAGAAGCAGGACAATTTTGCAATTCTCCTTAGCTAAAGGCAAAAAGAATAAACAGTGATAATATGTGAGCGGTCAATTTGTGTGGCTGATAGCTGGGTAATCATCTTAGTGTTGGGGCAGTGGCAAGGGCAAGAAAATGCAATAACCAGAACTGGAACATTGTAGAGAGAGGGCCCGATACTGAGCCAGTGTGACAACCATATTAATTTAAACATCTAGGAAGTAAAACCTACTTTTTTCCTTTCAAATATGTCCCCAGAAAAAACTATCTGCTAATTTGGCACCAGCTTTCTCTGTTGGCTATTTTTTCCTTTGAAAATAATATGCTTAGACTTGAAGATGTAATCTATGGGAGCTATTTTAGAAGCCCTATTCGTGATTTACACGGGTATAGTGTACATAAGAACATAAGAACAGTAGTGCCAAAGGTTCCCTTAAGGAGTCGAGAGTGGGGGCAGGGAAGGACTGTTCAGGGCTAGTATGTACTTCAATCCCAAAGAAAAACAGGACAGATCCCCTTCCTACAGCTCGAGAAGGCCCCTGGTCAGCAGTATGCCGATATCCACAACCACATATAGGTAGGAAAAATCCTCAGCAGAGAAAGTTAAGAGCAGGAAAGTTCCTTTTGCCGGGGAGACTGGGGGAGGGACAGAGGACCTGCAGATTTTCTGGGAGCACAATCAATAGGTACTTCCTTCCAGGAGTCAATAATAGGTAACTGTTACCCCAGAATCCAGGCAAGTGGTTAGGGCCGGGGAGTTTCCCTGGGATAGAAGGGATCCAGGAACATAGCCAATGGCAGAAAGATCCAAACTTATTGAAGAGCCTCCTGTGAGAGAGTCAGTTGAGCCATCAGATGATAAAGAGTTAAAAGGGGTGCTAAGTGCTTTGGTTTTTACTGAAGAAGATGTAGGGAAGTTACCCCTACCTGAAATGGTATTTAAAGGTGCTGTATCAGAAGAATTGAAAGAGATATTGATAAACCAGGAAGATGTACAGTATTACAACTATTTGATAAAAAAAAGAATAGCAAATCACCTGGACCAGATGGTATACATTCGAGGGTGTTGAAAGAACTGAAATATGAGATTGCAGACTTACTATTAGTAATCTGTGAACTATCATTAAAATCATTTGTAGTACCTGAAGATTGGCGAATGGCCAATGTAATGCAAATTTTTAAAAAGGGTTCCAGGGGTGATCCAGGAAATTACAGACTGTTGATCCTGATGTCAGTACTGGACAAAATGGTAGAAACCATTATAAAGAAAAACATATAGATAGTCATGGTTTAATAAGAGAAAGCCAACATGGATTTAGCCAAGGAAAGTCTTGTCTTACTAATCCGTTACATTTTTTTGAAGATGTGAATAAACAGGTAGATAAAGGTGAGCCAGTCGATATAGCATATGTGGATTTTCAGAAAGCCTTTGACAAGATCTTTCATGGGAGACTCTTGGTGAAATTAAAAAGTCATGGGATTGGAGGCAATGTAGTATTATGGATCAGGAACTGGTTAAAAGAAAGCAGAGAGTAGGACTAAATGGCCAATTTTCTCTATGGAGAAAGGTGACTAGTGGAGTAACTCAGGGATCTGAGCTGCACTGCTGCTTTTTAACATCTTCATAAATGACCTGGAAATGGGAATAACGAGTGAGGTAATCAAATTTGCAGATGACACAAAATTATTTAAAGTTGTTAAAACACAAGTGGATTGTGAAAAATTGCAAGAGGACCTTGATAAATTGGAAGACTGTACATACAAATGGAAGATGAAATTTAATGTGGACAAGTGCAAAGTTATGCACCTAGGAAAGAACAACCCAACTACGGTTACACGATGCAAGATTGCACTTTAGGAACCACCACTCAGGAAAAGGATTTAGGCGTCATCGTGGATAATACGTTGAAACCCTCTGTCCAGTGTGCAACGGCGGCGAGGAAAGCAAATAGAATGCTAGGAATCATAAGAAAAGGAATGGAGAATAAAATAAAGGATATTATAATGCCTCTGTATCATTCCATGGTGTGACCGCACCTTGAATATTGTGTGCAATTCTGGTCGCCATATCTTAAAAAGGATATAGTAGAATTAGAAAAAATGGTAAAGGGGATGGAAGGATACCCCTATGAGAAAAAGCTTAAAAGGTTAGGGCTCTTCAACTTGGACAAGAGACGGCTGAATGGAAATATGATAGAGGTCTATTTATTAATGAATGAAATAGAATGGGTAAACGTAGATAGGTTGTTTATCAAAAAGTAGAAAGACTCGAGGACATGCAATGAAACTACAATGTAACCCATTTAAGAGTAATAAGAGAAAATATTTTTTCACTCAACGTTTAATCAAACTCTGGAATTTGTTACTGGAGGATGTAGTAAAAGCTATTAGTGTAGCTGGGCTTGTACAAGTTCCTGGAGGAAAGGCCCATAAACAATTATTAAAGAGGACCTAGGAAATCCATTGCTTACCTTGGGACAAGCACTATGAAACCTGTATGCCTTTTTGGTAACCTGCCAGGTACTTGTGACCTGGATTGGCCACTGTTGGAAACTGGATACTGGGGTTGATGGACCTGGGTCTGACCCAGTATGGCATATCTTATGTTCTGTGGATGGCCAGCCATCCTCTGAGGGGTCAGTGGGTGACATGGAGGTGGAAGCTATGGAAGGAAATCCCTTGGCCCTACCTACTTCGGAGGAAGAAATGGAGGTAAAGTTGGCCAGTAGGCTGTGAACTTTTATTTTATTTTGTGCTTTGTTTTTCCCTTTTTCCTGTATTGTTTGAGGGTGGTGCAAGAGGGAGGTGTGACAAGAGAGTAAGTCACAGAGGTGGGGGCACCTCCCCACCCTCTCTCATCCCACAGTTTGAGCCATAGTGGCTATTTTTCC
This sequence comes from Ichthyophis bannanicus, assembly GCA_033557465.1. Taxonomy (NCBI): domain Eukaryota; kingdom Metazoa; phylum Chordata; class Amphibia; order Gymnophiona; family Ichthyophiidae; genus Ichthyophis; species Ichthyophis bannanicus. The sequence continues at coordinate 603,269,948 of CM066034.1, forward strand.
CTGGTTTGGGGCTTGCAAAGGGGAATTATATTTTGTTTGCAGTTTGCCTGGAGAAGCAACTGAAAGAATGTTTTGCTTTTCCCTGTTGGGAGGAACTGAACTATGTAGGAAGGCTGGGACTATACCTATCCGAGACAGTCTCTGCAGTGGAAACTGTTTTTGGGGCTGAACTAGGCTGATTGCCTAGGCTGAAACCTGTAGGGTGGCTGATTTGTTTTTGTACTTTTCTGCTGACTCCCCTGTGGGGGGAAAGGGAACTACATCTTCCGAGCTCTGGTTGGGACTTTGGTGAAAAGAACTGGAAGGATACCAAGGGCTCCTGCGTAGATCCTCTCCTCTCTGGTGCTGTCACCCGCTCGCTATCTGCATGAGCTGGTGAGACTTGCGTGGCCACTACCTGAAGCGGACTACCCAGCAGCAGACAGACCCAGCACCAGGTTACGATAGTCAGGCATATACACGTGTAAATCGCATCCACATGTAAATGGCCATTTTAGAAAGGGTCCGATTTACATGTGGATGTTCTTAGTACATGGAGGTTTTGAGGGGGGCGTGTCAGGGGCATAGTCTAGACAGGGCCTGTGCCAGACAGAAATATACCCATATATTCCCCATTTCATATAAGGAATGTGTGTGTAAGCCTGAAATTCTCAACATCTAGATTTACACCTACTGCTCGGCACATGTAGGTTTTTAAAAAGGTGTGTTTTGGCCGGCCATTTACAGGAGGGATTAAGGGGGTTATCCTCCTTAATCTCCCATAGTTTATTCCCTGTTCCAAATTGAAATAGTTCAAGATGATGTCCTCAGCAGTTAGCCAGCAGCAGCTACACATTTGAGTTTGCAGAGTAGCTCACATGTATGTCTAAATTTCTGGGTTTCCTCTGTTGATTTATCCCATGTGTAAATTTTTGTATGTCCTCTCTGTAATGTAGAAATAGCGCCATGTTTAATGGAGCCATTTCTAAAATGCAGGCCCACTTTTTTTTTGGAAGCTTTTGGGCCCAGGCTGCCAGTTTCAGAAAGCTGTAGGCTATGTGCACAGAAAAGTTTTGGTTTGTATTTCGATCATTTTCAGATTTGTGTTTTGACCACATTTTTGACTTTTATCAGTATGTTTTAGAAATTAATGCATGTAAAATTTGATGAATGTGTATAAAAATCATATTTACATACAGATGACATCTCAGAGGCCTGTTTTACTAAATCCCATTAAGGTTTTGCATTAAACATGTGTGTAGCATGAAACTAACATGCGGTAAGTGCAAAGCCTCTATGGTAACTGCTGCAGAGACACATACCCTAACATGTGGCACATTTAACACGGATCTACCCAATGCCACCCATAGAGGTATTGTAAAGTGCAGATACGCTAATTGCCACATTGGCAGTCCGCAGCAATTGCCCCCACGCTAACTTCCAAGTGCTCTCTACTTCCACACTTTGTCCCTACCCTTCCCATTCCCCACCTCATCACATGATCTGCACTTACCACAGGAATTAGTGTACAGTAACTCTCATGTCCACACGGTAACAGTTACCATGGGCCAATACCCCACCCTTAGATTCATGTTAACCACTTAGCGGGCTTCAGTAAAGGGACCCCTTAGCATTTTTACCAGTTGAGGACTCTTTTGAGTTTATTTTAGGGAAGATGTTGGTTAATAATTTCTGCAAGTGCAGGTTGGATGCATGAGAGTATGCGTGCTTTAAACGTTGCTTAAACTGAAGTTCTGTTTGTGGACAGATCTAATATTGATCTCTCTGTACATAGTTTTAAAGTAGATAATACCAACTTGCCCTTTAAAGCAGACATTCAGGGCACAATATTCACCACTAACCCCGGCTATTCAATGCTGCGGTGACGGCACTGAATATCCGGTTTTGGCACACAGAGAAAACCACTGCAGAGCCTAACTGGGTAGCGGCAATATTGGACTGCTACCCAGTTAGGGATCCATGGCTACAACTGGGCAAGCCAAAAGCTGGCCTAGTTTTAGCCACAGATCCCTAACTAGGTAGTGGTCCAATATCGCCGCTATCCAGTTAGCGGTACTCCCCGCCTCCACTCAGCCCCGGAATGGCCCCAACACGCCCCAATTCTAACCGTATAGCATCGGGATGCGTAGTGAACATAGATGGGGATATTCAACGGCACTAACCGTGTTGATGCCATTGAATACCCCCATTTAAGGCACATGATTTACTGGGCTGTAAACTGTGTAAATGCCTTTCGAATATCGGGCCCTCAGTATCTAGAAATTCAGTTGTATTCTTGATTAATGTTAAAACTCCAACTGAAGGGATTACTAAAATCTGCTTTTTATAAGTTAGTTTTGTTGCGCCTAGAGCTCTACTTACAACAGGAAGATTTACATCTTGTTTTTCATGCACTGCAGCTTTCAACTATTGATTATTGTAATGCAGTCCATTTAGAGCTTCTAAAACATTGCAAATATTACAAGGCGTTGCAAATATTACAAAATGTGGCTTCAGTAATTTTTGGTCTTGAAAGGCGTGTACATATTTCACCATATGTGAGTGATTTGCACTAATTCGTGCGGTATTGGATACAGTTTAAAGTTTTGGTTTTAATTCATTGAACCATAAGAACATGCTATTGTGGTCAACATTATTGCCATCTTTGCAGTTCAACCCCTTAATGTCCAATATCTCCTACAAACAAGTAACCAATGAATTGGCTTTGGACTATAAATGCACACATATTTGACATATGAACAAATCAAATAAAACAAGAACAATTAAAAAAGAAAATAGTAGAAAATAGTATAAAAATTGGGACCTTGCCAGGACATGATTAATACTCTTATAAACAATTCAAATCAGTTTGAACAGAAGAACTACATACCCATTGCAGTAAAATTAGATGCACTTGTGATTAATTGTCAGTATTCACATAACTTGAATCAACAATGAATGATGACTCTAATGTTTAAATGGCCACATTCACTCCCTGTTTCACGATGGTGAAGACAAGAGAGCTGCCTGAGACCATTAGAAATGCCATTATCACCAAACATCAAACTTCAAAGGGGTACAAGGCCATCTCCAAAGACCTTGGGATTCCTGTGTCTACAGTTCACAATATTATTAAGAGGTTTTCTGCTCATGGAACTGTCAAGAGCCTCCCAGGACATGATGGGAAGAGGAAAATTAATCCAAGAATTCTTCAAAGGTTAATGTTAACTGTTGGAAAAACACCACTTATAACATCCAAAGAGCTTAGGGCTGACCTGGAGCAATTTGGAATTGTGGTTGCAACCCGCACCATATGCTGCACACTAAACAAAGAAGGACTTCATGGGGGAAAGCCAAGGAAGACTTCACTGCTCAAAGACAGACATAAAATGTATGCCTGATCTTTGCCCAAAGCCACCTTGAGAAACCACAATCCTGGGAAAATATTCTATGGACAGATGAAACCAAACTTGAGCTCTTTGGCAATGCAGACCAGCGATACATTTATGGGTGAAGAAAGGAAGCTTATAAGGAAAACAACATCCTTCCTACAGTTAAATATGGCGGAGGCATCATAATGTTGTGGGGCTGTTTTGCTGCCTCAGGAACTGGAAGCCTGGAACATATTAAAGGATCATGAAGTTGGAGGACTACTAAGGTATTTTGGAGTGAAATGTTCTACCTAGTGTCAGAAAGCTAGGTCTGGGTCGAAGATCATGGGTCCTCCAACAGGACAATGACCCAAAACATACATTCAAAAGTATAAAAGAATGGTTAAAAAGGAAGCTATGGACAGTTTTAAACTGACCAGCATTGAGTCCTGTTCTCAATCCAATCAAGAACCTTTGGAAAGAGCTGAAATCTGCCGTTGGTAAAAGGAATACTGGACACATTCATGAGCTGGAAGAAAACACAGTGTAAGAGTGGGAGAAACTACTAGCAGACAGATGTACGAAATTTATAGATGGCTACAAGAAACATTTGAAGGCTGTCATCATTGTCACGTGTTGTGCAACCAAATATTAGTGAAGGGTGCTATTAATCCTGTCCAGGTCATATTTTGTTTTTATCTCAGAAATTACTATGTGTACATTGCACAGACATTTTTTTTGTATACCTTTGAACATACTATTAAAATACTATGATGACATACAGTTGGAATATTTCCAATTATTTCTCAACATATTGTACACAACATAACTAAAATGCAAGGGTGCCAATAATGTTGACCACAACTGTAAGATATGTCATAATAGGTTAGACCAAAAGTCCATCAAGCTCAGTATGCTGTTTCCCACAGTGCCCAATCCAGGTCAAAAGTATCTGTCAGATTCCCAAAAGGTATGATAATATAATATACATAATAACAGAGTATATGATGGCAGATAAAGACCTGCATGGTCCATCTAGTCTGCCAGCAAGGTGGCAAGAGTAGATGCACCTGCCGCTCCGTGTAGGTCACCTCTATTTGTTGAGATAGCAGAGACAGTTAAGTTTATTTTGATTTTATGCTGTTGCTGTAAAGGGATCCAGTGTCTGTCCCATGCCATTTTGAATTCTGTTACTGTATTTGCTCCCACCACTTCCATCGGGAGGGCATTCCAAGCATCTACCACCCTTTCATGACAAAGTATTTCCTGACATTGCCTTTCAGTTTACCCCCTTGCAGCTTCATGTTATGTCCTCTAGTTTTACAGCTTCCCCGTCTTTGGAAGAGGTTTGATTGTTCATTAATACTCTTTAAGTATTTAAAGGTCTGTATTGTAATGCCCCTAGGTTTTTGAAATCTGTCTTGCAACGTTTTTGTCCAAAACAGCTAGGACCTGAAAGTCAACATCTCCTAGAGGTGCCAATATTGAGGCTGTGCTGCAAAGTTGAAACATGGTCTCGTGCCTTCTCCTGCACTGCTCCAGTTCTCTGGAACTATCTTCCTTTGCATGTATGGCTGGAGCAAGACTATTTGAAATTGTGTAAGCAGCTAAAAAATGATAATTACACTTACCTGGTAATTGTAGTTCCTTGAGTGATGACAGTTCAGTCCTCTACCTCTGGGTTGTCAACCTCCTCCTGCAGCTTGGAGACTGGCATGTCAGAATCATGACATCACTGGATATAGCCTGCCGGACACTCCCATCAGCCCCAGTGTGAACTATTAACAAAGCAGACTCAAAGTAGCCACAAATAAGTAGCTATAAAAACAAACGAAACCTAAACTGAACCAATCGTTTGTCTATCTAGGCAAATCTTTCTTATACCCTTCCCTGCTAAACACACAAGTAGGCAAAGGGAAAAGTGGAAAGAAACAATTTCGAATTCAGACCTACCTGTAATTTTTTTTTTCTTCCCTTGCGGTACTGATCTGATACCATTAATGCAAGAACTCCAGGTGGGATTGAGGACTGAACTGTCGTCACTCAAGGAACTACAATTACCAGGTAAGTGTAATTATCATTTCCTTATCGTTCCTCCAGTTCAGTCCTCTACCTCTGGAATGTACAAGTGCAGTAATCATTGGGAGGGACCCTTCCAGCTGGCACGTAACACCGCCGATCCGAAACATGCATCATTCGCAGCTGCCACATCAAGACGGTAATGCCTACTGAAAGTATGCAGAGACGACCACGTCGCCGCCCTACAAATTTCTCCTGGCGGAACCAAACTGTGTTCCACCCACAATGACGCTTGCGCTCTGGTGGAATGAGCTTGAAACCCTGAGGGTACTGACCAACCTTGAAGAAGATAGGAGGAAGCGATCACCTCCCGAATCCATCTTGCAATGGAAGCCTTCGCTGCCGCTTTCCCTTTGCGCACACCTCCGAACAACACGAACAATCGGTCCGACTAACGAAATAGCTTTGTCACCTTCAAATACTGCCTCAACACCCTCTTCACATCCAAACGGCGTAAACTGCGGTCCAGGTCGCTTCCTTCTAGTGAACCTAGAACTGGTAAGGACACTGTTTGATTCAGATGAAAGGGCGAAACCACCTTAGGCAGAAAAGACGGAACTGGATGCAGCAGCACCTTCTCTCTAGAAAAGGACAAGAATGGTTCCCTACATGATAGCGCTTGCAACTCCGAGATGCGCCGAGCTGAAGAGATCGCCACCAGAAATACAGTTTTTAACGTCAAGTCCTTCACCGAAGCCAGAGGCAACAGCTCAAAGGGTGGTTTTGATAACACTGCCAACACCAAATTGAGATCCCATGGCGGAAGCACCACTCTACGCGACGACCGCAACCTAGAAATTGCTTTGAGAAAACGCAACATATCAGCATGAGCGCCTAGTGCAACGCCCTGTATCTTGCCGCAATAACAGGAAAGAGCCGCCAATTGCACACGCAATGAACTGGCAGCAAGGCCCTTATCAAAACCGTCCTGCAGAAAACTTAATATCGAAGAAATGGATACCGTAGACGCCCGTATCTGTCTCCAGGAACACCAATCCTCAAAGATACGCCAGATTCTAACATACGCCAGAGATGTGGACTGTTTCCTTGCTCTAAGCAACGTTGCTACGACCGACGCCGAATAGCCTTTCTTTTTTAGCCTGGCCCTTTCAATGGCCATACCGTAAGCAAGAATTGATCCACTTGAGGCATGAAGAGAGGGCCTTGCAACAACAGGTCCGCCCTCACCGGCAACCGCCAAGGTTCCACGTCTAGGAGACGCACCAGGTCCGTGAACCACGGACGCCTCAGCCAGTCGGATGCCACCAGAAGCACCCTTCCCGGAGGAGCTCCGATCCGCTGAACCACCCGGCCGATCAAAGCCCACAGAGGAAAGACATAAAGAAGGCCTGAGGACGGCCACTGATGCAACAGCGCATCTATGCCCTCCGACATTCTTTCCCGCCTTCTGCTGAAGAAACGATTGGCCTTTGCCGACTGAAAGGTTGCCATTAAGTCCATTATTGGCCTCCCCCAATGGCAAACTATCTGTGCAAAGACGTACGGATGCAGTTCCCACTCCCCTGCATCCACTCGTACCCTGCTTAGAAAATCAGCCATCATGTTGTCCTTTCCGTCGATGTGCGCCGCCGAAATCGCTGACAACTGACCCTCTGCCCAAACGAACAATAAGTCTGCCTCTTCTTCCATGGCTGTACTTCCCGTGCCGCCCTGACGATTGATGTAGGCGACTGCCGCCGAGTTGTTGGATAGCACTCGGACTGACCGACCCAGCATCGACGTCTTGAATGCCTGTAGTGCCCGGAAGACCACTCGGAGCTCCAGACAATTGATCGACCATGAGCTCTCCAGAGGAGACCAAAACCCCTGTGCGAACCTGCTCTGGCAGTGGGCTCCCCAGCCCCCGAGGCTGGCGTCCGTTAACAATGGAAGCCATTCCGGGTGCTCCAGCGGCATCCCGGTCTCCAAAGACACCGGAAGTAACCACCACTGAAGAGACTGTCTGACCTTGAAGGGGCACGGAAGCCGTCTGCTCAAAGAATCCTTCTGATGCGACCACCGGCGAAGGAGAGACCTCTGCAGGGGCCGCATATGCACCTTGGCCCAAGGCACCGCTTTCAGCGTCGCCATGGTCCCCAGCAGACAAAGATAAGACCATGCAGACGGTGCTGGCTTGGCTCTGAATCTGCGAACTAGCCGCCTGAGAACTTGGGCTCGCCTCTCTGGTAAAAACACCTTTCCGTTCGTCATGTCAAACTGCACTCCCAGATACTCCAGGTTCTGAGAAGGGTCCAACCGGCTTTTGGCTGGATTGACCACCCAACCCAGACTCTGTAGAAACTTTACCACTCTGTTCGTTACTTGAACGCTCTCTGCCTCCGACTTGGCCCGAATTAACCAATTGTCTAGGTATGGATGCACCAAGATTCCTTCTTTGCACAATGCCGCCCCCACCACCACCATGATCTTGGTGAATTTTGCGGGGTTGTTGCCAGGCCGAAGGGCAATGCTTGGAACTGATAGTGCCCCCAAGGGAAAGCAAACCTCAGAAACTTTTGATGCGCTGATCAGATGGGAATGTGCAAGTACGCTTCCGTGAGGTCGAGAGACGTCAAGAACTCTCCTTGTCGCACTGCCATAATGACGGACCGCAAGGTCTCCATCCTGAAATGCGGCACCCGAAGGCATCGATTTACGCCCTTCAGATCTAAAATGGGCCGCAACGCTCTGCCCTTCTTTGGCACCATGAAATAAATGGAGTACCGACCCACGCCGTACTCTGCCTCTGGCACCTTCATGACCGCACCTAATTGTAGGAGCCCCCGTAAGGTACTGCGAATCGCCAAGGTTTTCTCTCATCCCCTGCAGGGTGACATGATGAAGGAATCCCGCATGGGACGCGCCAACTCTAGCACATATCCCCGACGAACTATCTCCAACACCCACTGATTGGACGTAATGTGGGTCCAAGCAGGCAGAAACTCCCGAAGCCTCCCGCCTATCGGAGATCCTCCTGCCGGGACCCGCCTCATCTCATTGTGGCTTCCGTTTCGCTGAAGTGGAGCTTGAGGAGAAACCTCTATTCGCTCCTCAAAACCGGCATCTTGCCATGACGCCGCAAGCAAAAGGCCTGGTGCATCATTAATATGAAATCAGGGCAAAAGGTCCTCTCTGGGAGCCACCGAAATGCGATGTGCAAAATCTCCAGAAATCCTGAAACTGGCCCCGGAAGCCCAGTCCAGGCTTCCCTGGTTTTGTCTTATCCTCTGGAAGCCTGCCACTCTTGGACTCTCGAGATCCTTCACCAATTTGTCCAGATCTTCCCCAAATAGCAATCTACCTTTAAAGGGCAACTTACTGAGACGGGACTTGGAAGAACCATCCGCCGCCCAATTGCACAACCACACCGACCTGCGGGCCGCCACTACAGAAGCCATGCTATTCGCGAGAGCTCTGATGAAGTCATAATGGACGTTCACTAAATACGCCGTCCCGGACTCCAGGCGGCCCAGCTCCTTGAGCTCCTCTTGGTCCAGGTGTGATGAAAGACGTAGTCGCTGAACCCAGCGCAAGCACGCCCATGCCACCCAAGCCCCACAAATGGATGCCTGCAACGCCAGTGCGTCCGCCTCAAACACCTGTTTTAGCAAGCTGTTGACCTTACGGTCCTGCGCATCCTTCAAGGCCGCACTGCCTTCCACCAGGATAGTGGTCTTTTTTGTAACCGCCGCCACCACCGCATCCACCCGAGGCGAGCAGAATCTCTCCTTATCTCTGTCAGCTAGGGGATAAAGCCTATTCATAGTCCGCATTCCTCTGTGCCCCGCTTCCGGCTGATCCCATTCCTCTTGGATCATTCTGTCGACTACCCGGTGAACCGGAAACACCACCTGCATTTGCCTCACCGCTTGAATAACCGGGACATCGACCTCTTCTTCACTAATGGGCTGAGTAGCGAGATTTAACATCTGCATATATTTAGAGATCAACGCTGCCAGCTCCTCCCTACAGAAGACCCTTATGATCTTAGCCTGATCCTCGGGTTCTGTGATCCCCCCTCTTCCAGATCCTCCAACCCCTCCTCATGTTCCCAGTCGGGGTCCCCAATGTCCGGCCAATGGCCCTCCGTGGACGAAAGCGCCCGAGTCCTCACCCTCTTGGGCACCGACAGACCCGTGCCCCCCCTTCAGCTGCGTCCATCTGCTGCAAAAGGACAGGAAGCGGCAATGCGCCCAGCATCTTGCCCTGATGCCACAAGCAAAAGGCCTGCTGCATCATTAATATGAAATCAGGGCAAAATTCCCCGAGATCCGTCGACCCCGGGACCGACAGAGTCCCAGACGAACCTGCCGTGTCCTCCAACGTGGACCCTTGCACGGCAAGGTGCGCTGAGTCAGGCAATTTTTTCCCCGACGCCACCTGCGCCTCTGGAAGCTCTTTGGCATCCATCTGTAGCTCCACAGTGGAAGATAGCGCCGCACAGCCATGGCAAATCCCTGAATCAGCCACCATGCCTCTCCTGGTGCCGCAAACCACACACTGTGGCCACGCTGCCATGAGCCTGACAATATATTTATATATACTCTTACTTCTGAGTAATAAGTTAAGTTTTTTTTTTTTTTTTATAAACCTGGAAATGTAAAAACTCGAACTTTAAAGTTTAAACTGCTCTGCCAGGGATATTCGACTTTAAGTCACTGAACTGACTGCAGGCCCAAAAGAAAATCCCCCCCCCCAAGGGATTTACTGCCCGCCCCAAAAACCAGAGAAAGAAACCCAAAAGAAAATAAACTAAAGAAATAAGGACAAGCTAAACGTTATTAAAAACAAATGTTCTGCTTTTACTTAACTTCTCCTGCGTTCCCATGCAGATCGGCAGCCACGCGGCTCCCTTGCACTGCTCAAAATGGCTGCCGCCAGCACCGGAGAAGAAAAAAAGGGCACCAGAACAAACACTGGCACAGAGCCTTGCTGTTTGGCCTAACCCCCACAGTTGAGAGAGGCTGCAACCGGTTCCCTGCCTACCGGCCCGGTCTCTACAGCCCGGAGCTGTTTTCCCTGCGCTGCGCAGCATCCCGACAAGCCAAAGAGTGCCGCCGGCAGAATTACTCACTGTCTTCACTGTCCTCTGACCGGCCCCCCGCAGCGTCGACTTCTGTTAGCTCTTTGGGACCGGTGGAGCGAAGTTGCCAGCCAAGGAGCTCTCCCCCGAAAGATCTGGGCGGAGAGATCCCCCGGAGAAAGAATTGGGTGAGATTATTAACCGTTAGTACACAGCTAGGCAGGGAGCAATGAAGAAAGAGGCGCTTTCCTTTCCTTTTTTTTTTTTTAAAGGCACAGTAGCTCAAAACCAATTTATTTAAAACAAATTAATCCTAAAGAAAACTAATCTACTCTATCCTACAGGCTCTTTATCTGTTCCTCTAGTGAGCCCCAGTCTAGGCTCACGACGTCCTCCTGCTGCATGGAGACTGGTCACACTGGGGCTGATGGGAGTGTCTGGCAGGCTATATCCAGTGATGTCATGATTCTGACATGCCAGTCTCCAAGCTGCAGGAGGAGGTTGACAACCCAGAGGTAGAGGACTGAACTGGAGGAATGATAAGGAACAGCACTATTTGCTCAAGCTTTTGGTGACTTGCTTTAGAGTCTTACATGATGTCTTTTTTTTGTGTTTTAATGTTTGTTTATATTTTTATTATGTCATGTGTTTAATTGTACACTGCTTAGAATTTAATGAGAGGAGGGTTATAATTCTGCTAAATAAATACATAAATCTGAGATGTTGGGGAGTTTTTCCATGCATAATTGATTTACTAGATGTTCTTTACATGCACAAAAATTTCTAACCAGAAACCATTTGCACATCCTTACCAATCTGTGCAAAAAGATATCATAGAGATGAGAATTACTACAGTTTGGGCTTGTGTTTGAGTTATCACTAGCCTATAAATGGCATCCACAGAGATGTCAAGGGTAAGCCATCATAGAGTGAGATCTACTGCCCCAAAGAGTTTGTCCAGGGAACTAAGAAGTAACCTGGATACTTTTCCAGGCTGAAAACTGCCCTCCACTCATTGGCAAGAAGTATATGCATAGGTTCACAGCACGGGTCCTTTCAGCTGCAGGGTAAAGAGACAGGGCAGGGGGGGCAAAGTATATAAATGTGACCCTGATTCTGGAATCAGTTCTCATGTTTTGCATCTGCAGGAAGGAGACACAGGCAGAAGCAGACCTGGATGGAGAGAAAGAGACATAGAGGGGCCAATACGGAAACTAGCATTAGAGCCGGGTGCTAAAGCTCAGTGCACAGCTCCCTAATGCAAAGGTTTTGTCTCCTGTGCAAAAAAACAAATAAGTTGTGCACAAAAAGTCTTTGCTAAAGAAAGAGAGCAAACTAGACCCATATGCACACAGGTAGCACCTATATCTTGCACACAAAAAAAATAGTTGGCATTCATGCGCATAGACTGGAATGTTATCTGGTATTTAAACCTCAATATTATTCTGCAAATTGATATTTTGCACAGAATAAGAGAGCGTTCCAGCCCTTGCAAATAGCATTGTACCAGCACACCTCTTAATTATCTGCTGCCATTGTTTTCACTACTCCCCTGCAATAAAGCCAGAAAAAATGTGTGAGTCCTGTACGCTTAAGATAAAGAGAACAATCATAAATTCCTCATTAGCGCTGAGTGCAGACCAATAAGTTAACCTTTCACACCTTCTCAGACCTAGCGCTAAAATCCCAGCATTGCGCTCAGCCTTCTACGCACTTCTCTGCATTTGCCTTGAATAATATTTTCTTCGTTTTCATGGATTTAAATGCGCTGTGCACTGCTCTCTGCTCAAGGCTTTGCACGTAGCTCATGTGCAAAACTCCTTTCTGTACTTTTTTATATATGTTTATTTTCAAATGCCAACAACACGGTACAAAGATAATTTTTTGTACAGTTTTGAAAAAAAACTGCTGATGCTATATCTATATACATTGGCTCACTATCTATCACACTGCTACATTATGTCTTCCAGTCTTCTACATGCAGCCTCATCTTTGCCTTTCATACTGTCTTCTGGCACTGCACAAGAGTGTCCCCTTATACGTTCTATTGATCTACTAATTTCATCCTTTCTGCATTGGTAGTGCACAGAAATGTGCTCAAAAGCCAAGCTAACTTGTGCACAAAGTCTAGTGCAGTTTACTGCATCGGCCCATGAGACTGAGATAGACAACTGAAACATGCAGTGATGGATGGAAAAACACAGGCAGCAGAGACAGACAGAAGTAGAGAGTCATATAGATGGAGGAGATAGACACACACAAGGTTCAGCATTCCCAGCTTTCCTTCTGTGCCTTTGGAAAGTGCTTCTCGATACAGCTACTTAATTCCGAACTCTCAGGGCTGATTGGCTCACTTAGCTCCTGAGAACTAATCAGCCACCGCCGGTAGGGTCACTTGGGTTTTCTCCTCTTAGACTTGTCTCTCATGAAAGCAGTGATCAGGATCAGTGCACTGGCACTAGTGAGTGAGAGAAGGGCTCAAAGTGGGTGAGAATGAGAGAGCCTCCAAATGAGTGTGACACACTCCTAGTGAGTGAAAATTGGCATCTTTGCATCGAAAAGTGGGGGCTTAAAATTTCATTGGTACAAAGAGGTTCCTGGGCAATAAAAGCTGTAGGATAAAATGCAGAGAACACTGGGCAAGGGGCAGGGACATTGTTTGATAATGCCAAAGCCTGTGACTACCTCCCTTGGCTTCCTAACACTAACACTAGGTGGAGCGCAGTGTCTGAATATGATGTTGTATTTCTCATTCAGACTTGAGGAAGAACTTTGACCAAGAGCCACTAGGGAAGGAGGTGCCACTGGAACATGAAGTCTTACTGCAGTGCCGGCCCCCCGAGGGTGTGCCACCTGCAGAGGTGAGTACCCCTCACTATTCTTCCTCCCTTATGAGCTGAACTGCAAGAAATGAAAAGCTAATGGTTTTCCAGTGTTATCAGTGCAGTGTGTGCTTGTTCAGTGTTATCTGTGCCGTGGATGCTCCTTCTACCTCTCAGCTTCCCACTTCCCAGCTCACTAATTTGTGTCCATAAATTAGGTCCTAAACATTATTTCGATGTACTTCAGCAATGACAAATGAATTCTCTCTGCCTTGCTGTGACTTCAGTGTAGTGTGAATAGACATTGTATGAGGCTTCTCCAGGGACCAATTCCTGAGGTTTTTTATATCGGTGGAGTTTCATCCTGACACGGAGTCACTGCAGGTTGCTGTTATTGTTCCAGAGAGGAGGGGGAGGCTGGCTGTGGAAGGAAAGAAGCTTCTGTTACGCCAATTAATGTCAATTATTAGCACTTTTTATTTAGGGTTCATTCAAGGAAAACCTGATAATTATTCCTGGGTTCTTCGAAAGCAGTTCATCTCTGTGCCATTCTCCTGCTGCAGACCAGGATCCTGTCCAGTAATATCCCAGATACACGGATGTCTAACCTAGAGATAGGCAATTCCAGTCCTCTCGAGCATCTATGTAGTTTGGTTAAGCATAACCAAAATATCCAAATGAGATACCAGATGTATGGAAATATATCCGACGGCATCTGCATATCCCTGCACTACTCTCAACACAGATGGCAATTCTTTGTAATGTTGTTCTAGGAGGATGCGAGCTCTGCTATGCCCAAACAGAAATGTGGGCAGGCCAAATTGTAACTGTTTAATATAAAGCTATTTGTATTCCATCACTCTCCATGCTACACTGTACAGAGGGGAGGAATTGCCAAGTCGCCTGGCACTCATGGCGGAGAAAAACGAGACTGTGTCATTTTGCCAAAGTGTTGGTGTGGGCTGCTGGAAGTGGTTTTGGTCACCGTTAGATTCAAGCCTGCCTCCCAGAGACACTGCTTTCGTGCTTTGTAGAGACTGTGGTGTCCCTGCAGTAGCCGACATCTTCAATGATAGCCATTTAAATTACAGAGAGAAAAGGAAGGAAATAAATTAGCCCTTTCCTGATGGATGCATTAATGGTGTGATAAATGAAGGCACTTTAGAGCAGCCAACTTTCATTATTCAGCAGAAGTGTTTATTTTGGGACCTGGATCTGTTATCCTGACACCTGATAATGCACTTAACCTCAACACCTGTTCAGTCCTTTGTGCATTGAAAGCTCAGCCCTTAACCCTTTGGAGTGTGAAACAGGAACCAGAAAATCCAGGTTCATTTTCTTCATTTCCCAGCTGTGAGTGGGGGGATCTGGAGCTTTTAAAGCAGTGTCCTGTGAGATGTGCAGGTACTGGCCTTTCTTGCAACTTCGGCCTTAGTGGAGAGGGGGAGAACTAATGTTACCGATGCAGGATTCTAAGACACATGTCTATGCATGGGCCCCTACATCTTGGCTCCAGTGTTGTTTTATATAGGATTCCATATTATGTATTTTTTTACCTGTGTGTTCGTTTTTTGATTTTGGAAATGATTTCTTCTGTAGAGAATCAGTGAGAAGCTGATGAAAAATTAATACTTGCAGATCCTAAAATTGCTGTTTCTCTCCGTATTTACCTGTCTGGCTTTATTTTTCCAAATCTTCCTTTCTCCACGATATTCCTTTATTTTCCACTCTCACCATCTGGAGTGTCTCTTCTGGCTCTCCCTTATTACTTTCCCATTCAGCCTTTCTTTATTTCCACTTCTTTCCTGTTCCTCTTTCACCCTGCCCCAGACTTCGCTTTTCACTTTTGCAGTCATATTTTGCCTTTCTGGTTCACGTCTTCTGTTTTTCTCTCTTTTTCTTATTTCCCTTGCTTTCGCTTTATTCCTTGTTTCTTTTCCTGCCTTTTCTTCATCTTTCTTCCCCCTCCTCTGGCTTTCATACTTCCTTCTCTCTAATTGCCTGTCTCCTTGTTACCTGTGTGTGACACATTTACTTCTTTCTCTTTTCAGGTGGAGTGGCTGAAGAATGAGGATGTTCTAGACCCAGTCCAGGATACCAACTTCCTCATAACCATTGACCATAACCTAATCATCAAGCAGGCTCGTCTCTCGGACACAGCCAATTATACCTGTGTATCCAAGAATATTGTTGCCAAACGCAGGAGCACAACAGCCACGGTCATTGTGTATGGTAATTATCCCATTCCTCATCTGGCCCTTGCAGCAATGATGTTGTATGTAGAACAGGCGCAAGTCATTCAGGCTGCACTAGAAGAGATTGCAAAAGCTGTTCCTCTGCACTGCTTTTCCCTCCATTCAGTGGCTTTGCAGGTTGGTCGCCTGCAGTCTTTCCACAAACACTGGTCCTGAAGCAGCTGGTATGGACTTCTTTACTGAGCAGGGAGGAAAAGAGGCTGCCGCATGCTGGCCTATACTCTCCCCACACTCATTGACGGGCTAAAACTGCCACAGTTTTGTGGTAGCTCCTTGACCTCCCTCTTCAACTTATGATAATGATGAGGTGAATGAGTAAGGAAGATGCAAGCGGAAGAAGGGGTTCTAAGATGGAAATATGTAGGGGCGATAGAGTGGGGAAGCAGGTATTTGGGGAGGGAGACTTGGAGAGCCATGTATTTTCTCACTTAGCTAAGACAACAAGAAAACTTGAATTGGCCATGCTTTAAAAGGTTGTCTTAGCATTTTATAATATAGTTGTTGCAATTCCAAGAGGGATATGATAGAGAAATGGGCAAAGGTAGTCTGCATTCCCAGCAGTTAGAGAATGCTAAAAGGAAACGGTATGCATAGAGATCAAGGCGGCTTAATGGAGAGTGTAAGCAAATGGTAAGTTTTAGATCTAAGCAGATTGAGAAGAAGAGGCGCCTGTGTGTGTCTGTACGTGTATGATATGACTGCCTGAAATTAATATATGACCTTCATGTTAATAGGCATTCTGTTACTTGCAGCAAAAATAGCACAGAATTACAAGAAAATGCCTGGGAAATAGCAAAACATATGTGTTATCTGCAATTAAATGGCAGTAAAAGACCTGCCATGATATTCTTGCAGAATGGCAGCCAAGAAAGGATATGGTCAGCATCCAACCCCCAAACCGATGAATAGGCATCTGCAGTGGAGTGTGTCCTTTGGATCACTTGTCCATGGGCTCTATGCTTGCTTGTCACCAGCACTGGAGATTCTCCGTCAGCTCCCTGAACTGTAGGAGAAAGAGAGACAATTTAGGCGAACCCGCCACTGGATGAACGTTTTAAATTACAGATTTGGGAATGAGAATGGGACTAAGGGGTATGTTTACTAAACGGCGCTAACGGCGCAGCTGTGACATTATCGCGCGATAATGGTGCATTACCGTGCGAGAACGTCACATATCGCATGATAACGTCTCCTGCGGCGTTAAGGTGCGCAGAGGGTGGAGTACGGCTCCCCTGGGGCGGAGATAAGGGGTCAATGGGCGGAGAGCGGGCGGGGAGAGGCTCCATGCACACTATCGCCGTGAAATGATGGTCTGAAAATTAGCGCCAGTGAAAACCTCGCGCTAAAGGCACATTTGCAGGGGAGAGAGACCATTTAAGTCAGCAATGTGCAGCAAAGACAGGGAAACTGAGAAAAGTGATAGTAGTGATACATGTGCAGCAACATCATAGTGCCCAAGTACGAGAGGGCACTACGGTGAGGCTGGAAATGAGGTACAGGGGGCTGCAGGTGGGACATGCAGTGTGGCAGCTGGGGCACAGGGTGGGCTAGGCAGATGCCTAGGTGACACATAGGAATGTGGAAGCAGAAAACCAGCAGGACAGCAACTGACCACGGGCAAACATGACCACGAGTGTGTGTCCCACAGTCTCCCAGAGGACAGTACCCAGCAAGTACCCCAAAGGGCGCATAACATTGGCAGGCGGTGCCAGGGGGAAGTGTTGATGTCTATGCAGGCACCCTTACCCCATATCACGCACCATAGGCAGCCGCCTACTGGCACACTGGATGGCCTGGACTGTGCACCACCAGCACCACTGGCACAAGGGCATGTCAGCATGGTGGCAGAGGGGTGCTGGTGGCGGAGGGGGCAGTGGCATCTGCCAACAGCAGACCACGGCCAAGCCCCGTTTAGGTGGGGGCCATGCACTGCAACTGACAAGGTCTGTCTGACGAACAGTCATGGTATCCCCAGGGAATGATTTGCCCCTGTGGCAACAGTTTGGTGCAGTACACACAGACAGTGTGTTCAGGGGTGGAAGGCCACAAGTTCAAGTTCCAGCTGTGCCTCCTGCAAACCATGTCCCTATGTTTTACCCAGTACTAAACCGTGGTAAGAACAACGGAACCGTTATTGGAGATAAAAGAAACACGCCATAAACGCATATATTTTACCCTACAGAGCACAGACACCATAAACATGTGCAATCCCTAGAGCAGAGTTTCCCAAGTGCAGTCCTGGAGGGCCAAACACCATTCAGGTTTCATGCTGTCCCTAATAAATATGCCTGTGCTGCATTCGTATGCACAGCCCCAGTATATGCAAATGTATCTCATGCATATTCATTAGAGACAGCATGAAAACCTGAACAGTGTTTGGCCCACCAGGACCGGAGTTGGGAACCTCTGCCCTAGAGCAGCGGCCAACAGGGACACAAACACCCACACCCACAAGCCCCACTATCCAAAGCCTCATGGAGAGTCAGGCTGTTGGGCCCTGTGCGGAGCAGCATCTCCCAATACTGGCACCTCCATACCTTAGCAATGCCGTCCTAAACTTGGGAACACGTTCCACAAATATCAAAAGGTTGCTATGATTAATGTCAGATAACAAATCCTAGGTTAGACGCGATTTGTTGACAGAGATTCATCAAAGCAACCTTTCTGATATCTGTGGAGTGTGTTTCAGTTTGTGCTTCTGAGAGTGTTTACCACCCCAGGGAGTGACCCCAACAGTATTGCGTACCATAGCAATGCCCGCACTGTGCCCAGGACTGGTTTGCCACAAACCTCTATATTTGCACAAAGCTTGCATAGGTGTGGGAGTGTGTGTATGTCTATCCAGTGTGTTGTGGCTGTCTACACCTTACTGAGCCCACACTGCTTGCACTGTTTCCAGTGTTAGCCTGCCAATGTGCATAATGAGGGGCAAGGTACTGAGGGTATGGCCTGGACAGGGTGGCCTGGGCAAGATGCATCTGCACAGGGCATAGGGCAATGGCTGGGACATTGTAGTGCCCGACCACCACCTGCACGGACAGGGTGGCCATGATATGTCATGCTGGGAGGTCACTCTCACCCTGACTGAGCAGTGGCCACGGCATGGCTAGGTTCCCCCATAGTGCTATACAGTATTTCTCTCAAGTGATATTTATGGGTTCCCTTTTCTGGGGTCTAATCACTGACATACCTGCTTGGTGTGTGTGCTTACATCCCATTTTTGGGTGCATAGTTCCTCCAGGAACATGCACTATGTACTAGCTAGCAGACTGTCTGCAGTTAGCATGTGTATGGGTGGAACACCTTGCAGGGTGCAGTGGGTGGAGGCTGACTGTGCCCTCTGCTGGTGAATGTCAGATAGTGGTGGGGGGCAGCTGAGCTTTTCCAGCATTCTGCCTGTCTGCCATTGCCTTATGTGATGCGTACATTGACTGCCCTGTAGGGTGCCCGTTCCCCAGCAGGACTGGGGTTGATGGTCCCCTCTACTGCCACCATTGCAGAGGTGTAGAATGTGGATTTGTTGGTGGGAGATCCTGTCCCCCACCCTGAGCCACAGAGGGCGGGTTGGGTGGTGCTGCATAATCTGCTTTTGGGTCCAAACACCCCCCTTCACCTATAACATGTGACCATGGCACCCACAACAGGATATGCACTATTCTGGGTGCATCATAGTCCACAAGGGCTAGACGTGACTGGGAAATACAGATGGACACAGGTGTATCCTAGGTGTGTCTGCAAAGACTACCTACCACACACTGGCACTGATGGGGACCTGCAGCATAGCCTATCTCAGCTAAGCCAGGTGCGGACCTCAGGGTGAGCACAGGAACCGCACAATGTCACGGTCTGTAGCTACTCTGTGCCAGTAACACACAAGGTCAGTTCCCCCTACCAGGCCTAGGTGCTGTGGGGGTGCAGACCCCATCTTGTGTCAGCTGTAGACTGCTGATCTGCATGTGCAGGGCATCACGGGTATAGGTGGGTTTACCCTATCCTGGTAACCACAGCAGACAGTTTGTATGGTGACCTGCAGTCTTTCTGTAGCCAGCCAGCAGTGTGGTAGCAGCTACAGAGATGTAGCTTACTGGTTACTTCAATGACTGTGGAGGTAGAGGTCATGGGTTTGACCCGACAGTGGTGTTATTTAATAAGGCTGTCTGAGGCTTTTCCTTTTATTTTAAATCAGTGCTGCCAGCAAAATGCACCCTCACAGTGCTGTAACCTTAAGGTGCCTCATAAGGCGCCCTATAAGGCACCCTATAGGGCACATTAGAAGGCGCCTTGGCGGACAGGGCACTTTATAATGTGCCCTATGGAGTGCCTTATAGGGCGCCTTATGCGGCACCTTATGTTACGGCACTGTGAAGGTGTTTTTGCTGGCAGCACTGATTTAACTTAAAAAAGGGAAATGCCTCAGACAGCACTGATTTAAATTAAAAAAGGAAAATGCCTCAGACAGCCTTCTTACATAACACCACTGCAGGATGAAACCCATAACTTCTGCCTCCGCAGTCATTGCAGTAACCAGTGGGATACATCTTTATAGCTTCTAGCACGGCGCTGGCATGAACTTAGGGTTAACGTGCGTTAACGTGCCACGGCACCCACTATTGTGCGATACAGATTCTTGCTACCTTGCCACTGGAACGCCCACTCCTTATATGGCATCCTTCACATTATCACTGCAACTAGCGCCGGTAACCTTAAGACGGTATAGTAAACACCCCTAAGTCTTAGTTCCTCATTAAAATCTGTTGGAGTGATGGAGTTTGCCAAAAGGGAAAGCTGGTGCCTGGTTTCAGACCAATAACTACCGTCTAAGGAATGAGAATCCTTGAGACTGGTATATCCTAGGTTTCATGAGAGTCCGAGCCAGTGAGAGAGATTTGTGCAATTTGTGGCTGCTCCTTCTCTTTGCCAGTATCAGTCTATTGCTCCTCCTTTTGGCTTCTGACATGTATACTTCCTCTAAAGCAATGGCACACAAATAACGCACTTGGAGAAGAGCACTTCAGAGTCTATAAATCAGACACCTTCTCCTCCAGGCGATAAAAAAGGACTTTGTTAATGTGTTATTGGAAGCCGCTCTGATTAATTTACATCCTCGAATGCCCTAAGAGATAGGTGACTGGAGCAAAGCAGAGCTGTTCTCTTCTAACACCTTGTCTAGTGTATTTATTGCACATCTCATTGTAATAAACTAAACACAGCATCTTTTTTTGAAAGTAATTGAATGACTCACACACTTAGGACATTATGGAGACGCTCGGACTGAGTGGTAGTTTTGTTCAGATCACTGTGTCCAAGGTTGCCAACCAGCTCAGGTTATTTGCATACGCAACCCTCTGTAGTTTCATGGACATAGTTTCCAAGGACGTTCTAGGTTCCGCTTGAGAGTTTTTGAGCATTTTTGCTGGAGATTTGCAGTTACCAGAAGGGGCTTCCAGAATCTGAAAATACAGTAGAAAGGTGCTGAATATGCCCGAGACTGCTGCTTTGAGGTGTTTTTCTAGAATGTTATAAGAATACCAACCTTTCTCATTTTTGCTTAGTTTTTAAAGGATGCTTCATGGTAAGCTCTCCCTTATACTAGTCCTTTGGATTTAGAGCCAGTCCAAAAATTTAGGAGCCAGCGGCTGAGACCTCCTACTTCACTTCGCCCTCCCTATTTTCTCCACTAAAGTTCAGGAATTGGGGGTGAGAGAGATCTCTTCGGAGGTCTAACACAGCTCCTTAGAGGCCTGATTTACTAAGGCTATTTTTCCCATTCCTTGTCCAAAGGAAAAGTTTAGTAAATTATAACTTTAATGCATCCCTGCAGGCCACTGGCAGAAATACATAAATACACAGCTAGCAGCCCGCACTCTGTCATCTCTCTTTCCTGCTTTCCCCCCACCCTGTCATCACCCAGTCTCCTCTCCCTCCCCTGCCCTATCATCACAAGTGTTTCGCTATCTCACCCCCATCCTGTCATCATCCAACCTCTCTCTCTCTCTCTCTCTCCCTCCCTCCCTCCCCCATCACTTTGTCCTCATCCAGTGCTGCTCTCTCTCCCCCACTCTGTCATCACCCATTCTTTCTCTTTTAGCCCATTGACCCCCCCCCCCTAGTCTCCCTCCTCTTTCTCATGATCTCCCTTCAATTGGCCAGCCCCTATTCTCTCAACCCCAGCTAGCTCTCACCATCCAGAAAACCAGTCAGCCCCCCAAACCAGCTAGCCATCACCACCCAGCAAGCTACAACCCCAGTCCCTAACCCCACTCCAGTAAGGCAGTCAGCCACCCCCAGCCCCTTTTTCAGCAAGTCAGTTTAGCCTTTCCTGCAGTTCCTATATTCACCCCAGCATGCCAGTTAGCCACCACCCCAGCTTGTATTCAAGCAAGACAGTCATACATGCCCAGCTACCTTCCCAGTCCGTACTCCAACAAGCCAGTCAACCACCCCTCCACCCCCTCTACCACAGCAAAGCAGTCAACCAGTCTCTAGCCCGATCCCCATCCCTGTAAGCCAGTCCCCTCCTCCTCACCCCAGCTAGCCCTCAAGGCCACCAATCCTTGCCCTGCTTGTCTGTGACTGCCACTGGAGCAGGAACGTCCTCCTCCCTGTGCTGTGCAGCTCTGTCTTTGTCTGAGCCATGCTGTGCAGGAGCTCTTGCAAGGTTTGTGAACTGGAGACCAATGCAAGACTTCCTGCACCATGCAGCTCAGGCTCACACAGTGCCATGCAATAAGTCCCTGTGCGAGCAGTTGTAGTGGTGCAGCTGGTGCCCGGGATTTATTGAGCCTTATACTATTGTTGAGCTCTGACAGTCCTTTGTAAGCTATTACTGAGCAACCGAGTGTTGTCCAATAATAACATAGTTTCATCAGAAAAATCATAAGAAAGCTAACAGATGACACCTAGAATTTGTGCTGGTCGCAGCCAAGGGTAGCCTCAGCTTCCACTAGCGGTCATCAGCCTCCTCTCTTCTTTGACATTTCTCTATCAGCAGTAGATGGATAAAGGAAACCAATGTGACATGTCGGAAGCCTAAACTGCTGCAGCTGTGACCGACAGCCCTTTGGACTTTAGAGCGCTGTTAGCTGTTATGTGGTAGCTTTCCCATAAACCCATTAGAGTCAAAACTGTGTTATTGCTCTGCTGTCAAAATATGAAGTTTGTGATAAGGGATACTCCAGTATGAGTATTTTGCATTTTTTCTTTATAAATTTCCAGACTTTTGACATGTACCTTTCTTAACTCAAAATACAATCACATACAAACCTAAAATAAGAACCAGACTTCATTATAAATCTAGGGCCTGATATTTAGTGGAGCTAAATATCAGGCCCTAGATATTTAGTGTAACAGCTGCACCGTTACAGCTCCTAGCCGTCCCCACTGAACACAAAACCTGTATATTTAGTACCAGGCCCATATCCGGCCACCAGCATTGAATATCCTGGTCAGTCACACAGCCCGGAAGCTAACTGGGCAGCTGTGATATTGAGCCATTGCTAGGTTAGCTTCTGTGGGTAAAGATAGGCATGGGAAAAGCTAGCCTATCTTTATCTGTGGGTCACTAACCAGGCAGCAGCTCAATATTGCTGTTGCCTGGTTAGTGATGAGTCTGCTCCTGGAACACCCTGAAGCTAAGCAGTTAGCATCAGGGTGTATAGCAGCGGTATCCGGGGATATTCATCGGCACTAACCATGTTAGTATCAATGAATTTCCCGTGTAAATGCCTTTGAATATCAGGCCCCTAGTAATTTGTAAAATAACAGTTCCTACTCTCATAGTATAGGGGAAGCAACCGATGAAGTGAAACACAATGGCCCAGTATTCCAAACAGCTGAGCTCCTAAATTTAGGACCTTGCCTTCTATTTTCACCAAACTTTGGAATCTAAATTTTCAGCTAAGATTATACAGTACCTAAATTTAGGGGCATGTCTGCTGAAGCGCCGCGAGTAGCAGGGGGGTCATATGCGCAGTTAGTGTATGTCTTCACTGTGGTGGAGCCAATGGCTGTAGTAGACACACTAGTTGGCGGCCATAGGGCATGCATACAGTGAACATGTTCACAATGTGCGCCCTGCAAAGGAAAGTCACATACCCAGTATTAGGGCGGCAGTGGGCTATGGACTCACTACGGACAGAAATAAATGTGCCCTAACCACATCTACAAGAAAGTAGCAACTAGCTAGTTCAGAATAGAGAAGGATGAGACACAATGGCTGCACAGCTCAAAGCATAGGGGCTAAGTACAAGAGAGCAGGGCATGCAAATCAGAAAAGCAAACTCATGCAGAGAGCCTGTGCTGTCTCCCTAACTGTGGGAGATTGGATGCAGACTTGGCATCCGAAGATGCAGAGGGCCTTGTATGGGATCAGACAGAGTGTCCTCAGTGTCCATCTTGGGGGACAGGTATATGATCCCCCTCACACTGAGGTGCCCAGGGTGCCTGTTCACCTAGGATGCAGGAAATACAGTACAAGGTTTATGAGAATCCCTCTCTGTTATTCTTATGATATGGCTTGGACAGTACCATAGCCATTTGTGGAGTGTGCCTCTCCCCATGTGGGGGGAAGGGAGTGCCAAGCCAAGGGGGCCATAGGCAATCAGCACTTCTACTACTTGGACTCAATAAGGTCAAGAAGTATCCCCATATAGCCCACTATATAGAACATCTCCAATTTTGGGAGGAGGAAGGGTGTTACAAGGCCATCCACCCACAGAGGGCCCCCATGCTCCCTCTTATCAGGAGGAGCTCTGGGAGAACACCACAGGGAGGTGGTGAATCCCAAACAGCTCCCAAACTGCACCCCAGCTGACTTTTAGTGTGTTTGGCCATTAGCTGTCAATTTTTGAAAGATTTATCTGGCTAACTTCTGATATTTAGCCAGGCACAACCTATACATTGAAGATTGCTCCCTGCGATTCAATTTGCATTCACATAAAGTTGCAAGATGCACATATTTAGCTACTTAAAAAAGGGATGGATGATTTCACTGGCTAAAGGGGCCATTCAGTCCCGCAAATAGCAGGGATGGACGTCCTGTCTGGATGTCCATCCCAGCTATTCACCTCCTGCTGGCCCCAGCAAAAGCCTCCCCATATGAACAGTGTGTTTGTATGGGGAGGCCTAGACGGGGGCAGGGTATGGGTGGGCTGTGACCCTGGATGTACAGGGCCAATTCAGAGGTCAAGGCCCTGAACTGAGGGACTTATTCCACTCCAGAGGTGAAATAAGTCATCCTGGATGTCGGAGGATGATGCTGCTGGGCCTGCAAAAACAGATAGTAGGTTGCAGTAAGTTCCCTGCAGCCAGACCCTGGCCATGGGAGGCCGAATCGAGGGTCTGGCTGTGGGGAAAGGAGGATTTTGGCGGCGGACAGAATTCGCAGCTCCTGAATAGAGCCACGGTGCCATGGCGATGGGACACCATGGCACTGTGGCTCCATTCAAGAGCCTGGCTGAAGTAGCCGGGCATGTGGCTGGGCATGCAGGCTGATCTGAATTGGGGCCTGGCCTGCACGTCCAGGCCGTAGACGCGATTCTGATCCCGCGGACACATCTAACCCCCGCGGGATCAGAATTGGGTCTATCTCTGTGCATTCCACTTCTGATCGGCCACACAGGGGGCCGGACGGCCTGATTGGAATGTACCTCCACATTTATCAAGACAAGTCTGGCTTCCTAAATGACAAACTTAAATCTAGCCAGACAAATTTTGTTTGGCTAGATTTAGGTCAACTTGCTGCTGCAAACTTAGCGGGTTAGGTGCAGCTGAAAATTCAGCTAAAGATAGCAAATGAGGCAAAATTCTTGGTTGTCTTTGCATTGTAACAACTTAATGGAATTTGACACGTGTCTCTCTTGCTTGATGGATGAATGTCTATGGATTTGATGGCTGGATGTTTTTTTTTCCATCCGATTAACTATGAGATAACTGTGATCTTGACTGTGATAGGCCTATTGGTTGAGATGGAAATAGCTGTAGTTTTTACATTAGGAAAAGAGCGGTGTCCATCAGAATCAGTTGTCTTCTGGATGTCCATAGCAACGTAGCAGCAGAGTGGACTGTAGGCTTTTACAATATGAGAAAACAGAATAATTCTGTCTCATATCATTTTTCAGTAATACAATATAAAGAGTGAAGGCTGACGAGAAGGGAAAGAGGAATGCTCTCGGTAGAGTTTTTTGACAAATAAGGCTTAGATAGTCGATGTCGGGGATGTCAAACTCATTTGCAGTGTTGGAAGATTGTAATTTATTGGATGAAGGGCTGAGAGGTTTTAGGTTTGGGAGTGGCAGAAACAGCTTTGTTAGATCAAGCCTACTACTGCTTAGATGAAGGGATGCCAGTGTTAATGGTGTCAAATTTGTCAGCAGTGTTTGATTTGATAGAGTCTGATTTTATTAGATTGCTGCCAGCATCTTGGTATAGAAGGCATAGTATTGATATAAATAAAATCATTTTTAGAACTTATGAGTTTTAAAATTAGAAATGGGAATTATTGGTTTAAGATGACATTATTGGACATAGCGGGTGCATCAGGGCTTCCCCCATCCCAACCCTTACTATTTAATATTTATTTACAAGTACTAGGAAAATTAAATAGGACATATGAAGTTAAGATGGATGTATATGCAGATGACATACAGTTAGTTGTTAGTGCCAAAAGAATTTGTATCTCCTTGTATAGAGAGATGTACTAAAACATTTCTGTATTTTTATTTTATTTTTATATTTATAAGAGGTACCAATAGCTTGGATAAGTCAGATCTTTGTGTATAGAGATACATCTTTGCACATGAAAGGCTTATCCAGGTCCTTCATAAGCATTCTGCCAAAAGCAATGTGTCCATTGAGAATACAAAAAGACAATATTGGTTCTGCACTAATACAAAACTTCACAAAGAACAGCAGAGCCTAGATTCATATGCTTCTTAAAACACTCTCCCTCATATCTCCATTTTAAATATTAAACATTTTTGTTAGCTAGGAGAACAACATCTGTGCTTCAAAGTTTCTAGACTACTTAAATCTTTAGATATTCAAAACTCTGAAGTTCTCAATTTCCAACTATATTGACTTTTTTATTTTTTTAGATTTTTAAATTGTTAATGGGGTTTCACAATCTTGGCTATAGGCACCAGTTCTAGATCACAAAGGTGTATAAAACCATTTACTGGTCTTAGACATCTTCACATGGATGAGAGTGTATGTGTGGTTCTTTGCTAATCTCCAGCCCCCAAAGCAGCCAAGTCACTGCTGAAACACCTTGGTGCCATTTTTTTGAAGGTGTCTTTAGGATGCTTGCAGTTTAATTACACCATCAGGCTTGGGATATTTTGCTGTCCTAATGACACCATAAAGCAGGATTACAAGTCTGGATGGTTGAAATGCTAGGTACACCACATACTGAATTAACTGAACAGAGTGTTTTGGGAGCTTTGCAACAGCCTTATAAAGGACAGTGAACTTTGGCTAGTCAGTTATTCAGGCCGAACCATTATCTTGCTAATGCGGTTTTCAGTGTATATGTGAGTTGTGTGTGCGGTGGACATTGGTGATTTAAGCACAAAATATTTCCTACAGGGTAAATGATGATCAAATGTATGAAGGCAAAAAGCAGTAGAGCCTAGATTTATATGCTTCTTAAAACACTCTCCCTTATATCTCCATTTTAAACATTTTTCTATGCTTCAAAGTTTCGAGAATAATTAAATCTTTAGATATTCAAAATTTCAGAAGTTCTAAATTCCAAATATATAGAAATTTTAATTTTTTAGATTTCTAAATTGTTAATGAGGTATCAAAATCTTGGTTATAAGCACCAGTCCCAGACCACAAAAGTATATAAAAGCACTCACTGGTCTTAGACCCACCTTCATACATTTGATCATCATTTACCTCATAGGAGGTTTTTTGTGCTTAAATCACCAATATGCACCATACACACAACTCACATATACATAGAGAACTGCATTAGCAAGATAATGGCTCAGCCAAAATAATACTGGTGAACATGAAAAAATCATTACAAATAATTTCATGTGTATTAGATAACCTATGATGAACAATGTTCAAAACCGGTTTTGTTTTTGTTATATCACATTAGGTCTGAAAGATGATAGTGTCAGATGTTTTGCTATACTAGCTAGATTGACATAAACTGTGTCAGTGATTACTCTACCAATACTGATTGGTATTTATTTTGCTTTTCAGATTAATTATTTTGATTATGTGTTTGGTAATAATAACACTGAAGAAATCAGTAGACATAAAATAATCATGCCAAAATAGTGTAGACATCATTCCGATATTTTTGTTACGTTTGTAGTTCATTTGCTACTGTATCTTAAAGTCATACCGTAATGTCAGACCTTCACAAAATGTACAAGTTATATTTTGGATGCTCACTGGGTGACCAGGATAAGCCATGGGTGCCTCACATGGGTCTAGGACAGGGGTCGGCAACCCGCGGCTCCGGAGCCGCATGCGGCTCTTTCTCACCTTTGCCGCGGCTCCGGAGCACACTGCCCGCCCGGTATTAAAACGTGGCGTTATGGGCTCCCTCCATTCTTCTGCAGCCGCGGCTCCCTGCCTCTTAAGGAACCGCGGCTGTGCTTTTAAAATCATCTCGGAGCCCTTCCTGTCTTGACGGGCTCCGTGCAGCATTGTCCCTCCTCGAAAGGTAGTTTTGGAGGCGGGACAAAGCTGCAGGGTGCCCGTCAAGACAGGAAGGGCTCCGAGATGATTTTAAAAGCACAGCCGCGGGTCCCTCCGAGGCCGGGCGCCGCGGCTGCAGCCGGAGGGCGGGGGGCTGCCATGGAGGGAGGGCGCAGATATGGAGGGATGGAGGGAGGGGGGCTGACATGGAGGGAGGGAGCTGATATGGATGGAGGGAGGGAGCTGATATGGAGGGAGGGAGGGGGGCTGACATGGAGGAATGGAGGGGGCTGACATGGAGGGAGGGGGGCTGACATGGAGGGAGGGTGCTGATATGGAGGGAGGGGGGCTGATATGGAGGAGGAGGGGGGCTGACATGGAGGGAGGGAGCTGATATGGATGGAGGGAGGGGGGCTGACATGGAGGGAGGGGGCTGATATGGATGGATGGAGGGAGTGGGGGCTGACAGGGAGGGAGGGAGCTGATATGGATGGAGGGAGGGGTGCTGACATGGAGGGATGTAGCGGGCTGACCTGGAGGGAGGGAGCTGATATGGATGGAGGGAGGGGGGCTGACATGGAGGAGGGGGCTGACATGGAGGGATTGGGGAGGCGGGCTGACATGGAGGGAGGAGGGAGCTGATATGGATGGAGGGTGGGAGGGGGCTGACTTGGAGGGATGGAGCACTGGTAATGGGGTTGAGGGGACGAGCACTGGAAATGAGCTGATTAGGGGAGGCTAGGACTGGTAATGATTTGATGGGGGTAGGACTGGTATTGGGCTGATTAGGGGAGGCTAGCACTGGTAATGGGGTTGAGGAGGGATTAGCACTGGAAGCGAGCTGATTGGGGGGCTTTGACTGGGCATGGGCTGATTGTGGGGAGGGGAGGATAGAGCTGCTGGCCCTGGAAGATAACTGGGGGCTAAGGCTACAAATGGGCTGATATGAGGGGATGGGAGAATGGAACTGGATCTGAGAGGGGCTGCCATGGTATTTGTACTAGAAGGGACTGGTCAGTGGGGAAGGAGGGGGACTGGAAGGAAATGGACACCAGTGGCAATCATGGGAATGCAAGTTGACATTGGAAGGTACTGGGAGTGAGGACTGGAAAGGGGCTGAAATTGGGGAGGGTTACTGGGACTGGAAATAGGCTGATGGAAAGAAGTGAAGAAAACGAAAGAAGAGATAAGAAATGGCAGATGGACCATAGACCACAGAAAGAGAGCCAAGAGAAGAAAGGAAAGCAGAAGCCTCAGATCGGGACCAGCATGATCAAAGAATAAATTGGTCAGACAACAAAGGTAGAAAAAATAATTTTATTTCATATTAGTGATTTGACTACAAAATCATCATCATTTTGAAATCAAATATTGTTACTTGTTGTTGTGATATTTTCTGGCGTATTTTTTTTGGTGTGCGAAGGAAGAGGGGTAGTCTTATACGGCGAGTATAGGCCAAACACCTATATTTTAACAGGAAAAGTAGGGGGTCGTATATAGCATTAAGGTAAGAAACAATATATGCAGTGTTAGATTTGTTTTAAATGTCGCAATGGTTTTGCGGCTCCCAGTTTTTTTTTCCCCTTCGGAAACGGGTCCAAGTGGCTCTTTATGTCTTAAAGGTTGCAGACCCCTGGTCTAGGACAACTCAGAGCAGCCAACTCAGTGTGCCATGTTGAGTTGTCCTAGACCATTACTGGTCACATATATGAGGTGACATCTGGAAATGTCAAAAAAGTGCAATAGTAAATGCAATAATAGAACATCCAAAAGGATTTTATTAAGCTATCTGATAATTTTGGATTTGTCAAATGAAATCTGGAACATCTATTTTGGCTTTAAGGCCGAACTTTAAAAGGCTGCTTCTTCCACCTGGTTCAGAACATGAGGAAGCATTTAGTATGGCTAGGTGCTATTCCAGAATGCAACACGAACTTGGAGGTTGCCCATAAAGCCAAAATGGTTGTAGCCTTAGCATTTGTGCCTGTCCCAGACTTGGGAGAATATGTTGCTGTTCTGGAAGGACACCTACTCGAAGAGCTTCATCCTCTGCTCAGCAGGTTCGCGTACATGGAGAGGAAATGGTAGACAATTTCCTCTGTTTCCTCCATCTATGTGGAATCTGTTCAATAGAACACTGAGCGCCATGGATCGCACTAACAACCATTCTGAAGCTGCTCATTGTCGCCTCCAAGCTGAACTTGGAATATGCCATCCCACGATCTGGAAGTTCATTGATGTCCTCAGAAAGGTGCAGAAGGGCAGAGATGCCTATTAATGACAGCTCATTTCAGAACACAGTCTTCCAGCCAAGTTGAAATACCACAAAGCCTATCAATGTATTTCAAAGATTGTGTCAGATTATGGCACTAGACACCCTACAGAATACTTGCGTACCATAGCTCATAATTATCAGATAGCATAACAAAATCTTTTTTGATGTTTTCCTATTACACTTTGGATGTTCCAGATTTCATTTGACAAATCCGAAATGATCAACTTAAAATGTTTTTGGATGTTTTACTATTGCATTTACTATTGCACTGAGTTAGCCCGTTCCCGCCTCACAACATTTGCACTGCCTGTGCAAATGGAGTACCTGATTGGTTAAATGGAAGGAAAACAGCGATGCCATTTCATGTACCGATAATATGGAGGGAGCCAAAAAAACATTGTGGCGACTGCTATTTTGGTCTGGTTAATATCACAGGTTTCTCTGCAAAGAACATAAGAAATGCCTTACTGGGTCAGATCAAGGTCCATCAAGCCCAATATCCTTTTTCCAACAGTGGCCAATCCAGGCCACAGCAGGTTCCCAAAGAGGTACACAGGTTCCACAATGCTTGTTCCGAAGCAAGCAGTAGGTTTCCCCGGTCCTATTTAATAATGGTTTATGGACCTTTCCTCCAGGAACTTGTCCAAACCATTATTAAACCCAACTGCACTAACAGCTTTTACTACAACCTCCAGTAATAAATTTCAGAAGTTGATTACATGTTGAGTAAAAAAATAATACAAGCACAAGCACAACACTGTGTATCCAAATCTTATGTCTGCAATACGACCAGTACCACATGATGAAATACTTCCTGTTCCAGTTGCTCCACAGAATGGGCTGCCTTCTTTACCAGATGAAATGAAGGTACAAGTGGCGGCCAACCTAAAGAGTCAGAAGATGCAGACTAAGTGCCAGATAAAAGCGATGCCAACAGAGAAATTCAGCCAAGAAGAGCTTAGTGATCTTATACGAGACTTTGCAGTGACAAAAGATAAAGTGGAACTCCTTGCTTCAAGGTTGAATGAAAAGAACGCACTTCAAAAGAATGTTCACATGAAGAAATGATGTCACCGGGCTGCATAGCCACATAAGTGAAGAGATCCGGGGACCGGACCCACAAAAGTGGTGGTAAAAGTGAGCAGAATCCCATCACTTAACCCCCCCCCCACACACACACACACCGGTATACGACAGTAGCAGTGACTAGTCAGGCACTGGGCATGCTGCAACGTGGAGAGAAACTGAGGATTTAAAAGAATTTGCATGCCACAAAGCTAGGTCGCAGGAACAGGAGAATGGCAAGATAGCGGACACCTTGGCACAGCAGAGTGACCATGGTGAAACAGATTCTGAGGCGGAAGGGGCAACTGGAGCAGATGCACTTGGGCAGATAACAAGAGCTAAAATGCAGCGATGGTTCATGGAAGTGAGGAGAGACATTATGGGCATAAAGGAGGAAGTGGCAGATGTGGCAGGCCTCAGATTGGAGGTGGCAGAGGTGGGGCAGCAAGGTTGTGGAAACAGGGTCGGCTGTGGAAGAATTGTGAACGGAACTGACCAGACTGCAAAGGGAGAAAAGAGAGCTTGCCTTAAAGCTGAAAGACCTTGCAAACATGTCCCAAAGACAAAATTTACATATTTAGGGGTGTCCTGAAGGGTGAAGAGTTTTCAGAATGCATTACAATGGCAAAATAAATTTTTGGGCAAATGTTGATTAATGAACAAGAAGGGACAGGTGGAGAATATAAAAATAGACAGGGCTCATAGGACTCTAGGCCCGTCAAAGAACCAAATGCCATGGGACATTGTGTCTTCATAACTATGGCACAAAGGAGCATATAACTGCCCAAATGAGAAAGATGGGTAAATTCACCTGGAAGGAGCATACCATTGCAGTTTTTGGGACCTTGCCACAGCCACATTGGCTAGAAGGTGAGCATTGAGTGGATATACAACTCTACTTGGACAGGAGAATGTGAGATACTAATGGCTTTACCCTCAAGGAGTTGCTTTCACAAAGAACAGGATCACCAAGCTAGTGATAACGGAGGAGGATCTGAGGGCAGCAATGCAAGAGACGGGCTTTAAAGATCTGCCCAGGAGTACCGGGAGCCCGAGTACTTCCAGAAGTTGGAGGGGCTTGCAGAAGAAGTGGGAGATGGCACGGAAGGGACCTCAGGGTGGATGACTCATAAAAGTGGACTGGAACTTGTTGGGACTTCTTGGATTATCTCTGAATATTTTTGCCATTTGTGACACTGTGAATATCATGGAGGGGGTGATAAGATTGGTAAGGGGGGGGCGAGTGAATGGTAGAGTGTGCATGATGATTGAGTGGTCAATAGGAGGGTGGGAGAGTTGGATGGAGGGTGTTGCCAGCTGATGGGATGCAAAGATAAAAGATTGACTGGTGAGAGAGGAGACATAAGGGTGGTATAAAAATGCTGCTAAATAAATAAATAACCACAACGTAAAGCTGTCTATTCCAGTTGCACACTCTGTCCATCTCAAGGAGACATATGATAACCTGCAGATATTGCTCCAATCTATATGCGATGAGAGTGGAAGATTTGCAGGGATCTTAAGCTTATGGGCATGCAAGGTGGATTCACCAAATATTGCTGTTTTCTCTGCCTCTGGGACAGTCACATTGTCAAGATCATTATGCTGTTCACGACTGGCCTTTAAGAACTACCTATAATCCAGGAAGCAGCAGTGTTAGTCATGTTCCATTAGTCAATCCATCAGTTTGCTTCCTCCTTTGCATATAAAACTGGGTTTAATGAAATATTTAGTGAAAAGAATGGCGCAAACAAATTTAAAAGGATTTCAGTATTTTGTTTCTAAATTTCCAAAGATCACTGCTGTAGAGCTGAAAGAAGGCACTTTTGTGGGGCCAAAATAAGACAGGTGATGGAGGATAAAGAATTTGAAAAATGCCTGGATGCTTTGGAACTTGAAGTGTGGCAAGCCTTTAAGTGGATCTTTGAAAACTTTCTGGGTAATCACAAATCGCCAGATTATGTTGATAGAGTACAGAGGTTGCTTAACACATATCGTAAACTTGGTTACCGCATGTCATTGAAAATGTACTTCATGCACTCACATTTTCACTTTTTTCCGACAAACTTGGGTGACGTGAGTGACGAACAGGGTGAGATGTTTCACCAAGACATTCAAGCCATGGAAAAACATTACCAATGATTCTGGGATGAGAGCATGATGGCAGATTACTGCTGGATGTTGTATCATGACAATCCTGACAAACTTCACAGCAGAAAGTCTTCTGTAAAACACTTTTAATGCATTTATTACATGCAAACATGCCAAATATAGTTTTAGCACGTGTGACGTCTGACTTTTTCAATGTTTACGATATGTAGCATTTTACAGAAATTCTATGGATGATATCTCTAAAACCCTATGTGTAAGGGAAAAACTAATTACAGATTTAGAATCAGCATGAAAACCTGCATTAGCAAAACCTGATTTTACTTTTGATGAAGAAAAAAGATATTATGGTGTAAACTAGTGTAATTGTCTAACCAAGTTCACTGTCCTTTATAAAGCTGTTGTAAAGCTCCAAAAATGCTCTGGGGCCAATGCGGAAAGCTGGCTCTGAAGCTGCACGCTATCAACTCTGAAAGCCTCTTTGCAGTGTACCGATAATGCACGACTTCAGCGCTGGCATGCAGAAAGGGGTGCATACGCAAATTAGCCACACGTTAAACTGTGGTGCAAATGGTAGTGGTACACTGGGAGAGCAAGCCAAAAACATGGGCAGAGAAGTTGGCGCAAGATGGGCATGGTCTCCCAGAGAAACAGAGGCTCCGCATGGCTAATTCGCATATGTGCCCTAACAGTATTTTGATGGCATCGGGGGCTTTCCTCAGTGTCTGGCTCATCTGAGGTGAAATGTAAAACTTCCCCTCAGATGCTCCAGGCATCAGAGAAGGCCCTCGATGCCATCAAAATACTGTCAGGCGCACGCACAAGACTTTTAAGTTGCCTCAGACCCAGGTGTAGAGATAATGGCACTAAGGGGTATGTTTACTAAACCGTCTTAATGTTCCCGGCGCTAGCTTCAGCGATAATGTGAAGAATGCCATAAAAGAAGTGGGCGTTCCGGTCCTAAGGTAGCAAGAATCAGTATCGCGCGATAGTGAGCTCCGTGGCATGTTAACGCGCGTTAACCCTAAGTTAATGCCAGCGCAGTGTCAGAAGGAATGAAGATGTAGCCCACTGGTTACGGCAATGACTGTGGAGGCAGAGGTTATGGGTTTGATTCTGCAGTGGGGTTATGTAAGAAGGCTGTCTGAGGCATTACTCTTTAATTTAAACCAGTGCCATTGGAGGCATTTTCTTTTTTAATTTAAATTAGTGCTGCCAGCAAATACACCCTCACAGAGCCGTAATCTAAGGTACTGCATAAGGCGCCCTATAGGGCACTCCAGAGGGCACATTATAAAGTGCACTGTCCGCCAAGGCACCTTATAATGTTCCCTATAGGGCGCCTTATATGGCACTGTGAGGATGTTTTTGCTGGCAGCACTAATTTAAATTAAAAAAGGAAATGCCTCAGACAGCCTTCTTACATAACCCCACTGCAGAATTGAACCCATGCTCTCTGCCTCCACAGTCAGTGAAGTAACCAGTAGGCTACATCTCTATAGCTACTAACAAATCCCTGGCTGGCTACAGAAAGACTGCAGGCCACCACACAAACTGTCTGCTGTGGTTACCAGGATAGGGTAAACCCACCCATATCCATGATGCCCTGCACATTCAGATCAGCAGTCTACAGATGATCACAAGATGGGGTGTGCACCCCCACAGCACCTCGGCCTGGTAGGGGGAACTGACCGTGTGTGTTACTGGCACAGAGTAGCTACAGACCGTCACATTGTGTGGGTTCTGTGCTCACCCTGAGGGCGAGGTGGGGTGCCCAGCACCAGGTCCGCAGCACCTGGCTTAGCTGAGATAGGCTATGTTACAGGTTGCTATCAGTGCCAGTGTGTGATAGGTAGTCCTTGCAGACACACCTAGGATGCACCTGTGTCCATCCGTATTTCCCAGTCACGTCTAGCCCTTGTGGACTATGATGCACCCAGAATAGTGCATATCCTGTGTGGGTGCAATGGTCACATGATTTAAGTGAAGGGGGGTGTTTGGACCCATAGGCAGATTATGTAGCACCACCCAACCCACCCTCTGGGGCTCAGGGTGGGGGACAGGATCTCCCACCAACAGATCCACATTCCACATCCCTGCAATGGTAGCAGTAGAGGGGACCATCAACTCCAGTCATGCTGCGGAACAGGCACCCTACAGGGCAGTCATTGCAGATCTGTACACATCCATAAGGCAATGGCAGACAGACAGTAGGCCTGGAAATGCTCAGCTGCCCCCCACCACTATCTGACATTCTCCAGCAGCAAGCACAGTGAGTCTCCAGCTGCTGCACCCTGCAAGGTGTTCCAGCAGACAGTCTGCTAGCTAGTCCATAGTGCATGTTCTTGGAGGGGATGTGAGCACACACACCAAGCAGGTAGGTCAGTGATTGGGCCCCAGAAAAGAGAACCCATAAATATCACTTGAGAGAAGTACCATATAGCACTATGGGGGAACCTAGCCATGCCATGGTCACTGCTCAGTCAGGGTGAGAGTGACCTCCCAGCAGGACATGCTGTGGCCACCCTGTCTGTGCAGGTGGTGGCCGGGCACTACAATGTCCCAGCCATTGCCCTATGCCCTGTGCAGATGCATCCTGCCCAGGTCACCCTGTCCGGGCCATACCCACAGTACCTTGCTCCTCATTATGCACATTGGCAGGCTAACACTGGAAACAGTGCAAGCAGTGTGGGCTGAGAAAGGTGTAGGCAGCTACAACACACTGGATAGACAGACACACACTCCCACACCTATGCCAGCATTGTGCAAATATAGAGGCTTTTGGCAGCCCTGGCCACCACACCAGTCCTGGGCACAGTGCAGGCATGGCTATGGTACGCAGTACTGTTGGGGTCACTCCCCGGGGTGGTAAACACTGTCAGAAACCAAAACTGAAACACACTCCACAGATATCAGAAAGGTTGCTATGATGCAGCTCTATCAGCAAATTGTGATTAACTTAGGAATTGTTATCTGCCATTAATCCTAGCAACCTTTTGATATATGTGTAACATATTCCCACGTTTAGGGCAGCATTGCTAAGGTATGCAAGTGCTAGTATTGGGAGCTGCTGCTGCGCGCAAGGCCCAACAGCCTAACTCTCCATGAGGCTTTGGATAGTGGAGCCTGTGGGTGTGGGTGTTTATGCCCCTGTTGGCCGCTGCTCTAGGGCAGAGGTTCCCAACTCTGGTCCTGGTGGGCCAAACACTGTTCAGGTTTTCATGCTGTCCCTAATGAATATGCATGAAAACATTTGCATACAATGAGGGCGGCGCATACATATGCAGCACAGGCATATTTATTAGGGACAGCATGAAACCTGAATGGTGTTTGGCCCTCCAGGACTGCAGTTGGGAAACTCTGCTCTAGGGATTGCACATGTTTATGGTGTCTGTGCTCTGTAGGGTAAAATATAGGTGTTTCGGGCATGTTTATTTAATCTGCAATAAAGGTTCTGTCTTTATTACCATGATTTAGTACTGGGTGAAATATGGGGACAGGGTTGGCAGGAGCCACAGCTGAGGCTTGAACTTGTGATTTTCTGCTCCTGAACACACTGGCTGTGTGCACTACACCACACTGTTGCCACAGGGACAGTTCATTCCTTGGGGATACCATGACTGTTCATCAGACAGACCCTGTCTGTTGCAGTGCACGGCACCCACCTAAACGGGGTTAGGCCATGGTCTGCTGTGGACAGATGCCACTGCCCCCTCCGCCACCAGCACCCCTCCGCCACCATGCTGCCATGCCATTATGCCGGTGGTGCTGGTGGGGCGCAGTACCAGGCCATCCAGTATGCTGGTGGGCAGCTGCCTATGGTGTGGGTTCTTGGGTAGGGGTGCCTACATGAACATGCGTGCTTCTCCCCCCTCCCCCCACACCGCCTGCCAATGTTCTGTGCCCTTGGAGGTACCTGCTGGGTAATATCCACTGTGACACTGTGGGACACATACTCGTGCCCATGTTGGACTCTCGTCAGTTGCTGTCTTGCTGCTTTACAGTTTCGGCATTCCTATGTGCCACCTAGGCATCTGCCTAGCCCGCACTGTGCCCCAGCTGGACCACAGCATGTGCCGCCTGCAGCCCCTGTATCCCATTTACAGCATCAGTACAGTTGCCGTTTCCTACGTGCCCACTCTGCTGTTGCTGCACATGTGCACACTATAATAAACCTGCTCAATCTAAACGACAGAAACGCTGATCAGCGCTATTTCAATGTGGGATCATTCACTTTGTAGGGGGACAGAGCATAGACCCTTCCAAACATGATATCTTAATTTATACGCTTTGTCAGTAGTGTTGCTTTATGTTTATCATTAATATCACTATTGGCCAGCGTGGTTATTGGGATTTTAGATGTGGTTCTGGTCCTTGTATATGTTTATTTGCCTTTTTGGTCCCTGCACATGTATCACAACTATCACTTTTCTGGGTTTCCCTGCCTTTGCTACACATTGCAGACTGAAATGGTTTCTCTCTCCTGCAAATGTGCCTCTAGCGCGAGGTTTTCACTGGCGCTAACTTTCAGACCCTGATTTCACGGCATTAGTGTGCATGGAGCCTCTCCCCGCCCACTCTCCGCCCATTGACACCCTTCTCTCCGCCCTCTGGGAAGCCTTACTCCACCCTTCATGCCCGGATTTCACAGCGTTAGTGTGCCTTAACGCCGCCACTGCGTTATCGCGCTATAAGTGACGTTATCGCGCGATAATGTTACATTATCGTGCGATAACGTCACTTATCGCACGATAATACCACCGCTGCGACGTTAAGACGGTTTAGTAAACATACCCCTAAGGCTTGTTACGAAATTCTCTATGCCTTTCTCTGCATCAGACACAAACAATATTGGCAGCTCATTTGCCTATAATTTAAATACTCTTGGTGTTATGTGTGCGCTCTCTTTTCCTTTGCTGTTTACGTGCACATCCATCTCTTTTTCTGCATTTGGCTGTGGCAGTAATTCTACCTAAACGTTGTATTATCTGCGCATAAAGGCTACACTCGTTTTCTGCATCGGCCCATCTGTTAGTTCAGTATATAGTGTACTTAGCTTTTCAACTATCCAGACTTGTAATCCTGTACAGTGGTGTCACTAGAACAGCAAGATATCCCAAGCCCGATGGTGTCATTAAAACTGCAAGCATCCTAAACCCCACGCCTTCAAAAAATGGCGCCAAGGTGTTTCGGCAGTGACTTGCCTGCTTTGGGGGATGGAGATTAGCAAAGGTCCACACATACACTCTCATCTGTGTGAAGGTGTCTCTAAGACCACTAAGCCCCTAAGTGTTTTCATACACATTTGTGGTCTGGGGCT
Source organism: Ichthyophis bannanicus (assembly GCA_033557465.1). Taxonomy (NCBI): domain Eukaryota; kingdom Metazoa; phylum Chordata; class Amphibia; order Gymnophiona; family Ichthyophiidae; genus Ichthyophis; species Ichthyophis bannanicus. Next base: position 603,308,903 of record CM066034.1, read on the forward strand.
GGTGCCTGTAACCAAGATTTTGATACTCCGTTAACATTTTAAAAATCTAAAAAATTCAAACTTCAATATATTTGGAAACTGAGATCTTCAGAAATTTTGAATATCTAAAGGTTTTAAGTATTCTAGAACTTTGAAACATAAAAGTTGTTCTCCAGGCTAAGAAAAATGTTTAATATTTAAAATGGAGATATGAGGGAGAGTGATTTTGTGAAGAAAATCAACGTGTCATCAAATTTCTTGTCATTTCACATAATAAATACATTAAAACTTGAGAACCTTTTCTTGAATCTATGAAAAGCAGTAGAGAGAGGGCCATCACTGAATATAACCAGTAGTGGAGTGTGTTGTTTTCTCCTAGGACAAGCAGGATGCCACACCTGGTGACGTCATCCGACGGCGCCACTGGTACAGAAGTGCTCTCCTAGAGCTCAGAAAGGTAAGCCTTTCTGAGCACATGGTAGTCTCCACCCCTGGGCCCACTCCTACCTGGCTCAGTTCTCTTTCTTCCACCCTACCACTCGGACGGAAATTTCAGCTCTCCAATCTTCCATCAACATGGATAAAGACAAAGAAAAAACCTCCAAAAGAAACAAAGACAAAAAGGATAAGGGCAGCAAGCCTGGGTTTAAAAAATGCCCACGCTGCGCTAAGAAAATGAAGACCACAGATGCACATGATCGGTGTTTACGCTGCCTGTGCAAGGACCACCACATGGAGGACTGTGCCCAGATGTGCCCCAGGGAACGCTGATCCCACAGCCATGCACTTCAGGACTAACTTGAGAAGAACTCTCCCTCCGATCTTCCTGCAGTCCCAATCTCCAGTAAGATGAAGAAGCAAACGGAACCAGGAGTCTCCGACCGCATGGCCAACTCCAACATGGCCGCCAGGCAGAGCTCCTCAGCGGCAACCCGGGATGCGCCCCCCGGGGCCTCCATCCCCGGTCTGCCTGCCTCCTTCGGCAACCCCGAGGCCTCCGGTGCCTTCCTGCAGCACCTGCCGCCAGCTCCAGCTCCCTCCTCTGTAGCGGTAAGCAGCAGGAAACAGCACCCTTCCACCGGCGCCATTTCCCGCACCGCAAGGAAGGAGCCGCCCACCAAGCCGCCGATTGGCTCAGCTCTCAAGGACCCACCCTCACCACGCGCCATTGGCCAGCGCCACAGGGAAGCCTCAGATGACGCCGGGGAACCCCATGCAGCCTCCAGGGACTGCCGCAGCAACTCCAAATGGCGCCGGATACAACATCACTCGGGCAGCCGCTCCAGCCACGAATTTTCCCTGCACCGGCGGCATCGCTCAGCCAGCTGCGCCAGCACTGGATATTACAGGGGCAGCAGCAGCAGGGAGACACACGGTGGACACAGACATCACAGAAAGTACAGTTCACCATCCCCTGCACGGAATTTCCACAGGCATGACTACAGGGGGTGCAAACAACCACCATCTTCAGCCCCCTTTGACCCGGAGCATCCCCCAGCAGCCATGATGGCCCTATGGAAGACCTTCCTGGCTCAGAACCTTCCTCAACCAGCTCAACCTCACTGGCCAAGCAGGACACCGACCCCGTGGAGATCCCCTTCACCTATCGGGTTCTCCCCTGAATCTTTCCCCTCAGACAGCGAAGCTGAGGAGGCAGCCGAGCGCATCTCTTCCTCTCACCAATGAAAAGTAGCAGAGATTCTCCTCCTGAACCTCACTCAGCTCCTCCCCTCCCACCTTCACCACCAGAGAATCTCACCTACCCCAAATATCTCCAGACACTCGCCTCAAGGCTCTCCCTGAATCCCTCAGACACTCCGGACCCGAGGAGCGAGGTCCTGGGCCTTCTCAAATACCTGGGCACCCCTAGATTGGTGATTTCCATACCGATCCACCGCCTCCTTCTGGACACCCTCAACCGCAACTGGCTGACCCCCACCCATATTTCACCAACATCACGCAGACTGGATGCGAAATATCAGGTCCAGCCCTCACCAGGCTTTGACAAGACTCAATTACCTCATCAGTCAATCGTTGTGGAGTCCGCCTTGAAACAGGCAAAGAGCTCCCGCACACCTGCCAATGCGCCACCAGGCAAAGAGCACAAGACACTGGATGACCATGGTAAGAAGGTCTTCCAGTCCACCATGCTGAGTGCAAAGATTGCAGCGCACCAATTTCAGCAAGTCCTCTATCTTCACACCATCTTCGACGGCCTCAAGAAAGCTGCGGACGACCTACCTAACGACAGCAAAGCCACCTTCTCTTCCCTTCTGGGGTACCTAACCGAATGTGGCAAACACCTCATCTGCTCCACCTTTAACGCGTTTGACGCTGCCTCCAGAGGAGCCGCCACGGCCATCGCAGCAAGACGCACAGCCTTGATCAGAGCATCAGGCCTGAGAGCGGATACGCACGAACGCCTGATAGATGCCCCATGCTCTGGAGACAACCTTTTCGGAGACAAGATCAAAGAGACTGTTAGCAATATGAAAGAACACTACGACACCATCCATTCTCTGGCATCCGTTGGTCTGGACAAAAGCTCCAGCTCCAGAAAGTCACAGGGCTCTTACTACCGAAAGCCCCCACAACCCAGACAGTACCAGCCTCAACAAAGATGGCAGGCAAAGCGGACAAACTACCACTCCTACCAGCCAACCTCCCAACCCTACAACCAGAAACCGCACAACAAGGAGCACAGGCCGCAGAAACAAACGGCAACCTCCTCGGGGAAAAGCACACCATCCTTTTGACGGAACAACTCCCACCTGCCAACCGGTGGGAGGATGCGTGACCTTCTTCAAAGAGGCGTGGGGGAGAATCACCTCAGACAAATGGGTCCTAAAAATCATACACAGAGGCTACCGCATCCGCATCACGGCGAACCCACTTCAGAAGGCCCTTCCATGCTCCCGCATTCCACTTCACATGGCCAAGGCGATGTCCCAAGAAATCGAGACTCTCCTGACCACCAGGGCGATAGAACGGGTACCCAAGAAGGATGCTGGAAGCGGCTTCTACTCCAGGTACTTCATGATCCTCAAAAAATCTGGCGGGATGCGTCCAATCCTCGATCTACGCACCTCAACAAGTTCATTCACAAGGAACACTTCAGGATGTATTCCCTCGCGTCCATCCTACCCCTCATCCAGCAGAACGACTGGCTAGCCTCGCTGGACCTCCAGGATGCCTACGCCCACATCCCTATTCACCCGGGCCACCGGAAATTCCTACGCTTCTCCTTCAAAGGCGCACATTATCAATACAGAGTACTTCCTTTCGGCCTCTCCTCCACCCCGAGAGTCTTCACCAAATGCATCGCATTAGTCGCAGCTCAACTCCGGAAGTCTGGCATCTGTGTCTTCCCATACCTGGATGACTGGCTGATCACAGCACCCTCAAGGCCTGCCGCGACCAAGGCGATACACCAAACCATCTTGCTCCTCTCCACCCTTGGCTTCCTCATCAACTTCCACAAGTCACAAATCCAACCTCGGCAGACATTGGACTTCATTGGAGCAACCCTCTGCACCCAACAAGCAAGAGCCTTCCTCCCCTTGGCCAGGGTGGACAACATCTCCTGTCTAACCCGCAAAATCTCTGCGGCCAAAGACACATCTGCCAGAACACTCCTTTTCCTATTAGGCCACATGGCAGCGACCACACATGTCATCCAACTCACCAGACACCACATGAAAGGTCTACAATGGCATCTCCGCCACCAGTGGAACCAGCGAACACAGCCACTGTCTCAGCGGATAACCATAAACCAGAAGATACAGGCCTCCTTGTCCTGGTGGACAGGCAAGATGCAACTCTTCCTGGGCAGAGCCTTCAGGGACCCCCCGCCCGATCTCACCATCACCACGGATGCCTCCAACCGGGGCTGGGGTGCTCACCTCCTTCACCTACACACCCAAAGAATGTGGACAGCACAGGAGGGCAAACTACACATCAACCTGCTAGAGTTGAGGGCCATCAGGTACGCACTGTGAGCATTTCAAGCCTGGCTGTACGGCAAAGTAATACTAATTCTGACAGACAACCAGGTTGCCATGTTCTACATAAACAAACAGGGAGGCATGGGCTCACTTCCCCTCTGCAAGGAAGCACACACAATATGGAACTTCACCCGATCCAGGGATTGTCACCTCCTGGCCAACTACCTCCCGGATGAACTCAACAACCTGGCAGACCAACTCAGCCGCCAGCTGCTACCCCACAAATAGTCGCTCCACCCGGAGATCACAGCCTCCATCTTCCTCCAGTGGGGCCAGCCACAAGTGGACCTCTTCGCACAGCCCAACAACACAAAGTGCGCAAACTTCTGTTCCAGACACCCGATGAACCAGAGGGTTGCAGCGGACGCCTTTCACCTACATTGGGGGAGACACAAGCTTCTGTACGCCTACCCCCTGACACCGCTTATTTCCAAGATCCTGCAGAAGGTCATCACTGACAAGGCCTCTGTAATTCTCATTGCACCTTTCTGGCGAAGGCAAATGTGGTTCCCTCTTCTTCAGCGCCTCTCGCGGAACCCCCCAGTCCGCCTTCCCATGCGTCCGGACCTCATCTCCCAGGACGAAGGGCAGACCCTGCACCCCAACCTCACTGCCCTGGCACTAATGGCAGGAAATTGAATGGCAATGCCTATCCAACTTGAACCTCACAGATGAGGTCCAGCAGGTCATCCTGGCTGCCCGGAGGGACTCGACCCACCGCTCCTATGCATTCAAATGGAAGAGGTTTGATGCCTGGTGCGGGGCAGCAGGGGCCTGCTCCCTCACCTGTCCCATACCCCTGATCCTCCAATACCTCTCCTCACTCTCTCATACCGAACTCCAAACCTCTTCCATCAGGGTCCACCTGGCGGCCATCGCAGCCTTCCACGACCACCTAGACGGCAATCCCATCTCATTACACCCCCTAGTGTCACATTTCATGAAAGGCCTTGCGAATCTATGGCCCCCCATAAGCAAGCCCATGCCCAACTGGGACCTCAACATAGTGCTCGAACAACTCACAAGGGACCCCTTTGAGCCAATGGATCAGGCCCCTCTCAAGTTTGTCACTTGGAAGACATTGTTTCTAGTCGCCATCACTTCCACCAGAAGAATAAGCAAGCTCCAAGCGCTGGTGGCCCAACCTCCTTACACCACGCTCCACCCTGGATATGCATCCCTGCGAACCCACCCCAAGTTTCTACCCAAAGTGGCATCCGCCTTCCATATCAATCAAACAATCGAGCTCCTGGCCTTCTACCCGGAGCCGCATAACAACCCAGAAGAGCGTCGCCTACACACTCTGGACTGCGTACGTGCATTGCGCACATACCTGACCTGGATGGCAGCCAACCGCTGGGCCAACCTACTCTTCATGTCCTTTGATCCCAACAGACCAGGACAACTGGTCACCAAGCGAACCCTATCGCAGTGGATCACAGCCTGCATTGCCCACTGTTATTCGAGTGCCGGCGCAACCGCCCCGGCCCATGTCCACGCCCACCAATTATGGGCCATGGCGGCCACGCTAGCAGAACTCAACGCGGTGCCGCTCAACCACATCTGTAAGGCCGCAACCTGGGCCTCGCCCCACACCTTCCAGAGGCACCACTGCCTGGAACTCTAGTCTCTAACCAGCGGCTCGTTCGGCCATTCCATGCTAAGCACAGGAATCCAGCCCTCAACCTCAACCGCAACCTAAGGAAGGCGAACTTTCTCCTATGACTTGAATGACCTTGAATGTTACTGCGGAGGAGGACTGCCTCCTCCGATGCGGAATGTTTTTGTTGATCTCACGAAGTGTTTGATGTTGATCTCACGAGTTGTTTGATGTTGATTTCACAAATTGTTGGCGCACTATTGTTGAAACCATTTGCCTGCCCACGCTCCATGGAGCGTTGTTGTCATGCATGTTTGTGATGCTTGTACCTCCAGCAATAAAACAGTGTTGCATCCTAAGTGCTCTGGACTATCTCTCACAAACCACAGGCCTCCGCCTTCCACAGCAACAGCGGCCACACCGTGCTGGTGAGTCACCAGGTGTGGCTGACGCATCCTGCTTGTCCTAGGAGAAAATGGGGTTACTTACCTGTAACAGGAGTTCTCTATGGACAGCAGAATAAGTCAGCCACATGTTCCCACCCTCCTCCCCTACGTCGAAGGCATGCAGTCCGCGATATCCCTCAGCAGGCGGGCTATGCCCCTACCCGGCAGTGGAACGGCCGCAAGCTAGGTACTAACTGAGCCAGGTAGGGGCGGGCCCGGGGGTGGAGACTACCATGTGCTCAGAAAGGCTTACCTTTCTGAGCCTTAGGAGAGCACTTCTGTACCAGTGGCGCCATCGGATGACATCACTAGGTGTGGCTGACTTATCCTGCTGTCCACGGAGAACTCCTGTTACAGGTAAGTAACCCCGTTTTCTGGATCTACCCAAAATAACCCCTGGGAAATCCTTTCACCTTCCCTAGGTTTCTGAGAAAATACCAGACTTGCTTTCAGCCAGATTGAGAGAGGGTGGTTTTCACACGTCCATCTGGTGCCATTGTCAGTCATTTATAGCTTCTCAGGATTTTCCCACCTCTTTTCTGGCCTTTCCGTCTTTGGAGTTGCAGTTCTTGGTTGGGAATTATGCACAAGAGGTTCTTTCCAGAACATGGCAATCGCCATCATGCAAGGACTTTACTCCCTCCCTCTCGGGGGCTCTGAACCCTGCCTCCTCCAGTCTCGGCTGAGCCTAATAATTGAAAACCTATGCCAGGAATCAAACCCAATTTAACAAGTCACCTTTTCCAGAGCATCAGTTACATTTTAGTGGAGTTGTAGTTGGTGTTATTTTTTAAGAAAATGGAGAAATGGAGAAAAAGATTAAGTAATATATGAATGGGAGAAAAAGATTAAGCAATAAATGAATGTTTCTGAAATATAGCGATATATACAGGTCATTGATGTGTTAAGGGCGCTTCACTGCACCATACCAGTAGGTCCAGTGTATAGCCATGTTTGACTCTGAGACCTGATCGCTAAAGCATGCTAATTTAATGACAAGTTAGTCTTTGGTTAGGTATTGGTGCTTATATCTTAATTAGTAACTGTACAGCATAAAGCCCAGAAAAGTGACGTTAGTTTGTTTGTAGCAGGAATCAAACCCAAGCAGCAGTGCTGTTCACTGTTACTGAGCCGCCTGTTCGGCCTGTAGGTGATGTCTAGATATATTCCTATCTGTACGTCTGCGACTATATGATTGTGAGAAGGTGCTCCAAGCATCTCTAAGTTCTTTTGTGCAAATCTAGGGATGTGCATTCATAAGCATGTATTCCATTCATTTGGATATCTAAAAAAAACTTAAAGGGCATGCAAATCACTTATACATGCATGTAACTACAAATTAACGCACATGCTGTCAATCTGCATGCTTAAAAAATGTTTGCGCCAAAACACTGAATATGTGAAACAAACACAAAAATGCCCACAAATAGGAAAAAATGTGTTTTAAACGAGCACAAACCAAACTTTTGCCAAGCACAGCCCTATTTCCTTTTGGAATTGTAACTGCCTCCCCCCTTAGCTGATCTCAAAGTACTTAACACAGCTCATTAACAGTCCTTCAGTCTTGCAAACAGGGTTCTCTGTACCTTCTAGACAAATGTTTCCCATACTTTCCTACCTATGGCTGTCTTCGGTTGTAGAGCACACTTTCCTTAAGACTTGCAGCTCAGGCTGGTCCTCTTTTCCCTTCCCTTTGTGCGGTCGTGCTGTATTTAGGCTTGTAGAGAAGGGCAGGATTTGGAATTCTGACCCCCCCCCCCCACCCCCACCACAACAGAATTTCATCCCCCTCACCTCAGTGATCTTCCATGTCATTCGCTGTTGTATGGGATATTAACCCCATCAAAATGATTCTCACTTTCTATGTCTATAGATAGATGTGCGTGCACGCACACGCACACACACACACACGCACACATACACACATGCATCTTACATTTCCTGCTTATTTTAAAGTATCCACTGCACAAAAGATGTCATCAGCAAACACGCAGCTGTGTATTTAGTAGCTGAAGGATGCTGAAAATTAATATTTGCATCTTTTTTACCCTGTTCATAGTGAATGGGGGCTGGTCCACCTGGACAGAATGGTCTCCTTGCAACAATCGCTGTGGCCGTGGCTGGCAAAAACGGACCAGGACCTGCACCAACCCAGCTCCCCTCAATGGCGGTGCTTTCTGTGATGGACAGCCATTCCAAAAATTGGCCTGCACAACCGTCTGCCCAGGTAAGTGCAATGTGATACCAAACTAGGTAGCGGGGTTAAGGCCCAGAAGCCCCCTTAATTTGGAAGAGAGAGCTGGCTTCAGGCTGTCAGGCTTCATTCTGGGAAGAAACCATAGCATAATTGTACCAGTATAGCTCAGTGGTTCTCAAGCCAGTCCTCTGGGACCCCCAGGCCAATCACGTTTTCAGGATATCAAGAATCTTAAACCACTCTTACCCGATGATTTCCACTCAGTCCTCCAAGCAACCATATTCCCTCACTTTGACTACTGCAATATCATCTTCAAGGCTTACCAAACTCAATCATTCACCCCCTCCACTTGCATTCAACATGGCTTCATGAACCCTCCTCAATGCAAAAAGAACAGTCCACATCACACCTTTCCTCAAAGAATTGCACTGGCTTCCCATTAGAGAGCATTCAAAATTCAAAACTATTCTTACAATATTCAGAGTGCTCAATGAATCTTCATCACCACACCTACAAACCCTGCTCCAGATCGTACCCGACAACAGAGAGCAACGATCAAAATCAAGGAAAATGCTGAAAACACCACCAATATTCACAAAAACCAATGCTACCACATCCAAGAGAGTCTTTTCCCTTTATGCATCTCAACTCTGGAATTCCATTCCTGAAAGCTAAGGACCACAGCAGACTTCAGGAAAGCTCTTAAAACACACATCTTCAGTAAATGCTACTCGTAAACCTAGCCTATCTCTTCCCCCCTCCAATTTTTCCCCTCCCCCTCCCAGCCTCCCCCTTCACGTTCCCCTAGCCTCAACAATTCCATACCTTTGCAAATGTACATAGTTACTCCCCTAATACATATATTAATGCTTCCAAGTTGTATTCCCTGTTTAATGTAAGATGTTCTGTTACAATGTAAACTGCTTTGACTGTAAGATAAAATGGTATTAAAAAATACCTGTTAAATAAATAAATAAACAAATCAATATCCACAATGAATAATGCACTGCTTCCATTGTATGCAGATCTATCTCATGCATATTCATTGTGGATACCCTGAAAACCTGACTGGCCTGGGGGTCTCAGAGGACTGGGTTGAAAACCACTGGCCCCTAGCTCCTTCCATTCAAACAAGATCTCTATCTGCTGCGGGATGATATTACTGTACTTCAGACAGATAAATATACTGGTTGCATTTTCTAAGGCTTAGCACTCCATGTTTTCTACTTCCTGTACTCTGGGGGGCTGGATGCTTTGGATGCAGTGTGCGCTGTCATTTTACACCGTCTGGGCTGAATACACAGCTTCCTTTAAGGGATAGAGTGTTACGGAAGCACTTTCTAAAAGGGAAAGTCTCCTACCCAGCTTTTTTTTTTAAGTTGCTCTGGTCAGAGCAACTAGATGTAACCTAGTGACTATATTAGCTACTCTAAATGTAGGTATTTTGGGGGGGCATCACTTGGTCAGGGGAGAAAGCTTTGCATGTAACTTGCTTTGAGTCTCCAGGCATGAGGTGTATAATAGAATGTAAGAGAAGAAATGTATACTGAATATTCTAATGTACAGTGTGAAAAGATTTTCTCTTGCGAAATCACATTTTTGTACCCATGAGTATTTGTGTATCTTTCTTTGCCACCATGCAGCTCTGTAATGGTTACAGAACCGCATGGTGTCAGGAGATCACACTTGGATGAAATGTGCTACATAGATCAAATATTAAAAAGACATAGAGCCATGTTTACTAAACTTTAGTCTATGCCATCTACTGTAGCACCCACATTATTCCTGTGGGCAAAGTGGCAGATAGCATCACATGGCCCATAGTGTATGTCATAGCCCATGAAATGATTACTGATTCATTTTCGGGAGGGATGAGGGGGGGGGGGAATATATTCCACCATATGATTTCTACATCTCTTCTCTCCAAAACCAAAGGAGGTGAATGTTTCCAGGGTAAACACCTCTACCTAAGTGAGTGTGCGCCAGGGACTCTGGTTTGGATTTCTTAGTTCTGTGCCTACAGTCTCCAGAAGCTTCTTTTTCAAAAGACTGACAATAGATACAGAGAAGAAGTCCTCTCGGTTTTTTGATGATGCTTATTCTAAAGTAGGGTTGTGCAGGTCATGGCTAGGAAGTTCCACATTCACTTAGAAGAGTCTCCCTAGTTGCTTTAATAAAAGGGAAAGGGGACCCATGGAGCTCTCTAGAAATCATTTTACTTGTAGATGTCTCAAGCTTGTTTGCAATCTGGCTATTGGAGCATGGTCTCTTAAACCTTGATGACCCACAGCTATGTGATGATTTTCTGTTGGGGATTTCCACCCGATTCATTTGGAGAAACTCAGAAGGAGATCTCTGATTTTTTTTTTTTAGCTTGGTTTCCTCCATAGAACCCCCTAAGGCAAGCCTTCCCAAACCTGTCCTGAAGACCCCACAGCAAACTGGGTTTTCAAAATACCCACAAGGAATAAGCATGAGATCAGTTTATATAAGTTGGAGACGTTGTACATGTAGATCAGTCTCCTGCATATGCCTTGTGAGTATCCTGAGAACGTGATTGGCTATGGAGTCCTCAAGGCAGGTTTGGGAGCCCTGTTATAGGATATCTTCAGACAGCTCACATCCATTGCAGATTCTGAGCCAGTTGTGGGAGTTTTTCACTCAAAACCTCCAAGCACTCCTGGGACATCTAGTTCTGCATTTGACAGAGCAAGATGACAAATCCCCAGATGGGAGCTTAAAAACAAGCAGTAGCTCAGTGTGTTCCTAATGAAGAGGAGTTAGTTGGGGGGGGGGGATGCAACACTCTCTACTATTACATGTGTTTTGTGAACATGAATTGACTGCAATGCAGTTTGTAAACAGGTGAACACTGTACGGCACGAACTTTCACATGCATATGAATCCAAGTTACTATGTTCTGTTCGATGTAAGCACGTGGCACCTCCCCCTGCCTCTGCGAAATTGTTAACTGTAAACCGCACTGATGTCAAATAGCGCGGTATAGAAAAACTAGAAATAAATAAAATAAATAAATAAATATGTTAGCTATATTAATTTCATCCCCAACATGTGGTGCGCCAAGGAATATAATGTTACACCAACAAATTCTCCCGCATCACCACCAAACACTCAGCCAGCCAATGGATTCCTCTGCCTTGCCACCAAATGCTCACCTGACCCACATGCATTGTCTTGAAGTGATTCTGGGGTGGTACTTTGTAATTTTTGTTCTTTTTTTGCAAATTTTGCTATGGGTGGACTATGTGATAAGAATGTTTGCAGGAAACATTCCAGTGATCAAATTGCTGGTAGTGCCATTCGGCTAACTAATCAATTTGTTTCAATTATAGAGTGATATTTTTTGGGTCCTGCCCCTAACTCTATGTTTTCCATAAGCCCTGTTAATTTTGGTGTGCAATTTTTCTATAGCACGAGGTTTCACAAGAACACAACTATTGCGTTATAGCAGAGATGATTGTATTACTGTCTCTGGTTAATAAAACATCAACCCCGATTCAGATGTGAGGGAGTTGAGTAGCTTGTTTCTAATGACCCAGAGTGGAGAGGAAGGAACTAGAACAGCGGTGAAGGGGACCTGAGACCAGATGAGGAGTTTCCTCTTGTTCAGCATTCTCCACTTTTCCATCAATCACTTCCCCTGTGTGTGCGTGTGTTTCTTTTTTTGTCTTTCTTTCCATGAATCGCTGTGGTACAGTAGATGGAGGCTGGACAGAGTGGAGCAAGTGGTCTGCCTGCAGCACAGATTGCACCCACTGGCGGAGCCGGGAATGCAACATGCCCATGCCGAAGAATGGGGGCAAGGACTGCAGCGGTGTGCTGCTAGACTCCAAGAACTGCACAGACGGGCTCTGCATGCAAAGTGAGTTAGTGCCAGGGCTCTAGCCCCTCATTAACTAGTTGTCCCCCTTCCCTTTTTAACAGTGCTTTACCAACATTAGCTCTTAGGACTAATTTGCATAACATGACCCATCATTCCATGTACTGAATTTGGGCGTTGGATGGGGAGAATCTCATATGTCCAGCAAGCATTGGTAGCACACATTGAGGTTAATCTGGGGAGCTTGAGTAACCTGTTTTTCAGAGCTCAGGTTGATAACTCCAGGCTGCTGGAGCCAAGGGCTCTTTGCCACTGGGAGCATTTCCAGGTTCAGAGTTACTTCTTGGGAGTAGTAGTAAAGAGGAGAAAAACTCAAAATAAGTTGTATAACAGGATGGAATACATTGGTTTTATGGTGGCTAGACGAATGCTACAGAGACCATTAAGAGCCCGTATTATAAAAAAAATCATGTAGCCAAGAGCTGGCAATCATTTTGCTGAATTTCATGCTCCCATTTGCCATCATTTACTAAACCTGGAGAGGACAATTTCAAAGCAATTCACATAAGTAAAAAGTATTCCCATTATATTAAAAAGTCATCACCCTTAATATTGCGGAAAGTGTTGTGGGCATGTTAGGTCAGGAGAGCAAAAGTACACACACAGCAGACCTTTTCCGAATCTTCGTGCTCTTTTCCAGCAGGCAAAGCAGGTGCAAACAACTATTATTATTACTATTACTACTACTTGTCATTTGTATAGCGCTACAAGGCGTATGCAGCGCTGTACAGGCACATCTAAAAGATAATCCCTGCTCATCAGAGTTTACAATCTAGCCAGGATGGACAACACAACAGCTGAGTACAAGGGAAATGGTAAGGAAACACATAGGAGACTAAGTAGATCAGGATCCAAAAGTGACCTCGAAGAGGTGAGTTTTCAGCCTGGATTTGAAAAGGGCCAGAGATGAAGCCTGAAGCACAGATTCCAGTTGTTTGTTCCAGGCATAAGGAGCAGCAAGGTGGAAGGAACGAGGTCTGGAGATGGCAGTAGAAGAGAAGGACACAGATAGAAGGGATCTGCCAGAACAGCAGAGTTCCCGAGGTGGGGTGTAGGGAGAGATAAGAGAGGAAAGATAGTGAGGAGCAGCAGAAGTTTCAGTAGGATACGGAAATGGATAGGGAGCTAATGAAGTGACATGAAAAGGGGGGTTCTAGGAGCATGACAAGGCTGGCAGAAGATTAGCTGTGCAACTGAGTTTTGAACAGATTGAAGGGGAGAGAGATGATTCAGAGGGAGAGCAGCAAGGGGGAGGTTGCAATAGTCTAGACAAGAGGTGACTAAAGAGTGGATAAGTGCCTTAGTAGTATGTGTAGAAAGGAGGGGACGGCCACCTGTAGCAAGTTTCAAGGTAAATATGGGTGTACTTTCACTCTGGAAAGTGGTTGAAAAGTCCATGGGTTAAAGCTAGACCTCATGTTAGTCCCAGCACCCCCTGTGTGTTTTAAGCAATTCTAGCCTTGCAATTGATGGGGTGTGAGTCATACACTCTCCACATTCCAAATTTCCTAAAAGATAAATAGGTATTTTTATTAGCATTTATTAAGGAGGAGTAGAGGAGTAGCCTAGTGGTTAAAGCAACATGACCAAAGCAGTATATTTCTTCTTGTCCCTGGGCTAATCACTTAATCTTCCATTGCCTCCGCTTCAAACTTAGATTGTAAACCCTCCAGGGACACGGAAATACCTACTGTACTGAATGTAACTAGCCTTGAACTATTACTGAAAAGGTGTGACCTAACACTGTGCTATTCTTGCTAAAAGGAGTTAGTATGGCAATTAGCGTGCGCTAACTGCTAATACCCACTCATATTAACATTGTGGCAGCTTGACAGTGCGCTCATTTTTGTGTTACCTGCTTAACATGGAATGAGTATGGACAGCTTGTAGTTAAGATGACACATAATATGGAGCGGTTAACAGCATGACAATGCCGTTAACACCCACTAAATGAACTGTTTCTGCATTAACAGTTTATGAGGAGTCTTTCCAGTTATGCATTTATTTTGCATAGTGGCTGCTAACTTTTAATATGGCATTGTAAAAAGTGACCAAAATAAAAGTGTGCAGACTGAAGAGTAACCTTATAGTAGCTGTTAGGTATTGAGGGGCATTGGTTAGTAAGACTATTCTGAGCCTTGGAAGTATTTTATCTTTATCTTAATTCAAGTACGTGATATTTCACCATTTGACCAAAAATATTGACACTATCGCAGTTTACAGAAAGAGATAAAGTGAAACGAAGTATGATGAAAACATATAAAGGCACTTTTTACAAATGATGTCCAAGTGCAGTCAGGGATGTCTGAGCCAGAACGTCTGGGGAAAAAAAGTTCAGGCATGATTTCACAAATACGGATATGCTTAATATGGATATCTGCAGGGACATCTTCATAGGCGTCCCTGGAATAATATTCAAGGCTGTGGACATCTAGGAATAGCCTAATGGTTAGAGCAGAGACTAGGACCAGGGAAGCCAGCGTTTGAATCCCACTGCTGCTATCATTGTGATTGTGGAGAGCACTGGGAATGGTGGAGTGCCATCTTCTCTAGATGTATTATTGCCAAAATGAGCACTTTCCTGATGCCTGTTCAAGCCTGAAGCAGGTCTAAACAGAGACAGGGTCGCAGATGTCCCTGTTCGATTTCAGAAATGTCGGGGATGTCTAAGTCCATTGCACCTCCCCAGACACACCTCTGCCATGTCCCCTGCCCACTTGGCTGTCCCCGCACCAGGTCTAAACTTGGATGGGGACACAGACGTCCCTGACATTTCTGAAATCAAGCGTGGATATCTAAGTCAATTGAAAAACCTCGGATATGCCTCCACAATGCCCCCTGCCTACTTGGCTGTCCCCCAACAGGAAACATCTTTAAAAGCCATTTGTAAAATACCTCTGGGGATGTCTCCATGATTTGGATGTCTGCAGGCACATTTTGGATGTCCAAATCATGACTAAGGCTTTTAAAATGACCTCCATAGTATCATACCAACTAAGACTTAAAAGGAACATACATGAAAGGAGATTATAGCACGCCAGAATTATACTATTATTATTATTACTTTTCTATACCGCGCTCTTTGGTATCAGCTCGGTTTACAAATAACATCAGTTGTGTTCATACACGGTAAATGCCCATGCTGGACTTACAGAAAACAAGGATATTCAACTTGGATTAACTGGGGAAGCTATATACATGCTCTGGGTTAAAGGTATTTTACAGCTTTTAGGTAGTTATATACATATTCAAGTTGGGGTTTGAGTGTGCTATCGTGGCACACAGAGTGTATGTATAGTAGGAAGTTTGGTGTGTATGTCTTAGTGACTGCAGTTAGGTGGTTGCTGTGTGATACCATAATGCTGCAGGAAGAGGTGATGTTTCAGTGCCTTCCTGAACTGTGTAAGGTCCGTAATTGCTTGAATGTCAGGCGGTAGTGCATTCCAGTACGACGGGGCATAGAACATGAAGGACCTCTTTCCTGTTGCTTGCAGGGATTTTGTAATCATGCTAGTGATACATAGGGTATTGGCTGAGACCGATCTTTTAGTTCTATTTAGGGGAGTGGGAAGAATGAGATCTGAGATGGACGTGGAGGTGAGTCTGTTGATAGACTTGAAGGTTATTAGTAGAATCTTGAAGATGAGTCTACAGTATATTGGAAGCCAGTGTAAATGCTTCAAGATTGGTGTTATGTGCTCCCTCATGGTAGCACCGTGAAGTGTTCTGGCTGCAGCATTCATAGCCAGCTGGAGTGGGTACAGAGTGTTTTTCAGTAGACCCTGTAGGATGGCGTTGGCGAAGTCAAAGTGGGGGAGGACTAAGGCCTGGAAGATTGTCCTAAAGTCGTCTGGTTCCAGGAGGTGGCGTAGGTGACGGATTGTCCGGATCTTGAAGTATACTGCCTTGACGGTGTTGTCTATATGTGTTTTCATGTCCAACTGTTGATCTAGTGTTACGCCCAAGTAGCGGATTGTGTGCTTGCTTTGGAGTTCAGCGCCTCTTTCTTTTAGTGTTGCTGGCGGAGGAAATGACTGGTCCCTGGTAGAAGACAATGGCTCCTTTGTGACATATTAGGAACTGTAAGAAGCGCACCTAAGCGTCAAACACCAATATCGGCTAAATCAAAACAGCTAGGCTTTGACACCTTTTAAAATTGGAGAAAGAAGCTTTCAGAACAGATGTCAGTTGGTAAGTCATTCCATAAACAGGGAGCTCTTAGTTATAATGCAGGCATCTTTTGCCGAGTGTAAGTCCTTCATAAGAGATTCTTGAGGAAATTAAAAAGCCATGTGATAGGAGGCAGTCTACTATTATGGACTGGAAACTGTTTAACAGGTAGAAAACAGAGAGAAGGGCTAAATGGATAATTTTCTCAATGGAGAACGGTGAATAGTGGAGTACCCCAGCGATCTTTGCTGGGCCCTCTGCTTTTTAACATATTCATAAATGATCTGGAAATGGAAATAACGAACAAGGTGCTCAGATTTACAAGTGACACAAAATTATTCAAAGTTGTGAAAAATTGCAAGAGGGCTTTGAGAAATTGGGAAACTGAGCATCCAAATGGCAGATGAAATTTAATATGGACAAGTGCAAAGTGATGCACTGAAGGAAGAAGAACCCAAACTACAGTTATACAATGCAAGGTTCCACATTAGGAATCACCACCCAGGAAAAGGATCTAGGCGTCATCGTGGATAATATGTTGAAATTGTCTGCTCAGTGTGTAGCAGCAGCCAAGAAATCTAATAGAATGTTTGGAATTATAAGGAAAGGAATGGAGAATAAAACAAAGGATATCATGATGCCTCTATATCTGTACATGATGCAAATGCACCTTGAGTACTGCCTGCAGTTCTGATCGCTGTATCTAAAAAAATGATATAGCAGAATAATAAGAGCGACCAAAATGATAACGGGGATGAAAGGATACCACTATGAGGAAAGGCTTAAAAGGTTAGGGCTCTTCAGCTTGGAAAAGAGACAGCTGAGGGAAGATATGATAGAGGTCTATAAAATAATGAGTGGAGTGGAATGAGGAAACATGAATCGGTTGTTTACTCCTTCAAAAAGTAGAAAGACTAGGGACATACAATAAAGCTACAAAGTAGTACGTTTAAAATTAATCAGAGAAAATATTTGAGGGGGAATGTATTAAAAGCTGGTTAGTGTAGCTAAATTGAAAAGAGCTTTGGACACGTTCATGGAGGAAAAGTCCATAAACCGTTATTAAGTGGACTTGGGAAATCCACTGCTTATTCCTGGGATAAGCAGCATAGAATCTATCTCCCTTTTGGGATCCTGCCAGGTACTTGTGACCTCAACTGGCCACTTTTGGTAACAGTGTAATGGGCTTGATAGACCGTTGGTCATAGCAAATCTTATTTTCTTAAGAAAGGTCATCTGCACTGTTAGCTCTAAACCCTAATATGTACTGTATGCTTTTGCCTTTAGTCACTTTCTCCATCCTCCTATTAACAGAACATCATCACCCTTAGTCCTCAGATTTGAATAAAATTACCCATCATTCAAATGAATTCAATAAAGCATGGGACAAATGCTGAAGGTCTTTAAAAGAAAAAAAAGGGACTACAGTAGTTGGTATGAAAGGGCAGACTGGATAGGCCATATGGTCTTTCTCTGCCGTTATGTTTCTATTCCTTGCACCAACTTTTCTATGCAAATATATCATGTTTCATTGAATGCCATTGGAACGGCATTCATGTCGGTTTGAATAAACTCGCTGGGTCATCAGCCTTGGGAGCTAGACGCGCATAGGGGTGGGGGTAGAGGGGAACGTGAGAATAGACTGGCATCGGAAGTCATACGGAAGGAACCCTTCATCAGTCATTTGCCTCTGGTTCTGCCTGAAGCCTTGGGAAAAATTAAGGAGTCATGACAGCAGAGGTCAGTTCTGACTTCTGGGCAAAATTAGGGCATGCTGTGTACTGGTCTGCTGTGCCAGGCTGTTAACAGTTGATATATTGAGCACAGAGAAAGGGAAGTAATCCACGACTAGCAAAAGAGCCGCTCTGGATTGGCAAAGATGGAATAACTATTGGATGAAAAGGGCGAGAATTTTTCTTGAAAGTTCTTTTACATTTAAGGTGTTAAAAGGGGCCGGAAGGAAAGACAGTGATGTTTTGATCAACAATATTACTAAAAGTCTAGAAGAGATTTATCTTGCTCCATTTGCCTCCTCCCCATACTTCCTGACATGATTTCCAGACTCTTCTGGAAGGAGAAAAATGCCACAGGAAAAGGACTATGGAACCAGACGCTTGTGGAAGTTTTGCCCGATTCTTCAATTTAGCACTTGTGGGCAAAAATTGCACTATTTCTGTGCAAAATTATGGGCGCATTTTTTTCTCTCTGGATTTTGTCCCTTCTTGGAGATTCATGGAATTGAATTATTGGCCAAAATTACATGTTTTCAAAACTTAAAGACCACCAGTATTCTGCTTTAGGCATCTTTTGCTTTACTTTTACCAAAAAATTAAAATTCACAGAAGTTTGCAGTTATAAAACATTTGTTATTTATTTACTCTTGATGACCTGCTTTCTCCAATAAAAAGTTCAAATAAATTACATCTCATAGATGATTTCTCTTAGATAACGTCTATACAAATAAAACAGTATCCCCAACCATACCACCCCCCACCCCCCGCCCAATATCCTCAAGTCTCAAACCACCCAACAGACCCCTAAAACACTTATAAGTCACGCCATTATCTACCCCCATCATAGATTAATTTTGAATTATTGCATGCAGAATTTCAGCAGGAGTAACCTACAACTTTTTTGCTGACTCATCCACTGTTACCCCAACTATTAGAAAGAGTTGTCCCACTATGTAGTTTAAAAAAAATGAGTTATTACTGTATTTTCATGTGGCTGATGGCAAGTAGGTTTCTTATGTCTCTGAAAGAACCAGAGCATATTGACGATCTCCCCACACGTAACCATCATGGATCATTGGCTAGTACTCACAAAGCTGTAGTCCATCCATTCATCCATTTTGCATTTTCATTTAACTTTTCTTTGCTCATTTGTTTTGCTTTGATGGACATTGCTAGTTTGTGCTTCATTTCATTTTCATTCTTACTGGTTTCATCTATTTGTGTTTCTTGTTATTTTATTTTATTTTCTGACAGATAAAAGGGTTATAAGTGAACCAAAAAGCCATCGTAAGTTCTCATTTCCTATATTTATTTTTCAACTCTTTGAAGTTTTGCTTTAGAATTTTGGTTGCCCTTGACTTGTATAGAGGAGTCTAGTCTAGTACAGATGAGTCTAGTAATTGGATAGGATAGAATAAAAATTCCCTTATTCTGTGAGGTGTCTCTGCTGAACTTACAGATTAAGGTTGGTTAGAAGGATAAAACATAGGGGATGAAGGTGTATGCAATGGGTGAAAATACAAGCTAGGTAATTCTCATGTTATATCCAAAGGTATGTTGTGCATTATAAATAACAAATTAAGTACCATATACTGTACATTTGGAGGAATGCCAGGATATAGAGCAGCTAAATATAAGTCTAGAGAAGTTTTTGACTTCAGGAAAAGCTTTGATATGAAGGCAAGCTTGAACATTGATGGTTGCTAAGATATATGAAAGATAACAGCCATGTACTACATAAGTCTTAGCTAGAACAGCTCTGAATGGACAGTATAGCAAAACATTTTGGCTTGGGTATAGGTTTCTAAATTTTCACTCCAAATGCATTGTAGCCATCATCTTTAGGACGACAGATCACAGACGTTCCAGCGATGTGATGTTCTCAAAATTAGACAGGCACATGTGCAAGTAGATAGAGCTTAAAAGAAAACCAAAATACAGACCCAGGTCTCATAGCAACTTTCAAAATCTTTGCAGTAATGGAAGTTAGAAATCTATGATGTTGAGGCTAGATCAGTGGTCAGTGCTCTAGCCTATCAAGTGGGTACCACAGTTCAGATACTTGGCATAGGCTTTTCTTGGGATATCTAAGCCTTGGGTGCTACGCTCACAACCTCAAGGCATTATTTTATCCAAGATCTGCTTTATACAGTTGTGGTCAATATTACTGGCACCCTTGCGGTTCAATGCCTTAATGTCCAATATCTCCTATAAAAAGCGGTCAGTGAAATGGCTTTGGACTATATAAGCACACATATTTGACACATAAAAGAATCAAATAAAACAAGAGCAATTTAAAAAGGAAATTTCAAAGGGGAACAAGGCCATCACCAAAGACCTTGGAATTCCTAGCTACAGTTCACAATATTATTAATATTATATCATGGAACTGTCAACTTTCTAGGAAATGGTGGGAAGAGGAAAATTCATCCAAGAAATCTTCGAAGGTTAGTGTGAACTGTTGGAAAAACACAATGTAAAACATCCAAAGAGATTAAGGCTGACCTGAAGCAATCTGGAGTGGTGGTTTCAACCACACCATTTGCTGTGCACCAAACAAAGGACTTCATAGGCGAAGGCCAAGGAGGATCCCATTGCACATAAAAAGGCACACCTGATCTTTGCCAAATCCCATCTTGAGAAACACAATCTTTCTGGGAAAATGTTCTGGGGAAAGATGAAACCAAATGAGTACATTTACAGGTGAAGAAATGAAGCTTATAAGGAAAAAAAACACCCTTCCTACAGTTAAATATGTTGGAGGTTCCATAATGTTGTGGGGCTGTTTTGCTGCCTCAGGAACTGGAGGCCTGGAACGTATTAAAGGAATCATAAAGTCAGAGGACTACCAAGGTGTTTTGGAGCAAAATGTTCTACCTAGTATTAGAAAACTAGGTCTGGGTCAAAGGTCATGGGTCCTCCAGCAGGACACTAGCCCAAAACATACATCCAAAAGTACAAAAGAATGGTTAAAAATCAATCTCAACAAACCATTCTACTACGGACTCCAACAGTGCTTCTCAGTGCTTCTCAGACATCTCACAATGGCTATCTACAAATCATCTGTCCATCAATCTAAAAAAACAGATGCCCTTCTTGTCACAGGAATGATTCCTTTACCACCCTCCCCCCCCCCCATCCATTACCTTCAACAACACAGAAATATAAATCAAACCGGAAGTTAAAGACCTGGGAATCACCTTGGACATTTACTTCACTCTGAAGACTCTAATAGCAAACACAGCAAGATCAATTTATTACAAAACCCAGACCCTACAACATATCCACCCTTTCCTCACCCCGTCAGACTTCCGCTCAGCCCTACATGCCCTCATGTCAACTACTGCAACTCAGTATACCATGGATTCCCAAAATCAACACTCCATCCTCTTCAAATAGCTCTCCACATAGCAGCAAGGACCATCACAGGAACATCCAAATATGAACACATCACCCCCATCCTTAAACACCTCCAGTGGCTCCCCCTGCAAAGCAGAATACACTAGAAAATCCTTCTAATGATCCACAAAGCTCTGAACCATGGATCATCCACCCGCCTTCACTCCCTCATCACACCACAGCAATCAAATAGACCAATGAGAGCCTCATCTATGAACACTCTGACTACCCCCAAGCCATAACAAAATGCACCCAACAAGCCTGTGCCAAAGCCCTTGAACTGTATGCATCAACTACCTGGAACTCACTCCCTGCCCACATAAGAACCACCAAAGACCTCCTATCCTTCCGCAAACTCCTCAAGATCCACCTATTCTCACTCTCCATTTCGGTCCCACCCTCTCCTAACCCTTACCCCCCCCCCCCCCATTAACTGAACAGCATTTTTGTATCACATTAAGGACGAAATGTTACAAGAACATGCATATAGTTAAGAACATAAGATATGCCATATCGAGTAGGACCAAGGTCCATCAAGTCCAGTATCCTGTTTCCAACAGTGGCTAATCTAGGTCACAAGTACCTAGCAGTTTCCCCAGAAGACACAAGTTTCACAGTGATTGTATTGGGACAAGCAGTGGATTTTCCTGGTTCCCTTTGGTTTATGGATCTTTCTTCTGGATACTACCCTTTCCAGGCCGAGCCCAAAACTCTCGGGATCCAAAATTCTGACTAAATATTCCTATCAAATTGTATATAATACATGACCATAGCAGAAGGAAAATCACTATTAGAACATATTGAATAAGACGGGTACAATTTTCCTGAAATATGCAAAAATTAACCCGGCTGCAGAATGTGGATTAAAAATTTAAAGTAGGCCTTCAAAGGGTTAAATCCAGCTACACTAATAGCTTTTACTACATCCTCCGCATTGATTATGCATTGAGTGAAAAAAATATTTTCTCTTATTAGTCTTATATGGGTTACATCCAATACATAGTTAATCTTAGCTGACCACCTCTGCCCCTTATTCAGTGTACAAAGTTGCCTATTTCAATGTAAATGTTGTTTGTAAAATATAAGTTTTCTGTAAACCGCTTTGTTCTTTGTGAAAAGTGGTATATAAGTATAGCCAAATAAATAAATAAATAAAAAGGAATAAATGGACTGTTCTAAACTGGCCAGAATTGAGTCCTGATCTCAATCCAATTGAGAACCTTTGGAAAGAGCTGAAATCTGCCATTGGTAAAAGGAATCCTGGAAACATTCATGAGCTGGAACAAATTGCAGTTGAAGAGTGGGAGAAACTACCAGCAGACAGATGTATGAAACGTATAGATGGCTACAAGAAATATTTGGAGGCTGTTATCACTGCCAAGGGTTGTGCAACCAAATATTAGTGAAGGGTGCCAATAATACTGTCCAGGTCATATTTTGTTTTTTTCTCAGAAATTATTATGTCTAAGTTGCACAGACATCTTTTTTTTGTTTTATAACTTTGAACATGCTATTAAAATATT
Source organism: Ichthyophis bannanicus (assembly GCA_033557465.1). Lineage (NCBI taxonomy): Eukaryota > Metazoa > Chordata > Amphibia > Gymnophiona > Ichthyophiidae > Ichthyophis > Ichthyophis bannanicus. The sequence continues at coordinate 603,331,855 of CM066034.1, forward strand.
AAGATGGCATGCAGTTGGAATCCATATTTCCAATTATTTCTCAAGATATTGTACACAACATACCTAAAATGCAAGAGTGCCAATAATGTTGACCACAGCTGTATGCTTTGTGTTCTACTCTCATCCATTAAAGGTGACTCCAGTATACAAGTCATTTACATAAGGGAAATGAAAGAAAAATGGAAAAATTCAAGTACCATTTGGTAGTGAAGGAGAAACTGTTTAATCTCATGTGTTATGAAGTACCAAATAGCTACAATTACCATATTAGTACAGGCCAAGATCAGTGAGACATAATATATTTTCAATGGGAATTTGGAGCTGTTCAGTGCCAACAGAATTGGACATTTTGCCATATGGACCATTCATATTGTGTGTTCACTCTTCATACTAACAGTATATCTTGTGTTGCCCACGCAAAGGGGGGTGTCATACCATGGAATCTCTTGATATTGCAGAGCAGTGTCATACCTGATGTCATGTGGCACAGAGTTCGACTGCTCAGCTTGCGGATCTTGGTTATGTGGTTTTGTTTCTGCTCCATTACGTTACAAGGTCTTTTTTTGTCTCTCTTTTTCTCACTCAGTCTTGGAATCCACTAAGGACGTGGCCTTTTATGCCGGCCTAGTGGTTGCAGTGTTTATTTTTATCATTCTTCTCATGGCCATTGGCGTGATCTTGTATCGACGTAGCTGTCGGGAGTTTGACACAGACATCACTGATTCTTCAGCTGCCCTAACTGGGGGCTTTCACCCAGTCAACTTTAAGACCCCCAGGCACGGTAAGGTTAAACTGATCAACATTCTTGCCCTGTTCTGTGGCTATTTATATATTTTAGCTAAAGTCTTTGATCTCTCCATGAGAAGAAAGAGCAGATGAGACTCCGGGCCTGCTACCATCTTCATTTGTAAGTGTTTAATAGAAGAGGTGCTCTCTCCTCTAAAAACAATCTGGGAAGTTTTTCAGGTTTTATTGTTGGAAAAGGCTCAAAATTAGTACAATAAAGTGAGAACGGAGATCTACTGGTATAGACTCCAACACATCCAGTATTGAGGAAGAGGATATGCTTCATATTAGATAGAGTCCAACCAGAAGTGAACTCACACTCGCAGAAGTCAAGCAAACAAGTCCAAAACGACTGTTCCTGAGTGGTTCCAATAAAAATTTGTTTTGACACCTCACTTCGGACTTGTTTGTTAGATTAGATAGAGTCATGTTAACCAAGCTGTCTGGAGATCTCATGACTAGTAAAGAAAGCAGTGCTACAGATATGGACTGAGGGGCCTTGTCAGAACTGTGTGAGGAGCCTCAGTATGACAATAGCAGAGAGTGCTGCAGGTCAGTACTAAGGTGCATTGGCAGAATTGTATGTGAGTACTGCAGGTCATTGCTCTTTTTTATTTGGTTTCTGAATTATCTCTGTACTGACCATTAGATATAGATTCATGTAGGGAATGGAAATGAACTGGACTCTGCTACTGTAAAATCTTATAGCACAGCGGTGAAGCATATAGGACAACTTGCAAAAATATGTACCCAAGAAAGCAGTGATTTGCTTAGGTAAATTGGCTATCTGCAAACTATCATGACTCAAGCCAGTTAGAAGTCAATGCAGAGGTCTATAGCAAGCACCTGTTGAGCTGCATGGAGGAGAGGCATTCATGGGGGTGTGTAAGTGGAGCTCTGTTTACTAATGTTTACTAATTGGTGAACATGTGTCAATACACATTAATGTGAGTTAACTCATAGGGCCCGATATTGAAAGGCATTGACAGACCACGTAAGTGCCGCCAAACAGGCACTAATATGGTTACTGCTACTGAATATCTCCAACTAACGCCGCTATATGCCCCGATGCTAACTGCTTAGCATCGGAGCGTGTTGTGGGCATTCTGGGGTTTGTCGTGGGCGGCAACAGTTACTAACCAGGTAGCAGCGATATTGCATCACTACCCAGTTCACAACCTGCGGGTAAAGCTAGGTGCAGCCAAAGCTGGCCTAGTTTTACCCATCGGAGCTAATAGCGATATCACTGTTACCTGGTTAGTTTCTGCGGCTGCAGAAGCTGTGCGGCAACTCCAGATATTCAGTGCCAGGGCCTCATATGACCCCAACATTGAATGTCTGGGGTTAAAGGTCGGCCATGACAACTATGGGAACTATCCAGATAAGAGCACTGAGGGAGAGAGAGTCCACTATCCAATTAGTGTAGGGGTGATCCATGAGCGGAGCTAGGGCGGTGCAGCCATTATCTGGATAAGCAGCGATTTTCAGGTAGCATTAGATGAATAGATTAGGCCACCTGAAAAGCAGGCCTAAATTGCTATTCCAATAATGCCGACTAAAATTGATGCTATCCAGATAAGGTCGGCACTTATCCAGATAGAAGCCATGCAATATACATATTAAATGGCAGCCACTACCCAGACATTGCTGCTGGCCACTGTGGTGTTTAAATATCACTCTTTTGAATATTGGGCAGAATAGGGTTTAATTTATTTAACATGTTACATCACATTAACTCATGCAAACCAATTAACACTTGTTAGTAAGCTTTGGCTGAACCAAAAGAAAGTGCAAAGGCCCCAGCTACTTTGGACCAATGTCTTTTTTGAAAGGGAAAGTGTATATCTATTTTCCATTTGAAAATTTGGTACAAGATTCAGGGGCACTTTCTTTGCAACTAAGCAGATATTTTGAAAATTACTTCATCATGCCGTATGAGGACAATTTACATGGGGACACATTGGACTAGTGCAGGGGTTCTCAACTCAATCCTTGGGACACACCTGGCCAGTCAGTTTTTCAGGTCATCCACAATGAACATGCATGAAATAGATTTGAATGCACTGCTTCCATTGTATGTAAATCTGTCTCATGCATATTCATTGTGGTTAACCTGAAAACCCTGACTGTTTAGGTATGTTCCGAGGACTGTGTTGAGAACCCCTGGACCACTGCACTGTTGTTCCCCTCAATGTGGCTAAAATGAATGGGCTGGCTATCACAGAACGAGTTGTCTGTAGTTGCATAAAAAAAGACATCTGGGGTGGTGCTTGCATTAGGGAGTGAAATAGCAAATATATATTTGCTTCTGACATGTACATGTGCTGCTTTAACCCCAATAGACACCCCACTCAAATTGCAGTTGAAAATGTGTGTGGGCCCTATTAAATGTATATAGTTCGGGGAAAATGTCAAAGGGGATCTATCTTGACAAGTACCTGTACACCTTGCCTGAACTAGGGGCTATTCAAAACTGCCCCCTTTTGTCCCAAGCAGATATTTCTGCACAAATGTTACACATTAGATATCTTGATTAGAAAGTGACCAGGTTTTTTTTTAATGCTAGTTGATTACTTAGATCCTCCTAACTATCCACAATTGTTTACACCATCCTTAATTCCCGAATAATGTTCCCCAAAGAAAGCCTTGTGACCTCTTGTCATTTTTTTATATAATATTTTTTTCTTTCTTTTAGACAATTCCCAATTGCTTCATCCATCAATGCAGCCCGACCTGACTGCTAATGCTAGTGTATACCGGGGCCACATGTATGCACTGCAGGACTCAGCTGACAAGATCCCTATGACCAACTCCCCCCTTCTGGACCCGATTTCAAACCTGAAGATCAAGGTCTTCAACTCGTCTACAGGGTCCACATCTCCAGGGTTGCATGTTGGCACCAACCTACTCGGTGCAATACCCACAGGCACATACCTCGAAGACAATAACATTCTGAACATAAGGAACCAGGCTCTGAGCTCCCAGCATCTCCTAACCCTGCCTCAGGAACCTGGCAGCAGTGTGACTGGGACTTTCGGTTACTTGGGAGGAAGACTCACTCTTCCTGACACTGGTAGGGGAGGTTCCCTGTTGCTAGCTATGAAACATTATATTATTTTCTGTGAATGTTGTGCCTTTTTGCCAACAGTGAATAATATTGATAATAATGTTGTTGTCCCTTTTTCAATGGTTAACTGAAATAAAAATGCTGAGAAAAAGAGTTGGGGGGAGGGAATAACTCAGCGGGAGATGGAGTTCTTCAAAACTGGTACAGAACAGGCAGAAGGAATATAAACGTCTGCATTTTTGTCCAAACTACCAAGGTGCCTCAGCTCTTTTTTGGAGAAACATTTGCAGGCATGAGCATCCGTTCTCTTGCACATGTGAGTGTTGCCATCTCCGCTTGGATTCTAATCATGGAAAATTAGAAAATAACACCAGAAGACCATACAGCCTATTCAGTCTGCTCATGCACAACCTTTTCTCCCTTGTCCAATGCTTTCTTGAGTTCAGATACTGTTGTGTCTCCACACTGTAAGGCTGTTAAAAACATCCACCACCCTTTTGGGAAAGAGGTAGTTCCTTTGATTACTCTCTTTAACTTTCATCCTATGACCCCCCTCATTCCAAAGCCTCCCTTTTATTGAAAAAGACTTAAGTTCACTGTATTTATACCTTGAAAGTATTTAAATGTCTCTGTCATGCCTCCCCTATCCACTTCTATTCCATGTTTAGATATTTAAGGTTGCCCCCATATGTGTTATGATGATTGTCAACCATTTTAGTAGTCATCCTCTGACTGATTCCACCTGGTATATATCCTCCTAAAGGTGCAGTCTGCAAAATTGACACAGAACTCCAAATTAGGTCTCGCTAAAGAAATACAAGGGCAGTATCTCCTCCTATTTCCTGCTGGCCATTTCGCTCTTACTGCCCTTAAACATCTTTCTGGCTTTTCCCATCGCTATATCTACCTTTTTGGCCACCTTGAGATCATCAGCTGTGATCACTCCCAGGTCCCGCTCTTCTTTTGTGCACAAAATAACTTCATCCCCTATGCTAGTCCTGCTTCTAGGTTGCCAGTTGTGATGGTGGATACTTGTCCTGTGGCGACTAAATTGAAACCAGCAGCTCATTTCGCATGTAGACCACACATCTAGGATGAATTTAGACCAGTCATTTGAAGATCCCGGGATTTTTAGAATGCTTCTAGCTCACCGAGTCATTCAGATCCGTGTGAAATGTGAATTTTCATTTGAAGCAACTTGTTCTTTTCCTAGGAGTGAGTCTGCTAATCCCTCATGGAGCAATTCCCCAAGGGAAGTACTATGAGATGTACCTGATCCTTAACAAGCGAGAAAACACAGTGTAAGTGAAATTGGATGTCTTCCCTCATTTATAGGGTAATTTTAGAACTCGGCGCCTAGGTTAAGGCAGCTAAAATGTGCCTAGTTTAAGCCTGGTTTATAAAGAAAATGTAAGCACCTACTTTTCTTTATAAAATACTAACATGCAGTAAGTGGCTGAAAACACACCTTAAATTAAGGTGTGATCACTTACTTCAGCTGTAGGACTGGTGTAAATGCCTGAGCCTAGATTTATACACAATGACGGCAATTCCATTCTGGGCGTCCCCCATGTGTCCGAGTGGTCAGAATTGAGACGTGCTCCGGTGCTCCCGATTCTGTTCCTGCGGAGGCTAGATGTGCCCACGGGATCAGAATCAGGTCTACCGGTCTAGACGTGCAGGCCATGCCCTGATTCTGTCTGCCCGGATGTCCAGCAACTCCCCGGCTAGCCCAGTCAGGCTCCTGCATGGAGCCACAGTGCCATGGCATCATGTTGCCATGGTACCTTAGCTCCATGCAGGAGCCGCAGTCCCCGGCCAGTAGTCACATCCATCTTTCCCCGCAACCCGACCCCCGATCGGGTCTATTGTGGCCAGGGTCAGGCCGTGGGGATCCCCCTGCACCCCCTCACCTTTTTGTCCTGGCCCGGGCCGTCCATCATCCTCCATCCAGGGGGACGTTTTCCACCTCGTACAGGGCCAACCTCGCAATCGGCCCTGTACTTCCAGGATCATGGCACCGCCCACAGCCCGCACTCGCTCTGCCTGCAGCCCCTCCCCTCCCGCCGACAAACAGAGCTCCCCGCACAGCTCAGCTCTACATGTGGGGAGCATTGTTACCCGGACACAGGCCAGGCATTTAGCGAGTCTGGATGTCTGGATCGGACATCCAGACCCGCTATTTACGGTTTGCAATGGACCCCAATGTGTGTAAATTATAAGATTTTATAATTTATGAGATCTGTCCAAAAAGAAACAACTTGCTAAAGAGGGCGCCAGCAAGCCAACATAGCAGACTCGCGATAATGGCGATGTGTAGTGGTGACCTTGAGCTTTAGTCTCCCACTTGCTTGATCACGCCACTTGAATTAGTTTGGACTACATGCAGTAGAGTGAACTCGTCTCATGTGCCTTTTGCTATTTTTTGAAGAGCAACGCGTTTGCATGAAATTCTGTGTGAAATTGACTTTTACTGAGACTTTTCAGATGCTGCAGCAAACTTATGGAGAGGACTGTTTAAGCGTGAACAGTGTTACGAATGGTACCAACGTTTCAAATCAGGCAGAATGTCCACTGAAGATGATCCCAAAACTGGATGTTCTTCCACATTAATGGACGATGATCACGTTAAGAAAGTGCGTGCTTTGGTCCTTGAAAATCATTGCCTAAGTGTCCGTGAAGTTGCTGAAGAAATAGGCATCAGTAAAAGTTTGTGTCACACAATTGTAACTGAAAAACTTCAGATGCATCATATTGCTGCAAAATTTGTCACACATGTCTGGACAGATGACCCTGTGTCACATTCACTCATCGCTCCTTATCTGTGAATTTTTGGCGAAGCACAAGATGCCTAGTCCCGCAGCCTCCCTACACTCCGGATTTAGCCCCTGTGGACTTCTTTTTGTTCCTGAAGTTGAAATCCACTCTGAAAGGTGGCCTGTTATGACATGTTTCAGAAATAGCAAAAGGCAGATGAAACGAGTTCACTCTACTGCATGTAGTCCATAACTAATTCCCATCGCATGATTGAGCAAGTGGCAGACTAAAGCTTAAGGTCACCACTATACATCACCATTATCGCGAGTCCGCTGTGTTGGCTCACTGGTGCCCTCTTTAGCAAGATTGGTTTCTTTTTGGACAGACCTCGTACATGCATACTTGTGCACTCCACTCATGGTCCGCTCATGTGCACACCCACAGTGAAAGTACGTGCCATCGGATCTATGAGCATGCTCATAAAACAGCACCTAGCATAAAGGAGGTAATTTATATGTACAACTCTGTTTATTTATTTATTTATAGGTGTTTGATATACTGCCAACAGGCTTGGGAGTGATCGCAGTGATTTACAATAAAAATAAAAATAGCGAAGGAAAAATAAGAGAAGAAAACAGGAGGGAGGGATACAACAGCATGTCATGAAGGGGAGGGGAGGGTAAAATAAAGATACTGCAGGCTATATCTAAGGGGAAAGAAAAGGGGTACAGGGATCAGTGAGCGGCAGCTTCGGGAAAGGCATATTGGAAAAGCAAGGCTTTAAGGGACTTCTTCAGCTTCTCATAAGAGGGTCTTGATGAATCTTGAAGGGAAGGACGTTCCACAAGTGAGGAACTAACTAGTTAAAGGAGCAGTGCCTGGGAGCGGAAGGATATGGGAGGCCTGGGAGGAGCAGAGGCTGTGGGAAGGTGAGAGAGGCAAGGTAAAGTGGGAGACAGCATGGAAGGCGCAGTGGACCAAAAGGAGGATTTTTTAAAGAAGACATGCAGAAATAGGGAGCCAGCAAAGAGAAATAAGCAGGAGGGGGGAAGTATGGTCAAAATGACTAAAATACAGGGATTTAGGCACATTCTTGCTGCCTAAATCTAGGAAAGTCCTTATAAACTTACCCCCCTAATGCCCCAACGTAGAAAATAGAAAGACTGAAATTAGCACATTCTTGCGTCAACTTAAACCAGCAATACTAGCCAGATTCTTCAAAATAGTCTTCTTCATGCTTTCCCTAGGACACCTTTTTTATTTCCAGTCCTCCTGTGCTTTTCAAAATTCTCTTTTCCCCAAATCCACTCCTCAGCTGTCCTTTTCGTAATTGTACTTTGGATTTTGACATGGGGATCTGCTGTGGATTTGCACAGGAGCGCACCTGCTTTACTTAGATTCATAAGGGTGAGAACAGCCGAGTACAAGGAGTTTTCTTACTCTCTGATTACTAATCTTGGTCCAGAAATTGAATGGAAGCCAAAAGAAAAGGAGGTGTCCCCGTCAGGTTGCTTGCTTTAACTGCCAAATTAATTTTCTTAAAAAAATATAACAAAACTTGTGAGTACGGTTGCCATTTCCTCTGCAGAATTTACAAGATAAATATCAAACATTTCACCCAATACAGTCTTTCTAATTCAGTTTTCTCTTTCCTATTAGAAAAGTTGCACCATGTATTTACTTCACAGGCTGTACTTGGCAGCCATGTTTGTGATTCTTGAGGAGACTCAGAGAAAGAGGAGCGCAGGCCCACTGTACTGACTAGAACGGCCATTGCCGTTCTGCCGTCTTTTTGGAAAAGGTTATAACGGATAACTCTGTCCAGTTTCAGTAAAGAGTTGTCACACAAAAACAGTCTTAGAGGCCCTTTTACTAACGTGCATTAAGTTTTTGCACCTAATGCATTTAGCACAAAAACTAACATATGTTATGTTCAGAGCCTCCGTGGTAACTGTCAGGGACGAGACTAGTGTGTTTGCAATAGTTAACATGCAGATACGTACCCTAACACACAGCGCAATTACCATGGGTGCATTTACCACCACTTACTAAGGTGGTGTTAGGTGAACCCGTCTAATGTCTGCATTGACAATTAGTGTGCGATATAGTAACATAGTAAATGATGGCAGATAAAGACCAGCATGGTCCATCCAGTCTGCCCAGCAAATATACGGCAAGAGTAGGTGCACCCGCCGCTCCGTGCAGGCCACTCCTCCCCATTTCTTTGTTTAGGGGTGGACCCACCACTTCATGTAGGACACCCCTATTTGTTGAGAAGTTAGATGGTTCAGTTTATTTTGTTTTTATCCTGTTGCTATAAAGGGATCCGCTGTGCTTGTCCCATGCTATTTTGAATTCCATCACGGTGTTTGCCCCCACCACTTCCATCGGGAGAGCATTCCAAGCATCCACGACCCTTTCAGTGAAAAAATATTTCCTGACATTGCCTTTCAATTTTCCACCTTGCAGCTTCATGTTATGCCTTCTAGTTTTGCAGCTTCACCGTCTATGTATCCTTGCGATAACTGTAATGTGCTCACATGACCTCTCTCCATCCGCAACGCATCCATTTGGAACCCTAATGCTCGATTGGCAGTTAGCATGAAAATCGGCATGCGTTAATTATAATGCCCCACAATAACTGTTGCTGTTAGCCCGGGTGTGCAGTTAACATGCCCCAAAATCATGCATTCACTGCATAGTTCACTTTAGTAAAAAGGCCCCTTAGTGGTATAATGGCACCCCTGAAGTGGTTTGTCTTGCGTCTTCAGCAATCAGCATATCTTTATCCTCAGGGATTCAAATCTATTTACATTTTTGGAAGTAAAAAAAAAAATTCCAGTAATCCACATCTGGATTAACTTCTAAATGTTTACATTAGATGTTTAAAGAAAAATGGTGGTCACACCACTGAGTATTGATCTCTTCATATTTTGTTTGGCCAGTAGAGTAAGTGTTTGGAAGTAGCTAGCAAAAAATTCAAACAGTTATTATTGTATTTCTGCCTATTTCTTAATTTTGGAGGGATGAAGAAGCATACACTTATTCCTACTCCCAAGCCAATGTCGGTGCCTTGCTATGTAACACATGGGAAATAAAGAAACCAGCATGTAAGGTGCTCAGCACAAATATTGATGGCGCCCTAATGAAGGCCAAATGGAAAAGAAGCAAGGATAAATCATGTCAGGGGAGAGACAGCATGTTCGTATGCCAAGCTGAATTAGGGCAAGCCAGCTTAATTCTGAGTTTCCTTTTTTGTGCTGTTCTCTAGGTTGCCTTCAGAGGGTACACAGACGGTGCTGAGCCCCATAGTTACCTGTGGGCCCCCAGGACTGCTTCTGTGCCACCCAGTTATTCTAACCATCCCCCACTGTGCAGATGTAGGTTCTTCAGACTGGATTTTTCAACTAAAGATGCAATCTCACCAAGGAAACTGGGAGGTAAGGTACAACCTAGCTTCATTGGATTAATGACTATGGCAACCTGGAGCTCTTGCCGTTTTCCTGTGGCAAGAACTGACAGAGTATTTGTTGAGCTTTTAGTTTCTCTAGAACCACTTTTCGTAGCAGGAATTTTGTAGGAGAGCATTTGATATGATGGAACTCACGGCTGTTTCAATGCAGTGACAAACAAGTGTTAGCTGGGGTGGGGGGAGACATACACTCTTGAAGAAAGCAACGCTAACTTCATTAGTATAGGAATGTTTTCTGTGGGAGACTCTTGGACTCAGCGAGGTTGAGGAAGGACAAATAGTTTTCATGCTAGGGTTTCCAAATCTCCCATCTCTATCTCTTATTAGACGTGTAACCTTGAAGAAGAAAGTTTATCTCCTCCTCTCTCACAGTGTAGGTTGAATATTGTAAATGGTTTTGTGGTTCTATTTTGAAGTTTCCATTGGCTCACATGTAGGTACAGAATCCTTACAATGTGTTGGTTTTCAGGGTTAGCTAGTGAGGTACAGCAACAAGCAGCAGGGAATGAACACTTGGACTAGAAGCAGGCAGTCAGAATGGATTATTTCCATGGGGCCTTCTGACCTCCACTGGTTTCTCCTCAGGAAGTTGTGACATTAGATGAAGAGACTCTGAACACCCCATGTTACTGCCAGCTGGAAGCACAGACTTGCCACATCTTGCTGGACCAGCTGGGGACCTATGCCTTCGTGGGAGAGTCCTACTCCAGGTCAGCTATAAAGCGGCTCCAACTGGCCATCTTTGCCCCCACACTCTGCACCTCCCTGGAATATAACCTCAAAATCTACTGCTTGGAGGACACGCCTGATTCACTAAAGGTAACACTGGTCAGGAGTTAGGGGTTGTTTTTGAGTACCATTTTTTCTGAATAATATAGAGTCCCTTTATTCTAACAAAGGGCTGCAAAGCCAAGGATCTGGTTTTAAAGACAGTCTGTTGAGGATTCTGTTCAAGGGGGATCAGCCTGATGGTCTGGTGGCTATGCTGTGTGTAAGAGACTTGCGCTTCATTACCAAATGTTTCTGCTTTGCAGGCCAGCCAGGGCCAAGGTTCCTGCTAAGGCAGCATTCACAGCTCCTAGGGGAGGGAGGACCTGTCATTACACCACAGCGTGCTAAGTTCCAGAAGAGGTCATGATCCGTGCCTCCTGGCCATAGACTGTCGCTATAGTGGAAGTTTAAATAATGGAGGACACCTGTGCATGAAGACATATAGTGCTATAGACCAGTAGTAGCCAGTTCTAATTGAGCTGGAAACACAAATAAAAGAAGGACATTTCTGTCCAACAGAAGACAAAGCTGGTGGAAGGTATTTACTTCTGCTTCTCTCAGAGAAGTATCTACTCCCTCCCCATTCTGTAGTACCAGTGATAGAAGGCTATAGGGAGGAGTGGTCTAGTGGTTAGGACAAGGTACTTCAGGCCAGAGGGCCGGGGGTTCAAGTCCCACCTGGGGACAGCAATCTCAGGCCAGAGGGACTGGGATTTCTAGTCCTATAGGCACTCCTTGTGGTCTTGGGCAAGCCACTTAACCCTCCATTGCCCATGTTCCCTGTAAGTATTAGCATATGTGTCTCATATCCCCTGTGTTAAATGTATCCCCCAATTGACCACTTTGACCTGGTGAAAAGCGGGTTATAAATACAGCTAAATAAATAATAAATAAATATAGTCTACTCCCTTCTTCAGCACCATTACTAGGCAAAATCTGAAGCTAAACATAGGAAATATACATTGCCCAAAACAATGCAGAGGATGTCAGGAAACTCAAAGAAGAGGCAGGAGAGCAATTAAAGATATAAAACATCTTATGTCTGTTAAATTATTCAAGTGGATCCGATTAAAGTGATGGAGACCTCATGGTCCTCGTAACATTTAATTAATTAATGCTCAGAGGGAGTTTTCTTGGCATACTTAGAAAGAGAGTTGGATTTTTCTGCTTGTTTGAAGTAAATGTTTTCTTTTCAGTCAACGAAGTGTTACTAATGGTACAATTAGTTTATTAAAAGAACTGCTGTGAAAATACCTTGAAACAGAAGCACTAAGAGTAATTGGTAACACAGAAATTAAGTACATGTTTTTTTTATTCAAAATGGTCATGGGAGGTTTGGATGGATAGCATTTGGCATGTGGTAGGGATGTGCTCAGAGCAAAAATTTCTGATTCATTTGGATTTCTGCCCTAATTTTGGAATGTGTTTTTCAGTTTGTTCCATGCACTCAATTTGACAAAAATTCTTTAATGTGCATTAAAACTGTTCAACACGAGGTAGTCAATTGGATGTGCATTCATTCGCAGCATCTATATGATTTCTATGGACACAGGGGTAGATAATGCTCACTAACGTTTGACAAACATGGCCCTAAATATTTTCAGACATACGTACTAATGCACCAAATGTGCATCCCTAACATGCCGTTGATGCACAGAAGAGGTACGGCATGGGCAGCAGCAGTATAAGGTTCCCCTGTACACTACCATGCCAAAATTTGCTCAGTCCAGTTCTGTAGTATATTATGTTTCTACCAAGACATATTTTGCTTCTCTCTGCCAGTCCTGGCAATGGTGTTGGAGCAGTATGGGTCTCCATCCACTTGGAAGAAAACAGAGACTGATCCCACAAAGCCCACACAAGTGACCTCACCACATCTGAGCTCGTGACTTAGAAGGAAAATGGGCCATGTAGTCATGCAAATTCCCAAGTTATTCAGGCCTTGGAATTCAAGTGTGTTACATAGTTTAATTCAAAACCATCTGGAAATGTCTACTTTCTTTCTGACCATAACCTGGACCTTTTTTTCCTCACCGAGACCTGGCTGAGAGAAGGTGAGGAATCTTTTCTCAACCGATGTCTCCCTCCTGGCTACTCTTTCTTATCTACTTCTCGCCGGGGGAGGAGCGGAGGGGGAGTAGCGGTGATATATCGCTCCTCTCTCCTCCTCTCGGAAGTTCCCGCCTCTTCTTCTCTTCTCTATCCTGAATCTCTGCTTCTACGTCTACACTCATCTCCTCTCCCTTGTTATTTCCTTCTCATATACGCTCCCCCTTCCTTATCTGCATCTCTATGGGATTCTTTACTTGCTACTATTTCAGAGGCATCACTCCTATATTCGAATCTCCTAATTTTGGGAGATTTTAACGTCCATATCGACTTACCCTCCTCAACAAGGGACCTCTCCTTTCTCACCTTTCTTTCTGATCTATCTCTGCGCCAATTTGTTTCTTTCCCCACCCATGCTGCTGGTCACTCCTTGGATCTTCTCATTGCGTCTGAGTCTTCCTCTATATCCCCTTCCTCTCTCTCCTCACTGTCTCTCCCGTGGTCTGACCATTTGTGTCTTCTTTTTACTATCCCTGCTCAGTCCTCTTTGTCAGGTTCTTTTGACTCTACACTATCATCTTCTCACTGTGCTTCTGGTTCTTGTTCTCTCCCTATTCCACCAACCCGTAAGCTTACTGCTGACACACTTCATCAGTTTCCTTCCCCAGCGTCTTTATTCCCTAGTGATTTTGCGTTTCTTCCCGTTGATACCCAAGCCCATCTTTGGCACTTTTCTCTGTCTGCTGCTCTTAATGATATCGCCCCTCCTCGTTCTCACCACTCTTCTCAACACTACCCTCAGCACCCTTGGTTTCATTCTGGTCTTTTCCTGCACCGAAAGTATCTTCGTAGGGCGGAACGCCTTTGGCGCAAGCACCCTTCCTCTTCCTCTCTTCACAATTTTCGTTCCTGTCATGATCATTACCGCACTCTCCTTCACTCTGCAAAGCGAGATTACTATTCTAAGCTTATTTCTTCTTCCTCTAACTCCTCTCGGAGACTCTATACTATCTTTCGTTCTCTTACAGCATCTCACTCTGCTTTTCCTCCCCTTCCTCCCTCCTCCTCGGCCTCCCCTGATCCCTCCTCCCTTGCTTCCTTCTTTGCTTCTAAAGTAAAGACCCTCCGTCAGTCTTTCCCCTCCTGTCCTCCCCCTCTTTCCCCTGTTGCAGGGCCTTTTCTGCTCGCTCCACTGTCTCCTTTATCCTCTTTATCCCCCACTCCTACCTTATCCCACTCTTGGTCTTCATTCGAGTTGATTTCCCCAGCTGTCCTTCAATCTACTTTCCTTTCTATCCGAAAGACCACATGTCCTGCTGATCCTATTCCCTCTCACTGGCTTCTGGAATCTTCTCTGTCTCTTTCCCCCTATATTCTCTCTCTCTTTAATGCTAGCTTATCTTCTGGTTTCTTTCCTACATCTTGGAAACACGCTATTGTTCGTCCTATTCTGAAATCCCGCACATCTGACCCCACAGCTCTTTCAAACTGGCGTCCTGTTTCTAATCTCCCTTTTCTTTCTAAATTTCTTGAGAAACTTGTCTTCCTTCAGCTATCTGCTCACCTTGAAATCTCTCTTGTTCTTCACCCTCGGCAGTCTGGTTTTCGTCCTGGTCACAGTACTGAATCTATCCTTCTTTCCCTTCTTAATGAGGTGCATGCTGCTCACGATCACGGTCTTTTTACTCTTGCTGTTTCTCTTGATCTTTCTGCAGCTTTCGATCTGGTGGATCACAGCACCCTTCTCACTCGTCTTCAAAATGCTGGTCTCTCTGGGACTGTCCTTCACTGGTTTCGTTCTTTTCTTTCTTGCCGTTCGTTCTCAGTGGTTGCTGGGTCCGCTTCTTCTTCACCCTCCACTCCTCTTACTTGTGGTGTGCCACAGGGTTCTGTCCTTGCCCCTCTCCTTTTCAATGTCTTCTTGGCTCCCCTTGCACTTGTGGTTCAGCAGTTTGGTATCTCCGCATACTATTACGCGGATGATATCATTCTGCTGCACCACACTGATTCACATATCCCTGATATCTCTCCTCTTAATCTCTGTCTTTCTGCTGTAGCTTCTTGGTTCACTTCTAATTTTCTTCAGGTTAATCCCACTAAATCATTTGCCATTTGGTTTACCCTTGGAAGCCCTTCCCCACCTGCGCCCCTTCCCTCTCTTCCCAGCCCATTCCTCTCGTCTCATCCCTTAAGTATCTTGGTGTTATTCTTGATTCCTCTCTTTCTTTTAAAGAACACATCACTTCCATAGTTCAACGTTCTTTTCTATCCCTCAAACAACTTCGTCCTGTGCGTCCTTTTCTCTCACCCTCTGCTTTTGCTACTCTTATTCTCTCCTTTGCAATTTCCCGTCTCGACTACTGTAATGTTTCTCTTGCTGGTCTACCCCAATCTCAACTCTCCCGTCTACAACGTATTCAGAACGCAGCTGTCCGTCTCCTTTCCTGTGCTTCTCGCTATGACCATGTCACTCCCTTACTTCTGCATCATCACTGGTTACCGGTTTCTTTTCGTATACAATATAAGGTCCTCACTTTTGTGCACAGGGTGACTCACACTGGTACCCCTCTCTATCTTGCAGATCTTCTTCAATTTCGTACTTCCCATCGTCTGCTCCGTTCTATCCACGTTAATCGGTTGGCCCTTCCTTCTCCTTCTCAAGCTCACTTGGAGTCTACACGCTCTTCGGCTTTTACTTCTTGGGTCCTAGGCTCTGGAATTCACTTCCCCCCCCTCTCCGTGCAGAGCAATCATATCAAGCCTTCAAACGACAGCTAAAAACCCACTTGTTTTGTTTGGCGTTTGACCTCCCTCCCTCGTCCGTGTCTCCCTCCCCCTCCTCTTGTTGATGTTTCTTCTTATACTTTGCTGTTTCTGTTATCTGTCTCTCTGCTGTCCTTTTTAAGATTTTAACTGGCGTTCTTTTTAACTTTTCTGACAGCCTATGTTGTAACTGTTTTAATTTTTGTTTGTAAACCGCCCAGACGCCATTGGTATGGGGCGGTATAGAAAGCATTTTAAATAAACATAAACATAAACATAAACATACTAAGATTTGCGACGGTAGCACGCAATCAGCCCCAGAAACGCACACAGGGGTGGTGCTCAACCTGCACTAGCAAATGGAAGCATGCCTGGGATGTCCTAATGTTGCTAGTACAGGTATCGTGCACCCCTGCGCCTGTTACCTTTAGCGTGATCAGCGTGGGTGCATTTAACACCACCTATTGAGGTGGTAGTAAGTGCACCCACACTAGATGCTATTTCATTGGGAAACATGCATCAAAACACCTGTGCTACCCTTGATATAGATGCTGTGCCCAAGAACCACCCAGTCTCTGACCCAACCTGAGGTACTCAGGTCGCATGGGATTTTTAACGTGGCTGCATTTTTAGCACGCAGTATTTTTTATCATGGCACAAGGCACGTGCTGAATCCCAGGCTACCTAGTAGTGTGCGTTAGTTAACATGTCCTTGTGTCTATAAAGAATTTTAAGTATTCCTTATTTCAGCAGGCAGAAGACAGGGTATTCACTCCAGCAGAAATGTTATAAGAAGATATTTCCTTGGTGAGGTCTCATGTTACCTTTCCTTACACATGGAAGAGGAGCTGGATTGGATCTCCCAGTCATATAAAGAATATTTGGGATAAGACCCGTCACAGTAGGGAATGCCCCTGCTACCATCGTGTCTGACCTCTGACCTCCTGGCTTGTCTCTTGTAGGAAGTGCTGGAGCTGGAGAAAACTCTGGGAGGGTACCTGCTGGAGGAGCCCAAACTTTTGTTGTTTAAAGACAGTTACCACAACCTCCGTCTCTCCATCCATGACATCCCCCATTCCCTCTGGAGGAGCAAGCTGCTTGCGAAATATCAGGTTGGTTTTTTCAGAATATCCTGTGCGGTATGGTGCGGCGAAAAATTCCACCAGATACAGCGGAGAACAGTCTCATGCATTGTCAGAGCTTTCACAAAACCTAAAATTTACATTAAAATCAGAGGACTGTTTGGTAGTTGTTGTCACGAATCGTGTAGCACTGTTAAGCTATACATAGCACCTTAGCGAAACACACTGTTGCTGATGATGTAGAGTTCCTTATTCAATTCTCATGCTTAGTAAGATTGGAGACCTTCGTCAGAAAGATTATAGGCTGAGACATGAATTGCCTTCAATCGCATTAGAGAGGAGACTGGAACTGTGCAGTGTAACAACTGGAATGTCATGGAGTCGGGGCCACTGAGGGTCTAATGGCCAGTGCCGTACATGCTGGCTGTTGTAGTTTTACCTGACAAAACTTTGTAGAAAATATTTTTCCACAAGCTTGAGGCAGCATCCTCCATCTGAGGGTTTTTTGGAGGGACTTCTCTGAGCGGTAAACTCTGTGCTGTGATGGAGTTTCTCAGTCTGTGCCGTTTGTTGCTGCAGGAAATTCCCTTTTATCATATTTGGAGTGGCAGCCAGAGGGCTCTGCACTGCACATTCACCTTGGAAAGACACAGTCTGTCATCAGCCGAGCTGACCTGCAAGATCTGTGTGCGACAGGTGGAAGGAGAGGGTCAGATCTTTCAGCTGCACACGATACTCGAAGAGGTAAGGCAGAGATATCCGGGGACAGCATCTCTTTATTCCCTTTTGTCTATCAGTGCATTACTACTACTGCTGCTTATCATTTGTATAGCGCTACAAGGCATGAGCAGCGCTCTACAGAGACACGTAAGAGATGGTCCCTGCTCATAAGAGCTTACAGTCTAGTCAAGAAAGACAGCACAACGTGGAAACCAGGATATATCTAGGGGAATGGTAAGGAAACACATAGGAGATGAACAGGAGACTAGGGGGATCAAGATCCAAAATCAGTCTCAAAGAGGTGAGTTTTTAGCCTGGATTCGAACAGGGCCACAGATGGAGCCTGACATACCAACTCAGGTAGTTTGTTCCAGGCATAAGGAACAGAAACGTAGAAAGATCAAAGGCTGGAGTTGGCAGTGGAAGAGAAGGGCACAGATACTATAGAAGGGATCTGCCAGAAGAACGTGGATCCCAAGAAGGAATGTAGGGAGAGATAAGAGAGGAGCAACCGAATCAAGGCACTTATAGGTCAGAAGTTTCAACTGGATGTGGAAATGGATAGGGAGCCAATAAAGTGACTTGAGAAGAGGGCTTGAGCGTAGCAACACTGGCAGAAGATTAGCCATGCAGCTGAGTTTTGAACAGGTTGAAGGGGGGAAAGATGATTCAGAGGAAGACCAGCAAAGAGGAGGTTGCAATAGTCTAGACGGGAGCTGACAAGAGATCTTAAGGGTCTTAGTAGTGTGTTCAGAAAAAAAAGGACAAATTTTGCCAATGTTATAGAGAAAGAAGCAACAGGTTTTAGTTATTGTGTGGACAAGGAGTAAGGAGTCAAAGAAGATTGTGAGCCAAGGAAGCAGGGAGGAGTAGAGTGTTATCCACAGAAATGGAGGAAGGGGGGATGAGGGCTTAGAGGGAAAATAAGCTCAGTTTTGGCCATGTTCAATTTCAGATGGTGGTGAGACATCCAGGCACTAATGTCGGATAAGTAGGCAGAGATCAGGGCCTTGATTCATGGAGAGATTTCAGGTACAGAGAGGTAGATCTGGGAGTCATCAGCATAGAGATGGTACTGAAAATCATGGGAAGAGATGTGAACCAAGGGACTGAGTGTAGAGAGAGAAAAGGAGAGGTCCCAAGACAGAGCCCTGGGGTACACTGACTGAAGGCAGGATAGCAGTAGAAGAGGCTCTACCAGAACATACACTAAAATTGCGGTGGGAGAGATAGGAAGAAAATCAGGACAGGATAGAACCCCTAAATCCAAGTGAGAACAGGGTACTGAGGAGAAGGTGGTGATCAATAGTATCAAAAGCAGCAGAAAAGTCAAGAACGACGAGGACTGAGTAAAGGCCCTTGGATTTGGCGAGGAACAAGTCATTGGAGACTTTGGCAAGAGCTGTCTCAGTAGAAGGTAGAGTGTGAAAGCCAAATTGCAGTGGATCCAGAAGGGACTGAGAGGAGAGAAAGTCAACACAACAGCAGTGAACTGCACATTCAGGTAGTTTAGAAATAAAGGGGTGGAGAGAGATGGGTCAATAATTAGAAAGACAGGTAGGATCAAGGGATTTTTTTTTAGGAGAGGTGTAACCACAGTATGCCTGAAGGCTGCAGGATCAGTTGCAGTAGAAAGCGATAGGTTGAGGATATGACAGATGGAAGGGACAACAGTGAAGAAGATGAAGCTTAGTGGATGGGTGGGAATGGGATCAGAGGAGCAGGTAGTAAGTTTAGAGGAGGAGAGAAGATGTGTGGTTTCTTCCTCAGTGATCTTAGAAACAGAGGAAAGGGCAACAGAGGTTGAGGGAAGGATTAGGGAGGGAAGAGAGGGAAGAGGGGATGGAGATGACCCCCAGGGGAACTCAAGAATAATCTTGTGGATTTTGTCATGGAAGCAGTCAGTCAAGGTCTGGGAAGAAAGGGAAGGAGGGGTCAGAGGCAAAGGCACTTTGAGGAGAGAGCTGAGAGTTGTAAAGAGATGGCGAGGGAAAGGGGCAAGAGAGCTAGTCAAATGGACATAGTACACTTGCTTGGCAAGTGTTATGGCAGACTGGAAAGAGGTTAGCATGAATATGAAATGTAGGAAGTCCGCAAGGGTGCAGCATTTGAGCCAAGGACATTCAGCTGAGCAGGCACAGGGACATAGGTAGTGGGTTTTAGAAGACAGCCAAGGCTGAGGTACAGTACGCCTCACAGGATGTGGCATGGGATGAGCAAGAGCATGCAGACCAGAGGAGAGTGCAGTGTTATAAGAAGCTACTACCTCATCAACAGACTCAGGTGACATAGTGGAGAAAAGAACTGGTTAGACAGCAGTGGAGAGAATTGATAGGTTGATAGTGTGAAGATTCCTAAAGCTGTTGGAGGAGACTGGGTGAGAGTGAGGTGGGGGGTGGTGAAGAGTGAAACTTAGCAGGTAATGGTCAGAGAAGGAAAGAACTGAGATGCAGAAATTTGAGGACAAGAAGTTAGAGAAGAAGACAAGGTCAAGGCAATGGCCTAGCTGGTAAGTAGAGACAGTAGAGCATAACTGGAGTTCATATCCACCCTCCCACTTCTTACTCCTTCCTTCTACCTCCCCCAACAATACACAACCTTTGTTTTACATAATTGCTGTTATTTGAATATGTTACGGTCTATTGACCATAATTACCAAATGTAATCATTCTGTTTGATGTTACTAAGGTTCTATATAAAACAGTTAATGTTTTTGTTCCCTATAAACAACTTTGAATCCCGGTTAAGGCGGTGTAAAAACACAGAAATATAAATAAATAAAATAAATATCCCTGTAAACTCAATATTTTACAACAAAATATGCCACAAACAACGTAACCTTCTAACCAGTTACTTTCCCTGTGCATCACTCTAGCCAGGGAAAGTAACTGGTTAAAAGGTTAATCTTTGCCCTGTGGTTAATCTTTATGATAATAGTGATGTTATTTAGAGTTCTCCAAGGCCATTCACTCCAGAGGTGGCCGCAAGTGTTTCTGAAATGCGAAACTGCAGTCCAAATGTAAGGGTTTGAAACAGAAGGGGCGGGAAGCATGGAACGGAGTGCCAGACAGCATGGGTGAATGGGCATACTGGCATGTGACTGGGAGAGACAAACACGAAAAGAGAGGCCAGTCAGATCCGTGAAGTGTAAGTTGTGCCGGAGAGGGAGCAGCATTGGCTTAAGGAGGTAGAGTCCAATATTGTGTAGATAGAGGGAGGAGAGGAAGGGATCAGAAGAGGCCCCACAAGGATAAGGAAGCAGGACCAAGTCCCGGTGATGCAGACCCAGGGGTATGCTTGCAGATGCACAAGAAACAGTCAAGAGAAGAACGTCGTATATGAGATGAGTAATTACAACATCCTGTGTGGCAACGATTCTTTCAACAAAGTCCTTCATTATGGAGCAATGCATAAAAAAAACCTTTTGCAGTACAAGCCAGCAGCTTATGAATATCACCCAGGCAAAAGGCGGTATAACAGTTTTAATAAAGAATAAATGATTAATTTCAATATAAATATGAGGACTGCAGGCACCCAATCTGTGAGAAGGCAGCTGGGACATAAAGTAGCCACATCGGAGCTAACTAGGGGTGGCACTGCTTCTACTTGTTGGTTGAGCAGACTGAACGAAAGAGTCTGTGACATCTTCCGAATCACAAATGGCCTGATACCAGAGCAGAAAAACCTTAGACTGCAAGGCAGTGGCTGCATCTGCCTTTAAAGAATGTTCATTGTGCTTGTTGAAAATTGGGAAAGGAATTCATAGGCTGGAAAAGGGCAGGTGAGGTGTGAGGAGTGGCTTCACTACCTTGGACAGAAATGACAAGTGAGATGCATGTGCTTTAACAACTGTACTGAGGGTCCCAGCCTCCCACAATTCCATGGTCATGGGAAGGCTACAAATTCCAGTCTGGATTATTTGGCAAATAGCACATTTATACCTGGTGCAATCCATATAGAAAACTAGAATTAATACAGTCCAGAAATTACAGTCAATGCAATCTGCACACAGTAAGGTTTTCTTCAGCAATCACTAGCAGAAACCCTCTTTGTAAAGGGACCTACCCTTGCTTTCCTCCATCAGTGCCAGTACAGCTTGATGCAGACCTGCTCTTTTCAGTAGAAGGGTGAATATTTCTGACCCCACTGCAAATGAGCTCCTAGTGAATTCCTTTCAGACCATAATTCTGTAGAATTTCCAGCCATCTGGCAGACCTTCCTCTGACCCCAGACGGAAACTCCCTTTGTTACAGACACCTGAGAGAATTCTTCCGTGAAATCAAAGAGTATGAGCCGAATTCTGCTTGCACCATTTTTCATCTTTGGTCCTCTTAATCTCCAGATTGTCCTTTGGGATTCTTTTGCTCCCCCACCACACTGCCTTTCTTGGGTGCCCAAGAGCTCCTCCCTTGAGCTCAAGCCAGGACTTCTCAAACCTGTCCTGCGCACCCCACAGCCAGTTGGGTTTTCAGCTTATCCACAATAAGGAGCTCATTTTTAGAAAGTCATTCCTGCGTGTACATGGCCAAATACTCATATAAATGAGCTTTTCTAAAATACTGATCAGCATAAAAGTATAATGTTTATCCGTACATATGGGTGAACATTGGGTAGCGTGTGGGCAGAATGTCCAAGTATGTGCGTAGATTATAAAATACAGTAATTCACGCCCATACTTGCAAAACATAGGAGCGGACATTTACCAGCTCTAGGGCAGTGTGAATGTATACGCCTGCGATGTAGGTGCACGTTAGAAGGTGCCTACTTATCTTTATAAAATAGATGTAACATAAGCACCTTAAACTAGACGCCGCCTTATAAAATTACCCTCCACCTGTGTATGAGATAAATTTGACTATGTTGAGCCTCCAGTGCATGCAAATTTATCTCATGCATATTCATTGAAGGTATTCTGAAAGCCAGACCGACTCTGGGTCGTAGGATTGGTTTGAGAAGCCCTGGCTTATTTGTACAGCGCTGCGTATGACTGGTAGCGCTATAGAAAATGCTCAGTAATACACTCGGAAAAGAGTCCAGAGGAGGAATAGGAGCCTCAGAACTGAAGTAGGGTCATTAATTTTACGGAAACCCACTTTTCTGGAAGACGCTTCCTTCTGTGTGACCTCAGAACTCTACGTTAATATGGATGCTATGGATGTACACACATTGGCATGCATTTGGCTAGTTGGTGCGCCTTAAAAAATTTAGTACATGCAAAATTGATTTAGTGAGTATTAGCCTATAAGTTAACATGTGCAAAGTGAGTTTATATGTGCTGAAGGGCTCTCCCACACATTAACATTTTTATTAACTAAAAATTTGAAATGAACTGAATGAAAGGGCAGTGGGAAAATGACCCTGAAACTGTGCTATTTTAACCAGCTGAAATTGGCCACCTTTTTAGTTTAAGAGGTTAAATTTAGCCAGTAAGTGGAGAAACATTTTTAAAGTGGAGGTTTAAACTGTTAGATGGGAATTTTAGAAGATCTGTCCAAGTGCAATCTGGGACTTCTAAGCCAGAACGTTTGAAAAAAAATGCAACCACGTCCAGGTGCAGACATGATTTCACAAACCTGGACGTGCCCAATAGGGATATCTACAGGGCTGTTTATTTAGACATTCCCAGAACCGTATTTCAGAGTCTGGATATCTAAGATTGCATAATGGTTAGAGTAGTGGGTTAGGAACACGGCAGCCAGCGATCAACTCCTGCTTCTGCTAGAGTTGAAATTGTGCTGAGTACTGGAGATGATAGAGTGCTTTCTTCTCTACACGCTCTGGATGTTTTTCAGCTAACACGAGCACTTTTCAGATGCTTGTTCATCGCTCTGCATGCCTCGGAGCAGGTCTAAAGTTAGGCATGACATCAGATATCCATGATGTTTCTGTGATCCGGAGGGGACATCCTGGTCCCTGGGAACACTCTAAGCACATCTCCAAGCTCCTGGGAACGCCCCAACCATGCCTGTGTTCAGAATCCCACATCCCCACAGCTGGCTTCTAAAATGGCTCTGGAGACGATCTTTGTGCTTTGGACATCTCTATCCCTGTTTTTGGATGTCGAAAGCACAAATAGGGCTTCTAAAATATCTTCCTTAACTTTCAAAGTTAGCTGGTTAAACATTTTGAATATTTTATGCTAAGGGTTTAGTGAATACTACATTGTTTACAGGGTAAACTACACCAGTTTAGCCGGCAGTATAGCTCTTAATGAACTTTAAAGAATCTGCCCAAAAGTGAGATATATCCAAATTATTGTTATGGGCTCTTTTCACTCGGCAATGTCCTCCTGCTTCTATAGGTTTATAGCTCAGTCAGAACCATGCCTGGGTTTTGGTACCAAGAGCTTTCATGTGCAACTTAGGCATTTTCTCCCTTATTTTATGTCGCATCCCAGTCGCTTCAGCCAAGGGCCATGCACCAGGGCTCTTTACAGAACATATCAATTGTAGGCCCAATCCTGGCCACTAGGTGTCTCCATTACATAATCATTGAGACCCTCACCACTCAAAGGCAACCCATAGGGGTATGTTTACTAAACTGCGGTAATGTCATTCGCGTTAGGTTCCGCGGTAAAGGTACAGATGCCCATATAAAGGCGTGGGCGGTGCATCATTACAGCAAGCTGTATCAGCTAACGCATGTTACAAATTAACGCGCGCTACAAGGCGCCTCATAAGGCACCTTACAAGGTGGCCTAACAAGGTTATGGTGCCCTAGGTTAGTGTGGTCTAAGGGCTGCAAGGTGCTGCAGGATGACATGCATGACATGTGAGGAACAGAGACAGATGTAGCCCTAACACTAGATAAAGCACTCAGGAAAGGCAATGAACAGGTGAGTGAAGGAGGAAGAGCTGCGAGCCGCTGGACCTGCCATATCTGCGGGCATCCCATGTGGCTGCCAGTACTGATGACAAACATGTTGGGGGCAACTGTACCACAGCACAGGGTGTTGGCAATGTAAAGTACTGGAAAGACAGATGGTGGCAGACGATGGGAATACGTGTCCCCCAGTGGAGGCGGAGGTGGCAGGATAGTTACAATGAAGGGTGGATAGAGGAGTGGTGGTGCCATGCAGATCAGGCACAGGTGAGACAAGCATGAAGAGGCGCAATGCAGGAAAGGGTAGCAGTGCAAGACATGGGATGACAGCCTGCACAGGCAGACAGGACTCTACACAGCTGACAGACACAGATAGAGGGACCGAGGGAATGTTGGCAATTGTTGCGAGGGTATTATGGGCTGGCAGCACAAATCTTCAAAAATATGACTGTTACAGGCATGCACACTATTTGAGTAGGACAGGCATGAGAGGAGGGAACAATGAGGAATTGAACCTATGAACACTGCCAAGAATGGCATTGTATTAACCAGTAGGCTATACCTCCGTGGTGTATGTCACAGCAATGGCTGGGTACAGAAGGACTGCAGGTCACCGCACAAACTGTCTGCTCTGAGTGCCAGGATAGGGTAACCCCACCAGTACCCATGATGCAATGCACATGCTGAATAGCTGTCTACAGCTGAACAGCAAATGGGGTCTGCACCTCTCTGGTACCTTAGCTTGGAAAGACAAACTGACAGTGCGTGATACTGGCACAGAGTAGCTACAGACCATGCCATTGTGCAGGTTCTGAGTTCTCCCTGAGGGATAGGATGGGTGTCCAGCACTAGGTCTGCAGTACATGTGTTGCTAGAGATAGGCCATGTTGTATATTCCCATCACTGCCAGTGTATGACAGGTGTTCCTTGCAGTGCAGCTGAAGGTAATTTGGTGTCCATCTGTATCCTGCAGTCACATGTGGCCCTCTGGGACCAGACACCACCCAGATTAGTGTGTACCCCGTGTTAGGGTCTAGCTGACATGGGCACCTGTTATCAGGGCAAAGGGGTTTCCAGACTTGCATGAGGTTTGTGTAGCAGTGCTTTGATAGGTCAAAGTGGTATACACTACATACCCCTAAGGGCTCACATCACCCTTTTTGTAGGTAAGGGACAGGTGCCCCAGCCCCTGTGAAGCAACCTTCATCCTGCTGGTATGCGACAGCCCTCCAGGGCTGGTGGACCAGAGCCATACCTGTGGCTGGGGCAGTGGCAGACCAGCAGCAATGATGGGGTTGTTGTTGTTAAGTGCCGTCAAGTCGGAGTCGACTCATGGTGACCCTCTGGATAGCTTTCCTAAATTGTGTTCAGTCTTCAGTCAGGCGGCTGATTGTTGACAGACTGGTACCCATAGCTGCTGTTATTGTATCGATCCATCTCATTGCTGGCCTTCCTCTTTGCGTTGACCTTCTATCTTGCCAAGAATGATGTCATAGTAACATATAGTAACATAGTAAGTGACGGCAGATAAAGACCAGCATGGTCCATCTAGTTTGCCCAGCAAGATGGCAAGAGTAGGTGCACTTGTCGCTCTGTGCAGGCCACCCCTCCCCATGTCTTTGTTTAGGGGTGAACCCACCACTCTATGTAGGACACCCCTATTTGTTGAGATGTTATATGGTTCAGAAGTTAGATGGTACCATTTATTTTGTTTTTATCCTGTTGCTGTAAAGGGATCCACTGTGTTTGTCCCATGCCATTTTGAATTCCATCACCGTGTTTGCCCCCACCACTTCCATCGGGAGGGCATTCCAAGCATCCACCACCCTTTCATTGAAGAAATATTTCCTGACATTGCCTTTCAATTTACCACCTTGCAGTTTCATGTTATGCCCTCTAGTTTTACAGCTTCCCCGTCTTTGGAAGAGATTTGTTTGTTCATCATTTCTCTTTAAGTATTTAAAGGTCTGAATCATATCTCCCCTGTCCCTCCTCTCCTCCAAAGTGTACATATTTAGGTCTTCAAGTCTCTTCTCATAAGGCTTCTGATGCAGGCTCCAAATCATTTTGGTTGCCTTTCTCTGAACAGTTTCCAGTCTTTTTACATCTTTTGCAAGATATGGTCTCCAAAACTGAACACAGTATTCCAAGTGAGGCCTCACCAGTGACTTGTACAGTGGCATAAGTACCTCTTCCTTTCTGCTGGTAATCCCTCTTTGTATGCAGCCCAACATCCTCCTGGCTTTTGCCACTGCCTTGTCGCACTGTTTTGCCACCTTGAGATCATCAGAGATAATCACACCAAAGTCTTTCTCCTGAACCGTGCTTATGTCTTTCTCTAATGATCTCTATCTTCGCATGATGTGTCCAAAGTATGAAAGTCAAAGTCTTGTCATCTGAGCTTCTAAAGAAAGCTTAGGTTTGATCTCCTCTAGTACAGACTGATTTGTTCTTCAGGCAGTCCATGGTATACACAGTATTCGCCGCCAGCACCATAATTCAAAGGCATCAATTTTCTTCCTGTCTATCTTTTTCACTGTCCAGCTTTCACATCCATATGATGTTATTGAAAATACCATGGCTTGAACAAGTCAAATCTTTGTATGGAGAGAGACATCTCTGCTCTTGAGAATCTTATCTAGGTCTTTCATAGCCATTCTGCCAAGACCAATGCGTCGTCTGATTTCTTGACTGCTTGTTGCTTCTTTATTGATAGTTGATTCAAGTAGGTTAAAGTTGTTCACGATTTCAATTTCTTCTCCTTCAACAATGAACCTGTTGATTATGCCAGTTGTCATGATCTTTGTCTTCTTTACATTAAGGTGCAGGCCCATTTTGAGACTATGTTCTTTGATTGTGAGAAGCAAATGTTTCAGATCATCTTCACTTTCAGCCAGTAATGTGGTATCATCAGCATAGCGAAGGTTGTTGATGAGTCTTCCACCAATCTTCACACCTCTGTTGTCTTCATACAATCCTGCTTCTCTGATGATTTGTTCTGCATATAATTAAACAGGTAGGGGGAAAGTATGCAGCCTTGTCTTACACCTTTGCTTATTTTAAACCATTCTGTTTCTCCTTGTTCCGTTCGAACTGTTGCTTCTTGATCAATGTACAGATTGTGCAAGAGTACGATCAGGCATTCTGGTATACCCATGCTTCTTAATGTGGCCCAGAGTTTCTCATGGTTTACACAGTCAAAAGCTTTGCTATAGTCGATAAAGCACAAATAGATATCCTTTTGATATTCTTTAGTCTTTTCAAGGATCCATCTCACATCCGCAATGATGTCTCTCGTTCCTCACCCTTTCCTGAGCCCTGCTTGCACTTCAGGTAGTTCTTGTTCCAGGTATGGTTGTAGTCTCTTTTGAATAATCTTCAGTAGAATCTTGCTGGAATGTGGGATCAGAGCGATTGTGCGATAATTTCCACATTCAGTTGGATCACCTTTCTTTAGTATTGGTGATGGGGTTAGCTCTGGAAAACCCCATCTGCCTCACACCACTGTCTGCCAGTCACCAGCAGACAGCACAGTCAGACTGCACTGTATAGGTGTTACGACCACGCACAGTCTAACTGCAGACAGTCCACTAGCCAGTCCATAGTGCATGCTCACAGAGGAACTATGTGTACCAAGCAGACATCTTAGTGATTGGAACCCCAACACTGGGAACACAACAGGATCACTGGAGGCAGATAATGTAGAGCGCTATGTGGAACCCAGACATGCCATGGTCACTACTTGGTCAGAGTGAGTGCCCTCCCAGCATGCCATTCTGTGGCCACCCTGTCCATGCAGGCGGTGGTCGGGCACTACAGTGTCCCAGCCATTGCCCCACACCCTGTGAAGATGCATCCTGGCTAATCCGCCCTGTCTGGGCCATACCACAACACCTTGCTCCTCATTATGCACATATTCAGGCTAATGCTGGTAACAGTGGGACATTGTGGGCCCGGTGAGGTGTGGGCAGCCACAAAACAATGGATAGACATACACACACACGCACTCCTATTGCAGCATTGTGCAAAGATAGGGATGGTTGGCAACCCTGCCCGCCACACTGGTCCTGATCACAGTGCCGACACTGCTAAACTGTGCAGGAGGTAGTAGTAGTGCCCTGGTGATAACTGCAGTTCAATGCTGGGGCCAACAGCCTGACTCTTCATGCATCTTTGGATTATGGAGCCTGTGTGAGTGGGTGTTTGTACCCCTGTTCGCTGCTGCTTTGGGCTTTGCACATGTTGCTGTTGTATCTGCATTGTAGGGTAAAACATAGGGACATGCTTTGCAGGAACCACAGCTAGGGCTTGAACCTGTGACCCTCTGCTTCTGGACACACTGGCTGGGTGTACTGCACCACACTGTTGCCACAGATGCATGGTGGTCCCTGGGGCTACCTGTACTTTTCCTCAGCCAGACCTTTTATGTTGCACTGCACACCACGTACTGGTACAGGGCATGGCCTAGGTCCACTGCCAGCAAGTGCCACTGCCCCCTCCAGCACAGGCACCCCCCCCCCCCACCTTGCTGACATGGCCATATGCTGTCGGTGCTGATAGTGCGCAGTCCCAGGCCATCCATTGTGTGGGTAGGTGGTCGCCTAGGAAGCGGGGTCTGGGACATGGGGCATACATGAGCATCCTCACATCCCCCCATCACCGCCTACCAATAGTCTGTTCCTTCCGCTTGGGGGAGGGTTGGCTGGGGGGATGTCAGGTCAGTGCCCTAGCAACTGTTAGCTCGGGTGGACCAGGTAGATGTAGGTGGATTGTGTCTGGACTTTGTCAGCTGCTGTCATGATGATTTTGGGTTTCTATGTTCCTATGTGCCACTTAGGCACCTGCCTAGTCCACCCTGTGCCCCTGCTGCCCCCGCTACATGTCCCACCTGCAGCCCCCTATGCCCCACTTGCACCATCACCATAGTGGCCTTTCATACTTGGGTACTATGCTGGTGCTGGACGTGGAACACTACTATCACGTTTCTTGGGCTCCCTGTCTATGCTGTACATTGCTGACACTGAAATGGTTTCTCTCTCCTGCAAATGTGCATCTAAAGGCAGGTTTTCATTCACAGTAGGATTCAGCCCTTCAGTCCAGCGCGTTAGTGTGCAGGGAGCCTCTCCCCGCCCACTCCCCACCCATTGAGCTCTTCCCCCGCCCTCTCTCCACCCTCTGCGGTGTTTACTGTGGCCGGGGACGTTAACAATCATTAAGTAACGTTAACGTGCGTTAACGTTACATACCGCGCGCTAACGTTACCTAACGAGCATTAACGTTACATAACACGTGGTCTGTAACGTTACCGCAGTTTAGTAAGCATAACAGATAGAGCCAAAAGACTCGTTCTGAGAATCACACCCTGGTCCTCTGCATAGCACTGCCACTGACTCACTGGACTGGCCCTTTTGTTATGGCCATTATTAGCTTAAAGCCAAGATGGAAGAAGAATAAGGACGAGAGAAGAAGGATTGTGTCTTCTTTTGAAGGGTGCCTTAGCGGAAACGGATTTCATGAGGGCAGGAGTTTCAGAGATGCACATGTGCTTCCTG
Organism: Ichthyophis bannanicus; assembly: GCA_033557465.1. NCBI lineage: Eukaryota > Metazoa > Chordata > Amphibia > Gymnophiona > Ichthyophiidae > Ichthyophis > Ichthyophis bannanicus. Next base: position 603,361,696 of record CM066034.1, read on the forward strand.
TAATGAGGCACTACTAAGGACGCCTTCAGGTTGTACTAGAGAACAGCTCTCAGTTCTTGCATTACTTCCTACTCTCGTGGTGGCTGGAAAGAACTAGAGTGCTTGGAATAACATTAGATAAATGTGATTGCAGGCAACAGGGTGGGAAGAGGTTAGAACCTATTGTCTACTGCAGGAGTGCAGGAATACAAAAACATACCCATTGTATAGTAGTTTGAGCGAATCTAGTTTTTAGTATACCTTTTATTAGCCATATCGCTCAGGTAAGGATCCCTTAGCAGGACCTTCTCTTGCTATCTTACAGGGCAGACTAGATGGACCATACTGGTCCTTATCTGCTGTCATTTACTATGTTACTATGTTAGGACCTTTGGGGGTACAAAATTCAAGTATGCCGCAAGGTGGTGCTAACAGTTTTCAGGGCAATCCTCCAGCTTTCTGCAGATTCTCTAAAGGCTGTGCTTGACAAACCTCAATGCCAAAGATTGTGCAGAAGCATAAACCACTCTCTCCTCATAGTACCTACCTCAATCTCCCATACCAGCACCTACACCTCCAACAGAGCATTCCATTTCTATGCTCCAACTATCTGGAATTCACTAGCCCCAGACCTTCGCTCCCTCACGGACATCAGAGACTTTCACCATAAGCTAAAGACTTTCCTTTTCCTAGAGTTCTTTGGCTCTAAAACCTAGCCACACCTTAACAACCCCTCACGCAGAACAGTGACTTAACAATGACCATTGCTCACAACAACTGACCTCTGACCTCCAGACTGCTCACTAAGCATATTTACCCTAGCCAAGTAAATTTATCCTCATGGTTTTATCTAGCACCAAGCACACTACGCATACAATTTACAAATCAACTTGCTGCTCTTTCTCTACTAGCCCATTTTGTATATCACTTTGTACAGTTAGCTTTGTTACCAAAGTTTCCAATATTTACGTTTTACAGTTAATCTGTTGCCTTGTCAAGTGTTCTTTAGTTTAAGGTTTTCAATTTACTTTGTTAAGAATTGTTCTATGTAAGTTCCTACCTGTTCTATGTAAACTTCTATGACTGGTAGATACGGCGGTATAAAAGAGTTGTTAAATAAATAAAGGAACATCTAAAATGATGATTTAGCAGGAGTCTTCAAATAGTCTTTTCAGGGACTATTATCGTCTATCAAAAAAAGATGATGCCTAGCTCAGTTTGAAGAAAGAAGCTTGTCTAGCCCCCAGCCAACAGGAAGCCCTCTTTTACCCATAGCAAACATGGGAGAAAGAGCTGGGGGTTTCAAAGAGATGGCGTAGGACAGGAAACTGGCTTTAAGAACTGGGAACTCAATTTAAGAACTGGGAGCTCAATTTACTCACCCTAGGGCTCCTCAACTGTGGATAATGACAGCATCATCAGGGGTCACAGCTATGTCCCAGTGAATAAAAATATGTTTTTGAAGTAGGAAGCTAAATATGTTAGGTCATATTTAAGGGATACTTCCCATTTTCTTAACATTCTCTCGGACTTTAGGGAACCTGTGGGGGATTTTTTGTTGGTGACCCTTGATGTGGTATCACGCTATACCAATATACACCAGGAAGAAGCATTATCTGTGCTGGACTCTGCCTTTGTGACTGCCCCGGATCGGATTCCTAAATCGTTTTTGCTGGATCTGGTTTGCCTGGTCTTAACTAGGAATTATTTTACTTTCCAGGGACAATTCTATCAACAATGTCAGGGTATCGCTATGGGGGCGACTGTAGCTCCATCTATTGCCACATTATATTTGGCAGCAATGGAGGAGACCTACATTTATCCTGCGGGGGATTTTCAATATGTTAAATTGTGGCTTCGGTTTTTGGATGGTATTTTTTTTGTTGTGGTCTTCAACGCATGATCATTTACGTGCCTTCATTACTTGGCTTAATTCCATCAAATCTAATATTCAATTTACGGCCCATGTTCATGATCACCAAATTGAATTTTTAGATGTTTTGATTGTGAAGCAGCATGGGGTTTTGCTGACCACACTTTATCGAAAATCTAGTCAGCGCAACAGCCTTTTACGGTATCATAGCCATCACCCAGCCCCGCTTCGGAGAGGTCTCCCATTTGGCCAGTTCCTCCGTCTTCGGAGGATTTGCTCCTCTTTGGATGATTTTAAGTGGCAGGCATGTGCCCTACGGTCTCGGCTGTTGGACCGGGGTTACCCGCGGAAGGTGATACGGCGGGCGTATTTGAGAGCTCGGTTCTCTCATAGAGAGTGGCTGTTGACCCCCCCGAATGTCCCCTCTGATAATACTTTGTTCCCTGGCTGTGATTTGGACATGGTCACTGGGGTACTCCCTTTTATGACTCATACAATGCACGTTACTTGTCTGCTGAAGAAGTATTGGCGTGTTCTACAACTTCATTCGTGTTTTCAGAAACCCCTTCGGCAGGCTTATACTAGGGGCAGCAATTTAAAGGACCGGTTAGTTCACGCTTCTTTAACTCCATCTATTTTGACGCCTGAAGGCTCTAGGCCGGGCCATTGGGCTTGTCAGCGATGTCGGTTCTGTCACACCACTTTGGAAGGGACTCAGTGGAGTTATCCTGCTACGGGAGCATCTTTTACCTTTCGGGGATCTACCACTTGTCAGTCCAGGTTTGTGGTGTACATATTGATCTCCCCCTGCTCTCTTTCCTATATTGGTCGGACGATAAGACCAGTCAGAATTCGTTTGGGGGGAACATGCCTCTCGGATAACGACTGAGACTCTCTCGGCGCCAATTATTGAACATTGCCTCCAGTTTCATCATACTTTTGCGGACCTTCGTTGGAGAGTTATTGATACTGTGGCTGTCACCCCTCGTGGGGGTGATTGGGAGCATCAACTTCAGAAACGTGAACAACATTGGATCTTCCGATTAAAAACTGTGGTTCCTCTGGGACTTAACATGGAGTATGATTGGTGGAATCTCTTGTAATAGCTGTGAGCTTCCCCGCCTGTGGGGGGGTCACCATTGCTCATGCTTCTGTGACTCCTCTGTTGACGTACATAGGTTTGACCAATCAGCTGCCTTTCTTGGTTTATTTAAAGGTCCGCTGAGTTCGGCGTCTGGTAGAGCGATAATTTTCAACACGGTTTCACTTGATACAGGGCTCTTGCTGGGCTCGAAACATGCATGTCGTGTACAACTCTGGTGTTCCATGGGAGATGAATATCGCTTATTTATGAGATAAGTGTCTATTCACTATTTTGAAAATTGCCCGAGGTTTCGGGTTGCACACTGTTTTAATAATAAAAGGGTTTCCCCGGAGTGGAGGGGATAGGCTTTCCTCCTTCACGCTCTTGCCGGGGGACCCTGACATAAAAAAAGTGTTTTGCTATTCTTCTTTGGCTGAACTCAGCGGAATTCTACAGTGACTTTTTTTGTCTTATATCCAGTGAATAAAAAGACATAGCCAGCATCATGTGGTCAGCTGACATGAACAGCAAGCTTGTGCTTTACCAAACAGCCATGTGTGCCTGCTGGTTGAGGAGAAGGTAGGACAACTGAGGGAGGGGATGAGCTGGAGAAGGAGGATGAGAGAAGGAATTGTCTAAGGGGGCAGTTCAGAGATGAGATTAGCTGGAGGAGGAAGGCTGAGAAATCGGTGAGATTTTTGGATTAGGGAAGATTGATCCCACCCAATAATTTGTTTTGGTCATCATCTAGAGCAGGAGTTTGCAATCCAGTCCTCGGGACACATCTAGCCAGTCAGGTTTTCAGGATAATTGCAATGAATATCCTTGAGGGAGTTCTGCACACAGTGAAGGCAGTGCATGCTGATCTCTCTCATGAGTATTCATTGTGGTTATCCTGAAAACCTGACTGGCCATGTGTATCCCGAGGAATGGGTTGAGAATCCCTGATCTAGGATCATGAGGATTTTCATGTGCTAAAATAGGGTTATGATAGCTAAATTTGAAGACATTCTACTCCAGAGATTTGTAAACTCATAACAGCTTGCAGTCCTTTAGCTTAATACTGGGGCAAAGGGATTTGTTAATTGCTGATGCACATAGAGATGGTGCAAACTCCTCACAGGATCATCCCCTTTCTCCAATGCCATTGATAGGGAAACATGTAATGGGCTAACGCAGCAATGGCTCTGCATCATTCATGACTACAATGCATAGGAATTGCTGCCTGTTGTTTCAGTGCCCCCTATGCTTTTTGGGTCCTCTGTCCTTGACATGTAAAGGGTGAGCCAGTCAAACCTGCATTTTTGAAAAGGGCGGGAGAGCCGTGAAAGTGGGCGGAGCGAGTTAGCAAGGTTACCATTGTGTCCCCCACAACTAAGCATTTCAGTCGCCATGGAGCAGTGGTCTAAACAACAACGTTCATTCGCTGTGAAAGCGTTTTACCAAAGTGGTAGTTATACAGCCGCTCAGCGTCGTTTCCGGACGAATTTTCAAATTAATCGAAATAAGCCAGTGCCGTCTGTTAATTCAATCAAATTGTGGGTGACAAACTTTGAAGCAATTGGTGAAACGAGAAGCAGAAGGGGTGGCAGTGCAAGATCAGTGCGAACTCCCGCGAATATTGACCGCGTGAGAGTTGCTGTGGAAAGAAGCCCTCGGAGATCGGCGCGTCGACAGAGTGCTGCGCTTGGCATGGCAAACACGAGCGTCCGAAGAATCTTGAGGTTAGATTTACACCATCACCCGTACAAAATTCAGGTTGTTCAGGCTATGAATGAAAACGATTTTGCAGCTCGACGGCGTTTTTGTCAAACGTTGTTGGACATGTTTGATGAAAACGAGGACCTTGTTCACAACCTGTGGATGAGCGATGAGGCACATTTCCATCTCTCCGGTTTTGTGAATAAACAAAATTTCCGATATTGGAGTGATGAAAACCCTCAACAACTCCATCAAAAACCACTCCATTCAAGCAAGGTAACAGTTTGGTGTGCAATGTCCTCATTGGGAATCATAGGCCCGTATGTTTTTGAAAATGACAGGGAGCAAGCAGTTACTGTGAATGCACAACGCTATTCGGAAATGTTGCATTCGTTCTTCATTCCTCAGCTTCGTCAACATGGAATGAACAATGAAACCTTATTCCAGCAAGACGGTGCCACAAGTCATACAGCCCGTGTGAGCATGAATGTTCTCAACAATGTTTTTCCAAATCGGGTGATATCCCGAAATGGAGCAATTTCTTGGCCTCCCCGATCGCCCGACCTCACAGTGTGCGATTTTTTTCTTGTGGGGGTACCTGAAGAGTAAAGTCTTTGAACAACGACCTCCAACGCTTGGGGAACTCAAGAGGAGAATCCGGTTGGAAATCGAGAGAATTCCTCAGCGTATGCTCCGTGATGTGATGGGCAGTTTCAGAAATCGCCTACAAGAATGTCTCAATCGGGAAGGACACCATCTTACTGGCGTTATTTTTAAACGGTGAATGTTGTTTCTTAAATGCTTTTTAATGTACATTAAGATAGTAACAATAAAATTTTGAAATATCCATCCGTTTATTTTTTACAGTCATTTCAAAAATGCAGGTTTGACTGGCTCACCCTGTATTTACATGGCTGCATTTGTCACAGCTCAGTGCTGGGCTGAAAGCACCCGAAAGGCACTGCCTTGCTGCATCTGTCCAGCTGTTAGCACCTATCTTTTTATAACTGTTAAAGGTTCTTCTCTTCTTGCCTGCCTTTCTGTGAATTACTTACATGCAAACATTTTGATTAGCCATTGTATTTAATTTTTCATTTAAGCCTTGCTAATGACAGTAGTTAGCAGAGAGATACTATCATAGCATCTTTGCAAAAATGTGAGAAAAGCGGCAAATGATTTATTCATGTTTAAGTGTGGAAAGACCTTGGCCCTTTCCAGCAGGTAGCTGTGACACTTAAGCAGTGTGAACAAGGGGTACCTACTGATGAATGTGCTTCATGAAAAAAACCACCTCCACGGAGGGAAGAATTTGACACTCTTTATGTGCCCAGAGCGGAGATTTCGGGAACACGCTTACTCCAAACCTTGGGAATGGCACCTGCACACAGACTCCCTCCCACACCAGAGTTATTAGGACTCTCAGTTCTCCATTACCACCAATAAATACTGCTAAACACAGAGCCAAAGTTTCAACTTCATCTGCATTGGAGAAGGGAATTTACATGTCCATGTCAAGACATAGAGAATTCTGACAGCATTTCCCAAGAGGCTCTACCAAACGTAGATCTTCTTGTAAAATAGGTGCAGGCCTGTGTTTGTCCACTTCCTGGGAGAGCAGCAATTTACAGAGGCTGCAAGGGGGAAAAATACCATAGAACCCCCTCGCGCATATGTGTGTGAGCTGCCTCTTAAAATCACTGCTCCTGCAGGGAAGGCTTACCCAGTTTGGGCATCTCCAATCACTGCCTCAACACCAGGCCTCTCTCTCCTCCTCCACCAACCCCCACCAAAGCACATGGTCCAAGTCTTTTGAAGCAGATCCAATCCTCTGAACTACCCTCCCAAAGCAGTGTAAAGCACTCCTTCCTAGGCAGCTCCAATCCTCCCCAAGGGCACCTAAAACAAAATGTCTCCGCACAAATCCCCAGTACTACTATTACTACTAATCATTTCTATAGCGCTACAAGACGTATGCAGTGCTCTACATTTAGATATAGGGCCGAATTTTCATCTAGGCAGGCTATGCGCCACGTTGGTGCATTTGCCTGCCTGCCGACCCCCCCCCCCCCCATACCGGATTTTCAATTCCGCAGCGACAGAAGTGAAAATCCAGACTTTGCTGGATGCACCCAGAGCCGCCAAGGCTAAATGGGTTACAGCAGTTTTCAATGCTACCCGCTTAGCCCCTTAAAGATAGGCAAGGTTTTTCCTCACTTTGAAGCTACAGAGGGCTAAGTGGGTAGCATGGAAAATTGCTGTTACCTGTTTAGCCATTTCCTCCGCCTCTGCTCCACCCCGGAATGCCCCCAGCACACCCCAATGCTAACCGCATAGCATCTAGGCACGTTAAGGACTTATCTGGGATATTCCAAAGGCACTACCCATGTAGTTGCCCATTGGAAAATCCCGGATAAGGCATTTACATGGGTAACTAGGGAAGTTACCTGTGTAAATGCCTTCGAAAATGCTATCCATAAGACATAATCCCTGCTCATTAGAGCTTACAATCTAATCAAGACAAAACATATAGCAAAAACTGAGGACTAGAATATGGTAAGATACCCATAAGTAGTGGACAAGAGAGTGAGGAGCATCAGGATCCAAAAGCGGATCCACAACAACTGTAACCCCTCCTAGTGCTCTGCCAGCAGGCTGCCTACCCCCGCTCCCTTGATCCCCCCTCCCCATCTCCAAGCTTACCAGGGAACATTGATCAGTGGGAGCAGGAGTGATACCCACTTACTCCTGCTCAGCATGCAGCTGATCCAAAATGGCAACAATGACCCCTAGCAGTATCACCATTTTGATCAGGGTGCATGCTTAGCAGGAGCGTGTATGCATTGTTCTTGCTTTTGCTGACCACCAACGACCCCCAGTAAGCCTGGGGATGGGAATTGGGGGATGGGTGTTCTTGTGGCGGGGGTTATAGCTGTTATGGGGTAGAGGACACTTTGTTCCTGGAGGTGCCCATGGAAGGAAGGGGATCATAGCTGCTTTGGGAGGGAGCTTGCACAATATGCTTCTGGGGTTGTGGTTGGGGGGATCTGAGCTGCTTTGGGGGTTGGGTCTTGAACAATGTGTTTCAGGGGTAGGGGAAGAAAAAGGAATTGGCATGGAGGAGGGGTCCTGAGGTTGAGGCGGTGATCGGGATGGGGCTGGCCTCCCGCATTCACAGCTTTCCCTGCCAGCAGGTATTTACTCATGCCTAGGGGCAGGTGTAAACGTAGATGTCGAAAAACTGACAATGAGACGCGGATTTGCTTTATGATATGGGGAATTAACATCTGTATTGTAGGCTCGTCCAAACCTCTTCCTCTGCCTCATCTGTAAAACTCCTGTTCAAAAATGAAGTGGGAATGCTTCTAAAATAATCCCTTTAATATTTTTGAGCCAGCAAAGTAAATAACAGCAAGGGAGAAAAAGTTCTGCACTAATGTGAAAGGAGAAAGCAATTGAGAGAGGGAGCGTGCACAGGTCTGAGGTTACAGCCAGAGCCAAAAATAATGAAAGCGCACACACTAGACATGGGAAAGGCAGAGCAGGCAGCTGCTTTGACTCTGGGGTGCAGATATCCACACAAAAGAGTTGCAAAGAAAGAAAGTGGAAGCCGTGGGGCGCCACTAAACACCTAACACCTAAACTATAATCAGCCATATTAGAGCACTCTGCGTCCATGGTTGTGCAGTCTAACAAGCAGAGTTTTGGCTAGGCCTGTTAAAATATTTCTTTAACATAACGTAATCTTTCTTTTTACTTACCATGCTGATTTAGCTGAAGGTATTTGAATAAACTTTTATTTGTGTGCTCTTATTTTATTTGTAACAGAATTTCAAACCTTTTGATCCATTCTGTTCACATCCTGGAGCCACAGTGACAACACAGCTAGGCCCCTATGCATTCAAGATCCCTTTCTCCATTCGGCAAAAGATCTGCAACAGCCTCGACGCCCCCAACTCCAGAGGGAACGATTGGAGGCTGCTGGCGCAGAAACTTAGCGTGGACCGGTGAGAGATTCTCTAGTTCTTCTTCCTTCCCTGGTAGTGGTATTCGCTCCTTTCTTGCCAGTTTCTCTTTTTGCTATGTTTATGTTTCTTTTCTGGTCCAATTCTTTTCCCCATTTTTTGTATAGATGTATGCACAAATGTATATTTATAAACAGTCATCACAAGACAGGTTTAGTATGAAGGATAAACCATGGTTAAAGCCAGGAATTCCAAGTCTGGAGATGCTTAGAGATTATTAAGCGACTGCCCTTTGGCAGAAGAGAGACGTAAATCCATGTCGTCAGACTTTTTGTGACTCACAGTACAGCTTCTAACACCTGACTGCTGCTCCTCTGATATTTTCTTTATTTTTTATCTATATTTTATCCAAAACAATCTAAGAACATAAAAAAATATAATTATCAGCAAGAAGAAAAAGAGTTATGCTGCACTCCTGCCTAACATACATTTCCCAAAATCTTAATAGAGAGTATAAAATTACAAGCCCACTAATGGAAGGAAAGACAGCTTCTAGCAGGGAAGAAAATGTAAAGGGGGGGTCATTTTAGAAGCCCTATTCCTGTCTGAAAATGGGCATAGACACATCCAAAGCAAAGAGACATCTCCAGAGCCATTTTAGAAGCCAGCTCTGGGGATGTCCCCAGTGTAAGGACATAGAATCTGAATGGGGCATGGAGGAGGCGTGACCGAGTAATTCCAGGGGACCTGGAGGCATGGCCGGGGCGTTCCCAGGAACGAGAAGGTCCCTGCCTGATCACAGAAATGTCATGTTGTCCGGCATCATGTCTAACTTTAGACCTGCTCCAAGGCACAAACAAAGATGAACAAGCATCTAAAAAATGCTCCTTTTAGCTGAAAGATTTCCAGTGTGTGTATCATCCCCAATAACTCGGCACAATATCAACAACAGCAACAGTGGGATTTGCATGCTAGCTTGCCTGTTCATAGCCAACTACTTTACCCATTAGGCTATCATAGATGTTTGGGTTCTGTACTATTCTGAGGACGTCTATGTAGAGGTCAAGGCAGACATCCATATCAGGCACATTCAGGTTTGTGAAATCACGCCGGCACCTGGACATGCCATTCCTTTTTTCTAGACATTCTGGTTGAGATGTCCCAGATTGCAATTGGATGTTCCTTCTAAAATTCCCCTTAAAATATATAGGACAATAATCCAATCAACAATGCCTGTGTATCTTGACAATTCCCCAAAATCCCACTGGAAATTAACTCCAACAGAACCCAGGCCTTGAAGCTCAGCTGGCTTTAAAAGTATATATATATATATATATATATATATACTATTTATTTCTAATGACACACTTCCTGGGATATTACAGAGAAAAATTCCATTCCCAGAGCTAAGACCCTGGGACACAACAAAATTAATTCTCTCATAGTCAAGACATCAGGAAATACAGTACATATATACGATGACTGTGAAACAAATTTGAGCTAACATAAAAACAAAAGCTTCAAGACTATATCCTTGTCAGATGGGGCAGCACAAGGGATACCACTAGAGAAGCTCTTCTAAAGGACTTCTCAACTGGTTCCAACAGGATGGTCAAATTAACTTGTTCAAAATGATCCACGGACTTCCCTATCTGCCTTATCAAGCCCAGAATATTATAGGCTCGTGAGACAGTGGGGAGAAAGGAAGGGGAAACAGCAACAAAATGTCATTCTAACATTACAGATGGAGCAATCTTTCTGCGACACAGAAAATTTAAAAACTAAGATTACGATGACATACATTCTCAAACCCCTCAACTTTTTGTCTTGTCAACCAATGCAAGATCGGTTACTTGTAGTGCCTTTGTTTGCTTTAGTGGCCCTTGGATCTTTCCACAGGTATTCCCAACCTATTGCCTTATCAAGAGAGGCAATTTTGGCCATAATCTTGCCAGAGACAAACAGCCAATCAAAGTAACCTGTGTTCAGCTATCAACCTCAACCTCCAAATTGTCAAATTAGTGACATCTCTGGCTTGACTGGAAACCACCAACCCACCCTCCGCCCTCTGTTCAGAGCTGTCACTTGCAACTCACCCTCTCCTTCATTAGGAATGGAAGGTTTGCTGAAAGTCAGCATGACCTTTCCATATTCCCCCTATCTCCTACAGTGACAGCTGTAACCAGTTGTTTAGTTGGTACCTGATCTCTATTATCCTTAGATGAAACCAACTGAAACTATCCATGTTTCCTCTTCCAATTGCCATCTACATTATGGCTCTGTTTCAGAGAGATCATTTCCAGACCCATTTTCTAGGATTGGGGGCCTTAAAGGTATAACTTCCTCAACACGGCCTCTAACCAGTTCCCAGGAAGAGCAACTCAGTTTATCCTCTTGCTAGGTCCCCTTTGTAACAGAGGAGGGAGCTTTCCTTATTTTCTCTTTCCTCTTCCCCATTAAATTACTCAAAGTCCAAAAATTAAGGAAAGGGAAACTCACACATCCAGATAACAAACTCTTTGATATCTCCTCAGCAAATCCAAAGAGTGTCTGACTCTCCCCTTTGGCCATACCCCTTCTGGGCACACACTCATATTTTTTCAGCAGGTTAAACAGGAAGCCTCTGATACCCCCAGATGATGTCAGCAACAGGGCAGATCTTCTCTAGAAGACCCCCTGATGCTTTTTATCCTGAACTTCTCCAGCTTTAGCCCTCGCTCTGGCACCACAAGCACTTTTACAAAGACAGGCAACAGCTGACTCTCCTCCAATCCCATTATGACTTCCAGAAGATTAAATAGGAAGCTTCTGATGCTTTTAGATGATGAGAGCACAGGGTGAGTCTTCCCAAGAAATCTCTGACAATATTCACATTAGGCTCCACTTCACCTCCTCTTCGATGCATACAAACACGCCTCCAACAGGCAGGCAATCTTCTCCCTCATTTTTCTTTTAAATCATTCATTATTTAGTTTTCTCTCCTGTTCTTCCTTTCTTCTTGCCTATGCATTCACAATTTGGTAGCTATAAGCAACCTACCTAGTGCTCCTTGCAGCTGATGGTGTGTGCAGATCTCTCCCAGCACACTGTCACCCCTAACCTGTAATGATTCAAACTGCAGTTTTGAAATGTGACCTTACGAGGATCTTCTCCTGATGTCTCAGTCACCTCTCATTGGACTAGACTCTTTTCATTGCTCTGTGCAATCTCTGGCCAGAGCAGAGACCCAGCAATTGACATGAACCACCAAACTCACAGCATTGGTACTTTTATCTGCAACAAACAAAGGCCAGGGCTGGGGATGGTAGAGCCTGAAAACAATGCAATAGACACCATCAATATTCAAATTAAATCTTGAGACCATTGAGAGGTGGGGGAGGAGAGCCACCAGGGAGCACTGCTTGATTTTGCAAAAGGAGCTAGGGTTTAGGAAGGACCATGTTTTTACTTCTTTGGCCCCTGGGGAAAGGGGGTCAACGTCTTTACTACTAGGTCACCAAAATTAAGCAAGGCTCTATTGTTTTGTAGATCATAGATAATGCTAATCCCTTTATGGAAGCCCGTGGGGCATTGCTTCATACATGAGCAAGCTGAAGCCCCCAAAAGAAAGTGGTAAGGTGTTAAAGTTCCTCAAATAACTTGGTTTTCTAATTTTACCACAAGCCATGGTATTCAATTTGGATGACCATGAACTGTTTGCAGCTCATCATTTTTAGCATGAGTTAGGCTGGATGGTATTTTGTTTTTCTTTAAAGCTATCTCATTGCAGCATTATGCATGTTACAGTCATTTAACTTATATTAATTGGCCAATAACAAGTGTTGTTGTGATAAGGCAACTTAGGAAACGGGGGTCTAAGTTAGTTATACCACTGTGCATTGCCTATAGCTCCAGTGTGACTTTCTGATACAGCAGTGGCACTAACAAAGGAGCAGGGATTCAGCACAGTCACATTTGGAAAGATAATAGGTTTACCAGTAACGACAGATGAAAATTCGTAGGTGGAAGGAGAGACATTCCTCAAGTGAGCTCTTTCTAAATTACAGTATATTCAGTGAGGGAGGTGCTAACTGGTGTGTGGCTGATCACTCCCAGGAGAGCCGCAATAAGGGTTTGGTTTCTTGTTAACAGTAGACTAGTCTTGGATGACCTAGCTTTTCAGAAAGGCTGCTCTCTTGTCAACTCCACTCATCCCTAGTCTTGAGAGTAGGATTGTCTATGGGCACATAATAAAGCTTGTACACCAAGGACTACGAGAAAGATGAGGAATTGCTTGTAAAAACTATAAAAAAAGAAAAAACATGCAGGTCGGTGACTTGAACCTAACAATGGATATGTAGAAAGTTTCACTTGCTAGTGATATAAGGAGAGTTGGGCACAGAAAAAAAAAGAAATCCAATGTAACAGAATAAGAGGAAGTACACCAGTACTTTGGTCCCCCAAAACTTACAGCACGGCTATTAAAACCAGTCTGTTCTATGTATGGCTCTCCCTGTGACTCTCTAATTTCAGTCCATATTTTCCTGCTCTCTAACTTTAATTGGCACCTTATCTTTTCCTATGCCCCCTCCCCAGCTCACGACCCATGCTCTCAAATGAACTTGTATAGTATAGTTAGCTTTCATTTCTTTGATTTTTGACAAGAGAGTGTTTTTTTTTCTCTGTGCTGCCATATTTCAAGTGGGCTAACTATTCAGCAGCGGCGGCTAGCACGAGTACAGTGTCTAGCCGTCATCGCTGAAGACTTAACCCGGATATTCAATGCCAGGACCATATCCAGCCACCAGCATTGAATGTCTTTATCTTTATTGGAGAGTTTTATATACCGCCCTTCATTACACCAGGACGGTTTACAATTCAAAAATAACCGCAGGGGGTACTGCGGATCTGAGGGAGAGAAAGGAACTGCAATGGTGACAGGAAAGAAACGCAATCATACAGCAGCAGAGAGTAATGGACCTAAATAAAAGAAGGCGGAGTTGCGAGTAGAATCCAGATGTGCCTGGGAAGCCGACTGAGATGAATGGATCTGGGTTTGCCATACAGCTGCACATGGCACAGAAGCAGTTAGCTTCGGAGGCAAAAGTTAGAACAGCTTTTGGTATGCCTAACTTTCGCCGCCAAGGGATAACCGGGCAACAGCTGAATATCACCGTTGACTGTTTATCCCGGGTACTGTCCCCGGAATTCCCCGATGCTAACCATGTTGCATCAGGACATATAGCAGCAGTATCCATGTTACTGCTGCTGAATATCCCGCTTAGAGACAGTTACGCAGTTTACTGGTCTGCAAACCGTGTAACTGCTTTGGAATATTGGGCCCGATATCATCAAGTTATTGACATCAGTCAGGGGACCCCAAGAACAGTTCTCTGGCCCAGAGTAAAATACAATATTTAGATCCTCAAAATGGTCAAAGATAGTAATATGCCCAGACTTGTTCCTGCTCCCATGTCTGAAATATTTCCCCTGCTACTCTCCTGCCCTTAGTGACCCTGGCATTGTGACCATGATGATGTTATCACCTTGCCCATCACAGGAAATCTGTGAAAATCAGTTGATTGTAGAAGCATGAAATATTTCTAACGTTATTTGTCCATTTTGGGGGTATTAAATTGTTGCTGTATGTTGTTAGTTTATAGGTCAGTGTTCACAAGACCTAACCAGCTAAAAAGGATTTTACCCAAGTAAATGGTATCCATTCAGAATTGCTTTCCTTTACCCTGCTAAATTTGTGCAGGTAGATTTAGCCAAATAGTCAAATATTTCAGAGCATTTTTAGCCAGACATTCTAGGTTAATTCATTCCAGTTTAGCAGACTTTTCAATTTAGGCATCTTATTAAAATTGCTGTTGATTTGTAGAGATGTCACTGACTTTCACCCATATTTCTGCCCACAACCTGAATGTTATAGCTTAGATCCAGGCCAAAATGATTATTAAAAAGACTCAAGGTAGAATTTCAGTACCTCTTCTGTTTTTAGCCCTGGCAATTTCTTCCTCTCTTCCGAGTTTCTAGATCAATTGGAACCAGAATTGTGATTTGGAGCCACAAGTCTTCATTTGCAATTACCCAGGAATTTTCCCCCCATTTTATGTTTCCTCTCAAATTATTTTTTTTTTATTTTTTTTTAATTTTATAACTTTATACACAGTTAATCAAGAAATACATCTTGAAAAAGAAATTACAGCAGGAAAAGAAAAATACATCAAGAGTCAATTAAGTCCCACAAATTAATACAGGTAACATATAGAAACATTCCCTACTGATCCTAGCCCACCATATAGGGGATACCTAGAAAGAAAGAAACATTCATCAAAATACGAAGGAAAAAGAGTGTACCATACAGTCAGATCCTAAATCACACTTATCCTAAACTGAAGGAGGATCCGGTCCAACCTCAGGATGTCGGGCATTAATGAAGTCCAGCAATTGGGAAGGCTCATAAAAAATATAAGAATGTGACTGATATTTAATCAGACACTTACAGAGGAACTTCACTCTCAAATTATTTTAGTTCACTTTCTACAGCAACATTCCTTGGCTAAGGTCATGCACCAGGGCTTTTTCCAGAACTCTGTAATTATGTAAGCTAAATCCAACCTCTAGATGTTGCCATTGCTAGGTAACCATGACTTCATCCTCTCCACTTTCTCCATCCGACCCAGGATATGGAGGACTTAAGCTGGAATCAACTTTGTGTCTTTCCCTGGTTCTTGATATCCTTTCTTAACTGGCCCATATATAGTCTTTAAGAGGAGGCACATAGCAAATGCTCTCCAGCTGTTTAATCTTCCCTAAATATTGATAGCTTCAGGTTCACTCTGCTTCCAGCCTCAAGCAACTCTAAACAAATTTTAAAATCCTCAACAACATGTCAGCGAATGTCCTCCAGAACCTAATAACCAGACACACCAGCGCAAGAGCACTGAGAAGTAGCATGGATAATAAGATAGACACCCCACCTGAATACCAAAGGACTACACACACAACATCCAGAAGGGCACCATCCCTCTGCGCACCAGAATTATGGAACACCCTGCCTGACAGCATGAGATCCATGAGAGACATAAAGGACTTCAAAACTATGCTCAAAATCACACTATTTATACAATACTATGGACCCTCCCAGAACCTACAAACCAACATATGAGCACAATCGCAACCAAGCAACTCATGGCACCCTCACAACCCTCAAATTTCCTTCCCAAGTGCCCACCCCAAACTTCCTTCCCAAGTACCCACCCCAATAACCTTCCACACCCCCCCCCCACCTAACCCTAACGCATACTTAGCAACATGTAAACCACTTTGATTGAAGGAAAAGGTGGTGTATAAAACTGGCTAAATAAATAAATAAAGCAGGCTATGGTATTTTTGGGATCACTTTTAGTCCTGGGTATTAATTTAGATGATGCTGTATTGTAGACTTCAATATTAAGCTCCTTTTTACTTTCTCTCTGGTTGTATTCCAGGTATCTGAATTACTTTGCCACCAAAGCCAGTCCAACTGGAGTGATTTTGAACTTATGGGAAGCCATGCATCAAGACGATGGTGATCTCAACACACTGGCTAGTGCCTTGGAAGAGATGGGCAAGAGTGAGATGATGGTTGTCATGGCAACGGAAGGGGACTGCTGATGGCTTGCAAGGATTTCGGTTGATGGCAATGAGGACAGTGGAAAGGGTGTGTGGGCTAGGGAACCGGAAATGCCCTTCATTTTTGAACAGGAAATGGGGGGCTAGATCTCCTCTTTAGCAAACAACTCACAGAGCTGTAGCTGCTCCTGAAGAGGGAAGGGGTTTGTGTCCTCCCATTTTATAGCCACAACCAGCCTTAGAAACACCCAGTTTACAAGCCATCCAAGTGTCTGATGGGTTTCCGATGCCCTCCTCATCCACCAACTGGGCTCAAAGAGAAGGCTTCTTTGATAGCCATAGCAACAGCTGTTGGTGGATCTGATTTGCTCCTTCCCACTGCACTAAGCAATTAGGACACTTGTAAGCATTTGTTTTCTTTTCCTTTCCTTTCCTTCTTCATCTCTTTTAACAGCATCAAACCTGCAAAGGTCAAGTACAGTTCAAACAGACGGCTTTTATTCTGTCCATGCTGTGGAGCAGCTTACTAAGGCAAAATGGTTTCTTAGGAAACGCAAGTTAATTTATTATCCAGATCTTTGGATGAGTCCTTGTTTTTCCCTTTATCTTTTTAATGTTTGTGGGTGCAACCACGTACATAACACATCTGGGTGCAGGAAAAGTGCGCATTGTGTCAAAACTCCTTTATACTCCAGAAAAATAACTTAAAGGAAAAAGTAGGTGAATCTTTTACAAGCCCAGGACATGTTGTTTTAGCTCTGCTGGCTAAATGTGTGCACCGTATGTTGTTAGCTGAAAGGACATTAAATGCCTCTGCTTTCTATTTTTTTACATATATTTTTCACAGACTTCATTTTAAAGCACCCCTCTATCAGACTCAGGGAATCTTTTATTTGGACACTGCTGAGGGAATTGAGTAGACGGAACAAGTTTGATGGTTAAAATTTTTAATAAGCAGAGTAGGTGGGCAGGAAAATGCAGAAAATGTGTGGGACGGGTGAATAATGGGCTCACTTTCCAGGACAGCCAGTCATCCAAACAGGATTGTCACATTTTTAGCACATCAGAAGCATAGATCCAGCCACTGAACTTCATGGCAGTATCTAAAGAGAGCGGGGCAAAAGAGCAGTCTGAGGCGCAGAGGCCGTAAAGACCATGCTCGGGGCCGGCGGCAGAGCAGAGAATCCAACTCCTGACACACCACTTCTCCCGATTTATGGTTCTTTGTGGCAAACAACAAAACTGTCTGTCTTGTACTAATCCAGAAGAACTAAAGCGATCATAGGTTAAGGTGAACTCTCTGAATGACCTCTTGTGTAAGAATGAGCATGTTATGGAATTATTCGATACAGGCCCTGCAATTGTAAAGAAGGAAGGAGGGATTTGGAAATGATACCTGGGAAAGAAAGCATTTCTGTCAGACAACCCCTGCAACCTGTGTGGAGACCTAATAATGCAATATTTTAGTGTGCCCATCTAAATACTGTAGTCAGGAACCGGCTGCCTGCTGCCAGGTGATAGAACGCTAGCTAGATTTTAACCAGCTTGCTAGACAGGGGTTACACGCTGATGAGTTGCCCAACATGATCACCAGCAATTCCTGTCCTGATGGTAAGTCATCTGATTTCAGGTAGCTCAAAATGTTATTTGATTCAGCAGTAAGACTTTTTCCACACCTTCCTAAAAACCCCCCCCAAAAAAAAAAAAACCCCAAAAACATCTTAAATGCTATAAGAGAATTATGCTCTGTGTTTTGGAGGAAAGAAGGACCGGAATGCCTTCATAGGCATTAAAGCCTTGGCCTTTGTGCTTTCTGTCAGTGTTTTGCTTAGGAAGGGAACCATAGGGCCCTTTTCCTAAAGGTTTTAAAGTGCAGCAATGACATTAATGCATGTTAAGTGCCCATAGCCCTTTTATGTCTATGGCCACATTGGTACTTAACGTGTGTTAATTTCATTAACCTTTAGTAAAAGAGCCCCTTAGAGTCGTTTCTCTCTTTCTGCCTCTCAAGTTCTAATTCTGATGCCAGATACTTACAACTGAAACTTTCTCTTTAGAGAGTAGGGTATGTCTCCAGCCATGGAGCTCTGATGTTCTACATAAGACAGTCACACTATTTAGTCAGTCTCTTCTTGAAAGGAATTCAGTAGAATCACCCAGTACGGTAAATAAGGGATTTTTATTTTAATGGAATATCACAAAATGGAATGACATAGAATTTATATATCAAGTTTATGCCTATGAATAATACAGAGGTTCTAATTTAATTCAAAAGGAAAAGTTTGTGCCATAATTTGTAATGAGAATATGACCATTTGTGTTTAAATTCCAAGATTCTCGCATTGATAAATCCATTAGGAGACTATAAATATGGTAGAAGACAGAAAGGGGAAGATGCTTTCTAAACCACTCCATTTAGTTTGTTCTAGGCACCTTAGAAGTGTGCATAAAGTCTATTTAATATATATTAGCCTACCAATTAACTCACGTACAATCTCCATGCTTTAAAAAGTTCAAACACAGACTAACACAAAAGTGTGAAACCAATCAAAAAAATCAACAAAAATTAGAAAACAACTCATGAAAGGAACCAAAACGCAAACCAATTTTTTTCCATGCACATCCCGGATGGATGTAGTGAACATCTGCTAACAGAAGATGTCTGTAGCAGATTCATGCAAATACTCCATTGCCATTTCCATGGCTCACTTTCCACAAACCTTCCTCGAATGTGCTTTTGCTTTCATGAACTGTTTGTTTTCTCATTTCTATCTCCCAGCTTCCCTCCCCACCCAACTTCCATCACCACAATACACATTTTAAA
Source organism: Ichthyophis bannanicus (assembly GCA_033557465.1). Classification (NCBI taxonomy): domain Eukaryota; kingdom Metazoa; phylum Chordata; class Amphibia; order Gymnophiona; family Ichthyophiidae; genus Ichthyophis; species Ichthyophis bannanicus. The sequence goes on from CM066034.1 coordinate 603,380,718, forward strand.
TGGATGGGAACCTATAGCAGGAATTCACACAACAGAAAGAAGAATTAATATGCTGTAGGATATATACAGATCATCTGCACCATTAACATGTTCAAGAAATAAACCCCCTCTCATTGGAATTCATAAGCTGATTTAAAAATGCACTTTTTAAATTAAGATGTCATAATCCGAAAGGATGTGTTTGGAAGATCTCTAGTCAGTAATCATATCATTTAATCTCTGCCTTTATTATTTTATTCCAATGAAAACTATTCAAAAAAGGCAAAACAGAGAAAAAGATGGCTAAGTGGACGATGTGGACAGGGATGAGATTGATGACTTTTCATTGGGTACCAATGAAATAACAATTATATGGTATTCTTTTTTCTAAAGTATGCATTCTTAGATGGGTAGAACTGGAATACTCATCACTTCTTTATAGATATTGTGGGCTTAGTTTACAAAGGCTGTATTTCTAGGGGGCATGCACACAGATGGTCTTTCATTTCTTGCATCTTGAGGGTTTTTTCCCCCCCAACCAGTTCTCATTTTTGTTTCCCATTTGTTCATAGACCATGCTGTTGGCAAATAGCGTAGGCTATTGATGAAACAATAAAATATCTGACAATCTAAATTCCGTTCAGATTTTGTTTTCATTTTGCTTCATTTGAAAACAAACATACATCCTTATATTTTCCCATCATGAATCCATGGGGAAAAAAAGCTGACCAAATCAGGCTATATCGTAGTAGTGTTAACCCCGATTCATGTTACTTTCCAATTCAGACAGATCACGATCATGATGGAGGATGCTAGGAATCTTAATACTCTTTCTGTTTTAGGGGGACAGTGTTCTTGGTCAAGGGTGGAGCAGTGGGGGACTGATGAGGGATCATCTGCGGAATGCTTTGAGAAAGTCAGATTGAATAACCATGGTGAATAAATAGCCCTGAGAATCACAACCAACTCACCATTTCACAGTCAGGGAGATCAGAGCTTAAGGTGTATGTTTACGAACGGACGTTAGGCTTTTGCAGCTGATGCCATGTGTTAGTGCAAAACATACTGCGGTAGCTGCAAAGTGACACGCTACCTGTTGGGGGCTTTGCTTAGAATTTCCCTAGCAAATAAAAGTGAAAATGCAGTGATTGCACTGTGACAGCATCCACAATGTCTGCAAAATGAAGAGCTGTCAAATGCCTGTGGTAACTACACAGTACAGGCATGCCCACTCTTGCGTGGTATGCAGCTATCACAAAAATGTATCTGCCATAGCTGCATTTAGTTCATGTTAGCTGTCACCACGGCGCAGTTTTCCCGCATTAGTGCCATGATGACAGCTAACATCCTTTAGTAAATACCTCCCTAAGCAGGTTAGAGCAGCAGAATGGAAAAAAAAAATAAAGATGCGTCAGAAATGATGATCTATGAGTTGTGATCTGCAAACTGATGGGGTGATCTGTTGTTCATTTACATTTTTGTAATCCCACCGTGTTTAACCAAAATGATGCGTCACAATTTGTAGTTCCCAAATCATTTTATGGGAGTTTCTGCTGTAGTAATTTATTGAGTAGGGTGTTTGAGGAATGCAGGCCAGCATTAGTGATCTGTTGATCATGATCCTCAGGTGTCCCCTATAGCAATCTGTGATGTTTCAGTTTTGCACGTTTTTGACCAGTGATTCTTTATTTTCATATTGTGATGGGTAGACCGAGGTCTGAAGGGAGAGTTGAAATTAATATAGAGTGTTTTGACTCATGTCTGAAAGGATAAGCTCAAAGGCAGTCAACACCTGATTTCATTACTATGTGCTGTATTATCACAGGAAAAGGGTTCAGGGTCAAGTACCTGCTTAAAACCTAGCTAATTATAAGCCAGAGAATAGGTAGTATTATGGGACTTTTCTCCTTTTTCCATCTTTAGTTTTTGTAGATGCTTTTTTTTCTTGTAATAAAGGTCAAAATAAATGTGGCTTTAATTAAGGTGCATTAATGAACAAAGCACCATGGTTCTCTCTGGATTGTGAGATTTTAATGAGAGGAAAATATTCTGAAGGTTCTTTAAATAGTTTCCATTATAGACATGCTGATGTGAAAGTCATTTATTGTAGGAAGCGTGGACATTGGTGCTTTGCTGATGTTCCTCTTAGCGTATGCATTTGAACCCATTCTTCACCAATTTTGTTCAAGTCCTTTGCAAAGACGTCCATCCAGCTAAGATTTATCTTTGAAGCTATATCCTTCAAAGCTGAGTGCACATAACCCTGAAATATCACGTCTTGTTTTCTCTCATGGTTTATTGCACAGAATGTGTCCTATGTGAGGATCTAATATTCAGAGTTAGACTTTCCGCATATCCCAACTCAAATCATTTAACGGGGTAGGGATGCAAAAGATCGAGGGACGTTATGAAACTATTCCAGATTTCTGGAAGCATAGGCCTGTTTCCATGATTCAGCTCTCATCTCCTCCACTCAACTATGGCTTCATCAGGCCAACCTATACAATAAAATCCCCGATTTGCTATATACTAGTAATGGTCAGTATTCCAGTAGCTAATTGAGGAGCTGATTTCCTAAAGTTAAAATGTACCACTGCCTTACCATGTATTAATATGCAGTAAGGGCGCATTAGGTGTTAATAAGGCACTTTAGTAAAGAGGTCCTATTTTTTGTAATGTAAGCCACACTGAACTCAAACACGAACATAGGCATGTAGACTATATTAGGACTTATACCGATATTATTGATCAGAGATTGGCAAAATGGTCCAGGTTTTTCTATTTCTTTCAGTCAGTTTCTTAAATTTGCCAACAATGCTAAGAAAGGCCAAGTATTTCTTAACATGGTTTGATAAATTTGCAGATCTGCTCTCATATGTAATCAAAATGAGACAATGTGTCAACTTTATTCCTCCAAAATATTCTTTGACCTGCTTTCGCAGCTGGTCTGCCTCTTTTCAGGTGCTTTGAAATGTGGACTTGGAATTTGCTAAGAAACGATGAGGTGTTTGCTCTAGAGGAAGGGCTCTCAACCCAGTTCTATGGACACACCTAACCAGTCAGGTTTTCAGGATAAGCACAATGAATATGCATGAGAGAGATTTGCATACACTGCCTCTATTGTATGCAGATCTCTCTCATGCATATTCATTGTGCTTATCCTGAAAACCTATCTGGCTAGGTGTGTCCCGAGGACTGGTTTGAGAATCCCTGCTCTAGAGCATGAGGATCACCCCCAAGAAAATAAGCAAGATGTGTGGCCGGGCTTTCCTTACCATCCTCTACTCTTCTAGTAGTTATAGGTGTGCATTTATAGCAGAACTGGTCTATGACTCAGGTGCAGTAGGCACTATTGCTTTGGCACTGCTGGGTGATATTCACTGTTAAATTTCCCAATATTAAGGAAATTAGTGAATTCAATGCTATTTAAAGTTTATAGGATCTTGAGTATATGTGTGTGGGGGGGAGAATGAATGTGTTTGTTATAAGCACTATCAAAATCCAGGTGAGCTGGAAGCAGAAGGATGTCTTTGTGCATCACAGAAAGCATATTTTTTGAGTACACTGAAATGAGCATTCTTCAGGCAGGTTTTGCATGCGGTTGTGGTTACCTGCTCCAATTGCATAGGAGTCTATCACCTGCATTGCTGCTGTTGCAGTGGTGCAGCAGTATCATGGTTCCAATTACATGTCGCTGGTAAGTCTCCTGGGAACTTAACCTACCCTGTACAATTGAAACCACAGTATTGCTGCGCCAGCCCCTAGTGGTAGGATTATGAGCAGTGGACTCCCATTAACCTTAGAGGGAATGTCATATGCCACTAAATGTGGGATCCAGGGTGATAGCCTGATTTCAATAAACCGGCAGCTATACCATTGTTCAAGCAAATGAAAACAAACAATCCCAGGAAAGAAGAGACCATGGATAATTATATCTGAAAATCCAGAGGTTTCTCCAACTATAAGCAATACAAAACACATGCTTGTGCTTAGCTTAGCCAGAAATACTAAAAACTGCTTTATGAGTACAAAAAGGTGAGAGCCTCTGCTCGGAAAGTGTGTGTAAATGTCATAGGGGCAGGCGGTCCCGGGTCCCTTCTAGCAGCAGGAATTCTATCTGTTTTTGTATATATCAATACAAATTCACATTGCTTTGATCCTCACAGGGACTGTCATTCTCTTTGCTGCGTTTTCTTATTTTGCCTCTGTTAGAAAAGTCTTAAGAATGCTGAACTCTAGTAGCTATATGACCAGATCCTTAGCACTATACGACAATGGTCCAGCAAAAGGGAGCATGACCCACAAAAAATCCAAACTTCAGAATGAAAGTGTATGCATGGGACTTTTTAATTGCTTTTATCTAATGCATATGTAAGCCAGTGTTAGTTTTGATTAAGAGATGTTCCCAAGTACAGGAAAGATGCATAATTATTACATTTATAACCTTTCTCTAAAGAACTCATTAGCACTCATGTTGAAAGTATTATAAACAAAATTCTTCATGCATTGCTAGTCGTTCAAAGTGGTCTCTTGTACTGCCTGTTTTTGGAGTGCTGAACATCATCCTGCAAGCCCATAAGCAGCATCTGCACATGCTATATATTTCGATCCGTTATAGGAAGACGGAGCAATGTTTGTACTGTTGATTAGGTCCTGTAAGACACTGTTGTGGATCTTATGACACTGTGCCAGATCCATCCTGATGTTTCTATTGGTTATTTGAAGTTAGGGAACACAGGATTTTGAAAGGAGTTGAGTCTATATACAGTGCTGTTTCAGTGCTTTGCCAGCCCCTGTCGAGCTCTGACCATGGTCCTGAAAGCTACACTAGACCTGGCATACAAGCCCTGAAGAGTCTCATGGTGATAATTCAATCCAGGGCATTGCTTACGGATTGGGAAAACAGTCTGGTACAGTAGAATCTTCACGTATCATTATTCTTTTTGTGCCTTCAGTGCGTTTATTCAGATGTTTTTGAAGTTGAAGGGAAATATATTTTAAACAGGTGCTTGAACAGATATGGAGAACTGCACAGTATAAAAGTTGTCTGTCTAGTCTTGTAGCCTTCCTTCCTCATACAGCTGGAGTAAGAGTGAAGGGATATCTTCAGAGATAGTTTTTATCTTAAGCGTTATGGGCAAGGTTGCTAGTACAATACACAATGAAAGGCTCCTTGTAGCCAGCCTAACTCCATGTCAGAATTAGACTTTAATCCAGAACTGGTTTTTAACTCCCATTCCATAGCATCCTGCAGGACAAGTACCAGACTGCATTTGAAATAGGAATTAGAAAACCGGTTTTGATTAATGCCTCATGGACTTGGATTGAGATTTAGGCTCATATTTAAAAAACATCCCCCGCATGCAAATAGAAGCTTTTAAATGTGTAGGTTGCCTGCACATGTAAATAGTGATTTTAGAAGACCGCTATTTACACATGGTTATCTTCACCACACAGAGGCTGCAAGAAGTCATAGTTAGGGCACGGAGAAGAATAGATTTGGGCAGGTCTAAAATATCAACATGTATTCCTCATTTTACAAGGGAAATATACATTGATATCAATACTTCTATATGTCAGCATTTATACCTGCTCATAGGCATTCATGAGCGCTTGCTTGAAGAGGCGGGGCAAAGGCCGAGGCTCTCTTCCCCTGATTCTTCTTTGACATCAGCAACTCCTCCTGATACCCCCTCCCACCAGCAAGAATCCCCTGATCAGCCCAACCAAGACAAGCTCTCACTCCCGATCCCACCCCTGACTCTTACTGGAGGTCCCAGTTTCTCGTGGGGAGCACGAGCGATCCTCAGTTGCTGCTATTCTGTCAGAATTCTAGTTTCAAAATAGTACCTGTGACCCCTAGTGGTAATCTCGCAGTACTACTACTAGGAGTCAGCTATCATGAGAGTACCGCTAAGGGCCACAGGTGCCATTTTGAACCCAGGACTGATGGAGCAGGAGCAACTAGAGACTGCTTCTGCTCCCCATGTGACACCAGGGACCCCTGGTAACTGCCGGGGGAGGGGCTTTTTTTGGGGTTCCAATTGGAAGGTTCTTGCTATCAGTGGAGTCTTGTAAGAGAGGTGTCAGGAGAAGTTGTTGATGTTGGGGGAGGGCTGCTGATGTCTGTGGGGGTGGGGACATGTGCTACTAGCATAGAAGGGGATCAGCGTGCTAGACAGATCAATGCTGTTGGGAGCAGCGATTCATCTAGAGCAACTTTGGATGCATTTTTCCCCACATGAATCTTTTTAAAATCACTGCTCCCAATGGACATGGCAAAACAGTGGCATACACTCCCTCATGCCCTCATGCCTATGTTACAAGAGGCTATGCATTTGGCAGAACCATTGTAAAATACAGTGGAATTTTCCAGGTCCTGTCCTGGATGACTTAAATTCCCCTCTCATGACTTATCTAAAATAGGCCGTCACACATATGAATAAGCCATAAAACATTGTACTCACCTGTTCTTAGAAAAAACAAGTCTACAAGAGTAAGGAAAAACGAAATCCATGTATCTTTGCTGTGGGACCACATCTTCTAAAGGGCTTGGCGAGAATATTACAGATAATATAACTTTACAATTTCTCCACAGTTCATGTTGATCTAACTTTTTCTGGCTTGTTAATGATCTGATTTCTACAAATTACCGTCTACATCAAAATTCTTAATTAGCTTGATATTATATATGCTTAAATAGACAGCCTGGCATTTGTCTATCTTCTCCAAAGTGGAACAAACAATTTGGCAAACTGAGATCAGGACAGGATAGAGTGTGACAGTTCCAGACGTTTGAGCAATAGACCCTAGAAATGTCTAGCAAGATAGGGCTAGAGGAAATAGTCACCATTTCCCATAACATTTTCCTGCAGTTTTTCAGGTAGCACAATTTCAAAAAACTCAAAAGTCATCATGCTTAGGTTCCCAGTGAGTCATAAATAAAGCCATAATTCCTTACTTATAGCTCTGTGGGTGAGGCAGGTGGTTGCGTATTAAAGCATCAATGCAACCTGAAAATGCAGTAACCCCTTATAACCACTGGGTATTAAGATTTCTCCTTTCTTTCTGATTTTTAGTTCATTCTTGAACAGAACTAAGTGTTTAAAAGTACTTTGAAAGCTCTGCCTGCTTAGCTACACAAAACCACAAAGTCCTAAGTAGTTCATGGTGCTGCTTTGAGGGTTACCATTATAAACCTGCGTGAACACCACTCTCATTCATCCAAATAATGCTAAGAAGCACCCTCGAGAAATTTTGTTTAAGGAAAGATAGTCGTCTTTTATTTGAAATGCTAAGTGATAACAAATGCAGTATTTTTGGGTAGGAAGGCTAAGAATCAGACCATTATTGGGAAGAATGGAGCCTGGAACAGTCAGGCTGATACTTTGAGGATATTGGTTACATTACTAAGCACAGTATAATAAATATAGCATGTAATATGCTGCAATATAAAAATCCTTGAAAGTTATTTGCTTTTTTTCAAGATAAGTGCCTTTACAAATCACTGAGGCTGTTGTATCTTTATGAAAGGCAGCAGATTACAAGCAATATTTAGGTTAATCGGTACAAGCCTTTCCTGACAGCAAAGTATTATAAAACCACATAATCAAGCAGAAATTGTGGGAAAGAGATGAGATCCAGACTCCCGTGATAACCCTCAAGCCATGGGACCTTGGATCAATTATTGAATGAAGCTTTTTTTGACCCAGGCAAGGGCGGAAATCTGCCAGCCTTCACTGGTCTCAGCAAGATGATTTTGGTAGCCTTTAAAACCAGTGATGTCTATGCATTGTATGTGAAACGTTCTGCATTTGCAAGTTGAGATCATATCTATTAAGCTGTTTCTCCCATTTTGCATCTGTAGGGAGGAGCTTTGCACCTCAGCCCCAGGCTATCATAATGTTTCTGTGTTAGTATGCATTGCTATCTAGATTTCACACTTGCCTGTGCTTAGCTCTGTTCTTTCCTCAGTTCTTATTTTTCAGTTGCCCTCCCTTTTTGTCCTAATATTTCATTTCTTTACCTTTATTGATCAAATGGTCATTTTCCATTTTTTGAAAAAATCTCCTCCTGAGATCTTCTCCTTTGCTGTTCATGCCAATGAATCCATGCTTCGCCTGTATCAGTGTGATGTCTGAATGGTGTTCTAGTGAGGATCGACTCAGCAGCATCTTGATTTCATGTACAGTTATGGGGTGAGATGTTCAGGAAAGCTTTCAAACATCAAAATGTAAACACTTTGTTTTCTGAAATAAAACTTAGAACCAGAAAAGAAGACAACTTACTGATTTTATGTAAGTCTTTAAAAGATATTTGCTTGGTGGATTTCCCCATGGAAGGGGTATGGTGGTGATTGTTATGTATTTTGTTGTTGGGTTGTAGAAGGTCGCTCACCATGCTAATAGACTTACCTGGAAGTAGTGAGAGAGTTGGTACTTCCATGCAACAGCTTCCAGCCAGTGAGACTTCATAAATTTCCATTCTTTAAATGACTATTTCAGGCATAACAGAATTGAGAAGTGTGTACATATACTTTTTACCTTCAGAGACCATATGATTAAGGCTGAGCATTTGGGACATTCAGTGTGGGAAAAGAGGCCAATTTTGTATTATAGTTACTGTTGTCTCTCTCCAAACTATGGAATCTACAGTAGGTTCTTCTTTGCCTGGGTCTATCCCTCTTAGTTTGGGATGATTGTGGAATGCCTCAGTTTCCACAATAGGTAAGCATACAAGTGAAACAAATTGGACGTGCTTAGCTTAGTTCCAAGAAGATCCATATCTGAACCAGAAAATCCCCAGTCTGTCATGCCTGTTCATCTTGACTTGCATGGACAGTGTGTGAGTGACGGTCTATAGAACAAGTGAACTTGTTGAACTGTGAGTGTGGCCAAGAACTGGAACAGCAAGCAACATCATGGGTTAGAATGAATAAACAATGGCAAATGTAACTAGTCTAATGGTAGAATAGTATGTGTGTTAAAAATTACTTTTAAACCAATAGTGCCTCCTAGATATGTGTCTTGAAAAGTTGTTGAGGTGTCTTTCCTCTTTTCCTAGATGGGAATATTGTGTTTCAATCCTTTGTCAGTTTTAAATTTTAGTATTTTCATCTCCTAGTCATTCCTGCTTGTCTCTGCGGCTGCCATGTTTCTTCCACCTGCAGGATTTGTAAACCTCTCTTCTTATCCTTTCTTCTTAACCAATAGGAATATATATTCCATAATTTGAAAGGCAGGTAATGACAATGAACTGAAAATCTCAGACATGCATATTGACATTGGATCTATAAAAATTATTATTAAATTAATTTTTATACTAAAGGGCTCTTTTGTTGATGCTGTTAAATGCTTTTGAGTCAGTGTTGACTCGTGATGACCCTCTGGATAATTGCCCTAAACTGTATTTGATCCTCAGTGAAGTGGCTCATTGTTGATGAAGTGGCACCCATAGTTGATGTTATTGTATCGATCCATCTCATTTTTGATCTTCCTCTTTTGCACTGACCTTCTACCTTGCCAAGCATGATGTCTTTCTCTAACAATCTCTATCTTTACACGATGTGTCCAAAGTATGAAAGTTGAAGTCTTGTCATCTGAGCTTCTAAAGAAAGCTTAGGTTTGATCTCCTCTAGTACTGACTGGTTTGTTCTTTGGGCAGTCCATGTATTCTTACACAGTATTCTTTGCCAGCACCATAATTCAAACATATTGATTTTCTTCCTGTCTCTTTTTCACTGTCCTACTTTGGTATCCATATGATGTTATTGAAAATACCATTACTTGGACAAATCGAATCTTGGTTTGGAGAGAGACATCTCTTCTCCTGAGAATCTTGTCCAGGTCCTTCAAAGCCATTCTCCTAAGAGCAATGCATTGTCGGATTTCTTGACTGCTGTCATTTCTTTATTAATTGTTGATCTAAGTAGGTTAAAGTTGTCAGCTATTTCAATTTCTTCTCCATCAATGATGAACTTATTGATTTTGCCATGTCAGGATCTCTGTCTTCTTTACGTTAAGGTGCAGGCCCATTTTAAGACTATGTTCCTTGTTCTTGAGAAGTAAATGTTTCAGATTGTTTTCACTTTCAGCCAGTAATGGGGATCATCAGCATAGCGAAGGTTGTTGATGAGTCTTCCACCAATCTTCACACCTTGTTTGTCTTCATACAGTCCTGCTTCTTTGATGATCAGTTTTGCATATAAATTAAAAAGGTAGGGGGACGTATGCAGCCTTGTCATACACCTTTACAGATTTTAAACCGTTCTGTTTGTCCTTGTTCCGTTTGAAGTGTTGTTTTCTTGATCATTGTAAAGGTTGTGCAAGGGAACCATCAGGTTTTCTGGTATACCCATGTTTCTTAATGTGGCCCAGAGTTTCTCACGGTTTACACAGTCAAAAGCCTTGCTGTAGTCAATAAAACACATATGGATATCCTTTTGGTATTCTTTTGTCTTTTCAAGAATCCATCTCACATCTGCAATGATGTCTCTCGTTCCTTGCCCCTCTCTACAAAAGATGAAAAAGTAGAAACAGTCAAAATCAATGATTGAAGAAACTGAAAATTGCCCAGAAACACAGAGAAGCTAAAGCCAGAGGCAAAAGAGAGGCAATCACAGAGATTTCCAATATGCAGCAAGATGAGACAAGGAGAAGTACTACAATGACACATGCAAGGAAATAGAATCAGAAACTGTTAGAAGAAGGGCTCTTTAGCTAAAGGTTAATAAAGTTAACGCATGTTAAGTGCCATTGCACCCATAGAAATTAAAGAGCTGTGGCCACTTAATGGACATTAATGTAATTAATGCACATTAAAACCTTTAGTAAAAGAACCCTTATGTCTGAGAAACATGGGCATAAAATAAATGATTGGATTACTTGGTCAGAAGGATAGATGTAAAGCTATTCAAATTTGATCAACATTAGCAATTACAAGGCCTGATCTGCTGGTGCAGGCAGCAGCATTGCAGGGCAAGGGATTCGGGTTCAATACCCCATCCACTTGAGACATTCCATCTTGGACAAGGCGCGTTTGTTCAAGAAGAGAGAGTAATCGCCAGTTTCCATGACAGCTCTTGCCTATTAACAGTGGTAGTAAGGTACTCCTCAGATGAGACACCTGTCCAGGCATGCCCTATGAGGAAGAGGCTTTGAAGATGGGAAAAGAGGCAACGCCACAAAAAAAACTGTGACTCTGACAAGGGAGGTGGAGGTGGACTGAAGAGGAGGTTGGGACTGAAATGCTTTGAGAGTTATGTGTGAGGTCCCCCCTTACTGGAACAGGAGGGAGTCTTGTAAGCCACGATTTAAGTGCAGTATCATAACTATGTTGTGAGAGAAGAGACCGGGCTCCAAGCACAGAGAAATAATGCTGCACAATTGTGGCGTGAATTGATGAGCTCTGGAAGCTTAGGACAGGAATGGTTGGGTGTGATGAGATTTACTGATAGGCCAAAGAGAATGGGTGAGGCTCAGATGGGGAGAAGGAGCTAAAGAGGTTTTGGCATGGATCCAAGGTCAGAGTAACAGCAGATTTACCAAGAGATATTTTTATAGCAACAAAAGTAAATTCCTTCTAGTTTTTTGAGGTCTCAGCTTTTATCAGCAATGTATATCCAGTTGTGCTCCAATCTGTAAAACATATATGGCATTGGTTGTTTTGTCGATACCTCTTTTGTGAACAAAAGCCAATAAACTCTGTACCCTGGTAATTAGATAATATTCCTCTGGTACTACTTGGTACACTGTAGTGCTACTCATGGTGTTGCATTCCTATGGTCACACATTTGGATACGGAATGCGCCAGTGCTATTTCTGTGACAGTGCTATGGTATATAGGTGGAACACAGAAGATCAGTTCATCAGACATTCTCCTGGTGATCCACTTCCAAACTACATTTCCCTCGAACATGCTAGGGACAGTGTTTCTTCTGTTGCTCAATTGATTTCTGTTGGTCAAGGCTCACACTAGCTTTCCATATTTTTGTTGCACGTAATGGCCCATGTAGCCATTTTGTTTTCTCTGTCTGCCTTGAAGGTTTGCTCGTAGCTGTGGCTGGAGTTATCCTGTGTCTCAGCAGTTTGACTGTTCCCAAAATAAGCTACATTCTATTACAGGGCGTTTTCATGGGCAGTGGGAACCCAGTGCACAAAACAACCAGGGGTCACCCGATTTCAGTGCCAGTGAGACAAAAGTGGACCTGGAATCTACCCCGTTAAATACATATATCTGGCATTAGGACACATTGCTGGGGTCTATAAAACACAGTGCATGGGAATATCTTGCAACTCTACCACCTTGTACTTGAAAAGATGGTTTTAGGATGTGATTGCCTTGCACACAGTAATTATTCAGGAAACTGCCTTTCTGGTCTTCTGGCTTCATCATGCTACCCATGCTAAAAAGAGTATTTTTTTTCTGGCAGTAAAATAAGTTGCTCCTAAAATGGGTAGTCGAACCATAAGCCTTTCTGGCAGTCCCGCATGTGCACAAAGGGAAGATCTCTTTCGCCATAGAGGGCATTGAGCTTCTGCTGGTGAAAGAGCCACCCTGCCTCTGATCTGTGTTTGCTGCTAAGGCACGGTCCACATTACAGTAGTAAAATTAGTGTGAAGTTAGACCAGCTTAAAATGTTCAGACACATTTCTGTGCACAGTACTACTGGGCAGTTAAAACTGTTATTTCAAAATTGTTTATATGCCTCAGTCAATGGGTTGTCTCTGAACTGATTTAATTGCAATCCATCTTAATTAAATGGAAGGAAATGGAGCTGGGACAAAGCAGCTGTGGTGCTGCTCCTTCAGAGCATAAGACCCTTCGCTGCCCACGATTTTGCTGAACTGCCATCGGATTTTTGCTGTGTAATGAGGATATGCCAAACTGCTCTGCAGAAGGCTTTTCAAGTCTGTTTAATAATGCAGAGGGGGTTGACGTGAGCTCATCGGGTGCAAGAGAAGGTTCGAAAACAAACTCCATGCAGTCCTTTCTGTAAAAATCAGGGAATCAGTGTCCTCCTCATCTGTCTTTTAATGGAGCAAGCTTTATGTCCTTGCGCCACCATCTCCATTTTACCCAATACTGCCCCCTGCTGGGCTCTACCTTCCTGTTGCTTTACCTTTTCTATTTACTTTTGCAGTGGGGAGAGGGTGGACTGTTACCATGGCAGCAGGTGACACTGCTCCCTTTCCACCCGCTTCCTACATCCCCTTTAAGTGCACCTGTTAATTCTGTAAACTACAAACATGTAAATAAAGTTTAGCATTCCTACTGTAACAAATTAATTTTTATGCAATAAATTATATTTCCTAGTCTAATAAAAAAATTTAAAAGCTTGTATTGTATGGACTGGTTTGCGCTCAGGTTAGAAAATGTCTTGTGGTGTTGGCAGGAACAGAAGGCCTGTATTACTTCCCAGGTTAGGCTTCTGTTCCTCAGGCCTGCTGGTTCTGCAGAAGTTACTTAGGTATCTTTCACAGTGCCTGAAGAGGAGGATGTCCAAATCACTGCACATTGGACCTAGGACTGGACCTAGGATTCATAGTGGCAGTAGTCTGGAGTGAGACTTTGTGTTTGGTTACCAGTCAAGGATTGTCAAAAGTCCAAATAAATGGATGTGCATCAGAAAATTTTGACATGTACAGAGGAACCATGTCCCTACCCTTACTACTATTAGCACTCTTACTTGAACCCTTGGTACACAAGACATGCAGCTAAATAAAGAAATTAAGCTGGTAGTGATAAGGAAGCAGACTCAAATAACATCCTTGCACACAGACAGGACAGTATTCTATGACCAAATCCAGACAGTTCCATGCTCCCATCTATTAAATGAAATCACACACTTTTTCAGGACTGTTTGGCTTTAACATAAATGTACTATAAAACAGATGCACAGAGGATAGGATCGAACTCTGATTGGGTCAAAAAGCACACTCATTCAGGGGGTCATTTTATAACTATGATAATGCATGACAAGTGGGAAAAGCATGCAGAGCATGTCTCATGGAATTCTTTCCAACTCTATATGTGTGTTTGTGTGCACACACACATTTGTTTGTATTGCTTGTGTGGGTGTTGTGTATGTGGTATGAATGTATATATGTGTGCTTCTCTATTTTGTATGTTTATCCTTTTTTATTGTGTGTGTGTATATTTTATTTTGTTGTAAGTGCTATTGTGGGCTGGTACTCATGTCTGTGTAAGTTTGTATGAAAGTGAATGTGTCTGTCTCACTTCATGTGTGCTTTGAGGTCAGCCTGTGGGAATGCTTGGCTGTATATGTCTGTGTGTGTGCGTGAACATGTTGGTAGGTGTATGCGTGAATGTATTTATATATGTTATTTCTATGTTTCTGTGATGGGGAGAGGAAAGGGAATGAGAGGGGAGAGCTGTTTGACAGGTGAAATTTCGTAAATGCTATATTATTGTGAATCAGTGTTTGTATAGTACAGCTGTTGGCAGGGCTAGCACTACCATTAGGCAAACTAGGCAGTTGGCTAGGCAGTTGCTGGCCCTCCAGAGGTGCCCACTGCTGCCTCTCTCGGGACCTGCAGTGGCATCAATGGCCGCAAACAATCCCACTGTACTTACTTTGAAATGTCAGTGCCACAGGGCTGTTTGTTTCCACACCTCGGACCGCCAGGAAGTTGGCATCAGAGAGGGTGGAAGCAAACAGCCCTGTGGCACCAAAGTTTCAAGGTAAGCATTGCGGGACTGCTTGCAGACATTGCTGCTGCTGTTGCAAGTCCCAGAGAGGGGTGGCAGCAGCGGCAAGGGGAGCCAGAGGGGGTGCAAGGGATGAGGTTTGGCTAGGATGCCTCATCTCCTTGTCAATCCCTGGCTGTTGGAACTGTTCTTCCTGTAGAAATGCAATGAGGCATATGTTGGGAGGTGAAGCTTCACCTTTATTTCTCTCCTCCTCCTTCCATATGCAAAAACTAAATTTGTACAGCACAGATATTTCCCCAGCTCACCTCCTTCCTTCCTGTGACTGGAAGAGTATTCCAGTGCTCTGGCTCCACAGCCTTCCTATGATCCTATCTCCAGTCACTGTTGTGTGACCTCCAGTGGGTGCTGACCCAAGCAAGACAGGCTTCCATTACACAGAGAAGCCAATAATAAGAAAGCAGAACAATTCAGTCAGTAGCTTTCACAGTAGAAATAACAGAAAGGAAAATGAACTAAATATGTCAGTGTGAAATACAAAGTCGGCCAAAAGAAGCACACACGCCCACAGAATCAGAGGAACCAAGAGTGAGGCAGCAAAACAAACAATGTAGGATGTAAATCATTAGGTCTTTATTGAAGCATAGATACTTCTACCCTACACAGCTGTGTTTCGGCAACAGCCTTCGTCAGAGGCGTAGGAACCTCATAAAATACAATACAAAAAATAAAAACAACATAAGTATAACTTACATAAAAACTTAAAATAACACTTGAAAACCATAAAAGCATATAAATATAAAAAAATGGTTATGGTTATATTTATTTGATAAACTGCAGATCTGTAATCCTGCTATGTGGTTTACAATTAAATCAAAAATATAAAATCATGAATGGAATGCCATTATCAATGACAGGGAATAAATAGATGAAAAAGCCAATACCAAGACACATATAAATCTGCCATATAAAAGAGAGAGAATAAGGAGGTGGGAGGGGGGACCAAATAAGGGAAAAAGGATCAACAAGCAGAGAAGGCCTACACCATCCTAGTGACTGCTGGCACCACCTACTCGTGGGATGCATTAACTCCAAAGGCTGCCTCAAACAAGTCTTTAATGCTTTTTGAATCTTTGCAGGTTGGGTTCTATCCGTAATAAAACGGGTAGTGAATTCCACAAAGACGGGTAGTAAATTCCTGTTTGCAAACTGTAATAAAATATGAGTCAAGGAACTGAGTGGGAGGACAATATGGACATAAACAATACGTACTATATTATCCTCCGAGGAATAAAAGTAGTTTTCCAATCATATTCAACCCCAGATTGCACATCATAACAGATGACTTAAGTAAATTAAAAGACAAGGCACTATAAATATAACTAAAGGAACTAAAAATATATCCCATATATTAAAAAACTTCAACAAGGCAAATATAAGATATTGAGAGTTGTAAAAACAAAGGACCCCATGTAAATGCCTTAAATCGTGATATTCAACGGCACTTATGTGGTTAGTGTCATTGAATATCCCCTTCTAACTCCTCTACATGCCTCGATGCTATCCAGTTAGCATTGGGGCATGTCGGGAGCGTTCCAGGGCGGAGTGAAGTTGGTTACAAGTGATAACCGGGCAGCAGCATATTGCATGCTGCCTGCTTAGCAATCTGCACTGAAGAGAAAGGCGAGGAAAACCCGCACATATCTTTAAGGTGCAGGAACTAACTGGGCAGCATGCAATATCGCAATATCGGTGTGCGCGGTAATCCACGGATATTCGATGCTATTGCCACAGCACTGAATATCCGGGTTAGAGGTCAGCAGGGAGGGGTATATGCCGATGCGGCACATATCCCTTCGAAAATCAGCCCGGCACAATATCGGCCCCAAAAAGTCTAAAAAGTAAAATTTAAAAACAAAGGTCCCAATTTTCATTTGGGCGGTGCTATGTGCCGCATCAGCGCATAGCCCGCCCACCGTCCATCTAACCTGGATTTTCAATGCCAGGGTCATATGTGGCCCCGGTATTGAAAATCTGGTTTTCGCCGCACAACCCAGAAGCTGCAGGAGCTAGCCGGGTAACAGCAGAGGGCATCAAAAATCACTGCTACCAGCTTAGCCTTTCCTTTGCTCCTGCTCCACCCTGTTACATCCCCAACATGCCCCCATGCCAACCGTATAGCATCTTGGCGCATTAGGGACTTATCCGGGATTTTTGAAAGGCACTACCCATGTAGGTGCCTTTCAAAAATCCCAGATAAGGCATTTACACAGGTAATTAGGGCAGTTACCAGTGTAAACGTCTTCGAAAATGCCACCCGAAGAATACAGACAGCACACATAAGTAGGACCAAAAATAACTCACTGAAGTGGTACAGAGAGATTGTCAATCCTTATTTTCCAGCATCCGGTGTCCACATGAAAGACCTAAAATTGCGACTACAGGGGATACTGATGTAGAATATGTTAGAGTATACCCGGATCACAAACTATATAGCAAAAAAACCCATGAAAATATTTAGAAGGCATGAATGGGTACTATTTTTTAGTTTGTGGGAGGATACTATTCTAAATCAAAATATTGCAAAACAGAGGCAAGATGGCGAAGGGCGAGCCAGGAGACATTAATGTAATAAAAACCCTTTGCACAATAAGCAATCCACTCAGAGCTCATAGTTCTAAACATGCCCTCTCAAACGGGACCATCAGCAAACTTTTCGGGAGGCATCGGGTGAGCAAGGCATAAAACAAAATGAAGGGAAAGTTACTGAAAATAAGTACAAATCATATTGTAGTGAAGCGCAAAAAGGGCATACACATAAAATAACTACATGATGGCACTGATCTCGGCTACATAAAAGGATCATAGCTTTGTCCCGCAGACATCAAGTAGTGTAGTAATTAAAGAGAGAAGGAAAGAATTACTACAAGTAAAAACCAAAATTCATTACCTTCTCTCGTTAAAGCATAGCAGCTGATCAAGAAACCTCTGATGAACTGTGAGTAATACGCCAGTCAGCTTGAGTGAAAGCCAACCAATAGACACAGCGGCCATATTTAACCATGAAATTTGTGACGAAAAGGTGGATAGTTTCCATGGTAAGCCATAACAGTTCCAGATAACACTACCTTAATGGATAAATCAATAACTGTATATTAAAGGGGTATGTTTACTAAACGGCGGTAGCAGACTCTGTGCGATATCAGAGCAGCAGCCCCATTGATTTCAGTAAACACCCTCCAAAGTGTTTAGGACATGAACACAGCAGTATAAAAAAGTATATAAAAATATATATTTAAAAAAATGGAAAAATATATATATAAAAAAGGGGAACCACCAAGGAGGAGAAAACAAACAAGAGTGGATAAATTGAATAAAATCACTACAGAACTGCTATATCAAAACAGAACCAAAAGGGAGAGCCTATAGTTAAGTGGCCACGGAATATGATATAATTATCATATAGGGGGTCATTCCAAATGACGAATAGCAGGGATGTATGTCTGATTTGGACTACATCCCCACTATTTGCATGGGCCCCTATTCTCTGACCAAAGCTCCCCGTACGTACATAGGAGATGTGCGGAGAGCTCTGGATGGGGGCTGGCAGGGGCAGCAACAGGAAAGAGAGTGAGCAGGCCAGAGTGGGGATGCACAACCTGGACACACAGGGCCGATTCCAATCACAGTCCTGTACGTCCAGGTTCACCAGGATAGACGGGGGACTTATTCCATCTTGGAGGTCAAATACGTCCCCCCCCCCCAGCTTCAGAGGATAGCACCGTTGGGCCCCCACATCCAGGTAGGTGGCTGCAGGGGGTTCCCCACTGCCCAATCCTAGTCTCGGTAGGCCCGATCAGGGGTTGGGCAGCAAGGAACAGGGCATTTTGTATGGTACGGTGCGGGCAATCGGGGCTCCTGCATTGAGCCTCAGTGCCATGGCAGCGGGACACCACAGCACTGCGGCTCCATGCTGGACATGTGGAATGCTGGAATTGGGGCATGGCCTGGACGTCCAGGCCCAATGCCACGATTCTGCTCCCATGGGGCAATCTATCCCCCATAGGAGCAGAATCATGTGCATCTCCGGGCTGTCCGGATTTCTGGCACCGAACATGCACCTACAGAATTGGCCTCAATATGAACTGCATAATCCCAAGCACACTAATGTTAAAATCCAAAAAGGGTATTAAAACCACGTAAGAAATGGGGGGGGGGGGGGTGTCATAAAAAGGGAGCTTTGCACAGGGGAAGATGAATGGTGAGGGTACTGGATCGAGGTACAGAGGTTCTCCAAAGACTGAAAAATAAATGTGGCTTTATTAGTAATATACCACAAACATTTCACTAGATGGTGCCATTGCTCTGCCAAAAGAAGTTTTTTTTCACTCTCCATTTAAAATAAGAATATGTTCTTCATGTAGTAGAAGGGAAAACTGCATAGCACACAGCTCCTCCTCAGAGAGTATTGGCTTACTACAGGAAGAACGTTTCTCCTTCTGAAGGGAGACCCGAGTAACATTCCTAAAAATTATAGACCAATAACCTGTTTACCTATAACCTACAAGTTGTTTTCTGTGATAAATGCAGACAGAATATATGATCACATCGAGCTCAATAATATCATGGCAATAGAGCAAAAGGGCAATAAGAGAGGAACCAAAGACTAGTTAATGCTGAATAAGGCCATTATGGCAGGTGCTAAGAAAGACAAATCTCAGTATAGCATGGATTGATAAGAAAGCTTTTGACAGCATCCCACACTCTTGGATAATACATTCTTGAAATGTATAAAATAAATTCTGGTTTGATAGAGTACATTAAGTTCACTATGACAATGTGGGAATCCATACTTTTTGGGATATGATCAGTACATCATTCCTAACATTAAGATCCAGCAAGGAATATTTCAGGGAGATTCCCTGTTGCCACTTCTGTTTTATTTGACGCTTAATCCAATGAGTGTTCTCCTCAACTCTTTGGGGTATGGATTTAGCCTGAATCCTAAAGATGGTACCACCCAGAAGCAACTTCCCATCTGCTATTTATAGATGATATGAAGCTGTACAGTTCCAGCAACCAACAATTAGCAGAGCAACTTCGTCTGGTGAAAACATTTTCAGATGACATCAAGATGACTTTTGGCTTTGACAAGTGTGCTAAGGCAATGCTTTCAGAGGAAAATTGAGCAAAACTGAAAATATCTGTGACATCAAGGACCTTGAACAGGAAGACATATATATATGTGTATCTCGAAATGGAATGACACTCGAGCAAAATCTATTGAGAGAGAAGATCAGTAAAGAATATTACAGGAGATTAAAATTGTTATTGAAAAGTGCTTTAACATCACAAAATAAGAAACAAGCCACCAATCAGCTGGCAATTCCTGTACTCTCATACGGTTTTGGGATTGTGGATTGGCCTCACAAAGATCTTGAAAAACTGGATATGTGAACAAGAAAACTCCTCCATGCTCATGAAGTAATTTACAAGAATCAGTGTATGCCAAGATTGTACATTCCTAGATCTGAAGGAGGGCTAGGACTTACAGAGATTGACTACACCTACAGAGATACTATTGTAGGCCTCCAAGCCTATCTAACAGCATCATCAGATCCAAATACACAAAAAGTGCTGAAATATGAAAGTAAACGTCCAGAATCTGTCTCCATCATCAAATTTGGACAAGTGTTCTGACGATTGGAAAGAATGAGTGAGAATCCACAGGCATGCATGGGAAAGAAAGTAACAGAATTTGCAAAACATGAGAAAAAACTCTAGGGAATTAGATCAACAGGCGAAGAAAAACAAGTGGAAAATGCACAAATACAGTGGAAAATACAATGTTACTCCAAGAAATGACAATTACACTTACCTGGTAATTGTAGTTCCTTGAGTGACGACAGTTCAGTCCTCTACCTCTGGGTTCTCAAACTCCTCCCGCAGCTTTGGAGACTGGCATGTCAGAATGATGACATCACTGGATATAGCCTGCTGCACTCTCACCTCAGTCCCAGTGTGAACTATTAACAAAGCAGACTCAAAGGAGCAACCAATAAGTAGCTAAAATCAATCAATAGCATCTATTCTACCTACTCTTAAACCCATGTAATCAATCGGCAAGGCTTCCTTACACCCTTTTTCTACCTCATAGAACTTTAAACAGATAACAGAATGACTCAAACTAAACGACCTACCTGTAATAATTCTCTTCTGTAGCGGAAACGCTGAAGTCCTCCTGAATAATACTCTGGGCGGGATGGAGGACTGAACTGTCGTCACTCAAGGAACTACAATTACCAGGTAAGTGTAAATATCATTTCCTTATCGTTCCTCCAGTTCAGTCCTCTACCTCTGGGAAGTACCAGAGCAGTAATCATTGGGAGGGACCCTGCCAACTGGCACACAGCTCTGCCGAACCGAATCGGGCATCTGCCGCTGCCGCAACATCCAGCCGGTAATGCTTACTGAAAGTATGAAGAGACGACCAAGTCGCCGCCCTACAAATATCCCCTGGCGGAACCAAACTATGCTCTGCCCAGGAGCACGCCTGCGCTCTGGTGGAATGCGCCCGCAACCTGGCGGGTACCGCACATCCTTGAATGAGATTGCTTCCGCCTATTGCCTCCCGAAGCCACCGGGCAATGGAGGCCTTAGCTGCCGCCTCCCCTTTGTGCACACCCCCGAACAACACAAATAACCGATCCGATTTGCGAAAGGACTCAGTCACTTTTAAATATCTGCGTAACATCCTCTATACATCCAACCATCGCAAACTGCATGCCGGTTCACTGCCTTCCTGAGAACCCAGCACTGGCAAACATACCGCCTGATTCAGATGAAAGGAAGACACCACTTTGGGCAAAAAGGATGGAACCAGATGCAGCACCACCTTCTCCCTAGAAAAGGACAAGAAAGGCTCCCTACACGACAACGCCTGCAATTCAGAAATGCATCTAGCTGAAGAGATCGCCACCAGGAAAACCGTTTTCAATGTCAAGTCCTTCACCGAAGCCTGAAGCAAAGGCTCAAAGGGAGGCTTAGATAAGGCTGCCAACACCAAATTGAGGTCCCACGGCGCGATCAACACTCTATGCGCCGGCCTCAACCGAGAGGCCGCTCTCAGGAAACGAACCACATCAGGATGAGAACCCAGCTGTACTCCCTTCACCTTACCTCGATAACAGGCAAGAGCTGCCAACTGCACGCGCAGCGAGCTGGCTGCAAGACCTTTATCAAAACCGTCTTGCAGAAATTCTAAAATCGACAGAATATCAACCTTAGACGCTCGGATCTGTTTTCTCGAGCACCAATCCTCAAAAATACACCAAACGCGCACATACATAGAAACATAGAAACATAGAAATATGACGACAGAAAAAGACCACATGGCCTATCTAGTCTGTCCTTCCATAACAACTACAACAGTCCACTCTTTGCCTTTAGAGATCCTCTGTGTTGGTCCCATGCTTTCTTGAATTCAGTTACTGTCCTCATCTCTACCACCTCCACTGGGAGACTATTCCACGGATCCACTACTCTTTCCGTAAAGAAATATTTCCGCATATCACTCCTGAATCTATCTCCCTTCACCCTCATCCCATGTCCCCTCGTAGCAGAACTTGCTTTCAATTGAAAGAGGCTCTCTCCCTGAACATTTATGCCACGGAGGTATTTAAACATCTCAATCATATCACCTCTATCCCGCCTTTCCTCTAAGGTGTACATATTAAGATCCTTAAGTCTGTCCTCATATGCTTTATAATGAAGCCCATTAATCATTTTGGTAGCAACCCTCTGCACCGACTCCATCCTGTTCACATCCTTTTGAAGGTGCGGTCTCCAGAATTGCACACCATACTCCAAATGAGGTCGCACCAAAGACTTATACAGAGGCATTATCACCTCCTTTTTTCTGCTAGCCATTCCTCTCCGTATGCACCCAAGCATCCTTCTAGCTTTTGCTGTCACCTTGTCCACCTGTTTAGCTACTTTAAGATCATCAGAAGTGGACTGCTTGCGCGCTCTAAGCAGCGTAGCAACGACCGTCGCCGAATAGCCCTTTTTTCTCAGCCGTGCCCTTTCAATGGCCAGACCGTAAGCGAGAACCGATCCACTTGAGGCATGAAGAGAGGACCCTGAAGCAACAGGTCCGCTCTTGCCAGCAATCTCAATGGCTGACCGTCCAGAAGCCGCACGAGATCTGCATACCACGGGTGCCTTGGTCAGTCGGGCGCCACGAGAAGCACCTTTCCTGGATGAGCCCCAATCCTTTGCACTACTCGGCCTATCAATGCCCACGGGTGAAAAACGTACAGGAGCCCCGCCGTCGGCCACGGCTGCATCAGCACGTCGATGCCCTCCGACATCCGCTCTCGCCTTCTGCTGAAGAACCTGCCGACCTTCGCCGACTGAAAGGTTGCCATGAGATCCATTATGGGCAATTCCCATCGATTCACTATCTGCGCAAAGATGTCAGGATGCAGCTCCCACTCCCCCGCATCTACTCGCACTCTGCTGAGGAAATCCGCCTTGAATGTCTTTTCCTGCAATGTGAGCTGCCGAGACTGCCGTCAAACACTTCTCTACCCAAGCAAACAACCTGTCTGCCTCTCCTCCATTGCCGCACTTCCTGTGCCCCCCTGACGATTGATGTAGGCGACCGCCGCCGAGTTGTCGGAAAGGATCCGAACCGGGCGACCTAACACCAACTCCTCGAACGCCACTAGTGCTAATGCTATTGCGCGCAGTTCCAGTCGATTTATCGACCAAGACGCCTCCAGGGGAGACCAAACCCCCTGCGCGAACCTGCTCCCGCAGTGGGCTCCCCAACCGGCTAGACTGGCATCCATGATCAGCGGCAGCCAATCCGGGGGTTCCAGCAGCATGCCGGCTGACAGCGACGACTTGAGGAGCCACCACTGCAAGGACTGCCTGACCTTCACTGGACATGGCAGCCGTTTGCTCAGATGATCGGACTGATGAGACCAGCGACGAAGCAGTGCTCTTTGCAGGGGCCGCATATGTACTGTCGTGGGGTGTCCCTGAGTCGCCATTAGAAGTATGGGCATGTTCCACGGCAAAGATTATTTTAGGGAGCCAAAGGGAATGTAAGGTTCATCATGGCGTAAAAATGTTCTTACTTATTCCAGCTTCCTAAGAGAACTCATTAACGAAACCAAGTGTAGGGAAAACAAGGCTTTATTCCCCGTCAGTGCAAGGGTTCAAATAAGACATTGAGAAATCAGAAAGAAAGTCCTTTGTTTCAAAAGGTACCAGCATTAATTAAGCTGCTTAATTGTTAAACTTCACAATTAATGCAAGGATTGATCAGAGGAATTCAGTTCATTCCAACAGCAATGAAAATTAAAGAAACTTCTTCTCAGTTATACATTAGTTACAGACTCAAGGCTCGTGGCCATGCACAAATCACATTCCATCTCTTCAGGCTGAGGTATGGGAACAGTATTTATACATTCCATTTCCATGGATTCCGCTTCAGTACCTTCATCATTGGATTAATCACTGTCCCTGTCTGCTACAGGTCTATGTGAAATGTCTCTAGGGTCTTGTCCCCAA
Source organism: Ichthyophis bannanicus (assembly GCA_033557465.1). Taxonomy (NCBI): domain Eukaryota; kingdom Metazoa; phylum Chordata; class Amphibia; order Gymnophiona; family Ichthyophiidae; genus Ichthyophis; species Ichthyophis bannanicus. Next base: position 603,404,949 of record CM066034.1, read on the forward strand.
TACCACTGTGTTTTAAGTGCCTTGGGGATTCTTTGAAACCACCCTGGTTTCTTCTTCTTTATCAATTGAGCATTTGTTTTAACAGGGCTTTAAGGAATCAAGCATTTAGTACCATGAATAAAACTTTCATACCTGGAGTCTGTCTGGTTTGAATCCGTGGAGTTTTCTCGCTCAGAAACGTTGCTCCTGTAACAGGTTCTCTGCCTATAAGCTTTTGGCAAGGCTGTGCTTTCTGGCAGTCTGGTAAAACCTGAAGTGGATTCCACTTTCTCCTTTGGTAAGAACTTAGCTTTGTCAGAAAGTGCCTTTCATTTCTTGCTTGGTAAAACTTTATTAGTATTTTCCAGCGACTGCAGGCTTTCCTCCAAACCTATCTCTCTGGTTCTTTGAACACGTCTCTCTGCCTTTGAATCAGTAACGCTGTGGGAACAGGGAGTGGCACACACTCTAGCCTCAGTGCTTTCTCTAGGAAACTCCCTTTGAACAGCTGCTCGCTTAGCCTGGCCCTTCTGAACTTCATCTTTGTGAACTCTGCTCCTTTGGGCTTGCTCAAATAGGATTCTTTCACTTACTCCTTCTCTTGGAGCTGCTCCTTGCCTCCGTCCTCTCCTTTGAGGTGAGTCTCTCTTCTGGATCCGGTTCCAGTTCTGTCCTTCCTCTGAAGCTGTTCCTCTATGTAAGGCTGTTCCTCTTTGTAGGGCTGTTCCTCTTTGTGAAGCCTTTCCTCGTAAGGCTGTCTCTCTCAATAGAGCTGTTCCCCTCTGGGATGCCGTTCCTCCTTTGCTAGCCTTCAGCTCTGGCTTATAAAGGAATCTTTCCTTAAAGACTTCCGGGGTCATTCACAGGTGCAAATCATTAGCTCTCTTAGGCTCATTAGCTCTCTTAGGCTCATTAGCTCCTGTATGGACAGTCCTGCCCCCTCTAGCTGTGCCTTGAAGTAACTGCACACCTAGATTTCTCTGAGCAACAGGGTTTTTTTCCAAGTTTGCATCTTTACTGATGCCCACATCATGAAAGTACTTTGGCCCTTGGGACCGCTTCTATCGGTGCCGCCATCGTTCCCAACACCCGAAGGTAGGACAATGCCGACGGGGCTGGAGTGGCCCTGAACTGACGAACTAAACTCTGAAGTTCCTGAGCTCTCTTGTGTGGCAAAAACACCTGACCGCTCTTCGTGTTGAACCGCACTCCTAAGTACTCTAAATCCTGGGAGGGCTTTAGCCGACTCTTGGTCTGGTTCACCACCCACCCCAGATTCTGTAAAAATTCCACCACTCTGCCTGTCACCCGAATGCTCTCTGCCTCGGATTTGGCCCGTATCATCCAATCGTCGAGGTACGGGTGCACGAGAATTCCTTCTTTGCGCAGCGCCGCCGCCACCACCACCATAATTTTGGTGAAGGTCCGGGGCGCTGTAGCCAGACCAAAAGGCAACGCCTGAAACTGATGACCCCAAGGCAGAGCGAACCTCAGGAACTTCTGATGAGCTGCCCGGATAGGAATATGCAAATACGCCTCTGAAAGGTCCAGCGACGTCAAATACTCCCCTTGACGCACCGCTACAATCAATGAACGCAAAGTTTCCATCCTGAAGTGCGGAACCCGCAGGCACCGATTCACGGCCTTGAGATCTAAAATGGGTCATAAGGATCCGCCCTTCTTTGGCATCACAAAATAAATGGAATACCGCCCCACGCCGTACTCCTCTTTTGGAACCTCTACGACCGCTCCTAACTGGACAAGCCGCCCCAAGGTCTCGCGGATCACCAGGACCTTTTTGGGCCCTCTGCAAGGGGACATGACGAAGGAATCTGACACCGGCCGCACCAACTCTAGCGCATATCCCTGACGAATTATCTCCAACACCCACTGGTCGGAGGTGATGGGGTCCAAGTAGAAAGAAACTCCCTCAGCCTTCCTCCTATGGGAGGCCCCTCCGCTGGGACCCACCTCACTTCATTGAGCCTTGCGAGGTGCGGAAGTGGAACTTGAGGAAAAACCTCTATTGGCTCCCCTAAACCCGCGGAAGTTCTGGGCTCGGGAAGGAAAGCGACCCCACTGAAAACTGGAGAACCTCGACGCCTGGAACCGTCGAAAATCCCGAAACTGGCCCCGAAAGTTCGAACCGGGTCTCCCCTGTTTTGGTTTATCTTCCGGAAGCCGGACCACCTTGGACTCACCCAGGTCTTTGACCAACTTATCCAAGTCCTCCCCAAATAACAAACCGCCTTTAAACGGCAACTTACTAAGGCGAGACTTGGAAGATCCGTCCGCCGCCCAATTCCGTAACCACACCGACCTGCGGGCGGCCACTACGGAAGCCATACTATTAGCAAGTGCTCGGATCAGATCATAATGCACATCCGCGAGATACGCCACTCCGGACTCCAGGCAACCCAACTCCTTGAGCTCTTTGCTATCCATATGCGGGGACTGTCTCAACCTCTGAACCCAGCGTAAACAGGCTCGAGCTACCCAGGCACCACAAATAGAAGCCTGTAACGACAAAGAATCGGCCTCAAAAATCTGTTTCAGCAAACCGTCCACCTGACGGTCCTGGGCATCCTTTAAGGCCACACTACCTTCCACCGGGATAGTAGTTTTCTTTGTCACAGCCGAAACTACTGCGTCCACCCGGGGCGCTTTGAACCTGTCCTTATCTTTATCTGCCAAAGGATAAAGCCTATTCATAGTCCTTACACCACATAGTCCTGCTTCCGGTCGGTCCCATTCCTCTTGAATCATTTTGTCTACCACCCTGTGAATGGGAAAGACCACCTGCATCTACCGAACTGCCTGAATGACAGGATCTTCCACTTCCTCTTCCACAGGAACTTGCGTGGAAAGATTCAGCATCTGCATAGCTTCCATGATCAACACCGGTAGCTCTTCCCTACGGAAGACTCTAATGATTTTAGATTGGTCCTCAGGCTCAGGGATCTCCCCCTCCTCAAGATCCTGAACCCCCTTCCTCAAGATCCCAATCAATCTCTTCACTGTCCAGCCAGTCTGGATCCGCAGCAGCGGCATCTCGCGTCCTCGGCTTCTTACGAGCCGGAGGCCCCTCGACCCCCTCGTCCGAAAGGGGGGAAAGGTCCGGCCAGCGCCAGAGATCCTGGCAACTTACCTTGACGCCTCAAACAGAAAGCCTGATGCATCAACGATACAAAATCAGGGCTGAAATCCCCGAGGTCCGAGGACCGCGCCGCCAGACATGCCCCAGACGGCCCCGCTGCATCCTCCAATGGAGACCCTTGTTCAGGGGGCTGAGGGGACGCTGTCGATCCCAAAGATCCCCCCTGCATCTCTGAGACCTCTTTAAGATCCATTTGCTGCTCTACAGCTGATGAAAGAGTGGCACAACCCCGGCACACTCCTGAATCAGCTACTGCGCCCCTACGGGTTCCACAGACAACACACTGTGGATGCCCCGCCATAGCAGTGCTTAGACAGGAAGCACTGACACTACTTGCTGTAGTCTTACTGTCCCCTCTTTGTTTTTTATTTTATTATTTTTTTATATATCATCTAGATTACCCAAAGGAAAATTCCATAAATCTATTAACCCAGACCATCCGTGCCTCTCCCCCGCGAGAAAGGCAGCCCCTCCCCCTTCACCCGCAAGAGAGACCGAAGCATGATAAGGCAAGCCCTAAACTTAGAAAGGAAGGGAAAATAAAAGAGGAAACAAACGAAACTAAAAGAAAATAACAGAAAATAAAACTCTACCTTGCCTCCGAGAAGCATCCGTCTGTTACAGACTCGCGACGGGGCCCGTTAGCAGCCATGCGGTTTCCCCGCGCTCCAGGAAAATGGCCGCCGTGCGCCCCGACGGAGGAAAAAAGGCGCCAAAACTCCCCGGTCAACACTGCGGGCCTTATTGGAGGCTTGTGCCGGCAACGCCGAGCCTGCAACTGGTGACTGCTTACCGGCCAGGACAGCACAGTTACTTACCTGTAACAGGTGATCTCTGGGAACAGCAGGAATAAGTCTTCACATATGGGTACGTCGGTACCGACGGAGTCTGTGCGGAAACGCTCCCCAGCGTCCAATCAGAACGCTTTTGGAAGCATCCCAACACGCCTGCGTGCTGCCTTCCCACCTTTCCCAACTGCCTCTCCTCAGTTAAGTTTTAAAGCTGAGGCAAAGAGAGAGAGAGCGCAAGAAAGGGAAAGATAGAGATAGAGAAATGCAACTCCTAGGGGAGGTGGGTGGGTTGTGAAGACTTATTCCTGCTGTTCCCAGTACTCACCTGTTACAGGTAAGTAACTGTGCTATCTCCAGGAACAAGCAGGAATGAGTCTTCACATATGGCGACTCCCAAGCTAAGATGCCTGGAGGAGTCCCAGCATGTTGCAGGTTTGAGAGCCATGCTAATTTACCGAACTCCCAGGCATTCCAGGGATGGAGGGTAGGAGTTGAGCTAAAAAGATGTGCTGTGGAACAGCTGGACCAAACAGGATGCCTAGAGAGGCTCTGTGCAGGTGATATTTAGTGGTAATATTGAAGGGCAATAAACCAATATGGACCTCACCTGGTGGCATTGTAGAGGGGTATATGGAGGTTCATGAGGATTTGTGAATATGAACCAACAGAATATCCCCAGGGGGTACCTCAATGTAAGAAGAGGTAAAGAACTGTGCAAAAAACAGGCTGAGGTAGAACCCTTAGGGTGAGAGAAACAATCCCAGTGGAACTGGGGCAATTCAATGAGGTAGGACTTAGCGGAAAATGCGGAAGTCTCCATTGGATAAAACTGAAAACTCCTTTGACCTTAAGAGAGCTAGTTCTTATAGGAGAGGGAGCTTCCAAGATCTCCATATCCGAAAACAAGAAGGATAGGAGTTAGGAGGCATTGTAACCTCCCATTTTCTGAAGATTCAGAAAAAGTCCCTCGTAATGGAAAAGGAAAGTATGTGAAGGGCTTCAGGTGTACCCAAACTGAAGGTCATGGTACAAAAACTCCTGAACTACAACAGGAAGTGGTTGATCATGGATAACCCTAAGTATGCTGGGACAGCATGGAAAGGGATAGAGAGTATCTGTCAGTCTGTGGTGGAACATATATATATATATGTATAAGTATATATATATTTAGGCAGACAGACAGGAAGAGTATATAGACATATACCTATCCACTATCATATATTGTAATACATACCTATAGAGATAGGTAAATACAGATATATACATCACATATGTATATAGATATAGATACGGGCATATACGTACAGATGTCCATATACATGTAACATATACATTAGGGTAGTCCATAAAAATGAATTCCTTTGCTCCCTGGCCTGATTCTGGTTCCATTTAGGTAGAAAACACTGTGTACAAAGTTTGAAGCCAATCAAATAATATTTAGGGGTGGCTCAACAAGTTTTGAGATTTCCTCATGGGAGCAGATGACTAAATGTTGCATCATCTTGTATCATCCACTCAGTTCCACGCTGATTACATTTGAGTGCGCCATATTTGAACTAATCTCGTCTCTGAGAGGTGGCAAAGACATTGTACTATTATCTTTGTATCTTTATTCTTTTCATATGGCGAAAAAACATGGTTTTTATCTCATTGAAGAAATGTCCACCACAATTCTGGGGGCCAAGCTCCCCAGCAAGGAGCAAGTGTTAAGTGTATTTTTACATCACCATATGACATTAAACAAAGGCGTTAGTGAAAGTGCATCTATTGTAACAAGTGAAGTAGAAGCTTACTGGGAAAAGGCCAGGCTTCCTGTTCAAAAAAATGACAAAATTCAAGAAAAAGTAAAGAAATTGTTCAATCAGTGGAAACTTTTGAAGAAAAACAAAGGGAGAGGAGGGAAACAAGAGGAGGGAAACAAGACGCAAATGAAAAAGAATTCCAGGTTGCAATGAAAACCCTATTTGATGTGGCACATGCCAATGCAATGTCTTTAATTCATATTCAAGAAGACAAAGAATTCTTAATAGCGCAACGAGAACCAGGGCGCCGCGGCTCAATGGGCGCGATGGACAAGAAACTGGCCAACACGGAAGCAAGATCGCAACAGCGAGAAGAAGAACTGAAAAGGCACAGACAAACTTGAATCTTTTGCAACTCGCAAGTCAATCCATTTCCTGAAACACCTCGACATCAACAGTGATTTTCTTAATGCAGACCCAGAAGACTGGGAAGAGAATGCATCATTCAAAGAAGGTCTGAAGAAAGTAAAAAATCTTCCAGTGATCAACGATGTGGCTGAGCGAGGGGTCAAACTCATTGAGGAGTTCAACGGCCAACACACCACAAAAGAAGAGCAACTCCAGTTCCTTCTGGGTGTTGTCTCGCAACACCGTAAGATGTTCCCCACATCGTCAAAGTCCTTACTAGCATCTAGACCACATTGAGTGCTTGGCAAGCATGATACCCCCGTCTATGAGCGGATAATACCCAGTGGTCTGATGAATCCTGGGGGGGGATCCAGGGGCCTGCTAGATAGGGACCTTGAGCCACCCCTAAATATTATTTGATTGGCTTCAAACTTTGCACACATTGTTTTCTACATAAATGGAACCAGAATCAGGCCAGGGAGCACAGAAATTCCTACTTTTATTTTTCACCCTATGGCAGTGGACCACCCTAATATATTATTTATATACATATACATATATACATATACATACATACATATATATACATACATACATATATATACATACATATATATATACATATATACCCATGTCCGCACATAAGGTATGTGGAGAAGATTTTTCTAACAACAAGGGAGGTACCTGCTTGAGAAGATATTCAGAGAATCCCTACTTCCTGGTTAAGGGTAGGAAGTGCAGGGAGTTCTCTCATTGGCAAGAGAAGTCTAGAGTCCTCTAAGAACGCTTGCCCTTGAAAAACCAGGAATGGAGACCTACCTGGAAAATGCAGAGGATGTTTTTAATCTGCAGACAGTGAGTATGAATCCTTCCATAACTCCAGCAGGTAGCTGGAGAAAAAGATGCCATAAAAATACCATATTTACCCTCAATGAGGGTAAAAAGGGGTATGGTGCATTCTTGTGCTCAACATGGTCACGCCATGAAGAATTGAGGATGGAAGGAAAAAAACAGACAGGGATGGTCTATACTGAAAGAAAAACCATCTCTGGTGAAGGGGTCCCCTGGAGATGTGAAGCAAACCAGGGATTTGGATAACACAGGTACACTAAAAAAAAATTTTTTTAAACTGCCTCTAATGTTTCGATTGATTTTTACGTTTTTTGGTGCGCTGAATCCAAATCTGGTAACCAATTTGCTCCATCACGTACAGATTTTTTTGCTCCATTGGGTTAGCAGTTTGAGGTGAACGTTTCAGATTGAGTGCGATCGAGATAAAAGTTTCTTGGATGAATTCTTTATACTAATTGTTTAGTAGTTATTCAAATAAGAATAAAGAAAATTGTAACAAGGCAGCACATAAGAATAGAGTAATGTCAACAAAACACACTGGTGATGGTAGCAAAATTGTCTGCACTTAAAACAGCCACATACATGTGCACAAACATTGAGCATATAAGAGCGAGGTTAACACAAAGCAAAGCAAAAGAAATGTGCAAAAATGTTGTACAGGTATGTATGTAAGAATAGAAAACGCAAACCGCACCATTGCAATACATGAAGACAAACACCCGATGGTGTGAAAATAAAATTCTAATAAATGAGATCCGACACTGTGTCAACACAGTTTAGATTTTAAAGTCATTCTTGGGTCAATCAATCTCCTGGTGGGCCCGTTTATTCTTCCCCGAATGCTTCTCTTGGTGCGCTGCTGGCATATTTTCATCTGGGGTTTCCCGCAGCAGCAACCAGCAGAAATCAGCCATCATAGTGGTGTTCCATCTTCCTTGGTACCTTCTCCCTGCGTCCTTGGATGGTCCTGGTGAAACCTTTCACCTTGTTCTTCACTGTACGCCCCCATGTTTTCGGGAAGTAGTTCACATGGGAGTGCAAGAAATGGACTTTCAGGCTCATGTTACAGCCTTGTTTCTTTGAAGGCATTGAGCATCCTGGCAAACAATATCCTTATAGTTCTCATCCCGCCTGTTCCCCAAGAATTTGAGAACAACATCCTTGAAGGAATCCCAGGCTTCTTTTTCCTTCTCAGACATCGTTTCAGCGAATGCTCCATCTGAAATGAGTTTCCTTAGATCAGGGCCAACAAACACTCCTTCCTTTAGCTTTGCTTCAGAAAGTCGGGGGAATTTTGAGCAAAGGTACCGAAAGCACTCACCATCTTTTGGAAGGGACTTGATGAATTGCTTAATGAGACCCAACTTAATGTGGAGAGGTGGTAATAGAATTTTATCACGAGATACCAAGCTCTCATGAAGAACATTTTTCTCACCGGGTCTCAATACTCCCGAATTGGCCAGTCTTTTTTCCCCCAGTGTAGGTCGCGGGCCCGGCTATCCCACAAGCCAAAGGAAGCAGGGATATTTGGTGAAACCGGATTGCTGCCCTAATAGCATGGATAGAATTTTAAAGTCTCCACAAATCATCCACTTATGCTCATCATAACGAATCTTCTGAAGAATCAGGGCCAAATTCTCGTATTTTTCTTGGAGAATAACAGAGTGAGCAATAGGAACTGAAAGCGAATGTGTTGCCATTATGAAGAAGAACACCTTTTATGCTGTCTTTTGACGAATCAATGAACAGCCGCCATTCAGCAGGAACATACTTGAGTTTAAACTTTTCCATCACTCCGTATATATCGTTGCAAAAATACCAAATCTTCCTCTTTGCTGAAATACTTCAAAAATTGTGTCTCGCGGTTGCGGTACCAATAAAAAAGTTGTTCCTGGTGACAATAGATTTTTTCTGTTTAAAGCGAGAGCCTAGCAGTTGGGCAGCATCTTTTGGGAGTCCTAAATCCCGGACTAAATCATTCAATTCAGCTTGAGAGAAAAGTTCAGGTTTCGAATCTGGTTCAGTTTTCAAAACTCGGAAGTACTGGACTCATCGGGAAAAGCCATCTGATGAGTCCTCATCATGATCAGAACCGTCCACACAAATATGATCCAAAGATTTTGGTGGTTCAGGCACAGGTACTTCGTTGCTATGAGGCATAGGCCTAATTGCTGAGGGAAGGTTGGGGTAACTTATTACGTTCTTATTTTTTAAGTTGTATCCCTTCACAATGCAAGAGCAAAAATAGCAGTCACTGCTGTGGTCTCTTTGTTTCACGCCACATCATAGGTATTCCGAAACGAAATGCTTGTTTTTTACCTTTCATACATAAGCGTAGCTCTTCCCCACCTGTCGTGCACACTTTGTGAGGAGCCCACGGTTTGTCTTGATCGCCTAACTTCAACCCGAAATAGGCGAAATATACTTTTTTAATAAATGCAGAAATGTTCCTCTGCCGCTTTTTCACGGTATATTCCCCACAAATAACATGAAAACTGTCGGAGAGTTGACGCAACCTCTGGCTCTGTGAGCCATCACAAATACACAGCACTGCAAAACTACAACTGTAGTGAACCACTTCGGAATAAAGCTGGATTACGACTGAGCAAACAAAAGGTAATAATGAACTTGCAAGAAACTGAAATTTGACAGGAACGTTCATGTCGCAACCACCGTGTTTTGAGCGAGCGAACGAGGCTAGGCGAACAGGAAAGAACATGCGCCAGCGCGAGTACTGGATTTAGCCCCCCCGCCTCCCAATTGTCCTGTTAATGGTATAAAATGAATAACAAAACACTCTAAAATATCATGAGTGAGTAGTGTTTCTAGTTAGTTTAAACCATTACAACCTCTATTTTGGGCCAAGAAAATAAACTGCAGTCGGCTAAAAAGAAATTATGTGAACATTCCTTATATGGGTAAGAAATCTAATTTTGCAAGAAAACGTGACGTGATGGAACATTTTGGCTATTTTTCCTGGATTCAGCACCCCAAAATCTATAGGAATCAGTTGCAAAACTGGAGGCAGTTTTTTGGTAGTGTACCTGTGTAATTCTTTAGTTCTTCTCTTAATTAAAGGCCTGTGACCTTTATTAAGAAGCCTTTAATGGAAATGGTAAGGGCAAGGAGAATCCAGTAAGCCTGACTAGGTAAAACCCTTCCTAACCATCTGACATTATGTGCTCTCTAACAAGGCCCCATAGTGTAGAGCTGCTCCGTAGAGATGCAGAGAGCATGTTGCAGGTTAATTAGAAGAAAAACTGGTGTTTAAGAGCCAGTAGGTATCATAAACTACTCCGCCAAACCCAGAATTGGGGAGGCTAAGGAGGGAAGGGAAGGTCTGCAACAATAGCCAGAAAAGGTTCTTAAACCGTCTGGGACTTAGTGGCAAGGCCAGAAACCATTGAAATTGAAGAACAAGCTCTGGCTGCTTGGACAGCAAGTTAGTGGTCTAAGCAGTAAGAGCCCCTGCAGTTCTAACTATTGAATAGGGCAGCAGAAGGTCCCAAGGTTGGGAAAGAAATACAGACAGAAGTAGGAGAGATAAGACTCCGCTACTGTCTGAGAAGCTGCCAGGAAAAATTAAGAATGCAAGGGGGAGACAACTCTGAAAGAAAACTGTTAGGGGCTTTAGGAAAAACCCTCAGTAGAATGGTATCACTCTTACAGACCAAATGTCCTGGAAGAGTGGCAGAGTTGAAAAGAAGACTTATTGTGGAGGAAATCCTTAATAAGTAGTAAGAGAGATGCTGATACAGGAGAAGAGTCAAAGGTAAGGGATGGTGACCTTACTGACAGCTGTTACTCCTCTGTGTAGTTCAGAGGACGAGGAGTAACTGTAGTACCTGTAAAGCATAATCATCTCAAGAAGCTCATTGAGCTAATAGTTAGGATGTGTCCTTGAGAGGGACATATGTAAATTTTTGGATGGAACCGATGTAGATGCTTGTAGAGGTAAGAAGCAAACTACAGGATCTAAACCTCAATAGGAAAAAAGGATTCAGGGAAGAGATTATCAGCAACTTTGCGGCTGCTGGGTTTGCTGAACCCGTTGAGGATGTGGTTTCCTGAGCCTGGCTGGGTGATTCCCCTGCCTAGAAATATCTGTATGATGGGTAGAAGATGGATAAAACCTTCTCCCATTAGGGGAACAAAGCTTAGTAGTAGACTTTCAACAAACTGGGATAGAGGAAGGCGTAGACAAGCCTCTGAAAGCAATAGTGTCAGTGGTAAACTGAGCAGCCTGGAGTAAAGTCTCCTTATTAAAGAGATTTTCTCCAGTGCAAGGAGCATTTCCCAGTATATCTTGTACAGATTTGTCCAAGTCTGAAGCTTGGAGCCAGGCTCTACGTCGTGCTCCTATGGCTATAGCAGAAGTTCTGCTGACAGACTCGAAAGAGTCTAGGGAAGCACGAGTCAGGAACTTGGAAATATTTTGAGCATGACTGACTAGCCTAGAAAAATCTGCTCTTTTAGGCTCTTGGAGGCAAGGGGTCAAAAGTAATAAATCTTTTGTGACCTCCTCAAGAGATAATCCCATATAGAAAATATATGAAAGGATTCTTGCTGAAAGCATGGATGCCTGGAAAGTTTGACGTCCAAAGGCATCTAAAGTCTTAGCCTCATGACCTGGTGGATAAGAAGAGTGCTTTTTAGTACTCTTAACACGCCTCATTACTGATTCTACAACCAGAGAATGATGAGGGAGTTGAGGCTTTTGAAAACCTGGAGAAGGGGGCACTTTGTATAGAAGATCAGTCGCCTTAGAAGGTGGGGATACCATTAAAGGAGTTTCCCACGTTCTAAATAGGAGATCCTGCAAGGTCTGATGCAAAGGAAACATAATGACTTCCTTTGGAATGCAGGGGATCTGTATAGGTTGTGGATCCCCTGGTGCAGGGACTTGACCAGATATAGAAATGGCAAGTAACTTCGCCATATCAATCAGAAAAGCTTGAAAAGAAATCTCCCCAGAGGGGAGTCCTCGAGGAAGAGGAGGAAGAACTAGATCTGTTGAAGAACTAGCTCTAGCAGCCACCTGCTCATTCAGATTCTGTGGAATAGCAGATCTGGAGGGGTGGAGCATCGGATTATCCTTGAAAGATAGTTGTGGGTACCGATGAAAATCGGTACCACGACTGGTCGGTATCAAGTTGTCCATGCTAGGGATCGATTCCAAACTCGGTATGGAAGGAAGCGAGCCAGCTAGCATGGGAGGTACCGACACCGATGTCGATAGCGGTACCGAGATCGGTACCGTTGGTGACACCGATATATGAAGATCAGTCTGCAATGGCACTATCGGTACCGTGATAACCGAATGTGGCAGATCTTGATCATCGGTGGAATGTCTACGGTACCGTCTGAAGTCGGTACTGAGACGAGTCGGTACCCAGTCATCCAGACTAGAGATCGATTCTAGACTCGGTATCGAAAGAAGCGAGTCTATCGATGCATATCGGGAGGGTACCAATGTGGATACCAGCATCGGTACCGGGACCGATGTGGGAAGATCGGTCGTTAGCAGCTCTAGCGGCACCGAAGATACCGAGAGCACTCGACTGCAATCATCGGTGTGGAATGTTTCATCCAGCACCATTGCCGATGCCGGGGTACCGGCACCGCTCAAAGCGGATACCACCACCAGGCATGGCTCAGGCATGTTCACCGAGGTAAAAACCCCGGGAACAACCTGAAAACCCGTTAGTGCTTTGGAGACAGAAGCCTCCCGCCAGGGTTTTAAAGCCAAAATGTCCTCGGGGGCAAGCCGAAAAGCATCTCTATGAACGACATGAGATCTACCACCCGAAGATTGGCTAGTTTTTACAGACTTTTGTTTGGTTACCTGATCCTGCGAAAAAGAAGATGGAGCTGGTATCCTCAGGACTGAGGGGAATGGCATATCGAGTTGAGCTCGATGCTGAAAACTTCTTGCAGTGCAGGAGGGACAGTCCAGCGGATTGTGTTCAGGTCCCAAACATGGAAGGCACCAGTTATGGGTGTCTAAAAGTAATTTGGTAGTGCCACAGTTAAAACGCTTTTTAGTGGCTAGAATTTCCATGAGGGAAGTGGAGAGGCCTAGAAGGCTGAAGCCTGTTAGGCACCAAATAGGAAAAAATTTCCTACAGAAGGAAATATCTGTAAAAGAAAAGAAGAAAACACCGGCGGTACCGGTGCATCGGAAGGTAGACGCGACCATAAGAAAAAACAAAAAATAAAGGAAGAATTTTCTGTGGTGACAGGAGGACGTCCTGCCGGCTCCGCGGAAAAATGAAAACTGAGGAGAGGCAGTTGGGAAAGGCGGGAAGGCAGCACGCAGACGTGTTGGGATGCTTCCAAAAGCATTCTGATTGGACGCTGGGGAGCGTTCCCGCGCAGACTCCATCGGTACCGACATACCCATATGTGAAGACTCATTCCTGCTTGCTCCTGGAGATTGCACCATTGAATAAAGAAAGCCGCGGCCGTCAGACAGCTTGTCAGCCAGCGCTCTCACCCGCAGCCACGAGCAAACAGCCAACCCAGCCCGGGCAGGCAACTGCCGCACACAAGGGGCTCTCCCCCGAAATGTCCGGGGGGAGAGAACCTGAGGCTCCTATGCGGTGACTAACCGCTCCTGCTTAGGCAAAACCAAAGAACGGCTATGAAGTGCCGTTTGCTATCCTGACCCCAAGAAGGCCAGGGAGTAAGAATGCCAAAGAGCCTTATTATATATATATATTTTTAAAGGTACACTTCTTAAATGAAAAATTCTATTCCCCAGCTACACTACCACAAAGCTCCTTATCTGTTTCTCCAGAGAGCCTCTACTAGGCTCGCCAACGTCCTCCTGCTGCCTGGAGACTGGTCACACTGGGACTGAGGTGAGAGTGCAGCAGGCTATATCCACTGGTGTCATCATTCTGACATGCCAGTCTCCAAAGCTGCGGGAGGAGGTTGACAATACAGAGGTAGAGGACTGAACTGGAGGAACGATAAGGAACCTTTTGTTAATCAAGAAAGGACACATGAATGGTTGAGGAGGGGTGAAATGAAACCGAAGGATGAAAGATTGATAGCTACAGCCAAGGACAGCAGATTACGGACGAGATGGTTTACAGCGAGTATTGAAAAAACGGGCAAAACAGATATATGTTGATTTTGAAAGAAAGAACTGGGAAAAATGACTCACCTTACTTAAAGAGAAATAATGAACAAACAAACATCTTCCAAAGATGGGGAAGCTGTAAAACTAGAGGGCATAACATGAAGCTGCAAGGGGGTAAATTGAAAGGTAATATCAGGAAATACTTTTTTTTGTGTAATAAATTTTATTGAGCAGTTTCAAATAATATACATTCAAATCATCAAACCGCACCAGAGACATATATAATATAACATATATAATATATAGATTCCCACAGCGTGTCCAACAAGATGATAAGAAGGAAGGAATCCAAAGACATACCATTATGCATCCAATATTAAGAACAATGCATAAAAATAGACTCAAGCAGTGCATCTCTAAACAAAAACATCCCATAACCAAACAGGGCACATCACCCAGGAAATACTTTTTCACTGAAAGGGTAGTGGATGCTTGGAATGCCCTCCTGATGGAAGAGGTGGGGGCAAATACAGTGACAGAATTCAAAATGGCATGGGAAAGACACATTGGATCCCTTTACAGCAACAGGATAAAATCAAAATAAACGTATCTAATTTCTCAACAAATAGGGGTGTCCTACATGGAGCGGTGGGTTCACCCCTAAACAAAGACATGGGGAGGGGTGGCCTGCACAGAGCGGCAGGTGCACCTACTCTTGCCATCTTACTGGGCAGACTAGATGGACCATACTGGTCTTTATCTGCCATCATTTACTATGATACCTAACAGTAGGCTATGAAGTTCTGATGGTGGAAAATTTCTATATAGAAAGGCGCAACAAAGAAGAATGCCTCCTCCACTGGAAACTCTGGAAATACTACTGTCCCTAAAAAGCACTGGGATCTTGACCCTAAGAGAAAACGGGGTTACTTACCTGTAACTGGAGTTCTCCGTGGACAGCAGGATAAGTCAGCCACACCTGGTGTCGTCCTCCGGGCGGCGCCAAGTACGGAAGTGCTCTCTAGAGCTCAGAAAGATGAGACTTTCTGAGCCCGCCCAGGTAGCCCAGGTAGCCCACCCTACCGCTCCGCCCCCTAGCCACCAGTATGTTCCAAGCTATTCTACCGGCTAGGGAGCGGACTCTTCAGATGGCCTCCTCCAGGGGAGGCGGGTGGGTATGTGTGGCTGACTTATCCTGCTGTCCACGGAGAACTCCAGTTACAGGTAAGTAACCCCGTTTTCTCCATGGACAAGCAGGATTGCGTCAGCCACACCTGGTGTCTCCCTAGCTAGGAATGCTGGGGGGAGGAGGCCCGAGCATGTACCAGAAAGGGTCAGAGACTCAGGTCAACGGTTAACCAACGCACGTTTATTCAAGAACAGTGGTAAAGTGTAAGGTGCTACCTTCAACGAAGCGGCGGAGTACCGCATAAGTGGCAACAGTGCAACAACAACAACAACAGTACAAGTAGTGGCAACAGTGCAACAAAAACAAAGTGGCAACAGTGCAACAACAACAATAACAGTGCAAGTAGTGCAACAGTGCAATAGCAACTAGTAGTGCAACGGTGCAATAGTAATGTCAACAGGCAACATTGCAATAATAATCACAGTGAAGCCGTAGTATGGCAACTGTCCCGAACAGTACAGAATACCGCCATTGGGCTCCCTTTTTTGGGCAGAGGCAGTGGCAGTGTTCAGTTGCGATTCAAGGCCGTGGAGAGGACGGCCGCTCCAAGCGCACAATCCTCCTGAAAGCGGAGGTCAAGGCAATAGTGTCTCTGAAAGGTGTGCGGTGAGGACCAGGTGGCCGCTCTGCAAACATCAGCTAGTGGCACAGCGCGGAGATTGGCAATGGACGTAGCCAGAGCCCTGAGATGGTGGGGGCCCACTCTTGGGAGCCCCCCCCTCGAGACAATAGGAGACACAGGCAGAGACCCAGTGGGACAACGTCCTCTTGTTGACAGGCCTCCCAGGCCTGTTCGGATCGAAGGAGATGAAGAGCTGTTTGCCCTGCCGGGTGGCCTGCGTTCTTTGCAAGTAGATCCGGAGGGCCCTGAGGCAGTTCAGGGTGTGCAGGCGTCGCTCCTCATCCGAGGAGTGAGGTTCTGGGAAGAAAGATGGAAGCTCAATGGACTGGTTGACATGGAAGGCAGAAGACACTTTCGGCACGAATCTAGGGTTAGTCCTCAGGGAAGCATGGCTGTGGTGCAGCTGTGTGTAGGGAGGATGAGAGACCAGCGCGTGCAACTCGCTAATCCTCCTTGCGGACGTGATGGCCACGAGAAATATTGTCTTCCAAGAGGCGAACTTCATGTCGGCTGACTGGAGAGGTTGAAAGGGTTCCTGAGTCAGGCGTTGAAGGACCGTGTTGAGATCCCAATGTGGCACAGGTCGTCTGATTGGGGGCTTCAGATTTGAAAGACCCTTCATAAAGCGTGACGTTAGGGGCAGTGCCCCAATGGAAGTGGCCCCCGTCGGCGGTGAGTGGTAGGCAGCTATCGCCGAGAGGTGAACTCGGATGGGCTGCGTCTGCAGGCCCAGGTTAGACAGAGTCCTGAGGTATTGCAGGACGTAGGGAAGCGGGCATGTGGTGGGTTCCAGGCCTTGGTTCGCGCACCAGATGCTGAATCTTCTCCATTTAAGGCCATAGGACTTTCTGGTGGAGGGCCTTCTGGCCGCTAGCACCACGTCCTGCACTTCGCTTGGTAGTTGGAGATTGGAAAGGCTTATCCGCTCAACCTCCAGGCAGTGAGAGACAGGGCTCCAAGGTTGGGATGCTGTATCCTGCCCTCGTCCTGCGTCAGTAGGTCCGGTCTGATTGGCAGTCATTTCGGATCTCCCAGCGCCAGGCGTGATAGCAGGGCGAACCACATCTGGCGCGGCCAGTGAGGGACCACCAGGATGGCTTCCGCTTTGTCCTGGACAATCCTTTGTAAGGTCGCTGAGATGAGGGGCGTTGGGGGGAACGCATACACCAGTGACCACTCCCCCCAACACACGTCGAATGCATCCGCTGCCAGCCTCTTGGTCGACGGGTGCCTGGAGCAGAACAGCGGGCACTTGGTATTCCATTCCATGGCGAAGAGGTCGATGTCCGGGAACCCCCAGATCCGGAAGAGGTTGTCGGAGACATTGCGGTGCAGGGCCCATTCGTGGGGCTGGAGCTGCCTGCTCAGTCTGTCTGCCAGGGTGTTCTGATCCCCTGGGAGGTATGACGCTCGAAGGTGGCAGCCGTTTCTCAAAGCTAGGGTCCATATCAGTGTGGCCTCCTTGCAGAGAGGGCGAGAGCCGGTGCCCCCTTGCTTGTTGATATAGAACATGGCCACCTGATTGTCCGTCTGGAAGAGGATCGACTTCCCGCAGAGTTGTTGGAGAAACGCTGTCAGGGCATATCTCATGGCCCGTAGTTCGAGGAGGTTGATGTGCAGACGCCTCTCGTGTTTGGACCACTCCCCTTGAGTGCTTAGGGATAGCATGTGGGCGCCCCAGCCAGTGTTTGATGCATCTGTGGTTAGAACAATTTGATGCTCGCGAGGGTGGATGTCTTTCCCCACCGACAGGTTTACTGGTGATGTCCACCAGTGAAGCTGGGTATGGATTTGTGGAGTCATTCTGATTGTGGTGGAGAGAGGTTGACCATTCTGGTTCCAATGGTCGCGTAGGTGCCACTGGAGTGGGCGCATTCGTAACCTCGCCGTGGGGAGGACTGAAGTGGTGGCTGCCATGTGCCCTAGAAGGCGTAGGATGTCCTTCGCTGATAAGGCCGCTGCCTTGGTTGCCTCGCTCGCTAGCGCTGTGATGGTGCAGAGTCTGCGCTCTGGAAGGTAAGCCTTTGAAATCGTGGTGTCTATCACAGCTCCTATGAACTTTAACCTCTGGGCTGGTGAGAGCTGTGATTTGCTGAGGTTGATGACGAATCCCAGGGAGGACAGCAGCATCATGGATGTCTGCATGGACCTCCGAAGCTCCTGGGCTGAGGGGGCCGTGAGGAGCCAGTCGTCGAGATATGGGAAGACCGCTATGTTCTGCCTCCGGAGGTGTGCGGCTGCTGCGGCCACGCACTTCGTGAAGACCCGCGGGGCGGGGGACAGACCGAAGGGTAGGACTCTGTACTGGTAGTGTTGGTTCAGTACTTGGAAACGAAGGAACTTCCTGTGCGATTTGTGAATGCGGATGTGGGTGTACGCGTCCTGCAAGTCCAGGGACGCCATCCAGTCGCCATGTTGGATCAGGGGAAGGATGGTGTTCAGGGAATACATCCTGAATTTCTCTTTCTAGATGAACTTGTTGAGGCGGCGGAGGTCCAGGATGGGGCGGAAGCCGCCCGACTGTTTGGCAATGAGAAAGTATCTGGAGTAAAAGCCAGAGCCCTTCTCGAGAAGGGGAACCTCCTCTATGGCCCGAGAGTGCAGCAGTCGCAATAGTTCCGTGGCCATGGCCAGATGTAAGTGTTGGTGGGTATCGCTGGCAGGTGGGGAGCTCTGATGAGGAGGGGCTACAAAGCGTATGCGGTAGCCTTCTTTGATAATCCGCAAAACCCAAGAGTCGGAGGATATTTGCTGCCACTCTGGTAAAAAATGGGTCAGGCGTCCCCCGGTTCGGGGGGTACGCTGAGATCTGGCGTCAAAAGGAAGGCCCACCTTTGCTTGCGGGTGTGCCTGTTTTCTTCTGTTTGCGATCCCTTTGCGAGTTTCGCTGGTGAGAGGGTCCTTGGTAAGGGTTGCCCTTGTACTTGTTGTTTTGCCATTTGCTGTTAGAAGGGTACCTCTTGTTGGATGAGTAGTAAGGCTTCCTCTGAAACTTGCTCCTCTGGGCGCCGTTGTGGCACTCAAACCCATCCTCTGCCAAGATCTGTAGCGTGGTACAATGCTCTTTCATATCATTGACCGTGTCTTTTACCTTGTCGCCGAAGAGGGACTCACCAGAGCAGGGAGTGTCCACAATCTTGTCATGCGTGTCGTCCCGTAGGCCCGATGCCCTCAGCCATGCCCATCGCCTTGCTGAGATGGCTGTCCCGGCGGTTCTCAGGGCTGTGTCAAAGGAATCAAAGGTTGCACTTGCGAGATGCTTGCTGCATTCAGACATGTCTGCGAGTGCCGCTGATGTCAGGTTCTGAGAGTCCTTTGGGAGGCAAGACAAGGCGGTCTTTAGATTAGCCATGCATGCATCCTGGAAGAGGACTTGTTGAAATTGGTGTGCCGCAATCTTTGCGTTTAGCATGGCTCCTTGATAGACCTTTCTCCCGATATCGTCGAGGAGCTTGTGATCCCGACCAGGCGGGCTGTTGGCATGCGTGTGCGAAGACTTGACGCGCTTGAGAGCTGACGACACTACAATGGATTGGTGAGGTAGCTGTGAGGCAGCAAATCCTGGAAGAGGCTGCACTTGGTATTTTGTTTCGAGCCTTCTGGGAAAGGGGCGGCCAGAAGCAGGGGTCTGCCAGATTCTCAGGTGACTGTCCCGTAGTGTCTGGTGAATAGGCAAGGAGAACGCGGTCCTTGGGGTGGCTAGGTACTTCAACACCTCCAGTACCGGTTCTTTCTTATCGTCCAGGCCTTGCAGGGACAAGGCGGAAGCCAGTTTCAGGAGGAACTTGGGATAGGTAAGGTCCTCCGGAGGGGGAGGCTCCTCTGGCTCTGGGGAGACTGCCCTGTCAGGGGTCGCCCTTTCGCTTTCGCGGGCGGTAGACCCCACAATTTCCACCCTGGGATCGTCCCCCTCGGCTACATGGGGGGGTCCCCCAAGGGTCCGTTGCATGGTGAGGGTGCCCGGAACTCCCCCGTGGGTGGATCCATCTCACGGGGAGCCGGTTGAAATTCAGCTTGAAGAGGGTCCTGTTGGGGCAGTTGCGCAGGAGGCGCCATGGTTGACTGCCTTAACAGCTGGGATAGCAGGCGTACCATGGAGCTTGAAGAGGACTTGCTCCTATGGCTGTGGCCGAGGCTGGAGGAGGTAGAAGGGCTCACCTGACTCCTCCTCCGTTTCTGGCGCCGATGCCCTTTGCGCCTGGAGGAATGGCGCCTCTTGCGCTTGGCGCTGCGGCGCTGGCTGGGAGAGCTGCTGCTGCTGCTGGAGGTGCTATGCCGCCTGCTTTTATGCTTCCGGCTTCGTTTGTGGGGCGAGTGGCTGCTGCTAGAGCTGTTGCTGCTGGATATCCTCTTCTGGCGTTTAGACATGCTCTTCCCCCCGCGACGGGACTGTCTGTCTGAATCGCTGCTAGAGTGTTGATTTCAGCGCGCGGGGGGTTCGGCTCCGGGGGGGTGAGCGTTGCCATGGCTACCCTTCGACGCCGAATGCCGTAGAGGCTCGTGGGCGGAGCTAGCAGATCAGCACCGAGAGACCTCATAGGCAGCCTTTGCATTTGGGTCCACAGGCTTGCCGTAGGAGGGTGCGGAGCTGGAGGACTGCTTGTCCGAGTTGGAGGACCTGAGCCGGGCGCCATTTTCAGCCTCCGCATGGCTCTCATTCACCGGATTAGAGAGGGAGTTTGCAGGCCTTACCTCCCCCGACGGGACCACTACAGGCGACAGGCAAGGCGGTAGGGGTCCAGATGGAGCATCGTTAGCACCGCGGTCATGGAAGGAGGCCGCATCGGGCGCATCCAGAGCCGGGGCATGCAGCAAAACGGCAGGAGCATGAGCAGGAACAGGAACAGGTACCGGGGGGTTTACTGTACTTGCGTCTTCAGAAAGCAGTTCTTTTAGATTGTGTCCACGAATCTTAAGGGCTCTAGGGGACATTCTCCCACAGTGTTCACATTCTTCGGTCTTATGGTCTAGCCCCAGGCAGTGCAGGCAGTTGCCATGTGTATCTGTGATGCTCATTTTCCTTTTGCAGTGAAGGCATTTCTTGAATCCCGGTTTAGTCATTTTACTGAGAACAAAAATAACAAAGGGGGAAGAGAGAGCAGGGGTCCGTCTTGCTGGCAAGGCGGAAGGAAGGAAACTGGTGGCTAGGGGGCGGAGCGGTAGGGTGGGCTACCTGGGCGGGCTCAGAAAGTCTCATCTTTCTGAGCTCTAGAGAGCACTTCCGTACTTGGCGCCGCCCAGAGGACGACACCAGGTGTGGCTGACGCAATCCTGCTTGTCCATGGAGAATAACAGAGAATGAAGAGGTTATGATTACCTGGGACATTCCCATTCCAACAGATAAGAAATTGGATGCCAGGAAACCTGACAGTGATAAAGGAGAAGAATACCAGAAAGGCATTGATAATAGAAGTGTCGGTACCGAGTGATTATTCCGTGAATTGCATGGAGAGGCAGAATATCCTGAAGTACCAAGAAATGCAGTCAAGGAAATCTTTCCCATTGTACTGGGAGCCACAGACTTGACAAAGAAGAATTTCCAAGCAAATCATGACAAACTACCTATACATATTACATCTTACGAACTCCAGCTGGAGGGTCTTTTTGGCACGATGCAAGTATTATGCCGAGCATTAGCAGTAAATTTGAGAGACTAAGGGGAATGTTTACTAAATGGCAATAGTGGACTCTGTACGATATCGGAGCCGCAGCCCCATTTATTTCAGCCCCCTAAGACCATACTCCTCATACCCTGGTTTAGAAGTGAGGTTCATGACTGCCATTGTATGTGCAAAACTAACCCATTTGGAAAAACTACCCCAAGAGATTGATGGAATTTTTGTTTCGGTCTTTACTGGGGAAGATGTAGAGATGTTATCCATGACTGAAATGGTATTTAAAGGTGATGCCACAGAAGAATTGAAAGAAATAGCGATACACCGGGAAGATGAATATTACCTTTTTTGTGCGTTGGGAACTGGACCACTTGATGGAAGCCAATGTCAGACATGGCATTAAAGAAGTGAGAAGTGTGTGTGCTATGGAGTGTTGGGAGATTGAAGTCTCCGAGGATAATATGTGATTTATTTATTGTTGTGGAACATGCTGTTTCAAGTATGGTGGCAAGGTTGTCTGAGGAGGTTGAGGGAGGTCTATATATCAGGCCAAGTAAAATATGAATATTTTCAATGGTTATGATATTGATATCTTCAACGTTTTTGTTTAATTGTAAGGTTGTTTTTAGTTCTTTTTTAGCTAATATTAAGACACCTCCTCCGTGTTTATTTGATCTTAGGCAGTGATGTAGTTTGTAATCAGGGAGTGCTAGTTAATCACTTAATGCTGAATCTGCTTCTACTACTACTACTATTACTACTACTACTAAGCATTTATCTAGCGCTACCAGACGCACCCAGCACTGCACAAAGAAAACACACAAGAGACCGTCCCTGCTCAAAAAGCTTACAATCTAAAAAGACAAAACAAAAAAGGACAAGGATAAGAAAAGAACAAGGGCAAAGAAAGGAGAACAGTAGAGACCAAACAAAGGAAGGAGCTAAGAACAAGTGTAAGAGGAAGCAGAACAGGTAAAATAAGAGAAGGGAAGGAAGGAGAACAGATAAGTCAAGAACCAAAGACAGAAGCAAAAAGATGAGCTTTTAACCTAAGTTTGAAGAGGGTCAGAGAAGATGCCCGACGTGTAGACAAAGGTAGTTTATTCAGCCAAGTTTCCGTTAAGCAAGTATGTCAGGTGTTTTATCTCTAGCAAGGTCTAGGATGATTGGGATTTTGTTTCTGGCCGATCTTGTATTCAGGAGGAGGCATTTTATAGGATATGATGTAAATGGAGGTTTAGAGTGACATGGGTCAGTGGTTTTATATATATATATGTAAGTCTGTTATTGTGTTGTTTATGGTAGGTAAATATAGTGGTAGTGATGGATAAGGGGTAAGTCCAGTGGTGTTGGTGTATGATAGGGATATTAAAGTGTTGCAGTGCTGCTGAGTGGCGTGATCGGGTAAGGGACGTGAATAGAAGTAAAAGGCACAGGTAGTAGATCAGATAATGCTTCTCCATGGTATATGGGGGAAGTTGAATAAGAGCTTGAGGAGAAAATTGCTGATAAGGTATTTATTTATTTATTTATTTATTTATACATCTCTTCTATACCGCCACTTCCAGCGATCAGTGGCGGTTTACAAGTAAACAAAGTTTAATAATAGCATGCTATTATTTTACATAGAACGGGTTTAGAAACTATTTTACATAAAACAGGTTTTGAACTATTTTACATAGAACGTGTTTTAGTACAAAGAACAGTAAATGGAGAACAAGAGTTTTTACATAGAACAAAATTATAAAAGTAAACATTTAACTATTAAATTGCAACTCAATAATACAGTGAAATAACTGGCTATCAATAGTAAATCATCGGCAATGGAATATATTACACTAGTTACACTTATTCACATTTTGCTTTCAAAGAGAAAATTTAATTAGGTGAACAATGTGAATGAGTGAGGGTTTTATGCCTGTCTAGGTAGGGTCAGTGAGTGACTGTATGATTTGTAATCAAGTTGAGTTATCTAAGGTTGATAGAACCAATAATAATTCGTAGACAACAGACATTAGTTATAGACCTAGAATAACAGATCAACCGAAACAGTTAATTAAGTGTAGCTGTGAGGCTTGGAAATGGCTGTGATAATGGATGATATACAGGAAATACCACTACTATGTGCAGTATCATTGAGTACGCTATTAGCCAAAATGGGTTTGCCATACAGGTCAAAGACAGGGAATGAAGGGATTTTTTTTTGTCCAGTGGTGTCTTAAATCATGTGCTATAAGTTAGAGTAAATATTATCTGTGTCTGGAGATAGTTAACTTACATTTCAGGGCCGGTTCTTTGGTGGTATGTGTCGGTATTTAGTTTTCAATGG
The DNA here is from genome assembly GCA_033557465.1 of Ichthyophis bannanicus. NCBI lineage: Eukaryota > Metazoa > Chordata > Amphibia > Gymnophiona > Ichthyophiidae > Ichthyophis > Ichthyophis bannanicus. The sequence goes on from CM066034.1 coordinate 603,428,720, forward strand.
TCAGTCCTCAAAGAGTATCTGGAGAGGGAGGATGGACCTGGTGGTGTTCAGATTGCATTTCTTTCCAGTCAGGCCACGACCCCCTCAGGTCCCTGCCTAAGGGCCATGCCAAAGGGCCCTCTGGCGAGGCTCTCAGGCACGGGCCTGCCTTGCGGCGCAGTCCTTATGAAGCTAAGCAGATTGAGCAGGATCAGCCCCGATTGGCTTGGGTCAGTGATCGGGAGGAGTTTAGGCCTCCCGGTTGCAGACCTGATCTGATTGGGAGCTGGCTGGAACAGAGGCACGTTTCTGGCGGCACAGTCCTTTTGAAGATGATCCTGATCGGGAGCTGGCTGGAGCAGTATTATGCTCAGCAATATTATGCATTCTTTGGGGAACTGTAATGTTAGCTTCGGGTTTGGTGCACTTGGTATGGGTCTATCTTTAGCAGTTTAAAGCATGTTTGTAGGGATGACCAAGGCAGGAATCACTGGAGCCGGTTCCTACTGCCAAGTACCATTTGATGCAAGGTATGTCCTGTCATACATGTTCATATTTACATTTTCCTATACCATATTAGGGGGCACTGGGATTACCTAGCACTTTTCATGGCCTGTAGAGGACTGGTATGTGGTCTAGATTGCAGCAGCACTCATTTCCCATTAGTATTTATGTCCAGTTTGCATGAACACACTATTGTCAGTGTGAAGGGCAGCTCAGGAAATGTATGTTTTTCCCGAGGGGCGTGGCATCTGCGGGTACATCACAGAGATAGGCAGGATCCGAAACGTGTAACGTTTCAGAATATGGTGTGTGTGGGGATGTCCAAAATGTTTAACCCTGTCCGATAATATTGGTGGAACATAAGAACATAAGACATGCCATACTGGGTCAGACCGAGGTCCATCAAGCCCAGTATCCTGTTTCCAACAGTGGCCAATCTAGGTTATACGTACCTAGCAATATCCCCAAAGACACAGGTTCCACAATGCTTGTACTGGGTCAAGCATTGATATCCTGGGTCCCTTTTCAATAGTGGTTTATGGACCTTTCCTCCAGGAACTTGTCCAAATCTTTTTTAAACCCAGCTATACTAACAGCCCTTACTACATCCTCCGGTAACAGATTCCAGAGTTTGATTACACGTTGAGTGAAAAAATATTTTCTCTTATTTGTCTTAAATAGTTTACCCTGTAGCTTCATTACATGTCCCCTAGTCTTTCTATACTCTGATAGCGTAAACAATTGATCCACGTTTATCCGTTCCACTCCATTCATTAATTTATAGACCTCTATCATATCGCCCCTCAGCCGTCTCTTCTCCAGGCTAAAGAGCCCTAACCTTCTTAGCCTCTCTTCATAGGAGTAGCCTTCCATCCCCTTCACCAATTTGGTGGCTCTTCTCTGTACTTTTTCTAATAACGCTATGTCCTTTTTAAGATACGGTGACCAGAATTGCACACAATATTCAAGGTGCGGTCGTACCATGGAGCGATACAGAGGCATTATAATATCCTTTGTTTTGTTCTCCATCCCTTTCCTTATGATACCTAGCATTCTATTTGCTTTCTTGGCCGCCGCTGCACACTGGGCTGAGGGTTTTAACATGTTATCCACAATGACTCCTAAATCTTTTTCCTGGGTGGTGGTTTCTAATGTGGAGCCTTGCATCGTGTAACTATAGTGTGGGTTGTTCTTTCCTAGGTGCATAACTTTGCACTTGTCCACATTAAATTTCATCTGCCATTTGGATGCCCAGTCTTCCAATTTATCCAGATCCTCCTGCAGTTTTCCACAATCCTCTTGGGTTTTAACAACTTTAAACAGTTTTGTGTCATCTGCAAATTTGATAATCTCACTAGTTATTCCCTTTTCCAGGTCATTTATGAATATGTCAAAAAGCAGTGGACCCAGTACAGATCCCTTGGGTACTCTACTATTCACCTTTTTCCATTGGGAATATTGGCCATTTAGCCCTACCCTCTGCTTTCTATCTTTTAACCAGTTCCCGATCCACAATAGTACACTGCCTCCTATCCCATGACTTTTTAGCTTCGCCAAAAGTCTCTGATGGGGGACTTTGTCAAAAGCTTTCTGAAAGTCCAGATACACTATATCAACCGACTCACCTTTGTCTACCTGTTTATGCACACCTTCAAAAAAACATATCAGATTAGTAAGACAAGATCTTCCTTGTCTAAAGCCATGTTGGCTGTCTCCCATTAGGCCATGACTATCTACATGCTGTGTAATTTTGTTCTTTATGATGGTTTCTACCATTTTCCCTGGTACTGACGTCAGGGGGGGGGACGTGGGGACGTGTTTCTTCATTATATCACACCTGTGTGCGGGCTGGGCACCGGATGTGTGCACCCGCTGGGTGAATAGTGTTGTGCCTATGCCTCAAACCTCAACACACATAAGAAAAACAACCCTTCGAAACCATGATTAATAACTGACTAATGTAAATATTTGACTGATGTAAATAGTTCAGCATATGTATAATTATATGCGCCATGTTATTGTTCATGAAAAGTTAATGTTATTGTTCATAAAAAGTTAATTGTACATAATTTAAAGAAAATACTATGTTCTATGTAAAACAGTGTTCATTATGTTAATTGTAAACTGTTCATTATGTTATTTGTAAACCGCCTTTGATCTTGGGAAAAAGCGGTATAGAAGAAAAGTATAAATAAAAAATAAATAAAAAATATGCCATGCCGAATATGTCTACCTCCCCGATTCCAGACCCATGGGCACATCTAAACCCACGGATGTGGAATTAGATTCAAATGGGGCCTGTTTGTGATTTAGACAAGTCCACAGGCCGGACATGCATGTTATGTAATTGGGCTGTATAGGTGTAGGCACTCGGGATGAGGTTGGCTTGGGGTTTCAGACTCTGCACAACCTCTGAATTTTCAAAAGACTGAATGGATTTTTGTTCAAACCACGTTAGCAGGTGTAAACGTGTGTGAGATTTGTATTTAGCTTGTGCCTTTTTCAGTAGTAGTTCAAAGCAAATTACATTTGAGTTTAGTTGGTATTTTCCTGACCCTGGAGAATTACAATCTAAGTGGCCCTTTCACTAAAGTTCATTCAAATTTTGCACTTAACATGCATTTAGCAAAAAAACTAACGTGCGTTAAGTGCAAAGCCTCCACAGTAACTGTCGGCGACATGGTCAGCATGTTCCAACAGCTAATGTGCAGATGCGTACCCTAACACATGGGGCTATTAGTGTGGGTGCACTTATCTCCACCTATTGAGGTGCTGTTTGGTGAGCCTGTGCTAATGACAACATTGACAGTACGCAATATGCATCCCTGCACTAACCGTAACGTGCTCACAATGCCTACTCTCTGTCCCTAATGTTTGAATGGCGGCACAAAAATTGGCATGCGTTAACTGTCATGTCCCCAGAGTAACTGTGTGCCAAATTGCACATTAACTGTATGGTGTACTAAAAGGGCCCCTAAGATTGTACCTGAAGCAATGGAGGGTGAAGTGGCTTCAATAAGATCACACCGAGTGAGAGTGGGATTTGAACCCTTGCTTCCCCGCTTCTCAGTCTGCTGCTCTAAACCATAGGCTACTCTTCCACTCTAATAATTTTCAGAATGAAAGTAGATGCCTAGTTTTATTTTGATAGTACTGGAGTGAAAAGTGCACATGTACTTTTCAGCAGCAAGAGCAGTTATAACTATATCTAGTGTCTGCATTATTGCTTTCTATCAATTGTTCCTCATCAACTCCTGGATTTTTGCAAAGACAGAAATCTATTTGAACTGATTTTCACCTTAATCTTAAACCATCACAAGCAGCAGTTCTGAACTGATGTGTCTACTGGGGAGGGTTAGTTCATCTCTCTGTCCATCCATCAGGGTCTGTGCAAGGGTATTGTCGCCCTAAGCGAACATACAGCCTTACATGCTGCCCTCCACCATCACAACACCACCCCTCCCTCCCTCAATAATCCTGTAAAAATGCATAAGTGGACATCATACTTTTACATATTAAACTGCCTTGTAGGTATGTGTGTGGCTGCTCTCCCTGCAGGTAAAAGAATGTGCGGCTGGCTCTTTGAGTTTGTCTGGCTGTTTTTCTCCGACTGCTGCTGCTCTTTGCTGCTCCTCAGAAGCTGCCGCCCTAGATAACAGCTTAGTCTTACCTAATGGAGGGGCCGGCCCTGCGTCTATCCACATGGATAGCTTTGCATGGACATGTACAAAGCTCTGAGTAAAGCAGAGACAAGAAAGTGAAGCGCCTGTCAGGGAGGAAAAATACAAAATTGTGCTGCAAGTAGTCCAAAAGGAAGGTGACCTGCTGTGACTGCAAAATGTCAAGACTGAAAAAAGAACCCTAAAAAGAAGCTTGGGAGAGGGGGATGGGAACAGTATGGGAGGGGAAAGAGGAATGAGAACATCCGCAGACATATATCCACCCCTCTCTACATCACACCACATAGCCATCCAACTCCCAAACCCAACATCTCAAGACCTTCAACATATAGTGTTCCTCCATCAAACACTCTCAGAGAACACCCTCATCTATACACAGTGAACCACAGTTCCCTCACACAATCCTCCCTAACCAACATTCCACCCCATGGTATCCCCACAACATCTTATGCACACCCCTCACACCTGTCAGATATCCCTACACTCTCTCTACAGACACACCACTCACAGATATACACAGTTCACATACACTGCAGTCACAACGCACTGAGACTATATATTTCCCCCTCCTAGCTAGTCCCTGGGACTCTGTTGAGAGATACTTTAATATGTCTTTCACCACCGAGCCTCCCATGAGTGATAAAAGTGACAAGTCTGCATATGGAAGAAAAAGAAACACCATGAGAGAGAACTTTTTAACTTGTCACTCTTGTAATAAATTCCAAGGAAACCTAAAATAAAAAATGAAAATGAAGGTCCCTAACCATGATAGAAATGTCACTTAGCAATTCAGAAGATCAAGCGGGCATAGAAAGCTGAAGTCCTGAAGATACCACTAGAGGAATTATTTCATAAGCACTGTTAAGTTCTTACATGTGACGGCAGATTTTAGAAAGGATGTAGAGAGGAAATTCTCAGGTCCAGGTCGGAATGTGGAGAAGTCCCATAATATTTTACAAGAGGCTCTGCCAGACATAAAGCATCTTGTAAATTGGGTCCAGGACTGCACGGGTATATCTCTTGATGTACAGCAGGAGCGTGGATTTTAAGAAGCTGTGCTTGGGGGGTGGGGGGACAAATACCTCACATATGCATGGGAGCAGCTTCTTAAAAATAGCTGATCCTGCAGTGCATGGATATCTGTTGCAGCACCACCAGTTCCCCTCAATTACCCACCAACCTTGATTTCTCCATTAGTGACACCCCCCACCTTAATTTCCCCCTTGACTTGATCTCTCCCTCCCCAATGAAAGATTGCTATGGGTTAAAAGTGCCATTTTGGAACCTAGCGCCGAAAGAGTAGAAATGAGTATGTGTGCCTCCTCGCTCCCACTAGACACCAGGGACCTGGTAAGACAGGCAATAGGAATCAGGAGATGGGGGTAGGGTGTGTTGGCAGGGCCCTTGAGAGGTCTTCATACCACTGGGGGTTTACTTATGGGGGAGATCAATTGCTTTGTGGGGGTGGGGGAGTGGAGATCAGATGTGGTAGGGAAGTTGGGGAAGGGATCTCATTTGCTTGCTTTTATCAGGGGGAGATCAAGGTTGTTGGGTCATATGGGGGGGGGATCAAGGTTGGGGGTGATTGGAGGGCAGACCTCAAAACTGACAGCTACCCCTTACAGCAGGCACTTATATGTGCCTCAGGGCAGCTCTAAATACCGACGTCTACAATTTTTTGTGAAACTCTGTGAGCTGGCTAGCTGTGCTGTAGTCCACAAAATGCTGTCGTGGTGATCTGAGCTGGGTTCTTAGGACGGGATCAGGAGCTTCTCCTGGGAGACCTATTGCACTCACGCTCTCAGGAAGCAGGCTCACTCTTTATTCAGAAACTAAAGAACCAGTCTTTCAAACAAAGGTTGCTTCTGAACCTGGTCCAACACTTTACTTTCAACTTCTTTGAACAGGTAACATCTCAAGGTTGATAATAATGCCTCTGCAACCAACAATTAAACTACAGAAGTTAATTTACTATCAGGAAGCTGAGGACAAGTAGTACCGTTAGTATCCTTACTCATCTTATAGTACCAGAGGTACCATTTCTATTTGCAAAAGGAGAAAGTCATAGAGCTCTCAGAAGCATATGTACAGCTCATCAACATTTCACTTCTGGGGGCTCCAGTTCTTTCCAAGTCTCTTCATTCAGGAGGCACCCTGGCTATTCACAAGCCCCTGAGAGCGGATGCATATATACTCCAATTCAGTCTGCTTCAATCCCCGGCATTCCTTTTTCTTATATACACACACAAGCTGCACTGATTCCGGGAAGGACTAGCCTCTCTCAGTTCCTGTCTTTGAGTGCCTGACTATGGCCAGTCTTCCTCTGATACCTACCATCTGAATGGGGTAGCTGTCTTCCTGAGCTAGCTCCACCTCCTTCTTCATGGTTCAATGACTTGTTGCCAAAGACCCCTATTTGCATAAGGCCTGGAGTCTTATACCCCAGCTCACCTCCTCTCTCCACATCCTCCTTCCTCTTTCCTCCTTCAGGAGGAGTTATCTCTTGGACCCCTCCCACTAAGTTACACTGGGAAGACAGCTAGAGAGGGCCCTTAAAAAGGATTCTTAGTTGAAATACGGCTCACAAGTGTGCAGTACTATATATCATGCAGCAACACACACCAGAGTTTCCTAAACCTGTCCTGAAGCCCCACAGCCAGATGGATTTTTATGATATCTACAATGAATATGTATGAGATAAATTTGCATATAACAGTTTTCCAGAGCATTGCTTTCCAACAATGCCCTGGAGGCATACCTAACAAGCCTAGTTTTCAGGATAACTGTAATGAATATGTATGAGGTAGATTTGAATACATTAGAGATCCGGTGCACGCACATCTACCTCACTTTAATCATTATGACAATCTTGAAAACCCAACAGGCTATGTGTCCCCTCTGAAGAGGACTGGGAAACAACGTGCTAGAAAACGCAAATCTATTGCATGTATTTCCATTACAGAGATCCTGAAAACCCAACTGGCTCTAGGGTCCGTAGGATGCATTTGAGAAATTCTGCTATAAAAATACAAGAGCAAATATTCAGCAGGAGAAAATCCACTTAAAGTCAGCAGTTCTGAACCCAGTCCTCGGGCATTCCCAATCATTACGATTTTCAGGATGAGCTAGATCTACACTGCCTTCATTATATGTAATTCTATCTCAGGCACATTCATGAAAATGAGACATGCTGGATGCACTGTTCCCTCTAAGCTGTGTGCGTGTGCGCGCGCACACACCATGCCAAGTGAGCGCACATACTTTACAACAGAGCGCACACAAATTACGGTTCTGATTCTGATAGAAAACAACACAGACGTCTTAAAATTTAAAAGTTGTGATTGTAATTACTAGAAATTTTCCGCTTCATTTAGTAATCGTCTATTTTCATTTAATTTGATTTAAAATCAATGTCGTGTACATACTGTATTCTGACATGTAGTCAAATTTTAAAGTATATAACTCCGAGTGTCATTATGTGGCACACAAAAATTTAACCTTCCTTCAAAAGCTGCACAGCTGATATTTTATGCGCACACAGCCTACAGAAAATTAGAGGGAACATTGGCTGGATGTATCCAAAGGACTGGGCTAAGAACCCCCAGTTTACAGTTACAGTAAGTGAATTACTTATCTTTTTAACTCTAAGCAAATTTCCAGCTGCTCTGCCCACCTATGCAGGACTACTGAATATGTGGGTTCATAAAGAGATAAGATACCTATTTAAGTTATGGCAGACATTTATGCAACCCTACTTAAATGTATAAACTATCCAGATAACTTCTGGCCTTGTCCCCCAGAACACCTCCTAAAAACACAACTTCAAAAGTTACGCAGTGGACAGTCCCAAATTTTCAAGCCAAACAATCTTTCTGGCTATAAATCAATTTGAATATCGATCTCACATTTAATTTAACTTTAAACATGGTGAATATTGGAACTATTTATCCCACCCAGTCTAGAATTGCCCACACTAACTGACTCGGTCATCCTCCTTACTACATGGACATAATTTAGGGGGGTTAGGGGGGGCACTTCCCCACCAAACAAGCTGGCTCTCTGCCAATTCCCCCCCCCCCCCCAACAGCTGCCACTGTTTTTCCATGCCTGCAGTGGAAGCCCCCAATCTCCGATGTCCCCCTCAGCCCCCTCTAGTGGCGGCGTAGTGGTTCCACAGGGGCTGGGGAGCGCATAAGAATTAAAAGGTTCAGGGTTGATCTGTTGTGAGGGTCAATGGGATAGCAGGTCACATTGTCAGCCTCAGGGTCAACAACCTAAAAAAGTAACTCTTGCCAAGTGTAGGGTACAAAAAGGCTTTTATTTCCCCTTTTCGCATGAAGAAATTCAAAATATGAGGTAATGAGTAACAGAACATAAATTCAGTTGCATCAAAACGTGAGTCAGCAAAACACTCAAAATAACATGGTTCCTTCACCAACTTAAAGCATAAACTTTCCAGTACAGTTTGCACAGATTAGATTTGTTTGCCTTTTGCTCAAAGATATCTTCTTGTGCAAAAGTCACATTCCATTGATTCTATATCTTCAGTGCTCTCAGATTCCCCTGGCAGCCATTCCATGTCAATGGGATCTGAAACTGAGGTCTCTGAGATATCTTGGATATTAAAACCTGGTTTCCTAAAAGCCTGCCATACTGTATCCCAGTGCTGGCTTGGTAGTTTGGGGCGTCGGCTTTTAGGCCTAGTATATCTCCCTGGGCTTGCTGTCGTTTCAGGACTAAAAGTTTGCTCCTTCCATTCTCTGGCAACATTAAACTTTTTCCTGTAAAACTTATCAGTTATATCTGGTTTAAAACAGTCCTTATTGTCCAGATAAAAACTAGCCCTTTGTTCCTCTCTAGGCTTCTTGAAAAAGGCTTGAGGCCCAGTCTGAGAGTTTTGTGCTCCAGGTATATCCTTTCTCTCAAGGCTATGAACTTTTCCTTTATCTTTCAAGTTACTTTTGTAAAAGCTTTTAAAAGTACCTTTTTTCTCTTGAAGGTTTTCTTCTCCAACCGGAGGGATAAGCACTTCCGTCCTTGGCTGCAGTCCGTGATACTGCCCCTTGAAGTTGTGTATGGCCTTTCTCTAGGCCTGCTCTCCCAGTAGCTTCCTTTCCTTTAGCTCTGCTGGGTTTGTCAGTGACCTCACCTCGGTCTCTGAGTCTGGCCTCTGGAGCTTCCCTTGGCACTGCCTCCTGTTCTCCACATGAAGGTCTCTGCCAAGCTCCTTGCCTCCTCCTGTGCTTCTCCTCTGGGTTCTTCCCTTCGGAGTTTCTCTGTTGCCTTTCGGGTTCTCTTGACTGCCTTCCTGGCACCTTTGCCCCTCTTGGCTCTCTCTCTTGCAGTGCTCTGTTCCTACTTAAATCCAGAGCAGCTGCTTCTGAGTCCTGCCCATAGAGGTGTGGTTCTTCCACTTTCAGGTTTGTTCTCCTGCTCCCTCTATGTGTCCCTTCTCGTAATTGCAGGCAAATCCTGTTTTTTTCTAGATTTAAAAGTTTCCTTTCTTGCATCAGAGGGCTTGCGGTATCACACCGATTAAAATACAAAAACAAAAATGCAGGCTCTTGCTGAGAAGAGGGGGAGGGACTAGACCAGCCTTCCTAGCATGGAAGGGCCCAATTTTCATCTGGATTATGCTATGCGCCGTGTCCGCACATAGCTCACCTGCCATCCATCTAACCTTGATTTTCAATACTGGGGTCATATGCGGCCCTCATTGAAAATCCTGGACTCGCCGCACAACCAGGAAGCCACAGGAGCTAGCCAGGTAGCACCGATTTCCCCTGCACCTGAAAGATAGGCAAGGAAAAACCTCACCTATCTTTAACGTGCAGAGGGCTAAGCGGGTAGCAGTGAAAATTGGTGCTACCCGTTTAGCCCTTTCCTCCGCCCCAGAAGCCCCTAACAAGCCCCGATGCTAACTGCATAGCATCTGGTCACGTTAGGGACTTATCTGGAATTTTGAAAGGGCATTATCCATGTAGGTGCCTTTCAAAAATCCCAGATAAGGCATTTACATAGGTAAATAGAGCAATTACCCATGTAAATTCCTTTGAAAATTGGGCCCAAAGTGTTTAGATCCATTGGGGGGGGGGTTGTAAATAGAGGCCGGACCACCTCTGCCACTGCAGGCACAGATGAAGTGGTGGTGGTGGTAGCGGGTGGGTGTGTGGAAGGCCATAAGGGAAATGCTGGGTAGATGGACAAAAGGGAGGGGACCTTTGCACAGTAGGCAGATATACATAGAAGTACAAAATTCAGTTTGACCATTTCTGCTCCCATTGTTTGAATTGTCTGTTGCAAGCCTGCTCACAGGGAAGAGCTAATTATATTATCTTACAGCCTTTCCACAAGTACCTGATCAACTCTAGTCTTCACGGCTTCCAGAGCCTCCACACAGCTAAGCTTTCAGCCTTCTTTTTTGCCTGTTTTTGTTGCTAGAATTTAACTGTTGGTTATACATTAATTTTTGGGAATATTCTGACTGCCTACATTCCTTGTGTAGCCCTTAAATCAGATATCTCAGTGTGCCTTCAGTTCATGTAAGGCCTGCTGGCCAGGGACACTTAGGTTCCTACCCACCCTACCCCTCACCCCACCCACCCCAGGGCTACATTGCCTATATAGTGATCACATATGTTGACATCTATCCTTTTAATTTGGTGTTAAGCCCACCTTTTCTTCTTCTCCTTCTAGGACTGCTTAATCAGCATGCCGTGTATTCAGTGCAATAACTGTGGTGCTTTCATTCTGAGAAGAATCATTTGAAACCTAAAAGCTTGTCCTATAAGCCTCAAGTTAGCTGCCATACATAAAGAATTGACTCTACTAAGGGAAGAACTAGCTGCAATGAAATGCACCTCATCTAGGATACAAACCAAAGTCCACCACCGCTCCCACAAAGAATCAAACATCCCAGGAACAAATAGATCACAGTGGGCTTGGGTAGATTGTGACCTGTAATGCAGAGACACCCTATACATCATGAGATATCACTGCATAATGCCTTCTCTACTTTGGTTAATGAGGATGCCCAATCTCCTGCTAAAGCACCAAATATGAAGAAGAACTCACCAAACAGAAAACTACAACTACTTGGAGCTTCTATCATCAGAGGCACCAACTTGGGAACACAGTACAAAGAAGAGAAGATAGTCAAATGCCTCCCAGGCTCTTCAGCCAGCAGGAATACAAACCAAATTGTTGATGTACTTAGCGCAGAAAGTAAGCACTCCAAAATTGATGTTGTCATCCACTTGGGTACAAATGACTAGGCTAGAAACAGTGCCTCTGCAGTTCAAAGGGACTTCCAAACTCTGAGAGAGAAACTCAAGCCCATTGTTAACACTGTAGCATTCTCAGTTCTACCTGTTCTTGGTAAGGGGGCAGAAAGGCTGCATCATGGCTGCATCACATAAACAGCTTTAATACATGGCTCCAGACCTGGTGCAAACAAGAATGATTCAGATTTATAGGCGACTGGGGAAACGGACCAATACGAGACTATACTGTGCTGAGGACTACATCTCTGTCGCAGGGAAAAGAATCCTAAGTGAAAAATTCAGGCAGTATGTTGATATGCATTTAAACTAGAAAAAGGGGGTGACGGAAGGAGAAGGACTAGTTCAGGACGTCACTCCCAGCAAAAGCAGAATAACATGAGAAACAGCCACACTTTTAAACCACACATCAACGACAAGTGGGAAGAAGTGGGCAGAACAAAATCAATGCAAAATACATGCAAGCCAGTTAAATGCTGGAAAGCAATAAGCACAAATGCTCGAAGCTTAGCCAACAAAGTTCCGGACCTGGAAGCCCTAATGGTGGAAATGGACTTGGACATTGTGGCCATTACAGAAAAATGGTTTAATGAATCACATGAATGGGATATAACCATAGCTGGCTATAATCTATTCAGAAGAGACAGAGAAAGTGGAAAAGGAGGAGGAGTAGCCTTATATGTAAAAAGCAATATTAAAGCTACTGCAATGCAGGGGGCATGGGGAAAAGAAGAAGCGCTCTGGATTGTGTTGGAAAGAGGAGATGGCACTGTCATCCATACTGCTGTAGTCTACAGACCTCCGACTCAAATCGAAGAAATAGATAACGAATTGATTATAGATATTGCCAAGATAGCCACAAAGGGGGAAGTGATCATATTGGGTGACTTTAATCTACTTGATGTGGATTGGATTATTCCTTCTGAGAATCTGGAAAGAAGCAAAAAAATTGTGGATGCTTTCCAAGATGCGTTACTGAGACAAATGGTGATTGAACAAACCAGGGAAAGCTCAATGTTGGATTTAGTGCTCACCAACGGTGATAGCATGTCGAATGTCCATGTGGGTGCCCCAGTGAGCAGCAGCGATCATCACAGGGTGTGGTTTGAGATAAAAGCCAAGGTGCAGTTCAGTCATAGCAAGTTCAAAGTCCTAAACTTCAAAAACAATGACTTCAGTAAAATGGCCAAGTACCTGAAGGAGGAGTTGGCAGGGTAGGAGGGGATAAGGGAAGTGGAATTGCAATGGGCTAAACTAAAGGTGGCAATAAAAGGGGCAACAAATAAATATGTAAGGAAAGTAAATAAAAACAAGAGGAGAAGGAAACCTATTTGGTTCTCCAAAGAAGTGGCTGCTCAAATAAAGGCAAAAAACACAGCTTTCACAAAATTCAAAAGCTTGAAAACAGAAGAACACAGAAAGGAATACAGGATCAAATTAAAGAGACAAAAAGAGAAATAAGGAAAGCAAAATCAAAGGCAGAGGAAAAGATGGCTAAAGATGTGAAGTGTGGCGACAAAACTTTCTTCAGGTATATTCGGGAAAGGAGGAAAATCAGAGATGGAATTACAGGACTCAGAAGTGCTAGAAATGGACTCGTGGAAAGTGACATTGAAAAAGCAAAATTGCTAAACAAATACTTCTGCTCTGTTTTTACTAAAGAAAATCCTGGAGATGGACCACCTGTGACTTCCAAATATAAAAATGGGAATGAAGTAGATACCATGCATTCACAGAAGATGATGTGTTAGAACAACTTGCAAAACTGAAAGTGGACAAGACCATGGGACCGGATGGGATACATCCCAGGATACTGAAAGAGCTCAGAGAGGTTCTTGCAGGGCCGTTAAAGGATATTTTCAACAGATCCTTGGAAAAAGGAGAAGTTCCTCAGGACTGGAGAAGGGCTGATGTGGTACCTTTTCACAAAAGTAGTGACAGGGAAGAAGTGACAAACTACAGGCCCGTGAGCCTTACCTCGGTGGCGGGAAAAGTAATGGAGGTACTCCTGAAGGAGCGAATAGTGGACTTTCTCAAAACCAACAGGTTGCATGATCCGAGGCAACATGATTTTACCAAAGGGTGATCTTGCCAAACAAATCTGATTGAGTTCTTTGACTGGGTGACCAGAGAACTAGATCAGGAGCATGCGATGGATGTCATCTACCTGGATTTCAGCAAAGCCTTTGATACTGTTCCTCATAGGAAGCTTATCAATCAACTCAGTAGTTTGGGGAGGGGTTCCAAGGTGGTGAACTGGATCAGAAATTGGTTGACTGACAGATGACAGAAGGTGATGGTAAATGGAGCTCACTCAGAGGAAAGGAGGGTGATTAGCGGGGTGCCCCAGGGTTCGGTCCTCGGCCCGGCAGTGTTCAATGTATTTGTGAGTGATATTGCTGAAGGACTGAATGGAAAAGTCTGTCTTTTTGCAGATGACACGATAATTTGCAACTGATTGGACTCCCCTGAGGGAGTGGAGAACTTTAGGAAAGAGCAACAAAAGCTGGAAGAATGGTTTAATGCTTGGCAGTTAAGCTTTAATGCGAAGAAGTGCAGTGTCATGCACTTGGGAAGCAGAAATCCAAGGGAAATGTACACATTAGGGGGCGAGAGGTTGGTGTGTATGGACCAGGAGAAGGACCTTGGTGTGATTATTTCTGAGGATCTCAAGGTGGCAAAACAGTGCGACAAGGCAGTGGCAAAAGCCAGGAGGATGTTGGATTGCATACAAAAAGGAATTACCAGCAGAAAGGAAGAGGTACTAATGCCACTGTATAAGTAACTGGTGAGGCCTCACTTGGAATACTGTGTTCAGTTTTGGAGACCATATCTTGCAAAGGATGTAAAAAGACTGGAAACGGTTCAGAGGAAAGCGACCAAAATGATTTGGAGCCTGCGTCAGAAGCCTTATGAGAAGAGACTTGAAGACCTAAATATGTACACTCTGGAGGAGAGGAGGGATAGGGGAGATATGATTTAAACCTTTAAATACTTAAAGAGAAATAATGAACAAACAAACCTCTTCCAAAGACGGGGAAGCTGTAAAACTAGAGGGCATAACATGAAGCTACAAGGAGGTAAATTGAAAGGCAATGTCAGGAAATACTTTTTCACTGAAAGGGTGGTGGATGCTTGGAATGCTCTCCTGATGGAAGTGGTGGGGGCAAATACAGTGACAGAATTCAAAGTGGCATGGGGCAGACACAGTGGATCCCTTTACAGCAACAGGATAAAATCAAAATAAACTTAATTATCTAAATTCTCAACAAACAGGGGTGTCGTACACGGAGCAGTGGGTTCACCCCTAAACAAAGACATGGGGAAGAGTGGCCTGCACGGAGCGGCAGGTGCACCTACTCTTGCCATCTTACTGGGCAGCCTAGTTGGACCATACTGGTCTTTATCTGCCATCATTTACTATGTTACTATGAATGACTGGAAGGGAAAATACCAGACAGATGGATACAAGGGGAGGGTGGAATGACTGGAAGAGAAATGCTGGACAGATGGACACAAGGGGGGGGGGAATGACCCAAAACGAAATGCTGGACAGATGGACTCAAAGGGGGGGGGGGGGGGGTGGAATGACCAGAAGGGAAATGTTGCACAGACAGAAACAAGGGGAGGGGGGGGGGGGAATGGAATGGCCGGAAGTAAAATGCTGAAAGTCCAAGGAGAGCAGACTCTCATGCAGGTCCAACAACAGTACACAAAGAAGCAGAGAGAATAATGCAGTAGGTTCAAATTGATAATCACTTTATTGGTATGCAATCCCGATGCGTTTTGGCATGCACCTTCCTCAGAGGGGTTGCCTCGCAAGAAATAAATAATAAATAAATAAAAACATAATCAATCATAAATACATAAAAGCCAATAACATGAAGAAATACAACATAAAAACAAAAAATAAAAATAAATAGCTAAAGGTGAATAAAAAATACAATTCCACAATTTTTACATATTTTTGCATTGGGTTACATCCCGTAGCGCTCCCTTTATGCTTTTTAAACTTTTTTACCTGTTTCTATGCTTTACCCTCCCCTAATGGTTTTAAGGGGCTGGATATTTTGCCCTATGTCACAAAACTGTGGACTAGAGTATGGTAAGATAAGTAGTGAACAAGAGAGTGAGGCGTATCAGGATCCAAAAGCAGCGTCAAAGAGGTGGGTTTTTAGCCTGGATTGGAATAGGGCTAGAGAAGGAGCTTGACGCACTGACTCAAGTAGTTTGTACCAGCCATATGGAGCAGTAAGGTAGAATAAACGAAGTCTGGAGTTGGCAGTGGCAGAGAAGGGCACAGAAAAAAAGGGATCTGCCAGAAGAGCAGAGTTCCTGAGGAGGGTGTAGAGTGAGATAAAAGAGGAGCTTCAGAATGAATGCATCTATAGGCCAGAAGGAGAAGTTTGAACTGGATATGGAAACGGATGACTTGGGAAGGGGGGTTACATAAGCGGCAGACTCCCTATAGTGGTAATTTTAGAAGCTGATGACATTATGGTATGGTAGATTTGCTTTATAGGTCTTCAGTGACTTTTGTAGGGTGTTGTGCTAGTTCACAACGTGCCTGGTGGTGGACAGACTTAATGAAATAACACTGGAATCAGATTTGTTTTCTTGTATGTTGGGTTCTATGGTGGAATGTCCTAGTTCTGCTCTGCCCTTACTGTTGGAGAAGGGGTTGTGTTGGATGCAAAATAGATGTTCAATAAGAAAATGACAGAACCACAGTGCAGTGTCTAACGCCAAAATAAAATTAATTAAGTTATAACTAATTTTATTTTGGTGTTAGAAACTGCCTGTGGTTCTCTTTTTCTTTTTGTCCCTTGGCACCTTACATCTCCTTTGTTTGACGCAGAATATATTTATAGATGTCAGTATTTATTTTTATCTTAGAGTGCCAGGCTATCTAATTAAAGAGCTACAATTCTTGCTGCATTCTAATTCTATAGCCTGGAAATATGTTGCTTTCCTTTTTTTTGTTTTGTCAAAGCCATTTAATGAGAATCTGTGTTTCCTTTTCGAATATCTTGGAGGTGCCAGCGCATCCCTTAGCTGGTTGATATACTGGTTTCCTATCCATCTAGTGTTTTTTTAAAGATAACCTTAATGAATATGCAAATATGCAAATGATGTGCACTATGTTGCTAAAACTGTTGTCCCCCCAAATGAAAGAAACCATGCCCATATCTTCCTATCCCTCTCCTGAAGGAGATCTTTCACCTACAGCTGCAGAAACCGGAGCACCTGCAAGAGGTCATGGCTTATTCTTTTTGGGGTCAATATTGAGTAGCCCAGTCAACAATACAGTTAACCAGATACCTTTATCCATTTAACTTTTGCATATTCAGCAGCACTTATCCTGATAAAGTGATGCTGAATATAGATGGCTAATGTTAACAGCAAGAGGCCAGAAAAAGCAGACCACACTAGAAGGCCTCAGAGCTAAATAAATATTAAAAATGGGCAATAAAAGATCATAAAATGTAATTTTAATAAAACACATAAATAAGTCATATCATGAAATCTAATATAGCCATATTTCAGCAAAGCCTGCATAAGGAATTTAAAACAATTCATCACATAAAATATATGAAGCGACACTGCTCCAGATCAAAATCTCAGTAGAAGAAACACTGCTAGAGTGAACCGCCAGTAGCGCGTATCTGAAGTGATTTATTAGGATGCATTACTGGCAGTTCACAAAGGCCCGGCCCTACCACTGGGCAAATTAGGCGTCTGCCTAGGGCAGCGAGCTTATGGGGGGGGGAAAGAGGTGCAGCATCAGTACAGCTAACAGGCAGCACTGGGGAAGCCTGCTAAAGCCATGGTCAGCAACGGGCACGCAAGCATCTATACATGCATGTGTGAATGCTTGTGGCCTTCTGCATCCTGCCCCTCCATCATCAGAACATAAAAGACTGGACTGCATAGAAAGAAAAGGAAGGGAGATGAGCAGAATGACAGCAACCCCCCCCCCCAAGCAAACAGGAAGTCGGCCAACGGAGGGAACGGAAGCAGACAGCTCCGCGGCGCCGAAGTTTGCAGGCACACGCCACAGGCCTGTTTCGTTCCACTGCCGATGCTGTAGGTCCTGGTGAGGGGCGACAGCTGCAGCAATGGGTGCCCTGGAGGGCCTGCGCTCTAGGTGGCCACCTAGTTTGTCTGATGGTAGTGCTGGCCCTGAGAATGGGAGAGTAAGAAGAGAAGGGCTGTGAGATTACAGTCAAAAAATTTAAAGAAATAATGCCTAGGTTTAAGCAAATTGCTGAAAGCGTGGTTACTATAAAAAGGGCGACAGCCTAAAAAAGAGCAAGGTTGGGGCCAGCAAAAAAGGTTTAAAAAGAGGAAAACTGCGGTCAAGCTGTGGCAGTGCTAGAAGAGGATTAGGACTGTTGGGAGGGGTGTAGGGTTCTGGAGTGAGTCTTAGAGGATTATTTTAAGGACAATGATGTGATGTGTAATTATATTTAGTGATTTGTACATTAATGGGGATGATTTTTTTAGTGCAAATAAATAGCCATTTTACCTATAGGAAAATTCAAAGTTAGCAAAGTTCCAAGGAAAACAGTTCGGAATCCCAGAAACCCAAGCTAGAGGGGAAGCTAAACTTTGAATCCTCACTGGTGCTTCCATGATTGGTCTGGAACATGTGTCACAAGAGAAGGCACAGGCTTGGAAAAGGAGCAGGCTAAGTTGTTTGAAAAGGCTAAGAGGCCTTATTACACGGGCTACTGGGGGCTATCTGTGTATTCTGCTTGCTAAATTTGCCACCATTTTAAGGAAACTGATTTTGAGATCACTTTGACCTATTAAAAGCCGGGAGAGGAAGAGAGAGAGTGCATGCTGACTTCCTGGACAAATTCTGGTCTCCACTGTAGAAAGGCTGTAACAATAATCTTTTTTGTTTAAAATAGATAGGGACAGTGTAGTAGGGGAAAAGCTACTAAAAAACATAGTCTGAAGGAATCTATACAAGTAAAATTTGAAGTAAAAATCGTATTAGTAGATTTAGTTAAGTTTTGCATTTGCTGCAGCCCAAATGTAAGCTCATGCATTTGAGCTCCAGCAATCCAAGGGAGCGATATAGTATAGAGGGTGAAGTACTTCTGTCCATAAAAGAAGAGCGGGACCTAGGCGTGATCGTGTCTGATAATCTCAAAGTAGCAAAACAGGTAGAGAAGGCGACGGCGAAAGCTAGAAGGATGCTTGGGTGCATAGGGAGAGGAATGGCCAGCAGAAGAAAGGAGGTGGTAGTGCCTCTGTATAAGTCTTTGGTGTGACCTCATTTGGAGTATAGTGTGCAATTCTGGAGACCGCACCTTCAAAAGAATATAAACAGGATGGAGTCAGTACAGAGAATGGCTACTAAAATGGCTAGTAGTCTTCATTATAAAGCATATGAGGATAGACTTAAGGACCTTAATATGTACAGCTTAGAGGAAAGGCAGGATAGAGGTGATATGATTGAGACGTTTAAATATCTCTGTGGCATAAATACACAGGAGCAGAGCCTCTTTTTATTGAAAGCAAACTTTGCTACGAGGGGACATAGGATGAGGGTGAAAAGGGATAGATTCAGGAGTAATACACGGAAATATTTCTTTAAGGAAAGCATGGTGGTTGCGTGGAATAGTCTCCCAGAGGAGGTTGTAGAGATGAAGACAGTATCTGAATTCAAAAAAGCATGGGACAAACACAGAGGATCTCTAAAGGAACAAAGGGGACTGTTGTCGTGTTTGATATGGAAGGGCAGACTAGACAGGCCATGTGGTCTTCTTCTGCCATCATGTTTTTATGAGTTATGTTAAAGAATAGCATTGTAGGGATGTGCCTGCAAAAAGTGAAAAAGAGGACTGGACCACTGTGTGCTGCACAAATCACCTATCATGGATCCAGATAGAGAAAGCAAAGGAGGAGACTACGTGTGCACACCATCACATACCTTGACTAATAGTTCACATTTTTAGAGGACAATACAGTTTATTTTTAATGTAGTGCAGAACTTTGGACATTTAAAATTATTTTTCTATTCTACATATAGAAGAGTAATAATTAAACATACCTGAAGCGCAAAGAAAGGACAGGTAGAAAGAAAAAGAACTAATTTTAAAGCAAAGAATCAAATTCAATGTAATGCTTTGTAATTGAGATCAATACACTTATCTGATTCTTGAAGAAGTTTATTCACTTGTGAAAGCTGAGCCCAACTTTTTGAAAATGAAAAAAAACCCATATACTGTACTTTATTTATTGTAAGTAGTTGATATTACTGCATAATTGAGTACTGAATGTCTTTTTTAATTTTATCTTTATACAATTTTACATATATGTCCAAGAAAGTTAACAAAAACATCCTTGTACAGAAATAGGGCAGCAACAGCGAAGAAAAACATAAAGAAAAAACAAAACGAAAGCTTTAAAAAGCACAAAAAGCAAAATATAACATGCTCAGCCTAACCCACTAACAAAGGGGGGAACCCAATCAAAGAAATATTTTTTTACAAAAGATAAGGAAGCAAACTAGGCTAATATCCAGCACATTACTATTACGGCACAGCTAGTGAGGAGTCAATAGAGGCTTCAAGATGTCTCGCATTCAGGAAGGCTAGCAGCTGGGAGGGCTCAAAAAAGATATAAGAAACAGACTGTGACTTCACTAAGCATTAACAAGGGTGCTTCAAGAAAAAGAGTCCCCCCTCCCAGCTGCAATACCCCAGGTCACATCAGGAGGAACTCCATGGCATCGCTGGGCTGCTCTCATCAAGTCAGGATATTTATTTATATATATTCGCAAACCACGAAAGAAAAGATTTCTCTTGCAGAAAAAGAGCTTTAAAAGCCACTCTATCCAAAAGAAGAGCAAAGTTACAATCAGTGTAGCTGGAGCTACAGGCTCCTCTCGAGATGACTCCAACAATTCTGAAACATTCATCTGTTGAACTGCCGGGGAAGCCACTTTCTTAACCAGAGGAAGATAGAATAATTTCACAATTGAAGGTAGTGAGTCCTGGGAAACTGCTAGAATGTCCACCAAGCATTAAACATATCCCTTGTAGTCACTGTAGAAACCCATGGAAAATTAATTAAGAGCACGTTGTTTGCCCAGGACATATTTTCCAACTGTTCCAGTTTCCTATCAATTGTAGCAATGGGGCTATCTTAGACCAAGTTTCTATCTCCTCAGCTTTAACAATCACAGCGATGGCAGAGAGTTGCTCAAACGCAGCAGCTTTATTAGTTACTTTGACTGCTAGAGAGCAGGGGCGGCGCAAGGGGGGTGCGGGGCCATGTGCGGAGATTAATTGTGGGATCTCATTTGCATAAAGAAACTCATTTGCATAAATATTTGCATAATGTTGACATGCGCTTTTAGCAAACATGCCTCTTAATGAGTGTCTGGATAAAGAAAGACTACCAGATTTCTACATTACTATATTGCAGTGACAGCCGCCAGGCCCATTAGGAAGTACTACAAACATTTAGAACCCATTGCAAATCCACCGTATCATAACAGCACTACCAGGACTCACAAAGCACCAAACCCTACCTATGAAAAGGCAACATTGCAGATATTAAACCAATACATCTCAGAGAATACCAATACATCTCACTGGGGGAAAGAGAACAAGTGTCAAATAGAAACAATATGAACAGAATACCTCAGCTCAGTTACACATGCAGTACATAGACCGTAACCATACAAAGAACAAGGGATCACAATTTAGAAATAGGAAAATGACAATTAAACTGGGAACCCCAAAAGCGAAACATGAAATGTACAACACTGCAGAAATAAAACTATAAATTAATTTCTGCTTGCACTAAACAGAAACACGAAGATGTTAGCAATACACACTTCCCAGACCTGACATATTCCAGTTAATAAATTCAAAATAAAAAGTAATTTTCTAACTTCTGTTTGGGATTTTATTTTTCAGCTGCAATTGCTCCAGTCACTTTCTTCTGGTTTCTTCGTGTCTTCTGCGAGCTATCCATTTGTCCTCTTTTAGAATTTTTCCATTCTCTCTCTATATCTGCTTTAACAAACTGATCTTTCCTCTTTTGCTCTTTCCCCCTTTTCTTTCCTTATTCCTTTATCATCCACTCAAAATTTCACCCTTCCATTCTCAATCTCCATTTACTCTCCTAATACCCACCCATCGTAGACTTTTCTTCCCTCCCACACAAAATATCTTTTCCCCTCTCCATTCTCATTCCCCATCCCAATCCTTTCTAGTCCTCCCCCAAAATCAGCTTCCTTATAGTTCTAGACCCACTCAACATCCGCTTCCTTCTAGTCAGCCCATTTCCACTCCAAGCTCCCCCATCAGCCAATTTCCAATCCTAGCCCCCTTGTCAGCCCATTTCCAGCCCTATTCCAACTCCCCTCAGCCAGCTTCCAGTCCTATTCCAGCTCCCATCAGCCCATTTCCAGTCCTATTCCCCCATTAGTCATTTTCAGTCCTATTCCAGCCCATCACCCATTTGCAGTCCGAGCTCCCGCCATCAGCCCATTTCCAGTCCTAGCCCCCCATATGCTCTTTTCCAGTTCCAATCCTAGCCCCCTCGTCAGCCCATTTCCAGTCCTATTCCAACCCCCATCATCCCATTTCTGGTCCTAGGCCCCCATATGCTCTTTTCCAGTTCCATTCCAGACCCCCCCATCAGCCCATTTCCAATCCTAGCCCCCTCGTTAGCCCATTTCCAGCCCCCATCAGCCCATTTACAGTCCTATTCCAGCCCCCATCAGTCCATTTCCAGTCCTAGCCCCCCATATGCTCTTTTCCAGTTCCATTCCAGCCCCCCCATCAGCTCGTTTCCACTCCAAGCTCCCCATCAGCCAATTTCCAACCCCCTCGTCAGCCCATTTCCAGTCCTAGCACCCCCAATCACAGCCCATTTCCAGTCCAAGTTCCCCCCCATCACAGCCCATTTGCAGTCCTAGCTCCCCCCACCATCACAGCCCATTTGCAGTCCTAGCCCCCCATCACAGCCCATTTGCAGTCCTAGCCCTCCCATCACAGCCCATTTGCAGCCCTAGCCCCCCCATCACAGCCCATTTCCAGTCCACGTTCCCTTTCCCCCGATCACAGCTCATCCAGTCCTAGCCCCCCGCCCCCCCCCAAACAGCCCTGCAGCTATCTAAGGGACTTCAGAGGGAGCCGGGGAAGCCCGCGCGAGGCCCCCGGCTCCCTCTGCACAGCCACCAGCGTGAAGAGCCTTTTCCTTCACACTGGCGGCTGTTTCTGTGTAGCCACAAATGCTGGGAAAGGTTAAAGGCAATGCCCTTTAACCTTTCCCAGCATTCACGGCTTCACAGAAACAGCTGCCAGCGTGAAGAGCCTTTTCCTTCTGGGGAAAGGAGGGGCTCTTCCGAAGGGATGGGCTTCACCTTAACCGGGATGGAACCAGGCTGCTCGCATTAACCTTTAAAAAGGAGATAGAGCAACTTTTAAACTAGATAATAGGGGAAAGCCGACAGTCGCCCAAGAGTGGATGGTTCGGAAGAATGTATTCTTGAAGGATACTACCAAAAGCAGAGAGGTTCCAAAAAAGAGTAAAGTAGCCTAAATGCCCAAATTACCCATGTCTACTAATAGCCAAATTAATTTGAATAAAATACAGTCTCTAAAATGCTTGTATGCAAATGCTAGAAGTCTAAATATATAGCACTAAACTTGAGGTTAGATGTGATTGGAATATCAGAGACATGGTGGAAGGAGGACAACCAGTGGGACACTGTGATACCTGGGTACAAACTAAATCATAATGATAGAACTGATCAAATTGGTGGAGGGGTTGCGCTCTATGTTAGAGAGAGCATTGAGTCAGAAAGGATTAAAGTTTTGCAGGAAACAAAATTTGCTGTAGAATCTCTATGGATTGAAATTCCATGAAAAAAGGGGAAGGCGATGTCGGTGGGGGTGTACTATCGACCGCCTGGCCAGAATGAACAAATGGATGATTAAATGCTCAAAGAAATCAAGGAAGCTAACAAAAGTTACAGCGCGGTAATAATAATGGGCGATTTCAATTACCTCAGTATCGACTGGGTCAGTGTCACGGCAGGACATGCTAGGGAGATAAAGTTCCTAGATGACATAAATGACTGCTTCTTGGAGCAGCTGGTTCATGAACCGACCAGAGGGGAAGCCATATTAGACCTAGTCCTTAGTGGAACACCAGATCTAGTGCAAGAGAGAAGGGTGTTGGGGCCACTTGGCAATAGTGATCATAGCATGATCGCCTTTGATTTAATTAGTGGAGGAGGGATAGTAAGGAAATCCACAGTACTACCTTTTAACTTTCGAACGGGAGACTATGATAAAATGTGGAAAATAGTTAAGAAAAAACTAAAAGAAGCAGTTGCAAAGGTTAAAGACTTACATCAAGCTTGGATGTTGAAAAATACTATCTTGGAAGCCCAGACCAGCTGTATTCCACGCTTTAAGAAAAGTGGAAGGAAGTCCAAAAACCTGCCAGCATGGTTTAAAGGTTAGGTCAGAGAGGCTGTTGCTGCCAAAAAAGCATCTTTCAGGAAATGGAAAAAAGAACCAAACGACGAAAACTGGAAACAGTACAAGCACTGGCAAGTTAAGTGCAGAACATTGATAAGGCAGGCAAAGCGAGAATTTGAGAAGGAACTTGCTGCAGAAGCAAAAACGCGAAATAAAGATTTTTTTAAAGTACATTCGTAGCAAAAGGCCTATGAGAGAGTCAATTGGACCGTTATATGATAGAGGGGTAAAAGGGGCAGTAAGAGGAGACAAGGCTGTAGCAGAGAGACTGAATGAATTCTTTGCTTCGGTCTTTACTGAGGAAGATGTAGGGATGTTACCCAAGACTGAAGTGGTATTTAAAGGTGATACTGCAGAGGAATTGAGAGAAATATCCCTACACCGGGAAGATGTATTACAACTATTTGATAAACTGAATAGTAGCAAATCACCTGGACCGGATGGTATACATCCCAGAGTGTTGAAAGAACTGAAATATGAGATTGCAGACCTGCTATTGGTAATCTGTGAATTTTCATTAAAATCATCTGTAATACCTGAAGATTGGAGGGTCGCCAATGTAACGCCAATTTTTAAAAAGGGTTCCAGGGGTGACCCGGGAAATTACAGACCTGTGAGCCTGCCGTCAGTACCGGGGAAAATGGTAGAAACCATCATAAAGAACAAAATTACAGAGCATGTAGATAGTCATGGCCTAATGGGAGACAGCCAAATAGTAATTACACTTACCTGGTAATTGTAGTTCCTTGAGTTACGACAGCTTAGTCCTCCACTTCTGGGTAGTGCACCTCCTCCTTCAGCTTGGAGACTGGACCAATCAAAATCTGGCATCACTGGAAGTAGCCTGCTGGCATTCCCTTACAGCTCCAGTGAACTATTGACAAAGCCGACTCAAAAGAGCAACAAACAAGTAGCTGAATACTTATAACTATGACAAAAGTCTAACAAAGGTGTAACAAATTTGAAGCTTCCCCCTCATACGCAATTGAAGTAGCCATAGGGGAAGTCCCCTCACCCCTCTGCCGAGGCACAGACAGCCAGCAAAAGGAAGGAACAGATAACCTAACTCGACTGAACGGAAAAGCTGGATATCGAACGGAAATACTCACCTGTAGAAGCACCACTGATAATGAACCGCGTGCCGAGATAAGCTAGAAATCTAAGGGCGGGCATGAGGACTAAGCTGTCGTAACTCAAGGAACTACAATTACCAGGTAAGTGTAATTACTATTTCCTTATCGTTCCTCCAGCTTAGTCCTCCACTTCTGGGATGTAACAGAGCAGTACTAACGGGCGGGACCTTGCCAGCCGGCACGCAACACCGCCAAACCAAAACAGGCATCCCAAGCCGCCAAAACGTCCAGCCGATAGTGTTTACTGAACGTATGCAGGGACGACCACGTTGCCGCCTTACAAATCTCCACCGGCGGGACCAGACCGTGCTCCGCCCAGGACGCCGCCTGCGCTCTAGTCGAATGAGCTCTCAAACCCATTGGAGCAGAGCGCCCTTGCAGCATGTATGCCAACACAATAGCCTCAATGATCCACCTGGAAATCGAAGCTTTCGCCGTAGCCTCCCCTTTCCTGGGGCCCCCAAACAAGACAAACAACCGATCCGATTTGCGGAAGGACTCGGTAACTGACAAATAATGGCGCAACACTCTCTTGATATCTAAGCGACTAAGGCCCCGATCCGAAGGCTGCCCCCCTGCCAACCGCAGGACGGGAAGCGAAACCACCTGATTGACATGAAAGGAAGAAGATACCTTAGAAAGAAAGGAAGGCACCGGCCTGAGCACCACCTTCTGCGAAGAAAAGGACAAAAAGGGTTCCCAGCAGGAAAGCGCCTGAAGCTCCGAGATATGCCTAGCTGAACAAATAGCCACCAAAACCACTACCTTCAGGGTCAAGTCCTTTACCGAGACTTGCGACAAAGGCTCAAATGGTGCTCCATACAGCGCCCGCAGCACC
The DNA here is from genome assembly GCA_033557465.1 of Ichthyophis bannanicus. NCBI lineage: Eukaryota > Metazoa > Chordata > Amphibia > Gymnophiona > Ichthyophiidae > Ichthyophis > Ichthyophis bannanicus. The sequence goes on from CM066034.1 coordinate 603,454,655, forward strand.
AAGTTGAGATCCCACGGAGGGACAGCAATCCGACAAGCCGGCCGTAACCTGGAGACGGCTTTGAGAAACCGTCCAATATCGGCGTGAGCCCCCAGAGCAACGCCATGCACCTTACCTCTGTAACAGGCTAGGGCCGCCAACTGCACTCTCAAAGAACTGGCGGCTAAGCCCTTATCGAAGCCATCCTGCAAAAAATCCAACACCACCGGAACCGAAGCCGTGGCAGCGCGGACTTTGCGTCTCGAACACCAGTCCTCGAAAATGCGCCAGACGTGCACATACACGAGCGAAGTGGAGCGTTTACACGCCTGAAGCAAAGTTGCTACAACGGACTTGGAGTAACCCTTCTTCTTCAACCGCGCCCTTTCAATGGCCAAGCCATAAGCGAGAATCTCTCCACGCGCGGCATCAGGAGCGGACCCTGAATCAACAGCTCCGGAGACAACGGAAGGCGCCACGGGGTTCCGTCGAGCAAATGCACCAGATCGGCATACCACGGACGTCTGGGCCAATCCGGCGCTATCAACAACACTCTTCCGCGATGCGCCTCGATGCGCTGGATCACCCGACCGAGAAGCGCCCACGGAGGAAAGACATAGAGAAGACCTACCGGGGGCCACGGCCGCAGCAGGGCGTTGAGCCCTTCCGACATGAGCTCCCGTCATCTGCTGAAGAACCAACCCACTTTTGCTGAATGGAATGTGGCCATGAGGTCCATGACAGGCATCTCCCAGCAACGTACCAGCTGCGCGAAGACAGTGGGATGCAGCTCCCACTCTCCTGCATCCACGTGCACACTGCTGAGAAAATCCACCATCACGTTGTCTCTGCTGGCGATGTGCGCCGCCAAAATTGCCTGTAGGCGTGGTTCTATCCACGTGAACAGCCTCTGGGACTCCTCCTCCATGGCTGAGCTCCCGGTGCCACCCTGTCGATTTATGTAAGCTACCGTCGCCGCATTGTCCGAAAGAACCCGTACCGCATGCCGCGTTACTTGGACTTCGAAGCTCTGCAGGGCGCGGAACACCGCTCTGAGTTCCAATCGGTTGATCGACCAGCCGCTCTCCTCCGGAGACCAGAGACCCTGTGCAAAGTCCACCCCGCAATGCGCTCCCCAGCCCGTCAGACTCGCATCCGTTAACAGTGGAATCCATTCCGGCTGCTCCAAAGGCATCCCTGTGCATAAACACGCCGGTTGCAGCCACCACCGGAGATCTTGACGGACCCGTAGTGGGCAAGGAAGTCGTTTGCTCAGGGAGTCGGACTGGAGTAGAGCCCGCTGCAACGACCGCATGTGAAACCTGGCCCACGGTACGACTTCGAACGTCGCCACCATCGTGCCGAGCACCTGCAGGTATTTCCAGGCCGACGGCGCTGCGAGCTTGCGGAAGTCGCGCACCAGGCTCCATAAGGCCAGAGCCCTGTGCTCGGTCAGAAACACCGAGCCCCTCTGAGTATCGAACAGCACCCCTAAGTACTCGAAAACCTGAGTCGGAACAAGATGGCTCTTGGCTACATTGACTACCCAGCCCAGAGACCACAGAAGAGCTAGCTCCTTCTCCGTGGCCGCCAGACTCTCGGTTCGGGACTTCGCTCGAATCAACCAATCGTCCAGGTAGGGGTGTACCAATATTCCTTCTTTCTGTAACGCTGCCGCCACGACCACCATTATTTTGGTGAACACACGCGGCGCCGGCGCCAACCCGAAAGGCAGCGCCTGAAATTGGAAATGACCCCAAGGAAGAGCGAAGCACAGAAATCGCTGATGGGACGCTCTGATGGGAATATGAAGATAAGCCTCGGTGAGGTCGAGAGACGTCAAAAACTCTCCGCGCCGCACCGCGACAATAACTGACCGGAGCGTTTCCATTCGAAAATGCGGTACCCGAAGGAAGCGATTTACCCCCTTGAGATCTAGAATGGGGCGAAGAGAACCATCCTTCTTTGGCACCATGAAATAGATAGAATAGCGACCCATGCCGTATTCTGCTGGCGGGACAGGAACGACCGCTCGCAGCTGAAGGAAACGGTCCAAGGTCTGGCGCACCTGTAACGCCTTTTGGGGGTTCCGGCACGGAGAGAGTACGAACGAATCCAACACCGGCCTCGCGAGGTCTAAGGCATAACTGTCTCGGATAATCTCTAGGACCCACTGGTCAGACGTGATGAGGGTCCAGGCAGAAAGAAACTCCCGAAGACGACCACCAATTTGCTGAAGTCCTGCCTGGACCCTCCGCCCTTCATTGTGGCTTTCGAGAAACCGCTGAGGTCGACGAGGCGAATCCCCTACTGGCACCTCGAAACCCCCGAAAGGCCGGGGCTCTAGACGCAAACCTTCCTCTTGGAGACCCGGCAAAGCGGGGCGACCAAAACCTTCAAAAATCTCAAAACTGTCCGCGAAAGGCCACCGCCGATTTCCCCCACCTGGGCTTATCTTCTGGCAGCCGGCCCCCCTTGGACTCGCCCAACTCCTTAACCAACTTATCCAAATCTTCACCAAATAACAACTGTCCCTTAAAAGGAAGCTTGCCAAGGCGCGCCTTAGAAGAGCCATCCGCCGCCCAATTTTTCAGCCAGAGTGCTCTGCGCGCCGCTACTAAAGAGGCCATACTATTTGATAAAGCACGGATGAGGTCATAGTGGACGTCCGCCAAATACGCCGAGCCAGATTCTAAGCGCTGCATCTCCCGCACTTCCTCTAACTCCAAGGACGTGGACTGCCGCAAACTTTGAACCCAGCGAAGGCAGGCCCGTGCGACCCAAGCGCCACATATGGACGCCTGCAACGCCACTGCGTCCGCCTCAAAGGACTGCTTCAACAACCCGTCCATTTTCCGGTCCTGCGCCTCTTTCAAGGCCGCACCACCTTCAACCGGAATAGTGGTCTTTTTAGTGACCGCAGAGACCGCAGCATCAACCTTCGGGGAGCGGAATCTCTCCTTGTCCTTGTCCGCGAGAGGATACAACCGATTCATGATCCGTATCCCTTTAAGTCCGGATTCAGGAGTGTCCCACTCGGTTTGGATCATCTGAGCAATCACCTTATGGATAGGGAAGACCACCTGCGTCTGACGAACTGCTTGAATAATAGGATCTGCCCCATCCTCCTCTTCAACCAGTGGCTCAGCCACCAGCCTGAGCGTCTGAAGAGCTTCTGTAATAAGAGCCGGCAACTCCTCCTTCCGAAACACGTGGATGATTCTGGCCTGGTCCTCCGGCTCCGGAATCTCACCTTCCTCTAACTCATCGATATCCGCATCCACATCAAACTCAGCGTCCTCACCTTCCTGCCAGTCCACCTCAGCCAGGAGAGACTCAGCTAGCCGCGGTCTTTTGGATGCCTTCACCCCCAAGTCACAGTCTGCCATACCAGACCGCACGCTAGAGGGAAAGGCAGGGGAGAACCCCCAAGTCCCTGTCGCCTGCGACAAAACGCCTCATGCATCAGCAGAACAAAGTCTGGAGAAAAACTGTCCATCTGCGACGCGCCTCCAAGATCCAACTGTGGACCATGAGCCGCAGACCTTGGTTCCGGAGGAGAATTTGAGGGACCTGCAACCGCCCCGTCCCCCTCCGCCACTCCGAGTCCCCCAGGTGCCGAAGCGGACGTAGAATTCTCTAACTGTTGCTCCATAGTGAGAGAGACAGAGGCGCAGCGATGACAAACCCCTGTCTCCGCGCTGGCTCCCCTACGAGAGCCACAAATAACACACTGGGCGCTACCCGACATGGACTGCAGCCGCGGGGAATATGAGGAAGCGCCGAGTGCAGAAAGCACCAGCCCCAATGGAAAGCGCTGCTGTTCCCGGCCGGCCCTGTAGGCCCAGGCCTCTGAAATCAGTTAGACAAGGTATGGAACAGAGAGGCCCCTTTAGCTAGCTGAAAGGTTTCTTTTTTTTTTTTGTCTTCTATAGCGTGCTGGAGAAAGCAGCCCAGAAAAAAGGGAAAATGGAGACCCCTTTGCACCCACGCTAGGCCGCGACCCAAAGAAAAAACGCCAAAGAGAAAGAAAAAGCTAAAACAAACAGAAACTACACAAACCCTCAAATACTTGTGCGGGACTGACCGGACAGCCGACCGGAAGCGCAGTAAACCCCTGCGCCCGCGGCTAAAGAACCGCTCGGCTTGTGCAGGCCACTGGAGACACGAGGACAAAATGGCTGCGTCTCCACATGTGGTTTTGGCGTGCTGCGCCGGCGGCCCTCTGTGCCCCGAAGAACAGTTCCCGGTGGCTCCTGGAAGGCCAGCACTTCAACACAGCTCTCCGGTCCCGAAAAAGAAGAGGGAGAGGAGGAGACGCTTGCGCTAGCACAGTAGCGAGCCGAAAAGCAAGGCCCCCCCCCGGTGAGCAACACCGTTTGCAGGAAAGGGACGCTTACAACAAAGCCGCGGGCTGCCCTGTAACTGAGGCAGACCGGCGGTGCGCCAAGCAGGAGCTCTGCCCCGAATAGTCCTGGGGTCAGAGATCCAAAGGAAATCAGCCTTTCTCAAACTGGGCTGTACCTTGGCAGGAGAGAAGCGCTATTTCCCCGGCTTAATGGATTTAAGGAATCTATTATGTTTACGATTGTACCCGTTTTTAAAGGAACAGTCCCCAGAAAGGGACCCACTCACTCAGGGGAACAGAGTGAGGCTAACTTCAGGCCAAATAGAAAAGTCAAGAAAATATAAAAGAAAATTTAAGAAAAAATTTAAGAAAGCTATCTTGCTCCTTATCTGTTTCTCTAGTGAGCCCAGCACCTAGGCTCACTAAGTCCTCCTGCTGCTTGGAGACTGGACACACTGGAGCTGTAAGGGAATGCCAGCAGGCTACTTCCAGTGATGCCAGATTTTGATTGGTCCAGTCTCCAAGCTGCAGGAGGAGGTGCACTACCCAGAAGTGGAGGACTAAGCTGGAGGAACGATAAGGAACATGGCTTTAGACAAGGAAGATCTTGTCTTACTAATCTGATATGTTTTTTTGAAGGTGTGAATAAACAGGTAGACAAAGGTGAGTCGGTTGATATAGTGTATCTGGACTTTCAGAAAGCCTTGGCAAGGTCCCTCATCAGAGACTTTTGGCAAAACTAAAAAGTCATGGGATAGGAGGCAGTGTACTATTGTGGATCGGGAACTGGTTAAAAGATAGAAAGCAGAGGGTAAGGCTAAATGGCCAATATTCCCAATGGGAAAAGGTGAATAGTGGAGTACCCCAGGGATCTGTACTGGGTCTGCTACTTTTTGACATATTCATAAATGACCTAGAAAAGGGAATAACTAGTGAGGTTATCAAATTTGCAGACGATACAAAACTGTTTAAAGTTGTTAAAACCCAAGAGGACTGTGGAAAACTGCAGGAGGATCTGGATAAATTGGAAGACTGGGCATCCAAATGGCAGATGAACTTTAATGTGGACAAGTGCAAAGTTATGCACCTAGGAAAGAACAACCCACACTATCGTTACACGATGCAAGGTTCCACATTGGGAACCACCACCCTGGAAAAAGATTTAGGAGTCATCGTGGATAACATGTTAAAACCCTCGGCCCAGAGTGCAGCGGCGGCCAAGAAAGCAAATAGAATGCTAGGTATCATAAGGAAAGGAATGGAGAACAAAACAAAGGATATTATAATGCCTCTGTATCGCTCCATGGTACGACCGCACCTTGAATATTGTGTGCAATTCTGGTCGCCGTATCTTAAAAAGGATATAGCGTTATTAGAAAAAGTACAGAGAAGAGCCACCAAAATGGTAAAGGGGATGGAAGGCTACTCCTATGAAGAGAGGCTACAAAGGTTAGGGCTCTTCAACCTGGAAAAGAGACGGCTGAGGGGAGATATGATAGAGGTCTATAAATTAATGAATGGAGTGGAACGGGTAAACATAGATCGATTGTTTACGCTATCAGAATATAGAAAGACTAGGGGACATGTAATGAAGATACAGGGTAAACTATTTAAGACAAATAAGAGAAAATATTTTTTCACTCAACGTGTAATCAAACTCTGGAATTTACCGGAGGATGTAGTAAAGGCTGTTAGTATAGCTAGGTTTAAAAAAAGGTTTGGACAAGTTCCTGGAGGAAAGGTCCATAAACCATTATTAAGAAGGGACCCAGGATATCAATGTTTGACCTAGTACAATTATTGCAGAACCTGTGTCTTTTGGGGAAACTGCTAGGTACGTATGACCTAGATTGGCCACTGTTGGAAACAGGATTCTGGGCTTGATGGACCTTGGTCTGACCCAGTATGGCATATCTTATGTTCTTATGAGAGGATACTTGAGGCAATAAAGCCTCCCTCAGTGAGACAAACGTAAAAGAAGTGACATCACCCGCTTGGGTCATTGCAGCCTCCATCTCTGCTGATACAATACCACCTCTCAGAGCAGTGGTCTCTTTCACTGTCCACCTTCCACTCGGTGCCACTATAGGTTCAGAATGTTGAGTAAATTGTTCCGGGGCTTGAGAACTTCCCGCTGCTGCCCCTGGCACTCGCTGCTCAAACAACTCTCGCTCACCCAAAGAGAGTCCCGGCATCAGGCTGTAAATCAGGGGAGAGAGATGGTAGCTCCAAAGCTCCAGCTTTGGTGAATCTGCAGCCAGACTGCCCTCCTCTGCTGTTGCTGGATACTGGGGCAGGCACACAAGATAAGAATCCAAAGGTCCAGAAGAAGTGGGCATAGAGGCAACAGTGGCTTGTGAGGTCTGAAAACCCCTCTTAGCCTTATGTTTCCTACCCATAAGCTATGTTTCCTCACAAGGCCCAGCAGGCGCCATATTCATCATTTTTTTAAAAAAAGGAAACTTATTTCAAGCTGCCTTGGCAGGAGGAGACTCCCACCGCATTGGGTTATGTCCTCTGACATGATCACCACTGGTGATTCCCCTTCGAAGGAGACACTTCGGGCTCGGTGCCTTTGAGGCCCAAACCGGTCGCTGCAGAGCCTACTGGCATCAAAGTCAGGTTGGTGGCCTTGGGCCACGTTAATTGCTCTGAATATCAACAACAATTTCTTTTCTTCTCCTTCTGCATAATATACGGAACCGGGGGGGGGGGGGGCTCCAATCCGTTGGCCAAGTGGATTGCCACCCCTCCTCTTCCATGCAAGAGGGGAACAAAACCTTGCATACAGGGAGGGCCTACCACCTTCTCCCAATAAACCGCACCTCATGCAGATTATACTCAAATTTGGCACAAAATTCTCACAGATTCTTCTTATAAGAAAGAAATAAAGGATTTTTTTGTATCACAAAAGCAAGCATACAGGAAGCGCAAGCACCAAAACTAGCTAAATACAAAGTAATTTGGAGAATTCCCTCACCCTCTTCTTACAAGTTTACAGCTATAAAGTAATTAATAGTTTTCCTGTCCATAGACAGATCCTAGCATAGTGAAATAGAAGGATATATGGTTCCTAGCTACCCTCAAAGATAAACTAAGAAAACTTTCACACAGACGAAAAATCAGAATCATATCCACTCACTCATCAGCAGACATGCAGTGGAAATTTACAAACCACCTTCTTTAGAAAATGGGGTGTAAATTCCCACTCTTTAGAACTTCTATCCTGTTATATAGTTTTTCTTTTCCAATTAGTCCCTTTGCTTTTGATTCCAGGCATCTGGATTCTCTCTTTCATTCCTTCCTTTGTCCTGTCATATCTGCGCTCCTATTCCTGATGACCTGTTGACCCTTATGGCCTTGTGTATAACCATGTACTCAGACCTTTGTCAGATTTATTCCCTGTTATCTGACCCTTTTCCCACTTATTCAATTTTCCACCTGGTTTGTCTTTCCATCCCCTATTTTCAAGAAATGGAGAAAATATATAGCTTATTAATTCTCTGATCTTCTGACAGTTTCCACACTAGGCCTCAGTAGGCCCATGCCAAACTGGCATAACCATGCTAACGATGCCTTCTCTCTACTGTGCTCTGTAGATAAGTGTGTTTTTTTTCTCACATTTCTTCCATCTGATGTCACCTAATACCTCTAGCATCTCATAGAGCACATGCAGTGCAAATGCCAGCAATTTGGACTGTTAATCCCTTCCCTTCTGGCTCTCATAATAAGGAGCAGAATGGGATGGGCCATTGAGGCCATGGCGCCGCCAATATTTTAACCAATACAGCATCAACAACTAGAGAATTTTGGGGCACAGACAGAGATTGGTTTGTTTGGCCCTCTAACTAAAAAGGTGTTCTGCTGCATCTGCCCCTTTGCCCCACTGCTAGAATCGGGGACAGGACACAGCTCTAAAATTAGAGACAATCCTGAAAATCAGGGACATCTGGTAACCTTAACAAAGAGCGCATACTTCTGAGTGTCCAAGTGTGTAAAAATCTCATTCTGCATTCTCAGCAGAAGTATCTCGGTGCTATAGCCAGCTCTAAACCCCACACAAACACACACTAAAAAGATCCTCTGCAGTGCAATACTGTATAATATCAACACGGAGAAGGAAATCTCATAGCAAAAAGTTAATACAAATACTAGGTTTTATTCACAAATATGATAACTATACATTTAAAAACATTTAACAATCATTGAAATATTTAATACCATTGCATTTAAAACAAATTCAAACACATAAAACCCAACATAGCTATGTTTCGATGTAATGTCTGCATCAGGGGCATATAGAGTCCAATCGTTAAGTGTATGCAATCGATGGATAAAAGGTGAAATCTCCCCTAGAAGGCTAAAGCAAAAACAGAACGGAAGGTAGAAAAATTAAATTAGAAAGAATTCAAAGAAAAGAAACAAACAAAACATTTAAAAAAAAATTAAAAACAACCTAAAAACCACCAAAAACTTTAAACTGAATAATTAACTACATATATCATTAATGTTTTTAATTTTTGCCATGAGTTTTCCCTGCTCCTTGTTGACATTATATAACGCTAACCCTTGCCTGTTTAGGATGCATAGCAAAACTTAATATCAGCCTCTTTACCTTTAGGTAGGGAGTATAGTCAAGCAACCCTGCTGCTATGCTAGGCGCATGTTTTCTCCCCGCCCACTATATATCTGACAGTCATTGTTCTCTTCAAACTTGTCATAATTTCTCTCACTTTTTGGCCCCTCGGCCATATTGGTTAAACAGTGGTATACTGTGGGACCCCCAACCTCAGGGGCCCATTGTTTACATTTGCACCCTCCCTCACCCAACCACCCAACACATCATAAAGGCCCATGATTGCTTTTACTTTTTTGACCTTCTACCTCCTCCTCCTCTAGTGCCCTCCTAAGGTTAGAACTCTGGTGGGCCGTGACCTCCTCAGTATTGTTGTTGTGTGCCATTGAGTCGGTGTCGATTCATGGCAACCTCTGGACAGCTATCCTAAACTGTGTTCGGTCTTCGGTCAGGCAGCTCATTGTTTATACACTGGCATCCATAGCTGCTGTTATTGTATCAATCCATCTCATTGCTTGGCTTCCTCTTTAGCGCTGACCTTCAACCTTGCCAAGCATAATGTCTTTCTCTAATGATCTCTTTCTTCATATGATGTGTCCAAAGTATGAAAGTCAAAGTCTTGTCATCTGAGCTTCTAAAAAAAGCTTTGGTTTGATCTCCTCTAGTCCTGACTGGTTTGTTCTTCGAGTAGTCCATGGTATACACAGTAATCTTTGCCAGCACCATAATTCAAAGGCATCAATTTTCTTCCTATCTTTTTCACTATCTAACTTTCGCATCCATAAGATGTTATTGAAAATATCATGGCTTGGACAAGTTGAATCTTTGTATGGAGACAGACATCTCTGCTCTTGAGAATCTTGTCTACGTCCTTCACAGCCATTCTGCCAAAGCCAATGTGTCATCTAATTTCTTGACTGCTCGTCATTTCTTTATTGATTATTGATCCAAGCAGGTTAAAGTTATCCACTATTTCAGTTTCTTCTCCATCAACAATGAACTGATTGATTTTGCCAGTTGTCAAGATCTTTGTCTTCTTTACGTTAAGGTGCAGGCCCATTTTAAGACTATGTTCCTTGATCTTGAAAAAAAAATAATTCAGATCTTCACTTTCAGCCAGCAATGTAGTGTCATCAACATAGTGAAGGTTGTTGATGAGTCTTCCACCAATTTTCACACTTTGGCTGTCTTCATACAGTCCTGCTTCTCTGATAATTTGCTCGGCATATAAATTAAACAGGAAGGGGGAATGTATGCAGCTTAGTTGTACAGCTTTGCTGATTTTAAATCATTCTGTTTCTCTTTGTTCCATTCCAATTGTTGCTTCTTGATCAGTGTAATGGTTGTACAAGAGAACGATCAGGTGTTCTGGTATACCCATGCTTCATGGCCCAGAGTTTCTAATGGTTTACACAGTCAAAAGCCTTGCTGTAGTTAATAAAAACAGACATAGATATCTATTTGGTATTTTTTTCTCTTTTCAAGGATCTCTCTCATATCCGTGATGATGTCTCTCATTCCTCACCCTTTCCTGAACCCTGCTTGCATGTCAGGCAGTTCTCGTTCCAGGCATGGTTGTAGTCTCTATTGGATGATCTTAAGTAGAATCTTGCTGGCATTTGTGATCAGAGCGATTGTGCAATAATTTCCACAGTCAGTCTGATCACCTTTCTTCGGTACTAGTATAAATACAGATCTTTTCCAATCAGTTAGCCGCGATGTTGTCTTCCAAATTTCCTGGCACAGCCTTGGAAGTATAGCAACAGCCAGATCCAATGACTGTAGTACTTTAATGGGAATGTCATCAATACCCAGTGATTTGTTCTTTGATAATGCTTTCAATGCTGCTTCGATTTCTTCTTTCATCACCAATGGTTCCTGATCATAAGATATAGGTTGAAACAGCTGTTGGTCCACTTGGAGGGTCATTCTTAAAGGTTTAGTCGTGGTTTGGATGTGCAAACATGGACACTTCACCATAACCATACCACAAATGCCGTTCACAGACGACTTCAGTACAGGAACGTACAAGTAGGCACGGGAGTGTGGTGGAGGCATGTCTGGGGAGGGGTAATGAACTTACATGTCCCTGTTTGATCCCAGAAGCAGCAGAGCTGTCTGCAGGTACGTGCATGTTTATTCCTGCTCCAGGCATGAATAGGTATCAGGAAAGTGTTTGTTTTCAACTTAAAACATCCAGAGAGTGTAAAGAAGATGGAGAATTAAATGACTAGCTTTAAATTACAAAGTACCACACTGGGATTTGAACCCTGGCCACCCAGCTCTTAAGACACTAACCATTATGCTATTAGATGTTTTGGTTATGAAATATTCTCCTGGGGATGTCTATACAGACATTTCATACACATGCATATTGGGCATGTCCACATTTCTGGAATTGTGCCTGAACTTGCCAATGCCTGCCTTTCTTTTCAGATGTTCTGGCTTTGATGTCCCAGATTGTACTTGGACATCCCGTTTGGAATGTGCCTTTTCATGTTTATGGTATAATGACTCAGTATATTCTTTGCATCTTTTCTTGATCTTTTCAGCATCATTCAGCATGGATCATTGAGCATCTTGTAGCATTCCAATTCGAGGCTGGAATTTTCTCTTTAACTCTCGTAGCCAGGGGCGGCCCAAGGGGGGTGCGGGGCCATGTGCGGAGACTCGGTGCGGGGCCTCATTTCCATAAGTGACCTCATTTGCATAAATATTTGCATAATGTTACCATATACTAACTTTTAGTAAACATGCCTCTTAATGAGTGTATGGACAAAGAACGACTAAAAGATTTCTACAATACTATAATCCAGTGCCAACCGCCAGACACATTAGGAACTACTACAAACACTGCCCATTTAGAACCCATAGCAAACCCGCCGTATCCTAACAGCACTACCAGGACTCACAAAACACCATACCCTACCTATCAAAAGGAAACACTGCAAATATTAAATTAATACATTTCAGAGAACAATACATGACCTACTGGGGAAAGAGAACAAGTGGCAATGTCAAATAGGAATTATATAAACAGAATACCTCAGCTCAGTTACACATGAATAGAACATAGACCATCACCAAACAAGGAATCACAATTTAGAAACAGGACGACAATAATTAAACTGGGAATCCCAAAAGCCAAACTTGGAATGTACAACACTGTAGAAATAAAACTATACATTAATTTGCTCTTGTACTAAACAAAGCACAGACGTTAATGATGCACATTTACCAGAGCTGACATATTCCAATTAATAAATTCAAAATATAGAGATATTTTTCTACCTTTTGTGCATTTTTTTTCAGCTGCAATTGCTCCAGCCACTTTCTTCTGGTTTCTTCGTGTCTTCTGCTAACTCTCCATCGTCTGCTATCCATTTGTCCTTTCTTCTCTCTTCTAGTTCTTTTCCATTCTCTCTCTACATCTGCTTTAACATACTAATCTTTCTCCTTTCGCTCTTTCCTCATTCCTTTTTCATCCATTCAAATTTTACCCCTCCATCCTCAATCCCCACTTACTCTCCCAATATCCGGCCAATTGTAGATTTGTCTTCCCTCCCACACAAAATATTTTTTCCCTCTCCATTTCACTCTCCCAGCTCCATCCCATTCTAATCCTCTCCCAACATCAGCTCCATTCTAGTTCCAGCTCCACCCAGCATCCGCTCACTTCTAGTCCCCGCATCAGCCCATTTCCAGTCCTAGCCACCCATAAGCCCATTTCCAATCCTATCCTAGCCCCACCATCAGCCCATTTCCAGTCCTAGCTCCCCCATCCATTTCCAGTCCTATCCAAGTCCCTCCATCAGCTCCTTTCCAATCCCAGCCCCCCATCAGCCCATTTCTAGTCCTTTCCTAGCCCCACCATCAGCCCATGTCAAATCCTAGCTCCCCTCCACTCAGCCCATTTAGTTTCCCCTACTTCGCCAAGTTATACTTCCTGTTAAATGTAACGACCAGACACGTGTAAACTGTCGGATGTTTTCTGTTCAATGTAAACCGCGCTGATGTCTAATAGTGCGGTATATAAGAATTGTTAATAAATAAATAAATAAAATAAATCCAAGCCCCCCATGAGCCTACTTCCAGTTCTAGCCCCTCTATGAGTCCATTTCAATCCAAGCCCCCACCACGGCCCATTTCCAATCTTAGCACCCCCCAACAGCCCATTTCCAGTCCTATTCTAGCCCCTCCATCAGCCCATTTCCTGTCCTGCTCCCTCCCCTCACAGCCCATTTCCATTTCAAGCCCCCCTCCCCATCAGCTATTTGAAGTTCAAGCCCCCCTTCTACTCAGCCCATTTCCATTCCAAGCCCCCATCCCCATCAGCTATTTGCAGTTCAAGCCCTCCTTCCACTCAGCCCATTTCCAGTCCTAGCAACGCCCCGCAAGCCCATTTCCAGTCTTTGCCCCCCCACAGCCCATTACTAGTCCTACCCCCCCATCAGCCCATTTCCAGTCCTAGCCCCCCATAGCCCATTACTAGTCCTAACACCCCCATCAGCCCATTTCCAGTCTTAGCCCCCCCATAGTCCATTATGTCCTACCCTCCCCATCACCCATTTCCAGTCCTAGCCCCCCCATCAGCCCATTTCCAGTCTTAGCCCCCTCCATAGCCCATTACCAGTCCTAACCCCAATCTTAGCCCCCCATAGCCCACTACCAGTCCTAACCCATCAGCCTATTTCCAGTCCTAGCCCCCCATAGCCCATTACTAGTCCTAACCCCCCATCAGCCCATTTCCAGTCTTAGCCCCCCCCATAGCCGATTACCAGTCCTAACCCCCTCCCCCCATCATCCCAAGTAGATTAAAAAAAAAAAACAGCTGCTGATGCCGCTTCTGCCGTGGCAGCGGCAGAATCAAGCGTTCCGCCGCGGAGCCCCTCTCCCCCCTGCCCGGAAAAGTCTCCCTGCAGCATCAGCTAGCTCTGGAGTCCCAAAGCGCGGGCTTCTTTCAGAGCCGCGAAGAGAGAGCTTCTCTGACCTCGCGCGGCTCTGTTAAGCCCGCCGAGGTTGATGGGAAATCCCATCAGCCCCAGCGGGATTAACAGAGCCACGAGAAAGGGAAACTCTCGCGGCTCTGAAAGCCTGCGCTTTGGGACTCCGGAACTAGCTGATGCTGCAGGGAGGCTTTTCCAAGCAGGGTTGAGTGGGGCCCCGCGGCGGAACGCTTGATTCTGCCACTGCCACAGCAGAAGCGGCAGCAGCAGTCGGGGTTTTTTAAAATCTACTTGGGATGATGGAGAATGTTTTTTGCACGGGGCCCCTTGAAACGCGGGGCCCTGTGCAAAAAACATTCTTGCTCAATGGACGGGCTGGCCCTGCTCGTAGCTTTAGGAAAGCCTATTTTGTTCTTCCTCTGAGTCCATTTCCTTGCAGGCGTCATTGTATTGTAGTACTTCTCCTTGTCTCATCTTGCTGCACATTGGAAACCTGTTGAGTTCTGTCATTACCTCTCTCTCTTTCTCCTCTGACTTTAGCTTCTCTGCGTTTCTGAGCAATTTTCAGAGTTTCTTTGGTCATCCATTTTGGCCGTTTTTGATTTTTCATTTTTTGTAAAGACTTCTCACTTTCTGTGATCACAATGTTCCCATAAGCCTTCTGGTGCTCTGTCATTTGTATCCAAAGCAGCAAATCAATTTTGCAGGCAGTTTTTAAATTCTCAAGGTCATATTTTGATACATTCATGAGTGGTTTGCTCTTTTTCAGCTTTAGCTTGAGTTTGCATACTAGTAGTTGGTAATCTATTCCACAGTGAGCTCCAGGTTTTGTCTTTGTTGATGTTATAGAGCTTTTCCACTGTTGACTTCCACAAATGTAGTCAATTTGATTTTTGTACAATCCATTGGGTGAAGTCCATGTGTACAGTCGCCACTCGTGTTGCTGGAAGAAGGTGTTTCAAATGAATAGATTGTTAGTCTGGCAGAATTCTATCGGTCTTTCTCAAGCTTCATTTCTGTTGCCAAGTCCATATTTTCCAAGCACTTTGTCTTCTTCTTTGTTGCCAACATTTGTGTTCCAGTCACCCACAACTATCAGGATATCCTATTTGCATGTTCTGTCAATTTCAGCTTGTACTTGTTCATCTACAGCTATTGTTGGGGCATATACCTGAATAATAATTGTGTTCAGGGGCTGCTCAAAGCAATCTGCTGCCTAAGGCGAGGGATAAGATGGGGCCCCCACCCAGGAATGGGAGAAGGGGGGCTTTCTCAAAACTCATATCAGGGACTGAACCAAACCAAAAAGCTGATTAGATAATGTGGAGGAAATGCAAGATGTTCACACACCATGAAACTAAAAGAAAGAGCGAGAACCACAGCACAATTTTATAACACCAAATTATAACTCATTTTTATTTTGTTGTTATAAAATAGAAATTACACTTACCTGGTAACTGTAGTTCCTGGAGGGTCCAGTTTAGTCCTCCACATCCGGGTAGTGCACCTCCTCCTGCAGCCTGGAGACTGGACCAATCAAAATCTTCCTCTGGTAAGAGGTATTCTGTCGGAGCTCCCATCAGCCCCCAGTGAACTAGTAACAAAGCAGACTCAGAGAAGCAACACATGAGATTATCATAAATATATAACAGTAAGTAACCCCTTATGAAAGAAGCGACCCCCTCCCCAAACGAGGAAGCCAGAACTCTGTCCATGCCCCGCTCTCAATGCGAAGCAGAAGTTGTTCGAATCCCAGCCTCAAAAAGACAAGAATCCAAGAGCTGGAAGAAAAGAATGCATAAGACGGATCCGAGAGACGGAACCCGAAGAAAAAATTTACTGATGCAGTTTCGTACCGTTCGCAGCACGCGTGCCGTACCAAAAAAGAACAATCTGACACCTGGGAGGGAAGGAGGACTAAACTGGACCCTCCAGTAACTACAATTACCAGTTAAGTGTAATTTCTATTTCCTGAGCGGTCCTCCACATCCGGGATGTAACAGAGCAGTCAACACCGGGCGGGACCCTTCCAACCGGCACGCAGCACTGCCGAACCAAAACAAGAATCTTGAGCGGCCAGCACATCTAATCGACAATGCTTACTGAAGGCATGCAGAGACGACCAGGTAGCCGCCCTACAAATCTCGACGGGCGGAACAAGACTATGCTCCGCCCAGGACGTCGCTTGAGCCCTGGTAGAGTGAGCCCGCAGACCCACCGGAACCGGCCGACTCTGTAAGATATAAGCCGAAGCAATCGCCTCCTTAATCCAGCAAGCAATGGAAGCCTTCGCTGCCGCCTCACCCCGTCGGGCTCCACCAAAAAGCACGAACAACCGGTCGGTCTTGCGAAACGATTCCGACACCTTGAGGTAGCGACGAAGGACTCGCCGGACGTCCAGGTAACGTATGTCAGCATCGGAAGCACCCGCCGACCCCGAGGGAAGAACCGGAAGGAAAACGGCCTGATTCAGGTGAAAAGGCGAAACTACCTTAGGCAAAAAGGAGGGAACCGGCCGAAGAACCACGCGATCCCGAGAAAAGGACAAAAACGGTTCTCTACACGAAAGCGCCTGCAACTCAGAAATGCGCCTCACCGAACAGATGGCCACCAGAAAAACTGTTTTCAAGGTCAAATCCTTAAGAGACGCCCGCCGAAGAGGTTCAAAAGGCTCGCGCACTAAGGCCTGTAACACCAGGTTCAAGTCCCATGGCGGCATGGATACTCTGCGCGAAGGTCGCAGTCTAAATACCGCCTGAAGAAAACGCCGCACGTCGGGATGCGATCCCAGGGGAAGTCCCAAAACCTTACCCCTGTAGCAAGCAAGCGCCGCTAACTGAACCTTCAAAGAGCTGGCTGCTAAACCTTTGTCAAAACCATCCTGCAGAAAGCTGAGAACTACCGGCACCGAAGCGGTCGCAGCACGCACACCACGCCTGGAGCACCAGTCCTCAAAATTCTCCACACCCGGACATACGCGAGCGAGGTGGAGGATTTCCGCGCCCGAAGGAGAGTGGCAACCACCGCTGCGGAGTAACCCTTTTTACTCAGCCGAGCCCTCTCAATGGCCAAACCGTAAGCGAGAACCGATCCACCTGAGGCATCCGAAGGGGCCCCTGAAGCAGCAGATCCGGTAACGGAGGCAGTTTCCAAGGCAGCCCGTCGCGTAACCTCACCAGATCCGCATACCACGGTCTCCTGGGCCAATCCGGAGCCACTAGCAGGACGCGCCCTCGGTGCGCCTCGATGCGCTGAACGACACGACCAATCAACGCCCACGGGGGAAAGACATAAAGAAGTTTGAACTCCGGCCACGGCTGAATGAGTGCGTCGATGCCTTCGGACATGTGCTCCCGCCGCCGGCTGTAAAAACGACCCGTCTTGGCCGTTTGAAAGGTCGCCATGAGGTCCATGACCAGAGGCCCCCAGCGGCGTACTATTTGCGCGTAAATCTGTGGGTGCAGTTCCCACTCCCCGGGATCCACCTGCACTCTGCTGAGATAATCCGCCATCACATTGTCCTTCCCTGCGATATGCGCCGCCGACAGCGCCGGCAGCCGAGTCTGTACCCAAGCGAACAGAGTCGCTGCCTCTGTCTCCATTGCCACACTGCCGGTGCCGCCCTGGCGGTTGATGTAGGCCACTGTCGCCGAGTTGTCCGAAAGAACTCGCACCGCACGCCCCCTCACCAGCGTCTCGAGAGCTAACAGCGCCAGTCTCACCGCGCGAAGCTCGAGGCGGTTGATCGACCACGAAGCTTCGAAGGGAGACCACGTCCCTTGCGCAAAGTGGCCCTCGCAATGTGCTCCCCAGCCCATCAGGCTGGCATCCGTTAAGATCAGAACCCAAAGGGGCTGCTCCAAAGGCATCCCCAACCTCAGGTTTTTCGAGCACAGCCACCACCGGAGAGACCGGTGCACTGACAACGGGCAAGGTAACCTCTTGTTCAATGAGTGGACCTGATTCGACCAACGACGCAACAGGGCGCTCTGAAGTGGGCGCATATGAACCCGCGCCCAAGGAACCACCTCCAACATCACTGCCATAGTGCCTAACAAGCGCAGATACCACCAGGCGGACGGCGAAGGGATCCCTAGGAAGGAGCGCACGAGGCTCCGTAAGGCTTGAATGCGGCGCTCCGGCAAGCAGACTACCCCTGTCGCCATGCAGAAATGAATGCCAAGATATTCGAGGGATTGAGTGGGAACCAGACGACTCTCCTTCTCGTTGACCACCCAGCCGAGGGTCTGTAGCAATGCCACCACCCTGCCCGTAACTCGCACACTCTCTTCGAGGGATTTCGCCCGAATCAACCAGTCGTCGAGATAAGGGTGGACTAGGATCCCCTCCTTTCGCAAGGCTGCCGCGACCACCACCATGACTTTCGTGAAGGTGCGGGGCGCTGTAGCCAGGCCGAATGGCAGGGCCCGAAACTGGAAGTGACCCCAAGGGAAGGCGAACCGCAGGAACTTTTGATGAGCCTCCCGAATGGGTATGTGCAAATAGGCTTCGGAGAGATCGAGAGACGTGAGAAATTCCCCGCGACGTACCGCCACGATGATGGATCGTAAGGTTTCCATCCGGAAGTGTGGAACCCGCAGAAAACGATTGACACCCTTGAGATCGAGAATCGGACGAAGGGATCCGTCCTTCTTGGGCACCACAAAATAAATGGAGTAGCGACCGACGCCGTGCTCTGAAGGGGGTACGGGAATCACCGCTCCCAGCGCTAAGAGTCGGTGCAGCATCCACCGAATGGCGCGCGATTTCTGCTCGCCTTTGCTGGGAGAAAGGACAAAGGAATCCGGAATCGGAGAAGCAAACTCCAGAGCATAACCGTCGCGGATTATTTCGAGCACCCACTGATCCGAGGTTATTTGGGCCCAGGAAGGAAGGAAGTCGCGGAGGCGACCCCCGATGACTAGGCTTCCCTCCGGAGCCCGCCGCACTTCATTGCTGCTTTCGACTAAAGGACGAGGAGGAGGAGGAGGATGCTGCCGAAAAACCTCGTCCTGCACCCCAAAAACCTCTGAAACCTTGGGAACGGGAGCCAACGCGACCGAGCTGAGAACCCCAAAGGCGGGAGGAACGAAACCTTCGAAAGTCACAAAACTGACCCCGCCCAGCCGGCAAACTTTTAGACACCTTAGGTTTATCCTCCAGCAATCTACCGCCCTTAGACTTGCCGAGATCTTTAACCAACTTATCCAGATCGTCCCCGAACAAGAGTTTGCCCTTAAAGGGGAGCTTACTGAGACGAGACTTAGAAGAACCGTCGGCCGCCCAATTCCGTAACCAAATAGATCTGCGCGCCGCCACCAAGGACGCCATACTATTCGCTAGAGTTCGGATGAGGTCATAATGCACATCTGCCAAATACGCCGACCCTGACTCCAAGCGAGTAACCTCCAGCAATCCCTGCTGATCCAAGCCAGAAAGTTGCTGCAGGCGCTGCGCCCAACGCAGGCATGCCCTAGCCACCCAGGTGCCACAAATGGAGGCCTGCAAGGATAAGGCATTGGTCTCGAAAGCCTGCTTCAACAAACCATCCACTTTCTTGTCTTGCGCGTCCTTTAAAGCCGCACTGCCCTCGACAGGAATAGTGGTTTTTTTGGTTACCGCCGAAACAGCGGCATCAACCCATGGGGACCGAAATTTCTCCTTGTCCTTGTCAGCCAGGGGATACAGGCGGTTCATAGTCCGAATACCCTTCAAACCGGATTCAGGTTGATCCCACTCTGACTGAATCATTTGCTCCACTACTCGGTGAAGCGGAAACACCACCTGAGAGTCACGCACCGCCTGAATGAGAGGATCCTCTAAGCTGTCCTCTTCCACAGGACGCGGAGCCGACAGATTAAGAGTATGAAGAGACTCCGTAATCAAAGGCACTAGCTCTTCCTTACGAAACACCCGAACTATGCGGGCCTGATCCTCCTGCTCGGGGATTTCACCGTCCTCTAGGTCTTCCACTCCAGCCTCAGGATCCATTTCTGTATCCTGATCCTGCCAACTCAAGTCATCGCGTTCCAGATCCAAAGATCGAAAACGCTTGGCGGAAGGCTGAAGTTGTTGCCGGGGCTCCTTACCTTTTAAAGCGGGAAGGGACGCCGGCCAAGCCTCCGGCAACTTGCCGGAACGCCCCAAGCGAAAGGCCTGGTGCATAAGCAAGACAAAATCCGGATAAAAATCCGTGAAAGCAGATTCCGCAGCCTCAAGCGGGAGTGGGTCGACCTGCCCCTTAGGGGGGACCGCAGAAAGAGCGGGAAGAGATCCCGGAGAAGGAGCTCGCTCCGCCTGGACAGGCGGACTGTCCGGGTCAGACAGCTCCTTATGTTCCATGCGGAGCTCTAAGTCCGAGGACACGGAAGCGCAGCCCCTACAAATGCCAGACTCCGCCACAGCCCCCCTGCGCGAGCCACAGATCACACACTGCGGTCGCGAAGCCATGCAGGGCGAAGAGGCACCCCAGGGAGCAGGCACAATTGAGTATCACCAAAGAAGACTAAATAAATAACGAAATAAATAAAAATGGCTTACTTTATTCTCTTTTTTTTTTTCCTCTTTTCAATCCAGGAGGGAAGGGGGGATGCTCCCAAACAAAAACGCTATCCCAAAAACATGGAAAAACGCACGGGGAACCCGTGCCGTGCTCTTCAGATCGGGCGGGAAAAAACTGAACAAGAAAATGGCTGCCGGCACATTTTCACCGGCGAAAAAAACGGCGCGAAAAACAGCCCGACGAAAAAAAATAAAGAAAGAAATAGAGGAAGACTCTTGAGAGAGAAATAAACAGCCCCCCGAAGGAAACACTCACCGCACCGGCCGAGGATCGCCGGCAGACAGCCCGCCGCTCGAATCTAGAGCGGGAGCACGCTGCCGAGCTGGGCTGTCAATCACCAGCCAAAGCATCGCGGATCGCGATGAGGAAGGCAGCTGAATGAATTTAGGCTGCCCGGTGACAACAGAGTGCTGGCTAAGGCAGATCTCCCCTCCGTACAGTCCAGGAGGAGAGATCAAACCCCTCTGACTGCAACCAACTCCTGCATGAGAGGGAGAAGGTCAGTGTAGCCCGGGTCCTCGTCTGCCCTGCTGAGAACCTCTGCAGATTGTAATTAAAGAGATAGCTACCCTACAAAAAATAAAGTAAAATATAGGGGAAAAGAAAAATCCTAACAAAATAGCTCTCTAGTGTTGCTTCCAGTCGTCCCTAAGTGAGCCAAACCAGGCACACACGTCCTCCAGCTGCAAGGAGACTGGACACACTGGGGGCTGATGGGAGCTCCGACAGAATACCTCTTACCAGAGGAAGATTTTGATTGGTCCAGTCTCCAGGCTGCAGGAGGAGGTGCACTACCCGGATGTGGAGGACTAAACTGGAGGACCACTCAGGAACTGCGTTATGGCTCTTGCTTTTTCTTTTTGAACATCTATTTTGCTTTCACAGAACCCCCTCCCTCAACAATGGGTGCAGAGCAGAACTAGGACATTTATCCACAGAACTCAGTATCTTTAAAAAATATTTTGATTTTGGTCATCTCACTAATAACAACATTCTCCAGTACCAGGCATATTGTGAACTATCAGAAAATCCTACAACAAGTCACTGAGGATCTATAGAGCAAATCTACCATACCATACCAGTACCAACTTCCAAAACTCACATAAGGAGCCTACGCACAACAAGCATCACTATAAATACTGCAGTGAGCCCTGGAACCCTACATACAAATTCCATGTTAACAGAACACCTGGCCTTGATCACACATTCGGAACACAGACCCTTACCAAGAACAGAATAAATGATTATAATCTGAAAATAAACATATGTAGATAAAAAATAAATACAATGCAACACCAGATAAATAAGAGTTGCATTTCCCTCTAATGTATAAAATAAAGATAGCACCAAGTTTGATCATTAAATTTAAAAAATTCTCTTCTACCTTTGTTGTCTGACCATTTTATTCTCTGATCATGCTGGTCCCAATCAGAGGTTTCTGCTTTCCTCCATTTCCCAGTGCCCTCTCCCCCATCTACTTCCCCCCCCAGGGGAGGCATGAGGGGGATGCAGGGCCATGCGCTGCATAATTTGCATAAAATTAGTATACTTTATTTTAAAATGTATATGCCACACATCTAAAAAAGTAAAACAGATGTTACAATAAAACAAATATAATAAGAAACTATTAAATTTGATTAATGAAAAGCCACTTACACAGCCCTCCCCCCAAATCAAACCATTATAAGTATCTGCACATCAGATTTATTTTGCTATGACTAGATTATTGATGAGGAATAAGATAAAAAATGAGAAAAACTAATTCCACTAGCCATAAATTGAAAGGCTGGATTGGATTGTGCAAGAGCAGGAAAATTCAGAACTCAGCAGTTATCAGGCTACTACACAAAATTAAACTGAGACATTCCTTAAAATTTGAAATGTCTTTGAATCTGAACTGACAAAATATTTTAAATTTCAGTCTGGCAGCATAAAGAACGCAAAACTGCAATCTCAAAAACAATACATATTCCAGTACCCCCTCCCAACCAACACCCCACAGTTGAATAAACCAAGAACCCAGAGTACAGGACCCATAGAGCAAACCTACTATTCCACAATAGCACTAACTTCCGACACTCACACAACATGGAGTATACCCAGAAAAGGGCAGCATCATAAACATTGCAGTGGGCCTTGGAACATCCATATTCCTATTCTGAAAACTGAACGAGCCAGATTACTACAGATCCCTATATAGAAACTCCATGCGAACAGAACATGTAGCCTCAGTCACACATGCAGAACAGAGAGATCTTCATCAAGTAGGGAATATATCAATACAAACTAAAAACAGACATATGTAAAAGAAAAAAAATGCTTTTACCCATTATTCTTAGGTTTGCAGGATTTCTTTCCGAAAATTATACTTTACTGCAGAGTGAGGCAAGAGAAAGAACTCTCACACACAGGCATCTGCATTGTCGGCAGAAAAACAGAGTTACTTACCTGTAACGGAGTTCTCCGTGGACAGCAGGATAAGTCAGCCACACCTGGTGACGTCATCCGACGGCGCCATGACGGAAGTGCTTTATAGCTCAGAAGCTTCTGAGCATGTGGGAGGTCCCACCTCCCCCGGCCCGCCCCTAGCCGGCCAGTAAGTAACTAGCTATGCCCTTGCGGCTAGGTGCGGATGCAGGCCACCCTCATGCAGGGGAGGCGGGTGGGATCGTGTGGCTGACTTATCCTGCTGTCCACGGAGAACTCCGTTACAGGTAAGTAACTCTGTTTTCTCCTAGGACAAGCAGGATGTGTCAGCCACACCTGGTGTCTCCCAAGCTAGCATTCACGCTGAGGAGAATGAGGGAGGCATGCGTATAACAGCAATTGTGTTTATTAATAATATAACAGCAATACAAGTGCAACTCCTCGGCAACGTGCCATGAGGTGAATATTAAAACTGGAACAGTATATGTGCAAACTGCAAGAGGTAGATTCAACTGTGCAAAAACGTAGTGCATATCGTTTGTGCAACTGTGAGGTAGCATAATGCAATTAATTCAACAAAAGTGCATATCATTTGTGCAACTGTGAGGTAGCATAATGCAATCAATTCAACAATGCAAAACAACAAGTGTGCAATCAATTCAACACTGTGACACAACACGTAGTCCAAACAACACTATTCGGGTTTGGTAGCAACAGGTATGCGTGGCCTATGGTCCTTCCACTCATCATTGAGCTGGTTCCGTAGGGCCCACAATCAAAGGTGCCGTAGCAGCGGATAGGACTGCCTGGCCAAAAGAGCCGTCGTTCTCCGCATGGATGTCAAGGCAGTAGTGTTTCTGGAAGGTTAGTTGTGAGGACCAGGTAGCGGCTCTGCAGATTTCGCTCACCGGCACCTCCTGTGTGCAGGCCAGAGAAGCGGCTATAGCGCGGAGCTGATGCGCACTCGCCTTGTTAGATGGGAGTGCGCCCGCCTTCTGAAGGCAATAGGCAACGCAAGCTGAGATCCAACGGGAGAGCGTGCGTTTTGAGACAGGTCTTCCAGGCCTGTTTGGGTCAAAGGAGATGAAAAGCTGGGTCCCCAGTCGAATTGCAGACGTCCTGTCGAGGTAGATGCGTAGGGCGCGTACGCAATCCAGGGAGTGAAGACGTTGCTCTTCGGGAGAAGAGTGTGGGGCTGGAAAGAAGGATGGCAGCTGCACCGCCTGGTTGACGTGAAAAGCGGAGGCGACCTTGGGCACAAACTTGGGATGAGTCCGTAGGGATGCCCGGTTGTGGTAGAGCTTTGTGTATGGCGGGTGTGCTACCAGAGCCTGCAGCTCGCTGACCCTCCGGGCTGAGGTGATGGCGATCAGGAAGAGAGTCTTCCAAGAGAGAAATTTTCCGGGCGCTGTTGTCAAAGGTTCGAACGGTTCCTGCGTGAGCTGGTGCAGGACTACGTTAAGGTCCCATGAGGGTACCGGTTTCTGTACCGGAGGTTTCAGATTTCGAAGCCTCTCTCATGAAACGCGTCACAATGGGAAGCACGGAAATGGAGCCTGAACTTGGGTCTTCCGGGTTTTCGTGTAGAGAGGCAATGGCCGCGAGATGTACTTTGATGGATTGTGGTTTCAAGCCGGAGCTGAAGAGGAAGGCGAGGTACTTTAAGACAGTGGGTATCGGGCAAGAGGCTGGATGGACTCCTTGGTCCTTGCACCATATACTGAAGCGTTTCCACTTCAGGCTGTAGGCCTTTCTGGTTGACGGTCTCCGCGAGGCCAGCACAATCTGCTGCACCTCCGAGGATAGGTTTGAATCGTGGAACGTCAGCCTTTCAGCCTCCAGGCTGTCAAGGCTAGTGTCTGGAGGTTGGGGTGCCAGGTTCTGCCCCTGTTCTGGGTTAACAGGTCTGGTCGCAGTGGAAGGCGAATTGGGGGTTCTTGGGCGAGCTGCAGCAGTAGAGAGAACCACATCTGTCGCGGCCAGTAGGGAGCGATCAAGATCACGTGCGCGTTCTCCTTGATGATGTGCTGTATCGTGGTTGTCAGGAGAGGAGTTGGAGGAAATGCGTACGCTAAGTCCCACGTCCCCCACGGGATGGCAAACGCATCCGAAGCCACTCTCTGCTGCGACGGGTGCTTGGAACAGAACAAGGCGCATCTGGTGTTCGCTTCGGTCGCAAAGAGGTCAATCTGGGGTATTCCCCAGCGCTGGAAGAGGTTGGCTGTCACTTCCATGTGGAGCGTCCACTCGTGAGGTTGGAGCTGTCTGCTGAGCCTGTCCGCTATGGCGTTCTGATCCCCGGGGAGGTAGGTCGCCTGCAGGACGCAGTTGTTGGATAGCGCTACGGCCCATGTCTCGAGGGCTTCCTTGCATAGTGTACGGGATCCCGTGCCTCCTTGCTTGTTTATGTAGAACATGGTAACTTGGTTGTCTGTTTGTACCAAGATTGCTTTTCCAGCCAGGTGTGTCCTGAACGTCTGAAGGGCATATTTGACGGCCCGGAGCTCGAGAACATTGATGTGGAGGGCACGCTCCGCTCTGGTCCAGGCTCCTTGCGTGCTGAGATGCAGTAGATGAGCCCCCCATCCCGTTGAGGATGCATCCGTGGTGAGGATGAGCTGGTGAGTGAGGGGTTGCAGATACTTGCCCACTGAGAGGTTGGTTGAATTTATCCACCAACGTAGGCTCCGGATAACATTGACTGTGATCGGTACGCGGGTAGTGAGTGGTTGGGAGAGTTGCTTCCAGTGGGTCCGCAGGTGCCACTGAAGGGTGCGCATGTGGAGTCTCGCCAGAGGGAGGACCGAAGTCGTCGCTGCCATGTGGCCTAGTAGGCGCAGGATCTCGCGGGCTGAGGTGTGCTTTTCCGCCGACACTTTCCTTGCCAGCTGCACGATGGCACTGATCCGGAGCTCGGGTAGAAAGGCCTTGCAGGCTTTGGTGTCGATTATCGCCCCGATGAACTCCGTCCGCTGCACGGGTTCGAATCGTGACTTTTCCTTGTTGAGCAGGAATCCCAGTCTGACTAGTAGGTGTGCAGTTTGGAGGACTGCTCTGCGGAGTTCGTGGGCAGAGTTCGCCGACAGGAGCCAGTCGTCCAGGTAAGGAAAGATGGCGACGCCTTGCTTGCGGAGGTGTGCAGCGGAGACCGCCACGCATTTCGTGAAAACTCTGGGTGCTGGGGATAGGCCAAAGGGCAGCACTCGATACTGGTAATGGCATCCCATAGCGATGAACCTGAGGTATTTCCTGTGAGAGGCATGGACTGGAATGTGGGAGTAAGCATCCTGTAAGTCCAGTGTAGCCATCCAGCTTCCCGCTCTGATGAGAGGAAGGATGGAGTTGAGCGAATACATCCTGAACTTTTCCTTTCTGATGAAGAATTTCAGGTTTCGGAGGTCCAGGATGGGATGGAGGCCCCCTGACTTCTTGGGGATAAGGAAGTACCGGGAGTAGAATCCAGTGTTGATTTGGTCCGTGGGCACTTTCTCTATTGTCCGGGCCCGGAGAAGCTGTTGGAGGAGTTCCGAGAGTGGTTGTTCCTGATGGAGTGGGGGCTGGCTGGTGGGTTGCTTCTGCTGCCGTGGAAGGGAGGAGAAGCGCAAGCGGTAGCCTGTCTGTATTATTTGAATGACCCACTTGTCCGTGGTGATCTCCTGCCAGGCCGAGAGGAAGTAGGACAGACGACCCCTGACTGGGTGGTCTGCCTGTCCCATAGAAGGGCCCAGCCAGGCCGGGTAGTCAGAAGGAAGAGGAGTCTTTCCCGGTTTGGGAGGGGTTGGTTTGTTTCTGTTTGCGTTGTCGTGGCTGCTGTCTCTGAAAAGGCGACTTGTGATAGGTCTGCTTGAACCTGGGCGTCTGCCATTGTCGGTTGGAGCTATAATATTGTTTAGAAGAGGAAAAGGGTTTTCGGAAGTAGCTCCCTTTCCGTGACCAGGAGGGTCGTTCGAGCCCGTCCGCAGCCAGAGTCTTCAAAGTGCTGCAGTCGTCTTTCAGACCTTTCACCGTGTCAGTGACTTTGTCTCCAAAGAGGGAGTCGCCCGAACAGGGTGTATCGGCGATCCGATCGTGGGTGTTATCAGAGAGCCCTGATGCACGAAGCCATGCCCAGCGACGAGCCGATATGGCCGTGCCCGCTGTCCGTACAGCTGTGTCAAATGAGTCAAAGGCTGTACTCATCAGGTGCTTGCTGCACTCAGCTAGCTCCTGGATGGAGGTTGAGGCGGATGTACGTGAGTCCTTGGGGAGATCCTGCAGATGGCGTTTGAGGTCAGCTAGGATGGCGTCCTGGAATAGGACATGTTGAAATTGATGCGCTGCTATCTTGGCACTAAGCATTGCGCCTTGGAATACTCTCTTCCCCATGTCATCCAGACGCTTGGGGTCCCGGCCCGGTGGATGTGCGGCTTGGACACGTGTGGACTTAACTCTTTTGAGTGCTGATGCCACCACTATTGACTGGTGGGGTAACTGAGGCTTGTCAAACCCAGGTGCCATGTGGATGATGTACTTACTGTCCAGGCGTCTGGAGCAAGGATGGCCAGATGCTGCGGATTGCCAGAGTGTCAACTGCTTTTCCTTCAACTTGCGGTGAAGGGGAAGGGCCATGGCTGGTTTAGGGCCGCTGAGGTATTTCATGACCTCAGGTTCCTGCTCATCTGGTGTGTCCTCTGTGGCCAGCCCGAGCTTGGAAACCACCTTTCGAAGAAATTTTGGATATGTGAGATCTTCCAGTACTGGTGCCGGTGGATTCTCCATCTCGTCCGCTTGGTTTTTGGAGGTGTCAGAGTCTGGTCCTAACTCCTCCCCTTCGCTTCCCTCGGAGTCCAGCTGCGCCGGGGAAGGTGGCTGCGGTCTAGAAAGTGCTGGGGAAGGTGTCCGTGCTCTGGAGGGCGACAGGCTAGGGGCTCGTGGAGAGAGGGAACGCTCCGAGCCCGGCCGTGCCCCAGGGGAAACATGTGCATGATCCTGGTCCAATCGCTGGGGGGCAGTCTGTTCCACAAGGCGAGTGAGCAGATGAAGAATAGCGGAGGGGGTGGAGTCCGAAGACCGACTGCTTCTATGTCTCCTGCTGCACCCGAGCTGGATCTCCTGCTCCTCTTGTGCCTACGGGGGGATCCACTGTGGGAATCTCTTGACCCCGACAGAGCTCGATGTCTGTGCTTTGCTGCCCTCTTCCTGCTTTTCTCGGTGCCATCGCGCTGTGAATCTCTGCCGCTGGAGCGGCGTTCGGGCTCCTTTGGCGCTGATAAGAAGCGCAGTCAAGGCACTTAGAGCGGTGTCTGCTTCTCCCGCGCCGGGGGCTGACATCCGCGCCGCTCCCGCGCCGATCGCCGTCCTCTGAGCCGCTCCGGGACTCCTCTGCCGTGGGGAACAACGATGGGCAAGGCAGGGGGGAGGGCTGACTGCGCCGAACCTCGGCGGCACGAATCCTGCTTCCCGCGCTGGACCGGAGCTCCTCTGCAGCGGCATAGGACGTGCTGGGCATGGGGGAAGGCTGTCGGCGCTGGTCACTTGCGGCGGAGCAGGGACTGCTGCACCCAATCCCAGAAGAGGGGGCGTGTCCGGAGGCGGAGCCAGGCGGGTCAACGAGGACGGCGCCATTTTGAGAGGCTTCGGGAGGACCGCATGGCCGGGGAGAACAGGCCAGATTGCTGCTTACCGCAGGAGGGCTTACCCGAGGGGTAGAGGCCTCTCCGGGAGCGTTGAACAAGCAGGGGTGGCAGTGCTTGATCCCCGGTGAGTGGGAGCCTTTCCTGGATCAGTCCTGTGCCGCTTCTCAAGCCAGGAACGGTCTGCAGACTTGGAAGGCAGATCGGGCCTGGGATTCTCCTTACTTTTGTGATGCTCCTGGTTCTGGTTAGCAGGGACTATGCTCGAGGTCGCAGTGGAGGAGAGCAAATCCTGCAGGGCGTGCTCCCGGTGTTTCCTTGCCCTGGGAGACATCCGGGCACAGCTGGCACAGTTCTCTACCTGGTGAGAGGACCCCAGACATCCGATGCAATGTTGGTGAGTGTCTGATAAGTTCATCTTTCTATTGCAGAGAGGACACTTCTTGAAACCGGGTTTAGGCATGAAGTTAGAAGGTTTTGATAGATTTGTAATGGAGAGCTAGAAATTCCGTCTTGAGGCAGGGCGGAAGAAAAAGAACTGGCCAGCTAGGGGCGGGCCGGGGGAGGTGGGACCTCCCACATGCTCAGAAGCTTCTGAGCTATAGAGCACTTCCGTCATGGCGCCGTTGGATGACGTCACCTGGTGTGGCTGACACATCCTGCTTGTCCTAGGAGAACTAACATAATGGCTCAGCGCAAGTAGCGTGAGTGCAACTAATGCCACCTCAGTGGGTGGCCTTGGTTGCACTGGTAGCCATTTTGCCATGTTGAAATGCAGTAACTGCAGGAGGATGTAACTGCCTCCCTGCAATTAGCCTATAGCTCTGCGTAATGAAACTGGAATTAGTTACCGGAGGATGTAGTAAAAGCTGTTAGTGTAGCTGGATTTAAAAAAAGGTTTGGAAGAGGACCTGGGAAATCCACTGCTTGCCCCAGGACAAGCATTGTGGAATCTGTGTGCCTTTTGGGAACCCGCCAGGTACTTGTGACTGGATTGACCACTATTGGAAATAGGATACTGGGCTTGATGGACCTTGATCTGACCCAGTATGACATTTCTTATGTTCATATGTGCAGCAACTCCCACTTTCACAAAACCAAGAGCAACTTGGCGCCCCAACACAGCACTTCCCACCCTCTGAAAAACAAGAGGGGCTTTGTGATCCCAACACAACACCTCCCACTCCAGTATAAACACTAAGAAGGGCTTGGCAACCCCAACATAACTCCTGAAACTGCGCACTGGACCAGCATGGTGTTAATGTAAACATATAGAGCCCGATTCCATGATGTCCCTGATGAAGACGGGAATGTTTGGACCCGACTCTTGTCCACGGGAAAAAAACATTCCAGCGTGCCCCTTCTGCCTGCGGGGACATATTCCCCGCAGATGCCCCAGACATCTACGGCTCCAGCCCCTCAAATTCCTTCCACCCGACCCACGGCTGGCCTGCCATGGCCTGGATCGGGTGGCAGAGACCCTCCCGCACCCAGCCACGGACCTGGGGATGGTTCACCTTCCCGACCTTCCAATTATGCTGCTTTTTACCACCTCTGAGGTGGTATAAGCAAGACGTCCCAACAGGCCCAGCAGCACATACAGGGCCGTGACCTGAATCGGCCCTGTATGTGCTGCCGGGCTGGACCGCCCCCAGTCCGCCACGATCTCTCCCCCTCACTGTATCTCCCCGTCCTGATGTACAGGACGTATAGAGAGAGCCGATGAGGGAATAGGGTACAAGCAGCTTGTGGGGCGGCACATCCTGGCTGGACGTGCAGCCCCGCAACCCACCTTTCAGAATGACTTTGATATTCCACAAAAAATAAAGGAAATGCAAGATGCTCACACACCAATGAACTAAAAGAAAAAGTGAGAACCACAGTGCAGTATATAATACCAAATTATAAAATGATAACTCATTTTATTTTGTTATATACTGCGTTATAGTTCTCACTTTTTCTTTTTGAATATATATTCCGCATCCACATAAACCTCTCCCTTGATAATGGGTGCAGAGCAGAAGTAGGATATTCACCCACAAATATATTTTAAAAAAATCAGATTCTGGTTATCTCACTAACAGCAATATAAGCATTCTCCAGTACCAGGCATATTGTGAACTAAATAAAACCCTACAAAAGTCACCAAAGATCTACAAGGCCAAATCTACCATACCATACCAGCATAAATTTTCAAAATTTATACAATAAGGGGCCTAACCAGAAAAAAAGCAGTGCTATAAATAATGCAGCGGGCCCTAGAAACATCCATCCACCTATTTGAAAAGCTGAACAAGTCAAATTACTACAGTACAGATCCCTACGTACAAACTCCATGTTAACAGAATGCCTAGCCTCAGTCAAACACTCAGAACACAGATCCTCACCAAGTACAGAATAATGACTACAACCTAAAATAACAATCAAAATAAGTAGACAAAAATTAAACTAAAACCCTAAGAAGCCAAACTCCACATGCGGATCAATACCAGAGAAATAAAATAGATACAGTTCTCCATACTGTGTAAAATACGAAGATAACCAAAGTCCAATCACTAAATTGAAAATAAAATAAATTTTTCTACCTTGATTGTCCTATTTTATTCTCTGATCATGTTGGTCCCGATCTGAGGATTCTGCTTTCTTCTTTTAGCTCTTGATCTTTAGTCCATCTGCCATTTCTTGTCTCTACTTTTGTTTTCTTCAGTTCCTTCCATCTTGGATATTGATTTTTTTCCTTTCAGCTTTCTTCCATTTATTTCTCTCTCTCTCTCTCTGTCCATCCAGATTTCACTACTCCTTACTATCCAGGTCATAATCTTCCTCTTTTTTTATACCACTACCTACAACTTTTCAACCTTCACCCCAGTCCTTCCAATCCCGAGCTCTTCTTCCCTGGTCTATTATCCCCCCGTCTTTTGCTCACTCTCTCCATGTCTAACATCTCTCTCCAGTGCTCTCTTTTCCTCCATCCAGTATCTCCGCTCTCTCTTTCCTTCTATGTCTGGCCTCCCCCTTTCTATTCCCCTGTAACCAGCATCTACCCATCTCCATACTATACCATCCCCTCCCTATTATTCCCATATCCAGCATCTCCATCTCTTTCTCAACCTATTTACCTCATGTTCATCTCCCCTTTCTCTCTAATACCCCATGTCCTGCATTTCCTTCTCCCCTTATTACTCCATATCCAGCATCTCTCCCCTTTGTCCTCCCCTCCCCTCTTCCATCATTTTCCCTTAGTCTCCCTATAACCTCCTGGCCATCATCCCCACTCCATCTCCCCTCCTTGTTTCTCCCTATGTCCCTTTCCATGTCCAGTATCTCCCTAGCGCACCACCTCAATCTTATCCCCACAGCGTCCCTATTCTCCCCCTGCACCCAGCATCTTTCTGACTCCTTGTGCCCACCCATGTTTGTGAGAATGGAAGGACTAACCAAGGCAATAAGGCCGGTAAAATTAAACAGAAAACTCAGTTAGATGAGTGGGATGAAAAAGCCCGTAGTATAGGGCTGAAAAAGGGAAGCCCAAATTATGAAAGGAGGCGCAGGTTTGGTGATAGCGCCCTTGATTATGTTGGCCGTTGGCATTCGATGACTGCCTCTAACCCCAGTTTGCAGTTCCCGCTTGGTGGAACCTTCTAGGAGAAGGAGAAGAAAAGGAGAAGAAAAGAAGAGGATTTTCCGCAACTAGGACAACCCAGAGAGTACAGCGGAAGAAATGAACCACGGCCTACCAGATGATAATTGAAATTCTTTATTGAGGACCCAACTTAACAAGTTTCGGCCGAAGCCTTCATCAGGGGTCTAAAAAAACAAACATACATAAATTGAACCAGAGGTCAAACATAAAAGTAAAAATTAAAATTAAAATTAAAATAAAAATGTAAAATAAAAACGATGAATTATAGATATCATAAACAACCATAATAAAAAATATGATAAAAAAATTATAATGTAATAGAAATTACCAGAAAACCACATAGATGGTTTGACAGACACGTATATGTGGTGAAGCAATCACCTATCCCAATCTGTAAAATAATATATTTACAAATTAAACAAGAGGACTTAAAATTGCAATCAATAATAATAATAATAATCTTGTGTAACAGACAAAAGATCAACACAATTATGTAGAAGTAAATACATATTACAAAATTTGACAAATAATACCACAGGTAAATTACAAACAAAAAACATAAAAAATATAACCATAACTTAAATAATGTATATAATATGCATATCCATAATCTTAAAAAAATGTTAACATAGAAGACACCAATTAAAAAATGGGTGAACCATAGTAGAGCGTTGCAGAACATGAACAAGGATAGACCTACATGTAAGATAACCTGAAATGTAAATAGTGTCTAGAGAATATTAATAAACCATGGAATAATGTGTATGAGAGAAGTATCTTTGAAAGAAATTTTTCAGATATGCTAATGTGTGCCACAAGTGTGTCGTTGCCATGGAGAAAAGATGTGTGTAACCAAAAAGTAAAGAAGTAAAAATGACAAATAAAAATTAAAAAAAATGAATAAAAATGAATGTTAAAAAATGAAAAAATGAAAATAAAGCCAAAATACCGGCTGGTGTACACGTAAAAATACAACTGATAAATAGAAAAAAGGGACTAATGTCACGTTGAGAAAAAGGACAAACTGAAACAAACATTATTTTTGAGCAATGGGAAGGACATGATATGAATGCAAACTTAATAAGGGCATGGGAGCATAAGGAAAGCTAATTTCTCAAAAAGGAGGCAAAAAACGATCATCTGATCAATAATGTGTCATAGAAAAAGAACCAAGACGTGAAGAATCAGAGATCTAAAAATTGTATAGAACCACAAAAGAACAAATAATTATAAACAATTCGGGCTAGCCATATACACTTTGAAACATGCGATTCTTCAAAAATAATCACACCTTGCCGTATGTAAACAGTAAAAATGTCTTCTTTTATAACGGCAACGAGAACTGCATTTCAGAGATACATAGGGCCCAATAAGTACATGAAGTGACAAAAGGACACGTGATTGTAAACAATTAAAGTGAGCAAAATATACTTTGAAGTACCCAATTCTTCAAAACGTTAATTAGACACACCATATGCAGATAATAGTCGGTAGAGTTAAAGACTTACACAAGGACAACCCTTAAGAATGTGAAGGAGCATGTGCTTCACCACTGTTCAATGCATAGGATATGTGACAGCTGAAACAAACTGTAGTCTGTGCCATATATGTGTGGAACGAAGCTAAAGGATCTTCCTACAGTGCAGGTAAAACTGAAAATAAAATACGAAATAAACAGTGAAAAAAGGGGGGTTACGTAAGTGGCACTAGGGAGTGTATATAAAACAGGTCTCTTAAAAACCGTAATAGAAACTCAAAATTCTAAAAACCACTGACTATTGTCCGAAAAACTATAAGACCGAGGGCGGCCATTGAACCCGAACGGACCTTCAAAATGAAAAAGTAGCGTTAGAGGAGAGGAAATACTCTATTTAAAACACAAAGCACCATATGAAGAAAACGTCAAATTGAGAACATTTTTCACATGCCTTCCAAAAATGTATCGAACAAACTATAAAAGATACCAACATACTGTAACATTAGAGCGCCGTAGTAGACCAAAATAGAAGGAAAGATCTACTGTCAAAGAACGTGTAAGAAGAATGGCGACTATTGAACCGTAGGTTGAAAAAGATAAAAGAAAGTATGTAAAGATATATTGTAGCCTTAGAAACGGTGACAGTCATAACTTGAAACATACAGTAGAGGGGCGTTGAAAAGTTTTGGGGACATATTCAGCAAAAACAATAAAGATCCTGACAATAAAGTAAATGCTGTAATATGAATCACAAATCTTAAAGATGGAATTACCGGCACGATTTAATCTACTAAAGAAAGAAAAAAAATAAAATACAAAAAGAAAGAAAAAAGAAAAAACTGATGCCAACCACAGAAATGATGAATATACTTTCTGCATTAACTAAGGGGTATGTTTACTAAACTGCGTTAGTACAATTCGCGTTAGGAGCCGCGGTAGTGACAGAAACCCCAAATAAGGACATGGGCGGTACATCGTTACCACTAACGCGCGTTCAAAAAATTAACGAGCGTTACCGGGCGCGGTGGCGCGTTACTGCGCGTTAATCGTAAGAAGACGTACAGACACAAAGCACTGAAACAGAGCTGTAGCACAATGGTTACGGTACTGACCGCTGTTACAGGCAGCATGGGTTCGAGTCCCCAGTGTGCCTAACGCGGAAGGCTGTCCCAGGCATCACCCTGTACATTATAGAGGGAATGAGGAGGCATGTTTTTCGTTACGTTGAGTATTGGTGTCAGAAACACACCCTCGGAGTGTGCCCAGCCACGTACGTCGCTGCGTGCGTTGGTACGTGTGTGTTTACGTGCGTGGGTACGTGTGTTTTTACCAGTGGGGGCATCTTATATTACAGACTCTGTAGGGTGTCTTGCACCTATGCATTATGCTAGCAGATGTACGTGTGATGGCCTATGGTTTATCAGAGCCTGTGAGCAGGTGCTGGAGTTTCACAGGGTTGGATTGTGCCAGTCACACCCATGATGCACTGCACATGCAAATCAGCTGTCCACAGATACACACCATGGGGAATGCACCCCACAGCACCTCGGCCTGGTAGGGGGAACTGACCATGTGCACCCCCACAGCACCTCGGCCTGGTAGGGGGAACTGACCATGTGCACCCCCACAGCACCTCGGCCTGATAGGGGGTACTGACCGTGTGTTGTACTGGCACAGAGTAGCTACACACCGTCACATTGTGCGGGTACTGTACTCACCCTGAGGGTGCAGTGAGGCGCCCAGCACTAGGTCCACAGCACCATCCATGGCGCAGGTCCAAAGCAGTGTTACAGTGTGAGATAGGTAGTTTCTGCAGGACCACCTTGGACATCTCTGTCTGCTTCAGTCAGGTGTAGCCCCATGCACCACCACCCCCCCTCCCCCAGGGTGGCAAACAGGGCCTCCCATCAAAGGTGGCAGTAGAGGGGAACATTAACCCTAGTCCTGCTGAGGAACAGACATCCCACAGGGCAATCAATGCAGCTCTGTACACAGCCATAACACAATAGCAAACAGACATTAGGCCTGGATATGGTATGCTGCACCCCACCACTATCTGATATTCCCCTGGTGCAAGCCATCAGCCACTGCACCCTGCAAGCCACTCCATCACAACACCTACCAGCTGCAAACAGTCTGCTAGTGCCCAGTGGAGATGCCTGCACCCAGAACTGGGATGTCAGCATACACAGCAAGCAGATACATCAGTGACTGGGCCCCAAAAGAAAACCCATATTTATCACATGAGAGAAATACTAGATAGCACCATGGGAGTGCCTAGCCATGCTGTGGTCACTGCACAGTCAGGGTGAGAGTGATCTCTCAGCAGGATATACTGAGGTCACCCTGTCTGTGTAGGTGGTGGCTGGGCACTACAATGTGCCTGTCACTGCCCTATGCCCTGTGCAGATGCACCCTGGCCAGGCCACCCTGTCCGGCCTATACCCATGATACCTTGCTCCTCATTATGCACATTGGCAGCCCAATACTGGCAACATTGCTGGCAGTGTGGACTGTGGAAGGTGTTTGCAGCCACCACACACTGGATAGACCAGGGGTGGGCAAACCTGGTCCTGGAGGGCCGCAGACCAGTCAGGTTTTCGGGATATCTCTAATGAATATGCATGAGATATATATGCATTAGAGATATCCTGCCAACCTGACTGGTTTGTGGCCCTCCAGGGCTGGATCTGGAGACCCCTTCCTTAAACCTCTGTCATTTAAGATTGTGAGTGGGCAAGGTGCAGATGTCCAAGACATCAAAAGGTTAGATAGAATTTGTCACAGTCCTCCTCACTTCTCACCACCACCAAAAAATTGTCTATTAGACAACTTTTTGGTGGTGGTGAGAATCGAGGAGGAATGTGACACATTCTATATACCCTTTCGATGTCTAGGACATCTGTACCTTGCCCACTCACGATCTTAAATGACAGAGGTGTAAGGCAGGGGTCTCCAAATCCAGCCCTGGAGGGCCACAAACCAGTCAGGTTGGCAGGATATCTCTAATGCATATATATCTCATGCATGTTCATTAGGGATATCCCGAAAACCTGACTGGTCTGCGGCCCTCCAGGACCGGAGGTGCCCACCCCTGGGATAGACAGACAGCCACCCCCACACCTATGCCAGCATTGTGCTACTATAGAGGTGGTCAGCAGCCATACCCACCACACCAGTCATGGGCATAGTACAGGCATGGATATGGTACACAAGGCTGTTGGGGGGTCACTCCCCAGGGTGGCGAACACTGTCAGAGACCAGACCTGCAGCAAACACCGCAGACATCAGAATGATTGTTATGGTGGAGCTCAATGAGCAATATGTGCTTAACGTAGGAATTGATATCTGCCAGTTATCATAGGGAACGTTTGATAGCTCTGTACCATATACCCAGGTGTAGGGTGGCATTGCTAAGGTATGCAACTGCTAGTATTGGGAGATACAGGCAGGGCCCAATGTCTTGCCTCTCCAAGAGGCATTGGCCAATGGGGCCTGTGGGTGGGTGTGTGGCCCTGTTGGCTGCTGCTTTACGGCAGAGTTCCCCGACTCCAGTCCTGGTGTTTCAAACACTGTTCGGGTTTTCATGCTGTCCCTCATAAATATGCATGAGCTACATCTGCATACCATGGGGGTGGTGCATAGCTATGCAGCACAGGCATCTTTATTAGAGGCAGCATGAAGCCGGAAAGGTGTGGGGCCCTCCAGGACTGCATTTGCGGGACTCTGCTTTAGGTAATGTGCCTGTTTCTGGTGTGGTAAAATATAGGCCATGCGTATGTTCTCTGCAATGGAGTGTCTTAACTATCACTGTTTAGTGGTGGGTAAAACTGTGGGGACTGGGTTGGCAGGAGCCTCAGCTGGGATTTGAACCTGTGACCCTCTGGTCTTACAGGCACTGGCTGTGTCTGTTGCACCACACTGTGGCCACAGAGACAGTGCAGTCCCTGGAGTTAGTTAAACCGGCCTGACGAGTCAGATACCCTGCTCTGCAACAGGTTTACTGTGGCCTCATTTACCTTGTATGCAGACAGAGGTGCACATAATCCTCACAGGAGACCTCAGAAAAGGGGCACACACCCATAACCAAGCTGGGCAACAATGATATCATTGGGCAATATTACACAACACTCCCAGGACAGCTCCATTACAATGACATGATTTTGAAAGGGTCTGTGGAGCGTAGACCCTTCCACACATCATTCCTTTGTTATTTGGTGCTTTCCAGGGAGTGTTGTTCCTTGTTGCCCATTGCTATCACTGTTGCCCAGCTGAATTATGCTTTTTAAAATGTTTCTTGTGGTCATTTTTAACGTTTTATGTGAACTTTTGTTCTATGCACATGTATCACACTGCTCACGTTTTGTGGGTTTCCCCGGTTTTTCTGTACATTGCTGACGGAAATGGTTTCTCTTCCCTTTAAATGCCTTTAACGACAGGTTTTCATTCGCGTTGGAATTGAGCTCAGAAATTCAGCGCGTTAGTATGAGGGGAGCCTCTCCCCGCCCACTCTCCGCCCATTGACCCCTTCTCTCCACCCACTCTCCACCTTCTGCGCTGTTTTAACGCGCCGCGGAGGTCTACGATCGTTGACTGCGGTTAACGCGCTAAAGTACGTTTAACGATCGTTAGCGCGCCAGAACGCGCGTTCGGACGTGCTAACGATCGTTAAGCATACTTTACGCACGTTAATCACGATTACCGCACTTTAGTAAACATCCCCATAAGTGTCATTGCAGCTCGAAAAAAACTTACCTACACAGATAGTGAAGGCGGGAAAATTTACCGCGCATGGGTGTGTGGACACTTTTAAAAGGGGCCAAAAAGGATTAGGGGCTCCCCCTACTGGTGATAGGTTCTCTTTTTTTTTTTTAAAAAAACTCTAATAGCAAACAAATATTATAATGAAAAAATAATAGAAGTAGCAGGGCTCCCCTTAGTAAAAAATATTTTTTATAATCTAAACGGATTTTGCTAAAAAAACTATGGGCAGAATATTATAAAGGAATTTTTTATAAAGGATAAAAACATAAATATGAATGAGCTAGCAGAACCAAAAAGAATGGAGGGAAAACTAATAATGTGAATAACAAGGTGCCGTGTGGTATACCAAAAAATACTAAAAAAAACGCAAATTGCATCTCATTGTAAAATTTGTGCAGGGGACATACTGTTGTTAATAATAATACACATTGCAAACAAAAGCCATATGGCAAAACAAACGTGAATAGCAAGGCTCCCCCTAGTGGTGCAAGGAACCTTGCCAAAATGGGGCGTGGGCTCGCTCCGCTCTCTTGGTCGCGCCTTACTTTTAACTCCTCTGAAGCCGCAGCGCTCTCCCACTGGTCGGCTGCTGTTGTTATTGCTGCCGCAGGTCGTTGTGCTCCCTCCCGGTGTTTGCAGTGTTTCCGGAGGATGGTGCTAGGCTCAGGCCCGCCCCCTCCCCCGGCCTGTGCTGAGCCGGGCGAACCAGGAAGGACTGTCACAGCAGCAACAGCAACAGAAACGGCTTTCTTAGTCCCCAGTCTCAGTGGATGCTGCCGGCCCGGTTCGGAAAAGTAAGTGTTGACGGGTCGGGCTGGAGTTTAGTGTCCTGCACGGTGTCCTGTGCTTTGACTCTGGTTGCCGGAACCTTTTGTTACGTTGTTTTTAGAGAAACCAAGATCCTCGACGCTTTTTCTATTCCCGGAACACAGCTGTTCAGAGCCTTTTGATTCTAAATTGGTTACCAGCCTCAGAACGGATACACAGGAAGGGGGAGAAGGACAAGGACACCTTTATTTGAAAGTTTGAAGCCAGACTGTAACAAATAACTGCGGATAATGGAGACTGTAATAGTAATAGGAGAATGACTAAAGACTGAGGCAAAGGAAATGTATAGTGAGGTCAATGGAATGGTAGGCAGGATCTGTAAAACAAAGCTTCTTACTTGTAATGAGGGCTATTTGTGGGCAGCAGGCTAAATCGGCCACACAATGGTCATATTTTATGACAAAGCTGAGTCTTAACGTGCTTTCCCAGAGCACCCCCCCCCCCCCCCCGAAGTCTAGAAGCCTTTCTGAACATGTGCTGGTTTTCCCGTGTTTAAATCAGCCCTTCTTCCCTCTCAGAGCTTGATGCATTAAGCTGTATTTTTAAAATGGTGTACTAAGCTTTGCGCACAGCATTAACAGCTGCACTAAAAATATATTTTACTTCCAATGTAGTAAACTAATTGCATGCAAATTACCGTGGCCAGTGGAATCTGAAGAGCCCCCGAGCAAAGACACCCCAGGGTAGTATAAGCAAACTTTTATCATGTTTGCTGCACTGCCTCTGCTGTTGTAAGTTTGCCACAGGCCCAGCGGTTGTTTCCACTAGGCTGAAGTCTCGCGGTGCGGCTGGTCACAGCCATTGGGTTGATGCAAACTTACAAGAACAAAGGCAGTGCAGCAGATAGGGGCGGCTCAAGGCAATCTGCTGCTTGAAGCAAAGTATGAAAAGGTTCCCCCCCCCCCTTGGAGGGGGCGGGGCTTTTTCAGAAATCCAATCAGACTGAACCAAACCAAACCAAAAAGCTGATTAGATTATATGGAGTGTCGGGTATATTCGTAGCACAAAAATAAGTTAGACTCTCTGTTGTTGTCTAGGGGAGATAGCTACTAATA
This sequence comes from Ichthyophis bannanicus, assembly GCA_033557465.1. Classification (NCBI taxonomy): domain Eukaryota; kingdom Metazoa; phylum Chordata; class Amphibia; order Gymnophiona; family Ichthyophiidae; genus Ichthyophis; species Ichthyophis bannanicus. Next base: position 603,494,872 of record CM066034.1, read on the forward strand.
TACAGCCCAAGGTTCGGAAGTTATTCTTGCAATGAGCCACGAAAGAATTCTGTTCTGCAGATATATATTAGACTTTATTATAGGCAACCAAATAGAAAAATATACAAACACACATATATGGCTAATTAGAAACATAAAGTAACAATTTGTTATTGTACAGATATACACTTGGACAACGTAATAATTACTAATTAGTAATCAGACGTCACTGATTCGCTCTGCACTTAGGAAAAGTAAGAAATATATTGCTAACCCCTTTGCCCTTCCAGGAGAGGAGAGATAAGGCGATACCTTAGCTCCGTCGGCAGAGACAGCTTTCGTCCAAGGATGCAGCTGTTAGCTAATGCCGGCTCCAGCCCCTTCAGAGGCGAGCCGCAGTAAGTCCGAACCGGAGGGATCAGTGAAAGTCTTATCTCAGACCTGTGAAGGACGGCCTAGCCCACACGTCTGGCGAAAGGCTCAGGGCTCAGGAATCAGGTACGCAGTGCACAGCAGCAGGGCCGGTGCAGAAGTCTATGTCCAGGTGGGGAGAAAAACCCCCAACTCCCTCTCTCACCGCTACTTAGAACTAGCACTATTCCAGCGCAGAATGCAGAATTCTGTGTGTGAATCCTCCGTCATAGGTCCGATGATTGGTTGGCAGCAGTCAGTCTGAGGTGTTCTCAGCGAATCAGAAGGTAGATGATGCGCAGCGTCTTGCAAACAAAGGAGCCATGGTAAAAGTCAGCAGAAGCAACAGTATGTAACTTCTGGGCATGTACAAGTGTCCAAGGCCAGCCACGGACAATAGCCTCTGTATGCATGCACACTTAGAAACGCTGTGCAAGCAGTTGCATGAAGGACAGGCTTATAGCTGAACACAGCAAAAGTGAAGTGTAGAATCCATCTTGTTTGGTTCAGTTTGGTTCAGGCCTGAGTTGCAGAGCAGGCCAGAGATTTGCATGTAGACTTGCAGGGGTACCAGCCCTACAGGAGGAAGTGCAAGATGTTTGCACAGAGGACCATATCAAGCTGCAATCATACCCTGTGAGACTTGCAGCTTGGGCGCACCCCGCCCCCCTGCCCCTCATACCTCCGTCCAGTGCTGCCTGCTCTTTCCCTGCTGCTGCTGCCCTCTCTTTTTTTTTTTTTCACGGAGGCGCCAGCAGCAGGGAAAGAGCAGGCGGCGCTGGACGGAGGTATGGGGAGGAGAAGGGGTGGGGCATGTGCCCGATCTGAAAGGCACCAGCACTTTAAGGAGATCTGTCCCTCCCTACTCTGACATCGCATCAGAGGGAGGGACCAGACCTGCTTAAAGTGATGTGAAAAGACTTGGGGAGCGCATTTCGGCTGCCTGCTATTGTCTTGCCAGCGGTGGCAGGGCGACAGCAGACAGCCGAAATACACCCCCCAAGCCTTTCCGCCCTGTGCGGCCGCACCACTTGCACAGGGCAAGGTACGGTCCCATTTGCCCACCAAGGAACTAAAAGACAGCAAGAACTAACAGCACAGTTTATAAAACTAAATTATAACTCATTTTTATTTTGTTATAAACTGCATTACGGTTCTTGCTTTTTCTTTTTCAACATATATTTTGCATCCACCGTCTGTGCAGAGCAGAACCAGGACATTCACCCACAGAACTCAATATTTAACAAAAAAAAATCTGATTCTGATCATCTCATTAACAACAACCACCACAATTCTCCAATACCAGGCATATTGTGAACTAATAAAAAACCCTACAACAAAGAGCAAACCTACCATACCATATCAGCACAAACTTCCAAAACACACATAAGGGGCCATCCAAAATACACATAAGGAGCCATCCAAAAAAAGCATCACTGTAAATACTATAGTGGGCCCTGGAACATCCATACACCTATTTGAAAAGCTGAACAAGTCAAATTACTACAGTAGAGTATAGATCTTTATGTACAAACGCTATGTTAACAGAACACCTGACCTCAGTCACACACTCGGAACATCGACCCTCACCAAGTACAGAATAAGTAACCACAATCTAAAGTAAAAATAAAAATATGTAGACTAAATTTAAATTGAAACCCCAAGAAGCCAGTCCATATGCAGTGCAACATCAGATAAATAAGAGATGCAGTTCCCCAATACTGTGTAAAATATAAAAATAGCACAAAGTCCAATCACTAAAATTAAACACAATTATTTTTTCTACTTTGTTGTCTGACCATTTTATTCTCTGATCATGCTGGTCCCGATCTGAGGCTTCTGCTTTTCTTAGCTCTCTTTCTGTGGTCTATGGTCCATCTGCCATTTCTTATCACTTCTTTTGTTTTCTTCACTTCCTTCCATCAGCCCATTTCCAGTTCCCCTCCCCAGTATCAGCCCCCTTTCCAGTCATTTCCTCCTAGTACCTTCCAATGTCAGCTACCTTGCATTCCCACAACTACAACTGGTGTCCATTCCCTTCTAGTCCAAATACCATCCCAGATATCAGCTCACGTCCACTCTGTGCCACCTCCCCCTCCCCCTCCCCCTCCCCCCCTGTTGGATCCCTTCCAGTTGCCCTACCCTCTGTCCATCCCCCTTCCAGTTCCATTTGCATGTCAGCTCTCTTCCAGGCTCCTTCCCATTACCCAACCACCTACCACTCCCATCCCCAAGTGTCAGCTCCCTTCATGCCCCCTCCTTCCCCTGGCAGACCCTCCCATTATCCGCTCCCTTCCGGTTCTATTCTACCATCCTCCCGCATCAGCCCATTTGTAACCCTAGCCCAGGGGTCTCAAACACGCGGCCCGCGAGAGAAGTTTCTGCGGCCCGTGATGGAGAGGAAACAAAAAAAACCCCCAAAGCCCTGGCTTCTGCTGCTGCCGCTGCCGCCGTGGCAGCGCCAGAATCAGCTGTCCTGCGGCCCCTTACCGTGTGCCTGGCAGAGCCCTCAGCTTCAGCAACATCAGTGGCAGCTTTCAGGGCCGCGAGAGGGAAATCACTCTTCTCTTTGCAGCTTGAAAAGCCCGCCGCTGATGTTGCTGAAGCTGAGGGCTCTGCCGGGCACATGGTAAGGGGCCGCGGGACAGCTGATTCTGGTGCTGCCACGGCGGCGGCAGCGGCAGCAGCAGAAGCCAGGGCTTTGTTTTGTTTTTAATTTTTAAATTTACTTGGGCGGGGGCGGGGGGCTAGGACTGGAAATGGGCAGATGGGGGTTAGGACTGGAGGTGGTCTGATTGGGGGGGGGGCTAAGACTGAAAATGGGGTTATGGGGGGGGCTAAGAATGAAAATGGGGTGATAGAAGGATAAGGACTGGAAGTGGACTGTTGGGGGGCTTAGGACTGGCAATGGGCTATGGGGGGGCTAGGACTGGAAATGGGCAGATGGGGTTAGGACTGGAGGTGGTCTGATTTGGGGGGGGGGCTAAGACTGAAAATGGGGTTATGGGGGGCTAAGAATGAAAATGGGGTGATGGAAGGATTAGGACTGGAAGTGGGCTGTTGGGGGGCTTAGGACTGGTAATGGGCTATGGGGGGGGCTAGAACTGGTAATGGACTGGGGGGGTTGCTAGGACTGGAAATGGGCTGAGTAGAAGGGGGGGCTTGAACTGCAAATAACTGATGGGGACGGGGTTTTGGAATGGAAATGGGCTGAGTGGAAGGGGGCTTGGAATGGAAATGGGCTGATGGGGAGGGGGCTTGGAAAGGAAATGGGCTGTGAGGGGAGGGAGCTAGGACTGGAAATGGGCTTAGTTGGGGGGGAGCAAGGACAGGAAATGGGCTGATGGTGGGGCTAGAATAGGACTGGAATGGGCTGATGATGCGGGGAGTAGAAGGGAGCGGATGCTTGGTGGGGCTGAAACTACAAGGGAGCTGATGTTGGGGGAGGATTAGAATGGGATAGGGCTGGGAGAGTAAAATGGAGAGGGGAAAAATATTTTGTGTGGGAGGGAAGAAAAATCTACAATTGGCCAGGTATTGGGTGAGTAAGTGTGGATTGAGAATGGAGGGGTAAAATTTGAGTGGATGAAATAGGAATGAGGAAAGAGCAAAAGGAAAAAGATTAGTATGTTAAAGCAGATGTAGAGAGAAAGGAAAAAAAAACTAGAAGAGAGAAGAAAGGACAAATGGACAGCAGACCATGGAGAGTTAGCAGAAGACACCAAGAAACCAGAAGAAAGTGGCTGGCACAATTGCAACTGAAAAAAAATGCATAAAAGGTAGAAAAATATCTCTTTATTTTGAATTAACTGGAATATGAAAGCTCTGGGAAATGTGCATCATTAACGTCTGTGCTTTATTTAATACAAGAGGCAATTAATTTATAGTTTTATTTCTACAGTGTTGTACATTCCAAGTTTGGCTTTTGGGGTTCCCAGTTTAATTATTGTCTTCCTGTTTCTAAATTGTGATTCCTTGTTTGGTGATGGTGTATGTTCTGCATGTGTAACTGAGCTGAGGTATTCTGTTTATGTAATTCCTATTTGACATTGCCACTTGTTCTCTTTCCCCAGTAGGTCATGTATTGTTATTCTCTGAAATGTATTGGTTTAATATTTGCAGTGTTGCCTTTTGATAGTTAGGGTATGGTGCTTTGTAAGTCCTGGTAGTGCTGTTACGATACGGTGGGTTTGCTATGGGTTCTAAATGGGTAGTGTTTGTAGTAGTTCCTAATGTGCCTGGCGGTTGGCACTGGATTATAGTAATGTAGAAATCTTTTAGTCTTTCTTTATCCATACACTCATTAAGAGGCATGTTTACTAAAAGTTAGTTTATGGTAACATTATGCAAATATTTATGCAAATGAGGTCCCTTATGCAAATTAGGCCCGCGTCTTGTGCGGCCCCCGGGTTACTTTACAAGTCCTCATTTGGCCCTCAAAGCAATTTGAGTTTGAGACCCCTGCCCTAGCCCCTAGTTTTCTTCCAGGGCCAGCAGCACTCTCCTTCCCTCCCCATTAGCCCATTTCCAGTCCCAGCCCACTCTAGTTCTAGCCCCCCAATCAGCCCATTACCAGTTCTAGCCCATTTCCTGTCCTAGCCCCCCTAATCGGCCCATTTCCTGTTCTAGCCCCCCTAATCGGCCCATTTCTAGTTCTAGCCCCCCATCGGCCCATTTCTAGTTCTAGCCCCCCTCCTGATCAGCCCTTTTCCAGTCCTAGCCCCCCATAGCCCATTACCAGTCCTAACCCCCCCATCAGCCCACATCCAGTCCTAGCCCCCCCGCCAACAGCCCATTACCAATTCTAACCCCCCCCATCAGCCCATTTCTAGTCTTAACCCCCCCATAGCCCAATCCTACCCCCCCATCAGCCCATTACAAGTCCTAAACCCCCCCTCCCCCCGGGAAATTTAAAAAAAAAAAAGAACCTGGCTGCTGAAGCTGCTGCAGCCATGGCAGCAAGAAGTGCCCCGCGGCCGCCCTGGCAGAGCCCTCCTGTCTCCCTCAGTGCAGAGCCTTCCCGTGTCTGTGAAGGACCAACCCTGTGTAGCTTTGTCCTGCCCCCAAAGGAAGTTACATGTAACTTCCTTTGGGGGCGGGACAAAGCTGCACGGGGTCCTGCACAGAGGTGAGAAGGCTCTGCACCAGTTTCGTTTCTATTTGAAACTGCAGATCACAGCACAGCCGCGGTTCTCTAAGAGGCAGGGAAAGGCAGGGAGCCGCGGCTGCCGGGAAACTGAGGGTGAGTTTGCTGAAGCGGCCGCAATTTCTGCATTTGTTTTTTTTTTTTTGTTTTTTTTTTAAACTTTTGAAGGCAAAGTGAGGTGGCTGTTTTGGGGGCATTTTTTGCTGCCTCACTTCGCCTCATTATAGAGCCGCCCCTGGCAGCAATCATAAAATAAGTTTCCTGCACTGCCTTATTGCCATTGTGCGGACCTCCTTCCTGCCTGGGCCCTTAGGTGAATTTTACATCACTGACTGTGGTGCTCAAAAGGGAGCACTGTATGATAAAACAGTACACCCTACCATGGTAATATATAGCTGTTGGCTGCATGAAGAGTAAAATATCTCCTTTCCTGTTGGTGCATGTGTAGAGATCGGCTCACATGCTGATTGGAGGTGAGACATTTAAAAAAAAAAAAATAAGAACATAAGAGATGCCATACTGGGTCAGACCAAGGTCCATCAAGCCCAGAATCCTGTTTCCAACAGTGGCCAATCTAGGTCACAAGTACCTAGCAGTTTCCCAAAAAGACACAGATTCCACAATGCTTGTATTGGGGCAAGCAGTGGATCTTCTGGGTTCACTTTAATAACACAGGTACACTAAAAAATTTTTTTTTTAAACTGCCTCTGTTTCGATTGATTTTTACGTTTTTTGGTGCGCTGAATCCAAATCTGGTAACCAATTTGCTCCATCACGTACAGATTTTTTGCTACATTGGGTTAGCAGTTTGAGGTGAACGTTTCAGATTGAGTGCGATCGAGATAAAAGTTTCTTGGATGAATTCTTTATACTAATTGTTTAGTAGTTATTCAAATAAGAATAAAGAAAATTGTAACAAGGCAGCACATAAGAATAGAGTAATGTCAACAAAACACACTGTGATGGTAGCAAAATTGTCTGCACTTAAAACAGCCACATACATGTGCACAAACATTGAGCATATAAGAGCGAGGTTAGACACAAAGCAAAGCAAAGAAATGTGCAAAAAATGTTGTACAGGTATGTATGTAAGAATAGAAAACGCAAACCGCACCATTGCAATACATGAAGACAAACACCCGATGGTGTGAAAATAAAATTCTAATAAATGAGATCCGACACTGTGGTAATAACTAGCAAATTTTTATTTCAAAGTTTAGTAAAAACACGATATTTGTCAACACAGTTTAGATTTTAAAGTCATTCTTGGGTCAATCAATCTCCTGGTGGGCCCGTTTCTTCTTTCCCCGAATGCTTCTCTTGGTGCGCTGCTTGGCGTATTTTTCATCTGGGGTTTCCCGCAGCAGCAACTAGCAGAAATCAGCCATCATAGTGGTGGTCCATCTTCCTTGGTACCTTCTCTCTGCGTCCTTGATGTCCTGGTAAAACCTTTCACCTTGTTCTTCACTGTACGCCCCCAAGTTTTCGGGAAAGTAGTTCACATGGGAGTGCAAGAAATGGACTTTCAGGCTCATGTTACAGCCTTGTTCTTTGAAGGCATTGAGCATCCTGGCAACAATATCCTTATAGTTCTCATCCCGCCTGTTCCCCAAGAATTTGAGAACAACATCCTTGAAGGAATCCCAGGCTTCTTTTTCCTTCTCAGACATCGTTTCAGCGAATGCTCCATCTGAAATGAGTTTCCTTATATCAGGGCCAACAAACACTCCTTCCTTTAGCTTTGCTTCAGAAAGTCGGGGGAACTTTGAGCAAAGGTACCGAAAGCACTCACCATCTTTTGGAAGGGACTTGATGAATTGCTTAATGAGACCCAACTTAATGTGGAGAGGTGGTAATAGAATTTTATCACGAGGTACCAAGCTCTCATGAAGAACATTTTTCTCACCGGGTCTCAAATACTCCCGAATTGGCCAGTCTTTTTTCCCCAGTGTAGGTCGCGGGCCCGGCTATCCCACAAGCAAAGGAAGCAGGGATATTTGGTGAAACCGGATTGCTGCCCTAATAGCATGGATAGAATTTTAAAGTCTCCACAAATCATCCACTTATGCTCATCATAACGAATCTTCTGAAGAATCAGGGCCAAATTCTCGTATTTTTCTTGGAGAATAACAGAGTGAGCAATAGGAACTGAAGCGAATGTGTTGCCATTATGAAGAACACCTTTTATGCTGTCTTTTGACGAATCAATGAACAGCCGTCATTCAGCAGGATCATACTTGAGTTTAAACTTTTCCATCACTCCGTATATATCGTTGCAAAATACCAAATCTTCCTCTTTGCTGAAATACTTCAAAAATTGTGTCTCGCGGTTGCGGTACCAATAAAAAGTTGTTCCTGGTGACAATAGATTTTTCTGTTTAAGCCGAGAACCTAGCAGTTGGGCAGCATCTTTTGGGAGTCCTAAATCCCGGACTAAATCATTCAATTCAGCTTGAGAGAAAAGTTCAGGTTTCGGATCTGGTTCGGTTTCAAACTCGGAAGTACTGGACTCATCGGGAAAAGCCATCTGATGAGTCTCATCATGATCAGAACCGTCCACACAAATATGATCCAAAGATTTTGGTGGTTCAGGCACAGGTACTTCGTTGCTATGAGGCATAGGCCTAATTGCTGAGGGAAGGTTGGGGTAACTTATTACGTTCTTATTTTTTAAGTTGTATCCCTTCACAATGCAAGAGCAAAAATAGCAGTCACTGCTGTGGTCTCTTTGTTCACGCCACATCATAGGTATTCCGAAACGAAATGCTTGTTTTTTACCTTTCATCCATAAGCGTAGATCTTCCTCACATGTCTTGCACACTTTGTGAGGAGCCCACGGTTTGTCTTGATCGCCTAACTTCAAACCGAAATAGGTGAAATATACTTTTTTAATAAATGCAGAAATGTTCCTCTGCCGCTTTTTCACGGTATATTCCCCACAAATAAAACAAAACTGTCCGGAGAGTTGACGCAACCTCTGGCTCTGTGAGCCATCACAAATACACAGCACTGCAAACTACAACTGTAGTGAACCACTTCGGAATAAAGCTGGATTACGACTGAGCAAACAAAAGGTAATAATGAACTTGCAAGAAACTGAAATTTGACAGGAACGTTCATGTCGCAACCACCGTGTTTGAGCGAGCGCGAACGAGGCGAGGCGAACAGGAAAGAACATGCGCCAGCGCGAGTACTGGATTTAGCCCCCGCCTCCCAATTGTCCTGTTAATGTATAAAATGAATACAAAACACTCTAAAATATCATGAGGGAGTGTTTCTAGTTAGTTAACCATTACAACCTATATTTTGGGCCAAGAAAATAAACTGCAGTCGGCTAAAAAGAAATTATGTGAACATTCCTTATATGGGTAAGAAATCTAATTTTGCAAGAAAACGTGACGTGATGGAACATTTTGGCTATTTTTCCTGGATTCTGCACCCCAAAATCTATAGGAATCAGTTGCAAAACTGGAGGCAGTTTTTTGGTAGTGTACCTGTGTAATTATTGTCTAAAAAGCTGTTTGATTATTTTCATCTAATTTCCATGTATTTTGGTGTGCTGAAAACAAATAAAATATTGAAAAAACTCCTAGATGTCATGATTTGCCACAACATGCAAAATTGTCTTCAAATGTATCACATTTTTTCAAATTACTATTAATTCATATAAGTGCATTTAAGATATAAAATGCCAACAAACCTAAAGGGGTTGTCTGAGTTATATAAAAAAAAAATATAGCACTGTAAATCTGATGGTCAGCAATATATACATAAGCTAAGCAAGTTTTAAGTCCGTGCTTCTAATGGTAGAAGGGGTTAATCTTTTCTGAAGAATCCAGTGGGAGGGAGACACGGGGCAGGTAGCAGCAGCTCTGGTCAGTGCAGGGGGGCGTGGCCAGCACTGTGACGTCTTGTGTACAGACACAGAGCTGCTCTCTCCTGCATGCCACACTTGTGCACGAATCATCATCAGGTTCTTGGTTCTGGGCTGTTCACACTTTTTCATCGCAATTCGTGTTAGCTCGTCATTCTTCAACCGTTATGTTATGGCTCTGCGAAAGTGTATTAATTCGCCAGACAGTTTCTGTTTCATCTGTGGTGAATATACAGTGTTGAAGCAACAGCAGAATATTACAGACTTTGTGAAAAAAGTAGTTTGCATACTTTGGACTAAAAATTGGAGATCAAGATAAAGTCTAGGTGCCTCATAAAGTGTGCAAATGGTGTGTTGACGACCTCCGAAACTGGTTCAAGGGTAAGAAAAAATCTTTCCGTTATGGGATTCCTATGGTATGGCGAGAGCAAAAGAACCATAGTGACGACTGTTACTTTTGTTCATGCAATGTGAAAGGGTTTAATTCCAAATGGAAGCATTCCATTTCATACCCCAATCTTCACTCGGCAATTCGGCCCATCCCCCATGGCACAGATATACCAGTACCCAAGCCCCCTGCTACCTTGGAAGAGATACCTAGCTCCGATGAAGGTGAAGTCATACCTGAACCAGATGACGAATCAAGTTCTGACTTTGAAGACGATACAAGACCAAAATTGTTTTCTCAGAAGGAGATGAATGATTTGGTAAGAGACTTGAATCTTCCCAAAGATGCCGCTGAGTTACTCGGATCAAGGCTGAAAAGCAGGAATTTATTGTTGCCAGGAGTGTCATCTTCATGATTCAGACATCGTGAAAAGAAGTTCGTTCCTTACTTCGCCCAGGAAGACAAGTTGGTTTATGCATCGATGTCGAAGGTCTGATGGGTCAATTTAAAATCCAATATGATTCAGAGCAATGGCGTCTTTTTATAGATTCTTCAAAAAGAAGTCTCAAAGCAGTTTTACTCCACAACGGTTTTTACGCTTCCATACCTGTAGGTCATTCCGTACACTTGAAGGAAACCTACGAGAACTTGGAATTGGTTCTTCGTAAACTTAAATATGAAGACCATGGTTTGCAAGTGTGTGGGGACTTGAAGGTCTTGTGCATGCTGCTCGGGCAACAAGCTGGGTATACCAAATATCCTTGTTTTCTGTGTCTATGGGACAGTCGAGACCGACAAAATCACTGGACCAAGAAGAGTTGGCAGCCGAGGGTGCTAACAGTCGGTGAAAAAAATGTCCTCCGAGAAACTTTGGTACCTTCCCATAAAGTTCTTCTACCATCTCTCCACATAAAATTGGGCTTGATGAAGCAATTCGTAAAATCACTTCCAAGAGATGGAGAATGCTTCAAATACTTGGTCACCACGTTTCCAGGCCTGTTGGAGGCAAAATTGAAGGAAGGTGTGTTCGTCGGACCAGACATTAGAAGGCTTATAGTTAATCAAGAGTTTGTCAATACCATGACTGATCCTCAAAAAGAAGGGTGGATTGCATTTAAAGAAGTTGTACAGAAAGTTTTAGGCAATAACAAAGATCCTCACTACAAAAAGATCGTCGGACGAATGCTGAAAGCATTTCAAGCTTTAGGTTGCCTGATGAGTTTGAAAGTGCATTTCCTCCAGTCCCACCTTGACTACTTTCCTGAAAATTTGGGAGCTGTGAGTGAGGAACAAGGTGAACGATTCCACCAAGACATTAAAGAGATGGGAAGGAACCAGGGAAAATGGAGCATTACAATGATGGCAGACTACTGTTGGATGCTTCAGAGAGACATTCCAGATGCTACTCACAAGTGTAAATGCACCAAGAGGAGCCTCACAAGGAAGAAAAATCGAGTTTAGTGTGTGTAGGTGAGCTCATTTCAGTTCAAAAAAGGATTTTCATGAAAATATTGTAATAAAACTTTAATTTTATAAGTCTATTTCCATTTATTTTGAGGTATTGCCTTATTTAACATAGTTACCTAAATTGTCAGGAAACGTGATGTCCTATGACAAAATGGAGGTCATTTTCGGATTCAGCGCACCAAAAAACATAAAGATCACGTGGAATAACCAAAACAGCTTTCAAAAATTTTTTTTGCAGACCTGTGTAATGGTTACGGACCTTTCCTCCAGAAACGTGTCCAAACCTTTTTTTAAACCTCTACACTACACTAACAACTTTTACTACATCCTCCGGTAGCAAATTCCAGAGTTTGATTACAAGTTGAGTGAAAAAATATTTTCTCTTATCCTTAGATTACCCTGCAGCTTCATTGCATGCCCCCTACTCTATATTTTGATGGCGTAAACAATCGATCTACATTTGCCCGTTCCACTCCATTCATTAATTTATAGACCTCTATCATATCTCCCCTCAGCTGTTTCTTTTCCAGGTTGAAGAGCCCTAACCTTTTTAGCCTCTCTTCATAAAGGTATCCTTCCATCCCCTTTTAGCATTTTGGTGGCTCTTCTCTGTACCTTTTCTAATAACGCTATATCCTTTTTTAGATATGGTGACCAGAACTGCACACAATATTCAAGGTGCGGTTGGATGGATTCCAGACTCCTGTTCCTTTACCCCCATCTGCAAAAATTCCATGAGCTGGAGTAACTTTCAGTGCTACCAGGAAAGTAAAAAAAAATGCCAAAATTTAGGACCGTTTTTTTACAGTGGGAGCAAGCAAATATTTTGGTTATTTGCATGCATTTTTCATGTCCACCTTGTTACTCTTAAATTTTTTTGAAATTTTGCAAAAACAATCAAGAATACATCTTGAAACAGAAATAGAGATGGAAACTCAAAACTAAAATAAAGAAGCAATTGTACATACAGAAAAAAACAACACAAACAATCCACCTTCCTATAGCCCTCAAAATAGAGGGGATACAATCCAGTAATAACCTATCCAATATATTGAGAGAAACAGGAGGAACCTAGCAGTGGTATACTTAAATTACTCAACTGGAACAGACAGGGTATCCACCCCCCCTTCAGAGACCCAAGCGTTGATAAAGGAAATCAGTTGGGAGGGTTCAAAAATGTATAGGAATTGGCTTGATATTTAATCAAACATTTACAGGGAAACTTAAGATAAAACAACCCGCCTAATTGCTGTATCCCAGGACGCAATAATAGAAATTCACGCCTCCTCCTCTGTCTCCCTAGATAAATCCGGGCACATCCGGACAGCCAAACCCTTAAATAACATATGACGTTTTTTAAAGAAAAGTTTCATTAACCATTCCTTATCTGATATTAATGCTAAGGTAATCAATAATGTAGAGAGTATAATTTTTTCTTCCTGAGATGACTCCAGTATATCAGTAACATTTAAAACATCCATTTGAGGTAAACCAATATCACCTCCCTGCCCTAATTCTTTTTTACCAGAAGGCAAATAATACACTTTAACTAGCGGGGGATGAGATTCAAGAGGAATACCTAAAACATCAATTAAATAATTACGAAACATATCTCTCGCAGATTTTAAAGACACTCTAGGAAAATTAATTAAACGAATGTTAGGCATCCGCACAGCATTCTCCAACATTTCCAACTTAGAAAAAATAGGTACAGAATTTTTTTTTAAAGATTCAACCTCATGGTGCACAAGGAAGTAAGTTGGTTGGTCCCATGGACAAGCATGTGACGTTATTACTGCCCGCAACTTCGCCAAATGAGGTCTCTTTGAGTCCTGATTCTCGGCTGCCACCTTCTTTTCCTCAGCCACTGTCTTCGTCTATGTTTCTTGATGTTCTTCCGGATGCTGTAACTCCTTCCTTGAAAACTGTTAGTCCAATTGTCATTGATCAGGTTCTCCCTCTCCCTTTGGGAGAGGTTACGCTTGCAGACATGGTCTGCGATTCAAGGAATTGATAAGCGTTTAACTTCAACTGTTTCTGCTCTATGTGCCTTTATGCATGATGTTGTGGATAAATTTAAAGATGTTGATAAACAGATAGGCTCTTTGGTTCATGTTTCTGCTCATGCTGATTCTCAGCTCCAAACAAATATGAATGGTAATGTTGCTTTAATTAGAGATATCTCTGCTGTTTCCTGTCATTTGGAGAGTTTAGAAAATCAGCATAGGGCAAGAAACCTTTGTTTTCTTAATTTTCCCTCAACTCGCCTATTGTCTCCAGAAATTTTGTTGCAAAAATATTTCTCCGAGGTATTACAGATCAAGGATACTTTAGAAGTTGTCCAAGTCTACTCGTTTTCCCCTAACTGCGCAGCATCTCATCAGGCAGGGGTGGTTGCTCCCTCTGCTGAGTCTTGCTCAGGATCTTACCTCTTTTTTGGAGGATACTTTGGATCTCATACCCAAACGCTGCACTGTTGTTGCAACGTTTGGCCCTGAGTCTATTAAATTGTCAGTCCTTAGATCTTATTTTAAGCGTAAGGACGCTTTGTTCTGTGGTTATCGACTCCAAATTTTTCCGGATGTTGGGCGCACTACTCAATTTAGACGCAAACAGTTTTTGGAGTTAAGATTTAGAGTTGTAAATCTGGGAGCATCCTTTTTTTTTTTAATTTCCTTGTCGCTGCCTGGTAACTTACCAGGGGCAAAGTTATGCTTATACTGATGTGATGAAGTTGCAGAAATTTTTGTCTGATAAAGAATTGGCTGAGAAGTAGATAGGTGGTTTTGTTTTCTCTTAAGCTCCCTTATGTGGAGTGTCAATCACTCTTTACTGCTTGTTTGTGTATGAGTAGGTTTTGATTCTCTCCTTGATGTGATTTACTTATGTGATAATTCTCTTTTCTGAATTTATTATTGTATTTTTGTTAAGTTTTACCTTTCTTAATTGTTTGTAATCATGAAAAGCATTACATTAAAAAAAAAAAAAAAGATTCAACCTCATTTTCCAAAGCCAAAACTTGAGTCTGAGAAAAGTTAGTCTGTAAAACTGCAGCTTTAGACATAACTGCCTTCACATCTTCCATACATGTAGAAACCTGCACATCCAAGGCAGCCATTTGTGGGACCAGTTCCTCACGGAGCTTCATAATGGCAGCCCAAATCACCTCCAACGTCACCACCTCCGGAGGATCCACATTTCCTGATAAGGAAGACTCCACCGAAGAAGGCAAAACAGCAACGCCCAGGGTCAAGGTAGAGGGTGCCAGCAAGCTCTTCGCCGAAGCGGTGCCTGCCTCTGCCATCTCTCTTGGAGACCCAGCCCTCTGTGATCGTTCACCGGAAGCCCCGGAACTCGGCCCACTCACCGCTCCCAAACTTCTTCCACTAGCGGAATCCGCAAACTCTCCGCTCCGATATACACTTCCTGGCTCGGCACTGGATGGTCGAGGTATTTTCAGGGCTGGCGTTGAGCCAGGAGAGGACAGCTCTACACCAGAGGTGGAGGATGAGGATTCCACCTCCAAACGCCGCCAAGCCTGGTCACTTTCTCCCGCAACCCCCTGCTGCGGCACCGGCGGAAAATAAGTCAAGAGGTCCCTTAAGGTGTTAAGGCTACAGTGGCAGAAGGCTGTTTCGCCCCTCTAGCTTTCCGCTTCCTTCCCATAGGAGAGAAAAACGCCGTGCCGCTCAGCTCCCCACCAAATCCGCCATCCCACCTTGTTACTCTTTAGTGCAATGGTTTTATTTCAGGGTTTGTTTGTTTTTTTTACATTAAACCTCTTACTGCATTAGGAGTAAGGTTAACATGAAAATCAAAAGTAAATCGTCATATTAAAGAATAGCACAACTTATTATGAGACTCGGACAGTATCGGAGCTTAGGACTTAACAAGCTTTAGCTGGAAGGAGGTGGCAAGTGTTTGTGTGCCTGACATTGTGCTGTCCATTGAGAGCCAAGCCCCCCCCCCCCACCCCATCCATACAGGATGCTGTGGTAGGCAGAAGCCACTTCAATAAAGGTTTTTCTTTTCTGCTTTTATCTGGCAAAAGTTAATGAGAGAAAATGTTCTGTAGAACTGCTGCAGACTGCTGTCCGTTCTGCTGTAAAGTGTGTAGCTGCTTTACAAGTTTCATCCATAGGGGAGGAAAGAAGGTTGGCCATGGTGGTTGCCCTTGTCCGGTAGGCATGCATCTTTCAGACAGATGACGTCCAGCCTGCTGGAAGCAAAATGAAATACATTCTGTAAAACCACCACCTTAGGCATTAACACATCACCTGACCCACCCTTTACACTTTAACCAGGCAGGGGAGGTTCCCCATGGGAACTGCTATGGGAAACCCGAGCAACCTCCTGCACCAGTGGGAGAGATTCAGGCATTTCCTCCTTTTGACTTTGGATTTAGAGACCCTACCCTCTCAATCTGCTGTTCAACGAGGAGTCAATCAGGGAAGTTGTATTCAGAGATCAAAGAAATGCCCTCCTTTTGAAATTCTCTGCACCTGTGAATCCATTCAGCCAACAAGCCTGACAGCCTTCTTAGAACCAGACTTGGGGGGGCCTTTCTTCTTCCTCTTCCCCATTACAGGAGCTAACAAGCTCCCAAGGGGTATAACCTGCCCCTTAGGGCTCATGGCCATATTCTGCGATGGGGACTCAGCTTTTATAGGCTTTTTCAGAAAGTCACTACACGATGGCTAGGACCGCAGGACAACTGACTTCTCTGCAAAGTAAAAAACTGTAGCAGGAAAACCTCCAGTCATTCGCATGTGTTCTCTGACTGTACAAAAAACAGGGTAATTGCAGAGCATGCAGCTGCTGTTCCTCAGAATTAATGTGCAACTCAGGACAAAAGAAGTGGAACATGATGGTTTGGTTGACGTGAAAATTGGATACTATTTTAGGCAGGAATTAAGGGTGTGTCCTGAGCATTCCTGATCATGGTGAGAATTTCTATAAGGTGGATAACAAACCAGTGCTTGCAACTTGCCAATGCACCTTGCAGTGTTAATGGCAACAGGAAATAGTGCTTTCCAGAATGCAAACTTAATGATGTCGCTGCCCATAGACTCAAGGGAAGGCTGCATGAGCAAGGTGAGAATGACATTGGAAGTCCCACATTTGACTCAGTACTTAGGAGAGGGATGTTTGTTAAACTGTTCCTTGTGAAATACGAGACCAACAAATGAACAGAGATGGGGCTGTTATCCAGTCTGATATGCAACAGTAACACTTGAATGTATCCAACTGAGTTGGACAGGGATAGAAGATATTATGGAAGGACTGGTCCAGAGAAGGTGAAAGGGTCCTGATGACCATAAGCGGAAACGTTTCTATTTCAAGCTATATGTCTCCTGGAGGTGAGTTGAACATCTTGAACATTAAGAGATTTAATTAATTACTTTATTTACAATTTATGATCCACTTCTCTGGATAAGAATTGTAGGACAAGGGCCCAGAGATTGGTGTGAAGTGTAGAGCCCTTTGTCTCAGTGTGTTGGCCAACTATTGCAGGTGGTTGTTGTTGTTGTTGTTAAGCGCCGTCAAGTCGGTGTCTACTCCTGGTGTCTACTCCTGGTGACCCTCTGGATAGTTGACCTAAACTTTGTTCGGTCTTCAGCCAAGCGGCTCATTGCTGATAGAGTGCTATCCATAGCTGCTGTTATTGTATCAGTCCATCTCATTGCTGGCCTTTCTTTTACGGTGACCACCTACCTTGCATTATGTCTTTCTCCAGTGATCTCTCTCTTTGCATGATGTATCCAAAGTATGAAAGTCGAACTCATGTCATCTGAGCTTTTAAGGAAAGCTTAGGTTTAATCTCCTTTAGTACTGACTGGTTTGTTCTTCGGGCAGTCCATGATATACACAGCATTCGTCGCTGGCACCATAATTCAAAGGCATCAATTTTCTTCCTGTATCTTTTTCATTGTCCAACCTTCACATCCATATGACGTTATTAAAAATACCATGGCCTGGACAAATCAATGAGAATCTTTGTATGGAGAGAGACATCTGTGCTCTTGAGAATCTTATCTAGGTTCTTCATAGCCATTTTACCAAGAGCAATACACTGTTTGATTACTTGACTGCTAGTCCTTTCTTTATTGAATGTTGAACCAAGTAAGTTAAAGCTATCAACTATTTCGGTTTCTTCTCCATGAATGATTAACTTATTACTTTTTGCCAATTGTCAGGATCTTTGTCCTCTTAACGTTAAAGTGCAGACCCATTTTAAGACTATATTCCTTGATCTTGAGGAGCAAATGTTTCAAATCATCCTCACTTTCAGTCAATAATGTGGTATCAGCATAGTGAAGGTTGTTGAGTCTTCCACCAATCTTTACACCTATGGTCCTGCTCCTCTGATGATTTGTTCTGCATATAAATTAAAGAGGTAGGGGGTAAGTATGCAGCCTTGTCATACATCTGGATACAGCAGAATGGGACTGTTGTAAGAGGAGGATCACGTTTCTGTGGCATGCAACAACACTGGCATTAACTGTGTGGAAGAAAAGCCTGGCAAATCTACTTCTGTATCTTGCCATGAAAACCCAATGGATAGTCAGAAAACAAATTGCACTATAGTGCTGGAAGATGAGAATCCAAGGTTGGAAAGCACTCAAATGGCTACTAGGGATGAGCTGAAGACTTCTCAGAGTAAAGCCAGCATTTATGATGTGGTTGGATCTGCTGATGTAGCTGCGTATGGAAGAGTCAGAAGTTGCAAAGATGCCTTACATATTGGGACTTGGAACGTACAAAGCATGAACCAAAGGAAGTTGGAGGTGATCAAGAATGAAATGGAACGTGTACAACTCGATCTGTTGGGTGCCAGTGAACTGAAATGGACTGGCTTTGGGTACTTTGCGTCTGATGATCATATGGTCTACTATGCTGGAAATGAAAGACAAAGAAGAAATGGTGGTGTATTTATAATTAAGAAGAAACCTGCAAGAACTGTAATGAAATACAATGCAGTCAGTGAATGCTTAATTTCTATTCATCTACGAGGAAAGCCCATCAACACAACTATAATTCCTTATCAGCCTTCAAGTCTAGTCCCAGACCTCTGGGTTTAAGCACCTCCTCCCGCAGTTTGGAGACTGAGCACGTCACAGTTTTCGGTGTCACCAGCATAAATACACCAGGGACCGCCTTCCCTCTTCAGTAGTCTGTCTCCATTGCAGCTGGAGGAGGCGTGAGACAGGTGGGCTCACTGGAGCAATGATTAAGCAATTGATAGAGTGGCTAGTTAATTAGGGTATTAGTTTAAAAAAAAAAAAAAGGAGGTACTATACCTTTAAGTGCTGGTAGCTGGCCCGGCGCTGAGAAAGCTCCTCAACGGTGTAACAAGCAAGTACTCCCCCTCTCTCCCCCCTCCCGGGCGTTTTTACAAGCTCCGGGAAGTGTGTGGGAGTGTTTGTTGGGGCCTCCAGCTCCCGAACCCGAGGCTCGGGTGAGGAGCCATGGAGGAGGGTGCACACGAGGCGGACAGCCCTTTGGCACCTAAAATCCGGTGGATGCGGCGGCCTTTACCGCCAGTCGGGAAGCGCAGGCCGGAGGAATGGTCCTCGCTGGATACTTCATTTTCTGAGGTGAGCCGGGCAGGGCGCAGTGAGCCGGGGCCGGGGAGACCGCGAATCACAGACTGTCCAGCAGACGCAGAGCAAGCCGCGTGTCGTCGCTGGGAGGAACGCGGCTGAGGCAGACAGGTGACGTTTGCGAGCGCACAGGCCCGCATCACGTGCAGATCGCGCGGGAAAGTGTGGAGGCCCCCTTTTCTTGAAAGAAAGAAGGCACAGACAAGGAGTCTTTGTTTTTGGTGGTTGGGGCTGCTGCGCTAACGGGGGGGGGGGGGGGCTGAAGCGCGGCAGTTCTCAATTATGCCTCCCAAGCCTCAGTGCGTGATATGTGGGGCTAGGAGGAGCTCGGTCTCGGCACAGGGAGTATGCCGAGACTGTGCGCAGGAAGCAACGGCAGGGGGGAAGGAGGTGGAGGCCTAGCTTTCCAAGGGAGAAGCCTTGGAGTCTCCAGAGTCTCCTTCTCCTGTCAGGTTGTCTATAGAGCCTACACCGGGGCCTTCTAAGACAGCGGAGCCAGCCAGTTCACAACCAGTAATGTCAGGGGGGCTGGCAGCTATTTTTTCTCAGGATTTCATTGCCCTTCTCCACCAAGCTCTGAGGAAGCAGTCTGAGGGGGAAGTGGACGAGGACCCAGTACATAAGCATGTGGGAGAACTCATGGAAGGGGGAGCGGATGCCATTCCTTGAAAGAAGGCAAGATTAGCGGACAAGGCGGATCATGCAGAGGGCTCTGACTACCTGTTGGAGAACTTGGAAGATTCGGATATTGATTTGGACCTGGAGGAAGGCGAAATAGCAGAGACCGAAGATCAGACGCAGGTCTTTCGGCGGGAGGAGTTGCCGGCGTTAATATCGGAGACGCTGAAGGCACTCAACATGCCGACTGCGGAGCAAGCTGCAGACCCGTCTTTGGAAGACCCACTGTTACAGGCAGTGCAGAAATCCCAGAGGGCCTTCCCAATCCATAGGGTGTTTAAAGAGATGATACAGGAAGAATGGGACACGCCCGAAGCAGGGTTGAAAGGCGCCAGAGTAATGTCGCGTCTCTACCTGCTGCAGGAGGTGGATAAAGACCTCTTCAAATCCCCTGGGGTAGATGCAGCGGTTTCGGCGGTCACTAAGAAGACCACGATTCCGGAGGAAGGCAGTTCGGCCCTGAAGGACTCTCAGGATAGACGTTTAGATACGTTGTTGAAACAGGTCTTTGAGGTCAATGCCCTTTCCATGCATGCTTCTATTTGTGGTGCATGGGTGGCAAGAGCATGCCTGCGGTGGTCCCAAAAGATGAAAGGGAGTTCTGAGGCTGGCGCGAATGAGGAGGCGGCCCGATTGGAATCGGGGGCGGCATATTTGGCCGATATTCAGTACGATCTCATTCACGGTCTGTCAAAAAGTATGGCGTCGGTAGTGGCGGCGCGTAGGTATCTGTGGCTGCGTAACTGGGCAGCAGATGGGGCGTCTAAGGCAAGGCTAGCGAAGCTCCCTTTTCGAGGTAAGCTTCTGTTTGAGGACTTGGATAAGTTGGTTAAGGAGCTTGGTGAGTCTAAGGGGGGTCGATTACCTGAGGATAAACAGAAGCAGGGTCATCCTCGGGCCCCTTCTAGAAGCCAGCAGAGGGAGTTTCGTAGGTTTCACCCGGCGAGGTTTGGTCCGTTCCAGAGAGGGCGTTTCCAGTATCGTTCTCAGGGGTTTCGTGGATTCAGGAGAGCAGGCAGAGGTTTTGGAGCCTCCCCTTCCTCGAATCTCAAGAAATCTCAATGATGTGAGGGGGGCTCAGGCAGGGGTAGTACCCGTGGGAGGGCGGCTACGGGACTTTTACCCTGTCTGGGTCCAAATCACGTCAGATCAGTGGGTGTTGGAGGTGATTCAGAAGGGTTACGCTCTAGAGTTTCTTTGGCCAGTTTGAGAAACCTTTGTTCTATCTCTGTGCCGGACGAGTGCAAGGCTCAGGGCCGTTTGAGAGATGGTGGAGAACCTCTTGGCTCTCAGAGCAGTGGTGCCGGTTCCGGGAGACCAATGCGGATCCGGTCGATACTCCATATATTTTGTAGTTCCAAAAAAGGAAGGGTCTTTAAGGCCCATCCTGGACCTCAAGGGAGTCTCATTTTCGCATGGAAACGCTGAGGTCGGTTATTGTAGCGGTGTGGCGAGGAGAGTTTCTCACATTGCTAGATCTCTCGGAAGCGTATCTGCGTATCCCAATCCGGGCAGAACGCCAGCGGTATCTCCGGTTTGCCGTTCCCATGGGGCATTTTCAGTTCCAGGCGTTACCCTTCGGTTTGGCGACGGCGCCTCACACTTTTACCAAGGTGGTGGTGGCGGCGGCTTTGCGGAAAGAAGGCGTCTTGGTGCATCCGTATTTGGACGACTGGCTGATTCGAGCAAAGTCAAAGCAGGAGAGTGTGGGAGCGACCCGTCGGGTGGTCCAGTTTCTGCAGAGCCTAGGATGGGTAGTGAATATGGCAAAGAGCAAGTTGGAGTCCTCTCAGGAGTTGGAGTACTTGGGAGCAAGCTTCGACACAAGGATAGGCAGAGTTTTTTTCTTCCACACGCTCGAGCTTTGAGGTTGAGACAACTAGTGAGGGAGTTCTTGAAGTCCAGCGCCCCGTCGGCATGGCATTATTTGCAGCTCTTGGGCACAATGGCGGCGACACTAGAGTTAGTTCCATGGGCGAGAGCGCACATTTATTTATTTATTTATTTTATTTAGTAAACATTTGTATACCGCTACTTCCTACGATCAGTAGCGGTTTACTTTACATAATCATAATGTATCGTACAATACAGTGAATTTTTAAGATATACAGTTAGAGTATTGATTTACACATCATAGGAAGATCAATTGGTTTCAATTACATTAGATGAGAGCTCACAAATCTAAATATACATTTAATTGTAGGGGTGTGGGTGGGGGCAGAAATATACAAATATACAAGGTTAAATACCGGCTTACTAAATGCCTTCGCGGCAGTCAGAAACCATATAGGTTCAGCGAGCATAGGGGTGTCGCAATCTAAGTCAGGTGGTAGTGAACCTGGAATAAGTGGGTTTTGAGTTTTTCCTAAAGTCTCGCAAATCATTCGTTGATCGTAGCTCATGAGGGAGTTGGTTCCAGTGGATTGATGCTGCATATGAGAATGCTCTATTGCTTGTTTCTGCTTTGACAGCTCTTATGCTGATTGATACACAGAGAGTGTTGCGATTTATGGTTCTTCTGTTATGGTTGGATAGTGATTAGGTTGTCGAGGTAGGATGGTGCGATATTGTGAATGAGTTTAAAAGTGGTTATGAGAAGTTTGAATATGATGCGGGCGGCAACTGGGAGCCAAAGCCAATGCACATGCGACCCTTGCAGAGATCTCTCCTCAGGAGGTGGTCGCATCAGTTGGATCAGCTGTCACAGCGGCTGGTCTGCTTGGCACGGACGAAACAGGCCTTGCAGTGGTGGCAGACTCCGGGGCATTTGGAGAAGAGCATGCCGTTGGAGTCGCCAGAGTGGAGGCCACTGACGACAGATGCCAGTCTGTTTGGCTGGGGGGCGCACTACGACAGTTTGCCCAGGGTCAGTGGTCCGAGTTGGAAAGAAAATGGTTGATCAACAGACTGGAGCTGAGGGCAGTCACCTTAGTATTAAGAGAGTTCCAACAGCTGGTGCAAGGAAAGGCAATTCGGGTACTGTCCAGCAACACCACAGCAGTGGCATATATCAATCGCCAGGGGGGCACCACCAGTGTGGCGCTCGAGGAAGAAGCGGAGGAGCTTCTCGGTTGGGCGGAGTTGCATCTGGAGGCGTTATCAGCGGCGCATGTGGCAGGAGTAGACAACGTGGTGGCCAGTTTTTTGAGAAGAGTCAAGGTGGATCCCGGAGAGTGGATCCTTCATCTGGAGGTGTTCCAGTTGCTAGTTCAGAGTTGGGGGCCTCCGGTGATGGATCTGATGGCAACATTCGATTCAGCAAAGGCAGAGATGTTTTACAGCAGATGAAGAGAAAGGATGTCCAAGGGCCTGGACGCTCAGAGGTGGCCGGAAGGGCAGCTCCAGTATGTGTTCCCGCCGTGGGTGCTAATCGGTTGGGTGTTGCAGCACGTCGAAAGGCACAAAGGACTGGTGATTCTAATTGCCTCGGATTGGCCAAGAAGATCGTGGTGTGTGGACCTGGTGCGTCTTCTGGTGGAGCCACCGTGGAGGCTACTGGTCAGGGACGATCTGCTGCGGCAGGGTCCCTTGCATATGCCTCGGGTGGATTGGTTCTCGCTTACGGCCTGGCTCTTGAGAGGGCTAGGTTGACGGCCAAGGGTTACTCAACAGCAGTTGTGGCGACATTGTTGAAGTCCTGACGTAAGTCGACTTCGATGGCCTATGTCCGGGTGTGGCGCATTTTTGAGGCTTGGTGCACTGAGGCAAGTGGTAGTGTTACGGGCGTAGATTTCGCAGGTGCTGGCATTCTTACAAGATGGTTTCGATAAAGGGCTGGAGGCAGCGGCCCTTCGAGTGCAGTTGGCAGCGCTTTCCTGTTATAGGGGGAAGGTCCAAGGGATGGTGTTGGGGATCCATCCAGATGTTAGAAGGTTTTTGAGGGCCACCACACTCTTGCGGCGTCCTTGTAGGAATCCGGTTGCGACCTGGGATCTGAACGTAGTGTTGGATGCGTTGATAGGACCGCCTTTTGAGCCGTTGGCTAAGGCTACTTTGAAGGATCTTATGCTTAAAGTGGTATTTTTGGTGGCTATCTCGTCGGCAAGAAGAATTTTGGAGTTGCAGGCTTTATCGTGTAAGGAGCCTTTTTTGTCCTTTTATAATAAGAGGGTGGTTTTGCATACTGTTCCGTCCTTCTTACCAAAGGTCGTCTCCATTTTTCATGTCAATCAGGTAGTATCCTTGCCAGTCTTCAAAAGGGGGGTCAGAGATAAGGTCAAAAGTCGGCTTCATAGGCTGGACGTTAGTCGAGCGTTAAGACTCTATGTGCAGTCTCGGTCAGGAAGTCGGAGAGATTGTTTTGTTTGGGGGTCCACAACAAGGGGAAGGGGCGTCGAAGGCCTCTATTGCAAGATGGATTAAGGAGGCTATCGAGTCAGCATATATTTTGAAGGGCAAGGCAGCGCCGAAGGGGCTGAGAGCTCATTCGACTAGTGCGCAGGCGGCTTCATGGGTGGAGTGTAGTTTGGTACCTGCAGTAGAAATTTGTAAGGCGGTGACATGGTTGTCACTGATGTCCTTTGTTAAGCATTACAGGATCGATGTGCAGGCAGAAAGGGATGCGAGATTTGGATCAGCGGTACTTCAGGCTGGTCTGGCAGGTCCCTCCCGTTAAATTGGTTTACTGCTCTGCTACAGGCCCAGAGGTCTGGGACTAGACTGGAGGGCCGATAAGGAAGGTTAAATTAGACTTACCTGCTAATTGTGATTCCTTTAGGGACTCCAGTCTAGTCCCATATCCCTCCCGAGTTCTGGTTTGGTAGACGGTAGCCTGAAGTAAGACAATGGATAGCGCTCAGTTTGGCTGAATCTCGGTAGGCTGCCGTCTCTAGAGGGAGGGAGGGGTTTGGCTTGTCTTGTTCATGTAAGTACAAGACGGTTTCTTTCTGTAGCTCTCTGGTCACCAGCCAGGTGCTTAAGGTTTATTTAAAGTTTGTTTTGCCTTTCAAGTTACACAGTTATGAAGTTCAAGGATATTTTTTGAAAAAATTTCTTCTTTCTTATTGCTCTGGTGAGTCTGCTTTGTCAATAGGTTACTGAAGAGGGAAGTCAGTCCCTGGTGTATTTATGCTGGTGTCACCGAAAACTGTCACGTGCTCAGTCTCCAAAGCTGCAGGAAGAGGTGCTTAAATCCAGAGGTCTGGGACTAGACTGGAGTCCCTAAAGGAATCACAATTAGCAGGTAAGTCTAATTTAACCTTCAGGTATATGCCCCAATAACAGCTGCAGAAGAGGAAGACGTTGATGAGTTCTATGAACCAAGTACAAGCTGAAATTGACAGAACATGCAAACAGGATATCCTAATAGTCATGGGTGACTGGAATGCAAAAGTTAGCAACAAAGAAGGCAAAGTGGTTGGAAAATATGGACTTGGCAACAGAAATGAAGCTGGAGAAAGACTGATAGAATTCTGCAAGACCAATGATCTATTCATCTCAAACATCTTCCAGTATAGAAATCGACTAAATCTGTGGGAGCCAATGATGGAAAAGCTTGATTAATATCAACAAAGACAAAATCTGGAGCTGACTGTAGTGCATATCTCACGAATGTAGGAAAATATGATCTTGAGAATTACCACTGAAATTTTAAAGATTGCCTGAAAAATCGATTTGCTGCTTTAGATACAAATGACAAGAGTTCCAGAAGAGTTATGGGATGACATCAAGAAGGTTGTGTTGGAAGAAAGCAAGAAATCACTATATAAGGTGAAAAAGCAAAAATGGATGACTGAAGAAACTCTGAAAATTGTCCAGAAACGCAGAGAAGCTAAAGTCAGAGGAGAGAGGCAATCACAGAACTCGACAGATTTCCAACATGCAGCAAGGCAAGGAGAAATACTACAATGACACATGCAAGGAAATAGAGGAAGAACAAGATCGGCTTTATTAAAGCTACATGAGTTAAAGAAAAAATTCCAGCCTCGAATTGGAATGCTACAAGATGCTCAAGGATCCATGTTGAATTATGCTGAGAAGATCAAGAAAAAGTGGAAAGAATATACAGTCGTCATACCATAAAGATCAAGTGGACTAACAGCCGTTTCAACCTGTACCTTATCAGGAACCATTGGTGATAAGATTTAAAATGCTGCTTCGACTTCTTTTATCAAAAACCAAACCTTCAGGCATTGATGGCATTCCCATTGAAGTATTACAGCAATCGGATGATGCTGTTACTGTATTCACAAGACTCTGCCAGGAAATTTGGAAGACAAATTCATGGCCAACTGCCTGGAAAAATCTGTTTATACCAATACTGAAGAAAGGTGACCTGATTGACTGTGGAAATTATTGCTCAATCACTCTGATCCCACATGCCAGTAAGATTCTGCTCAAGATTATTAAGCAGAGACTACAACCATACCTGGAACGAGAACTGCCTGAAGTGCAAGCAGGCTACAGGAAAGGGTGAGGTATGAGACATTATCATGGATGTGAGATGGATCCTTGACAAAACAAAAGAATACCAAAAGGATACTCATATGTGTTTTATTGACTACAGCAAGGCTTTTGACTTTGTAAACCATTAGAAACTCTGGGCCACATTAAGGAGCATGGGTATACCGAACACCTGATAGTTCTTTTGCACAACATTTGATCAAGAAGCAGCAGTTCAAATGGAACTAGAAGAAACAGAATGATTTAAAAGATTTTTATTGCAGATAAGGAAACCAAATTGGCTAAATCCAGAAAGGTGTTTTGAGAATCAGCAAGCTGCATCTTGTCTCAGTTTCTGCATAATTTTCAGGACTACTGGAATTGGAGGATAAGCATTTAGAAGGCTGTGCCCCAACAGCCTGATTCGCTCCCAGGATTTTGAGTACCTGGGGCTCTGTTCCATATTTTCCTGAGTTGAGCTTCCTCACAACGGGGAGTACACTTAAACCTCAGTTGGCTCAGAGCATGTGATTGTTATTCAGCTCCACAGGCCCGGGACT
The DNA here is from genome assembly GCA_033557465.1 of Ichthyophis bannanicus. Lineage (NCBI taxonomy): Eukaryota > Metazoa > Chordata > Amphibia > Gymnophiona > Ichthyophiidae > Ichthyophis > Ichthyophis bannanicus. The sequence continues at coordinate 603,521,360 of CM066034.1, forward strand.
CCCTAGGGTCCTAAACCCCCCCATAGCCCATTACCAGTCCTAACCAAGTGTTAACCCCCCCTCAGCCCATTTCCAGTCCTAACCCCACCCCACAGCCCACAGCCCATTAGCAGTCCTAACCCCCCCCTAGCCCATTTGAAGTCATAACCCCCCCTCCTAGCCCATTAGCAGTCCTAACCCCCCCCCTAGCCCATTAGCAGTCCTAACCCCCCCCCTCCTAGCCCATTAGCAGTCCTAACCCCCCTAGCCCATTAGCAGTCCTAACCCCCCCTCCTAGCCCCATTAGCAGTCCTAACCCCCCCTCCTAGCCCATTAGCAGTCCTAACCCCCCCTAGCCCATTAGCAGTCCTAACCCCCCCCTAGCCCATTACCAGTCCTAACCCCCCCAGCCCATTAGCAGTCCTAACCACCCCTCCTAGCCCATTAGCAGTCCTAACCCCCCATCACCCCATTTCCAGACAGCCCCCATCAGCCCACAGCCCATTAGCAGTCCTAACCCCCCCTAGCCCATTAGCAGTCCTAAACCCCCCAGCCCATTAGCAGTCCTAACCCACCCAGCCCATTAGCAGTCCTAACCCCCCCAGCCCATTAGCAGTCCTAACCCCCCCTCTCTAGCCCATTAGCAGTTCTAACCCCCCATCACCCCATTTCCAGACAGCCCCGATTAGCAGTCCTAACCCCCCCCCCTAGCCCATTAGCAGTCCTAACCCCCCCAGCCCATTAGCAGTCCTAACCCCCCCTAGCCCATTAGCAGTCCTAACCCCCCTCTCTAGCCCATTAGCAGTCCACAGCCCATTAGCAGTCCTAACCCCCCCTAGCCCATTAGCAGTCCTATCCCCCCCTCCTAGCCCATTAGCAGTACTAGCAGTCCAAACCCACCCAGCCCATTCCTAACTCCCCCCTAGCAGTTCCTAACCCCCCCCCTCCTAGCCCATTAGCAGTCCTAACCCCCCCCCCCTCCTAGCCCATTAGCAGTCCTAACCCCCCCCCCCAGCCCTCCTAACCACCCCCCCCCCCCGGCAATTTAAAAAAAGAAAAAGAGGGCTCTGGCTGCTGCCGCGGACGCGGCAGCATGCCGTGTCCCGGGGGGCCCCCTCCGCCCGCTAACCCCATCTGAAAGGGCTTTCAGATTCGCGCGGTCTCTTGTTAAGCCCGCAGGGGCTAATGGGAAATTTCCCATCAGTCCCTCGCGTCTAAAGGGGCTGATGGGAAATTTCCCATTAACCCCTGCGGGCTTAACAGAGACGCGAGGGAGACGCTGTCTCCTCGCGAATCTGAAAGCCCTTGCAGAGGGGCTTAGCGGGCGGAGGGGGCCCCGCGGGACACTGCATGCTGCCGCGTCCGCGGCAGCAGCCAGAGCCCGCTTTTTCTTTTTTTGCGGACCTTCACGCGTGCCAGCTGCAAGGCCTTCGCGTGCCACAGCTGGCACGCGTGCCATAGGTTCGCCATCGCTGCCCTAGGCCCTCTGGTCCATAACATCGACCTTGGGATTGGATCCTTGTACTAGGTGCACATGCATTTGTTGCAGAGGGACCAGCTAGTCTTCTGGTCTCCATGACTAGGCTCCTCCTCTCCCCTAGGAGATTGAAGAGTAGTTGCAACAGTGGTGGTGGTTCCATGATCTGATGGCTGTGATTCCACTGGAAGCTCCAATGGAGTCCTTGTCATCTTGGATACCAGTTTGAAGGGCTGGGGGTGCGAAGTCTGGCCCATTTAGCCCAGGAAATATCTCTCGCATCTCTTCCTCTTCAAATCAAAATACTCCTACATTTCAGCTGCAAAATCTGATGTTGGCAGAGTTAGGCCTTCAACCTAGCAGCAAGCAGTCAGCCTGCCTTGTTTCCCCACTCAAGATAGGTCTGTCTAAGCTTCTCAAGCTTGTTGGCTATATTGCTGTTGAGAAACTCCAGCAATTGCAGCCGGAGCTAACGAATCTTGTCCTCCCTTTTCTTTCCCCCCATGCTCTGCGTCGTCCCACTCGAGCTTCCACAGTTCTTCCCTTAGAACCCTCTCTTCTTGCTGGGTTCTCCTCTAATAGTATGTAGCCTCTGATATCAGAACCCCCCCTCACTAATGCTTTTAGCCCATCCCAAAGAAGATTAGGATTTGCTCCCTCCCCTTCATTGAGGACATAGTATTCCTCCATTATCTCCTCCACCTTGGTCACAGTTTCCTGGCAGTCTAGCAAAGAATCATTGAACCACCAAAAACACAAGCCTGGATTCCTGCTATCCCATGTCAATTTCAGACCAATGAGTGTCTGATCAGACTAGGTAATCTGTCCAATATCCATGTCTTTGATATTTGATAGGCATGTTCTGGCTGGACTGCACATGGGTATCCTGCTATGTTTCTGATGGGGGTGCGAACAGAAAATATATGCCCTTATCCCCTTCCTCACCCACCAACTATCCACTAAATGCAAGAAGGTCATCAGAAAGCCCAACCTCCTTCGTTGACTCCTTCCTTCCTCCCTCCACCCACCGCCTCGAGTTGTCTATTCAGGGATCCTTGGTCAAATTAAAGTCCTCTCCTATCAGGATTGGAGAGGTTGACATTGTCAACGGGCATACCCCCATCTTATCAAAAAAAGCTCCTTGTTGATCATTGGGAGCTTAGATATTGGCCAAAACAACTTCTCTACCATCTAAGCTAAGCTCCACTACCAGGTATCACCTGCTTCACCTCCATTGTATGTCCAACTGCAGTCATGATCTCCAACCCACCCCCTTTCTAGGCATCTCCCTGCTTTGCTGTAAGGTAGACCTTTATTATTCCTTACATTCCAACATATACCCCTGTTCCCTTTTCAGGAGTTTCTCCTGGAGAAACATTATATCTGCCTATCACTTTTCTCTCCCTAGCAAAAGGCTACACTTCCTCCAGGATCCCAACCCATTAAAACTGAGGGATATACACTGACACCATTTTACTCCCTATGAAACCTTATCTCCATATGTGCCTCGATTCTGTCCCTCCTCTTAATTCCCAACCCCCCCTGCATCTCCCCTCCCCCTGTGTCTCCCTTCCACTCCCCTACTCTCCTGCCTGCCTTCCCTCAAACCTTCCCATCACCCTTTGGGCTCCTCCAAAACCATAGAGTAGTGATGCCCTCCCGCAGGTCCCATTTCTACTGTTCTGTTCCCCCCTCCCGATATCTCCCTCAGTTATCCCTTCACAGTCATTCAGCTCTTTGCACACCCCACTCCAGTTCTGTGCATACCATCCTCTCTATCCTCCCTCCAGTCCCTTCCTCTCCCCCACAAACTACCCCAATGAACATAGCATTACCCATCCTCCTCTCTCCCTCCTACAACTGGGCCCTCACAGACCCATTTCAACAGTGGTCCCCCTTTTACCCCTTTCTTCTGTAAAAGTCACTAATTGGATGACATACCACTCTACCACGTGCTCAGTTCAAGTTTTTGTAGTCAACCGCTGTTTTTTTTCCCTCCTTCAGGGCAACTTTCTGCCATGTCATGCTTTTTTTGGGGGGGGGGCACCTCAAGTTCTTCCATAGGTAGAACATTGTCTTCTGTCACCACGTCTTTCAGTGCCATCAGTGCGTCTTTGGGGGTTGTTGCTGTCCTGGTGACCCTGTTCACCGTGTAGGCCACCCCCCGGGTGCAGCCAGTAATATCGGAACTGTTGGGCCTGCAGGCACTGCGTGATGGGTTAAAAAGCTCTCCAGGCCAGCATTGCGGCTGCCATATCATAGTCACGGAGCAGCCCTACCATGTAAACTTAGATAAGTTGCACATTTTCTGCATTATACGCTCTTTAACAGCAAATTCATGGAGACAGGTGATGTGTCTCGGGCGCTGTGCACTGGCTTGTCTGAACGCCTTATGCACCCGCTCTATCTTCACCTCTGGTTCTCCCCTAGCATTCTCACCCATCTTCAGTATGGCCGTGCTGCCCTCCTTCACCACAAGGTGTGAATCACTGAACTCTGCACTGTCGGGGATACCTCTAGAGCTGGATATTCACCCTGCATGATCTTTTTTCGAGATCCTTGAGCTTTAGCACTAGCTGCTCTTTTTCCACTATCGATCACATGAATTAAGTGTCATAGCCCATCCGTCTCTTCTGAATGCTATCCACACGCTCATTATCCTGCACACGATGGCCCAGTTCTTTAACACTTCCACTGATTTCCTCCTTAATCTCTCGCATTTTGTTTTTAGTTCTGTAAACCATCATTTCAGATCAGCCTTCATCAGGAGCTGCCTGGCACTCTCCTCCACCTGGTCATCCGTTTCATCCATCGCACATGCTGTTGCAGCCATCCCCCTCTTTTGCTGCCATTTCTGGAGGATCTCTGCTGTCTCCTTGTGCAGACTGATAGGCAAATTCCTTTAAATCCATGGTCTTCTGCCTCGAGGCCATACCAATTGGAACCATGTCGTGTTAGCCTCATGGTCCTGAACAGAAATTTCAGGGTTTTACCCATTGGGAGTATTTGCTCACTTGTAGTGGGTAGATCAATGGAACTCCAGGCTCCGCCATCCATCTTCTGGGCTGACATCACTTCCTCTCCAGGAATACTTTTCTAAGAAATTGCAATCTACAAATCATGATGGAAGGGTGGGGCAGGTGGGACTGAAAAGGTGAAAAACAGCATAGCCACATTTGCAAGCCACCATATTTAAAATTCTCCACCTTGCATAGAGATGCTTTGGGGCAATCCTAGGGTTTAGTAGAACACTAGAAAAATGTTTGACATGGTACACTCACAGGTCCGCAAAAAGTGATTAGGGAACCAGCTTCAGCTTTCTAGACTAGTAATGAGGTGTGCTTTTGGTTATCCATGATCCATAAATCAAAGAAAATAATGAGAATGTGGACAGTGGGAATATGTAATAAGATATTAGGCTTGAGAATGTATAACGAGAGGTAACACATGAAAAGCTGGAAAATGCATAGCCAGGTTCAAAACAAGGGGCCATGTATTACTTGCCACACTCTTGTATGTGGAATGCATTGTAAGACTTGGGGGCATATAGGAAGAGACAAGGGAAAGTGGATTTGTAATGGGATGCAAAATGGAAGATGGGCATGAAAAGGAATGTATTGAAATTGAAGTAGAATATGCAACATTTTGGGTTATGCTTAAAATGCAGAACATAAAGAGAACTTGTAATAAGATTTATTTATTGATTGATTGATTGATTTGTGCTTTTATACCGCTTTTCAGGAATCAAAGCGGTTTACAATAAACTCAAAACACAAAAGCAGAAGTTACATTAAGCAAGATAGGTAAAGTGCATAAAAACAAACATAAAAACTACATTATCAACTTTGTATAGAAAGTACTGGCATTACAGAATCATGAAAACTGAAATAAATAAAGACTGATTAAATAAGAGACTCCCCAAAATAATAATAATAATGTAGTGAGACTGTAGACAAACATGGATTAGGAGGTGCAAGACTTGGAGTTTTCTTATTATAACGTCTTCTCTTGCTTATATCGAATGGGTAATGAGGTGCAAGGCTGAAGAATGAGTAATCACAGCTCTCAAAGGTTCAGCTTACAGAATCTGAATCTTAGTCTTCAGTAGGAATGTAGCTGCTTCAGTCACATCTCACTTGGTCTCCCACAGAGTAAAGCTGGCAGCAAGATCGCATGTAGCATGGCATTGTAACTCGGTTGGTCCCTGCAGTTTCCATCCCTGTCCTGTGTTAGGAATGAGAAGGGGTTGCACTGGGGACTGGGAGTGCATGTTGGCGCTCTCTGCAGCCTTGCACCCATTTTTAATCCAGGAAGGACTACCTGGCATGTTTACTAGGCTTCTGATTATCTAGGCAGATGGCCAAGGTGAAGGAAAGTTGAAATGAGGTGTACGAGTTGCGTTTTTCTGTAATTCTTGAAGGCTGGTAATTGGGTACACTATGAATGAGGGATTAAAGTGAGAATATGGGACGGGAGAGTCTGTAATAAGCAGGATTAATGATTTGAGGCATGGGCACTTGTGGAAGATGTTTGCATTCTGTCCATATGGATGAATGACTACTGGCTGTCTGGGCTTGTAATGGCCATTTGTTAACTCTTCCTAAAAAATTGCTAAATTCTGGTTTGGCATATATTTTCATGGGGTGAAGGAAATTACTCAGTGTAGGGTTTGCTCTGTGCTGTGCCCATTCCTGAAGTCAGTAAAGCCATTGAAATACAATGAAAAGTACTGTGGTTGCTACATGGATACATAGAAATGGAGGTCAACAAACAAGTTGTACACAGTATTTTTTTTTCTTTTTTTGGGGGGGTGGGAGGATAATTTAATAATCCTAAACACACCACTGCCCTCGTCCTTTTACTTTTTACAAGCTTACCCCCAACAAACAATTAAATTTAGTGGTGAAAATCGCAAGGGGGTGTGTGTCTCACAGAGCTACCTTTTTATAGAATAAAGATGACAAAGGGTGGATCTGAGACAATGCAAAGAGGAATACTTGGAAAGCTGTGAACATAAATGCTCATAGTATATATAATATTCCTAAAAGCCCTAAGACAGAGGGAGATGTAGACATTATGGCAGTCGTGTAACTCAGTGGCAAAAGAGCATGGTAAAATTTTAAAAGTGGCTAGAGCAGTTTTGCTAGCTGCACAAAAGTAGCTATTTGGATACAGAAAAAGTTGTTTCTGTGGTTGTACTATAATTTAGAAGGCAGGTATGTCTTATTACTCAGGATGTCATATGAGGAAATAATTTTAATATGTAATATATATGATCTGAATATCTATGAACATCGCTGTTTTGCAAGAATTCTACCAAATATCTTTAATTGGTCTGATTTGGAGGAGGAGGTGACTATAAGAACATAGGAACTGCTATATTGGGTCAGACCATATAGCAGTTCCATTAAACCCAGTATCCTGTTTTCCAATAGTGGCCAATTCAGGTCACAATATTTGGAAGCTAGATGGAAGGCTAATATGTCTGGATATTTTTCAGTATTTAAATCTCTATCAGCACTGCATGCTTCCATTATAACTAGCAGCTGATCCTCTTCTCATTTTTTGTCTGTCTTGATTAGATTAGATTGTAAGCTCTGACGAGCAGGGACCGTCTGTCTGTCTGTCTGTCTGTACAGTGCTGTGTATACCTTTTGCAATGCAAGGTGTGCCTTCGAGTCAGTGCTGATTCCTGGTGACCCAGAAGCTCCTGGGTTTTCTTGGCAGTGTGACGAAGTAGATTGCCAGGCCTTTCTTCCGAGGCAATGGAGGGTTAAGTGACTTGCCCAAGGCTACAAGGAGTGCTAGTGGGAATCGAACCCTGGTTGCTTGGTTACCAAGCCAGTGTTCTAACCACTAGGCTACTCCTCCGCATATACCTTATAGCGCTATATAAATGATTAATAGTAGTAGCTGAAGTAGTAGTAGGTAGGATCCAGCCAATAAGGCATTGGGAAGGCTGTGTGGGTGGGGCATTGACATACTCCTCTAGTGACACAAAGGGAGGAGGTGAGCTGGGGGAAGGTAATGTGCTGTACAAGTTTAGTTTCTACATGTGGTGGAAAATGGGAGAGAAATTAGCCTCCCCCCTCCTCCCCCCCCCTCCAAAAAAATGCTTTAATGCATTTCTGTAAGAAAAGTAGTTCTAGCAGCTACAGAATACTAATACTGATTCACAGTAGCATAGCAATTACACAATTGTACCTGTTCAACAGCCCTCCTTTCTCATCACCTCTCCTGAACACAGGAATGCAGAGAAACAAATAAGAAGTACCCTTTCATAGAAATATATAGACACACCAGCCGATAAAAACACACACACGCGCATGCATACACACCCAGAGGGGCTAGAAAGAATTACGTGAGCAATGCTCAGCATGCTTTCCCAACTTGTTAGGCTGAAATTCCACACAGGAGCCACTTGATCATTGTGGTGCCTTTGCTTTATGTTAACTTCTTTGTTTTGTTGCTATTACCTTGAGTAGGTATTTTCCTAATATCTTTTTTTTCCTAGAATTGGGTGCCATTCTAATCTATTTGGCGCACTTGGATTGTATTCCTTTCTGCTTTGTCTCTTCCCCCCCCCTCCCCCCCCTCAATTCACCAAGATCGGACTCCATCTTTCCTTAACTCTGTCAAAAATCTCTCATATAATTCATCTGGTTTTTTTTTTCCCTGCAGTGGCTATTGAATCAGAAGAATTCCTTGAAAGTACAAACTCGATGTACAAATCAAGTGACCCTCTAGGAGAGGAGCAGGAGCCAATGCTTGGAAGGCACCCACGGAAGAATTTCTTTCTGTATAAACCGGAGGATTGTTTCAATAGCACCTACATCATCATCTTCTTCCTGGGAGTCGGTGCCAGCTTGCCTTGGAATTTTTTTTCCACTGCAAAACAGTATTGGATTTATAAACTCCGGAACTGTTCTAATCTGCCATCACAAGATCTGGAAACTTCTGACCTCAGTGTGAGTATAAAGACTTCCATTCAAAGAACTTTGTATTGAAGTTCCATTTTTGAAATGACTTGTTTTGACAGCCCCATATATGTCCTTGAATAAACAGGTGATTATAATGACTTGTAATTTTTTAAGTTAAAATATTACTTTAGGGAGGTTAGCATACAGTGACAATTAGAACCACAATATGCCTGTGTTTTTTTTAGCATGTCAGCTTCTACTTTTTAATATTTTGGAAGCCCCTGTGCCCACCATATTCTGAAATATTGCATGTTTTGGATCCTGCCTGTCCCCACAATGTACCCTCAGGGGGGGTGTATCTCCTAAGCTGTCACATAAATACCTATGAGGACAGCTGCTGCTACCTAGACTGTATACCATTCCCCCTCAGCCCTGAAAAGTGCTAGGTAAACCAAGTGCACCCCAGAATGGTATACAAGAATGTAAATATGAAAATGTATGTCAGGATATAACTTGCATCAAATAGTACGTGGCAATCTCCAGGAACAAGCAGGAATGAGTCTTCACATGTGGGTACGTCGGCGCCGACGGAGCCCGCACGGGAATGCTCCCCAGCATCCAATCGGAAGGCTTTTGGGAGCATCCCTCACGCCTGCGCGGTGGCTTCCTGCCCTTCCTACTGCCTCTCCCCAGTTTTCGTTTTTCCGTGGAGCCAGCAGGATGTACCTCCTGTCACCGCAGAAACGTTTTTCTTTATTTTTCCCTTTTTCTTGTTTCTTGTGGTCGCGGCCTTTTTCCCGCCGACACCGGCACCACCGGTGCCTTATTCTTTCTTTTAATCCCTTTGAGGTAAATTTTTTTTTTACTCGAGTCCCTTCTGAGGCCTACCAGGCCTCTCCAGCATGGAGCCTTCTTCCCCTAAGAAGTGCCCTCACTGTGGAGACTTAGTTTTTTATTTAGACTCCAATGCCTGGTGTCTCTCCTGTTTGGGCCCTGATCCTTTTTCCCCCGGTCCACCGGGCTTCAGTATCGGGAGAAGACCTTCCCTTTTTCGGGTGTCCCTCGATGACGTTTTTCCTCCTAAGGTGCGGTCATCGGTTTACTCTTCTCTCCAGGATCAGGTAACCCAAAAACAGTCTGTTAAGACTAGCCAAGTCTTGAGGGGTGAGTCTCATGCTCGGCATGATGACGGCTCCGGCCTCCCCCTCATGTCCCCCTTGGCAAATAAACCCCGGCGGGAGTCTTCGGGCTCCAAAGCATCCACGGGGTTTCAGGTTGTTCCTGGGGTTCGCTCCTCACAGAACATTCCCGAGCCATGCTCGGGGTTGGTATCCGCTTCGAGCGGTGCCGATGCATCGGCGTCGGCGTTGAGTGCTCCACTCTTCGCCAGGGATCGTCAGCTGGTGTCCTCGGTGCCTTCGGGGCCGATCAAGTCGACCCAGACTGGCTTTCCTGCATCCCAGTCCTGCGCGGGGGTGGTACCGGCTTTGAGCGGCACCGCCTCCCCGGCGTTGGCATCGGTGTCGAGTGCTCCACTCTTCACCAGGGATCGTCACCTGGTCCCCCCGGTACCTTTTGGGGCCGATCGATCTGATCCGGACTGGCATTCCTGCACCCCAGCCATGCGCGGGGCTGGTGCCGGCCTCGGACGGCGCTGATTTCCCGGCATCAATGCGGGTGTCGAGTGCTCCGCTCGCCACTAGGGTTCGTCCTCGGGGGGGGCCTCGGTGCCTTCGATCGATACGACCCAGACTGGCTTTCCTTCGTCCCGGCATCGGCGCTGGAGTCGAGCGTTTCACTCCCCACCGGGGCTCGTCGTCGGGTAACCTGGGTACCCTCAGGGCCGATCGGTATGCCCCGGAAGGTTTTTCCTCTTGGTAAGCCAGGCTCAGGAGGGGTACCGGCGTCTAGCGGTGCCTATCTCCCGACATCGGCGCTGGTGTCTGGTGTTCCCCTCTTCACTGAGCGCCGTCCTCGGCGGTCCTCAATGCCTGCGGCACCGATCGATGCGATTCCGATTCGCTTTCCGGGATCGGCATCACCGCTGCCGGGGCCCTCTAGGAGGGCGTCAATAACCTCGCTCGGTTCGATGCCCAGCCTCAAATCGATATCCAGTCTAGAAGACTTGGTTCCGACACGTTTCGGAACCGATCTCTGTCCCTTCCGGTGACGCAGTACCGACAATAATCACCACTGCTCTCCGGTTGCCTCAGAACCGCTTCAGCCACCTCCGCTGTCTGCTCCGAGGGCATTGGGCCGATGCCGATTCCTGCGGTTCCATCGGTGCCATCGATCCTTTCGATGCCTAGCTTGGAATCAATACCAGGAACCGACGATGCAGTACTAACTGCCTCGAATCGGGACTGTCGGTATCCTTCTCCGTCTAGCAGGATTCCTTTTGTGCACCAGTCCGGTAGGTCTTCTGGTGTCCAGGCGGCCCCTTCAACCTCAGCCTCCCCAGGAATAGCTCCTCTGGGAGAGCCTTCTTTTCAGGATTTTCTCCTTGACATGGCAGACTTGCTTGCCATTCCTATTCCTGGTCCTTCTCTAAGTCAAGGTCCTGCGGAACAGGCAGCCATAATGCTTCCTTTACATCCTTCCCTGCAGGATCTTCTTCTGGGGGTTTGGCGGTCACCTTTGAAGGTTCCTGCGCCTTCTACAGCCATGCATGTTCTGTATCAGGTGCTCCCCTCTCCGGGGTTTCAGAAGCACCAACTTCCGCATCATTCCATTGTGGTGGAATAGGCACTGAGGAAGGTCGGAAGCAAGAAGAAGCATTCTTCTTGCCCTCCAGGTCGTGCATCTAAAGCACTTGATACCTTTGGGCGTCAAACCTTCCAAACGTCCATGTTGGTTTCTAGAATTATTTCATATATTTTTTATATGAGTCTGACACTTCGGGAGGTCACAGAGAAATTATCTCTTTTGTCTCCGTTTTTGTCAGAAACTAAGGCCTCTGACTATTCCTTGCTTCTTTATCATTGCAGGAATATCTCTTGGTTCCTTTCTCGTGCTTCTCTATACTCTTTTGAGTCTGTTGGCAGGTCCTCTGCTATTGCCATTGGAGCGCGTCGTACAGCCTGGCTGCAGGCTTCAGACTTGTGCAGATGGGCACAACATAATCTGGGTAATTCTCCGTGTACTGGAGAAAACCTTTTCAATTGCGAGGCTTTACGTCAGGTTGCTCAGTGCTCCGCTGACCTTCCTAGCGCTGGAAGCCATCCCAAGCCCTCTCTTTCCCCAGGGGGTAGGAAATGTCTTAACAAACCTTCTTTCCCGAGGAAGAGAAAGTTTCATCCTTCCGCCCATCCTCCAGGTGTGCCCAAGCAAGGGACATCTCACCCCGGTCTGAAGTTCCTGGACTCGCGCCAGGATACTCATACCAAGCAGCCATAGGCTCCTGTATGTGGCAGTCTACAATTAACTTCTTACCAGAAGTTTATTCTTCCAGCTCTACACTGGGGTTTTCATTTCAGTATGACAAGTGGTTAGGATGCTTTTGTCCAGGGGTTAAGGTATTCTCCCTTTCTTCGTTTGTAAAGGGAGATCACCACTATCCCATGATAGTTTCTGGCCCCACATGGACTTTCTATCCTTCAACTGACTTACCCTAGGGTACGTCCTCTGAACCCCTCTCTTCCAGGGTTCCCCTGCTTGAGTGGGTACCATACCGGAACATCTCTCTCTCTCTCTCTTCCAGTGTAGATTTTTTCTGTTATCCTTCAACGTACTGACAGGTCCGGAAGATCTCCGCTCCCTTGTCTGTTTCTCCCTGTTTCATACAGGAGAATCCCCTTGTTCTTTTGTTCAGTTGCTGTGCGTGCAGGAGTCCCAGTGAGTGCTTAATGCTTCTGCAAGCTGCTTCGACTATCTTGCGTACTAACACTCACTGCAAGCTATCTTCTTCTAGCCATATCCTGATCTAGGAGGTGGCGACGTGTCTGACTCCTGTCAGTTTTATCTCATCCTCCTCCTGCACACTGCTCTCTGCAATCTTCAGAGCAGCTTCCCATAGGGCATTGGACCTTGTCTCTGAGGGTCTTCCATATAATGGAAGAGGCTTATATAGTCACTCCATGGCTATATAGATAATTATTATACCCTCTTGTCTCCCATTGTGGTACGGCAGACAAGTTTTTTTCTGCGTGAATGTCCTGGGGACACATCAGAAGCCTAAAGTACTCCTGACGTGCTCTTACCAGACTGATATTATCCTCTGTTCTTCACGCAACCATACTGCTAATCCCACTGATCTGCATCCCTGCACCACAGAAACAGATTCTCTTACTCCTCGGGTGGTTTCACCCCTGTTTTGGAGGGATCTTTTCACGTCACCTTCCCCAGGTGGACGTTCTTCTGTGGCTCAGTTGCAGGCCCGGATTCTCAGTATTATACTCATGTATGTATGTGTCCTCTGCATACATGTTTTAGTACCTGGGTGGGCATTTGCCATGCCCATCTATATCTAGATAGATATCTATCACGTCTGTATAGCTATGTGTGTAGCTCCATATATCTATATAGGTAGACGCATGTTGGGAGATGTTCATAGCACCCTGTGCATTACCGACTATCTCCTCAACTGTCGGTACTTACGTTTTTACTTTCTTAAGGGGTCCAGACAGTCCACTTGCCGCCTATTCCTTATGGCTCGGTAACTGGGACCGGTTATGCTCAAAATTACTGCTGTGAAGTCAACAGCTTCTATTTTTGTTATACACCTCCATATCTATGAGGTATCGAACTCAATGTCGTCCTATCTCTTACCAGCTAGGGCAGACAGTGTGCTTCTCGGTATTCCGGAGTACACTCCTGTTCTCCCTGGGAAAAGGGGGTTTTTCCATACCCTCTCTTCCCTTCCGGACTGGGCTCTTTCCAGATCGGTCAGTCTTCTACTCTTAGTCCTCAAGGTTAATGACTCTGACCCTGAAAGAGTTCTCAGCTTTTCACATAAAGCTTTCCATTGAAGACCGGCCGTTCTTCTCCTGCACCAGTTGACTCCTGGGTCACCTGCCCTCCGGACTTGGAACTTCATCCTCACTGCTGTGAAGTTCCCTTGAAGACTTCGCTACTGCTACAGTACCTCTGTCGCAGTTCTACTTCCTACAATCCAGTAGGTAAGCTCTATATTGTACTGGTTCATTAAATACTTAATGATACTTGGCATGCATTCTAAAGACTCATTCCCCCTGTAGTCTTTAGGTTTTTGCTGTTCCTCTGCAACTCTTCTCAACTCCTACCCCCCCCATCCCTCCGGGGATGCCGGGGATCCAGGTTGGGAAAATGCCATCCTGTCCAGGGATACGCATTTTATGGGATCTCCCCTGGCACTCTCAGCTAGGGAGTCCCCACATGTGAAGACTCATTCCTGCTTGTTCCTGGAGATAGCACAGTTACTTACCTGTAACAGGTGATCTCAGGGAACAGCAGGAATTAGTCTTCACAACCCTCCCACCTCCCCTAGGAGTTGTATCTCTCTATTTCCTTTCCTCTTCCTCTCCTTCTGTCTCAGCTATGAAACTCAACTGGGGAGAGGCAGTAGGAAGGGCGGGAAGCCACCGCGCAGGCGCGAGGGATGCTCCCAAAAGCCTTCTGATTGGATGCTGGGGAGCATTCCCGTGCGGGCTCCGTCGGCGCCGACGTACCCACATGTGAAGACTAATTCCTGCTGTTCCCTGAGATCACCTGTTAAAGGTAAGTAACTGTGCTTTATGAACCGGCTCCAGTGATTCCTGCCCTGTCATCCCTACAAACATGCCTGAAACTGCTAGGGATGGACCCTCACCAAGCCCACAAAATCCTGACCTAACCTTGCAGGTTCCCAAAGGATGCATAATATTACCAAGCAACAAATGTATGCCCTTTTCATGCCTCTGGTCTATAAGTGCACTCATTCTGCTGCTCTGAACTACCATTTTCCCTTTTCTCTGACTACTTTGATCATAGCTAATGGTGGTATATATATACCATACTAAATAATCTCTCCCTACACCCCTCCCCGTGAACACTGCTCTTCTGTCAGATTGCTTCCATCTCTGCCCTTCCCTTCTACTGCCAAATTTGACATCGCTCCCTTCACCTTGCTGCTTCATGAGCCTGGAACAAACTACCTGGGTCTGTATGTTTGTTTATTCAGGTATTTGATATACCGCCCCCCATTACATCGGGGCGGTTTACAGCGTTACATAAATAAAAGAAAACAGAAAAGAAAAGGAACTACAATTCATATATAGGAAAGAGGGGGAAAAGAAACGATCCATCATTCAAACGTACTAAAAGAGAGGAAAGACAAGTGGTGGGTAGGAGAGTCAGGGGAGAAGGTTAAAGGCAGAAGCAAAGAGGTGAGTTTTCAAGAGGGAGCGAAATTTAAGGTAGGACTCCTCTAAATGCAAAGTTGTGGGAAGGGAATTCCAAAGGGAAGGGCCAAGGTAAAAGAAGGCGGATTGTCTGGTAGATTGTAGGTGTGCATGGGTTGGGGAAGGTAAGTGGAGGCGGTTGACGTGGACCGAACGTAGACTACGGGAGGGAGTGTGAAATACCAAGAGATCCGCTAGATACTGGGGTCTGCATGTGTAGATAGCTTGGTGAACCAACGTGATAACCTTAAATCTAATCCAAAAATCCACCGGAAGCCAGTGAAGGTGGTGAAGAATGGGAATGATATGATCCCGAGAGGAAGCATGGAATATAAGTCAAGCTGCAGTATTCTGTATTAATTGTAATCGGTGCCATTGGTACTTAGGGACACCAGTGAGGACTAGGTTACAGAAATCCAATCTAGAGATAACTAACGAAAGAAGAAGCGTAGTGAGCCTGTCGAGAGAGAAATGGTCTAATAGTGCGAACCCGCCGAAGATAGAGCGCCACGACACCTGGGAGATGTGATCATTAAATGAAAGATTGGTATCTAGCAGGACACCCAGATAGCGCAGCTTGGGAACGAGGGCAATTGGGACACCTGCGAAAGAAGGGGCCAGTGAAGGACAGGTGGAAACCAGATGGCAGCAGTCTTAGTGACATTAAGGACAAGACAATTAGTAGAAAGCCAGTTAGAAATCATAGTTAAACAGGAATTAAGGAGGGAGATATCTGGACAAGCAGAGGAAATGTGGTGTAAAAGAAAGATATCGTCGGCATAATAATAGGCCAATAGACCAGACTGCTGAACCATGAGGGCTAGGGGAGCGAGGAAGACATTGAATAGTAGGGGGTGATAGAACCAGAGCCCTGAGGCACCCCACAAGGAAGGGGATAATGAGCAGAAGTAGAAGATCCAGATGTAACAGCAAAGGACCTAGAGTGTAGAAAAGAATGAAACCAATGATGAACAGTGCCCCGGAGACCCACATCCTGTAGTCTTGAAAATACGAGTGAGTGGTCTACCAGATCAAAAGCCGCAGATAAATCAAGAGACACCGCCACTGAGATGTCACCACAATCGTGAGAAGAGTGTATTTCATTCAGAACAGCAGACATGATGGACTCTGTGTTGTGGCCTGGCCGAAATCCAGACTGACGAGGGTGAAGAAAATGAGTTGTCAAGGTGATGGGCAAGTTGAGAAAAAACAGCTTTTTCCAGGAGTTTTGAGGAAAAAGATAGATTGGAGACTGGTCGATAATGTGCTAGTAGAAGGGGATCCAGAGAAGGATTCTTCAACAAGGCATGAACCAGGGCATGTTTCCAAGGGTGCGGAAAGATCCCGGTGATGAGGCTGGAATTGATTATAGTGAGCAATGGGGGGATAAACCAAGAGACGGTTTGGACAGCCAAGCAGATGGTATGGGATCTAATGAGGAGTTGGTCTTACGAGTTGTGGAGACTAATTTAACAAGCTCAGAGGAGGTGAGGGGATAAAAGTTGGCCCAAGAGTGGGACAGAGGAGAGGATGGGGGGAAGAAATCGGCAGAGAGGAAGTCAAAGGCAGAGGGCAGCTAGATTAACGGAGGTCTTGAGTTTTTTTAGTAAAAAAAAAAAAAAAAAAAAGAAGCTAGCTTTGATGGCTCATGAGCCAAAGAGGAAGCAGAGGTGCCAGAAGAAGACTGCAACTGTAGACTGGAAAGAACCTGGAGAGTGGAGAATAGTTGGCAAGACCTATTTGGGGCAGAGGTAATGGCCTCAGAGTAGAAAGTGCGCTTGGCCTGGTGAATACTAGTACAGTATTGACGGTGATAGGATTTGAAGTGCTGATAGGTGGCAGGGGACCGGCCCTTCCTCCAGAGGTGTTCTGCCCTGCGGAGATAGGAATGCTGTAGCCGAAGGCCAGCATGGAACCAGGGCCGCCGGTCATTATGGTGGCGCTGGCAGGTTTGCAGTGGAGCAACCAGACCTAAAGCATTGGAGAGTTCCAAATTTCATAAGGTGACCTGAGATGTGGGAGAAAAGGATGAAAGATCAGAGGGGAAAAGTTGATGTGCAGAGGGAACTTGCCATGGTGGCGGGAGTAATGCAGCGGGCAAGCCGTACTGACGGTGAAGAGACTAGGGTCTTAGGCGAGGAGGAACCTGACCTAGGCAAAATGAACTGTAAAGAAAAAATTAGACAGGAGTGATCTGACTAGGGGACTAACTTATGGAAGAGAGATAATAAGAGTTGGGCAGGAAAGGAGAGAGGAGTAATGACCAGGTCTAAAGCGTGGCTGGGTGCATGGGTAGGTAACATGCTGGATCAAGGAGAGATCATGAAGAAGTGAAGTAAACGATAAGGTCTTTGAAGAGGTCGGTGAGTCCAGATGAACATTAAAGTCTCCAAGGAGTACGAGATTAGGGCATTGTAAAGGCAGGTCTGAAATGGAGAGAAGAGAGTCCCAGAGAGGGGGACAGAGCGAAGGGTGGGGGGGGGGAGTAAACTGCCAGGAAATGTATAATTGGGAGGGAACCCAAGGATTGAAGGAGGGACTCTGGGTACTGAAGGGAAGGAGAGAAAACCTGAGTCAGTGGGAGCGAGGTACGGTAGATGGTAGCAACTCCGCCCCCCGTCCTACCAATTCACGGGACAGACAGAGTAGCCCTGAGGTAAGCAATGAGCTAGGAGTGGCTCTTCCCCCTCCTTAAGCCATGTCAAGAAGAAAGAGAACATTCAAGGAGTCAAGTTCTATGAGATCATGAACTAAGATGGTTTTGGCCCGGAGAGAGCGGCAATTCAGCAAGCTAATTCGCAACGTGTCAACCGAAGCAGGAAGAGGGGGGGGGGTGACAAACAGCTGGAAGAAGGGGCACAAGCCAATAGGTTAGAGTAGGAGTACTGCAGGGGATCCTGAATCCGAGGTAGAGAGGAAGGGGGTGGACCCGACGGCCCCAGAGCACTGATATTGTAGCCATAAATAGAAGAAGCCAAAGGCAGATGTCAGGCTTCGTCCCTGGCCCCTTTCAAATCCAGGCTGAGTGCTCACCTCATTGGTGCTGCTTTTGGATCAGATCCACTTAAGCCCCCTTGTGTTTCCTGACCATTTCTCCTGTATATATTTTATTTATTTAACTGCATTTATATCCCGCTTTTCACCGGGTCAAAGCGGTGTAACATATCTTGTTCACAGCTGCTATGTTATCTGTTCCGACTAGATTGTAAGCTCTGCTTAGCAGGGACCATCTGTTACATGTGTCTGTGCAGCGCTCTATATGCCTTGTAGCACTATACAAATGATCAGTAGTGGCTATGGCATTGAGGTCTACCTACCTGGATAGTGGCATTTCTCACAGCAACTACACCTGTCCCATCGTGGCATATGTCGATCTGTATACATCCACTACCTGTGGAGTGACCTCCTCTGCCTTCCCACAGGCAGCTTTGTGGCACTACTCTCCCTGGTCTGGGCTATGTAAGCAGGGGAGGGGTTGTTTGCACTGTTGAGTGCCTTTATTCTGAGGGTCTCTTATTGACAGGGATATGCTTTGACATGTAGCTGTAGTGAGCCCTCTGAGTTTGACTGCCCAGTCACTTTCACCTGGTAATGCTGCCGTCATTCATACGGTCCAGATACTGGCAGTTCCATTTTTCTGAACATGGGAATTGTTAGGGTCCCATAGCTTTGGCTCCTTTAGCACAAACAGTGCAGTGCATACCCTGAATAACCACTACTGCAGTTCTTATTTCTGTGAGGGTATTTCTTAATGAGTCTCTACCTTACAACATTTCCTCACCTCTGCTTCCTGTATCTTAAGACCATATCTTGTTTTTTTTCCCCAGATTTCAGTCACAACCATTCTTCAGTATGGGCCGCATTGCAGAAAAGAGCAGGCTTTTTTTTTCTAAGTCCTAGCCTTATACCACGTTTCATCAGGTGTAACATGGACATGTCCAGGAAACATTTAATACGTACAGGGGCCTTTCCTGAATATGCTTTCTGTCTCTCTGTGGCTGACCACACCCCTGTTCCACCCTCTCCCGCCCACGTCCTGAGATCCCCGTGCTAGCGCTGTGGACATGCATGTCGTCAGCGTTTCAGAATATGGGATGTCTTCTGCACATCAGCATCCCTGCCGCATGTACACAGGGCCGGCCCAACCACTAGGCGAACTGGACGGCTGCCTAGGGCAGCAACTTCTGGAAGGCAGCAAAAGTAAAACAGTCAAAGCTAAGTAGTAGATTTTGACAGCCAGAAAGGGTTTAAAACTTGAGGTTCGACTAGGGTGCCAACATCTTGGACCAACTCTAAGGCTGACCCTGCACATATGAACCCCTTATTCGTGTTCTGGAATGACCCCTTATTTAAATTGGGCCATAATAACATTACTGAGGGAGTGTGGTCACCAGCATCAGGAAGGCACCTGTCAACAATTAAGTGGGATTTAATACATTATTAGGTAGGGTTGACCTTTATAGCAGTGCTTTTCAAACCTTTCTCACATGCCCCATTTTAGCAACTGAAAAGTCATGTGACCTCCAGACAGTGATGAAATCAAAATAGCAAGTCTCCAGCCTTCTTCCCCTTCCTCAATTCATCTAAAGCAGAAAGCAGTGCAACAGTAGTGGCAAGACCAGCAGCAGTCGGCACAGGATCCTTTGTGTCAGAGTGCAGTGTATGCTTACAGACCCCAGTATTCGGTATGAGTTTCTTGTCTAAGAGGAAGTTTTCCTAGTAGGGGGCAAGGGCCTATGAATGCAAACTGGCTCACAGGCCACATGCTGACTGGTGACTGCCACTACTTGGCATAGGTCACAGTGAAAATCCAGAGAGAAGGAGAAATAGCCATATTTCTGTGACCCCCATCCACTGATGTGACCCTATTTGGGGTTGTGACCCCAAATGGGAATCACTGCTTTATAGTATCCCTTTAAAGAAATAGGTCCGTCTTTCTTTATGATGGAAAACCTTGTGCTCTAATGCTATCAAAGAAGGCTTTCCATAGCCCCGGTGCATAAAGAGAGAATGTCTTAGCACAAGTCATGTAGCTGCTCTTGACTCCCAGGTCCGGTACACTAGAAGTATACTGAGAGCATGCCCTCATTTATCAAGTAAACTAGTGCTCCTATAGCATCAGCTACAGACAATAGACTGATAACAGTATTAAAGATTTCTCACAAATTAATAGGGTTTTGTACTTCACCTTGCTAACAATTAGAACCCAATGCAATCAGTCTCTGCTGCCTGAGCAAGCTTATTCTAGGAGTCTCTACAAAGCCAAGCTTTCAAACTTTACTAGTTGGCTCTTTTTTGATATACAGTAAAGAAGGTTTTTTTGTTTGTCCCCCTTCCTTGGTGCAGTTCCCCTAACATACCACAGTGCCTTAAGTAATCTTATAAGAGAATAAAGCAGGTAATAGACAGGCAAGGAAAAGTTATGAACATTTCTCTTCCTATCTTTCTGTCTGTATTCCATTTCTAGCTGTTCATTGCCACCTTGATCTACAGTCTAATGGCAAACAACTTAACTTTTGATTATAAGTTTAGGACTATTTAGCTTGCCTACATTCCTTGCATAACCTTTTTAAATCTGACACCTGAGTGTGCCCTCGGTCATATAAGGTCTACTGGCCAGGGGCACTTAAATTCCCATCCACCCTACCCCTCATCCCACCCATCCTGGGGTTGCATTGCCTTTATAGCTGTCATATAGATTGACATCTGTCCTCCAATTAGGTGTAACACCCACCTTTTCCTCTTTTCACAATCCCTGATTTATCAGTCTTAATCAGCCTTAATCAGCGTTTTGTGTATTCAGTGCAATAGCAGTGGTGCCTTCATCATTTGGAGCCTAAGTACTTGCCTTATATGTCTCAAGTAATCTTCTGTGCACAAAGAATTGATTTATATTAATGGAAGAATTAGCTGCAATTAAACACACCACCTTTAGGGTACAAATTGGAAAAACTCCACCACTCCCACAAAGAATCAAACAGCACAGGAACAAATGGATCACAGTAGGCTCTGGTAAGTTGCGACCTGTAACAGAGACACCCTTTCTATCAAGAGATCCCTGCATAATGCATTCTCTGCCCTGGAAAATGAGAGTGCCAAGTTAGTGGAAACTGAAGCACCCTTAAATGAGAAGGCCCAGTCAACTGATGATGCATCAAATATGAAGAAAAAATCGGAATCTCCAAGTAGTAGCAGTTTCCCATTTTCTGTCATCGGAGGCACCAACTTGGGAACACAGTTCAAAGGAGAGAAGATGGTCAAATGCCTCCCAGGATCTTCAGCCAGCAGGAATATGAACCAAATTGTTGGCATAGTTCAGAAGTGAGCATTCCAAAATCGATGTTATCACCCACTTGGGTACAAATGACCTGGCTAGAAACAGTGCCTCTGTAGTCCAAAGGGGCTTCCAGATTCTGTGAGAGAAACCAAACCCATTGTTAACACTATAGGATTCTCAAAAGTTCTACCTGTTCTTGGTAAGGAGGCAGAAAGGCTGCATTGCATAATCAAACTTAATACATGGAGCCGCACCTAGTGCAAACAAGAAGGATTTAAATATATAGGCGATTGGGGAACTAGATGGAACAACAAGAGGCTATACTGTGTTGATGGACTTCTCTCTGTTGCAGGGAAAAAGGATCCCAAGCAAAAAGCATGCATTATGTGCAGGCATTTAAACTAGGTGGAGAAGATCAAGTTCAGGACGTCACTCCCAGCAAAAACATAATATTGGAAGCAGCCACACTATTAACCCACATATCAATGGCAAGTGGGAAGAGGCGTGTAGATCAAAATCCATGCGAAGTATAGGCAAGCCAGTCAACAAATGCTGGAAAGCAATGAGCACAAATGCTCAAAGCCTAGCCAACAAAGTTCCTGACCTGGAAACCCTAATGAGGAAATGGACTTGGACATTGTGGCCATTACAGAAATATGGTTTAATGAGTCACAATGAATGGGATATAGCCATAGCTGGTTATGATTTGTAGAGAAGGAGGAGGGGTAGCCCTGTATATTAAAAGCAGTATTAAAGTAGCTGAAATGCAGTGAATATGGGGACAAGAAGAATCACTGAGTTTTGTGTTGGAAAGTGGAGATGGCACTATCATCCATACTGGTCTAGTCTACAGGCCTCCAACTCAAACCAAAGAAATTGATAGAGACTTGATTATTGATATTAACAAAGCCATGAAGGGGGAAGTGATCATATTGAGTGACTTTAACCTACCTGAGGTGGATTGGAGTATTTCTTCTGCAAATCCAGAAAGAAGTAAAACAAAATTGTGGATTGCTTCCAAGATGCATTGCTTAGACAAATGGTGTTAGAACCGACCAGGGAATGTTTGATGCTGGATTTAGTACTCACCAACAGAGAATAGTGTTGAATATTTGGGTGGGTGCCTCTGTGAGCAGCAGCAGCAATCACACGGTGTGGTTTGAGATAAAAGCCAAAGTAGAGTCTAATCACAGCAAGCTCAAAGTCCTAGGTTTCAGAATATGCTAACTTTAATAGAATGGCCAAGCGTCTGAAGGAGGAGTTGACAGGGTGGGAGGAGATAAAGGAAGTGGAACTGCAGTGGGCTAAACTAAATGAGGCAATAAAAGGGGCAATGGAGAGGTTTCCTTTTCCTCTTTTTCTTATTTACTTTCCTTACATATCTATTTGGTTCTCCAAAGAAGTGGCTGCACAATTTAAATGCAAAAAACACAGCTTTCACAAAATTTAGAAGCTCACAGAGGAACACAAAAGAATACAGGATAAAGCTAAAAGACAAAAAGATAAATTAGGATAGCAAAATCAAAGGCAGAAGAAAAGATGGCTAAAGATCTAAAGCGTGATGACAATTTTTTCCGGTATATTCAGGAGAAGAAGATTAGAGATGGAATTGCAGGATTCAAGTGCAGAGAACGGATTCATGGAAAGTGACATTGAAAAAGCAAAAATGCTAAACAGATGCTCCTTCTCCAGGATTTTCTTTAGTAAAAATAGAAGTAACTGTGATTGACAAATATACAAATGGAAATGGTGTAGATACCATACCATTCACAGAAGATATGTTTGAAAAACGGAAAGTGAACAAGGCCATGCGACCTTTTTCAAAGACAGGGAAGCTGCAAAACTAGAGGCCGTAACATGAAGCTTCAAGGGGGTAAACTGAGAGGCAATGTCAGAAAATACTTTTTCACTGAAAGGGTGGTGGATGCTTGGAATGCCCTCCCAATTGGAAGTGGTTGGGGCGAATACGGTGACAAAATCCAAAATAACATGGGATCCCTCTTATAGCAACAGGATAAAATCAAAATTATCTTAATTATCTCTGCTATATCAACATACCACCTGCACGGAGTGGTGAGTACACCCCTAAACAAAGGCATGGGGAGGGGTGATGTACACGGAGTGGCAGATGCGTCTACTCTTGCCACCTTGTTGGGCAGACTAATGGACCATGATGGTCTTCATTTGCCATCATATATTATGTTACTATGTTTTAACAAAGGGGCGACATGGACCAATTTAGATTTGGTTTAAAAGTACTCCTGTGGCAGTATTTTTTTTTGCTATTTGCAATGCCCTAGCTACATATGCTGATGGCCCCTGGTAAATGGGGAAAATTGGATGAAAGTTCTCTTTACTTAACAGGGGGTGAGGCTGATATACAACCATCTTATAGTAGGTGTTCCTGATTTATGTTGTTAATGTGTATGTGAAATGTTAAGCTCTGGTCTAATGTGATCCCAAGATAAGTGGACCTCTGTTTTGACCTCAAGCTTACCTTTTTCTCTATGCAGTGAAGTTGGGAGAACAAAGGCAGGGTCATGAGTGATGAAGAGCACGTTGGTTTTCTTATTTATTGCTCATAGGTAAATGGCCAATCTGCCACTGCCTCAAAAAAACTTAAGGCAGTATGAGTGGCTTCTGTAGTAGCAAAAGGGCCATAGAGCATAATATCAGCATATCAATAGTAAAAGTGCACAGTGGCTGCAGATGATGATACTGACCTGAGGAACCTCATTCTGAAAGTCATACCAATCTGATCTTTTGGACCCAATTTAACCTGCTGCATATGATTGACAAGAACAGAGCCTTTGGAGGATTGTAACCATACTAACAACAAATAGTGGCATACAGAATCAAATGTACTTGAAATATCTATGATAATTTAGTACAAAACCTGTACCAGGCTTGTCTAGTTCTCTAACAAGCCTATGCAGAAGGATTTCTACTCCATTATGGAGCTGGTGGGGATCAAGTAGAGCATTTTGGTCAATGTGTTGTAGTTGCTGTAATACAACCTTTTCTATCGCTTTTGCCAGGAATGGAAGGCTAGATACAGGATGGTATGAGCTATATCTAACTTTGGATCTTTTATAACTGGGTGAACACAGGCTTTCTTTAAGCCACATGACAAAATGTCCTGGGACGATGACAGCTGCATGATTTGCAACAAGTCATCCATTATGTCTGATCTAATTATCTTGAGCCCTGAGGGTTTATCATTGATTTTATATTCAGTGAACAGTTGGCATTCATGGTTTTCAGTTTATTAAAATTTGATATACCACCCTTCCAGTTGAGCAGAGCAGTTTACGTAAAACATAAAGGATCGCCAGTGTGACAACAGCTAGTAATAGCATACACAGTCATACAAAAGAGAATAAATAGAAGAGGGTAGAAAAGTACAAAAATTGAGTCCAAACAGGCACACCAAAGAGGTAAATCAAATGCTTTCATAAAAAGATGTTTTCAGAACTGATATAAATGTTTAATAAGCTTTCTGATGGAGATCTGGTGGTAGGTCGTTCCAGAGGCTGGGTGCACAGATATAACTCTGGTTCTGTTTGAATGGCAGTATAACAAATATACATAAGTGTTTTATTAAGTTAAAATGATTTTTTAAATATTTCTTGCTGGTACTGTTGTATTGTCTTTCTGTAGTGTGAAATGTATTGTACTATATCCATTTTTCTTTTAAATATGTCAGGTGTTTGGTTCTATACAGCTTCCAATGTTGATTGCAGAAACTGTATAGAAACAATGGTGCATGGGGGGCGGAGCCTGATGTCCAGCGGGTTAGACGCTTCGCGCTGAAGCTCCCGAGAGGCCTACTCAGAATCCTGACTTAATACCTACATAAACTTAATATTTTGCTCCGAACTTACCGGGGTGCCTCGGGGGGGATGGCGGCCCACAAACCAGCGCGCTTAGACTTCGGGTCTCCTTCTTCTTCACACGGAAAACGCTCCAAAACAGAGTTGTCTTCCCCACAAAAGATTGCTCCACTTCGGGAAAACCCCGAAATGCAACAGGAGATCTTGGAGGAAATACGCGGTGTGAAGGAACTGGTACAGTCCAACGGAGAAGCGCTCCGAGCCATGCGAGAAGATTTCGGTATGCTTCAGGACCGGCTTGAAGGTCTTTCATTACGGCAGGACAACATGGCGGGGGTCCTCGACTCGCACGCGGTGCGCTTGGTGAAACTAGACAAGGCTGAGCGTCAGATACAGAATCTTCAAAAAGAGTTAGAGGATAGCAATAATCGAGCCCGTCGCAACAATGTAAGGCTCATTGGAGTACCGGAGGGGGCGGAAGCAGGAGATATAAGAGAATTCCTGGTCAAAACTCTTCCCTCCTTGCTGAAGATCACTTTTCACAGAGATCTGGAAATTGACCGAGCACATCGTGTTCCTACCAACATGGCGCTCAATCGGACGACCCCCCGGCCTATCATCTTTCGATTACTGAGATATCAGCAAGTTGAGCAAATTCTAAATGCTGCCCGGGCGAATCATCATCTGGAGTTTGAAAGTCATAAAGTCTCCTTCTTCCCTGACTTGGCAAAGCCCACAGTTGACCGTCGGAAGAGACTCCTTGCTTTTCGCCCTAGACTTCAACAGCTACAGGCTCGCTTTGGCCTATTGTATCCAGCGAAGCTCAGAGTGACTCTCCATAACCAAACTAGAACCTTCGAAGATCCTGATCTACTAGCAACATTTTTAGATTCCAAAGAAGCAGACCAGATGCGCTAATCCAACAACTTGGATCTGTACTCCGCCGGATCTGCCCGCCATTTTGAATGGCCCGACGCGGTGATCACAGCCTGGAACAGAGACTGCCTGGACTTTTCTTTCTTTCTATATATAACCTTCTTGGTCTCCTTTCCCTCCATGATGTGCACCTCGGTAGGATTCGGAACATGCACAGCTATACAGGTTATATGTTTCAATCTAGGCCTTCTCTGGGGTTTCTCCCCGCAGACATATGGTCGCCAGTAATTTCTGGGGTTCTGCTTCTTCTCTAAAGCACTTCGGTGCTTATTTTTTTATATGGGGCGCTTCATTGTTTTTCACTAGCTTATTTTCTATCATGTCATGTGTACAGCCATATACAGTTAATATGAGGGACATTGTGAAATTATGTGCGTCATCATGTTCTTTCTCAGAATTTTTAAACCCTTCTGAATGGCCTTATGTAAGATCTTATCACTGAACGTAAAAGGCATCAATAGTCCAATCAAAAGAAAGAAAATCCTTAGCTATCTTAATCATGAGCATGCTGATTTAGTGTTTCTTCAGGAAACGCATTTAAACTCCGTTGAAACACTGAAACTTAATGCTAAGCCTTACATGGTGGCTGCCTACTCTCCCGCCGTTTCCAAACGGTGTGGGGTAGCCATCTTGGTTAAGAAGTCTTTGCAAGCTACTGTAATGGATACTAGCTCTGATAAGGAGGGTAGATGGGCCCGTGCACACCTTAAGGTTGGAGATAGTGAATTCACGTGTATTTGTATTTATGCTCCGAATGTGGATAACCCTGCTTACTATGCAAGTATTGCGCAGTTGGCACAGGCCTCTGCCAATACTCCATTAATACTTGGCGGCGATTTCAACCAAGTACTTGATCCTTTGATAGATAGACTGCCGCCTAGAACGAGTGGTCCACCCAAGAGTCTTGATACCCTTACAGCTCTGATGAAAGATCTTGCGTTAGTAGATATATGGAGGCTGCTTCACCCCTCCGACTTAGAGTTCACCTTTTTCTCAGCCCCCCATCACTCACAATCTAGAATAGATTTTTTTTCTTATCTCCAAAGCACTGATATCCCAAGTGGACACGGCTCGGATTCATCCTCTCCATATTTCAGATCATGCTGCCATATCTTTCTCATTACATGTCACTACGCAAGGTGAACATCCCCGTGCTTGGTTTTTTGATAGATCCCTACTAGACCACAAAGATTTTCAGGTTGACATAAAGGCCGCTATCCAAGACTACTTTCATTTTAATTCACCCCATGACACTGCGAGCTGGGCTTGGTGGGAGGGTTTCAAGGCGTCTATCCGTGCAACTATAACTAGCTATCAAATTCGACAGGGGAAACAAAGAAAGCAACATTTACTGATTCTAGAACAACAGATACAAGCTGGAGAGCGTCTCCTCACGTCTCGTACTGACCCATGTATTTTACTTCGCTTACAACGCCTTCGTTTTCAATACAATCAGCTTTTATATACCGCTGCTGCTAAAAATATTGAATCACAACAAGGGATGTACTATCGGGAAAATAACCGTGCTGGCAAATTGTTAGCCAATGCTCTGAAAGGTCAAAAAGAAGCCAAGCGCGTTACCGCTCTCCGCAATCCGTCGGGGGGGAGCTTGGTCACTAAAGATACAGAAATATTAGAACTCTTTCGTGATTTTTATACTCGGCTTCATCAATCTGAATGCGACTTCGAGCCAGAAGCATTTGAACGACTACTCTCAGGGGTACAACGGCCGACCCTATCTGACGAAGATAGAGAGGCCATGGACAAACCATTCACTTTATCAGAAATTCAATCTGCACTCAAGAGATGTGCCACAGGTCGAGCCGCAGGCCCGGACGGTCTCCCAGCTGAATTCTACAAAACTTTTAACGCTGACTTAGCTCCGTTTTTGAAACTTTATTTTTCTGCTCTGGCCGAGGAGGGATCTCCTCCTGGATCCTTCTCAATGGCAAATGTAGTAGTTTTTGAGAAAGAGGGGAGAGATCCGCAATTAACAGCTAATTATCGTCCAATTTCTCTACTAAACGCAGACTATAAATATTTGCCACCATTCTCTCCACCCGGCTCTCCGACAAGATGTCTACTCTAATACACCCAGATCAATGCGGTTTCATTCCCGGTAGATCAACTGCTGATAATGCTAGGACTCTATGTCATGTACTGACTGCCGCAGTTAATCTTGATCGACCATTGGTTGGCCTCTCACTTGATGCTGAGAAGGCCTTCGACCGCTTAGAATGGCCCTTCTTATTTGCAACTCTCCGCTGGTACGGCTTCGGAGAAGGCTTTCTCCGTTGTCTCCGAATCATGTATGCACAGCCTACAGCTAGTATCTGTGCTAATGCTTTAAAGTCTCAGCCATTTCCCCTGCAACGCGGTACTCGCCAGGGATGCCCACTGTCTCCACTTCTTTTCGATCTCGCACTCGAACCCTTAGCTTTACTAATCCGGCAATCCAAGGATATTCATGGAGTCCCCTTCTCTCATAGGGAAATCAAAATTTCAGCATATGCTGATGACCTTATGCTCTTTGTCTCCCTAGACTCAGTGCCGGCTGTCCTAGAACAAATTGGTAAATATTCACAACTCTCGGGCTATAAGATAAATTGGACCAAATCGGTAGCCTTTCCACTAAATCCTCTGATCCATCAGGCAGATATGCAATCCTTTCCCTTTTTATGGCAACCTCGCATGGTCAAATACCTTGGAGTGCACTACTGCTCTCCTTTGGAAGACACCATCACCTTTAATGCCAAAGACTTAACCTCTAAGGTCCGGGCGCTTACTCAACGCTGGACTCCTTTAACACTTACTTGGTGGGGCCGCCTAGAAACCATTAAAATGATGATTGTTCCCAAAGTGAACTACATTTTAGAAATGCTGCCATGTCTCCTACCTCGACGTACATATAAAGATTTAGAGGGTCTTCTGACTAGATACTTATGGCAAAACAAGACACCTAGGATAGCGAAACATAAGTTACAAGCAGATAAAGAAAATGGTGGTGTCAGATTCCCTGATTTCCTGAAATACCACCATTCTTTTCTTCTCAAACAAGGCGCTCGTTGGCTGGAAGACCTCACACCGAGTAGACCAGTGTGGCTAGATATAGAGGAGGACCTTTGCAAACCAATTCCTCTTACTTATCTCCCTGGTATGACTCTCCCATCAGACTCCCACTATCCACCAATGCTCTTAGACACTTTAGGTGCCTTTATTACCCTTGAGCAATCTCTAGACCCCCGACTTTGCCCGCTAGATAGACTCCCGCTTTGGCATAATGCTCGATTTCAAATACAAAATAAACCGATGGCGTGGAGCCCCTGGTACACTAGGGGCATTTGGATCCCTAGCCAGCTGTTCCATGATGGTCGCTGGAAAACTTTTAGCGAATTACAAATTGAATTTGGTCTCCCGGCGAAACACTACTTTCAGTTGGTGCAACTTCAGCATTGTCTTCGGAGTGCCAAGGTGCTCCCGCCATCGGAAACCCATACCCAAGGATTATCGGAGATAATCCGATCTATCGGGAGCTTATCGGGTGTGGCATCTAACTTTTACAAAACTCTATGTAATACTGTAAATAGAGGCACTCCTACAGCACAGAAATCCTGGGAGCGGGAAATGCATGTAACTTTGACCCCGGAGCAATGGAGCCTAGTCTGGAGCAAGGTGACACGGGTCTCTCGATCCGCCTCACTCACTCAGACGCTTTTCTTTCTAGCCCACCGATGTTTCTATACTCCTGACAGGTTAGCCAAATGGAACGCCACCCAGAGCAATAGATGCTGGACATGCCATGCGGCCATTGGTTCACTAATTCATGTTATGTATGAATGCCCCGCATTACAGTATTACTGGAGTCGGGTCTGGGGTCGTATTCAATCTATTTTGCACTTTCAGGAGCCCCTCTCTTGGAAGATAGTGGGACTCCGCTCAGCTGCGGGGATCCCCTCTCTTCCCAAATCGGCTTACTTCCTTTTAGACTTTATGCTGGGCATAGCTATTTCCCTAATTACGAAATACTGGAAAAATAGCTCCCATCTGAGCCCCAATGAATGGTGGAATCATGTCTGTCTCTACAGTAAATATGAGCAAATACCTCGTATGTTAGCTTCTTCCACTCAGACCCCCCACCATTTGTCTAAATGGAAGATGCTCAACGACTGTGTTCAAACTGCTAAATGCTCTCATCTGACTGTTTAAATCTGTGTAAATCTCTGTCACATGATCATTCTGTATCGCAGATACTATTTCTGTTTGTTTTGATGTACAATTACTGTTGTTTGTAAGCGCTTATATGATGATACTTATCAGCTTAGAGAAGAAGCATAGGGGTGGGGGGTAATTGGGGTTGCTTTTTCCTTATTGTATGTTTGTATTTGTTTCCTTTGGTGTGTTGTTTCTTTTTGCTTGTTGTAAAATGAAAATAAAAGTTTAAAAAAAAAAAGAAACAATGGTGCATGTCAGAAAAAAAGATGAGTTATTTATTTGAAACCTTTATAACCTGTCAAAGTTGCTCTGACATCTGACCCCTTATATAAAAATTGTGTATACGACACAGAGCACACAGAAGCTCTGACCTCAGTGTGAGGGAAAAAGTATAAAGCCAGAAAATGATTGCCCACAGGTCCATCTCCGTGCAGCTGTCTTAAAATACTTCAGCACTTTTTACCCTGGCTGCATAGTAGGGATGTGCACAGACAAAAGATTTTTGGTTCATTTTTGGATTTTTCAGACTATTTCCTGATTATTTTTTATGAGTATTTTTCTGTTTTGTTTATACAAGCTCTAATGCATTTTAGAATGTCTGAATCAGTACAAATCATGCATGTATTTAATTTGTGTTTTTTCTGTGCACTAAAATTAAGATGTACTAATGAATGCACAGAGTGGAGGAGTAGCCTAGTAGTTAGAACACTGGCTTGGTAACCTAGCAACCAGGGTTCAATCCCCACTAGCACTCCTTGTGGCCTTGGGCAAGTCACAACCCTCCATTGCCTCGGAAGAAAGGCCTGGCAATCTACTTCCGGTGACACTGCCAAGAAAACCCAGGAGCTTCTGGGTCACCAGGAGTCAGGACTGACTCGAAGGCACACATTGCATTGCAATGAATGCATATCCTACTACATAGGAATTGGTAGTGAAAATCCTAGCAGTCACATATTATGTATATTTTTTATCGTCACTATCCTGTGTGCAATATTGATTGTGCATAGTGAAAACTAGTAACATTTGCAGTAGAGGTTCCAGTAGCGTAGACATGTGAGAGTAAATCAGACTGATGTATGAGGGTTTGAAAGGATGGGGTTATATCAATGTCGTGCCAAGTAGGGAGGCAGGAGGGTATAGCCCCTGGGCACTGGCATGAAGGGGGGGCTCAAAGAGCACTGACACCTTCACTAAACCACAGGATCTGGGAGTCAGGAGAGGTCTGGCAAAAAAATGAGAGAATGAAAATGCACACGTGAAACCTTCAGCCCCTTTAGCATGTACCTATGTCTGGCAGTACCTGCCCCCTTCTCAGACAGGAAGTCTGCTTTGGAGAGGGTGGGACACAGCAGTCCCTAAGAATATGTAGATATTCAAAGGATCCCATGCTGTTTTTCTCTGCTGAATGTGGACAGCAGTGTGGTACGGTAAGATGCTGAATGGGAAGGGGGCGGAAGCTGATGCTGGACCTGGGCCTGAGGGCGCAGGGGTGAGAGAGAAGCAAAACAGAGATGCTGGGCTTAAGACGGCAAGCAGGAAAGCAGTGGGTGATGCTGGGCATCAGCGTTCCCTCTAAGGTGTGTGGCAATCCATTTCTGACTTTGTTGCACTATTCCCTGTCTTGTGGTTTATATCCCAAAGAGTAGGCACATTCTGCAGGATTTCCACTTGATCTTCCTGCCCCTCCCAATTTGAAATTGCAATATTTCTGCACAAATTCAGGTAATAGGATTGCAGTGGAGGAATTATGCACATCTTAGAGGGAGGTTTGGGCATGGGGTGGGTGCTGGTGGAGAGAGGGGATGCTGGACACATGGGGGGAGGGAAGGATCAAGAGAGAAGGGCAGGACTGGCATTAGTGGTGCAAACATGGTAGTAGCCCTGGGTCCCCCATGCCACAGTGGGCTCCAGTCTTTCCTAAAGATGATGGCAGACTTTGGGGCCCACTTCCAAATTTCTTCTCTGGGTCTCGGCACATCTGATACCAGCTCTGGAGCTGGGTCTGGGCATTGGTGCAAAGGGGAAGATATGCTAAGTATTTAGCATTTTTTTTTTTTAATTGGGCTGGCTATTTTAGTACATGGGAGCTGTTAGCGCAGGCCTGCATTTAACAGCACACACTAAAACATGCAACAATTTAAAATTTTAATATGTGAATAATAGAAACGTTATAATCAAAACATTAATAAATCATTTATCTACTAAGAACAGGCATAACCATTTTGTTCAATAGGGTGCATAGGCAGTACCATATTGCCGCCTACAAAGACTCAAAGGCTGAATTGGGGATAGCCTGCTGCTGCTGCTGCTGCTAAAAAGCTGTATTACATTGCTTTAGTCGCATACAAAACTATTTATTTTTTGAATCTCAGAAGCAAAACCTATGTACTTAAATAATTATAGTAGCATAAAATGAAGAAAATTAAAATTGCACCATCAGCAACAAAGAATACAAAAGTTAATTTTTCTTAAAGATAGAAATGACCTCTTCCAATGTCTCAAGCCTAACAATATACCAAAATCTACAAAAAGAAATTCAAAATTTTCACATAAATTTTTAGATATCATTGATCTATTTATTTTCCCACAACAATCATCTTTTATTTTAAAAAAATGACATCAAAAGCCCCTAGGTCAGGTTTCTCAGAATTCCTTCATAAATTGAGCCTTTTCCCCGCTTCCCCTCAGCACTTTTTAGTCTTGTAAACACTTTTGTCTGAGATGATTTAATTGGGGTGGATCTACTTTGTGATAAAGGGATGGACTGGCTGGTTGATTCATGGAAATCATTTCCAGCCTTACCTTTCTATGAGGCTACTTGAATGTTTAAATGAAGCAGACATGTTTGAAAACCCGCTGTGGTTTAAAAAAAAAAAAAAAGTTTTCTAAATTCCTGAGCACAACCCAAACATATTAAATTTTTTCTGAAATTTTCCCAGTTGTTGGATGATTGCTTGTTTCATTTCATACATTTATTTTTTAATACATGATAGTGTTTGCACACATTCTAATAGACTCAATACATATTAATTTCTAGGTTAGTATGCTCTAAATCAATTTAGATTGCACTAAAGTTTTTTTAAGGCATACTAACCAATGCACATCCCTAAAGAAAATGGACTTTACATTGGCTGGTTTAAGGGTTCTACTAGCCAGTCAGAAACCTTTATGAACATAGTAACATCACAGACGATGCCAGGTAAAGACCAAAATGGTCCATATAGTCTGCCCAGTAAGATGGGTAAGGTTGTAACTACCTCTTTTTCTTGCAGGTCACCACCTACCATTTCTTTGAAGTGCAAAAAGTTATTTTACTGTTTTTGAGCCGAGGTGTCTAATGCTTACTTTACACATTATTTGTGGAGAAATTTTCTCCAGATAAGCTAGTTTGTGCATACTATGAAAGTCATGAACCTTGCTCCTAAGCCCCAGGATATGTGGCATATGATTGCTGTCTCTGAAATTTACTGCTAAGGCTCGGTGGAGTACTTCGTGCCAAAGAACTGCCTCCTGGAGTTTGTAAAACGTAACATTTATGGCTAATTTTATCAAGGTGTACTTGGAAATTCCTCTTAATCAAACCCGTGGCACCCAACATGACGGGAAACTAACTCTATCTTTCTGCCACATTTTCTTGGTCTCTGACGACATTTCTCGGTACTTGACAATCTTCTCCCTCTCGACACAATTCACAGGATAGTTGCTCGGGACTGACACGTCTATAATCAATGCTGTACTGGTATCGTCCTCCTTTACCAATATGTTTGGCTTCCTTACTCCCATTCCAACCAATAAAAAGCTGGATGCATCTTGGGTGATCATAACCTTTTCATTATCCGTAATTTGCTTAAGGTCATGATCAAATTGCTTTTCCTGTATGGCGATACTAGTATTTACAGAGTTTCCAATGGATGAGACATGCTACTTTATCGTGCCTTTCTGTATAGAAATTTTGCCATTAGAACTTCATAGCCAGCTCTGAGGCAAGTCACTGTTTCCAGCTCTTTCTTACAGAATCTGCATATATCTGTTCTGCCAGTTTTTTTCATTGCTCTCTGTAGACCACCTTGTCCATAAACTACTCCAATTAGTCTTAAATGTGCTACATTGTAGCTTCATTTTGTGTTCCCTAGTCTTTCTACTTTTTGAAGAAGTAAACAATTGATCTATGTTTACTTGCTCCATTTTATTCATTATTTTATAGACCTCTATCATATCTCCCCTTAGCTCTCTCTTTTCCAAGCTAGAGCACAAATCTTTCTAAGCATTACCTTGTATTTATTTATTTATTTATTTAACATTTCTTCTATACCGCGCTATTAAGATCAGCGCAGTGTACATCGAACAAAACATACTGCAATGCGTACATGCAACATTGAGTTTACAATGAACAGGGGAAATAACACATGGGATAACGGGGGAACTATGTACATGTTAACTTGATACTATATACAATACTCTAAACTCGTTTGGATATTGAAAGTGATATTGAAAGTGATAGTGAAAGCATATTGTAGGGATATGCTTCCATCCCCTTTACCATTTTGGTGGCTCTTTGTAACTTTTCTAATTCTGCTATATCCGTTTTAAGATATGGCAACCAGAATTGCACACAGTATTCAAGGTGCGGTCACACATGGAGCGATACAGAGACATAATATGCTTGATTTTATTCTCCATTTCTTTCCTTATGATTCCTAGCATTGTATTTGCTTTCTTGGCTGCGGCTGCACACTAGGCGGAGGGTTTCAACGTATTATCCACAATAATGCCCAGATCCATTTCCTGGATGGGCTTTCCTAATGTGTAATCGTAGTTTGAGTTTTTCTTCCCTAAGTGCATAGCTTTACACTTGTCAACATTAAATTTGTTCTGCAATTTGGATGTCCAGTCTTAGAATTTTTCACTATCCACTTGTGTTTTTAACAACTTTCAATTTTGTCTCATCTGCAAATTAGATCACCTCCCTCATTATTCCCATTTTCTGGTTATTTATCAGTATGTCAAAAAGCAACAGGCCCAGCACAGATCCCCAGTGTAGTTCACCCTCCACCTTTTCTACGTTGAGACAATTGGCCCTACCCTGTTTTCTGTCTTTTAACCATTTCTTAATCCACAATAGTACTTTGCCTTCTATACCATGACCTTTTAATTTCCTCAAGAGCCTCTCATGAGGGACCTTGTCAAAGGCTTTCTGACAATCCAGATACACGATCAACCAGCTCACTTTTATCTACTTGTTCACATCATCAAAAAAATATAAGGGATTAGTAACACAAGCCTTTTTCCTTGGCTAAATCTATGTTGGCTCTCTGCCATTAAACCATGACTATATGTTCAATAACTTTGTTCTTTACAAGGGTTTCTATCATTTTTCCCGGTACTGACGTTGGGTTTACTGGTCTATAGTTTTTGGATCGCAACTGGAACCATTTTTAAAAATTGGTGTTACATTGGCCAATGTTAAAGTCCTACTGATGATTTTATGATAGTTCACAGTTTACTAAAAGTAGGTCTGCAATCTCATATTTCAGTTCATTCAGCGCTCTGGGATGCCACCCAGTCCAGGTGATTTGCTACTCTTTAGTTTATCGGATAGCTGTATGACATCTTTCTCTTGCCTGGAACCCAGCATACTTATCTTTTTTTTTCTACATGGATTAGGAGTTCAACCTTTAATTCCTCCACGTCTGAGTCTCCTCTTCAGTTGTTTTCTTTGTCTCTCTCTGGCACATCCAAGCTCCATCTCCACCTGTATGTTCTTTTTAGTATCTGTTTCAAGTTGCTGCTTTCTCTTTTCATCAACTTTCTTTCTGGTGTTGTTTTTTTTTTTTTTCCTGCTTTCTGCTTACACCTTTCTTCTGGTACTCACCTAGATCTCTTCCCCCTCTGTATTTCTTTTTCCACAGAAGCCCTGTGTTTTGATTTAAGATGTTATCAATTAAGTATGTCATTTGATCTGCAAAATTAGAAATCTTAAATTTTTTACATCAGTTGCTTTTTGCATTTTTTTTCTTGCGGCAGTATTCCTCTTCTAGTTTTTGGCAGATTCTTTGTGTGTACCCTCTTGATTTAAATACGTGGTTGGTAGCATAAAGTTTTAATTCATTAAGTGGACTCCTGCAGATAATGAGGAAATAATTGTAGCTAATCCTCTTAAACCACAGAAGTTGATGAAAATGTTATCTCCAGGAACAAGCAGGAATAAGTCCTCACATATGGGTACGTCGGAACCGACGGAGCCTGCGCGGGAAAGCTCCCCAGCTTCCTAGAATGGAAGCTTTTGGGACCTCCCACTGCACATGCGCGCTGCCTTCCCGCCTTCCTGAACAGCTCTCCTCAGTTTCTCTTTTTCCGCGGAGCCAGCAGGTCGTGTATCCTGTCACCGCTGAAGAAATTGTAGTTTTTTGTTTTGTTTCTTTAGACCGCGTACCTGCCTTCCCATACCGATACCGGTATCGCCGGTCTTCCTTTTTCTTTCTTGAAAAATTATTTTCTTTTCTTTTATTATTTTTCAACACTTGGTCACTTCAGTTAGGCCTTCAGGCCTACTTGAATTCTCCACATGGAGAAGCCAGCCCCTGGATTTAAGAAGTGTACCAAGTGTACTGCTGTAATATCAGTCACAGACACCCATGAATGGTGTCTTAAATGTTTGGGGCCTGACCACTCCATTCCGGACTGCCCTTCCTGCTCCCAAATGTCTAAGCGTGGGCTGCAGAACCGGGCCAACAAATTCCATGTGCTGTTTGCTTCAGAGAATCCAACATCACAGTCATCCAGGTCATCATCTCCGGATGGATCTCAGGTAACCAAACCTTCTGTGGGCAAGTCCTCAAAGGGCAAATCTCCTTCAAAGCATCGAGAGGCTCTTAGTTTTGAGGACCCTGCCCCAGCCAAACAGCCCCGGCGGGAAGCTCTGCCTTCCAAAACGCCAATTCAGGGGCTACAGGTTGACATCGATGGCACGGCCTCGACAGATCACCTGTTGGACTGCTCTGGGGTACCGGCCCATACCGGTACCGACATCCAGGCAGCCGTGGCGTCTATGGGCAATACTGTCCAATCCATGCAGCAGGCCGTCATGGCTTTCATTAAAGCTGCAACGCCATCGGTACCGCTTCCAGCGGTTCCGGGCCCGGTTCCGGTATCGTCCGCCATGCCGGAACCCAGGCCTTCCTCTTCTAAACGCAAATCGGTACCGTATGGGCTTTCGCTCCATACCGCTTCCATACCCGGTACGCCCGATGTCGATACCGATCGGTATGCGTATCGTGCGTTGGAGGAAACTAGAGAATACACCGATTCCTCTGAGGATTTTGGCTCCTCTGATGAGTCTGCAGAGCTCTCCCTTGACCTTCCTGAGGAACCTTCTTCTCCAAAAAGGAGAATGTCTCCTCCAGAGGATTTGTCCTTTCAGGACTTTATTTTAGAAATGGCTAAAGGCCTTTCTATCACTACCTCCTCTGAAAGGGAACCAAGGTCAAAAAGATTGGATATTTTAGGATACTCTAAGTCTCCTAAAGAAGCAGTTACCCTGCCTATCCATGAAATCCTTCAGGAACAATTGATGGATTTCTGGGAGAACCCTTTAACTCTGTCTCCTTATTCCCGTAGGTTGGACACCATGTATCGGGTCCCTCCTTCTCCTGGTTTTCAGAAAACTCAATTGCCTCACCACTCCATTGTAGTAAAGTCTGCAATGAAAAAGATCAAGAGTACTAAAAGGCACTCTTCTACACCTCCAGGAAGGGAATGTAAGACACTGGACTCTTTTGGTAGGAAAATCTTCCAGGCTAGTATGCTTATAGCCAGGATTAATTCCTACAGCCTCTATATGGGCATGTTCCTAGGGGAACTTGCCAAGAAAGTGCGGCATTTTGCCCCCTTTATCCCTGAGGATAAACAGGAGGACTTCCTCTCTGTTGTGAAACAACTTTCAGATGTTTCTAAGTTCTCCAACAGAGCTGCCTTTGATTCCTTCGAGGGAGCCAGCAGAGCTTCTGGCATTGCTATTGCAGCCAGACGTCTGGCTTGGCTCCAGGCTTCTGATCTGGAACCCTGGGTTCTAGATGGCTTACGGAATCTGCCCTGTACAGGTGAGAACTTATTCGGTGCAGAGTGGCAAGTTAAAGCCACTCAAATGGACGCTGAAAATGCCACCTTAGAAAGACTTTCTAAGTCCACTTCTACTCCCACTAAGAAGAAGTCTTTCAAGAGGCCTTATTATAAGAAGGCCAGATATGCTTCCAATACTGGCCAGCAATCTTCTCAACCTCGTTTTGCGGCTAAACGTCAGCAAACGAAACAAGCAAGAGCAAAGCCTGCAGCAGCTACTGCAGCTCAACAGGCTCCACCCCCTCAGGGGTTTTGACTTGCCCCTAGAGAACTTGCCATTCCTGGTTCTGGACCAACCAGAACCTCTCACCATACCTGGAAGGTTAGCTCACTTTGCTCCCAGATGGGAACAAATCACAACAGAGCAATGGACCCTCTCTATCATCCGAGAGGGTTACAAACTTCATTTCTCCAACCTTCCTCCTCATCACATGGTGAGACCCTTCAATTCTCCATCTCCTCTCCTAGCCCTGTTGGATCGGGAGATCTCTTCTCTGCTTGCCCAAGGGGCCATAGAAGAGGTTCCTCTTCATCAACAAGGGTCAGGTTTCTACTCCCCCTATTTTCTCATTCCAAAGAAGACAGGGGGATTCAGACCAATCCTAGATCTGAGAGAATTGAACAAATTTCTGTACAAGGAGAAATTCAAAATGCTCTCTTTGGGCATTCTCCTTCCATACCTTCAGAGTCAGGACTGGCTTTGTTCTCTAGACCTGCAGGATGCGTATACACATCTACTCATCCATCCATCCCACAGAAAATATCTTCGCTTTCTGTTCAGGGGAAGTCATTACCAATACAGAGTACTTCCCTTCGGTCTCGCCTCTGCCCCAAGAGTCTTTACCAAATGCATGGCAGTCGTAGCCGCATTTCTCAGAAGCATGGGGATTTTCGTATTCCCATATCTGGACGACTGGCTCATTCGAGCTCCAACTCAGTCGCAGGCCCAGATTTCCCTAGACCGCACAAGGAGCCTTCTGCAGTATCTGGGACTGGTGGTAAACCTTCCCAAGTCTCAACTCAGCCCTACTCAGTCTCTAGAATTCATAGGGGCCCAGTTGGACACCACCACTGCAAGAGCCTACCTTCCACTGGTTCGGGGTCAGCGTCTGCTGAGCTTGGCCTCCCAAGCCCAGTCCAGTACTCACTTGACAGCCAGGGAAATGCTACGCCTCCTGGGCCATATGGCCTCCACAGTACATGTGGTGCCCTATGCTCGTCTTCATATGAGAGCAGCTCAATGGACCCTGGCCACCCAGTGGACTCAGGCGTCGGGAGCACTCTCAGACCAAATACAAACCTCAAACCGTCTGTCTTGGTCCCTCCATTGGTGGATATCCACCAAGAATCTGTTGTTGGGGGCTCCCTTTCAGCCCTTGCTACCCCAAGCAACCCTCACAACAGATGCCTCCCAATTGGGGTGGGGAGCCCATCTGCTAACTCTCTCCACTCAGGGCACTTGGTCTCCACAGGAGGCCACCCTTCATATCAACCTCCTGGAACTGCGAGCAATTTACCTTGCCCTCAAGGTCTTCTATACCCTCCTTGCCAACCTGACTGTCCTGGTTCAGACAGACAATCAGGTGGCCATGTTTTACATAAACAAACAAGGAGGGACGGGCTCTCTGTCGCTTTGCAACGAAGCTCTCAGATTATGGGCCTTCGCCAGAGAGCACCAAATTCATCTGCTAGCAGTGTATCTTCCAGGAGTTCAAAACTCTCGAGCAGACAGGCTCAGTCGAGTTCTGCTGCCACACGAGTGGTCCCTACACGTGGACCAGATAACCAGAATCTTTCAGGAATGGGGGACCCCGGACATAGACCTCTTTGCAAGTCCGTGGAATGCCAAACTTCCCCGGTTCTGTTCCAGGACTCCGTGTCAGGAAGCTCAGGCCACGGACGCCTTTCTCCTCCATTGGGGTCAGGCGTTCCTATATGCCTTTCCACCCATTCCGCTGATTCCCAAGACTCTGTTCAAACTCCAGAGAGATCACGGCTCTATGATCCTCATAGCTCCACGCTGGCCACGCCAAGTGTGGTTCCCTCTGCTTCTACAGCTCTCCCAGGGATCCTCCCTGGACTTAGGAGCTGCACCAGACCTTCTGTCTCAGGAGGAGGGGACTTTGTGGCACCCAAACCCCAAATCCCTACATCTCCGAGCTTGGTTACTGAAGGCTTAAGTCTTCAAGACTTTAATCTTTCTCAACCTGTGAAAGATATCCTTCATGCCTCTAGGAAACCTTCCACGAGGCGGTCTTATGCTTTCAAATGGAAACGTTTTTCCATTTGGTGTGCTCAGCAGGGCCTTGACCCTCTGGCACTTCCTTTGAATTCCCTCTTAGACTATCTCCTGCATCTTTCCAATGCAGGCCTTAAGACGAATTCTGTAAGAGTCCATTTAAGTGCTATTTCAGCATCCCTGAAACCTATAAATGGACAACCTATCTCCTCTCATCCTCTTGTTGCAAGATTCATGAGAGGCCTGACTCTCACTAAACCTCCCATCAGACCCCCCCCGGTCGCATGGGATTTGAATCTAGTGCTTGGTCAGCTTATGAAGCCACCTTTTGAGCCGTTATTTTCTACCTCCTTGAAATTTCTTTCCTGGAAGGTACTATTCCTAATTGCAGTCACTTCCGCTCGCCGCATCAGCGAACTGCAGGCTCTAGTGGCTAATCCACCTTATACAAGATTTCATCATGACAAGGTGGTCCTTAGGACGAATCCCCACTTTATGCCCAAAGTGGTCTCGCCTTTTCATCTTAATCAAGAGGTATATCTACCGTTTTTTTTTCCGGCTCCTCATGCCTCCAGTGCAGAGAGGAACCTTCATACTCTGGATTGTAAAAGAGCTCTAGCCTTTTACCTTAATAGGACTCAGCCACATCGAAAGTCTTCTCAACTTTTCGTGGCTTTTGATCCTTCACATTTGGGACTTCCAGTCTCCAAGCGTACACTTTCCAATTGGATTGCTCAGTGTATTTCCTTTGCTTACCAGAGTAAAAACATTTCTCTGGAAGGCCATGTCACAGCTCACAATGTGAGAGCCATGGCAACTTCTATGGCTCATCTGCACTCTGTTTCCATTGATCAGATCTGTCGAGCCGCTACCTGGGCCTCGGTTCATACCTTTACGGCCCATTACTGTTTGGACAAGGACTCCCGCCGGGATGCCTTGTTTGGCCAGGCTGTCCTCAAACACCTGTTCCATTCTTAGACAACTCCTGCCCACCTTCCCAGGATGGATGCCTGAGATCCATACGAAGATGGCGAACCCTTGGAGGGGGATCTCCCAGGCATCTCAGCTAGGGAGTCCCCATATGTGAGGACTTATTCCTGCTTGTTCCTGGAGATAGCACAGTTACTTACCTGTAACAGGTGATCTCTGGGAACAGCAGGAATTAGTCCTCACAACCCACCCACCTCCCCTAGGAGTTGTATCTTCTATCTATCTGTCTTCCTGTCCTCTCTATTGTCTCAGCTATAAACTCGAAACTGAGGAGAGCTGTTCAGGAAGGCGGGAAGGCAGCGCGCATGTGCAGTGGGAGGTCCCAAAAGCTTCCATTCTAGGAAGCTGGGGAGCTTTCCCGCGCAGGCTCCGTCGGTTCCGACGTACCCATATGTGAGGACTAATTCCTGCTGTTCCCAGAGATCACCTGTTACAGGTAAGTAACTGTGCTATCTCCTGCCACAGAGGGTCCATGAACAAGCTCCCCATGGCAGCTTTTATCTGTGGCAGGGATGTTATCTTCAACTGCAGTGTCTGGACTATCGCCACCCCTATAGTTTAGCCCTAGTGCATAAGCTATAGGTGGGCACCTTTTTTTGTCCTGAGCAATATGCCACCAGTACAGGTTGAATATCCCTTATTTGAAGTGCTTAGGACCACAAGTGGTTCAGTTTTTGGATTTTGGAATATTTGTTAAACAGCAACAGCAAACAATAGCAGGCTTTTAGTGTCCACCTAAACTGCTGTGTTTTGATCCTCCTAGGGATGAGGAGGTATTCTGCTGGATAGCTTTGTTAAATGTTTCCTCCAGCGTCCTCTGCCTCATTAACAATGATTTTTGTCTTAGAAGTCTCTTCGATTTTATAAACTGACATGTTTCATGTTCTGTTATGAATTCATGCTGCTCTAGTCCTTCAATAAGCCCATCACACATTTTCACCATGTCATCTATAGGTACTTTTCCTGCAGTGTTATCTTCATAGTCACTACTATCACAATCACCTTGATTCAGAACCATTTTGGCTATTTCACCATCTATCAATGAATGAACAACTGGAGCCTTCAGTGGTTTATCCTTCTGTTTCTTCAGGTCATATATGGTGGTCATTCCAACACCATACTCTTCTGTAAGATGTTTCACACCTACACTGCTGCCCATTTTCTCCAACAGCTTGACTTTCTGTGGCATAGAAAAACATAAATGCTTTCTCTTTTTCTTATCACTGTTACCCATAGGGGCATCTGCAGGCCTTTTTGACATTTTCAACAATTTTTTTACACTACAGAGCAGAGAACAAGCGATAAACTGTGAGTAATGCACTTAGGTCTTGGCCCCATGTCAGGGCATCGTGGGGAAGTTGCCGTTGGCGTGTCCTGCCTGCACACGTGCCATTTTATTACCCTGGGGGTTGGTGGAAAAGTGATATTGCAGCTGAAGGGGGCTGGAAGGTCTTTCTTCCCCTCTGGGGATGCTGCATTTTGACTGTGACCCGTCACAGGTCAGGTGTGGAATTCTGCGGTGTCATGTTGGCATCATTTTGGAGCATTTTGGATTTATGAATTTCAGATAAGGGATACTCAACCTGTATGTATCTTTTGTATCTCCAGGAACAAGCAGGAATGAGTCTTCACATGTGGGTACGTCGGCGCCGACGGAGCCCGCACGGAAAATTCTCCCCAGCATCCAATCAGAAAGCCTTTGGGAGCATCCCCCGTGCCTGCGCGGTGGCTTCCCGCCCTTCCAACAGTCTCTCCTCAGTTTTCGTTTTTCCGCGGAGCCTACAGGACGTACCTCCTGTAACCGCAGAAAACGTTTTTTCCTATCTCCTTATATTCTTAATTTGTTTTTCTTGTTTTGTGCGGTCGCGGCGGTCTTCCCCGTTGATATCACTCTCTTTCCCTTGAGAAATAATTTCCTCGTCAGTTTTTTCTTGTTTATCCTTAAGGCCTACTAGGCCCTTTTTTTCCACATGGAGCCTTCTTCCCCTTTGAAGTGCCCCCACTGTGGAGACTTGGTTTTCTTTTTAGACTCCAAGGCCTGGTGTCTATCCTGTTTGGGCCCTGACCCTTTTTCCACGGTCCACGGGGTCTTAGCGTCGGGAGAAGACCTTCTCTTTTTCGGGTATCCCTCGATGCCGTTTTTCCTCCTCTGGTGAGGTCCTCGGTTTATTCTTCTCTCCAGGATCAGGTAACCCACAAACAGTCTGTTAAGACTAGCCGATCCTTGCAGGGCAGGTCTCATGCCCAGCATGAT
The DNA here is from genome assembly GCA_033557465.1 of Ichthyophis bannanicus. NCBI lineage: Eukaryota > Metazoa > Chordata > Amphibia > Gymnophiona > Ichthyophiidae > Ichthyophis > Ichthyophis bannanicus. The sequence continues at coordinate 603,564,951 of CM066034.1, forward strand.
GACAGCTCCGGCCTTGCCCTCAAGACCACATCGGCAATAAAACCCCGGCGGGAGTCCTCGGGCTCCAAAGCATTTACGGGGTTTCAGGTTGTTCCTGGGGTTCACTCCTCACAGAACATACCTGAGCCATGCTCGGGGGTGGTATCCGCTTCGGGCGGTACCGATTCCCCGGCATCGGCACCGGTGTCGAGTGCTCCACTCCTCATCAAGGATCGTCGGCTGGTGTCCTCGGTGCCTTCGGGGCCGATCGATTCGATCCAGACTGGCTTTCCTGCGCCCCAGCCATGCACGGGGTTGGCACCGGCTCCGTCGGCGTCGGGTGTTCCACTCGCCGCCAGGGATTGCGGTCTGGCTTCGAGCGGTACCGCTCCCCCAGCATCGGCACCGATGTCGAGGGTCACACTCCTCACCGAGGATCGTCGTCTGGCGTCCTCGACTCCTTCGGGGCCGGCCGGTTCGACCCCGACTGGCGTGACTGCATCCCAGCCATGCGCGGGGTTGGTACCGTTTTCGAGCGGTCCCGCTCCCCCGGCATCGGCTCCGATGTCGAGTGTTCTACTCGCCACCAGGGATTGCGGTCTGGCTTCGCACGGTACCGCTTCCCTGGCATCGGCACCGGTGTCGGGTGCTCCACTCTTCGCCGGGGATCGGCATACAGTGCCCTCGGTGACCCAGGGACCGTTTGACCCTACCCGGGCTGGCTCTTCGGCCTCCCAGCCTTGCGCAGGAATGGTGCCGCCCTCGAGCGGTGCCGGATCCCCAGCATCGCCACGAGTGTCAAGTGCTCTGCTCTCCACTAGGGATCGCCTTCTGGAACCCCCAGTATCTTCGGGTCCGACCGACGCGGCCCAGGCTAGCTGGCCTGTATCCGGGCCAGACGTGGGGCGGATGCCGGCTTCAAGCGCTGCCGATGCCCCAGCATCGACATCGGTGTCGGGTGTCCCACTCTTCACCGGGGTTCGTCACCGGGTTTCCTGGTCAGCCGATCGATACGCCCCAGAGGGACGTCCATCTCCCCTTGAGGGGGGTACCGGCTTCAGGCGGTGCCGATGCCCCGGCGTCGGGGCCGGTGTCGAGTGTTCCTCCCGTCCCGGGGCATCGTCTTCGGACGTCCGCGGTGCCTTCGGCACCGACTGCTCCGATCCCGATCGCCTCTCATGTGGGGGCATCGCCGATACCACCACCGACGTCGGTGCCTTCTTGGCGTGCATCGTTAGCCCCGCTCGCTTCGATGCCCAGTCTAGAATCCATACCCAGTCTAGATGACTTGGTTGCGGCATCACCGATGCCACCTCCGACGTCGGTGTCTTCTCGGCATGCACTGGTAGCCTTGCCCTCTTCGATGCCCAGTCTAGAATCGATATCTAGTCTGGATGATTCGATTCCGACGCGGTGGGAAACCGGTCCAGGTCGTCTCCGACTACGCAGTACCGAGGGTAATCTTCAAAGCTCTTTGGTTACCTCGGTGCTGTCTCGGCAACCCTCGCTACCTACTCAGCTGGCACCGATGCCGGCATCGGTATCGAGGTCGATTCCTGCTGCTCCATCGGTGCCATCGATCCTTTCGATGCCTAGCTTGGAATCGATACCGGGTGCTGATAAGGCAATACTGACTGCTTCGAATCGGAGCTGTCAGTACCGTCCCCCATATGGCAGAATTCTTTCTCTGCACCAGTCCCGTGGGTCTTCTGGTGTCCACGACCCTCATTCTGCCTCGGCCGACCCGGGAATAACTTCTCTGGGAGATCCTTCGTTTCAGGAATTTCTCCTTGACATGGCTACTTTTCTTTTTTTTTTTTAATTCTTTATTTTCGTTTTATAACAACAAAGGAAAAGGAAGACATACAGCTAAAAGACAGATACATAACGTGTAATACATACACCAAAGTAAACCCCTACCACCCCCCTCCCCCCTGCTTCTTCTCTAGAAAACTAAGCATTCCCGAAGCGGGCGTGTACTTACATTATTGTGTTACAAAATCTAACGGTGATCTAAAACATGATGAGTGCACATTATACAGGCATGTTGGAACAATGAGCAGATTGTACATAATCATTAAGCATCTGCCATTTAGACAAGCGAGAGTGAGTTTGGACATGGGGAATAGCTCTCCGAGGTATCTGCTCATATTTACTATATAAGCAGACGAGGTTCCACCATTCATTGACAGTAAGTCGAGATCTATCCTTCCAATTCCTCGTGATTAAGCATATGGCTATACCCAGCATGAAATCAAGGAGAAAGCGACCCTTCTTAGGAAGAGAGGGGACCTCCGCCACAGAGCGGAGTCCCACGACCTTCCAAGAGAGAGGTTCGTGAAAGTGTAAGATAAATTGAATACGACCCCAGACCCGCCCCCAATAGACCTGTAGTTGAGGACATTCATAAATAACATGAGCGAAGGTTCCCACAGCAGTATGGCAAGACCAACACAGGTCCCTAGCATTTGGGTTCCATTTGGCTATTTTTTCTGGGGTATAAAAGCATCTGTGTGCAAAAAAGAAGAGAGTTTGGGTAACAGAGGCAGACCGGGAAACCCGCACTACTTTGCTCCAGAAAACGCTCCATTGCACAGGGGTTAAAGTGGTTTGCAGTTCGCGCTCCCAGGCTTGTTGGGCTCTAAAAGTGGCCGTGTCTGTACCCTGACATATTATTTTATAAAAGTTAGAGGCTACCCCATGTGTACTACTAATAGAGTGAACTATCTCTAATAGCCCATCCTCAGTAGGGGCAGAGGGCGGCATGATTCGAGCACTTTTGAGGCAGTGTTGAAGCTGCATCAATTGAAAGTAGTGTTTCGCTGGTAACGCAAATTCCTTTTGTAAATCAGAAAAGGTTTTCCAACGAGCTGCAGAGAAAAGCTGTTGGGGTGTCCAGATCCCCCTGGAGTACCAGGGTTTCCAGGCTATTGTTCTATTTAGGACTTGAATTCTGGGGTTATTCCATAGCGGGAGTCCGTCCTGAGGACATACATTCGGGCCCAGTGATAGAATGAGAGTGTTAAAGGCCGCAAGAGTATCGACAATCATTGGTGGATGACGGGTGTCTACTTGATAGGACATACCGGGGAGATGGGTCAACGGAATTGGGCTACTAAGCTCCTCTTCTATGTCAAGCCAAACTGGTCTGCTGTCTGTTGAGGCATCTAGCCATCGGGCACCTTGCTTAAGTAGGAAGGCTTGATGATATCTAAGAAAATCAGGAAATCTGGTACCCCCTCGTTCATTTGCAGACTGCAGTTTATGTTTAGCTATCCTTGGTGGCTTGCCCTGCCAGAGATAACGGACGAGAAGGCCCTCAATATCTTTATAAGTATGTAACGGAAGTAAGCATGGCAGCATTTCTAAAATGTAGTTCACTTTGGGGACTATCATCATTTTCACAGTTTCTAAGCGGCCCCACCATGTGAGAGATAAGGGAGACCAACGATTTGTGAGTTCACGGACTTTGGAGACTACCTCTTTGGCATTAAAACTGATAGTGTCTTCTAAAGGAGAACAGTAATGGACCCCGAGATACTTCACCATGCGGGATTGCCAAAGGAAGGGAAAGGCCTGCATGTCAGCCTCATGTACCCAGCGGTTCAGTGGGAATGCTACAGATTTGGTCCAGTTAATTTTATAGCCCGATAATTGTGAGTATCCGTCAATCAGATCCAAGACAGCTGGAACCGAATCAAGGGATACAAAGAGCATAAGGTCATCTGCATATGCAGAGAGTTTAATCTCCCTATGACTAAAGGGGACACCTCGAATACGTGCAGACTGTCTAATAAGGAGGGCTAGGGGTTCAAGAGCGAGATCAAAGAGCATTGGTGATAGGGGGCAACCTTGACGCGTGCCTCTTTGGAGGTTAAATGGCTGAGATTTGATGGCATTTACACAAATACTGGCGACGGGTTGAGTATACATGACTTGGAGATATCGGAGGAAGCCCTCTCCAAAGCCATACCATCGGAGAACTGCAAATAAGAAGGGCCATTCTAGACGATCAAAGGCTTTTTCGGCATCCAGGGAAAGACCCACCCATGGATGGTCGAGATTGGCAGCACTGGATAAGCACATGGCACAAGGTCCGAGCATTGTCAGCAGTTGATCTGCCGGGTATAAAACCACATTGGTCGGGGTGAATTAGAGTAGCCATCATGTCAGATAGCCGGGTGGCCAAGATCGTTGCGAAGATCTTATAATCGGCATTAAGTAGGGAGATTGGACGGTAGTTGGCGGTCAGTAGCGGGTCTCTGCCTTCTTTCTCAAATACTACCACATTAGCTGCAGAAAAGGATCCCAAAGAGGATGTATCTACCGCAAGGGCAGTGAAATAGAGTTTTTAAATAGGGAACTAAAATCTGCACTGAACGTTCTGTAGAATTCGGTCGGGAGACCATCGGGCCCTGCGGCACGGCCCGAGGCTGTTCGTTTTAGGGCGGATTGGATCTCTGAAGTAGAGAAGGGTTCATCCATCGCATCCCTATCATCTTCAGAGAGGGTCGGCCGCTGAATGCCAGAAAGCAATCGCTCGAATGTCTCTGATGAGAACTCACATTCAGATTGATATAGGCGGGTATAGAAATCCCGAAAGAGCTCTACAATGTCGGAGTCTGTGGTCACTATGCCCCCTCCCTGTGGAGCTCGAAGGGCCGCTACGCGTTTGGCTTCTTTTTGACCTTTCAAGGCGTTGGCTAAGAGTCGACCGGCTCGGTTATTTTCACGATAATATGTCCCTCGCTGAAGCTCAATACTCTTAGAAGCTGCAGTTGAGAGGATTGAATTATATTGAAAACGGAGACGCTGTAATCGAATTAATACACATGGGTCAGTACGTGAAGTTAGAACTCGTTCGCCTGCTTGTTTTTGTTGGTCTAGTATGAGCAGCTGCTGTTTGCGTTGTTTCCGCAGGCGGATTTGATAGCTAGTGATCGTTGCCCGAATGGCCGCTTTAAAGCCCTCCCACCAAGCCCAATTCGCAGTATCTTGGGGTAGATTAAAATGGAAAATAATCCTGTATGGCTGCTCGAATTTCTGACTGGAACTCTGGCTGAGTTAACAGGGCTCTATCAAGGAACCAGGCTCCCGAGTTCCCCTGGGGTGCAGTAGTGTGTAATTGAAAGGAAATGGCAGCATGATCTGAAATATGTTGGGAGTGAATCTTTGCAGTGTCCACCTGAGGAACTAACAGTTTTGAGATTAGAAAGAAGTCTATGCGAGACTGAGATTTATGAGGGGAGGAGAAGAAGGTGAAGTCAAGCTCATTGGGGTGTAGTAACCTCCATAGATCAACTAAAGCAAGATCCTTGATCAGGGAGGTAAGCGTGGCGTGACTCTTGGGGGGACCACTCGTCCTAGGCGGCTGTTTGTCAATCAGGGGATCAAGGACTAGATTGAAATCCCCCCCAATGATCAATGAAGTATTAGCAGAAGCCTGCGCAACCTGAGCAATGGTAGCAAAAAAGGCAGGGTCATCAACATTAGGAGCGTAAAGGCATATACATGTAACTTCAAGGCTACCTATCTTGAGGTGAACTCTAGACCATCTACCTTCTGTATCTGAGCTAGTCGCAATAATAGTAGCATGCAAAGATTTCCTAACCAGTATGGCAACCCCACATTTCTTAGAAACGGCTGGGGAATAGGCGGCCACCATGTAAGGTTTAATATTGAGTTTAAGAGTTTCCTTCGAATTTAAATGCGTTTCTTGGAGAAAAATCAGATCCGCTGCTTCCTGACTGAGGTAGCTTAGGATTTTCTTCCGTTTTATCGGATTATTGATTCCTTTTACGTTCAATGAGAAAATCTTACATGGTGCCATCAGTCGGTAATAGACATTTTAGGTAAGGGCGCCTGATAACATATAACATAAGCAGAATCTGTACAACAATGTCATAATCACCGAGTATTCTGGCTAATACACCCCATATTGAAAAGTATGTACCAACGTATCTTAGAGAAGAAGCAAAACCCCCAAAGAATATGGCGACCATATGTCTGCGGGAGGAGGCCCTAGAGAGGAAATAGAAAGACATCTAAAAAAAAGAAAAGAAACACCAGAGTCCATAATTAACACTGTCTCTGATACTCATCGAGGCTACTGTGGGTAGATGGAGTCGGGTCACAGATACCATCAAGAGTAAGGCAACAGACTGCCCACGCCAGACTCTTTGCTAGGCTGCGGCAGATCCAATATGGCAGGTACAGCGAATATGAGGAGACTTGCAGGAATATTCTGGAAGTCAGCGCATCAAGTCGGCTTCTTTGGAATCCAAAAACTCCGCTAGTAGATCAGGGTCCTCAAATGTTCTTGTCTGATTGTGAAGCGTGACTCGGAGCTTGGCCGGGTACATCAGGCCATAGCGTGCTTGTAGTTGTTGAAGCCTCGGCCGGAATTCCAGAAAGCGCTTTCGGCGGTCGACCGTGGGTTTAGCCAAGTCGGGATAGAAGGAGATCTTATGGCTCTCAAACTCCATATGGCCCTTTGCCCGAGAGGCACTTAGAATTTGCTCCACGTGTTGATATCTCAAAAGTCGAAAAATGATAGGCCGCGGGGTCTTCCTGTTGAGCGTTATGCTTGTGGGTACACGATAAGCGCGATCAATCTCCAAATCTTTGGTAAAGGTGATTTGGAGCAGGGAGGGGAGGATTTTGCATAAAAACTCTTTCATGTCTCCCGATTCCGCTCCCTCCGGTATGCCCACGAGTCGTATGTTGTTGCGGCGCGCTCTATTATTGCCATCTTCCACCTCTTTCTGCAAGGCCCGCACCTGGCGTTCAACTTTGTCGAGTTTGGACAACCGGGCCGCATGGGAGTCCAATATGCTCTCCATTTTGTCCTGACGCGAAGAAAGCCCTTCTAGCTTGCTTTGCAGCACACCAAAATCTTCCCGCAGCGCTCGGAGTGCTTCACCGTTTGCCTGTACGAGGTTTTTGACCCCTCTAATCTCTACGAGGATTTCCTGCTGCATTTCGGGGCCCTCGCACAGGGCCGGCCCCTTCTGCGGGGACGGAGGTTCAGTTTTGGAACGTTTGCCGTGAGAAGCCGCTGGAGATCCAAATTCCAGGCGCGTTGGTTTGGTACCCGCCATCTCACCAATGTGCCCCGGCAAGATCAGAGTAGAAGTTCCAAGTATGTGAGGTGTTAATTCAGGATTCTGAGTAGGCCTCTCGGGAGCCTCAGCGTTATGCGACCATCCCGCTGGACATCAGGCTCCGCCCCGACATGGCTACTTTTCTTGCCATTCCTATTCCTGACCCTGCCCCTACCCAAGATTCGGCCAAACAGGGGACCGTCATGCTTCCTTTACATCATTCCTTGCAGGACCTTCTTCTGAGGATTTGGGAATCACCTTTGAAGGTCCCTGTGCCCTCTGCGGCCATGAATGTTCTGTATCAGGTGCCTCCCTCTCCGGGGTTTCAGAGCAACCAGCTTCCGCATCATTCCCTTGTAGTGGAATCAGCGATGAGGAAGGTCAGAAGTAAGAAGAAACACTCTTCTTATCCGCCAGGTCGTGCATCTAAAGCACTCAATGCCTTTGGCCGTCAAACCTTCCAAACTTCTATGTTGGCTTCCAGAATCATTTCATATATTTTTTATATGAGTCTAACACTTCAGGAGGTCACAGAGAAATTATCTCTTCTGTCTCCCTTCTTGTCAGAACCTAAGGCCTCTGACTATTCCTTGCTTCTTAATCATAGCAGGGACATCTCTTGGTTTCTTTCCCATGCTTCCCTAGACTCTTTTGAGTCTGTTAGCAGATCCTCGGCTATTGCCATTGGAGCACGTCGTACTGCGTGGCTGCAAGCTTCAGGCTTGAACAGATGGGCACAACATACACTGGGTAACTCTCCTTGCACTGGAGAGAATCTCTTCAATAGGGAGGCTTTACGTCAGGTTGCTCACTGCTCCACTGACTTCCCTGGCTATGGAGACCATCCCAAGCCTCCTTTTTCCCCGGGATGTGGGAAATATTCTACGAACCCTTCTCTCCCGAAGAGGAGGAGGGTTCACCCTTCTGCCCATTCCCCCGCTGTACCCGAGCAAGAGACGTCTCCTCCTAGCCTGAAATCTCCAGGCTCAAACCAGTCTACTCGTACCAGCGCCCATAGGTTCCGGCAGGGTGCGCCATACAGTTGACTTCTCCTCTGCAGAAGTTTCTTCTCAAACCCTACGCTGGGTTTCTTTTTCTTTTCCAGTATGCTATGCCCCTGGGTTACTTTCTCCATGGGTCACTGACTTCTCCCATTCTTCTACCATGAAGGGAGGTTGCAACTATCCCAGGATAGTTTCAGTCCCCACTTGGACTTTTTTCCTTCAGCGGACTTGCCACATGGTGGGTCACTTTCCTAATCCCTCTCTTCCAGGTTTCCCCTGTTTGAGTTGGTACCATACTGAAATACTTCTTTTTCTTTACAGCGTAGTCTGGTTGTCTTCCTCCAGCGTATATTCTGAACAACTCATCCGGCAGGGACGGAGTCTCCGCCACCCTTGCCTGCTTTCTCTCTGTCCTTATACAGGAGAATCCCCTCTATGGTTTTGTTCAGTTGTTGTCGGTTTTATCTTATAATTCTCCCGCGCAATGCCCTTTGCATTCTTCAGAGAAGCTTTCTTTATTGGCCCTTGCCACAGAGCATCGATCTTGGCCTCTGCGGGGTTTTTTCTTACATGAGAAGTTCCTTTGTGTGAATGTCCACGGAGCTCTCATTCTGTCTGGAATATACCCCTGCTCCACAGACAGGGAGCCTCCATATCTCTTCCGGTGGGTTCACCCCTATTGTTGGACCGTCACATTCCCCATGTGAAGGTCTTTTCTGTGGCTCTGTGACAGGCATGTCGTCTTAAGATTATTTCATGTATGCCTTCCGTATCTATATCTATCTATCTATATAGATACAGATATAGATATAGATATGCATACGGAAGGCATACATAAAATAATATATATATATATGCGCATGTCAGGAGATGTCCATAGCGCCCTATGTCATGCCTCCCTCCATGACTGTCGGCGCTTAGGTTTATTTTTCTATGAGGTCCAGACAGTCACCTTGCCTGTGTTTTATATGGCTCAGTGACTGGGACTGGTTTTTTTCTAACCATTACTGCTGTGACGTCAACAGCTTCTATTTTGTTATACATCTCCCTGTCTATGCAGCCTTCCCTCAATGTCTTCCTATCTCTGGCCAGTTAGGAAAGACAGTGTGCATCTTCCGTATTCCTGAGTTCCCTTCGGTTCTCCTTGGGATTGGGGGTTTTCTTCCATACCCCCTCTTCCCTCCCGGACTGGGCCAAATTACCAGATCGGTCAGTTCCCTTTTTTTTTTAAGTCCTCACTGTTGCTGACTCTGTGCCTGAACGAGTCCCAGCTTTCCCGTAAAAGCTTCCCTGTGGGGACCTGCCGATCTTCTTCCTGCCCCGGTGGATACCTGGGTCTCCTGCCCATTCCAGTCTGGGCCTTCTCCTCACTGCTGTGGAGTTTCCTTGAAGATTCTGCTACTGCATCTACTGTCTACTTCCAGTAGGTAAGCTCTACTTTGTGCCAGTTCATTAAATTTTTTAAATGCTGCTTGTCATGCCTTCTAAAAACTTTTCCCTGTAGTCTTTAGTTTCGCTGTTTCTCTACAGCTCTGTTCTACTCAACTCCTACCCCCCATCCCTCAGGGGATGCCGGGGATCCAGGTTGGAAAATGCCGTCCTGTCCGGGATGCGCATTTTATGGGATCTCCCCTGGCATCCTTAGCTAGGGAGTCCCCACATGTGAAGACTCATTCCTGCTTGTTCCTGGAGATAGCACAGTTACTTACCTGTAACAGGTGATCTCCAGAACAGCAGGAATTAGTCTTCACAACCCACCCGCCTCCCCTAGGAGTTGTATCTGTCTATATCTCCAGGAACAAGCAGGAATGAGTCTTCACATATGGGAGACGTCGCCGACGGAGCCCGCACAAGAATGCTCCCCAGCATCCAATCAGAAAGCCTTTGGGAGCATCCCCCACGCCTGCGCGGTGGCTTCCCGCCCTTCCTACTGCCTCTCTCCAGTTTTCGTTTTTCCGCGGAGCAGACAGGACGTACCTCCTGCCACCGCAGAAACTTTTCTTTCTTTTCTTGTTTCCTGTGGTCGCGGCCTTTTCCCGCCGACCGGTGCCCCTTTTTTACTTTTCTTTTCTTCTTTTCTTCTTTTAGTCACCTCGAGGGAACCTTTTTTCCCTCTGGTCGTTTTGAGGCCTACCGGGCTGCACAGCATGGAGCCGCCTTCCCCTCAGAAGTGCCCCCACTGTGGAGACTTAGTTTTTCACTTAGACTCCAATGCCTGGTGCCTCTCCTGTTTGGGCCCTGACCCTTTTCTCCCCGGTTCTCCGGGCTTCAGTATCGGGAGAAGACCTTCCCTTTTTCGGGTGTCCCTCGATGACGTCTTTCCCCCTAAGGTGCGGTCATCGGTTTTCTCTTCTCTCCAGGATCAGGTAACCACAAAACAGTCTGTTAAGACTAGCCAAGTCTTGAGGGGCGAGTCTCATGCGCGGCATGATGACGGCTCCGGCCAACCCCTCAAGCCCTCCTTGGCAATTAAACCCCGGCGGGAGTCTTTGGGCTCCAAAGCATTCACGGGGTTTCGGGTTGTTCCTGAGGTTCGCTCCTCACAGAACATTCCCGAGCCATGCTCGAGGGTGGTATCCGCTTCGAGCGGTGCCGTTTCCCCGGCATCGGCGCCGGCGTCGAGTGTTCCACTCTTCGCCAGGGATCGTCAGCTGGTGTCCTCTGCACCTCCGGGGCCGATCGACTCTACCCAGTCTGGCTTCCCTACATCCCAGCCATGCGCGGAGGTGGTATCCGCTTCAGGCGGTACCGACCCCCCGGCGTCGGTGTCGAGCGTTCCGCTCCTCACCGGGGATCGTCAGCTGCTGTCCTCGGCACCTCCGGGGACGATCGACTCGACTCAGTCTGGCGTTCCTTCATCCCTGCCATGCGCGGAGGTGGTACCCGCTTCGGGCGGTACCGATTCCTCGGCGTCGGCGTCGAGTGTCCCACTCTCCGATGGGGATCGTCATCTGGTGTCCTCGGTACCTTCGGGGCCGATCGCTTCGACCCAGTCTGACTTGCCTGCATCCCAGCCCTGCGCGGGGCGGTACCGGATTTGAATGGCACCGTTTTCCCGGCGTCGGCATGTGTGTCGAGTGCTCCACTCGTCACCAGGGATCGCCGCCTGGCTCCCCCGGTATCTTCGGGGTCTATCGATCTGCCCCAGACGGGCGATCCCCCAACATCGACGCGGACGTCGAGTGCTCCGCTCATCGCTAGAAGGGGGGCCCCGGTGCCTTCGATCGCTTCGATCCAGTCTGGTTTCCCGTCGCCCCGGACAGCCAGGGGGTTGGTTCCAGCGTCAAGAGACGCTGGTACCCCGGCGTCGGCGCTGTGCGTTTCACGCCCCGCAGGGGCTCGTCGTCGGGTTACTTGGGTACCCTCGGGGACGGGTCGTATACCCCGGAAGGATTCTCCTCTGGGTAAGACGGGCTCGAGAGGGGTCCCAGCGTCTGGTGGTGCCTACCGCTCGGCATCGACGCTGGTGTCGGGTGTTCCCCCCTCTACCGAGCTTTGTTCTCGGGGGCCCTTGGTGCCTACGGCACCAATCGACGCGGTTCCGATTCGCTCCCCAGGATCGGCATCGCCGGCGCCGCCTCCGGGGCCCTCTAGGAGGGAATCGATCTCCTCGCTCGGTTTGATGCCCAGCCTCGAATCGGTATCCAGCCTCGAAGGCTTGGCTACGGCACGTTTCGGGACCGGCCCCGGTCCCTTCCTGCGAAGCAGTGCAGAGATTTCTAACCACTGCTCTCCGGTTGCCTCGGAACCGCTTCAATCGTCGGGGGCAGGGCCGTCCCGGGGGTCGGGGCCGAGGCCGATTCCTGCGGTTCCATCGGTGACATCAACCCCTTCGATGCCTAGCTTGGAATCAATTCCAGGAACCATCGACGCCATGCTGACTGCCCTGATCCGGGACTGCTGGTACCACCCTCTGCCCAGCGGGCGTCAGTCAGATAGGTCTTTTGGTGCCCAGGCGGCCCCTCCCGCCTTCGCCTCCCCCAGCATAGCCCCTCTGGGAGAACCGTCTTTTCAGGATTTTCTCCTTGACATGGCGGACTTGCTTGCCATTCCTATTCCGGGTCCTTCCCTAAGTCCAGGCCCTGCGGAACAGGCAGCCGTAATGCTTCCTTTACATCCTTCCCTGCAGGATCTTCTGCTGGGGGCTTGGCGGTCGCCTTTGAGGGTTCCGGCACGTCTACAGCCATGCATGCTGTGTATCGGGTGCCCCCCTCCCCGGGTTTTCAGCAGCACCAGCTTCCACATCATTCCATCGTGGTGGAATCAGCGCTGAGGAAGGTTGGAAGCAAGAAGCAGCATTCTTCTCGCCCCCCAGGTCGTGCCTCTAAAACGCTGGATACCCTGGGGCGTCAAACCTTCCAAACGTCCATGTTGGCTTCCAGAATTATTTCATATATTTTTTATATGAGCCTGGCACTCCGGGAGGTCACCGAGAGATTATCTCTTTTGTCTCCCTTTTTGTCTGCAACTAAGGCCTCTGAATATTCCTTGCTGCTTTATCATTGCAGGAATATCTCTGGGTTCCTTTCTCGTGCTTCTCTAGACTCCTTCCTGTCGGTCAGCAGATCCTCTGCTATTGCCATCAGAGCACGTCGTACAGCATGGTTGCAGGCGTCAGACTTGTGTAGGCGGGCACAACATAATTTGGGCAATTCTCCGTGTGCTGGAGACCACCTCTTCAACAGCAAAGCCTTACGTCAGGTTACTTAGTGCTTCGCTAACCCTCCTAGTGTTAGAAGCCGTCCAAAGTCCTCTCTTCCCCCCGGGGGTGGAAAATGTCCTACTAGACCTTCCTTCCCTAGGAAGAGAAAATTTCATCCCTCCGCCCACCCGCCAGGTGCGCCTAAGCAAGGGATGTCTCAATCCGGTCTGAAGTTCCCGGGCCCGCATCGGGATACTCATACCAAGCAGCTTTAGGCTCCTGTATGCGGCGGCTTACAATTAACTTCTCTTACCAGAAGTTTAAATTTTTAGCTCTACACTGGGGTTTGTTCGGTGGGGCAAATGGTTCGGATGCTGCCCAGGGGTTAAGGTATTCTCCTTCCTTTCGGAAGAGGGAGATCACCTCTATTCCATGATAGCTATGGCCCATGGACATACTACCCTTCAACTGCCTTACCCTTAGGTACATTCCCCGAACCCTTCTCTTCCAGGGACCCCCTGCTGATTGATACCATACCGAAATCCTTCTCCCAGTGTAGACCTTTGTTTGCTATCCTGCGCAGCATGTCCTGAGCGATCCCTCGATAGGGCCGGATCAGCCCCGTCCCCTTGTCTGTTCTCCCTGTTCAGGCAGGAGAACCCCCTGCTATAGTCACTCCAAGGCTTATCGTTGACTATACCCTCATGTCTCCCGTTAAGGCGGGGGGCGAGTTTTTTCTGCGTGAATGCCCTGGGTACACATCTAGGGCCTGAGGTACCTCTGATATGCCCTTACCGGACTGATATTATCCTCTGTCCTTCACGCTATCGTGCTGTTCGCTGATCTGCCCCTGCCCCACAGGAATAGATCCCTTCTCTGGATGGATCTTTGACGCCACCTCCCGAGGTGGGCGTTTTCTGTGGATCAGTGGCAGGTCCGCCTTATCAGTGTTGTGTGTTATGCTCACGTAGGTAGGTTCCTGGGCATACCTGTGTTAGTACCCGGGTGGGCGTTCTCCATGCCCAACTTACCTTGATATGTATTATATATATGTATATATATAAAGGAATATTAGATATTATCTGTTTCGGTAGGCGCATATTGGGTGATGTCCACAGTGCCTGTGTTCTACTGACTATTTCCCCAATGGCCGGTACTTATGTACTCCGCTTACTGCTGTGAAGTCAACAGCTTCTACTTTTAGTTATGCCCTCCTTCATGAGGTTCAGACCCTTGTCTCCCTATCCCTTCAGCTAGGGTAGACTGTGTACTCCTTCGGTCCGGGGTAGACCCCCGTTCTCCGGACTGGGCTATCCAGATCGGTCAGTCTTCTACTCTTATGCCTCAGGGTTATGGACTCTACTCCTGAGGGAGTGCTCAGCTTTTCGCACAGAGCTTCCTTGAAGACCTGCCGTCCTTCTCCTGCCCCAGTTGACACCTGGGTCTCCTGCCCGTCCGGATTTGGAACTTCTTCCTCGCTGCTGTGAAGTTCCCTTGACCTCGCTACTGCATCTACAATACCTTCATCTCAGTTCTACTTCCTACAACCCAGTAGGTAAGCTCTACGTGGTACTAGGTCATTGATTCATTACATGCTTAATGATACATCACATGCCTTCTAAAGACTACTCCCCTTGTAGTCTTTGGGTTTTTGCTGTTCCTCTCTCTCAACTCCTACCCTCCATCCCTCAGGGGATGCCGGGGATCCAGGGATCCAGGTTGGGGAAAATTCCATCCTGTCCTGGGCTGCGCTTATGGGATCTCCCCGGGCCTCCTTAGCTAGGGAGTCCCCATATGTGAAGACTCATTCCTGCTTGTTCCTGGAGATAGCACAGTTACTTACCTGTAACAGGTGATCTCCGGAACAGCAGGAATTAGTCTTCACAACCCGCCCACCTCCCCTAGGAGTTGTATCTCTCTATTCCTTCCTCTCCTCTCCTTCTGGCTCAGCTATGAAACTCAAATGGAGAGAGGCAGTAGGAAGGGCGGGAAGCTACCGCGCAGGCGCGGGGGATGCTCCCAAAGGCTTTCTGATTGGATGCTGGGGAGCATTCCCGTGCGGGCTCCGTCGGCGACGTCTCCCATATGTGAAGACTAATTCCTGCTGTTCCGGAGATCACCTGTTACAGGTAAGTAACTGTGCTTTCCCCTTCCTCTTCTCTCCTTATGTCTCAGCTATGAAACCCAACTGAGGAGAGACTGTTGGAAGGGCGGGAAGCCACCGCGCAGGCGCGGGGGATGCTCCCAAAGGCTTTCTGATTGGATGCTGGGGAGCATTTTCCGTGCGGGCTCCGTCGGCGCCGACGTACCCACATGTGAAGACTAATTCCTGCTGTTCCGGAAATCACCTGTTACAGGTAAGTAACTGTGCTTTTCCTTCCTACAATACTTCAATTGTAGTGTTGCCTTGCTGAGATTTGGTATAGATTTTATACAGTTGGGGTCACCACGTGAAGGGACTCAGCAAGGCTTGAGGGGGAGACTTTGTTCTCTCTCCCTAAGAGATGCACAGCAATTCATGGTTATAAATTTTGTTACGCAAAGGAACGTCCATTTTATCCAATACCCTTTTAGCACATGTTTTGTTCCTTTCTCACCATAGTGTGAGCCTCAGAGTGGGAGTTAATGGGCAACATGCAGGGCATGGTCCCTCTGAGCGCTGGGAGCAACAGCAGTGGCTGAGCTCTGGCAGCTGTGTGCATCATCTCCCAGTGGCAGCCAGGATAGCTAGAGCTGGCTGTCTGCACTGCGTGACCTCCTGTCTTCTCTTGCACTATTAAACAGCATGGGATCTTCAAATGAGAAGGGCTGCTCGTGGAAGAAACTATGGGATGGGAATAAAGACAAAAGGAGTTCATGCATGGCGAAGAGCTTAAAGCAGGAAAAATCTGTAATCTGCAGGGTGAGGAGCTGGGCAGGTGGTCAATTTGTCCAACTTTAAGATAGTTGTGAAAGAGGAGAGAGGAGGGGGGCCCTCAAGAGCTGCCAGTAAAGATCTGGAAGCAGCCACTATTGAGGCTACTATTCCCTATTCATTCAGAAGTGCAAAGGTTCAGAAGTAAGCTGCTGAAAAGAAAAAAGAAATGTAATTTCCATTTTAGTTAACTGAAATAAAATGTGGATAATCTTAGAAAAGGTACAGTACTTATTCCTGCCACTATGTTCTTTTAAAGTCTTGTTTCTCTGGCTTTGATCCAGCGCGCTCAGTATATGCTGTATGTAGTAATGAGGACTGCCTCTTTGCAATCTGTTAAAGTCACAGTCATGATTTGTCTATCTCTTTCCACAGAACTATTTTGAAAGTTACCTTTCCATTGCATCCACAATTCCTTCTGTCATTTGCCTGCTAGCCAGCTTCCTGCTTGTCAACAAGTAAGTGTCACATCTTTCTCCTGTACACTTTGGCTTTCTTCTCCTGTTTAAAGTAACCTTATCCCCATTCTTCTTTGTGGCAAAACTTTACATTTTTGGAACAATGTAAAAAAAGAATTGACATTACCTAAATGCATGAGACACCTCTATGAAATGGATGCCAACGCTACATTTGAGTATGTTGAGCTCCTAGAAATGAATAAAGCAAAACTGTATGGAATAGTGGACTGCATCAAGCTATCATGAACTGATGCAAAGTCTGAGCATGGCATGGTGATAGGGCTTAGGTACACGCGAGGGGCTGTGGTGGGGGGATGGGGGAGCCACAGGTTAACTAGCATGAGTGGCAGGATGTCCAGTGATATATGGCCCATCCCTAGAAAACACCCAGATCAGGCCCCATAATCTAAATACTATATTTTTAGTGCTAA
Organism: Ichthyophis bannanicus; assembly: GCA_033557465.1. Taxonomy (NCBI): domain Eukaryota; kingdom Metazoa; phylum Chordata; class Amphibia; order Gymnophiona; family Ichthyophiidae; genus Ichthyophis; species Ichthyophis bannanicus. The sequence goes on from CM066034.1 coordinate 603,581,482, forward strand.
AGCTTCTAGCTTGAGAACCAATACAGTATGCTCTTCAAATAAAACAGGTAGGAGCTCTGGCCTTCCATCAGGATACGGACCACTGGGCTTGGCTCCATGTGCAGCATGTTCTGTTACTGCAGGCAGATAGAAATGTGTATTTCTGTATTTATATGAAGATCCAATATCCCTTCTGTCCCCAGTTTCTTTTCCCTTTCACTATCCTCTGAAGCTGTCCAAAAGTGTACTTGAATTCTCTCATACTTTTGTTTACTGCCATCTCTGCTGGAAGGCTAATCTCCAGGAACAAGCAGGAATGAGTCTTCACATATGGGTATGTCGGTACTGACGGAGCCTGCGCGGGAACGCTCCCCAGCGTCCAGGAAGAAAGCCTTTGGGAGCATCCCACACGCATGCGTGCTGCCTTCCCGCCTATTCACTTCCCTCTCATCAGTTTTCCGCGGAGCCGACAGGACGTATCCCTGTCACGGCAGAAAATTCTTCTTTTTTATTATTTTTTGTGGTCGCGCCTGCCTTCATTCGATGCCCACCGGTACCATCGGTGCTTTGCTTTCTTTTCTTGAAAAATCTTTTCTTTTTTTTCTAGGAAATATATTTTCCTGTTTAGTGCCTGGCTTTTTTTTTTTTTTTCTGGCCACTAGGCCTCTATCCTTTCCATTATGGAAAATCCAGCCACTATCTTTAAGAAATGCCCAAAGTGTGGCGGTATAAATATATTTTTAGACACTCATACGTGGTGTCTAAAATGTTTAGATAGAAGAAGTCTTCAGAATCGAGCACAACTTGATACCCGGTTCACATCGGACTCGATGTCACCAGCTAGAATATCTTCTTCCTTCCAGGATCAGGTAACCAAACAAAAGTCTGCTAAGACTAGCCAGTCCTTGAGTGGTAGATCTCCTAAGTATCGAGATGCCTCTGGCGTTGCCCTCGGACATTTTCTCACAATGGGTCTCAATTGTTTCTGAATGAATACTAATCAGTATCAAAACCTATATAACTGTTCATTCAATCTTTTAATTGAGTTCAGTCATCTTTTTGTGACATTCTCATTAAATGTTTCTCACCCAGCTGATCTCAGATAAACACTAGCACCACGCTCCAGTTTCTACGAAACTTCAACTGTGTGCTGGTTCACATCAATGATCTGCTGTTTTCTTATATTCATCTTTACATCCCGAAATAATAGGGTACTTAGCTTAAGGGTGCGTTCTCTTTTTCACCCAATCTTAATGGAGTACAACATCACAACCCGCTAGTACACCTATTGCTCCTTATCAGTTCAGAATAGCTCAAGAACAATCCCAACGCCAATGATCCAGGCGCCTCACGTTTCTCTATATCAGTTTCATCAGGGGATTTTTAGATGAGTTCTTAAGATCTATTGATACCTCTCGAGGACGTTTTGGGGCTCCAAAGCATTAAAGGGGCTCCAGGTTGTTCCCGAGGTTCTTACCTCCATGGACATACCTGGGCCATGCTCGGTGGTTCTGGCCGCTTCGGGCAGTACCGACACCCTGGCATCGGCTATGGTGATGGATGAAACACTCCTCACCAATGAACATAGTCTAGCGCTCTCAGCTACTTCGGTACCGCTAGAGTCGCTGCAGACCATTCCCTGAGTATTGGTATCGGCTTTGGTACCGGTACCGGTATCGACATCGCCACCGGTGTCGGTACCGTCGATGTTTTCTTCGACAGACTCGCTTCCTTCGATGCCGAGCCTGGAATCGCTCTCTAGCATGGAGGATTAGGTACCGATTCGTCTCGGAACTGGCCTCGAGCGGTACCGAAGACGTCTCTTTAAAAAAATCCCATGCTTCATCCTTTCGAGTCTTCCGATCCCGATGACTGGGATGAATCCATCGGTACCAAGGCTGAACTTCCAACAGTTCCAGCTTTTACCCCTCATTTCAGAGGGTCCTCCTCAGGAGAGATTTCTTTTCAAGCTTTTCTGCTTGATATGGCAAAGTTACTTGCCATTTTTATACCTGGTAAAGAATCTATATCAGGGAATTCAGAAACCCTGCAATTCCCCTGGATTCCAAAGGAGGTGATCATGCTTCCTTTGCATCAGATCTTACAGGATCTATTATTAAGAATGTGGGAAACTCCCTTAACGGTACCCCCACATTCTAAAACACTTGACACTATGTACAAGGTGCCACCTTCTCCAGGTTTTCAAAAGACTCAACTTTCTCATCATTCTGTTGTTGTTGAATCAGCAATGAGGTGTAATAAGAGTGCAAAGAAGCACTCCTCTTATCCGCCAGGTCGTGAGTCTAAGACTTTAGATGCCTTTGGACGTCGTTGCTTTCCGGCATCCATGCTTTCAGCAAGAATTATCTCTCATATATTCTATATGGGGTTCTCTCTTGAAGAGGTCACAAAGAACTTAAAGCTTTTGAACCCTTTTCTTCAAGAGCATATAAGAGCAGACTATTTCTTAGTCAATCATGCTCAAGATATTTCTAGGTTCCTTAATCATGCTTCCCTGGACTGTTTTGAGTCTATTAGCAGAACTTCTGCTATAGCCATAGAAGCACGATGCATGGTCTGGCTCCAAGCTTCAGACTTGGACAAATGGGTACAAGAAAGGCTGGGAAATACTCCTTGTACTGGTGAGAATCTCTTTAACAAGGATGCTTTATTTCAAGCTAATCAGTTAACCACTGATAATGTTACTTTCAGAGGATTGTCAAAACTTTCCTCTATCCCAGCTAATAAAAAATCTCCTAAGAAGCTTTATCCCCCTAGGGGAAAGAAGTTTTATCCATCTTCTACCCATCATACAGATGTTTCCCAAAAAGGGCAACATCAAACCAAACCAGGCTAAGAAAATCAAACCCTCAACAGATTCAGTAAACCCAGCAGTCGCAGGGTTTCTGATTTTTTTTTATTTACTAAATCTTTCCTGTTTGAGTTTTACAACCTGTAGATCTACTTCTTATCAACAGAAGCATCTACAGTTCATCTCATCCATGCTGAGATATCAGTGGTTCACTGAATCAGTCCTTGACTCTAGGTATGAATCTCTTGCCACAAGAGAAATCCACTCTTCTAGCTCCAAGAGCTATTGAGGACAATCATGCCCTAAAGGTAACGGGTTTCTCCTCTCCTTTTTGAAGGAAAAAGAGGAGTTACAACAAGGCCCTTCACCTTGACAATCTCCTGTACGAGGATATCTCATAATTTGACTGCAAGGGGGTTCTCCCCTTTGCGATCATCTTTTCTGCATTATTACAAAATGCAGAACAGCATTCAGGAAATCCCTACCAGATTTATTCTGTTCATTTGAGTATAGTCAGCTCAAACGCTTACGAAAAAAAAAAAAACCCCACCATGTGGGTTATATGAGCTCGTTTAAGCATATAGCTCACAAAGGTTTCTGCCTAATCTACGCTGCTTGTGTATCTTCCTGCTGACCTTCTCAAATATTTCTTTTAAGACAGCTTATCAGACAAAAATTGACTATTACCACTCCTAATTATGTCTGTCGATCCTTTTCCAATCTATAGGATCTAACTTTTCTGCTGCCTTAATAACAGGTAACTCCAAGAAAGGTTCCAGAACCCACTTGGACAATTTATCATTGCAGGGCAACAGGCCTGTCTACTATTCTTAGCCATTCTCAATTCTTTTGGCTCCAGCAGAATAGATTAGGTTGCACTCTGGCAATCAAACAGCCAGATCTCACCTAAGCAACCTATAACATGCTCTCTGCAACTATACAATAAAACTCTGCAACTAAGGGCCTTTGACAGAGAGCATCAGAGCCACCCTTAGTAGGCAGCTCCCAGATGGTTAGAAAGGCTTCAGCTGGTAGACTGCCCAGTCATGCTCCTACCTGACTGGTTCTCCTATTCTTACCATCTTCCTTAAAATTTTCCTTTTAAGGAAAGGGAACCAGTGCTTAGACCACGTGAAAGTTTAAGGAATTGCACAATTCCCTAGGTTGTTCCACATCTCCAATGGAACTTCTACAGAGGGAATGCATTCCTTTTTCACTGCAGTCGGTCCTTATTTTGTGTATTCCTTCTAATTCCAAATACTTCATTGAAGCTTATAATGAACAAAGAACGCATGATACTCATATTGCCCTCATAAAGAGGGAAGCATGGTATCCCCTTATATTGCGTCTTTTTCTCCAGCTACTACACTGAAGTTAAAAGGACCCAGACTTGCTGTCTTAAGACTAAGGATCTCCTCTGCATTCCTTCATGTACGTCTCAAGACCTGGTTATTCCAGGGCTAGGTTTTTTAAAGAAACCTAGACTTCCCGTTATAAGTAAAGAATATCCTACCGGTTACCATGAAACCTTCTCTATGGTTCTTTCACTTTAACCAGAAAGAGATTCTCCATCAATATTCTCAAGTAGGTCTTAACCCTTCTTGTTATTAGATGAATCTCTTTTTCATATCTAATTCTGAAAGATTTGTTATTGTTTCAGCATACCGTAAGGTTTAAATGGACAACCAATTTCTATGGTAAATTAGGAAATACCTTCTTTTACCGTAACCTTTCTGTTTACGTCACATCTGAAGCTCTACATGTAAAGTCATCATCCTAAGTGACGTCACTTATGAAAGACATTACTGATCTTTAGAAATTGGGGGCTACACCGCCTAGTACAAAGTTTTCATTTTGGAAAAAAGACCCATCCCTTTTTTCTGCAAAAGGCATCTCTACCTTTTCATTCAAATCAGTCAGTTTTCTCTCTCTTCTTTTCTGGGGCCTTATTCTGCTCCAAGGAAAAAGAGTTTTAAACTTTGAGCTTTACAGAAGCTTTAGCTTTTTCTCCAAAGTCCAACCTCATCTAAACTCCCCCAGTTTTTTCTCCTGGGATTGGTTTTAGCCATTAAGGATTCTCATCTCTACCTGTATTGCAGAAATTATTTTCCTGTACTTCACAGTAAAGGAATTTTTTTGAGGATACTGTAATGGCTCTTAACAACAGACCCATATTAACCTCAACAAATACTTCGCAATACTTCTGAGTAAGGTCCATGTTAGAAAATTGATACTCATTTTTCACTTATTAACAATTATGGTCTACACAAGGACTCCCCTCTGGATACCTTGTTTAGTCAAGCTGTTCCACAGCACCTCCTTTTTTTCCTTTCTTTTAATTCAACTCCTACCCTCCATCCCTTGGATGCCTGAGGTTCTGGGAAGTAGCATGGCCCATCTATCAGATTTGCAACATGCTGGGACCTCCTCCAGGCATCTCTAGCTTGGGAGTCCCCATATGTGAAGACTCATTCCTGCATGTTCCTGGAGATAGCACAGTTACCTGTAACAGGTGATCTCTGGGAACAGCAGGAATACGTCTTCACAACCCACCCACCTCCCCTAGGAGTTGTTCTCTCTCTCTCTCTCTCTCTCTCCCTCTCCCTCCCCTACTTCCCTCCTTTGGTCTCAGCTACAAACCCAACTGATGAGAGGGAAGTGAATAGGCGGGAAGGCAGCGCGCATGTGGGATGCTCCCAAAGGCTTTCTTCCTGTATGCTGGGGAGTGTTCCCGCGCAGGCTCCGTCGGTACCGACGTACCCATATGTGAAAACTTATTCCTGCTATTCCCAGAGATCACCTGTTACAGGTAAGTAACTATGCTTTCCCAGCATTTACCACCCACCTAGTAAAGAGGCATTTATTCATATTTCCTCCATATCACCCTTGTCCTTGAGATTTTGCTTCTAGGGCAAATGCTACCACCTTGAATTTTATTGAATCTTTCTCTTTTTTTATATACCTCCTAAACCTTCTTTCCTCTGAAGTGTACAGTCTTAAGTTTGGTTCACACAGCTTTGCATTACAGGCCTTGTACTATTTTGATAGCCCTCCTCTGAACCAGCTTCATCCTCTTAATGTTCTCACGAAGATATGACCTCCAGAACTGAGCAAAGTATTCAAGATGTCTTCTCACTAGGGTCCCAATATAGAAGATGGTGCTCCTTCTAAACTTAGCTATACTATTAGCAACCCCCTTCACCATATCAGCTGTCAAGCAATCTGAGATGATTACTTTTTTGTGCATCTTTCCTGCTAGTTATTTGTCATTTCCTACTGTAATTGATGAATAGATAGTAGGTTTCTGCATAATTTTATACCCTTTTTTCACTGAATTGCAGCTGACAAATTCTAGACTGTTCAATTGCCTTTCTTTTTTTTTTTCTTCTGGTCTGTAGAACAGCCCAGGTTTTAGTGCCCTCTGCAAACTCATATTTTTCTTAAAGTTCTTTATTGCTGAGAGCACTAGCCTCTGCACTAAGCCACCCTTCACCCGAATGGACTCCATATGTCAGAACTTTGACTTTGTGCATGTGCTCATTAGCTGAACAAAGTTTTGGCCATACTGTCTAGTTTTACTACTCTTCTGTGTGAAACTGTGTAAAAGGCTTATCTCCAGGAACAAGCAGGAATGTAGTCTTCACATATGGGTATCGTCGGTACCGACGGAGCCTGCACGGGAACTCTCCCCAGCGTCCAATAGGAAAGCTTTTGGGAGCATCCCACAGCACCTGCGTGCTGCCTTCCCGCCTTTCCCAACTGTCCATCTGAAGTTCTTCGTTTTCCGTGGAGCCAACAGGTCGCACATCCTGTCACCACAGAAAAAAATCCCTTCTATTCTTTTTTGTGATCGCGTCTGCCTTCCCCTCGACTCTACACCGGTACCGTCTGTCTTCCCTCGACGCTACACCGGTACTGCCGGTGGTTCTTCTTTCTTTTCTTAAAAAAACAAAAAACAAAAACAAAACTTTTTTCTGGAGTCTTTCCAGTGATTCTCTCTTCAGGTGCCACGTGCCATTTTTGGCACTAGGCCCAACGTTTCCTTCAGAATGGAAAAACCCGCCTCGGGTTTTAAAAAGTGTTCTAAGTGTGGTGGTACCATCTCTGTCACCGACACCCATGAGTGGTGCCTCAAATGTTTAGGTCCTGACCACTCCATCTCTGAGTGTGTTGCCTGTGGGATGATGTTGTAAAGAGGCCGGCAGAACCGAGCTGCTAATCTTAACACCCTTTTTCCCTCCGATGCAGCCTCTGTGGCATCAACGTCTTCCAGGGCTTCGTCTTCCTCCCATGGATCTCAGGTAACTAAACATAAATCTAGCTGGTCCTCAAAGGGTAGATCTCCTTCTAGACAGTGAGATGCCTCTGGCGTTGCCCTTGAGGGACTTTCACCGGCAAAATTGCCCCGGCAGGAGACTTCGGCTTCCAAAGCACTAACGGGGCTCCAGGATGTTCTCGAGGCTTCAACCTCGGCAGAACTGGTGCCATGCTCTGAGGTACCGGCCGCTTCTTCCGGTACCAATACCCAAGCATCGTCAGTGTCGATAGACCAGAGATTCTTGGCTATTGAACGCAGTCTGGCGTCTCTTCTCATGGCCTCGATGCCCTTGAAACCGCTTCAGACAATTCAACCGGTACCGGCACCAACTGCATCGACATCGGCAGGTATTCTACCAGGACCGAGTCATGCGTATCCTTCCAGTATCGACAGATCGGTACCAGACCACTCCGATGCCAACTTCGATCGGTACCGGTACCGTGCCTTGCCTTGCACAATCACCCGGATCGGAGATACTTCGAATCCTCGGATGAGTCTGAAGACTCTGAAAGCTCTGCCGATACCAGAGTACTTCTTCCTGAGGATTCTTCTCCTCAGCGTAGGATGTCTCCACCAGAGGATATGTCCTTTCAGGATTTTATACGAGATGTGGCTCGGTCTTTCCATCACAGTGGCTCCTGAAATAGAGCCTAGGGCAAAGGAATTAGAAATCCTGCAATACCCTAAAGCTCCCAAGGTGGCAGCTACCGTACCTATTCATGAGATCTTGCATGACCTCATGTTAAGAATGTGGGAAACACCTCTAACCACATCTCCTCACTCTTGAAGACTCGACACCATGTATCGAGTTCCTCCTTGTCCTGGGTTTCAGAAAACTCAATTACCACACCATTCCATGGTGGTGGAGTCAGCAATGAGAAGGATAAAGAGTGCAAAAAGGCATGCATCTAATCCTCCAGGACGTGAGTGTAGGACTCTTGACGCCTTTGGACATCAAACCTTCCAGGCTTCCATGCTTTCTTCTAGGATCAGTTCCTATATCTTTTATATATGGGAATGTTCCTTAGGAGGTCACAGGAGATTTAGAGCTTATGAGCTCTCTCCTTCCTGATGAAAAGAGGCAAGATTATCTCTCCCTTGTCAAATATGCTCAGGATGTTTCCAAGTTTGTGAATCGTGCAGCTTTTGACTGCTTTGAGTGCATAAGCAAAACCTCTGCCATTGCCATAGGTGCACGTAGGATTGCCTGGCTCCAGGCATCTGACTTGGAAATTTGGGTACAGGATAAACTAGGGAATATTCCTTGCACAGGAGAGAATCTCTTTGGCAAGAATTGGCAGGAAAAAGCTAACGAGATAGATGCTGACAATATCACTCTGGATAGATTGTCTAAATATACAGCTGATCCTGCAAGGAAAAAATCCTATAAGAAACCATTCTTCAGTAAGAAGAAAAAGTTTTATCCCTCCTATACCCAACAGGGGCATCGTTTAGGTCAGTCTGCCCAAAAGGGACAGCAGCAACAACCTAGACAAAGAAAGACAAAAGCAGCTAAGCCTCAACCGGCTCAGCAGACTCAGCTTCCACAGGGGCTTTGACTCCTATCTAGAGAACTTTGCCTTCCTGGCCCTGAACGGCCCAGAACCCTCCACCATACCAGGAAGGTTATGTCATTTTGCCCCCAAATGGGGTCAGATAACAGCAGAATATTGGACTCTGTCTATTGTAAGAGAGGGGTACAAGCTTAATTTCCTCAGCATGCCCCCTCCTACAATGGTAAGACAGTTCAATTCTCAGACCTCTCTCAACAACCAGTTAGGTCAAGAGGTCGCTGTACTTCTTGCCCAAGGGGCAATAGAAGAGGTACCCATTCCCCAATGGGGTACAGGGGTTTACTCCCCCTATTTCCTTATTCCAAAGAAAACAGGACACAGACCCATTTTAGACCTCAGAGAATTGAACAAATTCCTGTTCAAGAGAAGTTCAAAATGATTTCTCTAGGAACTCTGCTGCCATACCTTCAGAGTCGGGACTGGCTTTGTTCTCTACATCTCAAGGATGCGTACACTCATGTTCTCATCCATCCATCTCATCGGAAGTTCCTTTGCTTTCTGTTTCAAGGGAAGCACTACCAATACAGGGTTCTTCCTTTTGGCCTGGCCTCTGCACCAAGGGTGTTCACAAAATGCATGGCTGTGGTAGCTGCATTTCTCCGCACCCTAGGAATATTCGTCTTCCCTTACTTAGACGACTGGCTCATTCGAGCCCCTTCAGAGCCGGAGGCCAGGGTTGCTCGCTCTCGCACAGTGCGCATCCTTCAGTATTTGGGATGTCATAAACTTCCCAAAATCCAACCTTGCTCCCACTCAGTCCCTGGAGTTTATAGGAGCTCTGCTGGATACCAGACAGGCAAGGGCCTACCTTCCACAGCCCCGCTGCCTTCGCATTGTGCAGTTAGCTTCCCAAGCAGTGTTAAAACCTCACCTCACTGCCCCAGAAATGTTGCAGTTGCTAAGCCACATGGCATCCACTGTGCATGTAGTTCCTTATGCTCGCTTCCATATGAGGGCAGCCCAGTGGACTTTATGCACTCAGTGGACTCAGGCGAAAGGTTGCCTGTCAGACAAAATAGCAAACTCAGATCGCCTTATTTTGTCCCTCCAATGGTAGCAGTCACCCCAAAACCTTTTGGTGGGGTCTCCTTTTCAGCAGCCCCCACCCCAAGCCACTCTAACAACATGCCTCACAGGTGGGCTGGGGAGCCCACCTGCAAGGCCTCTCTACCCAGGGTACCTGGACTCCACAGGAGACCTATCTGCACATCTATCTCCTGGAACTCAGAGTAATCTTCCTTGCTCTTCGAGTATTCCACACCCAGCTCAGCTACAAGACAGTCCTAGTTCAAACGGACAATCAAGTAGCCATGTTCTATGTGAACAAGCAGGGCGGAACAGGCTCTCTGTTGCTCTGCAACGAAGCTTTGCGAATATGGGCTCTCGCCAGAGAGCATCAGATTCATCTCCTTGCAGTACATTTTCCAGGCATTCAAAACTCTTGGGCAGACAGACTCAGTCGAGTTCTGCTTCCACACAAATGGTCTCTCCATGCAGACCAGGTAGCCAAAATTTTTCAAATTTGGGGAACCCCGGACATAGACCTCTTTGCAAGTCCGCTGAATGCCAAACTTCCCCGGTTCTGTTCCAGAATTCTGGCTCAGGGTTGTCAGGCCAGGGATACTTTCCTCCTCCATTGGGGTCAGGACTTTCTGTATGCCTTTCCACCCATTCCCCTAATTCCCAAAACCCTGTTCAAGCTTCAGAGAGACAGAGGTCATATGATTCTCATAGCTCCACATTGGACACGGCAAATGTGCTATCCTCTGCTCCTACATCTCTCTCAAGCTCCTCCTCTGGAGTTAGGATCTGCTCCAAATCTCTTTTCTCAGGAGGACGGGATGCTGTCGCATCCCAATCCCCAGTGCCTGCATCTCAGGGCCTGGTTGCTGAAAGCCTAGAACTTCACGGTCTTAACCTTTCTCAGCAGGTAAAGGATATCCTTTATGCTTCCAGGAAGCCTTCCACAAGACGCTCTTATGCATTCAAGTGGAAAAGGTTTACCATATGGTGTTCGCAGAAGGGTCTTAACCCTCTTGCAATACCTCTGGAATCATTACTGGAGTATCTCCTTCATTTATCTAATGTGGGGCTTAAGACCAATTCAGTGAGAGTTAATTTGAGTGCTATTGCAGCTTCTTTCAAGCCTCTCAGTGGACAGCCTATTTCCTCTCATCCTGTCATAGTGAGATTTATGAGAGGCCTTCTTTTAACTAAGCCTCCCATTAAGCCACCATCGGTGGCATGGGACTTAAATCTGGTTCTTGGGCAGTTCATGAAGCCGCCTTTTGAACCATTAGCTACTACTTCTTTGAAATTCCTTTCCTGGAAGGTCATCTTTCTTATTGCAATCACATCAGCATCAGTGAATTGCAAGCGTTGGTGGCTGATCCTCCTTATACAAGGTTCCATCATGATAAGGTAGTCCTTAGGACTCACCCACACTTTATGCCAAAGGTGGTGTCACCTTTTCATTTAAACCAAGCGGTTTACCTTCCTGTATTCTTCCCAAGGCCTCACGCCTCAAATGCAGAACGGATTCTTCATACTTTGGACTGTAAAAGGGCTTTGGCCTTTTACTTGAAAAGGACACAGCAACATAGAAAATCCTCTCAACTCTTTGTTGCTTTTGATCCTAGTCATTTGGGACTTCCAGTCTCCAAAAGAAGACTGTCCAGCTAGATTGCACAGTGTATTTCTTTTGCCTATGAGAATAAGAACCTTCCTCTTGAAGGCCATGTCACAGCTCACAATGTGAGAGCCATGGCAGCCTCTATGGCTCATCTTCACTCTGTGTCTATCAACGACATCTGTCGAGCAGCTACTTGGGCTTCGGTTCATACCTTCACAACCTATTCCTGCTTAGACAAGGACTCCCACCGGGATGCCTTGTTTGGTCAGGCTGTTCTTCAACACCTGTTCCATACTTAATCAACTCCTACCCACCATCCCTAGTAGATCCATGGGGGGGAGTGGAGCCCTTTAACAAGGGAACACAACTTCTGGGGCCTTCTCCCTGGCATCTGCAGCTAGGGAGTCCCCATATGATAGGCAAACCTTCCTGCAGGCAATGGACTCTTTACTATTCTCTCAGCTAATAACCACTCCCACCCATAGATATGGTTCCACACCAGACCTAGTTTTTGCCCCAAATTATATCTTAGACAAGGGATTTATTTCCTCACCCATAATCACCCCAATTCCTTGGTCTGATCACCACAGAATCAAAATTGAATTCACAAACAATACGGGCAAGTTTAACAAAGCACACTCTGCTTCATTTGGAATTAGAAGATTTAAAGCTTTCAGAAAAGATCAATTCTTAAGACACACTACCCTATCTCAACTCGGATGAACCTGACCTGGATGAACTGGTTAAGAATTGGAACATTACCATCAGTACAGCAGCAAAATCTAAACCATACATAAAATCGAAGAGCATAAGACAACACGCTCCATGGTACTCCAATACCATACGTAACGCTAAAAGAGAGTTAAGGAAGTTAGAACGCCACTGGAGACGCTCCAAATCTCCAACCGCACAAAACATTTACTTAACAAAGCAAAAGATATATAATGATCTTATTAACGATACAAAACGAGAGCATCACACAAACACTATTCTGAAAGCCTACAATAAACCCAGAGAACTCTTCGAGATAGTAAAAGATCTAACTAATGAACCAAGTCCTGACAAAGACATACAAATCAACCCTCAAACCTTTGCAAACTTTCTTCATGAGAAAATAAGTCACACACCGACTCAAATACATACTGAAACCTACAACTCCATCACAACAACAACAACGACAAGTTGGGACAGATTCCACACTCCTTCAATCAAACAAATTTCGGATATCATCTCTGCTCTCAATACCAGCACTGCGCCTACTGATCCTTGCCCAGTTCAATGGCTCAAAGCAACCAAGCATAACTTCCTCAGTTATATACACAACATCGTATCCATCTCCCTATCTCAAGGAACAATGCCTGAACAACTTAAACTAGCCTCAATAAGGCCTATCCTCAAAAAAATCAACCTGGATAAGAGCAATCCAGCAGCTTACAGGCCAATCTCTAGCATACCACTCCTAGCCAAAGTAATAGAAAAAGCAGTACAGCTACAACTCCAAGACCATGTTGACGAGCATGCCCCACTCGATCTACATCAACATGGCTTCCGCCCCAACCATGGAGTTGAAACACTGCTGCTATATCTGTTCAATGATATCACCCAGACCATAGATAATTACAGGCAAGGATCTCTAATGATCTTCATAGATATATCAGCGGCGTTCGACACAGTTGACCACACTATCCTCCTATCAAGATTGGAAAATATCGGTATCTCTGGTACTGTCCTTAGTTGGTTTAACTCTTACTTAACAAACAGGCAGTTCCAGGTTAAAATTGGAACCAACACTTCACAACCTACAAATATCAAACAAGGAGTACCACAGGGATCTGCGCTTTCTTCCCTTCTGTTCAACATTTTTATCCAGCCAATTTGTCAAATTATGGCAGCCCATCAAATAAGTTGCATGATTTATGCAGATGACATTATGATTTATACACCGATTGATCTCATCAGCCCCGACTACAGCAAGATTATAAATTATCTTGACAACATGTCTTCCTGGCTCACACTCAATAACCTTGCCATAAACTACAATAAGACAGAGGCACTTATTGTCACTCGAAACACCAACTTCAACCCCCCACCTTTCATTAAATACAACAATATTACAATACCAGTCAAGGACGAAGTTAGATATCTTGGAATTACCCTCGATAAAGGACTAATCCTCCAGTCACATATCAGAAAGACTGTGAGGAGTGCATACTATAGAATGAAAGTGATTAGACGCCTCAAGCCCTTACTCTCATATGACCACTTCTGGTCAGTCTGCCAAGCCTTAATAACTCCTATTCTGGACTTTTGTAATCCTATTTACTACGTACTATCAAAACACTCACTTAAGCCTCTTCAGATGGCTCAGAATACAGCAGCCAGAATAATTGCTGGCTCAACATCTCAAGATCACATCACCCCTACTCTCAAAGAGCTCCACTGGCTTCCAATAAGCCAGCGCGTCAAATATAAGATGGTAATTAATATATTCAAGATCAGACACAAGTGCTCTGCTTTTAGCCTTCATAATCTCTTACTCCAGAATAACAGGCCAAAAAGAAAAACTACATCAAACACTCTCAGCACCCCAAGTAGCTTCAGAAAAGCGTGTAAATGTACTACACAAAGGGCAATTTCCTTATCGGCCCCACTTATCTGGAACTCTCTCCCTCCCGATGTGCGATCCATAGATGATTTAAAGGAGTTCAGAAAACAACTGAAGTTTGTACTCTTCATTGAGCACTATGGCACAGACACCTAACAAGTCTTTATTATTATAGCCTGCATGTAATGTGTTTATCTGTAACAGTTCCTTGATGTTGTGTATCCCAATTTTACCTTCACTGTATAGTTTAGTCAGTGTATGCCTCCCTGCCTCTGTTCTCCCTTCTTGTGTCTTGGTAACCGCTTTGATTTAAGGAAAAGGCGGTATAGAAAACCTGTTAAATAAATAAATAAATATGTGAAGACTACATTCCTGCTTGTTCCTGGAGATAGCATAGTTACTCACCTGTAACAGGTGAACTCCGGGAACAGCAGGAATTTAGTCTTCACAACCCACCCACCTCCCCTAAGAGTTGTATCTCTTTCTCTCTCTCTCTCTTTTGTCTCAGCTTTAAACTCAACTGGAGAGGGACAGTTGGGAAAGGCGGGAAGGCAGCACGCAGGCGCTGTGGGATGCTCCCAAAAGCTTTCTTATTGGATGCTGGGGAGCGTTCCCGCGCAGGCTCCATCGGTACCGACGATACCCATATGTGAAGACGAAATTCCTGCTGTTCCCAGAGATCACCTGTTACAGGTGAGTAACTATGCTTTATTTCAGTCCAGATAGGGTAGCCACCCTCACATCACCTTGATCTTCTATTTGATCAAGGTTATTGGAATCTCCCCTGAAACTGTTTATGGTCCAGTAATGTACTTTGTTTAAGGTGCTGAAGTCCATTTGCTCTGATAGTGTTTCCTTAACTTTGCTTACTAAAGTTAAACTGACAGATATGTTGTGAGTACTTGTTTCCTCTTATTTGTACTTTTATGGCTCAAGACTGTTGGCATTCCTCCAGATTACTTGGCACCTTCTCTGTTTCCAAAAATAAGCGCAGGAAGGCAGTGAGATGCTTCCTTCAGCGCTCTCTGGCTTTATTCTCTTAGGTTCGATAGCCTTGTCTATTTTGCTGCCTTAGTACTTCATATATATCCTCTATAATTAAGTATGCTGATGTTTATATTGTAGTGTCTTTTTGCTTTCATCCCCGGGTATGGGACCACCCTGGTAGGGCGGCTCCGCGGGCAGACTAAGCCGGTCCCTGAATGCTTGGTGCCTGGTGTGTCCACTCGAGGGAAGAGGGGTATTAGCGGGTGAGATTTCCCTCCATTCCCCTCTCTAGAAAATCAAAAACAAATGTGACTGTGAACAAGGCTAGATGGCAGTATTTACAAATTTCTTTAGCTTATACAGCTACTGTACTAGGTGTGGCTCTTCCGCCTGGGGATTATCCACTCTGGCTCAGCCACTGCACCCCTTTCATCTAGAGGCCATCCACTCCAGGTGCGTCTCGATTGGAGAATCCCTTCCACCTAGAGCTGTCCATTCCAGGTGCCTCTCAGCAGGCAATCTTGAATCTTGCAGTCCTTTCCTCCTTGAGAGGAGTCTCCATCACCAATGATTGCATCCCTCCTTGACTCAGTAGTTCTAGCTTTTAGTGATTTCAGCTGAGTCAACTGAAGAATTGCAGTTCAGCTCTCCCCAGCATGGACAGAACTTCTCCTCAGCCAAAGTGCCAAGAGTCAGGCAGGAAATCGAAGTATAATACAAGCCCTTTTCCACTCTTAGCTGTAATCTCAGCTAGGAAACAGGTTCTGCCCCCATGCAGATCCCTCTGGTCTGAGTACATTCCTTGTCTGGTTACCCACTGACAGGGCCGGCCCGTCCATTGAGCAAGAATGTTTTTTGCACAGGGCCCCGCGTTTCAGGGGGCCCCGCGCAAAGAACATTCTGCTTTTTTTTTTAAATTACATTTTTAAAAAAAACCTGTCTCTGGCTGCTGCCGCGTCCGTCGCAGCAGCGGCAGAATGGCGTGTCCCGCGGGGCCCCTTCTCCTCGTCGAGCCCTCTGCAAGGGCTTTCAGATTCGCGAAGGGAGAGTGCTCCCTCGCGTCTCTGTAAAGCCCGCAGGGGCTAATGGGAAATTTCCCATCTGCCCCTTTAGACGCGAGGGGCTGATGGGAAATTTCCCATTAGCCCCTGCGGGCTTTACAGAGACGCGAGGGAGCACTCTCCCTTTGCGAATCTGAAAGCCCTTGCAGAGGGCTCGACGAGGAGAGGGGGCCCCGCGGGACACGCCATTCTGCCGCTGCTGCGACGGATGCGGCAGCGGCAGCAGCTAGAGCCAGGTTTTTTTTTTTTTTTTAAATTTGCCGGAAGGGAAGGGAAGGGAAGGGGGGGGGGGCTGATTGAGGCTGTCTGGAAATGGGGTGATGGGGGGTTAGGACTGGAAATGTGCAAGGGGGGGGGGTTAGGACTGGAAATGTGCAAGGGGGAGGTTAGGACGGGAAATGTGCAAGGGGGGGGGGTTAGGACTGGAAATGTGAAGGGGGGGGTTAGGACTGAAAATGTGCAAGGGGGGGAGTTAGGACTGAAAATGTGCAAGGGGGGGGAGTTAGGACTGGAAATGTGCAAGGGGGGGGTTAGGACTGGAAATGTGCAGGGGGGGGTTAGGACTGAAAATGTGCAAGGGGGGGGGAGTTAGGACTGGAAATGTGCAAGGGGGGGGTTAGGACTGGAAATGGGCTAGGGGGGGTTAGGACTGGAAATGGGCTAGGGGGGGTTAGGACTGCTAATGGGCTGGGGCTGATGGTGGCTTACTGGAAATGGGGTGAGGGGGGGTTAGGACTGGAAATGGGCTAGGGGGGTAAAGACTGCTAATGGGCTGGGGCTGATGGAGGCTGACTGGAAATGGGCTGGGGGGGGGTTAGGACTGGTAATGGGCTGGGGGGGTTGACTGGTAATGGGCTGGGGGCTGATGGAGGCTGTCTGGAAATGGGGTGATGGGGGGGTTAGGACTGGAAATGGGCTGGGGGGGTTAAGACTGGTAATGGGCTGGGGGTTGATGGAGGCTGACTGGAAATGGGCTAGGGGGGGTTAGGACTGGAAATGGGCTGGGGGGTTTAAGACTGCTAATGGGCTGTGGGCTGATGGGGGCTGTCTGGAAATAGGGTGATGGGGGGTTAGGATTGCTAATGGGCTATGGGGGGGGGGTTAGGACTGCTAATGGGCTATGGGGGCCCTAGGACAGAAAAAGGGCAGATGGGAAGGGGTAAGGACAAGAGGTGGGCTGATGTGGTTAGAACTAGTAATGGGCTGTGGGCTGATGGGGGGGTTAGGACTGGCAATGGGCTATGGGGGGCTGACTGGAAATGGGCTGATGGGGTTAAGACTGGAAGTGGGCTGATGGGGGGGTTAGGACTGGTAATGGGTTATAGGGGGGGCTTAAACTGAAAATGGGTTGATGGGGGGCTAGGACTGGTAATGGTTTGGGGGATTGCTATGACTGGAAATGGACTGAGTGGACGGGGAGGCTTGAACTGCAAATAGCTGATGGGGAGGGAGCTTGGAATGGAAATGGGCTGTGAGGGAAGGGAGCTAGAACTGAAAATGGGCTGATGGAGCAGCTAGGATAGGACTGGAAATGGGCTGTTGGGGGGAGCTAAGATTGGAAATGGGCTGTGGTGGGGGCTTGAATTGAAATGGACTCATGGACACTGTTCCCTCTAAGCTGTGCGCATGTGCGCGCGCACACACCTCACCGAGCGAGCGCACATACCTTACAACAGAGCGCACAAAAATTACGGTTCTGATTCTGATAGAAAACAACACAGATATCTTAAAATGTAAAAGTTGTTGTGTATTTATGGTTTTCACAAGTTCTACAATATTTTCTAGTGCAATCAATGTGGTGTACATACTGTATTCTGACGTGTAGTCAAATTTTAAAGTATATAACTCCGAGTGTCGTTATGTGGCACACAAAAATGTAACCTTCCTTCAAAAGCTGCACAGCTGATATTTTATGTGCACACAGCCTACAGAAAATTAGAGGGAACATTGCTCATGGAGGGGCTAGAACTGGAAGTAGGCTCATGGGGGGGCTTGGACTGGAATTGGGCTGAGTGGAGGGGAGCTAGGATTTGACATGGGCTGATGGTGGGGCTAGGAAATGACTAGAAATGGGCTGATGGGGGGCTAGGATTGGAAATGAGCTGATGAAGGGACTCAGACTGAAAATGGATGGGGGAGCTAGGACTGGAAATGGGTTGATGGGGGGCTAGGACTGGAAATGGGCTGATGCAGGGACTAGAAGGGAATGGATGCTGGGTGAGACTGGAACTAGAAGGGAGCTGATGTTGGGGAGGATTAGAATGGGATGGGGCTGGGAGAGTAAAATGGAGAGGGGAAAAATATTTTGTGTGGGAGGGATGAAAAATCTACAATTGGCCGGGTATTGGGAGAGTAAGTGGGGATTGAGGATGGAGGGGTAAAATTTGTGTGGATGAAATAAGAATGAGGAAAGAGCAAAAGGATAAAGATTAGTATGTTAAAGCAGATGTAGAGAGAGAGGATGGAAAGAAAACTAGAAGAGAGAAGAAAGGACAAATGGACAGCAGACGATGGAGAGTTAGCAGAAAACATGAAGAAACCAGAAGAAAGTGGCTGGAGCAATTGCAACTGAAAAAAAATGCACAAAAGGTAGAAATATATCTCTTTATTTTGAATTTATTAACTGGAATATGAAAGCTCTGGGAAATGTGCATCATTAACGTCTGCGCTTTGTTTGGTACAAGAGGAAATTGATTTATAGTTTTATTTCTACAGTGTTGTTGTACATTCCAAGTTTGGCTTTTGGGGTTCCCAGTTTAATTATTGCCTTCCTGTTTCTAAATTGCGATTCCTTGTTTGGTGATGGTCTATGTTCTGCATGTGTAACTGAGCTGAGGTATTCTGTTTATGTAATTCCTATTTGACATTGCCACTTGTTCTCTTTCCCCAGTATTCTCTGAAATGTACTGGTTTAATATTTGCAGTGTTTCCTTTTGATAGGTAGGGTCTGGTGCTTTGTGAGTCCTGGTAATGCTGTCAGGATACAGCGGGTTTGCTATGGGTTCTAAATGGGCAGCGTTTGTAGTAGTTCCTAATGTGCCTGGCGGTTGGCACTGGATTATAGTAATGTAGAAATCTTTTAGTCTTTCTTTATCCATACACTCATTAAGAGACATGTTTACTAAAAGTTAGTGTATGGTAACATTATGCAAATATTTATGCAAATAAGGCCACTTATGCAACTGAGGCCCCGCACCGAGTCTCCGCACATGGCCCCGCACCCCCCTTGGGCCGCCCCTGCCCACTGATGGATCATGTTACAATGCGGGAGCTTCAAAGGTCTGCTTAAGTTTGTTCTAGCTGCTGTAAGGAATAATCCCTTCCTTTACCTCCCCAGACCCAGAGGGGTTTCAGTATTACATGATAGTGTGCAAACATTTGGGTAGTCACTTTAGTTGTGATGAGGCTTATTCTGAGCAAGCTGGTGTTCATTTAATATATATGAGAAGATGCTTTGCCATATCCAGGTATGCTCTGATTTTTCTTATGTTTGAAAGTATGTCCATAACCTGTCAGCTATGTGCAAGGTAATTCATTTGATTACAAGCTGCTTCACCCAAAGAGTGTATAATCTGAGTTTGATCACAGGGAGGTTTGTGACATGGTTCGTGGTAAAAATGATGAATAGATGCATGGTTGGACTTTTGCATTTCATTTATTTTTGTACTGCTTTTTTAAGAGCCACTAAGCTGAGGACGTGTCTCTAGCACTTCTCTAGGATTTGAAAATGAAGTATGCAAAAACTGCTGCTCTGACTTCACGGGAATTGTGAATTCTAGCCCTTTGATTAACTTACTATGCCTTTATGCAGTTTCCTTTTTTACTGCCTCTAGTACCAGCTAGCCTGTAAGTATATTGATGAGAGAGATCCTGGATCAATACAGGACCTTCCTGCACAGACCACTTCCATGGCTTCTCTCATATCAGCAGCTATGGTCTCTGAATTTCACTGGCATCCTTGCTGTTACTGCTGCTTTTGCCTTTGAGATGAGCAAATCTCCTATTCCATGCAGAGAGCTTTACAGTTTCTTCTTTGAAGTTGCATCAATATCATTACAGGAAGTTGTAAACTTTTCCTTATTTGAAAGCCTGCCAGATATGGCAGTTGCAGCTAGTGGTGTAGGAGGCTTGAGACTAATATTTATTTATTTATTTATTTTTCTTATATACCGCGCTCTTCGATATCAGCGCGGTTTACATGGAACAAGGAGAGTTTACAGTGGGGGTTACACCGTAATTACATAGAACAGGTATAATAACTTGGATAACAGTGTTAACTATTTACATCTGAGAAGGTATTTGCACGTATATACGATACATTGAGGGGTTACATATGTCCGTGAGGGATTGTTGTGGGTGTTAAGTAACATATGTATGTCACCTGCTGGGTGGTGAAATGTACTGGGTCTAAGGCTGGAACATCAGCTTCTTGCTGTTGTCTTAATGGAGGTTGATACAGGTTACATATCCTCTACAAATTGTGAGGAAATCATGTGGAAAGAGGGTTCAGGAGGTATTTAATGTGCCTTCCGGTGCTCAGGTTTGCAGAGACTTTCAAGCAAAGATGTCCTGTTATCAATCCTAAAAATCGTGGGGTTGATATTTAGAAGCCCCTATAAGTGCTCGGAGGGAGATTCAGTGGCACTATCTGGATAGTGCTACTGAAATCTCCATAGATTGCCTTGACACTATCTGGTTAGTACTGAGTCGGTCCATGGGTGGTAGCGATATTCAGCCACTGTTTGGATAAATTCTACCCTTATGCGGATGACCTATCCATATAACATAGGACAGCAAAAAAGCTGTCCTAAGTGCTGTTTGGATAGTGACTGAATATCACCACTGGATAGTCGCCGGCACTTATTGGTCTATCCATATATTCACCTGTGATCACTATCAGGATAGTAGTGCTGAATATCTGGATTATATTTAGATGCAATGGCTGATTGCTGTGGTCTAAAGAGGCGTTAATTAAATATTCAATGGTTTGAATATCTGCCACCTGGCTGTTACTTCCCTCTTAGCCAGGTTGATACTATAAGAATGGGTGTCTCCCTCTCACCTATTCACTATTTGCATTTCTTATTAAGCATTTGAGTTTTTTTGTTTTTAATGACACCTTCTACTGTGGTGTTTTTTGCAAGGGTATCCTGCAGTGTTCGTGTGCTGTCTTCCCTGGCTGTCATGCTGGTTATCTTCCTAGTCACCACCGTGCTGATAAAGGTAGATACTTCATCATGGACTCGCGAGTTCTTTGCTGTGACCATGGTTTGTGTAGCTATCATCAGCGGAGCATCCAACATCTTCATTGGCAGTATCTTCGGCCTCACAGGGAACTTCCCCATGAAGCATTCCCAGGCCTTGATATCGGGTAAGTCTGAACTGCTCAAGCTGTGACTGGGGTCATGTGTAACTGTCTGCTTTTTCATTCTCGGGGTAAGCTGTCAGATGGAAGAGCAGCTTAGTCTGCATGAAACCTTTGTTGGGTGTTGACCTGATATTTCAGTAGTTATTAATACTGCAAAAGTACCAAGATCACTTGGTGATGGTCAGCAGAGCATTGCAAATAACTGTGTATAATAGTAGTTGCACTCTATAATGTCAGCCCCAATTCAATAATGTACATATTTATGGGGGTGACTGTGTGAGAAATCATGGTAAACAGTAGAGATCCATGCATACTAGCAGCCTAGTAGAAGCTAGATGGAAGCGAATTAAGAGATCTTGCAGAGGGGGATCAAAATAAGGCTTCGCTGGCCTTGAAGTTAAACTAGTGTGATGTGAAGTATCACCTAGAATGATCCTCAGAAAATATCCAGTATTTTTCTAGCATTACTGACCTACTGCATTTCAGGAATATTTACTGTATTTTTACATTCTGCAGAGGCTAAGTAGTTGCTTGTAAAGGAACTGAGCAGACTCTATGTACCAGATCTGCAATTTCTTAAAGCTAAAATGTTTCCTCCCTCTACATTTGAAAAGTGCCATAGTCATTCATATTTTTTTTTTTCATGAGGCTTTTTAACTAGTAAGTATGATTAAGGCACCAACTGATCAGGTTGCCCAGTAGTGCCTCCTTCCATCTTAGTTGGAACCAGCACTGGACTTTGTGCAGCATGAGTCCTTATTTGCAGCCACCTGGGGAATTTTTACTCGATTTTAATACAGCCTCCCATAGTTCCTAGTCTAATCTTGGCAGTAGTAGTCCTGAGGTCAGGAACAATGCACTGGAGCACGTCCCAGAATCCTGCTTTGTGGATTCTAAATCTGTCAGCTAGGTGTCATGTTGCTGAACGCTCATGCTCCTTCAGGGACTGACTGAAGCCTTGCCTCCATAGCATCCCCAGCCCCAGCCTGTCCGTTGTTTGAAGGCCCAATTTGATGGTACGGATGGGAAATTTCATTAAAAGAAAAAAAAAAAAACAAACCCTCGCATGTGACCCAAAAAACTGTTGGGCCGATTATTAAGCCCATGGTGCTCAGTGGTGTGTTTTATTTTGTTTTTTTAATTTAAAACTCCACTGCTGTCTAGATAGCCGTTGCCACAGACCACAAAATCCAGGTATTCAGTGGTAGCCACTGTCTCTAAGTACTGCTGCGCTG
This sequence comes from Ichthyophis bannanicus, assembly GCA_033557465.1. NCBI lineage: Eukaryota > Metazoa > Chordata > Amphibia > Gymnophiona > Ichthyophiidae > Ichthyophis > Ichthyophis bannanicus. The sequence goes on from CM066034.1 coordinate 603,604,053, forward strand.
ATTATGCAGATTTGCTTTACCTGCAGTGGCGGCTGAATATCTGGATTTTGCACTTTGCAATAGCAGCTATCCAGATAGGACAGCTTTTATCTGTTCTGAGTTTATGTAGATACTTCTCCGGAGGGCAGCAATTTTCAGCGCTGCTATCCAGTCGAGTACTAGCTCCTGCCCATGCACTGCCCCAGCACTGTCCAGGTAGTGCTGCAGTAGTCGAAGGAAATATTCAGCGCCACTTTCTGGATAATACTGCTGAATATTGGCCTCGGCGTGGTTTATCTGGTTAACAGGTCCTGCTAACGGGATAAACCCTTTTGAGTATCGGGCCCTGAAACTTCCATCTTCATCTTTCTGACATGGTATCAGACACAAGATGCCTTATGATGGCAAGAGTGTATTTCTATGCAGGTAGTATGTGAAGAACCACGAAGCAAACCTTTTGTATAAAGGGTTTCCTCACCGCTTCTGAAGTTCTACAGCAGGATTTCCCAAATCTGTCCTTGGGAGTCTTCAGCTAATTGGGGTTTTAAGGATACTTATAATGAATATGCATAAGTGTTGGATATATTCTGCGTCTCCAATGCAGGAAGTCTCATGGATCTTCATTGTGAAAGCCTGACTAGCCATGGGGTCCCCAGGACAGGTTTGGGAAGCCCTATCTAGATTCTCTTGAACAAAGGTGCCGATCTCCCAGTTCCTCTTGTGATGTGTCAGAAAAATCACAACTTCCTTTTCACCGTTGGGTGGTCAACCTCCTCCAGCAGCTGAGGACTGAATACTGAAAATTTTGCTGACAGCCTATCCATCTCCCCCTGGTGTCAGAGAGTCAGTCTTTCAGTCCTCAGCAGCTGTAAGGATGTGTGGCTGACAGGCTCCCAGGAGAGACGAATTTGAAATAGTCAGACTACTAGCTGTAAAAAAAAAAAAAAAGGAAATGGGACTTTGCTCATTTGCCCTAGCAGGGCAGTAAGACAAGAGAAGTGATCTTTGGGGGGAAAAAAGAATAACAAAGGAGATACTGAGAATCAATGTTCCTCAGTTGTCATAAAGTGTGGAGACAGCACAGGGGGAAGAGCCTGCCTCATTTGAGGATGCGTTGTTTAAGAAGGCTTGGGGAAGGAGCTGGGAGCCCCAGAATTCTCTTCCCTGCTGCCGATCGCCTCAGTCTCCGGGGCCCGCTAGCAGCGGGAGACCAGAGAGGAGGAGCTCCAGCGTGGTTGACTCAGGTAGGATCTCTAACAGCATGACAGTGGTTTAGTTTACTCAGCGGGGGTCGGCGATCGCCGCAGATTTTTTGGTTTTAGCCCTAATAGCTTGATTTGGAGCAATTGTGGGGTCAGCTAAGTTTGGCGTCGGCAGTGTGCGCGCCGGGCTGGTCTCGCCGAGTTTGTCAGCGGCGGACCTCTGCCGACCGTGGTGTTTTTCTTACGGTTCCTTTGAGTTCTTCTTAGTTTTTTGTGTTTGGAGCAAACGTAGGGCTAGCAGTTATGGAGCAGAAGGTGTCTTCGCAGGAGCTTGGGGAGAGGCTGCAAGGCCCGTTGCTAAAGGCAGGAGCGGCGGCCATTTTGTCTGACCCTGCCATTTCTCCCATGCTTAATATCAATCTGGTAAGAAAAAATCTAAGTCACATAAAGCGCCTCCGGCGGAAGGGCCAGAATAATAAGCCATCATCTGGAGTACAGGGAAGTTTAGATTCTGTTTTCGGCTGATTTTATTTTAGCAATACATAAAGCTTATGTGTTACAGATGGCTCAGTCGTTAGAGAGCCCGGCTGCTCCTAGACAGTTGGATTTAAATAAGGGGGAGCCCAAGGTGGCAGACCCTGGGGAAAGGGGCTCTGCTAAAGGCTCAGAGGTGGAGGCAGGCTTTGAGAGCTTCGGGCCACAGGTCTCTATTCCTCAAATAGCAGAAGAAGGGGAGCTTCTTTCTGATGCAGGTTTGGATTCTTGGCCAGTGGAGTTGGAGGAAGGGGAGATTAGGCCAGGCGACGATCTGAATATCTTCAGGGTAATTCGCAAGGAGGAGCTGGGGGCTTTGATCGCTCAGTCCCTCGCAGCATTAAATATAGTGCTCCCAGCGGTGCAGCAGGAGCCCCTAGAGGATCCCTTGTTACAGGGATTTAAGTCTGAACAATGCTGTTTTCCAGTACACAGGGTTATTAAACAAATGATTGAATCAGAGTGGGAATGCCCCGAAGCTACCCTGAGGGGGGGACGCGCCATTACACACCTTTACCCAGTTCCTCAGGAGGAGAAGGAGTTGTTGCGGATGCCTAAGGTGACAGCTGGTCTCAGCGGTCACCAAAAAGACAACAATTCCGGTAGAAGGGGGTGCGGCTGTTAAGGATCTTCAGGATCATAGGTTAGAGGCGCTACTGAAGCAGGCCCTTGATTCCAGTGCTCTAGCTTTGCAGGCTTCTGTTTGTGGAGCGTATGTGTCCAGGGCCTCTATCCATTGGTTGCAAGGAGAACAGGGTTCGGATAAGCAGGAGGAGCCTTCCTCTGAAGGAGCGAAGCTGGAATCGGCTGCGGCTTCTCTGGCGGATGCCTTCTATAATTTGGTAAGGATATCGGCAAAGTCCATGGCGTCGGTGATTGCCGCTAGACGATTTCTCTGGCTGAGAAATTGGGCGGCGGATGCATCTTCTAAATCTCGCCTCAGTAAGCTTCCATACAAGGGCAGGCTGCTCTTTGGGGGAGGCGTTGGAGAAAATTGTGAAAGATTTGGGCGATTCCAAAGGGGGTCGTCTCCCCGAGGACCATCCCAGAGCTGCGAAAATGGCTACGATGCAGAGAGGTCAAGGAAGAGAATTTAGTAGGTTCCTGGGATCTCGGTTTGCCCCTTATCAAAGAGGCCGGTTTTTGTCCAGGGGGCAGTCCTTTCGAGGAGCCAGAGGGTTCGACAGGGACTATTTTAATACCCAGCAGAACTCTTCTAAGAAACCGCAATGAAGGGAGGCTGGTCCAAGCGGAGATTCCGGTGGGTGGACATTTGCAGGAGTTTCTCTCCGCCTGGGCCGCCATCACCACAGATCGGTGGGTGCTGGAGATCATCCGCGAGGGGTATGCGCTGGAGTTCGCTCACCCGCTGGCGGAAGCCTTTGTAGTGTCCCCATGTGGGCCTCAGTCAAAAAGGGCAGCGATCAGCAACTCCCTGCAGTGCTCATTGCAGCTTCAAGCGGTGGTGCCAGTGCCTCAAGACCAGTACGGCTTAGGTCGATACTCGATTTATTTTGTGGTGCCCAAGAAGGAAGGGTCCTTTCGGCCAATTCTGGATCTCAAGCACGTAAACCACTGCTTGAGGGTACCTCATTTTCGGATGGAATCTCTAAGATCGGTGATCAGGGCTGTGAAGCCAGGGGAGGTGCTTTCGTCCATAGATCTAACAGAGGCTTATCTGCACATTCTGATCAAGCAGGAGCATCAAAGGTTTCTATGCTTTGCAGTTCCCATGGGTCATTTTCAGTTTTGGGTGTTGCCGTTTGGGCTGGCTACAGCGCCTCGGACTTTCACCAAGGTGATGGTGGTCATAGCGGCGGCGCTCCGGAAGGAAGGGATTCAGGTGCATCCCTACTTGGACGATTGTCTGATCCGAGCAGGGTCGCCAGCGGAATCAATTGATGCAACCTCACGGGTTGTGCAGTTCCTGGAACAGCTTAGGTTGGGTCATCAACCGTGCAAAGAGTCGGTTACAACCGTTGCAGCGCTTGACCTATCTCGGGGCCTTGTTCGACACGGAAATAGGGTCGGTGTTCCTTCCTCCGGACAGGGTGCAGAAGATTTTGACTCAAGTAGCGGTGTTCGTGCATCTGAGGGCTCCAACAGCTTGGAGGTATTTACAGTTGTTGGGTTCAATAGCGGCGGCCTTGGACCTGGTACCCTGAGCCAGAGCTCACATGTGTCCGCTTTAGCAAGCATTGCTTTCCAGATGGTCACCGCAGGATCATCCTCTGTCTCAGAGGCTGCTATGCCCTGAGGAGGTGCGCAGCAGTCTGCAGTGGTGGTTGGTTCCAGCGCATCTGCAGGCAGCAGTTCCTCTGGAACACCCGGAGTGGGGGGTGGTCACGACAGATGCCAGTCTTTCCAGTTGGGGGGCTCATTGTCTGTCTCAGGTAACGCAGAGGACCTGGTCTGCGGAGGAGAGCAGTTGGTCGATCAATCAGTTCGAACGGCAAGCGGTGCACTTCGCCCTGCTGGATTTTGTCAGTCTGATCGAAGGTCGAGTGGTGCGGGTATTTCCCGACAATGTGGTGGCCGTTGCCTACAACAAGCAAGGGGGCGTGGGCAGTGCAGCTATGCTCGAGGAGTGTCAAATTTTGATGCAGTGGGCGGAGGTCCATTTCATAGCACTCTCGGCAGCTCATGTGGCAGGAAAGGACAACATTCAGGCCGACTATCTCAGTCGCCATGTCCTGGATCCCGGAGAATGGGAGCTGAACTTGGCAGTCTTTCACGAGATAACTGTGCAGTGGGGCCAGCCAGTCATGGATTTCATGGCTACCCTGGCCAATACCAAGGCGGCTCAGTTTTTCAGCAGGCGCAGAGAACACATGTCGGAAGGCCTCGATGGTCTGGTGCAACCCTGGCCTGCGGAAGAGCTGCTTTACGTATTCCCTCCGTGGCCTCTGCAGGGGCGGGTCATTCGGAGGATATCTAGGTACAGGGGTACGGTGATTCTCATTGCTCAGGATTGGCCCAGGCGGCCCTGGTATGCAGATCTGGTGTGTCTTCTAGTGGCGCCTCTATGGCGGCTGCCCTCGAGGATCAATCTCTTGAGCCAAGGTCCGGTGGTGAAGCCACGGGTGGATTGGTTCTTTCTTATGGCCTGCCTCTTGAGAGGGAATGGTTACGTCGCCGGGGATACTCGGTATCGGTAATCGCCACTATGTTGAAGTCCCGAAGGAGGTTGATGTCCTTGGTGTATGTTCGCGTGTGGCGCATTTTTGAGGCGTGGTGTTCAGAGCGAGAGGGGTCAGCCTTGTTCCGCTCGGTTACCAGATATTCTGTCCTTCCTTCAGTGGGGACTAGAAAAAGGGCTAGCCCTCAGCACTCTCAAGGTACATTTGGCGGCCCTTGCTTGTTATAGAGGAAGGGTGCAAGGAGGTTCGCTCTCCTCGCATCCAGATGTTCAACGGTTCCTTAGGGCAGCTAGAAGTATTAGACCACCGGTTCGGCAGGTAGTGCCTCCTTGGGACTTGAACTTGGTGCTGGAGGCTTTATCGGGGCCGCCCTTTGAGTCAAGGTCGGCCGACAATCTCAGAGAATTCTCTTGTAAAACGGCTTTCCTAGTAGCTTTGGGTTCCGCTAGGAGGATTTCGGATCTGCAAGCACTCACGTGTAAAGAGCCGTATATTCAGTTCACGGCGGAGAAAGTAGTGTTAAGGCCAGTACCATCCTACTTGCCTAAAGTGGTGTCCGGTTTTCACATGAATCAATCCATTTCGCTTCCCACGTTTGGGCAGGATGGAGGTAAGGTTAATCGTTCACTTAGAAGATTGGATTTGGGACACGTGCTGCGTATGTATCTCAGGAAAACGGAGCCGTTTCGGAGGTCGGATAGGTTGTTCGTGCTTTTTAGTGGTTCTCCTAAAGGAAAGGCGGCTACCAAGGCTTCTATCGCTTGCTGGGTGAAACAGGCGATATGGGTGGCTTATGAAACACAAGGTAAGTCGCCTCCAAATGGGCTCAGCGCACATTCTACTAGAGCCCAGGCAATGTCTTGGGCTGAGTTTGCCTTGATTCCACCAGGGGATATCTGTCGAGCGGCAGCATGGTCTTCCCTTCATACGTTCGCGAGGCACTATAGGTTGGATGTGCAGGCAAGGGGGACGCGAAGGTTGGGGCCTCGGCCATTGTGGCGGGGCTCGCAGGACCCTCCCGAGTTTAGGTACTGTTTTGGTACTACCCAACGGTACCTGGACTGGCCCGGAGAAACGAATAGGAAGGAGAAATTAGACCTTACCTGCTAATTGTCTTTCCTTGAGTTCTCTCCGGGCCAGTCCAGGTCCCACCCAGATCGTCTGCGAGGAATGACCGAGCCTAGGAAATCTGACATTAGTGTACAGTTAGAGGCGGTTAGCTCGCGGGTGCCCGGGGCTGAGAAGGTAGACAGGCATGGTTGAAGAGGATTCTGGGAGTTTCCTCTAGAGTTCGGAGGGATCCTTATGAATCCAAAAAAAAAAAAAAAAGACTTCCCAAGAGGATGCTTCTTAACGGTATAGCGCATAGGCTTAGATATCTAGAGTACTTGTTGTTTTTGGAGTTTATAGTTTCGTTTCGCTGCTTTGACAATAGACGACTGACTCTCTGACACCAGGGGGAGCTGGATAGGCTGTCAGCAAGATTTTCAGTATTCAGTCCTCAGCTGCTGGAGGAGGTTGACTACCCAACGGTACCTGGACTGACCCGGAGAGAACTCAAGGAAAAACCAATTAGCAGGTAAGGTCTAATTTCTCCTTCCCAGTTCCTTACCTCTGATCATAGATTCACATATTGAATAAGATGTGAGGACTCTCCAATGAATGATGATTCCCCTGCAGGATTTTAAATGTCATCGTTTTCTTTTCTTTTCTTTTCTTTCCTTTCCTTTTTTTTTTTTTTAACTTTCCAAGAATACATTTATCATGTTAAGACTGTTTTTTTTATTTTATTTTTTGTTTTTGAAAAAAGCTTCCCTAGAGCAAGCTGAATCTTTTTTCTTTCCATTTGTTTCCTTTCCTTTTGTGCAGTGACGTTCATTCCTTGTTCTTGCATGGAAACAATGGTGGATAGTAGTCTGAAATGGTATATTCTGCATAATATGAATTAACTAAACACTATCTGTTTTGATTTTATTAACTTAATATTCCATTTTCCATTGTTTAGCAGCAAGGTGGTTGCAAATGCAACACATAACACATAATACATCAGACTATAATATCAAAGTAAATATAAAAGGGGAACAATGAAAAGCCACATTGGTTGTACAGAAAATTTTATGCACTGTAAACTCAATTAAAATCAGGTTTTCAGCTTCATTCTAAATCAAAGTTTGTACTTTCATTCCCCAGCTTCCTACTGTTGGGCTTTAAATTGCTTGTCTTGATATTTGGTATGACCAGCTATTTAGAATATTGGTGTACTCGCTGTATTAATTGGGCCTGATTTTTAAATACAGTACACCTATGTGAGAAATCCAATAAGGTGACTATTGTTTATAGTGTCCACCTAGGTGCCTATATGCCTTTATAAAACAAATTCTCCAGGAACAAGCAGGAATCAGTCCTCACATATGGGTGACATTGGTGTCGATGGAGCCCACGCAGAGCATTTCATCATGCATGCATGGTCCCCTTCCCGCCCAAGGGTGCCATCTTGCTCAGTTTCCTTTTTTTCGCAGAGCCCAATGGACGTCTGTCCAGTTTACCTGGAAAAAATCCTTGCTAAAATCCTTAAAAATTAGCTGTTCCTGGTTTGCGTACCGGTTCCTCTTCCCACCTCAAGCCGGCGCCAGTCCCGATGCCATCCTTGGCTCCTTTTTATGTTTCTTTTGATCAAGGTTTCCCTCGACCAGCGCCCTTTTTTGCCCGGGGGTCATTGACCCCGTCCGGGTATTTTCCCACCATGTCCCTCAAGGGGTTCAAAAAATGTGACCACTGCAGTCAAACTCTCTGTCACAGACACCCATGACTGCTGCTTATGCTGCCTGGGACAGGATCATGATAGCACCTCCTGTGACTTGTGCCAGGCCATGATGCCAAAAACTAATAAAAAATGATCGGAGTTGCAGGAGAAACTTTTCCCAAGGTCCGACTTGGCACCGGCCTCCCCGATGCCGAGCTCCAAGCCAGGCATGTCCCGTGAGGGCCGAGCATCCTCTGAGTCCTATGGCGGCGGCTCCTCCGAGAAGATCTCAGACCACGAGCGAAAGTAGAAGAAATCCTTGCAACCTGTTAAGGTTCCACTGGAGAAACCCGGTAAGATGGCTCGGAGGGACTTGGGCAACTCTGGGAAGCATCCCACTAAGGTCCTCAAAAAAGGATTCCTCAGCTGGCGGAGCCCGTATGAGGTTCCTCTAGACTATGGTCCTTGTGGAGGATGCAGTGAGAGTGCCAGCGCCAGCCCCGAAATCCTCTGTGCCCACACCAAAAGCTGCAGAGCCTTCTGGCTTGGAATCCAGAATGTTAGTCATGGAGCTGAACATCACTGTTATCCTGGCCATGCAGCAGGCAATGATGGCTGGTTCGTCGCATCGTCTGCCCCGACAACCGGGCCCCTGACTTCAGGGGAGTTCCCAGTCATCAAGCCGAGCTCTGAGCACCACTGGTCTTGGATAGGTCCTCTGCCCCGTTCGAGGCCCTGGTCCCATTCCTTGGGCGTCCAGTCCTCTCCGGCCAGTTTCTAAGATGCAGACCCCAGATCCCCGGGAAGCCCCCGGCCCTTTGGCACGGGCCTCGAGGCAAGGAGTCTCAGGGCCTTAGACTCGTTCCCCCCTCGACTCAGAGTGGGAGACTGACGATGAGGGCACCCCGGCAACTAGATGGCACTGAGATATTCCCTTGGTCCCGTCTCCCCATCACCATTCTCCAGAGGATGTGGCCTTCCATGACTTTGTCAGGGATATGGCCAGAGCCCTCTCAGTGCAAACTAAGGCAGAGGAGGATCGGCACACCTTCAGTTTGAGTCTCTGCCAAGGAAATTCTCCTGGTGCCGGTGCAGCTGATCCTTGAGCAGCTACTGCTGCGCATGAAAAGACCCCAGCATTGGCACCAGTGGTCAACCAAAGCCTCAATGCTATATACCGCATCAGGAAGGGGCAGTGCGCAACAGCCTCCTGAGAGCAGTATATCTGACAGGCCAGGACAACTGCTTAGCAGACAGGCTGAGCAGAGTCCTCCGCCCATACGAGAGGCACTTGAACCCCAGGATAATGAAGCAACTCTTCCACCATTGGGGCAGGCCCGTGATGGACCTGTTTGCCTCCCTGGACCACGCGCAGCTACGTTGGTTCTGCTCGCATCAACCGCATCCGGGGAGAGAGGTAGCAGATGCCTTCCTGATCTTGTAGTCAGAGGGTCTACTCTACGTGTTCCCACCGACCCCCCCCCCCCCCACCAGATCACCAAAACCTCTTCAAGATCCAGAGAGAGGGGGCGTCCATGATACTGATCACACCCAGGGAACCCTGGTTCCCTCTTTTGCTTTCCCTGTTGATGGCACTCCCAGTCCTATTGGGCCAGGCCCTGGACCTCCTGTCCCAGGAGGAGGGCTCTCTCCTGCACCCCAATCTGGGGTTGCTATCGCTAACAACATGACTGCTGAAAGAGTAGCCCTAGCCGTTTTCAACCTCCCAGGGGAGGTAGAGGAGATTCTACTGGCCTCCCAGAAACCCACCACCAGGTGGTCTTTACGCCTTTAAGTGGAAAAGGAGGGGAATCCCTTCTGCCATGTGCAAATGGTCCTTCAGTGCCTACTGCACCTGTCACACACAGGTCTAAAATCTAACTCAGTGAGGATGCATCTGCGCACCACCACCCTATCGAGGGGAAACCCCTTTCAAGCCAGCCCCTGGTCGCCAGGTTCCTCTGGGGCCTCATGTTATCCAAGCCCCCGCTCTGCCCTCCGGTGGAGTGGGACCTCAACATGGTTCTCCCCCAGCTCACTAAACTGCCATTCGAGCCCCTAGCCACTTGCCACCTGAGAGATCTATCTTGGAAAGTGGCCTTCCTAGTGGCCTCACGTCCTCTCGGAAGGTGAACAAACTCCAGGCCCTGGTGGCAAATCCACCATATACGAAGTTCTATAAAATCAGGGTGATGCTCCGCACACACCACAAATTCCTCCTGAAGGAACCAAGAGGTGATCCTCCACACCACCTCTTGCGGCTTGTCGTGAGGGCATCCCCTGGTGACCATTCGAAGTATGGGCATGCTCCACGATAGAAATTATTTAGGGAGCGTGATGAAATGTAAGGTCCACGAATGGCGAATGGTCTTACTTATTTCCAGCTTCCTATGAGAGCTCAATAATCAAACCAAGTGTAGGGAAAACAAGGCTTTATTCCCCGTCTGTGCAAGGGTTCAAATAAGACATTGAGAAATCAAAAGAATGTCCTTTGTTTCAAAAGGTACCAGTATTAACAAGCTGACTAATTGTTAAACTCCACAATTAGTGCAAGGGTTAATCAGAGGAATTCACTTCATTCCAACACAATAAGAATTAAACTAACTTCTTCTCAGTTATACAGTGGCTACAGATTCTAGGCTCGTGGCCATGCACAAACCACAATCCATTTCTTCTGGTTGAGGAATGGGAACAGCATTTATATATTCAATTTCCATGGATTCTGCTCCACTACATTCATCATCAGAGTAGTCACTGTCCCTGTCTGCTACAGGTCTACGTGAAGTGTCCCTAGGCTCTTGCCTCCAATAAGACTGTTTTAAGTTCTCTGGGAATTTTCTGAAACCACCCTGGTTTCTTCTTCCTTACAAACTGAGTATTTGTTTTAGCAGTGCCTCTAGGAGTTAAGCATTCAGTATCATGAATAAAGCTTTCATACCTGGAGCCTCTGTGGTTTGAATCCGTGGAGCTTTCTCTCCCAGAAACGTTCCTCCTGCAACAGGTTCTCTGCCGACAGGCTCTAGGCAGGGCTGTGCTTTCTGGCAGCATGGTAAAACCTGGTGTGGATTCAACTTTATGCTTCGGTAAGAACTTAGCTTTGTCAGAAACTGCTTTTCCTTTGGTGCCTGGTAAAACTTGACTATTATTTCCCAGAGTCTGCAGGCTTTCCTCCAAACCTATCTCTCTGGTTCTCTGGATACGTCTCTCTGCTTTTGAATCAGGAACGTTGTGGGAACAGGGAGTGGCACACTCTCTAGCCTTAGTGCTTTCTCCAGCAGACTCCCTCTGAACAGCTGCTCGCTTAGCCTGGCCCTTCTGAACTCCACCTTTGTGAACTCTGTTCCTTTGGACTTGCTCAGGTAGGATTCTTTCTCCAAGTCCTTCTCCTTCTCTTAGAGCTGCTCCTTCCCTCCGAGCTGTTCCTTCTCTCTGTCCTCTCCTTTGAGGTGTTCCTCTCTTCTGTCCTTCTCCTAGAGCTGTTCCTCTCAATAGAGGTGTTCCTCCTTTCTGGATCTGGTTCCAGTTCTGCCCTTCCTCTGGAGCTGTTCCTCTCGATAGAGGTGTTCCTCTCAATAGAGGTGTTTCTTCCAATAGAGGTGTTCCTCCTCCATGAGGTGTTCCTCTTTTGCTAGCATTCAGCTTCTGCTTATGAAGGAATCTTTCCTTTGAAACTCCTGGGCTCATTCCCAGGTGCAAGTCGTTAGCTCTCTTAGGCTCATTAGCTCCTGTATGATCACTCCTGCCCCCTCTAGCTGTGCCTTGAGGTAACTGCACATCTAGATTTCTCTTGAGAAACAGGGTTTCTTTTCAGGTTTGCATCTTTATTGATACCCACTTCATGACAGGCCTCATACCAGCAGGAAGGAACTAATACTTCATACACTAGATTGCAAGCGGACCCTGTCCTACTTGCATTAGACTTGGGCCCATCAGAAAGCTCCCCACGGATCCACCACTCTTTCCGTAAAAAAATATTTCTGCATATCACTCCTGAATCTATTCCCTTTCACCCTCATCCCATGTCCCCTCGTAGCAGAACTTGCTTTCAATTGAAAGAGGCTCTTCCCCTGTGCATTTATGTCATGGAGGTATTTAAACATCTCAGTCATATCACCTCTATCCCGCCTTTCCCTGAGGTGTACATATTAAGATCCTTAAGTCTGTCCTCATATGCTTTATAATGAAGTCCACTAACCATTTTAGTAGCCACCCTTTGTACTGACTCCATTCTGTTTATATCCTTTTGAAGGTGTGGTCTCCAGAATTGCACACTATGCGCCAAGTGAGGACGCACCAAAGACTTATACAGAGGCACTATCACCTCCTTTTTTTTTTGGTTAGCCATTCCTCTCCGTATGCACCCAAGCATCCTTCTAGCTTTTTCTGTTGCATTTCTACCTGTTTATCTACTTTGAGATCATCGGACACAACCACGCCAAGGTCCCGCTCTTCTTTAGTGGACAAAAGTACTTCACCCCCTATACTATATTTCTCCCTTGGATTGCTGCAGCCCAAATGCATGACCTTGCATTTTTTAACATTAAATACCAGCTTCCAAATTCTAGACCATTCTGCAAGCTTAGCTAGATCCCTCCTCATGTTATCTACACCTTCCTGGGTGTCTACTCTATTGCAGATTTTGGTATCATCCGCAAAGAGGCAAGCCTGACCTGACAGCCCTTCCGCTATATCACTAGCCCTGGTAGACTGGGGCTCCCCCTGATTAAGCAAACGCTGTCCACTTGGGTGACAGATTGACTTGCCCTCGCCTATGAGCGAGCTGGCCTCTCCCTCGAGCACCAGATCACAGCGCATCACGTGAGGGCAATGGTCACATCGGTGGCCAACCTCCGCTCAGTGCTGGTGACAGGGATTTGCAAGGCTGCCACATGGTCTTCAATTCATACGTTCGCAGCTCACTACTGCTTGCAGAGCGAGTCCTGCAGGGGCTGTGCCTTTGGCCAGGCAGTACTCCGTAATATTCTTGGGTGTAGGCAACTCCTGCCCTCCGTCCCTTCTGTGTTCAGGCTACCGGAGTGATAGTGTCACTGGACGCGAGGGTCTTGCAGAGTCTGTCAGTGAGAACTTGCCTTCTGCAACTCATGCCTTCCCGATTGATCGCCGTTGGTGGCGTCTTGGTTCAGTCCTCAGCAGCCTGGAGCTAGGGAGACCCATATGTGAGGATTGACTTCCTGCTTGTTCCTGGAGAAAGCGTAGTTACTCATCTGTAACAGGTGTTCTTCAGGAACAGCAGGAATAGTTTCTCACAACCCTCCCTCCTCCCCTGGGAATTGCCTCCCTACCTTGTCTTAGTTTTACTGCTGATCTAGCTATGTCATCTGATTGAGCAAGATGGCACCCTTGGGCAGGAAGGGGATTACGCATGTGTGGCAGCATTCCCAAAGGCTTTCTTTGCAAGCTGGGGAAATGTTCCACGAGGTCGTCATCGGCACCAACATCACCCATATGTGAGGACTGATTCCTGCTGTAACAGGTGAGTAACTACGCTATTCCTAAACCATCCCCAAATGCTGAAGCACCCCCACGCACCTGCTCCAAAGTTGGTATAAATATGTGTACTCTGTGTACACCTGCATACTTTATGAAATACACAATATCCAAACTATGCCCTCTGGTAACATGTACACACAACCTTTAGGCGAATGTACATGCTAGGAGTGTGCATGGGAATTCTCAGTTCAGTTTGTATTCAGTTCAAACAACCATTTGGTTCATGTTTGGATACCAAATCATTTGTCAGTTTTGTTTCCTTTGTTCCAAAGTCAATGGGGCAAGCAATTCTATACCAGAACAGTGGGGGGTTTTAATGAAAATTGCTTGGAACTTTCTGGGAAGCTTCTGTAACAGAGCACTAAAAGATGTCCAGAGTGCCATAAATAGCCCATGGCACAAAGAAGGGCCAAGGGCACTAACAATGGCATGAAGACTCCAAGCCAAGGTGAAATAGGCACAGACAGCATAATGAATACCAAACCACAAGATACTGAAAGAGGACCAAAGCAGCACCAACATTGGCAGGAACATGCCAAAGCATTGGGAGAGGTGTAAAATGGTACCAACATGGGTGGGAAGACTTCAAGACAAAGGAGCAACAGCACTGGTTGGAAGACCCCAATGCAGTGAGAGAGTTAAAGCATTTTAAAACTCTCCTGTGCTTTTGAGTCAAAGCTGTTTGCTGTTTAGATTTGATTTTTTAGTAGGTTTTTTTTTTTTTATGATACCTGTTTGAAGTTGAAAAATCTTTTTCTGAAACTCCTGCAAAAGTCTCCCTCCCTGTCTACATGCTTGACAGAAAAATAGTGCTCTGCTAGAATTGGTGTCTTGTTCCTGCTCAGTTGCTGAAATCATCACCCATGAGATATCAACTAAGGTAGACAGAGCTAGGCTGCATTTCAGAAAGTTTCAGTATGACTGGTGAAGTGCCTAATGCTTCTGCCTGTCTCCCTCGGCCTCCCCTCAAAATTATTCCCTTTGGACCATACCTTGCCCCCTAAACAAATGGTATGAAGGGGGGCTTGACAAATTCCACCTTCTCTCATCCATCAGTTCTGTTGTAAGTCTTGAAACCAAAAATGCCTTCATTTGTTCAAAAACTACTGCACATCCCTAATATACGCACATGTAAACGGCCGCACAGGTTTATAAAAGGACTTTCCTTGTGTAAGAATCTTTATCCATAGAAAAATCTTTGATAAAATCAGCCCCAGAGAGGGTAACTTTATAAGTCCCTGTTTGAAAGGGCTTACATGCGTGAATGGGCAGTTACACGTGTGCTTTGGGACAGTTGCTATTCTGTAAGCACGCATGAACGCAGTCCTATCACAGACTTTGTGTGGGTGTACACTCAGACAGGGCACTAATTTACACCTCCAAATACATGTTCTGCACCTATTGTTTCTCATTGCACTGAGAGCCAACATAGTTTTGAGCAGCTTAGATAGAGGTTTATTGATCATGTCCTTCCTGATGCTTGGGGTGAGGGGGGGGTGATCATATATCACATTTGCAATATCGGGAACAAAGGTGGATATACACATTGAACTCAGTACACCCGGTTGATCTCAATATGGAGATTGATTGGTGGAGCCTTCTGTGATGTACTCTTCCTGTTGGCGGTTATGGCTCAGCTGTTTTTTGACTGGCTGTATCATCATTCTATTGGTGCCTTTAAAGGGCTGTGTCTACCATTGTTCTTCTACACTGCAATTTGAATTCCTGTGGATGTAATCCACTAAATGATATCCTGTTAAGATTGTTCTGAGCTCAAAACATGGTGCTGTGTTGCTATTAAGTCGGGAAATTCCTGCATATGGATTTACATCTTACTCTTCAGAAACCTCTGAGGCACGAGTTTTTGTACACACAAGTTAAGTGGGAATTTTCTTGTTCCATTATTTTGTGTTTTCACTTTGTGGTATTTATGCTTTCTGTGACACGTTGTCTATTAAAAGAGAAAATTAAAAACGTTATTCGAGGAGCTGTGCTTCTCAAAACAAAGATTCCAACATTTATAAGTGAAGGCCGTGTGGCCAAGTCCATGCCGGCCGCCTGTAACCGGGTGGCGTGGCGAGGCGAGAAGTGACAGGGGAGATCCGCGAGGGGGGGTAGGAGGAGAGACCGGATGGCGGCGCATCTTTTAAATTCATTGGTTCCCACCCTGCGGGAGTCCGGGAGGGAGCCAATGAGTGGAGAAAGGAAGAGGCGGGACCAGAGTCTGCCCCAGCGGCCCCCAAGCAAGCAAGCGAGGAGCTCGGAGGCCGGTGTTGTGGTCGTGGAGGACAGTGGGATTCGGCATCTTGGTCGCATAGGACAGCGGGATTCAGCGGCTAGATCGGTCAGCGAGAGCGTTTGCCCGGGGATCAGCAGAAGAGCGAGTTGGACCAGCACGGCGAGTGAGAGCAGTGTAATCAGATGGAGGGTAGCACGTGGTCGGCTTGCAGGTGGTCGGGATCTTCGGTGGCAGTCAGATCAGCTTTGGGGGGATGCAGGCAAGTAGTTAGGTGTGCGGTGCTTGGTACAAAAATAAATAAATAAATAAAATCAGGAGCGGGGAAAGAGACACGAGGTAGCATTCGGGAGGTGGTTTGCATTGAGCAGGAGCTGTGCAATGCCGGCATGAGGGGGTCAGCGGAGCAAGAGGCCTGGGAGGGCTGGTAAGGCCACGGGGAGGCGTACAAGGCAGCCAGAAAGGGTTGCTGTGGCGGAGGGAGCTGTGAATTCTGCTCAGGTGATGGGAGCGGGGGGGGGTGAACGGGGTAGGGGAGTCAGAGTGGGAAGGGATTGCAGAGGGGCGAGTGGGGCGCAGTCCCCACAGGGGACTGGAAGGGGTGGTGGAGCAGCACCGGGAGCAGGGAGAAGGGGGGGATCAGCTCGAGGGCCTCGCCCGAGGGCAAGGAAGCGGGGGGGTGCAGAGGGGAGAAGAGTTGGTGCCGCAAAGGGGAGGGTTTGGAGGCACAGAGGCAGGTGTTGGCATATTGGGGGTACCTGTGGGGGATGGGGGTCCTACTTAGCTCGGTGGGGGCGGGGTGATGAGGAAAGGGGGGAAAGCTGTGCCATTGGTCAAGCCTATGGCAATGTCAGGGGTCAAGGGCTGCACGCGCCGGCAGCTGGCTGGGGGGAGCACAGGGGTTCTTGGCCGGCAGGGAGTACGGTGGCTTGGGAGCATTGGTTAGGAGGGGGACAAGGTTCATCTGGGGCCGAGTGGCTTGGGGCCTGGCAGCCGGCTTGGCCTTCGGTGGTCCCTCCCTTGGTGTTTCCCTTTATGTCTCCGCAGGTGCCAGCGAGGGGTTCATACCCTGCAACGCCTGGAAGAGGAGGCCACATGGGAGCGGGCCAGCCCGACGAGCATCAGAATGTTGGAGGGGAGATGGCAAGCATGAGACCAGTCGAGCAGCAGCAGCCCGTGGGGGAGGACAGACAGACGGCGACGGTGTAACCTCCTGTAGGTGCAGTGGACACGAGGGCTGCAGGTGCATTCCCAGTTGAACGAGGCAAGGTTTCGGCGAGGAGGGGGGAGTCGGCGGGGGATAAAGGAAAGGCGCGTAGGAAGCGAAGGCGTGGGGGAAGAAGGCGGCATGGGTCGGATTCCTCATCTTCATCGTCAACCTGGTCGTCGTCGTCCTCGAGTGGAGGGGACGCGGGGATTGCGGTGGGGGGCAGCGGTGAAGGGGCTTGGTAAGCAGGTAGGGGAGCTCCTTCCTTAGCAGCGTACGCGGAATTGTGGGAAGGTGTTCCGAAGAACTTGCATTGTAAGATTCGTAAACGACAATACATCAATATCTTCCGGTTGTTAGAGGGGAGGAGGCGTTCGGGGGATAGTAGGAAGAAGAGGAAAGAGGATGAGAAGGCAGGATGGGTGAAGCAGGTGTCCCGGAATGTTGTGAACTGGACTCGAGCGTTTTTGCATTTAGCGAGCGTATGGGGGCATCATCACCCCGAGCAATATGGGATGTTGGCATATGCAGACTCTATTTTGGAGGCAGCGCAGACGCATGAAGGCTGGTCGTGGTTGAACTACGATGAGAGATTCAGGGATAAAGTGGAGGAGAACCGGTTCTTGTCTTGGGGTTCCCAGGACATTAACTTATGGCTAATGCAAATGTCGGCTAAATCGTGGGCGGGAGGACTGGGAGGAGGAAAACTGGGGGGGGGGGCGCGACTGGGGGTGTGCGGGTCGTTCCTTTCGGCTGGCAGGAGCTGTATTGCAGCAGAGAGGGGGGGGATGGGAACAGGGGACGTGTGGTGGAGATTCAACAAGGCCTCATACCCCTTTCCTGATTGCAAGTTCCGGCATGCCTGCTCCAGTTGCGGAGGTGGGCATTCAGCGGCAAAATGCGGCAAGAAAGTCTCCACCTCGCCTAGTGGGCCGGTCCCGAAGTAAGGCGGAGTTAGACAACTTAGCCCCTACCCCAATAAAGCTGGAGGCGTTGAGGGCTAGGCTGTAGCGTTATCCGAAGCGGGGGGGGGGGCAGGGTAGTGTTGGACAAGGGGTTTCAGGAGGGTTTTGTCATTCTGGTAGTAGGCAAGGTCGCAGACAGGGTGTCGCGCAATGCGCTCTCGGTGCGGTGGTTAGCGACCATAGTGCGAGATAAATTGTTAACGGAATTGGAGTTGGGAAGGATTGCAGTCCCCTTTACGGAGAGGCCGTTCCCGAATCTAGTGGTTTCCCCGCTGGGGCTTATACCAAAAAAGGAAGTTGGGAAGTTTTGCTTAATTCATAATTTGTCGTTTCCGGAAGGAGCTTCGGTCAACGATCAGATACCACGGGATAAGTGTGCAGTATGGTACGCATCTTTCGATCAGGCGGTGGAATTGGTAAAGCGAGCAGGGAGGGGGGCGTGGATGGCGAAGGTTGACATTGAGTCAGCATTTTGTCTGCTGCCGGTACACCCGGCTAGTTTTCCATTGTTGGGTTTTCGGTTTGAGGATAGCTTTTATTTTGATAAGTGCATGCCCATGGGTGGTTCGGTGTCCTGTGCTTACTTTGAGAAATTTAGTACATTTCTGCATTGGGCGCTGGTGAAGGAAGTGGGTTGTGCGAACAAGGTCCATTATTTGGATGATTTTTTGTTTGTGGGAACCGCTCATTCCAGGGAGTGCCAGAGTCTAGTGACAGGTTTTCTGGACTTGTCGAAAGAAATAGGTGTGCCGTTGGCAGAGGGAAAGACGGAGGGTCCCATGAGGCAGCTGACCTTTTTAGGGGTAGAATTGGACTCAAGGGAGATGGTAGTTAGGCTTCCGTGCGAGAAGTTGTCAGGTTGTGGGTGTTGGTCGCCAACGCAAGGGCTTCTAGCAAGTTGACTTTGAGGGAGTTGCAAGCACTGATTGGTGCTTTGAATTTTGCATGCCGGGTCATTCCGATGGGCAGGGTGTTTCTGCGGCTGTTGGCAGGGGTGAAAAACCTCACCATCATATCAGGGTGTCAAGTGTGATAAGGGTGGATTTAAGGATTTGGAATATCTTTTTCAAAGAATTTAATGAGACTTCGGTCATGATAGGGGAGGCGATTTCCTCTGACAACTTGCAGTTGTTCACGGATGCGGGGGAGTAGGTTTAGGCATTTATTTGCAGGAGCCAAGTGTGCAGAGAAATGGCTGCAGTCATGGTATAATTTGCGTTTGGTGAATAATGTGGCTTTTCTGGAGCTATTTCCCATGCTGGTAGCCTTGGAAGTGTGGCCAGAGTGCCTGTGTAATAGGCAAGTATTGTGGTGGTGTGATAATGCAGCGGTGGTTAGTGTGATTAACCATTATGCCCCGCGAAGCATGCAAGTGGCGGAACTAATGCAGGAGGTGGTGTTGGCTTGTTTACGCTTGAATGTGGTGATCAAGGCGAGGCATATCCCGGCATGTGTCAGTGAGGTGGCTGACGCTCTTTCTGGTTTTCAGTGGGATCGGTTTCAGAAGCTGGAGCCAGGAGCAGACGCGACAGGATGGAAGGTCACAGAGCGCTTATGGCACGTTGGCCAGGCGAGATGTTGAGTTTGCTGCGGAGCTCAGTGGCGCAGGCAACATGGGTGGCGTATCATCGCGGCTGTGGCAAGGTCGAGGAGTTCTTGGAGGCACAAGGGTGGCGGCCGGAATCGGTGTCCAATTGGATGTTGGAGCAATATGTAGTGGCTGCAAAAGAGAAAGGGATGTCCAAGGCTGCGGTTTGGTCCCATTTGGCCGCTTTCACGTTTTTCACTAAAGCGGTGGGATGGGCTCCGGCAGCTGGCGTGTTTTTAAACCGGAGGCTGATGCAAGGGAGGGGGAGGGTGGAGCCGAGGCAGGGGGACCACAGACGGCCGATCACGCATGACTTGCTGGTGCGGCTATGCATGGCGCTGCCTTTGGTGGCGTCGTCCGGATATGAAGCAGTACTGTTTAAAGCTATATTTTGCTTGCTATTTTTTGGTGCCTTTCTTATGGAGAGTTAGTTACTACCTCGGCTGGGTCGGGCGGGGTAGGAGGGCTGCTCCACCAGCATGTGCAGGTGGAGGGAGGGAGCTTGCGGGTCTTGTTGGCCCGTTCTATGACCAATCAGCAAGGTCGGGGTTGGTGGGTGATGACTTGTACGGTAGCGGCATTGTGGGAATACCTGCGGTGCTGCCCAGCAGTGGGGGGGGTTTGCTGTTTTATGCATGCTGATGCCAGGGGAGTGACGAGGTTTCAGGTGACAGCAGTATTACAAATGGTCCTGCGGCGGACAGGCGAGGAACCGCATCAGTTCGCGGCACATTCCTTCCGCATAGGTGCAGCAACCAGTGCTGCTGCAGTGGGTTTGTCCGATCAGGAGGTGCAGTGCATTGGGAGATGGCGGTCTAAGGCTTTTTTGGGCTATGTCTGTCTATAAGAGGGGGGGAGGGGAAGCATGTGGCTAATTGTTTTCTTTTGCAGACAGAGGGCGAAATCCGCATGGCTGTTGGCTGATCGGACACTCGTTTGTGCATTGGGCAGGTCAGCGAGCGGCTGTGCAGCCTTTGGGGTCAAATCTGGACCTGGATCCCGCAGTGGTGACCGTTTCATGGCTGGGTGAGTGAGGTCTACGATGGACGCAGTTGCTCCCTTTGCTTCGGCACCATGCGTGCCTTCGGAGTTCACCGGACTTGATGTTACTACATTTGGGGGACAACGACTTGTCAGCTTGGACCTGCAAGCAACTGATCAGAGCGGTGCAAAAAGATTTGGGGGAAGTGTTTCACATATTCCCAGGGGTGATATTATTGTGGTCGGACATTATCCCACGGCCGAGTTGTCGGGACCAGCGGCGCTGGTTGCGGGGCTCAACTAAGATAAGCCGGCAAATCGGCCGTTGGGTCTGTGCACATGGCGGATACCAAATAATGCATTCGTGGGTGGATGTGAGCTGTGAGGGTTTGTATGGCAGGGATGGGGTGCATTTATCCCTGGTAGGGTTGGATTTATTATTGAACGACTGACAGGAGGCAGTGGAGTAGGTAGCTTTGCGGGATTCTCACTGGTCGCAACTTTGGTCGGAGGGGGGCGGCGCAGTGACGGTGAGGTCATCTGCACCGGTGGCAGGATCCCAGAGGTTTCCGGGGTCCGGACGCTTAGAATAAGCTTGGGACGGGGGTAGGGTACCCCCAACCCAGAAAACCCCTGGCTGGCTTTTGCTAATGACATGGCGAAGTCGGGGCTAAGGGGGGGGAGGAAGAGTACAAAAGCGGAGGCGCTAGGGGAGGAAGAGTACAAAAGCGGAGGCGCTATCACTTTGCTAGTGATATGGCTGGTGATGTATCATTCCGCTATTGTATGTTATTGGAGTTGATTGTGTTAATGGTTAATAAAGCTGCAAACAGTTGTTTGCCAAACTATTGAATGGTGTCGGACTTTTGTGTTCCATAAAAGGGGAGAGGGGGGGGAAAGAAAAGGATTAAGTGGGGAGATAGGGAGGAGCATTGAATCCGCTCTCCCTTGGTTAGAGTTGTTTCAATGGACTTTTGTTCCTTTTTTGCCCAAGTTTGGTGGTTTGGATTATAATTTTTTAGTGAGCTAGGACACTCGGTAGTTTTTGATATAAAAGTTATTTATTAGCTACCCATTAACTGGGCCTTTTGAGCTGGCAACTTAGGGCATAGCTTGGAAAGTTTTTTTGTTTTTTTGTTTTTTTTTTTGCTTTTGTGTTCCACGTCGACTGCCTTCAGTTGCACAGTGTCTTAAAAAGTTGACAACCGGCATTTAGGTATGATTTTGGGATATTTGCTTTTTCAAACCCAGAGTGCAAGTCAGTTTTCTTATGCTTTTAATATTAATGCAGATGTTGGATCACAAGCGAATGGGGAGAAAAGTAAGTGTCTAGGATTCCTTCTGAACTATATAATATTGGGGGTAACTTTATAAACTTTTTTGGGGAAGTGTAAAATTACCCCAGATATTACGCATGAATAAAATACATTAAGAATGTTCTTGCCTACTTTTATGTAACTCAAGGAGGAGTTTGGGTTGAGCATGGGCAGAGTCATGAAGTATGTACCTGCTTTATAAAATATGCATGTACAGTACACGCATACTTCACATGCGCACATTTACACCAACTTTCAAGAAGGCGTAAGTGCACATGAGTGCATTTCATGCACAATTGTTGCAGTTTTGCAAGAGTATTCTCTAAAGCACCCATGTCTCTACAGAATAGCTCCAGTATAGGTGCCTCTTTGCAATATCCTACATAGGCATCCTGTTTATAAAATTATGTGCATTGAGACCACCTGTTGGGGTCAGCCAATTCCTGGGCATTTTGAGGCTGAATTGCCTTTAGGGACAGAATGGGGTTATGTTGGAGTGTTGCTGAGACGAAGCTCAGAAGGATATTTTGCAAGCTCTGCTAATCCACTCGTCAATCTTTGACTTTGCTGCATGGCAGCATCAGTTCAGCTATGTAGCTGCTTTTTTTTTTTTCTTTTCCCTAATGCAGTGAAACAGAAGGAAGATAAGGCAGTGTCTTACACCATTATGGAGCACTGTGAAATGTTTTCCTGTTTGTTTCTTTTTTTTTTTGTGCAGGTCAGGCCATGGGGGGAACTATCAGCGCACTAGCATTGGTGATCGATATATCGGCGGCGGCAGAGGTGACGGACAGTGCCCTTGCCTTTTTTCTGACAGCGGACTTCTTCATTGTGGTTTGCATCATCCTTTATCTGATTCTTCTCAAATTAGAATATTCTAGGTAATATCTCTGTGTTCTCTGGTTGCTTCTCTATTGGCATGGATTGATTACCAGTTGGCATAAATTGAGTGTTTGATTCTGAGAAACCCTGAACAAATGTGGAGCTTAATTCAGAAAATGTATTGGTGGCAGCAAGTCCTGTGTACTGCCAAGCACAAAGTCCCCTATTTAATCTACTCCCTGGGTCTGCTGTGGCAGAGCAGAGGCAGTGTTCATGGTCCCAGGGGTGGGAAGTAGAAAAGAACCATGGTTACTCCATGGAGTGGAGGAGTGGCCTAGTGGTTGGGGCAAGGTACTTCAGGCTGGAAGGTCAGGGGTTCAAATCCCACTAGAGGACAGCAACCTTGGGCCGGAAGGACTGGGGTTTCTAGTCCCACAGGTGCTCCTTGTGGTCTTGGGCAAGCCACTTAACCCTCCATAGCCCATGTTCCCTGTAAAATAGTTATCTCCAAGTTATAATGCCCTGTTCAATGTAGTTTCAGTTTGTTCAATGTAAACCACACTGATGCAGAATAGCTCGGTATATAAGAAAATGTAAATAAATAAATAAATACTCCTTAAGGGTAAAACATGGTAGTTAGACTCCATGCCCCTGGTGAAAAGAATCTTAGTGCATGACCTCTGGCCGACTGTCACTGCAATCTACAGATTAGGCATGCTCAGAGCAGGGTGGCAGGAGATATAAAATATATAAAATAAAAAGATATAAAATAAAGATAAATAAATAAATACCCAGGTAGCTGTGAAAAGTTTGAAGGACAAAGAAGTTAGGGAAAACAGTTAAGCCTAAAAGTTTTTTCAGGAAAAAAGGGATCTCTAACCCAGTTGTAAATGTCCACATTTCTGGAATTGAATTCTAATAGGGTAGGTTAGTACTGTAGCTTGACAGGCTAAGAGACATGGTTCTCAGCCATGTGTAAAAACTCTTAACCTTTGTGGTCAGATAGTGGGCACTGAACGCCTAATTCCTGGAAACCTCTGTCATGGAAGGCAACTATTCTCAGTCCTTCCTACTCAATATTTATTAACTATCGTACAAAATTTGCAGTAGTTTTATTGTCTTTAGTCCTCACTCTGTCATCTATCTACAAATGAGATATTAGAATGCAGCTTCATAGATGCCATTTCTGATGTTTTTCAGAAGCTTTGTAGGTCTCATCTTAGGCTGAATCAAGTACACTTCTTTTCAACTTATTTCAAGGTTCTAAGCTGAAGAACAGGCAATGGAAGAATACATTTCTAATGGTACCCATCTGCTTATTGTGGTTTTATCTCTAACAAATGTAGGTAACTGATCAGAGCACCAAAATTTAGATGATTTGGGGCCAGTGCTCCCAAGCAGAGGACCTGGGTTTGTTTCCCAAGCCTGTGGGGAAGGGTAGGCTGTTTAATCACTATCCATCAGCAACACCTACGGTCCAAATTTCAGGGAGGTAGTGTTGGATATTAAGGAGGAAGTGCAGTTTATAGCCACGGACCAAAGACCATTACTATAATATCTGAGCTGAAGTAATAAGGGCAAAAACCAAGGGTAATTGTGCATAAAGGCATCTGCTGCCATAGCCCAGACTGAGCAGCAGGTCCAGTGGAACAGGAGGAAACTACTGAGCCAAGAATACATAGAGAAAACAAAACCTATATTTTACATCCATATGTATTCCTGTATGTGAAGACTGCATAAGTTCAAATAGTCCAGTTACATTTTTTTTTGGCCTGGTAATTTTCTTCTGCTTTTGGGCTTGAAGGTTAATTGAAACCTGCCTTTGTTGGGCTATAATAGCATGACATTTCATTAATAACTTGGTTTTTCCCTCTTATTTCATATCTCTGATACTGCCCACAACTCAATCCATTGCAGCAACAATCCTCAGCCAGGTGCCACACGCTTTGGGCTCCTTCAGAACTTAGCAAATGTACTTGCACAATGTAGAGTCCACATTTGGCCATTATTCAGTGACTACCTTCACAGCATCCTCCAGCCCCAGCTAACCAAGGGAACAGAAATTAAATCCATGACTTTTGCATGGACACTGAACCACCAGCTGAATTCTTGATTTATCCGCTAGGGAAAGGACAAGCAGTAAATTGCAAAAGGAAATATTTAGAATGAACCTTCTATCTGTAAAGACAGTAAGCACTGAACTCCTCCTTAAGTCCAAAGCAAAAAGTTTTTAACAGGAGTTGGGGTTGATACCAATCAAATGCTGTCCCCTTTAACATTGCCCCCTTGTATTATTTACTGTTCTTACTTCTGCAAAAACAATAGATGCTTCCCTTCCCCTCCCTCCCTCCCTACTAAGATCCCGTAATAAATTTCATGCTGTCATCTTTTGAGAAAGTAATCTCCTCCTCTCCTGTCCAGAGGAAAAAATATCATGCAGCTTTCAATAGGATTTCAGAAGATCATCTAATTATTGCATATAATACATCAGAGTAGAATAGTCTCCTAGTGGAGGTGGTAGACACGAGGACAGTATCTGAATTCAAAAAAGCATGGGACAAACACAGAGGATCTCTAAAGATAAAAAGAGGACTATTGTAATTGATATGGAAGGGCAGACGAGACAGGCCATGTGGTCTTCTGCGATCATGTTTCTATGTTTGTGGGGGGGGTTTCACTATATGCATGGGTATGTTTCTCTGAGTGGAAACTAATCATTTTCCTTTCAGTGCATATTCTGAGTCTTTATGCTGTCTACATTGTTTACACTAATTTCTCATTGAAATGTATTAGCACTCAGTAAGTTACAACAATTATTTGATAAAAATTCAATCAACCAACATTTTAACAAATGGAAAAGTGCACACTTGCAGTGTGACACAATAGTATGTTTTCCCCCATTTGGAGAATTGGGCAGTTGGGGATTCATCTGTTTGTTTTATAGGAAGTATTGGGAGGTGGGTGGATGCATTTGTCTATTGTATGTCATGCGGTCTGTTTGGGACTGTGTGTATCATGGACAGGCATGGGTAGCCCCTCTCTGTGGTGGAGTGAAGGAGCAGCTCTAGCTCCTGGTAGAGATGGTGGATGGCTGCCTTATGAAAACAGAACCTGGCGAGGCACTGCTGATCCGTGAGGTCCAGGAATTGGGTCTTGGGCCTTTTGACACTCCCTGGTGGCCGTCCTGTGCTCCCTGATGGCCTCATACAGCATGGCCAGTGAAAACCATAATGTTCATCTCATTCATGGCTTCTGCTTCCCTCCACCATCACCCAGTGATTCCTTCCACTAGCCCATAGTGACTCCCAACACCCACAGGACTACACATGCACGTTCACACATGAGCACATGTATACATATACATGCTGGAGTGTACACTGGATCCGAAAGGTAACAGTAACCGGCTATCGGCTCACCTCCAGAGGTGAGCCGATAGCCGGTTACTGTTGCCTTTCGGATCTACATTCTGGCTGCTCTCTTTATATTTGGAGTGTACACTGGAGTGCTCTCTTTATATTTGGAGTGTACACTGGGGCATACCCGACAGTAGGCAGCAGGGAACTGGGCAACAAGGAGACTGAACCAAGGGCCAGTGAGTGGATCATTGGGGATTTTGGGATTGGCACAGCTGAAAGGGGGAGTGGGAATCTCCTGGGGTCTTGGAAAAGGGGAGGAAGATAAGTTTGAGATAGACTGAAAGGAAACTATCCTGTGGCTAACTTAAGACTCCTACGTGGATACAAGATGACAGTCAAGCCGAAAACTTGCATGTCAAGTTCCTCCACTCATCAGTGCTGCAAATGGCCCCAGCATACAGCAAAGTCTGATCCTTATTTGTGATTTATAGCAGGTGCAAATTGGCATCTCTAAAAACAATCCGCCCTGCATGTCACTGGCCTGTATGAGATTTTGGGGATATAAAGGCACTGGTACTGCCCAGAAATGCCCCTGGAATGTATGTTATGGAGACATGCAAAGACTGCTGTGCCCAACATGGAAGTGTGCATCTTGTAGCCTTTCTAAAATGGCATTGTAGACCCTAGGCACAGTTTTCACGTTTTTCTGGTGTCACATCCACATTTAAAATGCAATTAGAGCTTTCAAAGTAAAATAATGAATGGGGGCCTACAAACGTATTATCTCCAGGAACAAGCAGGAATGTAGTCTCCATATATGGGTATCGTCAGTACCGACGGAGCCTGCGCGGGAACGTTCCCCAGCATCCAATAGGAACGCTTTTGGGAGTATCCCTCAGCACATGCACGCTGCCTTCCCACCTTTCCAACTGTCCCTCTTCAGTTCTTCGTTTTCCGCGGAGCCAACAGGGCACATACCCTGTCACCGCAGAAAATTTCTTCTTTAAACTTGTCTTCTTGTGGTCGTGCCTGCCTCTGCACGACACCTATCGGTACCGCCGGTTCTTCCTTTCTTCTTTTTAAAAAAAAAAAAATATATATATATATATATATATATTTTTGAACTGTTTCTCTTCAGAAACTTTTTCTTTTGGTGCTCGGTGCCATTTTGGGCATTAGGCCCCATTTTTCCCAAAAGATGGAAAAACCAGCTAGTGGTTTTAAAAAATGTACTAAATGTGGTGGTGTACCATCTCCGTCACCGACACCCATGACTGGTGTCTAAAATGTTTAGGCCCTGACCATTCTCCATCTGAGTGTTCCTCCTGTATGGGGATGGCTAAAAGAGGAAGACAGAACTGAGCTGCAAAGCTCGGTACCCTCTTTTCTTTGGATACCAGGTCCATTGCATCGATGTCTTCAACAGTCTCGTCTTCCTCCCATGGATCTCAGGTAACTAAACATAAGAGCCGGTCCTCAAAGGGTAGCTCTCCTTCAAAGCATCGAGAGGCCATTGGTATTGCCCTTGAGGAAACTACATCGGCAAAACAGCCCTGGCGGGAGGCTTCGGCCTCCAAAGCATTAACGGGGTTCCAGGATGTTCTCGAGGCTTCGACCTCTGCAGAACTACTGGTGCCATGCTCAGAGGTTCCGGCCACTTTTACCGGTACCGATACCCAGGCATCGGCAGTGTCAATAGACTCGAATGCAGTCTTGCAGCTCTCCTTACAGCTGCGGTACCGTTGACACCAGTGGTTCAATGGACACCGGTACTGATGCCGGTACCAGCACCAATGGCACCAGCCCCAGTGGGAATCCTTCCCATGCAGACTTTTTCTGGCATCGACAGATCGGTACCGGACCATTTCGGTACCGACTTTGATCGATACCGAGACCTGCTTTGCATGAACATCGGGATCAGAGATACTTCGAATCCTCCGATTCCGATGACTCTGATAATTCTTCCGGTACCAGAGTGTTTCTCCCAGAAGACTCCTCTTCTCCCCAACGCAGAATGTCTCCTCCGGAAGACATGTCTTTTCAGGATTTTATTCATGATGTGGCCCAAGGCCTTTCAATCATGGTAGCTCCTGAAAAAGAACCTAGAGCAAAGGAAATGGAAATTCTCCAATACCCTAAGGCTCCCAAGGAAGCAGCCACTCTGCCCATTCATGAAATTCTTCATGATTTGATGCTCAGAATGTGGGAGACACCTTTGACCACATCTCCTCATTCTAGGAGACTCGATACCATGAATCGAGTTCCACCATGTCCTATTTTTCAAAAGTCTCAGCTGCCACACATTCAATGGTAGTGGAGTCAGCCATGCGTAGGATGAAAAGTGCAAAGAGACATGCATCCAATCCTCCAGGTCGTGAATGCAGGACTCTTGACGCTTTTGGGAGTCAAACGTTTCAGGCTTCCATGCTTTCAGCTAGGATCAGCTCATATATTTTACATATGGGAATGTTCCTCAAAGAAGTCACAGGAGATTTGGAGCTTATGAGCCCCCTTCTCCCTGAGGACAAACAACAGGACTTTCTCACTCTGGTCAAGCATGCTCAGGGTGTCTCCAAGTTTGTAAACTGTGCAGCCTTTGACTGCTTTGAATGCATCAGGAGAACCTCTTCTATTGCCATTGGTGCACGTCAGATTGCCTGGCTTCAGGCATCAGACTTGGAGATTTGGGTACAGGATAAATTGGGAAACATCCCTTGCACAGGAGAAAACCTCTTTGGCAAGAATTGGCAGGAGAAGGCTAATGAGATAGATACTGACAATCTCACTTTAGACAGATTGTCAAAATCTACAGCCACTCCGGCCAAAAAGAAACCCTATAAAAAAACCTTTTTCAGCAAAAAGAGGAAGTTTTATCCATCCTATACCCAGCAAGGGCAAGCTCAGGGTCAAGTTGCCCAGAAGGGTCAACAACAATCCAGACAAAAGAAGCCAAAAGGCCTTAGAGCTCAACCAACTCCACAGGCCCAGCCCCCTCAAGGGCTTTGACTCCTTCATAGAGAACTTAGCCTTCCTGCCTCTGAAGGGGCCAGAACCCCTAAACATTCCAGGCAGGTTGTGTCATTTTGCCAACAGATGGCACCAAATAACAACAGAAAACTGGACTCTGTCCATTGTGGCTGTGGGGTACAAGCTTTATTTCCACAGTATGCCCCCCCCCCCCTACAATCGTAAGACAGTTCAATTCCCAAACCTCTACAGGCAATCTACTGGATCAAGAGGTCTCAACACTCCTTGCTTAAGGAGCAATAGAGGAGGTGCCCATTCTTCAGCAGGGTGCAGGGTTCTACTCCCCCTATTTTCTTATTCCAAAGAAAACAGGACACAGACCCATTCTAGACCTCAGAGACTTGAACAAATATCTGTTCCGAGAAAAGTTCAAAATGATTTCTCTGGGAATTCTTCTGCCATACCTTCAAAGTCAGGATTGGCTTTGTTCTCTAGATCTAAAGCAGGGGTCTCAAACTCAAATTGCTTTGAGGGCCAAATGAGGACTTGTAAAGTAACCCGGGGGCCGCATAAGACGTGGGGCCTCATTTGCATAAGGGGCCTCATTTGCATAAATATTTGCATAATGTTACCATACACTAACTTTTAGTAAACATGCCTCTTAATGAGTATGGATAAAGAAAGACTAAAAGATTCAGAAATAGGAAGACAATAATTAAACTGGGAACCCCAAAAGCCAAACTTGGAATGTACAACAACACTGTAGAAATAAAACTATAAATTAATTTCCTCTTGTACTAAACAAAGCGCAAACATTAATGATGCACATTTCCCAGAGCTGACATATTCCAGTTAATAAATTCAAAATAAAGAGATATTTTTCTACCTTTTGTGCATTTTTTTTCAGTTGCAATTGCTCCAGCCACTTCTGGTTTCTTCGTGTCTTCTGCTATCTCCATCGTCTGCTGTCCATTTGTCCTTTCTTCTCTCTTCTAGTTTTTTTCCATTCTCTCTCCCTACATCTGCTTTAACATACTAATCTTTCTCCTTTTGCTCTTTCCTCATTCCTATTTCATCCACTCAAATTTTACCCCTCCATCCTCAATCCCCACTTACTCTCCCAATACCTGGCCAATTGTAGATTTGTCTTCTCTTCCAGACAAAATATTTTTAACCTCTCCATTTCACTTTCCCAGCTCCATCCCATTCTAATCCTCCCCCAACATCAGCTCCCTTCTAGTTCCAGCCCCACCCAGCATCTGCTCCTTTCTAGTCCCTGCATCAGTCCATTTCCAGTCCTATCCTAGCCTCACCATCAGCCCATTTCCAATCCTAGCCCCCCATCAGCCCATTTCCAATCCTAGCTCCCTCCCCTCACAGCCCATTTCCATTCCAAGCCCCCCTCCCCATCAGCCATTTGCAGTTCAAGCCCCCCTTCCACTCAGCCCATTTCCAGTCCTAGCAACCCCCCCAGCCCATTACCAGTCCTAGACCCCCCATAGCCCATTACCAGTCCTAACCTCCCCATAGCGCACTTCCAGTCTTACCCCCCCATCACCCCATTTTCAGTCTTACCCCCCCCATAGCCCATTACCAGTCCTAGTCCCCCCCCATAGCCCACTTGCAGTCGTATCCCCCATCACCCCATTTTCAGTCTTACCTCCCCTCATAGGCCATTACCAGTCCTAACCCCCCAATCAGCCCACCTCCAGTCCTAACCCCCATCACCCCATTTTCAGTCCTAGCCCCCAGTCCTAGCCCCCACCATAGCCCATTACCAGTTATAACCCCCCCAGCCCTTTACCAGTCATAACCCCCCCTGCCAATAGCCCACTTCCAGTCCTAACCCCCATCTGCCCATTTCCAGTCCTAGCCCCCACCATAGCCCATTACCAGTCATAACCCCCCCCCTGCCAATAGCCCACTTCCTTTCCTAACCCCGATCTGCCCATTTCCAGTCCTAGCCCCCACCATAGCCCATTACCAGTTATAACCCCCCCAGCCCATTACCAGTCATAACCCCCCCCCGCCAATAGCCCACTTCCAGTCCTAACCCCCATCTGCCCATTTCCAGTCCTAGCCCCCACCATAGCCCATTACCAGTCATAACCCCCCCCCTGCCAATAGCCCACTTCCAGTCCTAACCCCCATCTGCCCATTTCCAGTCCTAGCCCCCACCATAGCCCATTACCAGTCATAACCCCCCCCCCCCGCGACAGAGAAAAACAAAAAAAACCCCAAAACCCTGGCTTCTGCCGTTGCCGCCGTGGCAGCGGCAGAATCAATTGTCAAATTTAAAAAAAAAAAGACTTCTGCTGCTCCAGCAGCAATATCACCTGTCCTGCGGCCCCTTCCCCTGTGCCCGGAGATCCGAATCTGCTCTATCAGCGGCGTGCTTTTCAAGCCGCGAAGAGTATTCCCCTCTCGCGCGGCTTTCAAACCGCGCGAGAGGGGAATACTCTTCGCGGCTTGAAAAGCACGCCGCTGATAGAGCAGATTCGGATCTCCGGGCACAGGGGAAGGGGCCGCAGGACAGGTGATATTGCTGCTTGAGCAGCAGAAGTCTTTTTTTTTTAAATTTGACAATTGATTCTGCCGCTGCCACGGCGGCAACGGCAGAAGCCAGGGTTTTGGGGTTTTTTTGTTTTTCTCTGTCGCGGGCCGCACAAGGGCCGCGTGTTTGAGACCCCTGATCTAAAGGATGCATATACTCACATTCTGATCCATCCAGATCACAGGAAATTCTTACGATTCCTTTTCAAGGGAAAACATTTCCAATACAGGGTTTTTCCCTTTGGTCTGGCTTCGGCACCAAGAGTATTCAAGAAATGCATGGCAGTAGTAGCTGCATTTCTGCGAACCCTGGGGATACTCGTCTTCCCTTACTTGGACGACTGGCTCATTCGAGCCCCCACGATTCCAGAAGCCAGCTCTGCACTGTCTCGCACAATGCGAATCCTTCAATACTTGGGATTGGTCATAAACCTCCCAAAATCCCAACTTGCTCCGTCTCAGTCCCTAGAGTTCATAGGAGCTCGTCTAGATACCAGACAGTCAAGGGCTTTTCTCCCACAACCCCGCTGTCTTCGTATAATGCAGCTAGCTTCTCAAGCAGTAGTGAAGTCCTCCCTAACTGCTCGAGAACTACTACAACTATTGGGACATATGGCATCTACGGTTCATGTGGTTCCCTATGCTTGCCTTCATATGCGAGCAGCCGAGTGGACCCTATCCACACAGTGGACACAGGCCACAGGACGTCTGTCGGACAAGATATCAAACTCACAGCGACTGATCTTGTCCCTACAATGGTGGCAATCACTAGAAAATCTTCTAGTGGGATCTCCTTTCCAGCAACCCCTATTCCAGGCCACCCTAACAACAGATGCTTCACAGGTGGGATGGGGAGCACACCTGCATCATTTCTCTACCCAGGGTACCTGGACTCCACAGGAGGCTTGTCTTCATATAAATCTCCTGGAAATCAGAGCAATCTATCTAGCTCTTTGAGTATTCCATGTCCAGCTCAGCTACAAGACAGTCCTAGTCCAAACGGACAATCAAGTAGCTATGTTCTACGTGAACAAGCAGGGCGGAACAGGCTCTCTGTCATTATGCAACGAAGCTTTACGACTATGGGCCCTCACCAGAGAGCATCAAATTCACTTTCTCGTGGTATATCTTCCAGGCATTCAAAACCTTTGTAACAAGTGAAATCCCACATTCAGTAGCCAATTCGCATTCAGTAACTCAGGATTAATCCAACGTAAGCCTCAGAACCAACCATCAGGCAGTTAATTCTGGGTACTGTTACCTCTCCAGTTGTGTGCCGGTTAACATCAACGGCTAATGTTGGTAAAAAAATCATATCACACTGCATGTAACTGACACAGTTCATAAGTATTAACAAAGAAAGTACTTAGCTTTTTTGTGTGATATGAAGTTGCTCTTAAATGTTTCAGTTAAGGATGATTCTTAAGGATAATTCTCATCTGTATCACATTCTCTATGATTTTCTCAGAACTCTTGTCCCAATACCAACCATATAGGCGCCCGTGCGTTTCTCCTTATGGGGGTTTTCAAGGGACGAATATGGATATTAGTATTATCTTGTGTATGCGCCGTTCCACATATCTTAAAGACTCACCCCCATCGATTCTCTGGGGAATCCCAAAAAACGCCGCCCAAAACCTTTAGGCAGACAAACTCAGCCGAGTACTGCTGCCTCATGAATGGTCTCTCCACCTAGACCAGGTGGCCAAGATATTTCAGATCTGGGGAACCCCAGACATAGACCTATTTGCAAGTCCACTGAATGCCAAACTTCCCCGGTTCTGTTCCAGGATTCCGGGTCAAAGTTGCCAGGCAAGGGACGCCTTCCTTCTTCACTGGGGTCACAACTTCCTCTATGCCTTCCCACCCATTCTCCTCATCCCCAAAACACTCTTCAAGCTTCAGAGAGACAGAGGTCGTATGATCCTCATAGCGCCACGGTGGCCACGCCAAAAGTGGTATCCCCTACTTCTACACTCTCTCAAGCTGCACCTCTGGAGTTAGGCTATGCTCCAGATCTCCTCTCCCAAGAGAACGGGATGCTATGGCACCTGAATCCCCAGTCCCTGCATCTCAGGGCCTGGTTGCTGAAAGCTTAGACCTTCAGGATCTTAACCTTTCCCAACAGGTAAAGGATATCCTTCAGGCTTCTAGAAAACCTTCCACAAGACGCTCTTACGCCTTCAAGTGGAAACGTTTTACTATATGGTGTTCACAGAAGGGGTTAAACACCCTTATGATACCTTTGGAATCGATACTAGAGTATCTACTTCATTTATCAAATTCTGGTCTAAAGACCAATTCAATAAGAGTCCATCTTAGTGCAATTGCAGCTTCCTATAAGCCTCTAAATGGACAACCAATTTCCTCTCATCCACTCATAACAAGATTTATGAGAGATCTATTAACAAAGCCTCCCATCAGGCCACCACCGGTGGCATGGGATTTAAACCTAGTTCTCGGGCAGCTCATGAAACTGCCTTTTGAACCTTTAGCCACTACAACCCTGAAGCTTTTGTCCTGGAAGGTCATCTTCCTAATTGCAATCACCTCTGCACGTCGCATTAGTGAATTGCAAGCTTTAGTGGCTGATCCTCCTTATGCTAGGTTTCACCATGATAAGGTTGTTCTTAGAGCTCATCCACACTTTATGCCAAAGGTGGTTTCGCCTTTTCATTTAAATCAATCAATTTATCTTCCTGTATTCTTTACGAGGCCTCATGCCTCTAATGCAGAAAGGAACCTTCATACTTTGGATTGTAAAAGAGCCTTGGCTTTTTACCTACAAAGAATACAGCAACATAGAAAGTCTTCTCAACTTTTTATTGCTTTAGATTCTAGTCATTTGGGACTTCCAGTCTCCAAGAGAACTCTGTCCAAATGGATTGCACAATGCATATCCTTTGCTTATGAGAGTAAGAGTCTTCCTCTTCAAGGCCATATCACAGCTCATAATGTGAGAGCCATGGCAGCCTCTATGGCTAACCTTCCCTCTGTGTCTATTGATGACATTTGTCGAGCAGCCACCTGGGCTTCGGTACACACCTTTACAGCCCACTACTGCCTAGATAAAGCCTCCCGTCGGGATGCTTTCTTTGGCCAAGCTGTTCTTCAAAATCTCTTCCAGACCTAATTGAACTCCTACCCACCAACCCTGGTGGGATGCCAAAGATCCATGGGAGGAAGCATGGCCCACCTTACTTGGGTGGCAGCTTCCTGGGGCTATCTCCCTGGCATCTTCAGCTAGGGAGTCCCCATATGTGAAGACTACATTCCTGCTTGTTCCTGGAGATAGCGTAGTTACTCACCTGTAACAGGTGATCTCCGGGAACAGCAGGAATTTAGTCTTCACAACCCACCTACCTCCCCTAGGAGCTGTCTCTCTATCTCTCTGTCTCTTTCCTCTCTCCCTCTATCCTTTCACTCAGCTACAAACTTAACTGAAGAGGGACAGTTGGAAAGGCGGGAAGGCAGCGCGCATGTGCTGAAGGATGCTCCCAAAAGCTTTCCTATTGGACGCTGGGGAGCGTTCCCGCACATGCTCCGTCGGTACCGACGATACCCATATGTGAAGACTAAATTCCTGCTGTTCCCGGAGATCACCTGTTACAGGTGAGTAACTACGCTTATTTGCATAAAAAATTGAAACCCACCTGTTCAAACAAGCCTTTGACCTTCCCTCTGACTCCCCTCCCTAAGATATGTTGTCTATATCATTTTCTCTGTCTTTTTGTTGCTGTTCGAATTATATGTTTGGTCTTCATAGAAATTTTTAACAGTTTTAGCTTGTGTTATCTTTTGTCCTAGTCCTTCTTTCTGCTCTCCTTTTAGGTCCTTATTTAACTCTTTCCTATTATTTTATGGCGTTCTTTTCCTTACTTTGCAGTGTTGACTTTTAGTTTATTGTACACCGCTTAATGCCTCGGCCATAGCGGTTTTATCAAATGTTTTAATAAAGATATTAATAGACCGAATGATACTTCTGTATGTTGGGCCAGTGAAGGGTAGCTCAGTTTGCAGAGAATTGAACTTTCTCAAGAACTAACGATCTCTACAAGGAGGAGAGGAGAAACAAGGGATATATGACTGAGGCATTAAAATACCTAAAAGATGTCAGCAATATACAAAGAAACAAACCTGGTTCATGGGAAAGAATGTTCTAGAATAAGTACACATATGAGACTGAGGAGGGTAAGTGAGGGGGAATATCAGGATACATTCTTTTTACAGAAAAGGTGGTGGAAGCCTGGAGCATCCTCTCAGAGGAGGTGGTGGCAGCAGCAGCAACTGAAACAGTAATATTTTAAAAAGGCATGGGATAAGCACAAAAATCCTTGGTTTGGAAAGCATGATATATTTATGCATACGGAGCACGGTGTGTGCCTCGTTTAACAATGAGCGTTAGGCCTGGCAATAATATATGGCAAAGAGGGTAATAGGAACTGTTAAGTCCTAGTGGTAACATAGGTATCCATGTGGTCAGGTTGTTTGGTAGAATCAACTAAGAGCTGGGTCCGTCGGGCAGGATGTAAATGGTGTATGGAGACATCCTAGTGGAAAATCAGGTGACTACATAGCTGGGGTACACTGGCAGTCTGTGCAGGGGACCTAGGAGGCAGTACCATACCTAACCCTGCGCAAGAGGATTAGGGGACCAGGCCAGCCATTCAAACACGGGTCTTTACAACTCGGCGTCTGCATGGGGTCCCTCCCTCTTCTGACACGACCTACATCAGAGAAGGGAAGGGGGGACCCGACCTGCCTACAAACACGGGTCTGCCTCACTGCTGCTGCCGCCTTAGAGAAAACAAAAAAGTGGTGATAGGGCAACGTGTGGGGGGAGGGGGGACACCAGAACTGGAGCTAGCACAGTGTGCAATTGTGGCTTGGTGCAGCCCTGCTAGGAGGCAAGACTTTTAGGTAACAGCCATGCTAGCATTGCTAGCTATTTAGATTACCGAAGATCCTTGTGGTTAGATATTGGAAGGGTGGATTCCAGAGAGAGATAACTACTATTATTTAACATTTGTTTAGTGCTACACTGCATACACAGTGCTGTACAGACATGTGTAAGACAATCCATGCTCATCAGAGCTTACACTCTAATCAAGACAGACAGCACAACAACTGGGAACTTAGCGATAGGGGAATGGTAAGGAAACACACAGGAAGTGAACAGGAGCCCAAGGGGCTCCGGTCCCAAAAGCAGTCTCAGAGGCGAGTCTGTTTTTAAGCCTGGATTTGAACAGAGCTAGAGATGGAGCCTGATGTACCAACTCACGTAATTTATTCAGGCAAAAGGCACAGCAAGGTGGAAAGATCAAAGTCCTGGAATTGGCAAGGGAAAGAGAAGGGCACAGAAAGAAGGGATCTGCCAGAAGAATGGAGTTCCTGAGGAGGGGTATAGGGAGAAATAAGAGGAAAGGTAGTGAGGAACAGCTGAAGAAAGGCAGGCACATGTAGGTCAGTAGTAGAAATTTGAATGGGATGCAGAAACTGAAGTGACTTGAGAAGAGAGGTGACGTGAGCATAGTGACAGTGGTGGAAGATTAGCTGTGCAGCTGAGTTTTGAACGGATTGAACAGGGGAGAGAATATACAAAGGAACACCAGTAAGGAGGAGGTTGCAATAGACTAGACCGGGAGATGATTAGAAAATGGATGAGTCTTTTAGTAGCATGTTCAGAAAGGAAGGGATTAATTTTGCTGATCTTGCAGAGAAACGACAGCTTTTAGCTATTTGTTGGATGTGTGTGGAGGAGGGAGAGGGAGGAGTCAAAGGTGATCTTAAGGTTGCAAGCCAAGGAACCTGGGAGGCGTATCCACAGAAATAGAGAAAGGAGTAAGGGGGAAGGTGAGTTTAGGAGGAAAGATAAGCTTGGTTTTGGCCAGGTTCAATTTCAGATGGTAGCAGGGCAAGCAGGCACCAATGTCAGATAAGCAGGAAGAGATCTGTGCCTGGATTCCTGGAGAAATTCCAGGTGTAGAGAGTTAGATCCCGGAGTTATCAGCAAAGAGAGAGTACTGAAAACCATGGGAGGAGATGAGAGAGAAAAGATCCCAAGACCAGAGCCCTGGGGTACGCCAACTTGGAGCAGGATAGCGGTAGAGGAGGATCCACCAGAACATACATTAAAAATGTGGTGGGAGAGAGAACAAGAAAGCCAGGACAGAACTTAGCCCCTAAAGCCAAGTGAGGACAGGGTATCTAGAAGAAGGTGGTGATCAATAGTTTTAAAAGCAGCAGATGGGTCAAGAAGGATGAGGATGAAGTAAAGGCTCTTCGATGTGGGAAATCACAAATCATTGGGGACTTTGGCAAGAGCCATTTCAGTAGAATGTAGAGGTCATTAACTTTAGCATGTGGGGATCTCATATGCTTTTTTTACTTTGTGCATCACCTTTGGCAAAACCCTTGGATTTGGGAATCCAGATGACAATTAAAAGAAAAGTAGATACCTAAGATGGTGGAATACAAAGGAGAAAGTTGAAGGCTTTCCTGGGTTTAGAGCAGGGGTTCTCAACCCAGTCCTTGGGACACACCTAGCCAGTCAGGTTTTCAGGATAAGCTATGATGAATATGCATATATGAGATTTGCATACAATGAAGGTAATATATGCAAATCTCTATCATGCATATAAATTGTGGTTTATACTAAAAATCTGACTGGCTAGATGTGTCCTGAGAACCATGCTAGAATTGCTAGCTATTTAGGTTACCGAAGATCCTTGTGGTTGGATATTGGAAGGGTGCTGTAGAGAGATAATTTGGGCCATTACATTCTGTGGCTGGTAGCTGGGATATGCCCTTAAACATATGAAAATAACTGGACAGATTGGATGGGACTTTTGTGGTCTTTTTGCCCTCATCTGCTGTAATTATGATTGGTCTGGTCTAAGTAAGTTGTATGATTTCAGTATTCTGGCTTGTTTATTCAGCACTCTCTTCCTATTCCTTTGATCTCCGGGTTTAAGATACCTAGTTCGGTTATTGCAGTGACAGTCCTCGGCCAAGGGACATGAATCAGGACTCCCTCCAGAACAACCACTAGGTATCGCTTTGAAGTGAAGATAGTGAATCCTTCCCTCCCTCCCTTTCACATCATTCCTAGCTGACCCGTGGCAGTGTGGTGCCAAGGCAGCCTGTGTGGTGCCATTTAATCATGGTCATTATAGACTAATAGGTTCCAAAGTGAGTCATTTTATTTACAATACTACTTGCCCATGTTGCTGCAACCAAAGAGAAAAAGAATCACACAGGATCAATTTTAAAAAGATAAAAGGAAAATAAAACTTCAGTGCTTTTATGCTTTGGCAAAAAAAAAAAAAGTCAAATTTTATTATTTATTTTTTTCATTAAGAGGTGGACCAGCCTGCTGCTTCAGCAACAGTGCTGTTCATTGCCAAGCAGAAGGACCCTGGTTCAGTCCCTTAATTGCATGTTCTGCTCCTGATTTAGCCAGAGCTGGGAATGCTGCAGTCATTGCTCAAGAGTGACAGGTACCAGATGAGTTCAACTTAGGTACAAGTTTAGATTGTAAGCCCTGCGGGGACGGACAGGGAAGTACCTAGGTACCTGAATGCTTTCAACTACTACTGGAAAGGTGTGAGCTGAATGCTAATAAATAAATGAGTTCAGAATCCATGAGCGCAGGGTTACAGAAGGTTCTTTGGCGCTTGAACCTCAAGACAAGGACTGGACTAAATTTAAGTTGGAAGGAGATTCAAATAAGGAAAAAAATCTCTATGTAATAGCAAATGAAGGCTAAATGTTTAAAATAAATGCAACCATTTTTTTTTAAATTTTCATCTTAAAATGGAGGGCACAAACTTGAGGTCTGTGCAGAGCCAGATCAGCAAAGTTACTTCCTTATAGCACAATAATTTTGTGCTGTAAACTAGCAGTGATCTTGACTATTCTGCTCCCTTTCTTGGTTTCTCTCTTATCCTTAGCTGAACAGCCACGTGAAGGAAACCACAAAGTGAAACTGTGGATCTTGCAAGCTACTGCTGGTTTTTGGGGGAAAAGCAGATGTTGATGGCAGCACAACCACAAAGGTTGGTGTGCTCTATGCGTAATGAACAGGCTGACTCTGAATCAGCAGAGACATGATTCCTGTGAAATAGGGGCAATGACTTCAATAAGCATTTAAGCATAGACTCTGCTTCGCTTCCCTCTAAACTTAGTTTTGTATGCTACATGCTTCAAAATCTGTGCAATAGTAAAATAACTTAGTTTCCCCTAACTCTAGCAGATTTTTTAAAAAATGAAACACAGCTCAGCTTGTTAATGTAATTTGCAATATAACTCCCAGAAACAATTTTTCCACTTGCTTTTTACTGTCAGTGCATGAGAGAGAACTGAGAAGGAGGGCTGCATCATTTTTGCAAATACCATCTTATACTATTTTAGCATGGTTATGTAATTGGTGCCCTTCCCTTACCATTGGCATTCTAAATAATCCCCCCTGTGTTTGATTCTCAGCAAGGGCCATGGGCATGACCGACTACCAGGATATTAATCACAAAAATTCAGCAGGTGCATTTACTTGCCAATGGCTAAGAACAAGGTTGATTTGCATAGCTTGGTTGCTCTGAACACAGACCTGTGCGGAGACTCTCTCTCCCACTTCCTGTCTATATCATAACATTCCTGATAGAGTAGCTGTCATTTGAAGCAAATGACCCATTCCTGAAAACACAGTGTGGTGCACCTTGAGGCTGAGGATTGTACATGTCTGTTTTCTTGGATATAGCATGAACAGGTTGAAGGCATTCATATCCTAGAACTTTCTATATTTGTTCTATGGATGCCAGACTTTATAAAACGGCATATACATATTATCTCTTATCATCTCTTCAGTTTTTGCACACCCATGTGTGCATACATATTCATTGTACAAATCTCTCCCTTATTCCCCCAGAAAGTAATTGTTTTATAGTGACATTTTTTTGTTAATATCCTGTTACCATCTGTCTGCCTTAATTCACCTGTTTATCATGGGGTTGTTTGCAATTTATATGGTTAAACATTATCCACACAGTGTTGACATGTAGAAATTGCTACTGGCCATAGGTTTAAATATAAAGTTATAACTGGTGTGTTCGGATTAGTGATAGGGGAGAGAATTCCTAACTATGTTTTGTCCAGGGGTAGCCCAAGAGTTCTTGCTGCCCTAGGCAGGCCCGATGTGCCACCCCTACTGCATCACTTTGCTGCCCACGACATAAAGCCTCTCGCCTGCAGTTGATGGGCAGCTTGGTGATCACCTCTTTTAAGCCGTGGCAGGCCTTAAAGTGCATGCAGGCACTCATGGCCTACCACTCTTGCCCCCTCCGACTTTCTGTCAGAGGGAACAGGAGCAGCAGGTCACAAGTGCACACACGTGCGCTTTAAGACTGCTGAGACTTCAGAGAGGTGATCACTGTGCTGTTCATCAGCCCCTGGTGAGAGGATGAGTGTTGGGGTGGAGCGATGCAGCATTGGCATGCAATGCTGTGGGGGTGGCATATTGGGACTATCTAGGGCTAAGCCACCCACTAGGGTCTGTTGCCCTAGGTGACCACCTAGTGGACAGGCTGGCCCTGACATTGTCCATAAGTGAAACTGGCTTAGTGAGCAGATATGCTGAGACTGCGCTCTTAGTTCAGCTTGTGAGCACAGGAGCGTGGTCATTATTTTTAAAGCAATTGACTATATGAAGGGGCTATAACATGCTAATACAGGAAAGGCATTTCCAAGTCATACTGCTAGACCAGTCCAGACAAACTGGTTATGCACGCCTGCCAGCAGATCTTGGAGACAGAGAATTCCACCAGAGCTCTGATTGGGTGGAGTCTGGTGATATACAGCTACCCCTAGGGGTCCCTGTCAGTATTTCTCTGTCTCCAGCAGATCTGGATGCTTTTTTGTTTTACTCCTTCAAAATTCATCTGCTTTACATCTGGGATTTCCTTTGATTCCTTCTGCCCCCTGTTGTTGCCAGATTAATTTCTAGGCACCAGGGAGAGGTTTTCCAGCTGATCCCCTGTTCACAGTGGTGATCGCTGATGAGAAGGCTCCCCAGCACTAGTCCTGTGAGCTAGTTCGCTGGATGATACCCTCCTAAAATCTAGTCCCTGGGGCTAATTTTAGTGGTGAGGCAGCTGACTGAGGTTTGTGCAGCGCTTTGTGGCTTCCCTGCACCATCGGTATTGTGAGTGCAGCTTCTGTCTCTCTCCTCTCAGTGCCTGACAGCTTCCTGGCAGCCCGATTTTTGTTGGTGCCGTTTTTGATGAATTTCAGTGATTTTCTGGTGTGGACAGTGTCCCCCTGCCCTCCCTCACTCTTTTCTGGGGTTATTTGAATTTTTGGGGGTTTAATTTCTTCTTTTTTACTCCTTTTATTTTGCCGGTGGCCATTTTGAATCACTGAAAACCTCAGTTTTTTGGCGGGAAGCCAGCTTGCTCTCCTCTGCATATATTCTTCATGGCAGCTTTCCTACTGCTCGTTTTTTCCACAGATTCCTAGCTGGATGCTGGGAGTGTTGTTGTCTTTCCTGTGGTGTTAAAAAATATATATATAAATAAATAAATAAAAGGAGATTTTTCCTAAGACAGGGACAACAGTTTTCAGCAGAGTGAGAGAGCATCTTTTTTTCCTGTCTTGTACTGAAGGGCAGGATTTATCTTTCATTATGCCTTCTTCGGGCCAACGCTGCCTGGGGTGTCAGAAAAAGCACAAAGACCTCCAGAATCACCTGTGCACTGCTTGCTTGTCTCACCCGGGCGAATCCTCGGCTGCTGTTTTGCCTTCAGACTCTTCAATTTTTCCTCTACCTGTTGTGGATGGTCAGCTGCCTTCCCTGCTGCCTGTGGAGCCACGGGCAGCCTCTCCCGCAGCCTCTCAGATTCCACCGCTGTCCACTCCGGCAGCACTGCCATCTGAGGAACATCTCCTTTCCCTTTTTCGCCAGGCGTGGTCCCTTTGGCGAGCGGAGTCTGCGGTGACAGGGACTGCGCATCTGCCTATAGCTCCGGGGAGCACTTCTCTGCCTTCTGCAGGCATGCAGAAACAGACTGCTGCAGGACATAAAAAGTCCCGCTCCCTCAGAGCGTCTCAATTTCTTCCTGAAGAGGT
This sequence comes from Ichthyophis bannanicus, assembly GCA_033557465.1. Classification (NCBI taxonomy): domain Eukaryota; kingdom Metazoa; phylum Chordata; class Amphibia; order Gymnophiona; family Ichthyophiidae; genus Ichthyophis; species Ichthyophis bannanicus. The sequence continues at coordinate 603,646,271 of CM066034.1, forward strand.
TTTCAGCTGCCCTGAGGACAGAGCGTCGGAAGAGGACTCTGCAGCTTCCTCGGATTGGGAAGATGGTGAATTTTCGCCCTCAGATTCGTCCTTGCCTACACAGGACGATTCCCAAGACATTCGGATTTTCAGGAAGGAAGAGTTGTCTGCCCTGATTGCCCAGGTGTCCGATGCGCTCCGTCTTACGACTTTGGAAGAGCCCCAGACGGCTCCGGGTCAATCCCAGGCTGATCCTATTTTGCAGGGCATTCGCAAGCCCTCCAAATCCTTCCCCTTTCCTCCGGAGTTGCAGCAGATGGTTTCCAGGGAGTGGGATTCCCCTGATGTGCCGCTGCGTAACTCTCGTCGGCTTAATCAGCTTTATGTCTGGTCTCCTGAAGCTCTAGAGCAGTGGCTGGCATACCCTAAGGTGGATGCCTTAGTCACGGGAGTGACGAAGCACACCACCATCCCGGTGGAGGGCGGAGCAGCGCTTAAATATTCGCAGGATCTTAAGGTGGAAAATCTTCTCAGGACCGCCTTTGCTTTGTCGTCCCTAGCTTTCCAGGCTTCGGTGTGCGGGGGCTTGATGGCGCGGGCATTGCTCCGCTGGCTTCAGAGGTTGCCGGAGGACCCGTCCCACACCCGCCTCGAGTCGGCTATGGCGTTTATCGTGGATTCCTTCTATGACTTGTTGCGCCTTTCGGCTCGCTCGCTGGCTGCCGTCACGGTGGCTAGGCGGTGGCTGTGACTCCGCCAATGGGCGGCGGATGTGGTATCCAAGGCAAGGCTTTCTAAGTTGCCCTTTAAGGGTCGCCTTCTCTTCAGCGAGGAGCTCGATAAGCTAGTGAAGGACCTGGGGGAAGTTAAGCCTCAACGCTTGCCGGAGGACAGACCTAAGGCGTCCTATCGCCGTTCGTCACGGTCACAGAATTTTCGGCGCTATTCCCGGGCTCGGGACACCCGGAAGTTTTGCTCTTTTAAAACCTCCCAGGGGGCTGCTCCAGCCAATCGCTATGGGGCGCGGTCGCAGTCCTTTTGAGGAGCCCGTAGGGGCGCGGAGCCTTCCTTCTCTGCAGGGAAGTTCTCCGCAGCCGGGCGCTCCTCCCGCTGATGGGGCGGGAAGCCCACTCGGGACGGGTCCGCCGATAGGGGGTCGGTTGGCCTTGTTCGCGCAGGAGTGGGCACGCATCACCACCGATCATTGGGTGCTCGACAGTATTTCTCGGGGTTATTCTCTCGAGTGCGTCGACCCATCCCGGAAACCTTCGTCGTCTCTCCAGCAGCCTCCCCCGAGAAGCGGCGTGTCATCCACGAGACCCTTCGACACCTTCTGTCCTTGAACGCCATTTGCCCTGTGCCTCCTTGCGAAAGAGGTCGAGGTCGCTACTCCATCTATTTCGTGGTGCCCAAGAAAGAACGGTCCTTCCGTCCTATCCTGGATCTCAAGGACGTGAACCGTGACCTTCGCGTTCCTCATTTTCGCATGGAGACCCTTCGCTCGGTGATTCAAGCCATGCGCAAGGGCGAGTTCCTGGCGTCTCTCGATTTAGCAGAGGCCTACTTTCATGTACCAATCCGGGCCGACCATCAGCGGTATCTCCGGTTCTCGGTGCTGGGTCAGCATTTTCAATTTCGCGCTATGCCCCTTCGGGTTGGCGATGGCTCCGCGGACTTTTTCCAAGATCATGATTGTCGTGGCGGCGGCCTTGTGCAAGCAGGGCATACGGGTTCATCCCTATCTCGACGACTGGCTTATCCGGGCCGACTCCCGGTCCGAAGCTCGTGTGGTCCTCTTCTTGGAACATCTCGGTTGGGTGATCAACCGCGCAAAAAGCAGTCTTCGACCGACTCAGGTTCTGGACTTTCTCGGAGCGTGGTTCGACACTCGTCAGGGACGCGTCTTTCTAACGCAGGAGCGGGTTCAGAAGATCTCTCTTCAGCTTCACCGCTTCTTGGACCAAGCGGCACCTCGGACGTGGGACTACCTGCAACTGTTGGGGTCCATGGCAGCTATGATAGATCTAGTCCCGTGGGCGAGAGCGCACATGCGCAGCTTACAGGCGGCGCTTCTGTCTCGTTGGTCGCCGGTTTCGGAGGATTATCAGGTTCGCTTACCTCTGCCTTCGCAAGTACTCCACGACCTTCTTTGGTGGCTTCGGGCGCGCAATCTTCTTCGGGGAGTGTCTCTAGAGTCTCCACGCTGGCTACTGCTCACAATGGACGCCAGCCTCTCCGGTTGGGGGGCTCATTGCGGCTCCACTTCAGCGCAGGGGCTTTGGTCTCCTCGCGAAGCCCGTTGGTCCATCAATCGTCTCGAGATGCTCGCGGTGCATTTGGCTCTGATTCAGTTCCAGCCGCTTCTGCGGCGCCGTGCAGTTCGGGTGTTGTCCGACAACGCCACGACGGTGGCTTACCTCAACCGCCAGGGCGGTACGAAGTGTCCGGGAGTCTCCCAGGAACTGCGCTTGCTCCTCCCGTGGGCGGAGGAGCATCTTCTGGCTCTCTCGGCGCAACACATCGCGGCGTGGACAATGTGAAAGCCGATTTTCTCAGCCGGCACTCCCTGGATCCCGGGGAGTGGTCCCTGCAGCCGGAAACGTTTCGTTCCATTGTTCAACTATGGGGGCTGCCGGCGATGGATCTCATGGCCACAGCGCAGAATGCCAAGGCGCCCTTGTACTTCAGCCGTTGGAGGGAAGAGGGGTCGTGCGGAATCGATGCTCTCTCTCAGCCGTGGCCGGCACACCTTCTTCTGTATGTCTTTCCTCCGTGGTCCATGATAGGCAAGATTCTCCAACGACTTCGGGAGCATCGCGGTCCAGTGATCTTGGTGGCTCCCGATTGGCCTCGCCGGCCGTTGTATGCGGATCTAGTCCGACTGTCTCGAGAGTCGCCACTCCATCTCGGAGCCTTTCCCGGTCTCCTGACTCAGGGGCCGGTGGAAATGGAAGACTCGGCTCCATACTCGCTTACGGCTTGGCTATTGAACGCCGCAAGTTAGTACGCAAGGGCTATTCGCCTAGTGTGGTCGCTACTCTGCTTAAAGCGCGGAGGACGTCCACGTCCATGGCCTACGCTAGAGTCTGGTGACTTTTTCACCGTTGGTGTTCCCATCGTACCTTGTCTCCCTGGTGTGCCGGTATCCCGGATATCTTGGCCTTTCTCCAGTCCGGAGTGGACAAAGGTTTGGCGCTAAGTTCGTTGCGAGTGCAGGTTGCTGCATTGACTTGTTTTCGTGGGCGCATAGCGGGGCGTTCGCTAGCTTCGCATGCGGACGTGTCTCGCTTCCTTCGCGGGGTTAAGTCTTTAAGGCCTCCGCTGCGTCCGCCGGTGCCTACGTGGGATCTTGCTCTCGTTCTTCGGGCTGTCGTTGCTCCTCCCTTTGAGCCCCTGAAGGCCTGTTCGCTCAAAGATTTGACTCTGAAGACGGTGTTCTTAGTGGCTATTACGTCGGCGCGCCGTATTTCCGAATTGCAGGCTCTCTCCTGTCGTGATCCCTATCTCTCTTTCTCAGCGGAAGGTGTGTCTCTTCGCACTGTTCCTTCTTTTTTGCCAAAGGTGCTGACGCCGTTCCATGTGAACCAGCCTCTCTTCCTACCAGCCTTTTCCAGTGCTCAGTGTGAGAGTAGTCGGTCTCCGTTACGGGCGGTGGACCTTAAGAGAGTGCTTTTCCAATACCTGAAGGTCACGAACTAGTTTCGTACGTCTGATCATCTTTTCGTCCTGTTTGCGGGACCACGTCGGGGCTCCGCAGCCTCTAAGTCTACAATTTCTAGGTGGCTCCGAGGGGCCATTGAAGCAGCTTACATTCTTCGGGGGAAGCTGGTTCCGGTGGGGCTCCGTGCTCATTCTACTCGAGCACAAGCGGCTTCGTGGGCCGAGCGGTCTCTTGTGGCTCCGCTGGATATTTGTCGAGCGGCGACTTGGTCTTCGCTGTCCACCTTTGTACATCACTATAGGTTGGACGTTCAGGCTCGTCAGGACGGCTGCTTTGGAGCTGAAGTACTGTCGGCAGCCTTGACCCCCCCTTGAGAGCAGGTAGCTTGGGCACTGCCCGTTTGTCTGGACTGGTCTAGCAGTATGACTTGGAAGGTGAAATTTCACTTACCGTTAATTTCCTTTCCTGGAATACTGCTAGACCAGTCCAGGACCCGCCCTGCTGTATGGTGCACTGCTGCTGGCGCTGGGCAGCCGCCGACCGCTGTCCTTCCTTTTCAGTCTGCCTCGCCATGGGCGATCCATGAGTGCGTTGGTGCATGCTGACTTCAGTTCTGGGGAGTCCTTCGGCTCCCTTGTATATAGTTCCTTAGGACCCTCGGGGTGCGGTTAAGTTTAAGTTGCTTTTATACGTTACTGACAGGGACCCCTAGGGGTAGCTGTATATCACTAGACTCCACCCAATCAGAGCTCTGGTGGAATTCTCTGTCTCCAAGATCTGCTGGCAGGGGTGCATAACCCGTTTGTCTGGACTGGTCTAGCAGTATTCCAGGAAAGGAAATTAACGGTAAATCAAATTTCACCATCTCCTATTTTAGGAGATTCATTTTTACAAGGTCCTGATAGCTTACATTTGATGTTGCTCCAGTACGAGATCCCACATTTTTTGGAGCAAACGGGGTTCTTGGCAGAGAGATAGGGGGAAAGGCGCGGTCTGTTTAATAAAATGTGCTAAGCAGTTATTAGTATTAATTTAACACCAGATGTTAGCACACGAGCACCGTAGCTGTTCCTACATAGGCATGACAACGCTTACTCATTGGCACGTTTACTGCATGCTGTATTATGGGGTAGGAACTGGGTGGGAAGTTGATGGTGAATGGGCACGTTGAACTATCACATACTTTACCACACACTAATTGTCAGGGCTGCTAATCAAGCTGATACATCAATATCACCTCAAGAGGAAGCAATAAATGTAGCCATGCTATTGGCATGCATTTACAAGCCCACTTATTTAAAAATGCCCCATCTACCAGTCAACATACCCACCTCCTATCCTTCCAAGTTCCCCCTGCCCCCCTCCCCTGCTCAGCATCCTCAACATCTACCATATGACCTCCCATCCTCACCCTTCCAATCCTCTCCAGCACTTAATGGGGGATGTCTCTGAAGGGTTAGTTGGGGGGGGGGGAGCGAGCCCTGGACGTTTCTGCACCATTGCTAGCCTGGGTGTAGATTGGTGGCTCTGACCCCTACTGGAAATCTCATGACTATTACTAGAGGGTTAAGCTACCAAATAGGGAGTCCAAGACTGCCACTAGGGTTAAGGTAGGGCATTTGTGCTTCGTTATGCTGCAGGTGGGGTATTCCCCTTTACTTTACTAAAAATGAATGTGGTACATATTTGCACTACTGCGTATTCAGGCTGATGCAGAGGACAGTAACTGAATTCAAAAAAGCATGGGACAAACACAGAGGATATCTAAAGGAAAAAAGGGGACTGTTGTAGTTGTTATGGAAGGACAGACTAGATGGGCCATATGGTCTTTTTCTGTCATCATGTTTCTATGATGAGGACAGTAACTGAATTTTGCACCCAGGCTGGCAATGGGACAGCAGTGTCTGGGGATTGCTCCTGCCCCCACTAACCCACTAGAGATGTTCCTGTAAGTGCAGGGAGAGAATTGGCAGTGTGCATGGTTGGGGATCCTGGGGTTATGTAGAAAATGCCTGTGCGGTAGTGTTGGGATGCTGATAAGGAGCAGCATGTTTCTACTGCAGCTGCCTGCAGTAACAGCATTGGCAGATAGTGCAGTAAGTGCACTTGTGCTGTCTGCCAATGCCTTTCCTATGTGGTAAATATCTGTCCTGTGCGATAACTGCAGGGCAGATGCTAGGAATGCCCCCAACAGTTGCTGCATGGGCTTTGCACTTATTATGCATTCATTTTTGCATACAATGGTGTCTGCAGAAAATCTTAGGATGGCATTTTTTTGGCGCTTTCTCGCACTAGGCTTGCTTTCCAATGCAGAAAGCAAGCTAGCACTGGAAAAACTACCACACTAAATTTCAGCACAGTGGGCATGCAAATAGCATACAAAGTGCTGCATATTTAATTGCAGCCGATGTTTGTTTAAAGAAAACTGTGCTGAAACTTAGCTCAGGTTTTTTTTTACATTATTTTTCATGCTGGAATTTTAAGCTAGTTTCAGGCAAGTGTAAAGATCCAGCCGGGAGCAAAATGATTTGAGGAGAAATTCAGGGCCCACCAACCAACCAATGACTTTTTTGGGGGAGGAGGATCAGGACCCACTGGGCCACCAATGCTTTTACTTCTGTCAGGAGGTCAATGTCTTGGGGAGGCACTGTGCTGCCGCCTCCTCTCCCCAAAACGTTGTGCCGATGTCATCAGCGGCTTTCCCTGATGTTGGATATTCTGAGGTGAAGTGTCAAACTTTACCTCCAATGAGCCTGTTCCTCTGGGAGAGCATGCCAAACCTGCACAGACTTAAGAACATAAGATATGCCATACTGGGTCAGACCAAGGTCCATCAAGCCCAGTATTCTGTTTCCAACAGTGGCCAATCTAGGTCATATGTACCTAGCAGTTTCCCCAAGAGACACAAGTTCCACAATGCTTGTACTGGGTCACGCATTGATATCTTCGGTCACTTCTTAATGGTTTATGGACTTTTCCTCCAGGAACTTGTCCAAACCTTTTTTAAACCCAGCTACACTAACAGCCTTTACTACATCCTCCAGTAACAAATTCCAGAGTTTGATTACACGTTGAGTGAAAAAATATTCCTTATCGTTCCTCCAGTTCAGTCCTCAACCTCTGGGTTGTCAATCTCCTCCTGCAGCTAGGAGACTGGTATGTCAGAATGATGACATCACTGGATATAGCCTGCTTCACTCCCACTTGCATCCCAGTGTAACCAGTCTCCTTGCAGCAGGAGGTTTTGACGAGCCTTAGGAGAGGCTCTCTTGGAGGAATGGATAAGGAGCAGGTGGCTTTAAGATAGTTTAATTGTTGGGGTTTAAGCCTGAGCGGTGCCCTTTTAAAAAAAAAAACAGAACAGGCTGAGGTGTCAGGAAGAAAAGCTTTCTTCATACCTGCCTTGTCGGTATTGGGGTTTTTCTTCCTGAGGGGAGTTTGGCTCAAGCCTTCGAGGCCTACCCCCTCCCCCGTGTGGCCCAGAAGTCTCACCTCCCTGACTCTACGGTGGTGAGCCATTCTGTTACGCTGTGCACACCGGCGCTGCAGTTTTTACCTTCTGTAGATGCTCCGGTAGCTGTTGCTCACGAGTCACGGTGTTTTTAAAGGCCCGGGGTTCCCAACGGTGGCTGCGTCGCTTTGGGGAGTGACAGACCGCACCGGTAAGTGTTCCTGGTGTTCGGCTGTTCCCCTTTCTCCAGGCCGCATTAATTCAGTGCAAGGGTCCGCCGCGGAGTTTTGGCGCCCTTTTCTTCCCGACGCGGTTTGCATCCCGGCGGCCATTTTGTGAGCCACGATGCAACCACGTGACAGCTGATCGGCTCTCTTACAAGGTCTCTCTTCAGCCCGAAAGACCTCCCAGGGGGGAGAGAGATTCCCGCCGAGCCGGGCTGCCTCTGCACGCTCCTGCTGCCCAATCGGGGCAGCCGACACCTTTTAAAAAGGAGCGCGAGGCCTGCAACTTGCCCTCTTCAGCCCGAAAGACCTCCCAGGAGGGAGAGAGATTCCCGCCGAGCCGGGCTGCCTCTGCACGCTCCTGCTGCCCAATCGGGGCAGCCGACACCTTTTAAAAAGGAGCGCGAGGCCTGCAACTTGCCCTCTTCAGCCCGAAAGACCTCCCAGGAGGGAGAGAGATTCCTGCCGAGCCGGGCTGCCTCTGCACGCTCCTGCTGCCCAATCTGGGCAGCCGACACCTTTTAAAAAGGAGCGCGAGGCCTGCAACTTGCCCTCTTCAGCCCGAAAGACCTCCCAGGAGGGAGAGAGATTCCCGCCGAGCCGGGCTGCCTCTGCACGCTCGTGCTGCCCAATCGGGGCAGCCGACACCTTTTAAAAAGGAACGCGAGTAGGCGCACCCGCGCCTGTCGGGCCCGCGCCTGAGGGCCTCGCCAGAGGGCCCTTTGGCGTGGCCCTTAGACGGGAGCCCGTAAGACGAGGGCCCGTAATCGAGTCGCACGCCAATCGGCCAAGCAGAAAAATAGATGCCTCATCACACAGTGAAGATTGAGCTCGCCCTATCCAGCCGCCATGGGACTACAAGCTAAGACCCAGTAAGACCAACTAAATACTACAGATAGAACCTGGCGAGATACTGCAGCCCGGAACAGGACATCACCAGAATCCTCGGTAAATATTGTTGAACTCAATGAGACTCTCAAAAGGCAGGCCGCAACCATATCCAGCTCTATCCCACTCAGGTATTTACTGCTGTCTTAACTTGATGTATAATCTATTATTTATAATTCTAAATAGCTACTCACTTGGGAACTAACAAATTATGTACAACCCATGATCAACACTAATTGTAATTTAAGTAAGGAGTTACTTTCAAATGAACTATTTTTATTGAAAAGTATATATTTAATTTGATGAGAGAACAATTTTAAACCCTTGATAGATACATTCTGGCTACAAGTAACTCACAAAATAACAAAGCCCAATTATTTATTATTTATTTATTTATTACAGGCTCTTATATACCGCTCTATTCAGGATCAGCGCGGTTCACAATATAACAACATACCATATCAACAAACTGTTAGGTTTTACAGAGAACAAGGTCAGAGAACTTGGATAAAACATGGGACGTCATAACTGCAACTATTTACAAGAGCATTTACAAGAGTATTTACAAGTATACATAACAGGATTTGTTCTTAGTTTGGGTAGTGAATAAGATTGGTTAGTTGGTCAAGTAATATTGGGGGAAGAAGTGGGATTTGAGTGCTTTTCTGAAAAGGGATAGATCAGTGATAGCACGAATCTCTGGGGGTAGAGCGTTCCAGTACTTAGGGGCATAGAATCTGAAGGCCCTGTTAGATGTCACTGATAGGCATTTTGTTGCTGCTTTTGGGATGATTAGAGTATTTGTTGATATCGTTCTTCTGGATCTGTTGGGTGGGACGGCCTGAATGAGGTCTATTAGCGAGGAGGAGGTGATGCTTTTAGTGGCCTTGAATGTTAGTAGTAATGTTTTGAATAATATTCTGCCATGTATGGGGAGCCAGTGGAGTTGCTCTAGGATGGGTGTTATATGGTCCCTTCTTGATGCTCCGTAGAGGACTCTGGCAGCGGTATTCATGGCGAGTTGCAAAGGGTTTAATGTGGAGTGTGGGAGGCCTTGGAGAATGGCATTGGCATAGTCAAGGTGTGGTAAGGTTAAGGCTTGAAATATAGTTCTGAAGTCATCAGGATCAAGCAGGGGGCGAAGATGTCGAAGAGTCCGGATCTTGAGGTAGATTGCTCTGACTACGTTGGTTATGTGTAGTTTCAGATCCATGCGTTGGTCAAAAGTGACTCCAAGGTAGCGAATGGAAGGTTTTGATTGGAGCTCAGCTTCTTTCACCTTTATATGGGATGGGGGGGTGAAGAGTGGGTCCCTGGTGATGAAGAGAACCTCGGTCTTTTTGTGTTGAATTCGGAGGTTCTGGGATTGAAGCCATTCGGATACTGCATCAAAACATTTAGCTAGCGGGGAAAGGTCCATATGAACTGTGGAGAAAGGCATATATAGGAGGATGTCATCTGCGTATATCAAGCATTCAACCTTGAAGGACCTGATGATATTGCAAACCGGTTGTATGTATATATTGAAAAAGAGTGAGGATAGGGATGATCCTTGTGGTACGCCTTGCTTTTGGTGGTAAGGTGTGGATGTTGTGGTCCCTGAGGTAATGTACTGCCATCTCTGATCAAGGTATGACTTGCACCACTCCAGGGCAGTGTTATTGATGCCTTTTTCTTTTAGTCGCCCTATTAGCAGATCGTGATGTACAGAGTCAAATTACTGCTACAAAGTTTATACAAAGTATCAACATCAATCTATTATCCTCCAAACTCTAGCTGTTAGACAACACACTAAATTCAAATCATGGAATTCCTTAAAATAATACTAATCTCTCTACTATGTGTTTTCCTGTATGCAAAGACATCTTCAGCATATCTATATACATACCCTATTTATGCTTTCCCAAGCCATACTCACGTTTATCAACTAGCACAAAGTACTCAGTGGCCACTAAATAAGAACAAATTGATGATACACCAACATAACCCTAAAACAATGAAACCACGCTCAAGACTTATCACAATTAAAACTACACATATGACCCCACCCTATAAACCTAACACTCAAATCCCCCAAACATGCATATTAATAAATACAAGGTCCATCAAAAACAAAATACATATTATACACGACCTAATCACTGACAAAAAGCCAGATATTTTATGTATCACTGAAACCTGGTTGTCCGAAACAGATACTGCCCATCTCAGCATACTAAACGCTCCAGGATACAATATATTTAACTGCCCTCGTTCCAATAGAAGAGGCGGGGGAGTGCTAATTATTGCAAGAGACAGGCTAACACTAACATACAGTGCTCATAAATCATTTGAAGGAATAGACATACTCAAGGTGGAGAATAAAACCTTTGCTATCTCCCTCATCTACAGACCGCCTTCTTCAAAACATGAAACCCTAGCAACAGCACTTGAAACAATATGTGAGACCTCAATAAAAAAAATATCAAATGATATTGGGGGACTTAAACCTTATATCTCTTCCCAATACACATACTAACACATTCATTGAAGCCATGGATCAAATGGGTTACCAGCAAATAATCAAAGCACCCACGCATGACAAGGGAAATGTCCTAGATATGGTATTCCTTCCCAAAAAACACTCAAACAACTTAGTAACATTCTCATCACCAAAAATAATGCATGTGCTTTGGTCAGACCACCACTTAATACAATTCACATTTGACATACCAAAACAGTCATCTAATTTAGAAACTAATACCAATGCACAAAAAAGCCTATTTAAAACGCTTGATAAAGAAACGCTAATAAAATCAATATTTTCCCATGTAGACACAAACTTCAAACCTAGATGAATTAATCAAACAATGGAACACTGGAATAGAAAGAGTATCTAAACAACCTCCCAAAATCACAAACAAAGAAAGTAACAAACTAAGAAGAACTGAACCATGGTACACATCAGACATAGCCAAAGCAAGAAGTATCTCAGAAGAATAGAAAAAAAATGGAGATCTAAGAAATCAATAGAGATCAAAGAACAATACATGACATTACTCAAATCCTATAAAGAAATAATAAACTCAGCAAAAAAGAATTACCACACAAAAAAACTAAACAATGCATTAAATAGACCAAGAGAATTATTTGAGCTTGTAAAATCACTTACTAAACCCCCAAGGGAAGCCAATACAAAATATCCGATAAATGCACAAATACTTGCAGACTACTACGCTAAAAAACTAAATCCTAATGAAGAAGTAACCACCCTCAAAACTAGAATCAACACAACTCAAAAGGTAATACAGAATATTAATTCCATAATATGGGAAGACTTCCACATAATAGATAGTAGACAATTACTGAACACAATTACAAACTTAAACACCACGACTTCCCCACTAGACCCCTGCCCAGTTACCTGGATCAAGTCTACAAAAACAGAAATTGCACCCATAATTCTAAACATAGTAAATCAATCACTGCTACAAGGAACCATGCCAGCAGAACTAAAACGATCACTTATACGCCCTATACTAAAAAACAAATCTCTAAACAAAGATGACCCATCTGCTTACAGACCAATATCAAGTATACCTTTTTATAGCCAAAATCATTGAAAAAACTGTACAATACCAATTACAAGATCATTTAGATATCACAAACGCACTTGATGCTCATCAATATGGTTTCCGACAATCACACGGAGTAGAAACACTCTTACTCGTACTATTCGATAAACTTTATAGAGGCATAGAAAACTGCAAGAAAATATTCGTCTTAATATTCATTGACATAACTGCAGCCTTTGATTCAGTGAATCATAAGACTCTTTTAACAAGATTGGAATCAATAGGAATGAAGGGAACTCCCTTAAAATGGTTCTCTTCCTATATATCTAATAGGTTTCAACAAGTATACTTTGACCAAAATCTATCCAATACCTTCCCACAAACACAAGGTATTCCTCAGGGCTCGGCACTATCTGCCATGCTATTTAACCTATATCTAAGGCCTATCTGTACAATATTCCAAAAACACAAAATTGACTATCATCTATATGCAGATGACATAATGCTGTATACCCAACTCGATATAGGCAACCCAGATTACAGTCACATTGAAGCTTGTCTCAAAGAAGCACAACAATGGCTCCAAAGTAACAGCATGAATATCAACCATAAAAAAACTGAGATAATGTTTATATCTAAAAACCCAGAATTTATACACCCCCCCAACAATCACTCTAAATAACACAGCTTACAACATTAAAAAAGAGCTAAAATATCTAGATCACCCTTGATAAAGCACTTAACATGGAAACACATCTAAGACTATTAAATAGAAAGATCTTCTACAAACTTAGAACATTACAGCCTTTACGCACCATTATAGAACTTCCAGACTTTAGATCAATAATACAGACACTCATCACTCCACATTTGGACTATTGTAATGGCATCTTACAAGGTCTCCCTTTTGTTTGCTTTGGTTATTTTCTTTGGGATTTCATTTCCGTTCTGCTGCGGCTTCCATATGTTCAGTCAGCCCTTCATCTTCTGGGAGGGGGGCTTTTCTTTTTCTGGTGTATAGCTACTACAAAAAAAAAAACAAAAAAAACAAGCAGAGCAGCCTCACAAGAATAACAGACAGGATAGTACTACTCTGATTGTGCCCAAATGTTTTGGGGAAGTTTGGTTCTGTATTCATGGCTGCCCGGCCCCAGTGCCTCGTGTGTGGGACCAAGAGGGGCAAAGTCGCTGACACCGGGGTGTGCAGGGGCTGTGCTGCTCTGTCTTCAGCGGTGGAGGTCCAAATAGAAGCGCATGACTCCCCCGAGGCGCAGGGAGCGCCTGTCGGGGTGAGCGCTGTTTCTACGTGGGATTCGGCGCAGGAGCAAGACTTGGAGGTGCTGCCCGGTCCCTCCGGCGAACCCTTGACGCCTCAGGCATCGGGTCTCAGCGGATTCAGTCCGGAGTTTGTTCTTCTAATGCATCAGGCTTTCTGCCTACGGCAGCAGGGGAAGAGACCGCGCTCCGACGTCCCGGCCGCCACAGGTGGTGGCGGACGGTGGGGCGGGTGCGGAGTTGTCCACGCCGAAGCAAGCGTGACTTTCTGACCTGGTGGAGGGCTCCTGGCTAGAGCCCTCAGATCCGGAATGGGATCCCGAAGAGGGATCGCAGGCTCTAGAGGAAGGTGAGAGCCCGGAGCCCGAGGATCAAGCAAAGATCATTCGGGTCTAACGCAGAGAAGAGTTGGCTGCGTTGATTTCCGAGACCTTGCAGATGTTGAACCTTGCCCCGTCAGCAGCGGTGGAGGACGAGGTAGAGGATCCTGTCATCCAGGCGGTTCAACAGACACAGGTGGTGTTTCCTGTGCACCGGGTGGTTGAGAAGATGATTCAGGACGAATGGGATAAACCAGAGGCAGGCCTCCGGGGCATTCATACTTTGAATCGGTTATATCCTTTGGCGGATTCCGCTAAAGACAGATTCCGGGCTCCGCGGATAGATGCGGTAGTGTCCGCTGTGACAAAGAAGACCACCATTCCCGTTGAGGGCAGTGCGGCCCTGAAGGATGCCCAGGACCGTAGGGTCGACGGACTCCTTAAGCAGGCCTTTGAAGCGGATTCTCTTTCGCTGCAGGCCTCCATCTGCGGAGCCTGGGTTGCCCGGGCGTGTTTGCGCTGGGCCCAGCGGTTACGCCAATCCTCGCACGTTGACTTAGAGGAGGTGAAAGAGCTGGATCGCTTGGAGTCTGGCGCGGCCTACTTGGCGGATGTGCATTATGATTTAATTAGAGCGCTGGCCAACAGCACGGGCTCGCTGGTGGCTGCTCGTCGCTCTTTATGGCTACGCAATTGGGCCGCGGACGGCCCTTCTAAGTCCCGCCTCAGCAAACTTCCCTTTAAGGGCGGTTTGCTGTTTGGGGACGATTTGGATAAGTTGGTGAAGGACCTGGGAGAGTCTAAGGCGGGTCGTCTGCCCGAGGACAAACCGAAGCAGACCAAGGCTGCCCAGGGTGGTCGGGGTCAGTTTCGGGACTTCAGAAGATTCCGTTCGACGTGGCCCGGTGCCTACCAGAGGGTGCGGTTTCCCTCTAGGGGCCAGGGCTTTCGGGGGTTTCGGGGAGCGAATAGAGGCTTCTCTTCCGCCCCAGCGTCCACTTCCCGTAAGTCTCAATGAGGCGAGGCGGGTCCCGGCGGGAGAGCCTCCCATTGGCGGTCGGCTTCGGGGGTTTCTTCCCGCCTGGACCCACATCACCTCAGACTGGTGGGTGTTGGATATTATTCAACATGGCTATGCGCTGGAGCTGGCCCGCCCCGTGCGGGACTCGTTTGTCATGTCTCCCTGCCGGGGTCCAGCGAAGTCGGCGGCGGTTCGCGAAACCTTGCAACGGCTCCTTCGCTTGGGAGCCGTTGTGGAGGTTCCAAAGGCCGATTACGGCATGGGTCGCTACTCCATTTATTTCGTGGTGCCCAAAAAAGGAGGGCAATTGCGGCCCATTCTCGACCTGAAAAGGGTGAACCGGTGCTTGCGAGTGCCGCACTTTCGCATGGAAATGTTGCGGTCGGTCATAGTAGCGGTACGACGCGGAGAATTCTTGACGTCTCTGGACTTGAGGCGTACTTGCACATTCCCATTCGGGAAGTGCACCAGCGTTTCCTGCGGTTCGCCCTACCTTGGGGCCACTACCAGTTTCGGGCGTTGCCCTTCGGCCTGACGACAGCGCCGCAAACCTTCACCAAGATTATGGTGGTGGTGGCGGCAGCGTTGTGCAAGGAAGGTATTCTTGTCCACCCTTATCTAGACGATTGGTTGATTCGAGCCAAGTCCGCGGAGGAGAGTCTCCGGGTTACGAGCAGGGTGGTTCAGTTCTTACAGGAGCTGGGGTGGGTGGTCAACTCGGCCAAGAGCCGTTTGCAACCAACCCAAGAGCTCGAATACCTGGGGGTCAGGTTTGATACATGCAGGGGGCAAGTGTTCCTGCCGCTCAAACGGGCCGAGGGGTTGCGGGCCCTGGTGCGGCAGTTTCGGTCGAGGCCAGCGCCATCGGCGTGGGATTATCTCCGGGTGCTGGGCACAATGGTGGCGACGTTGGAAGCAGTGCCTTGGGCCCGGTTTCATATGAGGCCTCTCCAGAGGGCGCTACTCCGTCATTGGTCCCATCAGACCGATTCGTTGAGCACGCGTCTCCCGTGTCCGGGCGAAGTTCGGCAGTCCCTTCGCTGGTGGCTTCGTCTTTCTTCGCTGGCGGACGGCTTGCCGCTGGAACAGCTGGACTGGCTGCCGTTGCTGACGGATGCCAGCCTGGGGGGTTGGGGAGTCCACTGCGAGGGTCAGTTTGCTCAGGGGCTTTGGTCTCCCCTGGAGGCTTCATGGGCGATCAATCACCTGAAGCTTCGCGCGGTGTTCCGGGCTCTTCAGGCTTTCCAGGACTTAGTGCACGGTCGCCCAGTGCGGGTTCTCTCCGACAACTCGGCGACGGTGGCGTACATCAACCGTCAGGGCGGCACAGGGAGTGCCGCAATGGAAGCTGAGGCCGACGAGTTATTCGCGTGGGTAGAGCTTCACTTGTCCGCGATATCAGCAGCGCACATTGCCGGCAAAGACAATGTCACCGCGGACTTCCTCAGCAGAGTGCACATGGACGCGGGGGATTGGGAACTGCATCCCGCGGTTTTTCGTCAGATAGTTCAGCGCTGGGGGATTCCGGTCATGGATCTCATGGCGACCTTTCAGTCAGCCAAAGTCGACCGCTTCTTCAGCAGGTGACGGGAGCGGATGTCGGAAGGCATCGACGCTTTACTTCATCGGTGGCCGGCGGACGGCAACCTCTATGTGTTTCCACCCTGGGCGTTGATCGGCAGAGTGATTCAGAGGATCGGGGCGCATGCGGGTCGGGTGCTGCTGGTGGCGCCCGATTGGCCGAGGCGTCCCTGGTATGCGGACCTGATACGTCTCTTGGACGGAGACCCTTGGTGGCTACCGGTGAGATCGGATCTGTTGCTCCAGGGGCCACTCCTCATGCCTCAGGTGGAACGGTTCTCGCTTACGGTATGGCCCTTGAGAGGGCTAGGCTCATGAAGAAAGGTTATTCGTCGGCAGTTGTGGCTACCTTGCTTCGGGTGCGTAAGCAATCGACTTCTTTGGCGTATGTGCGGATCTGGCGTGTATTTGAGGAGTGGTGCTCGCGGCGTCAGGTTAGGCCTGGCTCGGCTCCCATCCTGTTGATCTTGGAGTTTCTGCAAGACGGCTTTGATAAAGGCCTAGCTGCCAGTTCCTTGCGCGTGCAGTTGGCGGCCCTTTCCTGCTATCGGGGAAAGGTCCAGGGCACACCGTTGGGGGCTCATCCTGACATCAGTTGTTTTCTAAAGGCGGTCACCCGGGTACGCCCGGCGCGCCGGGTCTCTGTGCCCCCGTGGGATCTGAATCTCGTTCTCACGGCTCTGACCGATCCTCCCTTTTGAGCCTTTGCGTCGGGCACCACTTAAGGATTTGACGCTCAAGACGGTGTTCCTGGTGGCGATTTGTTCTGCACGGCGAGTTTCGGAACTTCAGGCGTTGTCGTGCCGGGAGCCCTTTCTGTCTTTTTCTAGGGAAAAGGTGGTCTTGCGTCCGGTTCCGTCCTTTCTGCCTAAGGTGGTGTCTCCTTTTCATGTGAACCAGGTGGTGTGTTTACCCGTTCTGGGGTCCTTGGGGGGCGGCGAATCAGATCACGGTCTTCGGCGTCTCGATGTGAAAAGAGCCTTGCGTCTCTATTTGCGGGCCACGGAGTCCTTCCGTCGGTCGGACAGATTGTTTGTGCTGTTCGGTGGTGCTCGCAAGGGCGAGGCGGCGGCTAAGGCATCTATCGCCTGATGGCTTAAGGAAGCGATTGCGTCCGCGTATTTGCTTAGGGGGCGTGTTGTGCCTCTGGGGCTCAGGGCGCATTCTACCAGGGTGCAAGCGTCATCTTGGGCGGAGCTTAGCTTGGTTCCCCCGGGAGACATTTGTAGGGCGGCGACTTGGTCATCTCTGCATACGTTCAGCAAACATTACCGTCTGGATGTTGCTGCGGCTTCAGCTGCTTGTTTCGGCTCAGCGGTTTTGACTGCTGGCTGGAAAGGTCCCTCCCATTGATTACTGCTCTGGTACATCCCAGAGGTTGAGGACTGAACTGGAGGAATGATAAGGAAATGATAATTACACTTACCTGGTAATTGTAGTTCCTTTAGTGACGACAGTTCAGTCCTCCTTCCCGCCCGGATGTTTATAGGAGGTTTCCAGCTTGGTGCCGTGCCGAAGAGTGTTACAGGTGAGTCTAGTTTCCTTCCTTTCCTATCCCTTGTTTGTCCCGCCCTCACGGGCAGGGCAGGTGGTAAGAAAGCCTGGTCGGAAGGGGTGGAATGTTTGTACTGAGAATGTTTTTCTATTTAGCTACTTATTTGTTGCTCCTTTGAGTCTGCTTTGTTATAGTTCACACTGGGATGCAAGTGGGAGTGAAGCAGGCTATATCCAGTGATGTCATCATTCTGACATACCAATCTCCTAGCTGCAGGAGGAGATTGACAACCCAGAGGTTGAGGACTGAACTGTCGTCACTAAAGGAACTACAATTACCAGATAAGTGTAATTATCATTTTTCTTTTATTAGTCTTAAATAGTTTACCCTGTAGCTTCATTGCATGTCCCCTAGTCTTTCTATATTCTGATAAGGTAAACAATCGATCTACGTTTACCCGTTCCACTCCGTTCATTAATTTATAGACTTCTATCATATCTCCCCTCAGCAGTCTCTTTTCCAGGTTAAAGAGCCCTAACCTTTTTAGCCTTTCTTCATAGGGGGTATCCTTCCATCCCCTTTACCATTTTGGTGGCTCTTCTCTGTACCTTTTCTAAAATCGCTATATCCTTTTTAAGATACGGCGACCAGAATTGCACACAATATTCAAGGTGCGGTCTCACCATGGAACGATATAGAGGCATTATAATATCTTTTGTTTTATTTTCCATTCCTTTCCTTATCATAGCTAGCATTCTATTTGCTCTCTTGGCCGCCGCTGCACACTGGGCTGAGGGTTTTAACATGGTATCCACAATGACGCCTAAATCTTTTTCCTGGGTGGTGGTTCCTAATGTGGAACCTTGCATCGTGTAACCATAGTTTGGGTTGTTCTTCCCTAGGTGCATAACCTTGCACTTGTCCACATTAAATTTCATCTGCCATTTTGATGCCCAGTCTTCCAATTTATCAAGATCCTCTTGCAATTTTTCACAATCCTCTTGGGTTTTAACAACTTTAAATAGTTTTGTGTCATCTGCAAATTTGATAACCTCACTCGTTATTCCACTTTCCAGGTCATTTATGAATATGTCAAAAAGCAGCGGACCCAGCACAGATCCCTGGGGTACACCACTATTCACCTTTCTCCATTGGGAAAATTGACCATTTAGCCCTAACCTCTGCTTTCTATCTTTTAACCAGTTCCTAATCCACAATAGTACACTGCCTCCTATCCCATGACTCTTTAGTTTTGCCAAAAGTCTCTGATGAGGGACCTTGTCAAAGGCTTTCTGAAAGTCCAGATACACAATATCAACCAACTCACCTTTGTCCACCTGTTTATTCACTCCTTCAAAAAAACATAACAGATTAGTAAGACAAGCTCTTCCTTGTCTAAAGCCATGTTGGCTGTCTCCCATTAGGTTGTGACTATCTACTTGCTGAGTAATTTTATTCTTTATGATGGTTTCTACCATTTTTCCCGGTACTGACGTCAAGCTCACCGGTCTGTAGTTTCCCGGATCACCCCTGGAACCCTTTTTAAAAATTGGTGTTACATTGGCGATCCTCCAATCTTCAGGTATTAGAGATGATTTTAATGATAGTTCACAGATTACTGATAGCAGTTCTGCAATCTCATATTTCAGTTCTTTCAACACCCTTGGATGTATACCATCCGGCCCAGGTGATTTGCTACTCTTCAGTTTATCTAATAGTTGTAAGACATCTTCCCGATGTATCGATATTTCCTTCAATTCCTTCCGCACCTTTAAATACCACTTCAGTCATGGGTAACATCCCTACATCTTCCTCAGTAAAGACTGAAGCAAAGAATTCATTCAGTCTCATGTGTGCATGTGTTTGGCTTGCTCTCCCAGTTCAATGCAGATTTTTTGCACACTGGTTAGTTTACATATAGCATCGCTGCACAAAATGTCATTGTTAATCCTGCATTATGAAACACTGTGCTAGAGCTTTAAGCACTGGGCTCTAGTATAGAGTTTCTGCATCAGCCTGAATACGCAGTAGTGTAAATATGTACCACATTCTTTTTTAGTAAAGTAAAGGGGAATACGCTGCCTGCAGCACAACCAAGCACAAAGAAAAGTAGGACAGGAGAATACCATGGATAAAGGGCACTTTATTTGAAAGCTGTGATGTTGACCAGATACGTGTTTTGGCCAGGGGCCATCTTCAGGGTGACTATGACCTCTAAAATAAATACATAAAAATGTAATGAGTGATACATAAAAACTATAATTAAATTATAAAAATAATAAAAGTGAATAAGACCAGACGTAAAGACCAGTCTAAACATCAATTAAGACATACATGCACACTTACAAAGGACAGCACTCTATTAAAACTCTAAAATATAATGAAGGATAAATCAACTTCCAAATTGATAAGACATATATAAGTGATGTCCAATGTTATTAATACATGTTTATACCATTGGGAATTAAAAATTAAAACCAACTGACATTGCACAATACAGGTAGAGCCAAAGTAAAACATGTAAAGCTTGGTTTCACATGTTTTACTTTGGCTCTACATGTATTGTGCAGTGTTGGTTGGAATTTGGGGGATTTATTAGTTTCTTCTGATTTTTTGAAACAAGATTTACCCCCCAGATTTACAGGCCACCATGGCCCATGTGTGCCTCCTCGCTGGATATCGATGTGTGGCGTGATCCCATCAGTGGCTTAGAATACCCTTTGCAACACAATACTGATTGTTTATCATCTTAGGTTGTCTATGCTATTGTTTGCACCTGCCCACGAGGCTACATGGGGAGAACTTGTCTTCTGGTTAAACTCCAGCTTATTGAAAATAGATTTAGATTGAACAGCGCTGTTTTAACTGCACCTATAGTGCAACACTGCATTATCAACATCACTAGCATGATTTAAGGTGGTTGGTTGATGCAGTTGCAGATTTACAAGCAGGTCAGGCAGATCGCCGCTTGGCACGTCTTGAACAAAAATGGATATTTAAGTTGAAGATTGTTCAACCCACAGGTCTCATTGAGTCGCTGGAGTGGATGTCAGCTCTTTGATTTGATTTTCATTCATGTTTCTACCTATCTCTATAATGTTTTTGCTTACATAGTCTGCTCGTCATGGTCAGCAAGTTGCTGATTGGTGGGTTTGTTTTCATTTGCTTCCTGTTTGTTTAAAAGCCCTCTATTGTAGGACTTCCTTTGCTTTAAAAAAAAAAAAAAAAAAAAGTAATTCTGTTCGCCTGAATTCTTATGTCCTGAAGCAGCCTTAAAAGTTAGGTGAAACTAGAGTCAACGAGATTTTGTTTATTCAGCGGCAGATGAAATTTCAATTGGTCAACGGCAAGACAGTAGACCATTGTTTCCTGGCATTTGGGTGTCATTCAAGACGTACAGCGTCCTTTCTACAGGGCATTTGTGTACCAGCTAAGTTGTTGTGTTTTTAAATGCATTTATAATTTATAAAACTAGTTGGTGACCGATGACTGAATTGTGGGGTAAAGTTTGTCATTTGGTTTTGCAGCGCTATTGTCGTAAGTGTATTCCCAACCCCCCTCTACTTAGGTCAGCCCTTTATTCCCAGGATTTGTTTTTAGAGTGTTCTGAGACCCTCTATTTTCTTTAAATTCTTTTGTAATTTAGCTTTACTTAACACTTAGCTTTCTGTATTGGATTTTCCTGCTTTTCTTTGTGCCACACTTTTTATTAAACAGGCCCCATTGTGTACCAAATATCTGAAGAACTCCTAGGATGGTAATGTGAATACTATCCATGCTGCCAACTTTAAATGACCACTATGGCACAGTCATTTTCTTGGGATGCTGAGCAACCATGAGAGAGGTTCATGAAGATTACAAATATCACTGTGCTTGTTAGGAACAGGCCTTCAAAGAAGAGTTGTTGATTGTGAGGTGAGATCTGACTTGAGCTTGAACCTACAAATGGTTAAACTTTAATAAATGTATGTTAAAACTGACGTTTGCCTGGGTGAGTTAGTTGAATAGAATTGCATTACAAAACTTGTGATTGAGAATAGGAGTTGTGATTTTAAATTCCTAAGGTTGTATCTCTACTTTGTCCCCGAGTCTGTGATCACTTGATTTGTTTGAATCAGAGAGTATTAAATCACCAAGTTATCTATTGATATCATGAAAGGTGGTATATAAGAAATGATAAATAAAAATAAAAAAAATAAAAATCTATTCAACAGGCAGTCGTGTGTCTAGCTTTACTATTGTAAATCACTTTGGATCCTATTTTCATGAATGTGCAATATCACACTACAAATCTGTCCTCTCCTTTTAGATACTACATGCGAAGCCCAGAGGAGAGAGCCTGCTTGTCTACATCATTACCAACTAATTCTTTGGAAGAAGGGGTTGTATCTCAAAATTCTTCAAAGGTCAGCCTGGATGGCTACAGCACCCCACCACTGCTTCCCATTCTGAAGAAGAATTCTGTCTTGGGATTTTGCGTCTTCTACATTTTCTTCATTTCAATCATTATTTTTCCTGCCATTTCCTCCAGCATTGAGTCCATCAACAAAGATTCTGGGAATGTGTGGACTAGCAAATATTTCACTCCCCTCACATGTTTTCTCTTGTATAATTTTGCTGACTGGTGCGGTAGGCAGATCACTGCTTGGATCCAGGTTCCTGGCCCAAATAGCAAAGTGCTGCCGGCACTAGTACTACTAAGAACGCTCTTCATCCCCTTGTTTACATTATGCAATTATCAGCCTCGGGCCCATTCCGACCAAGTGCTCTTTCTGAATGATACTTATCCTGTAGTCTTCATCTCACTTTTGGGGCTAAGTAATGGTTACCTTGGCACCTTATCAATGATATACGGACCAAAGGTGGTGCCCAGGGAACTGGCAGAAGCATCAGGGCTAATGATGACTGTCTTCCTTAGTGTGGGTTTGGCTCTGGGATCAGCCTTCTCTGTTTTGATTGTGCATATGATATAAAAGGTGATGTAGGATGGAGTGCATTGCAGTGCAACTGCTGATGGTCACTTGGCCAACTATGTTTCACAACCTCAGCACAGGTGTGGATGGAGCTCCTCTTTCTCTTTAAGGATACTTTGGCAGACAGATGTTTTTATTTACCTGGTGCAAAGAAATTGATGACTAGTACAGGAAACATTCTGCATCCCTGTACATCTGGACTAAGCTAGGATCTTTAACCTGTTTTGCAGAGAAAAAGGATTATAAGACTGTTGTGTCTGCCCTACCAGTAACTTTTGTTTGCTGTCTATCCACATCAGATTTTCAGGACATGTCAGAGGGCACATGAGAAACTGACGGTGGTTTGTTTTTTTTCTAGATTTATGCCTGTACATGGACTACAAATGCACACATGTGTGCTTCCCAGAAAGTAGTTCTGCATAGAACATCTTTTTAAATTCTGGGGTATTTTTTAATGAGTTAAAAATATGAAATTCATTAATAGAGAGCCACTGCAATTTCTACATCGCAGCTAACAGCTCTGTTTCTGATACTTGCAATATGTATTCTGAGGATCTGGCTGGGATTTTTGACTACTTGACTTATATTCATGTGATGATACTGTAGTAGGAGTAGGATCACAAAAAAGACAAATGAAAGTGAGGTAGATCTCAAACAATTTTCAGGAGATTGTCCTCATGAGGAACAAGCTAAATTGGAAGCAGGCAAAGCAGTGGTCAGACAGAATATATCCTAGGGCATTAAGAGAACTTAAGATCAGGCAGTTCTTATGTCTCTGATGGAGGAGGCGGGGGGAAGCACTAGATGTGCCGTACTGGGATTTTATCAAGGCTTTTGAAATGATTCCACATAGTGACTTTTATAAATAAACTGAGGGCCTAAAAGTGGCTTGACTGAGTTAGAAACTGGTTAAGTAGGTGATGACAAAAGGGTATTGGTAAATGAGTTTGCTTCTTTGAAAAGGGCATTGCCAGTGGGATGACACAGTGCAGTAAGTCCTATAATGCATCTGAATGGGATTGTCATCAATCCAGGACTGGCTTAAAATCTCACTTCTGGAATTGGGTGACTTGGCAGCTTTGAATTCTGAAGAATAATCTAGAGTTTGGCAGCTGAGATTTAGGAGCATATTTTAGTAAAGAATGTTAAGTGCAAAACCTGTGTAGTAAGTGTTTGAAGGGCATACTCGGCATCTGCCCAGCAATTAAGTGCATCCATGCTACTTGCCACTACACTACAGAAGGTAGAATCCTATCAACCAATCTCAAGCATCCTGCTACTAGCCAAGATAATTGAGAAGGTCGTCCAACGTCAAATCCAGGACCACATCGATTCCACTGCCCCCT
Source organism: Ichthyophis bannanicus (assembly GCA_033557465.1). Classification (NCBI taxonomy): domain Eukaryota; kingdom Metazoa; phylum Chordata; class Amphibia; order Gymnophiona; family Ichthyophiidae; genus Ichthyophis; species Ichthyophis bannanicus. Next base: position 603,670,039 of record CM066034.1, read on the forward strand.
TCGACCCATGCCAGCATGGCTTCAGAGAATTGCATGGCGTTGAGACCCTACTCTCCACGCTTCTCAACACCTTAATCATAGGGATTGACAACATCAGACGAGGATATGCCCTTATCTTCTTGGACATTGGTGCTGCATTCAACTCGGTCAACCATGAACAACTCCTGATACGTCTCCAGGAGAAGGGAATCCATGGTTCAGCCTGGAGATGGTGCAAATCATATCTAACAGATAGATGGCAACATGTATGAACAGGCTCTAAGATCTCTGAGCCGTTTCAGCAAAAACATGGCATTCCCCAGGGCTCCTCGCTCTGCCCTCTTGTTCAATATATATATATGCAGCCAGTATGTGCAATCATCTGCTCCTTCAACATCTCCTGCTTGATTTATGCTGACGATGTACTACTCTTCACCCCATTCACCATCGACCAACCAGACTTCTCATCCTTAGTAAGATGCTTTGATGCTGTCACCAACTGGCTCCAATCACAGAGTCTCAGGATTAACTTCAACAAGACAGATGTTCTATTCATCACAAGAAATCAATCTTTTTCCCCACCCGCATCATTGAAGACGAGAGATGCCGAGCTCACAAGTAGATCCACCATCTGCTACCTAGGCGTCACCCTAGACCGGCATCTCGACATGAAAGCGCACATAGGCAACACCATCAAGGCCATCTACCATAAGATGTGGACAATTCAACATCTCCAACCCTTGCTGCAACCAGATGACTTCCGAACAATTTTCCAGGCACTTGTAACCCCCCCCCCCCCACTTTGATTATGCCAATGTGATCCTACATGGACTCCCCAAGAACACACTAAACCTACTACAGCTAGCAATGAATGCCACTGCCCGCTTCTTACATGGGGCCTCTAGAAGACATCACATCACCCCAATCTTAAAGGACATGCACTGGCTGCCAATCGACTGCCGGCTCACCTACAAAGTAGTACTGCTGACCTTCAAAGCCATCAACAAAATATCCTCCACCTCCCTAATGGACCTCTTCCACACCACCCCTGCAAACAGATCAAGAAGGACCTTTGCCACCAACACATTAATAATTCCCAGTGAAATAACAAAATGCACTCAGGCAACAAAGAACAGAGCATTTATGTTCTACGCACCTACCTGCTGGAATGAGCTCCCAACTACCATCTGAGCGATCACTGACCTCACCCAATTCAGAAAAGCACTAAAGCACCACATTTTTCTCCTACACTACTCACAGACCAAAAACACATCTTCGCCCACCATACCCAACCCATCAGCCCAACCATCTAACTGTAAATAACTCACAATCCTGTAAATAACCTACTGTACATAGTTTTTAGGGCATGCTGTAACCCTGTACATAGTTATTAAGGCATGCTATGTTGCTACAACAGTTCAGTGACATCTTGCTCATACTGTATATAATTACCCCATTTATAGATCCAAGTTACATTACCTGTTCAATGTAAGTATGAAGCGGCCCCCCCCCCTGCTTTATACAAAAATGTTAATTGTAAACGGCACTGATTTTAAAGAGTGTGGTATAGAAAAGCGTTAAATAAATAAAAATGATATGATATATTTATCTCTGAGGTATTTAAATGTTTCTATCAGGAAGCAGGAATGAAGATGAAAGGAGTAGACTCAGAAATAATCCAGGGAAATATTTCTTTACAGAAAGGGTGGTGAATGCATAATGAGAGTGGGAGCAAAGATAGTATCAGAATTCGAGAAAACATGGGACAAGCACAAAGAATAGCTAAGGGAGAGAAAGGGTTGTAGAACTAAATTAGTGTGGGCAAGTAGACTGGATAGGCAAAATTCTCTTCTGTCATGTTGCATGGTTGTCATGTTGCATGGTTCTGTTTATATTATGAAAATGTGGATGTGATTACAATAATAATATTAAACAAAAACACACTAAAAGTATATTTAAAAGATATAAATAGAATAAAACAGACATCAAGAGCAAACACACAACACAAATAATTTTATTTGCTAGTTTCATTGGCCGAGACCATGTCCACCATCTATTCCAGCTGGAAAGATTTTTATAAACCGTTAAGCCTTCAGTCCTGCCTTGTACTTTTTTTTGGCGTTCTCAAAATGAACCTGTTTAGGAAAGGCATCCTGCAAGTGTGGAGCAAGAATATAAAATGCAGAATCTCTTATACAGTAGATTCAAGCCTACTATATGGAGGTGGTAGTACTAGTTGTCTTGGGATAGCAGTACCCTACCAGGAACATAAAAGCATAGAAAATGACAACAGATAAAGACCATATGGCCTATCCAGTCTGCCCTCCCATACCAGCTACTAAACTTTATAGTCCAATACTGAACAATAGATAGTCATGGTTTAATGGCAGAAAGCCAACCTGAATTTAGCCAAGGAAAGTCTTGTCTCACTAATCTCCTCTATGTTCTCAAAGGTGTGAATAAACAGAGAAAGATGAGCCAGTTGATGTAGTGTATCTGGATTTTCAGAAAGTCTTTGACAGAGCCCCTCGAGAGACATAAAAAAGTTATGGGATAGGTGGCAGTTACTATTGTGAATTAGGAACTGGTTAAAGGATAAAAAAACAAAGTAGGACTAAATGGCCAATTTTCTCAGTGAAGAAAGGTGACTAATGATGGAGTACCACAGGGATCTGGGCTGGGCCTGCTGCTTTTAATATATTTATAAATGACCTGGCAATGCAAATAACGAGCGAGGTGATCACATTTGCAGATGACATAAAATTATTCAAAGCTGTTAAACACAAGAACATTGTGAAAAATTGCAAGAGGACCTTGAAAAATTGGGAGACTGGGCGTCTAAATGGCAGATAAAATTTAATGTGGACAAGTGCAGAGTTATGCACTCAGAGAAGAACAACCCCAACTATGGTTCCACAATGTAAGGTTCCACATTAGGAATCACCAGCCAGGACAAGGATCTAGCATGATTGTGGATAATACATTAAAGTCCTCTGCCTAGTATGTAGCTGCTGCCAAGAAAGCAAATAGAATGCTAGGCATTGTAAGGAAAGGAATGGAGAATAAAGCAAGAATATTATAATGTGGATTGTTCCATGCTGTGACCGCACCTTGAATATTGTGTTCAAGTCTGGTCTCCACATCTTAAAGGATATAGCAGAACTAAAAAAGGTACAGAGAAGAGCAACCAAAATGGTTAAGGGGATGGAAGGATATCCCTACAAAGAAAAGCTTAAAAGATAGGGCTTTTCAACTATGAAAAAAGACGGTTGAGGGGAGATATGATAGAGGTTCATAAATAATGGAGTGGAACGGGTAAACATAGATCGGTTATTTATTCCTTCAAAAAGTAGAAAGACTAGAGGACACATATTGAAGCTACAATAAAGCACATTTAAGACTAATTGAGGGAAGAGTATTTGTTCACTCAATGCATATTCAAACTCTGGACTTTGTTACCAGTAAAGCTGTTAATGTAACTGGGTTTAAAAGAAGTTTGGACAAGTTCCACTGTTTACCCCTGGGGTAAGCATCATGGAATCTGTATTGTCTTTTGGGAACCTGATAGATACTTGGAACCTTTTTTGGCCATTGTTGGAAACAGGATACAAGGATTGATGGATCCATGGTCTGACCCAGTATGCCATATCTTTTATTCTTATGTCCCTTTTTCCCGTAGAGATTATCTGAGTTTTGTCCCTTGCTTTCTTAAATTCAGATATAGTTCTCTTCTCTACCACATCTACTGGGAGGCTATTCCATGCATCTACGATTCTTTCTGTAAAGATATGTCCTCAGATTTACTCATGAGTAAATATCCTTTCATCTTCATCATATGCCCCTTTCAGTTGAAAGGCTGCCTTCCTGTGCATTTATGCCACAGAGGTATTTAAACGTCTCTATCATATCTTCCCCCTCCTGCCTTTCTTCCAAAGTGTACATATTTAAATCTTTAAGTCTGTCCCCATATGCCTTATGATGAAGATCACTGACCATTTTAGTAGGTGCTGTCTGCACAGACTCCATCCTGTTTATATCTGTGTGGTCTCCAGAATTGCACACAGTACTCCAAATGAGTTCTCACAAAATGACTTGCACAGAGGTACTACAGAGGCACTAATCCCCTCCTCCTTCCTACTAGCCATTCCTCTTCCTATGCACCCAAGCATTCTTCTGGCTTTCTACCTCCCTTTTTTATTTTAATTTTATTTTATATTGAAATTCTCATTTTATCAAAACAAGCTTGTACAAAAAGGTACAATGGTAATATAGGTACAATGCAAAAAAGAAAATAAGGAAAACATTTCATATGGTAATACCTGTAGTCCACAATAAAAATGGAACATGACAATTAAAACAGTTAGCCTGGAGGAAATGATCCAACTACCAAAAAAACAAGAAAAAGATATCCATAGCACGTAAATAAGATAGCCATAAAGGGACCAAGGCCTATAAACTATATACACCGTTAAATAACCTCAACACGATCAGTGGAAAGAGATGTTAGACATTCTGGCGTTGATAAATGATGATAAATCACTAGGTTAAAAAACAATAAATCTCTGAGATTTGTACACTACTGCACATTTACATGCAAAACGTAAATAATAGGTGGCACCTAGCTGTAGGATGCCAGGCTTAAGAAGGGGAAATTGCTTTTGTCTTTTTTTTTTTTTTTTTTTAGACTTCCTAGAACTATCAGGGAACATAAAAACAATAACCCCATTAAAGAGATGAGAAAGCTTCTTAAAATATAATTTCAATAGCCAGTCTCTGTCTGATACTAATGCACATGTTACCAGAAGAATGGAGACGCTAACCTGAGAACTAGGAGAAGCCAAAAGATCTGAAACATTGAGAATGTCCATATTTCCATACCAATTAGTAGGACTCTGCTCTTTTTTCCCCTCAGGTAAATAGAATACAATAACAGCAGCTACGGGTACCAGTCTGTCAACAATGAGCCACCTGACTGAAGATCGAACACAATTTAGGATAGCTATCCAGAGGGTCGCCATGAGTCGACTCTGACTCGACGGCACTTAACAACAACAACAACAAATAGAATGCTCTAGCAAACGGTGACATCACGTTTTGTGAAACCATAAGAACCTCAGCCAAGTATTTTTTGAACATATCAACCAATGAGATACCTGGAATCCTTGCAAAGTTTAAGACCTGTAAATTTGCAGCCCAGGCAGAGTTCTGCAGCATCTCTAATTTAGCACGAAGTGCTGTGTTATCTTTAATTAGAGCTGTAGTAGTGTTGGAAACTAAATTCAACTTCTGGTCATTCTCCTCCACTTTTGAACTTATCAGTCAAACTTACATACTTCTCCACTTCTCCACAGTTTGTGCAACTTGGGCAGAGGTCCATGCAGTTTGATTTGAAAATGGCATCTGTTAGGTATGTAATAGCTTCCCAGTTATTATCTAAGGTGATCTTTGGATGAGAAAAACTAAATAAGGTCAGGTATGAAGCAGCCAAAAGAACCTCCATGACTTGCTCCGCACCAGAACCACTGAACAAAAGGGCTTCCAACATGTCCACAACTTCAGGAAAGCCACTGGGAAACCCGGAGGCAGCCATGCCACTTTTCACTGCCAAGTCACCTGCACAAGCTCTACCCTAGCACTGTCTTTGGACGCAATGGGCATGCTAACAGCTGGTGGGGGAGCAGTTGTCTCAGGAGGTGGAGGCGGGCTCTGTGCATCGGGAGAAAGGGTGCTATCCAGGTCTGACAACTGTACGGACTCCTCCCACCCCTCCACAGCAATACCTGCTTGTATCTCCAACTTGACAGCCTTGGTGACTTCAGCAAAACGGTCCATTGGATCGATTACAGCAGACTGTGGCTTGACAGGGTAAGCCTTAGTCTGTCTTTTCCTCTTCAGCATAGGAGCAGTAACGAGACCAACCCTCACGCAGCCATGTTAGAGATACTGTGCCCCCTGGAATATGGCTTTCTACCTCTTTAACCACCTCAGATCATCAGAAACAATCATCCTTCTGTCCTGCTGTCATGGACAGAAGCACTTCATCCCCTATACTGTACCACTCCCTTGGATTTTTATCTTTATCTTTATTTGTACATTTGATATACCGCCCTTGTCAAGACATTAGAGCGGTTTACAATAAACATGTCTATGCCATAGAAAAAGGAAAGGAATGCCATTGCATTATAGGAGAGAAGTAGAGGGAATAGTAAAGTCAACGAAAGTAGACAAACAAACAATAGCTTGGTAGGGTTATCCACAGGGAAGCTCAAAAGCCTGTTCGAATAAATGGGTTTTTAGTAAACTTTTAAATTTTGGGTAGGAGGGTTCCAGACGGAGGGAAGAAGGTAGAGCGTTCCAAAGTGAGGGACCGAGAAAGAAGAAGGCAGCGTGACGAGTTTGTTCCAGATGGGCCTGGGAGGGAGAAGGTAAGGAAAGCCGGTTAGCATGTAATGACCGAAGTTGTCGATAAGGGGTATGAAGAGAGATGAGATTCGCCAGATAAAGTTGATTTGATGTATGGAGTGCCCTATGTGTCAGAATAATAAACTTGTATTGAAACCTATATCGGAGGGGTAACCAGTGGAGGTGGTGAAGGAGAGGATCAGACCACCGAGCATGTGTAACAAGACGTGCTGCTGTGTTGTCCAGGACCAAGCAGGAAGTCAGTCCTCACATATGGGTGACGTCGGCGCCGACGGAGCCCTCGCGGAGCAATTTTCCCCAGCTTTCAAAGAAAGCCTTTGGGAATTGCAGCGCGCATGCGCGGTCCTCTTCCCGCCCAAGGGTGCCATCTTGCTCAGTCTTCTTTTTTCCGCGGAGCCCTACAGACGTTGTCTGTGAATCCCCGCAGAAAAGTTGATTTTTTCTCTTTTTCTCTTTTTTCTTCGGTTCGACGCCGGTTCTTTTCCCGCCCGGACTCGCGACGCCGGTTGCGAGTCCGTTCCTTATTTTTCGGTTTTTTGTCCTTCGTGACAGATTTCGCACCGGCCCCTGCTCAGCAGGGTGGGGGTTTTTGACTTTCTCAGCATAGCCTCTCCCCCTCAGCTGGTTTCTCTCAGCACAGGAGGCCGGCTGGTCCACTTTGCCCAAAGGTGGTCCAACATCACCACAGATACCTGGATACTTCACATAGTTCAAAAGGGTTATCTTCTTCACTTTCACCAGGTACCTCCCTCCTACTTTCCAGGGGAGCCTCCCAGACTACCTTTGCACAGGGACTTACTCCTTCAGGAGTTAGCAAGTCTTGTTCAAGAACAAGCCGTGGAACTGGTGCCCCACCACCTGAAGGGCCAAGGGTTTTACTCCAGGTACTTCCTGATTCCAAAAAGAACAGGAGGCCTCAGACCCATCCTGGACTTGCGAAACCTCAACAAGTTCCTTGCAAAGGAGAGGTTCAAGATGCTTACCCTTGGAATCCTGCTGCCCTACCTCCAGCAGGGAGACTGGCTATGCTCCTTGGATCTGAAAGATGCGTATACTCATATCCTCATTCATCCGGACCACAGACAATATCTCAGGTTTGTTGTGGGAGGAAATCATTACCAGTACAGGGTGCTGCCCTTTGGCCTATCCTCTGCACCCCGGGTGTTCACCAAATGCCTCGCAGTGGTGGTGGCCTATCTGAGACTCCAAGGTCTGTTTGTGTTCCCATACCTGGACGACTGGCTCATCAGAGCCCCATCTTCACCAGAGGCCGCTCAAGCGACTCATCGCACTGTGGCTCTGCTCCAGCACTTGGGTTTTGTCATAAACTTTGCAAAGTCCACTTTGCTCCCCTCTCAAAATCTCGAGTTCATAGGCGCCAGGTTGGACACGCTTCAGGCGCGGGCCTTCCTCCCTCTGGACAGGGCCAAGCTGCTCATGGATCTCGCCAGCCACTTTCACAGCAATGCGCTGGTCTCCGCCAGGCACTTTCTGCAACTGCTCGGCCATATGGCTTCCACGGTCCATGTGACTCCCAATGCCCGACTGAACATGCGTCCTGCTCAGTGGTGCCTTCGCAATCAATGGCATCAGGCCACGGGGAGCCTACCGGACTCTGTGCAGATCTCCGACCAGCTGGTCTCCTCTCTACGATGGTGGCTTCATCTACCCAACCTAGTGCTAGGAGTGGCTTTTCAGCCCCCTCCGCATTCTCAGGTCCTAACGACCGATGCTTCCCTCCTGGGTTGGGGAGCACATTGCCAAGGGTCATGTACTCAAGGGCTCTGGACTCCTTGGGAGTCTGCTCAACAGATAAACTTCCTGGAGCTCAGAGCCATCTGCCTAGCGCTCAAAGCCTTCTCTCACCTGGTATCCCACCAGTCGCTGCTGATACAGACGGACAACCAGGTTGCCATGTTCTACGTAAACAAACAAGGTGGAACCGGCTCTTTCCTCCTCTGTCGGGAGGCGCAACGGCTATGCTCTTGGGCAGTACGCCAGGGCATCCTCCTCAGGGCTGTCTATCTCCCAGGTCAAGAAAATTACCTGGCCGACAAGGTCAGCAGGATCCTCCAGCCACACGAGTGGAGGTTGGACCCGCTGGTGGTTCAGCGGATCTTTCTCAAGTGGGGCCTCCCCACCATGGATCTGTTTGCCAGTCCTCTGAACCGGCAGCTGCCCAGATTCTGCTCTCGACAGCCGCATCCTCTCCGGGTAGCGGCGGATGCGTTTCTGATTCCATGGTCCACCGGCCTCTTGTATGCCTTTCCTCCCATGCCACTGGTGTCTCGGACGCTCTTCAAGGTTCTCAGAGACAAAGCATCGATGATCCTAGTGGCTCCCCGGTGGCCGAGACAACCTTGGTTCCCGCTTCTGATGCAGCTAGCGGTAGACACTCCTCTTCCACTGCGATTTCAGCCCGACCTCCTGTCGCAGGATCAGGGGACTCTCCTACACCCCAATCTCCGGTCCCTTCATCTGATGGCCTGGCTGCTGAAAGGGTAGTCCTTGCTCCTCTGCAGCTACCTCCAGATGTGGAGGAGGTCGTCTTGGCCTCCAGGAGGCCCTCCACCCGAAAGGCCTACGCTCTCAAGTGGCGTCGGTTCTCCGTCTGGTGTACTCAGCAGTCTCAAGATCCTTTCTCCTGTTCGGCATCAGTGGTCTTGCAATACTTGCTCTCTCTCTCTAACCTTGGACTTAAGTCCAACTCGGTCAAGGTCCACCTCAGTGCTCTTTCTGCGCATCACAGGCCGGTGGATGGTAGACCTCTTTCCAGCCACCCTTTGGTGGCTCGGTTTCTCAGAGGCCTCCTTCTCCTTAAGCCACCTTTGTGCCCGCCAGCCCCGGACTGGGATCTTAATGTGGTTTTGCAGCGGATTACCTGTCTGCCTTTTGAGCCTATGGCTACCTGTCCGCTGCGTTTTCTTTCATGGAAAACCTTGTTCTTGGTAGCCCTCACTTCTGCAAGACGCGTTAGTGAGCTGCAGGCCCTGGTTTCGATCCTCCTTACACTAGGTTCTACAAGAACCGGGTAGTCCTACGGACTCACCCTAAGTTTCTTCCCAAAGTGGTTTCCCCTTTTCACATCAACCAGGAGGTGGTACTTCCGACCTACTTTCCCAGGCCACACTCCAGCCGAGCTGAAATGGTCCTGCATACCCTGGACTGTAGAAGAGCATTGACCTTCTACCTTGACCGTACGCGGGAGCACCGAAGGACTGTTCAGCTCTTCGTGTCTTATGACCCCAACAAGTTGGGGCTCCCTGTCTCCAAGCGTACTCTGTCCATCTGGATTGCGGACTGTATCGCTTGGGCTTATGAGGCAGCCGGCCTCGTGCTGGAAGGTAGAGTCATAGCTCATCGTGTTCGGGCGAAGGCTACATCGGTGGCTTACCTCCGCTCTGTTCCATTGGCAGACATCTGCCGGGCCGCTACTTGGTCTTCAAGCCAGACTTTTGCAGCCCATTACTGCCTGGAGAGGGAGTCCCGCAGGGACAGTGCTTTCGGACAGGCAGTCCTCCGTAACCTCTTTGAGGTATAGGCAACTCCTACCCTCCGTCCCGGATGTTGGGCTACCGGTTGGAGACATATTCAGAGAAGATTCCTTCCTTCTGTGCTGCTGAGCTAGAGGGAGCTCATTTTTGTGCTTAGGGTCTCCGGTAGCCTTAAGCTTGGGAGTCCCATATGTGAGGACTGACTTCCTGCTTGGTCCTGGAGAAAGCGTAGTTACTCACCTGTAACAGGTGTTCTCCAGGAGCAGCAGGAATCAGTCCTCACAACCCTCCCTCCTCCCCTTGGAGTTGCAGTTATGTGCTTTCGTTTTTGCTAATTTTTGCTGTCTTTTAGCTATGTCATGTGACTGAGCAAGATGGCACCCTTGGGTGGGAAGAGGACCGCGCATGTGCGCTGCAATTCCCAAAGGCTTTCTTTGAAAGCTGGGGAAAATTGCTCCGCGAGGGCTCCGTCGGCGCCGACGTCACCCATATGTGAGGACTGATTCCTGCTGCTCCTGGAGAACACCTGTTACAGGTGAGTAACTACGCTTTTTGTAATAATTGTAGGCACTGAAGCTGATAGGATGGTAAGTTTGCTAGGACCACATTGCAATAGTCTAATTTGCTCATCACCAAAGCCAGCAATAGAGTGATGAGTGAATAAAGAGACAGTAGGGAACGCACTGCTCTAATTTGTCATAGTACATAGAAGGAGCGATGGGTGATAGAAGACACATGGTTGTGAAAAGAAAGAGATGAGTCTAGTGTTACACCTAAATAATGGAAGGATGAAGTGAGGGGAACTGAAGTGGAGTCGATTGCAGCTCAAATGCAATGCCCTGCATTTTTTAGCATTAAATCTCGGCTGCCAAATTCTTGACCATTCTTCAAGCTTTGATAGATTTCTTATATTATCTACACCTTCCTGGGTGTCTTCCCTATTGAAGATTTTGGTATCATCTGCAAAAAGGTAACCTTACTGAGAGCCCTTCCACAATATCACAAAAAACATTAAAAAGAGTCAGACTAAAAGCTGTGGCACACCACTGGTAACATCTTTCTCCTCAAAGTGAGTTTGTATACTTGTACTCTTTGTTGCTTCCCACTTGACCAGTTTCAAACCCAGTCTGTTATTTTAGAGCTCATCCCTAGGGCACTCTTTTTATAAGGCACCATATGGACAGAGTCAAAGGCTTTACTGAAATTTAAGTACACAATATCTAGTGCTCTCCCTCAGTCCACTTCTTTAGTCACCCAGTCAAAGAAATGAATCAGATATTAATAGTGAACCAAACAATGTGAGAGTGGCAGAGCTAAACCTGTACTCAAAATCTTAATATACAATGCTCAGTAATTTAAACCTAGACCTATTAAAAAAAAAAAGAAGGCCAATGGCTTTCCAATATGAGGAGTGACATGATCTGTAACCTTCACATGATAAATTTCTCAAACAAGTGTTCTAAGCTACCTATATTATAGTCTTTTGGTTAATTTAATATAAAAGCCATGATAAAGACCATTAATTAATCTAACCATAAAATAATAAGACCATGAACCAACGTGAAGTGCTTTTTTTATCCAGAAAAGTGTGAATTAACCTATTATGCTGGAGATTAGAAAAATATGACTTAACTGTTGCAGCAATCTGTTTAGTGAATTTATGCTCAGAATTGAGAATACAACCTATTATTTTAACAGAATCAGTTAGAGGAAGTGATTGACTTGCTAGATAGAGCAGGAGAAATGTTCACTATTCAGCCATATAGGTGAATATTTACAAGGGCTAAATTGCAATTTTTTCTTGGTAAACCAGAAAGTAATCTCTGAGGCTTCTAATGCCCTGAACTGCAGACTTGAAGCTTAGGCATTGTGAAATTATTTTGGAACACTCCTAAAGCCAATCTTCCCATATGTTCTTGACAGGCCAAACACATTCATCATAGAGTCCCTTTCTAACTACGTATCTTCTCTGCTTCTTATCTACTTGCTTGTCTTTCAGCTGCTAGGAGTACTCCCCCTTGCATTCAATTCATTGTCTCTGAGATTTTCTTTTTCATAATTCTCTGAATTTGGCCTTTTATGCTTTCCTCTTGTTCTCCAAATTTGAGATGTCACACTTTAATTAAAATAATACTAATTTAAGTTACTAAACGCACTATTGCTCGAAATTATTTTTGCAGCAAGTAGACTGGGGAGGAATGATAAATAAAAATGTCCTTATTTGTGGGAGTTTTTTTGTTTTGTTTTATTATTCTGTGAGATGGCCTGGTGACTCTGCAAGTGAGAATTTAGTTAAAGAAGGAGCCCAGACTGTGAGAAAATCCTGGCAACTAGCTTTGTTCTTTTTCATTTATACCTGGTGCCACTCCAGTTTGTCAGAGGTTATTTCAAAAGCTCCTAGGGTTGAGTTCTAGTAGCCATGTTAGTAGTGGATTTAAAAGGAAACTATTTTTTTGTTGGTTGAGATTTTTTTTTGAGCAGGGGTGGAGGAGGGATATATGTGAGCTGTTGCTCTTTGTACATTGCTTTGTCAAATTTGACTTTTAAGAATATCTTTGGGTAATTGTTAGCTAGGAATGTCTCCCATAGTATCTGCTGGGCATTTACAAATGACCTGGACTAGCCATTGCCAGAGACAGGATGTTGGGCATGGTCCTATTTGTGTTCTTAATTTGGTCAGTAAAGGGTAGCACAACTAATTAAAGGTTTGTAATAGTGGCTTTCCTTTCAGAAGCAATCAGGAGAAGCTGAAAGGGTAACCAGAAATGAAGCAGCCAATACTAGTTTTATCTTGGGCAGTTATTTGCTTAATCTGTGCTCTAATTATATTTTTGTTCCAGTTTTAAGAAATAGTCTACAAAATGTTTCTTCATTCTTCTCAGCCTTGCACTTGAGTAATTTAGCATGTGTTTTTTCAGCTGGTAGCAAAAACTGTAGTTTGCATTCAGGCTGGCCTATCAACTAGGCAGCTGCCTAAGGCGATGGACTTCATGGCAATGCTTCTCTTCCTAGAAGCACTGCGGTGGGCCTTAACTCACCCCTGCACATGCGTCAAAGCCTGACCCCACCCCTCTAACTAGACGTCGTCAAAGGGAGGCAGGAGTGGCAGGCCATGAGTATGTACGTGCGTGCAAGTGCTTTAAGACTGCCACTTCCACGAATGGAGGGATCACCATGCCACCCTCTTCCCTCCTCCTAGATGAGAAGATGGATGCTGGGGTGACAAGGGTCCTGCCTGGAATGGCAGAGACCCTTGGGCCACCCCTGTTTGCATTAATATGAGAGCGACTGTGCTGCTTGAGGATGTTGGTTGAGCAACTGTGTGGCTGAAGATTAGAATGCAGTATAAAACTATAAACTGCTTGATCTACACAATCCACATTAAGAACTTTAAATTATAATCTGATTGGTACTCATAAACCATGTTAACACTAAGCTATTTTTGCTTTCTGTCTTCCTGTCATTTGGTACTCCACAGGCATAAGCGATACATTAAAGGGCACGTTTACCAAACTGGACTAACGGTTAGTGAGCACTATTTGTAACTAGGTCTCATTGAATAATATAGGAGCTAGTTATAAATAATTTCCAGGAACAAGCAGGAATGCAGTCTTCACATATGGGTGACGTTGGCACCGATGGAGCCCACGCGGGAATAATGCTCAGCCTTCAATAGGAAAGCTTTTGGGAGCACTCCACTGCACCTGTGTGCCTGCCTTCCCAACGCCTCGCCTCTCAGTTCTTATTTTTTCGTGGAATCAACAGGACTTATCATCCTGTCACCGCCAAAAAATGTTCTCTTTTGTGTGGAACATCTTGCTTCTGCCTTCCCGTCAACGCTGGTCCGCCGAATCAGACACCAGTCCCAATAATTCTTTTTTTATTTTTTCTTTAATGCGATTTTCACTGCTTAATTAGGCCTTTGAAGATAAGGCTATGGAGGCCTAATTGGAAGACAACCTTTTTGAGGCATGGAAAAGCCAACTAGTGGTTTTAAAAAGTATACCAACTGTGCTGGTACCATATTAGTCACTGATAAACATGATTGGTGCCTCAAATGTCTGAGACCTGAACAGCAACCCAGTTCTTGTCCTTTGTGCCAGCAAACGACAAAGAGAGGCCTAAAGAACAGAATCAGACAGTATGGATCATCGTTTCTCTCAGACTCTGTCAGTGACTTCCACTTCTTCAGTGACATAGTCTTCCTCTCATTGGTCTCAGGTTTCTTCAAAGTCCAAACATAAAAGTAAGTCTAAGTCTCTGGCCGCTCCAAAGTCATCGGCATCAAAGGCTGATATCGAGACCAGAGAGAATTCCCAATATAAGCATTGTGACTCCCATAGGGGTGCGTCTGATGCAGACCAGTCGTCCAAACAGCCCCAGCAAGAGGATCTGTCCTCCAAATCACAAGAGGGGCTCCGGGACGCTCCCGAGGAATCGACCTCCAGAGAGCTACCGATTTCCATGTTCTGTGACAGTGGTTCAGAGCCCTGTAGGAGATTCCAGCTAGACATTGGCCATCTCCCTGGAGTAGCATATTCTGCCTCTTGAGAGGAGTTTGACTGCACTCCTGACAGCCTCTGTACCAATTAACATTGAGAGCTCCAGGAGTGCAGGCTTTGGCACCAAGCCTTCAGCCAGGTTTATCAGCCCTGATGCCGGCCCTCGAACTGGCATTAATGGAGACCCTGAGGTCGGTACTGCTGTTGGAACTGACAGTCCCCTGGTATCCAACTGACTCAAACTGACGTAGCTTTCTGTTCTGATACTTCTAAGCATCAGTACTGGCATCGACCTTCGACATCTATGAAACCGAGGTCAGACTCAGGACTGCCAAAACTTTGACTTCTTGCCAAACTCTGATTCTAGTTCTTCAGAATCTGACAAGGAATCACTCGATTCCCAGGAACTACCATACATCTCTTTGGACCCTTCGCCACCTCCGGAATGGCATCTGTCCCCACCAGATGATATGTTCTTTCAGGACTTTATATGTGACATGGCAGCAGGGCTCGCCATCACAGTAGCCTCAGAAAAGGAACCAAGGGCAGAGGAACTAGAGATATTCCAATATCCTCCCACGCCTAAAAAGGCAGCTACATTACTGGTGCATCAGATCCTACAGGATCTTATGCTCCGCATGATGGAAGCCCCGCTCACAGTTGTGCCTGTCAGCAAGAGGCTCGATACCATGTACAGAGTACCTGAGTGCCCAGGCTTCCAAAAACTTCAGCTCCCCCACCACTCCATGGTGGTGGAATTGGCAATGCGCTACAAAAAGAGCTCTAAGGACCATTCATCCATGCCACCTGGCAGAGATTTGAGGACACTCGATGCCTTCGGGCATTGATGCTTCCAGACATACATGTTGACTTCCAGATAAATTCTTCCATGCTGTCCATGAGCATATTTCTGAAGGATGTTAACAGGGATCTGGAGATTTTCACCACATGTTGCTTGAGGATAAGCAGAGTGCTTCCTAGACACTAGCAGCTTTTAAACTAGATAATAGGGGAGAGCCGACAGTCGCTCAAGAGCGCATGGTTCGGAACAATGTATCCTTGAAGGATACTACCAAACGAATGAAGTTAGGGAATATCAGCAGAGAGGTTCCAACAAAGACAAAAGTAGCCCGAATGCCCTTGAGTATGGAGCAGACAGAGCTTAAAGATTCCAAATTACCCCTGCCTACCGATAGCCAGATTAATATAAATAAAATACAGTCTCTAAAATGCTTGTATGAAACTGATAGAAGTCTAAAAAATAAGATGGGAAAGTTAGAATATATAGCACTAAATGAGAGGTTAGATATGATTGGTATCTCAGAGACATGGTGGAAGGAGGACAACCAGTGGGACACTGTGATACCTGGGTACAAACTATATCGTAATGATAGAGCTGATCAAATTGGTGGTGGGGTTGCGCTCTGTTTTAGGGCATTGAGTCACAAAGGAATAAAGTTTCGCAGGAAACAAAATTTGCTTTAGAATCTCTATGGATTGAAATTCCATATAAAAAGGGGAAGGCGATGGCAGTGGGGGTGTACTATCGACCACCTTGCCAGAATGAACAAATGGATGATGAAATGCTCAAAGAAATCAGGGAAGCTAACAAAAGTTACACAACAGTAATAATAAAGGGTAATTTCAATTACTCTGGTATTGACTGGGTCAATATCATGGCAGGACATGCTAGGGAGATAAAGTTTCTAGATGAAATAAATGAATGCTTCTTGGAGCAGCTGGTTCATGAACCAACCAGAGGGGAAGCCATTTTGGACTTAGTCCTTAGTGGAACACCAGATCTGGTGCAAGAGATAAGGGGGTTGGGGCCACTTAGCAGTAGTAAACATAGCATGATCGGGTTTGATTTAATTAATGGAGGAGGGATGGTAAGGAAATCCACAGTACTACCTTTTAACTTTCGAAAGGGAGACTATGATAAAATGAGGAAAATACTTAAGAAAATCTAAAAGGAGCAGTTGCAAAGGTTGAAGACTTACATCAAGCTTGGGTGTTGTCTAAAAGGTGAGGTCAGAGAGGCGGCTGTTGCTAAAAAAGTATCATTCAGGAAATGGAAAAAAGAGCCAAATGATGAAAACTGGAAACAGCACTGGCAAGTTAGATGCAAAGAATTGATAAAGCAGGAAAAGAGAGAATTTGAGAAGAAGCTTGATGTGGAAGCAAAAATGCGTAATGAATTTTTCAAGTACATTCGTAGCAAAAAACCTCTGAAAGAGTCAGTTGGACCATTAGATGCTAGAGGGGTAAAAGGGGCACTAAGAGGGGACAAGGCCATAGTGGAGAGACTGAATAAATTCTTTGCTTCGGTCTCTACCGAGGAAGATATAGGGATGCAACCCATGACTGAAGTGGTATTTAAAGGTGATACTGTGGAAGAATTGAAAGAAATATCGATACACAGGGAAGATGTATAACAACTATTTGATAAACTGAAGAGTAACAAATCACTTGGACCAGATGGTATACATCCAAGGGTGTTGACAGAACTGAGATATGAGATTGAAGACCTGCTATTAGTAATCTGTGAACTCTCATTAAAATCATCTGTAATAACTGAAGACTGGAGGATGGCCAGTGTAATGCCAATTTTTAAAAAGGGTTCCAGGGTGATCCGGGAAACTACTGACCAGGGAGGCTGACGTCAGTACCGGGAAAAATGGTAGAAACCATCATAAAGAACAAAATTACTGAACACGTAGATAATCATGGCTTAATGGGAGACAGCCAACATGGTTTTAAACAAGGAAGATCTTATCTTACTAATCTGTTATGTTTTTTTGAAAGTGTGAATAAACAGGTAGACAAAAGTGAGTCAGTTGATATAGTGTATCTGGACTTTCAGAAAGCCTTTGACAAGGTCCCTCATCAGAGACTTTTGACACAACTAAAAAGTCATGGGATAGGGGGCAGTGTACTATTGTGGATCAGGAACTGGTTAAAAGATAGAAAGCAGAGGGTAGGGCTAAATAGCCAATTTTACCAATGGAGAAAGGTGAATAGTGAAGTACCCCAAGGATCTGTGTTGGGTACGCTGCTTTTTAACATTCATAAATGACCTGGAAAAGGGAATAACGAGTGAGGTTATCAAATTTGGCAGATGGCACAAAACTATTTAAAGTTGTTAACACCCATGAGGATTGTAGAAAATTGCAAGAGGATCTTGATAAATAGGAAGACTGGGCATCAAAATGGCAGATGAAATTTAATGTGGACAAGTGCAAAGTTATGCACCTAGGGAAGAACAACCCAAACTATGGTTACACGATGCAAGGTTCCACATTAGGAACCACTACCCAGGAAAAAGATGTAGGCGTCATCGTGGATAACATGTTAGTGTAAATCATTTTTATTTGCATTCACATTCAAAAACACATTATTTGCACTATATTAAACATGCATATATAACAAATCCTCAGATAAACACATTGCAAAACAGTACCAATTCTGAATATCGCAGATTTCCTTTTACTTCCCTCTCCCTCCTCCCACTCTTTGTCTTCATTCTTCTGTCAATACCCCAACCCCCCTTTCCCTCCCCCCCACCCAATGCCCCTCTCCCCCCCCCCCCTTTTCAATCTATCAAGCGTTAATGATTAATCTCCAGGAACAAGCAGGAATGTAGTCCTGCCATATGGGTATCGTCGGTACCGACGGAGCCTGCGCGGGAACGCTCCCCAGCGTCCAATTAGGAAGCTTTTGGGAGCATCCCACAGCACCTGCGTGCTGCCTTCCCGCCTATCCCAAATGCCTCTCTCCAGTTCTTCGTTGTCCGCAGAGCCAGCAGGTCGTGTTCCTGTCACCGCAGAAAATTATTTTCCTTATTCTTCTTTTTTGTGATCGCGTCTGCCTTCCTCGACGCTACACCGGTACCGCCGGTTTTTCTTTCTTTCCTTTTTAAAAAAAAAATAATAAAATAAAAATATTCTTTTTTCCAAACTTTTCTTTCCAGGTGCATGCGCCTTTTTGGGCCTTAGGCCCAAAATTTCCTCCCCCATGGAGAAACCCGCCTCGGGTTTTAAAAAATGCACCAAGTGTGGCGGTACCATCTCCGTCACCGACACCCACGAGTGGTGTCTTAAATGGTTAGGTCCTGACCACTCCATCTCCAAGTGCAATGCCTGCGCCATGATGTCCAAAAGGGGTCGACAGAACCGAGCTGCCAAGCTCAGTGCCCTTTTTCCCTCGGATGCAGCTTAAGTGGCATCGACATCTTCCAGGGCTTCGTCTTTCTCCCATGGATCTCAGGTAACTAAACATTAAGTCCAGCTGGTCCTCAAAGGGTAGATCTACTTCCAAGCATCGAGATGCCTCTGGCGTTGCCCTTGAGGGTTCCATACCGGCAAAGTTGCCCTGGCGGGAGGCATCTACTTCCAAAGCATTATCGGGGATCCAGGATGTTCTCGAGGCCTCGACCTTGTCAGAACTACTGGTGCCATGCTCTGGGGTACTGGCTCTTTCCGGTACCGACACCCAGGCATCGGCAGCATCGGTACACCAGAGGTTTCCTGGCTATTGAATGCAGTCTGGTGGCTCTCCTTGCGGCATTGATGCCCTCGGAACCGCGTCAGACAATTCAACCAGTACTGGCACCGGTGTCGGTAACGGTACCCATAGCATCGACATCAGTATCGGCTTTGCCGGCACCCAGTCATGCGATGCCTTCTGGTGCCGATACACCGGTACCGATTACCCCCGGTACCGACTTCGGTCGGTACGGGTATCGGGCTCTTCAAGAGCATCCGGACAGACGATACTTCGAATCCTCGGAGGACTCCGAGGATTCTGATAGCTCTGCCGGTACCGGGATACTTCTCCCGGAGGAGCCTTCTCCTAAACGAAGGATGTCTCCTCCAGAAGATATCTCTTTTCAAGATTTCATCAGGGAGGTGGCTCGTGGGTTGTCCATTACTGTGACTCCTGAGACAGATCCCAGAGCTAAGGAGTTGGAGATTTTACAATATCCCAAAGCTCCTAAGGAGGCAGCTACCTTGCCTATCCATGAGATCTTACATGATCTCATGTTGAGAATGTGGGAGACACCTCTCACCACCTCTCCTCACTCTCACAGACTGGATACCATGTATCGAGTCCCCCCCTTGTCCTGGATTCCAGAAAACTCAGCTTCCTCACCACTCTATTGTAGTGGAGTCAGCTATGAGAAGGATCAGAAGTGCAAAGAGGCATGCCTCTAATCCTCCAGGACGTGAGTGTAGAACTTTGGATGCCTTTGGACGTCGTACTTTCCAGGCTTCCATGTTTTCTGCCAGGATCAGTTCCTATATTTTATATATGGGAATGTTCTTTAAAGAAGTCACAGGTGATTTAGAGGTTTTGAGCCCTCTTCTTCCTGACGATAGAAGGCAGGATTTTCTCACACTGGTCAAACATGCCCAGGATGTGTCTAAGTTTGTCAACCGTGCAGCTTTTGACTGTTTTGAGTGCATAAGCAGAACCTCTGCCATTGCCATAGGTGCACGTAGAATTGCCTGGCTCCAGGCATCCGATTTGGAGCTCTGGGTGTAGGACAAACTGGGCAATATCCCTTGTACAGGTGAGAATCTATTCGGCAAAAATTGGCAAGAAAAAGCCCATGAATTAGATGCTGACAACTCCACTTTGGATAGGCAATCCAAGGGCACAGCTGATCCTGCGAGAAAGGCTTCTTGAAAGATTTCTTTCTTCTCAAAAAAGAAGAGGTTTTATCCCTCTTATTCCCAGCAGGGACATTCTGCAGGTCAGCCTACCCGGAAAAGTCAGCAACCACCTAAACAAAGGAAAGCAAAGACTGCTAAGCCTCAACCGTCTCAGCAGTCTCAGCCTCCACAAGGCCTTTGACTTTCATCTAGAGAACTTAGCCTTCCTGGCCCTCAATAGACCAGAGCCTTCCACCATTCCAGGAAGGTTATGTCACTTTGCCCCCAGGTGGGAGCAGATAACAGCAGAGCATTGGACACTCTCCATTATAAGAGAGGGGTACAAGCTGCACATCCTGTGCATGCCCCCTCACACAATGGTAAGACAGTTCAATTCTCAGACCTCTCTCATCAACCTGTTAGATCAAGATGTCACTATGCTTCTTGCCCAAGGGGCAATAGAAGAGGTACCCATTCCTCAACAGGATACAGGATTTTAGTCCCCCTATTTCCTTATCCCAAAGAAAACAGGGGGATACAGACCTATCTTGGACCTCAGAGAATTGAACAAATTCCTGTTCAAAGAGAAATTCAATATGATTTCTCTAGGAACTCTGCTGCCATACCTTCAGGGTCAGGATTGGCTTTGTTCTCTAGATCTCAAGGATGCATACACCCATGTTCTCATCCATCCAACTCCCAGAAAGTTCCTTGGGTTCCTTTTTCAAGGAAAGCACTACCAATACAGGGTGCTTCCTTTTGGCCTGGCCTCATCACCAAGGGTGTTTACGAAATGCATGGCTGTGGTAGCAGCATTTCTCTGCACTCTAGGGATATTCGTCTTCCCTTACGTAGACAACTGGCTCATTCGAGCCCCATCAGATTCAGAGGCTAGGACTTCTCTATCTTGCACAATGTGTATCCTTCAGTATTTGGGTCTGGTCATAAACATCCCAAAATCTAAACTAACTCCCACTCAGTCTCTAGAGTTCATAGGAGCTTTGCTGGATACCAGAAAAGCAAGAGCCTATCTTCCCCAGGCCCGTTGCCTTCGTATGGTGCAGTTAGCTTCTCAAGCAGTGTTGAAGCCCCATTTCACTGCCCGAGAAATGCTACAACTACTAGGCCACATGGCATCTACTGTGCATGTGGTTCCTTATGCTCGCCTCCATATGAGAGCAGCCCAGTGGACTTTATCCACTCAGTGGACCCAGGCATCAGGGTGCCTGTCAGACAAAATAGCAAACACAAATCGCCTTATTTTGTCCCTCCAATGGTGGCGTTCCACTCAGAATCTGTTGCTGGGGTCCCCATTTCAACAACTCCTTATCCCAGGTAACCCTCACAACAGATGCTTCACCAATGGGTGGGGGAGCTCATCTAAAAAACCTCTCCACCCAAGGCACCTGGACTCCGCAGGAGACTCATCTACATATCAATCTCTTGGAGCTCAGAGCAATCTTCCTTGCTCTTCGAGTGTCCCACACCCTGCTCACCTACAAGACAGTCCTCATTCATACGGACAATCAAGTAGCCATGTTCTAAGTGAACAAACAGGGGGGGACAGGCTCTCTGTCGCTTTGCAACAAAGCTTTGCGACTATGGGCCCTCGCCAGAGAGCATCAGATTCATCTCCTGGCAGTGTTTCTTCCAGGCATACAAAACTCTTGGGAAGACAGACTCAGTCGAGTTCTGCTTCCACACAAATGGTCTCTACATGCAGACCAGGTGGCCAAGAATTTTCAAATTTGGGGAACCCCGGACATAGACCTCTTTGCAAGTCCGTTGAATGCCAAACCTCCCCGGTTCTGTTCCAGAATTCCGGCACAGGGCTCTCAGGCCAAGGATGCTTTCCTTCTTCATTGGGTTCAAGACTTCCTGTATGCCTTGCCACCCATTCCCCTGATTCCCAAAACCCTATTCAAGCTTCAGAGAGACAGAGGCCGTATGATTCTCATAGCTCCACATTGGCCACAGCAGGTGTGGTACCCTCTGCTTCTACATGTCTCTCTAGCTCCCTCCCTGGAGTTAGGGTCTGCTCCAGTTCTCCTGTCCCAGGAGAATGGAATGTTATGGCATCCCAATCCCCAGTCTCTGCATCTCAGGGCTTGGTTGCTGAAGGCCTAGATCTTCATGACCTTAACCTCCCTCAGCAAGTAAAGGATATCCTTTATGCTTCCAGGAAGCCTTCCACAAGACGCTCATATGCTTTCAAGTGGAAAAGGTTTACCATATGGCGCTCGCAGAAGGATCTCAACCCCCTTGCGATACCTTTGGAATCATTACTGGAGTATCTCCTTCATTTATCCAATGCAGGACTTAAGACTAACTCAGTAAGAGTCCATTTGAGTGCTATTGCAGCTTCTTTCAAGCCTCTTCTAAATGGACAGCCTATTTCCTCCCATCCTCTTGTAGCAAGATATATGAGCGGCCTTCTTCTAACTAAGCCTCCCATTAGGCCACCACTTGTGGCATGGGACTTAAACCTGGTTCTTGGTCAGCTTATGAAGCCACCTTTTGAGCCCTTAGCTACTACCTCATTGAAATTTCTTTCTTGGAAAGTTATCTTTCTCATTGCAATCACATCAGCACGTTGCATCAGTGAGTTGCAAGCACTAGTAGCTGATCCACCTTATGCAAGGTTCCATCATGATAAGGTAGTCCTTAGGACTCATCCACACTTTATGCCAAAGGTGGTCTCACCTTTTCATCTAAACCAGGTGGTCTACCTGCCTGTGTTTTTTCCAAGGCCTCATGCATCTAATGCATAAAGAAATCTTCATACTTTGGACTGTAAAAGAGCTTTAGCTTTTTACTTGCAAAGAGCACAGCAACATAGAAAGTCTTCTCAACTCTTTGTTGCTTTTGATTCTTCTCATTTGGGACTTCCAGTCTCCAAGAGAACACTATCTAACTGGATTGCTCAGTGTATTTCTTTTGCCTATCAGAGTAAGAATCTTTCTCTGGAGGGCCATGTCACAGCTCACAATGTGAGAGCCATGGCAGCTTCAATGGCTCATCTGCACTCTGTGTCTATCGACGACATCTTGTCGAGCAGCCACCTGGGCCTCGGTTCATACCTACACAGCCCATTACTGCTTGAACAAGGACTCCCGCCGGGATGCCTTGTTTGGTCAGGCTGTTCTCCAACACCTGTTCCATACCTAATCAACTCCTACCCACCATCCCTGGTTGGGTGCCAGAGATCCATGGGGGGAAGTGGAGCCCTTTCACAGGGGCACACAACTTCTGGGGTCTCTCCCTGGTATCTAAAGCTAGGGAGTCCCCATATGTGAGGACTACATTCCTGCTTGTTCCTGGAGATAGCATAGTTACTCACCTGTAACAGGTGATCTCCGGGAACAGCAGGAATTTAGTCATCACAACCCACCCACTCCCCTAGGAGTTGTATCTCTCTATCTCTCTCTTTCTCTCTCTCTCTCTCTTTTTGTCTCAGCTTTAAACTCAACTGGAGAGAGGCAGTTGGGAAAGGCGGGAAGGCAGCACTCAGGCACTGTGGGATGCTCCCAAAAGCTTCCTAACTGGACGCTGGGGAGCGTTCCCGTGCAGGATCCATCGGTACTGACGATACCCATATGTGAGGACAAAATTCCTGCTGTTCCCGGAGATCACCTGTTACAGGTGAGTAACTATGCTTTATTATTAGTCCATAGCTTCACTGATCAATTAACCATTCGCCTAAAGTCCATTCCCAATGTTATAAGATGTTGAGGATCCGTCCCTTATCCCTAGGAGATAACCTATCAATATATGGTCCCCATTCTGCCAAAAATACTGGTTGCAGATTCCCATTCATTCGCACACCTACATGTTCTATTGTCAACAAGTGCCAAACTGCCTTTTCCCATTGTTTAACGCCTGGGCATTGTGGTATGATCCAATGTTTAAGTACTAAGCATCGTGCCACCATTAAGACCTTCCCTACCCATTTCTTCTGCTCACCAGCTCCAGGCCTGAGACCAAACCTAATACCACTGTCCGAGCGGTCATGAACATCTTAATCCCTATTATATCCCCTATACTATTAAACACCCTTCTCCAATACTGAACTAGATTTGGACAACTCCAAAACATATGTCCCAAATTCGCTCCCTCAGACCCACAGTGTGGACACTCAGTAGTTGCGCACCACGCCCAAAACGCCCTATTCGGTGCATAGTAAATTCTCCTAATTATTTTATATTGCATATCTTTATCCTTAACACAGCAGGTAGCTCTCGGTATGCCTTCAAAAGCTGCTTGGATATCCTGCTCCTCTATCACTTCCCCTAAGTCTCGCATCCACATTTCCGCCAACAATCTTTCCCTGTGCATGTCCTGAATATTCATTATTTCTTTTTGTAATTCAGCGATGCATGCCCTCCCCTCCTCTCCCGAATGAATTACCTCTTTGACCTGTGAACAAACCCTACTCTGTAAGTCTTCCTGAGGTAATGATTTAATATAACTACGCATCTGGTAATAATGCATCAGGTGCCTGGTCTCTAGACCATAACGTGTTTGCAATTCCCCAAACGCTAAGGGCACTCCCTCTTGATCCACCGCTTGTTCTATACTGGATAATCCCAGTTCCTCCCATCGTTTAAAGATGTTCTCAACTCCTGGCCTAAACTAGCCATTCCACGCAAAGGGTAGAAAAGGGGTCACCCAGGAGTTTATTTTCCCCCACTTGCAGAATAGCCTCCAAGTCTTTCTCATCACCCCCACAAGAATATGATTTCGGAAGTCCACTAGCAACATTTTACAATCAGCATGTAGGACATATCTCAATGTATACGGCGCCACCAGCCGACTCTCCACACTCAATAGTGTATAATCGGCAGTATCATTAAGCCAATCTGATATGTCTCAGAATGCAGGCAAGGTTATATTGTCTTAACTCAGGTACCCCCATCCCCCCTCTATTCCAGGATTGCTGCAAAACAGTCAGTCGTATACATGGTCTGCGACCATTCCAAAGAAACTTATGGAGCACCTTATCTAACAATCGCAAATCTCTCTGTTTCAACATAATAGGCAGGGTCTGTATAACATAACCATTTAGGAAAGATAACCATTTTAAATAAGGCTATGCGACCACCCAGTGACAAAGGGAGTGATTGCCATCTTGCTAACCAAAGTTGCGTATCTTCTAACAAAGACCTTATATTCATATCATAGTTCTGACAAACATCCCTTGGCAACCCTATTCCTAAGTATTTAAAGCAATCCATACTCCATCTTAGCGGAAAAGTCGCTTTCCATTCCTCTTGATCTTCTTTACGCAATGGCAGTGCCTCCGATTTATCTAAGTTAAGTTTTAGTCCCGAGAATCCCCCAAATTCCGTAAATAATCCTAATAGTTCAACCAGTTAGGATATCAAAATATCATCCGCAAATGCCGCTACTTTAAATTCTTCACCCTCAAACTTTGCACCGTTCAATCTGCCATGTCCCCTTATCTGTTCCAGCAAGGGCTCCAATGTCAGTACAAATATTAGAGGGGATAACGGAAAACCTTGTCGCGTTCCTCTCCATAGTGGAAAGTCCCCTGTCAGTGCTCCATTAACCAATATCCTCCCTCGCAAATTGGAATACAAGAGATGCATCACGTCCAAAAAGAATCCTGTTATGCCATATCCTTCCAATATTTGGTACATATACGCCCAATTCACATGGTCGAAGCCCTTCTCCGTGTCAAAACTAATAGCAAATGCAGATTCTGCTCTCCCCCCCCCCCCCCCACCACTTGGATTGCTGCTAGAACTCTGCACATATTTTTGTAACGTATCTCCCTCTAACAAAACCCACCTGATTTTCATGGATTAAGTTGGGCAAATAGGGTGCCAATCTCTCCGCCATAATTTTCCCTGTGTGTTTTACATCCACATTTAGTAATGAGATAGTAAGAGCTCGATAACATAGGATCTCTACCTAGCTTGGAGATGACCGTGATCACAGTCTGATTCTGTTCATATGGAAACCTCTGCCTCTTAACTAATTCCGAGAAAGATTCTACCATGTCCGGTGCAACCCATTTGCTCATTACTTTATAGAATTCCCATCTGAAACCATCCGGTCCAGGAGTCTGACATGTCGGCACTGTCTTAACTACGTCTATTACCTCCGTAACTGCTATTGGTGCATTAAGGGATGCACTCTGCAGATCATCTAAGCATGGCAACCTAACCGTTTCCAGAAAAGCTTTCATCTTTTCCTCTACATCTGTCCCTTCGGCGTCATATAATTGCTGGTAAAATTGTCGAAAAACCTCCTCCATTTTGTCTTGCATCCTATGAATCTGACCACCTTGGTCCCAGAGAGCCCCTATTTGTTGCTGCCTCCTACTTCCCTTTACCAGCCGAGACAATAACCTACCTGATTTATTTCCAAATTTGTGTAGCCTATATTTATAAAACAGTGTAGAGTTTATAGCCCTGTTCTGGAATATTGTATTAACTTCTGTCTGTAACTTAGTCACAATCATCTTATTCCCAGCTGTAGGAGTAACCACATACCTTCTCCTAGTCTGGCAGAGATCCTTCTCTAGCTTTAATAGGTATTGTCGAGCCCTCTTCCTTTGAGCAGCAACATAGCCAACAATGTGTCCCCTTAACACCACCTTGGCCATTTCCCAGAACAGAATGGGATTATCCCTATGATTTTGGTTATCACGTACATATTCTTCCCATCGTGCTTGTATATAGAGCCCAAATTCCCTGTCTTTAGCCAACTGCAAGGGATACCTCCATTGAAATCCCTTCGCACTGGACCCCCAACTCAAGTCCATCCAAATCAAGGCATGATCCGATAGCATTGTAGGTCCAATTTTGGTTTGAAGGACTCTGTCAAACCAACCGGCTGGACCAATCAAATAATTGATCCTTGATCCTGTACTATGCGCTCTGGAGATGTGAATATAATCACGATCCAGTGGGTGCATGGCTCTCCAATAATCAATTAACTCATACCCGTCACAGATTCCATTAAGCCATTGCGCTTCCTTATCAACGGTACGCCTCACCGGCCCAGAACTATCAATAGACTCCTCCAGTACACAATTAAAGTCCCCCCATTATTATAGGTAAGTGTCCAATTTCCTCAAAGCACTTGGATAGAAATTAACATTGTACACATTAGGCGCATAAACATTGATCAATACCACATTTTGCTTTTCCAGTTGACCTATCACCACTATATATCTTCCTCCCGGATCCTGGATACTCCACTCTACCACAAAATCAAGTTGTTTATGAAACAGAATTACTACCACAGCTTTTTTCATCCCTGAAGACGCTCCCTGAACCTCGCCTACCCACCATCTTTTTAACTTCCCGTGTTCTAAGGCAGTTTGGTGCATCTCTTGAATAATACAAAAAAGCTGTGAATAGTGTCCTGGAATGTGTGTGGTCTGGGGAGCCCCATAAAGAGACATAAAATACTGCACCAAACAACGCCCGCAGTATTTTATGTCTCTTTATGGGGCTCCCCAGACCACACACATTCCACGACACTATTCACAGCTTTTTTGTATTATTCATTCTTGGAATACTGTAGACACTTTACATTGTGCTGCATCCATCTCCATTTGCAAATAGAAGCCCCCCTCCCTCCCTCAGCTAGAGCTCCCATTTCCTCTCCCCTCCACTCTCCTGTCTAATACACCATAGGACCCATCCACCCCAGATACTGGACTTTCATCTCCCCATTGTGAAGCTTCTACCCCCTTCTGCTTCTACTTTTGCATTTCAGCTTTATCCCCACTTCCCCCTCTAACCCACCCTTTCCTTCTCTGCTCCATTAGGGAGCCCTCCTCGAAGGTTACTAATGCGTGGAGTCCAACCCTCCTCTTTGACCTTCCCCCTAGCCTTCTAACTGTACCTCCCCCAACTCCCTTGAGTTCCCCTCCTCATCTGCCACCCCACCCAACTTTGCTACCATATATACAGTAAATAATACTCTACTTTAAAGTATAATAAAGTCTGCCCTCACTCCCATAAGCAATCCAAGAAAGGCATATCTCTCCTCCAGTACACGGAAAGTTGACCCATAATCCAACAAGTTAACTGAACAATTTAAACAATTTAAATCTGGCCCTATACATTGTGGTACAGGTAAGATTAAGCAATCCCTCCTTCTTTATTTAGTGTATTTTGGTTTATACATTCAAGAATTACTGTCCCTTTTCCCCTCTTCCTCCTCCCCTCCAGCAATTGGTATCACAGACTGAAATTGAATGTTCAAACCTAAACATCGAAAACCAAATCATGAAACTTTAACACACAACAGTACCCAGCCATCACGATTGTTCCCTTGAGTACTCGCCCCATGCTGAGTTCCCCATCATTTTAATCTTAACATTTTGATTATTCTCCAACTAGCTTTGATGTTCTCCCATTGTAGGGATATCATCCTCTGATCATGTGCCATTCTTGTTCAAATGTATCAGTATCACTCAGATCAGCAGAGGTCGCACTGTCTTCCGTTCCACCTCTCGCACTACTCACTTCCTGGTTTGATCATGCTTTCGCTAGTATTCTTAATCGTCCTACTCAGGACGTTGGTCTGCCACAGGTAGCATACTAAGAAAAGATCTGGCTGCCATTGGGGATGTAAAATAATGCTGTTGTTTCTGGTAATCCACCCTTAGATGAGCTGGGTATAATAATGCAAATTTCAATCCTTTTTTGATTAGGAGGCCACATACCTGGAGGAGTGGCCTAGTGGCTGGGACAAGGTACTTCAGGCCGGAAGGTCAGGGGTTCAAATCCCACTAGAGGACAGCAACCTTGGGCCAGAAGGACTGGGGTTTCTAGTCCCACAGGTGGTCTTGGGCAAGCCACTTAACCCTCCATAGCCCATGTTCTCTGTAAAATAGTTATCTCCAAGTTACATTTCCCTGTTTAATGTAATTTCAGTTTGTTCAATGTAAACCACACTGATGCAGAATAGCACGGTATATAAGAGAATGTAAATAAATACCTCCAAGCATTCTCTTCTGTGCTAGCTAACCGCCACAGAGTGTCCTGAAAGACCAGCACCTTTCCTTGCCCAGGACCAGTACCTCCATTTTCTCTCTGGGCCCTTGCCACACACAATATGGCCTCTTTTTGAGCAAAGTTCAAGAAGCATGCGATTACCACTTGCGGCCTGCGTGATCCCTCTTTCCACTGGCCCAGTCTATGTGCCCGTTCAATGATAGATAATGGGTCCAGTCTCCACATTGATCTTATAGTTCCTTGGCAGCCATGTTTCCAAATAGCCCCTTAATTCTGTATCAGTAATTGCTTCAGCAATGCCTACAAACCAAAGATTTTTCCATCTACCTCTGTTCTCTAAATCATCATTTTCTCTCCTTGCTGCTTGATGAGCTCCTCCATCTTCTTAATTGCCTGGCCCTGCGTATCTTGTACATCTTCCAGGTTACAGATACTCTGCTTGTTCAATTCAAGGCCCAATATCTGTAGCTGCTTGGCTTACCTGCTGCAATGCATCGGAGATATCCTGGAATTTTTTCTCCAATGCAGCCACCACCGCTGCCGAGACCTCCTCTACCATTCCGGCACCTTGCGCAGCTCCACTGGTCCCTGTCACAGGTTCCGTCATCTTAAGTTCCCCTGCGCGGCCTTTTTCCTTGCATGCCAATTTTGCAGCCATTTAACAAAGCTTTAACTGGCCGAGTGACTCCTCTTCTCTCCAACACCTACCCGGTTCTGATCGGTGTGTCTATGGTGAGGATAGCCACCCAATTTTGCTAAAAAGCAAATTAAGTAAGCTGGAAGCTCCGGAGCTAAGTATTCTCGTGCCTTTGTCGCTCACCGTGTCATATGAACCCGAGGCTCATTCAAAGCTCTGAACACTTTACAAAAGTCAACCAGCACAACACTCAGGAAGATCTGAATTATTGAAAGTCAAATGAAGAAATTCCCCCCTCTGGCCACTATATGGTGCTCTTTGTTAACTGATTAAAGCAAAGCAGCAGAGGATCTCATACAGATGCAAGCAGCAGGAGAAGACATCGATCACAGCACTGAACTGATTTCAGTTTTCCATCAGGTTCCCCACTCAACGTGATCAGATCAGCACTCGGCAGTCTATTGCAGCCACTGGAAGTAGCTTCCTCTCACTCGCTCAGCCTGGAACGCAGGACTCCTCATGCGTGTCACCACCGCATGGCAATGGATGCCACAGCCCAGGTCCCGATTCCACCTCCAATCATCAGATCCGCAGCACAAACGCTCCTGCAGGAAACTCCCATATCTCCCATCATCTGGCTCACCTCTGAGGTCAACGATCACCTCCGCCTTGCCTCCCAACACACAGGTGCAATTTTGGAAGCTTCGGTTCTCTCCCTCTTCTCCAATGCCGGTATGACGGGTTAACTACATCTGCTTAGGTCCATCACGTCCCAGTTATAAACTGGAAGAGGGTACACAGGGCACTTAGGGCAGGAGACGCTCCAAGAGTCACATCCTTTTAAATTATATTGGCGGCAGCAGCATCGGGGGGGGGGGGGGATCACAGCAACCGTGTCTCTTCGTTCATCACATGTAGAGGCTCAGAAGCACTGATCACCCATGCGAGTGAATCAGGTCCACGCTCCAGTGCCTCAGAAGCCCCAGAAAGCAATTTTTGACATGTTTATTACCTTTTTCAACTTCTGTGCCTTCCGTTGGGGGAACTCCAGAGCGGAGCTGCTCTAACCCGCTGCCATCTTTCTGCGGCTCACGAGCACCCCCCCCCCCCCCCGATAACATGTTAAAACTCTCCACCCAGTGTGCAGCAGTGGCCAAGAGAGCTAATAGAATGCTAGGTATCATAAGGAAAGGAATGGAAAATAAAACAAAGACTATTATAATGCCTCTGTATCGTTCCGTGGTGTGACCGCACCTTGAATATTCTGTGCAATTCTTGTCGCCTTAACTTAAAAAGGATATAGCATTATTAGAAAAAGTACAGAGAAGAGCCACCAAAATGGTAAAGGGGATGGAAGGATACCCCTATGAAGAGAGGCTAAAAAGGTTAGGGCTCTTCAACCTGGAAAAGAGACAGCTGAGGGGAGATATGATAGAGGTCTATAAATTAATGAATGGAGTGAACGGGTAAGCATAGATCGATTGTTTGTCTTCAGAATATAGAAAGACTAGGGGACATGCAATGAAGCTACAGGGTAACCTATTTAAAACTAATAAGAGAAAATATTTTTTCATTCAACGTGTAATCAAACTCTGGAATTTGTTACCGGAGGATGTAGTAAAAGCTGTTTTTATAGCTGGGTTTAAAAAAGGTTTGGACAAGTTCCTGGAGGAAAGGTCCATAAACCGTTATTAAAAGGGACCCAGGATATCACTGCTTGACCCAATACAAGCATTGTGGAACCTGTGTCTTTTGGAGAAACTGATCTAGATTGGCCACTGTTGGAAACCGGATACTGGGCTTGATGGACCTTGGTCTGACCCAGTATGGCATATCTTATGTTCTTATCAAGCAAACCACTCTGATACACACAGTAAAGGGCCGTATATAGCAAGTGCCTAAACCATAAGCCAAAATACTTCAAAGTTTCTGACCAGGGCCTCTTTCAATGCTTTTGAGTCAACCAGCAGAGCATCAGCAGTCTGCACTGGAGCTCATAGAATGGCTTTATTACAGGCATCAGATCTCAAGCAGTGGGTCCAAGATAAACTGGCCAATAGCCCATGTAGTGGAGAAAATCTTTTTGGCAAGGATTGGAGGAAAAAAGCAGGAGATTGAGATTGATCTCATCCTAAAATGCCGTTCCAGGAAGACAGCTGACCCATTCAAGAGGAAGGCTCCTCCCATGAAATCTTTCTATTCTAAGAAGAGTTACTATCCTCCTTACCCGCTGTCTGCTGCCTATCAGCTTCAGCAGAGACAGCAGGGCCCTCGCCAGCTCAAGAAGCCCAAGGCTCCTAAACCTCAACCTAAACCTCAACTAGCTGCGCAGACAAAACCTGCACCTGGTTTTTGACTCCTTTTTGGAGAGTATTGCCAATCTGCCCCGGAGGGTCCTCAGCCCTTCCACATAGCCGGCAGACTCTATCACTTTGCCCTCAGGTGGCACCTCATAACATCAGAGCAGTGGACACTCCAGATTGTCCAAAGGAGTTATCAACTTCACTTTGAAGCCTTACTCCCCTACAGTTTTACAAGGCATTATCCCACCCAACCCCTTCAAAGCACTCTATTAAAAGAAGAGGTGACCACCCTATTATCCCAGGATGCCATAGAAAGAGTTCTTCCTCAAGAAGAGATGGGCTTCTTTTTCCATATTTTCTCATTACAAAGAAAACAGGAGGATTCAGGCTCATCTTGGATCTCAAAGACCTAAACAAATTTACGGTCCAAGAAAAATTCAAAATGATTTCTCTAGGAACTGTTCTCCAGAGACAGGATTGGCTATGTTCTCTAGACCTAAAGGAAACATACACACGTGTACTGATCCATCCCTCGCACAGACAATATCTGCACTTCATGTTTCAGGGAGACCACCCTCAATATCAGGTTCCCCCTTTCGGTCTAGCCTCTGTCCCCAAGATTCTTCACAAATTGCATGGCAGTAGTCACTACCTACTTACGCACCTTGAGGGTATTCGTCTTCCTTTACTTAGATGACTGGCTGTTCTCCAGGAACAAGCAGGAAGTCAGTCCTCACATATGGGTGAGGTCAGCGCCGACTAAGCCCTTGTGGTAACCTCTTCCCAGCTTTAAAAGAGCCTTTGGTAGATGTACCATGCATATGTGGTCCCCTTCCTGCCCAAGGGTGCCATTTTGCCTCAGTGTCCTTTTTTCCGTGGAGCCCCTCCAGGAAAAAGTTGTTCTTTTTTCTCTCATTTTGTCTTTCTCCGGTCGCATACCGGATCCCTTCCGCCTCCCGAGTTCCGCTTGCCTCCAACGTCACGTTTTTTTTGGGTTCCCTTTTTCTTTTCCCATTCGGGGGCCTTTTTTTCTTAGAGCATGAAAACCTACACACCATTCTTGCTGTGCCAAGGGAGATTGACCTTTTGGGGACTGTCTTCACCTCAATCAGTGGCTTCAAGCTGTGCGATCATTGCACTCACATTATTTTGCGCGCGGACCCGCATAACTTGCCTTCGGTGCCTTGGGCTGAATCATGATGCCTTGGTTTGTGGTTTCTGCCAGCAGATGACCCCCAAGGCCCTCTGAAGCTGCAAGAAGCAGCATGAGTTAATTTTTCATAAAACCGACTTGGCCCCAGAATCATCTTTGGGGCCAGCTCCCTCAAGGGCGACCATGGAGGCTGCCTCCTTGCATGGCGATTGCACCTCTTCAGAACTTCGAGGACACGAAGCACCGAGCTGGGGTTCCATAAAGGAGGGACGCCCCCTTGAAGAGTCTGACGTAGTTGGTGGCCTCCTTGGCCTCAGGACCATGGGAAAGTCCCACGCCATCCGGCCTCTGAGCCCTCATTGTGAGGCAGAGGGCGACGGCTGGGAGCAGCCCTCGACATTGCCCCGATGGGAGAGAATGCCTTCAGCATCCAGGGATTGGTCTTGGCCCTCTGAGACCATCCTCATCAACAACACCCCCTTGACGGCGTTATGCCTGCAGAGCCATCAGGCATCGAGGCCAGGATGGTGGCCTTAGAACACAGTTTGTCTGCCTTCACGGTCCAACAGCAGGCTCTGATGCCCAGTTCCTCCTGGTCATCCATCCTGACCACCGGCCTCTCCACATTGAAGGCTTCCCAAGAGGTGGAGCCCAACCTCGAGCTCCACCAGCCTAGAGTCACTCCTCGGGGCCCCATCCTAGTTAGGACTGAGGACTTCCCCACACAGTGCACCTGACTTGGGCATTGGGGCTGGGTCTCTGGTCTAAGGAACTTTCGAGATCTCCTCGGATTCCGGTTCAGACTGGAAGACAGAGGACGATGAGTCCCCAGACACCTGGCTGCACAGGGAGATGCCCTCGGACCCTTCCCCTCTGGAGACCCAGTGCTGGTCCACACCCAAGGGCCTGGCCCTTTGTGAGGGACATGGCAAAGGCCCTCGCCTTCACCACTTAGTCCGAGGAGGAGCCTCGTGCGGAGGACCTCGTGATCCTCCAGTACGAAGCTCCACCCAAAAAGGCCCTCACGGTGCCTGTTCCCCCAATCCTTGAGCAGCTGCTCTTCTGTATGTGGGAGACCCCAGCCTCTGTTCCCTTTGTGAGTAAGCGGCTGGACCCAATCTACTGGGTCTGCCAGAGCTCAGAGCTCAACTGCCCTACAACTCCCATAGTGATGAAATCAGCCATGCGGAAACTCAAGAGCCAGAAAATGCACTCCTCTGTGCCCCCGGATAGGGAGGCCCGTGCCATGGATGCCTTGGGCAGGAAGTGTTTTCAGGATTCGATGCTCATCATCCAGATCCAAGTTGATCGGGGGAGACTCAAGACGTAAGGTTCTCACTTCATCACACTATCACATGTTCCAACACCTGGGCTTTGTCATAAACTTCCCAAAGTCTCACCTTGCTCTAACCCAACAACTGGAGTTCATCGGAGCACTCTTAGACACTCAGTAGGCCCAAGCTTTCCTTCCACAGGATCACTGTGCCCACCTAATTGAACCACCTATTTAATCAAAATATAGCCCAACTGATAGAGTAAGAACTTGATGTTGATGTTATCTGAGCCCAATAAAATTGAAATGAGTCTGAGGGGAAAGGGGAACTGACTGTGTATGAGTGGGTTATACTATAGGATATTTTGGAGAGCATGTTCTTCTAGTTATGTGAGGCATTCTAGCCCTTCCTTACATGAGACTGGGCTTGGGGTATGATTGTAAGGCCATTTTAAATTTTTATATATTTTATGGTATATTTGTAGTAAGTGCAAACCTTTAGTAAAAGGTCCCCCTTTTTCATGTATTTTGATTTATTTTTTATTTTATAAGACTGAGACTAATTTTATAGCAGGCCGCCTGGGGCTGGCCCAAGGGTTTCTGCCACCACAGGCAGAAACCTCAGCCATGCCACCCCCATGCCAAACTCCTCTGCTCAACTGAGCCCCCCGCCCACCCCCGCTGCCACTGATTCCATCTTGGAGGGAGGGGTAGAAGTCAAATGGCGGCAGAAGCTTTATAAAAGCGGTGGCTTTGTTCTCCAGGAACATGCAGGAAATCAGTCTTCACATATTGGTGATACTGTACTGACTGAACCCATGCGAAGCATTTCCCCAGCTTTCAAAGAAAGCCTTTGGAATGCTACCACGCATGCATGGTCCCTTTCCCGCCCAAGGGTGCCATCTTGCTCAGTCTCTTTTTTTTTTCCGCAGAGCCCAACGGAAGCATGTCCTGTTTCCTTGGAAAGATTCCTTAAAAATTATGTTTAGTTGAGTTTTTCCCAGTTTGCGTACCGGTTCCTCTTCCCTCCTCGAGCCGGTGCTGTCCCCGGTCCTGTTCTTAGCTCCCTTTCCTTTTTTCATCGAGGTCTGTTTCGACCGGTGTTCATGCCCTTTTTTTCCCCGGGGGCTGTTGACCCCGTCCGGGTGTGATCCACCATGTCTCCCGGTAGCTTTAAAAAGTGTGATCATTGCAATCAAATTATGGCTGTCACAGACACCCACGACTGCTATTTGCACTGTCTTGGCCCAGACCACGACAGTACCGCCTGTAACCTGTGTCAGGCCATGACCCCTCGGACCGATGCTGAGCCCAAACCTGAGCATCTCCCGGTGAGGCCTGAGCATCTTCGGAGTCCCGCGGTGGCGGCTCCTCCGGAAAGATGCCGAATCCTGGCAAGAAAAAGAAAAAATCCTCGAAGCCTGTCAAGGTTCCTCAAGGGAAATCCAATAAGGTCCCGCGGAGGGACTCGGGTGACTCGGAGCAGCACCCCCCTAAGGTCTCTAGGAAGGAGTCCTTGGCTGGTGGTGACTGCGTGAGGCTCACTGAGGCCACGCTCAATAGAGTGCCAGCGCCGGGCCTGAAATCCTCAGTGCCCATGCCAAAAGCAGCAGAACCTTCTGGCATCAAGGCCAGAAGAGCAGTCCTGGAACAGAGTATCTCTGCCATCCTGACCATTCAGCAGGCGATGATGTCAGGTTCGTCCACATCTGCCCTGATAACTGGGCCTCTGACTGTGGTGGTCCCGATCCTCGGGTGTCTGGTCCTTCCCAGCTAGTTTTTGGGAGTCTGACCTGAGACCGGTCAGGGGACCCCGGTTCCCCATCACAGACCTCTCGGCACGAGAGCAAGTGAGACCTCACCTTTGTTACCGGAGGATGTAGTAAAGGCTGTTAGTGTAGCTGGGTTTAAAAAAGGTTTGGACAAGTTCCCGGAGGAAAGGTCAATAAACCATTATTAAGAAGGGACCCAGGATATCAATGCTTGACCCAGTACAAGCATTGTGGAACCTGTGTCTTTTGGGGAAACTGCTAGGTACGTATGACCTAGATTGGCCACTGTTGGAAACAGGATACTGGGCTTGATGGACTTGGTCTGACCCAGTATGGCATATCTTATGTTCTTTTGTTCACCAGGCCCTCTTGCTCTGAGCTAGCAGGTCTACTAAGAGACAAGGTGGTAGGGCCTGTACCCCAGCACCTCTGGGGCAAGGGCTTCTACTCAAGGTAACGTCTTGTCCCCAAAGGAACCAGGGGTTTCGGGCCCATCCTAGACCTCCGAGACCTGAACAAGTTCCTGATGAGGGAGAAGTTCAAAATGCTCTCCCTTGGGACACTGCTGCCCTACCTCCACCATGGAGACTGGCTTTGCTCCTTGGACCTAAAGGATGCCTACACCCACATCCTGGTCCACCCATCTCACCAGCAATACCTGAGGTTCATGGTAGGGGGAGGCCACTACCAATACAGGGTACTCTCCTTTGGCCTGGCCTCCTCTCCAAGAGTGTTCACAAAGTGCCTAGCAGTGGTAGCCGCCCATCTGCGCCTACAAGGGGTGTTCGCCTTCCCCTACTTGGACGACTGGCTCATCAGAGGCAGCACAGCCGCAGAGGCCAGTCAGGGCACAGAATGTACCATCCTCACCCTGCAGCACCTGGGGTTCATCATCAACTACCCCAAATCACATCTCTCCCCGGTGCAAGACCTAGAGTTCATCGGTGCTCAGCTGGACACTGTGCAGGCCAGAGCCCTCCTCCCTTAGGACAGGGCAGAATGCCTCAAACAGCTGGCAGGGAAGGTCCAGCACCGCAGAACGATGCTGGCTCACCTTCTCCTCCACCTGCTGGGACACATGGCCTCTACGGTCCATGTCACACCCCAGCCCGCCAGCACATGAGGACAGCCCAGCGGTGCCTGTGTTCTCAGTGGTGGACCCAGGCCACGGGCAAACTCCGGGACAGGGTCAGGGTCTCCAACCAGCTGGCAAGATCCCTCAACTGGTGGCAAAACCTGGGCCTCCTACAGGCAGAAAAGCCCTTCAGGCGCCCCCACTGCAGAGGACCCTGACAACAGAAGCCTTTCTCCAGGGCTGGGGAGCTCACTGCGGATTTCACCACACTCATAGTTGCTGGTCCAGGGAGGAGTATCTACTACAGATCAACCTCCTGGAACTCCGGGTGGTATCCCTCATCCTATGTGCATTCCGCTGCCTCCTAAGGAACAGACTTGTGCTGGTCCAGATGGACAATCAGGTCGCAATGTTCTGTATAAACAAACAGAGTAGCACAGGCTCGTACTCCCTCTGCCAGGAGGTTGTGGCCCTCCTCCGCTTTGCAGTGCGCAATGGCATGCTTCTGTGAGCAGTCTACCTCCTGGGCCAGGACAACTACCTGGCGGACAGACTTGGCAGAGTCCTGCACCCTCACAAGTGGTGTCTCGAACCTGCTGTGGTGGAGAAGCTCTTCCACCTTTGGGGCTGGCCCAAGATGGACCTCTTTGCCTCCCCAGACAATGCACAACTGGCTCGCCTGCTCCAAGCAGCCGCATCCACAGAGGGTAGCAGCAGATGTGTTCCTGATCTCATGGTCTGAGGGACTGCTGTATGCATTCCCACAGACTCCCCTGGTCGCCAAAACTCTTCAAAATTCAGAACGAGAGGACATCGGTGATACTGATCGCCCCCAGGTGGCCTAGGCAACCCACGTTCCCACTACTGCTTTCTCTGGCGGCAACACTCCCAGTGCCCCTGGGTCGAGCCCTGGTACTCCTGACTCAGGATGTTTGCACCAGTTTTCTAAGAGAGAGGGTGCGTATATTGTTTCTTTGAAAATGACCTCATGGAACGTGTAAGTAGATCTAAATATGTGCTGTTTGGTACATCCAGCTTTCTCTTTATGCTTTCCTAGATACCATGCTCTTTGACTTCTGAGAGGTAATGTCTCTTTCTGGAATCTTTTTCCCTGGAACTGCTTTGTGGCACTTGCATCACCCAGTGTGCACCAGAGGAGTGTGACCAAAGAGCAGGTTGTGCTCCTTGGGGGCATCTCTTTGAGGCATGAGGTGGTGAAGTATTGCAGGAGTGGTAAGTTGTAATTGGTTGGACCTAAGGTACAATGACAGTATCCTCTTGTTGTGAAATGATGGCAGGACATCGAGTTTGCTTTCCCTTGCGTTAGATAAGATGGGGGAATTCTCCTGTTTACTTCTGGTTTTTCGAGTTTGTCAGCCATTTCTGGGGACTCTGTTGATACCTCTAGCAAGCTCCATTATGGCCTGTTGACTACCCAGTCCTTATGAAATAAAGTGGCTTTGCTGACTGTCCTTAGTGTGGACTGTCTTCTAGATATCAGTTTTGTAACTGAAACTTAAGTCCATTCTGGTGAATTAGCATTTTTGAGGGATGTGTGCTCTCAGATTCTTGTTTTTGTTTGAATTGGGAAGGAGGGGTAGCAGTTTTCTGTAATAATAATTTGATATCATTCGTGAAGTTGTGTGCACTCTCCCCTTCTGACGGTTTGCTGCTGAAATGTCAATGTTTTCCAGCATTATTTTTCTATGTTATCTCTGTTCACCTTTGATTTAGTAGACAAAATTATGTCCCTTCCCTCAATCATAGCTCCCCCTCCCTCAGATCATCAGACAACCCTCATCTCAGCCACACTGCACTTACCAGGGTATCCATAATAGTCTAGTGGACAGTGTAGGAGTGATCCCCCTGCGTTCCTGTGCCACTGCCACCCAGGTTCAAAATGACACCTCTGATACCTAGTGGGTCAGTCTGCTAAATAAAGAGTCATTGTCCTTATTTGGGAGATTGACCCTAAGAGTAATACAGCGAGACTACTCATCATTTTGAACTCAGATTGCAATGGGCCAGAAGTGAAGGGGGATTGCTTGTGCCCCATCCTCTAGACAATCAGGGATACCATTGGGAAAGTGATGGGGGTGTTTGTCTTGGGCAGCAATTGCGCTATATCCCAGTAGTGTGAGTGGTGTTAGCACCACTCGAGGTGGCATTAAGTGCATCCATGCTGTTGGCAGCCATGATTGCAGGTGGTACATTAACACTATCAGTGCTGGCCATGGCCTATCTCTGCCCATAATCGGCTCTGTTTCCCCTCCTAAACCACACTAAGCAGTTGGTGCAAGTTTTTTTTTGCCGCATAGGTGTTCTTAGCATGCAGTAGCTGTTAGCATGAGCCTGCGCTAACAGTATGCTAAAACCCACACTAATTGCCTTGTGGATTTCAGTAAATATTTCCATCAACTGATAATTTTTTAGTTCAGTTTCTATTGCCCATTTTGGTTGCACCTGTCCTCCCCCCAGTACAATACTGAGGAAGTCTTCTTGTAGGTCACATCTTGAATGATTTGCTTTCACAGAGGAAATCTTGGTATTTCTCTCAGTTTCAGTAGATCAGTCTTCTGATGATGTGGTGGAGGTCTGGATGACTTACAAGGGCTTGTAAGTCAGTACAGGGCCCTAAGTAGTTAAGATAGTGCCTGCAATTATAGGGCTTTGCCAAGAATTATGGATAGCTAACAGTCTGTGGCTCAAAACCAAGGTACAGGTCTGTGAACGAAAAACCCCAAAGACTCTAAAAGTCCATTAATTCTCCAGGAACAAGCAGGAAGTCAGTCCTCACATATGGGTGACGTAGGCACCGACTGAGCCCATGTGGAGCATTTCCCCAGCTTTCAAAGAAAGCCTTTGGGAATGCCACCACACATGCGTAGTCCCCTTCCTGCCCAAGGGTGCCATCTTACTCAGTCTCCCTTTTTCCACAGAGCCCTTCATAGGTGCTTCTTGTCCCTGGAAATGATTTTTCAATTCTTACTCCGTTTGTTCTTTCCAGCCTTCGTGGGTCCTCTTCCTGCCATCTCGAGCACCGCTGCTTCGGCTCGGGATTCTTTTTTCCTCCCTTTTTTTTTTCTTCTTCCCGTGCTTTGCGCCCTTTTTAACAGCTAGCTGCGTCAAGGATCTTCAACCTCGCAGGGATCCTTTTTGCCCCGATGGTCTCCAGTTTCAAAAAATATGATAGATGCTCTAAAAACATGTCATTCACAGACACCCATGACTGTTGTCTTAGGTGCCTGGGAGCTGAGCATGACCCAGAAATATGCTTTCTCTGCAAGAAGATATCCTCAAAGACCATCCAGAGTCATAAGCAGAAGCTGGATGATCTCTTCCACAAGGCAGCCCCGGTTTCCCCAGTAGCCTCCCACTCTACACCCTGCAACCCCTGGAGTCTCCCAAGGCTCCTCCATGGGCCTGGCGGCACTCCGACCAAGGGTTGCCCGAAGATGAATGGTGGAAGAAGAAGAAGGCTGCAAAGACTATCGGGGGCTCCAGACAAGCGTGAGAGGTCACGTGCCTGGTCTCTCAGCCCCTCACAGCAGACTCAAGAGTCGGAGAGGGAGGGGCCCAGAAAGGTACCTCAAACCGCTACAGAGACCTCCGACGATGGTGCCCAGTCTCCTGAATGTCATCCTGGTGAGGACTCCATCTCCTCATTGACACCCCGGTGTCAGTGTCGCAGGGCCCCACTCCCGAGTGGGAGGCCCAAATGCTGGCCTTGGAATGCAGTATTTCTGCGTTCCTCGCTGCTCAGCAGGCACTGGTGCCAGGTCCCGCTGACACGTACCCTGAGACTACAGGGACCTTGACTTCGAGGACTCCCCGGGCCGCCGCAGTGACTCCCGAGATCCAGAGGCCTCATGAGGGTCCTTGGCGAGGGTCTCAATCTCCGTCCTGGTCCTCGAGCGTAAGATCCTCTCAGGCGAGCGCCTCTGGTTCCGAGCAGGCTTTGGCCTTGGGGGCCCAGTGTGGGTCAATGACCCTTCTCGAACCGCCCGTTCTCAAGTCCTCCATGGACTATTCGGACTGGAAATTTGACAGGGAAATCTCTCCCAAAACCTGGGTCCACCGGGACCTCCCCTCAGACCCCTCCCCACACACCCAGAGGCTGTAGTTCCCCTCCCAAGGACACCACCTCCTTGGAGTTCGTCCGAGATATGGCGTGGACCCTGGTGCTCGCCACTGAGTCGCAGGAAGAGCCCTGTGTGGAGGAGCTTGATATTCTTCAATATGAAGCTCCTCCAAAGGAAACCTTCATGGTCCCAGTTCCCTCCATCCTAAACCGGCTCCTCCTCCGCATGTGGGATACCCCAGCCTCCAACCCTATTGTTGGAAAACACCTGGATGCTATGTATAGGGTCCAACGGGGACCGGGGTTTCGGAAAACCCAGCTCCCCCACACCTCTATGGTGGTCGAATTGGTCATGCAGAGGCAAAAGAGCCAGAAGACTCATTTTTTGGTCCCACTGGGCAGAGAGTGTCATGCCCTTGGGTGCAAGGCTTATCAGGGCTCCATGCTGGCATGCTGCATTCAGGTCTACCAATATTGGAATGTTCCTCCGCGACCTCGCTAAGGAGCTCTGTTTTTCCAGGCCCTCTTGAAGTCAGTCGGAGCGTGTTCCAAATACTTCTCCCAAGCTGCGTACGATGGCTTTGAGTCTTCCACCTGGGTGGCAGCTGCTGGCATCAGGGCCCGCCGGCTGGCCTGGCTCCAATCCTCGGACCTGGAGTAGTAGGTCCAGGAGAAACTGCTGGATGTCCCTTGCCTTGGGGAACAACTATTTAGCAAGCCCATGGAGGACAAGGCAGTGGAGATTGAGACGGAGTACGTGACCCATACTCGCCTCTCCCGAAAAACCTCCTCACTCCCCAAGAAGAAACAGGGCAAGAAGCCTTTCTTCCACAAGAAGGGGCTTCCATATAGAGGCTACCCGCCCTACACACCGGTGTCCATCCTGGCTCATGGCAAAGGGGCCCAGAGCCCTCGCAAGCTGAAGGGCCCTAAGACCCAACCCCCGGCACCAGTCCAGTTGGCCTCGGGGTTTTGATGCCACCAGTATAGCCTTTCGTCCCCTTGCGGACCAGCTGCCAGTTAGGGGGCATCTGATCCACTTCGCTCTCTGGTGGGAATCCATCACCACCGACTCT
The DNA here is from genome assembly GCA_033557465.1 of Ichthyophis bannanicus. NCBI lineage: Eukaryota > Metazoa > Chordata > Amphibia > Gymnophiona > Ichthyophiidae > Ichthyophis > Ichthyophis bannanicus. The sequence goes on from CM066034.1 coordinate 603,712,460, forward strand.
TGGGTTCTCCAGGTTGTGCGGGACTGCTTTCTCCTCCATCTAGACCAGCTCCCCACTCTGTACTGCCCCAGCAAGCCAAGGCGGCTCCCCCTGCACCAGGCCCTTTTGATTCAGGAGCTCGCAGGCCTCATCGAGGATGGGGCAGTGGAACCAGTCCCACCACATCTCAAGGGATGGGGTTTTATTCCTGGTACGTCCTTATCCCGAAAAGAACAGGAGGCCTTCGGCCCATCCTCGACCTGAGGAACGTCGTCAAGTTCCTGGTGCGGGAAAAGTTCAAGATACTATCCCTTGGCACACTGCTGCCCTACTTCTAGCAGCAACTGGCCTTCTTGGACTTAAGGGATGCTTACACTCACATCCTCGTCCATCCCAGGCACAGAAAGTACCTTTGCTTCATGGTACAGGGGAATCACTACCAATAAAGGGTGCTTCCCTTCAGCCTCGCATCCACCCCACGAGTCTTCACAAAATGCCTGGCTGTGGCAGCGGCCTACCTCCGATTGCAGGGCATCTTCATCTACCCCTATCTAGACAACTGGCTCATCACGGGGGCACAGCTTCAATGACTCGACAGGCCACCGACTGCACCATTCGCCTACTGGAGTACCTGGGATTTGTGGTAAATTACCCAAAATCCCACCTCACTCCAGTACAATACCAAGAGTTCATTGGGGCTCACTTGGCCACTCTGTAGGCCATGGCCTTCCTGCCCCAGGACAGAATAGACCGCCTCGTTCTCTGGCCTCCGACATGCAATGCTGCAGCACAGTCTCGACTCGGTCGATACTTCACCTTCTTGGCACATGGCCTCCACGGTCCATGTCATGCCCAATGCCCGCCTCAACATGCGGGCAGAACAGTGGTGCCTCCATGCACAGTGGACCTAAGCAATCGGCTGACTCCGAGACCACGTCTCGGTCACACCCTGCTTGGCGGAATCCCTGGGCTGGTGGTGGGATGCACGGAACCTGCTTTGAGGCATGCCTTTCCAGGTCCTGACACACCAGGTGGTCTTGATGACGGACGCCTCCCTGGTGGACTGGGGAGCCCACTGCGAGGAACTGCGCACACAAGGGACCTGGTCCCTTCAGGATACCCATCAGTAAATCAATCTGCTGGAGCTCCAAGCCGTCTTCCTCATGCTCAGTGCTTTCAGGCATCACTTGCAGCACCGAGCAGTGCTTGACCAAACAGACAACCAGGTCACGATGTTCCACATGAACAAACAGGGGGGTACCGGCTCTTGCAGCCTCGGCATGGAGGCAGTGGCCCTGCGCTCCTTTTGCGGTGAGCCAGGGCATGACCCTCTGAGCCACCGATCTCCCAGGCCAGGACAATGCTTTGGCAGACCCTCCAGTTGAACCCAGCAGAACCCTCCAGTTGCACGAGTGACGCATGTGTCCCCGGACAGGGCAGCGACTCTTACAGTGTTGGAGGACTCCAGACCTGAACCTCTTTCCCAGCCCTGTGAACACGCAGCTCCCCCGGTTCTGTGGCCCCAGCCTGCACCTGGGCAGGGTGGCTTCTAACGTCTTCCTCCTTTCGTGGACAACCGGCCTGCTGTATGCCCCCCATGTTGCTCATAGCTCAGACCCTCCTCAAGGTCCAGTGGGACAGGGCCTCAATGATTCTCGTGGCCCTGAGGTGGCCCAGGCAAACATGGTTCCCTCTGTTACTCAGTCTCTTGACAGAGCCCCCATTTCCTCTCAGGAACTTGCTGGGGCTGCTGATGCAGAAAGGGGGTCAGCTCCTTCACCCCAATTTGAGATCTCTATCCCTCACGGCCTGGCGGCTGAGTGGGTTACCCTAGCGCCCCTCTATCTCTTCATGGAGATCGAGGACATTCTTTTGGCTTCTTGAAAGGACTCGACCAGGTGGATGTACACCTTCAAGTGTGGTGCACGGAACTCCGAGCAGACCCATTTTCCTGCCCTACCTGATTGGTCCTGCAGTATCTACTCCACCTCTCGCAGGCTGGACTGAAGTCTAACTTGGTTAAGGTTCACCTGAGTGCCATTTCAGCGAACCACCATCCCATCGAGGGTAAACCACTCTCAGGGCAACCACTCATCTCCCGCTTCATGCGGGGCCTGCTTCTCTCCAAACCCCCCACCTGCCCTCCTCCAGCGGAATGGGACCTCAACTTCATCCTCACTCAACTGACCAGATTGCCTTTTGAGCCCATGGCTACCTGCTTACTATGCCATCTGTCATGGAAGGTGGCCTTCCTGGTGGCCCTCTCCTCCGCCCAGAGAGTCGGCGAGCTCCAAGCTCTGATGGCCGAGGCACTGTACACAAGGTTCTATGAGAACAGGCTAGTTCTGCATACTCACCCCAAGTTCCTCCCGAAAGTCGTCTCGGACTTCCATCTCAGCCAGGCAATAGTGCTGCCACCTTCTTCCCAAAGCCCCACGCTGACCAGGCGTCGGTGACTTTCCATATGCTGGACTGTAAGAGGACTCTTTCTTTCTACCTGCAGCAGACTCAGGACCACCGCAGATCTGGGCAGCTCTTCGTCTCCTATGACCCCAACCACCTGGGGCTGGTGGTCACCAAGCGGGCTCTGTCCATCTGGATGGCAGACTGCATTGCTTTTGTCCAAGCTCAGGCCGGGCTTCCACTGGACCGTCGAGTTACAGCACACAACATCTGAGTGATGGCGACGGCGGTCGCTAACCTGCGCTCGGTGCCACTGGCAGACATCTGCCCTGGCCACCACCTGGTCCTCCTCTCACACCTCCATGGTGCACTACTGTCTGGAGAGAGAGTCCCACCAGGACAGTACCTTTGGTCAGGCCATATCCGTAATCTGTTCGGGGTTTAAGCAACTCCTGCCCTCCGACCCTTCTTGTTCAGGCTACCGGGAGCATGGCCATCCATGGACTCAGGGTCCTTGGGCTGCCTTTGGATTCACTGTTGACTGCTCACGGCTCCGCCGCAGTATTTTCCTTTTTTACAGGTCCTCGGTAGTCTGTAGCTTGGGAGTCCTATATGTGAGGACTGACTACCTGCTTGTTCCTGGAGAAAGCGTAGTTACTCACCTGTAACAGGTGTTCTCCAGGGACAGCAGGAATCAGTCTTCAGAATCCTCCCTCCTCCCCTTAGAGTTGCTTTTCATTTTTGCCATCTTCTTGGAGGGGCTTTAGCTATGGCACCTGACTGAGTAAGATTGCACCCTTGGACGGGAAGGGGACTACGCATGTGTGGTGGCATTCCCAAAGGCTTTCTTTGAAAGCTGGGGAAATGCTCCACGCAGGCTCTGTCGGTGCCGACGTCACTCATATGTGAGGATTGATTCCTGCTGTCCCTAGAGAACACCTGTTACAGGTGAGTAACTACGCTTTCCTTTTGGTAAAAAATCTTTTTGGCAGCTTTTCTCTATTCTTATCAGTTTCTTACCTGGGTAGGTGGCCCTTACTCCCATTAGCTGGTCCAGAGCTCACTGGTATCTATACACAAACAGGGGATCCTCTTGTCTCATATAAGATACCATCAACAAGGAGAGACTGATGCAGAGGGTGACGTCTTGTTTTTCTAATGCTGGTCTCATGGTGGTTGCAACACTGTAAAATCTTGAAGGTTCTGAGTGAGTCCCAGGGCTGAGAACAGTGGAGCTGCTGTTTGTACATATACACCAGGACGACAATGGACAAAGACCTATTAAGAAATGCACATAGAAGTAACTTGCAATTTTTACAAAGTCATATAGCCAGAGGCTTTAGATGCAGAGTCCATGGCAGATTGGTCCATGTAGTTTGGCTCATGTGGCTGTTTATTCTTACAATCTGCCTGTGATTCATGGGGCTTGTCCTCATAGAATACATTGTAGTCTGGGGCCTTGGTCGTATTGTAGGAGTAGAGGTACAATTTTTTGAACTTTGAATGTGAACTAGTGACAACTGTCCATTGCGGAGAACAGTAAAAGGTAACTCGGAGGCCACTAGAATTATTTTCTAAAGACCACAGCCCCATTTCTTACACTATGTAATTCCTCTGTGTGCTCTTTTATAAAGATTTTGCAGTTGTTCTTTGAAATCTGTCCCTTGTAAATTCCAGATCTGAAAACAGGAGCCACTTTATCTAATGGAGTAAAGCTACAGAAAATTCTCTCCTCTGTCTTTAGGAAATTAATTTTTATTGGTATTATAATTACACAGGTACACTAAAAAAAATTTTTTTTAAACTGCCTCTAATGTTTCGATTGATTTTTACGTTTTTTGGTGCGCTGAATCCAAATCTGGTAACCAATTTGCTCCATCACGTACAGATTTTTTGCTACATTGGGTTAGCAGTTTGAGGTGAACGTTTCAGATTGAGTGCGATCGAGATAAAAGTTTCTTGGATTAATTCTTTATACTAATTGTTTAGTAGTTATTCAAATAAGAATAAAGAAAATTGTAACAAGGCAGCACATAAGAATAGAGTAATGTCAACAAAACACACTGTGATGGTAGCAAAATTGTCTGCACTTAAAACAGCCACATACATGTGCACAAACATTGAGCATATAAGAGCAAGGTTAGACACAAAGCAAAGCAAAGAAATGTGCAAAAAATGTTGTACAGGTATGTATGTAAGAATAGAAAACGCAAACCGCACCATTGCAATACCTGAAGACAAACACCCGATGGTGTGAAAATAAAATTCTAATAAATGAGATCCGACACTGTGGTAATAACTAGCAAATTTTTATTTCAAAGTTTAGTAAAAATACGATATTTGTCAACACAGTTTAGATTTTAAAGTCATTCTTGGGTCAATCAATCTCCTGGTGGGCCCGTTTCTTCTTCCCCCGAATGCTTCTCTTGGTGCGCTGCTTGGCGTATTTTTCATCTGGGGTTTCCCGCAGCAGCAACCAGCCATCATAGTGGTGTTCCATCTTCCTTGGTACCTTCTCTCTGCGTCCTTGATGTCCTGGTGAAACCTTTCACCTTGTTCTTCACTGTACGCCCCCAAGTTTTCGGGAAAGTAGTTCACATGGGAGTGCAAGAAATGATCTTTCAGACTCATGTTACAGCCTTGTTCTTTGAAGACATTGAGCATCCTGGCAACAATATCCTTATAGTTCTCATCCCGCCTGTTCCCCAAGAATTTGAGAACAACATCCTTGAAGGAATCCCAGGCTTCTTTTTCCTTCTCAGACATCGTTTCAGCGAATACTCCATCTGAAATGAGTTTCCTTATATCAGGGCCAACAAACACTCCTTCCTTTAGCTTTGCTTCAGAAAGTCGGGGGAACTTTGAGCAAAGGTACCGAAAGCACTCACCATCTTTTGGAAGGGACTTGATGAATTGCTTAATGAGACCCAACTTAATGTGGAGAGGTGGTAATAGAATTTTATCACGAGGTACCAAGCTCTCATGAAGAACATTTTTCTCACCGGGTCTCAAATACTCCCGAATTGGCCAGTCTTTTTTCCCCCAGTGTAGGTCGCGGGCCCGGCTATCCCACAAGCAAAGGAAGCAGGGATATTTGGTGAAACCGGATTGCTGCCCTAATAGCATGGATAGAATTTTAAAGACTCCACAAATCATCCACTTATGCTCATCATAACGAATCTTCTGAAGAATCAGGGCCAAATTCTCGTATTTTTCTTGGAGAATAACAGAGTGAGCAATAGGAACTGAAGCGAATGTGTTGCCATTATGAAGAAGAACACCTTTTATGCTGTCTTTTGACGAATCAATGAACAGCCGCCATTCAGCAGGATCATACTTGAGTTTAAACTTTTCCATCACTCCGTATATATCGTTGCAAAATACCAAATCTTCCTCTTTGCTGAAATACTTCAAAAATTGTGTCTCGCGGTTGCGGTACCAATAAAAGTTGTTCCTGGTGACAATAGATTTTTCTGTTTAAGCCGAGAACCTAGCAGTTGGGCAGCATCTTTTGGGAGTCCTAAATCCCGGACTAAATCATTCAATTCAGCTTGAGAGAAAAGTTCAGGTTTCGGATCTGGTTCAGTTTCAAACTCGGAAGTACTGGACTCATCGGGAAAAGTCATCTGATGAGTTTCATCATGATCAGAACCGTCCACACAAATATGATCCAAAGATTTTGGTGGTTCAGGCACAGGTACTTCGTTGCTATGAGGCATAGGCCTAATTGCTGAGGGAAGATTGGGGTAACTTATTACGTTCTTATTTTTTAAGTTGTATCCCTTCACAATGCAAGAGCAAAAATAGCAGTCACTGCTGTGGTCTCTTTGTTCACGCCACATCATAGGTATTCCGAAACGAAATGCTTGTTTTTTACCTTTCATCCATAAGCGTAGATCTTCCTCACATGTCTTGCACACTTTGTGAGGAGCCCACGGTTTGTCTTGATCGCCTAACTTCAAACCGAAATAGGCGAAATATACTTTTTTAATAAATGCAGAAATGTTCCTCTGCCGCTTTTTCACGGTATATTCCCCACAAATAAAACAAAAACTGTCCGGAGAGTTGACGCAACCTCTGGCTCTGTGAGCCATCACAAATACACAGCACTGCAAACTACAACTGTAGTGAACCACTTCGGAATAAAGCTGGATTACGACTGAGCAAACAAAAGGTAATAATGAACTTGCAAGAAACTGAAATTTGACAGGAACGTTCATGTCGCAACCACCGTGTTTGAGCGAGCGAACGAGGCGAGGCGAGGCGAACAGGAAAGAACATGCGCCAGCGCAAGTACTGGATTTAGCCCCCCGCCTCCCAATTGTCCTGTTAATGTATAAAATGAATACAAAACACTCTAAAATATCATGAGGGAGTGTTTCTAGTTAGTTAACCATTACAACCTCTATTTTGGGCCAAGAAAATAAACTGCAGTCGGCTAAAAAGAAATTATGTGAACATTCCTTATATGGGTAAGAAATCTAATTTTGCAAGAAAACGTGATGTGATGGAACATTTTGGCTATTTTTCCTGGATTCAGCACCCCAAAATCTATAGGAATCAGTTGCAAAACTGGAGGCAGTTTTTTGGTAGTGTACCTGTGTTATTAGTCAGAACCATATCATATACAACTTCAGCAGAGCTAACTCCATTGTTACAATGCTTCAACAACACATTTCCCATGCAATATATCCCACTCAGTAGCCATACTACCCACCCTCCCCATCACCCGACATAACAGCAGTATCGTCCTTGCACTACAGTGGTAAACATTAGACAGAAACATCAACAACATCTATAATAGTCCCAATAAGCGGTGATGAGGAAGAGTCCCAACTTGGAGTAGGGAGGGCAACCCATAACCAGAAACAACTATAAAACATCATCATTCAACTGTGACTTATAATCAGTCCCCACGGGTGCCCCACTCCCTATGTGCAGGAAGGGCAAACCCCTCCAGCTCCATGGTTATTTCTGAGAGGCATATACAGTCCTCTGCCGCTTATCCCATTGCAGTACCATCCTCCCCCCACCCAACCCCCCCCTTCCCCTCTGCCCCACCCGCTCTGTGGCCAGTGTAACATCCACTTCCCTCATCCCTACCTCCTCTCCCCCTAACTCTCTCTAAGGTGACCAAATCCGCTTAACCCGGAAGGTGCTAGTCTGCCTTACTCCAGTCCAGAGAGAAATACCTGTCCAGGTAGCAATTATCCAGGGAGTCCTCCCACCCCCTCCCAAATCCGCTCAACCGCCTCAATCTGCTTCCGCCCCAGCATTTTAGCTGTTTTCGACTCCATAGACTTTAACTCCCCCATTCGCATCTCCCACTCTTGGATTCCCGGGGGCCGGTCTTCTAACCAGTGCCTCACGATACATTGCTTCGCTATGATAAAACCCTTCTCATACAGTTGCCGGCCCTGCCTCTCCACCCCCCACCCCCTCCAACGACTCCAAACAGACACCACTCCAGTGAAATGTCGCTTCCCCAAGACCTCCAACCCTCCAGTTTGCGCTCTACGTCGTGCCAGAAACTCCTGATCTTAGGGCAATGCCAGAAGCGATGGAGCAACGTCCCTCTCTCTGCTTTGCACAACGTGCACATATCTGTCGAGGATAGCCCCATCTGAGCAGCCCAAACATTAGGAACGTAAGCTCTCCATAAAAATTTATATTGTATTTCTTGGAGACGTACCGATTCAGAGACATTTGGGATTTTGGAGAACGCCTCCTGCAGCATGATCCCCGTCATCTGCGGCAGACCATCACTAACCCATCTCTGCGACAACCTCTCTAACGCCCCCCAGTCACCCCCCGGCTAGAGCTCCTGTCGCACACTCCACACAGAAATACCTTCCTCCAACGAACTAAAAAATTCCCACATAGCTCCCTGGCCCATCCGCAGTCCCCATCTTTTCTGAAGGTCCCTCACATAGTGACGTATTTGCAGATAGAAATAGAACATTTTTTGCTCCAAGTTGTATCTCCGCACCAGCGATTGAAAAGAGTCTAATTCAATACCATCTGTCATTCGTAGGTGTCCAATATACTCTATTCCTCTTCTCCCCCAACCTTTGGAAGCCGATCCCTGTTGGCCAGGTACAAAATCCTTATTCCTCTCTAATGGGAGGCAATCAGTGCATTTCCAATTTGCACCCTTCTGCTGACAGAGCGCCTTCCAGACCTGCCTCAATGCCCTCATATACACCGATGCTTTCCAAGCCTCTGGCAGTGTCCTCCCATGGGCATGCAATAGGTAGACCGGATGGTGTGGCGCCCACATCCCCTCTATTAATTCCATCGGGAGTATACTGCATGTGTTCACCACTAGATCCAATAGAGGTCTAAGCAAGCAGGCCAGGTTATACTTACGCAAAGATGGCAGACCTACCCCTCCCACTGCCTTGGTTTTCATAAGCACCGACAACGCTATGTGAGACCGTCTACCCCTCCAAAGAAACTGGCCAATATGTTTCCGCAGAAGCATCAAGTCCTTCCGTGCCAACCATATTGGGAGGTGACGCAATACATATATCCACCGGGGAAGCTCCACCATTTTCCACAGCGCCACTCTCCCCATCAGTGACAATGGGAGATCCCTCCATTTCTGCAACCTGGCAGCTGTTTTATTCAGCAGCGGTCTGACATTTACCTCATATAATTGTGCCGTGTGCTCTGGTATATGAACACCTAGGTAGCGCAAAGCCTCGCGCCCACACCAAAGGAAAGGTGCCCCGCCAATTATCTTTGACTCGCCCCCCCACATCTAAGACCAAGGATTTATCCTTGTTAATACGCAGCCCCAAGAAGGAACCAAACATCTCCATTATCTGTAAGGCTACTGGTAAGGACTCCTGCGGATTGCGCAAGCACAGCAGCATGTCATCTGCAAAAGCACTTAGCTTAATACCTCCACCTTCCCACTCTATCCCAGGCACCCGCTGCTCCTGAATAAGCCGCCAAAGCAAAGGCTCCAGTTGCAACACGAATAACAAGGGGGATAAGGGACACCCCTGTCTCGTGCTGCGCCGTGCCGCGCCGCAAAAGGCTGCAAAACCCTGCCCCCACTAATGACACATGCCAACGGATCCATATATAACGCTTTCACCCAGTCTAAGAAGGCACCCGTAAACCCGAACTGAATTAACACCTCAAACATGTAGGCCCACGACACTCTATCAAACGCCTTTTCGGCATCTAGGCTCACCAGAAGAAGAGGAGTAGTTTGCAGGAGGCACCTCTCCATTCCCAGTATAACTTTAGTAATGTCGCAAATACATCTCTGCCTCTGACAAATCCCGATTGATGGCTCCCTACTAATCTGGGTGAGACTTTTTGCAGTTGCCCTGCCATGATCGATGCAATAAGTTTCATATCATAATTAATTAGGGAAATGGGCCTATAGGAGGCAGGATTCTCTGGGTCTCTCCCCGCTTTTGGTATGATGGTTATTGCTGCCGTTCTCATCTCTCTTGGGAAAAATCCCACTTCTCTCGCCTCCTCATAGAGAGCCATCAAGGTAGGGGTAATCTTGGTTGCAAGAATTTTGTAAAATTCCGTTCCGTACCCATCAGGTCCAGGGGTCTTATGCGGCTTCCCCTGCTTAATAACCCTCTGCACCTCTTCCCCAGTAATACTTGCATTTAGTTCTTGTAATTCCGCCTCCGTGAGCTTCGGTAACTGTACAGCCCTCAGGAAAACTCGCTCCTGCTCCTTGTCTTCTCCCTCCGGGGTATATAAGTCTTGATAATACCGCCCAAACACCTGCAAGATTTTCTCTGATGTCTCGCTGTCTTATCCCATCCTGATCTCTGACAGCCGTTACTCCCTGGACACCTCCTTGCTCTTTAACCAACCTCGCCAGGAACTTCCCCGTTCGGTCCCCATATTGGAACAGCTGATGCCTATAGTATTGAGCCGAATGTACCGCCCTCTCCTGCAACGCAGCATTGAGGGCCTTCTGCTTCTGCAAGTAAGGGTCCAGCCTACCCGTGTTTGCTAGAGCAACTCTCTTGGCTGCCTGGAGATCTCGGGTTAGTTCTAAAATAGTTGCATTGACTCTTTTCCTCTCTTTCACCACATAGGCTATAATGTGGCCCCTAAGAACGGCCTTCCCTGCCTCCCAAAAAGTCGACACTGACAGGTTCGGGGACTCATTCAGGCTCAGGTATTCCTCCCATTTTTGGGTTAAATATTGTCGAAACTGCTCATTTTTCCATAAGTGCCTTGGGAAGGACCATCTGTTCCCCGACGGGGACCGCCCCTTTAGATCTATAAATACTTTAGCATGATCCGAGATTACTATGGGCACGATCTTGATGCGCAGCACCTTATCAAAGAGGTCCCGTGAGATTAATATATAATCAATTCTGGACCAAGATTGGTGCGGCCTCGAGAGGTGTGTATAGTCTCTCTCCCCCTCATGTAAAGTTCTCCACACATCCCACAAATCCCCCCACTGGCATAAGTAACCCATTCCTTTATTTTCCCAGCTCCCCCTCCCCCTTCCCCTTTCCGCAATCCTTGCGACCTATCGAGCAAGGGATCATGCGGACAATTGAAGTCCCCTGCCAATATTAACGGGATCTTGGGCACCCCCATTATCTTTTGCAAAAGCATTTTAAAAAACTTGTGGTCATAATTATTAGGGGCGTATATATTCCCCAATAGCATTTCCTCCCCATCAATTCTAGCGTGCAGAAAGAGAAATCTTCCTTGAGGGTCGGAGTCCTCACTGATAACCTCCACTCCTCGTTTCCTTCCCCCAGAGGAGGCCGAAAAAACCTGTCCCACCCAGTCTTTTTTTAATTTGCCATGCTCCCGCTGGGTTAAATGAGTTTCCTGCAACAGGGCTATCTGTGTTCTACCTTTTTTTTAAAGCCTGCAGGATTTTTGTCCTTTTTACAGGCGTGCCTATCCCACCCACGTTCCACGTGGTGACTCTCAAATCAGAGTGCATGGCTCCCCATTTTTGGCATGGTACCTTGTGAAGAAGCTACTGTATTATCTATTGTTCCAGGCCGCCCAGCCCCGGCCTCGAACAATACTCCTCCCTGCTGGCCAAACCACCCCCTCGCTGTTCCCCTATCTGCCTTCCTAGCGTGAAGATTGGAAGTTTGCACTGGCCTTTTTAAATTCTCCCTCGTCCCGCTCTCACCCATCCCCCCTCCCCCTTCCTTCCCTACCCACCCCTTAAAACACATCAACAATAAAACTCAGCCTCCCCTGCTGAGAACAGATCCCCAAACATGCAACAGGGCTACCCCCAGCTCTACGTGATCTCCACATTATTTTGCTTTAGTAGCGCTTCACCGAACATTAGTTACTCTTGTATTCACTCACACATATACAGTATTTCTGTATGCACTCACACATATGAACATATGAACAAAGTTCCTGCTCCTGCTCAAAAGACCCCGTAGGATCTTATAACGCAGTCCCTCTTAACAGCGTCCTTTCTTGCCTTCCTTCCGCAGGCCTATACTGCTTCTCTCCTCTGCGTCGCTGGCTGCTCACCTCTGGTCTCTCTCCTGCACCTCGCCTGCACTGCCAGAGTCTCCTGCCCTCTCGTCCAAAAAACGCTGTGCTTCAGTCGGGGTCTGGAGGAGGGTGCTCTTCCCTTGATTCCAAACTCTCAGAGTTGCTGGAAAAACCAACGTAAAGCAGATTTTTCGTTTGAATAACGCGGCACAAACCGCAGAGTACTCTTTCCTTTGCTCTGTCACCAGTGCTGAATAGTCTTGGAAAATTAAAAGCCTTTGGTTCTCCAACTTGAGCTCGCCCTTCTCTCGGTAAGCATGAAGCAGTTGTATCTTGTGTTGGAAATTTAGGACTCTCATAATCACCACCCACGGCATCTGCTGTTCTTCCCGCCTCCTGCCTAGGTGGTGCGCACGTTCAATTTTCAGCTGTCCCACAAGAGAAGCCAGGCCCAACTCCTTAAGTAACCACTCTTCCAGTAGTGGCAGCAGCATGTGATCAGTTTGTGTCTCTGGTATTCCAACGATTCGTAAATTATTCCGTCTGGATCTATTTTCTAGATCATCAATTTTTGCTCTGAGAGTTTCTATGTGCTTTCGCTGCTCAGCCAGTTCTTTCTCCTGTTGACCCTCGCCATCTTCCACGCTGGAGACTCTGTGTTCTAGCTCCTCCACTCTCTTACCCATTTCAGTAAGGGAGTCTCCCAAGATGTCCAACTTCTTGATAACTTGATCGAATTTTGGCTCCAGTAGGTTCGCCACTTCCTTGGCCAGATCTTCCGCCGTCGAGACCGTGCTCAGCGCGCTAGGGGAGGCCGGCATCGCCATTGCTGCAGCTGAGGCCCCTGACCTGCCAGGCTTTTCTCTGTCTTTTTTCGGCAGATTTGGCATGTCTCCTCCAACCTTCAGGCCCCGCTTCATCTACCTTCCGTATGGCAAGGTCTGCTGTCTTGCAGGATATTTTTCCGTGGATTAAGAATGTTAAATATATAATATTCCTCGGGGCAGCTCCAGAGAGAGCAAGAACCCGTCCAGCTCACTCACGCATCACGTGGGATCTCTCTCCTCTATCTTTAAAAGAGCCTGAATAAGAAAATGATGGGTGCAGGCTAGGGATAGGTGCAGGCTAGGAATGGTGAGACTGTAAGTTAGAAATATTAAATACATTACACTTTACACACAAAAACTATTACTCTAGTAAGGAAGACTAAAAAGAAGCTATGGAGAGGGAGGTGGAGAATATATGCTGAAGTATCAATGTAAGGCTCTATTCTTTACTAATAACCACATATTTAGATCTTATAAATCTGGTCCATGGTGAAGTTACGATTTGTTCTCTTAATATCTTCTCAATGGGTTTTTTCATCTCATTGCATATTTTCCACTGGAGGATCCCAGATATACCAGTCAAGGACAATGTGTTGAAATATTGGGCCTGGCAAGAAGCGCAAAGCATCTCCACTACCAACACCACTCTGATGCGATAGACATCCATATTGGTGATTCTGGTGAGGCTCTCGGTGCTTTTATCATCCTTCAAATAACTAGGATATTGAGATAATGGTTTGCAGACTCTTTAGAAATATTTTGTGTGTCCCATGTTCTCAATTTAGGTCACTAAGCTGATATACAGTATCTGTAAGAAATAGGAGTCCTTTATATTTTCACTTTTTCATGCCCCAATGTGGGATATTAATACAGGCTTTCTCTGTACAGGGCTAGAGAAAAAAACTTCCACCTGAACGCTTTTCTAGGCCTCTAAGATTCTGGAAGCCCAAGTCTAAATCAAAGAAGGATTTATGTATGTATTAGTATTTTGCTCACATCTTTCCAGGAGAAGATCAAGGTGGGTTACATTCAGGTAAACTATGTATTTCCCTGCCCCCAACGGGCTCACAATCAAAGTTTGTATCTGAGGCAATGGCGGGTTAAGTGCCAAGGCCACAAGGAGTGCCACTGGGATCTGAGCACTAGTCTTTCTAGCTTGAGCTGCTGCCCTAACCACTGGGCTGCTACACCACTCAGGAGGTGGTGTTACCAGCTGCCTGGCTCACATCATGGTAACTAGCAAGACCCAATAAAACACCCCCAGCTCAGTTCGGACACCTCCAACATGTAAATAGTGCTGGTGCTGTGGATCTACCAAAAATGGTAAATGAGTCAGCCTCACTCCTACTTTCAGCATCCCAATAGACAACGGGCTGGGGGGATTGGGGCACCCCTATATACAGAAGTAACCAGCTAGCCCCTTCCAACCCTCCAGTGACTAAAGACAACCCAGCTAGCCAGTCGAAACCCCCCCCCCCCCGCAGTAAATACAACCCAGCTAGCCAGTTGGCAAAAGGTCGATACCCCCCTCCCCCCACTAGCCCTGACCTCCAAAACCCATGGTGATCCAGTGTGCATGGGGCTAGGAGTGGATCTTCCTGTTTCTGCCCCTGTCCTCGTTGCTAAGTAAAATGGCACCAATCTCATAGTGCTACCCCCTAGTATTTTCACGTTTGGGAGAGCACTGCAAGATCAGCGCCATTGTTAGTGTCAGAGAAGGCGGCATGAGTAGAGTACCACTCCTGCCCTCTTCTCTAGCACTAACAAAAATGGCTTCACATGCAGTGCTGGACCTCCATGGATTGTGAACATAAGAAATGCCATACAGGGTCAGACCAGTCCATCAAGCCCAGTATCCTGTTTCCAACAGTGGCCAATCCAGGTCACAAGTACCTGGCAGTTTCCCAAAAAGACACACAGGTTCCACGGTGCTTGTATTGGGGAAATCAGTGAATTTCCCGGGTCCTCTTTAATAATGGTTTAAGGACCTTTCCTCCAGGAACTTGTCCAAACCTTTTTTTTAAACCCAACTACAAAAACAGCTTTTACTACATTCCTGGCAATGAAGTCCAGAGTTTGATTACACGTTGAGTTAAAAAGATATTTTCTCTTATTAGTCTTACACAGGTTACACTTTAGCTTCATTGCATGTCCCCTAGTCGATGGCATAAACAATCAAGATGAAATTAGGTCTTACCTGCTAATTGTCTTTCCTTGAGCTTTCTCCGGGCCAGTCCAGGGAAAGGTAGGGTTGTCAATCCCCTTTAGTAGCTGAGGACTGAAGACTTCAAGTTTTCTTGAGAGGTGAAGCCACTCCCCCTGAGGATAATCCGTCAGTCTCCTTCTGACAAAGCAACTAAGTAGAAAAGAACTGAAAACACCAGATTAACCCATTAAAACTGTTAATGTTCTATAGTCCTTTGAAACGAGGAAGCAAACAATAGTGCTTGTTGGACTTTTTTTTTTTTTTTTTAACTGTAGCATCGACTGCCACCGAGAACGAATCCTAGAAGCCCCGATCATCCCCTCTCGCACGAACACCATTATATGGCTATATTCTTATGCTTACGTAAAGGTACCCGATAAACGAAAGGGGTGGGACCCTGGACTGGCCTGGAGAAAGCTCAAGGAAAGACAATTAGCAGGTAAGACCTAATTTCATCTTCCTTATCGCTTCTCCGGGCCAGTCCAGGGAAAGGTAGGGCAGTACCAAAGCAGTACCTAAACACGGGAGGGACCCGCCAGTCCTGCGATAAGAGCCGACGCCCCCACTTTCGCATCCTCTCTGGCCTGAACATCCAAACGGTAATGCTTCGTAAAGGTATGCAAAGAAGACCACGTCGCTGCTCTGCAGATATTGACCGGCGGAACAAAGGCAAACTCCGCCCAGGAAGCCGCTTCAGCTCGAGTGGAATGAGCTTTTAGACCAAGCGGTGGAAATCGCCCTCTGGCAGTGTAAGCTGCCACAATAGCGCAGCGAACCCAACGAGCAATGGTGGACTTCGACACCGCTTGACCTTTATTGGGTCCTGCATACTGGACAAAGAGCCGGTCCGTTTTCCGAAAGGGCTTCGAAACCCTAAGGTACGCCTTTAAGACACAGCCAAGATCCAATCTTTTGAGAGCACGGTCCATCGGAGAACCGAACAAATCCAAAAAAATGGGTAAAACTACAGATTGATTAACATGAAAAACGGACAGTACTTTAGGCAAAAAAGAAGGCACCGTCCGCAGCAAAACCCATTCCGGTAGAAATTGAAGATAAGGTTCCTGGCAAGACAAGGCCTGTAAATCTGAAATTCGGCGTGCTGAACATAAAGCCACCAGAAAGGCAGTTTTCCAGGAACACTCCCGGAGAGCCGGCGAGGACAGGGATGCTAATGGCGACCGGGAAAACGCCTCCAAAACTACATTCAAATCCCAGGAAGGCACGATTTGGCGCACTGGAGGACGGATAATTTTTGCTGCTCGAAAAAAACGTTGCACATCCGGATGCGCCGAAAGACGGCGATTTTGCACAGACCCCCTAAAACACGCGAGCGCGGCTACATGAACCTTAAGGGTACTAAGTGCCAAACCTTTATCCAACCCACTCTGGAGAAACAAAAGCAATTGAGGCAAGGTAGATGACAGAGGAATAACGTTGCGCCATCCACACCAATCCTCGAAAAGTCGCCATACCCGCATATATGCCAGAGAAGTCCCTGGCCTTTTAGACTGAAGTAAGGTGGCCACAACGGAACTCGCGTACCCTTTGCGTTTTAAGCGAGCCCTCTCAAGAGCCAAGCCGTAAGTAAGAAGCGATCCACCTGTGGCATGAGTACCGGTCCCTGATGCAACAGGTTGATGCGGACCGGAAGACGCCAAGGTGGAGCTATCAGGAGCCGAACGAGATCGGCATACCAAGGACGACGAGGCCAAACTGGCGCAATTAGAATCACTACCCCCCGGTGTTGCGCTACACGTTGTATAACTCGACTCAACATCGGCCAAGGAGGGAATACGTACAATAGAGTGTCCAGCGGCCACGGCTGAACCAGAGCATCGAGACCTTCGGACATGTGCTCCCTGCGCCTGCTGAAAAAATGGCTGGTCTTGGCATTGCTGCATGTAGCCATAAGATCCATCACCGGCTGCCCCCAACGCAAGGTCAGCTCGTGATAAATTGCCGCGTTCAACTCCCACTCTCCGGGATCGAGCACATTGCGGCTGAGATAATCGGCCTGCACATTCTCTTTGCCAGCCACATGCGCAGCTGACAACACTAGGAGATGGGTTTCTGCCCAAACCATCAATTCCTGACATTCGGTGAGGAGTGAAAGACTCTTGGTCCCCCCTTGACGATTGATATATGCGACTGTTACTGTATTTTCGGAGAATATCCTGACCGCCGTCCCTTTGAGCAAGTTCTCGAAGTGATGCAGGGCGAGACAAGCTGCACGAAGCTCGAGCCTGTTGATCGACCACGAGCTCTCCTTCGGGGACCCTTGAGTGATTTGCGACTGACAATGAGCTCCCCAGCCTGTAAGACTGGCATCCGTGGTGACCAGCACCCATGAGGGCTCCTGTAAAGGAATTCCCGCTGTCAGATGCTCCGGAACTAACCACCACTCTAGACTGTGACGTACGAGGTCCGGACAGGGCAGGCGCTGCGAGAGAGGGTGAAGCTGCGGTGACCATCGGGAAAGCAACGCTTGTTGCAAGGGCCGCATGTGAGCTTTGGCCCACGGTACGAGATCCAAGGCCGCCGCCATGGATCCCAAGAGCTGCAAGTACGTCCACGCCGACGGAGCCGACAGCTGCAAAAACGCTTGCACCTGCTGCAAAAGGTTTCTCACTCGGATCTCGGGTAAAAAGACCGCCCCTCGATCCGTGTCGAAGAAGGCCCCGAGATAAGTCAGTTGTCTTAACGGCTGTAAGTGACTCTTGGCTTGATTTATCACCCAACCGAGCTGCTCGAGAAGTTGTACCACTCGAGCTGTCGCCGTCACTGAGGCCAAATGAGAATCGGCTCTGATCAACCAATCGTTGAGATATGGATGAACCCGGATACCTTCCTTTCGCAGCGCCGCTGCAACAACCACCATGAGCTTTGTGAAGGTCCGCGGAGCCGTGGCTAGACCGAACGGCAATGCCCGAAACTGGAAATGCCCCATCGGGAGGGCAAAACGTAAAAATCGTTGATGAGATTGCCTGATGGGAATGTGAAGATAGGCCTCCGTGAGATCTATGGACGAGAGAAACTCTCCCGGCCGCACCGCCTGAATCACAGTACGTAACATTTCCATGCGAAAGTGAGGCACCCACAAAGTACGGTTTACGCTTTTGAAATCTAGCACGGGACGAAAAGAACCTTCCTTTTTGGGAACCACAAAATAGATCGAGTATTGACCGCAACCGTATTGGTCTAGAGGCATGGGAACTATCGCCCACAGCCGCAAGAGACGAAAGAGCGTGTCCGAAATGGCTTGCATCTTCAGATCGGGTGCACAGGGAGACATTACAAAGGCGGGCGACAAAGGGCAGGCGAAGTCCAGCGCATACCCCTTCTGAATTATCTCTAAAACCCATTTGTCTGAAGTGATTGCGGTCCAGGCTGCAAGAAAATCCTGTAGCCGCCCTCCTACAGGAACCGACCCCTGGACCAGCATACCTTCATTGTGGCTTTTTAACTGAGGGCTGAGACGCACTGAAGTAGGACCTGCCAAAACCTCTGGCCCCTCGAAAGGACTGTCCACGAAAGCCTGCACGGCCTCTGGAATAGGGTGCAAAGCGCGCCCCTCGAAATCTATGGGAGTCCCGACCGGAGCCTCGGAGACCACCAGCCCCTCTCACCGGCTTAGGCCTATCCTCTGGCAAACGCCCTCCTTTAGAGTCTCCGAGATCCTTAACAATCTTTTCTAACGCCTCTCCAAAGAGCAATTTCCCTTTATAGGGCAATTTACTGAGCCACAACTTCGAGGAAACATCTGCTGACCAGTTACGCAACCACAGAAAATGCCTGGCTGCGACGAGGGAGGCCATGGTCTTGGCTGCAATCCGCAGCAAATCATAAAAAGCATCCGCCATATAAGCCGCGGCCGATTCCAACCGCATTTTCTGCTGTAACTACCGAAGCGGTCTCCCCCGAAGCGTCCCCCTGCAACCACCGAATGGACGCTCGAGAAACATATGCTCCACAAACCGCAGCCTGCAGTGCAAAAGCGCTAGAATCAAACGCCTGCTTGAGAAGAATTTCCAATTTTCGATCCTGGAGGTCCTTAAGCGCCGCCGCTCCCTCCACAGGGATGGTAGTCTTTTTGGTCACTGCAGAGACAATCGCATCCACCTTTTGGCATGCGTAATAATTCCTTCTCCTCCTGCGGCACCGGGTAAAGGCGCGGCTCCCGTGGAGCGTAGCCGCCGGACACTCCCATTCAGATTCAGTCATTTGTTTGATAACCCGATGCATCGGGAAACAGCGTTGTTCTGCCTTAAACCCCTGTAACAATGGATCCTCCAAAGGCTCCTGAGATGCAGAAGGAAGAAGCAGGTGCAGCGCAGCCAAGGATTGAGAAATGAGAGCCGCAAGTTCTTCCTTACGAAAGACCCTAAAAATATTAGGATCCTCCCCGGGAGCAATCTCTCCTTCCTCTAAGTCCTCTGTATCCAGATCTAAGCCTTCTTCTGCAAGAACCTCTGTTTCCCCCTGATCCAGGGGTACCGAAGGCTGAGAAGCAAAAGGATCCAAAGGATCTCTTATGATCTCCTTTGGCTGAGAAGAACCCTCACCAGGATCCTCTGTAACTGGAAAATTAAGCGGAACTGCCATAGAGCTTTGAAGCGCTGCTACCGGACCAGGCTGTGAAGACTTTAGCAAAAAGGCTTTGTGCATCGCTAGAATAAATTCTGGCGAAAAAAACGCCGCCATCCCTTCCTGAGCCTCAGATAGGGACCGCGAAGGCTTTTCCTGCTGAGCGCCTTCCTTAGGGGATTTAGCCTTCCGTTTATGAGGTCGGAGCTGCTCCGCGGGTGAACTGACTGGCGCACCTAAAATGGCCGCCTTTCCCACCTTTTCGGCGGGCAAAGACTGCGCCTCCACTTGAGATGCAGGCTTTTCTGCCATTAAATTTATGCTCCTTAAAGAGACTTTAATAGGGAAAACCTCTCTGCTGGCCGTGGTACGGCTCCGAGCAGTGAAACCAGCGCTCCTTCAGATCGCGCGCTGAAACGGCCCGCGAAACTAACTACAGAATAAAAACAGACTCACCGGACTAAACAGAACAAAAATACTGGAGTACCGAAGTTCGTCCCGCTGCTAGCGGGAAGTACCCAAGTCCGGCTGTGTTCACGGCAGAGGAAACAACTGGGGCTCCCAGGATCAATCTGCCAATAGAGACTGAGGCGGTCAAAAAGGTAGGCTCTACCTCACACCGCTGTAGTATTACTTGCTCGACGTCTCTAACGTCCCTAAAGAACTAGGGAACTGCGATATACTATGAGGACTATAGAAAAAATCAGCTCTGCCAGAGCCAACTATTATTCCCAAAAATAAAGAAATTAAAATAAGCACTAGTCATGCACATGAGGGAGAAAGATAGATTCGATCCTCTTCAGCTGCTGAGGACTGAAAGACTGACGGATTACCCTCAGGGGGAGTGGCTTCACCTCTCAAGAAAACTTGAAGTCTTCAGTCCTCAGCTGCTAAAGGGGATTGACAACCCTACCTTTCCCTGGACTGGCCCGGAGAAGCGATAAGGAATCTACATTTACTGTTCCGCTCGATTCATTAATTTATAGACCTCTATCATATCTCCCCTCGGCTGTTTCTTTTCCATGTTGAAGAACCCTAACCTTTTAAGCGTTCTCATAGGGATATCCTTCCATCCCTTTTACCATTTTGGTGGCTCTTCTCTTTGGTCTGACCCTGTATGGCATTTCTTATGTTCATATTGTAGCAGAAAAAAGGAGGTTATAATGTCTCTGTACAGGCCATTGGTGAGGCCTGACTTCAAAGAATGTATTCAGTGGAAACCTTGTCTCAGAAAGGACAGAGGCTTCCACTGAAAAGCCCAGAGGAAAGCAAACACCATGGTTTGAGATCTTTATCAAGAACCATATACATATACTCGATGTATAGTTGGAGACACCCTGGGTGGGCCTCTCCATCCTACTGCTGCCCCCTCCCCCCCGTCATTGCTGCTACTGCTGCCCCTCTGAGGCCTGAAACAGTGGCAATAGCTCAGTAAACATGGGGCAGTGCTTACCTCTGGTGATCTGTGCTGCCTCTTAGTTCCTGGCTTTGACCCTCTTCTGGTGCTACTCCTGGCTTTGAAATCTGGAGGGGGTGGAAGAGGCATTGTCAAGCCCAGGAACTGCAATGGCGGAACCGACAACCAGAGGTAAGTGCTGCACAGTGTGTACAGAGCAATGGCTGCTACTGCAGGCCCGGAGAGGGGCTACAGTGGTGACTGGTGCCCCTGGAGGCCTGGAACTCTACGCAACTGCCTAGTTTGCCTATAGCTAGTGCTGGCCCTCCTTATGCAGTGAGACTTAAGGACCTATATCTGCATATTTTAGAGGAGACATGAGGCAGGGGCTATGATAGAGACAGACATTTAAATACCTGAAAGGTATATAATGCACAAGACTCAAACCTTTTTTAATGGAAAGGAAGCTATATGGCTAGGGTCATGATATGAGCAATGTCAGGACACTATTTTTTCATGGAAAAGGTGATAGATACTTGGCATAGTTTCCGAGAGCAGACAAAAATGATGGTAGAATTAAAAAGGCATCTGTTCTGCTCCCACAGCTGTTTGTGCATATTTACATTAAATGTATGCATATCATTGCCAGCTAATGCAGGCAGCTTCCTGCTTTGATCCTGTAATCTTACCTCTAGATGTTACACGTGGTTCACGCTTTCCTGTCCCTGCCCAATATTAGTGCTTAGCCAAAGGTGCAACCTTTATCTCTGTTAGTCAATGGCAGTGCCCTTAGCCTTTTGGGTATTCTTCCTTTTCCCTCTGCCTTGCTCAGAATTCTCCATCTTGGGACACGGCATGCAACAAGACTCCTCTGCCCCTCTCTCTACATTCACCCCTGCAAAAAATCATTATCTTTTCACAAATTTAGTACCCAGCTTACTACTGTTGTTCAACCTACAGCTCCCTTCTGGCGATGGTCGTGCATGGAAGCATGTTGAATTAGGTGCAGTGCTGCCTCAGCGTTTCACCTGTCGAAGTAATTGGTGTTTATTAAAACAGTTGGTCTTCTCCTTGGGTGTTAAACTCCGTTAGGTAGATGTTGATGAATGCTCTGATGTACACCTTCTATAGATCTTCATAGCATGCATTAAACATAGAGGCAATCCAAAGTGGCAAGAGGATGATAATGAAAAACTACTGAGCATTCGTATAGCACTACAAGACGTATGCAGTGCTGCATAGACATGTAAGAGACAGTCCCTGCTCATCAGAGCTTACAAACTAGTCAAGACTGACAACACAAGGAGATCAAATGAGTCAAGATCCGAAAGCGGCAGTGAAGAAGTGAGTTTTCAGCCTGGATTTGAAAAGGGTCAGAGAAGGCGCCTGACATTCAGACTCAGGTAGTTTGTTCCAGGCGTGAGGTCAAAGGAGCGAAGTCTGGCATTAGCAATAGAAGGGAAGAGCACAGATAGAAGCAATTTGCCAGAAGAGAGGAGTTCCTGGGGAGGGGGGGGGGTTGTGCAGGGAGAAAAGAGAGAGGAAAGGTAGTGAGGAGCAACAGAGTGAATGCACTTATAGGTCAACAGGAGAAGTTTGAACTGGATGTGGAAACGGATAGGGAGCCAATAAAGTGACGAGAAGAGAGCTAATATGAGCATGCCAAGGCTGGCAGAAGATTAGCCATGCAACAGAGAGTTGAACAGATTGAAGGGGAGAGAGATTATTCAAAGGGAGACCAGCAAGGAATAGGTTGCAGTAGTCAAGACAGGAGGTGATTAAAGAGTGGATAAGTGTCTTAGTAGTGTGTTCAGAAAAGAATGTGTGGATTTTGTTGATGCTGTAGAGAAAGAAACCACAGGTCTTAGCTATCAGATGAATGTGTGTGGAGAAGGAGAGAGAGGAATCAGACAACCCCAAGGTTGCGAGCTGAGGAAACAGGGAGGAATAGAGAGTTATCCATAGAGAATGAGAAAGGAAGACATGATTTGGATAGCCCCAATGGCACATCAGCTACAATCCTAAATGGAGCTGTATGTTTGCAAGAGAGGGAAAGGGCTTTGTGTGCTTGTATGTATGAGTGAGAGGGACTCTGTGGGTGAGCATGTGAAAGGTTTGGGGTGTGGTGGGGTAAGGGACTGTGTGTGTATGAGAGAGTGGGGATGTGTGGAGAGTGAGGGGCTCTGTGTGAGAGGATGGGGATGATGTAAGGGGCTACATGTGAGCATGAAAGGAGAGGGTGAAGTGAGGAGCAGAGAGTGTGTACATGAGAGCAAGACCGTACCTAGCCCTGTGCGAGCGGTGCGGCCGCACAGAGTGCATTTTAGTTGTCTGCCGTTGCCTGCCGCCGCCACTTTTTCTTCTCTCAGCGGCAGCAGGCAACGACAGACAGTTAAAATGTGCCCCTTAAGCCTTCTCGCCAGTATGCTGGCGACTTGCACATCGGGCGCGCCTCTTCTCTCCCGCCATGGGTGCGTGCCTGATGTGCAAGTCGCACAGGGCGCGATTTACACTTGGTACGGCCCTGCATGACAGGGTAAGTGCGAGGTGACGTGAGGGACTTGGGTACATGTTTGTATGTGCGTATGCAATAGAGGGCAGGGGCGTTTGAATTGAGTGGCTGTGAGTGCGGGAAGTGGATTGTACAGAGGGGCTGGATGTGTGTGTGTGTGGGGGGGGATCCTTTTGGCATTCTGAGTATTTTAGTCTACTTCGCTATTACACTCAAAATTTTCTGCCTCTCACCTTCTTTATTTTATTTATTTAACAACTTTTATATACCGCGCTATTTGTTATCAGTGCGGTTTACATATAATAAGGGTGCACAGTCAGAAGACTGTTCTGTGCTTACATTGTAACAGGAGTTTAAACTTGGAGCAACAGGGTAACTGTACACATATGTACAAAATACAATTAGATTAGATTGGTATATACAAGAAGGGCTAAGGCAAGCTCAAAATACTTGTGACATATTTATTTAGAGCATGAAAGGTTTGTGGACATTGGTGTGTGGGTGAGCAGAGGCGGGGGTGGATGCTTGAGCAAAGTGAAGTAGGAAAATGTGGTGTTTGATTGCCTTACGAAACTGAATAAGGTCTTTGATGGATCACATTTCTGGTGGAAGTTCGTTCCAGCATTTTGGGGCGTAGAAGGCGAAGGTTCTTTTCTTGGTCGTCTGGGTGCACTTGATGGACTCTTTGGGGATGATCAAGGTGTTGTCAGTTACTGACCTTCTGATTCTGTTTTTCGGGGTGAGGGTGATAAGGTCACTGAGTGTCATGGGGGCTAGGTTATTGATGATCTTGAAGATGATGAGAAGGATTTTGTATGTTAATCTGCAATGAATTGGTAGCCAGTGGAGTTCCTTAAGTATCGGGGTGATATGGTCTGATCTTGCTAAACCACAGAGAACACGCGCAGCCGCATTCATAGCGAGTTGCAGCGGATTGAGGGTGTTCTTGGGGAGTCCATACAGGGCTTTTGTTTTCTTGCTTTGTTCCCCCACACATTCCCTTTTGTTCTTCATCCCTGACTCCTCCAAGCTGCTGGCCCTCCCACCCCCCCCCACCCCACCCCCCCCCCCCCTCTGATTACTTGCCTCACCTTACCTTTCTCTAACATCTAACCTTTTTAAACATGCAACACAGCAGCAAAACAGCTCTTTGCTGCAACTGCAGTATCCAGAGTTCCACTGTCCACCAGAGATATGGCTCCACTTGCAGACACCAACAGCCATGGCATCTCTGCCGACAGGTACTATGGTTTTTCAGCATTTTATAGCCAGTGGGTAATGGGGTCCCTTCTGGCAGGTACTACAGACAGCTGTGGCCTCGCACACAGTTCTGTTGGTGGGGGAGTGGTTTCTGGCTGCAGGCACTGCCAGTTCAGACCAAAGCCACAGCTTCCCAGCATTTTACTGCTGGTGAATGATGGGGGTCCTGCCTGGAGGCACCATAGACTACTACAGCTTCTCAACATTTCACTGTTGGTAGGGAATGTTGTTTTTGCCCATAGGAGAGGGCTCTCAGCAGCAGACACTCTGATTCTTTGTGACAGCTTGGGTAAGTGGGGGAGCAGCCTAGTGGTTTAATCAGTGACCTGGTGAGTAAAGAGACCAGGGTTTGAATCCCACTAGCACTTCTTGTGGTTTTGGGTACATCATTTAACCCTCCATTGTCTCAAGTACAAATTTAGATTTTAAGCCCTCTGGGGACAGGAAAATACATTCGGATACAGTAAGTAACTTTCTTTGAGCAACTCTAGAAATGTGTGAGCTAAATACTAACTAAAATAACAATAAATATTGTAACAGGTTTGTTTGTGCAAATGCAGATAAATCTATGTGCACACACAAATGGAGGTTCTATAATAGATGATATTGCTGAGCAAAACACACCTAATATCCCAAACTTTCTTTTTGCCATATCTCCTAGAAACAGGGGCGGCCCAAGGGGGGTGCGGGGCCATGTGCGGAGACTCGGTACGGGGCCTCATTTGCATAAGTGGCCTTATTTGCATAAATATTTGCATAATGTTACCATACACTAACTTTTAGTAAACATGTCTCTTAATGAGTGTATGGATAAAGAAAGACTAAAAGATTTCTACATTACTATAATCCAGTGCCAACCGCCAGGCACATTAGGAACTACTACAAACGCTGCCCATTTAGAACCCATAGCAAACCCGCCGTATCCTGACAGCATTACCAGGACTCACAAAGCACCATACCCTACCTATCAAAAGGCAACACTGCAAATATTAAACCAATACATTTCAGAGAATACTGGGGAAAGAGAACAAGTGGCAATGTCAAATAGGAATTACATAAACAGAATATCTCAGCTCAGTTACACATGCAGAACATAGACCATCACCAAACAAGGAATCACAATTTAGAAACAGGAAGGCAATAATTAAACTGGGAACCCAAAAAGCCAAACTTGGAATGTACAACACTGTAGAAATAAAACTATAAATTAATTTCCTCTTGTACCAAACAAAGTGCAGACGTTAATGATGCACATTTCCCAGAGCTTTCATATTCCAGTTAATAAATTCAAAATAAAGAGATATCTTTCTACCTTTTGTGCATTTTTTTTCAGTTGCAATTGGTCCAGCCACTTTCTTCTGGTTTCTTCATGTTTTCTGCTAACTCTCCATCGTCGGCTGTCCATTTGTCCTTTCTTCTCTCTTCTAGTTTTTTTTCCATTCTCTCTCTACATCTGCTTTAACATACTAATCTTTCTCCTTTTGCTCTTTCCTCATTCCTATTTCATCCACACAAATTTTACCCCTCCATCCTCAATCCCCAATTACTCTCCCAATACCCGGCCAATTGTAGATTTTTCATCCCTCCTACACAAAATATTTTTCCCCTCTCCATTTTACTCTCACAGCCCATCCCATTCTAATCCTCCCCCAACATCAGCTCCCTTCTAGTTCCAGTCTCACCCAGCATCCATTCCCTTCTAGTCCCTGCATCAGCCCATTTCCAGTCCTAGCTCCCCCATCCATTTCCAGTCCAAGTCCCTTCATCAGCTCATTTCCAATCCTAGCCCCCCCATCAGCCCATTTCTAGTCATTTCCTAGCCCCACCATCAGCCCATGTCAAATCATAGCTCCCCTCCACTCAGCCCAATTCCAGTCCAAGCCCCCCCATGAGCCTACTTCCAGTTCTAGACCCTCCATGAGTCCATTTCAATTCAAGCCCCCACCACAGCCCATTTCCAATCTTAGCTCCCCCCAACAGCCCATTTCCAGTCCTATCCTAGCTGTTCCATCAGCCCATTTTCAGTCCTAGCTCCCTTCCCTCACAGCCCATTTCCATTCCAAGCCCCCTCCCATCAGCTATTTGCAGTTCAAGCCTCCCCTTCCACTCAGCCCATTTCCAGTCCTAGCAACCCCCCAACCCATTACCAGTCCTAGCCCCCCGTCAATCAACTTCCAGTCCTAACCCCCATCACCCCATTTTCAGTTTAAGCCCCCCTATAACCCATTACCAGTCCTAACCCCCCATCAGCCCATTTCCAGTCAGCCCCCATAGCCCATTGCCAGTCCTAAACCCCCCCCCATCAGCCCACAGCCCATTACCAGTCCTAACCACATCAGCCCACCTCAAATCCTAACCCCTCCCCATCAGCCCATTTCCTGTCCTAGCCTCCTCATAGCCCATTATCAGTCCTAACCCCCCCTAGGCCATTACAGCCCATTACCAGTCCTAACCCCAATCACCCCATTTCCATACATCCCCCATCATCCCACTGCCCATTACCAGTGTTAACCCCCCATAGCCCATTACCAGTCATAACCCCCCCAATCAGCCCACTACCAGTCCTAACCCCCCATCACCCCATTTCCAGACAGCCCTCATCAGCCCACAGCCCATTGCCAGTCTTAACCCCCCCATTGCCAGTCTTAACCCCCCATAGCCCATTGCCAGCCCTCATCAGCCCACAGCCCATTGCCAGTCTTAACCCCCCATAGCCCATTGCCAGTCGTAACCCCCCATAGCCCATTGCCAGCCCTCATCAGCCCACAGCCCATTGCCAGTCGTAACACCCCATAGCCCACTGCCCGTCGTAACCCCCAACTAGCCCATTGCCAGTCTTAACCCCCCCCATAGCCCATTGCCAGTCTTAACCCCCCCCCTCCCCAGCCCACTGCCAGTCTTAACCCCCCCCCCCTCCCCAGCCCACTGCCAGTCTTAACCCCCCCAGCCCATTGCCGGTCTTAACCCCCCCCCCATAGCCCATTGCCAGTCTTAACCCCCCTCCCCAGCCCACTGCCAGTCTTAACCCCCCCCCCAGCCCATTGCCAGTCTTAACCCCCCTCCTAGCCCATTGCCAGCCCTCATCAGCCCACAGCCCATTGCCAGTCTTACCCCCCCCATAGCCCACTGCCAGTCTTAACCCCCCCTAGCCCATTGCCAGTCTTAATCCCCCCCCTCCCCAGCCCACTGCCAGTCTTAAACCCCCCTAGCCATTGCCAGTCTTACCCCCCTCCCTAGCCCTAGCCCATGCCCATTGTCAGTCTTAACCCCCTCCCTAGCCCATTGCCAGTCTTAACCCCCCCTCCCTAGCCCTAGCCCATTGCCAGTCTTAACCCCCCCCTCCCTCCCAAGCCCATTGCCAGTCTTACACCCCCCTCCTCCCTAGCCCATTGCCAGTCTTAACCCCCCCCTCCTCCCTAGCCCATTGCCAGTCCTACCCGCCCCCCCCCCTTGGCTCATGGCAATTACACAAAAAAAAACTGGCCGCGGCAGCATGGAGTGTCCCGCGGGGCTCCCTCTGCCCGGCGGAACTCTCCCGGCGTGGCTGAGCCCCTCTGTGCCGGCTTGCAGATACGCGAAGGAAAAGTGTCTCCCTCGCATCTCTGTTAAGCCTGCAGGGGCAGATGGGAAATTTCCCATCAGCCCCTGCGGGCTTAACAGAGACGCGAGGGAGACACTCTCCCTTCGCGTATCTGCAAGCCGGCACAGAGGGGCTCTGCCACGCCGGGAAAGTTCCACCGGGCAGAGGGAGCCCCGCGGGACACTCCATGCTGCCGTGGCGGCAGCGGCCAGCTTTTTTTTTTTTTTTAAATTTAATTAAGAAAAAAAAGCAGAATGTTCTTTGCGTGGGGCCCCCTGAAACGCGGGGCCCTGTGCAAAAAACATTCTTGCTCAATGGACGGGCCGGCCCTGCCTAGAAAACATAATTTTGCTTGCTATTGTTCCCCTTTGAGACAGTCATAGAAATAGTGGGGTGTCTTTGTTATTAGTTGTCACATGAGGGAGTCTACCACAGATGACAAATCTTAAATAACCTAAATCTCAGGGCTCAACAACTGTGCAGCTTCACTGCTTTTTCCCTTCTTGAAAAACCCCAGTTGGACACAAGAGGGCAGTTTGAAAGAGTGACTGTGTTTATTTGTTGCAGAACATGTGAAAAAAGCATTGTTGGATTCCTGCAGTTCTACAGTCCTTCAAGCTTAACATGTATTTCAACTAATATAAACTCCAAGGTGAAATTCAAAAGCACAGAAATTGGAAGAACCCTGTCCCTGAAGTAGTCTCCAACTTTGAGACAAACATTTGACATTTCTCTATCCCGACCTGCTAAAGGAAAATCAATTGATTGCATGGTTAGAATTAACATCGCAATGTTTTATAACATGATCATTCTTCTTCCCAGAGGGAGCGGAACAGTGTAGAGTGTGAAGAACGTCTGTCCATGAAAGAAGAGCAGGACCTGGGTGTGTGTTTCTGATGGTCTGAAAGTGGTTAAACAGGTAGAAAAGGCTACGGCGAAAGCCTATGCTTGAATGCATAGGGAGAGGAATGGCCAGCCAAAAAAAGAGGTGATATAAGTATAAGACTTTGGGGTGACCATATTTGGAGTACTGTGTGCAGTTCTGGAGACCACACCTTCAAAAGGATATAAGCAGGATGGAGTCTGTGCAGAGGGTGACTACTACTATGGTTAGAGGTCTGTGTTATAAGGCATATGGGGACAGACTTAAAGATCTTATGATGTATACATTAGAGGAAAGGCGGGATAGAGGACATATGATAGAGACATTTAAATACCTCCGTAGTATAAATGCCCAAGAGGAGAGCTGCTTTTTTGATTAAAAGCAAGATCTGCTATGAAGGGACATAGGAAGAGTGAAGGGGGATAGACTTAGGAGTAATATGCAGAAGTATTTCTTTACAGAAAGAGTGATAGATGCCTTTAATAATCTCCCAGTGGAGGTGGTGGAGGCGGAGGCGGAGGCAAGGACATTAATGGAATTCAAGAAAGCATGGGACAAGCACAGTAGATCTCTAAAGGATAAAGGGTACTATTGTAGTGGATATAGAAGGGCAGACTAGATAGGCCATGTGGACTGTTTCTGCTGACTTTTTCTATGTTTCTATGATATAATGCCCAAGTAATGCTCCCAAAAGCTACCAAGGAGTTGTCAATGTACTAAAAACAGATGCAGATAGAGGAAAACAATAAGAAAGGACCACAGGGAATCAAGGACCACTTAGAAGGTAATTTTATAACAAGATGCCTTTGTTAATAACCAGGGGTATCCCGGATGCCCGGCTCATCATGCCCCAAAATGCACACCCCACCCAATGCCCACAATTAACACATCTTCCCCACCCCTCTTCCTTCACAATACATGCTCACATAGAATTCTGGAACAACTTTTGGTCGCAGCTTTATTAACCATATTACAACACCGGCCTAACATGGGTCAACAAAACATTCATAATTACCAAATGTTTTTTACCCCCCCCCCCCCCCCGCTCCACCACCCCCATTCCGGATAATGCCCCCCCCCCCACCAGCCATTTATTAGCAAGGTGGTGCATCATCCTCCCCCCTGCTCCTACCACCCGCCTTGCCATATTATTAGCAAAGGCCAGCTCCACTTGCTTTACACCGGGCAGAGACTCCAAAAGAGATGTCTCTCCCACCCTGGGGAGCACTCCTCTCCCCTCAGTGCGCCCTCAGCCATATATGCCCCGCCATCTCGGCGAGCACTAGCTCGATACCCCGCCACCGGCACAAGGTAGCACACCTAACCTTGTGCCACCCCCCCTTTCCCCCCCCCCCCCCAGAAAGCTGTAACCAACACAATCCCTCCAACACTTCCTGCCAATCATTCAATAACAAATCTTGTCCCACCGGAAAGAGGTGTACGCCATCAGTGCGATATAAGCCCGCACACTTCACCTCTGCCCAAGGGTGTAGCACCTGAAGCCTGCCAGTCTTCTGGACCCAGCGCCCATTCTGTCTATTTACCTTGACCAGGCCTTGGGACCACCGATGCTGGAACCAGCAGAAAGGGCGTGGAATGATGTCTGACCATACAATCATGACCCCGGGCAACAATTTCCATAACAGTCCAATATCTCTCTGCACCATCCAAATGAACTGCCTCCAGGACCAGTTGGATAGGTCATTGCCGCCCAGATGAATACAAGTCCTACTGGCCGCTGCCGCTGTCCAGCCTTCGACTGCTCGAAGGATACCAGCTGCCACCATCGCATGCCACGCTCACCCTTCCACCACAGCCGAATGCCGGAAGTCGCCAGACCCAGATGCAATCCAAGAGGGCGCGACATGGCCCTACACTCTGCCCAGTACACAAATGTGTGACCAATGATCCACCACTCTCTGGAGTACGAACCATCTGCAACAAGACAAAGCTGACTGCAACCAGCTGGAAGCTCTGCAAAATGAATAAAACTGTTAGTACCCCTCCAATCCCTTCCCCTTCCCCCCACAGACCACCCGCCACCGCATTAGACTGCAGTCAAATCCACTGTGGGCAACTTACCCCACACAGGCCCACAAACAACAGCTTACAGCAAGACTCCTCTGGGCGAACATATCCCACATAGGCACCCGAGTGCCACCTGCCAATCCGCTGAATCACCTCCCCCTCGGGCCCTGCTGCCGCAGCACTAGTAGCAGCACCAATCCGAAAAGAATGCAATGCGAATTGCTTCTCATTGCAGCCCAGATGCCACAAAGCCAAATGCAAAACAGCAGTAAACTGGAACTGCGTTACAGGCTTACCATTCTCATGCAAAAATAAGTAGCCCGCTGCCCCCGGTCGACAATGCAAATAAAGCTGCAAATTATGCACTGGACATGAATGCAATGGGAAAATTGCCTTTAGTATCACCCACCTCCCCTTCCAATCTGATCCATTTTAGATTGCGGGAGAAATATGCGCACCTGCGCTGCCTCCAGATCCACATGCTTGACATCCAAACCCCCAAACGTGCCCCTCCTCCCTGACCTTGGCAAAGCTCACACGTGCAGAATGCCCCGAAAAATGCAGTCACAAACAATGCCTGAAACAACACTGACTCAAACTCGGAGACTGCAACTTTTGGCATCGCCTCACAAATCCAAAGAAGGAGCTCATGAGACACTGGGAGTCGCCAGTCTTGCAACTTGGGAAGCCCCCTAACCCAATCCGCCATCAGGTGCTTCACCAAAAATGACACCTGGGGATTACCCCATCCCGCAACCTTACTGAAAAAGGAAAACCCTATTATCGCCGAGGTGACTGCCGATCTGGACCAGCCCTCCCCTTTTGCCTACAATACAAATTGGCCCAGCAGCTCCTCTGAAGCTCTCCCTCCACACCAACCTCTCCCTATCAAAAAAAACACGCACCTTAGAGTATCCACGCAGATACGTCGACCATGTTCCCTGTGCCACCGATGCAGACAACAACGCCATCACATCAGGGTCCCAATCTGCCAGAGATGATTTGGAACCGCCAAGGCAGCCTCCTCTGCGTCTGGAGCCAATAGACGAAACTGCGTCCACTGAAAGAGGGACAAAGAATCAGCAATTGAATTCTGGATACCCGGCACATGCCGCGCTCTTGCAGTAACATTCAGACGTAAGCAAGCCAACATCAAGACTCTCATCAAAGCCGCCACTCGCGGGCACTTGGACGAATGCCGATTGATAATTTCCACCACTGCCACATTGTCACACCAAGACACAACCCTCCTATTCTGCAAACGCTCTGGCCACACCCAAAGCATGACCATGATGGGAAATAACTCTAGAAATGCAATGTTGCGAGTCAACCCAGAAGCCCTCCATTCCGATTGCCAAGCCTCCATGCACCACGCCCCTTGACAATATATGTCAAATCCCGAACTGCCCGCAGCATCAGAAGACAACTGCAAATCTGTGTTCGATGCCTCTGGCAACTGCAATGCCGTGCAACCATTGAAATCGGATAAAAAGGAATCCCAGACCCACAAATCTTCTCACATTCCGGACGATACGCAAATACGATGATAAGGATGTTGCATCCCCGCCATCGTCAGGGACAACTGCCGCGCAAAGGGCGCCCCATCAGAATAACCCGACAAGCAAAATTAAGATGCCTCACTAATGACTGCAGGTCCTTAAGCATAGTCTTGGTGGACGACCCCACAGCCACTTCCAATCCCTTTTGTCGTTTGACTTTCTGTGCCGGTAGGCACACTAACATCTCCAGTGAATCTATCTCTACTCCTAAAAAGATGAGGCATGTCACAGGACCCACCATCTTATCAACTGCTAGAGGGATACCGAAGTCACCTGCCAACCTTTGAAACGATGCCAACAAGGTGGAACAAGTCTCAACCTGAATGGGCCCCACAAACAGAAAGTCATCCAAATAATGTACAATGGTGGAGAATCCCATCCCTTGCTCCAAGACCCAATGTAAGAAAGTACTAAAGGCCTCAAAATATGCACAAGATATCGCGCAACCCAAAGGCATACACTTATCAAAATAAAACTGAGAACCAAACTGAAATCCCAACAATGGAAATGCCGACAGGTGGACTGGCAACAACTGAAACGTAGATTCAATATCCATCTTTGTTATCAGTGCCCCCTGCACCACACTGACATGCTTCATTTGATATGGCAGTCGCGTTGGTATAACGAACTGTGCACAACTCATGAGGAATATGATCATTAACGGACTTCCCAGGCGAGAAAGACAAGTTATGAATTAACCTAAATCTACCCGGTTCCTTTTTGGGGACCACTCCCAAAGGAGAAACAATAAAAGGTGAAAATGGGGGTTCATCAAACGGACCAGCAATTCTGCCCAAAGCACATTCTGCCTTGATTTTCTTATGAGTCACAAAATGAAGCAATCCCTCAAGATAAACTCAGGCTATGATCTTATCAGAATATGTAACTTATAATTTACTATAATGAAAGAACTTCAGATCTCAGACTCCAGATAGGCACTATCTTGCAGACAATGCCCGTAATATGTGCCACTTTTGCATCAATGACCTTAGTTCTTTCTTTTGACTGTTAATTTGAGCTGTATTATTTGATAGACAGCTTAATACTCTTTTTATAGGATATAATAATGATTATTCTTATCTTGTTGACTCCCCGACGCCTTCTTTTGGCTGCCGTGTTGCGTTTCACAAACTGACTGGTTTCTTCAGGGGGTTAAATTTGAGGATTCACTGACTCCCAGCGATCCAATTTGCTTAAATTCGTTCTGTGCGTCAAACTGACACTTTCAAAACAATTAGTTACTTTAAGTTAGATTTTCATACCGAAGTGATTTTTGATGGTTTTCAATTTAGAGTAGATCTCGAGGGACTTATAAGGAAACTCAGTTTAAAAGTATATTTTGCATCTCAAACACGATATGAAGAATCCATTAATACAGAAGAATTAAAAAGAGTGCCGTTACCATTTAAGCCTACATGGGCTCCTGGTCCATTACCTCTAGCATTGAATTTGTTTAAGGAATTGATATTACGAGACATACATCAGCTGGAAGATACCTCTAGGAGATCAGTCAGAATCCTTACTAAGTCTCAACAACAGGCCCTCAGAGATTTACAAACTCGGACGGACATAGTAGTCCGTAGAGCTGACAAAGGCGGAGCCATCGTTTTACAAGATAGAGAACAATACCTCTCTGAAGTGAGATCGCAATTACTGCAGGTGAATACCTATAAATTGTTGTCTGTGGACCCCACTGCCGATTTACAAAAATTGATTAAGAGCATTACCACACAAGCATTGGAAGAGAAACTGATAAATAAGAAAGAATGGAAGTTTCTGAATCCGTTAAGCTCCACCACGGCAAAACTATATCTTGTGCCAAAAATCCATAAGAGTCTCAACAACCCGCCAGGGCGACCAATAGTCTCTACTAGGGGTACCGTCTTGGAACCTCTCTCGATTTATATAGATTCATTTCTGCGTCCACTTTTAATTGATATTCCAGCATATTTAAGGGACACATCCTATTTTTTACAGATACTAGCGGATCATACGCACTGGGCGTCTCAAACTGAAGTCTTTTTGGTCACCTTAGATGTGGCAGCACTCTATACAAACATCCCCCAAAGAGCGGCTTATGATGTAATTTTGTCCTCTTTACGTGATAGAGGAGATCTGACTTCCGCCCACATACAGGTTTTAGCACGACTGACTGATATAATGCTATTCCAGAATTATTTTGAGTTTGAACAACAAATTTTTCAACAGATATCAGGGGTAGCCATGGGAGCAACTTGCGCTCCTTCCGTGGCCAATCTTTTTATGGGCGCTTTTGAACTTAAATGGTTACCAACTTCCCCGTATAGGGATCACATCATTCTGTGGCGTCGATATATAGATGACGTGTTTATGTTATGGAAAGGTTCCATTTGTAATTTGGAAGAATTCATCAGCTGGCTGAATAAGCTGGATTCACATATTCAATTCACCCATACCTTCAATAATGATAAGATTGTTTTTCTGGATGTCATGGTTGAAAAAAGTACAAAGGGTTGGGTTACTTCGGTCTTTAAAAAACCAACAGATCGAAACACGTTTCTCCATTACAATAGTGGTCACCCGAGACAATTAAGGGACAGCTTACCTTTATCACAATTTATTCATTACCGTAGAAACTGCTCCAATTTACAGACTTTTAAAACACAATCTAAGGCTCTTATGAAAGACTTCCAACTTAGAGGTTATCCAGAGAACATCATAAAGACAGCATATAAGAGGGCATTATACAATAATCGGGAACTACTTCTTCAAACCAAAAGAAAGATACCACCGGATAACTACATGGTAAATTTCATTACCAAATTTTCCTCTTATAGTGCACAAATTAAATGCATTCTTAGAAAACATCTGAATGTGATCAGTACCCTTCCTGGGTTAGCGCAAGAACAAATTAGATGTGTTTGGACACGACATAAGAATTTGAAGGAGAGACTCAGTCCAGCCATGCTAAGACCTATACTGGATCCCACACAAATGGATTTTCAGGGACACAGAACGTGTGAGGGATGCAACATTTGTTTGATTTCTGAGACGATTAAGGAATTTGAACATAAAGGAATAGTGTATACATTAAGACAATTGACAACTTGCATTTCCCGATATGTTGTGTACTGTATCAGATGTCTGTGTGGCTTACTTTATGTAGGCAAGACAGAACGGCCTTTCCGGATTCGTATTAATGAACATCGCAGCAGGCTTAAGTGCAAAGTGTTGGAAGCTCCTATGGTGGCACATAGCTGATCAAAAACGTGTTGTTTAGATAAACAATGATGCTTTTGTATTGACATGGTGAATGCTGGACAGAATGGTAGGTCCCGGGAACAGACACTGGTTATTTGTGAACAACGCTGGATTTACAAACTGCAGATGATTCATCCGCATGGTATGAACAACACTGTAGACTGGACTGCATGTTTATGATTTATTCTTGCAGCCATTTTTTAACATTTTCAATAACTGACATCTTCAATACCCGGGAACAGAGAGCTTCTGGTATATAGTTGGTTGAATCCTTCAATTGAAGAGACCAGCTGGTCGCCGCAATGACGTTAACAAATGTTTAATTATTCACTAAGTAAATACCCTCCCCTCTATAGGTCCGCATGCGTGGCGTCTTTTGGAAGCTGGTAGGCTCAGAGGTAACACGCCTGGCATACGAACCAGAACCATCAGCATTGTGGTAACGGTAGGATTTCTAGCTTGTACGAGTATGTATGGCCATAGTGAGAATTTTCTCCTTGTTAATACAATTTCATTAAGGCATGAAAATCTAACTTAAAGTAACTAATTGTTTTGACAGTGTCAGTTTGACGCACAGAACGAATTTAAGAAAATAGGATCGAAACCAGATTTTATTGGGAAGTGTAAGTCTTCCCCGTGGTGTTTCTTTTCTTGGGAAGTGATATGTCCTCTCTGGGTGTATGTTCCCCTTTTAGACGGAGGAAGGACCTGCTTCAGAACCGTCTGGTCAATGGTCCGGCTGACCCTTCTCCCCATACAGATCTTAAGGAAGTTATCCAGTGGTAAGATTATATGTGTACCACCACACACTGGCCAGAACCCTGATATAATGGAGCTCCATTAGCTTAAAATCAGCAAAGAAAGTTAAAAAGTGACATGAGACACTGCACCACAGTTGATAAAAGAATCTAAACGTCAAGGGCTGTTGCACAACTGGGCAAGATTTACAGAGACAGACTAGTGCATGCATTTTATTTCCACAGGGTGGGGCACTGATGTTAAAATACTAGAGCTGTAGTTGTGAATGCTGATGTTTCACTGCAAGCAGTCCCAAAAGTATTTGCATTTCTTTATATTGATATTATCATATCCATGGTTAATTGAAAGTGCCACATTGCATTCTTCATTGTTGTTTGTACATATTAAAGTACCTTGGGGTTGTTTCTTTTTTATTTTATATTTATTAACAATTTCAATTATTACACTCCAGATCAAAAAGTGAAAAGAAACATAGAAATAACAAAGGAAAATACAAACAACAGAGCCTGTTGACTGAAATTACTTAACATTATTTAGCCCAAAATAAGGAAAAGGATCCAAGTAAGGAAAAAAGGATTCAAAAAGCTTACATAATACAAAACCCACCCCTGAGCGCGCACCCCTTAATGAACCTTTCCCAGCAGGCCTACAGTAGTGACTG
The DNA here is from genome assembly GCA_033557465.1 of Ichthyophis bannanicus. Classification (NCBI taxonomy): domain Eukaryota; kingdom Metazoa; phylum Chordata; class Amphibia; order Gymnophiona; family Ichthyophiidae; genus Ichthyophis; species Ichthyophis bannanicus. Next base: position 603,749,817 of record CM066034.1, read on the forward strand.
AGGGTCACGAGGCTGGACATTTATCTCCTCTCTAGCCACTATAAAGTCATATAGTTGTCTAGGTTCATAAAACACAAAATTCTTCACTTCACAAACAATCATACAAACACAAGGAAATTGTATCATGAAGCTAAGATTGAAGGCCAACGCTCTGGGTCTGAGGGCCAAGAATTTCTGGCGCCGCTTCTGGGTAAATCTAGTCAGGAAATATATGAATTTAAAAGCCTAGAAACAACGTATTCATAGAGCGGAAATACATTCTAAAAACAGCATTGCGGTCAAGCTCTAAGGCAAAGGTAGGCACTAAGGTGGCTCTCTGTGTAACCATCTCCAGAGAGGACTCCAAAAACTCCATAAAGTTCAAACCTCCAGAGCCCCCCTGACCACCTGGTGCACCTAAGCCACCAGGGACCAGGTATTGGGCCCTAACAAGAGGAGGAAGAGAGCCAGAGTCCATTCCCAAGATCTCAGTCAAATATTATTTAACATTGGTGGGGGGAGGAAGAATGTAAAAAAAAAAAAGGGCCAATCCAGGAGGAAGAGGATCAGCGAAGAGGTGGGGGATGGTGGTAGGTGATGGGCAATATGCTCAATGTCCTCCAGCACTTCTGCGACGAGGATGTTGAGCATATTGCCCAGGGCGGCTGTGGTTACTAGCTGCCCTCTGATGTCCCATAGCATGCTGTGGACATTCCCTGCTGGTTGCCCAGAGGGGGGTGCCACAGCATGCCGAACCCTCACATCCCCTTCCTCCGGGATTGGGGAAGCATACCTGATCACATTCGGGTGTGGAGATAGGATGGGAGGTGGTGGAGGGAATCAGGGGAAGGTGGGTTCCGCAGGGGGAAGAGTGGTTGTTGCAGGGTGAGGCTGTGGGGGAGTTTGTTCTGGCTGGCGGTAGTGTGGGTGTGGCTGTGGCTGGGGGGCATGTTGTTCAAGGGGGGGGCGGCGGGAGGGTCATCTTTGCCTTCCTCCGGGCTGGACTCTGCCAAAAGAAAAGAGAAGCACGTGTTATGTCGTCCATACAAAGCAGTGTACCCACAAAAAATAGACCGAATACAACAGCCCCCAACTTCTGTTTACTTATGATGCCTACCGGAGGATATCTCCCACTCGAGTCATATTCACAGCAGATACCATGGGTGCCTCCTTGGCTCTCTGGCCTTTTTCGTGAGGTCCTCAATCTGAAATACAAGAACCTTTTATTTGTTATAAAAATAAAAAATAAAAAAATACAAGTATCATTTGTTACAAAGGTGCCTTCAGGTGCCCAAGACCAAAAGGAGTGCTAGGTAGTAGGCCATTGCTCTAACCACTACCTCCACCCCCATATGTCCCCCCAAAAGAAAACCCCTACCTCCTGAAAAAATAAAAATTGGCTAAGTGCCACGTTCACCTCCCGGCGAAAAATTGACTCTTCATTGAAGGCGTTGCGGAGCCTCTGTCATGCCCTCCGCATGATGTGGTAGTTGTGCCTCTTGGTCGGCCTTGGGAATAGCTGCTTTTCATTAGTGACGATGAGGGCTGCCAGCAGCTTGATGTCTTCCTGGGGGAAGTTGGGCTTCTGCCCAGGATATGGCCCCTCTTCTCCCCCTTCTGCAGACATTTTTCTGTGGGTTCCGCATTGATACAGGGACATACATACACATGTACCTCTACCGCATGCGCATACCACCATGTGTCCCTGCAGGCATGCTTCTGTCCGCGTCTGGTTTGACATCTCCTTTTCTTTACCTTGCCAGGATGCTGGGATGGTAATCATAAAGATGCCTGCATTACTTTTCAGCCAACAATACAACAAAGTTGTGTTATGTTCCATTTTCCAAAGTAAAATCAGTCCAGCAAGGGCATGGGTGCAGCAAAAAAGCATCTGAAGAAGGGAAAGGAAAGAAGGTCAAATTTCTATTGGGTGGGTTTTAAATGTTGAGAATAATGTTTACATCACTTGCCAGGATACTGGGATGGTCCTAAAAATGCCTGTATTCCTTTTCATCCATTTTATTCTCCATCTCCTTTTCCTGAGCCACATTTTAGTTCTGATTATTGGTATTCATGCTACACAATCCAGTACAACCATGCAAGTTTTTTCAAGAAAGGAGGCATAAGGAAGAGATGTTAAATCCTTAAAAAAGACCAATGTCTCCTTATCCTTTAACATCATGGCAATATTGGGCAGATGCATTGGACAGGCAGGCCTGGCGACCAAGGAGGCCTTCCGGATGCATAATATCTCCGCCCACATCCTCAGTTCATACCCTTGGGTCAGTCATAGCCTGATGCCACTCGCCCCCCAATAATACCAATCAAAAGTATTCTCGCCCCAAAACCATTTATTAAGAAAAGACAAGTAATATCATATCGATCCACATAAGGATTACTGATAACATGAAATGCAAAGTCATCTAGAAAAGTAGTCCTCTATAAGTCTTCTTCGTCTCTCATTACTCCTTGCTTCATCTGGGCAGGCACAGGCAGCTGCATAGATGTAAGGTTCTGGTGGCAAGTCAGGAGCTATTTCGCATGGCATTCTGTGTTCCAGGGCTATGTTGTGCAGCATGCAGCAGACTCCAACAATGACCCCATTGCAGTATTGCAGTACACCCCCAGAATGGTCCAGGGAACGGAAACGACTCTTGAGGACCCCAAAGATGCGCTCTATCACACTACCTGTAGAAATGTGTGCCTCATTGTAGCGCATCTTTTCAGGTGTGCTTGGTGAAATCAGCAGAGTCATCAACCAGGTCTTACACCCATATCCAGCATCACCTATGATAGTATAAAGAAAGACAGCAGATTGAAAATACTAAGAACATAAGATATGCCATACTGGGTCAGACCAAGGTCCATCAAGCCCTGTATCCTGTTTCCAACAATGGCCGATCTAGGTCATAAGTACCTAGCAGTTTCCCCAAAAGACACAGGTTACTCAATGCTTATATTGGGTCAAGCAGTGATAGCCTGGGTCCTTTTTAATAATGGTTTATAGACCTTTCCTCCAGGAACTTGTCCAAACCTTTTTCAAACCCAGCTAAACTAACAGCTTTTATTACATCCTCCGGTAACAAATTCCAGAGTTCGATTACATGTTGAGTGAAAAAATATTTTCTCTTATTAGTCTTAATAGGTTACCCTGTAGCTTCATTGCATGTTCCCTAGTCTTTCTGTATTCTGATGATGTAAACAATTGATCTACATTTACCCGTTGCACTCCATTCATTAATTTATAGACCTCTATCATATCTCCCCTCTGCCATCTCTTTTCCAGGTTGAAGAGCCCTAACCTTTTTAACCTCTCTTCATAGAGGTATCCTTCCATCCCCTTTACCATTTTGGTGGCTCTTCTCTGTACATTTTCTAACACATATATACTAACACATACATATATATATTGCCTTATGGAGACATATACCTGTTTGCCCTCCGATACAGCATCCCTATGAATACAACTCCACTCCCCAAAGTTTCAGTATGCCTATGCAGCACTTACCAATGAGCCAACCTTCACTGTCCTTTCCCTCTTCAAAGTTACGGCCGAGTGCTGAGTTGGAGAGGATAAAGGCATTGTGACAGCTGCCCAGGAACTTGGAGACCACATTCAGGATGATCTTATGCGCATCACACGCCACTTGACATTAATTGAGTGGAAGTGTTTCTTGTTTTGGAATGCCGGTTCTCTGTCATTAGGAGCTATTAGGGCTACATGGGTGCAGTCTATTGCTCCAATCACAATTGGTAGTCCGGCAATAATAAAAAAGTTTGCCTTCGACACCTGTCTTTCTGTTTCCTGCTCTGGGTACCATATATGCTCCCCGATGTGATTTTTCAAGGCCTGCAATACCCTGCTTGAAATGCCTTGAAAATGATGACTGGTCCTTTCCACAGGCCAGCCCAACAACATTTTGAAATGATCTAGTGCCCAGAAAATGTAATGTGTCAAGTAAATTGGTGTATCCCCGAGCAGGAGCAGGATCAATATCATCTTTAATGTTCTCATACAAGGACAAGATGGCTTGTCTGCATAAGCGGTAATTATGCATGACATGCCTGTCTGGGAGTCCATCCAGTACCACCCTGTCTCTGAACAGGCGCCGTCCGCAGGGCCTCATGACATAGGGTGCACCATGTTCTTCCTCATGTACCTCCTCATGCTTCTCTCTTGGGTCTCCATTGTTCCTCCTTCTTTGGCTGGCTCTTTCAAGCAGTAGACAGGCAAAGGGATAAGCAGCAAACATCTCCCTGACCAAAATATCCACTGAAACGCTCAGGCGGGGAGTCACAAATTTGTGGTGTTCTTGAAGACACTCAAGTAGGACGCTCAGAATTGTGTTTTCGAGGATGCATTAGATCTTAACTTCTACTCCTGACCAGGCATAAAAATAATGATGCTTTTCTTCTTAACGCAGGATTGCATTATTTCTAAAGCACTTCATTGTATCAGGCGTAGATTTCATTACCATGTTATATGAGTACGCCCCACTCATTTCCATTTCATTTCAATACATTTTAATACATGCCACTTTGTGCCCACGGAAAGCTTTTATGCCCGTCTACTGCACATGTCCATCTCTTTTCTACATTTGGCGTGCGCATAAATGCTCGTACAAGCCTGTGTTAGCTTTCTGCATTGGCGTGCATGTCAGAGGTAGATAGATCACGCCTTTCCTACATAATCCCCTGCACCACCTTCTTGCCCCACACTCCCAGTATTTCAGTTGTTGAGAGAATAATTTTCAAAATAATTTAGTAGTAATAATAATCATAATAATAAAAGGTTTCTATGGTGTCCCTCAACCATAAGCATATTGAGGCGGTTTACAAATTCTAAAAAAATAAAGATTACATAATCAAACAACAATGAGTTTCCTATAGAATCACAATAACACTAAAAATTTCCAGCATTTTCCGCCACTCACAGTCAAATGCCTACTTGAAAAAACAGGCTTTCTTGAAAGAAGACCCTATAACCTCAGATATCATGACAGACCATTGCATAATGTAGCTGCAAAACTAGCAAATGCTGACAATCTGGCACTCTGTTATCTAATCTTATTAAAGGTTGGAACAACCCATAACATTGCCAAGTTCTTTTAGAGTTACAAAGGTAGATAATTTAAAGGTATTTATAAAATAGTGCCTACCCATGCTGACCTGTTATAAAAAGACAAATAGGCACTTACGGATCTTTATAAAATATGAGTGTAATTAGCAGAAAATACACCTTGCATGTAGGTATCATCATTTGCACCTGCTCATGAGAAGCTGTAAATGTTCTTGTGTATTCTTCACAGGTAGATTAAGGTATTTTATACAAACTGTACTCATGCTTTGCCCAGAGCATGTCCCTGGCTGCATCTCCCAGCAGAGTACATATTGTGGTAAGGAGAGTGCAGCCCAGCCAGGAAAAAGTGAAGAGAAGAAGAATTTTTCCTCTTTGCGGGGGATGGGTACACAGGATCACATAGTCCACAGCAGAAGCCTGGAGAGAAACCTAGAGGGCAGATCTAGCTGTAAGCCACGCCCACACTCCAGGTCAACCATAGATAGGAGTGGGAGGTACAGAGGGGCGGGACCAGGAAGGGAGTTGCCCTGCTCAGTGTTTAAATTGGAGCAAACAAACACCAGAGAAGGACACGGTTGGAGACACAGGGGAAGACATGGTTGGAGACATAGTTGCAGTTGCAGTGGCAGTTGCTGTCGGAGTTGCAGTCCAGGTCTAAGTGGGAGTTGCAGCTCAGGTTCCAGTCCAAGTTCCAGAAGGTCCAGAGGGAACAACCCTGTAGCCAAAGGACAAAGGAGCTCTGCAGCCAAAGGGAGCAGCAGAGAAAGGAACAGCTATAAAGGCAGCCAAAGAACGTACAAAGGAAGCCACAATACTCAGCACAGTAGCCACAGAGGACATAGGGAAGGTTCTAGGGAGAGAACCACCTACCCTGGCAAGAGAGTGGGAAAGTTTTACCAAAAGTCTCTGCCCTACTCTGAGGCAGAGGGAGTCCTGACTGGCCGAAGTTCCAACCAAGAGAATACTGCACCACAACCCCAAGGTAGGAGAGGGGAGGCAGTAAGGCCCTCAAAGTGTGTTTCCTGTTCTGACTCTGATGAAACTGTTGTACCCCAGATAACACAGCGTAGAAAGAAATGTTTCACCAGGAAGGTTAAACAAGAGCACCCCATAGGAGACCTGCCCAGAGAAGGGAGGGCAAGAAAGTGGGAGAGGTTGTTTGACCTGTTGAAAACTTTAAAACAGAAAGTTCCTGAGCGTTTCCAAGCAGAACCCTGCTACAGCTCAGCTGAGAGCATGGAGGTTGAAGCCAAAGAGGGTGATGTAACTTCCAGTGTTTCAGAGATGAAATGTGATGCATGCACTAAGGTGAATTAGTGTAAGCCAGAAACAGTTGATAGTTGAATTCGCTGTTACTCTGTTTTGGACATTTGTTTACTGGAGAAGTTATCCGTTATTTTTCTTTTGTCTGGAGAATAAATGTGCTTGAAGAATTTGTATCAACTTACCAGCAAGGAAGCTGAATAAATTCCTGTGCGCTTTGATAAACCACTTGGCTCATTATTCCTCACACAACTACAAGCTTAGGAAAAGATAAGAGGTGGCTACCCGTCCCTACAAGGCGGCCGCCTGGTAGGGACCCAAGCGCCACAGGTGGCGTAGTTCTTTGGATACAGCATTCCAGCAGTCAAGCGGTGCAACTCCAAGCCATACCTCTGGACAGAGAAGATCCGGGAAGGACGCTGACCGACCAAGGAAGGCGGAGGAAAATCTGGAGTGGAATCGGATCGGGAGCACTGTGACTGGTGGTAAAGCTGAGACCTGCATCAGAATCAGGTAACCCATAGGCTAGAAGGGGTAGGCCTGGATTCTGGTGTAAGCGGGGCCACCAGGTACTCACTAAAAGTGGGAAGGAAAAAAAAAAAAAAGTGCTGCACTTTGTGTGTGTTTTCTGTGTTTGTGTTGCAGAGACCGCAGTCCGAGATGGAGACGGCAGATGTGTTGTCGTGGGTGGCAGACCAGTTCGCCAAGCAGAGGGAGATGGCAGCAGTGAGCCAGGAACAAGCAGCTGCCATGCTTCGGGCTCAGCAGCAACCCCTGCTGGAGATGATGGCAAGGTGGATCCGGACCCAGGAGGAGGCAACCAAGGCAGCACAGACTGTTCCAAAGACACAGCCTGTTGGTACAGGTTGGGAAGGACTGGGTTTTGCACCTTTCTCATGTGGACGCCTAACTAAGGAGGACAACCTTGATGACCACATAGAGGCCTTTGAGAGGATAGCTGTGTTGGCTCAGTGGCCAAAAGAGCAATTAGCTATGAGATTTGCTACTACCCTTAGCGGTGAGGCATTAGCAGCCTATAGGGAAATGCCGGTAGCGTTGATTAATGAGTATGAGCATGTGAAGAAGGCCATAAAGGATCGGGTGGGGTTAAGTCCCTCGGTCTATAGAGGTCTCTAAGAGCATGTGCACTGAAAGAGGGTGAAACACCCCAGGCTTTGTATCATAGGATAAGGAGCTTAGTCTGTAAGTGGCTGGTACCTGAAAAGAGTAATGTAGATTCCATTATTGATATGATAATACTGGAACAGTTTACTGAAGCTGTCCCTACAGAGATGCAAAGTTTTATAATAATGCAAAACTGTAAAAACACCCAAGAAGCCATTGCGTTGGCAGAGTGCTTTCTGGAGGCCCAGAAATTGAGCCTAAGGAAAGAGGGCATTTTTCGGAGGACAGGAATACAGGAAAAGAATTCAGCCTTTATTAGACACCAGGCAGATAAAAAAGATAAGCCCATGGAGGAAAGATTTAATCTGCAGAGAAAATGTTTTTCCTGTGGTGAGCCAGGGCACCTCAAGAAAAACTGCAAAACAAAGAAGGCTTTTGTAATAACAAGTCCCAAAGAGATAGGTTAGGGATTCCTCCTATCGGTAGAGGTGGAAGGGATACCAACAGAGGCACTTCTAGATTCAGGGGCTAGTCAATCCATGATTTCCAACAAATTATGGAAAGAGATAGAAGCCCAGAGGCAGTACTCCCTAGAGTCCCCAAGGGGGCACGTTAAAATTAGATGTGTTCATGGGGCTACCTCCGCCTACCAACTCCAAAAGGTTAAGATAAAGGGTTTAGGTAGTGGAGGAGCAGTAGCCGTGGCAGTAATACCTAGACTCCCTCATGATATAATACTGGGCCGTGATTGGTCCCGGTTTAGGAAAGGGGTGGAGAAAGAGCTGAAAGCGAGAACAGGCTTGGTTACCACACGTTCAGGCTCTAGGCCCTCAGAGGCGGGGGAAGATTCCCAGGAAGAGCCAATCCCAGGGACCTCCTTCCATGATGACTTAATAACCCCAGCCAAGGATGTCCCCAGGAAGGGAAAGGCCGAAAGGCGGCGAGAGAGGAGCATCAGGGCTAGGAATAGGAGTCAATTGCTATCGGGTCAGGAGCTGTCCTGGGTTCCTGAGGAGGTAATAGAAAAGTTTCCCTCATTTCCGGAGGAGCAGAAGGCAGATCCTGTTTTGAGGCGGGCGTGTGAGTTCGCCCGGGAAGGGTCTGAGACCCTACCAAGGTTTCTGTGGGATAGTAACTTGCTGTACAGGGAGAATATAGACCCACGGACGGGTGATCTAAGGAGGCAACTGGTGATACCCTCCTCCTTTAAGAATATCATTTTAAGATTGGCCCACGATCACCCAGTGGGGGGGACACAAAGGTGTACAGAGTACCCTGGATCAAATCCTTGCCAGGTTCTATTGGCCAGGCGTATATGCAGAGACAGCGAGGTTCTGTGCCTCCTGCCCGGCGTGTCAAAGAGTCTCTAGTAACCATCCGCCAGAAGTACCTTTGGTTCCCCTACCAGTCATAAATAAGCCAGTGCATAGGATGGGGGTGGATATAGTGGGGCCCTTGCTTAAAACACCCAGAGGTCACCAATATATTTTGGTCATAATGGACCATGCCACTCGTTTTCCCTGGGCTATTCCGTTAAGGAACACCTCTGCCCGAGTGATAGCTATGGAACTAATACGCTTGTTCTGCGAAGTGGGGTTCCCTCGTGAGGTCTTAACAGACCGGGGAACAAATTTTATGTCCCAACATCTGGCCCAGGTATGGGACGCATTTGGAATTAGGCATATCCGCACAGCGGCTTACCATCCCCAAACTAATGGGTTAGTGGAAAGGTTTAATCAAACCCTAAAGAACTTGTTAAGGAGAGGTTTGGAGGGTAGGTTTAGCGAATGGGATACGATGTTGCCTTTTGTGCTATATGCTTGCAGAGAGAGGAGACAAACCTCCACAGGCACATCGCCATACAAACTTATGTATGGGAGGACTCTGCACGGGGTGTTAGATATATTAAGGGAATAATGGGTAGCACCGGTTGACGATGTACAAGAGGTTCCCAGGTTCTTAACGGACCTAAAGAATCGCTTACAGCGTATAGCCACGGTAGCGGAGGAAAACTTGAAAAGGAGTCAGTATAAACAGAAAACCTATCATGACCGGAGGGCAAGGCCTCGTTTTTTAAAGGTCGGAGATAAGGTCGTGGTACTGATAGCCGCAGCGAATTCCAAGTTCGAGAATTCATGGAAAGGTCCCTACAGAGTAGCAAAGCAGCTCGGACCGGTATCTTATGCTGTGGATACTGGACGAGGGAAACAGCAAGTATACCACGTTAATCTATTGCGGCAATGGCACGAGCGTGTAGAGGATGGCCAGCTAGCCCAAAAAGCAGGTGATAGTTTTCAGGCCTTATCTCGTATTACGTGCTGTTCGCGGGTTATGGTGCCAGCCCGTAATAGTCTAAGGGGGGGAATATGTGGTAAGGAGAGTGCAGCCCAGCCAGGAAAAAGTGAAGAGAAGAAGAATTTTTCCTCTTTGCGGGGGATGGGTACACAGGATCACATAGTCCACAGCAGAAGCCTGGAGAGAAACCTAGAGGGCAGATCTAGCTGTAAGCCACGCCCACACTCCAGGTCAACCATAGATAGGAGTGGGAGGTACAGAGGGGCGGGGCCAGGAAGGGAGTTGCCCTGCTCAGTGTTTAAATTGGAGCAAACAAACACCAGAGAAGGACATGGTTGGAGACACAGGGGAAGACACGGTTGGAGACACAGTTGCAGTTGCAGTGGCAGTTGCTGTCGGAGTTGCAGTCCAGGTCTAAGTGGGAGTTGCAGCTCAGGTTCCAGTCCAAGTTCCAGAAGGTCCAGAGGGAACAACCCTGTAGCCAAAGGACAAAGGAGCTCTGCAGCCAAAGGGAGCAGCAGAGAAAGGAACAGCTATAAAGGCAGCCAAAGAAGGTACAAAGGAAGCCACAATACTCAGCACAGTAGCCACAGAGGACATAGGGAAGGTTCTAGGGAGAGAACCACCTACCCTGGCAAGAGAGTGGGAAAGTTTTACCAAAAGTCTCTGCCCTACTCTGAGGCAGAGGGAGTCCTGACTGGCCGAAGTTCCAACCAAGAGAATACTGCACCACAACCCCAAGGTAGGAGAGGGGAGGCAGTAAGGCCCTCAAAGTGTGTTTCCTGTTCTGACTCTGATGAAACTGTTGTACCCCAGATAACACAGCGTAGAAAGAAATGTTTCACCAGGAAGGTTAAACAAGAGCACCCCATAGGAGACCTGCCCAGAGAAGGGAGGGCAAGAAAGTGGGAGAGGTTGTTTGACCTGTTGAAAACTTTACAACAGAAAGTTCCTGAGCGTTTCCAAGCAGAACCCTGCTACAGCTCAGCTGAGAGCATGGAGGTTGAAGCCAAAGAGGGTGATGTAACTTCCAGTGTTTCAGAGATGGAATGTGATGCATGCACTAAGGTGAATTAGTGTAAGCCAGAAACAGTTGATAGTTGAATTTGCTGTTACTCTGTTTTGGACATTTGTTTACTGGAGAAGTTATCCGTTATTTTTCTTTTGTCTGGAGAATAAATGTGCTTGAAGAATTTGTATCAACTTACCAGCAAGGAAGCTGAATAAATTCCTGTGCGCTTTGATAAACCACTTGGCTCATTATTCCTCACACAACTACAAGCTTAGGAAAAGATAAGAGGTGGCTACCTGTCCCTACAAGGCGGCCGCCTGGTAGGGGCACGAGCGCCACAATATGTTCATGTCAAAGTGTGTACTTTTACACTGGCTAGTATGAACATGCATGTGTGGTCACCTACATGTGGGAATGACGTTATAAAACCACCTCCTTTATATGCATAAACAGGCTGTCTGAGACTTACCCTCCCCATTGATTCCTAGTAATTTCTAAATAACTGTTGGAAAGAGTATGCAAATAAGTTGTTGTTGAACTATAGGCAACCTTTTTGACTTCTTGCCCCTAGTTTGTCTTGCATCATGCTACCGGCATATTCATTAGCTTTCTCTGCCTAATTTTATAGGTGGCAAACATCAGAGTGACATAATGATAATTTTATAACAGGCCTCTTAGGTTAGCAGTACAAGAAGGCGCCTATTTTGAGGTCATCTTATAAAGACATATGGAGGGAAATTTCGGAAAGGATGTCCAGGTGTAATCTGGGACGTCTAAGCCAGAACGTCTGAAAAAAAGGACAGGCATGTCCAAGTGCAGACATTATTTCACAAACATGGACGTGCCCGATATGGACGTCTGTGGGGGTGTCTACATAGACGTTCCCAGAACCATATTTCAGAACCTGGACATCTAGGAACAGACTAATGCGTAGAGTAGTGGGCTGGGAACAGGAAAGCCAGGGTTCAAATCCCACTGCTGCTGCTGTTGGCATTGTGCTGAGTACTGGGGATGATGGAGTGCTTTCTTCTCTACACCCTTTGGATGTTTTTCAGCCAAAATGAGCCCTTTTCTGGTTCCTGGAGCAGGTCTAAGCTTAAAAGTGATGCCGGATGTCCATGATGTTTCTGAGATCAGGCGGGGATGTCCAGGTTCCTGGGCATGCCTTGGACTGCCTCCACCATGCCGACATTCTCATGCTAGGGACGTCCCCAGAGCTGGCTTCTAAAATGGCTCTGAAGACATCTCTATGCTGGTTTTCGGTTGTCCAAAGCATAAATAGGGCTTCCAAAATGACCCCCATAGGCACTATAAATTAGCTTGACAAAACCTGTCAGAATTGTGTCTAAAATGCATTTGTGTATATTTATATCTGGTCGGGAGCTGGTGTACAGTAAATATGCTCCATGGAAGAATGTGCATAAGTATGAATTTTATAACCTATCCCAGTCCTTGGAGTCACATCTGGCCAATCGTGTTTTCAGGATTACCACACTGATTATGCATGAGATAGATTTGCATACAATGTGTCTCCAATATATGCAAATTTATCTCATGCATATTCATCATGGTAATCCTGATACCCAAGGATTGAGAATCACAGCACTATGGTTTGTACAGTGTTGGTTGCAAATGGCACAGCAGGGACTACAAATGCCATAATACATTGGGATGCAGGTTCAAAACTCTGGTGTAGGGTAACCTATTCAATACTAATAAGAGAAAATATTTTTTCACTCAATGTGTAATCAAACTCTGGAATTTGTTACCGGAGGATGTAGTAAAGGCTGTTAGTGTAGCCGGGTTTAAAAAAGGTTTGGACAAGTTCCTGGAGGAAAGGTCCATAAACCATTATTAAACGGGACCCAGAATATCCACTGCTTGACCAAGTACAAGCACTGTGGAACCTGTGTCTTTTCGGGAAACTGCTAGGTACGTATGACCTAGATTGGCCACTGTTGGAAACAGGATACTGGGCTTGATGGACCTTGGTCTGATCTTATGTTCTACCTTGAACTGGATCATTTGGCAGCTCTGTAAATAACCTATTTACATAAAATCTGTGAAATATCAAGCATCTCACCAGCAGCATACAATAAATACCTTTCAGTGTAGTGTAAATCTGGGAAAGATTTACAGAGATAACCTATGCTAAAAGGAACATAATGTCCCATCTGTACCTTGTTAGAGCTTGTGAGCAATAAACTGACAGCAGTTAGCATTTAGCATTGCCACGGTATGACAGCAGGCATTTCTGGTCTTGCATTTAACAGCAGGTAAGTTATTACCTGACGGAGACCCTTGGTTGGCAGATTTTGTGTACATATCAATGATAACAATGTGCAGGCGGATTCAGAAATGCAATTTTAGAACTATTAAGATTTGTACATTAAGACATCCGATTTGCATGTAAGTGGGGCTATGTCTTTTATGATCTTAACTATCAGGTAGTTCTAATTAAAGTAATATCACTGGAAAAGCAGATACTGACAGGAACATTTTCTTCCACTTTAGTATAAAAGGCTTTTTAGAGGCAATGTATGTTAAGGCAAAGCGAAGAAGTCTATTATCAGGCTGGGATACAATCAGTCCATCACCTTGCATTGACATTTTTGTTATTCCAAATGATTAGGAAAAGAAAACAAAACACTTTGCTTTGAAATGCAAATACAATGCAGACTCACAGACACAACAGTTATAAAAGAAAAGAAAAGAGGGTTATACTGAAGTGAGATGCAATGTACATCACTCATCACACACTCTTGTATGCTGTATATTACAGTCTTTAGTCTTGAAAATGGAAATATTTTAGAACGAACATCACTGACTGTCTATTATCTGGTTAAAGTTAAAGCCTCATTCTATACGAGTTCGCCTCAGTATCTTTCTAATTCATTGATTCTGTATGTCCCAAGCAGGACCTTACATTCTCTGCAACAAAATAGGCTAGTTATCACCCCTGCTCTCGGGTACATTGTGATACCACTAGGCAAATGGCCTTTTATTACTTAGCTGCAGCACTCTGGAACTCCTTACCACTCGATATCTGGTTGGAGACATCTTGTCCTAAATTTAAGTCAGCTTTAAAAACCTTTTATTTTAAACTAGCGTATCCTGATGCATAATTTCTTGGTTTGGATGAAGCTTTGAGTTGTGACAGTTATGGGTTATATCTCAAATTAGAAGCTTATTATTGCTTTCACTTTATTTCTGAGACTATTCTTTTTCCGTATGATTTACTATCTTTGAATAAGTTGTTAGTCGCTCTGAAATTCCAAGCAGGAACTCAGTTGGAAGCAAGGTAATTCTGTGTGGATTTTAACTACAATCTCTCTGCCTGAAAACTCGTAAAGGGGTTTTAGTTATCATCTGTAAAAGCCATTTGTTTTTGTTTGTTTTTCTATACTGCAAAGGGTGAATTTTTTGTGCTGTTGGACAAAAAGCTCTGTCGGTTAGAGTTCACTGTCTTTTGTTCCATTCACAGCAAGCTCTTTGAAGCCGCTGACCTCATCAGTTGTTAGTGATCCTTAATTAGCTTGCAAAGGAGCTAACTAGCTGAGTGTTGTATAAAGGTCTACAGGGCTGGCTTACAAGCACTGAAATTCCAAGCAGGAACTCAGTTGCAAGCAAGGTAATTCTGTGTGGCTTCTAACTACAATCTCTCTGCCTGAAAGCTCTTAAAGGGGAATATTTTGTGCTGTTGGGCAAAAAGCTCTGTCAGTTAGAGTCTATTCAGGCTGATGCAGAAAACCGGCGCTAGATGCATGCTGAAGATGACTTTAATGCGGCCCAACAATGCATATTTTTTCAATGATAGGGCATGCAAATGAGCCATCGCAGTGTTGAACTGGGAGAGCAAGCCAAACACATGTGCACAAGAAGTCTGTGCTAGTTTGGCTTGCTCTCCAGGCACATGGGTGGCTGATTTGCATAGCAGCCCTGGCAGAATTTTGATGGCATTGGGGGATGATTGTGGCATCGGGAAAAGCCCCCACTGCCATCAAAATACAGTTGGGGGCCGTGCCCAACAATAAAATGATTTCTGGTGGTCCAGCAGCCCCGATCCCACCCCTACTTCTTGAAACATCCAAGCTCCCCAACAGAGGTGAAGATGGGAGCCTGCAGAAGGACTAAAACTGAAAAAGAAAGGTCTGGCAATTTACTTCTAGTCCCGCAGCCAAGAAAACCCAGGGGCTGCTGGGTCGCCAGGAGGCATACATGAAATCCTAAGTGGAGTAGAACAAGTAAATGTACAAAGACTAGGGAACACATAGAGCCCAATTCTGTGAGCGAGACATCTGGGCTGTCCAGATGTTCCCACTAAAGACGGGAATGTTAGGACATGATTCTGGTCTGCAGGAATAAAACATTCCCGCAGGAGCCAGAATCGGGCCCAGGATGGCCCAGCATGCCCCTCTGGCCTGCGGGGATGTCCTCACTGCTTGTGCCTCCAGCATTCATGGCTCCAGCCCCCCTGATCCCTTCTGCCTGACCCAAGGCTGGCCTGCCGTGGCCTGGATCGGGTGACAGGGACACCCCTATGCCCGGCCCCAGCTCCATGTGTGGCTCCCCTGCCCCGATCTTATGAAATGTGCAGTTTATACCATCTCGAAGGTGGTATAAGCTGCACGTCCCAAAAAGCCCGGCAGGACGTACAGGGCCATGACCTGAATCGGCCTTGTACGTCCTGCCTGTCTGGCCCGCCACGCTCCGCCCCAATCTTGCCCCCTGCCAGATCTCCCCACCCTGAAACTCAGGATGTACAGGGACAGCCAGTGGGGGAATAGGCTCTAGGTGTATTGCGGGGCTGCCCATCCAAACCCTGCAACCCACGTTCCAGAATGAGGGCCATAATGAAGTGACAAAGTAGCACATCACTTCCAAGGGTTATGTAACCAAACATTAGTGAAGGGTACCATTAATCCCATCCAGGTAATATTTTGGGGTTTTTTCTCAAAAATTAGTGCATCTAAGTTGCACAGATATTTATTTTTGTTGCATACCTTTGAACATACTATTACAATATTATTATGATATACAGTTGGAATATTTCCATTATTTCTCAAGATATTGTACATAACATACCTAAAATGCAAGGGTGCCAATAATGCTGACCACAACCGTAAGAACATTTAAACTAGAGCTTTTTATCTCATGAAAAACTTCATGTTTAAGCTGACCCAGGCCGTTCCTTCTTCTGCCCATTATTACCATTAATACAAAAACCTTACTCTCCATCTGCCTTATATGATAAAATCTCCAAATGATTATTAGATGACTAAGTTAACATCACAGGCAAATCTTCATGATAAACTATTATATATTATCCTCCAGTCTGAAAGAGAAGAAAGACCTAGCAAGTTGTGCACAAACGGGGGAACTAGGGACATGCCCCTTAGATGTGCCCCTTTGACGGTGCACCTACAGTGACACATCTGCAGCGAGTGTACTGCAGTCAGCCTGACTTTTAAAGCATGGGGAATGAAGCTTGCCATCTCGTTGTGCAAATGACACAAACTTAAACCTTCACTCAGGCGAATGCAAGCTGAAATCCAAAAAGGCAACTAACACAGTTTACAGCAGAACTTGGGCCAGGCTCTTCTCTTGACAGTTGGCTCGACTTTAAATTGTGGGGAAGACGGTGGCCAATAATGTCATCTGCTAGCAACAGAGCTTACCATCCTGGCATGTAAATAATACAAACCCAGCAAGCTTTTCTGTTCTCTAGTATCAGCCTCTCCTCTCAATGTGTGAATAGAAGTTGCATATGTTAACTATCTGATTGAAAAGACACTTTTGTAGTCTAAATATCCTAAATAAATGAGGTTTTGTGGAGGTTGTTATAGACAGAAAATCCAACAAAGAAGTTTATAAAAAAAAGTTCTGAATACGTGAAGTTCAATCAGCAGACTCTCGTTGGGTGAACACCATCTTGGATTACCCCTCCCCCCATAACCTTTTGCAATATTAATTGGTGAATTTCTAGGGTCTTATGAGTAATGCAATGAAAACATATAATTGACTCAGTTCTTTATCACATTCTATAATCACTATAAGTGGGCCTCTGGCTGCAACATACAAAATCTAATTAATAATAGAAAA
The DNA here is from genome assembly GCA_033557465.1 of Ichthyophis bannanicus. Lineage (NCBI taxonomy): Eukaryota > Metazoa > Chordata > Amphibia > Gymnophiona > Ichthyophiidae > Ichthyophis > Ichthyophis bannanicus. The sequence goes on from CM066034.1 coordinate 603,766,673, forward strand.
TGCTGTGCAACCAGAAAAAAAAATTCATTTGGTTGTCAAGCACTGAAATTAGAAAAGCATCTGACTTTTTATTATGTTTTTTTTCTTTACGTTTATTTTATTGTGATTTCATTTTCTTTATGCATACATAGGAACAAGAGTCCTTAGCACAGTGCAATTAAGATCTTGGTTGGTGTCTTAGATACAGTTTCTTCTTCTAGTTAACAATTAATTGGAGAAATTTATATTGAGCTTTAGAGATAAACTGCATAGAAGATCTGCCTTCAGGACATGCCTCCCTGCTCTCATTTCTTTTTGGTTCTCTGCCTTCTTCCTTTCCTCTGCTAACCACTGAAGGAATGCTTACTAAGGTAGGGGCCTGCTCCATATTTGAGGGCGTGTACAATTATTCATGCAATACTGTATTATTAGGAGCTGTTTCCCTGGATATAGAAATCCCTCTAAGCTGGTAGCTCCAGAACACCTCTATGCTTACTATCAAAGATATTGTCATGTCTCCTCAGTGCTGTAAGGTGGCAAAGGTATTAGAGATCAGCATGACACCATTAAAAATTTAGATTGTTATAATCAGTGGCATAGTATGGTTCAATTTTTTGGCAGGGTTTGGGGTTAACCTGGGTAGACACTAAGCGGTGTGAATGATGACATCATTGTCTCCTATCAATAGCTTGTAACACTACTATTGACTCGATGGGCCTGACTCCAAAGTGGTAGGGCCATGGACTACCAAGGCCCATGTTTGTAGCCCACCCCCCTATTTATAATCCAGAACAGTTCCAAGCTCTTCAGCAGAGGTAAAGATGGGAGCCTACAGAAGGACAAAGGTTGGACACGAGTCACCAGAGCCTGCAGAATTACCAATCCAACCCCTCAAGCCCTTGAATTGAAGAACCATTATGCAGCCCTGGAAGTGGAGGAGGTGGAGGCATCTCAGGAAAGGGAAGAACCAGAGCTCGAGCAACTCAAAGTTACAGAATCAGTGACTACTAGGAAGCGAAGGGTAGTGGTGGTTAGTGACTCTCTTCTAAGGGGTACTGAGGTGACCATCTGCCAACCAGACTTGATGTCCAGAGAGGTATGTTATCTGCCAGGTGCCAAAATCCAAGATGTTATGGAGAGTTTGCTGAGACTCATCAAGCCTACTGACTATTACCTGATGTTGCTCATCCATGTCGGCACAAATGATACTGCCAGGTATCCCTCTGAGTGTATCAAGAGTGACTTAATGGCTCTGGGACAGAGGGTGAAGCAGATAGGTGCACAGGTAGTGTTCTCTTCAATCTTCCATGTTGAGGGTAAAGGCCAAGGCAGAGAAGCTTGCATCCTGGAGATAAATGCATGGCTGCGTGGATGATGTCATCGAGAGTGTTTTGGTATCCTTGACTATAGGATGATGTTCCAAGGGCTGCAGACCAGAGATGGCACCCATCTGTCCAAGAAGGGTCGACATGTTTTCAGTAGCAGACTGGCTAACCTATTGAAGAGGGCTTTAAACTAGATTCAATTGGGGATGGGTGAAGAAAGCCCCCAGGTAAGTGAAACATTAAATACCTTTATAGAAATAGGTAAAAGGGGCAACATCTGGAAAGCAGTGTCTATAAATGCCCAAAGCATGGGAAATAAGATCCCAGATATTGAGGCTTTAAGGGAGAGGCTGACTTGGATTTAGTGGCAGTTACAGACACATGGTTCACAGACAACCATGACTGGGATATAATTATACCAGGCTATATGTTATTCAAAAATGACAGGGTAGGAAGAAGGGGAGGAGGAGTGGCACTATATGTAAAAAGTAATATTAATGCTATGGAAATACAGGGCTTAAAAGGAAGAGAGGCACTGTGGGTTAAACTAGAAAGAGGGAAAAAGAAATCCATTTGCATTGGCATGATATACAGACCTCCCTCAAAGGGAGAAGACGTGGACTGAGATTTAATAGAGGACATACACAGCATTGCCAGGAAAGGAGAAGTGCTCCTGATAGGGGATTTCAATATGCCAGAAATGTTTTGGTGCATTCCTGCTGTGGCATCATTTAGAAGCAAGGAGATCCTGGATTCTTTACAGGAAGAACTATTCAAGCAACTGGTAACAGAACCCACATGTGAAGGGGCCATACTGGACATAGTGCCTATCAATGGGGAAAGTGATTCTGATGTTATCGTGAGAGATCATCTCGCATCCAGTGATCACCAGATGGTGTGGTTCAGTATTAAGACTAGAGCTAATAAAACCCATTCAAACGAGAGGGTCTTAAACTTTAGGACAGCTAACTTTGCCAAGATTGGCTCAATGAGTCAGCAGGATGGGAACAGCTGGGGGATGTAGAAAATCAGTGGGCTAAATTGAAAAGGGATATTTTAAGGGCAACCAAAGTTTTTGTTAGAATGGTAAATAAAGGTAAAGGAAAAAGAGGCCGCTATGGTTCTCAAAAGAGGTAGCTGAAAAGGTGAAGGAAAAGAGGGAGGCCTTCAAGTCATACAAGAGATAACAGAGAGAGGAAGACAGGCATCTATATTTGGAAGAACTTAGAGAGGCTGGCAAAGTAGTCAAGAAATCAAAGAAACAAAAAGAAGAGTAAATAACCAATGCAATAAAATAGGGCGATAAGACATTTTTTTCAGATGTGTTAGTGAGAGGAGGAAGGGCAAAAGTGGTATTGTCAGACTCAAGGTTGAAAGGGAGGAATATGTAGAAGCTGATAAGGATAAAGTGGAATTGCTTAACAAATATTTCTGTTCTGTATTCACAGATGAAGGGTCAGGAGCAGGACCTCAGACAACACCCACAAACAGGAACAAAAGCGAGGGCCATCTCAAACGATTTTCAGAAGACTGTGTTTATGAAGAACTAGCTAAACTAAAAGTGAACAAAGCGATGGGACCAGATGAGATACCTCCGAGAATACTGAAGGAACTTGGGGACGTTCTAGCACTTCCACTGACTTATCTTTTCAATGCCTCTTTGGAGTCGGGGGTGGTGCCAGAGGATTGGAGAGAGGCACATGTGGTCCCTTTTACACAAAAGCGGAAGTAAGGATGTGGTTGAAAACTACAGGTCGGTTAATGTAACCTCGGTGGTGAATAAATTGGAAATGCTGCTCAAAGAGAAAATAGTGAGGTTTCTGGAGTCCAGTGGATTACAGGATTGGAGGCAGCATGGATTCACCAGGGGCAGGTCTTGTCAGACAAATCTGATTGATTTCTTTGACTGGGTGAACAGGAAGTTGGACTGAGGGAGAGCCCTAGATGTGATGTATTTAGATTTCAGTAAAGCATTTTACACTGTTCCACAAAAGCGATTTATAAACAAACTGAGCACCTTAGGGATGGACCCTAAAGTTACTGCTTGGGTCAGAAATTGGTTCAGTGGGAGGTGACAAAGAGTACAGGTAAATGGAGTTCACTCTAAGGAGAAGGAGGTTACCTGGGGAGTGCCACAGGGATCTGTCCTTGGTCCGATTCTTTTTAACATCTTTGTTAGTGATATTGTGGAAGGGCTGTCGGGTAAGGTTTGCCTCTTTGTGGATTATACCAAAATCTGCAACAGAGTAGACACACAGGAAGGTGCAGATAACATGAAGAGGAATCTAGCTAAGCTTGAAGAATGACCTAGCATTTGGCAGCTGAGATTTGATGCTAAAAAATGTAGGGTCATGCATTTGGACTGCAGTAATCAAAGGGAGCAGTACAGTAAAGGATGTGATGTACTTCTGTCCATGAAAGAAAAGAGGAACCTAGGCATGATTTTGGCGTGGTGTAAAAGTAGCTAAACAGGTAGAAAAGGTGATGGCAAAGCTGGAAGGATGCTTGGGTGCATAGGGAGAGGAATGGCCAGCAAATGAAAGGAGGTGATGGTGCCTCTGTATAAGTCTTTGGTGCGACCTCATTTGGAGTATTGTGTGCATTTCTGGAGATCACACCTTCAAAAGAATATAAACAGGTTAGAGATAGTGCAGAGAGTGGCTACTAAAATGGTTAGTGGTCTTCATTATAAAGCATATGAGGACAGACTTAAGGGCCTTAATATGTACACCTTAGAGGAAAGGCGGGACAGAGGTGATATGACTGAGACATTTAAATACCTCCATGGCATAAATGCACTGGAGACCCTCTTTTGTTTGAAAGCAAGCTCTGCTATGAGGGGATATAGGATGAGGGTGAAGGGGGATAGACTCAGGAGTAATATACAGAAATATTTTTTATAGAAAGAGTGGTAGTTGCGTGGAATAGTCTCCCAGTGGAAATGGTAGAGATGAGGACAGTATCTAAATTCAAAAAAGCATGGGACAAACAGAGAGGCTCTCTTTAGGAAAAACGGGGACTCTTGTAGTGGTTGATATGGAAGAGCAGACTAGATAGGCCATGTGGTCTTTTTCTGCTGTCATGTTTCTGTGTAAAATGTCCAGTGTAGACTTGGAAAATGGAGGGCTCCATTTTACTTATCTGACCTGTTTATTTCAAATACCCCTGCCGAATTCCTTTAGTTCATCACAATGCAACATCTTGGTGATTCCTCCCTATCAAAAATTTGCCTGAAAATCACTTTCCATACATCCTTTCCATATCTCCTCTCCCCACCTCCCACCCCTTCACTCCATTAACTCCACCCAAAGAGCTAAAGAACTATAGATTCATAAGGAACTGAAGGCCCTTTTTTAGCATCTGGTTAAGAACATCTTGTATTTTTATTTTAATAATGTATTAGGATGTTTATATTACTTGTTTATGTAACCCAGCTTAGGGTTTCAGGCTAGGCTGTTCGTTCTAATGTGTGTAGCCGCTACTACCGAAACATAAACCTAGATATTCATTGATGGGGTTGTATTCGGCCCCAGCACTGAATATTTGGATTGCACGGATTTGCAGGAAGTAAACCGGGCCACGGCAATATTCAGCTGCAGCCCAGTTAACATCTCTGGTGTATGTTAGGCCTGCTTTTGCTGTGCCTTACTTTCACCACCTTGCCATAACCAGGCAGCAGCTCAATATTGCCGCTGTCAAGTTAAGACTGGGTGCCACCCCCAGAATGCCTCAGTGCCAATTGGCTAGCATCGGGGTGTGCAGCGACATCGCCCGAGGATATTCAGTGGCACTAACATAGTTAGTGAAGCTGAATATCCCAGACAGAGGGATTAACATGGTTAGCAGGTTTGATAACTGTGTTAATCCCTTTCAATATCGGGCCCCAAGTTTTTAATAAATGAATATAAATTCACATTCCCACTGATAAAAAGCATTAGCAGTGCATCCGAGAGCCTGAGATCATTTCAATATCGCCCGACATAGGGGGTGAAATTCATACCTGTTCAATAAGGTCGTGGGATTTAAGAAGCAAATCCAGAGTGCTAACTGAAGACGAATGAGGGGCAGCTGCAACATAAGTATGGAAAGTAAGGAAAGATTTTAACCATTTCGGTACGGTACTTCCAATACCAAGTGAGATTAATCTTGATGTTAGAAGCTGATGATCGACTAAGTAGAACGTAGCTGTCAAGTCAAGTGAAGCAAAATTGCATGTTTGCTCTGACCAAGGATGCAGAGTATCATCAAGTAAAGAAAGACGTATAGCTCAGTGCTGTGTCTGTTACAGAACTACTGTTGCTTAGGGTGGAGGACTAATGATTTGTCGATGAGGTTAGTCAACTGGAAGAGAACAAAGTTTTCTGCTATTTTTGATAAGAAAGACAGTCTAGAAATGACCTGTAGTTTGAGACAGCTGAGGGGTCGAGCAAAGGCTTTTTAAGTAAGGGTCTCACAATGTAGAAAAGAAACAGGCATAAATTCCTCATGAGTGCTGACTGCAGAACTAAAAGCTAAGGGTGCATATTCAAAGGCATTTATATGGTTTGCAGACCTGCAAACTGGGTGAGTGCCACTGAGCTGGATATTCGAAGGCACTAACATGGATATTGTCACTGAGTATCTGCGAGTGCCGCCACGTGGGGGCATTCCAGGGCGGAGTGGAGCCAGCACCAGTTGCTAACCGGGCAGTGGCGATATTGAGCCACTAGCTGGTTAGCGACATGTGGGTAAAGTAAGGCATGGTAAATGCTGCCTTACTTTACCCACAGAAACTAACCAGGCAGCGGTTCAATATCGCCACTGGCCGGTTAGCTTCCAGGTTCTGCGGCGAACCTGGATCTTCAATGCCGGTGGCCAGATATGGTCCCAGCATTGACTATCTGGGGTTAGACTTCAGCAGCGATGGCTTATTTTATTTATTTATTTAAAAGGATTTAATATAACGCTTTATCTTGAAATCAAAGTGGTTAACACGTCAAACAAATCATGCCGTAGTGTGTAGGCGAATGCATGCATTGGTTAAATTGACATAGGGTGTGTGCGTGTAATGTGTGAATGATTACGTGGTGAGCTATATACATAGTGAGTTAAGTACAAGGAACTACGTATATACAAGGAGCGGTGGGGGGGGGGGGGGAGGCCGAGGAGGCATGCAGAGGAGGGAATAGATTGAGTAGCTGGGTCACATGAAGTCCTTATAGTGTTCTATGAAGAGCGTTGTTTTGAGCATCTTCCTGAAGTCCTTAAGGTCTACAGTTGATCTCAGGTCATCAGGGAGTGAGTTCCTTAGAGTGGGCGCCGCCAGGGATAGTGCTCTTCTTGAGGTGTCTTGTCTTGTTCTAGCGAATGCTCTGGGGGTGGTGATGGTGGCTGAGGTTCCTCTTCTCCTGGGTCTAGTGCCTTGGTCAGCTCTGATGAGGGGTTGCAGGCTGTTCGCTGAGAGGTTATGTTTTATTTTGAATATGTTTAGTAGTACCTTTATATCGGATGCGTGAGCTGATTGGGAGCCAGTGGAGGTGGTTGAGAATGGGTGCAATGTGATCGTGCCTTGAGGCGCCCGTTATTATGTGGGTGGCAGTGTTCTGTTTGTTTTGTGAGCCCAAGGTAAATGGGGTTGCAGTAGTCTAACGTGGGCGTGATTAGTGCTTGACAGACAGCGCAGAAGTGATCCTGTAAGAGAATAGGTTTGAGGCGTCTGATGGTTCTCATTTTGAGGTATGCGTTCCTAATGGTTCTGGCTATGTGAGACTGTAGGTTCAGGTCTTTGTTGAGAGTCACTCTGAGGTACTTTACTTTGGGCTTTATTGGTACAAACACTAGCTGCCACTGCTGAATATCCCCCACTAACTCTCAGACCTTGCGTTAAAATTCCAACGTTGAGCTCAGCTTCTGGTCTTTTGTGCCATGAATTTATGCTGAATAGCTAATTTCTCTATTATCATGGATTTAAATGTACTGTGCAGTGCTGACTCCAAAACCTGAGCTAACCTGTGCACAAAGCCTACTGTATTTTACTGCATAAGCACATTGTTTGGATGTGTTCTTGCAGACGGGGTTAGGTTATGGGAGATACTGATGCGCAGTTATGGGAGATACTGATGTTTTCAAATCTATGTGCGTTGTTATTCTCCAAAGACTTATCCACAGAAAAGTCTGCAGGTATTTTTAGCACAGAAATTTTCAAATGGAAAATAATTTTCTACTTTCCCTTTAAAAATGGGTGCAAACACGTAGATCCAGGTGTACATTTATAATTATATTTGTGTATGTTATGGTAGTGATTCCTAACTATTTCCTATCTGACCGACCTGTAATTACCCTCGTCCAGGATGTCTTCATATAATATACAGTGTAAAGAGCATGTTTCAAAGCATTTTACATTAGTAAATACATTTATCTTCAAAAAATGAACTTCACAATACTGTCCAGTCTCTGGGAAAAATGTGTGTGCTCTGATTTTACTCAGAGGGAAAATGGATAATCCCAAAGATAGGAGGAATATACATGTGGAAATTAGATTTTAAAATTTCTATGTGTACTTTTCCCTATGAACCCAACCCATCCAAACAGCCGGTACAAAATCCATATCTATTCTTATATGCAGTATCTTCAGGCCCGGAAACTGTGGGGAAACTGAAGATTGCCTCTGAATGAATATGCATCAGAGAAGATGATTAAGAATTATAGGAAACCAGTTCAAATAGGTGCACTTTTGAGCTATGAAGATAGACAACAGAGTTTTGTCTTGGATACCAAAAGGCACTTGGTTCCAAAGGCAGGGAACTGCAAAAAAGAAAGCATAATAGCGAAAAAGGAACTGATGGGTGGGTGGAACAGAAAGGAATGTATAATTAAAGGAATGGAGATTATGGGCCCGATTCTGAGACACGGGTTGCAAGCAATCCGGGCCCGATTCCCCTTCCAGCTCTCCCCTTATGTCCTGAGCAGCAGAATGGAGAGAGTCGGAGGGGGGCGGGATCTGGGCAGGGCAGGGGTGGGCCAGCCCGGCAGGACATACAGGGTTGTTTTAGGTCACAGTCCTGTACTGTATGTCCGTGCTGCTTATTCCATCTCGAGGATGAAATAAGCAGCACCGACCCGGCGATTGGGCCCAGGGATTCCCCTCTGGGGCTGGGTGCAGGGGGGTCCCTGCTGCTCAATCCAGGCCCCCAGCAGGCCAGCCATGGGTCAGGCGGTGGGGAAGAGGGGGCCTAAGCCATAGGAGTCGGGGGCACCTGTGGGGAGAACATTCCCGCAGGTGGCAGGGGCACGCCAGGCCATCCAGGGGCCTGATTCTGTGCACCATGGGAAAATTTTGTTCCTGTGGTCCAGAATTGAGTCCTAATGGGCCCGTCTTGCTTGGGACCATCTGGACGGCCTGGATGTCCCTTTCTTGAATCAGGCTCCACTTGAGTGATTACTGGCTAATCAGAGAGAATATGGAGTAAGACTGTTGAAGCATTTATACATACAATTGAGAATGTCAAAGTGACATCAGAGCTTAACAGGTAGCTAGTGCAAAAAGGTGAGCAAGAAACAGTCCTGAGTGTGGTGAGGAAATTGGAAGCACCAAATTATAATATGGTGCACACACCTTAATGAAAGCAACCTAAAATGCTTTTAGGTGTCTAAACCAGTATCATTAATATTTAATCAATATCTTCTCCATTCTCTAAGACTTAGAAAACCATTCTGGATTTCTGCCTTTGACAAAGTCATGGGAGCGCCGAAACGCTAGCGTTGGGGGATTCTTGAGAGAGTTGGCAATGCGACAGCCATTCATGGAGTGGTTTCATGCAGCTAAGTTGAATGGCTGTTTGTGCAAATGGCAAAAGTAGAGAGATGAGTACGTTGCCTTTTTATTTTAAATGGAGAATGTTGGCCACACCTTTGAGACATTGTTGGGAAGAGGCAACAGATTAGATCAAGAGCCATTAAAACCAGCTACTCTGAAGGCTTAGAGTTTGAGCTCATATACTATGATACCTCTCCCAATAAATACAAGAACATTGGAAAGCAAAAAAGTCCCATGGCCACTCCTTGTGGCTTTGGGCAAGCCACTTAACCCTCCATTGCCTCAGGTACACTTAGATTGTGAGCCCTTCGGGGACAAGGGAATAAAAAGTACCTGTTAGTATACATGTAAACCGCACTGATTCTAAATAGCGCAATATAAAAAAGAAATAAAATAATAAATAAATAAATATAAAAAGTATAAATAAGTGATATCTATTGATACACATATTTTTGGATGGTTTCCTAGCATCATTGGAGAAGACATTGATTAAATATTAATGATACTGGATAAGACACCTAAAAAATGTTTTGGAGGAAATTGGGAAGTACATTAAAATAGCTGAGATTTGAAGGATCTGGAGTGGAGGAGCCAACAGAAAGAGACCAGCAAGGAGAACATTGTGATAATATAAATGGGAGGTGAAAAGAATCTATATAAGAAAACACACATCAGGGGAAAGAGACAGATTTTATGAACATTGAATAGCTGAAGAGAACCTGAGCTTATGCTGTGTTGAGCAAGGGAGAGAGAAGCATGGAGGATTACACCAACATTTCTGGCAGACTCAGATAAGCTGAGAAGTGTGGAATCAATAGAGAGGAAGGGGAGCAATGGGATGAAAGTCTTGGAGTGGAATTCAGAAAAAGAAATTGGGAATGCTTCCAGGATGCAATATATTAAAGACAGGAAGAGAGGTTAAGGAAAATAGAAAAGAAATAGTAAAATAGAATTACGTGTCATCAGTGAAGCGATGATACACACACTCATGGCTGGAAACTAATGAACTATGAGAAAAATAGAAGGGGGTGATGGGGCACTCTCCGCTGAAAGATAGCTAGATAGCTTATCTTTAAGTGGATTCTCAGCTGATTAATGAGGTTAAGTCAAACTTAAATTTGATCCTAAAGTTAATTGAACAATTTATTCAATTCAGCTTAGAACAACTATTTATGCGTTCCAACTTGATTACATAAATTTAGCTGAGTAGTGTCTCTGATCCCACCCGTATTTAACCACATAACTATTGGTCAAACATTGAGATGCACCCACAAAAAGATATGCAGGCCATCTCCAATGATTTACAAAGTTAACTACATCAATCCATTTTGAATCTCATTCCCAAAGAGCAGAGAGAAAAGTATAGAGCCTTAAGAAACCCCAAAGGAGAGTAGAGGAGTCAGATGTAGAATCTGATTCGCTAAATATTTTTCTCATAGACATAGAATGAAGAACAGCCTTAGTGAATCAAGCTCACAACAGCAGCATAAAAATTAATCAAAAGAAAAGATGTGAATCAGCTAAATGCTAGTGCCAACAAACTAAAAGAAGATTGGAAAACAATATAGGATGGTTTGTAATATCAAGCACAGCTCATAGATCTAGAAGAATAAGAAAGGAAAAATGTCCATTCATACAAGAAGTTGAGAGGTAGACCACAAAGTGCCCTGGACACATTAGGTGAAATGAAAAGGAAAAAAGATTGGTAAGAATTAAGAAATGAAGTAGAAAAGAAGAAGATTTGTATTTGATGATGTACAATGGATGCAAAAGTTGGACAGTGAAGAAGAAAGACAGGAAGAAAACTGATGCCTTCGAATTATGGTGCTGGTGAAGGATACCGTGTATACCATGGACTGCCCAAAGAACAAATCGATCAGTACTAGAGGAGATCAAATCTAAGCTTTACTTGGAGGCTCAAATGACAAGACTTTGACTTTCACATACTTTGGACACATCATGCAAAGAGAAAGATTGTTATAGAAAGACATCATGCTTGGCAAGATGGAAGACAGAGCCACTTTAACCACTTAAGGGGCTCTGGGCAAACTTGTATTGAGGGCCCCCCCTTTTTTTCTTTATTGAACATGGCCCTCTTTTTCCTACCTGACCCCATTCCCCAACCCTTGTTAATCTGATGCTGCTGGACCACTTAAAATATACCATATTGGGTCAGACTAAGGTCCATCAAGCCCAGTATCCTGTTTCCAATAGCAGCCAATCCAGGTTATAATACCTGTCAGATTTCCAAAAAGGTACACAGATTCCACATTGTTTTTCCCAGGATAAACAGTGGATTTCTCTGGTCCTATTTAATAATGGTTTATGGACATTTCCTCCAGGAACTAGTCCAAGCCTTTTTAAACCCATCTACACTAACAGCTTTTATTAAATCCTCCACTAATAAATTCCAGAGTTTGATTACATGTTGAGTGAAAAACTATTTTCTCCTAATAGTCTTAAATGGGCTACATTTGTAGCTTCATTGCATGTCCCCTAGTGTTTCTACTTTTTTGAAGGGGTAAACCAGCAATCTATGTTTACCTGTTCCACTCCATTCATTATTTTATAGACCTTTATTATATCTCCTTCAGGTAGAAGCCCTTTGTTAAGTAAAACATTTAACATCTCTGTAGAAATGGGCAAAGGGAGAAACGCCTAGACAGCAGTGTGCACCAATGCTCGTAGCACGGAAAACAAGATCCCAGATGTTGAGGCTCCATTGGAAGAGGATGACCTGGATTCAGTGGCAGCCACAGAGACATGGCCTATGGACAACCAAGAATGGGATGCAATCACACCAGGAAGGACAGGCCAGGAAGAAGAGGAGGAGAAGTGGCGTTACATGTAAAAAAAAAATCACACTAAAGTCACAGAACCACAGAGCCAACAAAGGAAGGAGGAGGCACCATGGGTCAAATCAGAAAGAGGGAATAGGGAATCCATCCTCACTGATGTGACACACAGATCTTCCTCACAGGCAGAAGAAGTGGACATAGATTCAACCAAAGACACCTGCAGCACCGCCATGAAAGGAGAAGTGCCACCGATACGTGACTCCAAAATGATGGATATTGACTTGCGCATCCCTGCCATGGTGCCATCCAGAAGCAAAGAGATCCTGGGCTCACCACAGGGAGAACCATTCCAGCAAATGGCAACACAACCCACATGCGAAGGAGCCACACTGGCGCCCATCAATGGAGGAAGTGCCTCCGATGCCATAGTGGGAGATTTCTCATCCAGTGATCACCAGATGATGTGGTTCAGTATTAGGACTAGGGCTGATAAAGTCCATTCAAAAGTGAGGATCCTAAACTTTAGGAAAATTAATTTTACCAAGATGAGAAAACACCCCAAGGAGTCACCAGCAGGACAGGAACAGACGGAGGATGTAAAAAAGCAAAAGGGAAAACTGAAAGGGGACACTTCAAGGGCAACAAACAAAAGGAGGCTGCGATGGATCTCGAAAGAAGCAACCAAAAAAATGAAGAAAAAGAGGGTAGCCCCACAAAACACAAGAGACCACAGAAAGAGAAAGACAACATCAACTTCCAGAAAAACTCAGAGAAGCCAGGAAAGCAAAGACACAAATAGAAGAAAAAAATAGCCAATGCAGCAAAATGGGGGAACAAGACACTTCCCAGACATGTCAGTGAGAAGAGGAAATGTAAAAATGGCACCATCAGACTCAAAGGTGAAGGGTAGGAATATGCAGAAGCTGATGAGGATAAAGCTGAACCAGCCAACAAACATTCTTGTTCCGTGTTCAGCAAGACGCCTGAAAACACTCACAAATAGGAACAGCAATGAGGGGGATTCCAAACGAGCACCAAAAGACTACACAGGGCTAGCCCAAGGGTTTTAGCTATTCCAGGAAGAAACCCCAGCTGAGCCATTCTCCCCTCGCACCAAACCACGCTGATGCCAGCCCCTGCTGCCGCCAATTCAGTCTGCTGGGGAGCCAGCGATGGTAGTTTAAAAGTGGTGGCTTTTTGCCGCCACTTTGATACCTGCAGTAGGCCATATGTTTTGGCACACATGTCCTGCTGTTTCTGACCCCCCTTTGACAAGAAGTTACATCAAAGGGGGGATTAGAAGTGGCAGACCATGTGTACTGAAGCACATGGCCTGCTGTGGGCACCAAAGGGGCGACACAAAGCTGCCATGCTGCCTGCCATCATCTGCCACCCTAGGCGGCTGCCTAGCCCACCTAGTGGATGGGCTGGCCCTGCTTGGGCAGGCCACTTAACCCTCCACTGCCTGAGGTACAAACTTAGATTGTAAGTTCTCTTGGGGATAGGGAAATGCCTACTGTACCCAAGTGTAACTCACCTTAAATTACTACTGGAAAGATGTGAGCTAAGTACTATTAAATGTTGTTGTTAAGTGCCGTCGAGTCGGAGTCGACTCATGGCGACCCTCTGGATAGCTATCCTAAATTGTGTTCGGTCTTCAGTCAGGCGGCTCATTGTTGACAGACTGGTACCCGTAGCTGCTGTTATTGTATCAATCCATCTCAATGCTGGCCTTCCTCTTTTGCGTTGACCTTCTATCTTGCCAAGCATGATGTCTTTCTCTAATGATCTCTCTCTTCGCATGATGTGTCCAAAGTATTAAATAAAGAAATAAATAAACCTCATATAATACAAACATTTCACAAATACCATCAGTGTCTGATAAATTCATCTGTGTACAGAGTTTTTGTGTTCCTTTACAAAGTGGTAATGAAGGTAGTTTGTGTCACTGTTACAGTACTAAAGTGAGGACAGCATTAGCATCTCATATTTTTTTCCTTTTGTTTGACATGCAGGCAGAGGCTCACAGAGTTATCAGGACAGAGCACTGGATGCTTATTCAATGGGCCCCCTACCATACAGGGCCTGTGGCAACTGCCTCTTCTGCCCATAGGTAAAAGCAGCTCTGGTTGAAGGTTAGGGCAAAAGGGAAAGACTGGCAACACGATGGATTGACACAATAACAGCAGCAATGGATGTCACTCTATCAACAATTAACCACCTGACTGAAGAGTAAGCACAGTTTAGGACAAGTATCCAAAGGGTCACCATGAGTCAACATCAACTCTATGGCACGCAACAACAACACAGTTTGTTCTAATGCCCATATATTTTGTAACTCAATTGATGAGATACAAAGAAATGATTGAATCTGTTTCCTTGCAATCAATTTTAACACAGTAATATAAGCCCAATGTTCAGCAGAGCGGCTAGTACTTGTAAAGTACATAGCCATTGCCGTTGCAGTTTAACCCCAGATATTCAATGCCAGAGCCATATTTGGGTTGCCGCACAGCCCGGAATCTAACCAGGCAGCGGCGATACTGAGCCCCTGCCTGGGTGACTCCCACAGGTAAAGTTAGGCCAGCCTTTGCTGCGCCTAACTTTCCTGCGGGTTGCTAACTGGGCAGTGGCTCAATATCACTGCTGCCCAGTGTCACAGAGCAGACTCTCTAGAGCCCCCTGAGGAGCTAAAAAATACTACTCCTCAAGTAAACAGTGACGTGTGGAGAGAGCACATGACACAAGGATATCAGAATGAGTATAAGGGAATGAGGTCACAAGCCTGGAATTATCACCAGCCAGTAGGGAAGCAAGGAAGGTCCCACCTGACCCCAATAGGCTAGGGTGTGGTGCAGCTGGGGATTATGTAAATGATCAGTGCAGCTCACAGGAGAGAGGAGCTAGGAGAGGAGGAGCTAGGAGAGGAGCTACGAGAGAAGCCAAGAAGGAAGCCAAGAGGGCAGAAGCAGTGAGAGCTGAGGAACCTCAGAGACGAAGGAGATATCCAGACTGGGAAGGATACAGATATCCCAGGTCTCCACAGCAAGGCAGAAGGCACTGGCTGGATGAAAGTCTGAGTGAGTCTGATGAACATTTAAGTGAAATAAGTGAGCAGCTGAATTCAGACAGGGACAGTGTATGCAGCAGCCTTGATAGAAGCTATGCCTTAAGACATAAGCAACAAGCTAGGAAAAGCTATTCTGAACCGGATAGGAGAAATGCTAAGCTGAGCTATGAGAGGCATTTGTATGAAAGACAAAAGCCTTATAATGCTAATTTAAGGAAAGCAGGAAAGCTCCAGAATCTGGGTTACAAACAGAATAGAGAACAAAGCTTGTTACCTTTGGGAGAGAATCCTTCAAGAGGGATATAGTTGGCACAAGCCTTCACAGAAACTGCCGTTGGAGACAACAGCTGTTTGCAAAGCTCTTGTTAAGACAAAACCCCGTGCAAAGGTTCCACTCTCTGATAGCTGGGCAGCTGACTGCTTTACTCTGCCTAATTACCAGAGGCAGAGGAAAGGCTCCTGGCTAAGCAACTCAAGAGAATATGGTAAAGCCAAACAGATACCTGCTGTAGAAAGTCAAGTACGTCACAAGCTGGAAAGTTTGTTAAGCAAGTTACCTCAGAAGAGAAGTAACGAAGCCTCTGTACCTGACAGTGTTCCCATGCAGTGTGAGCCTTATGAAATTGAGGACAACACTGAATTGCCTGTTGAACAAATGGACTGTAGTTTTATAATAGCTGACCAAATAGAGTCTCTCAGATAGAAGGCTGAACTATTCCTGAGAAGCCTTCATCTGGAAAGCTGACAAGCTGTATTTCTGTTTCATTCCTATTTTTGTTTGCTGAAAGGTAAAGCTATTTTTGTTATAGTTCTTTTGTTTACCCGAGAAGGGTTATGTTTATTTGACTGTTATACTTTTGGAAAAGAATCCTACGGGACGGGGAATACATCCATGTTTATCCGATTTCGGTGTCACAACTTCTTTACATACTGGCAAGGACTATAAGTATTGAAAAGGCCAGTAGTTTACACCCGGGTGCAGTACCAACTGTGACCATCAGGAGGCGCTGCACAGCAAAGGGGTGACACCAGTTAGTGATGGGTGCTGCCTCAGATCTGCTCCGGAACGCCCACGAAATGCCCCAATGCTAAGTGTATAGCATCAGGACGTGTAGCAGCGGCACATGCATCCTTTGGAAACCTTTCTTCCTTTTTCCTTGACTGAATGACTTTTATCTTGAAAGCTTTCTGAAAGTTAACTTTAGAATGCAAGACTTGCCATTCTGGATCAGACTGAGACCATCAAGTCCAGTATCCTCTCTCCAACAGTGGTCGATCCTAATCACATGTACCTGGCTGAATATCCCACTAAGCGTCAAACCCTGTAAATGCCTTTGAATATTGGGCCCATAGTAAATAACAGCAGGTAAAGACCAGCATGGTCCAGCATTGTCTGCCCATTGAGGTGGTCAGGATTGTACCACTGCTCCATGCAGGTTACTCCCACAGTCTATGCCTTTGTTTAGGGCCGTACTCACTGCTCCGTGCAGGTTACCCCTCTCTATTTTTTGAAGTGTAAAGTTATTTAAGTTTGCTTTGATTTGTCTTCCTCTAAAGGGATCCTTTGTGGGGTTTTTCCAGGCATTTTGGAATTTCATCAGTTTTTGCCCCCACCACCTCCACTGGGACAGCATTCAGGCATCCACCTCTTTCTATAAGAAGTATTTCAATTTACTATTCCTATCCCTTCCACCTCCTCTCCTCATCAACCTAAAACACACCAAGGGCCTAGATTTCGCCCATTTGTATCAGAAGATTTCCTTGATACAATTGTACCTCAGCTTGATACAGACACTAACAACCTTGACAAAGCCATCGCTAATTGGAACTCTGTAATAAAAACAGCTTCCAAACCTTTAAATACCAAACCTAAAAAACTCCATAAAAGAACATCAGAAAAATGGTACACACAGGAACTAGCTTCAATTTAAAAAAACACTCCGAAAAATAGAAAATAAATGGCGAACAAGAAAAACACCAGAACTCCGGGACTTATACTTTTCAACTCTTAATACCTACAGATCAGCAACTAATGATGCAAAAAACCATATCATACAACAATCCTATCTAAAGCTATTAACCGTCCAAGGGAACTGTTTGAAATTGTAAAATCTTTATCTAAAGCCACTACTGATAACTATCAACTAGCCTCTATCAACATACAAGACCTAGCAAACTATTTCACTAGCAAACTTAAACGATCATTAATACCAATACCTGACTCCCCAAACTCAATAAACAATAACAAGGCATGGAACTCCTTCCGGCTTATTGACAAAAAGCAATTACTCAATATAATATCTACAATCAACACAACCACATCCTTGCTTGATCCCTGCCCAGTTTCTTAGATTTAGACAACAAAACAAAAACTTGCCCCCTTTATCTTAGACATAGTAAACCAATCCCTTCAGCAAGGTGTGCTGCCTAAAGAACTCAAAATCTCTGCAATCCGCCCGATTTTAAAAAACAAAGCTCTAAATGAAAACGACCCATCATATCGCCCGATTGCCAGTATTCCTTTCCTAACCAAAATCATTGAAAAAGCTGTTCAACTTCAACTCCAAGATTATATAGACACATCCGCTCCCCTTGATGATCACCAATATGGGTTCCGCCCTTTCCACAGTGTTGAAACCCTACTTCTTGCCCTTCTCGACACTCTTATTAAGGGATTAGACAACACAAAACAAGCATTCATCTTAGTATTCCTTGATATATCCGCCGCATTCGACAGTGTAAACCATAATATACTCATTTCAAGACTCAACCAGATAGGTTTACAGAAAACTACCCTAGATTGGTTTAAATCATACATATCTGGTCGATCACAATATGTACAACTTAACCAAACTTCATCACCCCCATTTCCTCAAGATTAAGGAATACCCCAAGGATCCGCACTATCTGCCCTTCTATTTAACCTTTATCTACAGCCATATTCCAAAAATATAAGATAAACTACCACATATATGCGGATGACATTATGTTGGGGTGCCCCATCTGCCCCATCGGCAAGAAACATACAGGACATCATCTCCTCCATAAACACCACCACTGCACCAAATGACCCATGTCCGGCGTTTTGGATAAAAACTCTGCGGACCGAACTCAGCCCCTTCCTCTCCAAACTCATTGCGTTATCTTTCTCAACAGGTACATTCCCCAAAAGCCTAAAACAGACAGTGATAAGACCGCTACTAAAAATAGCAAGCTGGACGCAGCATGAATGGACTCCTTCAGGCCGATATCAAGTATCCCGCTTCTGGCGAAAATCATCGAGAAGGTTGTTCAACAACAACTTCACCATCATATCGAAATAAGTGCACCCCTCGACCCTTGCCAACATGGCTTTCGGGAAGCGCATGGGGTCGAAACACTCCTGACCACGTTATTCAACACGCTTACCATTGGATTGGACAACATCAAACAAGGGTTTGCACTGATCTTCCTGGATATTGTAGCAGCCTTTGACACGGTATGTCACGAAATACTCCTCTCCCGCCTTAGCGAGAAGGGCATTCAGGGAAACGCATTAACATGGTGTTCATCATATTTAACAGATCGATGGCAACATGTACGTTCCGGCCCCTCCACATCCACACCTTTTCTCCAAGAAAACGGCGTTTCCCAAGGATCGTCACTGTCAGCACTGCTATTCAACATTTACATGCAGCCCTTATGTAATCTCATCCACTCCTTCAACATTAACTGCCTGATCTACGCCGATGATGTCCTCCTCTACATGCCTTTCCTTTTGGACAAACCAGACCTTGCACCCCTCTCTGCCTGTTTCGATGCGGTCACGGATTGGCTACATACACAGAAGCTAAAAATAAACTTTAAAAAAACAGAGGTCCTTTTCCTCACAAGGAATTCATCATTCACTCCACCTAGCTCCCTGAAGGTCCGAGATGCTGAACTCACAAGCAAACCATCAATTCGGTACCTCAGAGTTATCATTGACCAACAGCTAAATATGAAGGCCCAGAACACTTCGCCACCTGAGACTGCTCCTGGAACCAGAAGATTTTCGATCTGTCTACCAAGCTCTTGTGACCCCGCATTTTGATTACGCGAATGCTATATTACACGGCCTTCCAAAAACCACCATAACCCTGCTGCAACTAGCCATGAATGCAGCCGCCAGAATTCTGCAAGGGGCTTCAAGGAAGGAACATATAACACCAATACTAAAATAGCTGCACTGGCTTCCAGTCCAAAGCAGGATAACTTTCAAGGTGCTGACTCTTACATTCAAAACCATTAACAACTGCTCCTCTACATCAATCATAGATCTTATCCAGATGACACCCCCTAATAGAGCGAGAAGATCAGCCGCTATAAATACTTTGATTCTACCAAGGCAGATAACAAAATGCTCACAAGCATCAAGATCCAGAGCTTTTTCACTATATGTACCTACCTGCTGGAACGCCCTTCCCCCTGCTATCAGGGCTATAAAGGTCATCTCCCAATTTAGGAAGGCACTTAAACATCATCTCTTCCTACAGTATTATACTGACCAGAGCCACGCCCCACAGCAAGCCGCGCCCAGTGACCCACATAAACAACCCGTGAGTGACAACCACGTAAGATTGAAACCAAGCATGCTGGACACGGATCCTCCCGACAAATAGTAACTCTTATCACTCTATTATCAGCCAATACGCAGTTGAACCGATACGACACATTGAGTCATTTCCAAACGTATGCTGTAAATTACCTGTATATATTTGTATATAGTTACCCTGTTATTACCTGTACATATACCCACGTTATATTGTAAATCCAGTGCAGACCTTTCTGTGCTGGACAGTTGTGTTTTGATGTAAACCGCACTGATACAGAAGAGCACGGTATATAAGAAAGTTAAATAAATAAAATAAATAAATAAAATGTTGTTCTCCTCAATCAACATACTTGATCCCAACTACGATAAATTAACAACCTGCCTTATAGAAGCTGAAAAATGGCTTCGATCAAACAATTTGACCATTAATTTCAAAAAAACTGAAGTTCTATTTACGAGGTACAACAAGAAAGATGAATTTTACACCACCAACTGACATAAAACTTCTAAACTTTACTCTTCCAGATAAAGAAGAGATTAAATATCTAGGAGTTACCCTTGACAAGACCCTTAGTTTCACAACCCACATTAAGAAAATTACAAAAACAATTTATTACAAGCTTCGTTCCATTCAACAACTGAGGCCTCTTTTAGAAAATGATGATTTTAGAACTATCACACAAGCCTTAATAACCCCACACTTGACTTTAGTAATGGAATACTACAAGGCATAACAAAGAAGAATTTAAAAATTCTTCAAATGGCCCAAAACGTTACCGCAAGAATAATTTTCAAAGCCAAGCTAACTGACCACATTACCCCGATTCTATTCTCTCTACATTGGCTACCTATCTCCAGCAGGATTCAATATAAAATACTGTTGACCACCTTCAAATTAATTAATAAGATTGCCCCATCATACCTATCAACAATTATTCATAGCCCTCCTGAAAACAGAATAAGACGAAGAAGGAACCTTAATACCATCATAGTGCCTGACCTAATAAGGAAGACGAAACATACAACAAGCAACAGCGCCTTCTCATTTGTAGCACCAACCCTATGGAACAACCTCCCAGATCAATTAAGAGAGATAAAAGACCTACAAAAATTCCGAAAGGAACTAAAAACATATCTGTTCACTTAACACTACTCCAACACAGTCTGTGACCTGGGT
The DNA here is from genome assembly GCA_033557465.1 of Ichthyophis bannanicus. Taxonomy (NCBI): domain Eukaryota; kingdom Metazoa; phylum Chordata; class Amphibia; order Gymnophiona; family Ichthyophiidae; genus Ichthyophis; species Ichthyophis bannanicus. The sequence continues at coordinate 603,787,390 of CM066034.1, forward strand.
ATGGCCTCCCTACCTCCATAACTCGGCATGAATACACCCATTCAAATTGACTCACTACAATTTTGATTACTGAACCTAAGACGATTCTTTAAACATGTATATATGTAAAAATTATGTAGTAACTTGTAAATAGTTCTGAATCTGTTATATTACTTATATATAGTTGCTTACAGTTCCATGCATCTGTTATATAGTTGCACATTGTTCCATGTATTTTAACATTGTTTGATGTAAACCACCACTGATCCTGGGAATTGGCGGTATATAAAAGTTTTGCAAATAAATAAAATAAATATTTCCTGGTATTGCTTTTAAATTCACCTCCTTGCAGCTTCATTTCATATTCTCTAGTTCTACAGCTTCCCTGTCTTAAAAAGGTTTCATTTATTCATTAATGTCATGTAAATATTAAATATCTGTATCATATCTTCCCTGTCCCTCCTCTCCTCTAGGTTATACATATTTAGTCCTTCATGTTTGTTCTCATATGTCTTCTGGTGTAAGCCCCATATCATTTTGGTTGCTTGCTTCGGAACCCTTTCAAGTCTTTTTATATCCTTTACAAGGTGGGTTCAGGATGTATGGGGGAGACTGGTCCCCCACCACCACTGCATTAGGTCAGTCAGTGTTAAAACTGGGATGCAGCTCTTCAGTCTCACTCACCCTCCTGAAGGAATTAAAAGTTTGATTATTTATTTTATTTAACAAGTTTTTTTTAATGCTTTATCATTTAGTCAAAGCGATTTACATTATAACTTAAACTAGGTTATGTACATTAAACAGGGAAATTGATAATTTGGATTCTTCTGAGGCAATGGAGGTTTAAATGACTTGCCCAAGGCCACAGGGAGTGCTAATGGGAATTGGTTCCCAAGCCAGTGCTCTAACCCTTAGGCTACTCTTCCAGCTTTGGGCCATTGAGTTCCTTTGTTTGAGTCCTTGGTGCCTCGGATGCTCACAGGACATGCTGTTTGGCCAATCCAGGCCTCATATGCCCTACCCAGCTTATCCTTTATCTCTTCTCCTGTGTTAAGCCAACCCAGTTTAGTGGTAGCTGCTCTTTCAGCAGGATGACCAAGCCAGCCATTAAGGAAGCAGTTTTCTAAGTGGGTTAATGAGCCCCTTTGGACTCTTGCAACCCTTCTCCTTTTGAAAGTATCTTCTGAGGGAAGACCCTTGGTTATTAGAGACAGGGCCTTTGATATTTCTCTCAAAAACACAGCAGGAGGCATCCCCTGACTAGTGAAGGACAAGCAAGCCCAATCTCCATTACTTCAAACAGCAGGGTTTCCAGAATTGCACGTTTTATAGAACATAGAGGGAGCACAGTACTTGATAAACAACATGGTATTTGAGGATTTGTTTGCATGCAGGACTCGTGGCTTCTCAATGATAGATAGGAATATTACCAAGTGCCCAGCTGGGATTGCATGATTTCATGAATGTGATTTTAATTTTAGCTGAAGTCAATCTAAGGAATAAATTCCAGATGTGACAGCTATCATTGCATATTGAGTCCAAGGGAGTCAGAGAGTCAGGAGAGACTAATTATGTGGTTAAGCCTTAGACAAGGCTCTGTCAATGGCATCGTTACTCGTGCTACTTTGCTAAAGCCTACTTCTCTAGAGAGACGTGTACAATGGCAGCAATATATAGCATGAATGAATGTGCTCCCCCATGCTACTGAAAGCAGAGCTGTGTGAGACAGTGAGATAAAGACACAGTTCTGACAAATTTCCATTTTGCATATTTCCACTGGACCTTTCTGTAGCACTAAGTCAACAGTGATAGCTTCCAGGAAAACACTCTGTGGGGAACAAGGGAGGAGGTCTTGCATTCCATGGTTTTTGTCTTTCTAAGATTTTTTTTCCCAAGGGAATAGCTATTCATAAAACAGGTCTTTTTCATAATTCCAAATTCTGCTCTTGCTCTTATTGATAAACTGTGAAGGAAAATCGAAATGAAGGACTCATAATTATATTGCGTGAAACTGTGATTTTTAACGTTTGCAGGTAGGCCCATAAGAAAGAGGGGGAAAAGCCAAATGAATCAGAGAGCCATTGGTTTGTTTCAAATGAAAACATATTGTCAACCTTGATTCTTGCAATGTCTGGAGAAAACCGTCTAGTATAGAGCTGTAAAAGAAAAAAAACGGAAAAGAATAAAGTGGTGGAGGTGCTCTGTCATGCCTTTGGTCCTGCTTCGCTGTTTGACAGTTCTGGACTAAAGTACTTCACTATCTAGCTTTACTGTTTGATTTACCACTGTCCTTGGGAGCTGAAATGCTCTTGTTTTGATAAGTGCTCTAGTCCACTGGTTCTCAGCCCTGTTGTGGTGTACCCACTAGCCAGTCAGGTTTTCAGGATATCCACAATGAACACACAGGAGGCAGATTTACATGTGCTGCCTCCATTGCATGCAAGGTCTTCTTCCAAGTTAAAATGAATCTTATAAGAGGAGAGGATTGGCCATCCTCTGATTCAATGGCATCCTGAACTACATAATTTGATTGTGATGGAAAAGGTTTTGGCTAGAACTCATAAGCCAAGCCAGTGAGATACCATCCTTAGGACGTGGGGACTCTACTTGGACGCCTTACCACACAGAACAAGGCGCTCTGCCATTAACCTTTGAGGTGGCAGTTTAAAGGGTTACACTGTGTGACCACCACTTAAAACAGTATAGTCCCTTGCCTGTGGTGGCCAAGGAGGGGGAGGGTATTAAGGGGGGGAGCAATGCAGTTGTTTCTTGTTAGTGACCATGTCTTCTCAGCATAGCACAGTACACAGTTTTTCTTATACATACTGGGGGGAGGGGGGGATATTCAGCGGTGGCGGCTAGTGCTTGTAAAGTGCTTAGCCATTGCCGCTGAATTCTAACCTGGATATTCAGTGTCTGGGCCATATCTGGCCCCCTGCATTGAATATCCAGTTCACTGCAGAAGCTGGAAGCTAACCAGGCGGCAGCTATATTGAGTCGCTTCCCGGTTAGCTTCCACAGGTAGCTAGGCCAGCCTTTTCCATGCCTGACTTTATTGGTTAACGATGGGTGGTGCTTCTGTTCTGCATTGGAACAATCATGGCTTGCCCGAAGGTTAACCGCTTAGCACTGGGACATGTAGCAGCAGCACCCGCAGATATCCAGCAGCACTAACCATGTTAGTACCGCTGAATATCCCGTTCAGTGCCATTTACACGGTTTGCAGGTCTGCAAACCATGTAAATACCTTTGAATAACCCCCACACAATCTTTTCTCATGTTTGTTATGGTGCAATTAACTAAAAGAGCTTTAAAAATATTGGAAAATAAAACTCTAAGTTGGAAGGGTTTGATTTTATGGCCAGTCTCCTGATTTTATACAAACCTATGAGTGGTTTTGGGTGTTTGGTCACAGCTCTTACATATGAATATTTACTAGACAGCAAAAGGTTGGGAAAAACCAGGATTTAATATATGTAAATTAAGTGTTCTACATTTATGCAGTATTTAAGATATAGATATCTTAAAGCATTTAGACATGCATCCAAGAGAAATTTATTTTCTTTTAGGTACAATATCAGGTGCCAAATATCAGTAACTCTGAACTGTTCACTGATAATTGAGACATAGGGAGACGTTGATTTTAGTCCAATGATGTCAATTGTCAGAAATGCATGAGACCTTTTAAAATTGAATCCTGCATTTCAAGCAGAGTTTTATGCTTTGTTTCTGTTAGTTTTTTTTAAATAAAGTTCTAAATTCCCACAATATCGCTAATCCACAACAGCAATAGAAACATCTGGAAGGGTTTTCAGGATCTTTGCTTTGTCTGCTTCTACCTGGCTAGGAAAGCAATGTTAATGCAGTGGCAACTTAATTTTCAACAGTTAGCATAGAATATTCATAAGGTTAATTTTCCATTTCTTCTTTGTCAAAAGATTTCAAATACTTAGGTTGCATTTTATTCTGTTTTATATAGTTTGAGGCTGATATCAACCCGCCCCTGCATGATCTCACTACCAGCTTCCACTGATTTTTAAAGGACCGCGCTTCAGGCGTGCCTGCGTCTGGCAGCCCTACATCTGAGGACCTCATCAGAGGGGCCCTTTGACATGGCCCTTCGGCATGGAACTTCGGTCTACACACATTAAGAAATTAGGAATGTAACCCCACTCAACAAGGCATAGGAGATACTCAGGTAAAGAAAGGAAGTCTGGACATTAGTATCCTGTTTACTGTATTAACTCCTATCTCTAGCTTTGCATTAATTTAGACTAAGTTTAACAGAAGTAAGGTTAAACACCACCACTTTGTATTTGTACATAATCAACAATCTATGCAATTATTTAACCACCTCCTTGACTGAGAAACTCTAGAAGATAGTATTGGCACTGAAACATACAAAACTATTTACAATGGAGAACAGGAAAACATTACTATGCTTCATCTACATGCATTCTCATAAACTCAAGATCTATTGGGAATAAAATACCAGTTATAAAAGATCTTGTTAAGGACAACAACCCTGATGTACTATGTATTATGGAAACTTGGCTATCTGACACAGATAGCATATTGTCAAACCAATTAAACCTCAATGGATATAATTTATTCCAGTGCCCCAGGGATACTAAACACGGAGGAGGTGTCCTCATATTAATTAAACATGAGCTAAAAGCCTCCCTCAGGTTATGTAATAACATAGATGGTATGGACATAGTAGTCATAGCAAACGACCAATGCTTCTTCAACCTAGTATACAGAGCCCCATCATCATCCCCTGATGACCTAGCTGTAATTATCGAGCTAGCCTGTAACCTCCCAAACCTACGCACCCCGAATTGGATCCTAGGGGACTTCAATCTACCAACACTACATGACTCCCAAGCATCAGCTTTCCAAGATGCACTCAAAGACCTGGGCTATTTGCAACTAATCAATGAACCTACTCACACAAAGGGAAACATGCTGGACCTGATCTTCGCCCCCCTACTTGCCCACAGCTCCACCCCCCCTCCCCCACCTACCTACACCGCAGTACTTTGGTCCGACCATAAGCTAATCTTATTTCAAATCCCCTTAGATTCCCGGCCCAGGAAACCCCCTGGAAACATGTCAAAACCCATAAGTCTACCCCCACGAAGGGTCCAACCTTTTAACAAGGAATCCATCTTACACAACACACAGCCCCTCTTCAGCATAACGACAACCAGCCTAGATGCACTAGTCTCCAGCTGGAATGACAGCCTGAGTTCCATCGCCTTACGTATAGCCCACAAGAAAGCCCTGAAGAAAAAAGCTCCCGCCCCATGGTACTCCGATGATCTACGGACCTCTCTCATCAAACTTAGAAAACTCGAAAGGCGATGGAGACGCTCACGATCTACAGAGAACCAGGTAGCCTATAACCTCCAGCTATCCATACACCGCAATGCGATAACTGAGAAAATGAGACAAGCGCACACAGACACCCTCATGCGCTCACTACGAAAACCACACAACCTATTTAACCTCGTCAAGAACCTAACGAAAGAACCAGGTTCTGAACAAACACCCGAGATTCACGCCCAAGACTACGCTGACTTCCTGCAATCAAAACTATGCCAGACAGACAAGACTGGCCCACCCTCTTGCACCGTGGACCCACCAAAAGCAGCGACATTAGCAATGTTCACCATCCCATCCAATGAGCAAATCATCAACACAATCTCTACAATCAACACCACTGCCGCTCAGACTGACCCCTGTCCTGCCTTCTGGATAAGGGAACTATGGACAGAATTTAGTCCATTCATAGCTAGACTTCTTGACGCATCTTTCACATCAGGCTATTTCCCACTGAATCTCAAGCACACATCCGTCAGACCCCTGCTAAAGAACAACAAATTGGACCCCCAGAAAGTAGAATCGTATAGACCAATTGCCAGCATTCCACTACTAGCAAAGATAATAAAAAAAGAAGTCCTTTACCAGATTCAACAACACATCAACAATACCTCTCCGTTAGACCACTGCCAACACGGATTCAGAGAATCCCATGGTGTGGAGATGCTACTTACCACCCTCTTCAACAATATACTTTATACAATTGATAACATCCGTCAGGGAGTTGCCCTGATATTCCTGGATATAGCTGCAGCGTTCGACTCAGTATGCCACGAAACCCTCCTGAGCCGGCTCAAAGAGAAGGGCATCTGTGACCTAGCACTAACCTGGTGTAAGTCGTACCTGTCCGATAGATGGCAACACGTGCAGACAGGGTCCTCCACTTCCAAACCGTTCCACCAGAAACAGGGCATTCCGCAAGGCTCCTCCCTCTCAGCCTTGATGTTCAACATCTATATGCAGCCAATTTGTGACCTCATAAGATCATTCAACGTCGAATGCATGATTTATGCCAATGACGTTCTCATGTACATGCCATTCCAGACTGACCAAATTGACCTCACACCTCTAACTAACTGTTTTAGCTCAGTGGAAAAATGGCTTCTAAACCAGAATCTTCGAATACAACACAAAAAGACTGAAGTACTGTTCATCTCCCGAAACCCCAACTTTTCCCCTCCTGCCTGCCTAAAAATTGGAAAAATCGAACTGCAAACAAAACCTTCAATCCGCTACCTGGGTGTCACATTGGATCAAAGACTGGATATGAAGGCACACGTGAGCAACATGGTAAAATCAACGTACCATAAGATCAAGACACTCAAACATCTTCGCCCCCTCCTGCAACCAGTTGATTTCAGAACAATCTTCCAAGCTCTAACATCCTACATCTTGACTACGCCTACGCTATCCTGCAAGGACTCCCACAATCCACCCTGAGCCCACTCCAGCTCGCCATGAATGCTGCGGCCAGAGTCCTACATAGCACCTCCAGGAGAGACCATATAACACCCATCCTCAAAAGTCTCCACTGGCTCCCAATCCACAGCAGAATCACCTTCAAGACCCTACTACTAACATTCAAGACCATCAATGGACTCGCCCCCTCCTCTCTCGCGGACCTCACTCACATTACACCCCCAAATAGAGCTAGACGATCTACTGCTATAAACACTTTGGTAATCCCCAAAGCAATGACCCACAGTGCTCAGACAACCATAAACAGGGCTTTCAGTCTCTGTGCTCCCAGATGCTGGAACGCTCTTCCACCCGATATCCGAGCAATCCCGGATCTAACTAAATTCAGGAGAGAATTGAAACACTATCTCTTCCTCAAATGCTACCCAGAGGAATGTACACCAACCCCACCACTCACAACATAGCCCGACCTCACGCATCCCCTCCTCACGTATTTGTATATAAGTGTGAATATCATTCTGTTACTGTAATTACAAATGTAAATAGTTAATACTGTTACCAAAGTTGAGCTACCTGTTATATGTAATACGGTGTTAACCCCCACCGTAAAATACCTCATGTTCTTTGTAAACCGCACTGATGTTGAAGAGCGCAGTATATAAGCAATTTAAATAAATAAATAAATAAAAATTAAGAATAAAAATCTGTCAAATTGCCTTCTATATAGGCCACCCATGCTTAATCCCGACAGTCTTACCTCAATTCTTGAAGCTCCTTGTTCTGCCTCATTAAAGAAGCCTCACATTTAATTAGGAGACTTTAATTTATCATCTCTTCACACCACACAATCCACATTATTTCTCAGCTTGATGACTGATATGGGATATCAACAGATAATAAATATGCCTACTCACAATAGAGTCAATATGTTAGACTTAATATTTCTCCCTAATATTATGGTAAAGCACGAACACTACTCACCTCCACAGCATTACAGGTCCCCTGGTCTGACCATTATATAATAAAATTTGCTCTACCAATGCTTCCTTCAACACCTTCCCTACATAATGCAATACCGCAGAAAAAGCAATTTGGACCCTTTAATGAAGAAACCTTTCTGAATGATATACTATCAAATATAAATACTCCATTAATGGATCTGGATGATATTTAAAAAAACTGGAATACTTCACTATCTAAAACTGTGTCACCCCCAAATCCACACAAAAGAGCTACCCCTAGACCCTCTGAAAAATGGTACACTCAAGATCTAAGAAAATTAAAACAAAAATTGAGGAAACTTGAATACAAATGGAGAACCACTAAATCAACAGATGACAAACTACTCTATATGAATTCTCTTCATAAATACAAAGAAGCAATTAACAACAAAAAAAAGAATATCACGCTAAGATCCTCACTAAATCACTAACCTGTCCAAGGGAACTTTTTGAAATAATTAAATCCCTAACTCAAACACCAAATGCAGAAGTAAACAATATTAACATCAAGCCACAAGCCCTTGCTAAGTACTATCATTCCGAGGTGTGAATAGTGGGACATCCATCCCCTCTATTCAGCCCCTCTGCCGACCCCGACTAACTTCCCCACATGTTGTATGGGGAGGTTAGATGGGGGCAGGAAAGGGGCGTTGCGGGGATGGAGTTAAGGTGGGCAGTGGGTGGTCCGGGGCTGGCTGCCTATATGGGGAACTTATTCGACCTCTCCAGTAAGTTCCTCTAGCCGATGGGGGTTGGCAAGTCCAGGGCACAGCAAAGGTGGGAGGGGGCAAAGGAGATTCCCTGCAGCCCGACCCTGGCCTTGGGAGGCCAGATTGGGGTAGAGTTGTGGGGAATGAAGAATTTTGTCCAGTGGCCAGGGATTGCAGTTTGCTGAATGGAGCCACGGTGCCATGGCAACCGAACGCCATGGCAACATGATTCCATTCAGGAGCCCTGACTGAGTTAGCCGGGCAAGGCCTGTACGTGAAGGCCGACCAGAATCAGGGTCCCAGCCTGCACGTACAGACCTGGACGTGATTCTAATCCTGCGGGGCTAGACGTGCCCCATGGGATCAGAATCCTGTCTAACTCTGTACGTCTGGTTCCAACTGGGCACACAGAGGGCCGGGACGTCCAGGACTGAATCAGGCCCTAAGCAAATAAATTAAAATTACAAAATACAGAGGTCATTCCTTACCCTCTCAATGTTCTACCAACCATAAACACCTGGCAGAACTTTCTTTTAAAAGACCTAAAACAACTGTTGAATACAATCACCAAAATTAACACCACCACCTCCTCACTCAACCCCTGTCCTGTTAGCTGGATTGAGGTGGTGAAAAGTGAACTTGCTCCATACGTACTTATAATGGTCAACCAATCCCTTAACCAAGGTTACATGCCTTTAGAACTAAAGCATGCTATGATTCGCCCAATTCTAAAAAATAAATCCCTAAACAAGGAAACCTTTGACTCATACAGACCAATATCTAGTCTTCCATTTGTGGCTAAAGTAATTGAGAAGGTTGTCCAAGCTCAATTACAAGATTTCATCGACCTGAACGCTTCTTTAGATGAACAACAATATGGTTTTCGACCATTTCATGACGTAGAGACATTTATCTTAGCCCTCTTTGATGAACTCATACGAGGCATGGATAATGCTAAACAGGCATTTATCCTCTTATTCTTAGATATTGTATCTGTGTTTGACAGTATTAAGCATAGCATATTATTGACAAGACTGGACCAAATAGGCATAAAGGACATTGTGCACCAATGGTTTCAGTCCTACATCTCTGATCGCACCCAACAAGTTCAGATTGGCCAACAGACATCTGCAACATTCAAACATGAAAAAGGCATACCTCAAGGGTCCTCTCTCAGCACTCCTATTTAATTAATATCTATAACCAATTTGTAATACATGTATCTTTAAAAAATTTAATGTAGGATATCATATCTATGCAGATGATATAATGCTGTATCTCCCCAAAGATATAACAAAACCTACCCAACACCTAATATCATCCTGCTTTAATGAAGCAGAGAAGTGGCTGAAAGCACATAACCTAAAGATTAATTTCAATAAAAACAAAGTTTTGTACATTACCAGAAACCAGAATTTCACCCCCCCCCCTTCTACACTTTCCATTCAAGAAGCTGAACTGATAGTAAAAAATGAAGTAAAATACCTTGAGGTAACCCTTGATCAATCTCTCAGCATGGGATAACAAATAAAGCTAATCACTAGATCTATATTCTTCAAATTACGGATGATTCAACATCTAAGACCACTGTTTTGATAGTTACGACTTTAGATCTGTCCTCCAGGCCTTAATTACTCTGCACTTTGATTTCTGTAATAGTATATTACATGGTTTACCCAGGAAGGCTACAAATCAGCTCCAAATGGCTCAGAATGTTGCTGCTCGAATCATTTGTAAATCTCACATTAAAGATCACATTACCCCTATACTACACAAACTTCATTGGTTACCAATTACGAGCAGAATAACTTATAAAACACCAATGATCACTTTCAAACTCCTGAATAATATTGATCCTCATTTCTTTCTTTCCTAATTAACTCACCTTCTGATGCAAAAATCAGAAGAGGATGCTCACAGAACACTATTATAATCCCTTCTGACTTTCGCAAGACAAAACAATCTACAAGTAATAGGACACTCTCCTACGTGGCCCCTTTACTCTGGAATGCCCTACCAGAAACATTGAGATCTATCAAAGACCTCCAATTATTCCAAAAGGAAATTAAATCATTTTTATTCATTGAACACTAGGTAACAGTCATGACAATAATGAAATTTATCCAACTTAAAACTACACACATAAATTCCCACCTCCGCCACAGATGCCTGATGTGACATTAAGCATTCCTGTGAATTTAGTTTAGATTAGTTGCATTTGTAAATATGCTGTATGTAAAATACTGTAAATAATTCCTATGTAAATAATTCTTATAGTTTGATGTATCACTATGGTTCTAAATTCTATGTATCCTGTTTGGTCATTGTAAACCACCCTTGATCATGGGAAGGGGCGGTATAGAAAAAACTTACAAATAAATAAATAAGCACAATTTATTTCTGCCTAGCTCAAGCCTTTCTCAGGGCTCAGCACAGCTCCAGGTGACCGTTTCTCTCCTCTTCCCTTTCTGACAGTGTAGCTCTGCTTTGAGCTGTTTTTCTACCAGACATCTCCTGCTTCTGGATGGGGTCCTGTTCTAGCCATTGCCAAGGATACCCCACAACTTAGCTTCTAGGACAAGCACATGATTTTCGAATAGGTTAATCTATCAGTCCAATTTTCCCTGGAAATGTATTACTTTTTGCTTGAACACCAGTTTCTTGTATTTCTAGAAAAAGGAGCTTCACACTGTTTTCCGTGGGACGGTAGTACTCCTCTTAATGTTAATTCCTGGTTTCTCTCATCATCAGAAAAGGAAGCTTCTCTCTTCCCAGCTCCATCTTAGTGGGCTGTATATTCCATATGAATAGGCACAGTGCACAGCCATTAGCATTTTCATTCTTAGACCCTGCATAAAATTTTACTTTAAATTAGCATTCCTTCCTTTTTTGTTGTATGCACCGAAAGGACATAATATATGCCATACTGGGTCAGAGCTAGGGTTCATCAAGCCTATATTCTGTTTCCAACAGTGGCCATTCCAGGTCTCAAGTACTTATTGGATTCCCAGAAATATATACATTCCATGCTGCTTGTCCCAGAGGTAAGCAGTGGATTTCCGAGTCCTCTATTGTAATTGTAGATGGACTTTTCCTCCCGGAACTCGTCCAAACCTGTTTGGAATGTAGCTACATTAACAGCTTTTACTACATCCTCCAGTAACAAATTTCATAGTGTCAAATTGGTTTCTAATATAAATTTCTTGTGTAGTAGGTAGTACCAGAGTGTTTCTAATGCCAAGTTTATGGCAAGACCTTCTTGTCCTACAGTTGCATATTTCTGTTCCCTGGGAACAATTTTCTGTAGAAGTCCAGTACTTTCCCCTTAGGATTTGTAACAGTGCTTCCACCATCCTACAGCAGACTTGTCTCTGTATAGTAAACTATCACCTAAAGTAAGGGACAACTAATACAGGTTGTTACAGAATGTTCTTACACTCTAAATCTATAAAGACTTTTTCTGACTCCTTAGTCTATTTCATTGTCAGGGCTCTAGCTTTAGTCAGTTCAATGTGTGGGACAACTCAAACTGCATATTGAGGAACAAATCATCTTTAGTACCCTATTACACCTAAGAAAGCCTTTGTTTCTTTTTACTGATTATATCCATTTCTGTATGATTTCTGTTTTGTTGAGTTGATGATTAACATTGCTTTCACTCACTATTTGCCCATATATCTGGCCTTTGGTAGCATAATAGTACATTTGGCTGAGTTTACTGTCAGTCCAACTTCTGTACAGCTCTCAAGTATAGATGTTAACTTTTGATAAACTGTACTTTCACTTCTAGTTATTTATTTATTTATTTAACATTTCTTATATACCGCCTTTCATGATATCAAGGCGGTTTACATTGAACAAGTATGCTTCTGTATAGTCTCTCAGGCAGTATTTTTCACTGTAAAGCCCAGGAACCATTAGTGGATCTCATTGACGCGAATACAGCTCCCTGAATCTCTTCCCTAATACACAACTTCTCTCAGCTGTCCTGACTTTTTTCTGGCACTGTGTAGCTCTAGTTATTTATTTATTATTAGTATTGAGCTCACGCCTTTCTAGGAGAACATCAAGGCGAGTTACATTCAGGGACGGTATGTATTTCTAAGTGAGTTTGAATCATATGGCAGATGAATTCCCATGCTGTTTTTATGAGACTGTGAGGTCATCACATGTTTGGATGGAATTTTTGACTTACTCTTGGGATATGGATTGTGAAGTGCCACAAGGCTCCTCACTTTCTCCACATCAGTTTAATGTCTGCCTGTCTTCTTTAGGGAAGATCCTTCAAAGATGGGAGATTAAAATACTACATTTATGTTTAATTTAATTTAATGTTGTTGTTGGTTGTATGTGAGCATTTATATACTTTATTTTACAGTTCAAAGCAAATTCCACCATAAGCTACATAGACAAGACACAATACATCTTATAAAACGTAATAAGCAGTCAACTAGCTAGACAAATAACAACTAACTAAGCAGATAATTTTGAAATAACCACATTTCAAGAGCACAGCAAAAGTGTCCATAAGAAGCCAAATTCCACAGCTCTCCAGGTAGAGTTCCATACTTTAGGGCCCATCCCTGAGATGGGCTTATTTCTAGTGTCCTATAGATAAAATGGCTTTATAGATGGAAGGGTGAATTGAACATCACCAGCTGAACAAAGCTAGCGATTAGATATATACATGATGATCAAAGAACTCAAATAGTCTAGTGCCAGGCTGTGTTAGAATTTTGAATATAAGTAGCAGATGCTTAAACAAAAGTTGTGCTGTATAGGGAGCCAATGTAATGTGATCAGAAGAGAATTTGCCCTGTCCCACCTGAATTCCCCCAGAGAGGTTTAGCAGCTATATTTTGCAGCACCTGTGACCTGCATAGCTGTCTTTCTGGAAGACCAAATAGGGTTATATTACAATAATCCAAGTGGGTAAGAATAATCACTTGTAGAACCAACTGGAGATAAACTACCTCCAAATATGAGATCTCCTCTTGCCAAATTCTGTACCATGAATAGTGGGGATGGAAGTCCTGTTGGGACATCCATCCCCGCTATTTGCCCCCTTCCGTCCCTGACAAAAGCGTTCCAGTACGAACAAGGAGTTTGCACAGGGAGGATTAGACGGGGGCGGGACGAGGCGTTGCAGAGACGGAGTGAGAGCGGGCAGTGAGTGGTCTGAGGCCCAAGATGTACAAGACCGATTCTGAAATCGGCCCTGTACGTCCGGGGCCTCAGATCTAGATGGTGGACTTATTCCATCTCAGAGGTGGAATAAGTCTCCCTGGACAGTGAGGCAGTGGCAAAGAGGAGAGGGAGTGCAGATTTGGGGTTGGGCTGTGGGGAATGAAAATTTTGTTTGGCGGCCGGGGATCGCAGCTCCTGAAAGGAGCTGCAGTGCCATGGCAACAAGAGGCCATGGCCCCACAGATGCATTCAGGTGCCTGTTAGCCCGGCAGTGGTCTGTATAAGCATGTACAGGCCCAGGCCCGATTCTGATCCCGCAGGGCATGTCTAGTCCCAGTGGGATCAGAATCGGGTCTGCCTCTGTGTGTCCCAATTCTGATCAGACGCACAGGGGCCTGCACACAGTCATTGGAATATACCTCACTGTTACTAAATAGCCATTTGAAGCTGAATCCAGAAAAGACAATAGTCTTTTTGATGGAGGGAAAACTAAAATAGCCCCTTCTCAGGTTCCAGTATTCGTGGGTCAAGTTCTTCCTCTCAAAACTAGGCTATGTAGCTTAGGAATCTGAATTGACCCTTGTCTTACTATGGAAGCCCAGATAAATGCAGTGGTAAAAAAGAAACAATCCAGGGTGAACTCTGTCACTAGGTGGGCTAGGTGTCTGTCTAAAGCAGAAGGCTTTGGCAAGTGGTAAAGTGGCTCACACAGCAGAAGAGTAGCCGCTCTCGGCATGGTACAGACGTTTTCAACACAGGCCTGTGCTGAAATGCTGTCACAACCCACACCATTCCAACAGGAAGTCTGTGTCAGAGCGGGTGGGATGCAGCAACGATTGAGCATGAACCTGTACTCAAGTAGGTGGGATGGGGGAGAAGGCAATAGGAGATGCTGTACCTGGGGTTAAGAAGGGAAACTACTTGCCACCTGGGAGAAGGGCTTGGGAAATGAATAAGAGATGCTGGACACCTGGAGGAATAGGGAAGGGAAGATTCTGGGCAGAGGGGGAGGGTCACAAGGTTAAAGGTTCACCTAGGGCATTGGATGTCCTTGGGCTGGCCTTGAAAAAAAATCTTTTTTTGAATTTTTGCTTAATAAAGCAACATAAGGATTTTTTTTGCATTTAGCTGATGTTTAATGTTTAATGTTTAATTGAATTTGATATACCGCTCAGACCCAAAGGTATTAGAGCGGTTTACAATACTAGATCATTGAGGGAAACAAGAAAAGAATGCCATTTGTAAGATAGGACAGAGTAGAGGACAGAGACAGACAGATTAGAGGAAGAGAAGGACATGGAACAGAAAATTACCCTGATATGTAAAAGACATCAATACATCAATAAGGATTCTGGAAACAAATGCCACGGACCAACGCCTAAGGGCCACGCCAAAGGGCCCTCTGGCGAGGCCCTCAGGCGCGGGCCCGCAAGGCGCGGGCGCGCCCCGGCAACGGCAGTTTTTAAGTCGTTGTGCCAAGATGGTAATTGGCGGGCTCGGGGAGGAAGGGGGAGCTCCTGCTCTCACCCCCGTCAAAGGCGCTGTTCTTCCTGGGCCCCGGCAACGGCGTTTTTTAAGCCGTTGGGCCAAGATGGTAATTGTCGGGCTCGGGGAGGAAGGGGGAGCTCCTGCTCTCACCCCTGTCAAAGGCGCTGTTCTTCCTGGGCCCTGGCAACGGCGTTTTTTAAATTGGATTAATCAGGTCCTCATGCTCCCTCTCAAATATACTTCTACAATATTGTGTATCTTGGTCTTTCTAAGATGTCTTTGACACAGCTGCAGCTTATTCAAAATACTGCTGTGAAGTTGATTACCAGCACTAAATACTGGGAATGAGCTACTCCTCTCCTGATGATTTTACACTGGCTTACTGTCCATTTGAGGATTTTTTTTTCATTCTTGCTTCTTGTTTATAGATCTCTACAAAGATTTGTCCCATAGTATTTAATGTGTTATGTAAGAATACATGTTCCAACTAGATCTTTATAGTCTCAGCAGGATTTTAGACTGGTGTTATCATCAGTTAATTCTTATGCGACTTGGCAGAAGAATACAATTCAAAGGAGTGCTACTGTTGTTCAGAACTTTCTTCCATTGGAAATTAAACTGGAACTTCTTATTTGGTTTTTAGAAAGAAATTGAAAACATGATTATTTACACAGAGATTAATATTTTACACTATGGCTTTGTGGTTTCTAATTTGATGATGGTTGAATGATTATGTTGCTTTTATGTATTTTTAATTATGATGCTTAAACATTTTACTTTATAAGGTTTGCTTTTTGTATTGTTTGTCATCCACCTTTGGAGTGACTTGCTGGCTAGGTGGAATATAGATTTACAAATTAAATTAAAATCCTGCAGGTACTGGCTGATCACTTTTCATTCCCTTATCACAGTAGCCTAATGGGTAAGCTAGGATAGTATACAACAGTTCCCAGTCCCAGTCTGTGGTCCATGGACCTCTGGGGGTCCACAAGACCATTACAAGATGTCTGCAGGATACAGAAAAGAGAAAAAAAGAGAGAGGTTGGTGGGGACTGGTTGTGGGGAAGAGAGAAACTGGTAAGGAATGGCTAGGGTGAGAGAGAGAGAGAGAGAAGAAAGTAAAATGGCTGAAGGAGGTAGAGAGAGGATATGAAACTAGTGGGCACGGAATGGGGAGAGAGAGAGACTGGTGAAGACAGGAAGGAGAAGGACAGTAAATAGGGGCTCAGGGAAGGGGGCCTGAGAAGAGTGGTGGGGATAAACATTTATGCCACGGAGGTATTTAAACATCTCAATCATATCACCTCTATCTCGTCTTTCCTCTAAGGTGTACATATTAAGATCCTTACATCTATCCTCATATGCTTTATAATGAAGACCACTAATCCTTTTTGTAGCCACCCTCTGCACCGACTCCATCCTGTTCACATCCTTTTGAAGGTGCGGTCTCCAGAATTGCACACTATACTCCAAATGAGGTCACACCAAAGACATATACAGAGGCACTATCACCTCCTTTTTTCTGCTAGCCATTCCTCCCCGTATGCACCCAAGCATCCTTCTAGCTTTTGCTATTGCCTTTTCTACCTGTTTAGCTACTTTAAGAACATCAGACACATCCACGCCTAGGTCCCGCTCTTCTTTAGTGGACAAAAGTACTTCACCCCCTATACTATATTGCTCCCTTGGATTGCTGCAGCCCAAATGCATGACCTTACATTTTTTAACATTAATTCCCAGCTGCCAAATTCTAGACCATTCTTCAAGCTTAGCTAGATCCCTCCTCATGTTATCTACACCTTCCTGGGTGTCTACTATATTGCAGATTTTGATATCATCCCCAAAGAGGCAAACCTTACCCGACAGCCCTTCCGCTATATCACTAACAAAGATGTTAAAAAGAATCGGACCATGGACAGATCCCTGGGGCACACCACTGGTAACATCCTTCTCCTCAGAGTGAGCTCCATTTACCTGTAATCTTTGTCGCCTCCCACCCAACCAAGTTCTAACCCAAGCAGTAACTTTAGGGTCCATCCCTAGGGTGTTCCGTTTGTTTATAAGTTGCCTGTGAGAAACAGTGTCCTCACAGGCGATATTCCCATCTACGCTGTAGATCTTTGCAGCTCCTTCAGTGTTATCCTTGGTGTCTTTGTAGCATCACTTATTAATGCCCTCCTTGCCTGGTCTGTGAGTTTTGGTGCGCAGCCTTCTCTTGTCAGATTTCTAGTGATGCCATGTTCTTTCTATTTTATTCTAATGGATTTAATGGTGCTCCGTGGGATATTCATAATTTGGAATATTTTTTTATATCTCAACCCTGATCTACACTTCTCCACAACTTTGTCTCTGATCTGTTTGGAGTGCCTCTTGGTCTTCATGTTGCTTGCTTAGTGATTTTGCAGAGTCAGGGGCCTTTCAGAACAGGTATATTTATACAGGCATCATGTGACAGATCATGTAACACTGATTGCACACAGGTAGACCCTAATCAACTAATTATGTGACTTCTGAGGTTAATTGGTTGGACCAGATCTTATTTAGGGGTTTCATAGCAAAAGGGATGAATACATATGCACTCACAACTTTTCAGTTTTTACTTGTTTTTTTAATATAGATGCAGGGTACTTTATTGTCATTTCACTTTACCAATTTGGTCTATATTGTTAGGTCTATTACCTGACATCCAAATGTACCTCCATTTTCATTCCAGGTTGTCCGTAATGTGACAAAACAGGACAAAAACCAAGGGGATGAATACTTTTGCAAGGCACTGTAGCAGTACATAATTACATGTCCCAGTTAATTTCACTTATCTCACAAATTTATTTCATAATTCCATTTAAACTTAATAGCAATATAGAATAGTAATCTTCAAAAGCTATATACCCAGGTAAATTGTCTGAAACTTGCCAACCCTTTCCCCAGGTGAAAGTATGTGTCGGTCTCAACAGAACATATACCTTTGGCAAGGGGAATAAGTAAGCAGATGTAGAGGTGGGGTTAGACCAGGGAGCCAACATTGCAAATTGTTTTGTATTTTCAAAATTATTCATCTACTTGAAAAAACACCCACAGAATAAGCAGATGCAAACCTCTGTGTCAGATAAAGCCAAGTCAATGAACTGAATTCAGCAGTTTCCTAGTTGTAAATTCTCTCTGTGGCAGACACATCCAGGTCATTGTACTTTGATACAGGCTTCAGGATGTTGTACATTGACTAGTTAATTTATAGGCAGGTTAGAGGAGATATGATGGAGATGTTTAAATACTTCCGTGGCATAAATGCACAGGAAGAGAGCCTCTTTCAATTGAAAGCAAGCTCTGCTACGAGGGGACATAGGATGAGGGTGAAAGGGGATAGACTCAGGGTAATATGCAGAAATATTTCTTTACGGAAAGAGTGGTAGATGGGTGGAATAGTCTCCCAGTCGAGTGGTAGAGATGAGGACAGTATCTGAATTCAAAAAAGCATGGGACAAACACAGAGGATCTCTAAAGGAAAGAGGGGGACTGTTGTAGTGGTTGATATGGAAGGACAGACTAGATAGGTCATGTGGTCTTTTTCTGCCATCATGTTTCAATGTTTCTATTCTCGTTCAGGCAACAAAATAGTTTGATTTGCTGACTAAGCAAATCTCTCTCTCTGATAATGTCTCTATTTATTTTCCATTTTCTCTTTCTTTGGTGTCCTCTCTCCTTTTCTTTCCCGTTTCAAATTTGTATCTTCCTCTTTCTGTCTCCCTTTCCTTCAACAGTATTCCTCGTATTTTTCATTAATTGTACTCCCTTTCCTCTTTCTATCCCTTCTGCTATCTGTTTTCTTCTTCCTGGTCCTCAATTTTCCCTGTGGTCTTTTCTCTCTCCTCCATCTTTCTATTTTCATTTTTTTCTACACTCTTGTCTCTTCTCCTTTCAGCTGTGTTCCTCCTCATTCGCATCTTCAGTGCTCTCTCCAATCTCTCTTTTCTCTCCTTTCCATCTTGTGCCACAGCCCTGTGCTCTCTCCCCTTATTCATCCTGCATGTTTTATATTCCACCTGCCTCCTGTGGCATAAATGGGGAATTCCAAATGAAATCCCCAAGCCTACATCTGTGGATCTGCCCTTAACCTGTACGCAGAGGGGGCACAGCCTTTAAAGGGCATTTCCACAGGGAAACATCCATTTTATTTTTATTTATTTATTTATTTATTTAATGCTTCTATACCGCCCCTTCCAGAGATCAGGGGCGGTTTACAAATAACATAACAAGTTACATAGAAGAGTAGTAAAACCATTTACATAGTAAAATGGGATATTTAACAAGAAACCGCATTTCAGGTTACATAAAATAGGTAGGGCGAATT
Organism: Ichthyophis bannanicus; assembly: GCA_033557465.1. Taxonomy (NCBI): domain Eukaryota; kingdom Metazoa; phylum Chordata; class Amphibia; order Gymnophiona; family Ichthyophiidae; genus Ichthyophis; species Ichthyophis bannanicus. Next base: position 603,806,907 of record CM066034.1, read on the forward strand.
GCTACATAAGACCATACATAAGATTTTAGCTTTGAAAATGATCCCAAATGACTGACTAAACTATTAATGATACATTTCTGGTTAAATTTGTGAATATTTGTATATGTTTCAGTGTTCTAAGGGGAATCTGAGATAAAAGGAAAAAAGAATTGTTATGAAAAGGAAAAAAAAGAGTTACATAATTTTATTAAAATTGCAAATGTTTAACAATATTTATTGCCAAATAACTACTTTAACGGAACAGAGAGTTTCTGCAGAGAACAATTATTTCTTTAAGAAATATATTGTTATATGTTGTCTTAAAGTTTAATGGGGTATTTTAGAAGCCTTGTTCATGATTTCCACATGTAAAATCAGGCATTTACACATGGAAATGATATTTACATGTAAATGACGATTTTAGAAAGGGCTGAATTTATACTTGGATGTCCTTACTAAATAAAATTTGCAAGGGGTGTGTCACAGCATAGTTAAGAAATGGCCTAGGTGGGTCAAAAATCTACATGTATATTCCCCATTTCATATAGGAAATATATAGTAATGTATTTATTTATGTAACATTTTTATACCGCGTTTTTCCAGGTGATCAAAAGCGGTTTACATATAACAACAATTTGGAAAGTACAAAACATCTGCGTATTCCATTACATAGAACGTTTTTAACTATATATATTAACATTGGTGAAACAGAGTTCTATTAATATGGAGCTATATACATTATAAGGGCATTGTAGATAAAGGGGGGGGGGAAGTAGTGTTTTTATTAGGTGGGAAGGATAGGGCTTAAGTTGTTGTAGACTGGTAGGGTGCCATAATGAAGGGTGAATGGATGGGTTTTAGGCTTTTTTTTGAAAGTGATGAGATCGTTAATTTCTCATATGTTGGCGGGGAGGGCGTTCCATAGTATGGGGGCAGTGTGGGAAAACGCCTTTTTGTTGGTCACCTTTTTTGATTTTCTGGATGGAGGAGTAGCCTAGTGGTTGGGGCAAGGTACTTCAGGCCGGAAGGTCGGTGGTTCAAATCCCACTAGAGGACAGCAACCTTGGGCCAGAAGGACTGGGGTTTCTAGTCCCACAGGTGCTCCTTGTGGTCTTGGGCAAGCCACTTAACCCTCCATAGCCCATGTTCCCTGTAAAATAGTTATCTCCAAGTTATAATACCCTGTTCAATTTAATTTCAGTTTGTTCAATGTAAACCGCACTGATGCAGAATAGCGCGGTATATAAGAGAATATAAATAAATCATTAGGTATTTTGAGTTTATTTTTGTTTTGATTGCATTGTGATCGGCTGTGCTCTTCTTTTGTGATAAGGAAAGATGGGGCAATATCGTTGATTGATTTAAATGTTGTGACGATTATTTTATAGTTTATGCGGTTCTGGATGGGGAGCCAATGTAGGTTGTACAGTATAGGGGTAATGTGTTCTGTTGGGTTGATTCGCATTCAGATCTGTGCCGTAACATTTTGTGCAAGTTGAAGTTGTTTTAAGACCTGTTTGTTTTGTGGTACCCTGGAGGATTGTGTTGGCGTAGTCAAAGTGGGGGGTTATGATTGAGTAGATGATGGATTTGAAATCATTGTGGTGAAGTAGTGGGCGGAGTTGTTTTAGCATTTTGAGCTTATAATATATTTTTTTGATTGTTTGGTTGATGTGTGATGCCATGTTGAGCGTGAGGTCAATGATTGTGCCGAGGTATTTTATCTCATTTTTGACTGTTGGGGGAGAGAAGCTCTGATTTCTAGTTACAAACATAGCTTCGGTTTTGGCAAAGTTGATCTTTAGGTTGTGTTTTTCTAGCCATTCGATTATTTCAAGAAAATAGTAAGTTGTTGATTTGGAAGATTTGATGTGTTAATGGGGAGGTATAAATTATGTCGTCTGCATAAATATGAAAGTTTATTTGGAATTTTTTGAATATGGAGCAGATGGGCTGGAGGTAAGTGTTAAACAATAATGCAGATAATGCTGAGCCTTGTGGGAGTCCTTGTTCCTGTTTATAGTTTTCGGATGTATGTTGTTCGATTCTTACTTGTTGTGTTCTATTAGTTAAGTATGAGGTGAACCAGTTTAGGACCGTTTCCTTGATCCCTATCTGCTGCAGCATAATCTGATGGCTTATTCTGTCAAAGGCAGCGGTAATGTCCAGGAATAATAAGAGAAAGACCTGTTTTGTGTCGTCTATGCCTCGTGTGAGTCTGTCAAATAGTACTGTTAGTTGGGTCTCGACTCCATGCAAAGGCCTAAAGCCATATTGGTATTCATCTAGTGGTGCAAATGACTCTATGTGATCTTGAAGTTGGATTAGGACTACTTTTTCTATAAGTTTGGTCATGAAGGGAAGGCTTGAGATGGGTCTGTATGATGTTTGTGAGGTTTTGACAAAGGTTTTGTTTTTTAAGATTGGGCAGATGAGTGCAATTTTAAGTGAGATTAGTAAATGGCCATTTGGTAATGAGAGATTGATGGGATAAAAGATGAGAGTTCTGATTTTGTTTCTTTTATCCAGTTTACTGGACAGGGATCAAGGTAGGATGTGGTAGTATTTAGTTTGGAGATGATGTTTTTAATAGTGTCTTTGTTTGTAGGATAGAAGTATGACCAAGAGTTGTTTTATGTGTTGTAATCTAATATCTCTTGGATTGTGATTAGTGTCAGTTTTAGTTTTTCCTTGTAGTAATTGGCCAGAGTCTGGGGTGTTATTACAAGGTCGGTAGATTCTTTTTTGGCTGAGTTTATAGTTAAGGATTTCACTATCTCGAATAAATCTCTTGGGCAGTTTAGTGATTTAGATAGTAGTGTGGAGTAATGGTCTTTTTTAGTGGCGTTAATGGCTTCCCTATAGAGTTTGAGAGTGTATAGGTACTGGGATTGATGAATATTAGATTTTGAGTGACACGATTTGCATTCAGTTTTTTGGAGGTCTTTTTTAAGCTGTTTAATTTGGGTAGATACCATGGTGCATTTTGTTTTCTTGTGGGGTGGGTATGGGGTGATTGTAGTATTGCAGCCTCTGACAGTGTATTATTCCATGGGGTCACTGCTTCATCAAGATTTGTAGGTGTTTGATGTAGGTGTAGCAGTGTTTGATTCATAAATTCATCTTTGTTGAATTTCTTGAATCTTCTAGTTATGAGTGTATGTGTGATTTTCAATTGTGGGTTGTCATGGTATGGTAGGTGAAATTTTATTAGATGGTGGTCTGACCATGGTATAGGTTGTACTGCTAGTGATTTTTGATCATAGGCATGAAATCAATGGTCAGGTAGGAAAATTAGATCCAGTATGTTTCCTTTGGTGTGGGAGTGGGTGGTGATTATTTGGTGGTAGTCCATCTCTTCAGTGGAGGTTAGGAATGTTGACATTTGATTAGGTGGGAAGGAGGGTAAGTTAAGGTCACCTAGCAAGACTAGGAGGTTTTATTTCTGTGGATGTGCAGAGTATTTTGGTTAGGATATCCAAGTTATCAGCCTTTGAATCTGGGGGTCTGTAGGTTAAGCAAATGTGTAGGTGTTTCATTTTTATTGTCAATATATCAATGTTTGATATATTATCAGAGGAGATTAGTGAAGCTTTTAGATCTTCTTTTATAATGATGAGGACTCCTCCTCCTTTTCTTGATATTCTGTGAATATGGAATATTTGGTACCCTAGGGTTTTCAGTTGATTAATTGTGACGGTGTCCGTATCTGATAGCCAGGTCTCCGTTATGTATATGATGTCTGGGGCTTTATCTATTAGTATGTCCTGGATAATTGGTATTTTAGTTTTTAAAGACTTAGAGTTGATTAGATAGCATGTTAGGTTTTTGGTCTGCTGTGATGTCAAGGTTGGGGCAGGGTGTGGGATTGTTTTTAGCTTTATGTTTATTAGTCTGTTGTGGGTTGGTTTGGGATGATGTCTATTCCAGTATTGGGGAGGTGTGAATATGTATCTGGTAGGGTTGTATATGGTCGGTATGGTGTGGGGATATGAGGGATTATGTGCATTGGTTATTACTATAATGGTGAGTAGTATGTAGCTGAGGTAGAGTAGCCAATGGGCTAGTATGTTTGTAGACATGATTTGTTGATATTATAGTATGAGGTATGGTGGAGGTATAGGTGTGTGTTTGGTTAGTGTGAGTGTAGAGAGGAATTTTTGAGTGTTAATTTGTAGATTTTGTACAGTATATTGACTTACATGAGATATGGTCAGATATTTTTGATAACAGAGGACAATAGACTGTGATAAGAGGGTATACAATGTATTATACATACAGTGTTGGTAGCAATTCCGGTTGAGATTTATATAGGTTACTCATACTGATGTCCATTTAAGTATCAAGAAGTCCAGTGAGGCCATGATTCAGCCTTGTGTGTTGGTTCGGAGGGATTGAGGATTGTTTGGTTGTGCTGGTCATGAGCTTCAGTCGTCGGTGTATGGTTCTTGGTTCAGTGGCAGTTTGAGCCCAGGCAGTTGGAGATTTAGGCAAGAGGTATTGTGGATGGCTGCTCCCTCAGGCGTGAGCCCCCCAGGTGCGGGCGCGCCTTCAGTGTGCTGGTTTTTATAGCAGGTCTTTGCTGCCGGTAGAGGAGTGGGTGGAGCTAGGCAGGCAATGTGTAGCTGGGAGGAGTCCCTGAACAGAGCAGAGAAGCAGGAGCAGGAAGGTAAAATTTCAAGCACACAGTCTCACCTCCCTGATGATGGTTGATGCTGGATTGCTTTCAGATGGTTCAGGAACAGACTGCAGGAGGGAGAGGGAGAGCTCTGTTGGTTTCCCTTTTCAGGTGTACTTGCAGCCCCAGGATGGTGAAGTAGGAGCAGGAAGGCAGAGTTTCAAGCACACAGTCTCACCTCCCCTGATGATGGTGGATGCTGGATTGCTTTCAGCAGTAGTAGATGATGGCAGATAAAGACCAGTATGATTCATCTAGTCCAGTGGTTCTCAACCCAGTCCTCGGGGCACAGTTAGGCCAGCTGAGTTTTCTGGGTTCCCACAATGAATATGCATAAGAAGAGATTTGCATACAGTGAAGGCAGTACATGCAAATCTATCTCATGCATATTCATTGTGGAAACCACACAAAAGCGAGATGTGTAGCTTGGTCACAGGTACTTTATTTAGAAAGCCCTATCCATTTTGGCAGATTCCTTCTTCAGAGGGTAAAAATTTCAAATAAAAATAAACAACATTAAATAGAAACAAATATAAACACTAATAAATAATTAATTAAAAGAATAATAATTGTAAAACACTTTAAATAGATAAAACAAATAAACAATAATATAATAAAAAATAACATAGAAATACAACTGATGAAAGGTAGGGCTGGCCATAAACACTTAACATGTTTTAAAAAACCTGATATTTATCAAAACGGCATGTGCATGAAGAAAGATGAATAAGGAGTTTGGCACATAGTGGACACAAGGTTTTGGTTTCTATTAATGTTCAATGATTGTCAATGTCGTTGGACTGTTATTGTTATGATTGGGGGGAAGGGGCAGGTGTGAATATAGAATGAATGGGGGAGGCGACGGATGAGTGGATGAATCTTGAACGTTCGGGAAGAGAGTAAGTTGGGCTCACCATCTTCGTATTTTGGACACACGTATCAGGCCTGGAGTGTGCACTTGATGTAATTACTTAACACCAATCTGGCCAGATTACTGCTATGGAAACCTGCCAAGGAATTCATCTGGGAGCCATTACGAGACAGGGAACGGAGACCAACACCTCACACTGAGAAGGTACTTTGTTGGGTATAGCGCCAATGTGCTAGTCAGTTTATCTCTGCCACTGTGGTATCGGCTGCCCAATAAAAAGACACAAAGGGGCTTGTTTACTAACCAGCAGTAGTGGCTTCTGATTGATATCGGATCCGCGGCCTCATTGAATTCAATGGGGCTGCGGCTCCGATATCGGTCAGAAGCCACTACTGCTGCTTAGTAAACAAGCCCCAAAGTGTTGAAGGCCCTCCATAATAAACAGGCTGACATTGTATTTTTGCAAGAAACCCATATGATGGATGCTGAACATGGTAAAATGAGGAGATGGTGGGTGAAGGAGGTTTATGGAGCTGCAGCCGACTACAGACGTGCAGGAGTGGCTATTTTAATTGGAAAAGCTATTGACCTCCAAGTCGAGCGAGTTAAAATGGACTACAAGCAGGGGTTCTCAACCTTGTCCTCGGGACCCACCTACCCAGTCGGGTTTTCAGGATAACCACAATGAATATGCATGGAAGACATTTGCATATAATGGAGGCAGTGTATGCAAATCTCTCTCATACATATTCATTGTGGGTATCTTGAAAACCCGACTGGCTAGGTGGGTCCCGAGGACAGGGTTGAGAACCCCTAGACTACAGGATACAGAAAAGAGAAAAAAAAAGAGAGATTGGTGGAGACTGGCTGTGGGGAAGAGAGAAACTGGTAAGGACTGGCTAGGGAGAGAGAGAGAGAGAGAGAGGAAAGTAAAATGGCTGAAGGCGGTAGAGAGAGAATCTGAGACTAATGGGCACTTAATGGAGGAGAGAGAGAGAGAGAGAGAGTGGTGAAGACAGGGGTAGCCTGCAGGGGTCTGCAATCCTCCTGGGGAATATCTACGGCCCCAAACGTTAAGACCGTGGATTCTTTGATGTGCTGGTACAGAGTCTGATGGAACCAAAGAACAGATACGAGGACTGGCAGTAATTCAAATGAAAACTTTTGAATTACTGCCAGTCCTCGTATCTGTTCTTCGGTTCCTGCTGTTTTTTACAGATACACAGTTGTTTTTTGTTTCGCCACAGAGTCTGATGGGCCAGGGAACGTGGGAGGTAATCTTTGGGGGGTGACTATAACTGTGCCCTTGACCCCTTGGTCGACACATCCCATAGTTGGGGGGAGGGTGACACATGACAGCATCGCCAGGTTCTGTGGCTCTGCAACACTAGTGAGATGTTGGATGTCTGGCACACCCTCCATCCGGGCGAGTGGGACTACACTCACTTGTCTCGGGCACATGAAACATGGTCTAGAAAAAATTACTTTTTGGTGTCCCATAGTTTATTAAGCCAGGTCGAGGATACCCAGATCAGGAATATTCATATCTATTACCATACGATGGTATGAGTCAATGTGCAGTTCTCCGCCACACAGCGTCATGGAGGACACTGATTCCCCTTTCATCTTAAAGATGATGAAGAAACCAATGCTACCAACAAAGACAGTCCTTGCTTATTTTGGGAAATGGCTAAGGTGTGTCTCCATGGGGTGTTGATTGGCTACGTAAGCCAGTGGAAGAGAGGCTAATTGAAAACTCATAGAGTGGGGCATTCAATTCCACCTGCTGTGTGGGAACATAATACAACAGGGCACAGACGAAAAATCGGATGGCATACCTAACACTTCACAGCCAGTTGAACACTCTTAACCATGTGTAGGCAAAGCGATCTATGCTCATTATCGCTATGCACTTTACCATTTTGACAATTGTTCCGGTAGGTTGCTGTCTTCGCTTGTCAGGGGTGAGTGGATGCCCCAATCAATTGCTGCAGTAAAGACCTTAGATGGAAAGATGTAGACATCACAGAAAGTGGTGGAGACAGCATTTTGTGTTTACTACTGTGCACTTTACACTGCTAATGACCATGATGACTGCGGTGCCAACACCTACTTGAGCCAATGTGGCCTCCCTCATTTGACTCAGACCCACCACATGCAGCTTAATGCTTCTTTCACTCCACACAAAATACAACGGGTGATTGGAAACCTGCAGACAACACGAGCACCGGGACCGGATGGGTTCAGTGCAGAATTTTACCAGCTGCATCGCGATAAGGTCTGTCTCCCTTTAATGGAAATGTATCAGCAGCTGGTGGCACTGCAGTCCTTCCCTTATCATAAAAACAAGGCTTTGATCACACTTTTCCCAAAACCCAGACGGTACCCCCTTCTACCAGGATCCTATCTCTTTGTTGAATGTAGATCTTAAGCTTATGTCCAAAGTCTTGGCGGAGTGCTTGTCCCCGCTGATGGCTAGCTTGATTCACTCCTCTCAAGTGGGATTTGACAAAGGGCGGCAGGCAGTAAGAAACGTTTGACAGATCCTAATATCTTTACATCATTGCACCGTAACAGAGCTCCCATTGCTTCTGATTAGCTTTGATGCTAAGAAGACCTTTGATAGGGTGGGATAGAAATATGTTTTTGGTGCTCAAACATTTTGAGTTTGGGGGGCTTTTCCTACAGGCTGTACAGGCACTTTATGTGGACCCTCATGCCTAGATTTTGGTCAACAGGCTCTGTACAGAGCTGTTTCCTTTGCAGAGGGAGACACGCCAGGGCTGCCCTTTGTCTTCTCTGCTGTTCTTTCTTACTTTAGAGCCCCTACTACTCACAAGCCATGGGAATTTGGAAATAAAGGGGGCACACATGGGGGCCTATGAATTTAAACTGTCCACATTTGCCAACGACCTATTGGTAAACCTTATGAGCCTGCAAAGATCCCTTGAGGCCTTACTCCATGACTTGACAATGTTTAGGACTTTCTTGTGATGCAAATTAAACTGAGAAAAATCAGAGGCACTGGCTATGTGTGACTCACTCTGCATTTTCTGGCGGGAAGAATTCCCACTCCGTTGGACAAGTCACTCTTTTCGCTACCTGGGCGTGATTATCCCCAGAACTTTAGATCTATTCAAGTGCATCCCTCCTGACTCAGACTGGACAATTACTTGCAAAAAAGCGGGATCTATCACTTTCACTGAGCGGTCATATCACCTTTAGGATGACACTCTTCCCCTGCTAACTCTACATGCTCCAAACGCTGCCTGTGTGGATTTTGTGGAAGGATCTTATCCAATTGGACCACCTGCTGTTGCGCAGCACTGGGAGTGCTCCAGGGCCCCTGGCAGTGGGGAGGAATGGGGTTCCCGGACCTCTGGGTGTACAACGTAGCTTGTACGCTGTGTCATCTTAAAGAATAGCTTTTTGAAACTGAAGATTATACTGTGTTGGATTGTGAGGTGGCCCTGGTTGCGCCTCTGGCTCTTTGATATGTACTACATGCCACACTGCATGGTCTACCTGCCTCTCTGAGGATGTGCCCCCTTATCTGAGCTACACATCAGACATGGAAATGGATTTGTAGTAAACTAGACCATTCTTGCTTTCAATCAATTTATTTACAAATTTGTGGGAATGCAGATTTCACCCTGGGAATGTCTTCTTCACAATTCCGACACTGGAGACAATTGGGGATACAGCACTTGGACCAAGTCCTGATGGAAGAGGGTGATATCCTTTCTTTTCAGGATCTTTGTGTTTGGTTCAGGCTGGAGGAAGGTGATCTAGTCTCATATTATCAACTAAAGAGCTATACTCGCGAATTGGATAGAAGTCACCTCTCCAACGACGTTTGCACTGATTTGGAGGACTTCTTTCTCAGTGATGAGTTGGGCAAGATAACAATCTCTTGGGTACAATCTTCTTTTGCAACTAGTGTGAGACTATACCCTCCTTAGGCGCCCGCCTAGATATGGGGTATAGCTCTGTTTGTTAAAGGAATACTCTGTAGTTGTGTCCAAGTATAATTAAAGCTGGGCTTTATTCCCCTTCCCTTGAGGATTGCCTTCTGGATACATCAAATAATGGTAACAAAAATAAACTGTTGCTTCACAGATAAATAAAAGCTTTTCAAATGATAATAATGCTTCTTCTTGCTTCTTAACAAAGAGATTCTATCTCGTCAGAAATACATAGAGCACAATCCATGGGTTCTGGAATGACCTCTGGGTTTGAACTTTCCCACTGAATTACATCAGGACCTGGTCCTGTAAACGGGCACCAAGTTTCTGTATTACTGGTTTCAGAACCTTGCACTGGGGAGACCTCAGTTTCTATGAGAGGAGACTGTTCTGTGCAGCCAGGGACATAAGGAGCTGTGCTTGAGGTTTCTTTCTGACACCCATTCCAATAGGGGTTTTCTAACACTCTGTAAGCTTGGCTCTTTACAAAAGGACCCACTTCTTTCCCTCTGTAGAAAACAGGGTATTTATCTCTCTTTCTGGTAAAGATAGTTTCCAGCCCTTCCTCCATTAGCCAAGGCTTCTTCTCTGGGGTGTAAACTGCCTTTCTCCGGGAGTTCCAAGCACTAGGCTTAGCTGAGTTGTAATCACTTCCTGGCTTCAGTGAGTTTTCCTGGGTGTGACGTCTGCTCTCTACCTGCTTGGTTGCCTTCCCCGGCACGAGGACCCCTCTGGCTTGGAAGTCTCTTGCACTGCTTCTCCCAGCACTCTCTGGTTCAACAGCCTGCTTCCACTCAGCCCTCTTTCTCCAGGACAGCGCGTCTCTCTGTGTCTGCCCCTGAGTCTCTGTCTCCTTCTCTCTCTGCTCCCGGATCTCCCTCTGCTCCTGGATCTCCCTCTGTGGGATTTCCCACCTGGTTTTATCTCCCTGCTTGTTGTACATAGTACGTGATTCTTTCCTCAGGTGAGCATGATTAGGACTCTGAATTTCTACTGCGTCACTAATACTATGAGGAAAGTTTGTTTCTCCATTCCTTGCTTCCCTGCAATCTGAATGTCTCAACTGCCCATGTGAATGTGAGGTAAGTTCTTCTTTTTCATTTCCCTTTATTATCCCAGGCTCAGTGCTGTCTACCTCATGACATATCTCCCCCCCCCCTTAAGCTATTTCGAGCTGAGGGACACATGTCCTTACAGCACGAAATACGTGATAATACATCTGCATTGAACTGAAGCTGTACCTGTAACTGACCAATAGCTGCCGTCCGCTCCTGCCAGGATTTTAGGACATTGACATGGTACACCTGACGGCGCCCCTTGTCGGTCTCAACGACATAGGAGACTGATCCCTTGCGAGTTACTACAGTGTAGGGCCCTCTCCACTGGGCTTCAAATTTTGGCCCAGGGTCTGCTACCATTGCGACTACTTTCTCACCTATGGTGAGTTGACGGGGTTTCTTCCCCCGGTCATAATATCTCTTCTGCTGCTGTTGACTATCTTGCAGATGTTGTTCAGCAGCTTGTGAGGTCCTCTGTAACCGCGATCGGAGTTCCTGGAGGAATTGCGGTACTCCTATTTCCTCCCCTTTTGGCTCTGCCCACTGCTCCCTTAAAATGTCAAGGACATCCCTTGGAGCACGGCCGAACATCAATTCATATGGGGAAGCTCCTAACGAGGCCTGTGTGCGCTCCCTGCTGGCATATAAAGCGAATGGGAGCATAATGTCCCAGTCAGCCATCTTCCCCTCTAGTCCCCGCCTCAACATTTGTTTGAGGGTCTGATTAAAACGCTCTACCATTCCGTTGGACTGTGGATGGTAAGCTGCTGTTTTTAGGTGACATATCCCGAAGGCATCCCAGACTTGTGTCAGATATCGTGATAGGAAATTGCTTCCCCTGTCCGTTAACATCTCCTTCGGGAATCCCACTTCACAGAATATTTTGATTAGTTCCCCCGCTATTGTTTTTGCTGAAATATTCCTCAGCGGTATGGCCCAGGGGAACCTGGTGGCCTGATCCATTATGACCAAAATATATTGGAACCCCCTAGGGGTTTTTACTAAGGGTCCCACTATATCCATCGCCATCCGGCATACTGGTTCAGATATAGTAGGTATTGGTATCATGGGAACCCCTCTTGGCTTTGCGGCAAAGACCCTCCGACACGAAGGGCATGCCTCGCAAAAGCGCTTGGTCTCTTTGAACACCCCCGGCCAATAGAAACGGGCCAGTACCTGGTCCAAGGTTCCTACAACTCCTTTATGCCCATCCACCGGGTGGTCATGGGCCAATCTCATTACACTCGCCTTAAAAGCAGTGGGTACCACTAGCTGTTTCCTAACAGCGCCAGTCTGGGGATCGTTACTTTCCCGATATAGTAACTCTTCTTCCAGAAAAACCTGAGAAGACAATCTCTGTCAGACTGGGCATACTCAAAAGAGTGTTTTAACGCGGGATCCGCTTTTTGTTCTTTCGCGAATGAGGGAAACCTCTGCACTAGCTCAGCCGGTACCCAGGGAAAACCTATCCCATCCCCTGCTCCTGCCCTTAGTTGGGCCCTATTGTGGCGCTCTCATCGTTTATCACCTTTGCTTTTCTTACTAGCCTTTTTAGAAAGGTTGATTAAATCATCGTGTTTGGGTAGTTCTCCTAGCAGGTCCTCTAGGGGCCTATCTTCCTCCATCCGGGGTTCTGCCTCTTCCTCTGAAGGGGGATCAATGTTCTCCGAGGGTTCAAGGCTCTCCCTCGAACTTTGGGCCTGTGACCTTGTGGATACCAACACCCTTTTCCCTTGCATGCCCTCCCCAATGCTCCTACAGAAGGGCGGCCAGTGTCGGCCTAAAACTATATCATAGGGCAACCGGGGAATTACCGCTACTAGGACCTTCCTTCGGGTGCCTAACCCTTTTACTACTACCCTATACAGAGGATAAGAAGTTGATGACCCGTGTATACAGCGGATCTTAGTTCTGCCCTCTGGTTGATTCAGGGGAAATACTCCACTATCCTGTAGGAGGCGCCAGAATTTCTTCGACACCATAGTTTGGTCTGCCCCTGAATCAAGTAGGGCCTTGGCCAACACGCCCTGTACCTCTACATCAAGGCGAAAGCCTTCCTGCCTATATTTTTCCTTTTCACTCATCAGTGCTGTGCGTGACATGCATTCATCCCTCTTGTGACCCCTCCTCCCACATTTAAAACATTTCATGCGAGAGTCATTCCCCATACCTTTAACCACACATTTCTTTGTACCTGGTATACATGACATAGGGTCTTTCATTACTCTGCTAAAATTTGCTACCCCATACGAGTCGGTAGCTCCTCCGTGCGGTTTATGGGCTATCTGAGCCTCCATGAACCTTTCGGTTAAGTGAGCAGCCTCGTCTGACGTCTGGCAATTTTGGAGAGTAAGGAATGCTCTGACCTCAGCTGGCACAGCCTCAGAAAATTGCTCCAACACGAGCATATCAAGAATACTCTCAATTGTTCTCCCTTCTGGCGTAAGCCACTTCCACACCAGGCTACGTATCCGTTGGCCTAGTGCCTTAGGAGTTTCACCCGGCTGGATTTTTGTCGCCCTTAACATCCGGCGATACACCATAGGCGACAGGCCTAGCCTGTCTCGTATGACTGCTTTTACCTCTTTGTAATCAGTTGCCTGGGCAGCGGGCATAGCTTTATAAGCCGCCAAGGCTTCTCCCGTCAGGGAGGTGGCTAACCTGACCGCCCACTGCTTCTCGGGCCAGCCTGCACCTCGAGCTACCCGCTCAAAGGCCTCGAGAAAGTCATCAATATTGTCATTGCCTGACCATTGTCCAAAAGATAAGACCCCACAAGTTTGTGGGCCTACCCCACAGTAGTGTCCTTCAGGCATCTTGTCTGTCAGCCGCTCCTTCAGCAAAGCCTGCACCAAGTCTGTTAGTGGCTTCTGCTGCGCTTGCATGGCTGCTAACGCTTGCTCCAGACACTGCTGGGCCAGCTCTCTCTGTTTTTCAAATTGGAGCCCAATCCAATGCAGCGTGTCTTGTGGAGTCTCCATGTTGGCAGCCTGCAACAAACAAAGAAAAAAAAACACACCAAGTGCGGCACCTTCTTTTTTTTTTTTTTTTCTAAATTCAGTTAAGATGGGGTTTTTCAGTCCCCCTTATTCTCCTTACAGAATCCCACCATGGCTGTAGCCAGATACCTTTACCTGAGTCAGGTGGTGATTCTGGCTTTGAGAAAGTTCTTTGCCTTTCCAGATCCTGGAGTCCTCTGGGCGTGGTCCACTGCAGTCCCGGTCCTGTTCTCCGGTGCTGGTGACTCCACTGTGCTCTCACGGTATCCTTCTTTCCAGGAATCCAAAGAACTACGCCATTTGTGAGACTATACCCTCCTTAGGCGCCCACCTAGATATGGGGTATAGCTCTGTTTGTTAAAGGAATACTCTGTAGTCGTGTCCAAGTATAATTAAAGCTGGGCTTTATTCCCCTTCCCTTGAGGATTGCCTTCTGGATACATCAAATAATGGTAACAAAAATAAACTGTTGCTTCACAGATAAATAAAAGCTTTTCAAATGATAATAATGCTTCTTCTTGCTTCTTAACAAAGAGATTCTATCTCGTCAGAAATACATAGAGCACAATCCATGGGTTCTGGAATGACCTCTGGGTTTGAACTTTCCCACTGAATTACATCAGGACCTGGTCCTGTAAACGGGCACCAAGTTTCTGTATTACTGGTTTCAGAACCTTGCACTGGGGAGACCTCAGTTTCTATGAGAGGAGACTGTTCTGTGCAGCCAGGGACATAAGGAGCTGTGCTTGGGGTTTCTTTCCAACACCCATTCCAATAAGGGTTTTCTAACACTCTGTAAGCTTGGCTCTTTACAAAAGGACCCACTTCTTTCCCTCTGTAGAAAACAGGGTACTTATCTCTCTTTCTGGTAAAGATAGTTTCCAGCCCTTCCTCCATTAGCCAAGGCTTCTTCTCTGGGGTGTAAACTGCCTTTCTCTGGGAGTTCCAAGCACTAGGCTTAGCTGAGCTGTAATCACTTCCTGGCTTCAGTGAGCTTTCCTGGGTGTGACGTCTGGTCTCTACCTGCTTGGTTGCCTTCCCTGGCATGAGGACCCCTCTGGCTTGGAAGTCTCTTGCACTGCTTCTCCCAGCACTCTCTGGTTCAACAGCCTGCTTCCACTCAGCCCTCTTTCTCCAGGACAACGCGTCTCTCTGTGTCTGCCCCTGAGTCTCTGTCTCCTTCTCTCTCTGCTCCCGGATCTCCCTCTGCTCCTGGATCTCCCTCTGTGGGATTTCCCACCTGGTTTTATCTCCCTGCTTGTTGTACGTAGTACGTGATTCTTTCCTCAGGTGAGCATGATTAGGACTCTGAATTTGTACTGCGTCACTAATACTATGAGGAAAGTTTGTTTCTCCATTCCTTGCTTCCCTGCAATCTGAATGTCTCAACTGCCCATGTGGCTGTGAGGTAAGCTCTTCTTTTTCATTTCCCTTTATTATCCCAGGCTCAGTGCTGTCTACCTCATGACACTAGGTAATCTAAAATTACCTGTCAACATCTGGCAGAGATGTGGAATGCGGACCTTAGCACATCATTAACGGGAGAGGATTTATGGAAGCTTATTGATAAGATCCTGTGGTTCACAGCTATGGTCTCACTAATAGATCTTGTGACTCGTACTTATCTATCGCCCGGGCATTTACGTGCGATGGGGTACGAGGGATGGACAAACTGTCCTAAATGTGATGCAGTGGGTGCTCCACTTATCCACCTGTTGTGGTCCTGCCCACAAGTTCAGGAATATTGGCGGGAAATTCACCTGTTTGTGGAATGAGTCCTCTGACAACAGTGGACATTGACCCCACAGGCTGCTCTATTCCATATGTTGCAAGATGTGGTGGTAGCTGAACGGGACAGACCACAATGGTTGAAGCTGGCATGGGCTTTGGCCACTCACACAATTCTTATGGGATTTATTTATTTATTTATTTTATTTATTTAATTTTCTTATATACCGCGCTATTTGTCATCAGTGCGGTTTACATTGAAACAATACAACAATTGGTCAGATATAACAGACCTATTACAAGTAACAGGAAAATTAACATGGAAGTAAACAGGGAAATCATTATATTTCTAGAAAATACATGTTGGGATGTAATTCTGTGGAACCTCCGAATTATTGGCAATGGCGGAACATTCTGCACCAGCACATGCAAATTGATAAACTATGGGTCAAAGCAGAGAGAAGATGCATACCTTAGTTGGGATGACTATATTCAGGAACTTCCCCCATGCAGCCGCAGTTATATTCTGAATGACCTTTAGGGATCAAATGGTTTAGGATTCAGGAGCAGACACCCGCAGGGAGGATGGGAGGGAGGAAAGGTGGGGCATGGTGGCCTGACATCCACTACCAAGCATGTGTAAGAGCAACCACATCCAGGTCTACACAGTTTACTAACAGCACGAGCTTGAAACACGTAAGTGGGGGGAAGGTAGTATGGGTGAGAGAGGGGTGGGGGGAGATATATGGAAAAACTGATGTTATATTGACCTGGATGCTTTTTCATTGATTGTATGCTATCTTTTTGCTGGAAGTTTGTAATGTTTGGCTTCAATAAACAGTTTGAACATAGAAACATGACGACAGAAAAAGATCACATGGCTGATCTATTCCGCCCTTCCATATCAATCACTACAACAATCCCCTTTTTCCCTTTAGAGATCCTCTCTGTTTGTCCCATGCTTTTCTGAATTCAGATACTGTCCTCATCTCTACCACCTCCACTGGGAGACTATTCCATGGATCCACCACTCTTTCCGTAAAGAAATATTTCCGCATATCACTCCTGAATCTATCCCCTTTCACCCTTGAGTCTGAAAATACCACTTTTGCCCTTCCTCTTCTCACTAACATATCTGAAAAATGTCTTATCACCCCATTTTATTGCATTGGCTATTTCCTCCTCTTTTTGAATCTTTGCTTTCCTGACTACTTTGCTAGCTTCTCTAAGTTTTTCCAAATATAGATGCCTGTCTTCCTCTCTCTGTGATCTCTTGTATTTCATGAGGGCCTCCCTCTTTTTTTCACCTTTTCATCCCATGTCTCCTCATCCCATGTGCACCTTCATTATCTAGTGCCCAGTGGGATACCATTCAGCAAATGATTTTAGACGTTTCAGTCCTGTATCCAAACAAACTTATTTTAAGAGATCTTAATGTGCATTACAATCATCCTTCCAGACCCCACGATACCATCTTTCTGCAGTTCCTGCATGACCACCATCTTACCCAGCATGTGTCGGGCCCAACACATGTGGCCAATAACACAATAGATCTACTGATTATCTACTCAGACATATTGGCTCTACCTAAGGATATCCACATTTCTAACCTACCCTAGTCTGATCATTTTTTGGCTCAGTTCACATATGCAGCTCCACTGTCTCAAAACTTGTCTAGCTTGCCAGAACTGATCCCTTCTCATTCCTGATAGATTATCACAACTGAAGCTAGATCGCGCTCCCTGGTTGCCTCCATGATCTTCCCCCTGCAGAGTTTTCATCTCTATCACTGAATCAACAGACACAACTTTGGAATGTAACCTTGGCCCATCAAGTCGACCTTATTGCTCCCTTATGTTCCTCCTCATGTCCTTCTCGCTGGTCGCAGGCTTGGTATCACCCTGGCCTGCATCTTTTATGCAGACAGCTTTGGACAGAAGAACGTACCTAGAGGAAATCACTTGCCTTATTTCATTTTCAGCATCGCTAGTACAGATCACAGGTTTTGATTGAGGCATCTTCACATAATCCAAAAATTATATTCGCTATTACAGCCCGTTTATCTTTGCAGCAGCTCAACCCGCTACTCTTCAGAACTTCACTACTTCTTCTCTCGATGCTTTTGCCTCAACTTTTATGCTAACACTTAATAATACAAGGAGTAGTTTACCTATTGTGGATCCTTTCACTCCTCCCATTCCTTCCTCCTCTACTGTATCCCTTCCTACCCATACTTGGTCTTCCTTTACCCTTCCTGACCTCACAAACACTATGAGACTTACTACCTCTAAGCAAAATCATTGCCCTCTATATCCAATCCCGTCAGCATGGGTGGCTGATCCAGCACTAGATCTTATACCTTTGGCTCATTCGATCCTTATAGCTATCCTTTCAACAGGCTCTCTTCCCTCCTCCTAGAAGGTGTCCATTATCCACCCATTCATTAAATCTCCAAAACGTGATCCACAAGACCCATTACAGTACCGTCCTATTGACAACCTTCCACTTATGGCAAAGTTGGTGGAATGTCTTGTTCTTGGGGAACAAGCAGGAAGTCAGTCCTCATATATGTGTGATATCAGCGCCAATGGAGCCCTCAGAGTAACCTTTCCCCAGTTTTCAAAGAAAACCTTTGTAAGATGTACCATGCATGTGTGGTCCCCTTCCCACCTAAGGGTGCCATCTTGCCTCAGTCTCCTTTTTTCCATGTAGCCCATCAGACATGAGTCTGTTCCCCCCGGAAAAAGTTGGGGTTTTCCTCTTGTATTGTTAGTCTACTTTTTCCGGTCGTATACTGGTTCCCATCCGTCTTCCTATCCACTTTCTTCCGGCGTCACATTTTTTTTTCAGGTTCCTTTTTCCTTCCCATTCATTGTTTTTTTTTCTCCAGTGTGTGGGTTTTTGCACCCTTTCTGACTGGGCCAAGGGAGTTTGACCTCACGGAGACTGTCTTCCCCGCCATGGCCTCGGTCAGTGGCCTCAATCCTTGCAACTTGTGCTCACAATATGTTGCACACAGACCCACATGATTGTTGCCTTTGGTGCCTCGGGCCAGATCATGATGCCTTGGCATGTGATCTCTACCAGCAGATGACCCCCCATGGCCCTCCGAGGCTGCAAGAAGCAGCACGGATCAATTTTCCACAAGATAGACTCAGCCCTGGAGTTGTCTGTGGGACCAGCACCTTCAAGGGCCACCATGGAGGCTTTGGCCTCGTGTGGTGACCATGCTGCCTCAGAGCCTTGAGGTCATGGAGCGTCGAGCTGGGGCTCCCTCAAAGAGGGACATCCCTCAAAGAGCCTGACATCATTGGTAGCCTCCTTGGGTGATGAATCTGCGATCATGGGAAAATCCATGGCATCCGGCCTTGGAGCTCATGATGCGAGGCTGAGAGTTATGGCTGGGAACAGCCCTTGAAGCTGTCCTGGCAGGAGAAAATGCCATCAGCATCCAGGATTGATCTCGGTCCTCCAAGGTCATCCTCGGTTCGAACACCCCCTCAATGGCACTGGCATTGGCCTGACATCCTCAGTGTCCCCACCGGTGGCTGCAAAGTCAGGATGGCCTTAAAACGCAGCTTGTCTGGAGGCTCATGCTCTACCTGAGCTTTCTGGAGATGAATATCCATTGGGCCCATGGTCTTAGGGGCCTTTTGAGTGCTCATTGTAGAAAAGGCCTTCTTCCGTCGCTTACCCATGAGCCAGAGAGTTCCCTTGTTCCTCCTTGTTGCTCCGAAGGGGCTCCAAAGGGGCGTGACCTGCCCCTTTGGTCACGCGACCATGGGTGCGCGTCCGCAGGCCGTGTCTGCGGTGGACCGAAAGATTTTAAAGGTCCCGGAGTGGCAGGGCAACACCGCTCCTCCTCCGCTACTCAAGGGCACCAGCTCCAGCTGCCTCCTCTTGCTCCCGGCCGGCCGCGGTGGACTTGACCCACAGGTCTGTGAGTACTTCTTCCGATTTGTCTCCTATTGCACATGGTTTTGCCCTACCCAGTCAGGAAGTTATGACTGAGAGGGTGGTTTCTCCCAGGGGTGCTGACCGGGGAGTGGAGCCCTCGTTAGCAGTTTTGGATAATTCCTTATCAATTGGGAAGGAAGATAATTGTAAAATGTCTTCTCTTCTGTCTGTTTTGGACTTCCCTACTACTGTCTCATCTGTTTTCCCAGCTGAGGTTTCCTTAAGGGATGTTTGGGAGGCAGTGGCTCGCATGGAAATGTCCCTGCGCGCTTCTCTTTCCCAGGTTTCCCAATTTTCTAAGGATGTTGTACAGAAGTTGGGTGCCCATGAAGAGGTTATTGCTAAACATAATGCTGCTTTGAATAAATTAGAGGGGCAGGTTTCTGTAATGCAGGCTGTTGCATCTTCCTCGATTAGGGATAATCTTATTACACATCATCAAATAGAATCCCTTGAGAATGCTATACGTGCAAAAAATTTGAGATTTTTAAATTTTCCACAAACTCATTTGTCTCCTTCTATTTTGTTATATAAGTATTTTAAGGAGGTTCTATTAATTGATGATATGAATTCTATAAAATTTTCTTCTGTTTATTATGTTCCTGTACTTGCCTCAACAGAAACCTCTTCCCCTATTGCCAAAGTCGCAGAGAAGGTGTTAGTATCTCAGTCATTAGATGTTTCTGCTTTTTTAGAGTCCTCAACTGATGAGATTACTAAATGTGCTACATTAATTGTTTCCTTTATTTCTTTATCTGATAAGAATTTGGTGTTGCGTTCATATTTTCCTAAAAAGGATCAATTGTTTTGTGGTTCTACAGTTCAGGTTTTTCCTGACGTCTGTAGACTTACTCAAATGCGGCGCAAGGCCTTCTTAGCATTAAGATCTCGCGCCTTGGCAATTGGGCCCTCTTTCTTTCTAAAATACCCCTGTAAGTGTATTTTGTTGTATGAGCAGACAAAATATGTATTTATGGAGTCTGATCAATTGAATCTATTTCTGCTTGGAAAAGAAAATGGTTAGAAAGATTTTTTATTTACTTCCTTTCTAAGTTTTAGGGTTAGCAGTACTGAGGTTTCAAGGGACCAGTATCTCTTATATGATGTTACTTGTTGTTAATTCTTATTTTCCTTTTGCATCTTCTCTCCCCTTAATGTGGACTTGATTGTAATTCCTTTTTCATTTTGAAATAAAGATTGTTGAAACTTAAAAAAAAAAAAACGCAGCTTGTCTGCCTTCATGGCCCAACAGCAGGCTCTGATGCCAAGTTCCTCTGGGTCATCACTCCCGACCATCGCCCCCTCCACAGCGAGGGCTTCCCTGGAGTGGAACTGATCCTCAAGCACCTTCAGCCTTGAGAGGCTCCTCGGGACTTGTTCTGGTCTTGGTCCCATTCAGGGCCAAGGATGTCACCCCACAGCATACCTGACTCAGAGCGCAGAGGCCCACAGGACCCTCAAGGCCTCCTCACACTCCGGGTTGGATTGGAAGACCAAGGATTATAAGTCCCCAGACACTCGGCTCCACAGGGATGTGCCATCGAACCCTTCTCCTCCAAAGGCCCGGCACCAGTCTCCACAGGAGGAACTGGCCTTCCTGGACTTTGTGAGGGATATGGTGAAGGCCCTTGTTTTCACCACTGAGTCTGAGGAGGAGCCTTGGGCAGAGGATCTCTCCAGTACAAGGCTCCCTTCAAAAAGGCTCTTACGGTGCCTGTTCCTCCTATCCTGGAGTGGCCGCTCTTCCATATGTGGGACCCCCTGGCCTCAGTTCCCATTGTAAGCAGGTGGCTGGACTCGATGTACCGGATCCGCCCTGGCTTCCAAAAAACCCAACTGCCCCACAACTCCATGGTGATAGAGTTGGCCATGCAGAGGCTCTCGAACCAGAAAATGCACTCCTCGGTGCCCCCAGGTAGGTAGGCCCGTGCCATGGATGCCCTGAGCAGGAAGTACTTCCAGGGCTCAATGCCCATCAGCTGGATCCAGGCGTAACAGCTGTACATAGGCATGTACCTGTGGAACACAGCGAGGGAACTCGCCGGGTTCTCGGCTGGTCTCTACAAGGAACCTCTCCAGTGATTCCAGATCCTCATCTCCACAGTCAGGTAGTGCTCCAAATTCATGACTCGGGTGGCCTATGATGGCTTCAAGTCAGCGGCTAGAGTAGCAGTGGTGGGAATTAGTACCAGTCACCATGCTTGACTACAGTCTTCCAACTTGGAGCAATGAGTATAGGACAAGTCAGTCGATGTCCCTTGCCAGGCAGAGAACTTCTATGGGAAACCCATGACAGACAAGACCGCCAAGCTGGAGTCTGAGTTCATGACCAGGGCCAGGCTCTCTAAGAAGATCGCTGATCCTTCTGGAAGGAAGGCTTTGGGTAAAAAGCCCCTATAACTGAAAAAGAGGAAGGCTTACAGAAACTATCCTCAGCAGTTGGCCTTCCCAGCTCCCCAACAGGGCCAGCAGGCCAAGGGACAAGAGCATGGGCCTCATAAGCCCAAGGCCTCCAAACCCCAGACTGCACCCCATGCGCAATCCTGGGGGGGGGGGGGGTTGACTCCTGGGGCATGGCCTCTCTTCCCCCGGAAGAGCCTGCCCCGCAGCATACCTGGGGGCATCTGGTATTCTTCGCAGACTGCTGACCTGCCATCACCATTGATGTGGGGGCCTTTCAGGTGGTGAAGGAGGGGTACCTCCTCCACTTCGAACAGACGCCCCTGCCATTCTTTCCAGGAGAGCTGCAGATGCATCCCCTTCACCGGGGCCTACTTCAGCAGGAACTCGCAAACTTTATGGCAGATAGAGTGGTGGAACCCGTCCCCTTCTAACACAGGGGCAAAGGTTTCTACTCCCACTACTTTCTGGTGCCCAAAAGGACTGGGGTTTTTGGCCCATCCTAAACTTGCGAGACCTCAACTGGTTCCTGGTGAGGGAGAAATTCAAAATGCTCTCTCTTGGAGCATTGCTGCCATAACTCTGGCAGGGAGACTCTTTGGATCTAAAGGATGTCTATACACAGGCAGTAACTTCGCTTCATGGAGAGAGGATGCCACAATCAGTACAGGGTTCTATCCTTCAGTCTAGCCTCTCCACCCCCTCCCCCCTTCCCGAGGATCTTCACCAAGTGGAGTGGAGGAGTGGCCTAGTGGTTGGGGCAAGGTACTTCGGGCCGGAAGGTCGGGGGTTCAAATCCCACTAGAGGACAGCAACCTTGGGCTGGAAGGACTGGGGTTTCTAGTCCCACAGGTGCTCCTTCTGGTCTTGGGCAAGCCACTTAACCCTCCATAGCCCATGTTCCCTGTAAAATAGTTCTCTGTGTGCTGTGCTTTCCTGTCTAATCAATGTGTTTATACCTCAAAAATTTCCTGTCATGATTTGACAATTTCCAATCTGTAATCAAAACCGCTGCTGCTCGCTGGAAGTAGCGGTATACAAATGTATACTAAATAAATAAAATAAAGTGCCTAGCAGTGGTCGCTGCCTTCCTGCATCTCCAAGGGGTGTTCATATTCCCATACCTGGACAACTGGCTCATAAAGAGTAGCACCGCCGCAGAGGCCCACCAGGCGACGGCCCACACCATCCTCATTCTGGAACACTTCATTTATCATAAACTACCCAAAGTCCCATCTCCATCTGATACAACACCTGGAGTTCATAGGGGCAATGCTTGACACCGTCCAGGCCAAGGCCTTCCTTCCTCTGGACAGGGCCCAGCGCCTCCAGGTGTTTGCAGGGCATGTCCAGGGTTGACACTTGGCCTCTGCCCACCTCATGCTGTGCCTTCTGGGCTACATGGCATCTACGGTAAACATCACCCTGGGTGCTCGCTTGCACATGCAGCCGGCCCAGTGGGCCCAGTGGGCTCTGTGCTCCCAGTGGTCACAGGCAACGGGAAGCCTAAAGAACAGAGTGGTTGTGACTCCCTCTCTGGCAGATTCCCCTGGCTGGTGGCAACAGCTCCAGCACCTGCAGGCCAGGATGCCCTTCCATCCAGGCCCCCACCCCCTGGGGATCCTCACCATGAATGCCTCCGAACTGGGCTAGGGAGCCCACTGTGACAACCTTCACACTCAGGGCAAGTTGGTTGCAGGTGCAGAGTCTCCAGCAGCTTAATCTCCTGGAGCTCCAGGCAACAGCACTTGCCCTCCAGGCTTTCCAACACCACCTTCAGCACCAAGTGGTCCTAATCGAGGCCGACAACCAGGTGGCGATGTTCTACATCAACAAGCAGGGAAGGACAGGTTTGTCCCTCCTGTGCCAGGAGGCAGTGAGCCTCTGCTCCTTCGCCAGCAGCAGTGGAATTCTTCTGTGGGCAGTCTACCTCCCAGGCCAGGACAAGGTCCTGGCGGACCAGCTCAGCACAGTCCTCCAACTACACGAATGGTAGCTGGACCCCAGTGTGGCCAGTCAACTGTTCTGCCTCTGGGGGCTTGCACAAGTGGATCTCTTTGCCAGCCTGGTCAATGCTCAGCTAGCCTGCTTCTGCTCCAGGTAGCTACATCCCTCGTGGGTGGCAGCAGATGCATTCCTCATTCCTTGAATGGAGGACCTCTTCTATGCCTTCCCACCCAAACCACTGATTGCCAAGACCCTGTTCAAGGTCCAGCTCAACAGAGCCACATTGATACTGGTGGCTCTTCAGTGGGCCTGGCAGCCGTGGTTCCCACTGCTCCACCACCAGTCCCAGGCGCCCCCAGTCCCTCTGGGGTGCGACCCAGGCCTGCTCTTGCTGGAAGACAGCTTTATCCTGAACCCCAACCTGGGGTCCCTGTCCCTGACAGCTTGGCTGTTGAAAGGGTAGCCTTGGCCCACTTCGATCTGTCCAGCAAGGTGGAGCAGTCCTTTTGGATTCCTGCAAGCCTTCCACCCACCAAGCCTATGCCTCCAAGTGGCAAAGATTCTCGGTGTAGTGCATGGAGAGGCAGATTAACCCCTTTTCCAGTTCAGTCCAGCTGGTACTCCAGTATCTGCCCATCTGTCCTAGGCAGGGCTAAAGTCCAACTCGGTCAGAGTTCACCTCTGCACACTTTCAGCACACCATCACTTGGTCAAGGGCAAACCCCTCTCCACTCAGCTCCTTGTAACTCGATTCCTGAGGGGCCTACTACTTTCTAAGTCACCTGTCTGCCCACTGGCAGTGGAATAGCACCTCAACATAGTCCTTTTGAAATTCACTGTGCCATCGTTCGAGCCTCTCAGCTGATGCCACCTTAAGTATCTATCCTGGAAGGTGGTTTTCCTCATGGTGCTCACCTCAGCTTGCAGGGTCAGCCTTACACAAGGTTCTACAATAACAGGATCGTGCTTTGCACGCAGCTCAAGTTTCTCCCAAAGGCAGTGTCTCCATTCCACCTCAACCTGAAGGTGGTACTTCCTACATTCTTCCTGCAGCCCCATGCCAGCAGGACAGAGGTATCACTCCACACTCTGGAATGCAAGTGGGCCCTGTCTTTCTACCTGGAGCGTATCTGGGGCCACTGACGCTCCTCACAGCTCTTCGTCTCCTATGACCCAAGCAGGCTGGGGACAGCAGTCCTTAAGCGTATCCTGTCCATTTGGGTGGTGGACTACATCCCCTTTGCTTACGAGCAGGCTGGTCTTTCGCTGGAGCACCTGGTCACTGTGCACTGCGTCTGGGCCATAGCAGCCTCTGTGGCAAACCTGAGCTCTGTCCCCTTGACAGAGATCTGCCGGGCTGCCACGTGGTCCTTTGTTCATACCTTTGCAGTTCATTACTGCGTGGAGAGGGAGTCCCACCAGGATAGCACCTTCGGCCAGACAGTACTCTGTTATATGTTTGGGGTGAAAGGCATCTCCTGCCCTCAAGCTCTTCAGTGTGTCCAGGCTACCAGAAAACTGGTTCCTCGCTCGACACCATGGCTGGCCCGTCCATTGAGCAAGAATGTTGTTTGCACAGGGCCCCGCATTTCAGGGGGCCACGCGCAAACAACAATCTGCATTAAAAGGCTGCCGCCAAGGCAGCGGCAGAATCAAGTGTCCTGCAGCCGTGGCCGCGGCCCCTCTGCCTGTCTGGCAGAGCCCTCCCTGAATCAGTTCCCTCAGTGCCAGCTTTTCAGAGCCGCAGAGTGAGAGTTTCTCTTTCTCGCGGCTCTGTTAAGCCCACCTGTTTCCCATCAGCGCTGGCGGGCTTAACACAGCTGTGAGAAAGAAAAATTCTCCTTCTGCGTCTCTGAAAAGCCGGTGCTGAGGAAACTGATTCAGGAAGGGCTCTGCCGGGCAGGTGGGGTGGGCCGCAGCCGCGGGACACTTGGTTCTGCCACTGCCACGGTGGCAGCAGCAGCATCCACATTTTTTTAAAAAATTTTCCTGGGCTGATGGGGGGAGGGGGTTAGGACTGGTAATGGGGGAGGGTAGGACTGGATGTGGGCTGATGGGGGGGTTAGGACTGGAGGTGGACTGATGGGGGGTTAGGACTGCTAATGGGCTATGGGGGGGCTAAGACTGAAAATGGGGTGATGGGGTTAAGACTGGAGTTGGGCTGATGGGGGGGTTAGGACTAGTAATGGGCTATGGGGGGGGGCTAAGACTGAAAATGGGGAGATGGGGGTTAGGACTGGAAGTGCACTAATGGGGGGTTAGGACTGGTAATGGGCTATCTTTATCTTTATCTTTATTTAAAACTTAATATACCGCCAGACCCGAGGCATATGGTGGTTTACAATAAAAACACAGGGAATACTGCTGAAGAAGGAAATGGAAAAGGAACGTCATTTGTTGATAGGAAAGGGACAGCGTTAGAGGAAAGGGACAGTAGGCAGCAATAAAACAGGAGGAATAAGTACTCATTGGGTATCAGCGAGGGGGGAGAGGAAGAGGGAGAGGGGTGAGGAAGGTCAAAAGCTGTGCAGAAAAGATAGGTTTTGAGTTTTGCTTTGAAGGCGGGAAAAGAAAGTTCCAGACGGAGGGCGGATGGCAGGGAATTCCAAAGACGAGGACCGAGAAAAAAGAAGGCGGAAGAGCGCATTGACTCTATGGGGGGCTAAGACTGAAAATGGGGTAATGGAGGGGTTAGGACTAGAAGTGGACTGATGGGGGGGGGGGTAGGACTGGTAATGGGCTATGGGGGGACTAAGACTGAAAATGGGGTGATGGGGGGTTAGGACTGGAGGTGGGCTGATGGGGTGTTAGGCCGGGGCTATGGGGGGCTAAGACTGAAAATGGGGTGATGGGGGTAGAACTGGAAGTGGGCTGATGGGGGGGGTTAGGACTGGTAATGGGCTATGGGGGGGCTAGGACTGGAAATGGGCTGATGGGGGGTTAGGACTGGAGGTGGGCTGATGGGAGGGCTAGGACTGGAGGTGGGCTGATGGGAGGGCTAGGACTGGAAATAGGCTGATGGGGGTGTTAGGACTGGAGGTGGGCTTATGGGGGGGTTAGGACTGGTAATGGGCTATGGGGGGCTAAGACTTGAAATGAGCTGATGGGGGGTTAGGACTGGAGGTGGGCTGATGGGGGGTTAGGACTGGTAATGAGCTATGGGGGGGCTGACTGAAAATTGGGTGATGGGGGTTTAGGACTGAAAGTGGGCTAATGGGGGGGTTAGGACTGGTAATGGGCTATGGGGGGCTAAGACTTGAAATGGGCTGACAGGGGGGTTAGGACTGGAGGTGGGCTGATGGGGGGTTAGGACTGGTAATGAGCTATGGGGGGGCTGACTGAAAATTGGGTGATGGGGGTTAGGACTGTAAGTGGACTAATGGGGGGGTTAGGACTGGTAATGTGCTATGGGGGGTAGGACTGGAAATGGGCTGATGGGGAGGTTACAACTGGAGGTGGGCTGATGGGAGGGTTAGGACTGGTAATGGGCTATGGGGGGCTAAGACTGAAAATGGTGTGATGGGGGGTTAGGACGTAATGGGCTATGGGGGGACTAGGACTGGAAATGGGCTAATGGGGGGTTAGGACTGGAGGTGGCTAATGGGGAGGTTAGGACTGGTAATGGGCGATGGGGGGTTTAGGACTGGAAGTGGGCTGATGGGGGGGTTAGGACTAGGTGGGCTGATGGGGGGTTAGGACTGGTAATGGGCTATGGGGAGCTAAGCCTGAAAATGGGGTGATGGGGGGTTAGAACTAGAAGTGGGCTGATGGGGGGGGGTTAGGACTGGTAATGGGCTGATGGGGGGGTTAGGACTGGTAATGGGGGGCTAAGACTGAAAATGGGGTGATGGGGGGGTTAGGACTGGAAGTGGGCTGATGGGGGGGAGTTAGGTCTGGTAATGGGCTATGGGGGGGCTAGGACTGGAAATGGGCTGAGGGTGTTGCTAGGACTGGAAATGGGCTGAGTGGAAGGGGGGCTTGAACTACAAATAGCTGATGGGGAGGGGGGCTTGGAATGGAAATGGGCTGTGAGGGGAGGGAGCTAGGACTGGAAATAGGCTGAGTGGGAGGAGCTAGGACAGGGAATTGGCTGATGGAGGGGCTAGCATAGGACTGGAAATGGGCTGTTGGGGGTGCTAAGATTGGAAATGGGCTGTGGTGGGGGCTTGAATTGAAATGGACTCATGGAGGGGCTAGAACTGGAAGTAGGCTCATGGGGGGCTTGGATTGGAAATGGGCTGAGGGGAGCTAAGATTTGACAAGGGCTGATCGGGGGCTAGGAAAGGACTAGAAATGGGCTGATGGGAGGCTGGAATTGGAAATGAGCTGATGGAGGGACTCAGATAGGACTGGAAATGGATGGGGAGTGTCCCCCGCAGCCCCCTCTAGTGGCGGCGTAGTGGTTCCACAGGGGCTGGGGAGCGCATAAGAATTAAAAGGTTCAGGGTTGATCTGTTGTGAGGGTCAATGGGATAGCAGGTCACATTGTCAGCCTCAGGGTCAACAACCTAAAAAAGTAACTCTTGCCAAGTGTAGGGTACAAAAAGGCTTTTATTTCCCCTTTTCGCATGAAGAAATTCAAAATATGAGGTAATGAGTAACAGAACATAAATTCAGTTGCATCAAAACGTGAGTCAGCAAAACACTCAAACTAACATGGTTCCTTCACCAACTTAAAGCATAAACTTTCCAGTACAGTTTGCACACATTAGATTTGTTTGCCTTTTACTCAAAGATATCTTCTTGTGCAAAAGTCACATTCCATTGGTTCTATATCTTCACTGCTCTCAGATTCCCCTGGCAGCCATTCCAGTCTATGGGACTGAAACTGAGGTCTCTGAGATCTCTTGGATATTAAAAACTGGTTTCCTACAATCATGCCATACTGTATACCAGTGCTGGCTTGGGAGTTTGTGGAGTCGGCTTTTAGGTCTAGTATATCTCCCTGGGCTTGCTGTCGTTTCAGGACTAAAAGTTTGCTCCTTCCATTCTCTGGCAACATTAAACTTTTCCTGTAAAACTTATCAGTTATATCTGGTTTAAAACAGTCCTTATGTCCAGATAAAAACTAGCCCTTTGTTCCTCTCTAGGCTTCTTGAAAAAGGCTTGAGGCCTAGTCTGAGAGTTTTGTGCTCCAGGTATATCCTTTCTCTCAAGGCTATGAACTTTTCCTTTATCTTTCAAGTTACTTTTGTAAAAGCTGTTAAAAGTACATTTTTTCTCTTGAAGGTTTCTTCTCCAACCGGAGGGATAAGCACTTCCTTCCTTGGCTGCAGTCCGTGATACTGCCCCTTGAAGTTGTGTATGGCCTTTCTCTAGGCCTGCTCTCCCAGTAGCTTCCTTTCCTTTAGCTCTGCTGGGGTTGTCAGTGACCTCACCTCTGTCTCTGAGTCTGGCCTCTGGAGCTTCCCTTGGCACTGCCTCCTGTTCTCCACATGAAGGTCTCTGCCAAGCTCCTTGCCTCCTCCTGTGCTTCTCCTCTGGGTTCTTCCCTTCGGGGTTTCTCTGTTGCCTTTCTGGCTCTCTTGACTGCCTTCCTGGCACCTTTGCCTCTCTTGGCTCTCCCTCTTGCAGTGCTCTGTTCCTACTTAAATCCAGAGCAGCTGCTTCTGAGTCCTGCCCATAGAGGTGTGGTTCTTCCACTTTCAGGTTTGTTCTCCTGCTCCCTCTATGTGTCCCTTCTCGTAATTGCAGGCAAATCCTGTTTTTTTCAAGATTTAAAAGTTTCCTTTCTTGCATCAGAGGGCTTGCGGTATTACAGGAGCTAGAACTGGAAATGGGCTGATGGTGGGACTAGGGTAGGATTGGAAATGGGCTGATGGGGGGCTAGGACTGGAAATGGGCTGATGCGGGGACTAGAAGGGAGCGGATGCTGGGTGGGGCTGGAACTAGAAGGGAGCTGATGTTGGGGGAGGATTAGAATGGGATGGGGGCTGGGAGAGTGAAATGGAGAGGGGAAAATATTTTGTGTGGGAGGGAAGAAAAATCTACAATTGGCCGGGTATTGGGAGAGTAAGTGGTGATTGAGGATGGAGGGGTAAAATTTGAGTGGATGAAAAAGGAATGAGGAAAGAGCAAAAGGAGAAAGATTAGTATGTTAAAGCAGATGTAGAGAGAGAATGGAAAAAAACTAGAAGAGAGAAGAAAGGACAAATGGACAGCAGACGATGGAGAGTTAGCAGGACACGAAGAAACCAGAAGAAAGTGGCTGGAGCAATTGCAACTGAAAAAAATGCAAAAAAGGTAGAAAAATATCACTTTATTTTGAATTTATTAACTGAACTATGTCAGCTCTGGGAAATTTGCATCATTAATGTCTGTGCTTTGTTTAGTACAAGAGGAAATTAATTTATAGTTTTATTTCTACAGTGTTGTTGTACATTCTAAGTTTGGCTTTTGGGGTTCCCAGTTTAATTATTGTCTTCCTGTTTCTAAATTGTGATTCCTTGTTTGGTGATGATCTATGTTCTGCATGTGTAACTGAGCTGAGGTATTCTGTTTATGTAATTTCTATTTGACATTGCCACTTGTTCTCTTTCCCCAGTAGGTCATGTATTGTTATTCTCTGAAATGTATTGGTTTAATATTTGCAGTGTTGCCTTTTGATAGGTAGAGTATGGTGCTTTGTGAGTCCTGGTAGTGCTGTTACGATACGGCGGGTTTGCTATGTATTCTAAATGATACCATAACTAAAAGAACCTGGTCTATCTAAAGGAAAACCACCAGTCAAGTTACCAAGTTTTTTTTGTCGGAAAAGCCGTCACAGTATAGAGGACTCCACCTCACACAACTGCGGCCCATCCATTTTATTAGAAAAACTATAAGTGTTAGTATATTGTTTACTTAACTGAATAAGGCTGCTGTGAATTTTCCACAAACGACCATTGGAACGACGTGTCACGTTTCAGGGATCACACTGTTTTCCCCTGCCTCAGGTCCAGTCGTCAGAAAACATATTATCCAGCCTTCTTGAAAGACGCCAATAAGAGCGATTTTTATAAAGGCATTAACAGCTACTGCTCTGATTCGCACAAAGTCACCAATCACAGGATTTTGTTGAAACAGAAGAAGCCAATCAAATCCATTGAAGGAGGAGCCACCAATCAGGCCACACCTACTGATTTGACAGCAACAAACTGTAGAAAACCCCTGCCCTTCACCTAATTCTATGCCAGTCTAACTGAGAATTCAGTCCATACGGATGGATCGAATTAAGCATAAATATCCATTTCTGCTCAAGATTCTGTAGATGCTGAATCCTATCAACACCCCGAGGGTTGGGCGGTATTAGATCCAGTACCCGCCAATGTAGATCTTCAAAGGTATGAGAGTTGATAAGACAGTGATCTACGAGGGGAGCCATCACAGACCTGGTTCGGAGTCTAGAGGCATGTTCTCCCAAGCGAATTTTAAAGGATCGCGAGGTACGCCCCACGTAGTTTAAGCCACATGGGCATACAATTAAATACACCACAAAGTCCGAGGTGCCTGATGTGTGCCAACGGGTTATGTATCTTCTCTTTGTCTGTAAATCCATCCAATCAGGGCCAGATAAAGTGTTGAAACAATAATGACAGGAGCCACAAGGAAAATGCTCGGGTTGTGCATGGGAGGAAAGAGGTCGATCAGGCCGGTTAGTTTAACTTCGGTGGTGAGTAAATTATTGGAAACGCTGCTGAAAGAGAAAATAGTGAGGTTTCTGGAGTCCAGCGGATTACAGGATCCGAGGCAGCAAGGATTCACCAGAGGCAGGTCTTGTCAGACAAATCTGATTGATTTCTTTGACTGGGTGACCAGGGAGTTGGACCGAGGGAGAGCTCTAGATGTGGTGTATTTAGATTTCCGTAAAGCCTTTGACACTGTTCCTCACAGGCGACTTATAAACAAACTGAGCACCCTAGGGATGGACCCTAAAGTTACTGCTTGGGTTAGAAATTGGTTGGGTGGGAGGCGACAAAGAGTACAAGTAAATGGAGCTCACTCTGAGGAGAAGGAAGTTACCAGTGGTGTGCCCCAGGGATCTGTCCTTGGTCCAATTCTTTTTAACATCTTTGTTAGTGATATAGCGGAAGGGCTGTCGGGTAAGGTTTGCCTCTTTGCGGATGATACCAAAATCTGCAATAGAGTAGACACCCAGGAAGGGGTAGATAACATGAGGAGGGATCTAGCTAAGCTTGAAGAATGGTCTAGAATTTGGCAGCTGGGATTTAATGTTAAAAAATGTAAGGTCATGCATTTGGGCTGCAGCAATCCAAGGGAGCAATACAGTATAGGAGGTGAAGTACTTTTGTCCACTAAAGAAGAGCGGGACCTAGGCGTGGTTGTGTCTGATGATCTTAAAGTAGCTAAACAGGTAGAAAAGGCGACAGCAAAAGCTAGAAGGATGCTTGGGTGCATACGGAGAGGAATGGCTAGCAGAAAAAAGGAGGTGATAATGCCTCTGTATAAGTCTTTGGTGCGACCTCATTTGGAGTATGGTGTGCAATTCTGGAGACCGCACCTTCAAAAGGATGTGAACAGGATGGAGTCGGTGCAGAGGGTTGCTACTAAAATGATTAATGGGCTTCGTTATAAAGCATATGAGGACAGACTTAAGAATCTTAATATGTACACCTTAGAGGAAAGGCGGGATAGAGGTGATATGATTGAGATGTTTAAATACCTCCGTGGCATAAATGTTCAGGGAGAGAGCCTCTTTCAATTGAAAGCAAGTTCTGCTACGAGGGGACATGGGATGAGGGTGAAGGGAGATAGATTCAGGAGTGATATGCGGAAATATTTCTTTATGGAAAGAGTAGTGGATCCATGGAATAGTCTCCCAGTGGAGGTGGTAGAGATGAGGACAATAACTGAATTCAAAAAAGCATGGGACCAACACAGAGGATCTCTAAAGGTAAAAAGTGGACTGTTGTAGTTGTTGTTATGGAAGGACAGACTAGATAGGCCATGTGGTCTTTTTCTGTCATCATGTTTCTATGTTTCATTCACTGTATTTTTCACTAGAAGGTCGCGGAGATTAGCCTTCCGAGAGAAGGCTATCTGCAGCGACTTTCAAAAGCAAGTATGCAATCCTAAAATTGGCCACAATTTATGAATAATCCTAGTAACAGCTGAGGTACCCCGCATGTATGGAAGTATTACAGTGATTTTGTCCTCAGACTGGTCTGTTATCTTAGGTTCAAAAAGCCAATCGCGATGCGTGTATTGAGCCCGCAATTAAGCGGATCGTATAACTCTGTGAGGGTATCCCCTAGCGAGTAACCTGAGACTCAAGTCCTTCGCATGTGATTTGAAGGTTGACAACAATATACAATTGCGACGCAAACATAAGAGCCGGAGGGTGGAAGCTATCATATCGGAGTAGGGTGTTCCTTTGAATGTTTGCAGTAAAGTGATGTCAAAAAGCCAGACGGAGCCAGCTCCATGGTAATGTCCAAGAATTGAATTCTGTGAGTTTCCATCTGCGACGTAAATTGGATGTTGTCCTTATATGTGTTCAGTGCAGACAAAAAAGATTCAAGCTCAGCCCCAGTACCCATCCAAAGCAAAAAGACGTCATCCAAAAATCTCTTCGAGAATGGAACCTTCAAAAACAAAGGATGGGAATATACGTATAAGTCTTCAAACCATGACATGTATATGGTGGCAATGGAAGGGGCAACGGTTGCCCCCATTGCTATACCAAAAACTTGCAAATAATGTTGCTGCTGGTATAAAAAGTAATTTTTGGTCAGTACCAAACTCAGGAGGTCCAAAACAAAATTATGAGGGATACACTCCGGCAGTGACAAGGGGTATTGTTGCAAACCTAAAAGCACTTCCCTCTGGTCAATGTTGGTATAGAGAGATTGGACGTCCAGAGATACCATATAAGTGTAGGTGGAAAATGCAGTGCAGGAAGTAAGTTGCTTCAAGAAGTCCCCCGTATCTTTGATATAAGAAGGAACTTGTGATGCAGCTGGCTGTAAAAACAAATCACAAAACCTCGAAAGAGGTTCAAGGACAGAGTCCCTACATGATACGATGGGGCGACCCGGAGGGTCAGTAAGAGACTTGTGGATCTTTGGCACTAAGTAAAAAACCAGTATTTTAGGATGTTTGTTAATGAGGAATTCAGCTTCATGTTTAGTCAACCAGTTATTTAAAAAAGCCCGTGAAATCAATTCTTGTACTGTTTTTTGAAGTTCAGAGGTGGGATCATCAATCGGAATATAATATTTTCGGTGTCTAAATGTTTTCGCATTTCTATGCTGTATTGCTCCCTGGACAGTACCACAGTTGCTCCTCCCTTGTCGGCTTGCCGAATCACCAGATCCGATTTAGACAGTTGCAACAAGGCTTGATGTTGTGCCTTCGTCAAGTTGTGAAAAGAAAAGACCTGGCTGGGTATTTCGGTATTGGTTTATGGATTCTAAATGGGCAGTGTTTGTAGTAGTTCCTAATGTGCCTGGCGGTTGGCACTGGATTATAGTAATGTAGAAATCTTTTAGTCTTTCTTTATCCATACACTCATTAAGAGGCATGTTTACTAAAAGTTAGTGTATGGTAATATTATGCAAATATTTATGAAAATGTAGGCCCGCCATGAGTCTCCGCACATGGCCCCGTACCCCCCTTGGGCCGCCCCTGCTTGACACGTGGGCCACTCTGGGGTTCCTTTACTCAGTTGCTGCTTCTCACGGTTCACCTTTATTCTGGTCACCCAAGTCTTTTTACAGGTTTTTTCGATGGCATGTAGCTGGGACTGACTTCCTTCTTGTTCCCAGAGAAAGCGTAGTTACTCACCTGTAAGAGGTGTTCTCAGGGAACAGCAAGAATCAGTCCTCACAACCCTCCCTCCTCCCTGTGGAGTTGCTTTTCTTTTTGTCATCTTGTGCTATGTTATAATACTGAGGCAAGATGGCACCCTTAGGCAGGAAGGGGACCACACATACCTAGTACATCTCCCAAAGACTTTCTTTGAAAGCTGGGAAGAGGTTACCGTGAGGGCTCCATCGGTGCCGACGTCATCTATATCTGAGGACTGATTCCCGCTGTCCCGGGAGAACACCTGTTACAGGTGAGTAAGTACACTTTCTCAGCTTACAGACCATCTGGAAAACACACTATAATTACACCCATGCCAATCAAGCTTTCGGCAATATCATAGCACAGAGACCATTCTCACATCTGTTCTTAATGACATTCGGTGTATTCTCGCTCAAGGAGACTATGCATTAGCCATCACCTTACACCACAACAGCCTTTAATTTGGTTAATCATGACCTACTTATATCTTGTCTCTCCTATTCTAGGATCCAAGGATCAGTTCTTAATTGGTTCATTTCTTTTCTGTCTAATCACAGTTATCAGGTGTTTCTTCAGAATTCCGCTTCGGTTCCGTACCACCCTCCATGTGGTGTCCCACAGGGTTCCACGCTTTCCCCCATTCTTTTAACCTCTTTAAGTCCTCTCACCACCATAATACAAACATCAGGGATTAAATTTTACATATATGCTGATGACAGCTTACTTCTTACATGTATTGATAGCATCACTCTGGATTTATTAATTCGGGCCTATCCACCATAGCTACATGGCTTCATGCCAATGCATTGAAATTGAACCCAACTAAAACCACAGCTTCCTGGTTTACTGAGTCAAAGACAATTCCCGGGGTTACCCCCATTATCGGATCAAACATTGTCTTCCTGGTTTCTACATTTAAATATCTAGGGGTCTCTTTAGACTCCGGTCTTTCTTTTTCTCCCCATATCACTTACCTCTCACAGTCTTTTTTTTTGTCTTTACACCGATTTAGAGCCATTCGTCCATTTCTTACTCAAGCTGCTTTATTCACTATCCTACTTAGTACAGTTATTTTGCAACTCGATCACTGTAATTCAGTCTTGGCCAGCCTTCCTCACTCACAATTTAAATGCTTTCAAACTATCCAAAATACCACTCTCCATGCCCTTACTGGTGCTAACCCTTTAGACCATATTACCCCACTTTTCATTGAGCAGCACTGGCTTTCATACCCACAATGCATTCAATTTAAGTTACTCATTTTGACTTATAAGGCACTTCACAATAAGTCCCCTTAGTATCTTTCTGTCTTAACCATCCCCTATACCCCTGGTCGCACCCTCAGATCCCTTTTTGATAATCATTTAGTTCTTCCAGTTGCCCACCGGTTTCACTATGACATTACCCACAGTTTTGCTTTCTGTTATCTCGCCCCTGCCTTATGGAATAACCTTCCAACATACTTATGACTGAACACCTCCCTGCACCCCCTTCAATACCCACCCTAGGATGGACCATAAAGTTACTGCTTGGGTTAGAAACTGGTTGAGTGGGAGGCAACAAAGGGTACAGTAAATGGAGCTCACTCTGAGGAGAAGGTTACCAGTGGTGTGCCCCAGGAATCTGTCCTTGGTCCGATTCTTTTTAACATCTTTGTTAGTGATATAGTGGAAGGGCTGTCGGGTAAGGTTTGCCTCTTTGCGGATGATACCAAAATCTGCAATAGAGTAGACATCCAGGAAGGTGGAGATAACATGAGGAGGGATCTAGCTAAGCTTGAAGAATGGTCTAGAATTTAGCAGCTGAGATTTAATGTTAAAAAATGCAAGGTCATGCTTTTGGGCTGCAGCAATCCAAGGGAGCAATATAGTATAGGGGGTGATTGTTTCTGATGATCTTAAAGTAGCTAAACAGGTAGAAATGGTGAGGGCAAAAGCTAGAAGGATGCTTGGGTGCATAGGGAGAGGAATGGCCAGCAGAAGAAAGGAGGTGATAGTGCCTCTGTATAAGTCTTTGGTGCGACCTCATTTGGAGTATTGTGTGCAGTTCTGGAGACTGCACCTTCAAAAGGATATAAACAGGCTGGAGTTGGTACAGAGGGTGGCTACTATAATGGTTAGTGGTCTTCATTATAAAGCATATTAGGACAGACTTAAGGTTCTTAATATGTACACCTTAGAGGAAAGGTGGCATAGAGGTGATTTGATTGAGATGTTTAAATACCTCCATGGCATAAATGCACAGAAGGAGAGCCTCTTTTGATTGAAAGCAAGCTCTGCTACAAGGGGACATGGGATGAGGGTGAAAGGGGATAGATTCAGGAGTGATATGCAGAAATATTTCTTTATGGAAAGAGTGGTGGATCCATGGAATGGTCTCCCAGTGGAGGTGGTAGAGATGAGGACAGTATCTGAATTCAAAGAAACATGGGACAAACACAGAGGACTTCTAAAGGAAAAAAAGGGGACTGTTGTAGTGGTTGATATAGAAGGACAGATTAGATAGGCCATGTGGTCTTTTTCTGTCATCCTGTTTCTATGTTTCTAAAATGTATTTGTTTAAATAGGCGTTCAGTTTGGAGGAAGTGGGAATCTCTTGATATGACTGTTGGTTGCCTCCCTAGTTACTGACGTAGGGTGTTATGGATTTCTGTTCCGGTATGTTTTATCTTTATTTGTAATTTACAACTTTTACCTTTTACTTCTCTTATTTGTAAACCGCTCTGTATGCTAATGCCAAGGGCGGTATATCAAATTTTAATAAATGATAAACAATAAAAATATAAGAATATAAAATATGCCATACTGGGTCAGACCAAGGTCCATCAAGCCCAGTATCTTGTTTCCAACAGTGGCCAATCTAGGTCATAAGTACCTAGCAGTTTCCCCAAAAGACACAGGTTCCACAATGCTTGTATTGGGTCAAGCAGTGATATCCCGGGTCCCTTTTAATAATAGTTTAGGGACCTTTCTTCCAGGAACTTATCCAAACGATTATCTTGTAAACCACTGTATAGAATCACTTGTAAATAACCTATGTAAATAGTTTGGACAGTTTCTACACCTGTCACTACTGTAAAAAGTTAGAAAGTTTCCTGTTCCATGTAAAGTATACAGTAGTATACATAATTTGTTCCATGTAAACCGCCCTTGATCACTGGAAGGGGCGGTATAGAAGAAATAAGTAAATAAATAAATAAATAAAATAAATAAACCTTTTTTAAACCCAGCTACACTGAAAGCTTTTACTACACCCTCTGGTAACAAATTCCAGAGTTTGATTACACGTTGATTGAAAACATATTTTCTCTTATTAGTCTTAAATAGATTACCCTGTAACTTCATTGCATGTCCCCTAGTCTTTCTATATTCTGATGATGTAAACAATCGATCTACGTTTACCCGTTCCACTCCATTCATTAATTTATAGTCCTCTATTATCTCCCCTCAGCCGTCTCTTTTCCAGGTTGAAGAGCCCTAACTTTTTTAGCCTCTCTTCATAGGGGTATCCTTCCATCCCCTTTACTATTTTGGTGGTTCTAATAATGCTATATCCTTTTTAAGATACGGCAACCTGAATTGCACACAATATTCAAGGTGTGGTTGCACCTTGAACAATACAGAGGCATTATAATTTTATTTTATTTATTTATTACAATTTTTTATATACCGCACTATTCGGCATCAGCGCGGTTTACATTATAACACAACGACCATAACAACAAGCTGTTAGGTTTTACATCGAACAGGGGTACAAACATGGATAACAGGGGTCAACTATATACATACATGAAATAATTATATGGCAATAAGTAACGATATCATAATAGGAGTAAGGGTTATTTCCTAAGTGGGGCAATTCTTCAGAGGGGATGTCTAGGTGGCATTGGTGGTTGGGTAGCATTGGAGGAAAAGATGGAATTTGAGTGCCTTCCTGAACTGCGCTAGGTCGGTAATAGCCCTAATGTCAGGGGGTAGGGCATTCCAGCATTTAGGTACATAGAAACTGAACGCCCTGTTTGTGGTTGATATGTTGCACTTCGACGATGCCTTTGGTGTTACTAGTAGGTTTATGGCTATTGCTCTTCTGGCTCTGTTGGGGGGCACTATGTGAACAAGGTCTGTGAGTGAGACGGAGGAAATACCCTTGATCGCCTTGAATGCAAGGAGTAGGGTTTTAAAGATGATCCTCCCATGGATAGGTAACCAGTGAAGTTGTTTGAGAATGGGAGTCACGTGGTCACTTCTGGCGGCTCCGTGTAGGACCCTTGCTGCAGCATTCATGGCCAGCTGTAATGGGGCCAATGTGGATTGAGGGAGCCCTTGAAAGATGGCGTTTGCAAAGTCGAAGTGAGGCAGAATTAGTGCTTGGTATATGGTCCAGAAGTCATCTGGGTCCAGCAGGGAGCGCAGATGTCTGAGTGTGCGGATTTTAAAATATACAGCTTTGACAATGTTGCTTATGTGGTGTTTCATATCTAGACATTGGTCCAACGTAACTCCAAGGTACCTTATTGTTTCTTTGGTTAGTAGGTCAGCTTCCTTGACACTGACATGGGATGGAGGAGTAAAGTTGGGGTCTCTGGAGATGAAAAGAACCTCCGTCTTTTTATGTTGAATGCGTAGATTCTGTGATTGAAGCCACGCTGAGACAGCATTGAAACAGTCTATTAGTGGTGCTAGGTCCATTTGGGTTGTGGAGAACGGCATGTATAAAAGAATGTCATCTGCATATATCAAACAGCTCACGTTAAATGATCTTATGATGTTGCAGATGGGCTGCATGTAAATATTGAATAGAAGGGAGGACAACGAGGAGCCTTGAGGTACACCTTGTTTTTGATGGAAGTGTTT
The DNA here is from genome assembly GCA_033557465.1 of Ichthyophis bannanicus. Lineage (NCBI taxonomy): Eukaryota > Metazoa > Chordata > Amphibia > Gymnophiona > Ichthyophiidae > Ichthyophis > Ichthyophis bannanicus. The sequence goes on from CM066034.1 coordinate 603,846,130, forward strand.
TGATTCCTCTGATCCAGACTTCACGTATTGCCATCTTTCTTCCAGGTAGGATTCACACCATCCTAGCGCGGTGTTGCAGATGCCCTTCTCTTTCAGCCTTCCAAGGAGAATTTCGTGACTCACCGAGTCAAACGCAGCGGCGATGTCTAAGAAGATGAGCACAAAACCTTGGTGGATGTTGTCTATGCCTGTGATAATAGCGTTGAATAAGCTAGTAAGAAGGGTCTCGACTCCATGATATTCTCTAAAACCATGTTGGCAGTGATCTAGGGGAGCCGCGGAGTCTATGTGATTTTGAATTTGCCGTTGTACTTCCTTCTCGGTTATCTTGGCTAGGAGGGGAATGCTGGCTATTGGCCTATAAGAATCGACCTTTTGCGGGTCAAGCTTGGGGTTTTTCAATAGTGGCCTAATGGATGTTTGCTTGAGTGTTGTGGGGAAGTATCCTGTTGTGAAGGAGAAGTTCATTAAGTTTGCGATGAAAGGGCTAAACACATCACGTAATTCCTTGATCCAGAAGGCTGGACATGGATCAGTCTGTGCAGTGGAGGTGTTGAGGGATGCTATGGTATCTTCAATGCATTTAGTGGAAGGTGTAGAAAACTTGTCAAGTGGGGTTAGGCCCATTGGTTCCTGAAACTGTACTGTTGACTCCTTTTCGGTTTGAATGATCTTGGATTGCAGGTAGTCAGCATATTCTTGTGGGTGGATCACACTGTGAGGATCGGGAGATGGTTCCTTCGAGAGGGATTTGACCAAGTTGAAGAGGTCACGTGGTTTATTCAATGATCTCTTTAGGGTGTCGGTGTGATATTGTTTCATTTTGGATGTGATTGCTTCACGATGAATTGAGAGGTGAGATTGGTAGGCGGTCTGATCTTCGATAGAGAGCGATCGGCGCCATCGGCGCTCAAGTTTACGTAGTTGAGTAAGAGAGGATCGTAGCTCAGGAGAGAACCACGGGGCAGAGCTTCTCTTCATCCTTGCTGTGGTGTTGGAGTCTGGGCGTTGTGCGATGGCATTTAAGTTGGAGTTCCATGATGAGATCAGTTCTTCAAGGTCAGGCGTGGTTTTGTTGAGGAGGGATTGTGTCTCCGATAGAATGTGTTCCCTGTTAAAAGGGCGAAAGCTTCTTGTAAATGCTCGTGATGTGCTGTTCTGGTTTTTGCTTCTGTGCAGCTGCTCATTGTTGGTGGGTATCTGGATAATAATCAATTTGTGGTCTGACCACGGTACGTCAGTTACTGATGTTTGTAGATTATGGTTTTGCTCGATGATTGGCTGAGGAGCAAATACCATGTCAAGAACATTCCCCTTTATATGTGTGGGTTCATTGATGATTTGCTTGAGTGCTAGTTCTTCCATGGCACCAAGGAAGGCATTTGCGTGGTTTTGGGGTAATGAAGGGAGATTGAAATCACCCATTATCCAATTAGGTTTATTGGGACTGAGGGTATTGGCTGCAAGGTCAAGAATGTTTGGGAGGTCATCTGGACAAGCCGAGGGTGTTCTGTATAACAGGTTGAGGGAGCAATACTGGTTTGCAATAGAGAGGATGTCTAGACTGGTTGTGCTGGAGGAGTCTAATATATGGAAGTCAAGGTCTGTTTTGGTGATTATTAGCACCCCACCTCCTTTTTTGTTTTCTCTATGTCTTGTGTGTATGGAGAAATTGGGGGGTAGGAGTTGGTTGAGGATAACGTTGTCCTCTGATGATAACCAGGTTTCCGTGATCATAAGTATTTCTAGGTTGTAGAGTGAGATTGTCTCTAGTACAACAGGCCATTTTTTGCGAATAGAGCGTGCGTTAATGATGGCACATTTCAGTGGTCGGCAGCTCAGAGGTTTTTGCTGGCTGGGTGTTTTAGATAACTGGAGTGCTACATGGATAAGGTGGGAGCGGCGCGTGTGGGCGTCACTTCTTGGGTGGGAGTATGGGGGATCAGACCATCTTTTTCCGTGGCTATTCAGGATAGGGATATTGCTGTGGGACGTGTGGAGGGCCTGGGTGGCTCTAAGCCAGTGAGTGAGGAGGTAAATGCTAAAGAGAGAGGCGAAATGGATGGCCATTTTGCGAGTAGCAAGTAACAATGAGGCACAATGTGACAATACTAGAATCAATGAGGCACAGTATAATAGTGGAACACAATATAGTAATGAGATACAGTGGGGAAGAGGAGATATTATGCAAAAATATCGATTAAGATGGAGCAGTAGGGAGGTCTGTAGAGGACTCGGCCTCAGGGTATATATGACATATCTATGAAATCAAATATATTCCAATCATGTCAAGGAGATACATAATGATATGGTGCAGTACTAGGCTGATGCATTAACAAGATAGGATACTAGCAGAAATGAGATATCAGTGATGGGATAGGATTCTATCAGGTTACAATGTATCTTGAAAGGTAAAACAGTAACACATTAACAACGGACTATGTCAATTAGTACCTTTCTGTTGTGAGCTCAGAGGATTATAACATACTGATTCTAGTAGCTTTTACTTTGAAGACGTTTGTGGGATCCGTCTTCATTCGGGATCCTTTCAGATGGTTTCTTTCTCTCTCTCCTTCTTTTACTCTTTCCTACTTCGGGGAGTTGGGGGAGTACTTGAGGCAGTGAGAGAGCAGTAGCACTTTAGAGTCACTGAATGGCGAGATTTGGAACGGGTTCGTCGAATTTGATTGCAGGACTTGAGACGATGATTGCCTTTAACCTGGCATGTGTAGGTTTGCAGCCAGATATCTAGGTGCCTGTGGTGCCTCGCCTAAGGGCCACGCCAAAGGGCCCTCTGGCGAGGCCCTCAGGCGCGGGCCCGACAGGCGCGGGCACGCCCGACCGGCGGCGATTTAAACAGCAACGGTGCTGCCCGATTGGGCAGATCGCTCACGTGGGTGGTGGTGGTGGTGCTCCGGCCCGCTCTATCCCCGTCCGGGAGAGCTGCTTGCAGGGGCCGGAGTGCTGGTGGAAAGACCGCGCGCCCGACCGGCGGCGATTTAAACAGCAACGGTGCTGCCCCGATTGGGCAGATCGCTCACGTGGGTGGTGGTGGTGGTGCTCCGGCCCGCTCTATCCCCGTCCGGGAGAGCTGCTTGCAGGGGCCGGAGTGCTGGTGGAAAGACCGCGCGCGCCCGACCGGCGGCGATTTAAACAGCAACGGTGCTGCCCCGATTGGGCAGATCGCTCATGTGGGTGGTGGTGGTGGTGCTCCGGCCCGCTCTATCCCCGTCCGGGAGAGCTGCTTGCAGGGGCCGGAGTGCTGGTGGAAAGACCGTGCGCCCGACCGGCGGTGATTTAAACAGCAACGGTGCTGCCCCGATTGGGCAGATCGCTCACGTGGGTGGTGGTGGTGGTGCTCCGGCCCGCTCTATCCCCGTCCGGGAGAGCTGCTTGCAGGGGCCGGAGTGCTGGTGGAAAGACCGCGCGCCCGACCTTTGTTTTATTTTCCATTCCTTTCCTTATGATACCTAGCATTCTATTTGCTCTCTTGGCCACTACTACACACTGGGCGGAAGAACCACTGATTAGGGAACATAGAAGCAATAGTAACTTTTTCGTCCAGGCCATTCAGTTTAATAAATAAGATATGGACTAAACGTATCATACCAGGTCAGGAAAAGATTTATATCTTGTGAATACCAGGTGTGTTAGACTTATTGCGTGGAAGATAGGCCTGGCAATCTACTTTCGGTCGCACCTTGCCAAGAAAACCTAGGGGCTGGGTCGCCAGGAGTCAGTATTGACGCGACAGCACACACTTTCAGAACACATGATGCAAAGAGGCTGAGTTAGCTTATCCAGAATTCAATGAGCCAGACAGAAACTGTAGTTCTCAACTTACAGGGAAAGGCCATCACCAGCTGTGGTAAAAAAAAAATGTGATTTCTAGATGACAATAATGTTCCCATCCCTTGGATTTCTTTCATATTTTCATTTTAAGGACCCAACTGTTTTTCACTGTAACTAACACTCACCATAAATTCAGTCTCCAATTCCACCAAAAATATGATTGATTGATGCACCCAATGTGTATCTATATATCACCTTGGAATGACCGATTCAGTTATAAAAGGGCATTTTTAACTTGATTTGTGTCTTAAACATTAGTCAAGAGACAGAGACACATGCTTTGTTTTGCACCAGGCGTATGCTTCCAGTTAAATCATTTTTATCATTTCCACGCAGGTAATTATGAAATGTATTCATTTTCGCATCTGCTATTTAGGTGGCAAACAGATGCTAAAAAAAGCTTGGCTCTCTGTAACCAGGGGGCGAAAGCAAAGGGAAGCAAATGGATTACTCCATTATAAGGCATCAAAATGCATCACAGCACTAGGGGGAAAATACTTAGACTTTGTACTGCTCCCAGTCTTGAAATGCTATTTAAAAATTAACCATTTATTCTCAGATATGTTTTACATATCAAGGAGGTATGCTGAAGGTACTTTGGCTGAAAAGGATATAAGCTGATTGAGCTAGACCTTTAGGATTTGATTGATTTAGTTTCTCATTCCATAACAGATTTAAAGTAGGGGCTGAAAATCAGGGAAACCAGAGTTAAAATCTCACTTCTTCTACTGACCCCGTGATCTTGGTAAGCTGCTTTTAATTCCTGTTATCCAAACAGATATAAAGGGGCATGTCTACTAAAGTGCGCTAAATAGTAGGATGGGGGCTCCACACTAAAATTCTTGCGCTACCCTTGCAGCACATGTTGGGGTGGAGACTGGGTGGGATGGGGCTATTCCCACCATGGTATAGCTAGCAAGGGTTTTTGTAGCCTGCACTATCTGGCTCAGGGCAAGTACTGTGGGTGCAACTAACACCACCTCAATGAGTGGCATTAGTTGCTCCCACGGACATTTTACCCCAGTGAAGCGCTGCCAGCATGGAGTTTAGTAAATATGCCCCTAAATTCTTTGAGGAAGGAAATTGTGCCTCAATGCTAGTGATGTTGTAAGCTGCCTTGTACAGTCCACAGAAAGTTGTGCTGAAAAACAAACATTTCCTTTCCAAGGAGAGAGGGGATATAGGGACAGGGTATCAAGATATATAATGAGCTCTTTGGAGCATGGAATTATTGTATCTAAATTCCAAAAATGCTGTAAGCTGGGTTGGTTGAGCCTTATTTGGAAAAAGCAAACTAAAACTCTAAATTTTGCTTTCCTTAATTCATTAGATTTCACCAGTCAAAAGATATAGGGCTGGGAAATAAGAATAATATACAAAACACTAGGACGTTTAATATTATGAAACTCTCAAACTCTTAAGTAAAAATCTGAAAAGACTGAATGCATTATAAGCACATTTAGAAAAAACAATGGTGTATCGAAAAACTACCTAGAATCCAAAACAGTGTAAAAGAGGTGAACTCAAAGGCACCTCCAGGCTCCTTATTAATATTTGAAACACTTTTTTTGCAAAAGTCATCCTTGTTCACCAAAACATCTATAGAAGGGACCCATTATCCAAGAAAATTAAAGCCTGCTTCATTTGAAAGTCTTCCTTAAACATCATAGGAAGGATATTTAGCTGCACCCCAGTTCTGCAATATCTTTTGTTAATCTCATCTATCCATTGGTGAAACACTGCCTCTGTGTTGAGTCTTCTCATTCCTGTGGAGCACAATTCTGAAACGGGCATGTCTGGGCCATCTGGATGGCCCCGAGTAGGACGTGCCCATTAGGACCCGATTCTGTACCATGGGAACAAAATGTTCCCGTGGCATACAGAATCGGACACGAGGACAGCCCGGTGTGCCCCTGCATTCCTGCAGGGATGTCCTCCCTGCAGGCTCCCATGTCACAGTCCTCCCTCTTCCCCGCTGCCCGACCCACGGTTGGCCAGCCAGGGCCTGGATCAGGTGGTGGGGACCCCCCTGCACCTGACCCCAGCCCCAGGCGGGGGGGGACACTGGCCCCGATCGCACCATTTGTGCTGCTTATTCCACCTCGAAGGTAGAATAAGCAGCACATTCCCCATGACCTTGCAGGACATACAGGGCTGTGACCGGAATCGGCCCTGTACGTCCTGCCTCCTTGACACGCCCCCACTCCACCAAGACCCTGCCCCCTCCTGCCCTTCCCCGTCCTGCTGCTCTAGCCGTGCGGGGAGAGCTAGAGGGGGAATAGGGGCAGGACCTGTCTCAGAATCGGGCCCATAATCTACCTTCTCTTTTAAATGATTATTTTATAGACTTTATAGTGAGCAAAGATGCTTTTGGTAAAAGAGGGCTTCAGATATCCAGATATCCTTTGGATTCACCTCGTTTCCACTACTTTGGATTTCAGGTAGTTTTTTATACACCATTGTGTTTTTAAATGTGCCTATAATTGAATCAATGAACCTTTTTCAGATTTTTGCTTAAGAGTTTGAGAGTTATTTAAGGAAAGATTTTAAGGATATGCTTTCTGGAGGGTAATTTTATGAAGTCATGCTTAGTTAACATGTGTTTTCATACGCATATTTACACTTATTTATTTTATTTATTTATTTTATTTACATTCTCTTATATACCGCGCTATTCTGCATCAGTGCGGTTTGCATTGAACAAACTGAAATTACATTGAACAGGGCATTATAACTTGGAGATAACTATTTTACAGGGAACATGGGAACACTTCTTTTATAAAGATAGGTATGCGCATACTTGACATTATAAAGTTCTAGCGTAAGTTTCAGAGAATGTGCATCAAGTTAAGGGGTAAATTACTGTTCCTACTGTTTGCAAATACACACAGAAATGAAAGTATTCAATGTGTGTATTTGAATGCTTTGCCTATGCTCCGCTCATGTGGATAACCAATCACCTATCAATTCCCACTTTGGCCCCTTGAATGTCCGGGCAGTCACTCTCTCTTCAACCAGTCCTTCGAGTGTAGGGTTGACTTTTAGACTCTCATCTAAATTTCAGTCACCACACTTATCTGTTACTAAATCCTGTTTCTATTTTCTACAGCAGATCAGGTCTACAAGACCATATTTAAAAAAACAAAGCTCTAACCTAGTTCATGCATTAATTATCAATATACTAAATTACTGAAACTCACTTTATAATGTACTAACACACTATCACTGCTGCCTGGTTAGCTTTGCAGCAAGCCAGGCAACCCAGATATTCAATGTCAGAGCCTGGATATGGCCCTGACATTGAATATCTGGGTTTAAGGTTCAACAGCAGCAATAGCTGCTGGCACTGAATATCGGGTCCATACTACATATGAACTACATGTGATACTGTGCTGGAATTGAATACAGCACCTTGTCCATAGTATCTGAAAAATCTTAATAGCTAACGATTGTGGATACAGGCTGCAGCTCCTACAGGAGCCATGTTGTTTAGGGATAGCTTCAGGACCAATGCAAGGATACTGGTGCCTTAGCCAAACCTCCAGTCTTTTGCCTCCCAGATTTTGATAAGTAACCTAAACAATCATGATCTTCCCTACACCACCCCCTCCACAGCAATCCTGTAAAAATGCATCATTGGACACCATGAGGGGAATTTTAGAAGAGACATCCAGGTACAATCTAGGACGTCTAAGCCAGAACATCTGAGAAAAAAAACAGACACATCCTGGCGCAGGCATGATTTTGCAAAAGTGGATGTGTCCGATATGGACGTCTGTGGAGGCGTCTACATAGACATCCTCAGAATAGTATTTCAGAACCTGTCTGTCTAAGAATAGCCCAATGGTTAGAGTAGTGTGCTAGGAATGGGGAAGCTGTGGTTCAAATCCCACTGCTGCTATCATTGAAATTATGCTGAGTACTGGGGAGGATGGAGTGCTTAAGAACATAAGATATGCCATACTGGGTCAGACCAAGGTCCATCAAGCCCAGTATCCTGTTTCCAACAGTGGCCAATCTAGGTCACACGTATCTAGCAATTTCCCCAAGAGACACAGGTTCCACAATGCTTGTATTGGGTCAAGCATTGATATCCTGGGTCCCTTTTTAATAATGGTTTATGGACCTTTCCTCCAGGAACTTGTCCAAATCTTTTTTAAACCCAGCTACACTAACAGCCTTTACTACATCCTCCAGTAACAAATTCCAGTGTTTGATTACTGTCAAGCCCCACCCTCCGCCTAGGGCTCAATGGGTTGGGGTTGCCATTATATGCTCCTTGCAGAAGGTGAGATAAAACCTTTTGCTCCCGCTATGCCTGCTGGGAGTGGTAGTTCTTAAGGAAATAGTTGTGAGACCAGTGGTAAGGCAAAATGACAATAATTTATTCCCCAACAAAACGATTCAGTGCAGATTAAATCAGGATACTCTTCAGGTGTTTGCTCGAGGATATTTACAGAACTTAAACTGATTGAGCTTCACACTCTTTGCTCACAAAAAGTGCAATGCATATCACATGTAACAGATAGAAAACATAACAGATTCTTCTCACAAAGAAAAATATCACCTTTCCCTTTGTTCACACTCAGCTCCCTCATATACCTTTAGCAAAGGGATTCTATATCATCTGCAAAACACAGAGTACAGTCCAAAGGCACTTCTGCTAAGTCACTCTCATTAAAGTCCTGTTGCATCTCTTCAAACTCTGGAACTATGGAGTTTGGCTTTAAGCTGTTATTATACGGCTTAGGATAATTTCCCCCTAAGACCTCTGGTGCTTCCTTTGGGCACAGTTCTATATGGTAAGGATTGGAAATACCTGAGGTTGTGGAGATTCCTCTCTGGCTTTGTTCAGCTAGCTTTTTCCAGCTGTAGGGAAACGCTCTCTGATTCCCTGTTTGGAGTTCTTGTCTGGAGCACTGCTCTGGTTCCCAGTCCCAAACTGAGCTTTGCAAACTCCTGGGTTTAGTGCTAGGTTCCCACCTGTGAGCTCCTTGAAGCTTTTTATCTGGCAATGAGGTCTGAAGGTCTCTCTGCTCTCTCCCTCTAGGCAGGTTTCTGACAGCAGTCCGTCCCTTCTCTCCTTCTGCTCTGTCTGCTTCAATTCCAGAACTGCAGCTGGGTTTCCTCAAAGGTCTCCTCCCAGCTCTTCTCCAACCGTCTCTCCAACCACCTCTCCAGTCAATACTCTCATCAACACTCTTACCGGCTCTCTCAGCAAGACTCCAATCACCAACTCATCCTCCTTTGCTTTCTCCTAGCCCGGGTTTATATTCCTGTTCCCTGAGCCTTGGGTCTGCCTTCCTGAACAGGTGTGTGTAATTAGGTTCCAGGCTTGCAGTTACGTCAGAGCTTGGGTGTGTCAGCCTAGCTCCTGTTTCCCTATGCTTGCCTCTCTCTTGCAAACGCTGAAACGTGTGTGCAGCCTGACTGTCAGTTTGTTTAAAGGTAAAATCATCCTTTTCTTCTACTTCCATATGTTCAGTATGGGCTTCTTCATCACATTACACATTGTGTGAAAAAATATTTTCTCTTATTTGTCTTAAATAGTTTACCCTGTAGCTTCATTACATGTCCCCTAGTCTTTCTATATTCTGATAGCGTAAACAATCGATCTACGTTTACCCGTTCCACTCCATTCATTAATTTATAGACCTCTATCATATCTCCCCTCAGCCGTCTCTTTTCCAGGTTGAAGAGCCCTAACCTTTGTAGCCTCTCTTCATAGGAGTAGCCTTCCATCCCCTTTACCATTTTGGTGGCTCTTCTCTGTACCTTTTCTAATAACGCTATATCCTTTTTAAGATACAGCAACCAGAATTGCACACAATATTCAAGGTGCGGTCGTACCATGGAACGATACAGAGGCATTATAATATCCTTTGTTTTATTTTCCATTCCTTTCCTTATGATACCTAGCATTCTATTTGCTTTCTCGGATTTCATTGGCCGCTGCTGCACACTGGGTGGAGGGTTTTAACATGTTATCCACGATGACTCCTAAATCTTTTTCCTTGGTGGTGGTTTCCAATGTGGAACCTTGCATTGTGTAACCATAGTGTGGGTTGTTCTTTCCTAGGTGCATAACTTTGCACTTGTCCACATTAAATTTCATCTGCCATTTGGATGCCCAGTCTTCTAATTTATCCAGATCCTCCTGCAGTTTTCCACAGTTCTCTTGGGTTTTAACAACTTTAAACAGTTTTGTGTCATCTGCAAATGTGATAACCTCACTAGTTATTCCCTTTTCCAGGTCATTTATGAATATGTCAAAAATAGCGGACCCAGTACAGATCCCTGGGGTACTCCACTATTCACCTTGTCCATTGGGGAAAATTGGCCATTTAGCCCTACCCTCTGCTTTCTATCTTTTAAGCAGTTCCCAATCCACAATAGTACACTGCCTCCTATCCCATGACTTTTTAGTTTTGCCAAAAGTCTCCGATGAGGGACCTTGTCAAAGGCTTTCTGAAAGTCCAGATACGCTATATCAACCGACTCACCTTTGTCTACCTGTTTATTCACACCTTCAAAAAACATATCAGATTAGTAAGACAAGATCTTCCTTGTCTAAAGCCATGTAGGCTGTCTCCCATTAGGCCATGACTATCTACATGCTGTGTAATTTTGTTCTTTATGATGGTTTCTACCATTTTGCCCGGTACTGATGTCAGGCTCACCTGTCTGTAATTTCCTGGATCACCCCTGGAACCCTTTTTAAAAACTGGCGTTACATTGGCGATCCTCCAATCTTCAGGTATTTCAGATGATTTTAATGAAAGTTCACAGATTACTAATAGCAGGTCTGCAATCTCATATTTCAGTTCTTTCAACACTCTTGGATGTATACCATCCGGTCCAGGTGATTTGCTACTATTCAGTTTATCAAATAGTTGCAATACATCTTCCTGGTGTAGCGATATTTCTCTCAATTCCTCTGCAGTATCACCTTTAAACTTCAGTCTTGCTTTCTTCTCTATACCCTCTGGATGCTTTTCAGCCAAAATGAACACTGTTTGTTCATGCCTGGAGCAGGTCTAAACTTAAAAGTGATGCCAGACATCTAGGATCAGGCAGGGATGTCCCCAGCCATGCCTTGACCACGCCCCCCCCCTTTCCCCGTTCAGACTTAGATGTCCTCACTCTGAGGACGTCCACAGACCTGTCTTCTAAAATGGCTCTGGAGATGTCTCTGGGCTTTGGACATTTCTATGCCCATTTCTGAATGTCCAAAGTAGGAATAGGGCTTCCAAAATGACCCCCCCCCCCTCCCGCCATAGTTTTAAATATTAAACTTTGCTTTCTGTGTATGTATGTACTCACTCTTCCTGCAGGTGAAATAATGTGCTGATGGCTCTTTGAGTTGTGTGACTGTCAGGATTATTGTTCTTTGGCATCTTGGGGAATCAGAAGCAGGTCCTCTAAAGCTCTCTACCGTTTGTCCATCTGGAGAACATTTAGATAAACAAGTCACTATATTGTACTTATATGAGGACGTCACATTCTAACAGTAAACAATATTTTTTTTGCTTTAGTCATTTATGTAGGGCTGCTGGAAGTGTATCAGTTATCCTAGGTGAACCTTTATCTTTGTGCTCAATTCAATTAACTTTCGGATCCCTAATTTCTCCAATCAAGAATTGGGCAATTCTTCATTGTGGTGTATAGGCAGTATATAAATATTACATTTAATTAAATAGTTGCCCACCAATACCCCTCCCTTCAAAAGCAAAATTCAAATCTACTAGAAATTCGACCTTCTTTTTCATTGCCCCCCATCTAAGTTTTTGATTAAACTCAATTGTAATCATCTCAACACCATCCCTCCCAGAATCACACTTTTAAATATTAAACTTTATTTTGTAAATAAATACATAATAAGGGAGATTTCAAAAAGCCACTTCAATAGTAAATGCATCATAATAGTAAATGGACTATTTGCATACTGTCCACTCTTCTGCAAGTAAAAGTATGCACTGATGACTGTGTGCTGCAACACATTCATCAGTGCTGTGACTGTAAACGCTCTTTGCTGATCCCCCTAACAGAAGCTGCTGCCCTAAGCAACCGCCTAGTTTGTCTAGTGCTTGGGCTGGTCCTGTGATTATTAGATCATGGCAGGAGTGATGTGTAAAAACTGTGAGACAATGACAGCTTGGGAATCTGGTCTTTGTGTCTTTACAGATTGCTGTGTTTTGGACTTTGTTCATTTTATTGTGTTCTTTGTATGGTTGGCCTCAGCCATGTTCTTTAGCTCGTGAGCATGGTAGTGACGAGCGCAGTCTCCGTGTGCCTCTTTTCTGTTTCTTTAATTGGACATTCTCCTTTTTTCACCACCTCAATGCTGTCTTTTTTTCTTTCTGTTTTCACAGGGTCAAGTTGCCTTTGTTTGTGATTCGGAATTGAAAAAATGGGGAGTGGGGGCCGAGGAGTAAGTGCATGGAGATATATTTGTATGGCCCTTTTGGGAGTGTGGGGGTTTTATTTTGGGGAAGATGTGGGTAGGGGGAGGGTTTGGGTTGGTGTCATTGAGTGTGGTATGATGTGCTGGTATCCTCAAGCTCCAAGGACTCTTCTGCCCCATGGTTTGTACCTTCATGTTTTGGTTGTGCCCTGCATGTATGAGACACAAATCTATGGCCTTGCAATAGAGAGAGGGGGTTATTGGTTTGACTGAATTATTTTTCATTGGATGGTTTATCTGACTTGGATGCTGGTATGATAAAGCTTTTAAAAATTGGTACTCAGATATAGGGTTGGATGTTTTTATATCATTGGTCCTTGCAGGCACTCAACTTGCATATTCTTAGTTAGGCAGGGCTCTGGTTCTTAGGTATGTTTGAATCTACATTATTGTGTTCCTTAGTGGGAGGAGTAGCCTAGTGGTTAGAACACTGGCTTGGTAACCAAACAACCAGGGTTTGATTCCAACTAGCACTCCTTGTGGCCTTGGGCAAGTCACTTAACCCTCCATTGCCTCGGAAGAAAGGCCTGGCAATCTACTTCCAGTGACACTACCAAGGAAACCCAGGAGCTTCTGGGTCACCAGGAGTCAGGACTGACTCAAAGGCACACATTGCATTTGCATTGTGTTCCTTTAGTTGGCTTATTCTCTTGGGGGTGATAATAATGGCTGCTAAGATTGTATGTCTCTCTCTTAATGTTGGAGAGTTCTCCATGCCTGTCAAACAGGAAGTTTATCTTATATTTTTTAAAGCAACAGCAGGCTAATTTAGCATTCTTACAGGACGCTTTCCTTCTATAAGTTGAGCACCCAATTGGGTGGGTCAGGTTTAATCTTCTTTCTTGACCCACATCACCATGTATTCTACTTTAACTATCTCCTCCAGAACCAGTCTTTGCCTCAAAATATTCTGCAGAATCCTCAGCCTGAATTTATATCCCTTCCACTCTCTCCTTTTCTTGTCCCCTCCATTTTAGCCCTTTTATTGTTGTAAATAATTCCTGAGGATTATTCATCGCTCTCTGAATCTTTTGCACGTAATTCTTCTTTTTAACTAATTAAACCTTTTGTAGATAAGCACTAGATTCCTTCTGCAATATTACTTTAGCCTCCTGTTTTGCTGACTGTCTCTCCAATTTTCAAATATTTCTCTTTTATGCCCTCAAACCCAACAGTTTTGTTTATTTGGCTGTGTCCTACATATCCTACTGTAGCCACCTCCTCCAGAGCTTGGCTTGTTAATTCATGTCATTCCTCTACCCAATTTTTGTATCTGATTTTGCTTTCCTAATATCCTCTCCTTCAAATCTCTTTCCATCCATTTCTCTATGTCTGTCTTCCCTGTAGTCATCAAATTCCTGCAGCCACCCTCTTCATCTTCCATTGACTACTTCCCATCCAAGAGAAGGACCAAGGCATAGTGCATAGCTCTCTCACCTTAAACTTCCCTTCTTCTTTTACTGAGACCGTTATAAAGATCAAATTGAAGGTGTGGCCTCCTTGAGACGTTATCCCTCCACCATCTGCACTAAGTCGTCTCCTCTAATGCTGATAAAAGTTTAGCTTCTCATCATCCTTAACATCTACATGTGGATTAAAATCCCCTAAAACTATCATCTCAGAGAACTACAGTCTCATATTCAATATATGTTCCATTAATTGTTCCCAACTTCTCTGTTTCAACTTCAGAGGACAATACAAAAGCAATATAACTAATCTATTTGAAACCTTATATTTCACTAATAACCCCTCAAAATCCTCTAACATATCTACCTTCATTTGCTTTCACAATATCTCCTGTCGGCATATTATTTCTACTGCCTTCTAAATCCCTTGTCATGGCATATATAATAATACATACCCTGGAGAAGAAACTAAGGTTTTATTAACATTTTCCTCCTTTCTTTTCCAAGTTTCTGTAAGGAACAGACAGTCCACTTTCTCTTCTATAATCAAACCCTGTAATAAGTGCCATTTACATGATACAGCTCTAACATTCTGACACATTCACCACCTGCTCCTGTATTAAATCTTTTCTACTTTTATTCCTCTCCCTTTCCAAGGCCCTCTCCTTCAAATGCCACCATGCATATCTCCCCTACCTCCATGAACAATCACCCCATCTTCTCTTTCTCTCCCTCTCTAGTAATCCCCCAGTCTACCATCCAAGGTCCAAAGATAATCACCCATCCATCCCAACCAGCTCTAAAAACTCCACTTGTTTTCTTATAACACCTTCCCATTGCACTCATGCTAATATCATTCAATCATTTATATAACCATTCTTAGTTTCTTCATATTAAATAATAACCCTAACTACATTCCAAAACTTCCAGGCACTTTTGGGCATATGGAGGGTCCAACAAAGAGGCTGGACCTTCCCCTTTGGCACACCCCTTCACCATGATTCCTCACTGACTCAGTTCCTTATATTCTAATATTTGCTGATATCATCAGTACATGCCTGCTCTCTCATTGGCAACATCGGTCCTTCCTTATTTACAGTGCATCTTGATGAGGTAGCCACAGTGATATCACATGCAAGGCAAGTAAGGTGCAGACTCCTGAGTTCTTTGATGTCTCAGTGGCTCAGTTCTTTATATGCTATTTGCTGATGTCATCAATAGGCTCCAGTTCTCTCATCTGCAATGTCAGCATTTCCTTCTTTCCGGCACGTCTTGCAGAGGTACCCACAATAATATCACACTTCAGATATGTAAGATCCAAAAGCTGTAGATTCCTGGAGGCATCTAAACCCCAATGGTAAGAACACTTTTCTTGCCCTGATACAGTATGTATAGTTGTTCAGACTTTTTTGTGTTCTGAGGTATCATATTGGGGGTTGAGGCTTGCAGCATACTGCCCTTCTACTTGTCTGATCATCACCTTTTGTGATGGTCCTTCTCCCTGGAGTGACATACTAGGAAAGACAGATCCTGGAAGCTTAGTCCTCCCTTCTGGGGACCCAGTACTTTATGGACTTAACTGATGATTCATTAATGACTTTCTGTTCCATAACCCAAAGGAAAATTATAATGCCACAATGCTTCGGGGGAACTGATGGTAGTTCTCAAGGAGGATCACAGCTTATTCCAGGTCTCTTAACAAAGCTAGGCTGGCAAAGCAGAGGCTCCTGATCCAAGAGTCTGCTAAGTTCAAGCATCACCACAAGTTCATCTACTTGAAAAAAATGTATAGAGCTCTCTACAGGACTAAAGGAAAACTCCAGAAAATGCAAATGGAACAGCTAGAGCCTAGTCCTCAGAAATAAAGCAAGTTTTATGAACCTAGTAATAAGAACGGAGCTTTTTTGGATAGGTTGATCGGAAGAAAAGTGCAAGGTTGATCTCTTGCATCAGGCTAGCCCCCAGGGTGATCATGTATGATCCAAAACAAATCAAAGAGATATTCAGGGAGAATTTTGCTTGTCTATATGCAGGGGATGAGTAGCAGCACAGAATCTTTCTCCTACTTTTGGGGGGGGGGGGGGCCTTAATCTGTTTTCTGTTCATGAGGACTCTGTATGGGAGCTAGCAGGCCCTATTTCACGTTTGGAGATACAGGCCATGATGTGGTCTCTTATCACAAGTAAATGCTCAAGTCTGGATTGGTATCCAGTTGAGTTTTACAAGAAGCACTTCACAAAATTTCAGTGCTATGAATAGTCTATACTTCTACCTAGGGATTTGGCCAATATTACAATACCATTAATTCATAAGAAGGGGAAGGACAATGCAAGTTGTAACTATTACTGTCCTCTCTCCCTTATTAATGTTGTTATAAAATGTCATTGAGTCTATAGTACGTGAACTCATGGCGACCCTGTGGATAGTTGTTCTAAGCAGTCAGGCTGCTTATTGTTGATACAGTAACAGCTATAGCTGCTGTTATTGTATCAGTCCATCTCATTGCCAGTCTTCCTCTTTTGTGTTGACCTTGCCAAGCATGATGTCTTCCTCTAATGATCTTTTTCTTCTCTTGATGCGTCCAAAGAATGAAAGTCAGAGTCTTGTCATTTCAGCTTCTAAAGAAAGCTTAGGTTTGATCTCCTCTAGTATTGATTGATTTATTCTTTGGGCAGTTCATGGTATACACAGTGAGGCAGATATTCAGTTGCGGTGGCTGCCTGGTTAGCAATGGGTGCTGCTTCTGCTCCACCCTGGAACACCCTGGAACGCCCCAATGCTAACCGCATAGCATTGAGGTGTGTAGCGACAGCACCCACGGATATCCAGTAGTTTTTTGCCAGTACCATAATTCAAAGACATCAATTTTTTCCTGTCGTAATTCTTCACAATCCAACTTTCGCATCCATAGGATGTCATTGAGAATACCATGGCTTGGACAAGACAAATCTAAATCTTTGTTCACAGAGATACATATCTGCACTTGAAAATCTTATCCAGGTCCTTCATAGCCGATCTGCCAAGAGCAATGCGTCATTGTGTTTCTTGACTGCTTGTCATTTCATTATTAATTTGATCCAAGCAGGTTAAAGTTGCTTACTATTTCTATTTCTTCTCCATCAAGGATGAAATTGATTTTGCCAGTTGTCAGGATCTTTGTCTTCTTCATGTTAAGGTGCAGGCCCATTCTGACTGTGATCTTTGATCTTGATAAGCAGATGTTTTAGATTGTCTTCACTTTCAGCCAGTAACGTGGTATCAGCACAGTGAGAGATGATGATGAGTCTTCTACCAATCTTCACATGTCTTCATACAGTCCTGCTTCTCTGATGACTTGTTCTGCATATAAATTGAACAGGTATGGGGAAAGTATGCAGCCTTATTGTAACTCCTCTACCAGGAGGGAGCGGATATATACCATCAGACTCTTACAATAGTATAGATATAATTTAAGTGTAGTCAGAGGAATGGCCTGGAACGCAGTTCCACCATTTATTTTCAAACCACAGAGAAGCAGGGGCATTCTGCTCCAGCCCTCCCTGCCAGACAGCTTGCAGACAACAAGAGGGTTGGAGGTGAGTCTGGAGCAGAGTAGAAAAATCCAATTCTTTTCTCCTGTTTCTGCCAGCTCACTTGCCGCTAAACTAGCACCACACTTCCACTTCCTTTTCATCTACAAATTAAGCCCTGCATATTTGCATGTCTGTACCTAGAGAAATAAAGTTATACAAGAATCAATTTATTGCACTGATGCTCTTTCACAGAGGGTGGCTAGCATGTAAGCATTCTGTTTGGTGAGGACATTCAACCTTTTTTGCACTTCAACTACAAAAACTCCATCAGTGCCAGTACCTCAGATGTCAATCCTTCTTGCTGCCAAAATCCTCTGATTTCACATCCAGGATATTCACTATTGGGATGACCTCAGCCAGAATGGCTCTTCTAGATCTTAGTTCCTCTGTGGCATATTTGAAGGGTTTCAGAACTTCTGTTTCCTGAGTTATATTTGTCTACTTCCGACACCCTGGGAACTTTCAAAACTAATTTTGGTATCTCATGGCATCTGATGGAAGACGACCTGATGTTGAACTAATCTCAGCCGCATCATAGATGGAATTCTACCTAGTGCCTACATCCTGAATGATCTGGGACATCAAGTGCCCTGCTGCTTCCTGTTTCTCATCAGCTTATACCAGTTCCTTCTTAAAAAACTATCTCTCTGAAATCCAGGAGAGAAAATGGTGCTGCTTTAGGCTTGTTTAGCTGTTTTGTCAAAACTTTTCAGTATAATAGATCAAGTTACTCCTACTTTTTCATTGTCCAGCCCCACTGCGGCTCTGCTAAGCCTAGTTGGTACTGTTTTCCTAGCTCCAAAGGCTATAGTAGACTAGTGGTTAGAACAACTGGCTGGGAACCAAAGAAGTTAGGGTTCAGATCCCACTGATTTGCCTTAAAGCCTTGGGCAAGTTACTTAATCCTCCATTGCCTCAGGTACAAAACCTAGCCCTTTGAAGACAGGTAAAAACCTACAGTATCTAAATGGAGTGGAGTATCTGAGTGGAGGAGTGGCCTAGTGGTTGGGAAAGTTATCTCAGGCCAGAAGGTCAGGGGTTCAAATCCCACTAGAGGACAGCAACCTTGGGCTGGAAGGACTGGGGTTTCTAGTCCCACAGGTGCTCCTTGTGGTCTTGGGCAAGCCACTTAACCCTCCATAGCCCATGTTCCCTGTAAATAGTTATCTCCAAGTTATAATGCCCTGTTCAATGTAATTTTAGTTTGTTCAATGTAAACCGCACTGATGCAGAATAGCGCGGTATATAAGAGAATGTAAATAAATAAATATAACTTACCTTGAACTACTATTGAAAAGGCATGAGCTAAATATAATACTTCTCAAAAGAAATGATTTTCAGCTCATTCTGAACCCCTTGTTACTTGGTTCATTTAAAGCGAAACAAACCAAAAATGGCCTTATTTGTCATGGTTTTTCAATTCACTTTCCAATGAATGCACATTCCTAATATACTGTACATGTAGGACCCCTTTGGTACCTTCCTAGTTGGTTGTACAGATGCTGTCACAGGAGAAGAGAAAGACACAGGGGCCAATATTCATTTGCGATGGCTTTGCACCTCTAAGGCACATAGCAGTCGCTGCTGAACTTTAACCCCACTAATTCAATCCGGGGCCACATCTAGACACTGGCGTTGAATATCCAGGGTCGCCACACAGCCGCACATAGCACAGAAGCTAACCTGCAATGGCGATAATCAGCCACTACCCATTTAGCTCCAGTGGCAAATGGACAGCTTTTGCTCTGCCTAACTTTCGCCACTGAGGGATAACCAGGCAGCAGCTGAATATAGCCGCTGCATGGTTATCCATGGGTATCGCCCCTGGAATGTCCCGGACGCGCCATGATGCTAAGCAGCTAGTATCGGGGTGTCTAGCAGCAGTGCCGCTGAATATCCCATTTAGGGGCATTTACAGTTTACAGCTCTGTAAACCATGTAAATGTCTTTGAATATCGGGCCCACACTTCTTGACGTCTGAGCTTGTATGGGACGGGGAAACGGAATCCGTCAACTTCAAGGCCCTACGTTCAATAGACACTTTATGTAGAAGCTGTCTCGCTCTTTAGACACTCCTCACCAACCCAAATAGATTCAGTCCAAGGTTTGTATTGGGTGATTAAACATCATATAAAAACTGTCAGACCCAATATTCGAAAGGCATTTACATGGTTTACAGACATGTAAACCGTGAAAATGCGGCTGAACTGGATATTCAATAGCACTAACACGGTTAGTGCCGCTGAAAATCCCGGATTATGTCTCCTACACACCTTGATGCTAACCGCTCAGCATTGGAGTGTTCCAGGATGGAGAAGAAGCGACAATAGATGCTAACCAGGTCGCTGCAATATTCCATCGCTACCCGGTTAGCGACCTGCAGGTAAAACTAGGTGAAACAAAAGCTGGCCTAGTTTTATTCGCGGGTGCTAACCGGGCATCAGTCCAATATAGCCTGGTTAGCGGCTCCGGGGCATTTGTGACGATCCTGGATATTCAATGTTGGAGCCGCATATGACCCCAGCATTGAATATCCAGGGTTAAGGGTCAGTGGCGATGGCTATGCGCCATAGTGGCACATA
Organism: Ichthyophis bannanicus; assembly: GCA_033557465.1. Taxonomy (NCBI): domain Eukaryota; kingdom Metazoa; phylum Chordata; class Amphibia; order Gymnophiona; family Ichthyophiidae; genus Ichthyophis; species Ichthyophis bannanicus. Next base: position 603,866,006 of record CM066034.1, read on the forward strand.
GCCTTCCTATATCTATATCAGGCATGTCATCTTTACAGCAATAAAAGTAGGCAAACTCAGGTAAACTATTAATTAACTTCTTTCTTCTGGGACTCCTACATTCATCCTCTGATTATGGACTCTCATAAGAGTCTGACTTGATAGACGCTATAAAATCTTTTTTTCTCATTTCACATCCAGGAATTCTGTCCTCTGGCCTGCAAGATATCTGGCAGCATCTTTGTCTCCCCTAAAGTTTTTCTCCTTTCTTAACCTCCCATTCAGAGTTCTTTGAGCCCAGTGGGGTAAGTTCTAATGTCGCAGTAGCATGTTCTCTCATGTGTTGCAAACTTACTTGTTTGCCCTGCTGTCTCCACTGCAGGCCCAGCGGCTGTCACCTCTGGGGCCAACGTTTCTTGGTACGGCTGCTATCGCAAGACTTTGGTCTGGGAGGTGACAGCTATCAGGCCTGGAGTGGAGGCAGCATGGCAAAGAAGTTAAAGTAAGTTTACCACTGCAGGGGGCACTGCTATGGCCACTCTGTGTGTCTCTTTCCTGCCTGAGTCCTCATGGATTGCAGGGGCTGCTTGGGTGGAATTTATGTAGCTGTTTGAACCCAAGGGGTATCTGAATTGGTGCTCTCCCCAACTTCTCCTAGTCACATCTCTCAAGCTCCCTAACCCTCCAGGAGTAAGAGGACTACTACCCCTACTGTCTTTTCCTCATCTAGCTTCTTCTGCCATGTAGGCCACTTGACTATCAGGACCTTAACCTTGTAGTCCAGACAGCCCAACCCTGGCTTCTGACTCTACGGAAGCAAATTTTCAGGAGTAGGAATCTCTCCTCTCTACTCCTGTAATGTAATCACTCCCAGCTTTTCCTGCCTTAGGCGAAGGCATGATTCTCTCTTTTTCCTTGACTCTAACCAGTTTAATAATCAGGGTCTGATCACTCAAGGCTTGAGCTCAGGGTTCGTTGAACTCCCTATCTGTTCAAAAAGTCAAAAATAGGGCCCAAAATAGGGCTTTTATACTCTTGCCAGACATTACCATATTTGCATATCTCCTCCCATGGTCATTTGCCATCTGGAAGCCAACTGCATATATACTTCTACTTATTGTACATTATACTGCTACCAGGGCTATTGCTACTCCTGCAGTACACAAATACCATTTACATCAGTTACTAAATTATTTCTTGGGGACATATGACATCCATTCATTAGGACATTCAGTGGCCGTGTCTTGTATATATATTTCATATTATAAAACCTCAGCTATAATTGAAAAATCATGTTTTATTTCAGAACATATCAAAATTACCTCATCCTCTACATCTCACTCCTCCAACTAGGGAGACATTTAGCATGTGCAGTAGAAGAGGCCAGGCTGACTTTAGCTACCTAATAGTTTGCTATATTCTGTGTTACCTCAACTCCATCTTACCAACCAACAATGCCAGACCACAAAACTGGCACAAAATCAGACAGGCCTTGGTGAGCAAGCAAAAATCAGTACATAGCACAAGCTTCTATGGAAAAGTGGGGAGTTGACAAGTTTAAGGAAAAAATTAATGCTGAATGGGAGATATCCATGGCAATCAGCATAGCAGGGCAGCTGGGGACAAGATGAGAAGAGGACATTAGGAGGGTGCTGGCTGCCATGGCAGATGACACAACAGACTGAGAGCAACCTCTTGGCCAGATTCCTTGTTGCAGAAGACACATCCTTCACACATATCCCGCCTTACCATTCCAGTGCACTCACAGCCTGTTCAAAGCTATTCCTCTCTGAAAGCAGGCTTTCTACCAATGCAGCTTTATTGCAGTGGGAAGCGCAAGGCAGGGAGCAAGCCATCAGTCTGCAGTCTTGCTGGATAGAACTGTTATGTCATGTACCACCTGGAACAGAAAACTAAGAAGAGAAGATGCATGGCGTGGTGTACTTCTCAGGCATCTTTTCCCTAGCCCCCACCCAGACCTCCTGTTGAGATAGTATCACAGAATCTGGAGCACTCACTCCAGGGCTCTGCAGTGGTTTTGAAAATTTTGATAAAAGAAAAAGTTGCAGGTCTGGAAACTGTTATAGATTTCCAATCCCACTGTAACGAGAGCCTCCAGAAACAGAGAGAATTGTCTACAAATAGCAGTACAAGTAGGAATACGGTATTGATTCTACCAGGCAGCTCTTTGCAATTACAGCCTGAAAAAAATTGTCTAATGTAAAACACTTTGACTCCTGCTTCCCCGAACTCTGCCCTCCCTCACAGTTCCTATGAGCTCTGCTCTCTCACTTCTGCAAAAAGCAATATACCACAAACTGGGGAAGAAAAATCTACCAAAGTGCCAAAAAACAAAATACAGCCCTTTAAGAGAGGGCTATCGGAGCACTTCTCAGGGCCACAGTCCTCGTCATATGAATAAAGGACATCAGAGCCAAGTGCCAAATTACAACACTATGCATAGCTTTATCATTGCTGCACTAGAAGCCTGAGTCTTATAATCATGGATCTCAAAAGCAAATTCAAATCTGCTTAATTTTTCACTTTTATATTCCAAATAAAACTTGTTCAGTCTCGCTAGTATCAGGCTACCAGTATCCTCACAGCTCTGCTCTCATCTTACTATTACCAGCACCCCTGGGATCCACTATTTCTATTCCTGTTACCCTTTCTCACAGCTGCCAGTGCTCCATCCCTCCTCCCCCCCCCCCCAGCTCTCTCTATGCTATCTCTGTTGAGTTCTACTCTCCCTGCTGTTCGCAAACCACTAAGCTCCGCTGTCTTACATTAACCTGCATGTTTGAGCTCTGCTTTCCGTTCGCTTCGGCATTCATGGGCTTTCTTCTCACTCTCTACTGCCTGCATACCCATTCATTCTCTTTCTTCCCGAACTCTGATCTATCAGATTAAGATTCAAAGAACCCCGTTGTCATCAAGATTTGTACATCGTACCGATAAAATGTCTTGGGTGTCTCTCTATTGCCTGAATTCTGCTTGCTGTTGCCTTTCTCCTCTGAGTTTCATGAGAGAAAATTGTATACAGTGAGGCAGAGATGAAGTGAAGAGCTGTCCTGACTAGTGCTCTCCTGCAGGTGGTGCTATAGAACTGCAGTAGCATCGATCTGTGTCACTGCAGAGCCTGCACCTGAAGAAGGAGGAAATAAGTTACATTTGCAGAACTTCAAACTCCCTTTTTCCTGCCTCCTCTACCCTCCTCAGCATTTTAGATTTATTTCCAGGTCACGGGATTTACCATGCTTTGATTCCCTTCTCTAGAACCTCTCCCTTCTCTTTTCCCTGCACTTTACACCCAGGCCTGGCTTTCTTTTTGAAATCACAGGTTTACAGTCTGACACGCATTGTACGACAGAATATACTTTTCTGTCCTGTTAAGATTTCAGACTGCCTAGAAGCAGTTTTTCATTTTCTTTATAACTAGTGATAGTAAATAATAAAGGAAACAAATCAATTACTTTCCCTCTTTAGTCTGTGTAATAAAATACATTAACTGCCAAGCCCACCTCTACATGTTTCAAGGACTAAATTTAACAGCATGCATATTGTATTCTGCAGAAAAAAGAAACACAATACATTTTATCAGCAGTGGTTGTCACTGACCCCTGTCACTGTGTCTCATGTCTCCAGGATGCGAAGTGACTCCATAAAGTAATGGTACCCATTTGAAACAGTGCTGAGAAAAATAGTGTTCTTTTCTCTTTTTGACAGCTTGGTTGGCTGCTAAATATCAACAAAATCATTATAAATCCTCCTTTACTGGTCTGATTTTTTTTTTTATTCCTGAGATGCTATCCATGTTTGAAGGTTTTGAAAGTTACTTTGATGTTGATTCACGCAGGCTGGCAAAGTAAACCTTACTAATACTGTACTGATTCTCATCTGAGCCTCATGCAAGCCAAATACCATTATATAGGGGCCTATTTACAAACTTGCAGTAAAAAATTTGCAGTTACCATACAAATTAACACACGGTAACTGCAAAAGCTCTGTGTTAATTCTTGGGGGTGTTTTCAGAAGGTTCGAATTCTGTCAATGCAGAAAAAAAATTATTTTAACACGTTAGTTGCATGGCAGAAAAGGTAAAGCAGTTATCTGCACCTATTGAATTAGCGTTTACTGTGCTGTGTTATCTTCTAGGTTAAAAGTTAACAGGCATCGAGCATTTTGCATCCGATGATCACATGGGGGTTTGTTTACTAAGCGGTACTAGCGGCTTCTGTGTGAAATCAGAGCAAAGGCCCCATTGAATAAAACGGGACCACGGCTCTGATTTCGCATGGAAGCCACTAGCACTGCTTAGTAAACAGACCCTATGGTCTACTATGCTGGAAATGAAAGACAAAGAAAAAATAGTGTTGCATTTATAATCAGGAAGAAACTTGCAAGAACTGTAATGAAATACAATGCAATCAGTGAAAGCTTAATTTTTCTTCATCTATGAGGAATGCCCATCAACACAACTATAATTCAGGTATATGCCGCAACAACAGCTGCAGAAGAGGATGAAGATGATGGGTTCTATGAACAAGTACAAGCTGAAACTGACAGAACATGCAAACAGGATATCCTGGTAGACATGGGTGATTGGAATACAAAAGTTGGCAACAAAGAAAAAGGCAAAGTGGTTGGACAATATGGACTTGGCAACAGAAAAGAAGTTAGAGTTACCCGGAAACAATCACAATCAACAAAACTTCAATACCTGTCAGAAAACAGGTAAAATACTTAGGGGTAATAATAGACCACACCCTATCCATGCTGCCACACATAAAACAAACAGTAAAAACCATTTTCTACAAACTCAAAACTATTCAGCACCTAAGGCCACTCCTTGAAACACAAGACTTTAGATCCGTAGTAAGTACACTGATCACCCCTCACTTCGACTATTGCAATAGTCTCCTAATAGGCCTCCCTCAAAAAAGCACATACCTTCTACAAAGAGCACAAAACATCTGTGCAAAAGTAATTGCTAAAGCCCACCTAACAGACCACGTAACCCCAATACTGCTGGAACTCCACTGGCTTCCTATAAACAGCCGAATCAAATACAAAATTATCCTAACAACCTATAAACTCATAAACGACATAGCCCCCTCACACTTAACCACATTACTGCAGTCTCCAACATCGACAAGGACCCTCAGACAAAACGCAGCCCACTCCCTCATCATACCTAAAGCCATCTGTAAAACCAAGAATACCACTAGCTCTAGAGCATTCTCATTCACTGCTCCTACACTCTGGAACGACCTCCCTATTGAACTTCGCACCATAAGAGACCTCATCCAATTCAGAAAAGAATTAAAGACCTACCTGTTCACTGAACACTTCGAAATCCCCTACTCCCCCAAAGCCAGCTCTACCACAAATGTGGGCACCCATGCACAAACTCCTTTAACCCCAACAATCTAACCACAAGCCTGTCCCCCCCACACACGCCCCAAAGATGACAAAAATAAAAGGAACTAAATTCCAGCACCTACGCCAATCTCTACCCCATACACCACACACACTACACGATGTAAATATACTTTTGTACAAAGTTTGATATGTTTGCTTGTTTTTTGTTACAATACCTACAAAGTTTATACTTACTGCTCAATGTAAATAGTTGATTTCTACTGTTCTATGTAAAATGTATACAAATTGTGTACAAGACTGTTAATCTGTTATATGTAAACCGCCCTTGATCTCTGGAAGGGGCGGTATAAAAGAAATAGGTAAATAAATAAATAAATAAATAAATAAAATAGAGAAAGGCTGATAGAATTCTGCAAGACCAACAATCTATTCATCTCAAACACCTTCTTCCAGCAACACAAGTGGCGACTGTATACCTGGACTTCACCCAATGGATTGTACAAAAATCAAACTGACTACATCTGTGGAAGTCAACAATGGAAAAGCTCTATAACATTAACAAAGACAAACCTGGAGCTGACTGTGGTACAGATCACCAACTACTAGTATGCAAATTCAAGCTAAAGTTGAAAAAGAGCAAGTCATGCATGTAGTAAAATATGACCTTGAAAATATACCATCAGAATTTAAAGACTGCCTGCAAAATTGATTTGCTGCTTTAGATGCAAACGATAGAGCTCCAAAAGAGTTATGGGATGACATCAAGAAGGTTATGATGGAAGAAAGTGAGAAGTCTCTACAAAAGGTGAAAAAGCAAAAACGGCCAAAATGGATGACTGAAGAAACTCTGAAAATTGCCCAGAAACGCAGACTTGCTAAAGGCAGAGGAGAAAGAGAGACAATCTCAGAACTCAGAGATTTCCAACGTGGAGCAAGACAAGACAAGGAGAAGTACTACAATGACACATGCAAAGAAATAGAATCAGAAACAAATAGAGAAGAACAAGATCGGCTTTCCTAAAGCTACAAGAGTTAACGAAGAAATTCCAGCCTCGAAGTGGAATGCTACAGGATGCTCAAGGATCTATGATGAATGATGCTGAGAAGATCAAGCAAAGGTGAAAAGGATATACAGAGTCATTATACCATAAAAATCAAGTAGACCAACAACTGTTTCAACCTGTACCTTATGATCAGGAACCACTGGTGATGAAAGAAGTTGAAGCAGCATTGAAAGTCTTATCAAAGAACAAAGCACTGGGTATTGATGGCATTCCCAATGAAGCATTACAGCAAACGGATGCAGCTGTTACCATACTCACAAGGCTCTGCCAGGAAATTTGAAGACAACTTCATGGTCAACTGACTGGAAAAGACCTGTATTTATACAAATACTAAAGAAAGGTGATCCAGCTGACTGCTGAAATTATCACACACTTGCTCTGATCCCAAATGCCAGTAAGATTCTACTCAAGATTATTCAGCAGAGATTACAACCATACTTGGAATGAGAACTGCCTGAAATGCAAGCAGGTTCAGGAAGGGGTGAAGAATGAGAGACATCATCGCGGATGTGATAGGATTCTTGAAAAGACAAAAGATTATCAAAAGGATATCTATATGTGTTTTATTGACTAAGCAAGGCTTTTGACTGTGTAAACAATGAGAAACTCTGGGCCATATTATGAAGCATGAGTATACCAGAACACCTGATAGTTCTCTTGCACAGCCTTTACATTGATCAAGAAGCAAGAGTTTGAATGGAACAAGGAGAAACAGAATGGTTTAAAATCAGCAAAGATGTACAACAAGGCTGCATACTTTCCCACTACCTGTTTAATTTATATGCAGAACAAATCATCAGAGAAGCAGGACTGTATGAAGATAACCGAGGTGTGAAGATTGGTGGAAGACTTAACAACCTTCGCTATGTTAATGATACCACATTACATAAGAACTTAAGAACATAAGAAATGACATACTGGGTCAGACCAAGCTCCATCAAGCCCATTATCCTGTTTCCAAAAGTGACCTACCCAAGGCATAAGTACATAGCAGTTTCCCAAAAGGACATAAAGGTTCCATAATGCTTGTATTGGAGCAAGCAGTGAATTACCTGGGTCTTCTTTAATAATGGTTTATGGACCTTTCCTCTAGAAATGTGTCCAAACCTATTTTAAAACCAGCTACACTAATAGCTTTTACTACATCATCCGGTAACGAATTCCAGAGTTTGATTGCATTTTGAGTGAAAAATTATTTTCTCTTATTAGTCTTAAACAGGTTACATTGTAGCTTCATTGCATGTCCCCTAGTCTTTCTACTTTTTGATGCTGTAAAGAATCAATCTACATTTACTCGTTCCACTCCATTCATTAATTTATAGACCTCTATCTTATCTCCCCTCAGCTGTCTCTATTTTGGTGGCTCTTCTCTGTACTTTTTCTAATTCTGCTGTAACATTTTTAAAATACAGTGTCTTATTCTCCATTTCTTTCCTTATGATTCCTAGCATTTTATTTGCCTTCGTGGCAGCCGCTGTACACTGGGCAGAGGGTTTCAATGTCTTATCCATGATGACGCCTAAATCTTTTTCTTGGGTGGTGGTTCCTAATGTGGAACCTTGAATTGTGTAACCATAGTTTGGGTTGTTCTTTTCTAGATGCCTAACTTTGCACTTGTCCATATTAAATTTCATCTGTCATTTGAGTATCCAGTCATCCAATTTGTCACGGTCCTCTTGCAATTTTTCACAATCTTCCTGGATTGATAGTTGATACAAGTAGGGTCCTCCTGGGTTTTAATTTTGTCATCTGCAAATTTGACTAAATCACTCAATATTTCCATTTCCAAGTCATTTACGAATATGTTGAAAAGCAGCGGGCCCAGCACAGATCCCTGGGGTACTCCTCTATTCACCTTTCTCCATTAAGAAAATTGGCCATTCAGCCCTACCCTCTCCTTTCTATCTTTTAACCAGTTACTAATCCATAATAGTACAATGTCTCTTATCTCATGACTTTTTTAACTTCTCCAAGAGTCTCATGAGAGACCTTGTCAAAAGCTTTCTGAAAATCCAGATATACTATATCGATCGGTTTACCTTTGTCTACCTTTTTATTCACACCTTCAAAAAATATAACATTAGTGAGACAAGACCTTCCTTGGCTAAAGCCATGTTGTCTTTCTCCCATTAAACTATGACTATCTACATGTTCAGTAATTTTGTTCTTTATAATGGTTTCTACTATTTTGCCCAGTACTGATGTCAGGCTCACTGGCCTGTAGTTTCCCGGATCATCCCTGGAACCCTTTCCAAAAATTGGCGTTACATTGGCCACTCACCAATCTTCGGGTGCTACAGATGATTTTACTGATAGTTCACAGATTTCTAATAGTAGGTCTGCAATCTCATATTTCAGTTTTTCAAGATCCTCAGGTATATACCATCTGGTCCAGGTGATTTGCTACTGTTTAGTTTATCAAATAGTTGTAATATGTCTTACTGGTTTATCAGTATTTCTTTCAATTATTCCGATGCATCACCTTTAAATACTATTTCAGTCATGGGTAATTTCCCTACATCTTCTTCAGTAAAGACCGAAGCAAAACATTCATTCAGTCTCTCTGCTATGGTCTTGTCCCCTCTTAGAGCCCCTTTTACTCTATCAACTAATGGTCCCACTGACTCTCTCACAGGTATTTTATGACGAATGTACTTGAAACAGTCTTTATTATATATTTTTGCTTTCTCAAATTCTCTCTTTGCCTGCCTTATCAGTGCTTTGCAATTAAATTACCAGTGCTTATGTTGTTTCCATTTTGTCATTTGGCTGCTTTTTCCATTCCCTGAAAGATGCTTTTTTGGCTACAACAGCCTTTCTGACCTCACCTTTAAACCATGCTGGCAGTTTTTTGGACTTCCTTTCACCTTTCTTAAAGCATGGAATACAGCTGTTCTGGGCTTCCAAGATAGTATTTTTAAATAATGCCCATGCTTGATGTAAATCTTTAACCTTTCAGATGCTCCTTTTAGTTTTTTCTTAACTGTTTTCTCATTTTATCAGTCTCCCTTTTGAAAGTTAAAAGGCAACACTGTAGATTTCCTTGCTTTCCTTCCTCCATTTATGAAACCAAATGTGATTATGCTATGATCACTATTGCCAAGTGGCCCCAAAACCCTTATCTCTTGCACCAGATCTTGTGTACCACTAAGGACTAGGTCCAAAATGGCTTCCCTCAACTGAAAGTGAAGATGATCTGAAACATTTGCTTCTCAAGGTCAAGGAATATAGTCTTAAAATGGGCCTGCACCTTAATTTAAAGAAGACAAAGATCCTGACAACTGGCAAAATTAATAAGTTCATCATTGATAGAGAAGAAATTGAAATAGTTGACAACTGTAACCTACTTGGATCAACTATCAATAAAGAAACAACAAGCAGTCAAGAAATCAGATGCATTGCTCTTGGCAGAATGATTATGAAGAACCTAGATTCTTAAGTGCAGAGATGTGTCTCTCCATATAAAGATTTGACTTGTTCAAGCCATGGTATTTTCAATAACATCATATGGATGCGAAAGGTGGACAGTGAAAAAGATAGGAAAAAAATCAATGCCTTTGAATTATGGTGCTGGCAATGAATACTGTGCATACCATGGACTTTCCGAAGAACAAACCAGTCAGTTCTAGAGGAGATCAAGCCTAAGCTTTCTTTAGGAGCTTGGATGACAAGATTTTGACTTTCATACTTTGGAGACTTGGCAAGATAGAAGGTTAATGCAAAAGAGGAAGCCAGCAATGAGATGGATCGATACAACAACAGCGGCTATGGGTGTCACTCTATCAGCAATGAACCGCCTGACTAAAGACCAAAAATAGTTTAGGACAACTATCCAGAGGGTTGCCATGAGTTGACATAGACACAATGGCACTTACAGTAACAACAACAACAACATCAACATCCACCTCCACATTAGCTGTAAGAAGCCAACCCTACCAGGGCTAGAAATCTAGAAAGCTAGAAATGCACCCTATGTGACTTGCAAATCTAGCACCCTGACCCCCAAATGTACACAGGAACTTGCTCTTATCAGGCTTTGTGGAAGCCCCAATAATGATGTCAGTGTCCCTTTTGTACTTGCACCCTGTGCAGCGCACTGCTCACACAACATTTGCTACTGCCCTGGTCCCTGCTAGTTTTCCACCCTTTCCATGTTAGCATGTGCTAATTTCTGCATTAAGCACCTAACTGCTAAGATGCCATGTTAGCTGTTAATGTGCATTAATTGCCATGTTAATAACTAATGTATCTTAGTAAATAGAGGCCATAATATATTTTCAGAACTAGTGACCTGAGATTTTATTTTAGTTGGCAAATGGCAATTTGTATCTTGTATTGCTTATTTAAGAAAATAAGGAGGAGTAGCCTAGTGGTTAGAGTAACTGCCTAGTACCCAGAGGATCAAGGGTTCAATTCCCATGGCACTCCTTGTGACTTTGGGCAAATCACTTTACCCTCCATTGGCTCAGAAGAAAAGGCTGGCAATCTACTTCCAGTGATACATTGCCAAGAAAACCCAGAGGTAGCTGGGTCACTATGAGTCAACACTGACTTGATGGCACAAAAAAAAAATTTAAGAAAATAAAGCTGTATGGGTGACAGGTACTTCAGCACCAATATACAATAGGGGCCTGGCAAGTGGGATATAGAGCTGGAGGAACAAGATTCTCTGGGAGTATTTTAACCTGTACATACATACTGTATATGAGTATTTATATTTTTATTTATGTATTATTATGTTTGTTGGAAATCACTTTGGGTTGAATTCATTCAAAGGAGGCAACATACGAGCTGTAACATAAAGCACAAACAGAAAACAGACTGCTGCAAGAGAATTTTTAAAACAGTAAGTTTATAACAGAGGAAACGCACCGTTTTTTTCCAAGAAACAAAATGCAACATGCGAAGGCACATTTTAGATAGTACATGGAGATTCGAATCGAGACATTGAGCTTACAAGACACAATTCTAGCAGTAGTTTAGGAAAGGCTCTGCCAGATATAGAGCCTTTTTAAAAATATAAATATGGAGCTGCAGGAGTACACGAATATGTGCTATGCATGGAGCTGGCAGAGCCATTTTGCAAATGTATATGTGGGAAACAATCGATGGGTCAAACATAACAACTTCCACTTGTAGATTCCAGCACTTGCACAATTGCGCCTATTTTGTGAACCTACAGGTATAAATTTATTTAGCTGCATTTATATCCCACTTTTCACCAGGTCAAAGCAGTCAATTGGGGGATACATTTAACACAAGGGGATATGAGACACATATGCTAATGCTTACATGGAACATGGGCAATGGAGGGTTAAGTGGCTTGTCCAAGACCACAAGGAATGCCTATAGGACTAGAAATCCCAGTCCCTCCAGCCTGAGATTGCTGTCCCCAGGTGGGACTTGAACTCCCAACCCTCCAGCCTGAAGTACCTTGTCCTAACCACTAGACCACTCCTCCCTTTCAAATAGTGCCATTTAACTATAGATCCAACGATCTTTATTTAATTTAAATTTAGAGAAGGAAATAATGTGAGATTAAAGATAACCCCTTTAATCTCTCCTGTAAAGAGATAAACAAGCACTTTTTAGAAACATAAACATGCCAGGAACAGCTGTAAATCCCAATGTGAACATTTGCAGTCATACACTTGTGTTCCCTATATGAAATGGGGAATACACATTTTGGACCCAACCAAGCCACTTCCTAACCATGTTCCAATACGCTCCCTTGCAACTTCTATATAGTTTGCACATGTAAATTTGGCCCTTTCTAAAATGACCATTTCCATGTGTTAAAACAGTGGGGGATGGACATTAATTTAATGTGAAAGTCATTTTTACCCCACTTTTATCTAAGTGAATTCAAGGAGGGTTATAAAACATAATATACAATTAACAATATACGGTGTCCCCCAGTATCTAACTAACACTTTCCAGGCTAACAGCTGAATCCCACCCATTCTTTAATATCAGAATTATCAAATTAAATTACAATTAATTACTCATTTTATTTCAAAGGAAAGAGCCAAGACTACCATTTTCCTAAAAACATAGTCATTTTTCACCACCCAGAGGGGAGAAAATTCCAGACCTTCAATGCAAGATCTAAAGGTACTGTTTGTTGTTGAGGATAATCTATATTCTATCTCTGAAGGAATATCCAACAACAGATCATTTTGAGAATAGGAAGCATGCAATGGTACCTGAATGATTATTCTTTTATTTATGTAGCCTGGATCAAGGCCCCAAATTGATTTATGTATCATGGCAAGGATTCTATTCTCTGAAAAACAGACAACCAATGTAGGTCGGTATGCAGTGGGGAGACTGCATCCCATTTTTTGCTCCTTTTATTATATTTGAAACCATGTTCTGAACCATTTGTAACCTAGATTAATTAACTGTAATTTTACCAGAGATCTCTTAACTACAGTGGCGATCTGGTGCTCAAAATTTAAGTGGGAGTCAATTTAAATTCCTAAACTTCAAACACTGTCTTGTAACTTTATGCAAGTACCCTGAAACAGAAGGTGTCTCAAAGGTTTTTGGATACAATGGCCACCAATTCAGATGATTTGAGTCTTCTCGAGATTTAGCATTAGATGGTTACTAGTCATCCAAGACTGAATGAAGTTCAAGAATTCATTTAGCCTTACAAAAGTTTGGTCAAAGTTAGAGTCACAACCGAGAATAAATTGAATATTGTCAGCATATGAATAATGAATAATCCCTTTAGAGTCCAGAAAAAGTCCCAAGTGCTGCAAGTAGCTGTTAAATAGAATTGGGGAAAATGGGGGACCCCACAAGGTAAAGCCCAACTTGTTGAATGAGTTATCCGTGACTATTTTACAGGTCCTGCCTGTTAGAAAACCAGTAAACCATTTGTATACTGCCACAGTGATACCAAGATTGGACTGACTGTCCAAAAACAGTTCGTGAATAACAAGATAAATTGACCTGGACTGATAAGCTAGCTTTACCTTTATCTAATAGCATATGGAAATATTCCAATCTTTCAACAACACAAATTCAGTAAAAAAGAAGAGCAGAACCCAGACTGAATTGGATAAAGACCGTCAAATATATCCAGATAACCCTGTAAGGATTCCATGAGAGCAGAATTAACGTTTGCAGGAAAGGCAAGTTGGCAATGGACAATAGTTTTCACATATTGAAGAGTCACTCTTTGTTGTCTTCATCAGAGGACACAAGACTATTTTCTTTAGATCTAATGGATAATATCCTTGATAAAAAAAACATTATTTAGAGGTCCCATTAGCTATGTAATGAGTCTCTCAGGGACAGATTTAAAAGCCAGACAGGCCAAGGACCCAAATCACATTAGCTTCTGGCAAATTTGATCATATGAGAGGAAAATGCATCAACTTGAGTATCCGTGAAATGTGACCATATACGATCAACGGGAATATCTCTCATTCATTGCTGACATTCTCCGTGGCATCATTAGGCTTTAACCAGGAACACGGATTGGAATTGTCAAGGTCATCAGATTTTGGTCCATATTGCATGGCCAGTCTTTCTTTAATTAAAGTCACTTTACCCAAAACATAATCAACTAACTAATTAACACTGGGAGGCTTACTGTTATTCACATGAAGTAGCATTTTAGAAGGGACAAGAATCTGGAACGTCCAGAGCACAACATGCAAAAATCCAGGGATGTGGCAGCAGTGAAAGGAGGCATGTATAATGTCTTCTGAAATCGCTCTCTCTCTGCTCTGAAAGATGACTATCCCAGTAACTGGCTCTGGAGACGGGTCTGCACAGATATCAAGGCAGGATACACGCATATATGTAGGCCATTTCACAAATGTGGATGCCACCGAATTGCACGCCTAGCCAGGGTATTTCAGAAGGGGGACAGCTATGTTATGAGACTAACATGTCTTGACCGGCCATTTCAGATATTACTGGCCAAGTATAAGGAGCTCTCCAATTCCCTCAGCTCCTTATACTTGGAGATTTTAATGTACATTTTGACTCGCCCACCTCAGCCAGGGATACTGCATTTTCTGCTCTTCTCCAAGACCTTTCCCTGATTCAACATGTGGCTCTTCCTACCCACGTTGCTGGTCACACTTTAGATTTAGTCATCTCCCCAGCAAATTCCCCAGTTCAGGTCTCGTTACCTATCCCGAAGTTGGTCCCCTGGTCGGACCACCTATATCTTGCATTTGCTCTTCAATCGATACCCCCCCCCTACTCCTCCCCCATTACCCACTCATCTCTCTCGCCGTATTAATTCTGCAACTTTGCTAAATTTTCTACAGTTTGTCACCCTCTCCCACCCGATTTTTTATCCCTGTCACCTTCATCTCAAGTTGCCCTATGGAACACCAAATTATCTCATACATTGGATCAGGTTGTCCCTTTAAGACCTTATAATTCTTGTCGTAAGGCTCATCATCACCCCTGGTTTCATGCAGGTCTTCGATTGCAACACTCTCAGCTACGGAGGGCCGAACATCTCTGGCGGAAATCCTGATCTTCAGCCTCCTACCAACACTTTAAGTCTTGTCATACCCATTATTGCACCAGTATTCATCAAGCTAAGCGCTCTTTCTACTCTGACTCCATTGCCTCAGCTCCCAACAGATCTTGGCATCTTTTTGCTACCTTAAACACGCTTTCCCAATTACAGTCTTCCTCCCCTCATGCGCCTTCCACTGCCGCGTCAGCCCCCAGTCCTACTAGATTGGCTTCTTTCTTTTCCTCCAAATTTCAAGACCTTCGTTCATCTCTTCCCTTTTGCCCACAAGCCTTGTCTTTGCCTCCTCCCATTTCACCTACACCATCCCCTTTGCTATCACACGCTTGGGCTAAGTTCTACCTTATTACCTTCCCTGAAATCATCAAACTTCTATCTACTACCCATAAGACCACTTGCCCTTTAGACCCCATACCCTCCTCCTGGTTTTCTGAGCCTTCTACTGCCCTATTTCAACCACTCCTTGCCATCATCAACTCCAGTTTGTCATGCGGCATCTTTCCTCACCCATGGAAACACGCTCTGGTTTGCCCCCTCCTAAAACATCCTTCCCTGGATTCCTCTATACCTGCAAATTATTGTCCAGTGTCCAACCTGCCTTTTGCTTCCAAACTCTTGGAAAAGGTTGTTTTCTCGCAACTCTCACACCATCTGGACTCTACACACTTTCTACACCCTCGGCAATCCGGATTTCGCCCCAGACACAGCATTGAAACTACTATCATGGCAGTTATGAATGAGATCCATACGTCCCATGACCATGGTGACATCACGGTGGCGGTATCCCTTGATCTTTCTGCCGCTTTCGACTTGGTAGATCACTCTCTTCTCTCTCGATTACGGGATGCGGGTATTCGCGGTACTATCTATCACTGTTTTTATTCTTTCCTATTCTCTTGGACATTTGCAGTTACTTCTGCTTGTTCTACCACAGATCATTTTCCCCTCACTTGTGGTGTTCCACAAGGTTCCATCCTGGCTCCATTGCTGTTTAATACCATCTTGCCTCCCCTAGCCTTACTAATCCAACAACTACGAATCTCAGGTTATTATGCAGATGATATTTTTCTTTTGTATCATACATCCTCTTCTCACCCTGATATTAGTCCTTTGGAGACCTGTTTATCATTGTTTTCTTCTTGGCTCTCCTCAAACTGTCTAGTTCTCAATGTTTCAAAAACTGCAGCCATCTGGTTCACCCATGGTTCCACCACTCCGTCACTTACTCCCTCCTTTTCAGGCACCCCTATCTCCCTGGTCTCTAAACTCCATTATCTTGGCGTCATTCTTGACAGTAATCTTACTTTCAATGACCATATTTCCCAGGTTTCTTGGCGCTCCTTCCTCTGTCTTCGGCAAATTCGTGCCATTAGGCCATTTTTATCTTCTCAAGCTCTCACTACCCTCCTCCTCTCATTGGTCATTACCAGATTGGACTTCTGTAACTCTATTTATGCTGGCATCCCTCAATATCAACGACATCGACTACAGTTATTACAAAACACAGCTGCCCGAATGATCTTACATGCCTCCCCATGGGATCACATTACCCCAATTTTGCAGCATCTTCATTGGCAGCCAATGAAATTCCGGATCCCCTTCAAGATTCTCACCTTAGTACATTGAGCTATCTATCTCCACAGACCACAATATTTATCTGATTTGCTAATTTTTCACACTCCCACTCGTAGCCTCCGATCCGTTCATGTTAATTGTCTGCACCTCCCAGCTCCCTCTCAAGCCCACCTACAATCCACTCGAAAATCAGCATTTTTTTTACTGTGGCCCCTCCCTATGGAATTCCCTACCTACTGCCCTCCGACTGGAAGAGTCTTACCCCAAATTCCGCTCTCTTCTCAAAACCCATTTCTTCTCCTCTGCTTTTGATGTTTCCCCGTGAATCTTCATGCCCTCATTCCCCCTTCTTGCTCTAATCTGCTCTTTCTCTCCATCTTCTCTTTCCTGTAAGTTATTGTAATTTCTTTTTCCCTTTCTGCCTTAGAGCTTTTATTTATATTGTAAACCTCCCCGATGTAATGGGGGGGCGGTATATCAAGTGTAAAATAAACAATAAACAATAATATCTGATATGTTTGGAGTATGTGAAAGTGTATTCTGCTCTTCCCACTTGAAGCGTCGCAGCCATGAAATGAGCACTTTTTTTGCACCTTATTCGTGGTCAGGAGCAGTTATAGACATGGATGCCTCAGCATCCAGGGCCTGACATGCTTGAGCTTTTCTGAAAACACATTATGCATCTCCCTTGTTCCACCCAGAGCATGCCTCCACTACGCCCCCATGCTACATAGCATTCTCATGCTAGGAACATCTATATACCCAGCTCTCTAATATGGCTCCAAGGACAGCTCTATGATTTGAACCTCTGAATGCCTGTTTACAGACATCCAACTCATGAATAGGTCTTCTAAGGTGACCCCCAATATGAATTCTGTCAGCAGATAAAAGGTTGTTAGCTATCCTATATAAAAGAGGTCAAGAATGTCTGTCTGGGGACAAATTAACTTTCTGAGGATTTAACAGAATGGAATTAAACTTGGCATGTGGGCAAAACTGGTATTCTAAAATGGGTCAAATCAGACCAGGGGTTCCAGAAAAATAAGCCCCCCCCCAAAAAAAAAACTAGCTCAGTGAATTTCTATGTGAGGAGTTCCAGTTTCTCTAACATAGAAACTTACATACACTAAAGTATTGCAGTTACGGAATTACTCCTTTCAAACCTCTCCTCCTGATCTCTACTCTCCCAATCCCAAACAACCCCCACAATCAAAAAGCTGCCCGACCTCACAATTTTTCCACCACTCCATATACTGCTTCCCCCCCCCCCCCAAAATACTCCCTTGGAACTGCCCTACCAACTCCCCAAATACTGCCACCACAAAAAAATAATCCCCTATCACAATGCCCCACCCCTGCAATTGCCCCGCCACACCACAAACTGTCCTAGCACCCTGCAAATTACCCTACCCCCCAAAAATACTCTCTCACATTTGCCCTTCCACCTCACAAACTGCCCCATCCCTAAAAAGTATCCCCCAAAACTACCTCACCACCCTGCCAACTACCCCATCCCCTAAAACTACTTCCTGAAACTGCCCCATTTCCAAAATCTACCATGTCACTGCCCCACTCCTAAAAGGAAACTCCCTTCCAACTGCTCTACTACCCCTCAAACTGCTCCATCCCTAAAAAATACCCCTCATATCTGTCCCCCCCTTCATAAAATGCCTTACATCCAAAAATTCCCCACTGTAAATGCCTCACTTTCCTGCAAACTACTCCCACCCCCAAAACGTCCTCTCAACAACTGTCTCCAACACCCAAACGTACACCCTCCCTAAATGCCCCATCACCCTCAGCTATCCCACCAGAGATGCCACATGCATGCACACAAAACACGCAACAGAGATGCACATACACACACAAACACTATACACCCCCACAGGCATTACAAATAAGTCCTAGCTGTAATGTACATCATTTTACATTGTTCCCATATATATTTCATTTCCTTGCTGTTATTTCTACTGTGAAAAGCTACCAATTGAATTGTACTGCTTTCTTATTGGTTGTTATCTGTACTGTCAGCTAGTATCTATTAGGTCACATACATATTAATAATAACTCAAATAAAGCAATCACCTTGTACTCCCAAATACAAAGCGGCTTCAATGTCCTGCCTGAATAGCCACCCTTAAAAATATATATTTCTAATAATCTCACTAAATCTGCAAACAATTTTAGAATTAACTTTTTTTAACAATTTTTTTAAATGGAGAGAAAAGGCCTCAGTAGTTCTATCATATTCCTACTATATGGTAGAAACCTGCCCGAAGGGGATAAGTTCGCTCATTATCACTAGCCAGAAAACTCTGCAATATCTTTTTTATTTAATTGATAACCCCAAATCTTTATCTATTATATTTCATACACTTTTTATAAAATGAGTTAACTCAACCAAAATAGAGCATTTATACAAAAGAGAGGGAACATAGCCACTCTATTATCACTGGAGGAGGCAACCAATAGCTACAAACAATTGCTCAAAGTTACTTAACTTGCAACAATCAGCTCTTCACGCAGAATGATCATCCATGATCACCCAACAAAGATCTCTGTTTTGTCCTTCCCAGCTTTGTCAGGGGTGATTCTCACAAAATGTTTTTTTTTCCAGGCTTCACTCCAACAGTATCTAGTAGCTATTGCCATGGCCAGGGCTAGATTCAGTAACTGACAAGCTAGGAACATATAGTACCTAGGGTCAAAAGTTTAGGGGAATGCTGTCAGGTGTGCTCAGCACTCAGGAGGTTGGGACTGACAGCTGTCAGGCTTTTTTCAAGGCACATCAGGATTCCTTATGTTCTGTGAGAAAGACTGCTCAACCACTTCGCTGTAACTCCAATAACTAGGCAAGATTCTGAACATCTTCCTTGTAACCCTTTAAAGATGTTCTACCACTTTCTTGGCTGGATTTAGAGGAGCTTGTTTCCTCAGTTAATCTTCTTTGAGCTTTAGCCAGGGCTGGCCAATCCACTAGGTGAACTAGTTAGTCGCCTAGGGTGGCAGACCCTGATGGGCACCTCAGTCCTAGACAGACCCGATGTGCCACCCACCGCAATGCCCCCAACATCCAGCCACTCACCATGAGTTGATGGGTGGCACAGCAATTGCCTCTTTGAAGCCACAACAGTCTTTAAAGCATGAACTTGCATCCTGCCATTCCTGCCCCTCCAATAGGAAGTCGGAGGGGGCAAGAGCGTCAGGCTATGAGTGTGCACATGTGCGTTAAGGCCTATCATGGCTTCAAAAAGGTGAGCACCATGCCACCCATCAACCCCCATTGAGAAGCTGGATGTCAGGGGCGGTGAGGTGGTGCAGTGGGGGTGGCACATCGGGACCTCCTAGGTGGCAAGAACCCTTGGGCCACCCCTGGCTTTAGCTCACTCTTAAATAGGGTGAGGATCTAATGCTGTAAATGTTTTCTTCTGTGTATGTTCACTCTCTCATTAGTGTGCCTCCCTATTCCTGGGACACCCCAATCAAGTATGTACCTCTCTGGTGCTACTTGAGCTCAGTTAAGATAGTGTTGTGACGAGGCTTTGATCTCACTGCTAAATGCCTTGATGAATAGTCTGTATCATTCAGCAGATGTCCAGATCCAATGGATGGCTTGGGGTCCCATGCTATGTGTCACTGCTCTCATGCCATGTGCTAACATGTCGCCTTGTCCCTCAATGTGCCTGACTATCTATAAAACAGAAACCTATCTAGGCTTTTTAACACAAAAATAGGCTTACCCTAGGTGTATGTACTACATCTAAATTGTATTCTCACTCCACTAGAAATAAAACAGAACTTGAGGGTTCTAAGTAACTAAGATTTCTCTTATTTATGGCCCTAACAAGCAGGAGACACAGTGCTTCCTGGAGTGAGGGGCTCTCAGGGTCTCTGTAGCTTTAATGTCTTCAATACAGCTGCTGCTCCTCCTGGGCTCTCAAGGGGCTGCTCATGTCTGCTTGCTAGCTCTACAGTTAGGCTTGGTCACCCTCTGGTGTAGTTCCAGCTGTAATGTTCCTACAGAGACTGAGGTCTGTCTCTTTCATTATTTTCTTTTTCTGCTGAGTTTAGTCTCCAGCTGCAGCTCCTTCACTGGAACTCTCTATAGCTTGTCTTTCCCTTCCCAAGCTGGAGCCCAGGCCCTATGATCATTCAGCTTTCTTCTAGTTCTCTGGTCTGTTTTTTCTCTCAGCAACTGCTGGACTCCTGCTCTTTTTCTCTCTTTGCTCCCACCTCCTGCTCTCTTCAGCACTTCCCTCTGTACTTATCTTCCATCTCGCAGTTGGGCATTTCTGCTGCCCTTCATTGACTCTGCATCTTCTCAGTCTCTTCACTGAAGCTGCTTTCTGTTCACTTCTCTTTAGTTCTCTGCACTTTTCATCTGTCTGCCTCTGTGCCTGCTGTGGAGGGTGAGATCTCTTGTCTTCCCTCAGCTCGGCTCCTCCTCGCTCCATGAGCGCTCTCTCTACAGCACATGGGCCCTTTCATCTTCTGGCACGTGCTTTACTCTTCAGCATCTGCCTGCACATGCTCTCTGTTCTGTGCTACTGAACTCACTGGATCACACTTGTAGTTGTTGATATGGAAGGACAGACTAGATAGGCCATGTGGTCTTTTTCTGTCGTCATATTTCTATGTTTCTGTGTTTCTGTCACTCATCTTTTTTCTTCTGTTCTTCTCCTTTTTTCTTCCTTAGTTGGTTGCTGATGTCCCTCCTCATCTCCTGAGGGAAGGAGAGAGTGTTCTTGCTCCTCTGATGTCAGGGGGTTCCTCCTGTGTCTATGCTCCCAGTCTCTCTTTAGCTGTTGTGCTCCAGTGCAGGAGGAAGGGGGTGATAGGCAGGACCATACCAAACTCGAAATGTGCTCTGTGCAACTAACAAATCTGGTGCCCCATCCACCCTGCCACGTTCAGTAACTCACTCATCATGAGCTTCCTGGAAGCCCAGTAATGATATCAGTGCCCCCTTTTGCGCTTGCGCCCTGTGCGGCAACACCTCTCACACAGTCCTTACATAAGAACATAAGAACATAAGATATGCCATACTGGGTCAGACCAAGGTCCATCAAGCCCAGTATTCTGTTTCCAACAGTGGCCAATCTAGGTCATACGTACCTAGCAGTTTCCCCAGGGGACACAGGTTCCACAATGCTTGTATTGGTTCAAGCATTGATATCCTGGGTCCCTTCTTAATAATGGTTTATGGACCTTTCCTCCAGGAACTTGTCCAAACCTTTTTTAAACCCAGCTACACTAACAGCCTTTACTACATCCTCCGGTAACAAATTCCAGAGTTTGATTACACGTTGAGTGAAAAAATATTTTCTTTTATTAGTCTTAAATAGTTTACCCTGTAGCTTCATTGCATGTCCCCTAGTCTTTCTATATTCTGATAAGGTAAACAATCGATCTACGTTTACCCGTTCCACTCCGTTCATTAATTTATAGACTTCTATCATATCTCCCCTCAGCCGTCTCTTTTCCAGGTTAAAGAGCCCCAACCTTTTTAGCCTTTCTTCATAGGAGTAGCCTTCCATCCCCTTTACCATTTTGGTGGCTCTTCTCTGAACCTTTTCTAAAATTGCTATATCCTTTTTAAGATATGGCGACCAGAATTGCACACAATATTCAAGGTGCGGTCTCACCATGGAACGATATAGAGGCATTATAATATCTTTTGTTTTATTTTCCATTCCTTTCCTTATCATACCTAGCATTCTATTTGCTCTCTTGGCCGCCGCTGCACACTGGGCCGAGGGTTTTAACATGGTATCCACAAGGACGCCTAAATCTTTTTCTTGGGTGGTGGTTCCTAATGTGGAACCTTGCATCGTGTAACCATAGTTTGGGTTGTTCTTCCCTAGGTGCATAACCTTGCACTTCTCCACATTAAATTTCATCTGCCATTTTGATGCCCAGTCTTCCAATTTATCAAGATCCTCTTGCAATTTTCCACAATCCTCCTGGGTTTTAACAACTTTAAATAGTTTTGTGTCATCAGCAAATTTGATAACCTCACTCGTTATTCCACTTTCCAGGTCATTTATGAATATGTCAAAAAGCAGCGGACCCAGCACAGATCCCTGGGGTACACCACTATTCACCTTTCTCCATTGGGAAAATTGGCCATTTAGCCCTACCCTCTGCTTTCTATCTTTTAACCAGTTCCTGATCCACAGTAGTACACTGCCTCCTATCCCATGACTCTTTAGTTTTGCCAAAAGTCTCTCATGAGGGACCTTGTCAAAGGCTTTCTGAAAGTCCAGATACACAATATCAACCGACTCACCTTTGTCCACCTGTTTATTCACTCCTTCAAAAAAACATAACAGATTAGTAAGACAAGATCTTCCTTGTCTAAAGCCATGTTGGCTGTCTCCCATTAGGTCATGACTATCTACATGCTGAGTAATTTTATTCTTTATGATGGTTTCTACCATTTTTCCCGGTACTGATGTCAGGCTCACCGGTCTGTAGTTTCCCGGATCACCCCTCGAACCCTTTTTAAAAATTGGTGTTACATTGGCGATCCTCCAATCCTCAGGTATTAGAGATGATTTTAATGATAGTTCACAGATTACTGATAGCAGGTCTGCAATCTCAAATTTCAGTTCTTTCAACACCCTTGGATGTATACCATCCGGCCCAGGTGATTTGCTACTCTTCAGTTTATCTAATAGTTGTAGGACATCTTCCCGATGTATCGATATTTCCTTCAATTCTTCCACACCTTTAAATACCACTTCAGTCGTGGGTAACATCCCTACATCTTCCTCAGTAAAGACCGAAGCAAAGAATTCATTCAGTCTCTCCGCTATCGCCTTGTCGCCTCTTAGTGCTCCTTTAACCCCTTTATCATCTAATGGACCAACTGACTCTCTCACGGGTTTTTTGCTACGAATGTACTTGAAAAGGTCTTTATTTCGCGTTTTTGCTTCCGCAGCAAGCTTCTTCTCAAATTCTCTCTTTGCCTGCCTTATCAATGCCTTGCATTTGACTTGCCAGTGCTTGTGCTGTTTCCAGGTTTCATCATTTGGCTCTTTTTTCCATTTCTTGAAAGATGCTTTTTTGGCAACAACAGCCTCTCTGACCTCAGCTTTAAACCATGCTGGCAATTTTTTGGACTTCCTTCCACTTTTCTTAAAGCGTGGAATACAGCTGGTCTGGGCTTCCAAGATAGTATTTTTCAACAACACCCAAGCTTGATGTACGTCTTTAACCTTTGCAACTGCTCCTTTTAGTTTTTTCTTAACTGTTTTCCTCATTCTATCATAGTCTCCCTTTCGAAAGTTAAAGGGTAGTACTGTGGATTTCCTTACTATCCCTCCTCCACTAATTAAATCAAAGGCGATCATGCTATGATCACTATTGCCAAGTGGCCCCAACACCCTTATCTCTTGCACTACATCTGGTGTTCCACTAAGGACTAGGTCTAATATTGCTTCCCCTCTGGTCGGTTCATGAACCAGCTGCTCCAAGAAGCAGTCATTTATTTCATCTAGGAACTTTATCTCCCTAGCATGTCCTGTTGTGACACTGACCCAGTCGATGCCGGGGTAATTGAAATCACCCATTATTATTACTGCACTGTAACTTTTGCTAGCTTCCTTGATTTCTTTGAGCATTTCATCATCCATTTGTTCATTCTGGCCAGGCGGAGGATAGTACACCCCCACTGCCATCGCCTTCCCCTTTTTACATGGAATTTCAATCCATAGAGATTCTACAGCAAATTTTGTTTCTTGCAAAACTTTAATCCTTTCTGACTCAATGCCCTCTCTAACATAGAGCGCAACCCCTCCACCAATTTGATCAGCTCTATCATTTCGATATAGTTTGTACCCAGGTATCACAGTGTCCCACTGGTTGTCCTCCTTCCACCATGTCTCTGATATTCCAATCATATCTAACCTCTCGTTTAGTGCTATATATTCTAACTCTCCCATCTTGTTTTGTAGACTTCTAGCATTTGCATACAAGCATTTTAGAGACTGTATTTTATTCATATTAATTTGGCTATTGGTAGACATGGGTAATTTGGGATCTTTAAGTTCTGTCTGCTCCATACTCGAGGGCATTTGGGCTACTTTACTCTTTTTTGGAACCTCTCTGCTTTTTGTAGTATCCTTCAAGGATACATTCTTCCGAACCATGCGCTCTTGGGCGACTGTCGGCTTTCCCCTATTATCTAGTTTAAAAGCTGCTCTATCTCCTTTTTAAAGGTTAATGCCAGCAGCCTGGTTCCATCCCGGTTAAGGTGAAGCCCATCCCTTCGGAAGAGCCCCTCCTTTCCCCAGAAAGTTCCCCAGTTCCTAACAAATCCGAACCCCTCATCTCTGCACCATTGTCTCATCCACGCATTGAGACTCCGGAGCTCTGCCTGCCTATTGGGTCCTGCGCGTGGAACGGGAAGCATTTCGGAGAACGCTACCCTGGAAGTTCTGGATTTCAACTTCCTACCTAAAAGCCTAAATTTAGCTTCCAGAACCTCCCTACCACATTTTCCTATGTCATTGGTACCAACATGTACCAAGACAGCAGACTCCTCCCCAGCACTATCTAAGACCTTATCTAGGTGGCGCGTGAGGTCCGCTACCTTCGCACCAGGCAGGCATGTTACCAGGCGATCCTCACGTCCACCAGCCACCCAGCTATCTACATGCCTAATGATCGAATCACCAACTATAACTGCTGTCCTAACCCTTCCCGCATGGGCACTTGGCCCTGGAGAAACCTCCTCGGTGCGAGAGGGGTTTACATCACCTGGAGGACAGGTCCTAGTTACAGGATCACTTCCTGCCACACCAGGGTGATGCTCTCCTGTCACGTGACCTCTCTCCTCCATGGCAACAGGGATGCTGCCAGACTGGAGGTGGGACTTCAGGACTATATCCCTGTAGGTCTCGTCTATGTACCTCTCTGTCTGTCTTATGTTTTCCAAGTCTGCTACTCTAGCCTCTAGAGAACGGACTCGTTCCCTGAGAGCAGAGAGCTCCTTGCACCTAGTGCACACGTAAGACCTCTCACCAGCTGGGAGAAAATCATACATGTGACACTCAATGCAAAAGACTGGAAAGCCCACATCCCGCTGCTGGACTGCTGTCTGCATCTTAGTTTTAAGTTTGTGTTTAGATCTTTAAGTTCTATATGTACTAAAGGGTGCAATGGATATTTATACCACTAAAACTGTACCTAAGAAGTTTAATATACCTTGTTCACCTGAAGCTTAATTAATCTCAGGTCCTTGGTGTATGACTGATTTGGGTAATGGTACGGTCCTGCTGAAAGGAGCATCCTCCTTCAAATTGCCTGTAGCTCTGCATCTATTCCCAGCTGGAGTGGCTCTTCAGTGTTGGAATGCCTCTTCACGCGGGCCTCTACTACTACTACTTGGCATTTATAAAGCGCTACCAATCGTATGCAGCGCTGTACAGACATATAAGAGAGAGTCCCTGCCCATTAGAGCTTACAATCTAGTCAAGACAAAACACTGAAGGTGTAAGTAGGGAAGGGGAAAGAAAGGAGATCAGGTGAGTCAAGAACCAAAAGCAGCAGCAAAGAGGTGAGTTTTCAACTTGGATTTGAAGAGGGCCAGAGAGGGTGCCTGGCGCAAGGTGCAGCAAGGTAAAAGGAGCGAAGTCTGGAGTTAGCAGAATAGGAGAAGGGCACAGATAAAAGCAGTTTGCCAGAAGAGCGGAGTTCCCGAGAGAGCTTGTAAGGAGGGATAAGAGAAGAAAGGTACTGGAAGAAAGGTATTTAAGTAAAGCACCAACATCTGGTGGTTAGAATAGCAATCTTTTTATGGACATGCATGCTGATTTAAACTTAGGTAACTTAATGTTGCAAAAGAAAACTAAAAACAACAAAAGAGAACAGCTAGAATTATTTCCACGTTCTTTCAGATTCCTAGATTTGGATAAAGTATGCAAAATGGCCAACGCTCTTTAAAAGAGAAGTTACAGATAAGATAATTTGACAAAGTTCAGAAGACAAAATACATAACCAACACACAACATATTTGCTGTCCCGTAGCAAGTCTCCACTGTGCCACTTGCACTCTCCAGCACTGATCCTTCTCAGAGTTGTCATGCTCTTTGAACCATGGCTGCTTTAAGGAAGCTGGCAGGGACGTAGCTTCTCTTCTGCATGGCCCAGTCCTGCCTGTCATCAGGGCTGACCCATCCACTAGGAGGCCGCCTAGGGCGACAGACCCTGGTGGGGGGCACAGCATGAATTTTTAAAGAGCCCAGAGTGATCCTGGAAACTACAGACTGATGATGTCAGGCAAAATGGTGGAAACCATTATATAGAACAAAATTACTGAATACATGGACAGACATGGTTTAAGAGGACAAAGTCAACATGGATTTAGCCAGGGAATGGCTTGCCTCACCAATCTACTATATTTCTTTGAGGGCATGAATAAACATTTGGATAAAGGTGAGTGAGTTATTATAGTATATTTAGCCTTTTTAAAAAATGTAGAAGTATTTTTCATCATAACATAGGAAACAAAAATAAGCCCCCCTCCCCCAAGTGTCAACCATTCTCAGTTACAACTTTATTCTGAAAAAAATATCTAATTGTAGTGAATAAAAACAATTGCTTGCCTTGATATCATACCATGCATTTACATGGAAATCCTATAAAAAATTAGCACCAACAGCCAACACTCTAGATTTCAATATAAAAAGACTTCATAAGTAACTGAATAGACTTTGAAACACCAGGAAACAGCATAATTCTTTGACCACAGAATACTGTCTACTTATTCCAAAAATACAATTTTAAAATAGAAACTTGATTGTATTCTGTGGTGAGGGTCACAACTAGGGTAGCCTGAGTAGGGACATTCTCTAAAGAGGACTCTAGAAATTAGTCAAATCCAAGGAATCCTTCTCCATTAGCAGCTGGGTGCCCTTGGATGCATTTTAAACCAATGTTGTAGTGGATAAATCATAGCAATTGACAATGGATATTTGGTCATAGGCAGAAATACCCCAAACCTCTTTGAAATGCTTCTGCAACAAAATTAGTGGGGATAAATAATGAGTCTTTTGGAAATTCAAGTTCTTAGACCTAAGACTGTTGTCCAGTGCCTCTAAATGTCTCCATATAGCGGTAGAGTCTTTAATACTAGTACACATAGATCCAAACTTCTCCACTTGCCCCTTTAATGCCTGCAGCTGAGAGTAATGTGCAACAAGTTCACATTATCCTGCAAAAAAGATAGGAACGGTTCCTGGCTTGCTCTAAGCATCAAATTATTCTGAGAAACCACATTCCACACATCTTTAAGAGTGAGCCCCATATCTGCCTGAGGTGTCACGGCAGCAGGGCTGGGACAGGAAACTGGATGGGCTTTCGTAATCTATTCTTAGCGCCGTCCACAAAGACAGCATCTATTGGAGCTGACATGCCCTCCCCCCTTCTGTAACTTTTAATGAGGAGTGGGAGGCTTTTCCCAAGACAGGTGTAGAGTGATTATCAGGCTGGGGTGGAGAAGTCCTAAAAATGGAACTCAAAGAAGCTCCTGACGCAGACAAGAATGCCGAACAGACTCCAGGAGCAGCTGTTACTTGGAGAGCCACAGGGTTAGTGATAACATGTTTATCCATTGAGCCCCATGCTTTCATCATAGGTGGTACACTAGAAACTGAAGCTTGGGCCTTGCCTTTGTTCTTCCTCTCAGATGAACCTTTGGGCATCTTAGTGACCAAATACACCCCCAAAATGTCCTTTAGTCATGTGCCCCTTTGGACATAGGCTGCAGCCACTTACGTCACAGCAGATTTTTTATCTGGCTGAGGTGCTCTGTGATGATGTCAGAGCCAAGGGTGGTCCCACCTCTGGTGCATACACCAACTCCTTAACAGTAGGCAGTTTCATCTTGGTGAAGAAAGCTCCCCCCCCCTCCCAAGGTTCACATCCAGCAGGTCTGCTCTCTCCGTTATATTTAGATTTCAGCAAGCATTTGACAAAGTTACACATGAGAGTTGTTGTTGTTAAGTGCCGTGAGGAAATTTAAAAGTCATGCATAGAAGGCAGTGTCCTATTGTGGATTGGAAACTGAGATAGAAAACAGATAGCAGGCTTAAATGGTCAATTTTCTTAATTAAGAAGAGTGAATAGTGAGTACCTCAAGGATCTGGGATGCAACTGGTGCTTTTTACATATTTATAAATGCTCTGGAATTGGGAACAACAAATCATGTGATAAAATTTGCAAATGACACCAAATTATTCAAAGTTGCAAGAGCATGGAATCAAATTAAACAAATAATTTTATACTTAAAAATATAGAAACGGGTAACCCACACAGAGAGGCAGATACAACCTTAAAAAAGGTACAGAGGGGGTAACTTGCACAGATCAGTAGATACTGCCCTAAATAAAAGGCAGAGAGAAGTAGTAATCTGCACAGAGCAACAGAGACAACCCTAAATAAAAGGCACAGAGGGGGGAGGGTAACCTGCATGGAGCGGTGGATAAAACCTTTGCCACTTCACTGGGCAGATTAGATGGACCATATAGGTCTTTATCTGCTATTGTTTACTATGTTATTATATTATTAAAGTTGTTAAATCATATGCAGATTGTAAGAAATTGCAGGAGGATCTTGTGAGACTGAGAAACTGGGCATCCAAATGGCAGATGAAATTTAATGTGGATGAGTGTAAAGTGATGATGTAGGGAAGAATAGCTCAAACTGCAGCTACATAATGCAAGATTCTGCATTAGGAGTCATTATCCAGGAAAAGGATCAAGGCGCCGTTGTGGACAATCTATTGAAATCCTCTGGTCAGTGTGTGGTGGCGTCAAAAAAAGCAAACAGAATACAGTATTAGGAATCATTAGGAAAGGAATAGAGAATAAAACAAAGGAGATCATAATGCCTCTATATTGCTCCATGACGTGACCGCATCTTGAGTATTGTGTGCAAGTCTCCTCTCCGCACCTCCTAAAAGATACAGCAGCATTAGAAAAGGTACGGAGAAGGGCAAGCAAAGTACTAAAGATGGAATGACTATCCTATGAGGAAAAGCTAAGGAGGTTATGCAGTTGTTTAACTACTGATGCTAACTACTTAAATTCCTGCCCACTTAACTCATTGGCTGCTTTTCCTATATCAGCCATCCCCCTCCCACTTAAAGTGGCTCCCACGGTTCGTATTGACTGATTCATCCTGCCTTTAAAGATTTTGTCTCCTCCAAGGCAAAAGAGATCTTTTAGTGGGCTGCCATGTAAGATGGGAAGGAGATCCCCTTGGCCATTGACTAAATTTGGTCTAATCACCTTTGGGACAGTGAGGAGGGTACACCCAACCTCCTGCTTTAACCAGGTCTTCTGTCTCCTCTGTGGCTGCAGAACCTGAGCCCTATTTTCTCTCTTCTATTGGCACAAATGTCAAACATCTGGCAGCCATTTTGTTAGCTTTGTCTGAAACAGCCACAGTGAAGACACTTTTTAAAAAACTAGGAAGATTTTTTCTAGCAAAACCGTGCTATGCCATCCACCTAAAGAGACCTGAACCATAAGTACAACAATGAGGACCAAAAGATCAAGTCCATACAAAGCGGGTGATTTCCCTATTAGTATGTAGATAGTGTAAACATATATAGTGATTTACTACTCTGAGATATACTTTTCTGGCAATTATCCAGTTCCCTTCCTACTCAGCTGCACCATCCCTGACTATGCTTAAGTCAGAGCCTCCTGCAGAGGAAACAGCTGCAAGACAATTGCTGTATCACAGCAGAGGGACCTGTGGCCAGAAGGCAATAAATGTATAGTTTGATGTGTTTGCGTCACACAGCTTAGATCATTTTCAGAATAACAGACAGCTGGCTACACTATTACTGTATTTCCATGCAATAGCTTTAATAAAGGCAGTACATTCTCCGACTAATCTTTCCACCTTTGTAGGTTATATGAAGAAAAATCTGTTTTTGAAGTTGATCCTGTGGAAAAGTTACTTAATATACTGCGGTGGCCTACAAACTATGGTCGTTGGTCATCTGGGCATCTTCAGGACACAGAAAAGAGAACAAAGAAAGAGAGGCAGTTTGAGATTGGCTGTGGGGCAGAGATAGATGGTTGGGATTGGCTAGGGAGACAGAGAAAGAGAGACTGGAGGGAACTAGCTGGGGATGAGGGAGAGAGAATGGTGGAAATGGAAAGTTGATAAAGAAGGCTAGTTGGAACAGGCTTGGCACTGACGGAAGGGAGTCCAGGTGGAGGGTAATAAGAAGTCCACCTAACCACAAAGGTTTAGAACCTCTGCTTTATAGAATAAGACGCATGATAAAGTGCATTGGTACTAGGTTAAGTTTACTAGTTCAGATCGGACAATTTCAATCCATACAGATTCACCCCAGTCAAGGAGAAAAGTTGGCTTGGTAAGCATCTGACTCAACACTCTGTCAACTCTAGTGTGTTTAGTATAATAGATCAAACTTTGACTATCCACCCCAGAAACATTGGTTTCAAAATTTCTTTTACCACTCTATAACTAGAGGACATGAAATGAAGCTGCAAGGAGGTAAATTTAAAATCAACATCAGGAAATACTTTTTTCATGGAAAGGGTGGTTGGATACCTGGAATGTCCTCGCACTGGATGTGGTGAAGCAAAAATAGTGATAGAATTCAAAAGGGTAAGAGGATGGAATCAAACAAACTAAATAACTTCTAAATGGAGGGGGTAACCTGCCTGAAGCAGCACATATAAATTTATAATTCTGATACCTTACTGAGCAGACTAGATGGTCCATGCTGATTTTTATCTACTGTCGCTTAATGTGTTACTATAACTACTCTATAGCCATCAATGAGGTTTGCAAATGTTTCTATAAACCTTGATAGTATGTGGTGCAATCCTGTTATGAGGAGATCAGGCAAGACCTGAACCTGCCAACATACAAACCCCATGTCAAACCTGATCTCATCAAACTTTTCAACTTGCTATATTTTCCAGTGTCTGGGTCATTTCAATTTGCTGCAGCTGTAATAAGTGGGATGTTGCAATCCACTTATTCAGCTATTTCATTCAGGTATGAGTGGAGGAGTAGCCTAATAGAGCGCTGGCTTGGGAACCAAGAAACCAGGGTTCAGTTCCCACTAGCATGCCTTCGGCAAGTCATTTAACCCTCTATTGCCGCAGAAAAATCCAAGTTATCAATGTCCCTGTTCAATGTACATTACCAAGTTTAAGTTACAATGTAAACCGCTTTGACTGAAATGATAAAGCGGTATATAAAACCTGTTAAATAAAAATAAATACTAGGAATACGGGCCTTCTTCTTAGTGAGAAGACAGCAAGGTAGGACTTAATGGGTAATTTTACAACATATCTGGACCACCTAATGGGATGTGTGCTGTTGACTGATGCACCAGGACAGGACCTACTTTCACTCCATGAACGTGCAGGTGGTTTGTGTTGTCATCATGGAAATTCTGAATGTGGTAACCTGAGACCTGAGATGTTGACATGATTCATACAGCCTATGCACAGATGGCTACTGGGTGAGTGAAGTTATTTACATTCTAATAAGAAATACAGTCAGCAAAGTCCTCTGTACAGAATTATTTGTAGTTATTTAGGTCAGATTTTCAGATTTTAGCAATTTCGCAACTGGACTATTGCAATAAGACCTGTTTTGAGTTTCTTTGGAGGCAAATGTGGAGGTCATGGGCTGTGCAGAACATGGCTGCACATATTTTATGTCATTATTCTAGTCATGTTTCTGTGTCACCATTGTTTCATATGTATACTTCATTAGCTTCCTATCTTGGCACAGTGAAGTTTAGTGTTGGTTTTTACAAGTTTATATGCTAATTCCTTATCGTTCCTCCAGTTCAGTCCTCTACCTCTGGGTTGTCAATCTCCTCCTGCAACTAGGAGACTGGTATGTCAGAATGATGACATCACTGGATATAGCCTGCTGCACTCCTACTTCCATCCCAGTGTGACCAGTCTCCTTGCAGCAGGAGTACTTGACAAGCCTTGTGAAAGGGCTCTCTGGAGGAATGGATAAGGAGCCAGGAGGAAATTAGGGTAGCTAAGTGGGTTAGCTCTGTTTATTGGCAGTGTCCCTTTAAAAAAAAAAAAAAGTGAACCTCACGGCTTTCTTGTTCCCTGCCTGTGTCTGTGCTAGTTTTTCTTGTTGGGGGTTCTGACTCATGACTTCGAGTTGTCCCCCCCCCCCCCCGGTGGCCCAGAGGTCTCTCCCCCCTGACTCTACGGGGGAGAGCCCTTCTTATGCGGTACGCATCTTCGGAGCTGCAGTGTCTGCCCTTCGGCAGCTGAGCGGACGGCAGTAAATTGAAGCGGCAGAGCTTCGGGCCTGGGGTTGGAGGCACCACACACGGCGAAATCTGCTGGAGAGTGGCAGACCTGGTCGGTAAGTGCTTCACCGGCGTCAGGCTGCCTTTTTTCGAGGGAAAGCATTTTCCGTGAGTGCGGAGGCGCTGGCGGTGCTTTTGGCGCCCTTTTTCCCTCATTGTCGGCACTCGCGGCAGCCATTTTCTGGGCCACGAAGCAGCCGTGTGTCAGCAAGTACTCTCCCGATCCCGTGGCAGAGCAAAGCTAAGATTTTATTTTCGTTGCCCTCTTGTTCCTTTTCTTGTTTTGGGTTACTTTGTTTTTTGAGGAGCTTCCTTTTGCTTTGTTTTGTTTTGTTTCTTTTGTAGTTTTTTTGGGCCTCTTCAGCCATCCCTTCAGAATCGGGGGGGGGGGGGGGCTGAGGGGGTATCGTTTCCCAGGAGCAAGTTTAAAAAAAAAAAAAAAAAGTATGTTTTAGGATCTGCAAAGCAGTTGCTTTTGTGGAAAAAAAAACAAAAAACAACCTCATCAGTGGTGCAAGAGGCTCAGGTAAGCCCCGGGGGGGTCTGGCTTGTCTTGTTATGGCTGCCAGGCCTCAGTGTATCGTGTGTGGCACTAGGAGGGGCACAGTTGCTGACACCGCGGTGTGCTGCCCTATCATCCGTAGTGGAACTTCAGATGGAAGTCCAGGAGTCCCCGGAGGCGCAGGGCGTGCCCGCGGGGGTGGAGGCTGCATCCCCGCGGCTGTCGGCGCAAGGGCCAGCGTTGGAGGAGCTGGCGGGGCCCTCTGGCGATCCTGTGCAAGCCCAGGCGTCGGGTCTCGGAGAGTTTAGTCCTGAATTTGTTCTGCTTATGCATCAAGCTTTTTGCCTGCGGCAGCAGGGCAAGAGGGCAGGCTCCGGGTCGCTGGCATCCCAACCTCCACAGCTGGTGGCGGCTGGGGAGGTAGGCGAGGAGCCGCCGGCGCCGAAGCGAGCGAGGCCTAGAGACCCAGCAGAGGGCGAGTGGCCTGAAGCCCAGGATCCGGAATGGGATCCTGAAGAGAGTTCCCAGGACCTGGAAGAAGGTGAGATCCCTGAACACGAGGATCAAGCGAAAATCATTAGGGTCTTCCGCAGAGAGGAGTTGGCAGCCTTGATTTCGGAGACATTGCAGATGTTGAATCTTGCTACGCCGGCTGCGGTGGAGGACGAGGTAGAGGATCCCGTCATCCAGGTGGTTCGACAGACACAGGTGGTGTTTCCAGTGCACAGGGTCGTCGAGAAGATGATTCAAGACGAATGGGATAAGCCGGAGGCAGGACTTTGGGGCATTCGGACAATGAATAGATTGTATCCTTTGGCCGATAAGGATAAAGACAGGTTCCGGGCACCGCGGATAGACGCGGTGGTGTCGGCTGTTACGAAAAAGACCACCATTCCGGTCGAAGGCAGTGCGGCTTTGAAGGATACCCAGGACGTAAAGTTGACGGTCTACTAAAGCAGGCCTTTGAAACAGATTCTATTTTGCTGCAGGCCTCCATCTGCGGAGCGTGGGTAGCCAGAGTGTGTCTGCACTGGGCACAGCGTCTGCGCCAGTCTTCGCACATGGATCTCGAGGAGGTAAAGGAGTTGGATCGCCTGGAGTCCGATGCTGCCTACCTCGCAGATGTGCATTACGACTTGTCCTATAATTTAAAGATGTAAATAGTTTACTTTGCAATCCAAGTTTACCTTCCTGTGATTCATAATTACCTTGTTAGCCAAGTTTATTGACCCTGTTTAATGTAACTCAGACACTTGTTTTTGTGCTGAATTTTTGTGTTCGATGTAAACCGCACTGATGTCAAATAGTGCGGTATATAAGAAATGTAAAATAAATAAATAAATAAATAAATTAGGGCGCTGGCAAACAGCATGGGGTCGGTGGTGGCCGCCCGTAGATCTTTGTGGTTATGCAATTGGGCGGCGGACGGCCCTTCTAAATCCCGCCTCAGCAAGCTTCCATTTAAGGGGGGTTTGCTGTTTGGGGAAGATTTGGATAAGTTGGTGAAGGACCTGGGTGAGTCCAAGGCGGGCCGGCTGCCCGAGGATAAACCGAAGCAAGCCAAGTCAGGCCAAGGCGTTCGGGGTCAGTTTCGAGATTTCAGAAGATTTCAGTCGACGTGGTTTCCAGAGGAGGCGGTTTCCGTATCGAGCCCAGGACTTTCGCGGGTTTCGGGGAGCGAATAGAGGGTTCTCCTCCAACCCTGCGTCCACATCGCGTAAGACTCAATGAAGCGAGGTGGGTCCCGGTGGAGGGGCCTTCCATAGGCGGGCGACTTCGGGAGTTTCTTTCCGCTTGGACCCACATCACATCAGACCAGTGGGTGTTAGAAATAGTTCAACACGGCTACGTGCTGGAGCTGGCTCGGCCTGTGCGGGATTCCTTCGTCTTATCTCCTTGCAGGGGTCCCAAGAAAACGGCGGCGGTTCACGCGACTTTGGAAAGGCTCATTCAGTTGGAAGCTGTGGTGGAAGTTCCCAAAACCGATTACGGTATGGGTCGCAACTCTATTTATTTCATGGTGCCCAAAAAGGGCGGAACGTTACGGCCCATACTAGACCTGAAAGCGGTAAACCGGTGCTTAAGGGTACCGCAATTCCGAATGGAGACGTTGAGGTCAGTCATAGTGGCAGTGCGGCGTGGAGAATTCTTGACGTCTCTGGATCTG
The DNA here is from genome assembly GCA_033557465.1 of Ichthyophis bannanicus. Taxonomy (NCBI): domain Eukaryota; kingdom Metazoa; phylum Chordata; class Amphibia; order Gymnophiona; family Ichthyophiidae; genus Ichthyophis; species Ichthyophis bannanicus. Next base: position 603,901,532 of record CM066034.1, read on the forward strand.
ACGGAGGCATATTTGCACATTCCCATTCGGGAAGCTCACCAGAGGTTTCTGCGGTTCGCCCTTCCTTGGGGCCACTATCAGTTCCAAGCGTTGCCGTTCGGTTTGGCAATGGCACCGCGGACCTTCACCAAAATTATGGTGGTGGTGGCGGTGGCGTTGCGCAAAGAAGGGATTCTAGTCCACCCTTATCTCGACGATTGGTTGATTCGAGCCAAGTCCGAGGAGGAGAGTCTTTGGGTGACAGCCAGGGTGGTGAAGTTTTTACAAGAGCTTGGTTGGGTAGTCAACTCAGCCAAGAGTCATTTACAGCCCACTCAGGACCTCGAATACTTGGGGGTCCAATTCAACACAAAGAGAGGGCAAGTGTGTCTGATGCACAAACGGGCAGAGGGCTTAAGGTCCCTGGTGCAGCAGTTTATGTTGGTACCAGCGCATCGGCGTGGGATTATCTCCGGGTGCTGGGCACCATGGCGGCAACGTTGGAAGCGGTGCCTTGGGCCAAGATTCATATGCGACCTCTCCAAAAAGCACTGCTCCGCCGCTGGACGCATCAGACCGATTCATTGAGCAAGCGTCTTCCTTGCCCGAGCAAAGTCAGACAGTCTCTTCGTTGGTGGCTTCTCAGCTCGTCATTGACCGCCGGCATGCCGCTGGAACAGCCGGAGTGGCTTCCGTTGTTGACGGATGCCAGTCTAGTAGGATGGGGAGCCCACTTGCGGGAGCCAGTTTGCGCAGGGGCTTTGGTCTCCCCTGGTGGCCTGATGGGCGATAAACAGGCTGGAGCTTCGAGCGGTGTTCCGGGCCCTTCAGGCGTTCGAGAACATGGTACGCGGTCAGCCCATATGAGTGCTCTCCGACAACTTGGTGACGGTGGCGTACATCAACTGCCAGGGCGGCACGGGGAGTGCCGCGATGGAGGAAGAGGCCGGCGAGTTGTTCGCATGGGTAGAGATTCGCTTGTCTGCGATTTCGGCGGCGCACATTGCAAGAAAAGACAATGTCACAGCAGACTTCCTCAGCAGGGTGCAGGTGGATGCAGGGGAGTGGGAGTTGCATCCCGAGGTTTTCGAACAGATAGTCAGTCGTTGGGGAACTCTGGTCATGGATCTCATGGCGACCTTCCAGTCTGCAAAGGTCGGACGCTTCTTCAGCAGAAGGCGAGAACGAATGTCGGAGGGCATAGACGCGCTGCTTCATCAGTGGCCATCGGTCGGCCTTCTGTATGTCTTCCCACCATGGGCGTTGATAGGCCGAGTGATTCAGAAGATCGGAGCGCATGCAGGGAAAGTCCTTTTGGTTGCGCCCGATTGGCCGAGGCGTCCTTGGTACGCGGATCTAGTACGTCTCTTGGACGGTGAACCCTGGCGGCTGCCAGTGAGGTCAGATCTGTTGCTGCAAGGGCCTCTGCTCATGCCTCAGGTGGATTGGTTCTCGCTTACGGTATGGCCATTGAGAGGGCTAAGCTGATGAAGAAAGGCTACTCGTCGGCGGTCGTGGCAACTTTGCTTAGAGCTTGTAAGCATTCGACCTCTTTGGCATTTGTGCGAGTCTGGCGTATCTTTGAAGATTGGTGTTTGAGGCGTCAGGTTCGGGCGGCCTCGGTTTCGATTCCGTTGGTCTTGGAATTTCTACAGGGTGGATTTGATAAAGGTCTTGCAGCCAGTTCCTTGCGCTTCCAGTTGGCAGCCCTCTCCTGTTATCGGGGCAAGGTCAATGGAGTGCCTTTAGGGGCTCACCCTGATATAGGTCGCTTCCTGAAGGTGGTCGCTAGATTGCGCCCGGCGCGTAGGGTGTGCGTTCTGCCGTGGGATCTTAATCTCGTTCTCACAGCGTTAGCCAAGTCTCCCTTTGAGTCGCTGCGTCGTGCGTCGGTGAAGGATTTGACATTAAAAACGGTATTTCTGGTGGCGATTTGTTTGGCGCGGAGAGTTTCGGAACTGCAAGCGTTGTCGTGCCGAGAGCCATTCTTGTCTTTTTCCAGGGAGAAGGTGGTTTTATGTCCGGTCCTGTCCTTTTTGCCTAAGGTGGTATCTCCCTTTCATTTGAACCAGGCGGTGTGTTTGCCCGTTCTGGGGTCACTGGGGGGCGGCAAATCGGATCGCAGTCTTCATCGTCTCGACGTGAAGAGAGCTTTGCATCAGTATTTGAAAGTCACGGAGTCCTTCTGCAGGTCTGAGCGGTTGTTTGTTCTTTTCGGAGGAGTGCGCAAAGGTGAGGCAGCGGCTAAGGCGTCCATCACCCGCTGGCTTAGAGAAGCGATTGCTTCCGCTTATTTGCTTCAAGGTCATGTTGTGCCTGTGGGGCTGCGGGTGCATTCCACCAGAGCGCAGGCGTCTTCTTGGGCGGAACACAGTTTGGTTCTGCCAGGGGACATTTGTAGGGCGGCGACTTGGTCGTCTCTACATACATTCAGCAAGCATTACTGGCTGGATGTTGCAGCGGCTTCGGATGCTTGTTTCAGGTCAGCGGTCTTATCTGCCGGCTGGAAGGGTCCCTCCCATTGATTACTACTCTGGTAATCCCAGAGGTAGAGGACTGAACTGGAGGAACGATAAGGAAATGATAATTACACTTACCTAGTAATTGTAGTTCCTTGAGTGACGACAGTTCAGTCCTCCTTCCCACCCGGATGATTCGAGGGGGATCCCGATTTGGTAGCAGGCTGCAGATGGTTACAGGTAAGTCTGGATTAGTTCAATTCCTTTTGTTGTTCACTTCTCGGTGGCAGGGCAGGGTGTAAGAAAGCCTTGTCGGAAGGGGTGGATGGTTTACGGTTAGTGGATGTTATATTATGATTAGCTACTTATTTATTGCTCCTTTGAGTCTGCTTTGTTATAGTTCACACTGGGATGGAAGTAGGAGTGCAGCAGGCTATATCCAGTGATGTCATCATTCTGACATACCAGTCTCCTAGCTGCAGGAGGAGATTGACAACCCAGAGGTAGAGGACTGAACTGTCATCACTCAATGCATGTCACCGGAAGTAGATTGCCAGGCCTTTCTTCCGAGGCAATGGAGGGTTAAGTGACTTGCCCGTAAGTGTAATTATCATTTGTCCAACATGTTTAAAGAATAAATTAAAGTGGTATTCCATATTTTGCTCACTTAGATTCAATCATCAGGCTTTGTTGGCTGTGCCCACCTTTCGGGAGATTGAGTGCTTGGACTTTTTCTGTGGCAGCACCAATTCTGTGGAAGAGTTTACCCACAGAAATTTGGTCAGAGAAAAATTATTTAAGGTATAGGAAAAAAAATAAAAACCTGACTTTTCCCTTCTTAAAGTGAATTAAATGTTGTAGGTTTCGAGTAGTAGGGGTTTCTTAAATGAGAGGGGGCAACTCTTGGTTACAATTTTGTTCCTGTTGCCCCCTGAGTTGCTAGTGCTGCAGATATAATTTATATGTTATTTTATTGATGTTTGTTATGTTAATAGTTTTAATTTTATATGATTGTAAATTGTATTACTTACTGCTTTTTGGTAAGGCGATATAACAAATAAATAAATAAAATTGTTAGGACTATGTACCTTTAACATCTTTGTAAGTAACTGTGTTCCTTACTAGAAAGCATGCAAAGAACTTAGCAGAATATTGCTATTACCGTAAGTACTACATGCAGAACCTTATACTGTGATGTCATGGTTCCGAGACTCTTACTGTAACACTATGTACTACTACTGGCTACAGAACACTTTTGGATCTATATTCAGCCAGCACAGTCTACCTTTTTGTTAAACACCTGCCCTGGTGGCCAAAAAAATAACCCCAGATATTCAGCACTGGTATTTAGATAGGGGCTGACGCTGAATATCCACTATCTGGATAATCAAAGTATTCAGTCTGCTATCTAGATAGCTATCTGAGTCAAGTTAGGACAGCTTTTTTGCTGCTCTGACTTTATCTGGATAGCTATCCGACTAGCAGACTGAATCTTGCTGCTGACTGAATAACTACCAGCTCTGCCCTTGCTCTGCCGACAGACTTCTCTGGTACTATCCGGATACTGCCACTGAAAATCGCCAGCGAGCCCTGGTCTCAACCAGAGGCATTTATCTAGGTAGCTGGCGCTGCTAACTGGATAATTGCTTTCGAATGTTGACCCCTTCATTTACATGTTTGCTGTTTTTACATTCCTAAATGAGGAAGGATGTCTCACATGGTTGTGACTCCTTACTCCTGTTGGGAACTGCAGGACTCCTGTACGGGAGGAAGCATAGTGAGGCACAAATATCCACTAGCTCTATCACTGGGTGACTATTTTGTTTGTTAAAAAGGTTGTTTGAGTATCTAGATAAATCTAGGGATGCGCTTGTGCTCCTATGAGATTATGCTAGCTTATGTAGTTTACACATTTTAGCTGTTGGCCGCAATGAGGGTAATTTCTACACATGGGTTAGTTTCGCGCATACCATGAGGGTATTTTAGAGGTAAAGCAGTGCTTTATCCATATGTAGCTGGTGGCTGCTATAATGCGCCCCACCCCAGGGGTGTAGCGGTACTGGAGAGCCACAGGAGGGGGGTGGGAGTGGAAGAATAAAGCCACAATCAGCTGTGGCAACTAGAGATCTGATGGGGAGGAAGGAATCACCCTATATATAGAATCCAATGTAAGGGGACAATTCAATAATCTAAAAACACGAGCAGATTGAACCCTCTTCATTTTTATGTATTTTATATCTCTCTTATTTGCTCCTACTACTTATCATTTATGTAGCACTACAAGGCATATACAGTGCTGTACAGAGACATGTAAGAGACAGTCCTTGCTCACAAGAGCTTACAGTCTAGTCAAGACAGACAACACAACAACTAGGGACTAAGATATATGTAGGGAAATGGTAAGGAAATACATAAGAGTTGAAAAGGTGACTAAGAGGATCAGGATCCAAAAGCAGACACCATTGTTTTTGCTAATTTATTTCATATGTAGGACCCTGATGATATGGAAATCCTCTGCTTACCCCTAGGATAAGCAACATGGAATCTATCTTTTGGGAACCTGACAGGTTCTTGTTACCTGGATTGGTCAATGTTTGGAAGAGGATACTGGGCTCAATGGACCTTTGGTCTGAGCCAGTATGGAATTTCTTATGTTCTTATATGGTCCATTACTGAAGCCATTGCATTTTACTGTAATTGTGCTATCATCACTATGTATGTGTGCAAATATAATGCTCCTGCAGTCTATATTCCTAAAAAAAAGCCCAATTAGTATTCAAAAGGGCAATTGCTCATGTTGAAGAAAGCAGGCCCACTATTTTAATAAACATTTAACATAATACTATTTTTGAGTGAATGTTCTGCTTCAGGCATTAAACCTATCTGCACAAATCCCGATTTCTACAACATTCACCCCAACCTTTGGTTCTTCTGTCTCCTCAACGCACCTTATTAACAACAAACTCTCCATTTTGGCAGTGTTCATGCTTTTTATACAGATCACCTGACCACCGACCACCAACCACCAATCAGGAAGCATTCTTGAGTTCACATGGCTATCCAATCAAATAGCTTCAACCAAGGAAGTAGAGAGGCAGCTGCAGGGGCTACTTGAAGAGTCACAGGAGAAATTACACCAGTGTCAGGAGCTGTATCACAGAAAAGCTGAAGGGGGAGAAGAAAGAGACAGCCATAGCAGCACAACAGAGAACCAGTGGAATGGACCCATTGTAGAAAGAAAGTTTATATGCAGAAGGCTGAAAGAAGATTCGCAGAGACGGGAAATCCACAGAAGCTCATGTGCAAAGAAGAACAAATGTGGAAAGAGGAGACATTGGGCTAGAGGAGATTCAAGGAAGCCCTTGAAGCATCAAGTGCCAAGCACCACAGAGCTGCGGAGCCTAGAGGAAGCAGAACAGTAGCATAGAGATGGGTCCAGCCTAAAAGAGAAACCCAGCCTAGGAGAAAGGAATTAGAAGTACAGAGAAGGGCAACCAAAATGGTAAAGGGGATGGAATGACACGCCTGTTAACAAAGGCTGAAAAGAATAGGACTTTTCAACTTGCAGAAGAGATGGCTGAGGGGAGATATGATAAATACCTATAAAATCCCGAGTGGAGTGGAACAGGTAAACGCGAAACAGGATAAAATCAAAACAAACATAACTATCTCTTATATCTGAACAAATAGAGGTGACTTACATGGAGCGGTGGGTATACCCTTAAACAAAGGCATGGGGAGAGGTGACCTGCAGGGAGCGGCAGATGCACCTACTCTTGTCGCCTTGCTGGGCAGACTAGATGGACCATACTGGTCTTTATCTGCCGTCATATACTATGTTACTATGAAATGATTGCTTTCTCTTTCAGAAAGTACAAAGACTAGGGGACAGATCAACAAGTTACTAAATAGTACATTTAAAACTAATAGGAGAAAATATTTTTTTCACTTGATTTATAATTAAACTCTGGAATTCATTGCTGGAGCAAGTGGTAAAAGCTGTTAGCACAGCTGGGTTTAAAAAAGGTTTAGACGAGTTCCTGGAGGAAAAGTCCATAACCCGTTACTAAGATAGACCTGGGTGTAAACCGTAGATTAAAAAAATGTATTACATTTTTTTTCATATTCAATAAAAAGAATTGCATTTGGTAGCTGATGATCTCAAAGTGGGGACTTCAGGGGTGGCGCTGTTGGCAGCAGTAGAGACTCCTGAGCTAAAAGCTGGATTTAAGATTTTGGTGCCCATAGGTACAATTAACAGCAGATCCCAGGGAGAGAGAGAGTGAGTGAGTGAGTGTGTGTGTGTTGGGAGGAGGGAACAGAACTCCAGAAGAGTGGAGAGTCAGGTGAGGAGAGGAGGACAGTCCTAATGCCAGGGTATGCAGACAGGACCGTACCTAGCCCTGTGCGAGCGGTGCGGCCGCACAGGGTGCAAAGACTTAAGGGCCTCATTTTAGCTGTCTTCCGTTGCCTGCCGCCGCCACTTTTTCTTCTCTCAGTGGTGGCAGGCAATGGCAGGACAGCTAAAATGCGCCCCTTAGGCCTTCTCTCCAGCATGCTAAGCAGATCTTTCCCTCCCTGCAGGGAGGGACAGATCCGCTTAGCATGCCGGCGACTTGCGCATTGTGCGCTCCTCTTCTCTCCTGCCGGGGGAGGGGGGGAGCGCGCCTGATGTGCAAGTCGCACAGGGTGCGATCTTCACTCGGTACGGCCCTATATGCAATGACTCTAAGGGGCTTGTTTACAAAGCCGCGGTAGCAGTTTGCGATCGTAATCGGAGCCGCGGCCCCATTGATTTCAATGGGGCCGCGGCTGCAATCGCGATCGCGAACCACTACCGCGGCTTTGTAAACAAGCCCCTAAGGTTAGCAGGAGCAGGCTCCTCTCTGGCATGGGACCTTGGCACTTTCCACCGTGCTTTGGAAGGTTAAGGGTAAGTCTTGAATGATGGCATAGAAAGTAGTGCATCTGAAAGAAATCTGCTTGGGGCCCAGGGAGTAAAGAAAGGTTACCAATAAATAAAGTTGTAGAAAACAAGACATTTTTGTGCCACTGTAGAGGGGTGGGGCTGTTAAACAGGGGCTGAAATATTAAAAATAAAAGTTGCATTGCAGGGCAAAAAGAAATGGGGTTTGAGGGATCCTGAATAGGTTTCAATAAAAAAATTAATGAGGCTGATTGAACTCTAGCAGGAGGGGAACAGCAGTATTACTATTATCATTTGTACAGCGCTACAAGGCATACAGTCCCTGTTCATAAGAGCTTACAATCTAGTCAGGACAGACAACACAACAAGTGGGGACTAGGAATGGTAAGGAAACGCATAGGAGGTGAACAGGAGACTAAGGGGGATCAGGATCCAAAAGCAGTACTCAACTGTGTTTCTTTTTCTTTTAAAGAGACAGAGACTGTACTAAAAATGTAATTGACGTGGAGAACCCTGAAACAAAGGGAAAGAAAATTAGTATCAGTATTGACATACTGGTCAGGTCTCCTCTGTGTTCAAAAAGGATCTCTGAGGGCCGAGATGGCTGCTGCAAGTGGTTGACTGATAAGGATGGGGTCGGTGATGAGTGTATGTGGTGAGTATGATTGCGTAAATGGGGCATAAACTGGAGTCAGATTAGAGGTGGGAAAGTTGGCTAATGGTCATTTCTGGATTTATTTTTGAAAGAATTACAGAATATAGAGCCTTTATATAGGTTGCAGACTTGCAAGCAGTGTAAATGCTGCTTTGTAGGATATTCAGTGTCATTAACATGGTTAGTGCCGCTAAATGTCCGCGGGTACCACCTCTACATGCCCAATGCTAATCAGAGCTTTCCAGCAGTGTTCTGTGGGCGGTAGCTGGGGGATAACCGATCAGCGGCGATATTCAGCTGCTGCCCAGTTATCCCTTGGTAGAGAATGTCAGGCACAGAAAAGGCTGTCCTAAATTTTGCCGCTGAAGCTAAGGCGGCAGCGGTTGAATATCGCTGCTGACCGGTTAGCTTCCTGCTTCGGCGGCTGACCCGGATATTCAGTGCAGTGGTGAGCTATGGCCTCGGCATTGAATATCCAAGTTTAGTGTTCAGCGGCAACAGCTAGGCACTGTAATCGCGCTAACCGCCACCGCCGCTGAATTTTGGAATCTGAGTGTTTTAAATTAGGTCATTGCAGGGTATCAGAGCCTATGAGGTTCCATGAAGAAGCTTTACTGGTACAATGTGCTAGTCAGGTGACAGCTATGGATCAATGAGGACTGGGCCTGTTGGACTTCATGTGGAGACACAGGAAAATGTTAAAGGCAAAATTTCTGTAGTTAATGAAGGGAAAAAGATGAAAAAATTAGTTTAGAAGTTCTTAAGATGTTATAGGAGTTAATAATATTTCTCTGAGTGAAATTTTGAATGAGTGAGAGTGTTCTGGTGGATGAGTGAAGGTAAGCAGGGCCAGGACAAGTGTATCTGATGCCCTAAGCAAACCTTCAGCTCTTTACCCTCCTGGGATGACTCAAGGACCTGCTCCCCTCCCCCATAGTCCATCTTCCCTCCCCTTCTGTATCCCTCTTCCACTGCATCCAGCATATTTACCACATAGTGTGTTAATTTTTGCACATATCACATGGTAAGTGCAAACACCACGCCTTAGTAAAAAGGCCCCAAAGTCTGACAAAAGACTCAAATTCTTAAATATTAATTTTTGCCTAAGTAGAAAATTTTACATTTTTTTATTTAATACTTTTCGAATAGTTCATAAGGTGTGCTAACTTGTGAAACTTTCATATTCTTGCTTCTGTAAAAACAAGAAGAAAAGTAAAATGTTAGTACAATTTGAAGAAAAGGGTTGTAAGGAATGTGACCCCTTCCCATCTTAGAACCCTCATAATGGCTAATTTCTGCTATGCAGCAAACCGGGGGGGGGGGGGCAACTTCAGGGAGACAGCACTGTTTTTCTGTTTTAACTCTCTAAATTTTCAGGATTCCAGGTTGGGACCAGTAAAACTAGGAGACTGTTGACACCCTAGATCAGGGGTGCCCACCACAATCTAGCCTAGTTTTCAGAGTGTCCCTAATGAATATTCATGAGGTATATTTGCATCCATTGCCAGGGTATGCAAATATCTCATGATTATTCATTAGGGGCATCCTAAAAACCAGGCTGGATTGTGGTGCATGAGGGCCGAAGTTGACCACCCCTGCCCTAGACCAGGGGTGGGCAATTCCGGTCCTGGAGGGCTGCAGACCAGTCAGGTTTTCATGATGTCCCTAATGAATATTCATGGACCTATTTCCATACAATGGAAGGCAGTGGATGCAAATAGATCTCATGAATATTCATTAGGGACATCATGAAAACCTGACTGGTCTGCGGCACTCCAGGACCGGAATTGCCCACCCCTGCCCTAGACACACTCACTTCATGTCCCATCCCTTTAATGAACAAGTCCAGGCCACATTTTCTTCTGAATCAAGAATTTTACTGAAAGTCTTTATGAGGTGACTGACAATAGTAAAAAAATAATGGCAAAGTAAAAGAAATAGACAATTACAGTCACTTAAAATTATTTTGTGACTCTCCTCCTCTTCAGCTTCTTCCTCAAAAGTACCTCATAGAACATAAGAACATAAGATCATAAGATATGCCATACTGGGTCAGACCAAGGTCCATCATGCCCAGTATCCTGTTTCCAACAGTGGCCAATCTAGGTCATAAGTACCTAGCAGTTTCCCCAAAAGACACAGGTTCCACAGTGCTTGCATTGGGTCAAGCATTGATATCCTGGGTCCCTTTTAATAATGGTTTATGGACCTTTCCTTCAAGAACTTGTCCAAACCTTTTTTAAACCCAGCTATACTAATAGCCTTTACTACATCCTCCGGTAACAAATTCCAGAGTTTGATTACACGTTGAGTGAAAAAATATAGAACTGGACACTGGCCTCAGATCGTGGTAGAGCCTAGTCCTTCTTGACACAGCTCCAGGGGGCATCCTTTGTATCCTCTTCTTCTTTTTCCAGGATCAGGGCTCCCTGGTGCTCCTTCAATATTCAAGAGATTCTTCCTTCCTGGTACTGCTTCCCTTCTATGTTGGGCAATGGTATGCTGGCTTAAACAACCAGGACACAAATCAGATAACGGTGCAGAGGTCTAAGCAACGTCTGTCACTTTTCCATAATCCACTACTCTTTGAAGTGCAACAGCTTAGCCAACCACTTGCATGCACCTTGGCGGTATGATGGCTTATCCAGCCAAAGACAGATAACTACTTCAGGGGTGCATATTTATGCTAGTTCAAATCTGCTTCCCAGTGGCGTCTTCTCCCACCAGTACCTTGTTGGTGCAGAACATCCTCCCCTGTACTGGAAAATTACAAGAGGCATTAACAGTCATAATACGATATCCTAGTACAGTCACTAGCGATCTCTGCCACCTAAGTGAAGCTGAAGCTAAGAGGTCTCTACAGCAACATTAGGAAAAGAAAGTATTAACTAGTTTCTACTGTGTTATTTAACTTGTTGATGTTTGGATACATTTATTGTGATAAACTAACACATTGTTAGCTAAGTAAAGTAAATACATGATTTTCAGCCAGGGTTTGCCTGGATTGTAGCTTAGGCCTGCTTTTATGCAGCCTAAATTGTCTGAACAAGGGTAGTTGAAAATCGTACTAGCCAGATAAATGCTGGCACTTACTCTATTAGCACTGATACTATCCCCTCTCTACCAATATATACCACCCCTGCACTAACTGGATAGTGCTGGGGCAAACTGTGGAGATATTCTAGTGCCGCTGAATATTGTAGCCTACCCACTTGGCTGGCTGGCCTCCTGTTGGCCAGCTGGCTAAGAGCTTTGAATATCAGCCCAACTATTTGTTAAATTGAAAATGTATTCATCGATTTAACTATTTATTAAATTAAATTATATTTATTGCTTTTACCTTTAAATAAAGTAATTTCTTAAAAAATATATGTACTGATTATCCTTGGTTTAATCAAAATTTAACTTTGAAATATTTCCCTCCAGTTACATCTCAGCTCATGTTCTAGGGAAAGTTTTTGTGTGAGTTAATTATTATGTACCGAGAAGAACTGGAGGAAATTAATGTTTTTTTTAATACCCCTAGGAACATAGTTGAGCTAATATAATAGTTTGGCCTACTGTGAGTGACAATAAAGTTGTCAGGGAAAACTCTCAAATTCAGTGCCTGCAGGCTGTTATATGAGGAAAGTATGGAATCTGGCTAATTATTTGGATCCTGCCAGATATTTGTGACCTGGATTGATCACTATTGGAAAGAGCATAGTGGCAATTCTTATGGTCTTACTTTCTTATGAGAACTCTACTCATGGCTGCTACTTTTCTGCTGCCCCAATCTTGCTGCTACTACACTCATAGTACTGACAGTCCCGCAGTTCCTTGCCTCTGCTCTGCCTACTTGCTCCCACCTGCGTCTGCCAACGTACTTCCAGGTTCGAGGCCCAAATCGCTTATTCAGGAGAAGTGTTGCTCTGGGCTTCCACATAATCAGGCTTCCATGGGGCACACTGGGCAACCTCCTTCAGATTAAAAAAAAAACAAACAAGTCTTTTGGTTTTTTTCGACTGGTTACATTCTTCCTCGAGTTATTTATTTATTTTATTTATTTATTTAACATTTCTTCTATACCGCGCTATTTAGATCAGTGCGGTTTACATTCAACATCAACTATACAAGGCAGGCGCGCTGCGTTGTATTTACAATGAACGGGGTGATCAACTTGGATATAACTGGGGGAAACTATCTACATCATATTTACACTGGTACCTACTTTCAGATGGGATCTATCTACATCTTATTTACGCTGGATGCCTAAATTCTATTTCAGGGTGTACCGTTAGGGAGACCGAGCTGATTATCCTTTTTCATGTTGGATCTGATTAACCGAGTGCATTGGGTGATTGGCTAAGGTGCTCCATGCTTGTTTACTAAGGCTGGTTTCGGGGTAGTATCTAGTAAACAGATGATGCTTTAATGCCTTTCTGAAATGGGTTAGGTCGGTGATGTTTCGGATATATATGGGGAGGGCATTCCAGGCTCTAGGTGCGTAAATCGTGAAGGCCCTATTCGTTGTTGCTTTTGTGCATTTCGTCATTGCTTTTGGGACCTCTAGGGTGTTTTGCATTGTGGGTCTTCTGTTTCTGTTATGTGGTACGCTGTGTATCATCTTGCTAATGGCTGTGGGGGTCTGGTTGTTCAAGGCTTTGAAGGTCAGGGTTAGTACTTTGTAGTGGGTTCTTGCTTGAACAGGTAACCAATGGAGGTTCATCAAGACTGGAGTTATATGATCCCTCCGTGAAGCTCCTGTTAGTACTCTCTCAGCAGTGTTCATTGCAAGCTGGAGCGGGGCTAGTGTTGCCTGAGGGAGACCATGCAGAATTACGTTGGCGTAGTCGAAATGTGGTAATATTAAGGCTTGATAGATTGATCGATAGTCGCTGAGGTCGAGTAGTGGTCGTAGATGCTTTAAGGTCCTTATTTTCAGATATATTGTTTTCACGGTGTTTCTTATATGGGTTTTCAAGTCTAGCTGTTGGTCCAGGGTAACGCCAAGGTAGCGGATTGTGGGCTTGGTTTTCAGTTCTGTATTGCTGATTTTTAAAGAGGGTGGTGGAGTGAAGTCCTGGTTCCTCGAAATGAAAAGGACATCTGTTTTGCTGTAATTGATTCGTAGATTTTGCATAATGAGCCAGTCTGCTACTGCTTCAAAACATCTTGTTAAAGGGGAGAAGTCTGGTCGGTCGGTCCTGAATGGGATGTATAGCAAGATATCGTCTCCGTAGGCCAGACAGTTGACCTTGAACGAGCGTACTAGGGTGCATATGGGCTGCATATAGATGTTAAACATCAATGCAGATAGTGACGATCCCTGTGGCACCCGCTGGTCTTGCAAAAATGGCTCTGAGGTCGTGGTGCCAGACCTCACATGTTGCCACCTATTAGTCAAGTAGGATTTGCAACAATCTAGAGCAGTTCTTTGTATTCCTTTCTCAGTGAGGCGTTGTATGAGGATCGTGTGGCTCACTGAGTCGAAGGCAGCTGCGATGTCCAGGAAAATGAGAGCGAATCCTTGGTGAATGTTGTCAGTTCCAGAGACTAGGTTGTCGAATAGGGTGGTGAGGAGGGTTTCCACCCGGTGTGCTTCTCTGAACCCATGTTGGGATGGGTCTAGTGGGGCTTCAGTGTCAATATGCTGTTGAATTTGACGCTGTACTATCTTTTCAATTACTTTGGCAAGCATGGGGATACTTGAAATTGGCCTGTATGACTCCACTTTTGCTGGGTCCAGCCTGTTATTCTTCAGTAGTGGTCTGACTGATGTTTGCTTCAGGCTCTGTGGGAATGATCCCGTTGTAAGAGATTGATTTACTAACTTGCTCAGATATTGGCTTAAGTCACAGCGTAACTCCTTTATCCAGATAGCTTGGCATGGGTCGTTGGGCGCGGTGGTGGGGTTTATTGCAGCGATAGTGTCTTCAATCTCTTTGCGTGATACTTTGTCAAATTTGGATAGTGGCGATGGTTGAGACAGATTATGCGGTAGGGTGTTGTCTGTGGGGCTTGAGGTTACACCAGTCTGGATCATTTTTGATTGTAGGTAGTCAGAGTATGCCTGTGGCTGTGGCATATGTGATTGGTCTGAAGGTGGTTCTTTTGTAAGAGATTTTACGATATTTAACAAGTCGTGGGGCTTGTTTAATGATCGCTTCAAGATGTCTGTATGATATTGTTTCCGCTTCTTCATTAATTCATCTCGGTGTACTCTTAAGTAAGCGTTGTAATTACTTTGTGCTTCGGTGGAGCGTGCTCGACGTCATCGTCTCTCGAGCTTGCGCAGGTTCATGAGTGATGCTTGGAGCTCTTTAGTATACCATGATGCATGTTCTCGTTTCTTTGATTTTTTGTCTGTGGCTGGGATGCAGGCGACGGATTTGAGGCTATTGTCACAGTTGGATACCAGAGCATCTAGGTCATGTGCTGTATTGTTGAGGAGTGGGAGGACCTTCTCTCAAATTTCTTCTTTTTCAAAGAGGCGGAAGCACTTCAAAGATGTTCCGTGAGCAGCATTGGCCTTGTTGAAGTTTCGGTTGTAGGTGTTAATAGGTATGTGGAATTTGAGCAGGCTATGGTCAGACCATGGCACAGGAGTTATGGTTGGTATCATTTGTTGGGTAGGTTCTGCGTCTGTTTGTGGGGCAAAAATCAGGTCCAGTTTATTTCCCTTGACGTGTGTGGGCCTGTCGACTAGCTGTGAGTAACCCAACTCGTGTAGTGCTTCTAGGAAAGCAGTGGCTTGGGATTCTTGCAGAGTAGGCAGGTTGAAGTCGCCTAGAATCCAGTTTTGGGATCGTGGTCTGTTTGTGTTGCAGGCGAGGCCAATTATTGTTGCGAGATCCTCTGAAGATGGTGTAGGTGCTCAGTAGAGTAGGTTGATCGTGCAGATGTCGTTTGTTATAGTAAGTGAGTCTAGGTGGGTTGTGCTGGTTGCATTGCTCATCTGGAAACTTAGGCCGGTTTTGGCAAGGATGAGTGTTCCGCCTCCTCTCTGATTGGTTCTATGGCAAGCGTGGAATGAAAACCCTGGGGGTAGCATCTGGTTGATGATTGCATTGTCACATATGGATAGCCATGTCTCTGTGATCATGAGGATGTCGAGATCATGGAGCGTGACCAAATCGGTAATTATTGGCCATTTAGCACGTATTGACCTGGCGTTGATGAGTGCACACTTCAGGACATGTTAGTGTTGCTGTCTGTCCACTTGTGACTTCTTAATATGTTGAAGTGGGATGTGTAATAAGTGTGAGTGAAGAGTGTCATTGGATTCCCTTGGGGTGTATCGATGATTCTCCGTCCATCTCTTCCCATTGCTGTGGAGTATCGGGATGTGGTTGGGGTTTGTATGAAAGGCATGAGATGCATTGGGGAGCCAGGCGGCCAGGTGTATACATGCCAAGGCTAGTAGTGGATGTATCTTGTGGTCGACTTCGCGGTGTCACAGGTAAGAATGCGAGCTGTTCGTTTCCGGGTAGTTTACTGGGGTCTGATGCTGACTACTGGGGCAACTATCAACGGCAGTGTAACCTGAGTATAGCATTGTAAGTAAATAATGTGGCCTGCATGCAGCAATGTAGGCTAAATATAACAACAATGTAATCTGTGTACAGTAAACAATGTAATCTGCGTATAGCAGGCTGTCAGCTCTTAGAACAGCAACAATGCAATCTGTGTGCAGTAAACAATGTAATCTGCGTATAGCGGACTGTCAGCTCTAAGTACAACGGTGTGGTCTGGTATCATGTTTGGCAAGTGGAGAAGAGTTCCTTGGAGGCAATACTCACCGTTGGTAGGATTCAGGTTCCTGGCAGTAACCGAGATAGGTACTGTTTGTTTGTTTTCAGGGGTCAGTGTTCAAATGGTGGTTTGTGTTTTAAATCTTATGGTCAGGATGGTGTGCGAGACTTACTTGCATCTGTATCTGGGTCGGTTTCTGGTTGCTTCTGTTTCCTCGGCGGTGTGTAGCCTCCGGTTTGGACCTCCGCCTAAGGGCCAAGCCAAAGGGCCCTCTGGCAAGGCCCTCAGGCGCGGGCCCGGCAGGTGAGGGTGCGCCTGATGGTGCTTCTTTTATGTGTGCTGTGGCTGCCCCGATTGGGCAGGGCGATGCTGGATTCGGCCGGTACCTGCAGTTCTTTCCTGCTCAGACAGCTTAGGCAGGGCTGGAGATGGAAAGCACGCTGGTGTCCTCTGCTTCCCTTTGCCTGATGGTGCTTCTTTTATGTGTGCTGTGGCTGCCCCGATTGGGCAGGGCGACGCTGGATTCGGCCGGTTCCCTGCAGTTCTTTTCTGCTCAGAGAGCTTAGGCAGGGCTGGAGATGGAAAACACGCTGGGTTCCCTCATGCCACCCCCAACATTATTAAGCTTCTTAAACACATCTAATTACAAAACTAAATTCACATCACATTACTTTCCTTAATCATTTCCCAATGTCAG
The DNA here is from genome assembly GCA_033557465.1 of Ichthyophis bannanicus. NCBI lineage: Eukaryota > Metazoa > Chordata > Amphibia > Gymnophiona > Ichthyophiidae > Ichthyophis > Ichthyophis bannanicus. The sequence goes on from CM066034.1 coordinate 603,917,983, forward strand.
CACTTCATCATATAATAATATATTTAGATGTAAGCCAACTTCTCTGCACTTTAACTATGTCAGAAAAGTTTCATAATCACAGATCGTTTATTTTCCATTTATCAACTTAGGGGGTCTTTAACCAAAAGACGCTAGCTGCCAGTGCATGCTGAAGGCACGCTAGGACACGACAGTTAGTGTGGCCAGATTTCCACACTAACTGTCCATGGAGCATTAGGGGAGCATATGGGAGGGTTTGAGGTGGATAGTGCATGGGGAGAGCACCTTGCAGTCAGCGAGTCCACACTAATTTGCAAAGTGCCAATTATCACAAGTGCAATTACCACCACTTAATTGCACCCACGCTAATGTGGCACACAGGGGACAGTGCTGTCCATTAACTGATGAGAACATGCTTTTCACACCCCTAACAGTTAACGTGATATTGCACCTAATGTGCCGTGGTTTTGCACGCTATTGGCATCTTAGGTGCAAATCACAAAACATTTTAGTAAAAGGGTCCCTTAGTTTTGTTTTCACCAGGGAATTAAAATTTGCTTAATCTCACTTATAGAGACAATAATTTTAGGAAAGGAATGTAGGGGCCCCTTCCCTTGTTTTCTTGTTTAGTCTTTCAGGTGTCAGGTTCAGTTCATCTCTCAGGAGTGACAATTCTTCGGCTGCAGCCTCCCCAGGTTCTTGAGGGTGTTAAGGTCTCCCAGGTATCATATACCCAATCATTTCAGATGTCTCTTCTGGTCTTGTGGCTTGGTCTACTACATCATCTTCCTCTGAAATACTTTGACTTGTTTCCACAAGCTCAGCAGGAGTATCAATGTCTCTTTCATTTGCCCAAGACAACAATTTGACATGTTTTCTGTGAACTACTTTGAGGTCACCAGATTTGGCTCTTTCTTTTACTGCGTTCTGGTAGGGTTCACATTTCTGAATTACTTCATAGGAGTCATTTTCCCAGAAGACTTGGATCTTGGGTCACCCTTTGAAATGTCTTCTCTGTAGAATCCAATTGGCTGGTTAAAGAGTAAAACCTCTTACTTTCTTAAGACAGAATCTGGTTCATAGTCTGCCTCAGACTATGGGACAGACTCTTTTTGGGGCCCTCTCTTGTGCTTTCTGAACTTACTGTTGATGTGACAAGATTTACTCATCCAAATGCTCTGCATCGTCTTTGGCTAGATTCACCATGAAATCAGCAGGCAAGGATGATTCCCTCCCGAATAGCAAGAAGAAAGTTGAGCCTGGGTAATATATGCCAGTACCAGCTCTGGCACGTAATGTCACCATAACTTTATTTCAGACTCTGAGAACGTTTTTAGCATGCCAAAGCATAGTTCTGTTGAAACATTTTCATCTCCTGTTCCCTTCAAGGTGATGCATAGGCTGTACATTTCTCAGTGTTGTCCTTGTCTTATCAGTTTTGTAAACTGGCATATTTCTTTGATCATTTGTGACAAAGTTCTAGTAACATAACATAGTAATATAGTAAATGATGGCAGATAAAGGCAATCATCACATTTTCTCTCTTAATGTTCCCTATAAGCCACCCCTTCCCAACTCTTTGGAGGGGCTATACCTTCTGTGTAAACTCAAACTTTCTCAACTGTCACAACCCAACTGTGGGTGTACTGTCACCTTAATTAAAGTGTCTGTGCCCCAGGGGCACCCCAGTTCAATGTCCACTCCCTAATGTGTTAATTGTGCTCAATTAGATTAGTGTTCTGCTCAGTGGTATAATGGTGCAGGCTTAGGCTTCACTGGAATGAAGCCCTGCTTAGGGTTTTCTATGCCCTTTTGTGAAGTCTCTCTGTTAGTGAGACTAGCAAGATTTCCACTCTGTGATTGTTACGGAACCCATGTTGCTGCAAGTCCAAGGGAGCATTTGCATTACTGTGATCCTGCATTTGGTGGAGGACCATTTTTCAATATTTTTTGCAATAAAGGATTGACTTGAGATAGGCCTGTATGAACTTGGGTCATTTGGCTCTAGTTTAGGGTTCTTGAGGACTGGGTGGATGGATGCTGTTTTCAGACTTGTAGAGTAAATAAAATCTTAATTAATTTGTGAAGAAACAGGGCAAGATCTGCTCTTGCGATTTTAAACCACCTTATTGGACATGGGTCCAATGGGGATGATGTTGTATTGAGACTATGGATTACGTGTTCCAAGTGTTCTGTGGAGGTTCGGCTGAAAGATTGTAGCAAGGTGCTGGCGATGGTTTGGTTTTTAGTTTTGCTCATACTGGGAGAAGAAGGCAAGTTGAGTGATGATGTGAGGTATTTTGATTGTAGATATGCAACAAATTCCTGTGGCTCAAGTGTGTTTGTGTTCTGAGCTTGGCTGTTTTCTTTTACTAGTTTTTAACTGTATCGTACAGTTCTCTGAGTTTATTTATTGATTTCATTATTAGTTTAGTGTGGTATTATCTTTTTGCCTTGTTGGTCTCGGTTTGGTATGATTGAAGGGTAAGTAGGTAAATTCTGATCATTGAAGGTGTTTCTCCATCTGTACTCAAGTTTCCTCAATTTCCGCTTTAACTCTTTGAGACTTGGTGTGTACCAGGAGGTGTGGATGTGGTAGTGTGGCTTAGCAGATCTGGTGGGAGGTGCTAAGACAAAGGTATTTATTGTGTTTAGCCATTTGTTCACTATGAGGTCCAGGTCACTGGGTTCTGTGCCCAGAGAAGGGATAACTTCGTCAATGAAGTTGGATTTGTCAAAGGGTCTGAAGTGATGCTGGCTCTTCCTATGGATGGTGTTTGATTTAGGAGTTGAATGTTGTAGTAGACGGCAGGTAATGGTGTAGTGATCTGACCAGGGCAAACCAAAGAGCCGGTGCATAGAATGGCAGTCAAAACAACTTTATTGTAAACCCCAATGTGTTTTGGCCATACCAGCCTTCTTCAGGGGGTGTAAATCTCAAAAAACAAAACATATGTAAAACAACAAATAAATAAATAAATAATGAATATAAAACTTAAAAAAATAATATCTACTACTCATGGAATCAATTCAAACAGAGAAAGAAATAAAATAAGGTAAAATTAAAACAGCCTATGCATAAAAGACCATAAAGGTTAGTGAACATGTGAAGAAATACATAAAAAGGCACATAAAAACCAAAGAAATCTAATTATTAAAAGTGCAGTAAAAAAAAACCCTGTGGGGCACCACAATTCCGTATGAGTGCCATGTTACACGGGACATGCCCGGTGGACAAATTGAGCTATTCTCTTTATCCATGAGAGATGAGGATGACATGGACGGTTAAACATTAAATGTGGAAGGTAGTGAACCTTGCAGAACTGTCACCCAGAGAGGTGACTTTATAAATGGTGTTTGTAAAGATGTCTCCTGAGAAGGGATATTGCGGATGCATATCTGGGACAGTGCGATGGACTTCCATCTCGATTTCAGAAACATTGGGGAAGTTTGCTGTCCCATTCAAGTTTAGACCTTGTCACGCCCTTAGCCCCTTACAGACAGTATGGAGGGGCGTGCTTGTTATAGGAGAGATTCACCATTTAGCCTTTACCTGACTGGCTGCCTTATAATGCCTCATGGGAAATGTAGTCCAGTCAGAAGGTACTTGGATTCAGGTAAAAAAAAAACACATTTGTAGTTGGCTTTGAGTGGTAAGGCTTTTGACAGAAATGTATTTATGGGGAAAACGCTAAGCTCACAAATTAACACCTTTGGATTGTTTCTCCAGGATTCTTTCAAAAATACATCAGGATATAACTGAACTCAAAACAAAACAGCTCATAACGTTTCTTCAGCATAAAGAAAAGTCCTTTCAACAGCTAATGCTACCAGACATGGCTAGCAGTGCTGTTTTAAAACAAACAGAAACAGCTTTTCCTAGAACAGGTTTCTTTTCTCTCAGTCCAGAACACTTCCCGGCTGTTTGTCTCCTTAAGCACAGGAAAACTTTCAACAAGAAGTTAAACTCTTCATAGGCAAACAATTCTCTTTGCAAGATTTTTAGGAGTAGTGAAACCAAAATCAAAGCTTTCCTTACTTTCACCGACAGCACGGCTTCAGGCTGTGCACTGCACTGGCTAGCAGCTGTTTAACAAGTTGTAATTAGACAGCTGCAGTTTGCTCAGCAAAGGTATTTCTCCTTTAATACAGCACTTTCACAAGTTATCTACAGGCTCTCAGGGTTACCAGACTCTGGAGGTTTTCCTTACGGTTGACTCCCTTCCAAACCCTCTGTATTTGAAGATTGGCATAAAGAGCAATCCATGTATGAGTCTTCTTCTTCTACAGCCAGGTCTTGTTCACCCAGTTGCATTGGCTCTACCTTAGTTTCTGGCTCAGAGGGCTTAGCTGACTGCCTTCCCTTAGGGCAAAAGCTGTCTCTTGCAACTCTGTAGTGCTCCAAATTAGACAAGCTTCCAATGCTCCTACCTGGGTCAAGGCTTGTACCAGCTTCTCCTCGCTCATGCTCTGGCCACCATTCACCTGAGCTTCCACATCCTGTCCTCCAACTTGTGTTCCTTGTGTTCCTTGTTCCTTGTGTTCCTTGTTCCTGCTGTTCTTACTGTTCCAGCTCCATTCCTCTTCCAGTAAGCATTCCTACTCCTCTCTCTCTCTGGATAATCTGACCTAGACTTAAACCTCTCAGGCTCCAGCCCCACCCCTTCTCCTCTCAAGTGTTGGAGATCAAACTGCCTCGTGGCAGCTGAGCAATTGGGGAATTCAGTGATGTAAGGGTTCCTTACCCTGGGCCTGCATTCCCTCTCCTTTTCTCTACTAGGGGCATTCTGCAACCTATTGCAGCTAGGAATTAATTACCTGCTTTCTAGGTGTAAATGGAGTTTTGTGTCTCTGACCTTGTAAATTAGGTCCTTTGATAAGAGTGAATTCCTTCTCTTTATCCCTGTCTCCTAGGTCCTGATAAGCTTCCATATCACAACCTGTTCTAGGCATGAATGGGCATCAAGAAAGTGCTTGTTTTGGCTGCAAAACATCCAGAAGGTGTAAGGAAGATGGAGAGTTAAGTGACTTGCTAAGATTACAAGGTAATCCAAAAGATCTAATCAAAAAACAAGAGCAAAAGAGCTGAGAATATAGTGTTGGAATTTTGGAATGTTTGTTGTGCAGGGAGAAACCCTCTGAAAAACAAACTCCTCCTATTTATTATGAAATTCATGTGCTCAAAAGCCAACCAGCTAAGCAATACAAAACCCTTTAAATCATAAATTTAATATACTTTGCTTGGCAATTGAAGCCTTAAAATGCTCAGTCCTGGAAAACAACGGTGCCGGAATACATGAGCAGAGTCGACAGAATCGGCAATACCAAGCAGAGTCAACAAATTTGGCAGCAGCAGCAGCTACACAGTACTGTGTTTCAGGCCCACACAGACCCTGTATCAAGCTTTCAGTTGATAAAATTTCAAGTCTTGCTAAGAAGTCAATCTTCACAAGTGCTTCAGACCATGTTGACACTTAAAACAATCGCAGGTTAACTCATGAATGATTCCATGTGTGTCAAAAAGTTTTCAAATGCTGGCAGTGCTCTCTTTGAATGGGATGGCATCTGATGTCACAGTCCAGCTGATTATCAGCAACCAATCAAAAAGTAATCCACTAGTCTATCTCCAAATTGAGGGCATGAGGGGATATTGTGTTCAACTTAAAAATCCACCATTGTTCAAATGTCTGTAGATGGTGTTCACAGTCACCCCCTTGAAGGTCTAGTGGAACAAGAACAATAGCTCTCCATACAAAATCATAAAAATTATGATTAAATTGAATACAATGAGAAACCAATGGGACTGATAATGTTTTTGTAGCAATTCTGGACCTATGCTTTGTCAAGCATTTACGGACTGGTCTGATAGTTCTACCTGCGTATTTCAAACCACACGGGCACTTAAGCAGATATACCACAAAGGAAGAATCACAAGTGATATGCCATTTTGCAGTATATGTTTTTCCTGTTGTAGTGTCCTCCCAAGTTGGACCCAATAGGGCAGATTTGCAATGTGTACACAGAGAACTAGAGCAGGAAAAATGACCAGGTGATGAATGTGACCGCTGAGAACGGTCTGCAATAGCAATAACATGTACACTTATGTCCCAAATATTACGGCCCTGTTGAAAAGCTACCATTAATTCTTTCTGAAAACAAGAGTGAAGGGCCAAAACATGCCAATGTTTTCTAAGTATGGCAGTCACCTGTGATGCTCCTATCATATAGGGAAGAATGCCTACTATTTTGTGTTTCTGAGAAATGGTAGAATCCGTGGGTGCAGTTGAGTAATTATTAAGGAGTCATTCTTGATGAATGTTCTTAGCTCTTTTGTGAGCCTTCAGGATGACATGCATAGGATAACCATGCTGACTAAGCCATGTCTTTAAATCACTAGCATGTAGGTGAAATTGCTCATCCATTGCACAAATCCGTCTAAGGCGCAACAATTGACCAAAAGGTAATGCTCTTCTCAGAGGACCCGAATGATGACTATGGAATCTCAGCAAATTTTTCCATTGTACCGATTTTCGATATAAAGTCGTAAATAGTCTTTGATGATCTTTGTAAATCAATACATCCAGAAACTCTATTTGTATCAAATGAGTTTTGACTGTGAATTAGATATTAGATTTAATAGTGTTATGCCAATTCAAAAATGACAACAATGATTGTTCAGTGTGGTTCCATAAAAAGAGAATATCATCTAAAAATCTCACCTATAATGAAATATACAAAATCCAAGGTGAACTATAAATGAAAGACTCCTCCATGTCAGTCATATAAGGAGCAGCAGTGGGATTTGAACCCTGGTCCTATCATACTACTTTAACCATTAGTCTATTATAATCCCCATTTTGGAAAACCATTCCAGGAATGTCTATGTCGATGACCATATCAGGCAAATCCATGTTTGTAAAATCGTGCCTGGACTTGGACGTGCCTACTTTTTATCAGACATTCTGGCTTGGACGTCCCAGATTACACATGAACATCCTTTTGTAAAATGTTTCTTCACGTGTCTTTATAAAATAATAATAATTCATTTGTTTATATTCTACCTATTCCATTTAGTTCTAAGCAGATTCCACAAGTACTGATTCCAAATTTCATATAGAATAACTGAGTTTACAATACATCATAAGAATAGCAAAACAAAATATGGCAAACTACAGCAAAAGCATGGCAAAAATAAAATAAGAAAGCAGCCATGTGCAGCTGGGGAGCTGTTGTAAATGCAGGTGGTTGAAGCGCAAGCCTTGGTGAGTATTTATAACCTACACATGTACTTTGTGGCTCCACTTGCACTCCAGCAAACCATCTGTTCAGCAGCATAGTCAGAGGGGTCCCCTTTCTTTTTACCTGTCCTTATGTGACTCTGTACAGATATCGTGTAGGGAGTATCATTGTTTCCCAGCCTTTTCTATCAGGTTTGCGATTACTCTATGGCTCCGGATTGTTTGCTTATTGTAAAGTGCTTTGCTGGCTGTACACAGACCGAATGGCGGTATACCAAATCTGTTCAAATAAACAAATAAATTATCTGTGCACACTTTTGGGTCAGGCAAAATGTGCCGCCTTTTATACATGGGATAATTTTACACAGTTACAACAGGGTTTATGCATTAAACATCCTTTGCAAAATTACCCACTAAGGGTCCAGTTCAGCAAAGCGACTTGCCTGTATTCTGCAACACCCTATCCCCGCACAACCAGAGTAGCAGTGCAGGGAGAGCCGGAGGGGGGGCGGGAGGAGGTGGAGTGTGGGCAGAGCGGGGGAGGGCCGCGGCAGCAGGGCATACAGGGCCCTGTACGTCCTGCGGTCAGGGGTGAACATGCTGCTTATTCCACTTTGGAGGTGGAATAAGCAGCGGGGATAGTGTAGATTGAGTCTGGAACTCCCCCAGGCCAGGATCCAGTGAAGGTAGGTCCCTGCCGCCCGATCCGGGCCCCAGCCTGCCCCATCGAGGGTAGGGCTGTGGGGAAACAGGGATCATCACCATGACAGGCTGAAGGGCATGCGGGAGGACATCCTCGCTGAGATGCAGATGCATCCCGGGCCGTCTCCGGGCCTGATCCTGCACCCGCGGGTACGTCTGGCTCCTGCGGTGCAGAATTGGGTCCTAGTGGGCCCATCCTGCTCGGGTGCGTCCAGATGGCCCGGACATACCCTTTATGAAATTGGGCTCTAAATGTATCACTGAAGCCTACAAATAGTTCTCACTTTACCCAAATAACTTAATCTGGATAAAGTTATACATGTATGTTCAGCTATATAAATCAGCTGAAGATATATATCTATAAAGTTATAAGGGAAGCATTCCACTGAACATTAATTCTCTCTGTTCAGCAGCAAATAGGCAAATAATGCTCCATAAGAGCACCCTAACAGGAGGGCTAGCCCATCCATGCAGCCACCTAGGGCAGCAGACCTCTGTGGGCAGCATGGCACCAGCGGCAGGCCATGTGATTCGGCACACTTGGCCTGCCGCTTCTGACCCTCCTCTGACAGGAAGCTGTGTCAGAGGGGGGTCAGAAGTGGCAGGCTGTGTGTGCCAAAACACATGGCCTGCCACAGGCCGCTGCCGCTGTGCCAAGCTCAGCTCCCCCCCCCCCCCCCCGACAGAATTGGCAGCAGCTTGGAAGCGGGGCAGCACGGCTGGGGCTTCTGCCTGGGGCAGTCGAAACCCTTGGGCCAGCCCTTCCTAACAGTAGGACTATACACAAACATTCTTCCTGGAAACGTTTGAATTTTCATTCTCATTTGCAATTAGCTATTCTTTCTAGGCTGGATTAAAGCAACTGTCTGATTGATGCCCGTAAAGAGATGGAGAAGTCAAAAGTAAATCAAGAGCAGACATGATTTCAAGAAGGACCTAATGACTTAAGACCACCCCGTGGGAAACATTTCCTGTACCTTCATTTTATATTAATAATTTACAGCTAACATTTTCAGTTTGCTGCATTGCTCTGCATATGGAATAAAGCAGCATGTTAGGCTGTCACATGAGAAGCACATAATTATTATATTTAATACAACTTGACCAGCCCCATCGATAGACATAAATATGTTTCATTCTAAGAAACTGATTTAATACAAATTCTTGGTTTAAAATTGCACATACTTTAAACATGGACTTTTGACCCGACAGACTTCCCTGTTGCATCTTCAAACTGCTATTTGAAAACCTATGAAAATAGATTTTAAAATTGTAAAAAAGTAGCTTTTTTGTTTAAAAAAGGTTCATCTTTACTCAAATTGTTACAGGAATAGCAGTATATATTAAAAAGTAACAAGGAACCTTCATTGGTTGTCACATCAATCTGTGTCCTAGGAGTCTAACAGCAGCCTGATTTTCATCATAGATTTATCAAATTTTCCTTCTGTATCAAAGGCCTCGGAAATGTCCAGAAGGAACTTTCTAGTGAGAGCTCTGGATAGTATGATACAATGGGGAGAGGGCTCCCTGTCAGTTAAGGGGCAGAGGTATCTCTTTGCAAATATTGGAGGGAAGCATAAAAGGGTTGACACGCCATACTACTGTTTTTTTCCCTCAAGGAGTCCAAGAAGGAGTGAGGAAATGCTGGCTGAACCTAGGAGTATGGGCCTGTGATGGTGTGGTGTGCAATGGGAAAGGTTTTTTTTTACAACACAGGCCAGACAGCAGTTCAGGAGGAAAAAAAGCCCTTTGTATTCTGTCCCCACTTGTTAAATCTCCACAAAGTAAAACCTAGAACAGACAGCATTTCAGGGAAAACAAAAGCAGCTTTACTTAGCCCTATATCCTGCATTCCGTTTAATTGCAAAGTCATAGAAAAAGCAGTACAGATACAGTTGCAGGACTGCATAGACACCCACGCACCTCTTAGCTTGCAGCAACATGGATTCAGACCGTACCACAGAGTTAAGACCCTATCACCTCTCTGCTAGATAACCTGGTCAAAGGAACAGAACATTTAACACAAGGTTTCAGGGCCATACCAAGCATGAATCGCGCCCTGTGCGAATTGCACATTGGGTGGGTGCCCCCCCCCACCCGCACCTCCATCCAGCCACTTTCTGGAGGGCAGTGGGAGAGAAGAGGCGTGCCCGATGTGCAAGTCGCCGGCACGCTAAGCAGATCTGTCCCTCCCTGCTCTGACACCGCGTCAGAGCAGGGAGGAACCAGACCTGCTTAGCGTGCTGCAAGAAGGCTTAAGGGGTGCATTTCAGTTGTCTGACTCGCCTGCCACCGCTAAGAGAAGAAAAAGTGGCGGTGGCAGGCAACAGCAGACAGCTGAAATGCACCCCTTAAGCCTTTGCACCCTGTGCGGCCGCGCCGCTTGCACAGGGCTAGCTACGGTCCTGCAAGGTTTCCTACTCATATTCTTGGACATCTCTGCAGCATTTGACTCAGTCACCCACCATAAATTTTTATCACAACTCTGCAATTGGTCTGCGGCACAAAACTCTAGAGTGGTTCCGATCCTACCTTCAGGACAGATACCAGCAAATAAAAGTAGGACCACTTGACTCCTGTCTTTACAAACAAAACCAAGATTTACCACAAGGTTCAGCCTGTCTTCACTGCTCTTCAATATATTTATACAACCACCAGGGCTGGCCCAAAGGTTTCTGCCGCCATAGGTAGAAACTCCAACCATGCTGCCTCCCCCCCCCCCCCACGAGTGCCGAGTCATGCCACCCTCCCCCCTCTGCTAATCCATGCTGCCGCTGATTCTGGCGGCAGGGTCAAGGGGGGCAGTTCATCAGGCCATGTGCTTTGGCACACATGGCCTGCTGCAGGCTGCTGCCACTGAGTCCAGTTGCCCTGACCTCGCCGCCAGAATCAGCAGAAGCGGGGGCAGTGCAACTCAGCATGGGGGGGGGGGAGGGGAGGGTGGCAGGCCATGTGTGGCCTGCCACTCATAGAGATCTGCCACCCTAGGTGGCCATTTAGTGGTTGGGCCATCCCTGACAACCACTATACACAATAATCCAGAAACACAAGATCCTATATCACATATACATTGATGACATTCTGATCTACAAAACATTTTCAACAAACAACCCAGACTTCACAACAACAGGACAATGCTTCAAAGCAATATCAAATGGCTCATTCAACATAACCTGAACATCAACTAAAGCAAAACGGAAGTCCTCCACATCACAAAGAACCCATTGTTCTCTCCATCAGCCATCTTATCTCTATCGAATGCAACACTCGAAGTCAAGAATCAAGTACCATGCCACCCTCCCTCTTCCTTCTTTGTGCTGAAGCAGCGGCAGCTGAACTGCCACTTCAGCACTGTGTCGGGTCTTAAAGAACCTATGCACATGCATGCTCACAGCCTGCCATGCCTATCCCCCTCTGATGCAACTTTCTTTGAGGGGACAGGAGTAGCAGGCCAGAACCACACCCATGCGCATAGGCATTTTAAAGGCTTGGCGGTGCTGAAACAGCAGTTCAGCTGCCACTTCCCAGGGGCGGGGGGGGGGGGGGAGCAATGCTGCCCACCAGGGTCTGCCACTCTTGGTGACTGCCGGTTTTGCCTAGTAGACGGGTCAGCCCTGCCCTGCTCAATACGTTACAGACTCTGCTACTAAGTGGAGTGGACCTGCTAAACAAGTGCATCTCTGTCCCACCAGCAGAAGAGGTGTATTGGTATCTTTGCTGATTTTGTATTTTTGAAGGCTCTATTTCCAACCAGGAGATAGACTCCAAAGATAAAGAGGAAGTATTGTTGGAGTTTTGGAATCCAGGGAGTGTGTTGCACTGGTATTGTTGATTCTGATGTATGAGATTGCAGCTGTGTATTGTTTTGGATTCTTACCCAAGATGGACCAAGTAAAGGAAGTGTTGAAAAGAGAATCCTCTTGAGGACTTTCTTCTAAAAGAAGAGATGAGATCCAGTAGAGGGGAACATGGAAGAAGACTTCTAGTCCAAGGATTCTGAACCAGTTTTGCTTTCACCATTTTTGCCCTTTTTCCTGCTTGCGATTTTTGTACTATCTTGTGCATTTTTAATAGACTGCAAATAGCTGAGTTTTTGGGGTCACCATAATAAAGATATTTTAAATATTCAATCTTTTTGCACTCCTCTGTTTTTCTGCTTCCTTTTATGCTTTACGCCACTCAAGGCTTTGAGATTTGCTCCCCTTATCCACAAGGTCCTTTTCCGGTGCTCAGCTGAACATATAACTGTTTTGTTTTGTTTTTCAGATATGAGGCCATATATGTATAATGCTCTATATATTAATTCATTGTGGCCAACGAATAGCGGGGTTGGACGTCCAACCTGCACTTAGCCCCGAGACGCGATTCTGGTCCTCGTGTTCCACGCACATGCAGAGAGATTGTGTGTGGAGTACTGGATGTAGGTGGGAGGAGTCAGTGCTGGGGGCAGAATGGGAGTGGAGCACAGCAGGAGACACCAGCCGGAACGTACAGCAACAATTCTAGTCATGACACTGTATGTTCCCCGGCAAAGGGTGTCCCCCACATCGCGCACCACACCCCCCCGCACATTGATCCTCTCACCACGCTCTGCCCCTGCAGCCACAATCCAGCCCACAGCAGCCACTAGTGACGGCCAGACAGTGGGCTGCAGGAGCAGATGCACGCCATGGCATTTCGTGGCTAGGACGCCATGGTTCCAGCACCCCAGCTATAGCGTTCTGGTGTCTGAATAGGCAGCTCCCTGCATGCCGATTTCATCAGCATACGGGAAGCGCCCGGATGTCCAGGTCCCAGATTCTGCCATCGCGGGTATATCTGGACCCCACAGTGGCAGAATCAGCTCCATTTCCCGCATGCACAGATTTTGGACAGGCAGTGCAGCCCTACGTATAGGGCTCTGAATGGGCCTCCACTCATATAGTGCTATACGTAGAGCAAAGATAACAGGATATGGACATTCCAGGAGCAGGGCAGCAAAAACCTATAGATTATATTGTATGTACAGGTGCTGATATTCAGCCCCTATATATATCGATAATGGGGATTATTTTAGGATACTTGCCTCCTGTACTATAAACTTCCTCAATAAGACCTCAACTAAAAGGCAACACATCTGACCCCAACTTGCCCTTCTCATACCGGCCTATATCTAGCATACCTCTCCTAGCAAAGTTAATAGAAAAAATAGTACAAATACAACTACAAGCCCACATTGACACTACCGCTCTCCTGGACCTCCAACCATGGGGAAAAAAACATGGGGTAGAAACATTGTTAACCTTTTTGACCAACACACTAATTAAAGGAATTGAGAATCACAAACAAGGATTTATACTTGTCTTCATGGATATAGTAGTCGCCTTTGATTCATTAAAACACACCATTCTCATAAACAGACTGATGGAAATTGGAATCAGCGGCATAACTCTTTCATGGTTTCAGTCCTATCTATCAGATCATCACTTTCAAATCAAGATAAGAACAAAACCTCTGAGCCAATTAGACTTAAACAGGGAGTACCCCAGGGATCCTCACTATCCACCCTCTTATTCAACTTATATATACAGTACAACTGGTCTGCAAAATCATACAAAAACAAAACCTACACTATCACCTCTATGCAGACGATCTGATGATTTATGCACCTTTCATACCTGGAAATCCAGATTACTCTGCTATAACATCCTTTATGAAATTAATCACAACCTGGCTTCAACTTAACAACCTTACAATAAACTATAACAAATCAGAGGTCCTCACAATCATGATAGATCCCACATACACACTCAAATTTGACAACTTCTCCATCCCGGTGAAAAAGGAAGTAAAATATCTAGGCAGAATCCTAGACTCAACTTTCAAACACATATCAAGAAGATGATGACTAATGCATACTACAAAATGAAGCTGCTACAAAACGTAAGACCCCTACTAGATCACAATCACTTTCAGACTGTATGTCAGCCTTATTCACATTTAATGTGTATATGTGTTGGTTCGTACACATGTAAATTGCATCCAGATATAAGTAGCCAGTTTAGAAAAGACTCATGTACACACGGATGGCCATATCATGTTGAAATTGCACAGGGGCATGTCATGGGTGTGGTCTAGGTAAGACAAAATTATGCACGTGTATTCCCCATTTCATCTGGGAAATATACGTATAAGTCCAAAATTACCCATGTCCAGACTTACTCTATGACACAAGCAGAGATTTTAAAAGTACTTTGTTTGTCCATTCCCTTATAGGAGGGATTAAGGGAGGCTATCTCTCTTAATCCCCCCAATATTTATTTTCCCCTCCAAATTGAAGCAGGGTCAAGATAAAGTCCTCTGTAATTAATTAAGAGCATCTATACGTCTAGGTTTGGACAAGTTCCTGGAGGAAAGGTCCATCAACCATTATTAAAGGGAAACTAGGATATCCACTGCTTGCCCCAATACAAGCATTGTGGAATGTGGGTCTTTTGCGGAAACTGCTAGGTACTTGTGACCTAGATTGGCCACTGTTGGAAACAGGATACAGGGCTTGATGGACCTTGGTCTGACCCAGTATGGCATATCTTATGTTCTTAAGTTAGGTTTGCAAAATGGTCCAGATACACATGTAAGTTGCTGAGTCTCCTCCATTGCTTTTTCCCACATGTATATTAGTAAAATGTCTCTGATTTGTATTTTAGAAATGGATCCATATTTAGTAGAGGTTCACCTAGCATAGTCAGAATTGAGTTAAATAAATAAATAATAAATAAATTTCACTTCCAAAAAATGTATAATAGCCTTCAAAAATGTTTTCTTTACCCTTCGGATTTGAAAAGAGGGGATAGTGGTGGTGGAGGGGGGGGGGGTTGTATTTAAAACAATAAGAAGACTTCCAATCTTGTACAGGTGTATGGGTTTTTCTTTTACTTCTCCTTAACAGTGAAGTGAATTTTCTCTTCTAGATCAGGATGCTATGTTTTGATTAGGGTGGTGCAAGTGTTAGAGAGGTGCATTGCTCATGATTTCAAGTTAGTAAATATCCTATTATCACATTAGTTTCTACAATATAGTAACATAGTATATGATGGCAGATAAAGACCAGTATGGTCCATCTAATCTGCCTAGCAAGGCGGCAAGAGTAAGTGCACCAGCTGCTCTGTGCAGGTCACCCCTCCCCATGCCTTTGTTTAGGGATGTACCCTCCATGCCATGTAGGTCACCCCTATTTATTGAGATATAAGAGATAGTTATGTTTGTTTTGATTTTATCCTGTTGCTATAAAGGGATCCCACTTTGAATTCTGTCACTGTATTTTCCCCACCACTTCCATCGGGAGGGCATTCCAAGCATCCACCACCCTTTCAATGAAGAAGTAATCTCCAGGAACAAGCAGAAATGAGTCTTCACATATGGGGTATCGTCGGTACCGACGGAGCCTGCGCGGGAACGCTCCCCAGCGTCCAATAAGAAAGCTTTTGGGAGCATCCCACAGCGCCTGTGTGCTGCCTTCCCGCCTTTCCCAACCGCCTCTCTCCAGTTCTTCTTTTCCGCGGAGCCAGCAGGTCGTGTTCCTGTCACCGCAGAAGTTCTTTATTTTTTCTTTATTCTTTTGTGTCGCGTCTGCCTTCTTTGACGTCGGACCGGTACTGCCGGTCTTTCTTTTCTTTCTTTCAAAAAAAACAAAACGTTTTATCTTTACTGTGCATTTTCAGTTTTTGGGCCCTAGGCCTAAAAATATTTTCCTCATGGAGAAGCCCGCTTCTGGGTTTAAAAAATGCACAATATGTGGCGGTACTATTTCTGTCACCGACACCCATGACTGGTGTCTAAAGTGTTTGGGACCTGACCATTCCATCACGGATTGTATGTCCTGTACTATGATGTCTAAGAGTGGTCAGCAGAACTGAGCAGCCAAGCTCAGTACCCTGTTTCTCTCTGATGCAGCTTCGGTAGCATTGACGTCTTCCAGGGCCTCTTCTTCCTCCCATGGATCTCAGGTAACCAAGCATAAATCTGCCTGGTCCTCGAAGGGTAGATCTCCCTCGAAGCATCGAGATGCCTCCGGGCTTGCCCTCGAGGATTCCGCACCGGCAAAATTACCCCGGCGGGAAGCTCCGGCTTCCAAAGCATTATCTATGGGGTCACAGGTTGACATCGATGGCTCGGCCTCGACAGATCACCTGTTGCCGTGTTCTGGAGTACCGGTGGCTCCCACTGGTACCGACATCCAGACTCTGGTGGCGTTGATGGATCAGAAGATTCTGACCATGCAGCACACCTTAACGGCTTTCATACAGGCTGCGACGCCTCCGCTACCGCAACAATCTCCGTTGCTGGTACTGGCTCCGGTACCGGCATCGCTTCCGATACCGGTACCAATTGCATTGACATCGGCTTCGGTATCGACTGCAATGGTACCCTGTCCTATGATGCCCATCAGTACCAAACCGGTACCGATTACTCCCAATGTCGATCCCACTCGATACGGTTATCGGGCTTTACAGGAGCATCCAGACAGGCGATACTTCGATTCCTCTGAGGACTCTGATGAGTCTGAGGGTTCTGTAGAAGCATCAATACTTCTTTCTCAGGAGTCTTCTTCACCTAAACAAAGAATGTCTCCTCCAGAAGACTTGTCTTTTCAAGACTTTGTTAGGGAAGTGGCTAGGGGCCTCTCTATCACAGTGGCCCCTGATTCAGAACCCAGAGCCAAGGAGTTGGATATTTTACAATATCCTAAAGCTCCTAAGGAGGCAGCTACTTTACCTGTTCATGAGATTCTGTATGATCTCATGTTGAGGATGTGGGAGACACCTCTCACCACCTCATTCTCGCAGGTTAGACACCATGTATCGTGTCCCTCCTTGTCCTGGCTTCCACAAGACTCAGCTTCCTCACCACTCTATTGTAGTAGAGTCTGCCATGAAGAAGATAAAGAGTGCAAAAAGACACTCATCTAATCCTCCAGGGCGTGAATGCAGGACCCTGGATGCTTTTGGCCGAAGGGTTTACCAAGCTGCTATGCTAGCTGCTAGGATCAATTCCTATAGTCTCTATATAGGAATGTTTCTAAAAGAAGTCACAGATCATCTGCAGACTTTAACCCTTTTCATTTCAGAGGATAAAAGACAGGAGTTTCTCACTTGGCTCAAACATGCCCAAGATGTCTCCAAATTTTCCAACTGTGCAGCCTTTGACTCTTTTGAGTGTGTAAGCAGATAGGGGCACGCAGAATTGCTTGGCTACAAGCTTCTGATTTGGAGCTCTGGGTCCAAGATCAATTGGGAAATCTCTCTTGTACAGGTGAAAACCTTTTTGGTAAGGATTGGCAAGCAAAGGCCACTCAGATGGATGCTGAAAACTCTGCTTTGGATCGACTTTCAAAGTCTACCTCTGCTCCTGTTAAGAAAAGATTGTTTAAAAAGACATCTTTTTCCAAAAAGGGAAGATATTACCCTGCCTATGGTCAGCAGGCATCTTCTGCAGGTTGTTTTGCTGCAAAGCGTCAGCAACCACCTAAACTGGCCAAGTCAAAAGCTGCTAGGCCTGCCATGACCCAGCAGCCTCAGCCTCCTCAGGGCCTTTGACTTGCAACTAGAGAACTTAGCCTTTCTAGCTCTGGAAGGGCCAGAGCCCCTTACCATCCCAGGAAGGTTGACTTACTTTGCTCCCAGATGGGAGCAAATCACAGCAGAGCAATGGACACTCTCCATCATAAGGGAAGGGTACAAGCTTCATTTCTTAAGCCTTCCCCTCACACCATTGTGAAACAGTTCAATTCTCCAATGTCTCTCCTCAACCTTCTAGGTCAGGAGATTGCCATCCTTCTTGCCCAAGGGGCAATAAAAGAAGTGCCTCTTCTTCAACAAGGCACAGGGTTCTACTCCTCTGCTTCCATACCTTCAGAGTCAGGACTGGCTTTGTTCTCTAGATCTCAAGGATGCATACACCCATGTCCTCATCCATTCAACCCAAAGAAGGTTCCTTCAGTTCCTTTTTCAAGGAAGCACTACCAATACAGGGTGCTTCCTTTTGGTCTGGCCTCTGCACCAAGGGTGTTCACGAAATGCATGGCAGTAGTAGCTGCATTTCTACGCACTCTAGGAATATTCGTCTTCCCATGTCTGGACGACTGGCTCATTCGAGCTCCATCTCAAGCAGAGGCCAAGACTTGTCTAACCTGCACAATGCGTGTCCTGCAGTATTTGGGACTAGTAATAAACATCCCAAAATCCAGTCTCACCCCTACTCAGTCCCTCAAGTTTATAGGGGCTTGGTTGGATACCACAACTGAAAGGGCCTATCTTCCTCAGGCTCGTTGCCTACGCTTGGTGCAGTTAGCCTCCCATATACAGTTAAAGCCCCTTTTAACTGCTCGAGAAATGTTACAACTCTTAGGCCACATGGCATCCACTGTGCATGTGGTTCCATATGCTCGCCTTCACATGAGGGCAGCTCAATGGACTTTGTCCACCCAATGGATTCAGGCATCAGGTTGCCTGTCAGTCAAAATAGCAAACTCCAGTCACCTTTTTTGGTCTCTCCAGTGGTGGAAGTCCTCTCAAAACCTGTTGCTGGGGTCCCCTTTTCAACAGCCACTTCCCCAAGCAACCCTTACAACAGATGCCTCTCCAATGGGTTGGGGAGCTCATCTGCAAGATCTCTCCACCCAGGGCATCTGGTCTCCACAGGAGACTTCATTACACATAAATCTCTTGGAACTCAGAGCAATTTTCTTAGCTCTCAGAGTGTTCCACTCCCTGCTCAGCTACAGGACAGTCCTCATCCACGCGGATAATCAAGTAGCCATGTTCTATGTAAACAAGCAGGGAGGGACTGGCTCTCTGTTGCTTTGCAACGAAGCTTTGCGACTGTGGGCCTTCGCCAGAGAGCATCAGATTCATCTTATGGCAGTATATCTTCCAGACGTTCAAAACTCTTGGGCAGACAGACTCAGTTGAGTTCTGCTTCCACACGAATGGTCCCTCCACAGGGACCAGGTAGCCAGGATTTTTCGAATTTGGGGAACCCCGGACATAGACCTATTTGCAAGTCCGTGGAATGCCAAACTTCCCCTGTTCTGTTCCAGGATTCCATGTCAGGGAGTTCAGGCCAAGGATGCCTTCCTCCTTCACTGGGGTCAAGACTTCCTTTATGCCTTTCCACCCATTCCCCTAATTCCCAAAGCACTGTTCAAGCTTCAGAGAGACCGAGGTTCTATGATCCTCATAGCACCACATTGGCCACGCCAAGTGTGGTACCCTCTACTTCTGCATCTCTCTCAAGCTCCGTCCCTGGAGTTGGGCTCTGCTCCAGATCTTCTTTCCCAGGAAGACGGAACATTGTGGCACCCAAACCCCCAGTCTCTCCATCTCAGGGCCTGGTTGCTGAAGGCCTAGACCTTCAAGTTTTCCATCTCTCTCAGCAAGTCAGAGATATTATTCATGCTTCTAGAAAGCCTTCCACTAGACGTTCCTATGCTTTGAAATGGAAAAGATTTACCATTTGGTGTTCAGAGAAGGGTCTTAACCCTCTTGCAATACCTTTGAATTCTTTACTAGAGTATCTTCTGCATCTTTCCCATGCAGGCCTCAAAACGAATTCGGTTAAAGAGTCCATTTGAGTGCTATTGCAGCGTCCCTCAAGCCTCTCAATGGACAGCCTGTTTCCTCTCATCCTGTTATAGCAAGATTCATGAGAGGCCTTCTTTTAACTAAACCTCCCATTAGACCACCTCCAGTGGCATGGGACTTAAATCTAGTTCTTGGCCAGCTTATGAAGCCACCTTTTGAACCTTTAGCCACCACCTCCTTGAAATTTCTTTCTTGGAAGGTCATCTTTCTCATTGCAGTCACCTCAGCACGTCGCATCAGTGAGTTACAAGCCTTGGTGGCTAATCCTCCTTATACAAGGTTCCATCATGATAAGGTAGTCCTCAGGACCAATCCACACTTTATGCCCAAAGTGGTCTCGCCTTTTCATCTTAACCAAGAGGTATACTTACCTGTCTTTTTTCCAGGACCTCATGCATCAAGTGCAGAGAGGATTCTTCATACTTTGGATTGTAAAAGAGCTCTCGCCTTTTACTTACAAAGAACACAGCAACATAGAAAGTCTTCTCAACTCTTTGTTGCTTTTGATGCTTCTCATTTAGGACTTCCAGTTTCTAAGAGAACACTATCCAACTGGATTGCTCAGTGTATTTCTTTAGCCTACCAAAGTAGGAACCTTTCTCTGGAAGGCCATGTCACAGCTCACAATGTGAGAGCCATGGCAGCCTCAATGGCTCATCTAAACTCTGTGTCCATTGACCAAATCTGTCGAGCGGCCACCTGGGCCTCAGTCCATATCTTCACAGCCCATTACTGTTTGGACAAGGACTCCCGCCGGGATGCCTCATTTGGTCAGGCTGTTCTCAAACACCTGTTCCACTCCTAATCAACTCCTACCCACCTACCCTGGTTGGATGCCAGAGATCCATGGGGGGAGGTGGAGCCCTTTTCAAGGACACACAACTCTGGGGTCTCTCCCTGGCATCTGCAGCTAGGGAGTCCCCATATGTGAAGACTCATTCCTGCTTGTTCCTGGAGATAGCACAGTTACTTACCTGTAACAGGTGATCTCTGGGAACAGCAGGAATAAGTTTTCACAACCCACCCCCGTCCCCTAGGAGTTGTATCTCTCTATCTATCTTTCCTTCCCTCTCTCTCTCTCTTTGTCTCAGCTTTAAAACTCAAACTGGAGAGAGGCGGTTGGGAAAGGCGGGAAGTCAGCACGCAGGCGCTGTGGGATGCTCCCAAAAGCTTTCTTATTGGACTTGGGGAGCGTTCCCACGCAGGCTCCATCGGTACCGATGATACCCCATATGTGAAGACTTATTCCTGCTGTTCCCAGAGATCACCTGTTACAGGTAAGTAACTGTGTTTTTCCTGACATTGCCTTTCAGTTTACCCCCTTGCAGCTTCATGTTATGCCCTCTAGTTTTACAGCTTCCCCATCTTTGGAAGTGGTTTGTTTGTTCATTAATACTCTTTAAGTATTTAAAGGTCTGAATCATATCTCCCCTGTCCCTCCTCTCCTTCAGAGTGTAGATATTTAGGTCTTCAAATCTCTTCTCATAAGTCTTCTGACGCAGACTCCAAATCTATCTACTCTATTGCAGATTTTGGTATCATCCGCAAAGAGGCAAACCTTATCTGACAGCCCTTCTGCTATATCACTAACAAAGATGTTAAAAAGAATCGGACCAAAGACAGCTCCCTGGGGTACACCACTGGTAACCTCCTTCTCCTCAGAGTGAGCTCCATTTACCTCTAACATTTGTCGCCTCCCACTCAACCAGTTTTTAACCCAGTCAGTCACTTCAGGGTCCATCCCTAGAGTGCTCATTTTATTTTATAAGTCACCTGGGTGGAACGGTGTCAAAGGCTTTACTGAAATCTAAGTACATCACATCTAGGGCTCACCCTTGGTCCAACTCTCTGGTCACCCAGTAAAAGAAATCAATCAGATTTGTCTGACAAGACCTGCCTGTAGTACTTCAATGCTGCCTCGGATCCTGCAATCCATTGGACTCCAGAAACCTCATTATCCTCTGTTTTAGCAGTGCTTCCAATACTTTACTGACGACAGAGGTCAAATTAACCATCCTGTAGTTCTCAACCTCATCCTTACTTCCACTTTTGTGTAAAGGAACCACACGTGCCTTTCTCCAGTCCTCTGGGACAACCCCTGACTCTAAAGAAGCATTTAAAAGGCCAGTCAATGGAGCCCCAAGTTCCTTCAATATTCTTGGATGTATCCCATCCAGTCCCATTGCTTTGTCCATTTTTAGTTTAGCTAGTTCCTCACAAACACAGTCTTCTGAAAATTGTTCAAGACCGCCTTCACTTCTTTTCCTATTTGTGGGTGTTTTCTGAGGTCCTGCTCTTGATCCTTCATCTGTGAACTACAGAACAAAAATATTTGTTAAGCAATTCTGCTTTATCCTCTTCAGTTTCTACATATTCCTCCCCTTCACCCCTTTGCCCTTCCTCCTCTGGCTAGCATATCTGAAAAATGTCTTGTCCCACCATTTTATTGCATTGGTTACTTCTTCTTTTTGTATCTTTTGCTTTCCCGACTACTTTTTTAGCTTCAGTTTCCAAATACTGATGCTTGTCTTCCTCTCCATATGTTCTCTTATATTTTATGAAGGCCATCCTCTTTTTCTTCACCTTTTTAGCTACTTCTTTTGAGAACCATAGCTGCCTCTTTTTCCTTTTACGTTTATTTACCTTTTTAACAAAATGGTTTGTCCTTAAAATATATCCTTTCAGTTTTGCCTATTGCTTTTCTACATCCCATCTTGGCAAAGTTAGTTTTCCTAACGTCTGAGACCCTCGCTTTTGAATGGATTTTATCAGCCCTATCCTAATACTGAACCATGCCATCTGCTGATCACTGGATGCAAGATGATCTCCTACTATAACATCAGAAACGCTTTCCCATTGGTAAGTAGCCCCTTCCACATGGCCCCTTCATGTGTGGGTTCTGTGACCAGTTGCCAGAATAGTTCTCCCTGTAGAGAATCTAGGATCTCCTTACTTTTAGATAACACTGTAGCAGGAATGTGCAGATCAACATCCGGCATATTGAAATCACCTATCAGAAGCACTTCTCCTTTCATAGCAATACTGCCTATGTCTTATATTAAATCTCCATCCACTTCTCCCTGTGACGGAGATCTGTATATCACACCAATGCAAATGGATTTCTCTTTCCCTCTTTCTAGTTTATCCCACAGTGCTCCCTGCTCACTTTTAAGCCCTGTAATTCTATAGCTTCAATATTATTTTTTTACATATAGTGCTACTCCTCCTCTCCTTCTTCCTACCCTGTACTTCCTGAATAAAGTACAGCCCAGTATAATTACATCCCAGTCATGGTTGTCCGTGTACCATGTCTCCGTAACCACCACTAAATCCAAGTCACCCTCTTCCATTAAAGCCACAACACCTGGGATCTTATTCCCCATGCTGCAGGCATTTATGCACATCACTTTCCAGATGTTGTCCCTTTTACCTATTTCTACAGATGTATTTAATGTTTTACTTACCTAAGGACCTTCACTTACCTGGGGGCTTTCTTCACCCATCTCCAACAAATCTAGTTGCTAAAATCTACTGAGACAAGAAAATATTCATGATGTTATTCCAGTGTTGGTATAGGTTAAAATATTTCCACAGTTTTAGATCAGACGAGGTGAGGTGGGCAGGTCTCAACATATGAGTATTCGGAGTGGAGGACAAGCCTAATAGAGCAGGGGGCTAGAATCAAAGAACCAGGGTTTGAATCCCACTGTTGCTTCTTGCAATCCTTGGTCAGTCCATTGCCTCAGTTGCAAAATTAGATTGTAAGCTCTCCAGGGACAGGAAAATACCTACTGTACTTGAATGTAACTTACCTTGAACTTCTGAGAAAAGAAATGAGCTAAAATCAAATTCCAATCTGGGTTTTTTCAGCTTCCACTCCCTATGCTTGTCCTCAACTGTTATATACATTATTTCCCTCAATGGACAATTTCTTACCCTTATTGACCTATAGAAGATATTTAATCTCCCAAGGACATCTGTGAAAGGGCAGAGGAAGCTATTGAGTGTACCCAACTTGTGTCACAATAGAATATGGTCCATAAAATGAAAATGATTGGCCTATATTTAAGAGGAAATGTTTTCTAATTGCTCACCTCACAATTTGTTTTGTTGGATAGTCACAACAAAACAAACTGAGATATAGTGCTAAATGATGAACCTCTCAAATCGGATAGCTGTCAACGAGCTATTGGGGAGAGCTGAAGACTCTTCATGGTAAAGCTGATTTTTATGATGAAGTTGGAACAAAGCCCTCAGGACGACCGGCTGCCGATGTAGCTGAAAAGAAAATCAGAAGCTGCAAAGATGTCTTACATACTGAGACATGGAATGTAAGAAGCAAAAAAAGCAGGAAGTGGACATGAATGAAATGGAACATGCACAACTTGATCTGTTGGGGGTCAGCAAATGGACTTGCATTGAGCAATTTAAATCTGACAATCACATAGTATATTATGCCAGAAATAAAAGACAAAGAAGAAATGTTTTGCATTTATAATTAAGAACCATAATGAAATATAGTGCAGTCAGTGAACATTTAATTTCTATTCATCTTCAAGGAATGCCCATCAACACAACTCTTATTCAGGGAATACAATAATATTGCTGTTTATGCCAACAACAGCTGCAGAAGAGGATGAGGTTGATCAGTTCTATGGATAACTACAAGCTAAAATTGACAGAAAATGCAAACAAGATATACTAATAGTCATGGGTGTCTGGAATGCAAAAGTTGGGAACAAGGAAGACAATGTAGTTGGAAAATATGGGCTTTGCAACAGAAGCAAAGCTAAAGAAAGCCTGATAGAATTCTGCAAGAACAACAAGCTATTCATCTCAAACATCTTCTTCTAGCAACACAAGCGGCAACTGTACACACGGACCTTTCTCAATGGACTGTACAAAAATCAAACTGACTACATCGGTGGAAGTCAATGATGGTAAAGCACAATAACATCAACAAGGACAAAACCTGGAACTGAGTGTGGTATAGATCAGCAGCTACTAGCAGGGCTGTTGCAAGAATATTAGATACCCTAGAAGAAACTTCAGCCTTGAATTCCCTCACAATTAGCTTTTAGCATACCTCCCAGAAGAATCCTACAAAAAGGTATATTTAAACATCACATTTTTAAATGCTGAACTGTTTTGTAAATATAAGCATAATGAGGATGATTTCAAAAGCCACTTAGAAAGGTAAATGGACTATTTTCGGTTTGCTCATTCTTCCTGTAGGTTAAAGAATGAACTGATGACACTTTGAGTTTGTCTGGCTGCCAGGACCAATTGCTTTGCTTTGACTGTAGTTGCTCTTTTCTGCTCCCTCTCCCAGCAGCTAGTGCCCTAGGTTACTGCCTAGTTTGCCTAGTGGTTGGGCAGGCCCGGGTTATAGTATGCAAACTCAAGCTAAAGCTGAAAAAGAGCAAGCCACTCATGAATGTTGCAAAGTATGACCTTGAAAATAGACCACTGGAATTTAAAGACTGTACTGTATGTCAGCAAAATCAATTCACTGCTTTAGATACAAATGACAGAGTAGCTGAAGAACTATGGGAAGACATCGGGAATGTTGTAGTTGAAGAAAGTGAAAAGTCTCTGCAAAAAAGTGAAAAAGCAAAAGGCCAATATGGATGAGGATACTCTGAAAATTGATTATAAAAGCAGAGAAGCTAAAGCTAAAGCCAAAGGAGGTAGCCACAGAACCTAACAGAGATTTCCAACGTGCAGCACGGTGAGATAAAGAGAAATACTATAATGATGAATTCAAGGAAATAGAATCAGAATCAGAAGAACAAGATCAGCTTTCCTAAAGCTACAGGAGTTAAAGAGAAAATTCCAGCCTCAAATTGGAATGCTAAAAGACACTGAAGGATCCATGCTGAGTGATGCTGAGAAGATCAAGAAAAGGTGAAAAGAATACACAGAGTCATTATGCCATAAAGATCAAGTGGAACGACAGCCATTTCAACCTGTACCTTATGATCAGCAGGGCCGGCCCATGCAAGAATGTTGTTCACACAGGGCCCTGCACTTCAGGGGACCCCACGCCAACAACATCAGGCATATGCTGTTCAGCTCCCAGCAGGGCCAGCTTCAGAGGGAGCCAAGGAGATCCAAGGTCCCGGCTCACCTCTATACAGCCACCGAAGTGAAGAACGCCGTTTTTCTTCACTTGGGCAGCTGTGTCCTAATGTAGGCTGCTGGCATGCCGGAGGTCAAAGGGCATTTGCTGTTTCCCAGCACTCAGCACGCCAACAGCCTATAGTAAACACAGCTGCTGAAGTGAAGAAAAATGGCGCTCTTCTCTTTGGTGGCTGTACAGAAGTGAGCCGGGACCTCTCCAGCTCCCTCTAAAGTCAAATAGGTGTGGGGAGGGGCTAGGACTGGAAATGATTAATGGGGGTGCTAGGACTGGAAATGGGCTGATTGGGGGGGCTTGGACTGGAAGTGAGCTCATGGATGGGGCTAGGATAGGACTGGAAATGGCTGATGGGGGACTAGAATTGGAAATGGCTGATGGCGGGCTTCAACTGGAAATGGACTGATGGGGCTAGGCTAGGACTGGAAATGGGCTGATAGGGGGGCTTGGACTGCAAATGGGCTGATAGAGGGTTAGGATTAGAATAGAAAGGGCTGATGGAGGGGCTAGGACTGGAAATGGATTGATGCAGGGGGATGGGAGAATGGGACTAGAAGAGAGAGTATGCTGGGTGGGGCTGGAACTAGAAAGGAGTTGATGTTGAGGGAGGACTAAAAAGGGATTGGGCTGGGGGAGTGAGGATGGAGAGGGTAAAATATATTTTGTGTGGGAGAGAAGAGAAATCTATGATTGGCTGGGTATTGGGAAAATAAATGGGGATTGAGGATGGAAGTCTGAAATTTGAGTAGATGAAAAAGGAATAAAGAAAGAAATGGAGGAAAGAGCAAAAGGGAAAAGTTGAGTATGGTAAAGCAGTTGTAGAGAGAGAATGGAAAAAAACTAGAAGAGAGAAGAAAGGACAAATGGACAGCAAACAATGGAGAGTTAACAGAAGACACAAAGAAACCAGAAGTAAGTGACTGGAACAATTGCAACTGAAAAATAAAATGCCCAAACAACAAATGGTAGAAAAATACTTTTTTTATTTTGAATTTATTAAATGGAATTTGTCAGCTCTGGGAAATGTGCATTGTTAACGTTTTTGCATTTTATTTAGTACAAGAATAAATTCATTTATAGTTTTATTTCTCCAGTGTTGTTGTATGTTCCAACTTTGGCCTTTGGGGTTCCCAGTTTAATTATTGTCTTTCTATTTCTGAATGATGATCCCTTGTTGTTTGTTTGTTGACTGTCTGTGTTCTGCATGTATAACCGAGCTGAGGTATTTTGTTTATGTAGTTTCTATTTGACAATGCACTTGTTCTTTTTCCCCAGTAGGAGATGTATTGGTATTCTCTGAGATGTATCGGTTTAATATTTACATGTTGCCTTTTGATAGGTAGGGTTTGGTGCTTTGTGAGTCCTGGTAGAGCTGTTATGATACAGTGGGTTTGCTATGGGTTCTAAATGGGCAGTGTTTATAGTAATTCCTAATGTGCCTGGCGATTGACACTTGAGTATAGCAATGTAAACATCTGGTAGTCTTTCTTTACCAGACACTCATTAAGAGGTATGTTTACTGAAAATTAGTGCATGTTAATATTATGCAAATATTTATGAAAATGAGGCCCCACAATGATTCTCCACACATGGCCCCACACTCCTCTTGGGCCGCCCCTCATGATCAGGAACTGTTAGTGACGAAAAAATGTCAAAACAGCATTGAAATGATTGTCAAAGAACAAAGCACTGGGCATTGATGGTATTCCTATTGAAGTATTACAGCAATCAGATGCAGCTGTTACAATACGTACAAGGTGTTACAATACTTACAAGGCTCTGCTGGGAAATTTAGAAGACAGCAACATGGCCAACTGACTGGAAAAGATCTATGTTCATATTAATACTGAAGAAAGGTGATCCGACTGACTGTGAAACCTTTTGCACAATTGTTGTGATTATTGCAAGATTCTTGCAATTATTGCAAGATTCTACTCAAGATCATTCAATGTAGACTACAACCATACATGGAACGAGAACTTCCTGAAATGCAAGCAGAGTTCAAGAAAAGGCAAAGAACAAGAGACATCATAGCGCATGTGAGATGAATTCTTTAAAAGGCTAAAGAATACCAAGAGGATATCTACATGTATTTCATTGACTACAGCAAGGCCTTTGATTGCATAAGTCATGAAAAACTCTGGGCTACATTAAGAAGCATAGGTATACCAGAACATAACCTCATGCACAACCTTTACACTGACCAAGAAACAACATTTCAAACAGTGCAAGGAGAAACAAAATGGTTTAAAATTGGGAAAGGTGTATAAGACTGCAAACTTTCCCCATACCTGTTCAATTTATATGCAGAACAAATCCTCAGAGAAGCAGGACTGTAGGAAGAAAGCCAAGGTACAAAGATTGGTGGAAGACTATCAACAACCTTTACTATGTTGATGATACCACATTATTGGCTGAAAATGAAGATGATCTGAAACAACTGTTTATTAAGACCAAAGAAGATAGTCTTAAAATGGGCCTGCATCTTATTATGAAGAAAACAAAGATCAATAATTTCATCATTGATGAAAAAGAAATAGAAACAGTAGACAGCTTCAGCCTGCTTGGATCCATAATCAATAATAATGAAATGGCAAGCAGTCAAGAAATCCGGTGACTCACTGCTCTTGGCAGAATGGCTATGCAGAACCTAATTCAAGTGCAGAGATTTATCTCTGCATACAAAGATTTGACGTGCTTAAGTCATGTTTTTTTCAATAACGTCATATGGATGCAAAAGTTGGACAGTGAAGAAGATAGACAGGAAGAAAATTGATGCCTTTGAATTATTGTTCTGGTGAAGACTACTGCATATGTCATGGACTGCCCAAAGAAAAAATCAAACAATACTGGAGGATATCAGATCTAAACTTTCTTTAGAAGCTCCATTGACAAGACATTGACTTTCATATTCTGAAGGCATCATGCAAAGAGAAAGCTCATCAGAGAAAGACATCATGCTTGGCAAGATTGAAGGTCAATATAAAAGAGGAAGACTGGAAATATAATGGACCGGTATACTAACAACTGCTATGGATGCCACTCTATCAATAATTTTCTTCTACTACTAGTACTAATCATCTGTATAGTGCTACAAGATGTATGCACCACCTTACATAAAGATCTAAGACACAGTCCCTCCTCATCAGACCTTACAATCTAATCAAGACAAAACACATAAAGCCTGATTCTCGTAGGAGCACGTCAGACCGTCTGGATGGCCCCAGGCAAGATCGGCCCGTTTGGACCCAATTCTGATGCACAGGAACAAAACGTTCCCGTGGTAGCCAGAATCGGGCCTATGGATGGCCCAGCGTGCCCCTGCCGCCTGTTGAGATGTTCTCCCCGCAGGCGCCCCTGACATCCTCAGCTCTGGCCCCCCTTATCCCTGCCGTCCAACTCATGGCTGGCCTGCCGTAGCCTGGATTGGGCAGCGGGAACCCTCGCACCTGGCTCTGGCCCCAGGGGGGTTTCCCC
The DNA here is from genome assembly GCA_033557465.1 of Ichthyophis bannanicus. Taxonomy (NCBI): domain Eukaryota; kingdom Metazoa; phylum Chordata; class Amphibia; order Gymnophiona; family Ichthyophiidae; genus Ichthyophis; species Ichthyophis bannanicus. Next base: position 603,947,139 of record CM066034.1, read on the forward strand.
AGACCCGATTGCTGGGTTTTTGCTGCTTATACCACCTCTGAAGTGGTAAAAGCAGCACATCCCTATGGGCCCAGCAGTACGTATGGGCCATGACCTGAATCAGCCCTGTACATGCTACCAGGCTGGCCTGCCCCCACTTGTCTCACCCCTGCTTTGCCAGACCCTGTCCACTCTCGCCCCCCTCTGGTTTTCCCTGTCTAACAGCACAAGACGTGTGGGGAGGACAGGTGGGGGAATTGCAGGGTTGCAGGTCCCACTGGGACGTGCAACCCCCCCCCAGCCCTCATTCGTGAATGGGACCCATAGAGCCCAATTCCATAACATGCACGTCCAGCTCATGGACATGTCTAAATCAAAAATTGGCCCCCTTTGAACCTAATTCCACATCTTCAGGTCTGGACATGCCTGCAGGGCTGGAATCGGGGAGATAGACGTGTTTGGTGGGCACATGCAAACGCTATCCAGCTGGCTCCGTGCCTCGGATGTGGGTAAACATTTTAGATGTCCCCATGCCCACTGTATTCTGAAACATTACATGTTTTGGATCCTGCCCATCCCCGAGATGTATCTGCAGATGCCACACCCCTCAGGAAAACGTGTATCTTCTAAGCTGCTCATCACAAACAGTAGTGTGCTGATGCACACTAGACATAAATACCAATGAGAAATGACAACTGTTTCAACCTACACCATATACCAGTCCCCCTCATGCCCTGAAAAGTGCTAGGTAAGCCCAGTGCATGGTATACAAGAATGTAAATATGAACATGTATGTCAGGACATATCTTGCATCAAATGATACGTGGCATTAGGTACCAGCCCCAGTGAGTCATGCCAGGTCATCTCTACAAACACACCTTAAACTGCTAGGCAGGGACCCTCACGAAGTCCACAAAACCCTGACCTAAACTTGCAGGTCCCCAAAAGATGCATAATATTGCTGAGCAACAAATGTATGCCCTTTCTGTGCCTCTGACCTATAAGTGCACTCATTCTGCTGCCCTGTGCTACCATTCCCCTCTTATCTCTCCCTACAAACCTCCCCGTGAACACCGCTCATCTATCTGATTGCTTTGATCTGTGCCCTCCCCTTCTACTGCCAAATCCGGATATCGCTCCCTTCACCTCGCTGCCTTGTATGCCTGGAACAAACCACCTGAATCTGTACGTCATGCTTCATCCCTGGCCCCTCTCAAATTCAGGCTGAGCGCTCACCCCATCGGTGCCGCAGTTGGATTAGATCCGCCTAAGCTCCCTTGTGTTTCCTGACCATTCCTCCTGGATATATCCTGTTCACAGCTGCTGTGTTGTCTCCCCCGACTAGATTGTAAGCTCCGCTGAGCAGGGACCATCTGTTACATGAGTCTGTGCAGTGCTGCGTAAGCCTTGTAATGCTATACAAATGATCAGTAGTAGTTGTAGAAGGGCCTTATGGCTGTGGCATCTGAGGCCCACCTATCTGGATACTGGCATTTCTCACAGCAGCTAAACCTGTCCTATGATAGTGTTTGTCGGTCTGTAAACATCCGCTACTTGTGGGGCAACCATGTCTGCCTCCCACAGCCAGCTTTGTGGCACTGCTCCCCTGGTCAGGATTGTGTGGCATGGGAGGGGAGATCCCTGTGCCATCACAGCCAGGGGCGGCCCAAGGGGGGTGCAGGGCCATGTGCGGAGACTCGGTGTGGGGCCTCATTTGCATAAGGGGCCTCATTTGCATAAATATTTGCATAATGTTACCATATACTAACTTTTAGTAAACGTGCCTCTTAATGAGTGTATGGATAAAGAAAGACTAAAAGATTTCTACATTACTATAATCCAGTGCCAACTGCCAGACACATTAGGAACTACTACAAACACTGCCCATTTAGAACCCATAGCAAACCCGCCGTATCCTAACAGCACTACCAGGACTCACAAAGCACCATACTCTACCAATTAAAAGGCAACACTGCAAATATTAAACCAATACATTTCAGAGAACAAGAATACATGACCTACTGGGGAAAGAGAACAAGTGGCAATGTCAAATAGGAATTATATAAACAGAACACCTCAGCTCAGTTACACATGCAGAACATAGACCATCACCAAACAAGTAATCACAATTTAGAAAAAGGAAGACAATAATTAAACTGGGAATCCCAAAAGCCAAACTTGGAATGTACAACACTGTAGAAATAAAACTATACATTAATTTTCTCTTGTACTAAACAAAGCGCAGACGTTAATGATGCACATTTACCAGAGCTGACATATTCCAATTAATACATTTAAAAAAAAGAGATATTTTTCTACCTTTTGTGCATTTTTTTTCAGCTGCAATTGCTCCAGCCACTTTCTTCTGGTTTCTTCGTATCTTCTGCTAACTCTCCATCGTCTGCTGTCCATTTGTCCTTTCTTCTCTCTTCTAGTTTTTTTCCAGTCTCTCTCTACATCTGCTTTAACATACTAATCTTTCTCCTTTTGCTCTTTCCTCATTCCTATTTCATCCACTCAAATTTTACCCCTCCATCCTCAATCCCCACTTACTCTCCCAATACCCGGCCAATTGTAGATTTTTTATCCCTCCCACACAAAAAAATTTTCCCTTCTCCATTTTACTCTTCCAGCCCCATCCCATTCTAATCCTCCCCCAACATCAGTTCCCTTCTAGTTCCAGCCTCACCCAGCATCCATTCCCTTCTAGTCCCTGCATCAGCTCATTTCCAGTCCTAGCCACCCATCAGCCCATTTCCAGTCCTAGCAACCCCCCAACCCAATAACAGTCCTAGCCCCCCCATCAACCCACTTCAGTCCTAACCCCCTATCACCCCATTTTCAGTTTAAGCCTCCCTATAACCCATTACCAGTCCTAACCCCCCATCAGCCCACTTCCAGTCCTAACCCCATCAACCCATTTCCAGTCAGCCCCCCATAGCCCATTGCCAGTCCTAACCCCCCTCCCCCATCAGCCCACAGCCTATTACCAGTCCTAACCCCATCAGCCCACCTCAAGTCCTAACCCCTGCCCATCAGCCTATTTCCTGTCCTAGCCCCCCATAGCCCATTATCAGTCCTAACACCCCATAGCCCATTACCAGACAGCCCCCATCAGCCCACAGCCCATTACCAGTCTTAACCCTGCCCCATAGCCCATTACCAATTCTACCCCCCCCCCCCGCAGCTCACAGCCCATTACCAGTCCTAACCCCATCAGCCCACCTCAAGTCCTAACCCCTCCCCATCAGCCCATGTCCTGTCCTAGCCCCCCCATAGCCCATTATCAGTCCTAACCCCCCCATAGCCCATTACCAGTCCTAAGCCCCCATCAGCCCACAGCCCATTACCAGTCCTAACCCCATCAGCCCACCTCCAGTCTTAAGCCCGCCAGCCCAGTTCCAGTCCTAGGCCCCCCATAGCCCATTACCAGACAGCCCCCATCAGCCCACAGCCCATTACCAGTCTTAACCCCCCCATAGCCCATTACCAGTTCTAACCCCCCCAACAGCCCACAGCCCATTACCAGTCCTAACCCCATCAGCCCACCTCCAGTCTTAACCCCCAGCCCATTTCCAGTCCTAACCCCCCCCCCCCATCGGCTCAAGTAAAATTAAATTTAAAAAAAAGAAAAACTCTGGCTGCTACCGCTGCCGCTGCCGCCGCCGCCGTGGCAGCGGCAGAATGGACTGTCCCGTGGGGCCCCCTCTGCCCGGCTGAATCCCTCCCTCCCTCCCTCCCTCTGTGATGGCTGAGCCCCTCTGTGCCGGCTTTGAGAGTCGCGAAGGGAGAGTGTCTCCCTCGCGTCTCTGTTAAGCCCGCAGGGGCTGATGGGAAATTTCCCATCTGCCCCTGCAGGCTTAACAGAGATGCGAGGGAGACACTCTCCCTTCGCAACTCTCAAAGCCGGCACGGAGGGGCTCAGCCGTCACGGAGGGAGGGATTCAGCCGGGCAGAGGGGGCCCCGCGGGACAGTCCATTCTGCTGCTGCTGCGGCGGCGGCAGCAGTAGCAGCCAGCGTTTTGTTTTTAAATTTAATTTTGAAAAAGCAGAATGTTCTTTGCGCAGGGCCCCCTGAAACGCGGGGCCCTGTGCAAAAAACATTCTTGCTCAATGGACGGGCCGGCCCTGATCACAGCAAGTAACCAGACTCCAAATATATCACCACTCACGCAGTTCTCATTGCTCCTGGAATGTAGGGATGTAGGCCGCAATGGCAATGGCACGACATCAGTCATGTCTCCCAGTGCCAGGCACAGCGGATGTATGGCTGCCCTATCACACTGCCAACAATATCTGATCTAATTAGAGTACCCTATGAAAAATAATCCAGAAGGAATTAACATAGGTTCCCTATGGCTGAATGTCAAACATATCCCTGTCAATAATAGGGACCCTCAGAATAAGGGCATTCAGAAGTGCAAACAGCACTAATACATGCTCAACAGCAACACCATTGGTCCCACAAAATGTGCATTATGGCCATGCATTAGTGCAGTTTGCACTGTTGAGTGCCCTTATTATTGAGGGTCCCTATTATTGATGAGGATATGTATTGATATTTAGCTATAGTGAACCCTCTCTGAGTTTAACTGCTCAATCACATTGGCACCTGGTGACGCTGCGGCCATCCATGCGATCCAGGTACTGGCCAGGCTTTCAGGTTGCCCCTGAATTGCAGATGAGCACACCAAATCCCCCCCATGCATCCCCTCAAACCACACTCACACATTCACTCTCACTTTCTGTCACGAAAACATGATTCTGCCCAAAAGATGCCCTGAACCTATACATAACAACTATGACATAACATAATCACATTGGTTACCAGGACTACGAATACGATCTCCATTTCTCACCAAAAAAGGAATTCTTCTTTCCCTGCTCACATCCATACTATCCCTGTATCAGCAGTCCCATTTTTCTGAGCATGGGAATTGTTAGTGTCCCATTGATTGGCTCCTTTAGCACAAACAGCAATACTGTAGGTGCATAGCCTAAATAAACATTATTGCTCTTCTTAAGATATCTGTAAGGGTGTTTAGAAATGTTTCTTTACCTTAAACCTTCCCTCCCCTCTGTTCCCTGTATCTTAAGACTGCAGTCACACCAGTTCGACACATACTTATCACACCCATTCTTCTTTATGGGATGCATTGCAGAGCACAGCAGAATATTTTCTAAATCCTAGCCTTATACCATGTTTCAGCAGGAATAACATGGATGTTTCCAGGAAGCACTTAATATGTACATGGGCTTTTCCTGAATATGCTTTATATGACCCCACAGCTTACCATGCCCCCATTCTGCCCTCTCTTGCCCATGTTCTGAGATCCCCGTGCTAGCGCCATGGATGTGCATGTCAGCAGTGTATCAGAATATGGTCTGGGACGTTTTAGGCACATAAACGTCCCCACCACATGTACAAACCCCTTATTCATTTTCTGGAATGACCCCCATAGTGAGGACTACAGTATAGTAAGATACACAGAAGTAGTGGACAAGAGAGTGAGGAGCAACAGGATCCAAAAACAGCTTCAAAGAGGTGGGTTTTTAGCTTGGATTAGAATAGGGCTAAAGAAGGGGCCCAATGCACAGATTCAGGTAGTTTGTTACAGGAATATGGAGTAGCAAGATGGACTGAACAAAGTCTGCCTATCTGAAGACTGAACATATTTTAGGACAACTATCCAGACGGTTGCCATGAGTCAACATTGACTTGATGGCACTTAACAGGAAGGAGTCTTTTTTAATGGTTTGCCTCACATATCGAAACACATAAATAATAGTGGAGAATTCCTGAATGTAAGGTACGTCAACTTCTTGCCCATACATAAAAGTATGTAAAAATAAAAATATGATGTATGCACTCAGTGGTAGCTTTGTTCAGGGTCCAGCTGGTCACTGAGCTGGGTTACTTTTATGTAAGCAGGCTATGTGGGCCAGAGCAAGGAAGGAGGCAGGCATGAATAGGTCTTCTAAAAGTGCATGATTTGGTTAGCTCCCAACAGTAGGGATGACATGGGGAAGTCTCTCATTTTCCCCAATTATTTTCTCCCCTCAAAAAAGGATAAGAGGTAGAGAGGCCTCTTTGTTTACTGCCACGCTGCTGCATGTGTCCATTTGCAAAATGGCTGGGCCAAACGTGGATGTAATGACATATCCATGAGCAGGTTCTAAAATACTGGCACGACATGTCAACAGTGTGTTGCCAGGTCCTCCCATATCGAACTTTTGCGTATGCATGTTTCTGAAATTGATCATCTCCCTGTACATGTGTGGACCTTTATTGTGCATGGCCCCATTGTCTGGGATGTTGATGGGGATATGTATATGTGAATTTCAGAATGCATTAACAGGTCTCCACCTCTTCTATTCCCTTTCCTACAGAATTTCAGATGTTTTGACTTGTATGTCCCAGGGGCAGGACTGGTGCTAGCATTAGGCAAACTAGGTGGCTGCCTACAGCACCAGCCCTCTGAGGGCGCCGGCACCATTGCCACCACTGCCACCCCTCAACAGGGTCTGCAGTGGTGGCAATGGCTCAGTAAATGCGGGGAGACGTTTACGTCAGGTTTGCAGCACTATCCCCACAGTTCCTGTGCTTTACAATGCCTCTTCCATCCCCCTCCAAGCAGAATTCAAAACCAGATGTAATGTGGGAGGGGGCAGAAGGGGTAATGTAAAGCAGAGGAACCGCTGGGTAGTGCCAATGACCTGAGGTAAGTGCTACTAGTGCTTACTGAGCCCTTGCTATTGAGCAGGTCCCAGAGAGGAGCGGCAGTAGCATGGAAGTGCCCACTTAGGCTCCCTCCAATCCTTGTACCAGCCCTGCCCAGAGGGCACCTAAACGGCCTTTTGAAAATGTGCCTTCACACCAACTTCCATAGTGTCACAGGGCTGTGAAATGTAATGAATTGCAATAGATTGCACACATATATCACTGAACCACAATCAATTTCATGGGCATTGGGCATGTGGTGTGTGATGTGCACATGAACATTCTGAATGTACTTGGGGGTCCAAATGTGACTCATACCCTTCCTCACTGTCTTTCATCAGTTCAGGATGGGTAGGTATAGTTGAGATTGGCTGCTGGATAATCACTGTTTTAAAACCCACAACAACATTCACTGCTAGTCACAGATCTGTCTGGAATAACTTGCCCTGACAATGTGATGCTGAAGCTTCATGCCTGGCAAGGGGCTGGCTCACAAGTATGCTCTGTACATTGCACTGACAAGCCCCAAAACCTCCTTCCATGTGGAAGCAATGGGAAACCTCAGTTTGACGTGTTCCGAGCACATCAGTTTCTTCATCTTACTCCTATGCTCTTGTTTCTTTTCCACAGGCGATATTGGATATTCACGTCGGTTATGGCTACGCTGTCCTGTAGGGTGCCCAAGTGTGCCTACAGAGAGGAGGTACAATGAGACACACAAAACTACTCACTCTGTCATCAAGACACCTTTGCCATCTTAAATGTTGCTCCAGATGGCTAGACAAAATAGCTAATACCTTAGTACTCTGTCATGCAAACAGCTGAGACAGTGCTTGCCTGCTGCATCCTTCCTAATCCAGGTGTCAGGTATCTTATGCCAGTCAACATTAATTTGAGTCTCAAGGATTACCCCATGCCTTCTGCATGCATTTAAGAAACTATAGAGAGTGGATATCTGATCTGGAGCAGAGCGATTGTAAAATACTTTGCTCATTACCGTTTCATATTTACTAGACTTTTTAGAATGTTTTGCTGCCGAGAAGGCCAAATGCAACTTGAGCAAGCACGAGCTCCCTTTCATTGCTTATTCCTTTATTGGCAGGACACAGTTTCCCTACCGGAGTATTTTCCTCCCTGGGGACTGTAGAGAAGGTTATGCATGGAATATGAGACGATGGAGTCTGGCCACCTCAGAGTGTGTGGTGTATGTTGTCTGTAGAGCTGCCCGGCACCTGACTGAGGGCCCTGCCATCTGGCCGGCACTAACCTGAAAACGTACACCTACAACAAGTAGGTAGCATGTAGAACAAAGGAAGCATGTCTGACACACAGGCTTCACCTGAAATGGGAAGCACTGGAAAGGCAGCAGAGCCCATTTCAGGTCAAACAGCAATGAAGAGTGCGCTCCTGGTTGCTTTGAGATCCATCCATGTAGAGCATAGTTTCATATAATAACAGATAATGTGGTTCAATGCACACAGGCAGATTTTAGGGCAAGCCAGAATTTCAGTGGTTGCTACCTTACTGCAGTTCAGCCTAACAAGCTGCTCAAGTCTAGGTTTCGCCCTACTGCATGCTTTTTAAGAAAATGAATGAGAAATCCCTCTGTGCTATGGGGCAAACTGTGAACTGGAGAAACCTGTGTTGGGATATCAATGATTTTAGTGATCCCCATCCTAAGGGAGTCAGGTAGAAGCAAGAACTACAGCTATCATAATGCACTGGGAGATAAATTCTACAAGCAGAGTAGGTTAAGCTGTTACAAAATGAGAAATACAAGTTGAGCCTGGGGTCACACCAAGGAGTGTGACTGGCAGGGCTGGCCCATCGAATAGGCAGTCTAGGTGGCCACCTATGATGGCAGACCATGGCAAGCATCACAGCAGTCCTCCAGAAGATAGAATCGGTGGCAGTGACAGCAGGGGGCGTCAGTGGCATGGCTCAGTACAAGGGGGGGGGGGATGACAGAAACCCTTGGACAGCTGTGGTGACTGCACTTAGGAGTCCTTTTACTAAGCAATTAGCATGTGAATTAGAACATGCTGCTAGTGCATGCCTGTGATAACTATAACTAGCATGAGAGTGAGTATGCGCTAATTCATTTGCTAACTGAATGCTGTGTTATTAGGGGGGGAGGGAGACTGTATGGGTTATGGGCAGAGAATGGGCATAGGCTGAGCATTTAGATAATGCATAGTTCTGGACCGTGCACTGTTATTTATTTTAATTTATTTATTTATTGTGACTTATTAACCACAGCACTGAAAATTCACTCAGAGTGGTGTACAAGGACCATAGTAGTATAATGGGTACACTACTCATCAAACTGATTGACAGGTGAGATAAGGATGGCAGGAGCCAATCAGTGTTCACTTCCGGTGTATGTCCCGCCTTAGGCCACACCCCCTCCCATAGAAGTGAATGGTGAGTTAGCCCCGCCCACAGGTGTGGCCACCGCCCCCCACTTGACACGCCTCCACTCCATCCCCAAGGATGACATCATCCAATCAGTGTCCACTTCCGGGTTTGTGCCACACCAACACCCCGCCCCACAATATGGCATTAGCCAATCAGCACCCACTTCTGGGTTTGTGCCCCACCCATAGCCTCCCACCCTCAACCACGCCCTTGCCTACATCATTGGAAATGACATCACCGGAAACAGGGCGTCATCAGAAATGGACTGTCCCTTTTTGCTGACATCACCGGAAACAGGGTGTCATCAGAAAAGGGCCGTGTCCTTTTCCGATGACCTCAGCAGAAGCAGAGTGACTGACTCCGGAAATGTGTTTTGCTTCTGGTTAATGTTTACATCTGCAAAAAGCAGGAACCCTGGAAAACAAAAATACTTTTCTCTCCCACTGCCCCAGTTCTTTTTTCTCACAAAAGATTCTCCCCAAGCACAGCACAGGGGATTTTCACAGAGGAACAGACAGGATAGAAGCTTTTCTTTACAAAATGTTAAACCTCAATTAAACACATCTTTTGTTAGAGAAACCAGTGCTGTCCATGTGATAGAATTCTGCTTTTAAGACCTCATGGTTAGAGAGAAATATTCTGGCAAACACAGTGTAAGTTCAGACTGAAATTCAGAGAGAGAGCTGAGTTCAAATCCCCCTAATACAGCTATTTTTTTTTTGAGAGAGAGAGAGCTGAGTTCAAACACAGCCACAGCTATTTTTTAGTGGCTTTGAAAAAACCAATATTGAGAGACAAGTCTGAACATGCCTCTCTAGGGTGTGGTAACACGTGATTGGTTGAAACAAGAGGTCTGTTCTGAGCATGCTCCAGGTGTTCTGAGCATGCTCCTGGTGTAAGGGCTGTGTGTCCTGTGTGTAAGGGGAACATTTTAACACAGAGATTCAAAAAGGACAAAATGGCTCTTTTTGGAACACTAAGCAAACTAGGATCAGCAGAGGTAAGAGAATGACTGACTCCGGAAATGTGTTTTGCTTCTGGTTAATGTTTACATCTGCAAAAAGCAGGAACCCGGAAAACAAAAAATGCTTTTCTTTCTCCCACTGCCCCAGTTCTTTTTTCTCACAAAAGATTCTCAGCAAGCACAGCACAGGGGCTTTTCACAGAGGAACAGACAGGATAGAAGCTTTTCTTAACAAAATGTTAAACCTCAATTAACACATCTTTTGTTAGAGAAACCAGTGCTGTCCATGTGATGGAATTTTGCTTTTAAGACCTCATGGTTAGAAAGAAATATTCTGGCAAACACAGTGTAGGTTCAGACTGAAATTCAGAGAGAGAGAGAGAGAGAGAGATTAGTTCAAATGTTTGTGCTTTCTCTGTACATGTCATAGCCAGTCAAAAGGACTACACAAAACCTGATGAAATAAACACATTGAAATCTGCTATACAAGCAACGGTGGGCTGCATTATCAGGAAATGCTGGCAGGGCATTATGCATAGAGACTGTGCAGCTTGTGTAATACATGCTCCAGGCCAAAGACATTATGATTGTTTGCAGTGGGGACATAAGGAAATACAGAAGAAAATCCATAAAATTTGTAACAGGTTGTGTCTAGGACCTATTGTAAATGTTGCCATGATTGTTGCTCAGAACTGGTTCTGATTCTTCAGCGAGGCCTAATGCAAGATTATTTGCTCTGTCCTCTGAAACACTGTGATCAAAGACACGGCTTTCACCACGCCCTCTGTATTCTGTACCAGCGTGTGTAGATTCACCGGCAGAAAAACTTTCGCTGTGTGATCTTTTCCTGTTAGACTTCGCTCCCATAGCCGTTGGTTTTCTAACATTTTCTCAATCTGAAAAAGAAAAACGTAGGGGCTAATACTTTTTTTTCTTTTATAGCAGCCTTAAAATTTAGGAGCTGGATAAAACCGGAATACTCACGATTCTGCTTGTCTTTTGGTTTTCTGTAAGGTGCCGTCTGTTGATTAGGCTGGTCATCTTGTTTTGTAGCATCTTCTTGGTCTAAAATAAAAAAGATTAAAGGTTGAGGCTGTCCTCTGAAACACTGTGAGACACATTATAAAGAGCATAGCTGCTGGAAAAATTAAAAACTACCGGACATACCTTTTAAATTTCTTTGCTGCCTTCTTTTTGTAAGAGAAAGTTTATTTGTAACACCCTTTTTCTGCTCCTATTTTTTAAAGACAATCATAACAGACAGAAACATTACATAGCCAACAATATTTTAAAAAAGTAAGGCACATATCTACTCACCATGTCTGAAGAGGAGTTGCAAGCTATAGAGACTATGTGATCTTTTCTGGCTGCTGAAATGTACTGGATCTCATAATCTTATCATATGATCTGGCTAATTCACAATGCCTTTTTTTTCCGCAGACCGTACATTGTAATAGATGCTATATATTGTGTATGTGGCTAATACACATTCCCACCCATTTCCCAGATGCCTTAATTGTATTTTATTTCTACAACAGAGCTCTGCACATTCTTATCTTATGGCCTATTGTTTAGGACACACCTAGATGACCCATTTTTTTCCCCCAGACAACCCATTGTAGGTTTAATTAACTAAGCATTCCTAAAACACACCACACAAAACTGTAGGTTCGAAATGTTTTATTTCAAATAAAATGTTTTTATCTTGTGATATGATTTATTTGCGTATTACAAGTTTAAAAAAATATAAAGGCATACTTATAATTTTTGTTCATCTGTATGTTCAACTAATAGATTCTGAAAATACATACATTTTCTTTCATTTTATGATCAAAAATCATGGCAGCATTTTTTAAAGAGCGATCTATAATCTCTGTCACAGATTAAACCTTCATATCACAGTTTGCAGATCTAAACAAAATACTGAACAGTTGTCCTGGATTTCTAGTGGTATTAAAATCTCTGTTGAGTTCAAACAAAAAATTCAAATTTTCATAAACTAGGGCAGTTGCTTTCATTTTATGAGCAACAATCATGGCAACATTTACAATAGGTCCTAGACACAACCTGTTACAAGTTTTATGGATTTTCTGCGTATTTCCTTATGTCCCCACCGCAAACAATCATGATGTCTTTGGCCTGGAGCATGTATTACACAAGCTGCACAGTCTCTATGCATAATGCCCTGCCAGCATTTCCTGATAATGCAGTCCACCGTTGCTTGTATAGCAGATTTCAATGTGTTTATTTCATCAGGTTTTGTGTAGTCCTTTTGACTGGCTATGACATCAAATGCCTCCCTTTGATATGTACAGAGAAAGCACAAACATTTGAACTCAGCTCTCTCTCTCTCTCTCTCTCTCTGAATTTCAGTCTGAACTTATTTATTTATTTATTTAGCTGTATTTATATCCCGCTTTTCACCGGGTCAAAGTGGTGGGACATATAACAAGGGGGGGGGGCCCATCACCAGGGGCTCAACATTGATGAACTTACACTGTGTTTGCCAGAATATTTCTCTCTAACCATGAGGTCTTAAAAGCAAAATTCTATCACGTGGACAGCACTGGTTTCTCTAACAAAAGATGTGTTAATTGAGGTTTAACATTTTGTAAAGAAAAGCTTCTATCCTGTCTGTTCCTCTGTGGAAAGCCACTGTGCTGTGCTTGCTGAGAATCTTTTGTGAGAAAAAAGAACTGGGGCAGTGGGAGAGAGAAAAGCATTTTTTGTTTTCCAGGGTTCCTGCTTTTTGCATATGTAAACATTAACCAGAAGCAAAACACATTTCCGGAATCAGTCACTCTGCTTCCGCAGAGGTCATCGGAAAAGGACACGGCCCTTTTCTGATGACACCCTGTTTCCGGTGATGTCAGCAAAAAGGGACAGTCCATTTCTGATGACGCCCTGTTTCCGATGATTTCATTTCCGATGATGTAGGCAGGGGCGTGATTGAGGGTGGGAGGCTATGGGTGGGGCACAAACCCGGAAGTGGGTGCTGTTTGGCTAATGCCATATTGTGGGGCAGGGCGTGGGTGTGGCGCAAACCCGGAAGTGGACACTGATTGGATGATCTCATCCTTGGGGCGGGGTGGAGGCGTGTCAAGTGGGGTAGTGGCCACACCTGGGGGCGGGAGTGGGCGGGGATAACTCACCATTCACTTCTATGGGAGGGGGCGTGGCCTAAGGCAGGACATACACCGGAAGTGGACACTGATTGGTACTTGTCAGCAGTTTGGGGGTGGTAGTGGGCAGGGCTAACTCACCATTCACTTCTATGGGAGGGCGTGGCCTAAGGTGGGACATACACCGGAAGTGAACGCTGATTGGCTCCTGCCTTCCTTATCTCACCTGTCAATCAGTTTGACGAGTAGTGTACCCATTATACTACTACTGACCATCATTAATAATAAAGCAGAAAAAGAATTGCATCTTTCACCAACCCTCCCAAGATTCATAGTACCCCAAAATACTATGATAGCCCTTTCTTAACCCATAGTCCCCTCTACTTGTGTGGCTGGTGTAGGTGCACTTACCATCTCCTCAAGAACTCTTCTGTGCAGTAAATGCAGGAGACATACTGGGTGTGACTCCTACAGTTAGCGCACAGCCTTTGCACCTACTGGACGTTAAATATTTGTAGTTAAACTGTGGTAAGCACGAAAACATACTGCATTTTAGTAAAAGGGTCCCTCACAATGTTGTGTTTTGAGTGGCTACACTTCTTTATCTCCAAGGCCAAGAGCACTGAAACATTCAGCACCGTGCTAAGCATCTAAGTGCTGTTTTTTTACAAATAGGAAAGCATTATATGTATAGCAGTATATCAGCATGCCGCTGTATGTATAATGCTATATATACAGTAGAGAGGGCAGGGTAGAGGCATCCCAGGAGAAAGGCCACAAATTTTACATACAGACCATTGCTGATTTTTGGCCCCTATAGGTAGAGTAGCTGATAATCAACAGCAGTGGCAGAGAGGCCAGAATATTTAAAGTGGTTGGCTGTTGTTGTTTTAAGATAGACCTGGATATTCAGTGCTGGGGCCATATCTCACTACCGGCATTGAACATCTGGGTTGCCCAAACTGCCTTTTTGGCCAGATTGCAAAAATGGCTAAAGTTAGTCCTGCCTTTGTTTCGCCTAACTCTATCTAGTTTAGGTTGAAACCTTCTGCCCAGTGTGCAGCGGCAGCCAAGAAAGCAAATAGAATGCTGGAGATTAGAACAATAAGAATTGAGAATACAATGAAGGATATTACAGTGCCTCTGTATCGCTCCATGGTGCGACCACACCTTGAATATTGTGTGCATCATATCTAGTCCATATCTTAAAAGGGATATAGCAGAATTAGTAAAGGTACAGAGAAGAGCGACAAAAATGGTAAAAGGGATGAAAGGATATCCTTATGATGAGAGGCTTAAAAGATTAGGGCTCTTCAACTTGGAAAAGAGATGGCTGAGGGAAGATATGATAGAGGTCTATAAAATGATGAATGGAGTGGAATATGTAAATGTAGATTGGTTGTTTACTCCTTCAAAAGGTAGAAAGACTAAGGGGCATGCAATGAAGCTACAATGTAGCACATTTAAGACTAATCGGAGAAAATATTTTTTCACTCAACGCGTAAACAAACTGTAATTCATTACCAGAGGATGTAGTAAACGCTGTCAGTGTAGATGGATTTAAAAGAGATTTGGACAGGTTCCTGGAGGAAATGTCCATAAGCCACTATTAAAGAGGACTGGGAAAATCCACCACCTACCCATTGGACAAGCAGCATGGAAGCTGTATACCTTTTGGGAACCTGACAGGTACTTGTGACTTGAATTGGCCACTCTCGGAACAGGATGGACCCTTGGTCTGACCCAGTATGGCATATCTTATGTTGTTAGGTTAACTGGGCAGTGGCTCAATATCACCAGTGTCCGGTTAACCTCTGGTGTGGTCTCCAGAACACTCAGTGCTAGCTGGTTAGCGCTGAGGCATTCATTGGCACAAACCGGGGATATTCAGTAGCACAAAATGGTTATGTGCTATTTATTGAATATCCTGATCTGCCAAACGCGTTAGTCTTTTAGAATATGCTCCCCATAGTGTATATATTTAGCATGGGCAAGCCAAAAGCAGGTATAAATTGGATTATCCAATCCAAATGTATAACTTATAGGCCCCAATATCCAGATATTCTCACCCATATGTGTATTATATGTGTACTTATAGGTATAACTTACATATTCAGGCTATAGTAAGTGATGGCCTTTGAGAAGAGTAATCATGGAGCGGGGGGAGGGGGGGCAATGAAAGCCTTCCCTCGAAGACAGCAGTATGCAAAGCACCTCTAGTCTAAGCGCCTCTGAAAGCAAAATTCAAAATTCTGTGTCAAAAGGTTTGAATTATGCAAACGTATGCATGATTTGTCAAAATAAGAAAGCATATTATTTTTGAGTGATACTTAATTTAAAATACAGTACAGAAAAAAATACACAAAAATGTGCAAAATTTTGAAATATCGTGTGCAGAATTCCAGCAGGAGTAAATTTCAGCGCAGTTTAGGGCATGGAGCTAAGAGACGTTATCTAGCACAGCTATGGCCTTTATCATCAGACACAGACTGTGCTGAAAAGCAGGTCTGGAGCGCAGTCCACTTGGAAAATGCCAATCAAATTGATAATCAAAACCTACAAGAAAGCTTGTAGGAAAGCGGAAGAAGAGGTGCAGGAGTTCATAAATCCCAGGTGTTGTTAATATTGCTGAATGTGTTATTAAAACTTTGGGTGATTTACGGAGATGAATACATTCTGTGTATTTTTCCTGAGTCACCGGCTTGCTGAAAGAACACTTTCCAAGCCCGCCTGGAAATCTGAAAGGGAGGAGGGGGATTTCCCTACCCCCTTTAAGAGAAAGCCGGAATAGACTCTATTTTCCTTGGTTTTCATTGCGCGTTTCTATTGCTACATATGCACACATACACACAAGCGTTTTATTTACTTATTCTTCGCAAAGCAACATAGTAGAAAGGTGGCGCTTGAAGCCTGCTGAGGGCGGAAAACAGCTCACCTTTAGATCGTGCAGCTTTCAAATAATAGATGGATAAGAAAAGAGTGTTTGAAAGATGACGAGCTGGAGATGCTCCCGTTTGACTTTTCATCTCTCTCCGGCGAGGCAAAGAGGGGGAGATGAAACGAGAGCACTCCGTCACAAGCACCTGAGTCGGGTTATTGCCTCCCCCCCCCCCTCCCCTCTGCCTCCCTTTGGGGGATTTAGAGAGTCACCAAAGCGGCAACTGGCTCGTGACATCAGCGAGGGCAGCTCACCGCGCCCTGAAATATTCATGGCCTCGGCTCCTCTAACGTGATCAACCGCAGCGCCTCTTTTCTCCCCCCACCCTCCTTCTCCTTGCAGCTGGGGCTCCGTTTATTTCTATTGTTTGAAGGAGGGAGAGGGAAGGCGTCTGAGCGATCCGGACCCGGAGAAGGCGCTCAGCAGCACCTGGGCAGCGCTACGCTCTTTCCCCTCCCTCCTCCAGAGCCTCACCTTTGCCCGGGCACGGGGAACCTTCGTTTGACAGCCGGGAGCTAAGGGGAAAATGACAAAAGTTGACTTTTGAAAGGCCTGGGAGAGAGCTGATGTCAGACGACGAAAGAGATCGCGGGCACTTTCTATTTTTAAGCAGAGAAATAGCCGATCGGATCGCTCAAGGTTGACTCGCCTGGGCATCTGCGGGCGGCTAGGAGGTGAATGTTTTGCTTTTGGAAGGGGGTGGGGAGAGGGGGGCAAAGACGAGGAGGAGGGATGCTGCGGCTCCTCGTTGAGGTCGGGAGCTGTTCGATCGGTATGGCAAGCCCGAAAGTTCTCCACTTCTCCGAGAGGAATTAATAACGAAACACAGGAAGAAGGAGAACAGAGGGGAACGATCTTTCTTCCTCAGCCCTGGAGTATCTCTAAGGGACAGACACACAGCGAGTCCACAGTCCTGTGCATCCTCAGACACCTGCACGGCTCTGCCCCGGGCTCAAGGTAACGTGAAGTTTAAAAATCTCTCTTTCGCTTAATGCACTTTATAGACGTGCATCGAGTTTTACTCGCTCTGCTGTCTCACACGCGGGAAACTTTGTTTTATAGTCCTTTGCGTGCCAACTCCAAACCGTCATAGTTACAGTGGCAAAATCGTCTTTTAGTGCTGGCAGGGCAGAAAGTCCACGAGCCTTCTACGGGGAGTCTTCGTTTCAGCACATGGTCCGCTGTTCTGAATACACATTAGTGCTCGATGTTTTTCTAGTGCTTTTCAGCAGGAAAACAACAACAACAATCTAGTAGCGTAGCAGCTGTTTGTCGTTATTGCTGCCAAGTTGTTTACTTTTCCCCCCACGTGTCCTGTAGCAGCATCCTAGCGATGCAGCTTTAAGCTGCTGCTATTATTATGTTAGTTTCTTAAGGGAATAATGTTCGCATTCATGCGTGGCTAGTAGAAATGCAGTGAACAGTACCAGTCATTCCCTAAATACTGTCCGTAATTATAGGAGTCCTTAAAAATTATTGCTGGGGTGGCACATTTTAAGCACGCTCAGGTAAGCACTGCTAGTTGTAATTAAGGATCAGATGTCCTGAAGGGCTTGTTTTCCCCTTCTGCGTCTATGGGGAAAATGCTTAGTGCATCTGACCCCAAGTGAATATTACGTTGCATTTGTTTTGAAATGTAGAAAATGTGCCCCTCCCCCACTCCTGGCATCCGAGGAGCGGATGAAATGAAAAGGAGCCGGTGTACACCTGAAATGAAACGGTGAAAGAAAAGTGCGAGCGCTCGCTATTTAACCTAGAGGGTTAGTGGCATGTTTTAATGAGCTCGTCCCTCTCCTTCTTCTCCCAGCTATTCGATCGCAGGCATTTCGTGTCCTTGGCTAAGCTTAGTATCTAATTTTCCAAGATCAAGATGGATAATTTCATAACATTGATTTCGGTCACAACTTCGTGGGGCTAACTAGATCCCCTCCCCAAATCATATGGCCCCAATTAATACTAATTTGCTCACTGCGTGCGTGCACACATCTCAAGTCATGTCCTGCTGCAATGCCAAGCACGATCGGACTCTGCAAACTTTCAAGACGGACTGAGAACAGGTGTATGAATGCCGAGTGTTTCGGGGTCTTCTGCAGTAAGAACTTAAGTTTCCAGCAGCATGCACTAGACTAGAAGGTGGGTGGGCGAGGGCGACTCTTTTTCTGAGCAAAAACCTGTTGCAGTAACTGCCATCGTGAAGGGGATGCTTCGGTTTCAGCTCCTGACCTAGGTCATTTTCCTTACAATTTGGCAATCTCGCCCTTGCTCTTTGTAACCTTTAAATCAATTTGTTACAATGAAAGATATTTGCAAAAAAAACAGAGACCTACCTAAATAAAAGAATCGTATGATGCAGATAATAAAATCTCCCCATCCCCAAAGGATTTATTGATGTGAAAACATATTTTTGAAAAAAAAAAGAAGCAAAACCGAAAGCCATATGGTGTAGCCTGGTGTACACGTGTGTGTGCATTTTATTTATTTAACTGCCACAGCTCCCTTTTTTATTGCGTTGCTCTCCCCTTGAAACATCACGTTGTCTCACGGTACGCATTGGTGATGATTGATTGGAAGCTAGCGACTTATTACAGCTCATGTCTATGACGGAAGCCCCACTGATTTCAGAAAATACGAGGTGCTGAACTGCGCTGGCTCATTAGAATGAATGAAAATGATTTTAGGAGGCAGCTGGTTTATGAATAAATTATTCAGGTAGTATAAGTACTGGGGAAAATATTAGGAGCCGCATTTGGAATTGGCATGTTGGTCTGCTGTGCAGGGGGAAAGGGAAAGGTATTACCATCTTGGTCCTAAGCAGGGGACTAATTCGGTTTTATTACCGTTCACCTTCTACTGCTAGACACATACTGGAGCACACGCTGTAGCCGCCGTCAGAAAGTTTGAATATCTTTTATTTATTTATTTATTTAGTAAACATTTGTATACCGCTGCTTCCTACGATCAGCAGCGGTTTACTCTACAGAATCATAATGCTTTGTACAGCACATTGAGATCTTTCAGATTTACATTTTTGATTAGTCAATGATTTACATAACACGGGAGAATCAGTTGGGTGCAATATACATTTGATTTGAGCACACAGATCTGGGTATACATTTGATTACAATAGCGTGGGGGGGGGGGGGCCCATATATATACAATTTATACAGAATTACTTGCCAAAAGGTACAATCTATACATGATTAGCAGTTAGCTCAAGTTGTAGTGGGTTTGAAACAAGTGGGTTTTAAGCTTTCGTCTAAATTCACTCAGGTTGTTTATATCTGCTGCATAACCGGATTAGCATGTGTTCCTGCATCTTTTGGAGGCTATAGTAAGTAACCCTGCTCTCCACCTTAAAGATTAAAGACAAGTTAAGGGATCACCTATTGAAAGAAATAAAGTTTCCCCAGCCCAGACAAGTACAAGCAATTAAGTCCTTTTGCAAATACTTGCTTTTAAAGGATAAGTACCAGGGAGCCCAGATAAAATCTGATTGAAAAAACCTGTTAGTTGTGGAACCACAGTTTAGAATATCTTGCAACCTCCTCCCTCCAATCTATATATTTTGCCAAATTGCATTTTCAGTGAATGCTTGAGTAGGACCAATGCAGATTTCTTTGAGATTCACAAATATGTGAGAAATGTCAACTAGATTATCTATTTATTTTTTGATTGGTGTTACTTAATAATACCACCATTCAGCTAAAAATTACGGGTACAAAAATGATTAAACACCAGAAATTTAAATAATCTGAAAACTGACAGAACAGGATACAAAAGGTGGAGAAGTGAATAGCACAATATATCACAGGAGAAGCTGCATTTATAGCACTATTTGAAGTAGAAAGGTGAAAATGCAGAGAGTGACGATCTGGTCTGGATGTTCCCTGGATATACCATGTGACCAGATCAAGTGAAATTCCCCATTTCACATCAAACTCAAACCAGGCTAAGGTTTGCATGATTCCGGTTTTTGGTTGTATCTAAATGCATGACTTTTTACCTAGGCTCAGTCTAGGGGTTCCATTGAATAAAGTGAGGAAAGGAAAAAATTGCCAACTGGGAATTATAGACTGAAAACTATTGGGCTGGCCTTGTGCCACCTAGCTGGCGTGCTGTTGAACTCCTGCCTCCATAAATTCATTGGGTGACCTTGAAGAAGTCACATTATCTCAGAGTGCTGCCTTTGTTTAAGGGCTCCTAGTCAGGGGCTAGGTTGCCAGGAGTCAGCACTGACTCGACACACACACACGCAGAGTCAGATTCTCAGGATCAACGTGTGTTTTACATGCTTAAAATGGTGAAATGGGTTAATTAGATGTATCTCCCTTCTGTGTCAGAAATATGTACTGGCTGGGACTGTGATTAGTGAAAATGTTTGATTTTTGGACCACAAACATAGAATCACACAATGTATATCTGCAGAATTGTCAGCTTAAGATCATGCGGCTAGAATCTCTGTCATTTATGTTGTGGTGGCCAGTAACATTGGAGATGCATAACATCACTTCCTAAAATGTCCCTGCCACGAGAAGCAAACCTGGATGACAATTTTAGGAGCTGACATTGGCAGTGATAGAGTGGGCACTATCCTGTGCAGTGAGTAAATGTGAGCAGCCGATGAAACCTGAGTCAAGATGGGCAACTTTATGCACGTATACAGTCGAAGCTGCTCATTTTATAAAGGACTGAGCTGTAGAGATCATTTCTATATTAGCCTTTTCAAAATAAACATATTTAATATGTCACAAGGGCATTGCAGAAATAGTCAGATGATCCAGCAAAAAGGAAAAAAAACATGCTGCCACCTGAACCTGTGGTTTGTGAAAGGTCCACCATAAGGTGAGGAAACAAGGAAATCTAATAATTTAATCTCTGCCCAAGCCTAATATTACTTCTCTTCAGACCCCTGCAGAACAATTTTAAGGGTTTTATACACCTATTTATTATTATTAAGCATCTATAAAGCACTGCAAGGCATATGCAGCGCTGCAAAAATATACGAGACAGTCCCTGCTCGTAGAGCTTACAATCAAGATGAGACAAACAGTACAATACAAGAGAAGTAAGAGTTCAATAGGGAGAGGAGACATACGAGAACAAAAGATTAGGATACCAAAGCAGCCTCAAATAGGTAAGCATTGAGCATGGATTTGAAGAGGGAGAGAGATGAGACTTGACGTAAGGACACAGGGATTTTGGTTCCAGGCATAAGGAGCAGCAAGGTGAAAGGATCGAAGCCTAGAGTTGGCATTAGAAGAGAAGGGCATAGAGAGAAGGAAGCCAGAGGAGGAGTGGAGCTCATGAGGAGTGGTGTAGGGAGAGATGAGAGAGGAAAGGTAGTGAGGGGCAATAAAGTGAATGCATTTATAGGTTAGGAGAAGTAGTTTGAAATGGATACGGAAACGGAAGGGGAGCCAGTGAAGTTACTTCAAAAGAAGGGTTATATGAGTGTAATGGGGCTGGTGGAAGATTAACTGCTCAGCTCCGTGAAAGACTGAGAATAAGTGAAATGGAAGGGATAACGGAGGAGGAGATGGAGTTGAGGAGATAGATGGGGATGGGATCAGAAGAGCAGGTAGTGTGTTTAGAGGAGGAAAGAAGAAGGGAGGTTTCCTCATCAGAGATTGTAGAAAAGGATGAAAGGGTGGGGGAAGTTGAGAGGAAAAGTTGATATTGGAGAGAGGGAAGAGGATGTGAAGAAGAATTAGTAGGGAATTGAAGAGTAATCTTATGGACTTTGTCGTGGAAATAGTTTGCAAGGGTTTGGGCAGAGAGAGAAAGACGGATTAGAGGCAGTGGTGCCTTAAGAAGTGAATTGAGAGTAGAGAAGAGATGATGGAGTTAGAGGCAAGACAGACAGTCTGATGAATAAAATAGTTTTGCCTAGCGAGTGCAGTGGTGTACTGGAAAGAAGTAAGCATGAATTTAAAGAGAAGAAAGTCAGAAAGGGAGTGAGATTTAAGCCAGGTGCATTCAGCTGAGTGGGCACAGGAGCGAAGGTAGCAGTTAGTAGAAGACAGCCAGGGCTGAGGTGAAGTACACCTCACAGGACGTGCTATGGGCGGAGCATGGATATCCAGAGAGGAGAGAGCGGTGTTATAGGAAATTATGACCTCATCAACAGATATAGAAGACAAAGTGGAAGAAAGAAGAGAAGAGATAGTAGTTCAGTTCATAGGGTCATTGAATTAATAACATGAAGATTCCTAAAAAGATAGGAGGGGATAGGAGAGATTGAGGCAGGGAGTGATGAAGAGTGAAGCTTAAAAGGTGATGGTCAGATAATGGAAGAACTGAGGTGTGGGGGCAATGACCAAGCTGATGAGTGGGGGCAGAAGAGCAAAGATGGAGGTTGAAGGAGGAGGTAAGGGAAAGGAGCTTAGATGCATAGGAGTTAGAGGAGTTATCAATATGAAAATTGAAATCACAAAGAATAATGGATGGGGAGGAAGAATCCAAGAATAAGGAGAGCCAAGAGTCAAAATCAGTGAGGAAGGTAGAAATGGACTTGTCAGGGGGTCTATACTGTAGATACGATGATCTGAAGAAGATTTTATATTACTGTGCACAGTAGATGGACTCTTATAGGGTTTACAGCAAGATGTCCCCTGACGTCCCAGGGCTAGTTCTGGTTCACGTTAAATCTTCCAGTCTAATGTAAACACTCTTGTCAAGAGGAGAAATGAGGAAGAGACATTTTGTGACCTGGTGGTTGCTTTCAGTTCAATTGGAGACAACCTCAATTGCTATGCAGCACCACCAGCCTTAATGTGCAATTATCCGGCTCTTCCCTCATTTAATGGCTGCAGTATGAAAGCTGTGAGGAGGTATTTACTTGCTACTGGGAGAGAGTGGGTTTTTCTTCCACTCTATCTCCTCTGGCCAGCAGGAGGAGTGGGATGTCATATTACATTTGCCTTCTCTGGCACTTTAAGCACTTCGGGCCAGCAGGTTTCTCATAGGGATATTGCCTCCAAATGGGTTTATTTATTATTATTATTATTATTATTATTTAACATCTCTTATATACCGCACTATTTATAATCAGCGCGGTTTACAAAGAACAATAAAACATCAGATAAGATACATATTATCTGTTTTTTACATGGAACAGGAACAAAAACTTGGGTAACCGGGGTAATTATTTACAATGAGTACTAGTCATTGAACTATATACATATGGACGGAGTTGCATAGGCCATAACAGGAATGAACCTTGCTCATAAATCTTGGTGTATTGGGTGCAATCTCAAGCTCTCAAATTTACTACTAGTGCTCGTCACATTCAATGTTTCTGAGAAGCTGTGCGGGAGTCCTCCGTCTATGCTGCTACCTGTGGATATCACACTTGAAAATGTGAGATCGCAACATCATGCCTTATCAGAGCAATGCAAGCAGAGGACTCCCAAGTAGTTCCTCATTGGTCCCAGCATTTGCACTGTACCACAGCAAGCCTCCTTCTGGAATTCACAGGGTATAATGCGTATAGCAGTATGTATCAAAGTGTGTTTAGAAGTTCGGTGTCAGTAGCTTTTTGCAGTTTTACCTTGGATAGTATTCCTTTTTCTTCCAGTTTTTTGCATGCTCTGTCTGTGAACCCTCTAGTTAAATACAGGGATTATGGCAAGAAAATAACAGTATATCATCCCCTTTTTATCATCAGAGCTCTACTTAGCTATACCTAATCCTCTTCATTTTGTCCTCAACTTCTCTGGTCTGTCCAGGGCTGGTCCGATCATCAAGAAAACTAGTAAGTTGCCTAGGACAACGGTTTCTGGGGGACAGCAAATAGCAGCAGCCATAGTGAAATAATTGATTCTGACAACCAGACAAACTGAAAGAGGCATTAGGACATTCTTTTACTTGCAGGGAGGACAGGCACACGCATATGTACAAAGCAACATGTAATATTTAAAAGGATGATGTACAGTTACACATTTGTACGGGATTGTTGTTGGAAGGCTGGTGATCAGATGATCATGATTGCTGAGTTTAATTATCAAAATGTAAGGGGGGTTTGTAAGGCTAAAGGTTTGTCTAGGGTGCCCAGTACCTTGCACTGGCCCCGGGGACAGCCCTAGGTCTGTCTTTTGCTGCTGTGGTTCCATGTACATATTCACTGTGGTCAGTAGCAACATCAAGAGTGTTATCTTCACTTGAAGGTTCCACACTATCACAGCCATCATCATTAGCTCCCATGGCAATGGGAGTTGTGAGGGGGAAGAACACAGGACTACGAGAGAAAGGCAGCAATGAAAGCAGAACCGCTGCATTCCCTCCCATGATGGCTATAGTCCCTACAGAGGAAAAGAACCAAGATGAGTCTGAAGGAAGAAATCTAGGGGTCTAATGGGTGTTGCAGGACTACTGAAAGACAAGAAAGTTCCTTTCTGAGAGAGCCCTGTGAGCCCTGTGCTAGCAAAAATGCAATGTGTGCCTTTGAGTCAGTCCTGACTCCTGGTGACCCAGAAGCTCCTGGGTTTTCTTGGCAGTGTCACTGGAAGTAGATTGCCAGGCCTTTCTTCTGAGGCAATGGAGGATTAAGTGACTTGCCCAAGGCCACAAGGAGTGCTAGTGGGAATTGAACCCTGGTTGTTTGGTTACCAAGCCAGTGTTCTAACCACTAGGCTACTCCTCCACTCCTCCTGTGCTAGCAGATCCCCTTTATGGATACTGTAGAGCCCCATGCATTCAATCTGAAGAGTGAACCTGGCTAGCAAAGGAGACATTTGTGGTATGAAGCATCACTCTCCTTCTGCTGGCCTGATGGGAGAGGATTGGGCATTTATGTTTATTCTTTGCCTGATATACCACCCTTCATATGAGGACATCAAGGCGGTTAACAATCAATTTAATACACTGGCTCATGCCCATCATTCTTTAAGTTACCAGGAACTGTACAGAGAGGATTACAATCATCACATACAATGAAATAATATCACATCAATAAAATCATCAAATAAAGCACATAAAATAATTTAAACAAATCCATATAAGAACATGCCAAATTAAAATACTCAGTTCTTGCCTACATCCTATCATTCATTCCAATAACCCTGGTTATCTTTTGTCCAAGACAATGAAATTATCAATTAAACTGTATTTTAAATAACCAGGATTTTAGTTGTTTTCTAAAACTTAAATATCCTTCACATTTTTCAGTTCTTCTGGCAGATTGTTCCAGGGCCCAGGTGCAGCCCCAGAAAAACAGCTGGCACACATCCTAGATAATCTAAACTCCCTAGGCAGGGACAATGATAAATTCAGTGAATTGCTAGAATGATCTAGGTGCATAACTTTGTACTTGTCCACATTACATTTCATCTGCTGTTTGAACGTCCAGTCTTCCAGTCTATCAAGGTCCTCTTGCAATTTTTCATAATCCTCTTGGGTTTTAACAACTTTGAATGATTTTGTGTCATCTGCAAATTCTGAAGGAGGAATGGCCTAGTGGTTGGGGCAAGTTACGTCAGGTCAGAGGCCAGGGGTTCAAATCCACTAAAGAACAGCAATCTTGGTCTGGAAGGATTGGGGTTTCTAGTTCCACAGGTGCTTCTTGTGGCCTTGGGCAAGCCACTTAACCATATATTGTCTCCAGTACTAAAACAGATTGTGAGACCTTCAGGGACAAGGGAAAAATACATATACAGTACCTGAATGTACACTGCTTTGACTGGTAGAAAAGCAGTAAATAAGCCTAGTTAAATAAATAAATTTGATTACCTCACTCATTATTCCCATTTCCAGGTCATATACAAATATATTAAAAAGCAGCAGACCCAGCAAAGATCCCTGGGGTACTCCACTATTCACCTTTTTCCATTGGGAAAGTTGGCCATTTAGCCCTACCCTCTGCTTTCTGTCTTTTAACCAGTTCCAGATCCACAATAGTACACTGCCTCCTATTCCATGACTTTTTAGTTTTGCCAAGAGTCTCATAGGAAACTTGTCCTGGAGAAATCTCGGTGTGAGAGGGTTTTACATCACCTGGAGGACAGGTCCTAACTACAGGATCACTTCCTGCCACACCAGGGTGATACACTCCTGTCACATGACCTCTCTCCATCATGGCAACAAGGAGGCTGCCAGACTAGAGGTGGATCTTCATTACTACGTCCCTGTAGGTCTCGTCTACATACCTCTCTGTCTTCCTTATGTCCTCCAAGTCTGTTACTCTAGCCTCCAGAGATAGGACTCATTTCCCTGAGAGCAAAGAGCTCCTTGCACTTAGTGCACATGTAAGACCACTCACTAACTCACTAAAATCATACATGTGACACAGTGCAAGAGACTGGAAAGTCCCCATCTCACTGCTTGGCTGCTATCTTCATCTTAGTTTTAAGGTTTTGTTTAGGTATTTAAGCTGTTTACTTACTTAAGATTGCAATATGATGTACCAAGGACTACCAGCCAGCAACCTCAAACCTCTATGGACAGCCCTCAACACAACAGCGAGGATCATACAAAAAGGGAATAAATATGATCACATCACCCCAATATTACGAGACCTCCAGTTTCTCCCTCTCAAGGCACGGATCAAATATAAAACACTGGTTCTGATTCACAAAGCATTCCACCAATAACAAGTCACGCATATGAGCACCCTGCTAACACGGCTGAGCTCCAAAAGACCAACATGGCAGTCCACATCCGACCTACTAGAAGTACCACAATAAAGAACAAAATTTAACCAACAATCCTGAAACCGAGCTTTTTTTTTTTTTTTTTCTTAGTGAAAATATATATATAATGTTAAAAAATGCAAGGTCATGCATTTGGACCGCAGCAATATAAGGGAGCAATATAGTATAGGGGGTGAAGTACTTTTGTCCACTAATGAAGAGCGGGACCTAGGCGTGGTTGTGTCTGATGATCTTAAAGTGGTTAAACAGGTAGAAAAGGCGACAGCAAAAGCTAGAAGGATGCTTGGGTGCATACGGAGAGGAATGGCTAGCAGAAAAATGGAGGTGATAGTGCCTCTGTATAAGTCTTTGGTGTGACCTCATTTGGAGTATAGTGTGCAATTTTGGAGACCGCACCATCAAAAAGGATATAAACAGGATGGAGTCAGTACAGAGGGTGGCTACTAAAATGGTTAGTGGTCTTCATTATAAAGCATATGTCGACAAACTTTAGGATCTTAATATGTACACATTAGAGGAAAGGCAGGATAGAAGTGATATGATTGAGACTTTTAAATACCTCATGGCATAAATGCACAGAGGGAGAGCCTCTTTCGATTGAAAGCAAGTACTGCTACAAGGGAACATGGGATGAGAGTGAAAGGGGATATATTGTCACCCCTCCGTGCTGTGTACCTGTTGGTTGGGCAGGGCACTGCGCTGGGGCTTCAGTGTAACTGGCTCAATTAAGCTGCGTAGGCCTTGCTTGGCCCTCTGGGAATTGTAGTTGTGAGTTGCCAGTTAAAAATCAGTCGTGGAACGATGGTAAGGTTAACAAGGGATTTATTTCCCCTTCCAAAAGGACTTTTAGTCGTGGTATAAACAAAAGGAAAACACAACCCTTCCTGGGCATATAATAAAGGAAAAATGGAACAAAAATAGCTTCTCTTCAGCTTCTTAACGAATAAAGCAAATGTACATCAAAACAGTCTTTCATAAGCACATTCAAGCCCTTCTTTACAACGTTAGGCTTCAACAGCTCTTACTTCCTTTCATCTTAATGAGGAAATGCTGTCTGCTATTGAAATCGTGCAATCCATATATTCAGTGCTTGTCTCAGCTTCTGATGGCTCACATTGCATCGCTTCATCACAAGCATTTAATATCTCTTTCCTTTCAGCATTTGGGACCTCTTCAAACCGTCTCCCTCTATTCTGACATGACTCTCTCTCTCTGTGAGAGTGTGCTGAATACTATTACCACATTCACTGAACTGCCTTTGGTAAGAGCCTCTCCCCTGCTGGTGGTTGTTAGATGAATTGTAATATTCCCTTGCACCTCTATTAAGGTAAATAGGCTTACCTCTCGGCTCTGACTGGCTCAGGATCCTGTGTATGGCTGGAGTTTGAAACGGCAGTTTTGCAGAGACTCTGCTCCTTAAATCCTTTCCAGAGATACTAGCCTCTTCAGGTAAAAAGCGTTTAACCTTCTCATGCCTGGTATAAGGGTAGTAAAACTTATCTGTTTCTCTTAAGCTGGCTTCATAAGGCTTTAGCGTTTCTGGGAACTGCCTTTTATAGCCAAGCCCTGTGCTTCCCCTTTCAGGATGAAAGTAAAACTCTTCAGCTTTTACCTTTCTCCTCCCAGCTCCGTTCCAACCCAGGCTGTTTCCAACACTCTCTGGGCTCCTCTGATATCTGAGGCTTCCTCTCCTGGCTTTGCTACCTCCTCTGTAGCTCTTTCCACATTTGCCGTTATCCTCACTTTCACACTCTGAATCCAGCTGTCTTTGCTTCTCTCTCAAGCACTCATGGTAATCATTCAAACTTCCATTCAGGCTTCCGTAGTGATTATCATGCAGGCTTTCTCCACAGCTCTCTCTCTGGCCCCTTCTCCGTCTCCCACTAACTGCTTGTGAGCTGACTTGCATCAGGTGATAACTTCCTAGCTTTCCTGCTGGCTGGGTGTGTCTCTCTGGCTCGTGACCACATTTGTTTCTGTTGCTCATAGCAACTTCCTGACATGTGCTTTCTAAAAACATCAGTGTCAGCCTGATCCACTACTTCTCTGTCTATCTTCCTAGGCTCTGGTGAATCTGCTCTGTGACAATATTCAGGAGTGATATGCGGAAATATCTCTTTACAGAAAGAGTGGTGGATCCATGGAATAGTCTCAGAGTGGAGGTGGTAGAGATGAGGACAGTATCTGAATTCAAAAAAGCATGGGACAAACACAGAGGATCTCTAAAGGAAAAAAGGGGGACTGTTGTGGTTGATATAGAAGGACAGACTAGATAGGCCATGTGTTCTTTTTCTGTCATCATTTTTCTATGTTTCTATGTTATAATGTCTCCCATTGCATTTCCCCCTTGATTTTGTAAACCGCTTTGACCCGGTGAAAGGCGGTATATAAATACAGCTAAATAAATAAATAGGGATACTTATACCAATACAACTATACCTAATACATTTAATAGACTTAGTTCACCTCAAGATTAATTAATCTCAAGTCCTTAATTAATCTATTCCTGATGAGGATAACCAGCCACACCTGAAAGTGAATATGGGCACCTCCTTCCCTTTAATAGGTTTTAGAGTCTATAAAGCTAAGACTATCCCTGGGGTGGATGAGAGTTGTGGTTGGTGGGAGAGAAAGAAGACATAATAAAAGCTGGCTAAGGTAATGTCTTACCAATTTCCTGGGTGATAAACACAGACCTTGGTTTGGTAGAGGGGGCCTTTCAAATTGCCCTTTTGATCTGTCACTTGCCTTTAACACCTATTTAAAGATCACTAGAAACAAATGTCTTTTTCTACTCCAAGACTATTTATTCTGCTTGTATGCTAAGCTGTACGGTTTCATGCTGGTCATTCCTCTCCCTATGCACCTAAGCATCTATCTGGCTTTCGCTGTCATCTTTTCTACCTATTTGGCCACCTTTTTTCATGTATCAAAGTACTTCAGTATACTGTACTACTCCCTTAGGCTTCTGCAGCTCAAATGCGTGACCTTGCATTCTTAATATTAAATCTTAACTGCCACATTCTCGACCATTCTTCTAACTTTGCTAGATCCCTCCTCATGTGAACCAAACCTTCCAGGGTGTCTAATCTGTTGCAGAATTTAGTATCATCCACAAAGAGGTAGACCTCTGCTAACAGACCTTCTGCTTACAAAAATGTTAAAAATGCCAAAGTTGACCCTCCTCTTTGTAGTTATGTTGCCCCAGGCAGATGGACAGATGGATTTCTGAACTCCTGTGTATAATTTATTTCCTATATTCCACGGGGCTGGAAAATATATACAAGTTAATAAAATACACAAACTGTGCTGAATGCTGTTGAAATATTGTAACAATTATCGGTTTTATTAACTTAAAAGTATAGTAGATGTCAGCTATTAAGGCCCATTTGGTTCATCCTGCACTGAGTTACCCCCTGGCTACATTGCTCTAGCTAAGGTTATCTACCAGCAGTCAGCCATGGTCTTCACTCATTGTTCTCGAGGGCCATCAAGAGGTCAAGTTTTC
Source organism: Ichthyophis bannanicus (assembly GCA_033557465.1). NCBI lineage: Eukaryota > Metazoa > Chordata > Amphibia > Gymnophiona > Ichthyophiidae > Ichthyophis > Ichthyophis bannanicus. The sequence goes on from CM066034.1 coordinate 603,977,435, forward strand.
AGGATATCCCTAATGTATATGCATGAGAGAGATTTGCATACAATGGAGATAATGGGTATGCAAATCTATCTCATTCATATTTACCAGGGATGATTACCTCTCCATCCCTTTCTTGTTGAGCAATTGCAACTTCTTGCCCTTCTAATTGATAAATGGCTAATGATTTTTTTGTGGCTTATTGAAGTACAGCAGGGCTGGCTTAAGAGGTGAGCCATTGAGGCACTGGCTCAGGGCACACCACAATAGGGGCGCAGGAAGCCTGCCTCACTAGTTTGCTCCCAGCCTGCCTCGTGCTTCCAGGTAGAACCGTGGATTTCCTTGCCGTACTTCCTCTATTTATTAAAATCAAATGCAATCATTCTAATCACTGTTGCCAAGTGGCCCCAACACCTTTATCTCTTGCACCAGATCTTGTGTTCCAATAAGAACTAGGTCCAAAATAGTTTCCCCTTTTGTCGGTTCATGAACCAACTGTTCCAAGAAGCAGTCCTTTATTTCATCTAGAAACGTTACCTCCCTAGCATGTCCTGCTCTGACATTAACACAGTTGATTCAGCAGTAATTGAAATCACCCATTATTACTGTGTTGTAACTTTTGTTAGCTTCACTGATTTCTTTCAGCATTTCATCATCCATCTGTTCGTTCTGGCCAGGCTGTCGATAGTACACCCCTACTGCCATTGCCTTCCCCTTTTCACATGCAATTTTTATCCATAGAGATTCTGCAGTGTATTTTGTTTCCTGCAAAACTTTAATCCTGTGTGACTTAATGCCCTCTCTAACATAGAGTGGAGTGGAGGAGTAGCCTAGTGGTTGGGGCAAGGTACTTCAGGCCGGACGGTCGGGGGTTCAAATCCCACTAGAGGACAGCAACCTTGGGCTGGAAGGACTGGGGTTTCTAGTCCCACAGGTGCTCCTTGTGGTCTTGGGCAAGCCACTTAACCCTCCATAGCCCATGTTCCCTGTAAAATAGTTATCTCCAAGTTATAATGCCCTGTTCAATGTAATTTCAGTTTGTTCGATGTAAACCGCACTGATGCAGAATAGCGCGGTATATAAGAGAATGTAAATAAATAAATAAATAAATAGAGTGAATACATCAATTTGGTGTATCCTATCATTGCAATATAGTTTGTACCCTGGTATCACAGTATCCCATTGGTTGTCTTCCTTCCACCAGGACTCTGAGATGCCAGTTATATCTAACCTTTCATTTAGTGCTATATATTCTAATTTTCCTATCCTAGACTTCTAACATTTGCATACAGGCATTTTAGAGGTTGTATTTTATTCATTTTTATATGGTTATCAGGGGTAATTTGAAATCTTTCAGCTCTTGTCTGCTCTGTATTTAAGGGCATCTGGGTAAATTTTATCTTTATTGGAACCTCTGTCAGGTTGCCCTAACTTCCCTCTTTTGCTAGTATCCTTCAAGGATATATCCTTCTGAACCATGGGCTCTTGAGTGACTTTCGGCTTTCCCCTATTATCTTGTTTAAAAACTGCCCTACCTTCTTTTTAAAGGTTAATGCCAGCAGCCTGGTTCCATCCTGGTGAAGGTGAAGCCCGTCCTTTCAGAAGAGCTCCTCCCTCCCCTAGAATGTTGCCCAGTTCCTAACAAATCCAAAACCCTCTTACTTGCACCGTCGTCTCATCCACGCATTGAGACTCCAAAGCTGTGGCTGCCTTTTGGGTCCTGCGCATGGAAAGGGAAGCATTTCAGAGAACGCTACCCTGGAAGTTCTGGATTTCAGCTTCCTACCTACAAGCCTAAATTTGGCCTCCAGAACCTCCCTCCCACACTTTCCTATGCCATTGGTACCAAGATGTACCAAAACAGCAGGCTTCTCCCCTGCACTATCGAAAACCTTGTCTAGGTAGCATGTGAGGTCTGTTACGTTTGCACCTGGCAAGCATTTTACCATGTGATCCTCATGTCCACCAGCCACCCAGCTATCCATGTGCCTAATGATTGAATCGCCTACTATAACAGTCATCCTAACCCTTCCCTCATGGGTACATGTCCCCAGAGAAACCTCCTCGGTGCAAGAGGGTTTTGCATCACCTGAAGAACAGATCCTAGCTACAGGTTCACTTCCTGCCACACCAAAGTGATGCTCTCCTTTCACGTGACCTCTCCTGCATGGCAACAGAGAGGCTGCCAGGCTAGGGGACATGCAATAAAGCTATAAAGTACTACATTTAAGGCTAATCAGAGAAAATATTTTATCACTCAGTGCCTAATTAATCTCTGGAATTTGTTGCCAGAGGATATAGTAAAAGCTGTTTGTGTAGCTGGATTTAAAAATGATTTGGACAAGTTCTTTGAGGAAAAGTCCATAAACCATAATTAAACTGAACTGGGGGAATCTGCTGTTTATCCCAGGGATAAGCAGCTGTCTACCTTCTGGGATCTTGCCAAGTACTTTGGAAAGAAAATACTGGGCTTGGTAGACCATTGGTCGGACCCAGTATGACAAGTCTTATGTTCTTACACTCTTATACTCCTTCTTCCCAACTTTGCATGGGTTGCATGGAGAGGGGTCGGCAGTATGGGAGGGGGTCTCATGCACCACCAGGGCCATTTGTGGGGTGGGGAGCTACTTGGACCACAAATGTATTTTCGTGGGGTCTTGTAGTGCAGGGACCAAGGAGTCAGGAGGAAGGGATCAAGAGTGTGGGAAAGAAGTCAGGGAGGTGAGCCAGTTCCTGCTAATTCAGACAGGAAGGAAGATATTTACTCATAATGCAACAAACGGTTGCATCTTACTGCAATGATGAGTATTTTTTTTTTCTAACAATGCACAATTTTTAACACAGGGGTATTTTGCATGCCATCAGTTTACTGCATCCTCAATCTGTCATTTTCTACTGAAACCTTTCCCCGCCACCTTCAAACATCTCTTTATCATGTCATTCCTCAAGAAACACTTCTCTTTGAATCCTTCCTACCCGGCTCTCTATCGTTCTGTCTCCCCACTCCCCTTTGCACCCAAACTACTGAAAGATCCATTTATCTCTGCTACCTTGACTTTTTTGCAACTCAAGCTAAACTCAACACGCTCCCACTGCTGCTCCTTGTGATCTTCCGTAAGTCACTCCATGTCCTCAGGTACAAACTTACAGGCCAATGCAGAAAAGCTTAATGTGGCATTTCCTGGCGCTTTTCCCATGCTAGGCTTGCTCTCCGATGCAGAAATCAAGCTAAGTAATTGCACCCAATATAAAAAAAACTGCACTGAAACTTAGCGCAGTTTTTTTACAAAGTTTTTTAATGTTGGATCTTCATGTCAGTTTCGGACAGCATAAAGATCCAGTTGGGAGTAAAAGTATCATCTGAGGTGAAGTTTGACACTTCACCTCAGATGATCCAGGCATCAGGGAAAGCCCCCGATGCCATCAGAATACTATCACGGGGCTGGTGCCCCCGACACCGAACCCCCCCCCGACAGAAGCCAAATCCCTGGTGGCCCTGATCCCCGCCTGCTTGCCTGATAAAAAAAATCCATGATGGCCCAGCAGCCTCAATCCCCCCCTCCACCCAATAAGAAAACCCCCATGTGGCCCAGCAGCCCCAATCCCATCCACCCAGTAACACAAAGGCCTCGTGGCCCCTGAACTCCACACCCTTTTCCTGGTGACTTTGATCTGGAGCAGGAGTGTTATCCACATGTTCCCGCTTCTGCACCACCATTTTCTGCCTTATATGGCAGTCTGACCTGCACGATGCATCCCAGGGCCAGGCACCGCCATTTTTCAAGATGGCAGGGCAGGGCACTTGGGCAATGCTCAGGGGGATCGGGGTTGCTGGGCCACTAGGGATATTTTTTTAGTGAGTGGTTGGGGGGGGATTGGGTCTGCTGGGCCACTAGGGATTTTTTTTATTGGGTGGGTGGTTGGGTAGGGTGATTGGGTCTCTGGGCTACCAGGGAATTTTTTTTATCAGGTGAGAAGGGGGTGGGGCCACTGGGGATTTGGTTTCTGTTGGGGGGTCGATGTCAGGGACACTGGCCCCCCAACAGTATTCTGATGGCATCGGGGGCTTTCCCCAATGCCTAGGTCATCTGAGGTGAAGTGTCAAACTTCCTCTCAGATGACCCTGTTTCTCTGGGACAGCATCCCAAACTTGTACCGACTTCTGTGCACATATGTTTGGCTTGCTCTCCCAATTTAATGCTAAGTTTTTGCGCACTGGGTAATTTGAATGTTGCATTTCAGTGCAAAGGGTCAGCGTTAAAGTTGCACTATGAAACCCTGCGTTAGAGCTTTAAGCCCTGGGTTCTAGTGCAGGTTTTCTGCATTGGCCTGTTAGATTGCAGGAGAGCATCTATAGAAACATAGAAATACGATGACAGAAAAAGACCACATGGCCTATCTAGTCTGTCCTTCCATATCTGAATGTAATTCACCTTGAACTTCTGAGAAAGGCAAGGGTTAAATTCAATTCTCCTTTCTCTTTTGCCCTCTACATTCAACAGAGATGGTCCTTGCCATGGATTCCGGTTACCTCTTGATGCCCATTTTCAAGGCCAAGGCTGATGAACTTTATATTTATCCTTCTTGATTTATCTGCTGTTTTTGACACTGTTGACCACCATTTGATTCTTACTACCCTGCCCTCACTTTGCAATCCACTTCTCTCTTGGTTCTCTACCTAACTTTCCCAGTGCACCTTCATTGCATCTTCTAGAGCAGCAATGGCGAACCTATGGCACGCGTGCCAGCTGTGGCACGCGAAGGCCTTGCAGCTGGCACGCGGGAAGGTCCGCAAAAAAGAAAAAGCTGGCTCTGACTGCTGCCGCGGACGCGGCAAGGGCAGAATGCAGTGTCCCGCGGGGCCCCCCTCCGCCCGCTAAGCCCCTCTGCAAGGGCTTTCAGATTCACGAGGGAGAGCGTCTCCCTCGCGTCTCTGTTAAGCCCGCAGGGGCTAATGGGAAATTTCCCATCAGCCCCTTTAGACGCGAGGGACTGATGGAAAATTTCCATTAGCCCCTGCGGGCTTAACAGAGACGCGAGGGAGACGCTCTCCCTCGCGAATCTGAAAGCCCTTGCAGAGGGGCCTAGCGGGCCGGAGGGGCCCCGCGGGACATTGCATTCTGCCGCCGGCAGCGGCAGCAGCCAGAGCCAGCTTTTTTTTTTTTTTAAATTTGCCGGGGGGGGGGTGGGGGGGTTAGGACTGCTAATGGGCTAGGGGGGGGGGTAGGGACTGCTAATGGCTAGGGGGGGGGTTAGGACTGCTAGCGGGCGGGCGGGCGGGGGGGTAGGACTGCTAATGGGCTGTGGGCTGATGGGGCTGTCTGGAAAATGGGGTGATGGGGGTTTAGGACGGGTAATGGCTATGGGGGGGGGTTAGGACTGCTAATGGGCTAATGGGGGGTTAGGACTGCTAAAGGGCTAGGGGGGGTTAGGACTGCTAATGGGCTGTGGGCTGATGGGGGCTGTCTGGAAATGGGGGTGATGAGGGGTTAGGACTGGTAATGGGCTATGGGGGGGTTGGACTGGTAATGGGCTATGGGGGGTTAGGACTGGTAATGGGCTTTGGGCTGATGGGGGCTGTCTGGAAATGGGGTGATGGGGGTTAGGACTGGTAATGGGGTTATAGGGGGGCTTAAACTAAAATGGGGTGATGGGGGTTTAGGACTGGAAGTGGGTTGATGGGGGGGCTAGGACTGGTATTGGGTTGGGGGGTTGCTAGGACTGGAAAAATGGGCTGATGGGGGGGGCTAGGACTGGAAATGGGCTGATGCAGGGACTAGAAGGGAATGGATGCTGGGTGAGGCTGGGAACTAGAAGGGAGCTGATGTTGGGGGAGGATTAGAATGGGATGGGGCTGGGAGAGTAAAATGGAGAGGGGAAAATATTTTGTGTGGAGGATAAAAAAAATCTACAATTGGCCGGGTATTGGGAGGAGTAAGTGGGGATTTGAGGATGGAGGGGAACAATTTGAGTGGATGAAATAGGAATGAGGAAAGAGCCAAAGGAGAAAGATTAGTCTGTTAAAGCGGATGTAGAGAGAGAGAATGGAAAAAAAAACTAGAAGAGAGAAGAAAGAACAAATGGACAGCAGACGATGGAGAGTTAGCAGAAAACATGAAGAAACCAGAAGAAAGTGGCTGGAGTAATTGCAACTGTGTAACTGAGCTGAGGTATTCTGTTTATGTAATTCCTTTTTGACATTGCCACTTGTTCTCTTTCCCCAGTAGGTCATGTAAGTTTAATCTCTGAAATGTATTGGTTTAATATAAGCAGTGTTGCCTTTAGATAGGTAAGGTATGGTGCTTAGTGAGACCTGGTAGTGCTGTAAGGATACTGCGGGTTTGCTATTGGTTCTAAATGGGCAGTGTTGTTGTAGTAGTTCCTAATGTGCCTGGCGGTTGGCACTGGATTATTAGTAATGTAGAAATCTTTTAGTCTGTCTTTATCCATACACTCATTAAGAGACATGTTTACTAAAAGTTAGTGTATGTTAGCATTATGCAAATATTTATGCAAATTGACGTGCTGGCACTTTGAGGAAATTCTTTGGTTTTGTGCGGCAGTTTGGGCACTCGGGCTCAAAAAGGTTAGCCATCACTGTTCTAGAGGATTTTCTTTCTTCACTATTCTTTTATGAGTTGGTGTGATTCAAGGCTACATGCTGGGCCATCTTCTCTCTGTGTACCCTTTCCCTTAGTAATCTGCTCTTCTCCCAGGTTTTATAGTGCTATCTCCATATGAATCCAACTTCTCTGTTTTCGAGCTCTCACAAAAAGTCCATTTTAAAATCTTAGCCTATGAAAATCTATCTCGTGCATATACATCACACTGCCAAGAAAACCCAGGAGTTGCTGGGTCTCCAGGAGTCAGCATTGACTTGAAGGCATACATTGCATTGCAGTCCTGAAAACCTGACTTGCTAAGTGGGTACGTGGGAGATGGTTAAAGAGTACTGCTGTATTTTTTTTAAACGGGCTCTTCATTATATCTGCTGTAATTTCCCAATGGGTACTCATTGCTGCATCAGTTTATTCTCCCTTCAAAAGAACTAGAACTTAAAAGAATCAATGACATAGGAAATTGAATTACATAATGACTATGATTGGGCTTCTCAAACCTGTCATTGGCAGCTCCACAGCCATTGAGGTTTTCTGAATATCTATAGTGAATATTCATGAGATAAATTTGCATGCACTGGAAGCTCTGCATCTACAAATTTATCTCATGCATACAGATTTGCCCAGTTCCAGGAGTGAGATTTTTTGCCAGTTCTGGTTTTAAATTTGCCTTGCAGTGCAGTATCGCATTTGTAGTCCCTGATTTTACCCATTGGAATCAGTGCTGCAGAATGAGATTATCAGAAATCCAGGACTGGCTTAAAATCTCACTCCTAGAAATGTGTAACTTGGCAACTGTGTGCATATGGTTGTGGTCAACATTATTGGCACCTTTGCATTTTAGATATGTTGGGCCCGATTTTCAAAAGATATTTACACAGTTTATAGCCCAGTAAACATTGTAAATGCCTTAAATTGGAATATTCAACAGCACTTACATGGTTAATGCCATTGAATATCCCCTTTCTAACTCCCCTACGTGCACCAGTGTTTTCTGGTTAGCATTGGGGTGTGTTGCAGCGTTCCGGGGCAGAGCGAAGGCGGAGACTGACGCTAACTGGGCAACGTTGATATTGCATGCTGCCGGTTAGCGACCTTCACCTAAAAGACAGGCAAGGAAAACCTTCACCTATCTTTAAGGCGCAGGAGCTAACCAGGCAGTATGCAATATTGCTGCTGCCCGGTTAGCTGCGACTTCCAGTGTGTACAGCGATCCCCAGATATTCAATGCTGGGGCCGCATATGACCCCGGCATTGAATATCCGGATTAAGGGTCTGCAGGCAGGGCTATGCATCGTAGGAGCGCATAGCCTGCCCAACTCAATATCAGGCCCATTGTGTACAATATCTTGAGAAATAATTGGAAATATTTCAACTGTAAAAATAATGCAGTGCAATGTGTGCCTTTGAGTCAATGCTGACTCCTGGCAACACAGAAGCCTCTGGGTTTTCTTGGCATTGTGACCGGAAGTAGATGACCTGGATAGGATTAATGGCACCTTTCACTAATATTTGGTTGCACAACCCTTAGCAGTGATGTTGTTGTTGTTAAATGCCTTTGAGTCGGAGTCGACTCATGGCGACCCTCTGGATAGCTATCCTAAATTGTGTTCGGTCTTGAGTCAGGCGGCTCGTTGTTGACAGACTGGTACCCGTAGCTGCTGTTATTGTATCGATCCATCTCATTGCTGGCCTTCTTCTTTTGCGCTGACCTTCTATCTTGCCAAGCATGATATCTTTCTCTAATGATCTCTCTCTTCGCATGATGTGTCCAAAGTATGAAAGTCGAAGTCTTGTCATCTGAGCTTAGAAGAAAGCTTAGGTTTGATCTCCTCTAGTACCGACTGGTTTATTCTTCGGGCAGTCCATGGTATACACAATATTCGCCGCCAGCACCATAATTCAAAGGCATCAATTTTCTTCCTGTCTACCTTTTTCACTGTACAGCTTTCACATCCATATGATGTTATTGAAAATACCATGGCTTGAACAAGTCGAATCTTTGTATGGAGAGAGACATCTTTGCTCTTGAGGATCTTATCTAGGTCTTTCATAACCATTCTGCCAAGAGCAATGCGTCGTCTGATTTCTTGACTGCTTGTTGCTTCTTTAAGAACATAAGAACATAAGATATGCCATACTGGGTCAGACCAAGGTCCATCAAGCCCAGTATTCTGTTTCCAACAGTGGCCAATCTAGGTCATACGTACCTAGCAGTTTCCTCAAGGGACACAGGTTCCACAATGCTTGTATTGGTTCAAGCATTGATATCCTGGGTCCCTTCTTAATAATGGTTTATGGACCTTTCCTCCAGGAACTTGTCCAAACCTTTTTTAAACCCAGCTACACTAACAGCCTTTACTACATCCTCCGGTAACAAATTCCAGAGTTTGATTACACGTTGAGTGAAAAAATATTTTCTTTTATTAGTCTTAAATAGTTTACCCTGTAGCTTCATTGCATGTCCCCTAGTCTTTCTATATTCTGATAAGGTAAACAATCGATCTACGTTTACCCGTTCCACTCCGTTCATTAATTTATAAACTTCTATCATATCTCCCCTCAGCCGTCTCTTTTCCAGGTTAAAGAGCCCTAACCTTTTTAGCCTTTCTTCATAGGAGTATCCTTCCATCCCCTTTACCATTTTGGTGGCTCTTCTCTGAACCTTTTCTAAAATCGCTATATCCTTTTTAAGATACGGCGACCAGAATTGCACACAATATTCAAGGTGCGGTCTCACCATGGAACGATATAGAGGCATTATAATATCTTTTGTTTTATTTTCCATTCCTTTCCTTATCATACCTAGCATTCTATTTGCTCTCTTGGCCGCCGCTGCACACTGGGCCGAGGGTTTTAACATGGTATCCACAATGACGCCTAAATCTTTTTCCTGGGTGGTGGTTCCTAATGTGGAACCTTGCATCGTGTAACCATAGTTTGGGTTGTTCTTCCCTAGGTGCATAACCTTGCACTTCTCCACATTAAATTTCATCTGCCATTTTGATGCCCAGTCTTCCAATTTATCAAGAACCTCTTGCAATTTTCCACAATCCTCCTGGGTTTTAACAACTTTAAATAGTTTTGTGCCATCTGCAAATTTGATAACCTCACTCGTTATTCCACTTTCCAGGTCATTTATGAATATGTCAAAAAGCAGCGGACCCAGCACAGATCCCTGGGGTACACCACTATTCACCTTTCTCCATTGGGAAAATTGGCCATTTAGCCCACCCCTCTGCTTTCTATCTTTTAACCAGTTCCTGATCCACAATAGTACACTGCCTCCTATCCCATGACTCTTTAGTTTTGCCAACAGTCTCTCATGAGGGACCTTGTCAAAGGCTTTCTGAAAGTCCAGATACACAATATCAACCGACTCACCTTTGTCCACCTGTTTATTCACTCCTTCAAAAAAACATAACAGATTAGTAAGACAAGATCTTCCTTGTCTAAAGCCATGTTGGCTGTCTCCCATTAGGTCGTGACTATCTACATGCTGAGTAATTTTATTCTTTATGATGGTTTCTACCATTTTTCCCGGTACTGATGTCAGGCTCACCGGTCTGTAGTTTTCCCGGATCACCCCTGGAACCCTTTTTAAAAATTGGTGTTACATTGGCGATCCTCCAATCCTCAGGTATTAGAGATGATTTTAATGATAGTTCACAGATTACTGATAGCAGGTCTGCAATCTCAAATTTCAGTTCTTTCAACACCCTTGGATGTATACCATCCGGCCCAGGTGATTTGCTACTCTTCAGTTTATCTAATAGTTGTAAGACATCTTCCCGATGTATCGATATTTCCTTCAATTCTTCCACACCTTTAAATACCACTTCAGTCATGGGTAACATCCCTACATCTTCCTCAGTAAAGACCGAAGCAAAGAATTCATTCAGTCTCTCCGCTATCGCCTTGTCGCCTCTTAGTGCTCCTTTAACCCCTTTATCATCTAATGGACCAACTGACTCTCTCACAGGTTTTTTGCTACAAATGTACTTGAAAAGGTCTTTATTTCGCGTTTTTGCTTCCGCAGCAAGCTTCTTCTCAAATTCTCTCTTTGCCTGCCTTATCAATGCCTTGCATTTGACTTGCCAGTGCTTGTGCTGTTTCCAGGTTTCATCGTTTGGCTCTTTTTTCCATTTCCTGAAAGATGCTTTTTTGGCAACAACAGCCTCTCTGACCTCACCTTTAAACCATGCTGGCAGTTTTTTGGACTTCCTTCCACTTTTCTTAAAGCGTGGAATACAGCTGGTCTGGGCTTCCAAGATAATATTTTTCAACAACACCCAAGCTTGATGTACGTCTTTAACCTTTGCAACTGCTCCTTTTAGTTTTTTCTTAACTGTTTTCCTCATTTTATCATAGTCTCCCTTTCGAAAGTTAAAGGGTAGTACTGTGGATTTCCGTACTATCCCTCCTCCACTAATTAAATCAAAGGTGATCATGCTATGATCACTATTGCCAAGTGACCCCAACACCCTTATCTATTGCTTCCCCTCTGGTCGGTTCATGAACTAGCTGCTCCAAGAAGCAGTCATTTATTTCATCTAGGAACTTTATCTCCCTAGCATGTCCTGTTGTGACACTGACCCAGTCGATGCCGGGGTAATTGAAATCACCCATTATTATTACTGCACTGTAACTTTTGCTAGCTTCCTTGATTTCTTTGAGCATTTCATCATCCATTTGTTCATTCTGGCCAGGCGGACGATAGTACCAAAATACCATGGCTTGAACAAGTCGAATCTTTGTATGGAGAGAGACATCTTTGCTCTTGAGGATCTTATCTAGGTCTTTCATAACCATTCTGCCAAGAGCAATGCGTCGTCTGATTTCTTGACTGCTTGTTGCTTCTTTATTGATAGTTGATCCAAGTAGGTTAAAGTTGTTCACGATTTCAATTTCTTCTCCTTTGACGATGAACCTGTTGATTATGCCAGTTGTCATGATCTTTGTCTTCTTTACATTAAGGTGCAAGCCCATTTTGAGACTATGTTCTTTGATTGTGAGAAGCAAATGTTTCAGATCATCTTCACTTTCAGCCAGTAATGTAGTATCATCAGCATAGTGAAGGTTCTTGATGAGTCTTCCACCAATTTTCACACCTCTGTTGTCTTCATACAATCCTGCTTCTCTGATGATTTGTTCTGCATATAAATTAAATAGGTAGGGAGAAAGTATGCAGCCTTGTCTTACACCTTTGCTTATTTTAAACCATTCTGTTTCTCCTTGTTCCGTTCAAACTGCTGCTTCTTGATCAATGTACAGATTATGCAAGAATACAATCAGGTGTTCTGGTATACCCATGCTTCTTAATGTGACCCAGAGTTTCTCATGGTTTACACAGTCAAAATTTGCTATAACCAAATATTTCTTGTAGCCATCTATAAGTTTCGTACATCTGCCTGCAGGTAGTTTCTCCCACTCTTCAACTGTGATTTGTTCCTGCTCATGAATGGCAAATTTCAGCTCTTTCCAATATGTATAGACCCACAACATTATGGTACCCCCATTCTATTTAACTGCAGGAAGTGTGTGTTTTTCCTTATAAACTTCATTTCTTTGCCTGTAAATGTATTGTTGGTCTACATTGTCAAAGAGTCAAGTCGGTTTCATCTGTTTGCAGAACATTTTCTCAGAAGGACTGTGGCTTCTTAAGGTGGGTTTGGGCAAAGATCAGGCATGCCTTTTTATGATTGTCTTTGAGCAGTGGATCCTCCTTGACCTTTGCCCATAAAGTCCTATTTTGTTTAATGTGCGGCATATGTTGTGGGTTGAAACCACCACTCCAGATTGCTCTAGGTCAACCTTAAGCTCTTTGGATGCTGTACGTGGTGTTTTTTGAACAGTTCGCACTAACCTTTGAAGACTTCTTGGATTAATTCTTCTCTTCCACCATGTCCTGGGAGGTTCTTGACTGTTTCATGAGCAGAAAACCTCTTAATAACATTGCAAACTGTAGACACAGGCATCCCAAGATCTTTGGAGATGGCCTTGTATCCCTTTAAAGCTTGATGTTCGATGTTAATGGCTTTTCTGATGGTCTCAGGTAGCTCTCTTGTCTTTGCCATTGTGAAAATGGAACAGGGAGTGAATATAGCCATTTTAACCATTAGAGCCATCATTCATTGGTTGATTCAAGTCATGTGAGTACTAACAATTGACTAGAGGTGCGTCTAATTTTACTGCAGTGGGAATGTGGTTCTTCTGTTCAAACTGATTTAAATTGTTTATAAGGGTACCAATAATCATGTCTTATCCCAAACAATAAAGCCCTAAGGATTCACTGCTTATGTATTCAGTTATTAAAGTGAAAACCTAAACCCCATAGTAATAAACCACCTAACTGAAATAGCAAAAATCATTCATTCTATTTTTGTCAGATCGCATGCCTGGAGAGGTAACCCTAACATGTAGTAAGTCCTCCTTTAAATCATTTTATTGCAAGGCCAAGTAGCCTAAAAAAGCAATCCAAGGGAAAAACACCACTAAGTGTAAACCCTCAGAAATACTTAACTGAACCGATGAATAACAGTAGTCTTCCACCATGCCGTAGGACATCCCTTATCCAGAGAATCCCTGAAATCCTCAGCCGGTGATTATCTCAACATTAAAAGCCACAGCCAGTGAATTTCTTATTTGTCCCACCGTATTAGGGAGTAAACCCCCTGGAGGTAATAACACTCTCCAGTAACCACGTCTGGGTACTGCAAAACAATGCTGTGTTTCAAGCTCAGTAGTTTCTTGGCTCTTCTTTATGTGAAGTAACCTAATCGTATTTCCTCTTCCAGTTATATACTTCACATCAATAATTTAATCAGCAGGTGCAAATAAATTGAACAGAACAATAGCATCTAAACAGTCATTAAATTGGATAATAAACACAATATCATCACAATAGGCCCCACCAATCTATGTCCAAATTAAGTCCATAAGGATCATTGATTGCAATTTGAAGGTCTACCACTGTTCCTTATGCTGCAGCTTAGAAAGCCGATCACCCCCTCGTAAATCAGGATGGATATGGTGAATCACTAACCATCTTAAATCTTCAAATAGATGTCCCTGTTGAAAACAATGTGAAACCATAGGAGCAGATTGAACCCTGGAATTTATAAGTGAGTGATGTTCTTGCAAGCGCTTCTTAATAGTCCTAGAAGTTCTGCCAACATATTTAAGCTGACAAGGATATACTATTAAACATATCACAAATGATGTAAAACAAGATGTTTTGTGATATAATTTGTATGTTATACCAGATTGTAAATCTGTCCACTCCATACCTGTTATCGTGCTGCTACAGAACTCACAAGAACCACAACCTGAATGACCCCATTCGGGAGGGCTTTGGACTTCCCTCGAACGCCAGGAAGTATAAACTGTCAAATCACCGATATTACTTGCTCTTTGATATGCTATCATCAAAGATCGTTGGAAACAAATATGAAGTGTCAATATAGGCCAACGGTTTTTAAGGATTTTAGTTACCTCTCCTGCATTTGTCATATAAGGAAGTATTCTAACAAATCTATTAAGTTCATCATTTACAATATCCAGAACTTTCTCCATCTGCTTCCATTCAGGGTGATTATACAAAGCCCTTTTTTATGCCTTGTATATCAAAAATGTCGGGTAATCTCTAGCTTGCAGTCTTTGACTCAGTTCCCTTGCACGTTTGCAAAATTCAGAGACTGATGTATATAAATGGCAAATTCTTAAAAACTGGCCCAAAGGCAAATCCTGATGCAGGGAGCTAGGGTGAAAGCTCTTATACTGCAACAAGGTATCGCGTTGAACCATCTTCCGATGTAGGGTCGTCGACATACCATCTGAATCTTTATAAATGTAAAGATTCAAAAACTCAATCCATTCCCTATGAAATTTTGGTACAAATAGTATATTGTTCTTAATAGCATTAATCCACTCAAAAAAAACCAAAACAGATCATCTTCCAAACCAACCCAGACAAAAGATATGTCATCTAAAAATCTCTTACAAAATGGAATGTTTTGAAACCATTGCGATCCATAAAGATATTGTTCTTCAAAGTTGGACATGTACAACGCAGCCACTGATGGCCCTACCGTCGCCTCCATAGCAACTGCAAAACATTGTAGATAAAAAGAATCATACAAAAAATAATTTCGATCCAATACTAATGTTAATAAATGCATAACAAGCTACTTTGGAATCCTAGCTGGCAATGGAACTGAGTTATAATATCCAGAGCCTCTTGTTGATTAATGTTAGTATAAAGTGCTGCCACATCCATCGTCACCAAAATAATCTCTACCCTGTGTAATCTAACTTCCTGTAATAATGTGAAAAGAATCCTTAATGTACTGTAGGTTGGAGGAGTTTGTCGCAAAATTTGGATTATGGTTCTAAAACTGAATTATGACATGACACAATCGGGTGCCAGGGAGTCTGTTTAACATTTTATGTATTTTAGGAACCATATACATTATGGATATGCTAGGATATTTGATATTCAGAAATTCTAATTCTTTCTTAGTGATCCAGTTTTTCTTAAATGCCAATGTGGTGTAATGCCTAATCTCCTCCTGCAAAAGAGGGGTAGGGTCAGCCACTGTTCCCTCTAAGCTGTGCGCGTGTGCGCGCGCACACACCTTGCCGAGCGAGCGCACATACTTTACAACATCGCGCACAAAAATTACGGTTCTGATTCTGATAGAAAACACCACAGAGGTCTTAAAATTTAAAAGTTGTGATTGTAATTACTAGACATTTTCCGCTTCATTTAGTAATAATCTATTTTCATTTAATTTGATTAAAATCAATGTGGTGTACGTACTGTATTCTGATGTGTAGTCAAATTTTAAAGTATATAACTCCGAGTGTCATTATGTGGCGCACAAAAATGTAACCTTCCTTCAAAAGCTGCACAGCTGATATTTTATGCGCACACGGCCTACAGAAAATAAGAGGGAACATTGGGGTCAGCTGATAGTATCTGGTAATATTTCCCATTATTTAAATGCTCCAGTACATCTGCATGGTAAATATTGGTATCCAGCACAACAATAGCCCCTCCCTTATCTGCCCTACGAATGGTAAGCTCTTGTTGATTCCTCAAAGAAAGGAGGGCTTTATAATGGTCTTGTGACATATTTGAATGAGATCTCCTTGGAGACATTTCCAGCCTCTCCAGATCTCATAACACCAAACCCTGGAATGTAGATATGACGGCATCTATCATCACATGAGGCAGCCACTTGCAAGGATTTCAACAAATTGAATCATCTCTCAAATTTCCAAAAGGGGAAGTATGAAAAAACAAGCAAAATAACCTGTAATTTTCTGAAAAACTGATATAAGGCATCTCTCATTTTAAACGAATCATAGTTAGAAGATGGAATAAAAGATGAACCAAAGTCAAGTGCTTGCATTTGATGCTCAGTTAACCTTACTGTGGATGCCATTGTTCTGTTCAATTTATTTGCACCTGCTGATTAAATTATTGATGTGAAATATATAACTGGAAGAGGAAATACGAATCCTTATCGTCTCTCCAGTCCAGTCCCGCACCTCTGGGGTAGTGTACCTCTTCCAGCAGCTTGGAGACTGAGCATGTCATCTTTTGATGACATCAGCATACTTAGGCAGCCGGCACCACCTACCAGCCCCAGTATGCTCAGTCTCCAAGCAGCTGGAGGAGGAAGTGAGCCAGGATGATGGACTCACTGTGAGGACAACTAAGGAGTATAGGTTAGAATAGGTTTTCTTTTTATTGGTATTTTTTCCTGGATTTTCAGGCTTGTTTATTTGAGTCAGCAGAGAGAGAGCAGGGTATATTTTAATTTTGCTTAAGAGCACAAATAGAAATAGGGAATCTGAGGAAGGACCATCCCCACCCAAGATTTTGGAGGAGTAGATGGGAAGAAGTCCTTTGTTTCCCAGGGATACTGGCAGCTCCCAAACCTGTCACCAGGTGAGGAGCTGCTGTGGCAACAATCTTTTGGTTAGAAGCAGCTTCAGCCACTGCTTAGGAGCAGTTCTCCAGGTACTCCTCCTTCTGTGACGAAGCCGATGAAGAAAGGCTGAGTGCAGGGAGAGCACACGCACACTGTTGGCAGCAGCCGGGCTGGAAAACTGAACGTGGTTTCCCAAAGTACTCAGGTAGTTTCCATAAAAGGGTGGGCAGGGAGCGTCTGTGAGTACCGCAATTTGCGGCAGTTCATCTTGGGTCGCCACGTGGCCTTGGACCGTGTGGCTGGTAGTGTGCAACCACATAGGAGAGAACGAAAGTGCAGGCCGCTCTCTCTCTGGTGCTCCCACCTTCGGCCCGCCGCATCGTCTTTTACCGCGCATTTGTTTTGTGGGGTTGCTGTCCTCTCGGTAGGGGGCAGGTTTCAGCTGGGCTGTCTGCAGATTCCTCCTGCTTATTGGGGCATATAATGAGACCTTTATTTAACTTGTGGCCTTAGTTCAGTTTATTTCTCGTGTCTTGAGCGGTCCCTTTGGAGCTCTTGAGTGGCCTGGTGTTTCTGTCCAGCAAAGTTCCTTCTCTCCCCTGGGGCTGTTAGGGGGACTGGAAAGGACACATCCTGCGAGGTGCCTGTGATTGCCATTTTAAACAGTGCCATTTGGCTTTACAGTTTGAGCACATGTTTTTAGGGTTAGGGGGTGGATTCCTCGGATACTGGGTGTCCTCCGTGTTTTTTTGTTTTCCTTTTCCCTAATAACTGGTGCTTGCGGTAGTGTACATATTTTAAAAAAAGAGTAGTCCGGGGGGGGGGGGGTGTCAGTGAGCGGAGTGAGTCTTTTTTCTGTCCCCCTTCCCCTCGACCCTGATATGCCAGCACCACTATAGTGCTGGGCATGCAGGGCTCGCAGAGGGTCTGTCCCAGCCATAGGATACAGAGACAAGAAATCTGGAGAACGGTCTGCAGGAGAAGCTGCAGGCCACTCTGTGTGAGCCATGAGGGGGCTCAGATGCGGAATTTCAGGCTGACCCTGGTGCAGCGGGAGACTGCTGGTCCGATGGGTGGGGCCGGGTGGTGCAGGTTCTGCTGCTGTTGGATCCATTCGGCCTCATCGGGTCCATCCATTTCCCCAGGAATCCCTGGCCGAAGGGACCCATGGGGCATGCTCCCGAGTTCGTTCGGCTCATGCACCAGGCGCTCTGCAGGAGACGGCGATGAGCAGTTGCTCATCCCCCAGGACCAGAACACGAGAACAAGAGAATGCTAACAGAGGAGGGCTGGCTGGGCCCCTTCAGGGGCAGGGGCCAGTCTCCGCCAGGCATGGCCTTGACAGTGAACTGGGGAGGGCATGGAATCCCTTCACCCAGGTTTGAAGTAGGAAACTGTGTTGAAAGCTGAATCATAGGGGCTCGAAGAGGGGGAGATCCTATGGGAAGTGGAATCCCACATAGTCTGGGTCTTCCACAGAGCAGAGCTGGCAACTCTTATGGGGGAGTCCCTTAATATGCCGGTGAGTTAGCCGCCAGAGGAAGATGCACTAGAAGACCCCTCTTGCACGCCATCTGGAAACCACAGGGGTAGTTTTTCCCTTGCAGGGAGTAATCCAACAAGTAATACTTTGGATCTCCCAGAAGCAGGAGTAAGGGGAGTTTGGATTATGACCCGTCTGTACCCCTTGTCAGAACAGGAGTAGGAGTGGTGACGTTCCCCGAAGGTAGATACCATGGGGTCGGCCAGGAACAGAAAGACTTTCTCCTGGTCGAGGGTGGTGTTGTTGTTGTTGTTAAGTGCCATTGAGTCTGTGTCGACTCATGGCGACTCTCTGGATAGTTGTCCTAAATTGTGTTCGGGGCTCATTGTTGACAGACCGGTACCCGTAGCTGCTGTTATTGTATCGATCCATCTCATTGCTGGCTTTCCTCTTTTACGTTGAAGGCCGAGGATGATGTCTGATGACATCACAATGAAATACGGAGGGCTCAGCCAGGGGTACAATCAGCAGGAATGGGGCTTTACCCAGCCTGGGTCCCAATCACTTTGTACCTATGTATCTAGAGGTAGCCCCAACTGCGAGGTGCCTGGAACTCGCTTCCCTCCACCCTCCACCTCGAACCCTCCTACATTACCTTTAAGGCACAATTCAAAACCCACCTCTTTTGCTCCGCTTTCGACCTCCCCCTTCGCCCCTGTCCCCTCCCCCCGCTGACGTCCAGCGTCCCCTCCCTCTCCCCTGAGCAGTGCACCTGCCTCTTTGGCACTTTTACGTCTATCCTCTCTTTCCTATTATTTTATGGCATTCCTGACTTCCTTTTCCTAGCAGTATATTAAGACTGAAATAAAAATACAGTTGCAGTCGATACTCCATTTAAAGGTTTGTTTCAGTCCATTCTCAGTCTCGAGCGAGTCAGCCACTGCCTATGGTCGGACCTTACAGAGGCATATTGGCATAGGCCCAGCTTCCAAGAGTATTATCATTTCTCCCTAGGGACATTTTCAATTTCAGGCTTTGCCCTTTGACCTGGTAGCAGCTCTACGCATTCTCACCAAGGTAATGGTTGTGGTGATGGCGGTGCCATGACAGGACTGACTCTTGGTTTAGCCTCCTCACGACTGCTGGCTCATATGGGTGAAATACATACTATGGGAGAGTATGTTGGCCACAGTGGGAGCAGCAGTGTGCCTGCAGAGCATCTGCTGCATCTTCAACGTCGCTAAGAGTCGTTTGTTGCCAACGCAAGCCCTATAGTATCTGGGAGCACACTTCCACATGTGAAGCAGCGCAGTAGCTCATCCATGGAAGGGCTCAGAACCAGCAGCAGGGGGTTAAGCTATTTCCCTGAGTGGAAATAGCTGGCAGCAGGCCTTGCTTCAGCTGTTAGGGACCATAGCAGCGAACATTGAGTGGATGATTGGGCTAGCATCCAGAAGTGCCCTTTGCAGAGAGTATTACTAGGGTCCCTCCAACTGGTTCCTCTGTCATAGAGTCTGCATGGTCCTTGAGCCACCTGGAGCATGCGGAGGTGGAGGTTGCGGCTTGGATGTTTTGGTGACTGGGATGCCCATGGAGTCAACACGATGGATTCCTCTGACGATAGAGGTCAGCCTAGCAGGCTGGGGAGCTCACTGAGAAGGCAATTTCTCAGGGGCAAGGGACCCTGAAGGAGAGAGGATGGCCCTTGAACCCTGGGGATAAGCGTGGTCCTTCTGGCTCTGCAAGTCCTTCTCTTCTTTCTAGGGATCAGGCAGTACGAGTCTTCTCGGTGATGCTACCACAGTGGCTTTCATTAATTGTTAAAGGGTACCGGCTGCGTGCCCCTCGAAAACAAAGCTGAAATATGGCTGGTCTGGTATGGAAAGCTGCCTACAGGCATGTTCAGTGGCACAGGTTGTGAAAGTGGAGAACAAGACAGCTAATTGCCTGGGATGCAGTCGTCTGGACCTGGAGGAAAGGACGATCAACAGCGACATCTACGCTCAAATAGGACACCGAGATTTCACACCGGTAATGGATCTGCTGTCAGTTTCGGGACGATCAAGGTGAGCTGGCCCCTCAGAAGAAGGCGTGAGCGTATGCCAAAGGACTTGGATGCCCTGGTGCAGTGGTGGTCAGGGGAGGGGTGGCTCTGGTTCCCTCCCCGGGCACTCATAGTGCGAGTGGTTCAAAGGATTGAGGTGCACAGGGGGATGGTCATTCTACTTGCCCCTGATTAGTCTGAGCGCCCTGCATATGCTGAAATCTGAGCCGGCTGATAGCGGACAACCATGGTGGCTGCCGAGCCAGGCCAACCTTCAGATCCAGAGTCCAGCGTAAAGGCCTCTAGTGGGTCAGCTGCTGCCTTTTGGTGGTGAAAGTGGGTATGGCGACTTGTTGGAAGACACCTAGGTACATCGTGGTCTTGTCTTATATCCGAGGGTGGCAACCTTTTTTGAGGCCTGGTGTGTGGAGCAGTCCATCCAGCCTTTAGGGACCTCGGTGGTTGAGGGTCCGGCTGGGGAGAGGTCTGGCATCTACCTCTCGGAGGATGCAGGGGGATACGTGGGCCTCTTATTGTGGCAGAATTCAGGGTTTATCATTGGGTTTTCACCCAGCGTTTGGCCATTCTCTTTGTGTGGTCGAACAGCTCTAGCCTCTGTTATGGGCAGTTGGTGTGCCACCCTCAGACCTCAGCCTGGGGTTGTCAGGGTTTGCGGAGCCACTGTTCGAGTACTTGGAGCTCCTGCACAGTGAAGAATTGGATACTTCACATGATGTTTAGGGCGATCTGCTCTGTCAGGAGGATCTTGGAGTTCCAGGTGTTCTCTGGCCAGAAACCTTTCTGTCTATCTCCATGGAAGGGGTGGTACTGCCTCCAGTGCCTTTATTTGTGTCAAAGGTGGTCTTAGGGCTCCACTTAAAATCAGCTGGTAACCTTTCCCATCTGGTCAGGGGCTGCCGTGGAGTTGGCAGACCCACAGTGCCATCCCCTAGAAGTCCGGGGAGTGGGGGGGAACCTTGCGGGACTGTTTTGAGGAGGATAGTTTTCTTTTTGAAAAACCGGATCGGTTGTTCTCTCTCTTTGAAGGACCGCAAAAGGATGGTCCACCGCTGTGGCTTCCATCTCTAGGTGGATCAGGGATGCAGTCGCATCAGCGTATGTGTTACAAGGGCAGAGTGTACCAGAGGTACTGTGGATTCATTTGTCCAGAGTGCAGGCCGCAGGATGGCTACGTGCTCATCTTTGTACACGTTCGAAAGCACTCTCGTTTGGAGGTGCAGGTGCAAGGGAGGCGAGATTCGGTGTGGCGATGCTTCAGGCTGGGCTCGCCTGGACTGGACAGATCTGCGGGACTGGACTGGAGAGATGAAAAGGAAGGTGAAATTAGACCTTACTTGCTAATTGGCTTTCCTTGAGGATCTCCAGTCCAGTCCTGGAGGCTTAAGAGCTTCGGACAGAATGCCATCGTCTTTTCTGGCCCTAAGCTGAATAGCATACTGCAGTGCTGGACAGGTAAGCTTCTTTGTCTACGGGGCTCCCTGGAGAAGAGCTACACTATCCCAGATGTGCGGGACTAGACTGGAGATCCTCAAGGAAAGCCAGTTAGCAGGTAAGGTCTAATTTCACCTTGGGTTACTTCGCTTGAAGAAGATCCAATAAACTACTGAGCTTGAAACACAGCATTGTGATGCAGTACCCGATCGTGGTTACTGGTGAGTGTTATTACTTCCAGGGGGTAAAAAGTATTCTCTGTACAATGTCCTCTTTCTGTCTCTCCCTTACGCTGTTCCTTCGTTTAGAGGTATGTCTGTATTATATGTTAACATGATGTAGTCCTTCCCTGTCATCTATGGATCCACGGCTTATCACTTTGATATTTTGAGAAGGTGGTCTAAAATGGATTTATTGTTTGGTCTGTATAGGCTGATGATTGTATGTTTGTAAGTTATTCTTAACCTGATGTAGTCTTGTAACCGCTTTGATTGTAAGAAAGGCGGTATAAAAAACCTGTTAAATAAATAAATACGGCGGGACAAAGAAGAAATTCACTGGCCGTGGATTTTAATGTTGAGATAATCACCGGCTGAGGACTTCAGGGATTCTCTGGATAATGGACGTCCTACCGTTATAATGGACGTCCTACAGGTGGAAGACTACCGTTATTCATCGGTTCAGTTAAATATTTCTGAGGGTTTACACTTAAGGGCATGTTTACTAAACATTCCTAACGTGCGGGGCCGCGGTAGTGTGCGTGTGCCATATAAGGAGTGGGCGGTTCAGGCAGAAAGAAGAAAAAAACCCGACCGTACGTGTGCGCGTCGCGCTAATTTGCGGGGCCCCACATTAGCGCGTGGGAAGGCTAAGTGGGGCGCTGCTGAGCACATATCAGAACAGACCTGTAGCACAACAGTGAACACACTAACCAATGGTGCAGGGGCCACAGGTTCAATCCCCCATTGTGCGCAACAAAAAGGCCAGCTGAGGCAACACCTTGAATGTGTAAAAGTGGTTCAGGAGGCAAAGTACTTTTGGACGGCATAAGGCGGCACACTGTTCATTTTGTACGGCATAAGGCGGCGCACTGTACTATCTGGGCGGTACAAGACGGCGCACTGTTCTTTTTGGGCGGCACAAGGCGGCGCACTAATTGTGGGCAGCAGGAGGTGGCGCGCTGATGGGCATAAGGTGGCGCGCTGATGCCAAAGCAAAGGAACACAGCCACAGCACAATGGTTAAGACACTGACCAATGGTGCAGGGACCAGGGGTTCGATCCCTCACAATGCCCAGTGAAAAAGGCTAGCTGAGGCAGTATGTTATATGTTGTGGAGTGCTGTAGGAGGCTTTTTAATTTTATTTTGTGATAACTACTAGCAAACGCATTCTCACAGCATATTAATATAAGGCGGCCCATAAGGCACATGTTACAGTGCACCGTCCGCCAAGGCACCCTAGAATGTCCCCTATAGGGCAGCATGTATGTTGCGACACAGGATAATGTATAGTGCACCCTATATGACTGGCAACCGTAACGTGCCCTATATGGCGCCCCATAAAGCACCCTCAGAGGCACCTTATGGGTACAGTACGCTGAGGGTGGTATTGCTGGCAGCAGCATATGTACAGTAAATTAAAATAAATCTGTGGACACCCCTATCACATAACCCCACTGTGGGTTTGAACCCATGACATCTGGCTGCACAGGCAGTGATGTAACCATTGGGCTACAGCTCTATAGCTGTAAGCAGCCCCTGGCTGGCTGCAGATAGACTGTACGTCACCTCACTGACAGTCTGCTGTTGTGAACCACCTGTACCCATGATGCACTGCACATGCAAATCAGCTGTCCACGATTGAACACAGGATGGGAAATGCACCCCTAAAGCTCCCCGGCCTGGTAGGGGGAAGTGTCCGTGTGCACCCACACAGCACCTCGGCCTGGTAGGGTGTCCTGAGTGGGTGGACAAACGGCAAAGAGTAGCTAAACACCATCACATTGTGCGGTTACTGTGCTCACCCTGAGTGTGAGATGTTGCGCACAGGACCAGGTCCACAACACCAGGCATGGCTGAATGCGGCCATGTCAGAGCTCCAAAGCAGCAATAACCTGTGGAATAGGTAGGTGCTGCATAAACATTTTGGAGATCTCTGTCTGGCTCAGTTAGTGGGGATCCCCACCGCGATGGCAGTAGAGTGGACCATCAACCCCAGTTCTGCTAGGGAACAGACACCCTACAGGGCAGTCTAAGCAGCTCCACACACATCCATAACACAATATCAGACAGACATTAGGCCTGGATATTCAAAGATGCACCCCACCACTATCTGATATTCACCTGCAGCAAGCCATCAGCCACTGCACCCTGCAAGGCACTCCATCACAACACATATCAGCTGTGAACAGTCTGCTGGCTGGTCCTGATGGACATGCATGCACCCACGACTGGGGTGGCAGCACACACAGACAGATAAGTCCATGAAGAGGCCCCCACAGGACACCCATACATATCACATGGGAGAATCACAATATAGCACTATGGGGGTGCCTAGCCATGCTGCCGTCACTGCACACTCAGGGTGAGAGTGATCCCCCAGCAGCACATACAGAGGTCACACTGTCTGTGTAGGTGGTGGCCGGGCACTACCATGCCCCTGCCAGTGCCCTATGCCCTCTGCAGCTGCATCCTGGTCAGTCCACTCTGTCTGAGATATACCCATGGTCCCTTGCTACTCATTATGCACATTGGCAGGCCAATACTGGCAACAGTGTTGGCAGTGTGGGCTGTGGAAGGGGCATGCAGCCAACACCCACTGTATAGACAGACACACAATTCCACACCTATGCCATCATGGTGCTACTATTGAGGAGGTAATTAGCCTTGCCCACCAAACCGGTGCTGGGCACGGCAAGGCATGGATATGCTACGCAGTACTGCTGGGGGTCACTCCCCAGGGTGGTAAACACCGTCAGAGGCAAGGGCTGGAGCACGCACCACAAACACCAAACAGATTGTTCGGATGGGGTCAACTAGCAGTATGTGCGTAACGTATGGATATCTATCTGCCAGTACTCCTAGCAAGCGTCTCAGAGCTGTGTACCGTATACCTCAGGTGTAGGGTTACATTGCTAGGGTATGCAGGTGCTAGTATTGGGAGATGCACGCAGGGTCCAATGTTCTGCCTCTCCAGGAGACATTGGCCAATGGGGCCTGTGGGTGTGGGTGTGGATGTGTCTGCCCCCGTTGGCTGCTGCTTTACGGCAGAGATTCCTAACTCCAGTCCAGGTTTGCATCACACTGATCGGGTTTACCTGCTGTTCCTCATGAATATGCATGAGCTACATCTACATGCCATGGGGGTGGTGCATAGATATACAGCACAGGCATTTGTATGAGTGGCAGCATGGACCCTGACTGGTGTGTGGCCCACCAGGACTGCATTTGGGAGATTCTGCTCTAGGTACTGCCCCTGTACATGGTGTCTGTGCTCAGTGGGGTAAAAGATAGACGTAGAACCATTGCATATGTCCTCACCACGAAAGGTTTGTCCTTACTATCACTGTGTAGCTGTGGGGAAAATATGTGGGAAGGATTGGCAGTAGCCCCAGCTGGGCTTTGAACCTGTGACCTTCTGTTCTTGTATGCACTGTCTGTGTACACTGCACCACCTTGTAGCCACAGATTGGCTGGATTCCCTGGAATGTCCATGCCTGTGGATCCGGCAGGGCCTGTGTGTTGCAGTGGACTGTGCCAGCCTGCACATGGCTTGGCCTCTGTCCTCTGTGGCTAGCTGCCACTGCCCCCTGCACCACATGTACTCGTGCGCCAACATGCTGGCATGAGCTTCTCTCAGAAAAAGCAGATGACCTGATTGCAATGTGGCAGTACGGGACTGCATTTGGGGGACTTGGCTGTAGGTATGCCCATTGTTGTGGTGTGTGTGCGGTGTTGGGTAACATATGGGTGTTTCCCCCATGCTTATGTTCCCTGCAATACAGGGGTGTCTGCTCTATCTTTGTTTAGTGGTGGGTAAAATATATGGACTGGGCTGGCAAGTGCCCCAGCTGGGATTTGAACCTCTGGCCTTCTAGTCCTAGAGGTCATGGCTATGTCCTCTGCACCACAGAGACAGTGCAGCCCCTGGAGGTAGTAAACCTGGCAGGATGGAGTCACAAACCCTGCTGTATGCATTTTTACTGTGGGCTCCTTCACCCTGTGTGGTGACAAACGTGCAAATAAAACCCGGGAATGACCACGGAACAAAGGGGGAAAACATATACCCAAGCTGCGCAACAGTGGGCGCTGGGCAACAGTGATATTAATGGGCAACCCTAGATAACACTCCCAGGACAGCTCCAGAAAAAGGGAAATGTTTTTTGGACGAGTCTCCGCTCCGTACACCTTTCCATAAATCATTTCTTTTTTTTGGAGCTTTCCTGGGTGTGTTATCTAGTTTTGCCCATCACTATAACTGTTCCCCAACTGAATTACTATTTTTCATATTTTTGTGGTGGTCATTTTCTATTTATAATTGCACTTTTGTGCTGTGCACATGTATCACACTGCTCACGTTTTGCAGGTTTCCCCGGTTTTGCTGTACATTGCTGACGGAAATGGTTTCTCTTCCCTTTAAATGCATTCTAACGCGAGTGATTCACTCGCGCTATTTTTTTTTGGAAATTCAGCCCCGATAATGTGCGGGGCGCCTCTTCCCTCCCCTTCCCATTAACCCCTTCTCTCCGCCCCTCCGGGGCCTTCCTCCGCCCTCCGTTAGCCTTTCCACGCCTCTATTGGACATTTGCGGGCACGTACTTGTGCGGCACCCGTTACTGTGACGCGCAAGTGTGCGGGGCTTCATCGCACGTTTGCGGGGCGTTTAAGCACTCTTAAGTACCGCTTTTAGTGCGCTATTTTGCGGCGCGCTAATTAGCGGTTTTTAGTAAACATGCCCCTTAGTGGTGTTTTTCCCTTGGATTGCTTTTTTAGGCTACTTGGCCTCGCAATAAATTGATTAAAAGGAGGACTTGCTACATGTTAGGGTTACCTCTCCAGGCATGCGATCTGACAAAAATATAATGAATGTTTTTTGTTATTTCAGTTAGGTGGTTTATTACTATGGGGTTTAGGTTTTTACTTTAATAACTGAATAATCATGTCTTGGCAACATCCCAGTTTTTATACTGTTTCCTGCTATTTTCTTTTTTAATTGGTCTTGTTTGATTCTTTTATGCATCAAATATGTGTGCATGTATAGTCCAAAGCCATTTCATTGGCCACTTTTTTTTAGGAGATATTAGACATGAAGGGGTTGAACTGCAAGGGTTGACCACAACTGTATTCATTGTAGATAGCCTAAAAACCCGATTGGCTGTGGAATCCCTAGGAAGGTTTGGGAAGCCCTGTGCTGTGTTCCTTTATCATGGAGTAGGAAACTCCTCATCTTCAAGGGCAACAAGCTGGATTGGGTTTTCAAGATAGCAGCCCCGAATGCACATGAGATGCATTTGCGTGCACTGCTCCCATTGCATGCAAATGCATTGCTTTTTCCTTGTATGTAAATGCATCTCATGCATATTCAGAGAACAGTTTACAAAGGCATTTCTGTGCTTAAAACAGGGATTTATATGTGGAACTGACCTTTTGGAAATTGTTCACTCTGTACATGCATAAATATATAGAGACCCTACCTAGATCCTGCCCACAGCAATTCCTTCTTTGTATTAGAACAATTACATTATATTAGAATTGAACATCTTTTTGCAAAAATTGTGTTCAGAAGAATTACATGTGTAACTTTGGTATTTTGTTAGTCAGGGGTGGCCCAAGGGTTCTTGCCGCCCTAGGCAGGCTCAATGTGCCACCCCCACCCCACCACGTGACGTAACACACTGTCCCTGACATCCAGCCTCTCACCTGGCATTGATGGGTGGCACGACAATCACATCTTTAGTGCTGCATCAGACCTTAAAGCATATGTGTGCACTCCTGGCCTGCTGCTCCTGTCTCCTCTGGCGCAACTTTGTGTCAAAGTGGAACGGCGGGCCATGAGTGCATGCAAGTGTTCTAAGGTCTTCCGCAGCACTAAAGAAATGATCGCTGCTGCTGCCCATCAATTCCAGGTGAGATACTGGATTTCAGGGGTAGTGTGGCAACAGCATGCAATGGGGTGGAGGCAGCACATCAGGCCTGTGTAGGGCTGAGCCACCATTTACAAGAGGAGGCAATCATCATACTGCCCAGCAGGGTCTGCCACCCTAGGCGACTGCCTAGTTTGCCAAATGGACAGGCTGGCCCTGTTTAGTTCTTTCATAAATATTTAGAAAATCACTCTCACATTTCTCTCTCACAGTTTGTGCTCATTGCTTCAGTATGGTTTCACAGCAAATCCAAAAATATTCTCTCAGATTTCCCACAGATTCCATCATTAGGTTATATATTGAATGTTGACGTAATGGGCAGTCTAACCTGTGCAACAGATATATGCAGATGTTACACCAATAGTCTAAGTGAAAGTATGCATATACTTTCCCTTTGGAAAGTACCTCTTGGAAAGTACACATACACATTTATACCCGCTCTATGGCATGCATTGAGCCACAGCAATTAGGTGTTTTTAAAGCACTTACCTGCCATTACTGTTTAACTCCCGCCTCCCCTCCCCCCCCCCGAGATATTCAGCGCTGGAACTTATCCAGCATCTGATGCTGAATATTCAGATTCTCTAGTCAGGGTCATCGCTATCCAGTCAACAGCAATATTCAGCCACTAACTGGATAGTGATAACTGGTTAAAGTTAGGACAGCCATTGACCTGGCCTAACATTAACCAGTTTAGCTACCGGTTAGTGGCTGAATATCGCTACTGACTGGATAGCGACTGGCACTTCCCCCTATCTGCCCCATTTTTAACCGGGTGTTTTTTATGCGGTCTGTGGGGATCTTCGATGACACTATCCAGATAGTGCCACTGAATATCGGGATTGTCATGTTTTAGGCAGTTAGCAGATATACTAACCAATTAAAACGCTTTGAATATGCCCCCCTGCACACAAAGGGTATATGTGCATAACTTTAAGCACATATGCTCCAGACAGTTTTAGAAGAGACCAGTTCTGCGCGTAAAATCGTGTTTTACTTATAGAATTCTTTTTCAACTGAAACCCTCAAGTTTCAGTGGAATGCATGAATACTTTCAGAACACGGCTGAGAAAGTGAAAGTGAAGCTCAGCCAATGTAACCGCATTTATCTTAGTGCTAAAGCATTTCCAGCATTCCTGGGAATTCATCCTCCACTAAAGTCTGCAAATAATATCAGAGGCTTCCTGCATTTCAACAACTAGTCAATAGATGGAAGCAGAGAGAGCCGTCTGGTCACAACATGCTGCAATAGATTGCATTCTTCCACTTCAGTGAGGTCACAAAGCTTCTTCAATTCCACTATTTGCTTGCAGAAAAACTGAAATGAGTGCACACTTTCTGAATCAATATCAAGTGTTCGTGGCATGTGCCTTGCTGCGCTGTGCAAAAAATGAGCTAGATCTTTGGCCACAGTAATGCACTTTGGTGTGTTTTTCAGTTTTTGCTAAATATAATTGTGTTTTCCATAATTAATAATTGTGTTCTCAGCTGTATATGTAAAAAGCTTAACCAGAAGAAAACAAAAAAAAAGGTAAAATTTGGATTATTGTACTGGGATTGCTTCTGAGGTCTCCTGATCATCACTGCAAAAATCCAGAAATTCATGCTGGATCCCCTTTTCAAAAGTAACATTTTTTATTAAAAATATTTATAGACCACAGTTTCCAGTCATTGACCATTCATTGTGATGCACAATCTAACATCCACAATCATAAAAACAACTAATATTCCTATTACAAAATGTACGCAGATCTACAAAATAAACGAAACAGCAAATTGGCAAATGTTAATTAATCGCTCTGATTGTCTCAAAACTAAGGGGACAAGCTCTCTGTGACAGTCTTGCTTGGAAAAGAGACATCTGAGGGAGGATATGATAGAGGTCTATAAATTAATAAACATAGATCAGTTATTTACACCATCAAAAAGTAGAAAGACTAGAGGACACACAATGCAACTCATTTAAGACTAATAAGAGAAAATATTTCTTTACTCAAAAGTGTAATCAAACTCTGGAACTTGTTACCGGAGGATATAGTAAAATCTGTTAGTATTGCTGGGTTTAAAAAAAGATTTAGACAAGTTCCTGGAAGAAAAAGCAAAAAAAACGTTATTAAAGAGGACCCAGGAAATCCACTGCTTCCCCTGGGACAAGCGTTGACAAGTATTGTGGAACCTGTGTGCCTCTTTGGGAACCTGCCAGGTACTTGTGGCCTGGATTGGCCACTATTGGAAACAGGATACTGGGCTTGATGGACCTTGGTCTGACCCAGTAAGGCAATTCCTATGTTCTTATGCTTGAGACATTAGTTGTCAAAGAAAATTAAAGGCAGTTTGTCATGGGGCAGTATTACCAAATGGGTTAGTTTTGTGCAGTCTATGACAGTAATGACTCCTCCCCTCTAAGCCAGGGAATGCGGAGTACGATTTGAAGTCTCAGATTTACTATTTTGTAGTGATCACATTCTAGGGAATTGTTTTTTGGATAAACCTACATAAACCAAAAATTTTAATAGTCCAACTTAGAAATAAACAGTGCCTGCATGGTTTTCTTTAAACCTGGTGCCAATATACATGTTTTAAGTCATCAGAGTAGCCGCAAGCTACAAAACATCTTCCCGCTAATAGCAGCAGCCTGCTTTTCATGCTTGCAGATAATGGAATAGTAATTGCGTCATATGAAGGGTAGTTAAATGGCTTTGAATTATTAGTGCCTCCTATCCATAACAACTAGGGATATGCACGACAAAAAAGTTTTGTTTTGGTTCTTCTTTGGTTTAATCGCCTGTTCAGTTCATCATCAGACTAAATTATTTAGGAAATTCAGGTCTATTAAAGTCAACAGTGAAAGTAATTTTGCATCTTTAGCAATGGGGTTTTCCCTCCATCTTAATCAAATTTCCTTAAACTTCCTAGCAGGCATCTGCCATAGAGGCCACAGTCCAAGACTTCACCCTGAAAACCTCTCTTTCAATCTGCATTTGGAGGGCAGTGCTGAAATCGACCAACCAAGACCTATAGGACCCGATTTTCTTCTGGGCAGGCTATGCACCACTACGGCGCATAGCCCTGCCACTCACCCTTAACCTCAGATATTCAATGCCGCGACGACAGCATTGAGTATCCGGGTTGTGCGCCAAGGGGTCAACAAAGCAGAGTCTAACCATGTAGCGGCGATATTGGACCGCTACTCGGTTAGTGGTCCATGGCTAGAACTAGGTGAGCCAAAAGCTAACCGTGTAGCAGTCCAGTGCCGCCGCCACTACACGGTTAGTGGCAGTCACCGCCTCTGCTCCGCCCTGGAATGCCTCCAACATGCCCCTGATGCTAACAGGATAGCATCAGGGCGTGTAGAGGAAATAGTCGGGGATATTCAACAGCACTGACTGTGTAGGTGCTGTTGAATATCCCTGTTTAAGGAATTTACATAGTTTACTTGGCTACAAATTGTGCAAATGACTTTTGAATATTGGGCCCATACTGTTTTTTATCTTTTCTACTGCTTTCCTTTAGAAATTGGCATTCCTTTCCTCTTTCACGCTCTACCTAAATCAATTTAAATTTGTAAACTGCTTTGCTGGTCTCTAAAGGCGGTATATTAAATAAAGATAAAGAGTGGCGAGACTTCATGAAGCCAAAGGGGAGCAAAGGGCAATCCTGAAGACTTTAAGCCATCAAAAGAGGGGCAAAGCAAGAATGAGTGAGTGAAGACACCAATGTATGGGGAGAGTGGCAGAGCAGCACCAGCATTGGTATGAAGACTCAAAGGCACTGGGAGGAGGGTCAAAACAACGCTAACATGGTTAGGAAGATACCAAATACTCTGGGCATAGGGCAAAAACACCAAGTGGGTTTTGCCAGGGTCGGAGTTTTGTGGGAAAACAAGCTTGTTTGAGGGATACATGAAGGAGTATATAAGTATCATCAGGTTTGTCATGAGAACTTGATGGCAAGCACATATTGATCAGTATGAGCCTGCAAAGTAGACCCACACCTAGATGGACAGCCTTAGGGATATTTTACAGGAGTCACTTTGCTGTGACCCTGAAAGAGAATTAGCCTGCCTGTGCCTCTTTGTCCCCTTCTGGTTCCTTAAAATCTTCACACCGCTCTTGCAGTCTTGGAGTGTGGCCCCTGTAACAGATGCCCACTAGCAAGTTTTAAGCAAGTTTGATTAAGATGGAGGAAAATCCTACTGTTAAAGGTGCAAAATTACTTTCACTGTTGACTTTAATGGACCTGAACTGTCTAAATAATTCAGTCTGACGTTGAACTATATGGGCAATTGAACCAAAGATGGACCGAAAATTGTTGAACATTGTGTATGTTGCTAGGTTTCCTCCGTCGTTTTTCTCCACGTGTATATTTGTGAAATGGCGCCTCCCACTGCATGTGACTATACATCCCTGTGTGTTCCTGCACCTCCTTCTTAAAGGCGAGATAGAGGAGATAGGATAGAGACGTTTAAATAGCTCCATGGCATAAATGCACAGGAGGAGAGCCTCTTTCGATTGAAAATAAGCTCTGCAACTAGAGGACATAGGATGAGGGTGAAAGGGGATAGACTCAGGAATAATATGTGGAAATATTTCTTTATGGGAAGAGTGGTAGATGCGTGGAAAAGTCTCCCAGTGAAGATAGTAGAGACGAGGACAGTATCTGAATTCAAGAAAGCAAGGGAAAAAGGAACTATGATAGTAGTTGATATAGAAGGGCAGACTTGATAGGCCTTATTGTCTTTTCTGACATCATGTTTCTATCTAACATGTTACAAAAATACAACAGAATTAGATCACACATAGGGGTATGTTTACTTAACGGTAGCGTGTGAAATCAATGGGGCCGCAACTCCGAGACCACACGGAAGCCGCTACTGCTGTTTAGTAAACATATTCCTTAATTTAATATACAAACATAATAATACATCATTTACTATTTTCAAATGTAATTTTCTATGAGGCATATTTACTAAACTGTGTTAAGAACCAGCATCTTAGTGCACGTTTATTGCCAAAAATTAGCGCAGAAGGTGTGGCTAACCTGTGCTGACTGTTAGGAGAAATTCCTGGCAAGTCCCTATGCAGTTAGTGTGGAGGGAAGCACCGCACGGCATCATTATTATCATATATTTATTATCAGTATTTATTTCACGCCTTTCCAGGAGTAGTTCAAGGCAAGTTACAATCAGGTACAGTAGGTGTTTCCCTGTTCCCAGCGGGCTTACAATCTAAGTTTGTATCTGCAGCAACGATTAATGCTGATGCCTGCTCGTATCATATTAGGCAGGCACAGCACGCTCCTTCGCCCCTAACCCACTCAATTGTGCGCTACGATTTTCACCATGCTGGCACTTTTAGTGTATGATAAGGGTTACTGTGATTCTGCATGAACCCTTTACCATGTGCTAAACCCCACACTACCTACATGCCTCTTTGTGTGCTAACCTCTTTCTCTGACTTTCAGAGAAACCTTTGTCTCTGCTGCACTTCACAATGACTGAGAGATAGTATCTCGCTGTGGCTTTGTTACTGTGCAGTGGTGTTGGTGAACTTTGGAGAACATTGTTGAGGGCAGAGCTGTAATTGGGGGAAGTTCATGACGTTCACTCATGGCTTACATCCGTTTATCCACAAGTCAATTTTTTCACAATGGTAGAGTCAATGGAGATTTCTCTATCAACCTTTATACTTAAGAGTCATAGGAAATACTTAGGGGTATGTTTACTAAACCGTCTTAACATGCGCCCAGCGATAGTGTGCAGGCTGCCATAAAAGGAGTGGGCGTTTCAGTCTTAAAGTAGCAAAACAGGATTATCGCGCGATAACGCGCGCTGCTGCGCACATTAACGGGCTAAGCGCCGCTAAGCTCGTTAACGTGCGGTAATCTTAAGTAGGCGCCCAGACATGCAAACACAGAAACAGAGGTGTAGTACAATGGTTAATACACTGACTGATGATACAGGGGTCATGAGTTTGATCCCCCAGTGTGCCTTATGCATAAGGCTGGCTAAGGCATCAGCTTTGACATGTAAGTATTGTTTCTTGAGGCATTTTATTTGTATTTTAATTATTGCTGCCAGCAAACACACCCTCACGTGCCATAACCTAAGGTGCCGCATAAGGCACCCTATAAGGCACTCCATAGGGCACATTATAAAGTGCACTGTCTGCCACGGCACCCTATAATGTCCCCTATAGGGCACCCTATAAGGCGCTCCATAGGACACCTTATAAGGCACCTTATATGGACTGTAACCATAAGGTGCCTCAGAAGGCGCTTTATAGGGCACCCTATAAAGCGCCTTCTGAGGCACCTTATGGTTACAGTACTCTGAGGGTGTTTTTGCTGGCAGCACTAATGTACATTAAAAATAGACAGCCCTATCAAATAACCCCACTGTGGGTTTGAACCCATGACCTCTGGCTCCACAGGCAGTGAAGTAACCAGTGGGTTACAGCTACTAACAAGCCCCTAGCTGGCTACAGAAGGACTGCATGTCACCACACAAACAGTCTGCTGTGGTTACCAGGATAGGGTTAACCCACCCATACCCATGATGCACTGCACATGCAAATCAGCAGTCTACAGATGATCACAAGATGGGGTATGCACCCCCACAGCACCTCGGCCTGGTAGGGGATACTGACCGTGTGTGTTACTGGCACAGAGTAGCTACAGACCGTCACATTGTGCAGGTACTGTGCTCACCCTGAGGGTGAGGTGGGGCACCCAGCACCAGGTCCACAGCACCTTTCATGGCTGAAATAGGCTATGCTGCAGGTCCCCATCAGTGCTAGTGTGTGTGATAGGTAGTTCCTGCAGACACATCTGTATTTCTCAGTCATGTCTAGCCCTTATGGGCTATGATACACCCAAAATAGTGCATATCCTGTGTTGGTACCATGGTCACATGATGTAGGTGAAGGGGGGGTGTTTGGACCCATAAGTGGATTATGTACCACCACCCAACCCACCCTCTGTGGCTCAGGGTGGGAAACAGGATCTCCCACCAACAGAGCCACACTCTACCTCCCCGCAATGGTGGCAGTAGAGAGGACCATCAACCCCAGTCCTGCTGGGGAACAGACACCCTACAGGGCAGTCAATGCAGTTCTGTACACATCCATAAGGCAAGGCAGACAGAAGGCCTGGAAATGCTCAGCTGTCCCCCACCACTATCTGACATTCTCCAGCAGCAAGCCTCCAGCTGCTGTACCCTGCAAGATGTTCCATCCAGACACATAGTAGCTGCAGACAGTCTGCTAGCTAGTCCATAGTGCATGTTTCTGGAGAAGATGCATTTACCCAGAACTGGGATGTCAGCATATACGCCAAGCAGATAAGTCAGTGATTGGGCCCCAAAGAAGAACCCATAAACATCACATAAGAGTAGCACTATGGGGGAACCTAGCCATGCCGTGGTCACTGCTCAGTCAGGGTGAGAGTGACCTCCCAGGAGGACATGCTGTGGCCACCCTGTCCGTGCAGGTGGTTGTCAGGCACTACAATGTCCGAGCCATTGCCCTATGCAGATGCATCCTGGCCAGGCCACCCTGTCCAGGCCATACCCATGGTACCTTGCTCCTCATTATGCACATTGGCAGGCTTACACTGGCAACAGTGTGGGCTGAGGAAGGTGTTGGCAGACACCACACACTGGATAGACAAACACATGCTCCCACACCTATGCCAGCATTGTGCAAATATAGCCCTGGCCACCGCACCAGTCCTGGGCACAGTGCAGGCATGGCTATGGTACGCAATACTGTTGGGGTCACTCCCCAGGGTGGTAAACACTGTCAGACACCAGACCTGAAGCACACTCCACAGACATCAGAAAGGTTGATATGATGCAGCTCAATCAGCAAATTGTGCTTAACTTAGGAATTGCTTTCTGCCAGTAATCATAGCAACCGTTTGATAGGTGTGTACCGTATTCCCAGATTTAGGGTGGCATTGCTAAGGTATGCAAGTGCTAGTATTGGGAGATGCACGCAGGGCCCAACATCCTGCCTCTCCAGGAGGCTTTGGATAATGGAGCCTGTGGGTTGCGACGCCCCTGCCCCGCCTTAGGGCTAAAAGACAGGAGCGGCCTATTGCCTCGTGAGGAATGGAGTTAAAAACTGTTCCCTGGTAATGCTGGGTAATGTAGTTCTTGTGCTCCTTTCACTCCGAAATAAGTGTAGTTGTGCGCCAGAGACGGTAAGGCTTGTTTGCTAGTATTTTATTGTTGTAGGGGAGATTCTTCCAGCGCATCACAAATTCATACACATGAACAAAAAAACTGGTGCTTTAACATGAACAGAATAAACTTAGGAATAAAGTCAACTAAAGTAGAATTCAGCTTTAACTTCAGCTTTACTTCTAGGGAGTTTGACTCAGCTCTGCCCCAAGAGGTGATTCCCATTTAATGCAGCCTCTTTACATGCACTGTTACGTTCACAGTGGGAGCTTAATTTAGGTGCAAGTAATTAAGGTTTCCAAAGCATGGCAGTAGAAACAGCTCCGTTGTATTTTACTCATACACGGCACAGCAAGCTTCTTTACTCTGGTATTTCCATACAACACAATGAACAATCCATACTATTACAGTCAGGTAAGTCAGAATCAGTTTGCATTAATTCTTCAGACTGTATAGAATTAGTATCTTCATTCAGTACTGGTTGTCTGCCTGCTTTTAGATCTAGAAACTCTTTAAAGCTTTGGAGAAGCAGTTCAGCCTGTTGGTTGCTAGATAAGCAATTGTCAGCAGCTATTAAGCTTCTCTCTTGGTCAGTAATGTTTCCCTTCTCCCCTCTCAGGCTAAATAAGTCAGGGTAACATTTAGGCTCTCTTAGTAAGGCTTCAAACATAGGAGACTTGAGTTTACCTTCATTCTTGTAACTCTTAGGAAAACTGCTTACTTTTTGCCAAGCCCCTCTCGTCCTAGGTGGCTCAGACGTCTTCCAGCTGTGAGGGTTCCTGTGTCTCTCTGGTCCCAACTGTATTCCAAAGAATGAGTTTTCTTTCTCACTTGCCTGCCGTGGAGGCTTCCTCTTCCAGGGCTCTGCCTTCTTCCAGGAGTCTAATCCAGGGCTACGTCCACTTTCCTCAGGACTTTCATTCACAGCCCTTGAAAAGATCCTTGCAGGTCTTCTTTTATTACCAGGGTCAAACGTACTGCCACACTGCTTCCTGGTCTTCCATTCACTCTCTGACTCACTCTCAGCTGACGTACCAAACGTCTTTCCACAGCTCGTCCTCTCACAGGTCCTTTGCTCTGAGGTCCTCTGCTCAGAGTTCCTTGTGCAGCTCTGAGCACTGCTCTGCCTACTTTGGCTCAGTCCTTTGCTGCTCTCTTTGCTCCTCCTGCACTCTCTGCTCCCTTTGCTCTCCTTACCAGGGTCATTCTCAGGTTTAAAACGAGGTTCTCTTCCAGGCACGCCCCTTCCAACCACTGGGTGTGCCCAATCAGGACTACTCAACTCCTCCCCTGGGCTGGTATCCATTCTTAGCTCAGCAGAAAGGAGTTTTTCTTTCCTTCCAGTATTGTCAATCTGGCGTAAATCCTGTTGCCCTTCAGGATTTTCCTCAGTCTCCATTGCCTCAGGAGGGCGCTCTTCACCACAGGGTGAGGGTGTGTCTGCCCCTGTTGGCCGCTGCTCTAGGGCAGAGGTTCCCAACTCCAGTCCTGGTGGGCCAAACACTGTTCGGGTTTTCATGCTGACCCTAATGAATATGTATGAGATACATCTGCATACCATGGGGGCGGTTCATAGACATGCAGCACAGCTGTGTTTATTAGAGGCAGCATGGAACCTGAATGGTGTTTGGCCCTCCAGGACTGCATTTGGGAGACTCTGCTCTAGGTAATGTGCATGTTTATGGTGTCTGTGCTCTGTAGGGTAAAATGTAAAATGACTTGAACCTGTGACTTTCTGCTCCTGAACACACTGGCTGTGTTCACTGCACCACCATGTTGCCACAGAGATAGTGCATTCCCTGGAGATACCATGACTGTTTGTCAGACAGAGCCTGTCTGTTGCAGCGCACGGCACCCACCTAAACAGGGCTAGGCCATGGTCTGCTCTGGGCAGCTGCCACTGCCCCCTCCACCACCAGTACCCCTCTGCCACCATGCTGACATGCCCTTCTGTTGATGGTGTGCAGTCTCAGGCCATCCAGTGTGCAGGTAGGCGGCTGCCTATGGTGCGGGTTCTGGGATAGGGGTGCCTGCATAGCTGTCCATGCTTTCCCTCAGCACCGCCTGCCAATGTTCCGTGCCATTGGGGGTACCTGCTGGGTACTATCCCCTGTGACACCGTGGGAAGCACACTCTTGCCCATGTTGGGCCCTCAGCAGTTGCTGTCTGGCTGCTCTACTGTTTCAGCATTCCTATGGGCTAGCTAGGCATTACCCTAGTCCGCACTGTGGCCCAGCTGCACCACAGCATGTGCCGCCTGCAGCCCTCTGTGTCCCCTTTTCCAGCATCTGTCCAGTTGCCCATTCTGACATGCCCACCCTGCTGTTGTGGAACATGTGCACACCATAGGAAACCTGTCCAATGGAGAGGAAAACCCTGCTCAGCGCAATTTCACTGTGGGCTCATTCACCTTGTATGGGGACGGAGCATAGACCCTTCCAAAATTCATATCTTGTTTTTGGAGCTTTCTTGGGAGTGTTTTTTTATGTTTTCCATTGATATCACTATTGCCCAGCTTGGTTATGTTTTTTTTACATTTTCTTCTGGTCATTTTCACTGTTTCTTTGCCCTTTTGTTCCGTGCACATGTATCACACTTATCCCTTTTTGTAGGTTTCCCTGGTTTTGCTGTACATTGCTGACGGAAATGGTTTCTTTTCCCTTTAAATCAGCTCTAACGCCAGGGTTTCACTGGCATTAGTTTTCAGCCTTGGATTTCACAGCGTTAGTGTGCAGGGAGCCTCTCCCCTCCCACTCTCCACCCATTGACCCTCTCTCTTCGCCCCTGGGGAGCCTTCCTCTGCCCTCCGGGAGCCTTTCTCCTCCTTCAGCGCTCGTTTGCGCCTTAGTGCACGTTAACGCGCGCTAAGGCGCCTTATCGCCCGGTAAAGCACCATTATCGCACGATAAGGCGCTTTATTGTGCGATAACGTGGGAGAGCGCTTGTTAAGACGGTTTAGTAAACATACCCCTTAGAGTCATAGGAAATAGAGGCTGAAGCAGATGAACAGCATAAAGGAGGTATGGAGGGAGGGGAATATAGGCTGCATAGATTTTCTCTGTACTTTCACCTCCCCCTCCAAGGGAACTACTTTCTATTTAATTAATATTCTGTGTCAGATAATAAAATAGTTTCCATCCTTTGTTGTCTCTAGCTTGATTTTCTGGTTCAGTGTCTTTTTTTCTCTGTGCTTATCTCTACTGTATTCCACTTTTTTCTTCCTCTGGTGTCCTTCCCTTTTCTTTGCTATTTTAATACATTCTCTTTCTTTTCTGTTGCTTCCTTTTTTGTCTCATCCTTATCTTCTCTTTCTGTCTGCTCCCTTTTATTGTTTCTCCACCTCTTTCTTCTACATTATCATCCTGAATTACTTTCCCCCCCCCCCCCTCCCAGTACAGGCCTTTCCTTCTCCATTTCATGACATCCTTGGTCCTCTCTCTCTGCCCCTCACAAATTTCCTTTCCTCCTCTACTACCCCTTCTCTCCATCCTCTGCTTTTGCTCTTTCTTCCCATCATTCTGTTCTTTGTTCCCTCCCCTTGTTTACCCTTCTCTTCCTTTTCTTAATTTGCCCTTGCAATCAGCATAAACATAAGACATTTGTTCCCTTCTCTTGCTGTGCTTCTCTCTCTCCCTGCTCCTGCTGCCTCCATTTGCTTGGTCCTCTGTTTAAATCCTTACTGCCCCCTCTTGTTTCCCCTCTTTTTCTCTCACATACACACTCTCTTTTCACTGCCTCCATTCTCTCTTCCTCACTTCTCCGCTTCCCCAGAAACTCACGCTTTTGCTATCCTCATCTCTCACCACACACACACACAAATTGTGCTGATGCAATCTCCCTTTCCTTGGCTGCTGTCATCACTAGCACGGCAGCAAAGGAGAGAGGATGTGTGATGTTTGCCCTTCCAGATTTCTGCTATCAAGACTGTCTGTCTTCTTTCAGACATTCTGAGTTAAAGAATGTTTTTGCATGAATATTTTGAATTAAGGGTGACGTCGGGGCCAGTACAGCTCACTGTGTCAACCATGCTTTAGCACAGGATTGCAGTTTTTGGGGAGTGGCAAAGAGTAGGTGCAGCCACAGCAAAACAGGGGTCCTGACAAGCACATATAAACTCAAAGTATCATCAGCACTTTAAATCAGTTCTTCTTTAAATGCTGTCTGTGCACACTCACACAGCCTAGCCAAGAACTGCTTTTCTTGATAGCTTTCTCAGTTTTTGTGTGTAAGCCACCTCTTGCTAAGGGGGTGATGTTAGCCCCAGAGGTGCCACATAAGAAAAAAAGAGAACTTCGGAATTTAGAAAAAAAGACGGGATGGGAACAAAAACACCAGAATGACCAGTGCATCAGTAGTAAAGGATCAAGGTGGACTGGGGGAAAACAAACCTCCAGGTAGGCCTCAAGCTCTGCCCCAACTCCACCTTAAATCTGCCCTAACTCCTCCCTAACTCCATCTTAACTCCGTCTCTAGCCCCCTGCAGGCAGACAACCTGCATTGAGGCTGCACTCACGGCCTTCCCCTCCTGTTTTGCCTGCGGGGGATCCAATCTCCTGTGGGCAGACAAGATTATTGCGATTGTGGTAGGGTAAATTTTGGAAGGACCAAGACCTGAGTGGCCCACAGCATTCCAATGCCTATGCCTCCAAACCTAATCTGGAATAACTACTACTACTACTACTGAGCATTTGTATAGCGCTACAAGATGTACGTAGTGCGTAAGAGACAGTCCCTGCTTATCAGAGCTTACAATCTGTGTTTCCTTACTTCTAGGGGGGAATAGTAAGGAAACAGAAAGGAGATTAGGTGAGTCAAGATCGGAAAGCAGCAGTGAAGAGGTGAATTTTTAGCCTAGATTTGAAAAGGGTCAGAGAAGGCGCCTGACGTACAGTCTCAGGTAGTTTGTTCCAGGCATAAGGAGCAGCAAGGTGAAAGGAGTGAAGTCTGGAGTTAGCGGTAGAAGGACACAGATAGAAGTGATTTGCCAGAAGGGCGGAGTTCTTGAGGAGGGGTGTAGGGAAATATAAGGGAGGAAAGGCAGTGAGGAGCTGCTGAGTGAATGCATTTATACGTCATCAGGAGACGTTTGAACTGGATGCGGAAACAGATAGGAAGTCAATGAAGAGACTTGAGAAGAGGGGTAATATGAGCATGACGAGGCTGGCGGAAGATTAGCTGCGCAGCAGAGTGTTGAACAGACCGAAGGGGAGAGAAATGATTCAGCAGGAGACCAGCAGGGAGTAGGTTACAATAGTCAAGGTGGGAGGAATGACATACACAAATAAATTAACAACTCAAAAGTCCTGGGACATCAGGGATATCTTTAGATAAAACATCTAGAGTCTTCGGCCCAGGAGGGAAGAATCACCAGGCCTGGAGCAAAGGCAGTGTGGCAAGCCACCCAAGGCATAAAGTTAAGTTTGCCATGCTGGCTGCACCGTGTGGGCCTGGCGGAGATGCGTCCCCCTTCTGGCCAGCACCCAGGACATGCCACACTCACTGCCCCGCCCTTGGTACACCACTGCAACTATTCTATTCTGCTGTTCAAGCACTTCTGTTTTCCCTTGCCATGCTTTATATTTTTTCTTTTTTTAACTTTCAGCACAGGTGAAGTGGAAGAGGTGAGCTAAAGAGAAGGAGAGAGAGCCCTGAGCTTCAGGTTTCTGTGGGAGTGTCATGTCCAGGAGGAAGCCTTTTCTAAGATATGCGCTGGCACCTTTGCAGCCTCATTCAGATTACATTGGAAGAGATTTTTGAAGAGTTATTTCTTCATAGTCCATCCTGTTTTTGTCTTGCACATTCACTGCCAGGGCAATTTTGCAGTCATCCTAGAGAGCATTCTAAAGATCATGTTGAAAGTAAACGGAGGATTGGGCTGGGGACTGTAGTGTTACAATAACTGCTTTCTATTAATGTTTCAGTACTTCCATGCACGGCCTTGTTTCTCACTCTCTCCCCCTGAATTTGGCACCCTTGGCTGCGCTGCAATGGACCAAAGAGGCTGCCTCTTGCTTTCAAGCTTTCTCACTGTTTGCACTTCTTCATTGTAGGAATGCACTTTCATTTCAATGAAACTGAAAATGTCAGTAATTCCTATTTTATTTTATTTTGTAATTAAAACAAGAGAAATAAGGAAAAATTATTGCTCATTTATCATTTCTTTTATTATCCTTTAGCCAAATAAATGCACAGCCAACTTAAAAAATAGACAACTACTCCCCTCCCCCTCAAGGCTTGCCCTATTCACATGCATTCCATCTCTTCACCCTTGACTGTCTATTCCCAGCATCTGGGGTTCAAAGGTTGCATGTATGATCACCAGTTGCTCCTAACTCATTGGTGCCTGACATTATTTTTAATCCAGAGACATGAGCATAAATGGTTCAAAAGATGTTTACATTAATAAAAGAAAACAGATAAATGTATTAGGATAAATAAAAAAAGGAGAAATTGTAGTAAGACCGACTAATAGCACAAAGAATCATGCATACTCAGACCCATCTCCCCCGGCACCCTGGTGCTATTCTCCTCCAGAGGACATGGTGTTCAATGACTTTGTCAGGGATATGGCCTGGGCCCTCTCGGTGCAAACTGAGGCGGAGCAGGACCTGCGCACTGAGGAACTGGAGATCTCCAGTTCAAGTCTCCACCCAAGGAGACTCTCATGATGCCAGTGCAGTCGATCCTCGAGCGGCTACTACTAAGAATGTGGGAGACCCCGACATTAGTGCCAGTGGTCAGCTGACGCCTCGATGCCATATATCGCATCAGGAAGGGGCTGGAGTTCCACAAGCCCCAACTTATACATAACTCCATGGTTGTTGAGTCAACCATGCAGAAACTCCGGAGCCAGAAGACTTACTCTTCTGTCCCACCAGGCAAGGATGCTAGAGCCCTTGACACCCTAGGGCACAAGTGCTTCCAGGGCGCAATGTTGGGGTGCTGAATCCAGGCCTATTAGCTATACATGGGCATGTATCTAAAGGCCTTGACCCAGGAACTATCAGGGTTCTTGGCGGGACTCACCAGGGAACCCCTCAATCGGTTCCAGGCTCTCACCTCCGGCATCAAGGATTGCTCAAAGTTCCTCTCTCGGGTGGCCTACGATGGATTCGAGTCCACAGTTTGAGTAGCAGCAGCCGGCATCAGAGTCCAATACCAAGCCTGGCTACAGTCCTCGGACTTCGAGCAGTGGGTTCAGGACAAGCTGCTCGATGTCCCCTGCACCAGGGAGAACCTGTTCGGCAAACCAATGGCCGACAGAGCGGCCGAGATAGAGGCCAAAGTGGTGACCCACCAGAGCTCATTAGTAGTAGTAGTAGTAGGCTCTCGAAGAAGACCTCTTCCTTTCCCTGCAAGAAATCCTCAGGGAAAAGACCTCTATTCCCCGGGAAAAAGGGGCACGTCCAGCAGGGTCACTGGTACCAGGCCTCTCGGGCTCGCAACAGGGTGTTCACCCCAAAAAGCAGGGCCAAAGAACTCAGAAGCTGAAGGCTCAGAAGCCCCAAGCCCCGGCTCCAATCCCACAAGGGGGGAGCTTTTGACTCACAGGGCAGGGCCTCCCCTCCCCCGGGAGACCCTCATCAGCCCATAGGGGGCTGCCTGGCACTCTTTGCCCAAGGATTGGCCAAGGTCACCTCAGACCAGTGGGTGCTGCAGGTGGTAAAGAAGGGATATCTTCTCCACTTACAAGTACCACCCACGTTCTTTCCAGGAGAGCCAGTGTGACCTCTCCTTCACCAGACTCTTCTGCTTTCAGAGCTCGCAGGTCTGATCAGGGACAATGCTGTAGAACCTGTACCCAGACATCTGTGGGAGAAGGGCTTCTACTCAAGATACTTCCAGTATTCCGCATGCGCGGCGTTCTTCGTATCATGAATGGCTTATTGAAGTTCGATTGAAGTGGACTGATATGAAATACCTTTTATTAGCAGAGAAAGACGCCGATAGCATCAATTCTACAGGTCTGTACTACAGATAAGATTGTTTTTATAAGCTAAGCAACTAGCGAAGTTATTGATTTCAGCTTTCTATGTGTTTACAGCCTCATGGGGACAATTCCCTGAAGAAACAATAGTTGTGAAACGCTTGGGGTACCTGGCTGTGAGCGTTGGAATAATCCCGTTCAACCTTCGATTGAAGCTAAGTTTTTCATTATAAGATTGAAGCTTCCTCTTATTGAATATGATTTTTCGTGCAAGACTTGTTATGCGAGGAATACAGCTTCTTTAGTTAAAGATTACCATTTGCATTGAGAGTGTATAAACAACGATCTTTTAAGAAACCATTTGAAAACAATACAAAAACAGAATATTAAGGCTTTTAAAAGGCTACTGGTCATTGATGTTAAACCGGCACCAGCATTGAGCGTTTAGCTCTTGGTTTGTGGGCCAGCGGTTTTTTCTGAGACCTATTGCCTAAAGGTAGAATGCAATAATTTAAAGTTCTCCGGTTGCAGAGTGAGTCATTAAACGGCACGTATCTTCTGATTATTTAGTCATCTGACCTTGAGCAATGGGTTCAGGACAAGCTCATCGATAGCCCCTGTATCGGAGAGAATCTCTTCGGGAAACCCATGGCAGACAAAGCGGCTGAAATAGAGACTGAGTTCCTGACATGGACCAGACTCTAAAAAGACCTCGGTACATCCCCGCAAGAAGGGCCCGGGGAAGAAGTCCTCCCCGAGGAAAAAGGGGGGTTTTGGCAATGCCTCACTGTTCCAGGCCTTCTCTGCTCCGCAGCAAGGTCAGCAACACAAGGGGCAAGGGCATGGCACTCGCAAGCAGAAGACCCCCAAGACTCAGGCACTGGCCCTGGCCCAGCCTGGAGGGAGTTTTTGATTCCCTGGGCATGACCTCCCTCCCCGCAGAAGGTCCCTTTCAACCTACAGGGGGGCATATGGCTCTGTTTGCCCACAGGTGGCCCTCCATCAGCTGGACACCCTCCAGGCCAAGGCCTTCATCCCTCTGGAGAGGTTAGAACACCTCAGGGTGCT
Organism: Ichthyophis bannanicus; assembly: GCA_033557465.1. Lineage (NCBI taxonomy): Eukaryota > Metazoa > Chordata > Amphibia > Gymnophiona > Ichthyophiidae > Ichthyophis > Ichthyophis bannanicus. Next base: position 604,022,268 of record CM066034.1, read on the forward strand.
AGCCGCAGAGGTTCAGCACCACTGGTCGCTGCCCGCCTACCTTCTCCTCCGCCTGCTGGGCCATGTGGCCTCCACGGTTCACGTGATGCTATATACTTGCCTGCCGCTCCCAGTGGGCACAAGCCACAAGCAGACTCCGGGTCAGGATAAGAGTGACCTGCCACCTGGCGGACTCCCTCAACTGGTGGCAGCTCCCCCACCATCTTCAGGCGGGATACCTTTCCAGGCACCCACCCACCAGAGGGTCCTAACCACAGGTGCTTCCCTGCTGGATTGAAGAGCTCATTGCGAGGACCTCCGCAAAGAAGGTAGCTGGTCCCAGGTGGAATGCCAGTTGCAGATCAACCTTCAGGAGCTCCAGGTGATATTCCTGGCCCTCCGAGCTTTCCACCACCGGCTGCACCTCAGTCGGTGTTGGTCCAGATGGACAATCAAGTCACAATGTCCTACGCGAACAAGCAGGAGGACACAGGATCATACTCCCTCTGCCAGGAGGTGGTGGCCCTCTGCTCATATGCGACATGCAATGGGATGCTCCTGCAGGCGATCTACCTCCCGGGACAGCAAAATGCCATGGTGGGCAAGCTGAGCAGAATCCTCCAGCCACACGAGCGGCATCTGGACCCCAGAGTGGCCTCCCAGCTTTTCTGGCTATTGAGGACAACACGCAGTTGCTCAGCATCTTCTCCTGCCAGTCGCACCCGTGTGGCGGCAGATGCATTCCTCATTCCATGGACAGAAGGCCTTCCTGCCAACACCGCTGGTCGCCAAGACCTTCTGCAAGGTTCAGAGTGATAGAGCATCACTGATACTGATAGCCCCCAGGTGGCCCAGGCAACCTTGGTTCCCGCTGCTTCTCTGCCTGTTGGTGGCGTTTCTGATTCTCCTGGGCCGTGCCCAGGACCTCTGTCACAGGAGGAGGGCTGTCTCCTGCACCCCAACCTGGGGTCCCTGTTGCTCATGGCCTGGCTGCTGAAAGGGTAGCTCTCGCTCTCTTCAATCTCCCATGAGATTTGGAGGAGGTTATTCTTGCCTCTCACAAAGCCTCCATGAGAAGGGTGTATGCCTTTAAGTGGCGTCAATTTTTGGTGTGGTGCACCGAGAGGTGGGTGAACCTGTTCTGCTCGGTGCAGCTGGTACTCCAATACCTACTCACCTGACCCAGGTGGGGCTGAAGCCCAACTCAGCAGAATGCACCTGAGCGCTATCGTGGTGCACTACCACTCAGTTGAGGGAAAGCCCCTCTCGGCTCAGCCCCTCGTTTCTCATTTTCTGTTGGGCCTCATGTTGTCTAAACCCCCCATCTGCCCACCACGGTGGAGTGGAATCTCGATGTGGTGCTCTCACTGCTCACTAAGCTGCTGTTTGAGCCCCTGGCTACCTGCCACTTACGATACCTCTCTTGTGGCATTCAAGTTGGCTCGCAAGGTCAGTGATCTCCAAGCTCTGATGGCAGAGCCTCCCTACACAAGATTTTAAGAGAACAGGGTGGTGCTCCACACACACCCCAGGTTTCTCCCAAGGATGGTGTCTCCCTTCCACCTCAATCAGGAGGTGGTGCTCCCCACCTTCTTTCCTAGACCTCACGCCGGCAAGGCGAAGACTGTTCTCCATACTCTGGATTGTAAGATGGCCCTGTCTTTCTATCTGCATCAGACTCAGGGCCACCGCAGTGTGCCTCAGCTCTTTATCTCCTACAACCTCAGTCAACTGGGGCTTCCAGTAACCAAGAGAACTCTGTCCACTTGGGTGGCAGATTGCATTGCCCTCGCCTATTAGCAGGTGATCTCATTAGAACATAGGGTCACGGTGCACCGTGTTAGAGCCTTGGGTACCTTGGTAGCAAATTTGTGTTCCGTTCCTGTTATGGACTTTTCCAGGCCACCACCTGGTCTTTGGTGCATACCTTTGCAGCTCACTACTGCCTGGAGAGGGAGTCCCGACGGAACAGCGCCTTCAACCAGGCCGTTCTCCATAATCTCTTCGGGGTGCAGGCTACTCCTGCCCTCCAATCCTTTTGTGTTCAGGCTACCAGAGTGCTGGTTCTCTGACACAAGGTTTTTAGTGCAGGGATAAGTTTAAAAAGCATTTTTGAGGTGTAAAGTATTTTTTACATGCAGAAAATGTCTCATAAATTTGCATGGCCATTCAGGAGCCGTGATCCCCGGCCACCGACCACTCTTTCCTTTCCTCGCAGCCTAACCCCCGATCTGGCCTTCCATGGCCAGAGTCAGGCTATGGGGAACCCCCCTTCACCCCCTCACCTTACTTGTGCTGCCCAGACCTGTCATCCCCCGATGTCCAGGGGGACTTATTCCACTCCGAGGTGGAATAAGACCCCATCCAGTCTGCCGATCCTGGACGTTGTCTGCCGATCCTGGACGTTGTTGTCAGGTGCCCCCAGTGGCCAGTGGCTGTAAGGGCATCCTGAGCATTTTTATTATTTTTTAAGGAGCAATGGCTCTTTAAGGCCCAGTGCAGTTTGGTCCTTGGAGTTTTAGCTCCTTGTGAGAACAAATTATATAAGCCAAGAGTGGAGGGTAATAAGGCTTTATTTCCCCATTAATGCAAGGGTTAACTAAGACATAAGAAAATAAAGATAGTCCTTCTTTATAAAGGGTTCCACCAAATAAGCAGGCAAACAACTGTTATAAGCTTCACAATTGAATGCAGGATTTAACTGAGGATTCCTTCATTCCAAAGTAAATTAAACAAGCAGGCAAACAAACTGTTATAAGCTTCACAATTGATTGCAGAGTTTTTACATTTACAGTTCTACTAAGGACTCAAGACTAGTAGTAGCACAAAAAGTACAGTCCATGGACTCATCCTGAAGAATGGGAATAGTATTCTCAAACTCTATTTCCATGGACTCTGCGTCACTGGCTTCTCCCTCTGAATAAGTGCTTTCCCTTATGGCTACAAGTTTAGAGGGTCTGTCTCTGCTTCTTTGCTTCCAGTAAGACTCTTCTGTTAAGCCCTTAGGTATTGTTTTGAAAAGCTCTGCTTTGTTCCCTCTTCTTATATATTGAGCGTCTGCTTTATCAGAGTTCTAGGAGCAAGGCTTTCTTTTAAAAGTAAAGAGCCACCATACCTTGGCTTCCTGCAGCTGCTACACCTGGAGCTCTCTCTCTGACGTACTTCTCTCTGGAGACAGGTTTTCTTGTGCAGTGCTTTGCCCTCCTGAAGCCCAGGAAAACCTGGTGAGGATTCCCAACCTCTGTGCTTCTGTGTAATGGTTGCTTTGTTATAGGGACCTCTCCTCCTTGTACCTTGTAATCCTGGTCCAGTGAACTCAGGTGAATGTAGACTTCTCTTAAAGCATGGCTCCTTGGTTTTCTGTACTCCTCTTTCAGCTGTTACTGCTCTTGTTGTGCTGCTTGATCCAGCTACGTTACTTGGGCTGGGAGTGTCACTCCTTCCAGCCAAACTGCTTCCCCTGGCAGCCTCTCTCTAGACTCCATCTCTCTGTGCTCTGCCCCTCTGGACGCTATCCCTCTGGATAGTCTCCGTCTGGATTCTGTCCCTCTGGGCTTGCTCCTTGTGGACTCTCTCCTTCTCCACACTCCTTCTCCTTCCTTCTGGTGGAACTGCTGCCGGCTGAGTTCCCTCCAAATGGATTCCTCCTCCACACCACTTCCTTCTGGCTGTCTTTCCTTTATAAAGGCATTTTACCTTTGAAACTCCCGGGCTTGCCTTCAGGTGCAGCTGGTTAACACTCATACAATCAGTGGCTGGGCACGTTGACTCAGCCTCTGCAGGATTACTCCTGCCCCCTCTAGTTGTGCTGCGAGGTAATTGCATCTTCTGCACATCCACAGCTCTATGAAAGACAGGGTTTTTTTCTAAACCTGTACCTTCCGTGGCTCCAGCCTCATGACAACGTATAGGGCTGACTTCAGAATCGGTCCTGTACGTCGAGGGTTGCGGACCACCCACTGCCTGCCCTAACTCCGCCTCCACAACAGCCCCTCCCGCCCCTGTCTAAGCCTCCCTGTACAAACTCCTTGTTCGTATGGGGAGACTTTAGACAGGGCTGGCGGGGGGATGAATAGACCCCATAATGTATGATGGCAGATAAAGACCATCATTGTGCAGCTAGTCTGCCCAGCAAGGAGGCCAGAGTGGTTGCACCCACAGCTCCATGCAGGTCACTCCCTCTATGCCTGTATTTAGGGTTGTACCCGCTGCTCTGTGCACACCAGACCCCTCTATTTATTGAAGTATAAAAGATATTTGTTTGCTTTGATTTCATCCTCTTGCTATAAAGGGATCCACTGTGTCTGTCCCATGCCATTTTGAATTCCACCATTGTATTTGTCCCTGCCACCTCTATCGGGAGGGCATTCCAAGCATCCACCACCCTTTTAGTGAAAAAGTATTTCCTGATGTTGCTTTTAAATTTACTGCCTTGCATCTTCATCGTATGCCCTCTAGTTTTATAACTTCCCCTTCTCTGAAAAAGGTTGGCTTGTTCATTAATAGCCTTTAAGTATTTAAAGGTCTGTATCATATCTCCCCTGTCCCTCCTCTCCTCTCTTCTCATACGTCTTCTGGTGCAGGCTCCAAATTATTTTGGTTGCCTTCCTCTGAACCGTTTCAAGTCTTTTTATGTCCTTTGTGAGATACGGTCTCCAAAACTGAACATAATACCAAGTGAGGCCTCACCAATGACTTGTACATGGGCATTAATACTTCCTCCTTTCTGCTGGTTATTCCTCTCTGTATGTAGCCCAGCATCCTTCTGACTTTGGCTACATACACTGTGGCTTTGGCACAGTCACTTCGAGGTCCCTCTCCTGGCCTGTGCACACCAAACCTTCGCCCTCTATCGCATACAATTTGTTTGTATTTCTGCATCCCAGGCGCATGACACTGCACTTCTTTGCTTTAAATCTTAACTGGCAAGCATTAGACCATTCTTCCAGTGTTTGTAGATCTTTCCTCATGTTGTCCACTCTCTCAGAAATGTCTACTCTGTTGCAAATTTTCATGTCATCTGCAAAAAGGCAGACTTCAGTCCTTCCGCAATATCACTCACAAATACATTGAATAGTATCGGTCCCAGGACCAATCCCTGATTCATGCCACTATGCACCTTTCTTTCTTCTGAGTGAGTTCCATTTACCACCAGCTTCTGTCATCTGTCAGTCAAACAATTTCTGATCCATTCACCACCTTGTAACCTATCCCCAGACTGCTCAATTTATCAAAGGCTTATCGAAGGCTTTGCTGAAATCTAGTTATATCACATCCACAACATGCTCTTGATCTAGCTCTCTGCTCACCCAGTCAAAGAACTCAATCAGATTTGTTTTGTATGATCTTCCCTTGGTAAAACCATGTTGCTTTGGATCATGCAATTCTTTGGTTTCCAAAAAGTCTTTCTTTCAAGAGCGCCTCCATTACTTTTCCCACCACAGAAGTAAGGCTTACCGGCCTATAGTTTCCCTATTACCACTTTTGTGAAGAGGTACCACCATCAGCCCTTCTCCAGTGCTGTGGAACCTCTCCTGTTTCCAAGGATCTATTAAAAAAATCCATTAAAGGCCCTGCAAGAACCTCTCTGGCCCGTCCCATGGGCTTGTCCACTTTCAGTTTTGCAAGCTGTTCAAAAACATTATCATCTGTGAATGGTGTGGTATCTACTCTATTCCCAGTTGCATATTTGTCAATCATACATGGTCCTTCTCCAGAATTTTCTTTTCTGAATATAGAACAGAAATATTTGTTTAGCATTTTCACTCTTTCAATGTCACTTTCCACAAATCTGACTTTGGCACTTTTGAGTCTTGCAATTCCACCTCTGATCTTTCTCTGCTTCCGAATATATCTGAAAAAAGTTTGTCTCCACACTTCACATTTTTAGTCATCATTTCTTCCATCTTTACTCTTGCCATCATTATTTCTCTCTTTGTCTCTTTTAGCTTTAATCTATATTCTTTTCTGTGTTCCTATTTTTGTGAGCTTCTGAATTTTGTGAAAGCTGTGTTTTTTTCTTGTGCAGCCACTTCTTTGGTGAACCATATAGGTTTCCTTTTCCTCCTATTTTTATTTACTTTTCTTACATATATATATCTGTTGGCCCTTTTTATTGCTTCTTTTAGTTTAGCCCACTGCAATTCCACTTCCCTTAATTCCTCCCACCCTGCCAACCTCTTCTTCAGGTACTTTCCCATGTAACTGAAGTCAGTTTTTTGAAGTCTAGGAGTTTGAGTTTGCTATGATTGGACTCTGCCTTGGCATTTACCTCAAACCATACTGTCTGATCATTACTGCTGCTCACATGGGCACCCACCCAGGCATTTCCATTGGTGAGTACGAAATCCAGCATCAAACATTCCCTGGTCTGAGCAGTGCTTCTTGGAAGGCATCCACAATCTTTTTACTTCTTTACATATTTGCAGAAGGAATACTCCAATCCACGTCTGGTAGATTAAAGTCATCCAGTATGGGCTTCCGGTTCCGGTGTGGATGTGAGTGAAGGTACTGAGCCAGGCTCCATGTCTTTCTATTATAAAACCTTTTACATAGCCTTGAAAACCTCAATATCTTTGCCCCCCTATGGCCAAGGGTATGCCAAAAGCACTAAAGCCACAGGCGGAGATGTCTATCAAAGAATTGTACTTGGACAAAGCACGAAAAGCCCTACTGTCTGAAGCATCAGAGGAGCACATAGTGGACTCAGGGAGAGGCCTTGCAGAGGGAGGAGAGGCTACAAGATCTGGAGCAGAGGCGACGGCTATGCTTCTCCATGAAATCCGAAGCTCGAAGGCAGAGATAATAGCCGCGGTAACAGCGAACTTTGCTGAGCACTTCAACTCCATGGTAACTTGCATTACAGAAGTAGAGTGGAGAGTATGGGGGCTGGAAGACAGAGAAACCAAAACAATGGAAGAGATTACCAAGCTCCGCAAAGCAATTCGATGGCTGGAAAATAAAACAGAAGACTAGGAGAACTGAGATGGTCGACAAAACTTATGGATTTTTAGTGTACCCGAAGGTGAAGAACTCCCGGATGTGCGGGGCTTTGTCAAGCGGCTTCTAGACTCCTGCTTTCCTGCTCAGATTGTCACCCCAATGTACAAAATTGATAGAGCTTAACACGAAACAAGGCCCAAGATGAGCCAAGGCAAGCCCACATGCGCTCTTATAGTCTGCCTGCTTTGCTACCAATAAAAAGAGCATGTCATTCTAGAAGCATGCCGGATGAAAGCAGTTACATACAAAAATTGGAAAATTTCATTGTTCCCAGATCTAAGCGCAGAGACCATGCGTAAACGGAAATCTCTTCTACAATATCGAGATGCACTGGCGAAAGCTGGACTTAAAGCTAGCATCTGGTTCCCTGCTCGTCTGACAGTCATAGTTGTGGGAGGGGGGGGGGAGTGCCATTTCCTGCAGTCCCCAGATGAAGTGACTACACTACTTATAAAAGTATGGAGGAGCCCAAGCCCCAAACAAGCTCTGGCAGGCAGCAAAATTGGCGACCCCTCTGACAAGGCATTGAGCCCTATGAACTGTCTAATGGAGAGCAGGAGACAAATGATCAACTCACGGATGGTAAATTAGAACAGATCAACTCAGCAGCAGTCACCCCGGCAGAAATCGAACCGGCAGTCAAAACTGAAATAAACGTGGCTGTGGATTGAACTCTCGACAAAGAGTCGGGAACTGACTTTCATCACACAACAGACACTGCTCAGAACCATTCATGTTTAAGTATTATTCCTGGTTTTAATTATGTTTCTGCTGATCAACTGCTAATCAACTGCTTCAACGCAATAACAGATTGGCTTCTCAATCAGAACCTGCGAATAAATTTCAAAAAAACGAAGTCCTAATCGCACAAGAAACAAATGCTTTTCACCCCCTCCGACCCTCAAAGTAAGAGATGCAGAACTTCCAATCAAGTCCACCATACGCTACCTTGGTGTGATACTTGATCAACAGCTAGACTTCAAAGAGCACATAAAAAGCACAGTAAAGGCCATTTACTGCAAGATCAAAACCCTTCGACACCTGAGACCCATGTTGGAGACCGTTGACTTCCGCACAATATTACAAGCATTAGTCACACCCCATTTCGACTACGCGAATATCATACTGCATGGCCTCCCCAGGAATACCCTAAATCCACTTCAATTAGCTATGAATGCTGCGGCCTGCATCTTGTGTGGAGCATCAAGAAGAGACCACATAACACCGATCCTAAGGGATCTACACTGGTTTCCGATAAGTTGCAGGATTTCATATAAAGCCCTCCTCATTACTTTTAAAGCCATTAATAAAATATCGCCCTCCTCAATCTCAGCTCTTCTCTCCCACACCCCGAACAATAGATCCAGGAGATCATTAGCTGAAAATACGCTAGTTATCCCTAGTGAATCCACAAAATGGGCTCAAATAACTAATAATAGAGCATTTGCGTCCTATGCCCCCAGATGCTGGAACAAACTCCCTCCCAACATCAGATCAATCAGAGACCTTATGCAATTCAGAAAAACCCTCAAGTACCATCTATTCCTTATGCACTTCTCTCAACTTAACAACACCTCCCCTCCTCCCCCCAACAACTCAGTCCCTTATGATTAACCAAATATGCCTCTTACAGAATACGTAACACAGACCATATAGAATTGTACTGCTGCATGATGTACTTTACTATAAATAGAACACCATCACGATGTCTGTTCAAATGTAAATAGTTTACCCCAGTTCATATCCATGTTACGTTCCCTGTTATCTGTAAACTTAGGTCAGGTTTTAACTGTCTGAGTAACATATTGTTGAATGTAAACCACACTGATAACAAAGAGCGCGGTATATAAGAGCTGTTAATTAAATAAATAAATAAATCTGGTTGCAAATGACAGTGAACTACTTTAACTGTGAATATGACAGGGTCCGTGCATGATATATAGCCACCTGATAATGCTATTTTTTTGCTCCCTGCCTCTTTACCAAGTAATATCATCAGGGCTGGTCTTATGCTGGCGTTCACCCTGCCCTTTGCTCCCTGCCTTTATATGTGTGATGAGCCCCATGGGAGGACAGTGGCGGGGGGATATTTTGGGTGGCGGGATGTGGATGCAGAGATATGCGTTGGGAGTGGATGGGCGCCTGTTGGGTGGACTATGTTTTTGAGATGTCTGGGTTGTGAGGTGGGTGCGGAGAGCTATATCGGGGCATACTATTATCCCTGGTGGAGGAGTGAGAATGTGTGAGCGTATGTATGAAAGGGTTCATGAGGGTGGAAAAAACAGGGACTGTGGTATTGCCTCTGGCAATCATCCTGCTAGCCGCAAGGGATGCAGCTGGGTGGATTCTCCCTCCTGAAACCTGGGAAGCATTCGTTGGTGAAAGCTGATAGTGGCAGTGACACTAGCAGTCATAGGTCTCTGCATTTTAAAGGCCGCTATAAGACACTCCCCCCCCCCCCCATGGCAATATCTAGTGGTATGACAATAAAAGAATGAAGCAGCTATGACTACGTATTGGTGTTAGCGGATGATCCTGTGTGGATGGTTAAGTGGATGGGGTAACCTATAAGGCAAGGACTAACTTTGAAGCAGAAAGATAGAATGCCGAGTTTGTGCGCTTTGAAAGCATGAAGCCTACATATATTGCCAAAATTGAGGATTTAAGTTTACTATTTTTGATGTTCTGTGTGGAAATCTGGGGAATGTGTTTTGTTTTTATTACCCTAATCAATATCTTCCCTTTTTTGTTTAGTTATTTAAGTGGTGTCTGTCGGGGTCGCTGTGGAAGGAGAGAAATTGGAGAGGATGAGGGGAGGAAAGAGTGGTGCAACTGTGCTACTGTTCCGACAGAACTATGGAAATGCTTTACCCAACCTATAATATGGCGCTTAAGGTTGTAACATTAAATGTGGGGGAGGGGGTCTAAATAGCCCCATTAAGTGCAAAAGAGTCCTAGCATACCTACAGATGGAAAAGATAGACATTGCCCTCCTCCAGGAGGTAAAACTCATCCCATCTGAGATGAGGACACTAACGGAGGAATGTTGGGGACAGGGCTATTTTTCAGCATACAAATCAAAGAAAAGAGGTGTTGTCATTTTAATCAACTCCCAAGTGCCCTTCACATTGTATGACTTTAGGGGAGATACCCAAGGAAGAATTGTTTGGGTAATGGGGAGGATCAAGATGCAAGAAATTTCTTTGATGAACATCTATGCACCGAACGGCCCCAAAGGTACCTTTTTCCAGCAGGCCTTTGACACCTTCATGGGGAAAGCTAAAGGTAGAGTATGATTAGGGGAAGATATGAATTGTGCTCTTAAGTCAGAGGATAGATCTGGAATGCAACCTCTGGGATGCTTACTGCCTGAGGGCCGACCACTCCATAAGGCATTAGAGAGGCAAGGCTGGGTGGATGTTTGGCATATCCAGTACCCTAAAGAGAGAGACTACATGCATTGTTTTGCCAAGACACAAGGTTACTCTCAGTCTTGACCTGTTCTGTAGCCCAGAGAGAGCTTCCCAAGGTAATGAACATCTTTATTTGTTCCCCTGTGGTTAGTGACCATGGTATTGCTACTGGACCTGCTATTGGATCTGGGTAGGGGACCCTCTGATGTTGGAGAGTGGCGGTGGCGGGCCAACGTATAATTGATTCAGGAGAGTGCAGTGTGAAAGCAGATGCCCGAATGGTGGTCTGAATATATAACATGTAACGATGATGGGTCGACCTCCACAGGGCTCCTATGGGAGGTAGGTAAGGTCTACATGTTAGGTAGATTGCTCCAGTTAGCATCCCATAGGAAGCAGCAAAACAAGGTTGAACTTGATAAGCTTAGAGGCCAGCTTGAACAATTACAGAAAATGCATAAAAAGACCAGGAATAAAAAGGTGCACAGGCAAGTTGAAGCAATAGAGGTAAACCGGGTTGCTTTCTTACTCTGCCTTACTAAGAGAAACTTCTCAGAGCATGGTGGAAGTGCTGGGAAATTACTTGCCTGGCAGCTGCATAAAGATAAGGCGGTATAGAAACTGGTTAAATAAAAATAAATAAATAAACAGACAATGGAGTAGCCGCCTCATTAGTGTGGTATTTGGCCCAGACAGAACACTCCATCAAGATAATAAAGGAATTGCACAGGCCTTCCGATCCTTCTACTCTCAATTGTATACATCAGAAGTATCAAAAACTCCGACTGACCTCCTAGTTTTTCTAGTACGGATTCAGTTGCCCTGTTTGTCAACCCCCCAGAGAGAGTTGCTAAATCAGGATATCTCAGATTGAACTTCTGTTTGCTCTTCGGTCACTAGCCTCAGGTAAAGCCATGGGGACTGACGGCTTCCCTATGGAATGGTATAAAGTCATGCAGAATGAACTTGTCCCTATCCTGCAATGTGTCTTTAATGAGGCCCTTGCCTCCTGCAGCTCCACCCAACTATGTATGAGGCAGAGATCTCGTTGATTCCCAAAGGAGGTAGAGCACCAGATGAATGTGGCAACTATCGATCTATTTCTCTATTAAATAGCGACATTAAAAATATTTGCAAGAGTACTCACTAATCAACTGGACAGCGTGATAACTATCTTAGTACACCAAGATCAGACTGGCTTTATAAGAGGATGGCAGATTACAGATAATGTACGCCGATTATTAAATATCATGATGTATGTGGCACGGGAGGACAGGCCGCCTGTTGCGTATTTTTAGATGCTGAAAAAGTCTGATCAGGCATAGTGAGAGTACCTGTATAGTGTCTTGAATCGTGTATGGTTGGGGTACAGATTTGTCGGATGGGTTTGGTCCTTAATTGCCATGCCGACGGCTCAAGTTATGGCAAATGGATGTAGATCTGAACAGTTTGCACAGGGGTACCCGTCAGGGTTGCCCTCTTTCACCTCTCTTATTTGCCTTGGCTATTGAGCCACTGGCCTATATGCTCCAGGAAGCCCAAGACATCAAACCCATTGTCACCGACTCCACCTCGCACCAAGTGTCCATGTACTCAGATGACACCTTAATCTTTTTGGAAGATCCAACTTCATCATTGATGGGATTGAATCGGCTGTTAAAAGAATTTGCTCAGTTGTCGGGATTCAAGGTCAATGTCGATAAGTCCGAGGTGTTACCTTTAGGGCAGACCCCAGTGGACCTAGCAGTGGGTTGTCAATTTTGATTAGCTGGCCCTCATGTTAAATACTTAGGGATAAAACTCTCAAGGACAGTTGAAGACCTTCTCTTGCTTAACTATGTCCCCTTATTAACAGCCATAAGAGCTGAATTGTCTAGATGGAAGGAGCTAACTATTGGATTAGATGGGGCAGGCTGCTACTGTTAAGATGGTCATACTTCCTAAGTTCTTATATATGCTCACACAATTGCCCATACAGATCCCCTTGTCATTCTTTAAGAAAGTAGAGCTTTGCCTCAGTAAGTTTGTGTGGGCCATTAACAAAGCATGGATAGGGTGGAACTGTTTGGTTCATTCATTTGAGGAAGGCGGCATAAAGTATCCTAAACTGGAGCTGTATTACAAAGCGGCAATACTTTGCAGATTACAAATATCACTATATCCGTCCTCCAGGTGTACACTGGGTAGAAATGGAAAGGGACTGGATGTCCCCCGCTTCCATATTCAATTTAACAGGAGGGGAGCAGGAGTTGCTAGGGAAGCATATCTTTCTGGCCCCGTTGTTCAGAGTATGGATGCAGATGAAGTGACAACACAATAGGGAGGGTTCTTTATTTCCAGAAGCTGTCATAGTAGATTATCGACCCTTAAGTGAAGCTGCCTTCAGAGACCTTTGTTTGTGTTGGACCGCTAATGATCTGACCCACTTCCGAGACCTCATACAACAAGGTTCATTTATCAGTCTCGAATAGATGTCCCAATTAGATGGACAGCGGGTCTCCTTCTTCCAATACTTTCAAATCTGATACTTTGTCCAGCGTAAGGAGCACTGGTCCCAGCTGATATGAACTTCAACACCCTTGGAAAAGGTCCTCTTTCAGGACATGGATACATGGAAAGGTCTTTTCACTAGACTTTATGGGGCTGTCCTGGAAATTTATCAAAATGCTGAACCTACATATGGAACGGTGGCATGGATATCTAAATTGACGATTCATGCTGGAAGAATGGAAGAATATCCATAAGCACCACATTCTCTGCATTCGAAGTGTTAACTGTAGACAGACTCAATATAAGCTCATGATGCAAGCGTATTTATCACCTGTCCATCTAAAATATCTTGGTGCCATTGATTCTGATCATTGTTGGAGGGAATGTGGAAAACGTGGATCTTTTTTTATATGTGGTGGGAATGTCCCAGAGCTCTAGAATATTGGACTAGGGTAATGGGCTGGATCACCGAAATTATCAGACGTGCCTTTCCTGTGGATCCGGCGCTATAATTGCTAGGATATCACGCGTCCCCTATGTTCTCCCAGAAGGTGACACTGCAACAATCAGACTGATAGAAATGGTCTTAGTAGCAGCTCGTATGGTTGTGGCCCACGCTGGAAAAGGGTACATGGCCCAGAGCTCGAACAGTGGTGAATGTGAGTCAATGAAATGATGAATATGGACAAGCTTTCGGCCACAGTGTGAGGACAACTAGACCATTTCAAGACATGGTGGAAACTATATGAAAGTTAGGCGACCCAACAGTGGGCAACCCTAAAGAAGTAGATTTATGCTTGCTTTAAATGTAGTGCCCCTTCTACATACGGATGCCTTCACCTGCCCCCTACATTTGACAAATCCATGCAATCACCTGCTCCCCTCTCCCCAAACCCTGGCTGCCTTTTGGGAGACACCACTTTTCTGTTTTATGCTTTAAGTTAATATCCTTATATTTGGAAACATTATTTGGATTTATTTTAAAAAAAAACTTTCTCGCCTTGCTAAGTGTCCTTTGAAGATGTGTTAATACTTCCCCAACATTTCTAAATTTCTCTATAATGCTGTTTGTTTGTTTTAATTTTAGTAACCGGTTCAACAGTAACTAATTAAAGGGTACAGTTTGATTATATGCACAGGATGGAATGTTAACAAAGGACTTACTATACTCTGCCCTTTCTAAGCATGTACAGATGTTTGTAGAGATGTATAAACGAAGTATGTTACTTTTAAAAATCCTCATTAATATAAATAGACAATGTTATAAAAAAGTCACCCAATATGATCATAAGAACATAAGAAATGCCTTACTGGGTCAGACGAAGGTCCATCAAGCCCAGTATCCTGTTTCCAACAGTGGCCAATCCAGGCCGCAAGTACCTGGCAGGTTCCCAAAGAGGCACACAGGTTCCACAATGCTTGTCCTGGGGCAAGCAGTGGATTTCTTTAATAACGGTTTATGGACCTTTCCTCTAGGAACTTGTCTAAACCTTTTTTTAAACCCAGCTACACTAACAGCTTTTACTACATCCTCCGGTAACAAATTCCAGAGTTTGATTACGCATTGAGTAAAAAAATATTTTCTCTTATTAGACTTAAATGGGTTGCACTGTAGCCGTATTGTGTGTCCTCTAGTCTTTCTACTTTTTGTTGGTGTAAAGAATCGATCTACGTTTACCCGTTCCACTCCATTCATTAATTTATAGACCTCTATCATATCACTCCCCCTCTCCTCAGCCATTTCTTTTACAAGTTGAAGAGCCCTAACCTTTTAAGTCTCTCCTCATAGGGGTATCCTTCCATTCTCCAGGAACACGCAGGAAGTCAGTCCTCACTTCCGACAGAGCCCACACAGAGCAATTCCCCAGCTTTCAAAGAAAGCCTTTGGGATTACCACCATGCATGCGTGGTCCTCTTCCCGCCCAAGGGTGCCATCTTGCTCAGTCTCCCTTTTTCCACGGAGCCCTTTGGACGAACGTCCTCATCCCTCGGAAAAGTTTTGTTTTCCTCTCCTTAACAGGCTCTATTTTTTCCGGTTGCACCGGTCCTCTTCTGTCCTTTCCCCTGCTGTACTCCAGAGCTCTCGGGGGTACACATTTTTTCTAAATTTTTTGTTGTGGGCTTCACGCCCTTTTTTTCTCCAAACCACTGGCTGCGTGGGTCTTCGACCTCGCAGGGGCCATTTTCGCCCCCATGGTCACCGGAATTAAAAAAATGCGATAGATGCTCTAGGAACATGTTGCTTACGGACACTCATGATTGTTGTCTGCGGTGCCTGGGAGCTGACCATGACCCAGAGCTCTGTTCGCGCTGTAAGAAAATGTCCTCTAAAGTCCTGCTCAGCTGTAAGCAGAAGTCCGAAGACATTTTCCGAAAGGCCACCTAGGAGTCCCCGGTGGTGTCCTCGGTCGTCTCTCCTCTGGTGGTTCCCGCCCTGCGGCCCCGCGTTCACGGCGGCATTCTGACCAAGGGTCCCCCGAGGTGGAACGATGCAAAAAGAAGGCCTCAAAGTTGCTGTGTGGGACTCATGACAGCGTGAGTGCTCCCATGCCTGGTCAATTAGTCCCCTTCAGCGTTCCCGAGAGTTGGACAAGGAGCGGCCCCACAAGGTACCTCACAGGGAAATGGAGGTCTCCGGTGAAGGCGCCCAGTCTCCTGATGGTTGTCCCAGTGAGGACCCCCTCTCCTCAATGCCTGATCCGGTGACCCTGGTATCGGCGTCCCAGGACCCCACGCCCACGTGGGAGTACCGTATGCTGGCGCTCGAACACAGCATTTCTGCATTCATTGCCGCTAGGCAGGTGCTCACGATCAGCTTCGCTGACTTGTGCCCAGAGACCGCGGGTCCCTCGCGTGGGACACCCATATCTATCCAGGAAACCCCCGAGAGCCTTAGGCCTCGTGAGGGTTCTCGACGTCGGTCTCACTTGCTCTGCCGTTCCTCGGAGGCAAGATTGTCCAGGGCCTCTGGCTCCAGGCCACCAGCAATCAGACAGGTCGACCCGCCCGGCTCGGATCCCTAGACCGATATTTTGGACTGGGAGTCCGATGGGGGGACCTCACGGAAATCCGTTCCCACTGGGATCTTCTGTTGGACCCCTCGCTGCCTGCATTCCAGCGGTGCTCACCACCCGAAAACACCTCTTGGTGTTTATTCGGGACATGGCTCAGGCCCTCAGACTGAGGAGGACCCTCGTGCTGAAGAGCTCGATATTCTTCAGTACAAGTCCCCGCCCAGAGAATCCCTCACTGTGCCTGTACCGCCGATTCTATCTCGGCTGTTGCTCCGCATGTGGGAGGCCCCAGCCTTGGTTCCCAACGTGAGCAAGCGCATTGACACAATGTACAAGGTGCAGCGTGGGCCCGGTTTCTGAAAGACCCAACTCCCACACACTTCGATGGTG
This sequence comes from Ichthyophis bannanicus, assembly GCA_033557465.1. NCBI lineage: Eukaryota > Metazoa > Chordata > Amphibia > Gymnophiona > Ichthyophiidae > Ichthyophis > Ichthyophis bannanicus. The sequence continues at coordinate 604,038,556 of CM066034.1, forward strand.
GTGGAATCGGCCATGAGGAAGCAGAAGAGCCCAAAATTGCATTCATCGGTATCACCGGGTCGAGAGTCGAGAGCCCTTGATGCCCTAGGCCGTAAGGCCTATCAAGGTTCCATGCTCTCTTGTCGCATCCAGGCATATCAATTGTACATTGGTATGTTCCTACGCGACTTGGCGAAGGATCTGGGAGGTTTCTCCGCGGGCCTTGAGGAGGATTCCGCGCCCTGTTAAAATCAGTGGCCGACTGCTCCAAGTACATCTCTCAAGCCTCTTATGATGGCTTCGAGACATTGGCTTAGGAGGCGGCATGGGCATTGGGGCCCGCGGCCAGGCGTGGCTCCAATTCTCGGATTTGGAGCAATGGGTGCAGGAGAAGCTCCTGGACGTGTCCTGCCTCGGTGAACAACTTTTTGGTAAGCCAATGGAGGAAAAGGCTGCGGAGATTGAGACGGAGTTCATCACCAGGACCCGTCTCTCCCGCAAGACCTCCACTCTGCCTTGGAAGAAGCAGCCAACCAAGAAGCCCTTCTTTCCCAGAATAGGTCTACAATATTGTGGCTACCCGCCGTACCTGGCTACCCCCACACCGACTGCTCTGGCGCAGGGAAAGCCCTGCCAGGGGCACTGTAAACCAAAGGGCCTGAAGGCCAAAATGCCGGCCCCCCCACAACCCACTCAGGGGTTTTGATGCCAGCATGGCTCTTTGCCGTCCGGCGATCCAGCAGCCAGTGGGGGGGATGTCTGTCCTGCTTCGCCCCATCATGGGCGCTCATCGCCTTGGACACTTGGGTTCTCCGGGTCGCCCGGGAGGGCTATTGCCTCCATTTCGACAGGCTCCCATCCCCTTTCTCCCCGGTGGAGCCTCCTCGACTTCCCGCACACCAGCTTCTGCTGAAGCGGGAATTGCACTCCCTCCTTGCCCAACGGGCATTTGAGAAGGTCCCTTCCCACCTTCGAGATTGGAGCTTCTATTCCCGGTACTTCCTCGTCCCGAAAAAGATGGGTGGTCTGCTGCCCATCCTTGACCTCCGCAGGCTAAACAAGGGAGAAATTCAAGATGTTATTTCTTGGCGTGCTGCTGCCCTTCCTCCTGCAGGCTGACTGGCTATGCTCCTTGGATCTAAAAGACGCTTACGCCCATATCTTGATCCACCACCAACATAGGTAGTACCTGCATGTCAGGGTGCAGGGAGAGCATTTCCAGTACAGGGTTCTCCCCTTCGGCCTCGCATCCGCCCCATGGGTCTTCACAAAGTGCCTCGTCATGACTGCCACTCACCTTTGCTGTTTTTTCCCTACCTCGACGACTGTCTCGTTATGGGCTCCACTGTCAAGGAGGCCCGGCAAGCGATGTAGCGCACTGTCCTTCTCTTGGAGAGCTTGGGGTTCTTGGTCAACTACCCAAAGTCTCACCTCGAGCCAATGCAGGCTCTCAAGTTCATCAGGGCGCGCCTCAATACTCGGTAGGCCATTCCTTTCTTGCTGGTGGATCTCTCCACCCGCCTCCAAGCTCTGGGTGCTCACATCCAAAGTGCCCACCAGGTCACCGCTCAGTCCATGCTACTTCTCCTGGGCCACATGGCTTCGACCGTACATGTGGTTCCTCACTACCGCCTGCACATACAGATGACTCAGTGGTGTCTCAGTACCCAATGGAGCCAGTCCCTTGGAAACCTCAGGGACCCCATCAGGGTTCTTCGCAACCTCCGCTTGTCCCTGAACTGGTGGCAAAACCTCCTGCGGGGATCGCCCTTTCAGGCCCCACAGCACGATGTGGTTCTGACTACAGATGCTTCCCTGTTAGGGTGGGGAGCCCATTGCGGGTTTCTCTGCACGCAGGGGCAATGGTCACCCACGGAGACTCAGCAGCAGATAAACCTGCTCGAGCTCCGGGCCACCCGGTGGGCCCTGAGGACCTTCAAGGATCACTTCAGCGGGAAGTCGGTTCTGGTACAGACCGACAACCGTGTAGCGATGTTCTACATCAACAAGGATTGAGGCACGGGATCGCGCTCCCTCTGCTGGGAAGCGGTCCTCATCTGCTGTTTCACCACCCGATGGAGGATGTTCCTCAGGACGATGTACCTCCCATGTCAGGAGAATGGTCTGGCGGACAGACTCAGCAGAATCCTTCACCCCCACGAATGGCGTCTGGATCCCAGAGTGACAGGCTGGCTGTTTCTGCGCTGGGGCACCCCAGCGATAGACCTTTTTGCCAGCCCCCAGAACACGCAGCTCCCTCGCTTTTGCGGCCCGGTACCGCACCTGGACAGGGAAGGTCCAGATGCATTTTCCTGGACTGGTCCTCCAGTCTTCTATATGCATTCCCTCCTTTCCCCCTCATTGTGAGGACTCTGTTAAAAGCTCAATGGAATGGGGCATTGATGATTTTCATGCCCCCCTCGTGGCCTCTGCAGCCTTGGTTCCTGCTCCGGCTGTTGACAGAGCCTCCAGTTCCCCTGGGCTCTTCCAGGACTTGCTAACACAGGAGGAGGGTCGGGTACTACCCCCGAAACGAACCTCCCTATCCCTCTCGGCCTGGCGGCTGAATGGGTTTCTCTAGTCTCTCTGGCCCTTCCGGAGGAGGTCAACAAAATCCTCCTTGCCTCGAGGAAGGACTCCACTAGGCAGGCTTATGCCTTTAAGTGGAAGCGCTTCTCTGTCTGGTGCTCGGAACGCCAGATCGATCCCTTCACGTGCCTGGTTCGGTGGGTTCTCCAGTACCTCCTCCACCTTTCGAGGGACGGGCTGAAGTCGAACTCTGTTAGAGTTCATTTGAGCGCCATATTGGCTAATCATCTCTCTATCGAGAGAAAACCTCTCTCAGGGCAGCCACTAGTCTACTGCTTCATGCGGGGCCTTCTGCTATCCAAGCCGCCCATCCGTCCCCCTCCGGCAGAATGGGACTTGAACGTGGTGCTCACGCAGCTCACCCATCCACCCTTCGAGCCGATGGCGATGTGTTCGCTCCAGCATTTGTCCTGGAAGGTGGCTTTCCTAGTGGCGCTGACCTCAGCTCACCGAGTCAGTGAACTTCAGGTGCTCATGGCTGGCGCCCCTTACACCAGGTCTTATCGGAATAGGGTGGTCCTCTGGATCCATTCTAAATTCTTATCCAAGGTTGTGTCGGCCTTCCATCTCAACCAAGAGATAGTGCTTCCGACATTATTCCCGAGGCCCCACACCGGCCAGGCGTCGGCAGCCCTCCACACCCTTGACTGCAAGTGGGCCCTCGCCTTCTACTTGCAGCGTATCCAGACTCACCGCAAGTCTGACAGACTTTTCATGACCTACGATCCCAGTAGGGGGAGCAGGCAGTCACCAAGCACACCCTCTCTATTTGGGTGGCGACAAAAATGGTAAAGGGAAAGCATAGTTACTCACCTGTAACAGGTGTTCTCCAGGGACAGCGGGAATCAGTCCTCACTTATGGGTGACGTCGGCACCGATGGAGCCCATGCGGAGCAATTCCCCAGCTTTCAAAGAAAGCCTTTGGAATTGCTACCATGCATGCGTGGTCCTCTTCCCGCCCAAGGGTGCCATCTTGCTCAGTCAGGTCCCTTAGCTCGAGCCCTACCAAGCAGATGGCAAAGGAAGGACAAAAATTCAGCAACTCATCAGGGGAGGCAGGAGGGTAGTGAGGACTGATTCCTGCTGTCCCTGGAGAACACCTGTTACAGATGAGTAACTACGCTTTCTCCAGGAACAAGCAGGAAGTCAGTCCTCACTTATGGGACTCCCTAGCTACAGGCTATAGAAACTGTAACCAAAAAACGCCTCCGCGAGGCCGTAAACAGAAGCCGAAGCCCAAAGGAGCCCGAGTCTTCGGGTCCTCGGGGCGAAGCAGGAGTTGCTTATACCCCGAACAGATTACGGAGTACAGCCTGGCCGAAGGCACTGTCCCGGCGGAACTCCCTCTCCAGGCAGTAGTGGGCGGCGAAGGTGTTCGTGGAAGATCAGGTCGCCGCCCGGTAGATGTCCATCATGGGCACGGAGTGCAGCGAGGCCACCGAGGCCGCTTTGGCTCGAACCCCATGTGCAGTGACCCGACGATCCAGAGGGTCACCTGCCTTTGCATGGGCGAACGCGATGCAGTTCTTTGAAAGCTGGGGAATTGCTCCGCATGGGTTCCATCGGTGCCGACGTCACCCATAAGTGAGGACTGATTCCCGCTGTCCCTGGAGAACACCTGTTACAGGTGAGTAACTATGCTTTCCCTTTACCATTTTTGTCGCTCTTTTTTGGACCATTTCTAATTCAGCTATATCCCTTTTAAGATATGTCAACCAGAATTGCATACAATATTCAAGGCGTTGTCGCACCATGAAACAATACAGAGGCATTATAATATTCTTCATTTTATTCTCCATTTCTTTCCTTATGATTCCTAGCATTTTGTTGCTTTCTTGGCTGCCAATGTACACTAGGCAGAGGGTTTCAACATATTATCCACAATGACGACTAAATCTTTTTCCTGGGTGGTGGTTTCTAAGGTGGTACCTTGCATCATGTAACCATAGTTTGGGTTGTTCTTTCCTAGATATATAACTTTGCACTTTTCCACATTAAATTTCATCTGCCATTTGGATGTCCAGTCTTCCAGTTTTTCAAGGTCCTCTTGCAATTTGTTTACAATCTTCTTGGGTTTTAACAACTTGGAATAGTTTTGTGTCATCTGCAAATTTGATCACCTCACTCGTTATTCTTATTTCCAGGTCATTTATGAATATGTTAAAAAGCAGTGGGCCCAGCACAGATCCCTGAGGTATTCCACTATTCACCTTTCTCCATTGAGAAAATTGGCTATTTATCTCTACTCTCTGCTTTCTATCTTTTAACCAGTTCCTGATCCACAGTAGTACATTGCCTCCTATTCCACGACTTTTTAATTTTGCTAAGAGTCTCTCATGAAGGACCTTGTCAAAGGCTTTCTGAAAATCCAGATAGACTATATCAACCATACCCAAGTGGGTGACATCAATTTTGGAATGCTTACTGTCCGCACTGACTGTGCTAACAACTTGGTTTGTGTTCCTGCTAGCTGAAGAACCTGGGAGGCATTTGGCCATCTTCTATCCCTTGAACCATGTTCCCGAGTTAATCTCTCTGATGATGGAGTCTCCAAGTATTAAGTTTCCTGTTTTGTGATTTTTGTTCATATTTGGGGCCAGGGCCCCATACCATGGGCTCTGTGAGTGATGCAGCCGCACAGGGCGCAAGTACAGAAAGGGTGCTGATATCATTGGGCCTCTAGGTAGATCAAAAAGAGTGAATTACTGTAAGTGGTTGGGGGTGGAGGGGGGCAGCAGATTCATTTGTCACAGAGGACGCATTTCTAGCTTGGTATGGTCTTGGTTTGGGCAGTACTAGTAGATTGGGTGTTAACCTTCTCATTTAAAGTCTCTTCAATTTCAACTAATTGGGCTCTCTCATTTTCCAAGGCAGAGAAGGCATTATGCAGGGATATCTTTTGATGGAGACAATGTCTCCATGTTACAGGTCGCAACCTACCAGAGCCCACTGTAATCCATTTACTCTTGGGATCTTTGTGGGAGTGTTGGTGAATTGTTTTCAATTTATACCCCAAGGGAGGTGCGTTTCATTGCAGCTAATTCTTCCCTTAATAGAGTCAATTCTTTATTCATAGCAGATAGTTTGAGACATATAGGGCAAGCTCTAAGGCTCCAAATGATTCTTCTTAGAATGAAAGCACCATAGTGCCTTCATTCTAAGAATAGCGAAGCACACATGTACTTTATAAACTATGTGAGGACACCATGTATAGAATACATAACATATATTTACAGCTTTATTGAAGCTGCCATACATTTGTATGAGACCATTTATGTGCTACTGGGGGTCATTGTATGAACCTAATTTATAAAGGCATGTAGGTGCTTATGTAATCTTTATAAAATTGGAAGGGGGCATGTGCAGCAGCTAGCTGTTACTCCTTTAAACTATCCCTGGATATTCAGTGCAGGGGCCATATCTGGCCAACAGTGTGGATTAATCGGTTAACGCTGTTCCCTGTAAAATAGTTATCTCCAAGTTTATAATGCCCTGTTCAATGTAATTTCAGTTTGTTCAATGTAAACCGCACTGATGCAGAAAAGCGTGGTATATAAGAGAATGTAAATAAATAAAATAAATAAACGCTCAATATCGCCACTGGCTGCTTAATCCTTGGTGCTGCCCCACTCTGCTCCCAGAATGCCCCAAAGCTAAGCTGTTAGTGTTGGGGGTTCAGCTCGGCTAAGAAGGGATATTCAGAAGCACAAACTGGGCATCTGCCACTGAATATTGCATTCATCGGGATTAATGCGGTTAGATCTTAATCCCTTTGAATATATTCCCCTCCGGTGGCTTTTTAGACTTTTCACAGAGATGCCACTGTGGGTAAAACCAAGACTGCCTTTGCCTCACTAGATGACATGGAACAAACTAGAAAGCCAACTGCACGGGTGACTGCATTTTTCATCCCTTACTCAATTGACCACTAGAATAATAGCAGAAACTGCCATATTTTTTATGTTTAACAACGTTATTGTTGATATCCTTTTATAGTTGATCTCCAGGAACAAGCAGGAATGTAGTCTTCACATATGGGTATCGTTGGTACCGACGGAGCCTGCACGGGAACGCTCCCCAGCGTCCAATAGGAAAGCTTTTGGGAGCATCCCACAGTGCCTGCGTGCTGCCTTCCCGCCTTTCTCAACTGTCCCTCTCCAGTTCTTCGTTTTCTGCGGAGGCGACAGGTCGCACATCCTGTCACCGCAGAAAAAAATCCCTTCTTCTTTTTTGTGGTCGCGTCTGCCTTCCCTCGACGCTACACCGGTACCGCCGGTTCTTCTTTCTTTTCTTTAAAAAAAACAACAACCTTTCTTCTGGAGTCTTTCCAGTAATTTTCTCTTCAGGTGCCACGCGCCATTTTGGGCACTAGGCCCAACGTTTTCCTTCAAAATGGAAAAACCCGCTTCGGGTTTTAAAAAGTGTTCTAAGTGTGGCAGTACCATCTCCATCACCGACACCCATGAGTGGTGCCTCAAATGTTTAGGTCCTGACCACTCTATTTCAGAGTGTGTTGCCTGTGGGATGATGTCGAAAAGGGGCCGGCAAAACCGAGCTGCTAAACTTAGCACCCTTTTTCCCTCCGATGCAGCCTCCATGGCATCGATGTCTTCCAGGGCTTCATCTTCCTCCCATGGATCTCAGGTAACTAAACATAAATCTATCTGGTCCTCAAAGGGTAGATCTCCTTCTAAACATCGAGATGCCTCTGGCGTTGCCCTTGAGGGACTTTCACTGGCAAAATTGCCCCTGCGGGAGGCTTTGGCTTCCAAAGCACTAACGGGGCTCCAGGATGTTCTCGAGGCTTCAACCTCGGCAGAAATACTGGTGCCATGCTCTGGGGTACCGGCCGCTTCATCCGGTACTGGTACCCAAGCATCGGCAGCGTCGATAGACCAGAGATTCTTCGCTATTGAAGGCAGTCTGGCGGCTCTTCTCACAGCCTTGATGCCCCTGAAACCGCTTCAGACAATTCAACCGGTATCGGTCCCGCACCAACTCTGGTGCCGGCACCGACTGCATCGACATCAGCAGGTATTCTACCGGGACCGAGTCATGCGTGTCTATCCGGCATCGACAAGTCGGTACCGGACCACTCCGATGCCGACTTCGATCGGTACCGGTACCGTGCTTTGCACGATCACCCGGATTAGAGATACTTCGAATCCTCGGATGAGTCTGAAGACACTGAAAGCTCTGCCGATGCCAGAGTACTTCTTCCTGAGGATTCCTCTTCTCCTCAGCGTAGGATGTCTCCACCAGAGGATATGTCCTTTCAGGATTTTATCCGAGATGTGGCTCGAGGTCTTTCCATCACAGTGGCTCCTGAAAAAGAGCCTAGGGCAAAGGAATTAGAAATCCTGCAATACCCTAAAGCTCCCAAGGAGGCAGCTACCTTACCTATTCATGAGATCTTGCATGATCTCATGTTAAGGATGTGGGTAACACCTCTAACCACATCTCCTCACTCTCGAAGACTCAACACCATGTATCGAGTTCCTCCTTGTCCTGGGTTTCAGAAAACTCAATTACCACACCATTCCATGGTGGTGGAATCTGCTATGAGAAGGATAAATAGTGCAAAAAGGCATGCATCTAATCCTCCAGGACGTGAGGGTAGGACTCTTGACGCCTTTGGATGTCAAACCATTCAGGCTTCCATGCTTTCTGCTAGGATCACTTCCTATATCTTCTATATGGGGATGTTCCTTAAGGAGGTCACAGGAGATTTAGAGCTTATGAGCCCTCTCCTTCCTGATGATAAGAGGCAAGATTACCTCGCCCTTGTCAAACATGCCCAGGATGTTTCCAAGTTTGTGAATCGTGCAGCCTTTAACTGCTTTGAGTGTATAAGCAGAATGTCTGCCATTGCCATATGTGCACGTAGGATTTGCTGGCTCCAGGCATCTGACTTGGAAATTTGGGTAGAGGATAAACTAGGGAATATTCCTTGCACAGGAGAGAATCTCTTTGGCAAGAATTGGCAGGAAAAAGCTAATGAGATAGATGCTGACAATATCACTTTGGATAGATTGTCTAAATCTACAGCTGATCCTGCAAGGAAAAAATCCTATAAGAAACCATTCTTCAGTAAGAAGAAGAAGTTTTATCCCTCCTATACCCAGCAGGGGCATCGTTTAGGTCAGTCTGTCCAAAAGGGACAGCAGCAACAACCTAGGCAAAGAAAGACAAAAGCAGCTAAGCCTCAACCGACTCTGCAGACTCAGCCTCCACAGGGGCTTTGACGCCTATCTAGAGAACTTTGCCTTCCTGGCCCTGAACGGCCCAGAACCCTCCACCATCCCAGTAAGGTTATGTCATTTTGCCCCCAGATGGGGTCAGATAACAGCAGAAAATTGGACTCTGTCTATTGTAAGAGAGGGGTACAAGCTTCATTTCCTCAGCATGCCCCCTCCTACAATGGCAAGACAGTTCAATTCTCAGACGTCTCTCAAAGACCAGTTAGGTCAAGAGGTCACTATGCTCCCTGCTCAAGGGGCAATAGAAGAGGTACCCATTCCCCAACGGGGTTCAGGGTTTTATACTCCCTATTTCCTTATTCCAAAGACAACAGGAGGACACAGACCCTTTTTAGACCTTAGATAATTGCACAAATTTCTTACAAAGAGAAGTTCAAAATGATTTCTCTAGGAACTCTGCTGCCATACCTTCAGAGTCAGGATTGGCTTTGTTCTCTAGATCTCAAGGATGCGAGCACTCATGTTCTCATCCATCCAACTCACCGAACGTTCCTTTGCTTTCTGTTTCAAGGGAAGCACTACCAATACAGGGTTCTTCCCTTTGGCCAGGCCTCTGCACCAAGGGTGTTCACGAAATGCATGGCTGTGGTGGCAGCATTTCTCCGCATCCTGGGAATATTCGTCTTCCCTTACTTAGACGACTGGCTCATTCAAGCCCCTTCAGAGCCAGAGTCCAGGGTTGCCCTCTCTCACACAGTGCACATCCTTCAGTATTTGGGACTTGTCATAAACTTCCCAAAATCCAACCTTGCTCCCACTCAGTCCCTAGAGTTTATAGGAGCTCTGTTGGATACCAGACAGACAAGGGCCTACCTTCCACAGCCCCGCTGCCTTCGCATTGTGCAGTTAGCTTCCCAAGCAGTGCTAAAACCTCACCTCACTTCTCGGGAAATGTTACAGTTGCTAGGCCACATGGCATCCACCGTGCATGTGGTTCCTTATGCTTGCCTCCATATGAGGGCAGCCCAGTGGACTTTATCCACTCAGTGGACTCAGGCGTCAGGTTGCCTCTCAGACAAAATAGCAAACTCAGATCGCCTTATTTTGTCCCTCCAATGGTGGCAATCATCCCAAAACCTTTTGGTGGGGTTTCCTTTTCAGCAACCCCTACCCCAGGCCACTTTAACAACAGATGCTTCACAGGTGGGTTGGGGAGCCCACCTGCAAGCCCTCTCTACCCAGGGTATCTGGACTCCACAAGAGGCCTATCTACACATCAATCTCCTAGAACTCAGAGCAATTTTCCTTGCTCTTCGAGTATTCCAAACCCAGCTCAGCTTCAAGACAGTCCTAATTCAAACGGACAATCAAGTAGCTATGTTCTATGTGAACAAGCAGGTCGGAACAGGCTCTTTGTTGCTCTGCAATGAAGCTTTACGACTATGGGGCCTCGCCAGAGAGCATCAGATTCATCTCCTTGCGTGTAGCTTCCAGGCATTCAAAACTCTTGGGCAGACAGACTCAGTCGAGTTCTTCTTCCACACGAATGGTCTCTCCATGTAGACCAGGTGGCCAAATTTTTCAAATTTGGGGAGCCCCAGACATAGACCTTTTTGCAAGTCCGCTTAATGCCAGACTTCCCCGGTTCTGTTCCAGAATTCCGGCTCAGGGTTGTCAGGCCAGGGATGCTTTCCTCCTCCATTGGGGTCAGATCTTCCTGTATGCCTTTCCACCCATTCCCCTAATTCCCAAAATCCTGTTCAAGCTTCAGAGAGACAGAGGTCATATGATTCTCATAGTTCCATGTTGGCCACGGCAAATGTGGTACCCTCTACTCCTACATCTCTCTCAAGCTCTGCCTCTGGAGTTAGGAGATTTGGAGCAGATCCTTTCTCAAGAGGACGGGATGCTGTGGCATCCTAATCCCCAGTCTCTGCATCTCAGGGCCTGGTTGCTGAAAGCCTAGAACTTCACAGTCTTAACCTTTCCCAGCAGGTAAAGAATATCCTTTATGCTTACAGAAAGCCTTCCACAAGATGCTCTTATGCATTTAAGTGGAAAAGGTTTACCATATGGTGCTCTGGAATCATTACTGGAATATCGCCTTCATTTATCAAATGCAGGGCTTAAGACCAATTCAGTGAGAGTTCATTTGAGTGCTATTGCAGCTTCTTTCAAGCCTCTAAATGGACAACCTATTTCCTCTCATTCCCTCATAGCGAGATTTATGAGAGGCCTTCTTTTAACTAAGCCTCCCATTAAGCCTCCACCGGTGGCATGGAACTTAAATCTGGTTCTTGGGCAGCTCATGAAACCGCCTTTTGAACCATTAGCCACTACCTCTTTGAAATTCCTTTCTTGGAAGGCATCTTTCTTGTTGCAATCACTTCAGCACAACGCATCAGTGAATTGCAAGCGTTGGTGGCTGATCCTCCTTATACAAGGTTCCATCATGATAAGGTAGTCCTTAGGACTCATCCACACTTTATGCTAAAGGTGGTGTCACCTTTTCATTTAAACCAAGCAGTTTACCTTCCTGTATTCTTCCCAAGGCCTCATGCCTCAAATGCAGAAAGAAATCTTCATACTTTTGACTGCAAAAGGGCTTTGGCCTTTTACTTGCAAAGGACACAGCAACATAGAAAGTCCTCTCAACTCTTTGTTGCTTTTGATCTTAGTCACTTAGGACTTCAAGTCTCCAAAAGAACACTGTCCAACTGGATTGCACAGTGTATATCTTTTGCCTATGAGAGTAAAAACCTTCCTCTTGAAGGCCATGTCACAGCTCACAATGTGAGAGCCATGGCAGCTTCTATGGCTCATCTTCACTCTGTGTCTATCGATGACATCTGTTGAGCAGCTACTTGGACTTCGGTTCATACCTTCACAGCCCATTACTGCTTAGACAAGGACTCCCGCCGGGATGCCTTGTTTGGTCAGGCTGCTCTTCAACACCTGTTCCATACCTAATCAACTCCTACCCACCATCCCTGGTAGGATGCCAGAGATCCATGGGGGAAAGTGGAGCCTTCACAAGGGCACACAACTTTCTGGGGCCATCTCCCTGGCATCTGCAGCTAGGGAATCCCCATATGTGAAGACTACATTCCTGCTTGTTGCTGGGGATAGCATAGTTACTCACCTGTAACAGGTGATCTCCGGGAACAGCAGGAATTTAGTCTTCACAACCCACCCACCTCCCCTAGGAATTGTATCTCTCTATCTCTCTCTCTTTCCCTCTCTCTTTGTCTCAGCTTTAAACTCAACTGGAGAGGGACAGTTGGGAAAGGCGGGAAGGCATCATGCAGACGCTGTGGGATGCTCCCAAAAGCTTTCCTATTGGACGCTGGGGAGCGTTCCCGCGCAGGCTCCATCGGTACCGATGATACCCATATGTGAAGACTAAATTCCTGCTGTTCCTGGAGATCACCTGTTACAGGTGAGTAACTATGCTTTAACTGCATTGGACTGTTCCTAAACCAGAAATAGCAGTATAGAATTCTTAGGCAGTAGAATGGGAAGCTTAGGGGACAGGCGCAGATACTGGTTTGTTTGGCCCTCACCCCCCCCCCCCCAACTACAAAGGTGTTTTGCTGCCCCTGATATAAATTATTACGTGAAATGAAATTTATAATCACTTGTCAGTAACACATGGCAGCCAAATCAGATTTTGTGGTAGTTAGCAGCCAGCAGTCATATGTATGCCTCTGTCATAATACAGGACTTTTAACCTTTCATATTATTAACCTTTTTGTCATACGTCTTGGCAGTCCCAACACTTATGACCCAGTGAGAAAGAAGTATTCATATAGATACTTCAATAGTCGGTATTGGGGCTTCTAGAATGTATTGCTGTAATCTTCTGCCTATGCGTTTCTCTTACAGTGGTGACTATGATACCGGAGAAGGCTATTTTGCTGCCTTCAAGCACAAATCTGTAGAGGCAAGCACTCTTCCTCCCAATGGACTAAGCACTGTAGAGAACACAAGTGGGATCAAACACTGGGAATGGTAGAGGTAATTGAGATTAAGCTCTGTGAAAAGGAAACTGAATGTGAACTTGGGGGGAGGGCAGAAGAGATGAGAGCTGTAATACTTATACTGCTCTCCCAATTTTTGCAGTCTAGGTGATGGTCTAGTTTGCCTATTGGAAAAGCCAGCAATATGTGAACTACATTATCTTTAAAAGATAATCTTATAATAAAATATTTCCATTTGTTCATGTTTTCAGGATATCCCTAATGAATATGCGTGAAAGAGTTTTGCATACAGTGGAGGTAGTTGGCATGCAAATCTAACTCATTCATATTCATTAGGGATATGCTGAAACCTGGCCTGTTTGTGGGCCTTGAGGACTGAACTTGGACAAGCCTGCTTTAGAATAAGCCAGAGGAAGATGCAGCCTTCCCTTCACTGACCATCGATGAACTAAGAATGTTTCCAAATGAAGAACAGTACATAGATATTTTTCTGATAATCAATCAAAGGCCTTGTCTAAAATTGGCATGCATCTCCAAATCAGGCAGCCCTGCCTCCTTTTTGTAGCATATTAAAGACTTTTAAAAAATGAACCCTTCTTAAATTTACCTTTCGAGAAAATCTTCTGGTTTATGATGTAAACTCATTTAGGATTCCAAGAGGCAACATTTGAAGATGAGAAAATATTTTAGATAATATCGCTATCTAAATTTAGAGAAATTCTGAAGCTCACAAACACGTGTATGTTTCTTGTATTTACCATTTCTCTTGGGTTTGCTTGTTTTTCTTTCCTTGTTAATCAGTATCGGCTGCTTGTTTTTAGTAGCCTATGAAACAAAAGCTGGAGAGTTCATGTTTTCCTTGAGGCCTGGTTCTCCAGAGATGGTTCTAACAATAGTGTTGCCAACTGGCTCCAGATGTGCCCAACAGGCTTGATCCAGTCCTGGATTTACCCCATTGCATGCAGGGACATGTAGTCTTGCTTTTCTTATGGGGTGCAATGGAAAAATTAGAACTACATGACCCTGCATGCTGTGAGGTAAACCTAGGACTGGATCAAGCATGTCGGGCACATCTGGAGCCAATTGGCAACTCTATCTAACATTCCTTTCCTGTCAGCTAGAGCTGAGACTTGCTATACTGGCTGTTTTCTTTGTGATTTACTTGTTAGCATGCGGTGCCTCGTGTAAAAATCACTTTGGAATACATTTGTTTGATATGAAGAAGCAAATCATTGGCACTACCTCATAGCATGGAGGTGCTCAGGGCAAAAAGTTTGGTTTGTCTTTGGTTCATTTGGCATTTCTCCCCAAGTTGTGGACACTTTTTCTGGTTTGTTTCATGCATGCATTTTAATTTAAAAAAAATGTAATGTACTTTAGAACTTTCTAACTCACACTGATTGACCTGACGTATGCTAATGCTCAGGTTAATGTGTGATAAATTGATTCAAGGGTCCATTTACTAAGGCGCAGTAAGTATTTTAATTCACCATTAATGCGCATTAACACAGGTCCCATGTTATTTGATGGGACCTACTTGCTAATATTATGCTTTAATGCTGAATTAAAGCATGTGTGCATCAAGGGCCCAATACTGAAAGGGATTAACATGACTAGCATACCTGCTAACTGTGTTAATCCCCTTGGCCGGGATATTCAATGGCATTAACATGGCTAGTGTCGCTGAGTATCCACGCGTGTCACAGCTGTATGCCTCAATATTAACCGGTTAGCATCTGGGCGTTTCAGGGGTCATCTGGGGCAGCACCTGGCAATAACTGGGCAGCAGCGATATCGAGCTGCTGCCCGGTTATTGCAATGCTGTAGAAGGCAGGCGCAGTAAATACTGGCCTAATCTTTGCCATTGAATCTGACCGGGCAGTGGGTGAATATAATCGCTGCCCAGTTAGCTTCATGGCAATCCAGGCAACCCGCATATTCAATGCTGGGGTGAATATGCCCCGGCATTGAATATCCGGATCTAATGTTCAGTGGCGACAGCTAGCCGCTTTGGCAGCCTAGTTGCCGCCGTGAAATCAGGCCCTACATTTTTTAAGGAGCACTGGCAAGCTAAATGCATACTAACAAATGCATATCCCTACTACAGTTAGGTCTGGTCAAGAATACCGTAGAATTTATCAGCTACTACGATTGCTACAAGTTCCATGTGCACTTTCCTGAGTGGTTCAGTCTTTGGCATGATCCATTTGCCAGTTGAGGACAGCACTGCCATGAATAGACCATCCAACTGGTTATCTTAAAGCAGCATACAATTGTATATGCTGTTTTTGTATGCTGTACTTGTATACCCAATGAATTTGTAAATACTGCAGTTGAGAATTTTATTAGTGGTGTAAGGGAAATTGACTAGTCCTCTACTCTCACCCTGTGCCATTTCGGTGTGACTGACCATATATATTATTACAGACGGCTCATAGTGGTAATGGATGCAAAACATATCATTAAAACACAGGGAGAAAGGTGGTTCAATGAGCTGTAATCTGTGTTAGAAATGTTTAAAGACGCACACCCTTCCTGCTGTAAGATTAGAGATTGAAATTGTCCTTGATGTAACAAATATAGTTTTTCTTCAAAACATTTTGATATCTAATAGTCACTTTGCTGGTGCTTTTTTTTTTTTAAGTGCCGTGAAGTCAGTGCTGACTCCTGGCAACCCAGGAGCCCCTGGGTTTTCTTGGCAAGTTATAACTGGACATAGATTGCCAGGCCTTTTCTTCCAAGGCAGTGGAAGGTAAAGTGATTTGCTCAAGGTCACAAGGAGCATCAGTGGGAATCAAACCCAGATTGCTTGTGTACTATGCTATTGCTCTAACCACTAGTGCATATGTCCTGCATATTTTATATCTGAAAATCCACTCGTAGGTCTTTCCCCTTAGCAGGCAAATCCCAGATAATTCCATGATTTGGCTTGATTTTTCCATTCACTGCAGTGGAATTGCCTGTTGTCACCCACTCCTTTAAACCGACAAGACTGTTTGTTTTTCTTGGAGAGATTGTGGTGTACCGTTTTTTAGCAGGTCCATGATGCAAAGATGTATATGACTCAATATTTTAACTCCACAGCTCTCAATTTTTTAAACGTGAGCTGCAGCATTTAAAAATAATCTCTGTATTCAGCACCGCTGTCTGGATAGTGAGCAGCTCTGAATATCTGTGTAGACTACTCAGTGCCAGAGTTCTCTGGATAGTGGCAATATTGATTCTGCTGTTCAGATAATAACATAGTATATGATGGCAGATAAAGCTATCCTAACTTTATCTTGATAGTTATTCAAATGGAGGCCGATTCTGAAGATTGCACTTCGGATGTCCAGAAAATGGACGGGGCCGAGTTGTACCCGATTCTGCAACTGTGGAGCTATATGTTCCCATGATTGCAGAATCTGGGCACTTGGATGGCCTGACGTGCAGCCTTTTCAGCGGTTGGGAATGTCCAGGAGGGATATGCCTGGCCAGCCTGCTCAATGCTCCGGCTGGTCTGCCGGTACTGTGGCATCCCATTGGCAGATGTCTTTTATGACCTGATTAGATGTCAAGCCCAAAGTATGGTCAGAGTGGTCTCCGCATGTAGATATTTGTGGCTGCGGAATTGGCCAGCGAACATCTCCTCCAAGTCACATTTGAGTAGGCTCTCATTCAAGGGGAAGCTCTTGTTCGGAGAGGCTCTGGAGAAGTTGATCAGTGACTTGGGGGAGTCCAAGAATGGTAGATTCCTGGAGGATAAACAGAAGCCTGGCCACTTGTCAGTGCTGTGACATGGCCAGGCACAGGACTTTCATTGATTCCAGGCCACCCATTTCTCCATTTACCAGAGAGGAAGGTTTCCCTCTAGAGGTCAGTCCTTTCAAGGTTTCCGTGGGACAGAGAGGTTTTTCTCTTCTGCCTCTACCTCCACCTGCACAAATTTTACCCCATCTGGGTTCAGTTCACCTCCGATCAGTGGGTCCTGGAGGCCATCAAGGAGGGGTATGCCCTTGAGCTTGTGCATCCAATCAAGGAAATTGTTCTGCAATCCCCGTGCAGGGCGCTGCACAAGCTCCAAGCGGTGTAGGACACCTTACAGAGGCTAATAGCATTACAGGCAGTTGCGGAGGTACCACAAAGCCAGTATGGCTCTGATCGATACTCCATTCTGGATTTCAGACATATGAATCGCTGTCTCAGGGTTCCGTGTTTTCGCATGGAAACCTTGAGGTCGGTGATAGTGACCATCAGAGAAGGCAAGTTCCTCACCTCCTTGGATCTCATGGAGGCCTACCTGCTTATCCCTATCCGGTGGGAGCACCACCGTTTCCTGAGATTCGCAGTGCTCAGGGGGCACTTTCAGTTCACCGCGTTGCCGTTCAGTCTAGCGACAGCTCCCAAAACCTTTACCAAAGTCATGGTGGTGGCTGCAGCTGCCCTGCAGAAGGAAGGAATCTTGGTGCATCTCTACCTCGACGATTGGCTAGTCCGAGCATAGTCCAGAGAAGAGAACGAGAGGGCCACTGCATGGCTGGTCGAGTTTCTTCAGAGCCTAGGCTGGGTAATCAACAAAGCCAAAAGCAACTTGAGTCCTACCCAGGAGCTGATTTACCTGGGAGCTCAGTTTCAGATGCATGAGGGCAAGGTCTCTCTACCATGAGAGCGGATGAACAAACTGCAATGGCAGATCAGACTCTTCATCCAGTCACTGGCTCCAATGGCCTGGCATTACTTCCAGCTTCTGGGCTCGATGGCGGCAACAATCAAATTGGTGCCTTGGGCTCAGGCACACATGCGATCTCTTCAGAGGTCGCTTCTGAGGAGATGGTCAGCCCAGCATCACCTGCTAGACAAATGGCTGCCATGCCCGAAGGAGGTCAAAAGGACTCTCCAATGGTGGCTGAGGCCAGGGAAGCTGTTAGTAGGCAAGGCATGCCTTGGAGATGCCAATGTGGACTGCTCTTACAACGGATGTCAGATTAGCAGGATGGGAGGCGTACTGTCAGTCACAGATGACACAGGGCAACTGGTCGGTGGAAGAGTAGACATGGGCCATAAACAGACTGGAGTTGTGGGCGGTGACCCTGGCCCTAGAGAGTTTTGCACCACTTCTCCGGGGGAAGGTGGTGCAAATGTTCTTGAGCAATTCTGTGATGGTGGCATATATCTCCAAACAAGGGGGCACAGGCAGCGCCCAGCTGGAAAGCGAGGTTGCTCCGTTGCTAGTACGGGCAGAGGACAACCTCCAGGCTTGCAAACTAGATCTGATGTGGTCATCAGAAGAGCAGATAAGGGGGGAGCGGTGGTGGTCCAGAGTCGGGATGATTACATTGAAGAGGCATTACGCCAGTTATCTGATCAAACCACGTATCAGGTTTTGCAGACTGACCCAACACATACTCTACAAATCCAGATTCAAGAACTTACTTTGCAAGCTTTACATAACAAAGTGATCTTGAGGAAAGAATGGAAATTTTTGAATGTTCCAACCCTGCAAGGTTCTATTTGGTTCCGAAGATTCACAAAAACTTGTACCGACCTCCGGGAAGACCAATAGCTTGAATCGAGATACTCTTTTGGAACCTTTATCGACCTTCATAGATTCATACTTTTGTCCATTATTATAAGACATACCATCATATGTATGGGACACTTCGCACTTTTTAGAACTTTTAGCCAAACACTCGCAATGGGCTAATGAGCCGGACATTATTCTGGCAACAATGGATGTCAAGGCTTTATATACAAGTATCCCACAAACAAAGGCATATGAAATTGTTGAACATGTCTTGAGACTTCGTGAAGACCTGTCGGAGGAACAACTAACCTTCCTGTTGCGATTGGCTCAGTTGACCATTTTCCAAAATCATTTTGTTTTTGAAAAGGTAGTATACCATCAAGTCTCCGGAGTCGCAATGGGAACCACATGCGCACCCTCCATTGCAAATTTGTTTATGGGTAATTAAGAACAACAGTGGATTATCCCATCTTCATATGGTGTTAATTTGAAGATGTGGTGTCGCTATATTGATGATGTTTTTTTTGCTTTGGAGAGGGTCGCAAGATCAGTTGACTACATTTTTTGAATGGATTAATGGAGTGGATAGTAATATTCAATTCACCTATGTCACTCACACTGAAACCATGACCTTTTTGGACGTGACTGTTACAAGGAGACAGAGGATGGGTCACATCTGTATATAGAAAGGCAATAGACCGAAACACTTTCTTGCATTATGATAGCGCGCATCCAAAGAAACTTAAAGAAAGTTTGCCGTTTTCTCAGTTTTTACGCTACAGAAGAAACTGTTCAGAAGATCAGGATTTCAAAAAATAATCGTGGATTTTATCACAGAATCTTAGTGAAAGAGGCTATCCCCAAAAAGTGATCAAGCAAGCATACAAAAGAGCGTTGTATAACAACAGATCACTGGGCCTCCGACTGGGCGCCTCCTGCACCCGAAAACACGGGAATTGTGACCGGCTGATTCACGTGAAATGTGGAGATTACTTTTGGCAGGAAGGATGGTACTAAGCACAGCACGACCTTTTCCTTAGACATGGAAAGGAAGGGTTCTCGACAGGACAATGCCTGCAATTCAGAGATCCTCTTGGCCAAACAGATGACCACCAGAAAGACTGGAACATTGCTAAGAACATTAGCGTGTTTTGATATAATCCGTTGTATTTTAAAACTCAGTGGAGAATATTGTGTTATTAGATTTGCATGAGTGGTGTCAGCTGATTTATTTCTATTGTTTGGTCCCATTAACAGTGATCTGTTATACAACGCTCTTTTCAGGAAGCGATCCTGGACCTGGAGTAGTATAACACATTTTTGCAGAAAGGTCGGGAAGGAGCTCAGTGTCTGCTTTGTCATTCGAGTACTGGGGGCTGGAAGGGGTTTCCGGCTGCCAAAGTATGCTGATGGCACAGATATGAAATGCTTATTCTCCAAGCTGCTGGTCAGGTGTGACAACCCATACGTGATGGGATTGGACTGTGGATACTCAAGGAAAGACAATTAGCAGGTAAGGCATAATTTCACCTTCTACTGCTAGTTGGATGGTGCACTTATTGCTGACCTCTTGCAAAATGTGTAGTACATATTCACAGGAACTGGATGTCACAGGTCTAATGTACACAAAATCATCTATATAATGGACAGTGTTCTCCAGTCCCACCCCTAACACAAAGACAAGATCCCTATACACTATCGCTAGTTAACTCATGGCAAGTAGCCCAAGCTTGAGTTTTGGAAAAACACAGATTCTTATGATTCAAAGAAATCTGTCTTTGGCTCCCTTGACCTCAGTGATGGTTGATAATGTTCCTATTCATCGTAACATAGTAACATAGTAAATGACGGCAGATAAAGACCAGCATGGTCCATCTAGTCTGCCCAGCAAGAAGGCAAGAGTAGGTGCACCTGTTGCTCTGTGCAGGCCACCCCTCCCCATGTCTTTGTTTAGGGGTGAACCCACCACTCCATGTAGGACACCCCTATTTGAGGCGTTAGATGGTACAGAAGTTAGATGGTACCGTTTATTTTGGTTTTTATCCTGTTGCTGTAAAGGGATCCACTGTGTTTGTCCCATGCCGTTTTGAATTCTGTCACCATGTTTGCCCCCACCACTTCCATTGGGAGGGCATTCCAAGCATCCACCACCCTTTCAGTGAAGAAATATTTCCTGACATTGCCTTTCAATTTACCACCTTGCAGCTTCATGTTATGCCCTCTAGATTTACAGCTTCCCCTGCTTTGGAAGAGGTTTGTTTGTTCATCATTTCTCTTTAAGTATTTAAAGGTCTGAATCATATCTCCCCTGTCCCTCCTCTCCTCCAAAGTGTACATATTTAGGTCTTCAAGTCTCTTCTCATAAGGCTTCTGACGCAGGCTCCAAATCATTTTGGTCGCCTTCCACTGAACAGATTCCAGTCCAGTATTCCAACTGAGGCCTCACCAGTGACTTGTACAGTGGCATAAGTACCTCTTCCTTTCTGCTGGTAATCCCTTTTTGTATGCAGCCCAACATCCTCCTGGCTTTTGCCACCGCCTTGTCGCACGCTTTTGCCACCTTGAGATCATCAGAGATAATCACACCAAGGTCTTTCTCCTGAACCATGCATACCAACCTCTTGCCCCCTATTGTGTACATTTCCCTTGGATTTCTGCTACCCAAGTGCAGGACACTGCACGTTTTCGCATTAAATCGTAGTTGCCAAGTATTAGACCAGTCTTCCAGCTTTTGTAGCTCTTTCCTCATGTTAACCACTCCCTCGGGGGAGTCCACTCTGTTGCAAATTTTTGTGTCATCTGCAAAAAGACAGACTTTTCCATTCAGTCCTTCAGTCAATATGCCAGGAAACTCTCTTTTGGTGCACTTCGGGGTACATCGTGCTTTTTTGTCTTCCTGTCGACGCGAGTACTGTTGAGTCAGACACCGGTCCTGATATTTCTTCTTTGTATGTTCATTTCTTTTCTATTGATTTTCACCACAGTTTTCACCGCTGGTACCATTTCAGCCACTGATAAACATGACTGGTGTTTAAAATGTTTGGATCCTGATTCACTTCTTGTCCTTTGTGCTAACAAATGACAAAGAGAGGCCTCAAGAACCAAGCCAGGCAGTTTGGATTGTTGTTTGCCTTGGACTGTGTTTCAGTGACTTCCACTTCATCAAGGGCATTGACGTCTTCTCATGGATCTCAGGTTTCTTCAAAGTCCAAACACAGAAGTAAGTCAAAATCTGTGGCAAGTTCCAAATCTTCAGCATCAAAGGAAGATTCTGATGCCAGAGAAAGGTTCCAACATAAGCATCATGACTCCCCTAGAGGTGCTTCCATTGCAGATCAGCCAGCCAAACAGCCCTGGTGGGAGGATGTGTCCTCCAAAGCACAAGTGGGGCTCTGGGATGCTCCCGAGGCATCGACCTCCGGAGAGCTATCAGTTCCTTGTTCTGGGATGGTGGCTCAGAGCCCCATATATGATTCCACCCAGACATCTGCGATCTCTCTGGACCAGCGCATGCTGGCTCTTGAGAGGAATTTGGCAGCACTCCAGGCAGCCTCAGTACCTGTAACATTGTCAGAGCACCTGAGGCCGATTCCTCAATTAGAACTGGCCAATGCCCCCGGTATCCAACATACCTCTTGGCGCTGATATTTCGGAGTATCAGAATCAGCATCAACTATCGACTTCCACGAAGCATTGAGGTCGAGGCCATGATTGCTGATACTTTGATTTCTTGTTGGACTCTGATTCAAGTTCTTCTGAATCTGACGTGGGGTCACTTGATTCCCGGGAACTTCCCAATATCCCTTTGGACCCTTCCCTGCCTCAGGAACAGCATCGATCCACACCAGAGGATATGTCCTTTCAGGACTTTATCTGTGACATGGCAGCAGGGCTCTCCATCACCATAGCCTCAGAAAAGGAACCAAGGGCTGAGGAATTGGAGATCCTCCAATACCCTCCAATGCCCAAAGAGGCTACTACCTTACCGGTGCATCATATCCTTCAGGACCTTATGCTCCGCATGTGGGAAGTCCCGCTCACAGTTCCTCCTGTTAGCAACAGACGCGATACCATGTAGCGAGTGCCTAGGTTTCCAAAAACCTCAGCTTCCCCACCAGTCAGTGGTGGTGGAATAGGCGATGTGCCAAATAAAGAGCTCCAAAACCATTCCTCCATGCCTCCTGGCAGAGAATCGAGAACCCTTGATGCCTTTGGGCATCGAAGTTTCAAAGCATACATGTTAGTCTCCAGAATCAGTTCTTACGTGCTGTACATGGGCATGTTTCTGAAGTCACCAGGGATCTGGAGACTTTCTCCCTGTGCATCCAGAGGATGAGTAGGGTGCATTCCAGACCCTCATTTAGCAGTGTCAGAACACTTCTAAGTTTCTTACTAGAGCCGCTTTTGATGCTTTTGAGTCTACTAGCAGAGCTTCATCAGTTTGCATTGGGGCTTGCAGAATGGCCTGGTTACAGGCCTCAGACCTCAAGCAATGGGTCCAGGATAAACCGGCCAACATCCCATGTACTTTTTTGGCAAGGATTGGAGGGAAAAAGCAGGGGAGATTTGAAACAGCCTATCAACCTCAGCAGAGGCAGCAGGGTCCTCGTCAACCTAAAAAACCTAAGACTCCTAAACTTCAACCAGCTGCACTTGTTTTTTGACTCCTTCCTAGAGAGCATTGCCAATCTGCCCCTGGAGGGCTCCCTCCACATTGCAGGCAGACTTCTTCACTATGCCCACAGATGGCATCTTATAACATCAGAGCAGTGGACACTCCAGATTGTCCAAGGGGGTTATCAGCTTCACTTTGAAACCTTGCCCCCCACCTGCTTCACAGGGGATTATCCCATACAACCCCTTCACAGAACCCTCTTATAACAGGAGGTGGCTACCCTATTGTCTCAAGGTGCCATAGAAAGAGTTCCTCTTCCTCAAGAAAAGTTGGGCTTCTACTCCCCATACTTTCTCATTCCAAAGAAAACAGAAGGCTTCAGGCTTATCTTAGATCTCAGAGACCTAAACAAGTCCTTGGTCTGAGAAAAATTCAAAATGATCTTCCTAGGAACTCTTCTGCCATACCTCCAGAGACACGATTAGCTCTGTACTCTAAACCTAAAAGAAGCGTACATGCATTTACTGATACATCCCTCGCATAGACAGTATCTGCACTTCATGTTTCAGGGAAACCATTATCAATACCGGGTTCTCCTCTTTGGTCTAGCCTCTGCCCCAAGGGTCTTCACAAAATGCATGGCAGTTGTCGCTGCCTACCTATGCACCCTAGGGGTATTTATCTTTCCTTACTTGGACGACTGGCTGACAGGAGAGACTCCTCCAAGAGGTAACACTCTCCCTTCATTGCACCATCACAGTGCTTCAACACCTGAGTTTCATCATAAATTTCCCAAAGTCCCACCTCGCTCTGATCGAACAATTGGAATTCATTGGCATGCTCCTAGACACTCATCATGCTCGAGCTTTCCTCCCAGAGGATAGCTGTGCTTGCCTCATCGAGCTGGCAAAACAAATGTAACATCAGAACCATGTAACAGCTTGGGAGATGCTACAGCTATTGGGACACATGGCCTCCATGGTCCATGTCGTCCCCTATGCTCGATTACACATGTGTCAAGCGCAGTGGACTGTATCTTCCCAATGGTCTAAACAAAGGGTTGCTTCGGACAAGATCCATATCACACCTCAACTTATCACGTCCCTTCAGTGGTGGTGTCTCCCACAAAACCTACTCGTTGGGTCATCTTTTCAGATGCCTCCACCTCGATGCACCCTGACGACGGATGCTTCCAAGCTGGGTTGGGGGGCTCATTTGAACGACTTGACCACACAGGGACTGTGGACACAAGAATCTGCCCTGCAGATCAGCCTCCTAGAGCTACAGGCACTGACAAACGCTCTTCGGGTTTTTCAACCCCAGCTATCAGGGCAACTGGTTCTAGTCCAAACAGACAACCAGGTTTATTTATTTTTATTTATTTATTTATTTACATTTCTTATATACCGCGCTATTAAAAATCAGTGCGGTTCACAATGAACAGGACAATGCTACAATGTATCAACGACAATGCGCTTACAAAGAACAAGGTAATAGCTAAAGGGAGAACCTGGGTAAACTATTTACAGATCATTTTTACAATGCTACAGAGTATTCATGGTTGAAACAGGTTTGATGGCATCGGGATATCTGTACCAGGAGGTGAGCTGATTTAACCATTCTCACGTTGGGTTAGAGTTTTGGAACAGTTAGGAAGGGGGGTAAGAGGACACTTCCTATGTTTTCCGGGGTTGGTTTCCATGTTTTACATAAACAAACAGGGGAGAAAGGGATCCTGTCCCTTCTGTGAGGAGGCGATTTGCCTATGGTCCTTTGCTATCTCTCACCACATCCACCTGAGAGCAATGTACTTCCCAGGCAAACTCAATATCCTGGCAGATAAATTAAGCTGTATGCTTCGTCCACACAAATGGACCTTGCATCGAGTGATAGCTGCTTGGATCTTTCAAATGTGGGGAACTCCACTCATAGATTTCTTCGCCAATCCACAAAACAAGCAGCTTCCTCGTTTCTGCTCCAGGGTTCCGTCTCTACACCAACAGGGCTGGACACCTTCCTTCTCCATTGGAGACAGGCTGCTGTATGCATACCCACCCATCCCCTTAATACCCAAGACGCTATTTAAGCTACAGGCCGACAAGGGCTTGATGATTCTCATAGCTCCTTATTGGCCCTGTCAACCGTAGTTTCCTCTGCTTCTTCGCCTTGTGCAGACTTAGCCTCTCAGCCTGGGATATGCACCCAACCTCCTTTCTCAAGACCACGGGACACTTCTCCATCCTAATCTTCACTCCCTATGCCTGACAGCTTGGCTGCTGAAAGACTAGTGTTCGCCGACCTCGATCTACTTCAGGCAATCAAGGATGTCCTTCTAGCATCCTAAAAAGATTCCACCAGGCAATCTAATGCATTCAAATGGCATAGGTTTGCCCTTTGGTGCTCCCAAAAGGACATTAACACCTTTTCTTGTCCAGTAGAGTCATTTCTACAATACACCCTCCACTTATCCTTGACAGAGTCACTAGTGCCATTGCGGCCTCTCACAGACTGGTGGATGGACAACCTATCTCCTTGCACCCCTTGGTAGCATGCTTCGTGCAGGGTCTCTGGCTATCCAAACAACCCATTAAGCCCCCTCCGGTGGCCTGGGATCTGAATGTGGTTCTGGCTCAACTTCTAAAGCCACCTTTTGAACCTTTAGCCACCACTTCACTGAAGTTTCTGTTTTGCTAAATCATCTCCCTTATTGCTCTTACTTCAGTTCACCGCATCAGCGAGCTGCAAGCTCTAGTGGCTGAACTGCCCTATACTCGATTCCACCATGACAAGATGGTTCTATGAATCCATCCACATTTCCTCCTGAAGATGGCTTCCTCCTTACATCTAAACCAGTCGGTAATCCTCCCGACCTTCTTTCCTAGACCACATGTGTCTCGGGATGAGGCAGCGCTACACACCTTAGACTGCAAGCGAGCGTTGGCCTACTATTTAGATAGGACTAAGGATCATGGACGATCTTCTCAATTATTCATTTTCTTTGATCCTATTCAGCTGGGTGATGAAGTGCACTCTATCTAAACGGATGGCAGATTGCATCTCTTTTGCTTATGCACAAGCAGAACTCTCATTGGAGGGGCATGTCACTGCTCATAATGTGCAGGCTATGGCAACATCCGTTGCTAATCTCCAATCCATAGCGATTGAGGACATCTGCCGGGCAGCTACCTGGTCATCCATTCATACTTTGTTTATTCCATTCTCATCTCTGCTGATCTGAGCATCTATACAGGAAATCTCGAACTCCTATAACTTTGCAGCATTTCAGGTCTTCTCATCGATACTATCGCACTCTCATTCATCAGGCTAAACGTTCTTACTTCTCCAAGCTCATCTCTACAACTCCCAGTGCCACTCGTCAACTATATTCTGTTCTTAAAACCCTGTCTGATGTTCAGCCTTCCTCCTCCTCCGCTGTATTTACCTCCGCTCCCTCACCCTCTCAGCTTGTCTTCTTTTTTATTTCAAAGGTTCAGGATCTTCGTGCCTCCCTCCCTACCCATCCACCTCCTCTGGCATCACCACCTCCCACCTCCTTCTTCCTCCCTCTCGCATGTCTGGGGTCCCTTTCATCCTCTTACTGCTACAGAACTATCCAAGTCCATTTCCACATCGCGGAAAACAAATTGCTCTCTGGACCCAGTACCCTCTTCCTGATTGCTAGAACCCTCGCTCACTTTTCTGTCATTTTTACTTGACATGTTAAACACAAACCTCTCCTCTGGTACCTTTCCCACCCCATGGAAACACACCCTAGTCCACCACCATCTCTCTTCCCTGCGGGGTTCCACAAGGCTCAGTTCTCGCTTCTCTTTTTATTTAATATCTTTCTGGCACCGCTCACCTTACTCATCCAACAACTAGGATTATCAGCATACTATTACGCTGATGACATTATTCTTTTATACCACACCAGTCCCCTTCAGCTGGATCTCTCCCCCATCAATGACTGCCTGTCCGAGGTCTCTAATTGGCTTGCCCAGAACTGTCTCCACCTCAATGTATCTAAGATCTCTGCTATATGGTTCTCTTTTGGTGCTCCCTGTCCTTCAGTAGCCCCGGTTCTTTCAGATTCCCCTATTCCTTTGGTTTCCTCTTTCCATTACCTTGGTATGACTCTTGACTCTGATTTATCTTTCCCTGACATTATTTCATTGCTCAC
Organism: Ichthyophis bannanicus; assembly: GCA_033557465.1. Lineage (NCBI taxonomy): Eukaryota > Metazoa > Chordata > Amphibia > Gymnophiona > Ichthyophiidae > Ichthyophis > Ichthyophis bannanicus. Next base: position 604,065,602 of record CM066034.1, read on the forward strand.
ACGTCGGTCTTTCTTCTATCTATGGCAGATCTGCGCCATCCGCCCCTTTCTTTCCACCCCTGCTCTGAGCACTCATCTGTTGTCCCTAGTCATGTCCCAACTTCACCGCCAACACCTGATGCAAAACACTGCTGCTAGACTTCTTTCACACGCAACTCGCCGTAACCATATCACCCCACTACTCTTTCAGCTTCACTAGCTCCCTATTGACTATCACATCCGTTATCAGGTTCTTACTCTAGTCCATCATGCCATTTACACCAAAACACCACAGTATTTGGCTGACTTGTTACAATTTCACATACCAACCCACAGCCTCTATTCAGCTCTCGTTAACCGGTTACATCTCCCTTCTCCATCACATGCTCACTTACATTCCACTCATCCCTCTGCTTTTTTCTTATTGGGTTCTTCCCTCTGGAATTCCCTCCCCACTGCCCTCTGTTTGGAAACAGTCTTTCCCAGATTCAAATCCCTATTGAAAACTCTCCTCTTCTGTTCTGCCTTTGACCTTCCCTCTGCCTCTCCTTTAGGACCTCTCTCCTATCTTGTTCATGTTCTGAGTTTCAATGTTTCCTTCCTGTCTCATTTTGTAGTTCCTTTCTTATTCCAGCTTTAGCCATTTTCTGATTACTTTGTTGATTGTACACCACCCTAGTGTAATGAAGGTGTGGTTTATCAAGTAACTGAATAAACATAAACATACTTTTGCTGCCCACTATTGTCTGGACAGAGACTCCTGTTCAGATGCTGTTGTTGGCCAGGCTGTACTCCAGCCACTCTTTGGGAGTTAAACTCAACTCCTATCCTCCATCCCGTACTTCTACAAGATACCAGACTATCACTGGGGGACTATCGGCTTCTGGAATTGAGTCTAATGGCCCACAGCTCTTCCACACTCATTGGCTACAGGATTTTGCCGAATAGATTGCACTACTTTCCTCTCCATATCAGTCTGGTATCTGGACCTAGTGAGCCCCATATGTGAAGACTGCATTCCTGCTTGTTCTTGGAGACAGTGTAGTTATTCACCTGTAACAAGTGATCTCCAGGAACAGCAGGAGTCAGTCTTCACAATCCACCCTCCTCGACTAGGAGTTGTAGGGTTCTGTTTATCTTTTTTTTCTTCTCAGCTACAAACTCAACCGAGTAGATAAGTTGGGAATGTGAGAAGGTAGGCATGCAGGCGCAGTGGAGTGCTCTCAAGGGCTTTCCTATTAGATGCTGGGGAGTGTTCCCATGTGGGCTCTGTCAGGGATGTGTCATCTATACATGAAGACTGAGTCCTGCTGTTCCCGGAGATCACCAGTTACAGGTCAGTAACTATGCTTTCCACTAGCTACTCATAGTTCCATGGTCAAAATTCTAAATGTTAGTGATAATGCTTAAAGCATTTAGATTATCTCTGAATCACAGAAAAAAAGAAACTTAGAAACATGACAGCAGGTAAAGACCATACGGCCAATCCAGTCTGCCCTTCCAAAGCAACCACTAAGTTTCTACAGTCCCTTTTTCCCTTTAGAGATCTTCTGTGTTTGTCCCATGCTTTCTTGAATTCAGATACAGTTTTTGTCTTTACTATCTCCACTAGGAGACTTTTCCATGCATCTACAACTCTTTCCATAAAGAAATATTTCCGCAAATTACTCCTGAGTCTGTCTCCATTCACCTTCATCATAAGCCCTCTTGTTGCAGAGCTTTCTCTCAATTGAAAGAGGATCTCCTCCTGTGCATTTATGCCATGCAGTTATTTAAATGTATCTATCATATCTCCCTTCTCCTGTCTTTCTTCTAAAGTATACATATTGAGATCTTTAAGTCTGTTCTCATTTGCCTTATGAGGAAGCCCACTGACCATTTTGGTAGCCATTCTCTGCACCGACTCCATTCTGTTTGTATCCTCATTTTGTGTTGTCTCTAGAATTGCACACAATACAGGTCTCACCAAAGACTTATACAGAGGCACTATCACCTCCTTCCTGCTGGCCATTCCTCTCCCTCTGCACCCAAGCATCCTTCTGGCTTTCACCTTCGCCTTTTCTGGCTGTTTAGCCACCTTAAGATCATCAGAAACAATCATCCCTAGGTCCCACTCATGGACAGAAGCACTTCACCCCCTATGCTTTGCCACACTCCCTTGGAATTTTGCAGCCCAAATACATGAGCCTGAATTTTTTAGTATTAAATCTCAGCTGCCAAATTCTCAACCATTCTTCAGGCTTCGCTAGAGCTCTCCTTGTGCTCTCATGTTCTCCTCATGTTATCTACACCTTCCTGGATGTTTTTTTCTTTTTTCTTTAATCCTTAGCTGGTGTTTGGGGAGCAGGTTATTCTCTCAACCAGTATGCTGTTGTAGGTGTTGCTGGATTCTGTGTGTTGTTCACAATACACTTCCAACCTTGGCAATCGGTGGTGATATTTCTGGCCTCGTCAATGGTCCGTCGCTGGTTCCTTAGGTCTTCCTTGATGTGTTTGAGCCATGTTTTCTTTGTGCTGCTTGTTGATCCACATGCTCAGAGTGGATGAACTTATTGAACGCCTCGGGGGAGCCTGGTTCATTTCAGTGTTGGACTTGACAAAGGGATATTGGCAGATCCCTCTAACCCCTGTGGTCAGGGAGAAGATCAAGGACTATTCCACATCATGGTGCTGCCTTTTGGATTGCATGGGGCTCCTGCTACATTTCAGTGCCTGGTCGACCTTCTTCTGAGACTTCATGGGGGATATGCGGCAGCCTACCTGGATGATATTGTGATCTATAGTTACGACTGGAAAACCTATTCTTCGCATCTACAAGCCATGTTGATGAGTTTGAGAAAGGCCGGTCTGCCGGTCAACCCATGAAAATGTTTCCTGGGAGGCAAAGAGGCCCAATACCTGGGATATTCGGTCGAGAATAGTCAAGTTTGGCCTCAATTTAAGAAGGCAGCGATCATTTCCCAGGTACCAGTTCCTAAAATAAGAAACAGGTAGGGGCTTGTTCTTGGGTATGATTAGCTATTATCACCAAATCATTTCACATCTGGCAGTAATAGCCGAACCCTTGACCAGATTCTTCCAGAAGAAAGCCCACACAAGATTCTCTGGACAGCTGAGTTGGAGGATGCCTTTAGGAAACTGAAGAAATCCTTGTATTCTGAACCGGTCTTGGTCAGTCCGGACTTCACACAGCTATTCATCGTTTACTTTAGACGGATGACTCGGCTGTGGTCTTGGGGCCATCTTAGCCCAGGACATGGAGGGAGAAGAACATCCAGTGGCTTTTATTAGCTGAAAATTACTGCCCCGGGATCAGCATTATGCCACCATCGAAAAGGAGGCCCTGGTGGTGAAGTGGGCTCTAGACACTTTCCAGTATTTCGTGCTTGGCTGCCCTTTTGCATTGGTGAGGATCATAAGCCACTCAACTGGTTGGCACAGAATAAGGAGACCAATGGACGGATCTTGCGCTGGTTCCTCAGCCTCCAACCCTTTCTGTATGAGCCACAACATCGGGCTGGTAAGGCACACCAAAACACTGACTTTTTGTCTCGTGTGGAGAGCCCAGGGATGCTGGACGCTCAACCGCCTAGGGATGAGCTGAGGGAGCGAGTATGTGATGGAATGTATAGGAAATTCCCCATCCTCCGCAGAGACACTCCCTAGCCAAACTCAGAACCAGTGAGACATTTTCCCTGTAAGAGCCCAAATCCCTGCCCCTTTAATAAATTAGGATGGAAAATGCCTTGGGAGAGTGTGGCCAAGCCCCATGGTTTAAACCAGGAAGCAGGAAAACTGGAGGAGGAGAGAGAAGCCCAGGATTCTATGGGTTACATACTGATGACTTAACTGTGAGAAGGTAGGAACAGTACCTGCTGAAAACTGCTGTTTTTCTGGTTTATATGTATGTTGCCTTGCTGCTGAAAAACTGACAAGTACATGAACTGTGTTGTGCTGGCCAGAGTAAGGAAACTGTGGAACACCAGCTTTTGTTTTGTGCTTTTGAAATACTGTTTGTAACTGCACTAAGGCCCAAGAAGGGGCCAGTCAGCTTGCCTGATCCTGCACAAGCGCATAATAAAGTTTTTGTGTTCCCCTATCAACCTCTAATTGGCTGTGGATCCTTGGATCACTGCCCTTCGCTTGCACATACCACACCTTCATAAAATACAAAAGATCACAGAAGGAGGAAGACAAGCATCAATATTCAGAAAAGCTTAGAGAAGCTAGGAAAGTAATCAGGAAAGAAAAGATACAAATGGAAGAAAAAATAGCCAATGCAGTAAAATGGGGGGACAAAACATTTTTCAGATATGTTAATGAGAGGAGGAAGTACAAAAGTGGTATTGTCAGACTGAAGGGTGAAGGAGAGGAATATGTACTAGCTGATAAGGATAAAGTGGAATTTCTTAACAAATGTTTTTGTTTTGTGTTCACAGATGAAGGGCCAGGAAAAGGATCTCAGAAATCACCGACAAATAAGAACAGAAGTGAGCCAGATCTTGAATGATTTTCAGAAGACTCGTCACAAGGAGCTAGCTAAACTAAAAATAGACAAAGCAATGAGGCTGGATGGGATACATCTGAGAGTACTGAAGGAACTTAGGGATGTTCTAGTGGCTCCACTGTCTGACCTTTTGAATGCTTCTTTAGAGTCTGGCATCCTCTCAGAGGACTGGAGATAGGCGTATGTGGTCCCTTTACACAAAAGCAGAACTAAAGATGAGGTTGGGAAATACAGGCTGGATAGTTTGACTTCTGTAGTGAGTAAAGGCTGCTAAAATAGAGGATACTGAGGTTTCTGGAATCCAATGGATTACAGGATTCAAGGCAGCATGGTTTTATGAGAGGCAGGTCTTGTCAGGCAGATCTCATTAATTTCTTTGACTGGGTGACCACAGATTTGGACCGAGGGAGAGCTCTAGATGTGGTATACTTAGATTTCAGTAAATCCTTTGGTACTGTTCCACACAGGCGACTTAAAAATAAATTGAGTGCACCAGGGATGGACCCTGAAGTGACTGACTGGGTTAAAAATTTGTTGAATGGGAGGTGACAGAGTACAGATTAATGGCACTGAGGAGAAGTGATGTTACCAGTGGTGTGCTGCAGGGATCTGTCCTCGGCCCAATTCTTTTTAAGATTTTTCTAAGTGATATTGCGGAAGGGCTAATGGATAAATTTTGCCTCTTTGTGGTTCATACCAAAATCTGCAATACAGTTGACATCCGGAATTCAAATACCTGGGATCGCTGGTGCAGGAGAAGAAGATGGCATCCACCACCGACGTCCACAGCAGGATTGGCCAGGCAACAGTAGCATTCACCTTGCTCAAATGGTGCCTCTGGAAGAAGGCGAATATCTCCACCAAGACCAAAATTTGCCTCTTCTGAACACTGATCCTGGCAATTTTCCTGTACGGATCGGAAACATGAACTCTGCTAAAACCTGACATGAACAAGTTCAAGGTCTTTCAAATGCAATGCCTGAGACAGATTGTGGGTGTCTCTCTTCGTGATTGCCATAGAAACTAGGCAATTTGGACAAGGTGTGATCATCAAACTTCAGTTGAAGAACAAATCCAAAAATGCAGACTACGATGGTTTGGCTATGTTTGCAGAATGAACACCAATCAGCTGCCATACAAACTGCTCTGGTGAGAGTGACCTTCAGCAGATTTACATGATAGATTGAGAGTTTCTTCCTTTTGTCCGGCTGCACAATCTTGTAATTGACATGTCCCATCTGTTCTTCCACCACATAGGGACCCTGCAATTTACAGAAAAGTTTACTCTCTGAGATAGAGAGCAAAACTATGGGGTATGTTTACTAAACCTTCTTAATGTGCGCCCAGCGTTAGTGTGCAGGATGCCATATAAGGAGTGGGCGTTTCAGTTTAAAGTAGCATAACAGGATTAGCGCGCGATAACGCGCGCTGCTGCGCACATTATCGGGCAAAGCGCCGCTAAGCACATTACCGCGCGGTAATCTTAAGTAGGCGCACAGACATCCAAACACAGAAACAGAAGTGTAGCACAATGGTTAATACACTGACTGATGATACAGGGGTCATGAGTTTGACCCCCCAGTGTGCCTAATGCATAAGGCTGGCTGAGGCATCAGCTTTGACATGTAAGTATTGTTTCCTGAGGCATTTTATTTATTGCTGCCAGCAAACACACCCTCATGTGCCGTAACCTAAGGTGCCGCATAAGGCACCCCATAGGGCACATTATAAAGTGCACTGTCCGCCACGGCACCCTATAATGTCCTCTATAGGGCACCCTATAAGGCGCTCCATAGGACACCTTATAAGGCACCTTATACTTACTGTAACCATAAGGTGCCTCAGAAGGCGCTTTATAGGGTGCCCTATAAGGCGCCTTATAGGGCGCCTTCTGAGGCACCTTATGGTTACAGTACCCTGAGGGTGTTTTGCTGGCAGCACTAATGTACATTAAAAAAAGACAATGCTTTGGACAGCCCTATCAAATAACCCCTACTGTGGGTTTGAACCCATGACCTCTGGCTCCACAAGTAGTGAAGTAACCAGTGGGCTACAGCTCCATAGCTGCTAGCAAACCCCTGGCTGGCTGCAGAAGGACTGCATGTCACCACACAAACAGTCTGCTGTGGTCACCAGGATAGGGATAACCCACCCATACCCATGATGCACTGCACATGCAAATCAGCAGTCTACAGATGATCACAAGATAGGGTATGCACCCCAAGCTCAGGGCCATCTTCCTATTCCTACAGGCCTTCCACTACCTCCTAAGCGACCTCTCGGTCCTCATACATACAGACAGGTTGCCATGTTCTGTGTGAACAAGCAGGGCAGCACGTGCTCCTACTCCCTCTGTCAGGAGGCAGTAGCCCTCCACTCCTTCACAGTGTGCAACAGCATGCTCCTGAGAGCAGTGTACCTGCCGGAACAGGACAACCTCCTGGCGGACAGGTTCAACAGGATTCTTCACTCACACGAGTGGTGTCTGGATCCCAGGGTGGCACAGAGGCTCTTCCGCCTTTGGGGCAGACCCTGGCTGAACCTCTTCACTTCCCCAGACAATGCACAGCTGTCCAGATTCTGTTCACCTCAGCCACACCACAGCTCTGGTGACCATACTGTGAGCCTCTTCTCCTCCTCTGGGGTGTCTGTAGCAGGTATGCCCCCTGGTGTTGAGGGGTCATTTCCAAGAGAAGAGCTTCCGGATTCTGGATTGCCTTCCCCAGAATTCTTTTCTTTTTTTGCAGGAGATCTGGTACTTCTGGTGTGGAAATTCAGACCCTTCAACCTCTAGATGCCCCTGATTGCAGTCTCATGTGGGGCAGCTGAGAGTGGAAGCCCTCTTCAATTGCCTTTGGCTTAGTGCCCCCAGCAAGGGGCGCCCCCTGGAGATGGGGAATAGTTGGGAGCTGTCTGAGATTTTGACTATGGCTCAGATTCAGATGGCTCGGTACTGAGTTCTGATGTGGATGAAGAATTATTCTTGCCTTCAGAAGATTGTGAAGAGGCTGGGGTGATCTGCCTATTTTTGAAGGAGGAGCTGGTGACGATTGCCAGGGTTTCATCCACCTTGAACTTGACAGCTAGTTCCGGCACAGAGCAGGAGCCTGCTGTACACCCGCTCCTTCATGGGGTGCAGAAATCCACTACTGTCTTCCCGTTCCCAGATATGTTCAAGGATATGATCTGGTCGGAGTGAGACTCTTCTGACTTACTGCCTGAAGGGTTAAAGGTGTGTAAGAAGATCTATGCTCTCCTGGAGAACTTACTTTAACATGTTTGCCATGCTTGTACGTTTCCAGCAGTCCCAGTAGCTGTTACCTCCTGGGCTGAAGTCTCGCTATTACAGCTGCACCCTCAGACTTCAGCCTGGGAAGTAACAGCCACTGGGCCTCTTGGAAACTTACAAGAGCGGAAGCAGCATGTCAAGTGTGTTAAAGTAGGTTTGCCGCCCCCGCACAGGGTGGGGGCCACCACAAGGTAGCATGACCATGCAGGGGAGGGAGTGCCACCATGACAAGGGGGGGTCCTCAGCAAAATTTAGCTTGGGGGACCCTCATTGGAACTTATGCCACTGGTTACTGCTTAATTTGGTGGTGCATAAAAACATTTTCTGCTGCCATGTAACTAAAAAGCAAGAATTTTGAGATGCTCCGATTTGCTGCTACGTCCGTGCTTCAAAGTGACGTACAATTTATATTAAATGTAAAATACAAGAAATAAAAATAGATTAGCACATTCATTTTGAGGCAGTAGGAAAACCGAAAAGGAAAAGATAAATCTCCAGGAACAAGCAGGAATAAGTCCTCACATATGGGTACGTCGGTACCGACGGAGCCTGCGCGGGAATGCTCCCCAGCTTTCCAGGATGAAAGCTTTTGGGAAATCCCAAAGCGCATGCGCGCTGCCTTCCCACCTTTCCTACCAACTCTCCTCAGTTCTTCTTTTCCGCGGAGCCAGCAGGTCGTGTTCCTGTCACCGCTGAAGAAGTTCTTTATTTTAATTTATTTCTTTGGTTGCGTGTCTGCCTTCCCCGACGCCGGACCGGTACCGCCGGTCTTTTCTTTTCTTTAAAAAAAAAAAAAAATATATATATATACACTTTTCCTCACTTAGTGTATTTCTTTTCTTAGGCCTACAGGCCCACAAGAATTTTTCCTCCATGGATAAACCAGCCTCTGATTTCAAAAAATGCACTAAGTGTAGCGGTACAATTTCTGTTACAGACACCCATGAATGGTGTCTTAAATGTTTGGGGCCTGAACACTCCATTCCGGATTGCCAAGCCTGCTCTCTAATGTCTAAACGAGGGTTACAGAACCGGGCAGCCAAGCTCCATGTGCTGTTTCCCACGGATGCACCAGCCGTGGCATCGACATCTTCCAGGTCTTCCTCTCCTGATGGGTCTCAGGTAACCAAACATACTTTTAGCAGGTCCTCGAAGGGCAAATCTCCCTCTAAGCATCGAGATGCCTCCGTGCTTGTCCTTGAGGATCCTGCCCCAGCCAAACAACCCCGGCGGGAAGCTCCGGCTTCCAAAGCTCCTCCTATGGGGTTACAGGTTGACATCGATGGCACGGCCTCGACCGATCACCTGTTAGACTGCTCTGGGGTACCGTCACAATCTCCCGGTACCGACATCCAGGCAGTCGTGGCGTCCATGGATCACACTGTGCAATCCATGCAGCAAGCTATTCTGGCTTTCATCAAGGCTGCGACGCCGTCGGTACCACAACAAGCTCCGTTGTCAGTACCGACGCCGGTACCGGTACCAACTTCGATGCCGGTACCGGCTGCATCGACATCGGCCAGGAGACCAATTCCGGCTCCCTGTCCTGGGCTCTTTCTCGGTACCGACCCAGTACCGGGGACACCCGATGTCGGTACCGATCGATACGCCTATCGATCTTTGGAATCGAGCAGACGATACTTCGATTCTTCTGATGATTCTGATTCATCGGATGAGTCCCCTGAAGTATCTGTTACTCTTCCTGAGGAGCCTTCTTCTCCAAAAAGGAGAATGTCTCCTCCAGAGGATTTGTCCTTTCAAGACTTCATAATAGAAGTAGCTAAAGGACTATCTATTTCAGTAACCTCTGAAAAAGAACCTAGAGCAAAAAAATTAGATATTTTGGGATACTCTAAGGTTCCCAGAGAGGCAGTCACCTTACCAATTCATGAAATTCTTCAAGAACATTTGATTGAATTGTGGGAGATTCCTCTCACCCTTTCTCCTCATTCTCGTAGATTGGACACTATGTACCGTGTCCCTCCTTCTCCTGGATTTCAAAAAACTCAGCTTCCTCACCACTCCATTGTGGTGCAGTCAGCTATGAAGAGGATAAAGAGTACCAAAAGACACTCTTCTACTCCTCCAGGAAGAGAATGCAGGACCTTGGATGCTTTTGGAAGGAAAATCTTCCAAGCTAGCATGCTTATTGCCAGAATCAATTCATACAGCCTTTATATGGGTATGTTTCTGAAGGAGGTTGCAGAAAAGCTGCACAACTTTCTCCCTTTTATTCCAGAGGACAAAAGGGATGAGTTCCTTCTTTGGCTTAAGCATACTCAAGACATTTCAAAGTTTTCCAACAGGGCAGCCTTTGATTCTTTTGAAGGTGCCAGCAGAGCCTCAGGCATTGCCATAGCGGCTTGTAGAATTGCTTGGCTCCAGGCTTCTGATCTAGAACCCTGGGTTCAAGATGGTTTAGGAAATCTGCCCTGTACAGGTGAAAATCTATTTGGCAAAGAGTGGCAAATTAAAGCCACTCAAATGGATGCTGAAAATGCTGCTCTGGATAGACTTTCTAAGTCTACCTCCACTCCAGCCAAGAAAAAATCTTTTAAAAAGTCTTTTTACAAGAAGGGCAGATTTCCTTCCACTTCTGGTCAACAATCTTCTACAGGTCGCTTTGCTACTAAGCGTCAGCAACCTAAACAGGCTAGGCCTAAACCTGCAGGGGCTGCTGCAACCCAGCAGTCCCAAGCCCCTCAGGGTTTTTGACTTGATACTAGAGAACTTAACCTTTCTGGCTCTACAACAGCCAGAACCTCTCACCATTCCAGGAAGGTTAGCTCATTTTGCTCCCAGATGGGAGCAAATCACATCAGAGCAGTGGACCCTCTCCATTATCAGAGAGGGCTACAAACTTCATTTCTCAGACCTTCCTCCCTACACCATGGTGAGACATTTCAATTCTCCCACATCTCTCCTTGACCTTCTGGATCAGGAGGTAACCACCCTTCTGGCCCAGAGGGCCATAGAAGAAGTTCCTCTTCTTCAACAGGGGTCAGGGTTTTACTCCCCCTACTTTCTCATTCCAAAGAAAACAGGGGGATACAGACCCATTCTAGATCTCAGAGAATTGAACAAATTTCTATGCAGGGAGAAGTTCAAGATGCTTTCTTTATTTTATTTATTTATTTATTTTATGTGCTTTTCTATACCGCCCCTTCCAGAGATCAAGGGCGGTTTACAAGGAACTCAAAACAACAATACAGCAGAACAGTGCAATATTGCATTACATTAAACATTAAGTATTACATAAGAACTATGATACATAGAAAACAGTGTGTAAGCTATTAATAAAAGGAACATAACTATGTTACAAGGAACCAAAAATGGCAAGTTATTTACATGGTTAGCAAGAGTTATTTGCAGTCATAAGTACAATATTGGGAGGATGCTGACTTGAGGGGATATTCAAATGGGTCTGGATTTAGGTGGGGTAAACTTGTGTTTGGTTAGTTGTATGTTCTTGTGTAGTAAATTTGATTTCAGGTTGAAGGTTGCTATAGTGTTGAGTAAAGAGGTAGGTTTTTAGTTCCTTCCTGAAAGATGTGAGATCCTTAATCTCTCTTAGGTTTAGGGGCAGTTTATTCATTGGCTGGGAGCATAAAATGAAAAGGCAGTGTTGGAGGTTATTTGTTTTGATTTTGTCACGGCAATGGGAATTAGTAGCATGTTGAGGTTAGTTTTTCTTCTAGTTCTGTTTTCTTGTGGGGTTTGGAGTAGAGTTGTCAACTGTGATGGGGCTAGGTCATTAATGAGTTTAAAAGTTGTGACAAGTGTTTTATATTGAATCCTACTATAAATGGGTAGCCAGTGAAGAGAGTGTAGGATAGGAGAAATATGATCGAATATTTTAGCTTTAACAATGATTCGAGCAGTGACATTTTGGGCTCTTTGAAGGATGTGTAAATTATTTTTGGATGTTCCTTGGAGGATGCACTCTCCTTCCATACCTACAGAGTCAGGATTGGCTTTGTTCTCTAGATCTCAAGGATGCGTATACTCATATACTCATCCATCCATCCCACAGAAAATTCCTACGTTTTCTGTTCTAGGGAAAACATTACCAATACAGAGTGCTTCCTTTCGGTCTAGCCTCTGCTCCAAGAGTGTTCACCAAATGCATGGCAATAGTTGCTGCATTTCTACGCACTCTGGGAATATTTGTCTTCCCCTACCTAGACGACTGGCTCATCCGAGCTCCATCTCAGTCAGAAGCCCAAATTTCCCTGGACCGCACCAGGTGCATTCTGCAGTATCTGGGACTTGTGGTAAACCTCCCAAAGTCTCAGCTCACCCCTACTCAGTCCCTAGAATTCATAGGGGCCTGGTTGGACACCACTACTGCAAGAGCATATCTTCCCCAGGCTCGTTGCCAACGTCTAGTGCAGTTAGCCTCCCAGATTCAGTCAAAGAGCCACTTAACTACCCAGGAGATGCTACAGATACTAGGCCACATGGCTTCCACAGTACATGTGGTGCCCTATGCTCACCTACACATGAAAGCAGCTCAATGGACTTTGTCCACCCAGTGGACTCAAGCTTCAGGAGCTCTCTCAGACCAAATAGCAAACTCCAAACGTCTCTTTTGGTCTCTCCAATGGTGGATGTCCACTCAAAATCTGTTGCTGGGGTCCCCCTTCCAACCTTTGTTGCCCCAAGCAATCCTCACCATAGATGCCTCCCAAACAGGTTGGGGAGCCCATCTACAGGACCTCTCCACCCAAGGCACTTGGTCCCCACAGGAGACCTCTCTTCATATCAATCTCTTGGAACTTCGAGCAGTGTTCCTAGCTCTCAAGGTCTTTCATACCCTCCTCGGCTACCAGACAGTCCTCATTCAAACGGACAATCAGGTAGCCATGTTTTACATAAACAAGCAAGGAGGAACTGGCTCTCTGTCGCTTTGCAACGAAGCTCTAAGATTATGGGCCTTCGCCAGAGAGCATCAAATCCATCTCCTGGCAGTATGCCTCCCAGGAATTCAAAACTCTTGGGCAGACAGACTCGGTCGAGTTCTGCTTCCACACGAATGGTCCCTGCACATGGATCAGGTACTCAGAATCTTCCAGGAATGGGGAACCCTGGACATAGACCTATTTGCAAGTCCGTGGAATGCCAAACTTCCCAGGTTCTGTTCCAGAATTCCGTGTCAGGGAGTTCAGGCCAAGGATGCCTTCCTCCTTCATTGGGGTCAGGACTTCCTGTATGCCTTTCCACCCATTCCTTTGATTCCCAAGACTCTGTTCAAACTTCAGAGGGATCAAGGATCTATGATCCTCATAGCTCCATGCTGGCCACGCCAAGTGTGGTACCCTCTACTTCTGCATCTCTCCCAAGCCCCCTCCCTGGACTTGGGAGCTGCTCCAGACCTTCTGTCTCAGGAGGAGGGGACTTTGTGGCATCCAAACCCCAAGTCCCTTCACCTCAGAGTTTGGTTACTGAAGGCCTAGACCTTCAAGACTTCAATCTTTCGCAGCAAGTGAAGGATATCCTCCATGCTTCCAGGAAACCTTCCACTAGGCGTTCCTATGCTTTTAAATGGAAAAGATTTTCCATTTGGTGTGCTCAACAGGGTCTTGACCCTCTGGCACTTCCTGTGAATTCTCTATTAGAATATCTCCTGCATCTTTCCAATGCAGGCCTTAAGACAAATTCAGTAAGGGTCCATTTAAGTGCTATTGCAGCATCCCTTAAGCCTATCAATGGACAACCTGTTTCCTCTCATCCTCTTATTGCAAGATTTATGAGAGGCCTATCTTTAACTAAACCTCCCATTCGACCTCCTCCGGTGGCATGGGACTTAAATTTGGTTCTTGGTCAGCTTATGAAGCCACCTTTTGAACCCTTAGCCACTACCTCCTTGAAATTTCTTTCCTGGAAGGTTATTTTCCTTGTTGCAATCACTTCTGCTCGCCGCATCAGTGAACTGCAGGCCTTAGTGGCTAATCCACCTTATACAAGGTTCCATCATGATAAGGTAGTCCTTAGGACAAATCCTCACTTTATGCCTAAAGTGGTCTCACCTTTTCATCTTAATCAAGAGGTATATTTACCTGTCTTTTTTCCAGCTCCTCATGCATCCACTGCAGAGAGGAACCTTCATACTCTAGATTGTAAAAGAGCTCTTGCTTTTTACTTACACAGGACACAGCAACATAGAAAGTCTTCCCAGCTTTTTGTTGCTTTTGATCCTTCTCATTTAGGACTTCCAGTCTCTAAAAGAACACTGTCCAATTGGATTGCTCAGTGTATTTCTTTTGCTTACCAGAGTAAGAACCTTTCTCTGGAGGGCCATGTCACAGCTCACAATGTGAGGGCCATGGCCACCTCTATGGCTCATCTTCATTCTGTGTCCATCGACCAGATCTGTCGAGCAGCCACCTGGGCCTCGGTTCATACCTTCACAGCCCATTACTGTTTGGACAAGGACTCCCGCCGGGATGCCTTGTTTGGTCAGGCTGTCCTCAGACACCTGTTCCATTCTTGAACAACTCCTGTCCTCCTTCCCTGAATGGATGCCTGAGATCCATAGGAAAACGAGGAACCCTTCAGGGTCTCATACCCTTGGGGATCTCCCAGGCATCTTAGCTAGGGAGTCCCCATATGTGAGGACTTATTCCTGCTTGTTCCTGGAGATAGCACAGTTACTTACCTGTAACAGGTGATCTCTGGGAACAGCAGGAATTAGTCCTCACAACCCTCCCACCTCCCCTAGGAGTTGTATCTCTCTTTGTCTTTCCTTTCCTCTCTCTCTCTCTCTCTATTGTCTCAGCTTTAAACTTGAACTGAGGAGAGTTGGTAGGAAAGGCGGGAAGACAGCGCGCATGCGCTTTGGGATGTCCCAAAAGCTTTCATCCTGGAAAGCTGGGGAGCATTCCCGCGCAGGCTTCGTCGGTACCGACGTACCCATATGTGAGGACTAATTCCTGCTGTTCCCAGAGATCACCTGTTACAGGTAAGTAACTGTGCTTTACTAAACAAAAAAGTAAAAAAGGAAAGGGAGTAGGACACAGGAAAACTGTGCCCCCAAACCCAGATCTAATGATTCTCCAAATGCTGGGGAGCAGACCTTGCAGACTCAAAAAGGATTATAATCAAATGGTCTATAGATACGTGCTCTCGGCATATTATTGGGGGTCTTGCTTCTTCTAGTCTTCCTCACTCGGGGTCTGGTAGATGTGAATAGGCATTCCTATACATAAACAACTCTCTTCTTCCTTACTCCTAGGTAGAGCTACTTCTCTGCGTCTGTTCCTCAGGTTTGCAAGCTGGACACCCCTATACCCCTTTCAGAGGACTCTGTAAGCTACTGTCAAAGAACACTTTTTGTTCACCTCACAGTTCATAGATCAGTACTTGGTTTTAAATACAGTCAGTGTCAAGTGCCCTGGATTTTAACAGAAATATCCCCCCAAACCCCCCACTATCACTTAATATATCTCCTAGAGGGAGAAACAAAATGAGGCAATCGCTCACCTCCACAAGACAGTGAGTAAAAATAGGAATTCCATTCATGCAAATATCAAAATCCCTTTGCTGGTGTGTTAAAGATACACCAGGGAGATCAGTCCCTCACAGCACTGCACTGGGCCTCTTAGAGGTAGAGTTAGGATTGCCAACTGGCTGGTTTTCAGCTGGTCTGGCCGGTTTTTATAGGGTCAGACTGGCTGCCGGCAAAGAGTGAAAACCGATTTGTGAAAAGCCGGGTTTTTTGGAGCAGCAAATTCTGGGGTCAGCAAAAATGCCACAAAACACCAGCAGCAGCCACCTCACTCTTATTTACATAATGCTGCCTGGCCCAGCCCGCTGCCATTAATGCCACTGCCGCTTCCTGAGATCGGCAGTAGCGGCAGTCGTTTCTACACTAAACATGGGGTCTTTGAGACGTCTGCGCACTTCAAAGGCCTTGCTGTCCCACCTTCTCTGACACAAAAAAATATGCGACAGCAAGGTCTTTGAAGCACTTGGGCGTCTCAAAGACCCTGCGTTTAGTGTAGAATATCCTTGTCACCGCCGCTGCTGACTTTGGAAAAAACGGCAGAGAGTACCGCGGTTAAAGGTCAGTAGGTAAGAAATTCTGAGCACCAGCGAAGGGAGTAAAGATGAAAGATATTGAGCGCAGGGGAGCAGGAGGCCGAAAGATAATAGAGGCTAAGTGCAGAGGGGAGGGAGACAGATAATTAGATGCTTGGCTTGGGGGAGGGGCAGTGAGATTGAGGGGGGCATGGACAAAGGGAGATGGAGAGGAGATGTAAACATAGGGGCTGGGGGGATAGGGTGACAGGGGAAATACTGGACATGGGGGGGAGGGAGATGCTTTCACAGGCCCAATGCACAATAGTACTATGTCCAGGAAGAGGAGTTCAACCTCAGTCAAGCACTGCCCCAGCCCAGCACTAGAGCCAGGAAGGGAAGCCGTAACCAGAGATAAGCACTGAGCTTGAGCCCAGTCCTGGAAAAAGATATTTTCAGAAGATGGGAGAAAGGGGATGACGGGCAATGCTGAACATAGGGAAGGGGAGATGCTGGACATATGGGGATAGGGATGAGAAGGGAAACACTCGATATGAGAGGGGGAGACGGTAGGGTAGGGGGAAGGAGGGGGTGATGCTGGACTTAGAAGGGGTGGGAGAGGACATGGGATAGAGAGAGCTGAGAGAGGTGATGGACATGGGAGGATGTGGAGAAAGAGAGAGGAGATGCTAGATATGGAGGGATAGGGAGAGAAAGATGGGTGATGCTGGAAATGGGGGGAGGTTAGGGAGAAAGAGAGGGAAGATGCTGGACATGGGTTGGGGATAGAGAAAGAGGAGGGATGCTGGAAATGAGGGAATGTGGTGAGAAAATGGAGAGGAGGCACTGAATGGGGACAGAAAGATAGAGAGAAGGAGAGAGATGCTGGACACGAGGAAAGGAAGGAGAGAAAGGGGATAGTTAAAGACTGGGCAATAAGAGGCTGGGGAAAGAAAGGGTTGTGAAATGGAAGGGCTCTGCTAAGTGTTGAAAAGTGGCAGCTACAATAGATGCAGTAAAAAGAGGGAAATTGAGGACTGGAAGGTAAGAAAGAAAAGTAAAATCTGAGTTGATAGAGAGAAAAATAAATGGAAGAAAGCCGAAAGGAAAAAAATCAGTGTCAGAGATGGAAGGAAGTGAAGAAAACAGGAGGAGAGAGAAATGGGCTGGAGACCCTAGAAAGCAAGTTAAGAGAAGACAGAAGAAAACAAAGACTGAGATCAATGTGATTAGAGAATAAAATGGCCAGACAACAAGAGGCAGGAAAAGGAGTTTTATTTTCAATTTGTATTTGGAATATGTCAATCTTTGTAACTTGGGGCACAATATTCAGAACACTTAGCTGGACGGCCAGCGCAACGTTGTCCAAATAAGGATGCTAGCTGCAATATTCAGCAGTAAGAGCGGTCTGTAGAGATATTCATTGGCACTGTCTTGTTAGTGCAAGGGCGGTCTGTGGGCGGAGTGAAGGTGGTATCACTGCTATCCAGGTAAGTACTGACTTGTCTGGATAGTGGTAAGTTTCAGTCTGCACTTATCCCAAAAACTGAAGCATTTGTACAGCTGGCCTAAGTTGCTATCTGGATAAATGCTGACTGAAGATCAGCACTTATCCAGATAGCGGCACTCGGGCTGGATATTCTGTGGCAGTCACTATCTGCATATCCAGATAATGTGGGCAGCGCCGACGTCACCTTGCAGCCCATTGACTATCGGGCTTCTTGAAAATGGGCTTCTCTGTGGTCTGTCTTCGTATTTTGCACAGTACAGGGGCATGTACATCTCTTTGTTGGGGTTTCAGTTTAATTTTTGTCTATATATTTCTATTTTTAGTTTCTGGTCACTTATACTGTACTGGGTAAAGATCAATCCGTGTTCTATGTGTGAGACCGAGGCCAGGTGTTCTGTTAGCAAGGAGCTTCTACAGTATGAGGGATCTGTACTGTAGTAATCCAGCTTGCTCAGTTTTCCGAACAGGTAAATGGATGTTCTAGGGACAACTGCAATACTTACGGTGCTGCTCTTTTCTGGGTAGGCTCCTTGTGTTGGTTTGGAAATTGATACCATTATAGTAGGGTTGTTTTTTGTTATAGATCCGGTGTGTTTTTTGTAGGGTTTGGCATTACTTCACAATTTACCCAGTATTCATGAAGGTTTATATTGCAGTTATTGAGATGACACCAGTATCAGAAGTTATTTTTGGTATGTTGCATCCTGTGGAGAAATAGCCTAGTTTTGTTCTGCACTCATTATTGGGAGAGTTGTTTTTTTTTAATATATGTTCAAAAAGAAAAAGGAAGAACCACTGCAGTTTATAGCATCAAAATAAAATTAGTTATAGTAATTTTATTTTGGTGTTATAAACTGTCATGGTTCTCACTTTTGATTTTTTGCTCCTTGGTGTGTGATCACCTTGCATTTTCTTTGTTTTTGTCAGAATATATGTTTACATGTAATACCGTGCTGGTCCATTGCGCAGTGTCAGGAGTGGACACGGTTTATATTAGATTCCCAGGTTACATAATTAAATTGCTACAAATTATGCTCCATATAAACAACATTGCAATTTTTTAAATTATAAGCCTAGGAATATGTTGCACTCTTTTTTTTCCTTGAGACAGCCACCTGACTAGAACTCTGAGGAGAGCCCTCCATTTTGGTTGTGAGGGTGTGAAGTGCCCGTTCATCTCTGGCCTCAGGTGGCAGATTGCTTTGAGACACCCCTGTGTGCACCGCATGTGTGGCATGCAGTGCTTGCATGAGCAAAGCCCCACACTGATTTTAAGGGGCCTTTAAGTGGTCAGCAGCACTGTTCCCTCTAAGCTGTGCACGTGTGTGCCCGCACACACCTCGCCGAGTGAGCGCACATACTTTACAACAGAGCGCACAAAAATTATGGTTCTGATTCTGATTGAAAACAACACAGACGTCTTAAAATTTAAAAGTTGTGATTGTAATTACTAGAAATTTTCTGCTTCATTTAGTAATCGTCTATTTTCATTTAATTTGATTACAATCAATGTGGTGTACATACTGTATTCTGACGTGTAGTCAAATTTTAAAGTATATAACTCCGAGTGTCATTATGTGGCGCACAAAAATTTAACCTTCCTTCAAAAGCTGCACAGCTGATATTTTATGCGCACACAGCCTACAGAAAATTAGAGGGAACATTGGTCAGCAGTACTTCCTGCACGATGATGCCGATCAGCTCTCTGAATGCTGGAGCCACACTGATCTTGTGGTTTGAAGATCAGTCCCAGCTTCCTGTCCCATGTGGTTTCATCATTCAGTGAGCCAGTCGCAGATACAGGAAGCTGCTGAGCTGCAGTGATCTGGAAGAGTACAAAGTGCACATTGGTTAAGAGGATTCTCAGGGGAATGAGGAATGAAAGAGAGAGAGAGAGAAATAGAGGCTTGACTGAAGGAAGGCTGGGGAGTTATGAGAGAGAGAGAGAGAAAGACTAAGAGAAATCTATTAGCCTTAAGATGGAGAGAAATACAGGCTAGGTTCTCCAAACTGCTCTCTGTTGACCCTTACATCCAGACCTTCTGTGGTACAGCAAACTGTCTTTTTCTATTTTCTCCTGTGTTCAGCCTAGCTGACTTAGGGTAATTGCTTTCCCTGCTGGATGGCCTAATGAGCCATCCGGAAAGCTGCTTCTGCATTCCTTCACCTTTCACGTAGACTTCTCTGGAGGAAGAAGAAGAAGATCCTTGGCCACCAGAGTGATTTTTTAAAATATATTTCCCTTAAAGACACATAAGGAGGCACCATTCTGACCACTGAAGAATGGTCTAGAATTTGGCAGCTGGGATTTAATGTTAAAAAATGCAAGGTCATGCATTTCGGCTGCAGCAATCCAAGGGAGCAATATAGTATAGGGGGTGAAGTACTTTTGTCCACTAAAGAAGAGCGGGACTGAGGTGTGATTGTGTCTGATGATCTTAAAGTAGCTAAAAGGTAGAAAAGGCAATGACAAAAGCTAGAGGGATGCTTGGGTACATACGGAGAGGAATGGCTAGCAGAAAAAAGGAGGTGATAGTGCCTCTGTATAAGTCTTTGGTGTGACCTCATTTGGAGTATAGTGTGCAATTCTGGAGACCGCACCTTCAAAAGGATGTGAATAGGATGGAGTCGGTGCAGAGGGTGGCTACTAAAATGGTTAGTGGTCTTCATTATAAAGCATATGAGGACAGACTTAAGGATCTTAATATGTACACCTTAGAGGAAAGACGGGATAGAGGTGATATGATTGAGATGTTTAAATATCTCCATGGCATAAATGTACAGGGGGAGAGCCTCTTTCAGTTGAAAGCAAGTTCTGCTATAAGGTGACATGGGAGGAGGGTGAAGGGGGATAGATTCAGGAGTGATATGCGGAAATATTTCTTTACGGAAAGAGTGGTGGATCCATGGAAGAGTCTCCCAGTGGAAGAGATAGAGATGAGGACAGTATCTGAATTCAAAAAGGCATGGGACAAACACAGAGGATCTCTAAAGGAAAAAAGGGGACTGTTGTAGTGGTTGATATGGAAGGACAGACTAGATAAGCCATGTGGTCTGTTTCTGTCTTCATATTTCTATGTTTCTAAGTGGGCCCAACCTTCATTACCTCTAGCAGGGTTAGATAAGGATCATGGACTCCAGAATCTTCCTCTTCATAGAAAACGGGGCATGATTTTTGTCTGCTGCTGTACACAAATTAGTGTAAATCTGAGCAACGGCTTCACTATTGGAGAAATTAGATTAGGGATCATGCAGATTTGGAGAAATTCATCAATATATGAAAAATACCTCTCCAGGAGGGGAAAACGATATCAATACCAATTAGACAAAAAGCTGTATTCCTCCTATACTTATGACTAGTAGACTTTTCTGATTTTTCTACATCTGAAGCATATATTTAAGTTACTCACAAGATCTTTTACCAAATATTTTGAAACATCCTTTATTATTCCAAGAAAATGAAGGGTCTGAGCACAAGATTCTACAGTAATTCTTTGAAATTCAAACTTTGAATAAATTCTCTTATCCATTATAGCAAGTGAGGTTATTTGACCATCCTGTATAGAAGAATTGAAACTTTTCAATTAATTGGCTTTGGGGGAACTGGCATAGTTTTTGAAGAAGAAGGTAAATTAATATGACAGATTTGGAGACCTTTATGATGGGACTTGGTTAGGTGTTTTGTCCTCCTCCCCCTCACTCATTAGACTTTTTGTATATTTCTTAAACATTTGCTGTGCGGTCTTAAGATTCCTCATGGGCCCTTTTGCTAAAGTGCATTGTGATTTGCACCTAACACTCCAATAGTGTGCAAAACCATGGCACGTTAAGTGCAACACCACCAGGTTAACTGCCAGGGGCGTGGATAGCATATTCCCAGCATTTACAGTAACATGCCGCAATGTCCCCTAATGCTTACCACATTAGCGTGGGTGCACATACCCCCTTTAATGAGGTGGCAGTATATAGGAACATAAGAAATGCCATGCTGGATCAGACCAAGGTCCATCAAGTCCAGTATCCTGATTCCAAAGGTGGCTAATCCAGGTCACAGGTACCTGTCAGGTTCCCAAAAAGGCACACAGTTCCACAATGCTCATCTCAGGGTAAGCAGTGGATTTCCCAGGTCCTCTTTAGTAATGGCTTATGGACCTTTCCTCTAAGAACTTGTCCAAAACTTTTTTTAAACCCAGCTACACTAACAGCTTTTACTACATACTCCTGTACATACTCCAAAGTGATTATGCGTTGAGTAAAAAAATATTTTCTCATATTAGTCTTAAATGGGTTACATTGTAGCTTCTTTGTGTGTCCTCTAGTCTTTCTACTTTTTAATGGTTTAAGCAACCAATCAATGTTTACCTGTTCCACTCCATTCATTAATTTATAGACCTCTATCATATCCCCCCTCAGTCAGCTCTTTTCCAAGATGAAGAGCCTCAACTTTTAAGCCTCTCCTCGTAGGGGTATCCTTCCATCCCCTTACCATTTTTAGCACTCTTCTCTGTACCTTTTGTAATTCTGCTCTGTCCTTTTTAAGAAGTGGTGACCAGAATTGCACACAATATTCAAGGTGTGGTCGCAAGAGGCATTATAATATCCTTGGTTTTGTTCTCCATTCCTTTCCTTATCATTCCTAGCATTCTATTTGCTTTCTTGGGCTGCCACTGCACACTTGGCAGAGGGTTTCAACGTATTATCCACAATGATACCTAAATCTTTTTCCTGGGTGGTGGTTTCTAAGGTGATACCTTGCATCATGTAACCATCCACGCTAATTCGTCACACTGCTGACTGAAAGGCACTCTTACCACCCTCTCTCTGCCCCAACTCACCCACTTACTTCCCTAACATGCCATGGACAGTTAACATGGACATTTGGTTGCGCTGACTGTCAACATTCTTTAGTACAAACCCCTCCTTTAGAGTTTTAGAAAAGCCACATCTTCCCCCTGTTGCCAATTCACTGCCTTGATGAAGTCCTAAATAGTGCCCTCTGATTCCCTTAATCACCAGAGAACTTCTGCCAAAGAAGACATGGCTACATATAAATGATTACTTATTGACGGCTGCTAATGTTCTTAAAATGCACAGTAAATGTAAGACATTAAGAAGTGCTAATGATTTCTATATTACTGGTACACTACGCATGAAATGAAGTGAGCAAAAAAAAAAAAAAGAAAAATTACATACCATAGCCAGTCTACAAGCAAAATTGAAGACTTTAAACTTAACAGCTAACAATTACTTATATAAATTAAATTTGTGAGACATGCAAAAGATTCTACAGAACAGAGCCCACTTTCACCTGAGTTAGCTCATTATATAAATAAGATATTAAATATTGGTAGCTAATAATACCACATATAATATCTGAACGCTATTTGTATCTCAAATAAAAATGCATTTTAGGTAGGGAAATATTAGGAAGGACAGTGATAAAATGGCAATTGAAAAAGACAGGGTCTACTTTCTAAATAGGCCACATTGACAGCTGTGTTAGATCTCGGTTCTTCAGATTCCCTGAGTTTGCTGTAGGTCTGCCTATCTGGGAATATGTTACCCATGGTATCTCTTGACACCCTGCAGAGGTGAGATTTTGGAGCTAACTCAGGTGAAAGTGGGCTCTGTTCTGCAGAATCTTTTGCATGTTTCTTCATTGTGCTTAAGAGGAGCTTTAGTAAATATGTAGCTGTGAGTTTTATATATACTGTATAATGGCACAAGAGGGACTCACAAATTTAATTAAGCTACTGTGTGGAAGAAAGGCCTGGCAATCTACTTCTGGTCGCCCCTTGCCAGGAAAACCCTGGGAGCTGAGTCAGCATAGACTCGATGGAACAAACACGCATGCATACACCAGGTCTAGTACTGTATATAGGGTTCAGGTACCTGCTTGTATTGCCTAGCCAAAGATGATAGGGCACCAAGTTAAAATGTATGCTTGGGAACCATAGCAGCCTCCTTTTCCTTTTATCTTTATTTACCATTCTAACAAAAAGGTTGTTGTTGTTAAGTGCCGTCGAGTCGGAGTCGACTCATGGCGACCCTCTGGATAGCTATCCTAAATTGTGTTCGGTCTTGAGTCAGGCGGCTCATTGTTGACAGACTGGTACCCGTAGCTGCTTTTATTGTATCAATCCATCTCATTGCTGGCCTTCCTCTTTTGCGTTGACCATCTATCTTGCCAAGCATGATGTCTTTCTCTAATGATCTCTCTCTTCGCATGATGTGTCCAAAGTATGAAAGTCGAAGTCTTGTCATCTGAGCTTCTAAAGAAAGCTTAGGTTTGATTTCCTCTAGTACCGACTGGTTTGTTCTTCGGGCAGTCCATGGTATACACAGTATTCGCTGCCAGCACCATAATTCAAAGGCATCAATTTTCTTCCTGTCTATCTTTTTCACTGTCCAGCTTTCACATCCATATGATGTTATTAAAAATACCATGGCTTGAACAAGTCGAATCTTTGAATGGAGAGACACATCTCTGCTCTTGAGAATCTTATCTAGGTCTTTCATAGCCATTCTGCCAAGAGCAATGCGTCGTCTGATTTCTTGACTGCTTGTTGCTTCTTTATTGATAGTTGATCCAAGTAGGTTAAAGGTGTTCACAATTTCAATTTCTTCTCCTTCAATGATGAACCTGTTGATTATGCCAGTTGTCATGATCTTTGTCTTCTTTACATTAAGGTGCACACCCATTTTGAGACTATGTTCTTTGATTGTGAGAAGCAA
Organism: Ichthyophis bannanicus; assembly: GCA_033557465.1. NCBI lineage: Eukaryota > Metazoa > Chordata > Amphibia > Gymnophiona > Ichthyophiidae > Ichthyophis > Ichthyophis bannanicus. Next base: position 604,089,641 of record CM066034.1, read on the forward strand.
ATGTTTCAGATCATCTTCACTTTCAGCCAGTAATGTGGTATCATCAGCACAGCGAAGGTTGTTGATGAGTCTTCCACCAATCTTCACACCTCTGTTGTCTTCATACAATCCTGCTTCTCTGATGATTTGTTCTGCATATAAATTAAAGAGGTAGGGGGAACGTATGCAGCCTTGTCTTACACCTTTGCTTATTTTAAACCATTCTGTTTCTTCTTGTTCCGTTCCAACTGTTGTTTCTTGATCAATGTACAGATTGTGCAAGAGTATGATCAGGTGTTCTGGTATACCCATGCTTCTTAATGTGGCCCAGAGTTTCTCATGGTTTACACAGTCAAATGCCTTGCTATAGTTGATAAAGCACAAATAGATATCCTTTTGGTATTCTTTAGTCTTTCAAGGATCCATCTCACATCCGCAATGATGTCTCTCGTTCCTCGCCCTTTCCTGAACCCTGCTTGCACTTCAGGTAGTTCTTGTTCCAGGTATGGTTGTAGTCTCTTTTGAATAATCTTCAGTAGAATCTTGCTGGCATGTGGGATCAGAGCAATTGTGTGATAATTTCCACAGTCAGTTGGATCACCTTTCTTTAGTATTGGTATAAACACAGATCTTTTCCAGTCAGTTGGCCATGATGATGTCTTCCATATTTCTTGGCAGAGCCTTGTAAGTACGGTAACAGCTTCATCAGATTGCTGTAATACTTCTATGGGAATGCTATCAATGCCTGGTGCTTTGTTCTTTGTTAAGGCTTTCAATGCTGCTTCAACTTCTTCTTTCATCACCAATGGTTCCCGATCATAAGGTACAGGTTGAAACGGCTGTTGGTCCACTTGATCTTTACCATATAAAAACTCTGTATATTCCTTCCACCTTTTCTTGATCTTCTCAGCATCATTCAACATAGAACCGTGAGCATCTTGTAACATTCCAATTCGAGGCTGGAACTTTTTCTTTAACTCTCGTAACTTTAGGAAAGCTGATTTTGTTCTTCCTCTAATAGTTTCTGCTTCTATTTCCTTGCATGCATCATTGTAGTACTTTTCCTTGTCCTGTCTTGCTGCACATTGGAAATCTCTGTTGAGTTCTGTTATTGTCTTTCTTTCTCCTCTGGCTTTAGCTTCTCTGTGTTTCTGGGCAATTTTCAGAGTTTCTTCCGTCATTCATTTTGGCCGTTTTTGCTTTTTCACCTTTTCTAGAGACTTCTCGCTTTCTTCCAACACAACCTTTTTGATGTCATTCCATAACTCTTATGGAGCTCTGCAATTTGTATCTAAAGCAGCAAATCGATTTTGCAGGCAGTCTTTAAATTCCAGTGGTATATTCTCAAGGTGATATTTGACTGCATTCATGAGTGGTTTGCTCTTTTTCAACTTTAGCTTGAGTTTGCATACTAGTAGTTGATGATCTGTACCACAGTCAGTTCCAGGTTTTGTCTTTGTTGATGTTATAGAACTTTTCCATCGTTGACTTCCACAGATGTAGTCAGTTTGATTTTTATACAATCCATTGGGTGACGTCCATGTATACAGTCACCGCTTGTGTTGATGGAAGAAGGTGTTTGAGATGAATAGATCGTTGGTCTTGCAGAATTCTATCAGTCTTTCTCCAGCTTCATTTCTGTTGCCAAGTCCATATTTTCCAACTACTTTGCCTTTTTCTTTGTTGCCAACTTTTGCGTTCCAGTCACCCATGACTATCAGGATATCCTGTTTGCATGTTCTGTCAATTTCAGCTTGTACTTGTTCATAGAACTCTTCAATTTCATTCTCTTCTGCAGCTGTTGTTGGGGCATATACTTGAATTATAGTTGTGTTGATAGGCATTCCTCATAGACGAATAGAGATTAAGCGTTCTCTGACTGCATTGTATTTCATTACAGTTCTTGCAAGTTTCTTCTTTATTATAAATGCAACACCATTTCTTCTTTGTCTTTCATTTCCAGCATAGTAGACCATGTGATCATCTGATGCAAAGTGCCCGATGCCATTCCATTTCAGTTCGCTGACACCCAACAGATCAAGTTGTACATGTTCCATTTCATTCTTGACCACCTCCAACTTCCCTTGGTTCATGCTTCGTACATTCCATGTTCCAATGCGTAAGACATCTTTACAGCTTCTGACTCTCATTTCATGCGCAGCTACATCAGCAGTCAGACGTCCTGAGGGCTTTGATCCAACCACATCATAAATGCTGGCTTTACTCTGAAAAGTCTTCAGCTCTTCCCCAGTAGGTAGTTGAGTGCCTTCTGACCTGGGGGTCTCATCTTCCAGCACTATAGCACAATTTATTTTGTTGTAACTATCCATTGGGTTTTCATGGCAAGATACAGAAGTACATTGCCAGGCCTTTCTTCCGCGCAGTTTAAGTTTGGTGTTGTTGCCGTTGTCATGGAAATGTGATCCCATTCTGCTGCTGCCCAGATGGTTGGTTACCTTTAAAATATCCCCTTTCAGTTTTGCCCATTGTTTTTCTACATCCCTCAGCTGTTCCCATCCCACTAATGACTCCTTGAAGTATTGGCCCATCTTGGCAGAGTTGTCCTAAAGTCTAAGACCCTTGCTTTTGAATGGATTTTATCAGCTCTAGTCCTAATACTGAACCACACTATCTGGTGATCACTGGATGTGAGAAGATCTCCTACTATAACATCAGAGGTATGCGGAGGTATCCCTGTTTGACAGATATCTAAAAGGATGAAGATCATCAAAGATATTGAGGAAGATCCAAAACATAAAGCTGAAACATGCTGCATTAACAGAAGACCGTAAATTTATATGTTCCAACAATAAATTAAAAGTAGTAGCAGAAGCACAAATACTGCAAAGATATGAAGAAAACAGGAAAGGAATATATCAAAATAAACCATTTAGAGAGAACTCCAAACAATTCTACAGGGAATTGTGAAAGAGCATTTATATTTGTAAAAGCACCACCAACTAAAGCCGAAACAGTAACCTTCTGGTGATGGAACCAACCAGGGAAAGTTCAACACTGGATTTAGTGCTCACCAACGGTGATAGCATGTCGAATGTCTGCGTGAGTGCCCCCGTGAGCAACAGTGATCATCACATGGTGTGGTTTGAGATAAAAGCAATGGTACAGGCCAATCATAGCAAGCTCAAAGTCCTGAACTTCAAAAACACTGACTGCAATAAAATGGCCAAGTACCTAAAGGAGATGACGGGGTGGAAGGAGATAAGGGAAGTGGAATTGCAATGGGCTAAACTAAAGGTGGCAATAAAAGGGGCAACAGATAAATATGTAAGAAAAGTAAATAAAAACAAGAGGAGAAGGAAACCTATTTGGTTTTCCAAAGAAGTGGCTGCTGAAATAAAGGCAAAAAACACAGCTTTCGCAAAATTCAAAAGCTTGCAAACAGACGAACACAGAAATAAATATAGGCTCAAACTCAAAGAGTCAAAAAGAGAAATAAGGAAAGCAAAATCAAAGGCAGAGGAAAAGATGGCTAAAGATGTTAAGGGTGGCTACAAAACTTTCTTCAGGTATATTCGGGAAAGGAAGAAGATCAGAGCTGGAATTGTAGGACTCAGAAGTGCTGGGAAAGGACTCGTGGAAAGTGACATTGAAAAAGCGAAATTGTTAAACAAATACTTCTGCTCTGTTTTTACCAAAGAAAATCCTGGAGATGGACCAGCTGTGACTACCAAATATAAAAATGGGAATGAAGTAGATACCACACCATTCGCAGCAGATGAGGTGCTAGAAAAACTTGCTAAACTGAAAGTGGACAAAGCCATGGGACCAGATGGGATACATCCCAGGATACTGAAAGAGCTCAGAGAGGTTCTTGCAGGACCGTTAAAGGATGTCTTCAACAGATCCTTGGAACCAAGAAAGGTTCCTCAGGACTGGAGAATGGCTGATGTTGTACCTCTACACAAAAGTGGTGACAGGGAAGAAGTGTCAAACTACAGGCCCGTGAGCCTTATCTCAGTGGCGGGAAAAGTAATGGAGGCGCTCCTGAAAGAGCGAATAGTGAACTTTCTCAAAACCAACAGGTTGCAAGATCCGAGGCTTTCTGTCCTTCTTTCCTGTCCTTCAACCTATCAGCCTATCTTTCTCTTTCCCTTTGCTTCAAAACTATGTGAACAAGCAGTTCACCGCCACTGTCTTGAATTTTTTTCCTCTTAAGAACTTCTGGATTCCACTACAGCCTGGCTTTCATCCTCTACATTCCACAGAAATGGCTCTTACAAAAGTCTCCAGTGACTTGTTCCTCACGAAATCCAAGGGCCTTTACTTGCTTCTCATCCTTCTTGACCTTTCTGTTGCCTTTGACACTGTTGATCACCACCTTCTCCTCAATATCCTGTCCTCGCTTGGATTTAGGGGCTCTGTTCTGTGCTTGTTTTTTTCTTTTTTCTCATCACACTTTTATTGTGTGCTCTGGTGGTTCCTTTTCTGCCACCATCCCGCTTTCAGTTGGTGTACCTCAGGGCTTTGTCTTGGGACCTCTACTTTTCTCTCTCTACACTCAGGCACATTCCATAGAGCATATCCAGGCCCCTGTGCGTCCGATTGGAATGGGATGCACAGAGGCAGACCCTATTCTGCCGCTGCGGGGGCTAGACATGCCCCGAAGGATCAGAATCGGGGCTAGGGTCTGTAGATGCAGGCCAGGACTCGATTCCGATCAGCCTGCAAGTACAGAACCATGCCCGGCTAATGCAGTCAGGCTCCTGAATGGAGCCACAGTGCTATGGCATCTTGTTGCCATGGCATCTCAGCTCCTGAATAGAACCACAATCCCAAACCACTGTCCACTCTTTCCTTTCCCCGCAGCCTGACCCCTGATCTGGCCTTCTATGGCCATTGTCGGACTGCAGGGAACCCCCTTCACCCCCTCCCCTTCCTTGCTGCGCTGCCCGGGCCTGCTGTCCTCCATTGTCCAAGAGGACTTATTCCACCTCCGAGGTGGAATATGTCCCCCATCCAGTCTGTCGACTCCGGACTTCTGAATTGGCCCTGTACATCCGGGGTTACGGACTGTCCACTGACCACCCTAATTCCGCCTCTGCCCCCTCCCACCCTTTCCCACCCCAGCCTCCGCAATGCCCCCTCCCACCCCCTTGTTCGTACAGGGAGGCTTTTGACAGGGCCGGCAGGGGGGGGGTGAATATCAGAAATGGACATCCCAATGGGACATCCATTCCCACTATTCACAGGACAGAGTAGACCCCTCAGTCCCTTGATTCACTTATTTCCTCTCATGATTTTCTGTACCATCTTTATACTGACGATTCTCAGATCTACCTCTTTGCTCCTGAAATCTCTCCAGGAATCCAGGCCCGGATTTCTGTTTGCTTATCTAACATTGCTGCTTAAATGTCTCACTGCCATCTTAAATTGAACATGGCTAAAATTGATCTCCTTAACTTTCCCCCCTAAACCCTGCTCCCCCCTTCCTCCCTTCTCTATTTTTGTGGATGACACTCCTCCCTGTTTCCTCAGCTCGCAACCTCGGGGTCATCTTTGACTCTACTCTCTCTTTCTCTGGGCACATCCAACAGATGGCTAAAACCTGCCATTTCCTTCTCTACAACATCAGCAAAATTTGTCCCTTTCTTTCTACTCACTCTACTAAGACCGTTATCTACTCACTAGTGTTCTCCCTCCTTGACCATTGTAACCTGCTCCTTGTTGGTCTCCCTCTGAATTATCATTCTCTCCTTCAAACTGTTCAAAACTTAGCTGCATGGCTAGGCTCATGTAACTGCTCTTCTCAAGTCACTTCACTGGCTGCCTATCAGTTTCCGCGTTCAGTTCAAACTTCTCCTACCGACCTAAAAGTGCATTAATTCTGCGGCTCCTCACTACCTTTCCTCTCTTATCTCATTCTACACCCCTGCTGAGGAACTTAGCTCCGTTGGCAGATCCCTTTTATCTGTGCCCTTCTCTGCCACTGCCAAATCCAGACTTCGTTCATTCCATCTTGCTGCTCCATATGCCTGGAACATACTACCTGAGTGTGTGTGTTGGGCTTCTCTAGCCTTATTCAAATTCAAGCAAAAAACCTCACTTCTTTGAAGCCATATTTGGATCCGGATGCGTGTCACTCAATTGTCTATTACTTATGTCTATCTTATCACACTGTAGTCCCCAGTTTTGCTATGTGTTTTGTCTTGATTAGATTGTAAGCTCTGATGAGCAGGGTCTATGTCTTACATCTATACGTACAGCACTGCATATGCCTTATAGCGCTATACCAATGATTAGTAGTAGTAAAGCAGTCTTTCTCAGCTCACCTTTAAAACATGTCAGCAGTTGTTTGGCCTTCCTTCTGCCTTTTTTAAAACATGGAATATATTGTCTGGACTTCCAAGATGATATTTTTAAACAATGTCCAAGTCTGATGTAAACTCTTAACCTTTGCAGCAGCTCCTTTTAGCTTTTTCCTAACCATTTTCTTCATTTTCGAAAGTTAAATGCTATTGCAGTAAATTTGCTTGCTGTCCTCCCATTTATTAAATCAAATTTGATCATGCTGTGATCAATATTGCAGTTGGCCCCAACACTGTTAGTGCTCACACCAGATCCAGATAAAATAGCTTCACCCTCCTATTGGTTCCTGAACCAACTGCTTTATGAAGCAATCATTAATTTCATCTAGAAACTTTATCTCCCTTGCCTATCCTGATATGGCATTGACTCAATTGATGCTTGGTTAATTGAAATCACCCATTATTACTGTGTTGCCTGTTTTGTTTGTTATCCTAATTTCAGTGATCATTTCAGCATTTTTCTGTTCATTGTTGCCAGGAAGATGGTAGTACACCCCCGCTGCTATTCTCTTTCTCATTTCACATGGAATTTCTATCCATAAAGATTCTACAGTGCATTTTGTTTCCTGAAAAACCTTTATTCGCTTTGACTCAATGCCCTCTTAAGATTTAGCATTATCCTGCCACTATTCTGATCTTCCCTATCATTGTTTATATCCTGGTATCACAGTGTTCCATTGATTATCCTCCTTCCATGAGTTCTCTGAGATGCCATTTATATTTACCTCTTCATTCAGTGCTATATATTCTAACGTTCTTATTTTTTCAGACTTCTACAATTTTTATACAGGCATTTCAAAGTATGCTTTCTCCAGGAACAAGCAGGAAGTTAGTCCTCACATATGGGTGATGTTGGCACTGACGGAGCCCACACGGAAGCATCTCCCCAACTTTCAAAGAAAGCCTTTGGGAGATGCAGCACGCATGCATGGTCCATTTCCCACCCAAGGGAGCCCATTGGATGTTGTCCAGTTTTCCTCAGAAAAAGTATGATTTTTGTTGTTAAGTTTTGTCAGGTTTGCATGCTGGTTCGTTCCTGCCCCCGAGCCAGCTCACCTCGGCATGGCTCCTCGGGTTTGTTAATTTGTTTTTTTCACCTTTTCATCAAGGTGTTCGTCGACCGGAATTCACGCACTTTGTCAGCCAAAGGCCTTTGTCCCCTGCCAGATGGCAGGGACCCCTTTTTCTGATGGCCTCCAGTGGCTTCAAAAAGTGTGACCAGTGTGGCAAAATGATGTCACTCACTGACCCACACAACCGATTCCTTGGCCTGGAGCATAATGACTCCGACTGCGAACTCTGCAGAACCATGATCTCAAAAGCCTTAAAGAGTCACCATCAGCAGCAGGAAAAAAAATTTCTGAAGTCCAACTTCGCACCAGAGTCTCCAGTGACACCACGCTCCAGGGCCCCCTCTGATATCTCGGTGCCCTACAAAGCCAGAGCCTCTTTGGAGTCCTGTGGCTGTAGTTCCTCTGAGTGGAAATCTCTGGAGGTGGAGCACAAGAAGAAGAAATCCTCGAAGACCACCTTGGAGGATGGATCCTGGGAGAAGGGGAAATCTCACCCCAGGACTCGCAGTCCCAGGCATGAGTCTGATCAGTCAGGGCAGGAGTGGCCTTCTAAGCTGCCCCATAAGGAGTCGTCGGCACCTGCCTACTGGCTTCAGACCTCCGAGGCCAGCCTCATCGAGGACTTGCCCTCGACAGTACCGATGCCAGGCCCAAAGTCTTCGGTGCCCGCATCGAAGGCTGCAGAGCCAACTGGTATGGAGACCAGAATGGCGGCCCTAGAGAGCAGTATATCTGCCTTAGTGTCCATGCAGCAGGCGTTCATGTCCGGCTCGTCCAGTTCATCCACACAGACGATGGGACCATCGATATCGAGGGCTTCCCCAGACGTTGAGCTAATCCTCGAGCGACACTGGCCTTGAGAGAGCCTCCCTGGCAAGCACCTGTGGCTCGGACTGCAGATCCTCTGAAGGTCATGGACTGCCTGGAGTGGTCCTCAACCAAGGTGATTGCGAGTCCAAATGGTAGACCGAGAACGAAGAGTCCCTGGACACAAGGTGACACTGAGACATGCCCTCAGACCCGTTTCCCACGATAACCTGACGCTTTTTCCCATCCCAGAAAACCCTTACAGTACCGGTACCCCTGATCCTTGACTGCCTCTTCCTTCGGATGTGGGAAACACCAACATAAGAACATAAGAAATGCCATACTGGGTCTGACCAAGGTCCATCAAGCCCAGTATCCTGTTTCCACTAGTGACCAATCTAGGTCATACATACCTAGCAATTTCACCAAAAGACAAAGGTTCCACAATGCTTGTACTGGGTCAAGCATTGATATCCTGGGTCCCTTTTTAATAATGGTTTATGGACCTTTCCCCCAGGAACTTGTCCAAGCCTTTTTTAAACCCAGCTACACTAATAGCCTTTACTACATCCTCCAGTAACAAATTCAAGAGTTTGATTACACGTTGAGTGAAAAAATGTTTTCTCTTATTTGTTTTAAATAGTTTATCCTGTAGCTTCATTGCATGTCCCCTAGTCTTTCTATATTCTGCTAACATAAACAATTGATCTACGTTTACCCGTTCCACTCCGTTCATTAATTTATAGACTTCTATCATATCTCCCCTCAGCTGTGTCTTTTCCAGGTTAATGAACCCTAACCTTTTTAGTCTTTCTTCATAGGGGTATCCTTCCATCCCCTTTACCATTTTGATGGCTCTTCTCTGAACCTTTTCTAATAACGCTATATCCTTTTTAAGATACGGTGACCAGAATTGCACACAGTATTCAAGGTGCAGTCGCACTGTGGAACGATACAGAAGCATTATAATATCCTTTGTTTTATTTTCCTTTCCTTATGATACCTAGCATTCTATTTGCTCTCTTGGTGGCCGCTGCACACTGGGCCGAGGGTTTTAACATGTTATCCACAATGATGCCTAAATCCTTTTCTTGGGTGATGGTTCCTAATGTGGAACCTTGCATCGTGTAACCATAGTTTGGGTTATTCTTTCCTAGGTGCATAACTTTGCATTTGTCCACATTAAATTTCATCTGCCATTTTGATGCCCAGTCTTCCAATTTATCAAGATCCTCTTGCAATTTTCCACAATCCTCATGGGTTTTAACAACTTTAAATAGCTTTGTGTCATTTGCAAATTTGATAACCTCACTCGTTATTCCCTTTTCCAGGTCATTTATGAATATGTCAAAAAGCAGCGGACCCAGCACAGATCCCTGGGGTACACCACTATTCACCTTTCTCCATTGAGAAAATTGGCCATTTAGCCCTACCCTCTGCTTTCTATCTTTTAACCAGTTCCTGATCCACAATAGTACACTGCCTCCTATCCCATGACTCTTTAGTTTTGCCAGAAGTCTCTGATGAGGGACCTTGTCAAAGGCTTTCTGAAAGTCCAGATACACTATATCAACCAACACACCTTTGTCAAACTGTTTATTCACACCTTCAAAAAAACATAACAGATTAGTAAGACAAGATTTTCCTTGTCTAAAGCCATGTTGGCTGTCTCCCATTAAGCCATGACTATCTACATGTTCAGCAATTTTGTTCTTTATGATGGTTTCAACCATTTTTCCTGGTACTGATGTCAGGCTCATCGTTCTGTAGTTTCCTGGATCACCCCTGGAACCCTTTTTAAAATTTGGCGTTACATTGGTCATCCTCCAATCTTCAGGTATTTCAGATGATTTTAATGATAGTTCACAGATTACTAATAGCAGGTCTACAATCTCATATTTCAGTTCTTTCAACACCCTTGGATGTATATCATCCGGTCCAGGTGATTTGCTACTCTTCAGTTTATCAAATAGTTGTAATACATTTTCCCGATGTATCGATATTTCCTTCAATTCTTCCTCACCTTTAAACCACTTCAGTCATGGGTAATATCCCTACATCTTCCTCAGTAAAGACTGAAGCAAAGAATTCATTCAGTCTCTCCGCATCGGTACCAATCGATAGTAGGCACCTCAATGCCATGTACCGGGTACTCTGAAGCCCTGGGTTACAAAAGACCCAGCTTCCCCACAACTCAATGTGGTCTTGGGCAAGCCACTTAACCCTCCATAGCCCATGTTCCCTGTAAAATAGTTATCTCCAAATTATAATGCCCTGTTCAATGTAATTTCAGTTTGTTCAATGTAAACCGCACTGATGCAGAATAGCGCGGTATATAAGAGAATGTAAATAAATAAATTAATTAATTAATTAATTTTTGTGGAGTCGGCCAAGCGTTGACTTAAAAACCAAAAAAGCTCATTGTCAATCCCACCCGGAAGGCCTTTCAGGGCTTGATGCTAACCTGCTGGATCCAGTCCTATCAGCTCTATATCGGCATGCACCTGAAGGAACTGTTGAAGGAGCTTGGTGGATTCTCGGCAGGCGTACAGAGGTTTAAGATCCTGACCTTGGTGGTAAAAGAATGCTCAAAGTTTTTGTCCCGAGCAGCCTATGATGGCATTGAGTCATCGGCTAGGGTCACTGTCTTAAGCATCGGGGCACGACGCCAAGCATGGCTGCAGTCGTCCGACCTGGAACAATGGGTGCGGGACAAACTGATAGATGCCCCTTGCATAGGAGAGAACCTATTCAGGAAACACATAGCAGATAAGGCAGCAAAGATAGATTCCGAGTTCATGATGAGAACCAGGCTCTCAAAGAAGACCTTGGTGCAACCCTGGAAGAAAACCCCGGGGAAGAAGCCCTTCTTCCCAAGGAATAAGGATGCTTTAGCGGTACACCACACTTCTAGGCTTTTCTGGCCCCTCAACAGAGCCAGCAGCAAAAAGACCATGGACATGGTCCCAGATAACAAGACTCCGAAGTACCATGTGTTGGCTCCGGCAGATCCTGGGGGGAGCTTTTGACTGCCTGACCATGACCTCCCCACCCCCAGGAGGTCCTCTGCTGCCCACAGGGGGCACCTAGCCCTGTTTGTCTACAGGTGGACAGCCATCACCACCAATACCTGGGTCCTACAAGTGGTCATGGAGGGCTACCTCCTCCACCTACAGCAGGCATCACCCTCGTACCTCCCAGGAGAGCCCACCAGGCCTCTCTTTCACCAGCTCCTCACCGAGCCAGCAAGTCTAATCAACAACAAAGCAGTGGAGCCAGTGCCAAAACATCTCTGGGGCACAGGCATCTACTCCAAGTATTTCCTCATCCCCAAGAGGACAGGGGGCTTCAGGCATATCCTGGACCTGCGAGAGCTCAACAAGTTTCTGGTCAGAAAAAGTTCAAGATGCTCTCCCTTGGGATACTACTGCCATTCCTCCAGCAGGGAGATTGGCTATGCTCCTTAAAGGATGCCTACACACACATTCTAATTCATCCCAGCCACAGAAAATACCTCCGGTTCGTGGTGGGGGGACAGTACTACCAATACAGGGTACTGCCTTTTGGTCTGGCCTCATCACCAAGGGTCTTCATAAAGTGGCTCGTGCTGGTCGCAGCTGACCTCAGACTCCAAGAGGCCTTTGTCTTCCCTTACCTGGATGACTGGCTCATAAAGAGGGACATGGCTGCAGAGACACAATGCACCACCAGGCGCACCATCAACACCCTAGAGCATCTGGGGTTCATCATAAATTACCCCAAGTCCCTCCTCACTCCAGCCCAGCATCTAGAATTCAGAGGGGTGCAACAAGATACCCTCTGGGCAAAAGCCTTCCTCCCTCAGGAGAAGTCAGAATGCCTCAGGGAATTAGCCGCAGAGGTACACTGACACCAGGTGCTACCGGCCAGGCTCCTCCTCTGCCTGTTGGGACATATGGTCTCCACGGTTCATGTGACTCCATATGCCTGCCTGCACATGAGAGTAGCCCAGTGATGCCTCCACTCTCAGTGGACACAAGTCACAGGAAGGCTCAGGGACATAGTGAAGGTGATCCGTCGGTTGGCAGACTCCCTCAGATGGTGGCAAATTCTATGTCACCTTCAGGACGGGATGCCCTTCTGGGCACACAACCCCCAGAAGGTCCTCACCATGGACACTTCCCTAATGGGCTGGGGAGCGTATTGCGAGAGCCTCCAGATGCAAGGCGGCTGGTCCCACAGGGAATCCTGGATGCAAATCAACCTGCTAGAGCTCCGGGCAATATACCTAGCTCTCTGAGCCTTCTGCCACTCGGTGCTTATCCAGACTGACAATCAGGTCTCAATGTTCTATGTGAACAGACACGGGGGAACAGGGTCATATCCCCTCTGCTAGTAGGCAGTAGCCCTTTGCTCCTATGCTGCATGCAGAGGGATGCTCCTAAGCACGGTGTACCTCCCGGGCCAAGACAATGCCCTGGCAGACAAGCTGAGTAGGATCCTCCAGCCGCACGAGTGACACCTGGATCCAGTAGTAGTCTTGTGGCTGTTTCATCTCTGGGGCATCCCCTCGATGGACCTGTTCACCAGTCCAGACAACACACAGTTACCCTGATTCTGCTCCTGCTAGCCACACCCGTCCTGGGTGGCAGCGGATGTGTTCCTCATCCCGTGGACGGAAGGTCTTCTGCACACCTTCCCACCGACACTGCTGGTAGCCAAGACACTATTCAAGGCCCAGTGCATCAGGGCATTGCTAATAATGAAAGCCCCTCGGTAGCCCAGGCAGCCCTGGTTCCTACTGCTCTTCTCCTTAGTGGTGGCGTCACTGATTCCCCTGGGTCGAGCCCCAGGGCTACTCTCACAGGAGCAGGGCTCTATCTTACACCCCAACCTGGGGTCCCTCTCACTCACGGCTTGGCTGCTGAAAGGGTAGCATTAGCCCCCTTCAACCTCCTATGGGACATTGAAGAGATTCTTCTGGTCTCTCGTAAGACCGCCACAAGAAGGGTGTACGCCTTCAAATGGCACCGATTCTCAGACCCATTTTCCTGCTCAGTACTGTTCATGTAAACCGCGCTGATTGCAAATAGTGCGGTATATAAGAATTGTAAAATAAATAAAATAAATAAATAAATAAAATAAGTGGTGCTCAAAGTACCTGCTTCACCTATTGCAGCTGGGACTGAAGTCCAATTCGATCAGAGTACACCTGAGCGCTATCTCAGCGCATCACCATTCCATTGAGGAAACCCCCCTCTCTGCTCAGCCCCTTGTGTCCTCTCTGCTCAGCCCCTTGTGTCCTGATTACTGCAGGGCCTCATGTTATCCAAACCCCCCATCCACCCTCCAGCAGTGGAGTGGGATATCAATGTGGTACTCTCGCAACTCATTAAGCCTCTGTTTGAGCCTCTGGCTACCTGCCACCTCGGGTATCTGTCCTGGAATGTCTCCTTCTTGGTAGCACTCACATCATCATGCAATGTCCGCGAGCTCCAAGCTCTGATAATGGAACTGCCCTACACGAGGTTCTACAAGAACAGGGTGGTGCTCCACACACACTCCAAATTCCTGCTGAAGGTGATGTCCCCATTCCACCTCAACCAGGAGGTGGTGCTCCCCACCTTCTTTCTGAGGCCTCATGCCAAAGGGCAGAGACTGTTCTCCACAATCTGAACTGTAAGAGGGCCCTGTCCTTTTACCTGCAACAGACTCAGAGCCACTCTACGACATCACAGCTTTTTGTATCCTATGACCCCAGCCGTCTGGGGCTCCCAGTGACTAAGTGAACTCTGTTCACTTGGGCAGTGGACTGAATTACCCTTGCCTACAAGCAAGCATTGATCTCAGTAGACCAGAGAGTCATGGTGCACCACTTCAGGGCCATGGCTACTTCCGTGGCAAATCTGCGTTCCATCCCCGTGACGGAAATCTGTCGGGCTGCCACCTGGTCTTCAGTCCATACCTTCGCAGCTCACTACTGCCTGGAGAGGGAGTCCTGATGGGACAGTGCCTCCGGCCAGGACGTACTCCGTAATCTCTTCGGGGTGTAGGCAACTCCTGTCCTCCGACCCTTCTATGTTCAGGCTGCCGGAGTGCTGGTTCTCTGCCGGATACTTGAGTCTTGCGAGTGTCTCTCAATAGGGACTCAACTGCTGCTGATCACGTGGCATTTTTACAGGTTCTCGGTAGCCTGTAGCTGGAGAGTCCTATATGTGAGGACTGACTTCCTGCTTGTTCCCGGAGAAAGCATAGTTACTCACCTGTAACAGGTATTCTCCAGAGATAGCAGGAATCAGTCCTCCCAACCCTCCCTCCTCCCCTTGAAGTTGCTGCTTTACCGTACTTTACTTTTGCCGTCTTAGCTATGTCATTAGACTGAGGCAAGATGGCACCCTTGGGCAGTAAGTGGACCATGCATGCGCGGTGCATCTCCCAAAGGCTTTCTTTGAAAGCTGGGGAGATACTTCTGCGTGGGCTCCATCGGTGCCGACGTCACCCATATGTGAGGACTGATTACTGCTGTCCCCGGAGAACATCTGTTACAGGTGGGTAACTATGATTTTTGTTCATATTGACAACCTACTTATAAATTGGCAGGATAATTTGGAATCTCTCAGCTCTGTCTATATTTTTTACTTAAAGCCGACTGCACTACTTTTACCTGTATTGCAGCCTCTCTATTGGGATTCCCTAACTTCCCTGTTTTGGTAGTTTGTGTCAAGACAACTAGAGAAAGTGTGACTGAAGTTCTGGATGAGGCTAAGAATTTAGGAGTATTTTGGGATGATCAGATGACTTTTAAGCAACATACAGCCTTGGTAGTGTGAACTGCCTTCTGTAAAATCTGATTGTTGTGGCAATTAAAATATGTTTATTTATTTATTTTATTTATTTACATTTCTTATATATCGCGCTATTGAAATCAGTGCGGTTCACAGTGAACAGAACAATGCTACAATGCGACAACGACACAATGCGCTTACAGAGAACAGGGTAATAGCTTAGAGGAGAACTTGGGAGAGACTATATACAGTTAATTTTACAGAGCTACAGAGTATTCATAGTTGAAACAGGTATGATGGTGTAGAGAATCTGTACCAGAGGTGAGCAGATTAACCATTCTCCCGTTGAGTTAGATTGTTGGAACAGATAGAACGGGGGGGGGGGGGGGGTCAGGGGGCACTTTCCATGTTTTCCAGGGCTAGATTCAGGATAGTGGATTTGGAACAGATGATATTTTAGCGCTTTTCTGAATAAGGTAAGGTTCATGATGGCCCGGATTCAGACTTATGGCACACATTCAGACTTATGGTCAGTAGTGGAGACCCTGGTGTTGACAGGATTGGACTACTATAACAGCTTATTGATGGGAGTCCAGCTAAATAAATTACATTGTTACAGTTAGCTCAAAATGCAGCGGCTCATTTGCTTACAGCATGTAGCCGACTAGAACATGTCATGCTTCAGTTATTCAGTTTGCGATACCTGTGCAGTTTAGAGTTAAATTAAAACTGTTACATGCAGTGCACCCAGCATTATCTGGTCAAAGGCCATCTTGTCTCTAAATGGCCCTAAATAAATATCAATCTGGCAGGAACTTGCGATCAGAATCTAATAGACTTTCACTTCCTAATAGCAAACAGGGTTGATTGCTTTGTATGCGCTGTAGATTGTTCCCTTGGACAGCATGGTATCTTTGGAACTCACTTCCATCTGAGCTTCGAAGTGTTGCAGTTTCTTTGACATTTCAGAAGGGTCTTCAGACTTGGTTTTTCAAGGAAGCTTTTGAAGCTCATCTTTAGCATTCTAGGGAGTAGGGAGCCTATGAAAATACTGTAGGCAGCAATATTGTATTCAAATAAGGGGAGGTCATTGCTTTAATTTTAACATGCACATTTTAGTTAATTAATATGTACTCTTAAAATGATTTACCACTGTTTTAGTTCTTACATTTGTTTTAATTAAGAATGTGCTTTGTAAACTGCTGAAAGCCTGCTTGGATAAGTGGCATAGCAAATTTTGGGAAATAAATAAATACATTACATAATAAATACATTACATAATAAATACATTACATAATAAATAAATACATGTGGAGGAGTAGCCTAGTGGTTGGGGCAAGGTACTTCAGGCCGGAAGGTCGGTGGTTCAAATCCCACTAGAGGACAGCAACCTTGGGCCGGAAGGACTGGGGTTTCTAGTCCCACAGGTGCTCCTTGTGGTCTTGGGCAAGCCACTTAACCCTCCATAGCCCATGTTCCCTGTAAAATAGTTATCTCCAAGTTATAATACCCTGTTCAATGTAATTTCAGTTTGTTCAATGTAAACCGCACTGATGCAGAATAGCGCGGTATATAAGAGAATGTAAATAAATAAATAAATAAATAAATTATATGAGGCAAGCACTATTACATTGTTGTAAGGTATTAAAATAGCTGTACGTATTTCTAAAAATATTTGAAATACTGTTATATTTATCATATTGTATAAAAAATTATGGGCCTTTTTTCTAAACTTCGGTAACGGTTACCATGTGGTTTAGTGCATGCCAACGACCAATGGTAATGGCTACGGCATATCAGCAGCAGTCAGTGTAGTAAAATTCCTGCGCTAGCTGCCCTTAGTGCTTTAGGGTGGGGTCAAAGTGGAGAGCGGCGATGTGGGACTGCTGACGCTCTAGATGTCATAACTGATAGCGCAAATGCAACTGTGCTACTGGAAGTTTAGTGGCATAGTTGCTGCCCTTAATTGTGCTGCTACGATGGTTTCCCCATCGAGCACAGATCCCCTATTCCAATCCACAAACCCCTTGATCAGTCATTCTCCATCTATGCTCCCCTACAACTCAGACACCCCCCAGTAGCAACCCCTAGCATGCCCACTTTCAGCACCCCCCCCCCAAGGGAACAGTAGCATTGATTCCAGGGCATTCCTCCAGTCAAGTCCAGACAAGTGGGTTATGTCCACCGACCAGCAGGTGAAGACTGAGAAAACACTCTCGTAAAACAGTATAAATAGCCTGTGCCTTCTGGATTGAGCCAGTACTTTCTCAGTCTCCAGCAGGTGGTGGACATAGCTTGTACAGAACTGTGAAGCCTTGATTACTGGGCTGATTTGGGCCTGGGGTGTGGATCCCTTCCCTACTCTCCCCCAGTTGCTCCTTCCGGTGGCTCCCTTTTTTCCACCTCCCCAATCCTTGGGAGGGGGCTAGAGGTGGAAGCCTTTTGCTGCGTTTGCTGCCTATGCCTTTAAAGTAAAAAAATAAAATAAAAGATAGTAGGGGAGGCGCACCATACCGATCGACGCAAGGGGTCTGGTGGTATTGGCCCCTGCTGGAGAGGGGCACCTGGGTAAGTCTGATTGCAGCTCTGGAGTTGTATTTCTTCTTTGCTAGTTTTTGTCTGGAGAACGCGGCTGTATGGATTGTGGCTGGTGCGTGCTGTGCGGCTACTGCAGGGCACAGCTCTCAGAGATTGGACTATGCCACAGCTGCCAAAAATCAGGGGAAATTGCTGCTGAAGGCTTCAGAGAAGCCAGCAACAGCCCCAGTTTGGATGAGGATAGCAAGCTACGCATGTTTATGCCTCAGAAATTAGTTTAGTCTTTGCTGGTCCTTTAAGGTCAGAAGTTAAAATTAGAGATTCTGATCCTTGCTTTCATACTCTCCTGGGATGACTTCCGTATCTTCCTTTGGACTACGTGTAAAAAACAGACCCAGAATGAGAGATTTACAGCCTCAGAACACGGACATCCTCCACTCCATCACCGGATCCCTCCAAAAAAGCTAAATGCAGCACAGTACCAGAAACAGCACCATAGGTGCATTACCGAGTGGCTCTCTGCTTTCACTACTGAACACCAGAGACAGGCCTCCTCCTTTTCAAGCTCCCTTTTCCTTATGATGACGTTCTAGAGCAGGATAGCAGGCTGCTACCTTTCCTTTCCTTAGCTCTAATTCTAACCCCCTTTTCAGAGAGAAAAGAGACATACCTTCTCATTCATTCAACTCGTTCCTCTCTAGAATCTTCTAGATTCAGTGGTGGTCAATCCTGGAAGGGAGTACCATGGTTTCGTTCATCCTACTCCGATAATCTCAATATGTTTTCCGCTGGGAGGAGCATTGCCTCAGGTACAAACTTGGATTGTGAGCCCTTGGGAACAGGGAAATGTCTACTGTACCTGAAGGCATCTCGCCCTGTTCTTCTCCTGGAAAGACGTGAGTTAAATACGAATAATAAAATGAAAAATAAAAAATAAATAAAGGTAAAAGAGTCCAAAGGCCCCTTCACAGTACATGATGATTCGGTTTTTAAAACTAGTGTGGTGTTTACTAATGCTCAGAAAACAGAACATTTTTATTTTTGTGGTAAAGATTGGACTGAGAGTGGTTTAAGCCCACTATTCCAATAAAGGAGTACATCAAAAAACAAAGTTACTTACCTGTAACGGAGTTCTCCGTGGACAGCAGGATAAGTCAGCCACACCTGGTGTCGTCCCCCGACGGCGCCGTGACGGAAGTGCTCTATAGCTCAGAGACTTCTGAGCATATGTGAGGTGGTCCCACCTCCCTAGCCCGCCCCTAGCCGGCCAGTTGGTGACTAGCTATGCCGTTACGGCTAGGTGCGGTGCGCAGGCCACCCTCGTGAAGGGGAGGCGGGAGGGGTGGTGTGGCTGACTTATCCTGCTGTCCACGGAGAACTCCGTTACAGGTAAGTAACTTTGTTTTCTCCTAGGACAAGCAGGATGTGTCAGCCACACCTGGTGTCTCCCGAGCTAAGTACACGCTGAGGTGAATGAGGGAGGCATGCGTAAGATTCAAACGTTTATTAAGCACCACAGGTTAATCGTGCAATCGTGAACAGTGCAAACCACAACAGTGCAAGAACAGGATAACTGTGCAATATCGAACAGTGCAGTAGTAATTCGAACAGTGCAGAGTAATAGTGACAATAGTGCAAAACAATAGTGCATAGACAGTAAGTAACTAGTGCAATATATTCAGGGCAATAGTAGTCAGTGACGGGAGACAAGCGTCCCAGAGTTCAGTCTCGTGCAGCGCTCACCCTCTCTGGAGGAAGGGCTGCGGATAGGACCGCTCGGCCAAATGAGCCGTCTGCCTCGGATTGGACGTCGAGGCAGTAGTGTTTCTGGAATGTAAGGTGAGAGGACCAGGTGGCGGCTCTGCAGATATCGCTCACTGGAATCTCTTGAGCACAGGCCAAGGAAGCGGCTATTGCGCGGAGCTGGTGTGCAGTCGCCTTGTTTGCTGGGAGTGTGCCAGCTTTCTGCAGACAATAGGCCACGCAGGTTGAGATCCAGAGAGATAGTGTACGTTTGGTAACAGGTCTCCCAGGTTTGTTAGGGTCAAAGGAGACGAACAGCTGTGTCCCCTGACGAGTGGCAGATGTCCTGTCGATGTAGGTGCGTAAAGCACGCACGCAATCTAGGGAATGCAGACGTTGCTCCTCGGGGGATGAATGAGGAGCTGGGAAGAAGGATGGCAGCTCTACTGCCTGGTTGATGTGAAAAGCGGAGGCAACCTTCGGGACAAATTTGGGGTGGGTCCGCAGGGACGCCCGGTTGTGATAGAGTTGCGTGTATGGCGGGTGCGCCACAAGGGCCTGTAGCTCGCTGACCCTTCTGGCAGAGGTAATGGCGACAAGGAAAAGGGTCTTCCAGGCGAGATACTTTCCTTCGGCTGTGGCTAATGGTTCGAATGGCTCCTGCGTAAGCTGTTGTAGAACTATGTTAAGGTCCCAGGAGGGTACCGGTTTCTGGACCGGGGGCTTTAGATTTCGGAGCCCTCTCATGAAACGGGTAACAACCGGAAGGGTGGCAATGGAGCCTGAAGTTGTGTCATCTGTGCGCTCGTGCAGAGAAGCAATGGCAGCTAGGTGCACCTTGATGGATTGTGGTTGTAACCCCGATCTGTAGAGGAGGGCCAGATACTGAAGGATTGTGGGTATCGGGCAAGAGGCTGGCTCGAATCCTTGATCCTTGCACCAGATGGTGAAGCGTTTCCATTTGAGGCCATATGCCTTCCTGGTAGATGGTCTCCGTGAAGCCAGGACAATTTGTTGCACATCCAGAGGAAGGTGTGAGCCGTTGAAGGTTAACCTTTCAGCCTCCAGGCTGTCAAAGCTAGCGTCTGGAGATTGGGGTGCCAGGTTAGCCCCCCGTTCTGGGTTAAGAGGTCTGGTCTCAGAGGTAGTCTGATTGGTGGCTCTTGAGCGAGCTGCAACAGCAGTGAGAACCACATCTGTCTTGGCCAATAAGGAGCGACCAGGATCACCTGTACTTTCTCCTCGATGATACGTTGTATCGTGTTTGTCAAGAGAGGTGTCGGAGGGAAGGCGTAGGCCAGATCCCAACTGTTCCAGGGGATGGCGAATGCATCCGAGGCTACCCTCTGCTGTGACGGGTGCTTGGAGCAGAACAAGGGACATCTTGCGTTCTCCTCGGTCGCGAAGAGGTCGATCTGGGGGTTTCCCCAGTGCTGGAAGAGGGTGCGTGTCACATCCGTGTGGAGCATCCATTCGTGAGGTTGAAGTTGCCTGCTGAGTTGGTCCGCTAAGGCGTTCTGATCCCCTGGAAGGTACGTCGCCTGGAGTGTGCAATTGTTGTGCAGCGCCAGAGCCCATGTGTCGAGGGCTTCCTTGCAGAGCGAATGGGAGCGAGTGCCCCCTTGCTTGTTTATGTAGAACATGGCGACCTGGTTGTCCATCTGGACCCGGACTGCTTTCCCCTTCACTCTGGGCATGAAAGTCTGCAGGGCATATCTGATGGCCCTGAGCTCCAGAAGATTGATGTGGAGGGTTTGTTCCGCTGCGGTCCATGCTCCTTGCGTGCTGAGGTGCCGTAGATGGGCCCCCCAACCCGAGGAGGAGGCATCCGTGGTGAGGGTGAGCTGGTGTATGCGTGGGTGAAGGCACTTGCCCACAGAAAGGTTGGATGGCTGTGTCCACCAGCGCAGGCCCTGGACCACCCGGGGAGATATCTGAATGCACGTGTTGAGTGGTTGGGAGAGTTGCTTCCAGTGCGTTCGTAGGTGCCACTGCAGGGTACGCATATGCAGTCTCGCCAACGGCAGGACGGAGGTTGTCGCAGCCATGTGGCCTAACAGACAGAGGATCGCGCGGGCCGAGGTACGTTTCTCCGCTGACATCTCCCTGGCCAGGCGGATGATGGTGTTGATCCGTAGTAGGGGCAGAAAAGCCTTGCAGACTTTGGTGTCTATTATCGCCCCGATGAACTCGGTGCGCTGGACCGGTTCCAGTCT
Organism: Ichthyophis bannanicus; assembly: GCA_033557465.1. Lineage (NCBI taxonomy): Eukaryota > Metazoa > Chordata > Amphibia > Gymnophiona > Ichthyophiidae > Ichthyophis > Ichthyophis bannanicus. Next base: position 604,111,087 of record CM066034.1, read on the forward strand.
GGACTTCTCCTTGTTGAGAAGGAATCCCACTCTGATCAGCAGGTCTGTCGTTCGGCGTACTGCCCTGTGGAGTCCGGAAGCTGAGTCCGCTGATAGGAGCCAGTCGTCCAGGTAGGGAAAGATGGCGACTCCTTGTTTGCGGAGGTGCGCAGCGACCACCGCCACACACTTTGTGAAGACTCTGGGTGCAGGGGATAGGCCGAATGGCAGGACTCGATACTGGTAATGGCAGCCCAGTGCTGTGAATCTGAGGAATTTCCTGTGAGAAGCGTGGATCGGGATGTGGGAGTAGGCGTCCTGTAGGTCCAGCGTCGCCAACCAGTCCCCCGCCCTGATGAGGGGAAGGATGGAGTTGAGCGAATACATCCGGAACTTCTCTTTGATTAGGAATTTGTTTAATTTCCTGAGGTCTAGGTTCAGACGTAGTCCCCCTTTTTTCTTGGGGATAAGGAAGTACCGGGAGTAGAAGCCAGTGTTGACCTCTCCCTGGGGCACTCGCTCTATCACTCTGGCCTGGAGGAGTTGCTGTAAGAGTTCCTGCAGTGGCTGTTCCAGGTGCTGCGGGGGCTGGCTGGTAGGATGCTTGTGCTGAAGTGGAGGGGAGGAGAAGGGCAAACGGTAGCCCGACTGGACAATCTGCAGGACCCACTTGTCCGTGGTGATCTCTTGCCAGGCTGGGAGGAAGAGCGACAGGCGACCCCCAACCGGGGTATAGTCAGAAGGAGGAGGCGTCTTTCCCAGAGTGGGAAGGGTTGGACTGCTTCTGCTTGCGCTGTCGCGTTTGCTGTCGCTGAAAAGGCGCCTTCTGATAGCTTGGCTTGAACTTTGGCGCCTGCCACTGACGGTTGGAGCCATGGAATTGTTTTGAAGGGGCGAAGGGCTTTCTGAAGTAGCCCCCTTTCTGGTTCCAAGAGGGGCGTTCAAGGCCGTCTGCTGCTAAGGTCTTTAGGGTGGTGCAGTCCTCTTTGAGCCCTTTCACAGTGTCGGCTACCTTCTCCCCGAACAGAGAGTCGCCTGAGCAGGGGGCATCTGCGATTCGGTCATGTGTGTTGTCGGAGAGTCCTGAGGCCCGGAGCCATGCCCAGCGGCGGGCCGAGATGGCCGTGCCCGCTGTTCGGACGGCAGTGTCAAACGCATCGAAGGCAGTGCACATCAGATGCTTGCTGCATTCTGCTAAATCCTGCATATAGGTTGAAGCCATTGTCCGTGAGTCCTTGGGAAGGTCCTGTAGATGCTTCTTAAGGTCGGCCAGGAGAGCGTCCTGGAAGAGGACGTGTTGAAATTGGTGGGCTGATATTTTGGCGTTCAGCATAGCCCCTTGAAACACTTTTCTCCCAACGTCGTCCAGGCGTTTGGGGTCCCGACCTGGTGGATGGTTCGTCTGAATGCGCGTGGACTTGGATCTCTTGAGAGCCGATGACACCACGATGGACTGGTGGGGTAACTGGGCTTTGGCGAAACCAGGTCCCGAGTGGACAATGTATTTGGTGTCCATGCGCCTGGAGAAGGCTTGACCAGATGCTGGTGACTGCCAGAGTGTCAGCTGCTTCTCCTTCAATCTGCGGTGGAGGGGAAGGGCCATAGCTGGCTTGGGACCGCTTAGGTACTTCATGACCTCTGGTTCCTTTTCATCTGAAGTTTCCTCCGTGGCGAGTCCCAGTTTAGAGACCACTTTCCTGAGGAATTTAGGGTAGGTGAGGTCCTCTGGAACTGCGGGTGGAGGCTCTTCTGCCTCGTCCATAGTGTTTTTGAAGTTGTCGGAGCCAGGGCCTGATTCTTCCACTTCGGAGCCAGGTTCCCGGTCATCTGCGTCGCTTCCCCCGGAGCCCAGGTGTGTTGGTGAGGGAGATCGCGCCCTGGAAGGAGCCGGGGAGGGAGTCCGTGCTCTAGGTGAGAGTCTGGGGTATGGTGAGGCAGGCCCCCGCTCTGAGGGTGTCTCTTGTGGACTGATGGCCCTGCGTTGCTGGTCTAGCCGAGGTGGGGCCGTCTGTTCCACCAGACGAGATAGCAGATTCAGGATGGCGGAAGAGGTGGATTCAGATCTGCTGCTTCTGTGTCTTTTGCTGCGGTGTGAGCTGGATCTGCTGCTGTCCCTTGGGGACCCACGATGGGGATCCCTTGCTTCTGGGGGGGACATATGTTTGTGCTTTGCAGATTTCTTCCTACCCCTTTCACTGCCTGTGCGCTGACAGGGGGGTTCCTTGCTGTGAGAGTTTTGCTCTCGGCTCCCTCGTTGGCGCTGAGGCTCAGCGCGTACCTCAGGTCTGCCTGCATGATGACAGGGGGATTCCCTGCTGTGAGAGCGTTGCTCGCGGCTCCCTCGTTGGCGCTGAAGCTCAGCGCGGTCGGCAGATCTGTGGCGGCGATGGCAGGGGGTTCCGCTGGTGTCGGCGCTGAGATCGCGTCTCCCTGGCTCGCTTCCCCGTGGGCGCTGTGCATCAGCACGATCTGGGGAGTCGGCGCGGCGAGGAGGAGAAGTCCGTGCTTGAAGCTGCCGCGCCGTGCTCCGTGGTTCCCCTTGCAGTGATGTGCTGGGCTGGGGGGAGGGCTGTCGGCTGACGTCAGGGCCAGGGCCGCGTGAGCCAATAGGAACGGAGGAGGCGTTCCCGGAGGCGGGGCCTGGCGGGGCCACGAGGGCAGCGCCATCTTGGCCGGCAGGACCGCATGGCCGGGGGGAGCAGCCCGGAGATATGCGAACCGGAGAGGGGCTTACCGGGGCGGCAGAGGCCTCTCCGGGAGCAGGAAGACCAGAGCGGTTTGAAGGGAGCTCTTTGGTTTTCTTCGTAGCTTTAGCGGAGGCAGCTGAGGCAGCGCTGAGCTTGGGGCCGGAGCGATCACCGACGGGGAGAGAGGAGTTGGATTTTTTTGCTGACCTTGATTCAGAGCTTTTGCAGTTCTCCGGGTCCCGGGAGAGGAGGTCTCTCAGAGATTGCTCGCGGTGTCTCTGGGCTCTGGGGGACATCTGGCAGCAGCTCTCACAGTCGTCCCGTTGGTGAGACGCCCCCAGGCATCGGACACAGTGTTGGTGGGAGTCAGAGAGGTTCAACTTTCTGCTGCAGGTAAGGCACTTCTTGAAGCCCGGTTTAGGCATTTTAGTGAATTTTTGAAGAGAGCTTGAAAGTCCGTCTTGAGGCGAAGGCGGAAGGGAAAAAAAACTGGCCGGCTAGGGGCGGGCTAGGGAGGTGGGACCACCTCACACATGCTCAGAAGTCTCTGAGCTATAGAGCACTTCCGTCACGGCGCCGTCGGGGGACGACACCAGGTGTGGCTGACACATCCTGCTTGTCCTAGGAGAACTATAGTTGTTTGGCCAGGTCAGGAAGAAGTAAGTCAGGAACAACTAGCAATCAAAACTGCCTTTGTCAGATTGCATATGTTAGATGCCGTAAACCTTATATTGATCAACAAGCCCATCGTACAGTTATGCGGGCGATAGTACTTGTTGTTTTGAACAACTGCAACATCCTATATGTGAATTTACCATTGAAATGGTTGCATCATTAGCAAATAGTCCAAAACGCGAGTTGTCATCAGCACCAGGAGAAGAGAAAGTGTGCAACATCCTCAGCAGAACTGGATTGGCTGCCAGTACAAGAAAGAATTTGGTTTAAGTGGATGGTACTGATATTTAAAGCACTTAATTTCTGAAAACTCTGGAATTTGTTGCCAGAGGATGTAGTAAAAGCTGTTAGTGTAGCAAGGTTTAAGAGAGGTTTGGACAAGTTGCTGGAGGAAAAGTTCATAAACCATTATTAAAGTGGACTGGAGAAATCCACTTCTTACCCCAGGGATAAGCAGCATGGAATCTGTCTATCTTTGGGAACAAGACAGGTCCTTATGACTTGGATTGGCCACTGTTGGAAACAGGATACTGGGCTTGATGGACCTTGATCTGACCCAGTATGGCATATCTTATGTTCTTATATCCCCAATAGACAGTTTTGATATACCCAAAGCCATTTGCTATCCTCCTTTGCGCATAATGTGGATGGTGAAATGAAGGGTTAAAGCCTTCTCAGCTGTGGCACCAGAATATTGGAGTAAGTTTCCTTGGGATATGCATGCGGAGACTAATCTCTTGGCATTCCAGAAGCAATTTAAAATTTTGTTTTTCCTCTAAAAGAGATCTGAGAGCAGCTGTTGGAAGGATCCTGCTTAGACAGGACAGGGCCTGTATCACTGAGTATTTGTTGATTGGATTTGGAAGGTTTTTATTAGGAGATACCACTTTTATGTTTTGTAAGCCACTTTGAATGGCTTTTAGCCAAAGTGGCAGTACAATGAAAAAAAATGAAAACTAAATTTCTCAAGATCCCCATAACAAAAAGTTTTATTAAAATATGCATAATAAAAACTTTTTCAACTACATTCATAGCAAAAAACTGAGAGTCAGTTGACCATTAGATGATAGAGGGGCAAAAGGGGAGGACAAGACCAATCTCCAGGAACAAGCAGGAATGTAGTCCTCACATGTGGGTATCGTCGGTACCGATGGAGCCTGCGCGGGAACGCTCCCCAGCGTCCACTAGGAAAGCTTTTGGGAGCATCCCACAGCGCTTGCATGCTGCCTTCCCACCTTTCCCAACTGCCTCTCTCTAGTTCTTCGTTTTCCACGGAGCCAGCAGGTCGTGTTCCTGTCACCGCAGAAAATTGTTTTCCTTCTTCTTCTTTTTTGTGGTCGCGTCTGCCTTCCTCGACGCTACACCGGTACCATCGGTTCTTCTTTCTTTCTTTTTCAAAAAAATATAGTTTTCTTTTTTCCAAACTTTTCTTTCCAGGTGCACGCACCATTTTGGGCCTTAGGCCCAAAATTTCCTCCATCATGGAGAAACCCGCCTCGGGTTTTAAAAAATGCACCAAGTGTGGCAGTACTATCTCCGTCACCGACACCCATGAGTGGTGTCTTAAATGTTTAGGTCCTGACCACTCCATCGCCGAGTTCATGGCTTGTGCCATGATGTCCAAAAGGGGTCGACAGAACCAAGCTGCCAAGCTCAGTGCCCTTTTTCCCTCTGATGCGGCTTCGGTGGCATCAACGTCTTCCAGGGTTTCGTCTTCCTCCCATGGATATCAAGTAACTAAACATGTCCAGCCGGTCCTCAAAGGGTAAATCTCCTTCCAAGCATCGAGATGCCTCTGGTGTTGCCCTTGAGGGTTCCATACCGGCAAAGTTGCTCCGGCGGGAGGCTTCATCTTCCAAAGCATTATCAGGGATCCAGGATGTTCTCGAGGCCTTGACCTCGGCAGAACTACTGGTGCCATGCTCTGGGGTACCGGCTCTTTCTGGTACCGACACCCAGGCATTGGCAGCGTCGATTGACCAGAAGTTCCTGGCTATTGAATTAAGTCTGGGAACACAAGGAGCAAGAGTAGTGATGACACAATGGCTTTATTGGTATTCCACAACGCGTTTCGGCAGGACGCCTTCCTCAGGGGGTTAAAATCACTTACAAACATATAATAAAAATATATTAAAACATATGTTAAAAGCATACCAAAATCATTTAAAAGAACATAACATAAAACACTCAAAAGAAGCTTTTTAAAGCTAACCGGGCATGACGTTGAAAAATATAATACTATATCTACATCTCATAACACTCAAATCAAATAAATAAATAAATAATTAAAAACATATAAAAATAAGTACTCACAAATTATTACATAGCAAAATAATATATACTTATCTATATTGTTCAACTAATACACCATCATGGCATAAAAAACATGACAACAAATACAAAAACAGTGAAAAGGCCAATCAAATAGCACTCGAAAAGCATCAGACGCAGGGCAGAAAGAGAGCTAAACATTGGAGCTAAAAGATAATAACTACAACACTTTACTCAAGAGGTTAAAACTATAAAGTATGATAAATAAATAAAACTCATGGTTAAGCCATATTGGCAAACATGTGAAGAGTAATATAAATAATCGGTACTCACTAAGCAGGTACCATAGGAAAGTTTCCATGCAGTAAAATTAAACTGGCGAATAGCCAGAGCTTCAAAGGTAGAAGATCCTAATGGAATTGTATATGTAGGTAGTTACAAAACAAAGTAGGACGTTATCAAGAGGAGTGACACGTCTCAAAACAGAATTGATTATTTAACAACTAATTTCCAGGGGCGACAATGAGTGTTCATTCTATACCATATAAAGGGATTAGTGCAGTGGTAAAATTGACACAGACCCATCAATGCGATGTTTAAGAACCGAGTACAAAAACAGAGTACACGAGGTAAAATCTCTCATCTTAAGTCTAATGGTTACTAAATCCAGAGTGCTAATGTACCAACAAAAATTCCCGTACAGAACGGAAGTTACTTACTGAAGCACGGAGGATCTTTAAAATGTAATAATTTGTGAGTACTTATTTATATATGTTTTTAATTATTTATTTATTTGATTTGAGTGTTATGAGATGTAGATATAGTATTATATTTTTCAACGTCATGCCCGGTTAGCTTTAAAAAGCTTCTTTTGAGTGTTTTATGTTATGTTCTTTTAAATGATTTTGGTATGCTTTTAACATATGTTTTAATATATTTTTATTATATGTTTGTAAGTGATTTTAACCCCCTGAGGAAGGCGTCCTGCCGAAACGCGTTGGGGAATACCAATAAAGCCATTGTGTCATCACTACTCTTGCTCCTTGTGTTTCCTGTTTGGACTTGCAAGAGCTGCTGCTCCTTTTGTGCCTGACCCCTATTGAATGCAGTCTAGCAGCTCTCCTTGCGGCATCGACGCCCTCGGATCCATGTCAGACGATTCAACTGGTACCAGCACCGATGCCGGTACCGATATCGGTACCGGTACCAATAGCATCGACATCGACATCGGTATCGGCTTTGCCGGCACCTAGTCATGCGATGCCTTCTGGTACCTATACACAGGTACCAATTACCCCCGGTACCGACTTCGGTCGGTACGGGTATCGGTCTCTTCAAGAGCATCCGGACAGAAGATACTTCGAATCCTCGGAGGACTCCGAGGATTCTGATAGCTCTGCCGGTACCGGGATACTTCTCCCGGAGGAGCCTTCCTCTCCTAAACGTAGGATATCTCCTCCAGAGGATATCTCCTTTCAAGATTTCATCAGGCAGGTGGCTCGTGGGTTGTCCATTACTGTGACTCCTGAAACAGAGCCCAGAGCTAAGGAGTTGGAGATTTTACAATATCCCAAAGCTCCTAAGGAGGCACCTACCTTGCCTATCCATGAGATATTACATGATCTCATGTTGAGGATGTGGGAGACACCTCTCACCACCTCTCCTCACTCTCGCAGACTGGATACCATATATCGAGTCCCTCCTTGTCCTGGATTCCAGAAAACTCAGCTTCCTCACCACTCTATTGTAGTGGAATCAGCTATGAGAAGGATCAGGAGTGCAAAGAGGCATGCCTCTAATCTTCCAGGATGTGAGTGTAGAACTTTGGATGCCTTTGGACGTCGTACTTTCCAGGCTTCCATGCTTTCTGCCAGGATCAGTTCCTATATTTTATATATGGGAATGCTCCTTAAAGAAGTCACAGGTGATTTAGAGGTTTTAAGCCCTCTTCTTCCTGAGGATAGAAGGCAGGATTTTCTCACACTGGTCAAACATGCCCAGGATGTGTCTAAGTTTGTCAACCGTGCAACTTTTGACTGTTTTGAGTGCATAAGCAGAACCTCTGCCATTGCCATAGGGGCACGTAGAATTGCCTGGCTCCAGGCATCTGATTTGGAGCTCTGGGTGCAGGACAAACTAGGCAATATCCCTTGTATAGGTGAGAATCTATTTGGCAAAAATTGGCAAGAAAAAGCCAATGAATTAGATGCTGAGAACTCCACTTTGGATAGGCTATCCAAAGGCACAGCTGATCCTGCGAGAAAGGTTCTTGAAAGGTTTCTTTCTTTTGAAAAAAGAAGAGGTTTTATCCCTTTTATTCCCAGCAGGGACGTTCTGCAGGTCAGCCTTCCCGGAAAAGTCAGCAACCACCTAAACAAAGGAAAGCAAAGACTGCTAAGCCTCAACAGTCTCAGCAGTCTCAGCCTCCACAAGGCCTTTGACTTTCATCTAGAGAACCTAGCCTTCCTGGCCCTCAATGGACCAGAGCCTTCCACCATTCCAGGAAGGTTATGTCACTTTGCCCCCAGGTGGGAGCAGATAACAGCGGAGCATTGTACACTCTCCATTATAAGAGAGGGGTACAAGCTGCACTTTCTGTGCATGCCCCCTCCCACAATGGTAAGTTCAATTCTCAGACCTCTCTCATCAACCTGTTAGATCAAGAGGTCACTATCCTTCTTGCCCAAGGGGCAATAGAAGAAGTACCCATCCACCAACAGGGTACAGGGTTTTACTCCACCTATTTCCTTATCCCAAAGAAAACAGGGAGATACAGACCTATCTTAGACCTCAGAGAATTGAACAAATTCCTGTTCAAAGAGAAATTCAAGATGATTTCTCTAGGAACTCTGCTGCCCTCGTACCTTCAGGGTCAGGATTGGCTTTGTTCTCTAGATCTCAAGGATGCGTACACTCATGTTCTCATCCATCCAACTCACAGAAAGTTCCTTCGGTTCCTTTTTCAAGGAAAGCACTACCAATACAGGGTGCTTCCTTTTGGCCTGGCCTCAGCACTGAGGGTGTTCACGAAATGCATGGCTGTAGTAGCAGCATTTCTCCGCACTCTAGGGATATTCGTCTTCCCCTACTTAGACGACTGGCTCATTCGAGCCCCATCAGAGTCAGAGGCCAGGACTTCTCTATCTTGCACAATGCGCATCCTTCAGTATTTGGGTCTAGTCATAAACATCCCAAAATCCTGTCTAACTCCCACTCAGTCTCTAGAGTTCATAGGGCAAGGGCCTATCTTCCCCAGGCCCGTTTCCTTCGCATGGTGCAGTTAGCTTCTCAAGCAGTGCTGAAGCCTCATCTCACTGCTCGAGAAATGCTACAACTACTAGGCCACATGGCATCTACTGTGCATGTGGTTCCTTATGCTCGCCTCCATATGAGAGCAGCCCAGTGGACTTTATCCACTCAGTGGACCCAGGCATCAGGGTGCCTGTCAGACAAAATAGCAAACACAAATTGCCTTATTTTGTCCCTCCAATGGTGGCAGTCCACTCAAAACCTGTTGCTGAGGTCCCCATTTCAACAACCCTTACCCCAGGCAACTCTCACAACAGATGCTTCTCCGATGGGTTGGGGAGCTCATCTGCAAGACCTCTCCACCCAAGGCACCTGGACTCCACAGGAGACTCATCTGCATATCAATCTCTTGGAGCTCAGATCAATCTTCCTTGCTCTGCAAGTGTTCCACACCCTGCTCAGCTACAAGACAGTCCTCATTCATACGGTCAATCAAGTAGCCAAGTTCGACGTGAACAAGCAGGGGGGAACAGGCTCTCTGTCGCTTTGCAACAAAGCTTTGCGACTATGGGCCCTAGCCAGAAAGCATCAGATTCATCTCCTGGCAGTGTATCTTCAAGGCATACAGAACTCTTAGGCTGACAGACTCAGTCGAGTTCTGCTTCCACACGAATGGTCTCTACATGCAGACCAGGTGGCCAAGATCTTTCAGATTTGGGGAACCCGGACATAGACCTCTTTGCAAGTCCGTTAAATGCCAAACTTCCCCGGTTCTGTTCCAGAATTCCGGCTCAAGGCTCTCAGGCCAGGGATGCCTTCCTCCTTCACTGGGGGCAAGACTTCCTTTTTGCCTTTCTACCCATTCCCCTAATTCCCAAAACCCTGTTCAAACTTCAGAGACAGAGGGCGTATGATTCTCATAGCTCCACATTGGCCACGGCAAATGTGGTACCCTTTGCTTCTACATCTCTCTCAAGCTCCCTCCCTGGAGTTAGGATCTGCTCCAGATCTCCTGTCACAGGAGGACGGAATGTTATGGCATCCCAATCCTCAGTCTCTGCATCTCAGAGCTTGGTTGCTGAAGGCCTAGATCTTCATGATCTTAACCTCTCTCAGCAAGTAAATGATGTCCTTTATGCTTCCAGGAAACCTTCCACAAGATGCTCTTATGCTTTTTAAGTGGAAGAGGTTTACCATATGGTGCTCGCAGAAGGGTCTTAACCCTCTTGCGATAACCCTGGAATCCTTACTGGAGTATCTCCTTCATATTTCCAATGCAGGACTTAAGACAGAGGGCTCGAATGGTGCAAGTCCTATTTAGATGGACGATGGCAATATGTAAAATCCAGATCAGAAGAATCAAAACAATTCCATCAAACACAAGGTGTGCCTCAAGGGTCCTCTGTATCATCTCTCCTTTTCAATATATACATGCAACCCATCTGCAATATCATCAGATCATTTAACGTGAGCTGTTTGATATATGCGGATGACATACTCTTATACATGCTGTTCTCAACAGTTCAAATGGACCTTACGCCACTGGTGGAGTGTTTTAATGCGGTATCAGATTGGTTACAATCCCAAAACCTCCGCATCCAGCACAAGAAAACGGAGGTGCTGTTCATCTCGAGAGACCCCGACTTTACTCCGCCATCCCATGTAAGAGTCAAGGAAGCAGAATTGCAAACCAAAGAAACAATAAAATACCTTGGAGTCACCCTAGACCAACATCTGGACATGAAATCTCACATAAGCAACATAGTCAAAGCTGTTTATTTCAAAATCCGTTCACTCAGGCATCTGCGCTCCCTACTGGTCCTTGATGATTTCCGAACCATATACCAAGCTCTAATCTTACCCCACTTTGACTTTGCTAATTCCATCTTACAAGGTCTCCCTCAATCTACACTGAACCCGTTACAACTGGCCATGAATGCCGCAGCAAGGGTCCTCCACGGAGCTTCTAGAAGTGACCATGTGACTCCCATTCTAAAACAGCTTCACTGGCTCCCTATACATGGAAGGATTATCTTTAAAACTTTACTCCTCTCATTCAAGACCATCAATCGCCTCTCTTCCACGGCACTTACGGAGCTCATTCACACAGTGCCCCCCAACAGATCCAGAAGGGCAACAGCCCTAAACTTGCTAATAACCCCGAAGGCCTTGACCAAATGCAACAGTACAACTGCAAATAGGGCTTTCAGTCTCTATGTCCCCAAATGTTGGAATTCACTACCTCCAGACATTCGATCCATTGTAGACCTATCTCAATTCAGGAAGGCAATCAAATTTCACCTCTTCCTCCAATACTACCCAGCCAGCAATGGAATCTAAGTAACCCCACCTAAGAAGATATCCATTCTTAGTGTTGATATATTCCTAACCTCCAAATGATTATTGCATTTGACATAGCTCTTTGTAAATATTATTTCATGTATATAGTTCAACCCTGTTAGCCAAGTTGATACGCCTGTTCAATGTAAAACCAAACTGACTGTTGTCTTGGTCGTTCTGTTATATTGTAAACCGCGCTGATATTGAATAGTGCGGTATATAAGCAACTGTAATAAATAAATAAATAAAAATAATAAGACTAATTCATTAAGAGTCAATTTGAGAGCTATTGCAGCTTCTTTCAAGCCTCTAAATGGACAACCTATTTCCTCCCATCCTCTTATAGCAAGATTTATGAGAGGCCTTCTTCTTACTAAGCCTCCCATTAGGCCACCACCGGTGGCATGGGACTTAAACCTGGTTCTTGGTCAGCTCATGAAGCCACCTTTCGAACCCTTAGCTACTATCTCATTGAAATTCCTTTCTTGGAAAGTTTATCTTTCTCATTGCAATCACATCAGCACGTCGCATCAGTGAGTTGCAAGCACTAGTGGCTGATCCGCCTTATACAAGGTTACATCATGACAAGGTAGTCCTTAGGACTCATCCACACTTTATGCCAAAGGTGGTCTCGCCTTTTCATCTGAACCAAGCGGTCTACCTGCCTGTGTTCTTTCCAAGGCCTCATGCATCAAATGCAGAAAGGAATCTTCATACTTTGGACTGTAAAAGAGCTTTAGCCTTTTACTTGCAAAGAACACAGCAACATAGAAAGTCCTCTCAGCTCTCTGTTGCTTTTGATCATCCTCATTTGGGACTTCCAGTCTCCAAGAGAACGCTGTCTAACTGGATTGCTCAGTGTATTTCCTTTGCCTATCAGAGTAAGAATCTTCCTCTGGAGGACCATGTCACGGCTCACAATGTGAGAGCCATGGCAGCTTCAATGGCTCATCTGCACTCTGTGTCTTTTGACGACATCTGTCGAGCAGCCACTTGGGCCTCGGTTCATACCTTCACAGCCCTTTACTGCTTGGACAAGGACTCCCGCCGGGATGCCTTGTTTGGTCAGGCTGTTCTCCAACACCTGTTCCATACCTAATCAACTCCTACCCACCATCCCTGGTTGGATGCCAGAGATCCATGGGGGGAAGTGGAGCCCTTTCACAGGGGCACACAACCTCTGGGGTCTCTCCCTGGTATCTAAAGCTAGGGAGTCCCCATATGTGAGGACTACATTCCTGCTTGTTCCTGGAGATAGCATGTGTGTGTGTGGTTTGAGTATTGCATGGGAGGATCTGTTGTGCTCATCTGCAAATCTGGAGGGACATGAATGCCTGGTCACTACCTCAACAGTAGGGATGACCGCAGCATGCATCAGGTGCCAGTGTGATCGAGCAGAATAAATCAGAACAGATTCTCTATAGGAAAATGTCAAAACATATCCCTGTTACTAATAAGGAACCCTCAGAATGAGAGCATTCAACAGTGCAAACAGCACTAAGACATGCCCGGAAGCACCATCATTGGTCTCTAAAAATGTGCACATTTGTAGAAAGCAATGATGGTGCCTTTGGGCTTGTATTAGTGTTGTTTGCACTGTTGAATGCTTTAATTCTGAGGGTCCCTTATTAGTGACAGGGAATATTTTGACATGTCACTATGGAGAACCTCTTCTGATTATTTTCTGGTCCAGATGCAGAATTGTACAGACTGTTTTCAGAGATGATTAATGCAAGCTTAACTAAAGATGTCTTCTACTGGAGCTGCTTCATTTGCTACATTTGTTTCCTTGACGCTTGCCTGAGGTTCCTGCCAGCTGAGCTCCTCATTGGGGCGCCGGATTGGAGGAGGGCCATAAAAGACCGGCCCCAACGCTGGACGGTGAGCTGCTTCATTTGCTACATTTGTTTCCTTGATGCTTGCTTGAGGTTCCTGCCAGCTGAGCTCCTCATTGGGGCGCCGGATTGGAGGAGGGCCATAAAAGACCGGCCCAACGCGGGATGCGTGCCCGTTGCGGAGGAGTAGCCTAGTGGTTGGGGCAAGGTACTTCAGGCCGGAAGGTCGGGGGTTCAAATCCCACTAGAGGACAGCAACCTTGAGCCGGAAGGACTGGGGTTTCTAGTCCCATGGATGCTCCTTGTGGTCTTGGGCAAGCCACTCAACCCTCCATTGCCCATGTTCCCTGTAAGTATTAGTGTATGTGTCTCATATCCCCTCGTGTTAAATGTATCCCCCAATTGTGTTGTGACCGCTTTGATTGAAGGATAAGGCGGTATACAAAACTGTCTAAATAAATAAATAAATAAATAAATAAATGCCCGAAGGGGCGTGTCCAAAGGAGCAGGTCCCGCCCCTTTGGTGCCCCTTCGGTGCACTTAGGTGCATTGGTGTTAGTTTGTTATGGGGAAGCGGAGGAAACATCTTCCACAACCAGTTCAGTCCAAGGCAGTTAAGGTGACCGGCCCGATGGATGCCCATGTACGGGTGGAAAATCCTCCGGCCGCGTTGGGATCTATATCATCTGACTCAATGGACTTATTAACTGTGAGTACTATCTCCCCCACTGCCTCTGCCACCGCTAAGGGTGTAGCTCAACCCAATCAAGAGTTTGACTCTGTTAGTTCTGTGGTTCCCTCCCCTTTGGAAGTGAAACACGTGGATTGCGTAGAAGCTCCACTTCCGGATTCATTTTTGCAAATTGACTCTTCTTTTGTACCCTTGTCATGTCCTCTTCCCTCTGTATTTTCCTTTTCGTCTACTGCTGAATGACCGTCTCCTCCTGAAAATGTTTCCCTGAAGGATATTTGGCTTGTTGTTTCTAAGATGGAAGCGGTATTTCTGCGTCTTTGCAGAAGGTTTCCGCTTTCTCCAAGGAGACGGTCGCTAAATTGTCTGAGCATGATGTTCGTTTGTTATCTGTAGAGAGATCTGTGATATCTAATGAGAAGTTGATCTCCTCCCAACAGGGTGTTACTACTAAAGTTATTGAAGATTTGGCTTGTTTACATCGCCAAGATGAGTTTAGGGAGAATATTTTGCGATCAAAAAATTTGCGCTTCTTGAATTTCCCTAAGACTCATTACCTTTCCCCTTTATTGTTATTACAGAAATATTTAAAGGAGGTATTATTATTTACTGATATTTCTGATATTTTGGTTTCTAATTTATATTATTTACCTACAGGAAAAGTGGTTAGGGATGAATGTGCTTCAGGGGGAGTTCAGTATGATCAGTTAGTGTCTTCTACATTGGATCTCTCTGGTTTCCTTGAGTCTTCTTCTGATGATATCCCTACTAGGGCTACTTTGTTAGTCTCTTTTGTTCGTGGGATGGACAAGGATAAGATCCTGTGGGTATATTTTCAGAAGAAGACGACAAAACTTTGTGGTCAACTCATTCAGATCTTTCCGGATGTGGCTAAGGCTACTCAGGAACGGCGTAAAGCTTTTCTAGAGTTGCGTCCCCGTGTGTTAGCCATTGGAGCACTGTTCTACCTTAAATTTCCCTGTAAATGTCAAATTTCTTTTCAAGCTACACGTTATTTGTTCTTTGAGGTAGACCAATTGGTGAAGTTTCTGAGGGAGAAGGAGAGTCTTGACTAATATAGTTTTATTTTCTTTAGGTATATTATAGCTCTCTTGATTTTGTATAATTGAGCTCATATTGTATATTTCCCTCAGGGTTTTATTGTTTGTATGAAGCTCCTCCTTGATGTGGACTTGAGGTTATGATTCATGTAATCATTCTTGTATTTTGCTTTTTTGAAAAAAAAAAAAAAGATGTCTTCTACTGCCATGTATGTTGTGATGCAAGGTATGTCATGAGAAACATATCAAGAGCAGAGATATCTCTCTCCATACAAAGATTTGACTTGTTCAAGCCATGGTATTTTCAATAACATCATACGGATGCGAAAGTTGGATAGTGAAAAAGATAGACAGGAAGAAAATTGATGCCTTTGAATTATGGTGCAGGCGGCGAATACTGTGTATATGATGGACAGCCCGAAGAACAAACCAGTCAGTACTAGAGGAAATCAAACCTAAGCTTTCTTTAGAAGCTCAGATGACAAAATTTCGACTTTCATACTTTGGACACATCATGCAAAGAGAGAGATCATTAGAGAAAGACATCATACTTGGCAAGGTAGAAGATCAACACAAAAGAAGAAGGCCAGCAATGAGATGGATCAATAAAATAACAGCAGCTATGGGTGCCAGTCTGTCAACAATGAGCCGCCTGACTGAAGACCGAACACAATTTAGGATAGCTATCCAGAGGGTCGCCATAACAACAACAACAACAACAACCACCTGCTTTTATACTATTTTAGAGTGCACTGAGTTTACTTTGCAGTGTTCTGGGCATGCAACAGACTTATGTATATAGTCTAGTTTGCATTAGCATTTATGTATCATCAGGTGTAGTTTACATCAGCACAACACTGTCAGTGAGAGGAGCAGCTTAGGAGATGCACGTTTTACAAGGGGACATGGCCATTCGCAGGTATATAGCAGAGATGGGAGGGATCAAAAACGTCCATCTTTTCAGAATATGGTGAGCACGGGGATGTACAAAGCCATTTGCTGCATATAGCCGAATCTCATACTCCATAGTGTTTTGTTCGTGCCATGCCAAAAACATTTATGTCCCCTATTCAGGAACCACAGCTGCATCTGTAAATTGGGCACATTTTCAATTTGGACATGCCTACGGGCCAGACGTGCATGTTCTGGAATTGGGTTCCATGGGATGAATAACCCAAACTATGGTTACACGATGCAAGGTTCCACATTAGGAACTACCACCAGGAACTTTCACTTTAGGAACTACCACCCAGTGTGCAACGGCAGCCAAGAAAGCAAATAGAATGCTATGAATCATAAGGAAAGGAATAGAGAACAAAATCAAGGATATTATAATGCCTCTGTATCGTTCCATGGTGCAACCACACCATGAATATCGTGTGCAATTCTGGTCATCATATTTCAAAAAGGATATAGCAGAATTAGAAAAGGTACAGAGAAGAGCCACCAAAATGGTAAAGAGAATGGAAGGATACTACTATGAGGAAAGGCTTAAAAGGTTAGGGCTTTTCAACTTGGAAAAGAGATCGCTGAGGGAAGATATGATAGGTGTCTATAAATTAATGAATGGAGTGAAATGGGTAAACGTAGATCATTTCCTAAGCGTCCCTCCAGTCTAGTCCCTTTTCTCTGGGTTGTGCTCCCCTTCCAGCAGCCTGGAGACTGAGTACATCATCCTTTTGATGACTGTAGGCGATTTATATACCACTGGCACCTCCCACCAGCTCCAGTTAACTCAGTCTCCAAGCAGCTGGAGGGAGCAGTAAGCCAGATCTTGGGCTTACTGGAGAGACACTTAGGTGTTTGTAGGCTTTTTGTTTAATTTAATGTAATTTAATTAGGTGTTTGTAGGCTTTTTGTTTAATCTAATTTAATTTAATTTAATTTATTTTAATTTTATTTTAATTTTATATTTCTTTAATTTTTTATTTAAGAATCTGTGATTTGTGGGACTGCCTCCCTCTTCCCCCCCTCCCCTTCCCCCTCCCATTAGCGGGTTTGGTGGGTTAAGAGTAGGCTTCGTGTTTTCTGAGCAGTTTTTAAAAGAAAAAGGAAAGAAGCCGCATGTCCGGGCCGGTGGGAGAAAAGTGCAGCCGGAGCCGAGGTGCCAGTAAGGGCCGGTGTGCATAGCCTTTCCCGCCTCACTGCCAAAGCCCTCTTGGCAGCTGAGCGCGAGGGTGGGAAGGCGCGACCGGCAGAAGAAGGAGAGAGCAGAAGCCCCATGGGTGAGGCAGTACAGGCCACTTGAACGCGCTGGAGAGCCGTGGGAAGGGCCATGGACCACGCGGTCTCCGGCATGAGTGCAGGAATCGTCCTTCCTTCGGGAGCGTGGAAGAAGCAGATACAGCTCTTTTGTTTTTCTTCTCTCTTCGTGCCTTTTTCATGCGGCGGGCAGGTCAGCAGGGACAGTTGCAGGAGGCCGGGGGCCTCTCCCAAAGTCAGTAAGAGCACATTGTGAGGGAAGAAAGAAGGGCAGCACGAAGGGAAAACATGTTTTATTTATTTATTTATTTTCCTTTCTTTCTTTCTTTTTAACTACATTGCCTTCTGGAATGTATAGCTCTCCTGCAGTTGCCTGCATTTAGGACCCCTGTTTAATGTCTGCCGGTGTTTTAAAAAAAAAAAAAAAAGAAGAAGGCAGTTTAATTTTGTTTAATTTGTTTAATTTAATTTCTTTGGAGGGTTTGATTGATAGAGAGTGGATTTCCTCTGCGGGCCAGTATGCCAGCAAGACTGCAGTGTTTGGTGCGGAATGGTTTCAGAGGACGGCATTTGCAGGGGCTGTGCCGTGGAGGCGGCCTTGGAGGAGCAAGGGCTTCAGGCTAGTGGGGCCCAGGCTTCGCTAGATACCATCTCCCAGGAGGCTCTGGTGCCCTTAGACGCTATCCTCGTCTCTGGATCTTCTCCGTCCTCAATTTTGGAACAGCAGGGTCCTTCTCAGCCTCAGCCCGGGCCCTCCTCTGGGGCAGGGAGCCTGGAGGGTTGGGGCTGGGGGTGGTTCTCTTCGCAGTTTGTCTTGCTGTTGCACAAGGCCTTTTGTCTGCTTTAGCAGGGAGAACAAGGGCTAGCGGCCACGCAGGGGTGTGGGATGAACCGTGCGGTAGACCTCAAGGGACAGGAGGAGACTGGGGCGCCTCCTAAAGGGGTTAGACTTAAGCAGGAGGTGGCCTTCCATTCTCCCATGTCAGAGTCTCTCGGAGAGGAGGGCTCAGATCGGGAGGTGGGAGAAGATGAGGAGGAACTCGAGGAAGGCGAGATCCCAGAGGAAGAACAAGCTAGGATTGTTCGGATTTTTCGTCGAGAGAAGTTGCCGGCCTTGATTGGAGAGTCCTTGAAGGTACTGAAAATTGCCGCAGGAGGTCCTCCAGAGGAGAATGTTTTAGAGGATCCGCTTATCCAGGCAGTCAGGAAATCACAGAGGGTTTTTCCTGTTTTCCTGGTAGTTCGACAGATGATTCAAGAAGAATGGGACCAGACGGAATCCAGTTTGAGGGGTGTTCGCTCTATGTCGCGCTTGTACCCACTGCCGGAGTCAGACAAGGAGTTGTTTTGGTCTCCTAGAGTGGATGCGGCTGTGTCAGCTGTCACTAAGAAGATGATCATTCCGGTTGAGGGCAGTTCGGCCCTTAAGGACATCCAGGATAGGAAGCTGGGCACGTTATTAAAGCAAGCCGTTAGGAGAGCGTCTCTGGCAGTTCTTTTCTGCTTGGGCCTGGGTCACATCCGACCAATGGTTCTTGGAAGTGGTGAAGGACGGTTATGCCCTAGAATTTGCGAGGCCAGTTCTCCCTGCCTTCATGCAGTCTCCTTGTTGGTCCCGGGGCAAGGCCACGGCGGTAGAGGAGACTGTCAAGACTGTTGGCTTTAGGAGCAGTGGTACCGGTGCCCAAGGATCAGTGCGGCTGTGGTCAGTACTCAATATATTTCATAGTACCAAAAAAGGAAGGGTCCTTTCGGCCGATTCTCGACCTGAAGTGGGTCATTCACTGTCTGCGGGTTCCGAACTTTCGAATGGAGACGCTGAAGTCCATGATAGTGGCAGTGCGTCAGGGAGAGTTTCTGACATCTCTCAATTTCACTGAGGCGTATCTGCACATTCCCATACGCAAGTCGCCTCAGCAGTTCCTGAATTTTGCGGTGCCAAAAGGGCACTTTCAGTTTCAGGCATTACCGTTCGGCCTACTCACAGCTCCACGCACCTTTACCAAGGTAATGGTGGTGGTGGCCGCGGCATTATGCAAAGAAGGGATTCTTGTACACCCGTACCTCGACGATTGGTTGATCCAGGCCAAGTCCAAGGAAGAGAGTGTAAGAGCAAAGCCAGGGTGACCGGACTTCTCAGAAGTCTGGGGTGGGTGATAAATCTGGCAAAGAACAGGTTGGTTCCTGCTCAGGAGCTCGAGTATCTCGGAGTAAGATTCCAAACAGGCGAAGGCAGGGTCGTCTTGCCGGTTCATTGAGTGAAGGAGCTCAGGCGTCTTGTACGCAGGTTCATGGCTATGCCGGCCCGGTCGGCCTGGAAATATTTTCAGGTATTGGGTACCATGGTAGCGATGATCGCATTTGTGCCCTGGGCCAAGGCTCACATGAGGCCGCTTCAGCGGGCACTGCTCCGTTGTTAGTCCCACCAGCGGCAGCCCTTGTCGGTGGTACTTCCCTGTCACCCAGAGACCCCCGGAGTCTTTGAGGTGGTGGCTCCTCCTGGGAAATCTAGAGAGGGGCATGCCTTTTCGAATCCCCGCAATGGATGCAGGTGACAACGGATGCCAGTTTGTCCAGTTGGGGAGTGCACTGCGAGGGGCGTTTTGCCCAGGGTCTCTGGAGCACTCAGGAAGCGCAGTGGTCCATCAACAGATTGGAATTGCAGGCAGTGGCTCTGGCGCTCAGGGCGTTTGCCCAGTTGCTTCACCAGAGGGCGGTCCGAGTGCTCTTGGACAATGTGACAGCGGTGGCCTACATCAACCGTCAGGGTGGCATGAGCAGCCCTCCCCTGGAGGAGGAGGCGGAGCACCTGATGGAATGAGCTGAAGTCAATCTGGTGGCTCTCTCGGCGCAGCATGTGGAAGGAGTGGAGAACATACCAATGGATTTTCTCAGCAGGCACGGAGTGGATCAGGAGAATGGGAACTCTGTTAGGATGTCTTCAACCAGGTGCAGCGTCGCTGGGGCGTTCCAATCATGGATCTGATAGTGCGCTGGGAGTCGGCCAGTAGAAGAAAAGAAAGAATGTCGGAGTGCCTAGATGCCCTCGTGCAGAGGTGGCCCACGGAAGGACTGCTGTACGTGTTTCCGCCTTGGGCTCTCATAGGCAGGGTTCTTCAACGAGTAGAGGCCCACCAGGGGTGGGTAGTTCTCATTGCCCCGGACTGGCCGCGGCGGCCATGATACGCCGATCTCATGAGGCTCTTGGCTGATTGTCCTTGGGGTCTTCCAGCGAGAGGCGATCTTCTGGTGCAGGGGTCGGTGTGGATCCCGCAGGTGGATCGGTTCTCGCTTACGGCCTGGCTAGTGAAAGGGCAAGGCTGCGAAAAAGAGGATATTTTGGGGCAGTGATTTTGACTTTGCTGAAGGCCTGCAAACATTCCACCTGCCTGGCCTATGTGAGAGTTTGGCGTATATTTGAAAGCTGGTGTGAAGAGCAGCGGAAGACACCCTCGGCGGCTTCAGTGCTGGAGGTGTTGGAATTTTTGCAAGTGGGATTTGAGAAAGGCCTGGCAGCCAGCTCCTTGCAGGTGCAGTTGGCTGCTATTTCCTGCTACAGGGGTAAGGTCCAAGGTAGGGCATTGGGCAAGCACCCTGATGTAAATCGATTCCTGAGGGCAGTGAGGCGCTTGCGGCCCCATCAGAGATCCGTATTACCTCCCTGGGATCTTAATCTTGTTTTGGATTCTCTGGCTGGAGAGCCGTACGAACCGCTGGAGCGGGCAACTCTAAAGGACTTGACCCTTAAAGTTGTGTTTTTAGTGGCTATCTGTTCGGCAAGACGGGTCTCGGATTTGCAGGCGTTGCCTTACCGTCCGCCTTTCCTTTCCTTCTTCAAGGATAAAGTGGTCTTGCGGACGGTGCCTTCTTTTTTGCCCAAGGTGGTTTCTCCGTTTCCTATGAATCAGTCAGTGTCCCTTCCCTCTTTTGCCGGGGTTGGCCAGGGGGAGGTTGACCCGAGGTTGCGTCTTCTGGATGTACGCAGGGTTCTGAAGCATTACTTGACGTGCACAGAGTCGTTCCGCAAGTCGGAACGGCTCTTTGTTTTGTTTAGTGGGCCATGCAAAGGAGAAGCGGCGGCCAAAGCTTCCATTTCTAGGTGGATTAGGGAGGCCATTTCTTCAGCGTACATTTTGAAGGGGATGCAAGTTCCAGTGGCGTCACTCTACATGGGTGCAAGCAGCATTGTGAGCAGAGGCTAGTCTTGTTCCTCCACTAGACATTTGTTGAGTGGAGACATGGTCTTCTTTGCATACCTTTGTGAAACATAATAGACTGGATGTTCAGGCAGCAGGAGATGCTGTTACATCCCAGAGGAAAGGGACTGGACTGGAGGGATGCTTAGGAAATAGTAATTAGGCCTTACCTGCTAATTAGTGTTTCTGAAGGAACTCCAGTCCAGTCCCTGATCCCGCCCAGAGTTTCAGGTAGTTTAGGTGTTCACCGGCTCGAAGCTGGACAAGGTATAGTCCGGAGGCTGGTGCGGATGGTCCTCAGTGAGGGCGCTCGGAGGCGGAGCGGGAGAGACTGGCTGTGGGCCCTGATGGCAGAGTTATCAAGGGCATCGGCTCTTTCAGGTAAGCCTCCTCCTATTCTGGGGGGGGGGGAGGGACATTCCTTCTAGGGGAGGGGGGAGAGGGATTTTGTTTAGAGGTTTATTATGTTGGTTGTTTTGCTTAATTGTCTCTCCGTTAAGTCTGCTTTGTCAATAGGATACTGGAGCTGGTGGGAGGTGCCAGTGGTATATATATAGCCTACAGTCATCAAAAGGATGACGTACTCAGTCTCCAGGCTGCTGGAAGGGGAGCACAACCCAGAGGAAAGGGACTGGACTGGAGTTCCTTCAGGAACACTAATTAGCAGGTAAGGCCTAATTACTATTTGTTTACTCCTTCAAAAAGTAGAAAGACTAGGGGATATGCAATGAAGCTACAATGTAGCCCATTTAGGACTAATAAGAGAAATTTATTTTTCACTCAATGAGTAATCAAACGCTGGAATTCATTATTGGAGGATGTAGTAAAAGCTGTTAAGTGTAGCTGGATTTAAAAAAGGTTTGGACAGGTTACGGAAATCACTCCTCCACCTTAGACAGCTCGAAAGACATTGGCGTCGCTCAAGATCAACTGAGAGCCATGAAGCATACACTGCTCAATTAGGAAGACACCGATCAGCAGTTGCAAGGAGAATGAAGCAATACAACGCAGAAATATTACAACGCTCCTTAAATAAACCACATGTGCTGTTCAACCTTGTTTAAACCGTAGCAAAAGAGCCCTCCCTTGGGCAATCGAACCACCCGGACCCACAGGAATATGCAGACTACCTGTGAGCCAAGACAAGTCAGTCCAGCATATCCACAAACCTCCATACTCCAGATGAGGCACCCCAGCTGACCCCCTCACCCACTCCGACGGAAGCCTTAAAGGATGCCCAACACATCATCACTGCTTTCTCAGCTCCAACTGAAAAAGGCATCCAGGACATCATCACAAACATAAACACCACCACAGCACCTAACGACCCTTGTCCAGCATTCTGGATAAAAGCCCTGCGTGCTGACCTCAGCCCATTTCTGACCAAATTTATAGGTCTATCATTCTCGACTGGGACCTTCCCACGAAGCCTGAAACAAACAGCCATCAGACCACTACTAAAAAACAACAGGTTGGACCCTGCAAAGATGGACTCTTATAGGCCAATCTCAAGCATCCCGCTCCTAGCAAAAATTATGGAAAAGATCGTTCAACGCCAACTGAACCATCACATCGAGACCAACGCACCCCTCGACTCCTGCCAGCATGGATTCCGGGAGGCACATGGTGTAGAGACTCTGCTGACCACCTTATTCAGTACATTAACCATAGGATTGGACAATATTAGACAAGGTTTTGCCCTTATCTTCATGAACATTGCTGCTGCCTTCGACTCCGTCAGCCATGAACTACTCCTATCACGCCTCAGGGAGAAGGGAGTCCATGGCATAGCACTGGCCTGGTGTGCATCATACCTGAATGACAGATGGCAGCATGTCCGTTCTGCCCCCTCCACCTCCACACCTTTCCCGCAAGAGAAGGGCATGCCACAAGGATCTTCACTTTCAGCCCTACTGTTCAACGTTTACATGCAACCCATCTGCGCCCTCATCCGATCCTTCAACATCAATTGTCTAATCTATGCTGATGACGTTTTGCTGTACACACCAATCTCGACGGAGCATCCAGACCTCTCTCCGCCGTCCACCTGCTTCGATGCGGTCACAGATTGGCTACACACGCAGAAGCTCAAAATTTCAAGAAGACGGAGGTCCTCTTCATCAGCAGGAACCCTGCATTCACTCCGCCCTCCTCACTGAAGGTATGTGATGCAGAGCTCCTCAGTAAGCCCACGATACGGTACCTAGGAAGGCCCAGATAGGCAATGAAGGCCCAGATAGGCAATATGGTAAAGGCGATCTACCACAAAATTTGGATGCTGCGCCACCTGAGACAGCTGCTATAGCCGAAAGACTTCCGAACAGCCTATCAAGCACTAGTAATGCCACACTTTGACTATGCTAATGCAATACTGCATGACCTTCCGAAAAGCTCGCTGAATCCCCTGCAGCTCGCAATGAATGCAGCGGCCAGAATCCTGCATGGAGCTTCCAGGAGGGACCATATCACCCCAGTTCTGAAACATCTGCACTGGCTCCCGGTACAAAGCAGGATCTCCTTCAAGATCTTAACGATGACATACAAAGCCATTAACAAGTACTCTTCCACCTCCCTCACGGAGCTCGTCCAGACCACCCCCCTCAACAGGGTAAGGAGATCAGCCGCCACCAATACTTTGATACTCCTGAAGGCGATCACCAAATGCTCTCAGGCCACGAGAAACAGAGCCTTCACACTCTATGCACCTTCCTGTTGGAACGCCCTGCCACCGGCCATCCGGGCCATCAATAACCTCCCCCAGTTTAGAAAGGCACTGAAGCACCATCTAGTATTATACTGAACCAGGTGACATCTCACAGCCACCCATGCTCCGGACCCAAGCCAGCACTCCCAGCGTAGCCACCTCACACACCTTCAGCCCACCTACTAGAGCCCCACCCCCTCGAAATCACCGCCCTGTGTGTAGCTGACCCTAACCGTAGATAAGGATGAACTGTCCGCACACCCTGCGACATCCAGCTAGAATGTACATAGTTACGTTGTTAGACCTGTAAATAATGCTGAGCTGCCCATATAGCCTGTGACAGCCAAATTGTACATAGTTTCCCTGTTAGCCCTGTATAAAGAACCCCGTTTCATTGTAAGTCCAGTGCAGACCTGCCTGCACTGCACAAATGTGTTACCTGTAAACCGCACTGATGTTAAATAGCGCGGTATATAAGAAACATTAAATAAATAAATAAATAAAGATGCATATTTCTATAGTGTGCTCCCATGCCACCATCCAGGAATAAAATAGCACACTATCAGCTTGAGCCAAAACTCTGTTGTCCAGGATGACATGCATCTATGCTTAAATGAACAATAAGTAGCCTTGGACTCTATGTATGAGAGTTCCTTTTTAATTTGAAAAGTAGCAACACAATCGTACTTCCTTTTCACCTCTCCCTCAACTCCACTTTTGTGCTCTTATGGTCTTCCTCCCCACCTTCTCATTTTTGTTTCTTATTTTGCATGTATCTCTGCTATATTTCTCCCTTTAATCCTGTCCCCCTTCCTCCCAATTTCTTCCTAACTGGGGAAAAGCAGTAAAATTCTTTATTGGAAGAAATCTAATTTTCCAGAGATTCTAAGCAAAATGAACCATAAAATTACATCATTTTCAAACCCACCTCCACTACGGCGTACATGGCTCTTTATCACGGATAACAAAGCAAAGTATAAAACACATTAAAAGAAAATGAACCCCCTGTGGTGGAAAGGATATTTATTATACTGTTACTGAGGAAGGGAGGAGGGTGTTTCAGTTCTGTTATGCTAAAGAGTTATGATTTGTACATGGCTTAAATATGAATCTAAATATTTATGCTGGTAACTGAGAGGGCAATGGTATTGATCCAAACGGCAGTGACCCTTGAAAAGGGATTCACCTCTGGTGCACTATGGAATCCCACAAAGGCAGGGCACGGAAGATTAGTCTTATACTTCTGGGCTGAGTTCTTGCACAGGGAACCGAGAAAGAAATAACGGTACAAGCCAAATTTCTTGAAATACTAGCTTGGCCACTTTTTAGCTCTAAGAACAGATTAAGAACACAAAGGACCCTAGGCAGTGACTTTGTCCCATCCTCCTCTATAAAACAATATTTAGGGGGTAATTTTAAAAGGCATTTCTGGGAGTAAAAAAAAGGGCTTTATGGACAGAAATAGGCTTTTGAAAAATTGCCCTCCTGATAACTTTATACATATATGTGCATACATATGCGTAGGTTTACTTGAATTGAGGTATTCATGGGTGAGGAGCTTGGGCAGGGGTTAACATTTATTTGCATACTTTATTAAATATGCGCATGTGTGTGTAAAATAATCCAGATAGAGTGCTACTTGGAGGAGCGTGGGAGAAGGAGGAACAGGGCTTTCCAGGTGCCCCAGTATTTTGGCTTGCTGCGTGATCCTGTCTCTGCCTGTGGTGCTCAGCAGGCAATTGTGTGGCCAGTCTGCTCTCGGCGGAGGTCCTTGCTGCCCATAAGATCTGCAGCTGCCACACACGGCCGCGTGTCGCAGTCTGTGGGTTGCAATCTGAAGGGGCGTGTCCAGAGGGGTTGGTCACATCCCTTTGGTCCCTTCGATGCACTGAGGCAGTAGGGAGAAGAGAAACATCTGGTGAATTTGGAAGCTGCCATGGGGAACAGGAAGAACAAAGGACTCTCGAAGGAGGGTCCTGTGGCTTCATTGGTAGGAGTAAAAACCAGGCCTATGGATAAACATGTGTTTCCCCTTTCTGCAGGCTAGGTATCCCCTGAAGGAGCTTCGCTCAGCTCAGGGGGGTCGTACTCTGCTCCCATGCCCGTTTCCTCCCTTGTCTTCTACTAATTTGTCTGAGAATGCTTCTGCAGGGAATGTATCCGTTTCTGTGGTGCCGTTTCCAAAGCATCAGGGGACACTGTGTTAGGATAAGGAGCTCAAGTAGGGAAGATGACTTTGAAAGACATATGGGGGGCATTGCAGAGTATTGATTCTAAGTTGTCCAGCACGGTTAGTTCCTTGTGTAATTTTACACAGGGAGTTGCTGAGAAGCTGGTCGATTTGGATACAAGAGATTTGGTATTAGATTAATCTGTTGCTCATTGAAATAATCAAATGCACTCTTGTTTAGCTATCAATACTGGCTATGTTAAGGATTTTGCAGTGTTACATGCCAAAACAGAGGTATTGGAGAATGCTTCTAGGGCAAGAAACTTACGTTTATTGAATTTTCCTTATACACATTTGTTACTAGCCGATATCCTATTGCAAAAATATTTTAAAGAAATTTTGAAATTAATAGATCCAATTGAGATTGTTCAGGCATATTATATTCCAGTTAAGGTTCGCTCTACCCCTTTGGGAGAAGGCAATCTTTTAGGACCAACTGTTAGTCAAAATTTAACTGAGTTCTTGGAAGATTCTACTGACAATATTTCCCAACAAAAAACATTGTTAGTTACCTTTGCCTCTGTGTTGGTAAAAGTAAAAATTCTTAAGTTGTTTTTTAAAATCAAAGATGTATTGTTTTGTGGTCAGCCCCTGAAACATTTTACGGACATCAGCCGAGCCACTCAGGCTCATTGGAAGCAGTTTCTCCAGGTTAAGCCCAGAGTGTTGGCTTTGGGAGCCACTTTCTTTTTGAAGTTTCCCTGCAAGAGTCTTGTTACCTTGCAGGGACACAATTATATTTTTTCAGCTATTTTCCACTTAGAAAGTTTTCTTTCAAATAGGCAGAAGTAAAGGCAGTGTGGTTTGGGGTTTATAGATTGGTATCTTCCATATATTGGCACAGTTTTGTACCTTATTTCTGTTTATATTTTGTCTTTATGGTATATCTCTGAAGCAGCCTCTTGATGTGGGCTTGCCCATCTGGCTTTATGTTTATTTTCTTAAATATTTGTTATGTGACTATAATTGGATATCATTATGAAGGTGGATGGTTTTCCTGAATTTTGTTTTTGTAATGTTGTATTTAGTAAAATGCACTAAAACGTATTGAACATAAAGTAATCCAAGTAATACTAAATAGAAGCTGTAAATGTGTGTGTATTTTCAAAGGAAGATCTGTGCATACTTTCTCTTTCTCCAGGAACAAGCAGGAAGTCAGTCCTCACATATAGGTGATGTCGACACCGACGGAGCCCCGCGGAAGCATCTCCCTAGCTTTCAAAGAAAGCCTTTGGGAGATGCCACCATGCATGCGTGGTCCCCTTCCTACCCAAGGGTGCCATCTTCCTCAGTCTCCCTTTATCCACGGAGCCCTACAGATGTTCACCTAAATTCCCTGGGAAATTTTGAATAATCTTGTGAATTTAGTGCATTGTCCAGTTAGCACCAGTCCCTTTTCCACCTCTGAGCCCTGTTGCCTTGGCTTTGAGACTCGGAACTGTTTTGTTAGGTTTTGTTCTCCAGCGCGGTTTCGCACCTTTTTTGATCAATGGCCACGTCAAGGGTCTTAGACCTTGCTGGGGTCCTTTTTGCCCCAATGGCCAGTGGGTTTAAAAAGTATGATCGGTGCTCGAAGAACATATCCCTTTCCGACACACATGACTGTTACCTCCGGTGTCTGGGTGCCGACCATGACCCAGAAGTTTGCTCCCTGTGTAAAAAGATTTCCGCTAAGGCTGTCCAGAATCACAGGTCAGACTCAGCCCCGGTATCCCCAGTAGCCACACACTCTAAGGTCCTACATGGATCCTCGGAGCCACGTAAATCCCCTGTGGTGTCCGAACGGGCACGCGATACTCTGACAAGGGTTCCCCGGAGCGAGTGCACAAGAAAAAGAAGAAATCCTCGAGAATCTCTTCCTGGGAATCAGACAGACATGGCAAATCCCATGCAAAGTCCCATAGCCCCCGGAAGGTGTCCAAGGAGTGGGAGTGGCCAGCAAAGGTGCACAGGACAGACGCCGAGGCTTCTAGTGACAGATCTCGGACCCCCGAGGCCCATCCCATCGAAGACTCCCTCTCCTCACTGACACTGGATCCGGTCACCCCGGTATCAATGTTGAAGGGTGCAACTACTGAGTGGGAAACCAGGATGATGATGTTAGAACACAGCGTTTCTGCCTTCCTTGTCTTGCAGCAAGTGTTGATGCCCGGACCCACTGGTGCATGCTCTGAAACCGCATGGAGCTGGATGTCGAGGACTCCCCAGGCCGCCAACGAGATCCTCAAGAGCCCCATGCCTCGAGCTGATCCTTGGCAAGGGCAAGGGGATGAGATCTTCATTGGCAAGCACTTCTGGCTCTGGTCAAGTGACAGCCATGGGTCACCCAAGGCTGGGTTTGATGAAAGAGCCATCAGGCCTTGAGTCCTCGATGGACTACTCAGACTGGGAGTCTGAGGACGTGGCTTCCCCAGAGACACAAGCAAACCATGATCTAACCTCAGATCTGTCTCCCCGGCACCGAAATGACAGTCTCCATTGGAGGACACTTCATTCCTCGAGTTTGTCTGGGATATGGTGAAGGCATTGTTCCTCACATGGGGAAGGAGGAGGACCCTCGCATGGAGGAACTCGAAATGCTCTTATATGAGATTCTACCTAAGGAGGTCTTTTTGGCCCCCATCCCCCACCATCCTCAGGTGAATCATGTGAGAAGCACCAGCATTGGTGCCGATAGCTGGCATCACCATGGGGCCACAGCTTCAGATAGGCACATCTTCCTCACACCTCTATGATGGTCGAGTTGACAATGCGCTGACAGAAAAGCCAAAAGACTCACTCTTCAGTGCCCCCAGGCAGGGAGTTCCCTGCCCTCGACGCCCTTGGGTGCAAATTTTCCTAGGGCTTGATGCTGGCTTGCCGAATACAGGCATATCAGCTGTATATCAGCATGTACCTCCGAGACCTGACTAGGGAACTCAGCCTCCGGCAATTTCAGACCCTCACAAAGTCCGTCAGAGAATTCTCAAAGTACTTGTTTCGAGTGGCCTATGATGACTTCGAGTCCAACGCAAGGGTAGCCGCCGCAGGCATTGGTGCCTGACGCCAGGCTTGGCTCCAGGCATCAGACCTCGAGCAATGGGTCCAGGAGAAACTCCTTGATGTCCTCTGCCTCGGTGAAAACCTCTTCAGCAAGCCGATGGAGGACAAGGCAGCAGAGATCGAGACCAAGTATGTCACCAGGACTCAACTCTCCAGGAAGACCTCTACCTTTCCCAAGAAGAAACCAACAGGGAAAAGGCCTCCTTTTTTCACCAGAAAGGCCAGCCTTATCGAGGCTGTCCCTAATACTGAGCTCCCCAGACACCTCTGCAGGGTCATTAGGGCAAGGGCGTGGGTCAAGGGCTGCGCAATCCTAAGGCCTCAAGCCTCAGACACTGGCTCCTGCCCAGTCGGGGACATGGTTTTGATGCCCAGAGCATGGCCTCTCTACCCATGGGGGACCAGCTGGTATGCTTGTATATCAGGATGGAGGCATCAGACCTCAAGCAATGGGTCCAGAAGAAACTTCTCAAGGCCCCTTGCTTTGGTGAAAATCTCTTTGTCTTGCCAATGGAGGACAAGGCGGTGGAGATTGAGACTGAGTATGTCACCAGGACTCGACTCTCGAGGAAGACCTCCACTCTTCCCAGGAAGAAACCATTGGGAAAAAGGCCTCCCTTCCATTGGGAAGGCTAACTTTACCGAGGTTATCCCCCATACCAGGCCCCCCAGACCCCTCAGCAGGGTCATCAGGGCAAGGGAGCAGGCCAGGGTTCATGTAAGCCTAAGGGCCCGAAGATCCAGACACCAGATCCAGCCCAGACTGGGTCAGGATTTTGACTCCTAGAACATAGCCTCTCCACCCTTGGGGGACCAGCTACAGATGGGGGGGGGGGTGCCTGATTCATATTTCTCACTGGTCTACCATCACCACCAACTCCTGGGCACTTTAGATGATCAGGGAAGGTTACCTCCTTCATCGGGACCAAATGCCTCCCCCTTTCTTTCCAGGAGAGCCCCCTCAGACTCCCCTGCTCCAGGCCTTCTCAGGGACAGGGTTGTGGAGCCCATACCACACCACCTCAAAGGAAAAGGGTTCTACTCCAGGTACTTTCTGGTCCCAAAAAGAACAGGAGGCCTAAGGCCCATCCTGGACTTGAGAAACCTGAACAAATTCCTGTGGGAGAAGTTCAGAATGCTCTCCCTTGGAATATTGCTGCCCTACCTCCATCAGGGAAATTTGTTATGCTCCTTGGGCCTAAAGGATGCTTATACCCACATCCTTATTCATCCCAGTCACAGGCAGTACCTAAGATTCATTGTCGGGGCGACCACTACCAGTACAGGGTACTACCCTTCAGCCTAGCCTCTGCACCAAGAGTCTTCACCAAATGCCTAGCAGTGGTGGCCACCCACCTCCGTCTCCAAGGGGCCTTCGTCTTCCCATACCTGGATGACTGGCTAGTAAATGGAGACAAAGCCTTAGAGTGCAACAGGTCACGGCCTGCAACATCAAGGTCCTACAACATCTAGGGTTCGTGATAGACCACCTCAAATCCCAACCCTTTGGCATCAATGACAGCTTTGCATCTTCTGGGCATTGATTCAGCATGTTTCTCGAGGTCCTCCTTTTTGATTATATGGAACCAGGAACTGATAATGCACTCAATCAGTTCCTGTTGTTGCCTTGACGCTTTGATGGCACAGCTGTCTTTAGTCTGGACCAAAGGTTTTCAATTGGATTGCGATAAGGACTGTTCTAGGCCATGACAACAATTCCACATTATTTTCAGAAACCACTTCTTGCAAATGGTTGCTGTGTAACATGGAGCTCCATCCTGTTGAAATTTAAAGTCCCCATCAGACTCAAATATGTCAGAAGCAGAAGGAAGTTTTTTGGGTTTGGGGATGTCTGCAATGTACTGTTTCGCACTGATGGTGCTACACAAAACTTGAATCCTGCCTACACCATGCCAAGACATGCATCCCCATATCATGACACTCAGGGGATGCTTCACAGTGATGTTGAAGCATTCTGGATTGAGGTCTTCTTCGCACATATTGAATACCATCACTCACAAAAATTTAAATCAGTCAGAATATCTAAAGAATAAGTTAGCCCTCTATACATCTTTGAGGCCTCTAATGTCATCTCAACTATACCCTTGCCAAAGAAAATTACATGTTGTGATACCCATCAGCAAACTTTCTCAGGAGTAGCCCCCTACACTCTGAAATTCACTCCCAGAGGGACTACGTTTGTCTCAAGACTACCTCTGCTTTAGAAAGCATGTAAAAGCCTAGCTATGGTGACTGACTTTCCATTCACTCATACTGCTTCAGGGGTACCTTGTTGCACACTCTGAAACTGTGGCCAGATTTATATACTTTACAGTCAATTTGGTTACACTTTTTTGTTTGTCTCTATGCCTTTATCCTTGGCCATATTGTCAATCTGTATGTCCTGGCTGTATCAGTTCCCTCTTCTGCTTATTGGGATGTTTCATTGTGTGATGCCAACATTGTGAGTATTTGTCATATGAATGTTCTACCATATTGCCTTTTATAGTACATCATTTGTGCTCAGGGCTGGTGCAAGGGTATGAGGTACCCTAGGCAAACCTCACCCCTTGCGTTCCTCCTGCTCTAGCCCCCCACCCCCCAATGCTTTTAAAATGGTACCAAAGTGTTGTAGTTACCTTCAGCTCCAGCACTGTGGTGCCATTCCTGCTTCCGCCCCCTTCCAATTACACTTCCTGTTTGCATGGCTCCTGAATGCTCTGATGCTAGCTGGCTAGCATCAGAACAGAGTGGCAATAGCCTGGCAATAACCAGGCAGCGGTGATACCGAGTCACTGCCCAGTTATTGCAATGTGGTGAAAGTCAGGTGCTGTAGAAGGCTGACCTAACTTTTGCTGCTGAAGCTAACCAAGCAGCAACTGAATATCGCTGCTGCCCAGTTAGCTTCATGGCAGTTCAAGCAATCTAGCATTGAATATCTGAGTCTAAAGTTCAGCGCTGTGGTTAGCCATTTTAGCAGCGCTAGCCACTGCCACTGAATATCGGGCCCTGAGTTTGTATCGGAATGTGATGGGGTGGATCCTGACCTCGACCCGTTCCAAAGATAGCAGAGGACCCTAGCCCAGAGATAGAAGAGGACACCTTGGAAATGGAGGTAGAAATGGGAGACCCTCAGCAAGGGATGGAACAGGGATCAACCACCGATACCTCTGAGATAGAGATAGACCCCAGTATAACTCCCCTTATCGATTCACCCCAAGAGGAGGAGATGACGACTGTACTTTCTGGGATCACTTCTCTGATTAGGAACTGGAAAAAGGTGCCCGGAAGGGCTTGTACTCACTTCATATGAAAATGATGTAGCAGAAACATACCCAATGAGAAAGGACCCGTGCAGGTGGATGTAGTCAGTAACAAAGCTACGAGAGTGGTGACCGGCTAGACAGGGGGGGAGGGGGGGGGGGGCTAGGTAAGTAAAACCCCGGGTCAGGCTCAGGATTTACATAGTAACATAGTAATATGGTATATGATGGCAGATAAAGACCAGCATAGTCCATCCAGGAACAAGCAGGAAGTCAGTCCTCACATATGGGTGACGGCACCGATGAAGCTCGCGTGGAGCATTTTCCCAGCTTTCAAAGAAAGCCTTTGGGAATGCTACCATGCATGCATAGTCCCCTTCCCGCCCAAGGATGCCATCTTGTTTAGTCTTCTTTTTTCTGCGGAGCCCAATAGACGTGGTCCTCTAATCTCCCAGAAAAAGTTATTTGATTCCTTCCTTTTGTCTGGTTTGCATACTGATTCCCTTCCTGCCTCAAGGCGGCACCTTCGGTGCCGATTGTGGCTACTTTTTTCCCTGTGTTTCCTCGAGGTTCCACCTTGACTGGCCTTCATGCCATTTTTTTGCCCAGGGGTCCTCGACCCTGGCCGGATGTGCTCCCACCAAGACTCCCCGGTGGGTTCAAAAAATGCGACCGCTGCAGTCAGACTATCTCAGTCACTGATACTCACGACTGCTGCATCCGCTGCCTGGGCTCAGACCACGAGAGTTCCACCTGCGACCGGTGCCAGGCCATGACCCCTAAAACCAACAGGAGGTGATCAGAGTTGTAGGGGAAGTTTTCCCAAGGTCTGGCTCTGCCCGGCTTTCCCATCACTGAGCCCTGAAGCCGGCCCCGGGCATCCTCGGAGTCCCCCAGCAGTGGCTCCACCGGTGCGGCCTCAGTCCCTCCCAAAAAGATGAAGGTCCCGAAGGAGGGACTCAGGTGACTCCGAGCAGAGCCCTCAGAAAGTCTTGAGACAAGAATCCTCGGCCAGTGGAGACTGCGCCAGGGCCCGTGAACCTATAGTCCTCATTGAGAATGCAGTCTCTGGAGTGCCGGCGTTGGACCCAAGGCCTTCAGTGTCCACACCGAGTGCTGCACAGCCATCGGGCCTTGTGTCACGCATGGCGGCCATGGAGCAGAGCCTCTCCTCCATCTTGGCCTTGCAACGGGCGTTGATGTAGGCTCCCTGGCATCATCAGCTCTGACACTATGTCCACCCGGCCTCAGGGGAGACTCCGAGCACTGAACTTGGCACCGAGTGCCACCGGTCTCGGGTAAGTCCTCAGCGTCAATCGAGGTCTCGATCACACTCCTCTGGGTTCCCACTACTTGATGGTGGTTGAGTCCTCCATGCAAAAACTGAAGAGTCAAAAGATCTACTCTTCAGTTCTGCCTGGCAAGGAAGCCCGGGCCCTCGACGCCATGGGGCGCAAGTGCTACCAGGGCGCCATGCTGAAGTGCCGAATACAGGCATATGAATTGTACATTGGAATGTACCATTAGGGTCTGATACAAGAACTTTTGAGGTTCTCGGCGGGTCTCACCGGGTAACCTCTGCAAAGGTTCTAGTCCCTAGCAGCAGGCATATGGGACTGTTCCAAATTCCTGTCCTGGGCCGCCTATGATGGGTTCGAGTCTGCGGCCAGGGTTGCAGCTGCCAGCATCAGTGCCCGGTGCCAGGCATGGCTACAGACCTCAGACCTGAAGTAGTGGGTACAGGAAAAGCTCCTGAATGTCCCCTGCAATGGTGAGAACCTATTCGGGAAACCGAAGTCTGATAAGGCTAAGGAGATTGAGGCCGAGGTAGTGACCCGGCAGAGGCTGTCCAAAAAGACCTCGGCTCTTCCAAGGAAAAGATTCTCAGGCTAGCCACTACCAAACTTATTCGGGGCAGCCTCACCAGGCCTCGCAGCCAAGAGGCCAGGGACATGGGCCTAAGAAGTCCAAGGCTTCCAAGCCCCAGACACCAGTTCCCACCCAATCGGGAGGTAACTTTTGACTCCCTATGCTGGACCTCCCCTCCCTCAGCGCACAGGGGGTCGACTGGCCTTTTTCGCCCACAGATGGGCCAGCATCACCACAGACCAGTGGGTCCTGTGGGAGGTGCAGGAGGGGTATTTCCTTCATCTGCAGCCAAATTCTCTAATCTTCTTCCTAGGAGAGCCTCCACAGCCTCTCCTCCACCAGGCCTTGCTCGGCACAGAACTCGCAGGCTTGCTCAGGGACACGGCAGTGGAACCAGTACCCCATCACCTCTGGGGAAAGGGATTCTACTCAAGGTATTTCCTTGTCCCAAAAAGAACAGGGGTCTCCGGCCCATCCTGGACCTGTGCAACTTGAACAAGTTCCTGGTGAGGGAGAAGTTCAAGATGCTGGCCTTTGGGACATTGCTGCCCTACCTCCGCCAGGGAGACTGGTTCTGCTCCTTGGATCTCAAGGATGCTTACAGCCACAATGCTGCTGTTCGACCTTACCTCCTCTCCAAGGATCTTTACAAAATGCCTGGCGGTCGTAGCTGCCCATTTTCGCCTCCAAGGGGTCCACGTCTTTCCTTACTTGGATGACTGGCTCATTAGAAGCAGCACACCTCTCAAGACCAAGCGGGCCACAGAGCTCACTATCCGCACCTTGCAGCATTTGGGGTTCACCATTAACTACCCCAAGTCCAGCATCTCCCTGGCCCAAGACTTGGAATTCATAGGGGCCCAGCTGTACACTCTTCGGGTCAAAGCCTTCCTCCCTATGGAAAGAGCCCACCGCCTGATGCAGCTGGCAAGGGACGTGCAGAGTTCCAGTTTGGTGCCAGCTTGCCTACTCCTCCGCCTGCTAGGCCACATGGCCTCGACAGTTCACGTTACGCCTCTGGCCCGCCTACATATGCCAACAGCCCAGTGGTGCCTCCATGCCCAGTGAAAGCAGGCAATGGGCAGGCTGAGGGACAGAGTGATGGTCACCCATCAGCTGACGGCCTCCCTCACTTGGTGGCAGTCTCTACACCACCTCAGGGCAGGCACCGACTCCTCAGAGGGTCCTGAAGACAAATGCCTCCTTGTAGGCTAGGGTGCACATTGTGAGGGCCAGTGCACCCAGGGCACCTGGTCCCCAGAGGAATCCCTCCTCGAGCTCAGGGCCATCTTCCTGGCCCTTCAGGCCTTCCGCCAACTCCTGAGCGACCTCCCGGTCCTCATACAGACAGACAATCAGGTTGCCATGTTCTGTGTGAACAAGCAGGGGGGTACAGGCTCTTACTCCCTCTGTCAGGAGGCAGTGGCCCTCCACTCCTTTGCAATGTGCAACCATACCCTTCTGAAGGTGATGTAGTTACCAGGCCAGGACAACTGCCTGGTGGACAGCATCAGCCGGCTCCTTCAGCCTCACGAATGGTGCCTGGACCCAAAAGTGACCCAGAGGCTTTTCTGACTCTGGGGAAGACCCTGGGTGGACCTTTTCACCTCCACAGACAACTCACAGCTCCCCAAATTCTGCTGTCCTCAGACACACTGCAGAAGGGTGGCAGTGGTCGTCTTCCTGATCTCCTAGTCACAGAGCCTGCTTTATGCATTCCCACAAACACTTCTGATAGCCAAGTGCCTTTTCAAGATCCAGAGCGATCATGTCTCAGTAATCCTGATTACGCCCAGGTCACCCAGGCAGCTCTGGTTCCCCCTGCTGCTCTCCCTGTTGGTGGCAATCCCAGTACCACTGGGTTGGGACCCGGACCTCCTGTCCTCTGCAATGGTGATTTGGGTAGATAAAGGACTATTCAGATAGGTGGACTCAATAGAGCCAACCGTTGGGTGGATGGGGAATTTCTGGTAGAACCCACATACCCTCATTTGCATACAAGGGTACCTGGGACAAATATTAAGTGCATCCCGTCCTCCTGAAAAGGACAAAAGGGGGGGGAGGTTAGAGAGGGCAATAAGGGGTGGATGGGGACACCCAGAGGGGGACTATCACCCTGAACACTTAAGGAGGCGAAGAACATTTGGTTGTTGGATGTTTGCTGCCTCACCCTGAGTATTCTAGTAAGGGAAAAGAGGTAATCTGGGTAGATTAACCCCCCCCAATAGGAAGAGAGTTCATGGAGGTCTAACTTAGTTTGGTTGGACAGTGATATGCTAGGCTTCTGGATGAGGAGTACCGGAAGCTATGGACTGACTTTCTTGAGGTTGTGGAAGACTACTGGAGTCTTCAGACCTGGCTTGCTTGAGGCTGCAGAGGACTACTGGAGGACACAGACTGGCTTTCCTGGGACAACAGCGGATGACTTGGAGGTAGTGGAAAGTTAAGTGACTTGGCTAAGATGAAAAGGAGCAGCAGTGGGATTCAAGCTCTGGCTTCTCTAGTCCTATCCTGATGACTCTAACCATTCAGCTACTCCTCCATTCCACTGACAATGTATCATATTGGTATATATTATTATCTACCTTCAACTTTATCTTACTTTTCTAATTGTCTATTATAATGACATGGTGGTCATTTTGCTATTGTAAATTGTCTGTTGTATATTTGCCTTGGCTGAAATTCTTTATAAAGATGGTTAATACATTAATACATCCTAATAAATAACACCAAACACCTCCGAAGTCAAGTAGTCCAGAAAAGGCCTCTTTAGACATAAACACGTTCACAAAAACAATGGTGTCAAGGGGGATATATGTGTATAACTAGCAGCATATATATATATATATATATATATATATATATATTGTCACCCTCACGGTGGCCAGCCCAACGCCTAGGGCGCTGAGACTTGGTCTGCCTGTGGTGTTCCTGCCTCAGAGAGCGTGGGCTTGCTTTCGCTCTGCAAGGCCTTCTGGGAATGTAAGTCCCTTTACTCCTTGAGCACAGATGAGTTGCAGTCAAGTGGTTTTAGTCAATGACAAGAATTTATTTTCCCCTTCCTGGCGGATTAAATGCAAGTGAATAACTCAGGACAAAACATGCCGTACAATTGGCTTGAGGAAAGTATACATGAACTCAGGTAAGTTAGCCTTATCAGCTTCAGGCTTTAAACGTGCAGTGCTTGTTACAAAACAAAACCACAACAGCTTCAATTAGCAAAGAAAATGTTCCCTTTTCTTCTGCTGCTTTTACCGTCTCTCACAGACACTGTTCAGCATAGGGAATTCACATGGTCAGCCAAAGATAATGTACAGTCCATCCGATCATCCACTATTTCATTATGGTCAGAGTCTATCTGCATTTCCTCAGTATCAGGACTAGCAGGGTGTGGCAGTAAGCTGCTATCCTGATCTTTGAAACAAACAGTTTCTCTGAGCTCACGTGGTTTCTCTCCGTAACACTCTCCTGAGCAGGGTTGTAAACTACCATATATGCTGTAATCATTGTTCAGGGAGTTTGCTACTTTCTGGTAACTATAGGGAATTGCTTTATAGCTAGGTTCAAACTTGTATGAATTATTAAGCCTACCTTTTGGCTTTGAAAGAGAAGGAACTCTCCACTCTGCAGGGTTAGACTGGTTCTCAAACCCAGCTGGTGTTTGCTTGCCTTTCAGCCTATTAACTTTCCCCTCAGACGTACCGGTATTCTCCAGCCAGCCTGTCTCTCTCTTAGGAGCGTATGAGCTTTGCCAAGCCTGCCTCTCAGGAAGATTCTTCTCTCTCCTGCCTTTGCTAGACAACCCCTGTCCTGGGTTGCTTCCTTCTGGCCTCAGAAATATAGCTCCCTTGGTTCTCACTCCTCCTTGACTCCTTCTAGTCAGCGTACTCCTTTGCTGGCTTCCTTTCTGGCTCTGACTCCAGTTCCTCCTCTGACTTTAGTTCTCCTTCCAGTTCCCCCTATGGCTCTCCCTTGGGCTCTGCTTGCTCCAAGCTAATGACCAGTTTTTATCATTGTAACTCTCAGGGCTTAGCTGTGCCCTGCCCTGAAACAGGTGAAGCTCATTACCTCCTGAGCTAGGGAATACGTCACTGCAGGGGCGTGTCTTTCTAGCTCGTGGCTCTCTATGTTTACTTCTGCTTTGCAAACACTGAGCCATGTGCTCAGACTGCCTGTCAGTTTCTGAAAGCACATCCTCATCTTGCCCTATCTTTATAGGCTCTGAAGGGACTTCTTCATGACAATATATATGATGATTTTGCTACATATATGCGCATATGCTACCACTTAACATGCATTCTATAAACCCACAAAATGAAAACTGAGGAAATGCCATTACTTCTGACAAGTACTTTTTGGGCAATCCCCAGAGAGACCGTTCATGCCCTGCCTTGCAATATATGCTGCCAGTTGTGTTTCTTATTTTCCTTCTATTTTTATACCCTCACCCCAACTCAGTCCCTAGGCCAGGGGCCATAAACTGTAATTTCCTTTGAACGTGGCTAATGTGGCTCTATACCATTTTTAGATTTTAAATACCATGTCCCTCTTGTTTGCCCAAACATTTATTTGTTGTTGTTTTTATATGTTTTAAAACAAAAAATCTTGTTTGGATAATCTTCTTTCCCATGTTCAGTCCATGACCCAAGTGTCACTAAGTGCCCTAGCAAGAGGAAATGTTTGTCATTCTACTGATCATATGGGGGTAATACCTGCCCTGATAGCAGCATAGTTATACATGCACTTAGGTATTGTCTAGCTGGGCTCCCTGAAAGGGAAAAAAGGGAGAATCTAGGAGGTCAAAGGTCATAAAAGCTAGAGTTTTGGAGGGAAAAGTTGCTTTCTTTTTTCCTCCCTTATGCCAAGCTGACAAGAGGAGGCACAGGGCTCTTGAGTCGGAAGGATCTTATGTTCTGGTCTAGGCCTGGGACAGAAGAAAAAGAGAAAGGGTTGAGTGTTACCCCCAACCTCAGCACAATCTCAAGACAGAGGAGCTGGACTTTGGCCTTAGTAGTTTTTCCTGCCTCCCAGAAGCAGGTAGAAGACTCAACGGTCAAGAGTGTGAAAGCCTGTGCTAATCCAGACATGGATGAGAGGAATTTTCTAAGGACCAAGTACAAGATGTCCAGAGAAGAGCTGGCAAATGAGAGCAGGCAGAGAGCTGCACATCCCAGTCTCCAGTCTTGTTAAAGGTTGGGCACAAAAGTACTCTGGAAGAGGCAGTTAAAGAGGAGCTTCCTTGGAAAGAGACTGGATGAAGCATGTGAACGAGTGAGCTGAGAGGCGCGTGAGTAGGTGAGGAGTCTGGATGTTCATGGTAGAATCTAGGAGAGAGGAGCTACAAAGTGGTGAGTGAAGTAACTGCGTCTATGCTGGCCCGTCTTTTGCCAGTATGAGGCACCTGGCGGCCTGCAGGGGCCCCGGATGGGCCGGATCCCACATGATGAGCCCAGCTGCCCATGTCATGGACTCCTCACTAAAGTCACTCGTGACATCATTTCATTACAAATCATTGAAATCAACTTTAATCAATTACTGACAAACTGACCGACAAAGCCGACAATCATATGTCCACATCACAATTCACAAACAGCTGTCAGCCTGTCAAACACTTAACAATCTAATTGGAAATTTACAGTTTCAAGCATTCTAACTTTGCAATGCATTAATGCATATTCCACGTGCTGACTGCTGACAGTTAGCTAAGTATCAACATGTCAAAGTTCGAACATGTGTTAATGCAAAGTCACGGATAATGCACTCAGAGTCAACTTCTCTCAGAAGGTCCTGCTCGATACTCAACAAGTTAAGCATGTTCAGATGCTCGTGCGACATCGTTGATCTGAGATGATTCTTAATCAGCTTCAGCTTGCTGAATGACTGCTCACCTGAGCAGTTCGTCACGAGGCAGAGGAAAATGCACAGTGTGATTTCTGTGTTCGCAAACGTGCTAAGGAGGCCATTATCAACGATGAAGTGATGCAACTGAATTTCGATCTTGTTGCAGATGGTAGCATTATCTGGATCATCATTCTCATCTTCCTCCAGGTCGTCCGACTCCGACGCCTGCAATGCTTCCTTGCCCAACTTTGTTGGAGAGCTGCCTTAAATTGTACTAACTCTTCCACCAGTTCAGGCTGCAGATCGGAGGCATAGCGATTAACTAATTTGCTTGCACCTTCTCAAATTTCTGCATCAGAAAGTGATGAAATTTTACACAAGAAAGCAAATCGGTCGGCCAATTCAGCATATGCTTCCTTGAGCTTCGATAGTGCAGCAGCAAGGCTGTTGATGATAACGATGAATGTGTCAGTATGGAATTTATCACGTGGTTGCAACTGAATCTCAGTGTCTGCGCCGGATTTGTTGTATCTGCGATTTCGTCTGCGTACTTGATCAGCCCAATAGTTTTCACAGCGTGACAGGTCTTTACCGTGTGCTTCAAAGTGGTCGAACTGTTCACGAAGGCTTTGCATGCACATCTGCAGTGAGTCATAAATGGCAGCAACAGAATTCAAGTTTTGATCAGCTGACTGCAACGACACGCTGTTCGCTTGGAATCTTGCGAGAACCTTCCGCCAGAAAGCAGCTTTTATGCCCGTCTCAAGGCACTGCATTCAATCGTGCAATCCTCTGGCTTCTTGACACATCTCTGCTTTGTGTTCACCCACTTTGTCATCTATATTGTCCTCCAGAGCTTCGACAATCTCATCATAGTCCCTCACCAGAGCATTTGCCACATCGAATCGTGCTGACCACTGTGTGTTGGACAGTCTCTTTAATGTTAGCTAGCCTGCAGTCTGTTCCAGCTTGTCCTTGAGGATGGCCCAGCATGCTGTCGAACCAGCAAAAAACACGTACAGCCATTGGACATAGTCAAGAACAATATGGCATCGGCACAACAGGCTGCTGCGCACTGACCAACGAGGTTCAAGGAATGACCTGCACAGGGTATGTAGGCGGCATGAGGATTTACCTGCCGTATAAGAGCCTGCATACCTCTGTATTTGCCGCTCATGTTGCTGGCGTTATAATATGACTATCCTCGACAATCGTCAATGTTGATCCCCCAGCTGTGCGGAAACTGAAGCAAGCTATCTGCAAGCTGTTCACCTTTGTGACCTTGCTGAGGTAGAAATGTAAGGAAAAGCTCAACAGGGCCAGATGGCAACACGTAACGAATAATCACTGTCAGCTGATCCTGGTGTGTTATATCAGGCGTCGAATCAACTGAGATTGAGAAGTACTTGGCAGAATGAACTTCGGCCTTAATCCAATCGACAACTGACTGGCCAATCAGCTGAATTAGTTACATAGTAACATAGTAAATGACAGCAGATAAAGACCAGTATGGTCCATCTAGTCTGCCCAGTACAATGGCAAGAGTAGGTGCACCTGTCGCTCTGTGCAGGTCACCCCTCCCCATGTCTTTGTTTAGAGGTGAACCCACCACTCCATGTAGGACACCCCTATTTGTTGAGAAATTAGATGGTTCAGTTTATTTTGATTTTATCCTGTTGCTGTAAAGGGATCCACTGTGTCTGTCCCATGCCATTTTGAATTCCGTCACCGTGTTTGCCCCCACCACTTCCATCGGGAGGGCATTCCAAGCATCTACCACCCTTTCTGTGAAAAAGTATTCCCTGACATTGCCTTTCAATTTACCACCTTGCAGTTTCCTGTTATGCTCTCTAGTTTTACAGCTTCCACGTCTTTGGAAGAGGTTTGTTTGTTCATTATTTCCCTTTAAGTATTTAAAGGTCTGAATCATATCTCCCCTGTCCCTCCTCTCCTCCAAAGTGTACATGTTTAGGTCTTCAAGTCTCTTCTCATAAGGCTTTTGACGCAGGCTCCAAATCATTTCCGTCACCTTCCTCTGAACAGTTTCCAGTCTTTTTACATCCTTTGCAAGATATGGTCTCCAAAACTGAACATAGTATTCCAAGTGAGGCCTCACCAGTGACTTGTACAGTGGCATAAGTACCTCTTCCTTTCTGCTGGTAATTCCTCTTTGTATGCAGCACAACATCCTCCTGGCTTTTGCCACTGCCTTGTCGCACTGTTTTGCCACCTTGAGATCTTCAGAAATAATCACACCAAGGTCTTTCTCCTGATCCGTGCACACCAACCTCTCGCCCCCTATCGCGTACATTTCCCTTGGATTTCTGCTACCCAACTGCATGACTCTGCACTTCTTTGCATTAAATCTTAATTGCCAAGCATTAGACCATTGTTCCAGCTTTTGTAGATCTTTCCTCATGTTAACCACTCCCTCGGGGGACTCCACTCTGTTGCAAATTTTTGTGTCATCTGCAAAAAGACAGAATTCTAGTTGATTGCAGATGTTGGCAGACAGGTATGAAGTGTGTCCTTTTTCCTTGTTAGCATGCATCTGCAGGTGTTGCGCCGTGAAGGGATCAAATTTTGATATAAGTTCAAGGATTCCCACATAATTGCCATTATGGGCAGAGCCAACGATGTGGTTGTCACCTCTAAAGGCCAGGCCACGTTCAGATAAAAAGGAAATAGTTTCAAACAACCACTCGAGAACAGCACGCCAATACCCACGTTGTTTGTCACATTGCTTTACTAGTGCCTGATCAACACGTTTTGCTGTGTCACGTCGCGTTAGCAGTTTAATCACGGGTGCTCGATGAGTAGAACTGACCTCATGCTCCATGATTTGTTGCTTCTTATGCTTCCAGTGGCAAAAAACCTTTTGTGCCAAAGGCTACAACCTCTGGTGACATTAGCTTGCATGGAAAGCAAATAGACGAAGCTTTGATGGTGAATAGCAAAGCCAGTCACGATCGATAGGTTCCTTCGACAGCGGATGAATTGTTTTGAACAGGTCACGAGAGCATTTCCTTGGTTTTCCATCAGCTGCATAGACAGTTCTGGTTGGAGTGAAATACGAGTCCCAGTGGGCACATTGCGCACTACCTGCTCTCGCCCAGTACTCGCGCATGTCATCGACAATCTCGACGGGCCATTCGCCGAGGTCTTTAGAGTGGCAGACAGCAGATAGACACTGAACTGGAACATCATCACGTTCTAGAAACTCGGTAATGTCTGTTGCAGCGTCTTCTGCCTGCTGGAATGGCGGACAGTCCACTTCCATTTTCTCTTCAGTTTTAACTGCTATCTCATTTACATTAGTAGTCGCGGGTCATTGAAGCTTCGACATCTACTCCTACCTCAGCCTCCTGAGCTGGAGCGGTCATGCAGGGCTGAGTTGTCTGCCCAAAGTACACCATAATCAACCGCGTTGCAGTTATAGCAGCAGCATCCCACTGCGCCTGTTCATGGCATTTTTGCCAACCAGACTTACACTTGCGGTTTATGTCGCGCTCCCTTGAAGTCATGCCGTTATATTAACTGTAGTTTTGTTATATAATCTGTAATATAAAATATATAAACAAGTTAATATTACGGTAACCAGTCAAACTAACCACACAGACACGGTTAAATTAAACCAGCAAAACTTAGTAATAGCAGACGACCGTGACAAAACTTGTGTTTACATTACATTTACATTACAAAGAATAGCAAACATATATATTATAGTATATAACATATCAGAACTTCAGACTTCTTTGTAGTTTAATACTATTTAATATTATTTAAATTAAGTGTTACGCTGTCAGGTGAGTTTCAGTGTTTACAAGTTAAACCGGAAGTAGATTATGATAGCCTGGTTCCCGTTCTACAGTCTACTGTTCAGGAACACCAAACAAGCTGAACGAAGGACCAAAACATTTAAAAATAACTTTAAAAAACTTTAGGAGTGTAAAATAAAAAAATAAAAAAATAAATTGAAACTAGAATAAGTACAGAAATGACATTAAAAAAATTAAACTTTAAATGTCTTAAACATAAAAAGGACTTATAAAAGTAAAACATTACAACAAGCAGCT
This sequence comes from Ichthyophis bannanicus, assembly GCA_033557465.1. NCBI lineage: Eukaryota > Metazoa > Chordata > Amphibia > Gymnophiona > Ichthyophiidae > Ichthyophis > Ichthyophis bannanicus. The sequence continues at coordinate 604,155,298 of CM066034.1, forward strand.
GCTGGAGCGTGCGGGACCCCTGGCACAGTGCCATAGTGCCAACCCATAAAGACAGTTCAGCGTCTATGATCACACTAGAGAAGTATATGTGCAAGAGGTGAAGAGAAATCCAATGTTATAAAGCTGCCTTGATGGGTAAGTGAAAGTGAAAGAGTGTAAAGAAGTTTGCTTGGTCATTTCCATCTCTAAAGAGAAGTACAAGTCCAAAGTGAGAGAAGAGATCTTTATCAATTCTTAACTGAGAAGCTAGACTTGAGGAAGAGAGGAAACCTCTGTAATGTAAGCTGTTATTACCTACAAAATAATACTGGTTCCTTTTAAATCAGCGTTTCACGCAGTAAACTGAAGTTTCAATTAACTTTATTCTCTGCCATGGTTTTTTTTGGAGAAGAATGGTGAGATGAACTGTGCAGAGCTGCATCAACAGAGAAGGTGTGGAACAGGAGCAGGACTGGAGCTTGGAGCCTAGCCAGCCATTACAGAGGTGGAACCCTTTAAGTGCAGCAGCCCCATTCAAGAACTGGAGGTGATCTTCTGGACAGTCTTTCAAGGCCTTGGAGACAGTATCTTTTCCTCTCTCCTCAAGACCCAAAACTAAAATTATTTATGTAACCCCAGAATGCATCACACTAAAAAGTGGTCTCTCTGGGTTATGCTTATGAGTCTTTAGTTGTCTATGCTAGTATTTTTGATTTAGGCCTGCACTGAGTTCCTCTGATCAGTATCTTGACTTACTTTCAGAGTTAGCAGTAGGTACTTTAAGTGGGAGGTGCTTTTAAATTTATAAGGGGCTCTGCATTCTGGGGCCGTCCATGACTCCACAGGGCTCTCAGTACAGCTCTTTTTATCCTGGTCCTCTCCCTTTTACTCAGTCACACTTACATTCTTATCCAAGGGAGACAAGTTCTCCAGTGGGGAGGGATCTTCCTTCAAGACCCAGGCACCAATGTAGACACAGAGTCAACTCAACACTGACTTTGGGGGGCCCTTCAACTAACTTTACTGTTCTTTAGGCCAGTGGTTCCCAACCCTGTCCTGGTGTACCTCCTACCTTCTGAATATTCACAATGAATATGTATGAGATAAATTTGCATGCAGTGCAGGCAGTACAAATTTGTCATGCATATTCATTATAGGTATCCTGAAACCTTGACTGGTTAGGGGGTACACCAGGACAGGGTTGAGAACGTCTGCTTTAGGCAAAATGGTAATAGAAAAGAGTTCTGAATAATAGTCCCTCCTTCTAGCAGTTTTACAGCAGTTAGTAACACCGTTTGCATTGTCACTGTCCTTACTTCTTCATTATTTGTGTCTGATCCTTTTGCTGTTTATGGTTTATTAAATTTCCTTTACCATACAGTATAGCACACTAGCACCAGAGCAGTTTCCAAAGTCAAAATAAAACACGTTAAATACAATGTAGAGAACAGAGAAAGGAAGTAAAAAGGACATAGAGAGGACGATTGCAGCATCCTCTGTTTGTTTATTTTTTATTTTTTTGTTGTTTTTATATATCACTTTATTGAGGTAATCAGAGCAGTTTACAGAGAACATTCTAACTACTGCACGAGGCAATTTACAGGGAACAATTAAAGAGAATAGTTACAATTAACAATAACATGCAATAACTATTTACATAAGATATAATCATAAGTGGTCTGAGGTGATATGGTAGAGTAAGTGAAGAGTGTGTATAGCAACATTTAGAATATGGGGCATGCTATTGGATTGACGACTAGTAACGTATTTGAGGTCTATGGTGACTGCTCGCATTGATAGTAGTCTGTAAAGATGAACGTTTTGAGATGTTTTCTGAATTGCGTTAAGTCTTTGATTTCTCTTAAAGTGTTAGGTAGGTTATTCCATAGGGCAGGGGCATAGAGTGAAAATGCTCTGTTGGTTGTTGATTGGTTTACTTTTCTGACATTCTTTGGAGTGTTTTGAAATTGTCTCTCTTTGTTCTTGTGAGTTGCTGCATGTTTATCAGAGTGCTGAGGTATGTCGGTGTTATGTCGTTTATTATTTTGAAAATGATCATTAGTGCTTTGAATTTGATCCTTTGAAGTATCGGGAGTCAGTGGAGGTGAAACAGGATGGGTGTTATGTGATGGGATCTTTCAGCTCAGATGTTGTATCATTTTAGTTTTGTTGTAAATTGCTTGAGTATGTGTTTGGTGAAATCAAGATTTTGGTCAAGGTAGATCCCAAGGTATTTTATTTCTTTTTTTTAATTTCAAGTGAAGCATTGTTTACATGTGGGGAGGGTCGAATGCTTTGTTCCTAGTAATAATAAGTGGTTCTATTTTCTTCAAATTAACTGAGAAGCTGAGTTGAGCCATTCAGCGACATCATTGAAGCAGTTGGTCATCTTAAAGCTCTGCATCCCAAAGCCAGCAAGTTCCCACATACTCACAAAAGGCTAATAAAAAAAATGCATGTTGAGATCTCTTAAACATTTTTTGAAACAGGTTTTGACTCTAATGTAGCACAGAAGGGAATTACAAGTGCTGGGACTGGAAAGTAGAATGTTAACTGGTGTGTACATTCTAGATGGGTGGTATATCTGGAGGGAACAATCAAGTAGTTATGGTCTTGGGAGAAAAGGGTTCTGGAAGAGATATAGGGGTTAAGGAGGACAGATAGGTACAAGCGTAGGCCTGTATAAAAGGCTATGAGCTAAAATTAGTACTTTAAACTTGATCTGATAGGTATGTAATTGGAAGCTAAAGATAGTCTTTGAGAAATGGGATGGGGTGACATGATAATATATATGGGAGAAGGTGATTAGCTTGATTGTGATGTTTTGGACTGTTTGCAGACATTTAAGAGATACTAAGAAAAGGCCATTGTAAAGGATGTTGCAATAATTGATGCAAAAGATAAAAAGGGCAAAAACCAAGTAGCAAAGGCTGCCATGTCTGAAAGCTCAGATGGTTCTGAGTGCAATAGTCCTTGATCTGATGAAAGATGTTATCTGGAAGTTGAATGATAGTTGCAAGTCTATATTGTAACCCAGGATTTTCATGGAAAATACCGGTGGGAAAGCATAAAACAAAGAATATTATAATGCCTCTGTATCGTTCCATGGTGCAACCACACCTTGAATACTGTGTGCAATTCAGGTTGCCATATCTTAAAAAGGATATAGTGGAATTAGAAAAGGTACAGAGAAGAGTCACCAAAATGATAAAGGGGTGGAAAGATACCCCTATGAGGAGAGGCTTAAAAGGTTAGGGCACTTCAACATGGAAAAGAGACAGCTGAGGGGAGATATGATAGAGTTCTATACATTAATAAATGGAGTGGAACAGGTAAATGTAGATCGATTGTTTAAGCCATCAGAAAGTAAAAAGACTAGGGGGCATGCAATGCAGCTACAGTGCAACTCATTTAAGACTAATAAGAGAAAATATTTTTTCACTCAATGCGTAATCAAACTCTGGAATTCGTTACTGGAGAATGTAGTAAAAGTTTGGACAAGTTCCTGGAGGAAAGGTCCATAAACCATTATTAAAGAGGGAAATCCAATACTTGCCCCATGAGAAGCACTGTGGAATCTGTGTGCCTTTTTGGGAATCTGCCAGGTACTTGTAACCTGGATTGGCCACTGTTGGAAACAGGATACTGGGCTTGATGGACCTTGGTCTGACCCAGTATGGCATATCTTATGTTCTTATGTCTGGCGTTGCGTCTACGGTTATACCTGCTTCAGGCACGAATAGGCATTTTTAAAGTGATAGTTTTGTCAGGCAAATGTCTGGAGGATATGGAGAAGGAGCTACACTAATACCCCCTTTATTTTATAATATGACAACAATACAGATGGGGAATGGAGGCTGATGTTTCCATTTACTTATGCCACTGGACATCCCCTTATCCTAGCTTGCATGAGATGGATGCCCTGCCCCATGCTTTCCCAAGGGGATGTCTATGTGACTGATGGCATGGATGTCCACATTACAGAAATCGGCCGAAGACATAGACATCTCTGGCATTTTTCTGCACATTCCACTCTGGACATCCCGGATTTGACTTGCATGTCCTTTCTAAAATGCCACTTTATATGTGCACAAAAATTACTTGTGTGCTGGTGTACCTACATATTACAGTATATGTGTGCACAATCTATTTGCACATTCATAAAAACTGTAATGTGCATAGAATGCGCACAATTAATACAAATGTGCACCAAAACATGAAAAAAGGCATAAAAATCGCTACAACTTTGCTTTAAGCAAACATTAACCACTGTTTTTTTGGCTCTGTACATAATCTCACCCTTAGGGCCAGTGCAAAGAGATGAAGCACTCTAGGCAAGCCTCATCCCTTGCACCCCCCTCCCCCTTTCCCTCCGGAGCTCATTGTCACCACTGCTGCCCCTCTCCGGGATGTGAAGCAACATCAATGGGCACATGCAGCCCCCATGTTGCTTACCTTTAAACTTTGGTACTGTGGGCTGTTTAGTTCCGCCCCCTCTCCAATGCTGACTTCCTTTTTGCAGCAGGAAGTCAGCAACAGGAAATGGAGGGGCAGAAGCAAGTAGCCCCATGGTGCCCATTGATGCTACTGCCTGTCCCAAGAGGGGAGACAGCAGTGGCAGTGGGCACTCCCGGAGGGCCGGCACTCTAGGTGACTGCCTAGTTTGCCTAAAGGTAGCGCCGGCCCTTCTTCCCTGCTAGGTGGGAGAGCTCGCTCCTTCCTGCTCTCTTCCCTGCCATGTAATTGATACATACTTTTATTCAAACTCCTGGTGGAAATGTACTTTTTCTTGGTAGAAACATTGTTATCAGAGTAAGTCTATGGCAGCGGCCAGTAAGCTATTTTTTTTGGTAAAGTGAATCTTCTCTGTGTGTTGGGGAGAGGGGGAGTTTACCTTCACTGAGATCCTCTGTCCTCTGTTGGGAAGGAGGGGATCCCATTATTGAAATGCAGCTGCCTTAGAAATTAAAGTGGCCTGCAAATCGGGATGTGCACGGAAAGAGGCTTTGTTTCATTTTCAGGTCATTATCAGACTTTTCTCCCAGTTTTCGGATATTTTTCAGGTTCGTTCCAGATATTTTTGTTAAAAAATGCTATTAACATGCGTTGATTGCCTTTGTATGCATTAATTCATAGGTTAGCGTGGTAAATCAGTTTAGCATGCACTAAATTTTTAAAGCCTGCAAATGAACCAGATGAGTACTAAGGAATCCACATTCCTATTGCAATTAAACTTGGACACATTCAGGCTATAGTATGTCTCCTCTTTTGTTAGTCTGGCGCTTGGCTTGCATTTTTAATACTCGCAGGCTAGCTGGGATAATCTCCTGCAGTTTGAGATTAGTCCAATTGGCTTGCAGTTTTGAAAACCATCATGCTGCTCGCCTTTCAAAGAGTGTTGTTCCCTAGTAGGTTGGTAGCTGCACGCCAGGGCTTCCTGATCCATGATCAGTCTCTGATGTGCCAGCATTTTATTTTGTGCGTACTCTTCCCTGAGATTTTATTGAACACTTTTACCATATTTGTATCTTTATGGTGCTTCTATATGTTTTGTGCTCCTTTTCTCTCTTTTTTATAGTGCAGTTGTAAAATTAGAGGGGCAGCTGGTACACATACAGAAAACCAGAGGGATATGGTGGAAGATCTGGAACAGATAAATGGCAGAGGATAGGGAGAGAGATTAGGAAGTGGCAAATTAGGTATGGTAAGACCTAGTAGGGATTGGGGAATATGTATGGGAAGGAAGGGATTGGTGAGGGATAGAGGAAGTTCATGAACCTGTACAGGCAAAACAGAGATGAAGGATATGGAGGGAACTTTAGCATATATGGGTAACGGGCTTGTGTGGGACAGAGAAATCAGGCATAGGAATGCAGGGGCTGTGAGGCAAATGTAGTAGATGGAAAAGAGGGCAGAGTTCTCATAGTTATCTAAATGGAAATGGTTACAATATTTGCAATGGTGGTAAAAGACTAGCATGGGCGACACATAGGAAGAAGCCAGAGATGAATTCTGACACTACCTCGACTCTGCTTTTTACCCTGGAAGTAGCAAAGAATCCTCTCCTCTTCACCCTAAAAGGAAGAGGATGCCATTAGTCAATGGCCCCAGCTGTTATATTATAGCTGTAATTATTATATCTGAATGTAGAAGGGGAGCAGGAGATGGGGAGGAGGTGGTTAATTGCTCAACGTGAGCCCTGGAGATTTGGGGAAGGGGGCTGAGCGTTGGGAGCCAGGCTATTAGTGACATGCAAGCTTTTTGGAGACAGTATAATTTACACTTTAATTTCTCTTTATGTTCTAGGACGCAGTCAGAAAACCCCAAAGCAAGTGCTCCATTGTACGATAAACGAGCGTGTGACATTAATGGGAATATAGGAGGGGACAGGGGTAGTCATGGGGGACAGACGTGAGATTTAAGAAGCATAAAAATTCTAGGAAAGCTTTTGTACACCTGCCAGTGCCACTCAGAGTATTTCGTGATGAGGCATTTTTAGCCAGTATTCTGCATTTTCCGTTTCTACACGGAAATGCTTGACAGCTAATAAGACATTAGAGTACAGTCACAAAGTTGCTGCAGGGCAATCACAGATCTGCATATCAAGTAGCTATACAAGCATGTTTTCAAAGGCGATAATGCATAGCACCCTGTAAAGAGACTGTAGACTGTACAGACATGCAATCAGTATTCAAAAGAACTAATGCAATATACACTAGGCTCTTCCTGTTAAAACATTTTGTGCTGGTTAATGCATAATGTTTGGTTAGACACTGATAGATTAGCACCCAATGCTAACTTCATAAGCCCTCTTGAATATTAGCCCCAGCACTTCCAATTGGCATACCTAAATTGCAATTAATTCGATTTCAGCAGAAAATATTTGCGTTCATATTGAAGTATGAACCCTCTGAGAAAAGCCAGATCTTTTTTTTAAAGAAACATAAGAGGGGAGCAGGGTTGGTGTTTCAAATATAGTTTGACAGTTACGTTTGTGTCCGTCGAGAATAGTGGTTGTGTGGCGCAGAGTAGCTGGCGGTAAGGCTTAGGCTGCTATGGAGAAAGCTGCCCCTGGACAGCAAATCGTGGGTATGTTTCCCTGCTTCCTGAAGAATAAGAGAAAAGATAAATGGCACTGGCAGAAGTTCAATTTAAGGTCCCCCAAGCAACAGTGTCAGAAAGGGTCCCCAGGTTGAGAGTGATCTACCTACGAAAATCTAGGAACTCTGATACTTGAGGCAAAATCCCCCTTAAAGTTGTCCTGGGCGTTATTCGGCTCCTATGAACAACCCCTCATTATGATTCTTGTATTTTCTTAAACACTAATTCATACTTTAAGACAGCCCTCTTTAGTATTGCCCTAGGACTTAGTGCCTTGGACTCCTCAGACTAGGGAAAGCCTTTCACCTTCTCTGATCGGCTTTTCATGTGCCCTCCACATGTCTGATTTTGCAAATGAGAGAAATGTGCCATTGTGTTACACTGTAAATGTACACTTTTCGACTTGTTGGGATAGTAGGTCCTAAGTCTTTTGCTACAAGTTATATTTTGGATAAGGGTTCCTATGATGTGCCCTTTGAAACTGTGAGAATAAAATGTTTCACCATCAGTGTGTGAACTGTGGGAAGGTGGTTTGAGAGCGGGCAGCGTGAGAAAGCATCCCGGAATGTGGGGTGGAAGAAGCCCACTGACAAGTCCTTTGCTCTGGTGACCTATATACTCTGCATTAATTATGCTGGCTGCAAACTGTTTGAATAGGATGGATGGGTGAAAAAACATTCTTCATGCAAAAGGCAGCATTTGAATGCAGCACCTAGCATTTATTAATTTTAGGCTTTAAACTCTTTTTTTTCTGTATCCAGCATGTTTTTCTGGATGAATAGGGATTTTGGTTTTGTTGTTGTTAAGTGCCGTATGCCCCAACAACAGCTGCAGAAGAGAAAGAAATTGAAGAGTTCTATAAACAAGTACAAGCTGAAATTGACAGAACATGCAAACAGGATATCCTGATAGTCAAGGGTGACTGGAACGCAAAAGGGATTTTGGTTTTAGATTTCTTATATCTGTTTTCTATGTGTGCTTTCTGGTTCATGTTCTTTTTCTGTCATTTAGGGGTATGTTTACTAAACTGCGTTAGTGCAATTCGCGTTAGGAGCCGCGTTAGTGGAAGGAAAGCCAAAAAAGGACATGGGCGGTACATCGTAACCGATAACGCGCAGTTGCGCACGGTATTGCGCGCCACGCAGCAATGATCGCTACAGCGTGCGCGCTACTGCGCACAAGCTTAAGACAGCGCGCAGACACCCAAATACAGAAACAGAGCTGTAGCACAATGGTTACTACACAGACTGATGGTACAAGGGTCATGGGTTTGATTCCCCAGTGTGCCTAATGAAGAAGGCTGGATGAGGTGTCATGTGCAACCCTTTGAAGGCCTACTATAATATTTTATCCACATTCTGCAGCTGGGTTAATGTTTGCACATGTCAGGAAAATTGTACCCGTCATATCCAATATGTTCCAATAGTGACGTTCCCTCTGGCATGGTCATGTATGCTATACCATTTGATAGGAATATATAGGCAGAGGTTTGGATCCCGAAAGTACTGGGCTTGGCCTGGAAAGGGTTAAGTAGTGGGCTGTGAGGAAGGTTACTTGTACCTGAATAGTGCTGCCAGCAAACACACCCTCACAGTGGCGTAGCCTAAGGTGCCACATAAGGCACCCTAGAGGGCACTCCATAGGGCACATTATAAAGTGCGCTGTCTGCCAAGGCACCCTATAATGTCCCCTATAGGACACCATATAAGGCACCTTATAAGGCGCTTTATAGGGCGCCTTATGAGCCACCCTAAGGGGACAGTACCTTGAGGGTGGTCCTGCTGGCAGAATTAATATACAATAAAAACAGACAATGCCTAAGACAGCCCTATTGATGAACCCCACTGTGGGTTTAGGACCCATGACCTCTGGCTCCACAGGCAGTGTAGTAACCAGTGGGCTAGAGCTGCTAACAAGCAACTGGCTGGCTACAGGAGGACTGCACGGCACCACACCCACAATCTGCTGTGGTTACCAGGATAGGGTTAACCCACCCGTACCCATGATGCACTGCACATGCAGATCAGCAGTCGAGAGATGGGCACAAGAGCGGGTATGCACCCCCACAGCACCTCGGCCCTGTAGGGGGGACAGACCGTGTGTGGCACTGCCACAGACACACACATTGTGCAGGTACAGTGCCCACCCTGAGGTTGAGGTGGGGCCCCCAGCACCAGGTCCACAGCACCTTTCATGGCTGAGATATGCCATGCTGCAGGTCCCCATCAGTGTATGATAGGTAGCTCCGTTAGACACAACTAGGATACATCTGTGCCCTGCTGTATGTCTCGGTCATGTCTAGTCCTTATGGGCGATGATGCACTCAGAATAGTGCATATCCTGTGTTGGTGCCAAGGTTACCTGCTGTGTAAGTGAAGGGGGGGGTGTATGGACCCTTGGGCAGATCATCTACCACCACACAACCCACCCTCTGGGGCTTAGGGTGGGAAACAGGGTCACCCACCAATAGATCCACAGTCTACCCCCCTGCAATGGCAGCGGTAGAGGGGACCAGCAACAGCAGTCCTGCTGGGGAACAGACAGAGCGGTACACATCTATAACGCAATAGCAGACAGACGGCAGTCCTGGATATGCTCAGCTGCCCCCCACCATTATCTGACATTCCCCAGCAGCAGGCCTCCAGCCGCTGCACCCTGCAAGGTGTTCCAGCAAGACACATACTAGCTGCAGACAGTCCGCCAGCTAGTCCATAGTTCTGGAGGAGATGCATGTACCCAGAACCCAGGGAATGTCAGCATACACACCAAGCAGATAAGTCAGTGATTGGGCCCCAAAAGGAAACCCATATATATCACATGAGCAAAATGGGGGAACCTAGCCATGCCATGGTCACTACTCAGTCAGGGTGAGAGTGACCTCCCAGCAGGACATGCTGTGGCCACTCTGTCTGTGCAGGTGGTACCGGGCACTACAATGTCCGAGCCATTGCCCTATGCCCAGCGCAGATGCGGCCAGGCCAGGCCACCCTATCCAGGCTATTCCCACAGTACCTTGCTCCTCATTATGCACATTGGCAGGCCAATACTGGGAACAGTGCTAGCAGTGTGGGCTGTGGAGGGTGTTGGAAGCCACCACACACTGGATAGACAGACACACACTCCCCACACCTATGCCAGGATTGTGCAACTATAGAGGTGTTGGGCAGCCCAGGCCACCACACAAGTCCTGAGCACAGTGCAGGCATGGCTATGGTACGCAATACTGTAGGAGTCACTCCCCAGGTTGGTAAACACTGTCAGACACATGACCTGTAGCACACTCCACATACATCAGAAAGGTTGCTATGATGCAGCTCACTCAGACACTTGTACCTAACCTAGGAATTGCTATCTGCCAGTAATCCTAGCAACCTTTTGATAGATGTGTACCATATTCCCCGGTTTAGGGTGGCATTACTAAGGTATGCAAGTGCTAGTATTGGGAGATGCACGAAGAGCCCACAGTCCTGCCTCTCCAGAAGGCTGTGGATAATGGGGCCTGTGGGTGTGGGTGTGTCTGCCCCTGTTGGCTGCTGCTTTACGGCAGAGGTTCCCAACTCCAGTCCTGCGGTGCCAAACACTGTTCGGGTTTTCATGCTGTCCCTCATGAATATGCATGAGATACATCTGCATACCATGGGGGTGGCGCATAGAAATGCAGCACAGGCATCTTTATCAGAGGCAGCATGGAACTGGAATGGTGTTTGGCCCTCCAGGACTGCTTTTGGGAGGCTCTGCTCTAGGTAATGTGCATGTTTATGGTGTCTGTGCTCTGTAGGGTAAAATGTAAAATGACTTGAACCTGTGACTTTCTGCTCCTGAACACACTGGCTGTGTTCACTGCACCACCATGTTGCCACAGAGATAGTGCATTCCCTGGAGATACCATGACTGTTTGTCAGACAGAGCCTGTCTGTTGCAGCGCACGGCACCCACCTAAACAGGGCTGGTGTTTTGGGCATGTTTACGTCATCTGCAAGAACGGTTCTGCCTGTATTAGCACGTTATAGTAGTGGGTAAAATATGAGGACTGGGTTGGCGGAAACCACAGCTGGGACTTGAACCTGTGACCTTCTGCTTCTGAATACAGTGGTTCTGTGCACTGCACCACCATGTTCTCACAGAGATGGTGCATTCCCTGGTGATATCATGACTGTTGGTCAGACAGGACCTGTCTGTTGCAGTGTATGGCACCCACCTACACAGGGCTAGGCCACGGTCTGCTCCGGGCAGCTGCCACTGCCCCCTCTACCACCAGTATCCCTCAGCCACCATGCTGACATGCCCTTCTGCTGGTGGAGCTGGTGGTGCGCGGTCTCAGGCCATTCAGTGTGCAGGTAGGCGGCCGCCTATGGTGCGTGTTCTGGGGTAGGGGTGCCTGCATAGACGTTCATGCTCCCCCCCAGCCCCGCCTTCCAGTGTTCCGTGCCCTTGGGGGTTGCTGTTGGGTACTCTCCCCTGTGACGCTTTGGGAAACACACTCGTGCCCATGTTGGGCCCTCATCAGTTGCTGTCTGGCTCAACTGTTTACGCATTCCTATGGGCCAACTGAGCATCACCCTAGTCCCCACTGTGGCCCAGCTGCGCCACTGCATGTGCCGCCTGCAGCCCTCTGTATCCCCTTTTCCAGCATCTGCCCGGTTGCCCGTTCCGACATGCCCGCCCTGATGTTGCGGGACATGTGCACGCCATAGGAACCCTGTCCGACGGTGGGGAAATCCCTGAGCAGCGCTATTTCACTGTGGGCCCATGCACCTTGAACGGGGACGGAGTATGGAGCCTTCCACGAATTATATCTGTTCTATGGAGCTTACTCGGGGGGGGGGGGTTGATGTTTCTCACTGCTACCACTATTGGCCAGCTTGGTTGTTGTTTTTTTCCAGTTTGTTGGGGTCATTTTCGGTGTTTCTGTGCCCTTTTGATCTGTGCACATGTATCACACTTATCACCTTTTTTTGGTTTCCCTGCCTAGGCTGTACATTGCTGACACATAAATGGTTTCTCTCCCCTTTAAAGTGCTTTTACCGGTAGGTTTTCATTCGCGTTGGAATTCAGCTCTGAAAATCAGCGCGTTAGCCTCTCCCCGCCTACTCTCCACCCATTGACCCCTTCTCTCCGCCCTCTCTCCACCTTCTGCGGTGTTTTACCGTGCCGCGGAGCATTATGCTCGTTAGCGCATGATAGCGCGCGCTATAGCGCGCGCTATAGCGCGTTTACGATCGTTAATGCGCTATAGCACGCTAACGATCGTTAACGTCGTACAACGCGCGTTATTCACGTTTACCGCAGTTTAGTAAACATACCCCTTAATCTTCTTGTTTTATATTATATAACAAACTTAAATTGTTCTGATGCAATTTAAGCCTGGTTAAGTCATGTAAAACTTGTTTTGACCTCTCCCAATGGCGAGCAAGAGTTGCTAGTGCATAAGGATTCTTCCATTAGTGTATATTTATTTATTTAAGCTTTCAAAGCGGTTTACAATTAACCAACAAAGGTAACAGGGCCGTGAAGCACTCGATTGTATAGTGAAATTAAATAGTAAAATCAACAATATTACAGTAATGCTTATAACTATTTACAGTCAAGTTAATCTGAAGTTCCACATGGTGTAGTAGTAGGTCCAAATATGAATGTGTGTAAGGGGCTGATCTGCTGTATCTGACTAGGGTGGCTGAGAGTCTTGAGTTAAGGTAATGTTGTATTCTTCTTGGAAGAGGTGTGTTTTCAGTTTCTTGCGGAATTTGGTCAAGTCCGAGCATCCTCTTAAGGGGGAGGAGGTAGTAGGGAGTTCCACAGTGTGGGGGCAAATAGAGTGAATGTTCTGTTGCATGTTGGTTGTTTGCTCCTATTCTGTGATGGGATCATGAGGAGGTTGAGGGTGCTGTTTTTTCGTAGTCTGTCAGTATGAGGGGTGGAAATCAGAATCTGAAGACAAGTGGCGGATTCTTTATGTAAAAATTTGAATATTATAGTGAGGACTTTGTATCTGATTCTCACCATGATTGGTAGTGAATGTAATTGCTTTAGTATGGGGGCGATGTGGGCTTGACATGGGGCTCCAGAGATTATTTGTGTTGCAGTGTTCTGGGCTAGCTATAGTGGATAAAGGGTGTTCTTAGGAAGGCAAATTTTGCAGTAGTCCAAGGTGGGTGTAATTATGGCTTGGCAAACAGTTCGGAATAAATCTTGGGTAAATAGTGGACGGAGGTTTCTTAGTGTTCTTAATTTGTGGTAGACTGTGGAGATCGTTCTTTTTATGTGTGGTTGGAAGGTCAATTGTTGATTTATTATTATGCCTAGGTATTTTACTTCTGTTTTAACTTTAATGGTGACATCGTCTAGTTGCAGTGTCGGAGGTGGCGAGAAGGTTGGGTTGGTGGTAATGAATAGTGCTTCAATTTTCTCTTGGTTGATCAAGCTGTGTAGGCTAAGTCATTTTCTTACTTCAGTGAAGCAGTTCTGAAGGCTGGTGGTGTCTGGGGCTATAGGGCTGATGGATGTGAAGAACATTATGTCGTCAGCATAGACTTGATATAGGATCTTGTGTGAAATGAATATTTGGCATAGGGGTTGAATGAAGATATTGAAGAGTATGACTGAGAGACTTAAGCCTTGTGGTACTCCTATTTGTTGAATAAACTACTTTTATGTCTTTTCACTGACTTTTACCTGATGTTTTCTGGAATTTAAGTAGGAGCGAAACCATTCAAGGGAAGTGCCTTGGAGCCCAATCTCAGAAAGCCTTCGAAGTAGTAGGTGATGTGGGAGGGAGTCAAAGGCAGAGGCAATGTCTAGGAAAATTAATATGAATTCTCTGTTAATGTTTTGAAGGCAAGTTGAGAGTGTGTTTAGTAGAGAGGTAACAAGAGTTTTGACTCTGTGGTATGGTCTAAACCCGTGTTGCTGAGGGTTTTGGGGTGAATGCTCATCAAACTGGTGTTGAAGTTATGAGAGAACAATTTTTTCAATTACTTAGTGACAAACAGGATGCTGGATTTTGGTTGGTAAGACTTAGTGGAGGATGGGTCAAGCTTTGTGCTTTTCAGGATAGGACAAACTGAGGTCTGTTTGTGTAGGATGGTCATTTGGTCTAGGGACAGGGATAAATGGACTATGGTCATTATATATGGGCTGAGGTGAGATCTAGTCAGCGTGATCCAGGACACAGGGCAAGGGTCCAAAGGAGAGATGGTTTGTTAAGAGACTGGATTGTGTCTTCAATATTTTGGAGTGATGGGAGTTTGAATTGTGTCCAAAGTATGTGAGATATTTCTTTGAATCCTGGAGTTGCCAGAGGTTGACCTAGTGAGGGGGCTGGTGTCTGTTTAGCGAGTAGATATGTAGCCCTCTTTTGAGGGCATATTCTGTCTTGTGAGGTTCCTGTATTGGGTTCTTTCAAGAGTGTTTTCGCTATAGAGAATAGTTCCCTTGGTTTCTTTATTGCACCTGTGATGAGATTGTTATAGTATTCCTTTCTCCAGGAACAAGCAGGAAGTCAGTTTTCACTTATGGGTGACATCGACACTGACGGAGCCCGTGCAGAGCAATTCCCCAGCTTTCAAAGAAAGCCTTTGGGAATGCCACTACGCATGCGTGGTCCTCTTCCCGCCCAAAGGTGCCATCTTGCTCAGTCTCCCTTTTTTGGCGGAGTCCTTCAGATGCACATCCTCATCCCTCAGAAAACGTTTTTTCTTCTCCGGCCTTTTGGCCCTTTTTTCTGGTAGCACCGGTCCTCTCCTGTCCTCCCCGTCGCCCCTGCTCCGGCTGTGGGCCAGGGGATCCCTTTTTTTCTCCCTTAGTGATGTTTTTTTTTCTTCTGGGCCCTTTTTGCGCCCTTTTTTCCAACCACTGACCTCGAGGGTCTTCGACCTCACAGGGGCTCTTTTTGCCCCCATGGCTACCGGCTTCAAAAAATGTGACAGATGCTCCAAGAATATGTCGCTCACGGACACCCACGACTATTGTCTTTGGTGTCTGGGGACCAATCACAACCTGGAGCTCTGCTCGCTCTATAAGAAAATGTCCGCTAAGGCCTCGCTCAGCCGTAAGCAGAAGTCCAAAGACATTTTCCGTAAGGCAGTCCCGGAGTCCCTGGTGGCACCTCACCCCACCAATCCACCTCTTGCAGGATCCCCCACAGTGACCGTGCGCCCAGGCGGCAATCCGATCAGGGTTCGCCTGAGGTGGAACAGCGAAAGAAGAAGAAGACCTCAAAGTCACTGTCGGGGGCTCCAGACAAGTGCGAGCGGTCTCACGCTTGTTCCCTTAGCCCTCCTCGGCGTTCCCGAGAGTCGGACAAGGAGTGGCCCTGAAAGGTACTTCATGCAGATATGGAGGCCTCCAGTGATGGTGCCCAGTCTCCTGAGGGTCATCCTGGCAAGGACCCCCTCTCCTCCTCCACGCCAGACCCGGTAACCCCAGTGTCGATGGCGCAGGGACCCACTCCTGAGTGGGAGTCCCGTATGCTGGCACTGGAGCACAGTGTTTCTGCCTTCCTAGCTGCCCAGCAGGTGCCTTTACCCAGTACAGCTGGCTCGCGCCTCAAGACCGAGGGTCCCTTGACGGGGGTCCTGAAAACTGCCTTGGAAAACTCCGAGAGCCGTGGGCCTTGTGAGGGTCCTCGGCACCGGTCTCGCTCGCCGCCCCATTCCTCGGTGGTGAGATTTTCCAGAGTCAGTGCCTCCAGCTCCAAGTGGGCCTCGGCCACTGGGCATGGGGATCAGCTCTACTCTGAGTTCTCCTTGGACCTCTCAGGCTGGGAATGGGATGGGAACATGTCCCCTGAAACCAGCACCCATAGGGACCTTCCTTCTGACCCATCCCCCCAGCCTCATAAAGGCGGTCACCCCATGAAGACACTTTCTTCTTGGTATTTGTGCGGGGTATGGCTTGAGCCCTCAATCTGCCCATGCAGACCGAGGAAGAACTGAGGGCAGAGGAACTCGACATCTTGCAATATGAGTCTCCCCCTAGGGAGTCCCTCATGGTCCTGGTACCGTCCATCCTGATCCGGCTGCTCCTCCACATGTGGGAAGCAGTCGCCTCAGTCCCAATTGTTAGTAAAAGACTCGATGCCATGTACAGGGTCCAGCGTGGCCCGGGGTTCTGGAAGACTCAACTTCCTCTTACCTCCATGATAGTTGAATCCTCGATGCGGAAGCAGAAGAGCCTAAAGTTGCACTCTTCAGTCCCACCTGGTAGGGAATCCCATGCCCTCGACACCCTCGGGCGCAAGGCTTACCAGGGATCCATGCTGGTGTGCTGCATCCAGGCATACCAAGTGTATATGGGGATGTTCCTTTGCGACCTCGCTAAAGAGCTCGGCGGTTTCTCCGTGGGCCTTGGAGGCGAACACCTCCTCAGATTTCAGACCCTTCTGAGATTGGTCACGGACTGCTCGAAATACCTTTCCCGCTCCGCATATGACGGGTTCAAGTCTTCTGCCTGTGTGGCAGCGGCTGGCATCAGAGCCCGGCGTCAAGCGTGGCTCCAGTCTTCAGACCTGGAACAATGAGTCCAGGAGAAGCTCTTGGATGTCCCCTACCTCGGCAAACAACTGTTCAGCAAGCCCATGGAGGACAAGGCAGCTGAGATCGAGATGGAGTTTGTGACCCGCACCCGTCACTCTTGTAAAACCTCTTCTCTTCCGTGGAAGAAACACAGCAAGAAGTCTTTCTTCCAGAGGAAGGGGCTCCCTTACCGGGGATACCCACCCTCTCTGCCCGCCCCAGAGCTGATGCCCAGTGGTCAGGGCAAAGGAGGAGCTCAGGGTCACCGGAAACCAAAGGGGACCAAAGCTCAACCACCGGCACCGCCCCAGCCAGCCCCGGGGTTTTGACGCCAAGTGCATCGCCTCTCGCCTCTCGGCGGCACTTCCGCCTGTGGGAGGGTGTCTGTCCCTTTTCACCCCCGAATGGATGGCCATTACATCGGACACCTGGGTCCTTCAGGTAATCCGGGATGGTTATCGTCTTCGTGTGGACAGACTACCTCCTCCCTTCTCCCCAGCGTAGCCTACTCGACTTCCCTCACATTAGGCTTGCTTGCAGCAAGAGCTGATGAACCTCCTCGGTCAAAAGGCAGTTGAGAGAGTTCCGCCGCACCTCCGAAGTCGGGAGTTTTACTCCCGGCACTTCCTTATTCCAAAGAGGATGTGGGGCCTGTGCCCCATCCTTGATCTCGGGAATCTGAACAAATTTTTGATGCGGGAGAAGTTCAGGATGCTATCGCTTGGTGTCCTGCACCCCTTCCTCCAGCAGGGCGATTGGCTATGCACCTTGGATCTCAGAGATACGTACACCCACATCCCAGTCCACCCCAAGCACAGGAAATACCTGCATTTCAGGGTGCAAGGGGAGCACTTCCAATACACAGTGCTTCCTTTCTGGCTCGCGTCTGCCCCGCGTGTCTTCACGATATGCCCTGTAGCCGCAGCTCACCTCCGGCTATAGGACATATCCGTCTACCCTTACCTGGATGACAGGCTCATCACAGGCACATCAGCAGAGGAGGCTCGCCTCTCAGCATCGCACACAGTCCTACACCTCGAGCGCCTCAGTTTCCTGATCGACTACTCCAAGTCCCACCCAAGCCGGTGCAGACCCTGGAGTTCATTGGCACTCTTCTCGACACGGGACGAGCGACTGCCTTCCTTCCTCGAGCACATGCGGATCGGCTCCACGCTCTGGCTGCCAAGGTCCAAACCCGGTCCAGGGTCTCAGCGCAGCCCATGTTGCGCCTTCTGGGGCACATGGCCTCTACCGTCCATGTCGTCCCCCATGCTCGCATGCTCATGCGAACGGCCCAATGTTGCCTCAGAGCGCAGTGGGCCCAAGCCTCGGGCCACCTTTGTGATCCCGTGTCGGTCTCCCGCAGCCTCTTCAGTTCCCTGGATTGGTGGCTGAACCCCCAAAGCCTTCTTCGGGGCATGCCCTTCCAGACTCGACAAAATGAGCTCATCTTGATGACCGATGCCTCACTGTTGGGCTTGGCAGCCCACTGCGGCAACCTCTGCACCCAGGAGCAGTGGTCACCTGAAGAATCTTGGCAGCAGATCAACCTGCTTGAGCTTCGAGTGGTCCAGCTGGCCCTGAAGGTCTTCGAGTGCCACCTGCGAGGTAAGTCAGTGCTCGTACAGATCGACAACAAGGTCGCGATGTTCTACATAAACAAGGAGGGGGGTACGGGCTCCTTCCTCCTCTGTCGGGAGGCAGTCCTCCTCTGCTCCTTCGCCGTATGCCAGGGCATGACCCTGAGAGTGGTCTAACTCTCGGGCCAGGACATTGTCCTCGCGGACAGACTCAGCAGGCTCCTTTGCCCACATGAGTGGTGCCTGTGTCCAGAGGTGGTTCTCCACCTGTTCTGCCGCTGGGGGACTCCGTCCTTGGACCTGTTCACCAGCCTGGCGAACACCCAGCTTCCCCGCATTTGCAGGTCGATACCACACCTGAGCAGGGTATCCCCAGATGCGTTACTCCTGAACTGGACCTCCAGGCTTCTGTATGCATTCCCTCCCACTCCTCTCATTGCGAGGACCCTCCACAAGATTCAGCGGGACCGAGCCTTGGTGATCCTTCTGGCTCCTTCATGGCATCAATAGCCCTGGTTCTTGCTTCTACTCCGGCTCTCATCGGAACCTCCAGTCCAGGCAGTATCCCAGATCTGCTGACACAGGAGGAGGGATGGGTGCTCCACCCGAACCTGGTCTCGCTATTCCTGACAGCCTGGCGGCTGAATGGGTGTCTCTAGCCTTGCTGCACCTCACAGAGGAGATTGAGGAGGTCCTTCTCGTGTCGAGGAAGGACTCGACGAGATGGGCCTATGCCCTGAAGTGGTGGCGCTTCTCGGTCTAGTGCTCCGAGCTCCAGATTGACCCATTCTCCTGCTCTATCTGGTGGGTTCTCCAGTACCTCCTCCACCTCTCGCATGTAGGACTGAAATCCAATTCGGTCCGGTTTCACCTGAGCACTATCTCAGCCAACCACTTCCCCGTCGAGGGTAAACCCCTCTCGGGCCAGCCTCTGGTCTCCCGCTTTCTGTGGGGCCTCTTACTTTCCAAGCCCCCCGTCCAGCCTCCACTGGCAGAGTGGGATCTGTACGTCGTGCTCATGCAGCTGACACAGCCGCCCTTCGAGCCGATGACGACATGCTCGCTTCGGCACCTCTCCTGGAAGATAGTCTTTCTGGTGGCGCTCACCTCGGCCCGGCAAGTCAGCGAGCTGCAAGCCCTCATAGCTGCAGCTCACTACACAAGGTTCTATGGGAACAGGATGGTCCTTCAAACTCACCCCAAGTTCCTACCGCAAGTTGTTTCGGATTTCCATCTCAACCAAGAGATCGTCCTACTGACTTTCTTTCCGAGACCCCATGCTGACCGGGCATCGGCGGTCCTACATATGCTTGACTGCAACAGGGCTCTCGCCTTCTACCTGCAGCATGCCCAGGGTCATCGCAGGTCCCACCGGCTCTTCATTGCCTACAATCCTAATCGCTTGGGGCTCGCAGTCACCAAGCACACCATCTCTGGCAAAGGCTGGGGCCCCGCTGGATCGCCAAGTCACCGCGCATGGCGTCCAGGCCAAGGCGACATCGGTGGCTTTGCTGTACTCAGTGCCTCTGACGGACATCTGCCGGGCTGCAACCTCGTCCTCTGCGAATATCTTGCTTCGCACTACTGCCTGGAGAGGGAGTCCTGCCGGGGGAGCGCCTTCGGCCAGGCTGTACTCCGGAATCACTTCGGGGTATAAGCAACACCTGCCCTCCGACCCTTCTTCTGTGGCTACCAAGAGCTCGGCCCCAAGGGCCCGCGGACTCAGGCTTCCTTTGGTCATCAGCTTCTGCTCACGGCCTCGCGGAGGCGTTTTTGGCTTGCAGGTTTCTGTAGCCTGTAGCTGGGGAGTCCCATAAGTGAGGATTGCTTGTTCCTGGAGAAAGCGTATTACTCACCTGGAACAGGTGTTCTCCAGGGACAGCAGGAATCAGTCCTCACTTCCCTCCCACCTCCCCTTAAGAGTTGCCATTTTTGTTTTCCTTCTCTTTCCATCTGCTGAGTAGGGCTCTAGCTATGGGCTAGACTGAGCAAGATGTCACCTTTGGGTGGGAAGAGGACCACGCATGCGTGGCAGCAATCCCAAAGGCTTTCTTTGAATGCTGGGGAATTGCTTCGCGTAGGCTCCGTCGGTGCCGACATCACCCATAAGTGAGGAATAATTCCTGCTGTCTCTGTAGAACACCTGTTACAGGTGAGTAACTACGTTTTATCCTTTTTAGTGTTTCATCTTGGCTAGGGTGTCATTCCAACCTTAGGTTAGCTTGTTGAGATCCACTTCCATGTCTTTGAAGTGTTCCAGTTGTGGGATGACTGTTTTAAGGAAGTGTTCATTATTGAGTTCCCGAAATCTCCTGGCTGATTGTGGTGTGAAGGTCTGTATTTGTTGGGTGGGGAGAGGTATGAGGAACAGAATGGCTGCATGATCAGACCATGGTACTGGAAGAATGGTATGAGATCTTGATAGGAGTCAGATAGTTGGTCTGCAGGCATGAAAATGAGGTCAAGGATGTTTCCTTTCATACTGGTTGGTTTGGAGAGAATCTGAGTGTATCCTAGGGTTTCCATGGCGTCAAGGATTGCATTTGCTTGAGATGTGGGTGTTGAAGCTAGGTTAAGGTTGCCAAATATTACCTGCTGTTGGTGTTTTTTAGTGTTGGAGCAGGCTTTTTCTAAGAGCATAGCAAGCTCAGAGGTGTTGACATGAGGGGTTCTATAGGCTGGAGTCATTTGCTATGTTTAAAGTGTCAATATCTGAGTTAGTGCTAGAGGCTCTGACATTGAGCTTCAGATTTCTTTGGAAATTATACAGACACCTCCATCTCTGCTGTTAGTTCTGTTTGACATGGATATTGTGTATGAGTGAGGGCAAATCTGGTTCATGAGAACTGAGTTGGAGTCGTTAAATAATGTTTTGGTGATGCATGCAAATGTCTAGAGTGCGTTCTTGTATAAAATCGGATATGGTCTGGAGCTTGTTCCTAACAGAGTGTACATTGATGTGAGCACATGTTAGGGGGGATGTCCCCTTACTTTGGGTTCTGGGGTAGTTGTCTCTGATAGGTGTTAGAGGGATCTTTACTAGCAAGCAGTGTCTTTTCAGCTTTTGAAGGTATTCTAAGTGCATCTAAGAACATACTAACATAAGATATGCCATACTGGGTCAGATCAAGGTCCATCAAGCCCAGTATCCTGTTTCAAACAGTGGCCAATATAGGTCATAAGTACCTAACAGTTTCCCCAAAAGACTCAGATTCCACAATGCTTGTATTGGGGCAAGCAGTGGATTTCCTGGGTCCTCTTTAATAATGGCTTATGGGCCTTTCCTCCAGGAACTTGTCCAAACCTTTTTTAAACCCAGCTACACTAACAGCTTTTACAACATCCTCCGGTAACAAAATTCCAGAGTTTGATTACACATTGAATGAAAAATATTTTCTCTTAATAGTCTTAAATAGATTATCCTGTAGCTTCATCACATGTCCCCTAGTCTTTCTATATTCTGATAATGTAAATAGTCGATCTACGTTTACCCGTTCTACTCCATTCATTAATTTATAGACCTCTATCATATCTCCCCTAAGCCCTCTCTTTTCCAAGTTGAAGAGCCCTAACCTTTTTAGCCTCTCTTCATTGGGGTAACCTTCCATCCCCTTTACCATTTTGATGGCTCTTCTCTGTACCTTTTCTAATAACACTATATCCCTTTTAAGAAACGGCAACCAGAATTGCACACAATATTCAAGGTGCGGTCGCACCATGGAATGATGCAGAGGTATTATAATATCCTTTGTTTTATTTTCCATTCTTTTCCTTATGATACCTAGCATTCTATTTGCTCTCTTGGCTGCCGCTGCACACTGGGCAGAGGGTTTTAACATGTTATCCACGATGACACCTTAATCTTTTACCTGGGTAGTGGTTCCTAATGTAGAACCTTGCATTGTGTAACCATAGTTGGGTTTTTCTTTCCTAGGTGCATAACTTTGCACTTGTCCACATTAAATTTCATCTGCCATTTGGATGCCCAGTCTTCCAATTTCTCAGGATCCTCTTGCAATTTCCCACAATCCTCATGGGTTTTAACAACTTTAAATAGTTTTGTGTTATCTTCAAATTTGATAACCTCACTTGTTTTTCCCATTTCCAGGTCATTTGTGAATATGTTAAAAAGCAGCGGACCCAGCACAGATCCCTGGGGTACTCCACTATTCACCTTTCTCCATTGGGAAAATTTTCCATTTAGACCTACTCTCTGCTTTCTATCGTTTAACCAGTTCCTGATCCACACTAGTACACTGTCTCCTGTCCCATGACTTTTTAGTTTTGCCAAAAGTCTCTGATGAGGGACCTTGTCAAAGGCCTTCTGAGAGTCCAGATACACTATATCAACCGACTCACCTTTGTCTACCTGTTTATTCACACCTTCAAAAAATATAACAGATTGTAAGACAAGATCGTCCTTGTCTAAAGTCAGTTGGCTGTCTCCCATTAAGCCATGACTATCTACATGTTCAGCAATTTTGTTCTTTATGATGGTTTCTACCATTTTTCCCGGTACTGACGTCAGGCTCACTGGTCTGTAGTTTCCCGGATCACCCCTGGAACCCTTTTTTAAAAATTGGCATTACTTTGGCCATCCTTCAATCTTCAGGTATTAGAGATGATTTTAATGATAATTCACAGATTACTAATAGCAGGTCTGCAATCTCATATTTCAGTTCTTTCAACACCCTTGGATTTATACCATCCAGTTCAGGTGATTTGCTACTCTTCAGTTTATCAAATAGTCGTAATACATCTTCCCGGTGTATTGATATTTCTTTCAATTCTTCCGCAGTATCACCTTTAAATACCACTTCAGTCATGGGTAACATCCCTACATCTTCCTCAGTAAAGACCGAAGAAAGAATTCCGTCTCTCTGCTATGGCCTTGTCCCCTCTTAGTGCCCCTTTTACCCCTCTATCATCTAATGGTTCAACTGACTCTCCCACAAGTTTTTTGCTACAAATGTATTTGAAAAAGTCTTTATTACACGTTTTTGTTTCCACAGCCAGCTTCTTCTCAAATTCTCTCTTTGCCTGCCTTATCAATGCTTTGCATCTAACTTGTCATTTGGCTCTTTTTTCCATTTCCTGAATGATGCTTTTTGGCAACAACAGCCTCTCTGACCTCATCTTTAATCCATGCTGGCAGCTTTTTGGACTTCCTTCCACTTTTCTTAAAGCATGGAATACAGCTGGTCTGGGTTTCCAAGATAGTATTTTTCAACAACACCCAAGTATTTTTCAACAACACCTAACCTTTGCAACTGCTCCTTTTAGCTTTTTCTTAAGTATTTTCCTCATTTTATCATAGTCTCCCTTTTGAAAGTTAAAAGGTAGTACTGTGTATTTCCTTAACATCCCTCCTACTTTAATTAAATCAAACACGATCATGCTATAATCACTATTGCCAAGTGGCCCCAACGCCCTTATCTCTTGCACCAGATCTGGTGTTCCACTAAGGACTAGGTCCAAAATGGCTTCCCTTCTGGTCGGTTCATGAACCAGCTGCTCCAAGAAGAATAAATCCTGCTTGGTCATCCTTTATCAATTGTGGTAGAAATCTTTGCAGTCTAGTAGCTAAGATTTTTGAAAATATCTTGGCATCTAAGTTTATTAAGGAAATTGGTCGATATGAATCACAATTTCCTACATCTTTTCCTGGTTTCAGTATATTGTGATTCCTGCTACTCCCATCGAGCTAGGCAGTTTACCCCTTTGAAGTACCTCATTAAATAGGGCCCTTACTAGATTCACTAACTCCTTTGCATATTTCTTATAGAATTTAACTGTGAAACCATCTAAGCCCCGGGGCCTTTGCATCTTTTAGAGTTTGTGATAAGGAAGCTTATCATAGCTCAGGAAGGAGCTATAGAAAAGGTGAAGTGACTCTGAACAAGCAACCTGTCAGTTCTGGTAGAAATAAGAAAACAGAATTTTCCCATAAAAGACTACCAGTCCCAGAATGCACCAGGTTTCCAACAGCCATTAGAGGAGCTGAAGTGGGGAAACGTGTGTTCAATCAGGAGGGCTATGAGGTAATCCCCAAGCACTCATCTCAAAGGGCAGGGCCTGATTCAGCACAGCTGCGCTGTGTTAGGGGGGAGCACTCATCTAAGCAGAATAAAGGTAGAGTTTATTCTACAGAGAATCAGCTTGAGCTTGATCCTCAGGATCATGATCATCTTCATTATCAACTTGGATATCCTCAGTTTCATCTGGAGGATCATCAGAAGCAGAAGCCAAGCCGGACGGACAGAGAGGGCAAGAAACCCTTTGGAAGAAAGAAGAGAAAAGCCTTTGGGAGGACTAGAGGAGTCCAGAGCAGTACGTATACTGGGAGGCATTCCAAGGGCCAGCATACACCATTGGACTGGGGAAAGCCAGAGGAATGGTGCTGCAGAGCTAGGAATCTCCAGACGGTACCTGTGAGGGAGATGGCTGCACGTGGAAGGGACCCTAAGACCCGTGCCAGAAGGTATGTGAAGAGAGATCCAGTGTCCAGGGATCTGGATTGGAAGGCTGGACATAAGAACTGGACTACATACTGGCCAGGCTATATAGAGAGGAACTCTAACAGCAATGGAAGCTCAGGTATGAACACTGATCTATGCCCTAGCTATAACCTTATTTATTTATTTATTATTTATTACAATTTCTTATATACCGCACTATTGTCAGCGCGGTTTACATACAACAAAATGACCATAACAAACTGTTTGGCTTCACATAGAACAGGAGAAAACAACTTGGATAACATGCTTTTGCTTTACATAGAACAGGAGTAATAACTTGGATAAACGGGGTATGCAAACTAAACTACTTACATATGTACATATGTACAACCTTGAAAGACAGCAGGGAAACAAGTATTCTCCTGAAAGTGCTCCATTGAGAAATTCATCTGTGCCAATCCATGATATTGAACCCATGCTTGTTGAAGAAGGGGGAGTGATTGCAGATGAAGGATGTGTTTACATGGATTGCTCTCTGTCTAAACTCCTTTGGTGATTTTCTGTTATAAAATATAACAACCATCACAAAGAAATACAAACTTGTTCTTTAATCTACTCAGAAAAGCTCCTGAGTAGAATTTCTAGCCATGCAGTAGAAAGCAAGCCAGCTACGGGGTTTCAGCTGGGTAACTGCTAGCAATTGAGCCTTACCTAATTGCTTGTGAGCTCTAAGGGAATCACTTCTGAATCTATGTGGGAAGATATAAGAAGTTAACCTGAAAAGAATAGTTTTTCCTTTCTTTGTGGATTTTGTTTGTTTGATACATGCTAAGAAAATATTAGCTAAAGCCTACAGAAAAGACCAGTTTGTTACCAACCAGGTCTTATTTCTTTTGCTTTGATTGCCTGACAAGTTCAAAATGTTTTCCTGATTTTGTTTTTCCAAGTTTAACACTGAAAGCAAGTAACCTGATTTATGTGCTACCAAGCATATCTGTGTTGGGAGAAATAACCCCATAAATAAATATCTTATTGGCTTTACCTTCAAGCACAACTATTTATTGTGAGCAGCTGTGTCTGGTGTGAATGGACTGCATTGCCCACAATCCCTTGCCAATCATATTGATATATGCACTTGCCAAGACTGTGAACATTCTCACCCAGGCAGCCGTCTGACAAGTTTTAATAGCTTGCAACTCTTCATCTTTCTCTATTTCTCTTTCTTGCCATTTACTCTCCTCCTCACTCCGTGAGGATAACTTCGTGTTCTTCAAGTATTGCTTTATATTAACTTTTTCTTTGAAACGTTCAGATTTATTCAGCTGTTAATAATATTCACAAAAAGCCTCATGGATTTGTCCCATCTTATATACCCACTCTCCTTGACTATTCCTTATTTTGCGTATGTAGTTTTGCCTCTAGGAGTGATTCATTTAACCTCCAGAATCTCAGTCCTGTCTCTTAATTCATCACTTGAATTTCTATGCTCATAGGTGCATGATCTGATCAGTCGATCTGCCCTATTTCAACATTGCGTATTCCTCCTAGCAACTGCTCATCTACCCAAATCATATCTATTCTGCTATAGGCATCATGTGGATGTGAGTAGAATGTATATCTCTCAATGCTCAGTGTTACTCCAGGAACTATTTGTCAATCAAAACTGGGCACATGAATGTTTAGGGAGAGGTGAACTGAAACTGAAGGATGTGAGAATGATAAATACCGCTCAGGATAGTAGATTACTTTTGAGATGGTTCACAGCAAGCATAGAAATAACTGACAAAACAGACATTTGTCGATTCTATAAAAAAGAGCTGGAAACAGTTACTCATCTTGTAACTGGTGACAAACTTCTAATGGCAAAAAAATTCTATACAGAAAGGCACAACAAAGTGGCATCCATCATCCATTGGTATCTCTCAATGCACTCTTTGAGTACCTCCAGGCTTCTATCACTCCCAGTTTATTCATAATTTTCTTCAATTGTATGTGACCCATTTTACCTCCTTTTCTTGAGCCTGTTGTATCCAGCTTGGTGTCTACTACCACATTAAATTCTCCCCTTATTATCCAAGGATCTTCTAGTTTATCCATTTATTTTTTAACTGCCTTCAAGTCAGTGTTGGCTCATGGCAACCCAGCTACCTCTGGGTTTTCTTGGCAGTGTATCACTGGAAGTAGATTGCCAGCCTTCTGTGGCAATGGATGGTAAAGTGACTTGCCCACGGTCACAAGGAGTGGGAGTGGGAGACAGTGGGAATCAAACCCTTGATCCTCTGGGTATAAGGCAGTTGTTCTAACCACTAGGCTACTCCTCCACCTGCTATCCTTTACCTGCATGTAAAACTCCTAAAAGAATTTCCCCTGCTGCACATTTGGTGCATTTATATTACACACGGGGGCAGCCCAAGGGGGGTGCGGGGCCATGTGCGGAGACTCGGTGCAGGGCCTCATTTGCATAAGGGGCCTCATTTGCATAAATATTTGCATAATGTTACCATATACTAGCTTTTAGTAAACATGCCTCTTAATGAGTGTATGGATAAAGAAAGACTAAAAGATTTCTACATTACTATAATCCAGTGCCAACTGCCAGACACATTAGGAACTACTACAAACACTGCCCATTTAGAACCCATAGCAAACCCGCCGTATCCTAACAGCACTACCAGGACTCACAAAGCACCATACTCTACCAATCAAAAGGCAACACTGCAAATATTAAACCAATACATTTCAAAGAACAAGAATACATGACCTTCTGGGGAAAGAGAACAAGTGGCAATGTCAAATAGGAATTATATAAACAGAACACCTCAGCTCAGTTACACATGCAGAACATAGACCATCACCAAACAAGTAATCACAATTTAGAAACAGGAAGACAATAATTAAACTGGGAATCCCAAAAGCCAAACTTGGAATGTACAACACTGTAGAAATAAAACTATACATTAATTTGCTCTTGTACTAAACAAAGCGCAGACGTTAATGATGCACATTTACCAGAGCTGACATATTCCAATTAATAAATTCAAAATAAAGAGATTTTTTCTACCTTTTGTGCATTTGTTTTCAGCTGCAATTGCTCCAGCCACTTTCTTCTGGTTTCTTTGTGTCTTCTGCTAACTCTCCATCGTCTGCTGTCCATTTGTCCTTTCTTCTCTCTTCTAGTTTTTTTCCATTCTCTCTCTACATCTGCTTTAACATACTAATCTTTCTCCTTTTGCTCTTTCCTCATTCCTATTTCATCCACTCAAATTTTACCCCTCCATCCTCAATCCCCACTTACTCTCCCAATACCCGGCCAATTGTAGATTTTTTATCCCTCCCACACAAAATATTTTTCCCTTCTCCATTTTACTCTTCCAGCCCCATCCCATTCTAATCCTCCCCCAACATCAGCTCCCTTCTAGTTCCAGCCTCATCCAGCATCCATTCCCTTCTAGTCCCTGCATCAGCCCATTTCCAGTCCTAGCCACCCATCAGCCCATTTCCAGTCCTAGCAACCCCCCAACCCAATACCAGTCCTAGCCCCCCATCAACCCACTTCCAGTCCTAACCCCCTATCACCCCATTTTCAGTTTAAGCCCCCCCTTATAACCCATTACCAGTCCTAACCCCCCATCAGCCCACTTCCAGTCCTAACCCCATCAACCCATTTCCAGTCAGCCCCCCATAGCCCATTGCCAATCCTAACCCCCCTCCCCCATCAGCCCACAGCCTATTACCAGTCCTAACCCCATCAGCCCACCTCCAGTCTTAAGCCCCCCAGCCCATTTCCAGTCCTAGCCCCCCCCATAGCCCATTACCAGACAGCCCCCATCAGCCCACAGCCCATTACCAGTCTTAACCCCCCCATAGCCCATTACCAGTTCTAACCCCCCCCAACAGCCCATTACCAGTCCTAACGCCATCAGCCCCCCTCCACTCTTAACCCCCCAGCCCATTTCCAGTCCTAGCCCCCCCATAGCCCATTACCAGTCCTAACCCCCCCCCCCATCGGCTCAAGTAAAATTAAATTAAAAAAAAAAACGCTGGCTGCTACTGCTGCCGCGGCGGCAGACTGGACTGTCCCGCGGGGCCCCCTCTGCCCGGCTGAATCCCTCCCTCCCTCCCTCCCTCTGTGACAGCTGAG
Source organism: Ichthyophis bannanicus (assembly GCA_033557465.1). NCBI lineage: Eukaryota > Metazoa > Chordata > Amphibia > Gymnophiona > Ichthyophiidae > Ichthyophis > Ichthyophis bannanicus. Next base: position 604,184,069 of record CM066034.1, read on the forward strand.
CCCCTCCGTGCCGGCTTTGAGAGTCACAAAGGGAGAGTGTCTCCCTCGCATCTCTGTTAAGCCTGCAGGGGCAGATGGGAAAACTGAACATAGCATTCACTACTACTGCTACTACTACTGCTACTATTTAGCACTTATAAAGCGCCACGTACGCAGAGCTGCACAGCTAACCTACAAGAGGTAGCCAACATACATGAGACAGTCCCTGCCCGTCAGAGTCATGCTCATCGGAGCTTACAGTCTAGTAAGGCCAAATCTCACTAAGGATATAAAAACATTTGAAGTGGTACAGAGGAAAGTGACTAAAATGGTATGGGGTTTGTGCCAGCAGCTGTATGAGAAGAGACTTGAAAACCTGAATAAGCATACCCTAAAGGAAAGGAGGGACAGGGGAGATATAATACAGACCTTTAAATACTTGAAAGGTATTAATGAACAAAAAACCTTTCAAAAACATAGAAACTATAAAACTAGAGGACATGAAACTTAAAAGGAACATCGGTAAATACCTTTTCACAGAAAGGGTGATGGATCCCCGGAATGCCTTTCTGATGGAGGTAGTGAGGACAAAGCGGCATGGGATAAACACAGAGAATCCATATATAGTAACAGGAGCATTCCTACTCAAAGCAAAACTTTTACACTTCAAAGAAGGCATAGAGCGGGGGGGGGGGGGGGTAAGCTGCATAGAGTGACAGTGACAATCCAAAGTAAAAGCACCCTATTGAGCAGACTGGATAGACTGTGCTGGTCTTTATCTGCCGTCATTTACTATGTTTCTATGGGGCATATTTATTAAGCCCCTCGCTAGTAACACAGCATGGGGTACTGCACTTCATGCAGGGAGTGGTGGTAGCCATCCCCCTGAACGTAGCGCTGCTCACAGTGTTAATACCATTATGGGGAGCAACGACTGTCACCCATTGTGCTGGCAGTAGTTGCTCCACACAAAGCACTACTTACTATTACTACTACTACTTATGATTTATATAGTGCTACAAGGCATACACAGCGCTGTAGATATAAATGTAAGAAACAGTCTTTGCTCATCAGAGCTTACGGTCTAATCACTGGCGGCACGGACTTTGAAGGCCTTTGTTCGTGACATTATGGTGCTACCTAGGTAGTGTGGCTTTGAATTATGGTGCTGGCGGCGAATACTGTGTATACCATGGACTGCCCGAAGAACAAACCAGTCGGTACTAGAGGAGATCAAACCTAAGCTTTCTTTAGAAGCTCAGATGACAAGACTTCGACTTTCATACTTTGGACACATCATGCGAAGAGAGAGATCATTAGAGAAAGACATTATGCTTGGCAAGATAGAAGGTCAACGCAAAAGAGGAAGGCCAGCAATGAGATGGATCGATACAATAACAGCAGCTACGGGTACCAGTCTGTCAACAATGAGCCGCCTGACTGAAGACCGAACACAATTTAGGATAGCTATCCAGAGGGTCGCCATGAGTCAACTCCGACTCGACGGCACTTAACAACAACAGGTAGTGTGGGGCTTTTAATGCAAGGTCTCTCGCTACTTTTTGGTGAACATTACTACTACTACCACTGATACTTAAAATTTGTATAGCGCTACAGGGCATAATCAGCATTGTACATGTTCAAGAGACAGTCCCTACAATCTAATCAAGACAGACCATACAACTGGGTGACTGGGATAATTCAAGGGGAATGCCAAGATACAGATAGGTTATAAGAAACATGCCCCAAGGTTGTATTTTTTCCACAATGCTATTTTAGAAAACGCTCCACCGATTTGTATGCACGAACCTAAGGAAGTAATTTTATAAAGGTCTTTTCACATATCGTATATGGCAGTATGTATGGGTAAAAGGCCTCTTCTAAAACTGTCTCATGCATAAAATTCTGTGCGGTATAGGGGAGGAGTTTATGCGGGGTGTAGAGCACATAGGCGCACACTTTACTCACTAGTATTTACAAATGCTCCTGAGCGGGCAAAAATATGCTTTGCTACAATAGAGCCTTTGTGCTAGTATTTTATAAAGATACAGAGGTACTTACTTATATGTCCTTTATAGAATGGACTAAAATTAGGCATTTATGTGGTCGCCATACATAGGCAACCTGTTATAAAATGTCTAAATATTTGTCCTTCGACCTAGACACCTTTTATCCAAAAGTATCCTCCCAGAGTTCTGTCATTCATATCTTATGCCTTCTTAGCATTCTTATATGCTCGTCGACAAAAAAGCGTAGTGAAACAACTAATGTGGCGAGAGTTGTACATATATAGAAAAGCACATTCAATTAAAAATGTTAGTTTTTAAGAAAACAAATTAACATAAAAACATATACATAAGCCATATCTATATAGTGAATGTTATACATATAGTTAAAAATCAACTAAAAATATAATATTAATAAGGCATAGATACATCATGCAGCAATTAAATCCAGACATAACTACATCGTACATCATGGAAACCTGATATGGACCATGTTTCGGCAAACACATCAGCATCAAAAGTAATACTCTAATACACAGAGCTGGAACCCAAAAGTATACAAAACAAAGAACAGAAAATACAATAAAAATTGAAGGGGAGAAAAGAAGGGGTGGGGGAAGATATAAATGTTAGAAACAAAAATTGGAAATTAAACACATTTTAAAAATATGAAAAATATTTCAAAAAACACTGGAACACCTGCCTACAGCCCACAAAACTACTGCATAACTAACTCTTATCCTCAGGCTCATGGCAAATCACCAGCCACCTAAAGTATAAAAATGAATAAAAAATGCTAAAGTGCAGACTTACTTATTACAATTAATTCCATATCGACTGCCCTGGAAGAAAGATTCGGGATCTGGATGTTATCTTGGACGGTGAGCTTTGCTTTCGACAGCAGGTATCGCAGGTAGTGCGAGTTGCCTTTGGTAGCTGAAGCCCTATTTAGATCAGGAGGCTTTGCATTGGGTAATCCAGGCATTGGTATTATCTTGCCTGGACTACTGTAACACCTTGTATGTTTGGCTGCCAGCTTATCTGCTGAGGAAATTGCAGGTGGTGCAGAACTCAGCTGCACGTGTCATCTGGGGTCTGTGGAAACGAGACCCCGTGGCAGGAGTTCTGCACCAACTCCACTGGCTTCCGATAAAACAGAGATGCGTCTTTAAACTTCTGGTACTAGCATTTAAAGTTTTGCATGGATCGGGCCCGTTGCTACAATGGTATTTGCCCAGTTGGGCCTTGCGCTCAGCGAGTGAATGCTGGTTAGTGTTACCAGGCTGCTCCCAGGTCTATTTACAACATTGGTGGGCGCGAGTCTTCTCAGTGGTGGTTCCTATTTTGTGGAATGCTCTGCCATGTGCGCTTCGGATGGAGACAAATCGACTATCGTTTCGGAAGGCATTAAAAACCTTCTTTTCCTTGACGTTTTTGGAATAGCAATTTTTGGGAGGGTAATAGGAGGATTGGGACTACAGGCAGCATAGTAAGTGGGGTGTGGGGATTTGTAGGTCCTGCTGGATGGAACTTGTGGAGTTTTATATTTTTTTAGGATTTGTTGTATACTGCCGTGAATGCGTTGGCAAACAACAGTATATAAATGTTTTAAAATAAATAAATAAAATATTTAGGTGCCTACCTCAAACTTCTCTAAAGGGACCAAGATACCAAGTGTGGATATTTACATAAATAAGCTCTAAGCGTGCACATTAAGACTAACAAATTAAAACTATTTATTTATTACTGTCAAAGATGCTGACCTTTGGAAAGCATGCACAAATTAAAACACAGCAAAATTCTTGCAGGGAATGACATATATTAAATATTGCTAAAAATGCTAGTGCAGAGCCTCATTGAAAATATATTTAATGCCGAGGCTGTGAATAAATAATTAAAAGTTCAAGGAAGTTAAGAAGGGATTAAGAGCGAGACCTGGGAGTAATTGTTTCTGATGACCTTAAGGTGGCTAAATGGGTAGAAAAAGCAATGGCGAAAGCTGGTAGGATGCCTGGGCACACAGGGAGAGGAATGGCCAGCAGGAAGAAGGAGGTAATAGTACCTCTGAATGAATCTTTGGTGAGACCTCATTCGGGGTATTGTGTGCAATTCTGGAGACCACACCTTCAAAAGGATATAAACAGGATGGAGTTGGTGCAGAGGGTGGCTACCAAGATCATCGGTGGGTTTCATCGTAAGACATACGGGGACAGACTTAAAGATCTCAATATGTATACTTTGGAGAAAAGGCAGGAGGGGGCGATTTGCGGCATAAATGCACAGGGGCAGAGCATCCTTGAACTGAAAGAGAGCTGTGCAACGAGGGGGCATAGGATGAAGGTGAAAGTGGATAGACTCAGGAGTAATATGTAGAAATACTTCTTTATGGAAAGAGTGGTAGATGCATTGAACAGTGTCCCAGTGGAGGTGGTAGAGACCAGAACAGTATATGAATTCAAGAAAGCATAAGACAAACACAGAAGATCTCTAAAGGAAAAAGAAAGGGACTGTAGAAGTTGGTATGGAAGAGCAGACTGGATAGGTCTTATGATCTTTATCTGCCTTCATGTTTCTATGTTAAAAATAGCTACAAAAATAAAAAATTACAAAAACTTAAGAGGTAGGTTATGAATACTCACAAAACGTGCAGTCTACCTTGCAGCTATAAGATGCAGTAGCTGTCAGACTGTCACATATGATTCATTAAAACTTTAATTAGTTTAATAAAAAAAGGAGCTAAAAAGCATAAAAATTTACTTTTTATGTGCATATACAAGTTTAAAAACACATCAGGAAAACTTTGATGTGTTTTTACTTGCAAATGGTAAGCACCATTGCCAATAGTGGCTTATCCAGAAATTCCTGCCATTAAATCAGCATTTCCAATGGGAAAAAAAAGACCCCACAGGGGAACCAGTCTAATTGCCATGTCAAAATCGTTAAAGCCAAACACCCCAAACTTTAATAGTTTACATAAAGGCCTTAACAATTTTTCTCTCTGAGATTACCTGTTTTGAGACAAGTGCAGTGAGAGCAATACTCCGCGGGATGGCTAACTCATGTGAAGACACATTTCAGAGAGTACGTGGAACTGAGATGTTGGTATTGAAGTTAAGAATTTCAGCAGTATTTTAGTAAAGGCTCTGCTAAATGTGGAGCCTTTTCTAAAATTGTGCAGGGATGACAGTATATTTGCCAGTATGTGGACCCAGAGAAGTCATTTTGCAAATCCACATATGAGAAATATCAATGGGGAAACTTGGCAGATTACACATGTAAATGCCGGTACTGAACACGTGGATACTGGTATTTCACAACTTACATGTGCAAACCGTTCTCTAAAGAACTGGCCAAAAAAAGCACTGTAAATCTCAACATGGACAGTTGCATTGATACATGTGTATAGAAACAGAGAAACATGATGGCAGAAAAAGACCATATGGCCTAGCCAGTTTGCCCTTCAATATCAACTACAATGCTCCCCTTTTTTCCTTTAGAGATCTTCTGTGTGATCTTCTGTGAGATCTTCCTAGAGAGCTTTGCCTTCCTGCCTTTGAGGGGTCCTCAACCCCCCAATATTCCCTGGCAATAGCAGAAGTTCTGCTGATGCATTCAAAGCAGTCAAAGGCTGCACGACTGACAAACTTGGAGACATCCTGAGCATGCTTAACCAGAGTAAGAAAGTCTTGTCTCATCATCTGGGAGAAATGGGCAAAGCTCTCTAGGAAGGAGTCAAAGCCCTTGAGGGAGCTGAACCTGAGAGCAGGTTGGGCACTCGGGCCGTTTGGTTTCTTTTGTTGTCTAGTTTGTCCCTTTTGGGCAACTTGACCTGGAGCTTGAGTCTGATGGGTATAGGAAGGATAAAACTTCCTCTTTTTTGCTAAAAGAGGGTTTTTTATAAGGCTTCCTTTTGGCTGGAGTAGCTGTAGACTTTGACAATCTATCTAAGGTATAATTGTCAGCGTCTAACTCATTAGCCTTCTCCTGCCAGTTCTTGCCGAAGAGATTTTCTCCCGTGCAAGGAATGTTGCCTAACTTATCCTGTACCCAAGTCTCCAAGTCTGATGTCTGTAGCCAATGCTTTGTCCATTGTAGCGGAGGGGTACAAACTTCATTTTCACAGCTTACCCCCTCCTAAAGCAGTTCAATTCACAAACTTCTGCAGACAATCTGCTAGATCACGAGGTCTCCACACTTCTTGCCCAAGGGGCAATAGAGGAAGTACCCATTCTTCAACAGGGTGCGGGGTTCTACTCCCCCTATTTTCTTATCCCAAAGAAAACAGGGGGACACAGACCTATTCTAGACCTCAGAGAATTGAACAAATACCTGTTTCGAGAGAAATTCAAGATGATTTCTCTGGGAACGTTTCTGCCATACCTTCAAAGCCAGGATTGGCTTTGCTCTCTAGACTTAAAGGATGCATACACTCACATTCTTATCCATCCAGATCACAGGAAATTTTTACATTTCCTTTTCAGGGGAAGACATCTCCAGTACAGGGTTCTTCCTTTCAGTCTGGCTTCAGCACCAAGGGTATTCACGAAATGCATGGCAGTAGTAGCTGCATTTCTATGAACCCTGGGGATCTTTGTCTTCCCCTACTTAGACGACTGGCTCATCCGAGCCTCCACAGTGACAGAGGCCAGCACTGCACTGTCTCGTACAATGCGAATTCTCCAATACTTGGGATTGGTAATGAACTTCCGAAAATCTCAACTAGTTCCTTCCCAATGCCTAGAATTCATAGGAGCCTGTCTGGATACCAGACAGGCAAGGGCTTTCCTTCCACAAGCCCGGTGGCTTTGCATAATGCAGTTAGCTTCCCAAGCATACAAATCCTCCCTCACTGCTCAGGAGCTATTGCAGTTACTGGGACACATGGCATCCACAGTTCATGTAGTCCCATATGCTCGCCTCCACATGCGAGCAGCTCAGTGGACCCTCTCCACACAGTGGACACAGGCCACAGGTCATTTGTCGGACAAAATAACAGTTTCTCAATGACTAATTTTGTCCCTCCAATGGTGGCAATCATTAGAAAATCTGAGAGTAGGGTCTCCTTTCCATCAACCCCTCTTTCAGGCCACCCTAACAGATACATCACAGGTGGGTTGGGGAGCATACCTGAATCATCTCTCTACCCAGGGCACCTGGACTCCACAGGAGGTTGGTTTATACATAAATCTTCTGGAGTTAAGAGCAATCTATTTAGCTCTTCGAGTGTTCCACGCCCAGCTCAGCTACAAGACAGTCCTAGTCCAGACAGACAATCAGGTAGCCATGTTCTATGTGAACAAACAGGGCAGACAGGCTCTCTGTCGTTATGCAACGAAGCTTTACGACTATGGGCCCTCGCCAGAGAGCATCAGATTCACCTTCTGGTGGTATATCTTCCAGGCATTCAAAACCTTTGGGCAGACAAACTCAGTCGAGTACTGCTACCTCACGAGTGGTCACTCCACCTAGACCAGGTGGCAAAGATATTTCATCTCTGGGGCACTCCAGACATAGACCTCTTTGCAAGTCCACTGAATGCCAAACTTCCCCGGTTCTGTTCCAGGATTCCGGCGCACAACTGTCAGGCAAGGGATGCCTTCCTCCTTCACTGGGGTCAGGACTTTCTTTATGCCTTCCCACCCATTCTTCTCATCCCCAAGACACTCTTCAAACTTCAGAGAGACACGGGTCGCATGATTCTCATAGCACCATGATGGCCACGCCAAACGTGGTATTCCCTTCTTCTGCATCTCTCTCAAGCGCCACCTCTGGAGTTAGGGCATGCTCTAGATCTCCTTTCCCAGGAGAACGGGATGCTATGGCACCCGAATCCCCAGTCCCTGCACCTCACGGCCTGGTTGTTGAAGGCTTAGACCTCCAGGATTTTAACCTGTCCCAGCAGGTAAAAGATATCCTTCAGGCTTCTAGGAAACTTTCTACAAGACGATCTTATGCCTTCAAGTGAAAACGTTTTACTATATGGTGCTCCAAGAAGGAATTAAACCCCCTGGTCATACCCTTAGAATCAATACTAGAGTATCTCCTTCACTTATCGAATTCTGGCTTAAAGACCAATTCGGTAAGAGTCCATCTTAGTGCAATTGCAGCTTCTTATAAGCCTCTAAATGGACAACCAATTTCCTCTCATCCACTCCTATCAAGATTTATGAGAGGCCTTTTATTAACTAAACCTCTCATCAAGCCACCACCGGTGGCATGGGATCTAAATCTAGTTCTCAGGCAGCTCACGAGGCTGCCTTTTGAACCTTTAGCCACTACAGCCCTTACTTTTTTGACCTGGAAGGTCATTTTCCTAATTGCAATCACCTCTGCCCGCCGCATTAGTGAATTGCAAGCTTTAGTGGCTGATCCTCCTTATACTAGATTTCATCATGATAAGGTTGTTCTTCGAACTCACCCACACTTTATGCCAAAGGTGGTTTCGCCTTTTCATCTAAACCAGTCAATTTGTCTTCCTGTATTTTTTCCGAGGCCTCATGCCTCTAATGCAGAAAGAAACCTTCATACTTTGGATTTCAAGAGAGCCTTAGCCTTTTACATTCAAAGAACACAGCAATATAGAAAGTTCTCGCAACTTTTTGTAGCTTTTGACCCTAGTCATTTGAGACTTCCAGTCTCCAAAAGAACTTTATCTAAATGGATTGCCCAATGCATATCCTTTACTTATGAGAGTAAGGGTCTTCCTCTTCAGGACCATGTCACAGCTCACAATGTGAGAGCCATGGCAGCTTCCATGGCTAATCTCCACTCTGTGTCTATCGATGACATTTGTCAAGCAGTCACCTGGGCTTCGGTACACACCTTTACAGCCCACTACTGCCTAGATAAAGCCTCCCGTCGGGATGCCTTCTTTGGCCAAGCTGTTCTTCAAAATCTTTTTCAAACTTAAATCAACTCCTACCCACCAACCCTGGTGGGATGCCAGAGATCCATGGGAGGAAGGATTCTCACCTTTGATGGTGGCACCTTTCTGGGGATATCTCCCTGGCATCTTCACTAGGGAGTCCCCATATGTGAGGACTACATTCCTGCTTGTTCCTGGAAATAGCATAATTACTCACCTGTAACAGGTGATCTCTGGGAACAGCAGGAATTTAGTCCTCACAACCCACCCACCTCCCCTAGGAGTTGTCTCTTTCTCTCTCTTTGTCTCTTTCCTCTCTCCCTCTATCCTTTCACTCAGCTACAACTTAACTGAAGAGGGACAGTTGAAAAGGCGGGAAGGCAGTGCGCATATGCTGAGGGATGCTCCCAAAAGCGTTCCTATTGGACGCTGGGGAGCGTTGCCGCGCAGGCTCCATCGGTACCGACGATACCCATATGTGAGGACCACTGTTCCCTCTAAGCTGTGCGCGTGTGCGCGCGCACACACCTTACTGAGCAAGCGCACATACTTTACAACAGAGCGCACAAAAATTATGGTTCTGATTCTGATAGAAAACACAGACATCTTAAAATTTAAAAGTTCTTATGTATTTACAGTTTTCACAAGTTCTACAATGTTTTCTAGTGCAATCAATGTGGTGTACATACTGTATTCTGATGTGTAGTCAAATTTTAAAGTATATAACTTCGAGTGTCGTTATGTGGCGCACAAAAATTTAACCTTCCTTCAAAAGCTGCACAGCTGATATTTTATGCGCACACAGTCTACAGAAAATTAGAGGGAACATTGGTGAGGACTAAATTCCTGCTGTTCCCGGAGATCACCTGTTACAGGTGAGTAACTACGCTTTATCACCACTCTGTCATCTGTCTGTCAACCAATTTTCAATCCATTTCACCACTTTGGGTCCCAACTTTAGTCTGCTCAATTTGTTCATGAGCCTCCTGTGAGGAACAGTATCAAAGGCTTTGCTGAAATCCAAGTAGACCACATGCCCTTGATCCAGTTCTTAGGTCAACCTATCAAAGAAATCAATCAGAATCATCTGGCACAATTTGCCTTTGGTAAAACCATGTTGCCTTGAATCTTGCAGTCCATTGAATTCTAAAAAGTTCAGTATTCTTTCCTTCAGCACTGGCTTCATTACTTTTGCAACCACTGAGATAAGGCTTATCAGATTGTAGTGTCTTCCCTGTTACCACTTTTGGGAAGTGGGACCACATCAACCCTTCTCCAATCCCATGGAACCTCTCTTGCCTCTAAGGATCAATTAAACACATCCTTAAGAGGACCTGCCAGAAGCTTTGAGCTCCCTCACTATTATGGGATTTATCCCATCCAGACCCATGGCTTTAACCATCTTCACTTTTTCAAGCTGTTCATAAATTGTTTCTTCTGTAAATTGTATGGTATGTACTCCAATCCCATATATACTTTTGCCAGCCAATTATGGTACTTCTCTAGAATTTTCTTTTGTGAACACGGAATAAAATTATTTGTTTAGCATTTCTGTTTTTTCCTCATCACTCTCTACACAGCAGTTCTCAGCATCTTTCAGTCTTACAGTTCCACCTCTAGTCTTTTACCTTGTCTTGATATACTTAAGTCTCGTCACCTCACTTTTCATCTTTAGCTATTTTTTATTCTGTCCACTATTTTGCTATCCTTATTTCTTTCTTTTCCTCTTTGAACTTTATCTGGTATTTTTTGCGTATCTTCTGTATTTTGTCAATGTTGTATATCTTTTTTGCCTTTATTTTTGTAGCCAGTTCCTTGGAAAACCATATCAGTTTCCTTTTCCTCATATTTATTTATTTAGTTAGTTAGTTATGCATATATCATCTTTCTTCAATTCAAGACGGTTTACAGTGAACATGACAGTGTGTCTCAACTGTTTAAATGGAACAGAACTTTTTAACATGAGTACATATGGTTAAGACAAATAACTTCTGAACATGAGTATATTTGTCTCGAACAAGGAACTATTTACATATTTACAGGATATTAGGGAGGGGTCGTCGGGATAATAAATTAGGTTGAGGTATTAAGGGGTGGGTGGAGCAGGGGAGAAATGGATATTGAGGGGGAGCGTTAAGGTGGCAGGGTAAAGTGTACTTGGAAGAGGTAGGTTTTTAAGTCTCTTCCAGAATTTGGCATGGTCAGAGCAGTTCCGTAGTTCTCCTGGTAGTACATTCCATAGTGAGGGGGCATAAAGGGAGAAGGCCCTGTTACAGGTAGTTTGTTTGCAAGTTTTCTTATTTGTTGGTTTGATTAGAAGGTTTTTAGTATTAGTGCGATGTGATCTATTGGGATTGGATAGGAGCAAAGAGAGCCATGTGGCTGATTCATTAAGGATGATTTTATGTATGAGAGTGATTGCTTTGAATTTTATTCTGGATAGTATGGGAAGCCAATGGAGATCATGGAGGATTGGTGTTATGTGTGATCATCTAGAGTTGTTTGTGATAAGATGGGCTATTGTGTTCTGTGCCATTTGGAGTGGGTGTATACTGTTTTTGGGAAGGCCATGATAGATGAGATTACAGTAGTCGACGGTGGGGTAGTGAGGGCTTGGCAGACAGTACGAAAAGAGTCAGGGTTTAAGAGGGGTTGGAGCTTCCTAAGAGTTTGTAATTTTGCATATATTGTGTTTTGAAGTTCTTTTTATCTGTTCAAAGAATGTAAGGTTCTGGTCAAGAATAAGACCAAGATATTTGATTTGACTTTTAATTGAGAGTGAGGGTTGTCGGTGGAGTATAGGAAGTGTTGGTGAATATTTGGAGAGCTTCTGTTTTAGATTGGTTGATTAAAAGATTATGATGCGTGAGCCAAATCCTTAAATTTGTAAGGCATTTGCTCATGCTGGAGAAGTCGGAGTTTGTTATGTTGAATGGAGTGAAGCACATGATGTCATCTGCTTATAATTGGTAATGGATTCCATGGTTTTGGAAAATTTTGCAAATGGGCTGAAGGAAAATGTTAAATAGAAGTGCGGATAAATTGGATCCTTGGGGGACTCCCTGTTTCAGTATGAAGGGTTGGGAAGTGTTAATCTCCAGGAACAAGCAGGAATGTAGCCTTCACATATGGGTATTGTCGGTACCGATGGAGCCTGCGTGGGAATGCTCCCCAGCATCCAATAGGAAAGCTTTTGGGAGCATCCCACAGCGCCTGCGTGCTGCCTTCCCGCCTTTCCAAACTCTCCCTCTCCAGTTCTTCATTTTCCGCGGAGCCGACAGGTCGCACATCCTGTCACCGCAGAAAAATTCCCTTCTTATACTTCTTTTTTGTGGTCGTGTCTGCCTTCCCTTGACGCTATACTAGTACCGCCGGTTCTTCTTTCCTTTTTTCTAAAAAACCCCCCAAAACTTTGTTTCTGGAGTCTTTCTCCAGTAATTTCTTCTCGGTTGCCACGTACCATTTTGGGCACTAGGCCCAACTTTTCCTTCAGAATGGAAAAACCCGCTTCAGGTTTTAAAAAGTGTTCTAAGTGTGGTGATACCATCTCTGTCACCGACATCCATGAGTGGTGCCTCATATGTTTAGGTCCTGACCACTCTATTTCAGAGTATGTTGCCTGTGGAATGATGTCAAAAAGGGGCTGGCAAAACCGAGCTGCTAAGCTCAGCACCCTTTTTGCCTCCGATGCAGCCTTCGTGGCATCAACGTCCTCCAGGGCTTCATCTTCCTCCCATGGATCTCAGGTAACTAAACATAAATCTAGCTGGTCCTCAAGGGGTAGATCTTCTAAACATCGAGATGCCTCTGGCATTGCCCTTGAGGGACTTTCACCGGCAAAATTGCCCCGGCGGGAGGCTTCAGCTTCCAAAGCTCTAACGGGGCTCCAGGATGTTCTCGAGGCTGGACACATCTACTCCATGCCCTCATTCAGGGATGTCCTTAGAACTGACTTCTAAAATGGCAATGAGGCCTATTCTATCTAGACTGTGCAGCTCCGGTGCAGCCGATCAGAAGCGGGGGTACTGAGGTAGACCTAGTTCTGATCCTGTGGGGGCTAGTTGTGCCGCAGGTTCAGAATCGTATCTATGGCCTGGACATGCAGGCCAGGACCTGATTCTGATTGTCTTGTACGCCCAGCCATATACCTGGCTAACTCAGCCAGGCTCCTGAATGGAGCCGCAGTGCCATGGCGTCCCATCACCATGGCACCACAGCTTCATTCAGGAGCTGCAATCCCTGGCCACCGACCAAGCTCTTTATTCCCTGCAGCATGACCTTCAATCTAGCCTTCCAAGGCCTGGGTCAGGCTGTGGGGAACCCCCTGCGCCACCTCACCTGTGTTCCCGGGACCTGTGCGGCGATCCCCCTCCATCCAGGGGGATTTATTCCACCTTCAAGGTGGAATAAGTCCCCCGTTTAGAATGGAGACCCTGGATGTACAGGGCTGACCTCTGAATCGGCCTTGTACGTCCAGTGTCACGGCCCGCCCATGCCCTGCCTTGCTCTGCCTCCGGAATGCCCCCTCCCACCCCCTTCTAGGCCTCCCAATACAAACCCGCTATTCATACAGGGAGGATAGTGCCAGGGCCGGCAGGGGGATGAATAGTTGGGATGGACGTCCCAATGGGACACCAATCCCCGCTATTCGCAGGACAGAATGACCCCCAATGGTAATATATCCATGCTTTGGACATCTCCATACTCTTTTTCAGATGTCCAAAGTACAAAGAGAGTTTCTTTAAAAAAAAAACCAAAGCCTACTCGAGAGCTAGTGTAAATGTTTGCACATACTTTAAGCACATATTTTATAAACTGCATGAATAAAACATGACCCTACCCGTGCTCTGCCCTAACTCTGCCCCTGTGCATGCCTATTGTTCAAGCGAACCAACTGAGACTTTATGGATGTCGGCATAAAATAGCCTCTTGCCCATATTGATTCAGATCAATGGTATTCCACTCCCCTTCAAGGACTAAATTGTGTCGCTAGGAGTTACATTGGACAGCAAATTCTCTTTTGCTCCTTGTATCTCCTTAATGGTGAAGAGGTCATTCTTCTTACTTAGAAGAATTAAATCCCTTAGATCCTCCATAGACACCAGGCGCCCAATATTCAGCACCGGCGGCTAGGGCGATTACAGTGACTAGCTGCTGGCGCTGAACATTAAACCCAGATGTTCAATGTCGGGGGTCATATCCTGTCCCAGCATTGAGTATCTGGGGTCGCCGCAGAGCCGAGCAGCCCACAGAAACTAAATAGGCTGCTGCTCAGTTAGCTCCCATGGGTAAAGATAGTCTTTACTCATAGGTTGCTATCCAGGCAGTGGTGCGATACTGCCGCTGCCCGGTTAGCAATGAGTGCCACCTCCGGAATGCCCCAGAACGCCCATGACATGCCCCAATGCTACGCAATTAGCATCGGGGCATGTAGTGGCGTTAATCGGGGATATTCAGTGCCACTAACCAGATTTCTAAAGACTTTAGTAAAGTATGAAGTAATCAGTAAGATTGACTCTTGCAGCCCGCAACTAGCTGGGGCTCCTCTTTATCAATTGAAACAGCTACATCTTGTTGAAAATGTGGCTGCCAACATGCTGTAACATATTAGGAAAAGGGATCACTATATTTCTTTGCTTCTTGAACAGTCCTGGGTCCCTTTAAACTGTGGAATTCCATTTAACATACTGATGATTACCCAATGGGCTTTTTATACAAGATTGCCAGCCTCTCTCTCATCATTTCTTATTCTTTAGCATCCCACTCAGACTGTGTGGTCTTCCCAGGGCATATTCCTAATGGACTCCTCCTGTACTAGATTACATTTGGATCATTCACAGAATTCCGCTTTCCTTTGCTCTGGACATCAAAAAGAGGGGTGAAGGCTTGGCCGTTCAATAAGACATTTTCCAATTTTATCCAGTAGCAGTATATCAGGGCACAGATTCCCTAGCGTAGTAGCTTTATGTTTTGTGTTTTCTATGTTCTGATATTGTTGAATGCTGAACTACTATTGTGCTTCTCCCATTAGTATATTTTGTCTTTTTTTAACAGCTTTCTTTCTGTCTCAGCTGTGGATTTTGTGTTGTGTTGGTAAATGGTGATTTATCAAATGCACTAAATACACACTGGCTTGCATCACAGATACTTTTAGATATGATCTAATCTTTTAAGAGCCTATTTATGTATGTAAAATGCTGTTTTATGTGCTAAGACAAAGATGTATAAAAATGAACCTCAGTGTGGCAGTTTTGCTACATATGTATATAACTGTTGCCACTTAGATTTGTATTTGGCAGATTTGCATGTCCAAAAGAAGCTGATTAGGGAGCTGCCCTGTGAAAGTTTCCGCAATTCAAGGAAGTAT
This sequence comes from Ichthyophis bannanicus, assembly GCA_033557465.1. Classification (NCBI taxonomy): domain Eukaryota; kingdom Metazoa; phylum Chordata; class Amphibia; order Gymnophiona; family Ichthyophiidae; genus Ichthyophis; species Ichthyophis bannanicus. Next base: position 604,199,286 of record CM066034.1, read on the forward strand.
TCAGCACCAAGGAGTTAAGCACAGTGACCTCCTCAATCACTCCTCCAGATCCCAGATTAAAACAAGATGTTAGCCAAGAGTTGTGCAATTTGAAGCAAATGAAATTTTCCAAGATGTATATGTGGCGCTGTTGTAAAATATGGAATGCATAAATACTTTGAAGGACTGACTGAACCGTACCCCCTTAACATGTACGCATGCCATCACTTCCACGTAGAAGTAGCAGCTTTTCGAAAATCACTTACAATTACATATATAAATAAGCTTTTCACGTGTATGAATGGTACTTACCCTTTCTAAAATCAGAGAAAATTGAAAATGCAAAACACAGGAAAGAGAAACTCTTTAAGCAGACGTGGGGGTGTCTTAGGATGCCCGCCCATACTTTATTTCAGTTTAAAGTCCTGAGCTTTGTTTCCTGCACTTTGCACTAAAAATGGAGATTCCCTTTACCCTTGTGGGTCAGGGCTTTTCTTCTATCCATCATATTTTCCCACAGACATCAGTGCCACTGCCCACATCAAGCAGAATCACTTTAGAATTACAACGCCATTCTTCCTCATTCTTAACCTGTATACTTGATTCTAGCTTCTCGTATCCATGGGCTGTCTTTATATGTATTCATTTTATTTTACAGGAACTATGATGTGCAACTCTGCTGCCAGCTATTTCTTTTCCTTTCTGTGGATCGTACACTCTCTGGTTTTGGGTAAGTGGTTCTCTACATTCTTGGATGGCTCTGCACACTTTAGACCTAAGTCATATGACGAATGAGTACAAAGAACACAAACTGGTAGTCCTGTATTAGTAGTAATTTGTTGTAATGTGTCATCTCCAGGAACAAGCAGGAATGTAGTCTTCACATATGGGTATCATCGGTACCGACGGAGCCTGTGCGGGAACACTCCCCAGCGTCCAATAGGAAAGCTTTTGGGAGTATCCCACAGCGCCTGCGTGTTGCCTTCCCGCCTTTCCCAACTGTCCCTCTCCAGTTCTTCGTTTTCCACAGAGCCGACAGGTCGCACATCCTGTCACCGCAGAAAATAATTTCCTTCTATTCTTTTTTGTGGTCGCGTCTGCCTTCCTTCAACGCTACACCGGTACCGCTGGTTCGTCTTTCTTTTTTTCCAGAAAAAAAAAAACCTTTCTTCTGGAGTCTTTTCCAGTTATTTTCTCCTCAGGTGCCACGTGGCATTTTGGGCAGTAGGTCCAACTTTTTCCTTTAAAATGGAAAAACCCGCTTCGGGTTTTAAAAGGTGTTCCAAGTGTGGCGGTACCATCTCCGTCACCGACACCCATGAGTAGTGCCTCAAATGTTTAGGTTCTGACCACTCTATTTTGGAGTGTGTTGCCTGCGGGATGATGTCGAAAAGGGGCCGGAAAAACCGAGCTGCTAAACTTAGCACTCTTTTTCCCTCCGATGCTGCCTCTGTGGCATCGATATCTTCCATGGCTTTGTCTTCCTCCAATGGATCTCAGCTGACTAAACATAAATCTAGCCGGTCCTCAAAGGGTAGATCTCCCTCTAAGCATCGTGCCTCTGGCGTTGCTCTTGAGGGACTTTCACTGGCAAAATTGCCTCGGCGGGAGGCTTCGGCTTCCAAAGCACTAACGGGGCTCCAGGATGTTCTCGAGGCCTCAACCTCGGCAGAACTACTGGTGCCATGCTCTGGGGTACCGGCTGCTTCATCCGGTACCGATACCCAAGCATTGGCAGTGCCGATAGACCAGAGATTCTTGGCTATTGAACGCAGTCTGGCGGCTCTTCTCATGGCCTTAATGCCCCTGAAACCGCTTCAGACAATTCAACCGGTACCGGCACCGACTCAGGTACCAGTACTGACTGCATCGACATCGGCAGGTATTCTACCGGGACCAAGTCATGCTTATCCATCCGGTATCAACAAGTCGGTACCAGACCCCTCCGATGCCGACTTCAATCAGTACCGGTACTGTGCCTTGCACAATCACCCGGATCAGAGATACTTTGAATCCTCAGATGAGTCTGAAGACTCCAAAAGCTCTGCCGATACCAGAATACTTCTTCCTGAGGATTCTTCTTCTCCTCAGCATAGGATGTCTCCACCAGAGGATATGTCCTTTGAGGATTTTATCCAAGATGTGGCTCGAGGTCTTTCCATCACAGTGGCTCCTGGAAAAGAGCCTAAGGCAAAGGAATTAGAAATCCTACTATACCCTAAAGCTCCCAAGGATGCAGCTACCTTACCTATTCATGAGATCTTGCATGATCTCATGTTAAGGAAGTGGGAAACACCTCTAACCACATCTCCTCACTCTTGAAGACTCGACCCCATGTATCGAGTTCCTCCTTCTCCTGCATTTCAGAAGACTCAGCTACCACACCATTCCATGGTGGTGGAATCAGCTATGAGAAGGATCAAGAGTGCAAAAAGGCATGCATCTAATCCTCCAGGATGTGAGTGTAGGACTCTTGATGCCTTTGGATGTCAAACCTTTCAGGCTTCCATGCTTTCTGCTAGGATCAGTTCCTATATATTATATATGGGAATGTTCCTTAAGGAGGTAACGGGAGATTTAGAGCTTATGAGCCCTCTCCTTCCTGATGATAAGAGGCAGGATTACCTCGCCCTTGTCAAACATGCTCAGGATGTTTCCAAGTTTGTAAATTGTGCAGCCTTTGACTGCTTTGAGTGCATAAGCAGAACCTCTGCTATTGCCATAGGTGCACGTAGGATTGCCTGGCTCCAGGCATCTGACTTGGAACTTTGGGTACAGGATAAACTAGGGAATATTCCTTGCACAGGAGAGAATCTCTTTGGCAAGAATTGGCAGGAAAAAGCTAATGAGATAGATACTGACAATATCACTTTGGATAGATCTACAGCTGATCCCGCAAGGAAAAAAATCCTACAAGAAACTATTCTTCAGTAAGAAGAAGAAGTTTTATCCCTCCTATACCCAGCAGGGGCATCATTTAGGACAGTCTGCCCAAAAGGGACAGCAGCAACAACCTAGGCAAAGAAAAACAAAAGCTGCTAAGCCTCAACTGGCTCAGCAGACTCGGCCTCCACAGGGGCTTTGACTCCTATCTAGAGAACTTTGCCTTCCTGGCCCCGAACGGCCCAGAGCCTTCCACCATTCCAGGAAGGTTATGTCATTTTGCCCCCAGATGGGGGCAGATAACAGCAAAAAATTGGACTCTGTCGATTGTAAGATTGGGGTACAAGCTTCATTTTCTCAGCATGCCCCCTCCTAAAATGGTAAGACAGTTCAATTCTCAGACCTCTCTCAACGACCAGTTAGGTCAAGAGGTCACTATGCTTCTTGCCCAAGGGGCAATAGAAGAGGTACCTATTCTCCATCAGGGTACAGGGTTCTACTCCCCCTATTTCCTTATTCCAAAGAAAACAGGAGGACACAGACCCATTTTAGACCTCAGAGAATTGAAAAAATTCCTGTTCAAAGAGAAGTTCAAAATGATTTCTCTAGGAACTCTGCTTCCATACCTTCAGAGTCAGGATTGGCTTTGTTCTCTAGATCTCAAGGATATGTACACTCATGTTCTCATCCATCCAACTCATCGAAAGTTCCTTCGCTTTCTATTTCAAGGGAAGCACTACCAATACAGGGTTCTTCCTTTTGGCCTGGCCTCGGCATCAAGGGTGTTCACAAAATGCATGGCTGTGGTGGCAGCATTTCTTCGCACCCTAGGAATATTCATCTTCCCTTACTTAGACGACTGGCTCATTCGAGCCCCTTCAGAGCCAGAGGCCAGGGTTTCTCTCTCTTGCACAATGCACATCCTTCAGTTTTTGGGACTTGTCATAAACTTGCCAAAATCCAACCTTGCTCCCACTCAGTCCCTAGAGTTTATAGGAGCTCTGCTGGATACCAGACAGACAAGGGCCTACCTTCCACAGCCCCGCTGCCTTCGCATTGTGCAGTTAGCTTCCCAAGCAGTACTAAAACCTCACCTCACTGCTCGGGAAATGTTACAATTGCTAGGCCACATGGCATCCACCGTGCATGTGGTTTCTTATACTCGCCTCCATATGAGGGCAGCCCAGTGGACTTTATCCACTCAATGGACTCAGGCGTCAGGTTGCCTGTCAGACAAAATAGCAAATTCAGATCGCCTTATTTTGTCCCTCCAATGGTGGCAATCACCCCAAAACCTTTTGGTTGGGTCCCATTTTCAGCAACCTCTACCCCAAGCCACTCTAACAACAGATGCCTCACAGGTGGGTTGGGGAGCCCACCTGCAAGGCCTCTCTACCCAGAATACCTGAACTCTATAGGAGACCTATCTACATATCAATCTCCTAGAACTCAGAGCAATCTTCCTTGCTGTTCGAGTATTCCACACCCAGCTCAGCTACAAGACAGTCCTAGTTCAAACGTACAATCAAGTAGCCATGTTCTATGTGAACAAGCAGAGTGGAACAGGCTCTATGTCGCTATGCAACGAAGATTTGCGACTATGGGCCCTCGCCAGAGAGCATCAGATTAATCTCCTTGCCTGTATCTTCCAGGCATGCAAAACTCTTGGGCAGACAGACTCAGTCGAGTTCTGCTTCCACACGAATGGTCTCTCCATGCAGATCAGGTGGCCATAATTTTCCAAATTTGGGGAGCCATGGACATAGACCTCTTCGCAAGTCCGCTAAATGCCAAACCTACCCGGTTCTGTTCCAGAATTACGGCTCAGGGTTGTCAGGCCAGGGATACTTTCCTCTTCCATTGGGGCCAGGACTTCCTGTATGCCTTTCCACCCATTCCCCTAATTCCCAAAACCCTGCTCAAGCTTCAGAGAGACAGAGGTCATATGATTCTCATAGCTCCACATTGGCCACGGCAAATGTGGTACCCTCTGCTCCTACATCTCTCTCAAGCTCCGCCTCTGGAGTTAGGATCTGCTCCAAATCTCCTTTCTCAGGAGGATGGGATGCTGTGGCATCCCAATTCCCAGTCTCTGCATTTCAGGGCCTGGTTGCTGAAAGCCTAGAAATTCACGATCTTAATCTTTCTCAACAGGTAAAGGATATCATTTATGCTTCCAGGAAGCCTTCCACAAGACATTCATGCTTTCAAGTGGAAAAGGTTTACCATATGGTGCTCGCAGAAGGGTCTTAACCCTCTTGCGATACCTCTGGAATCATTACTGGAGTATTAATTTAATTTAATTTAATTTAATTTAATGATTATTTATATACCGCTCCTTCCATTGATCAGGTGCGGTTTCCATATAACAACAATAAACAGGGTGATCTGTTTTTACATATAACAATTTGTAGTTAGGTAATTACAGTTAACAAGTAACAATTAACAATTAGAGAACTATGTACAGTTGAACAGAAGTAAACTATATACATATTTTTGTTTTTCATCTTTCTTAATCATTTTGTCTAAGGGTTACAGTGCTTCATTCTTTTGTTGAATAGTGTATTACCTTGGGTAGGATTATCCCTTATCTAGCTGGGGGGTGAGAGATGGGCTGATCATAGATCCAAAATGCTTTGTGAATAAAAATGTTTTGAGTTTTTTTCTGAACTCTATTATATCAGGTAATTGTCTTAATTCTATTGGGATTGTGTTCCACAAGATGGGGGCTGCATGGGAGAAGGCTTTCTTGTTAGTGGATTTATTGGCTCTAATGAATTCTTTTGGTGGGGTTAATTTATTTAGCTGGTCTCTCCTTTGGAGATTATGGGTGGGTTCTATTTTGATAAGGTTATTTATGGACAGGGGTGCTGTTTTTGTTATGGCTTTGTAGGTGGTTAGGATAGTTTTGTATTCTATTCGGCTTTGAATCGGGAGCCAGTGTAGATATTCTAAAATCGGGGTTATGTGTTGGAAAGGTGGGGCTTTCGTAATGGTTCTTGCTGCTGCGTTTTGTGCTAATTGTAGTTTCTTTAAGGCTTCTTTAGTTACGCCAAGTAGGGTCTGATTTGCGAAGTCAAAATGTGGGGTTATGATTGCTTGTATGACGCGTTGAAAATCCTGTAAGTGCATTAGTGGGCGGAGTTGCTTTAGCATTTTTAGTTTAAAGTAAACTTTTTTTGTTATATTCCTTACATGTGTGTCCATACTGAGGTGTTTATCCAGTATAACACCCAGGTAGCGTATTTCAGATTTTAGTATGATATTATTATTTTGTAATGTAATATGAGTGGGAGGAATGAATGTTGTGCATTTAGTTACTATTAGCGCTTCTGTTTTTGAGTGATTAATGTACAGATTGTTTTCATTTAGCCAGATGTTGATTTCAGTGAGGCAGTCGTTAATGAGTTTTATAGGGATATTTGGGATTTTGAATGGGACATACATCATTATGTCGTCCGCATACAGGTGATAGAGGACATTGAATTTTTTAAATATTTTACAGATGTGTTTTAAATATATGTTAAAAAGTAACGCTGACAGTGCTGAGCCTTGTGGGAGGCCTATTTCTTGTTTGTATGTTTTTGATGTGAGGTTCCCAATTTGTACCGTTTGAGCTCGGTTTGTTAGATAAGAAGTAAACCATTTTAGAACCGTGGATTTTATACCTATTTGTTTAAGTTTATTAATCATTGTTGAATGGTGAACGCTGTCGAAGGCTGCAGAAACATCAATGAATATGAGTAAGAATGCTTGTTTGGGTTTGTCTATTCCCCTCACAAGTGTATCAATTAGCACTGTTAGGAGTGATTCTACTCCGTGTCTTGGGCGAAACCCGTATTGCTGGTCGTCAAGTGGTGCTGAGCTATCAATGAACTCCTGTGTTTGAATTTGTACGGTTTTTTCAATTAATTTGGCCATAAACGGAATACTTGATATGGGTCTATAAGAATTAGGTGATGATTTGTCAAGGGTGGTGTTTTTTAGGATTGGGCGGATCTGTGCGTGTTTTAGTGTGGAGGGTAGGTATCCGGTTTTTAGGGAGAGATTTATTATTGGGAGGATGAATTGAGAGAGTACAGGTATGGAGTTCTTTATCCAGGTTACTGGACAAGGGTCCAGTAGTGAGGTTGTAGTGTTAATGTTTGTGATGATGGATTTGAGCTCCACCTTGGTTAAGGGTTGGAATTCAGACCATTCGTCTGTGTTATGTAGTTGCGAAGTATCTACTGGTTTAGGTTGTAGGGGGTGATATGTTATCTTGTTCATGTAGTAATTTGCCAGTGTCTGTGGGGTAATGTCTGTGATTTCATTGCTGGAGTTGTGATTATTATTTGTCAATTTTTGGACTATTGAAAAAAGTTCTCTAGGTCTGTTTATTGCGTTGTTTAAGATGGAGGCGTGGTAATTTTTCTTAGCATTATTTATTGCGTCTTTATACTTGTTAAGGTGTGTGAGGTATGAATCTTTTGTAATTGCGTTTTTATTTTTCCTCCATTTATCCTCAGCTTTTCTTAAGTTCCTTTTCATTAAATTTAGGTCTTTATTGTACCAGGGGGCTTGACCATCTTTAGAGTGCGTGTTTTTCTTATTTATTTGTTTTTTAGCTGCAGCGTTATTGATGGTTTTGTGCCAGTTTGTTACTGCTGCATCTAGGTTTTGTGGTGAGGTTGATAAGTTAGGGATTATGAGGTCAAGGAATTCTTCTTCATTGTATTTTCTAAATCTTGAGGTAGGTGCATTAGTTGGTATTCGTTTAATTGTTGCGTTGTTTATTGTGATATTGAATTTAATAAGGTAATGATCAGACCATGGGGTTGGTGTGCAGGTATCTCCTTCATTTATCTAATGCAGGGCTTAAGACCAATTCAGTGAGAGTTCATTTGAGTGCTATTGCAGCTTCTTTCAAGCCTCTAAATGGGCAACCTATTTCCTTTCATCTTCTCATAGCGAGATTTATGAGTGGCCTTCTTTTGACTAAGCCTCCCATTAAGCCACCACCGGTGGCATGGGACTTAAATTTTGTTCTTGGACAGCTTATGAGACCGCCTTTTGAACCATTAGTCACTACCTCCTTGAAATTCCTTTCTTGCAAGGTCATCTTTCTTATTGCAATCACATCAGCACATTGCATCAGTGAATTACAAGCATTGGTGGCTGATCCTCCTTATTGAAGGTTCCATCATGATAAGGTAGTCCTTAGGACTCATCCACAATTTATGCCAAAGGTGGTGTCACCTTTTCATTTAAACCAAGCAGTTTACCTGCCTGTATTCTTCCCAAGGCCTCATGCCTCAAATGCAGAAAGGAATTTTCATACTTTGTTTTGTAAAAGGGCTCTGGCCTTTTACTTACCAAGGACACAGCAACATAGGAAGTCCTCTCAACTTTTTGTTGCTTTTGATCCTAGTCATTTGGGACTTCCAGTCTCCAAAAGAACACTGTCCAACTGGATTGCACAGTGCATATCTTTTGCCTATGAGAGTAAAAATCTTCCTCTGGAAGGCCATGTCACAGCACACAATGTGAGAGCCATGGCAGCCTCTATGGCTCATCTTCACTCTGTGTCTATTGATGACATTTGCCGAGCAGCTACTTGGGCTTCGGTTCATACCTTCACAGCCCATTACTGCTTAGACAAGGACTCCCACCGTAATGCCTTGTTTGGTCAGGCTGTTCTGCAACACCTCTTCCATACTTAATCAACTCCTACCCACCATCCCTGATAGGATGCCAGAGATCCAAGGGGGGAAGTGGAGCCCTTTCACAAGGGCACATAACTTCTGGGGTTTCTCCCTGGCATCTGCAGCTAGGGAGTCCCCATATATGAAGACTACATTCCTGCTTGTTCCTGGAGATAGCATAGTTACTCACCTGTAACAGGTGATCTCCGGGAACAGCAGGAATTTAGTCTTCACAACCCACCCACCTCCCCTAGGAGTTGTATCTCTCTATCTATCTCTTTCTCTATTTCCCTCTCTCTTTTGTCTCAGCTTTAAACTCAACTGGAGAGGGACAGTTGGGAAAGGTGGGAAGGCAGCATGCAGGCGCTGTGGGATGCTCCCAAAAGCTTTCCTATTGGATGCTGGGGAGCGTTCCCGCACAGGCTCCGTCGGTACCAGGTGAGTAACTATGCTTTTCTGTCACATAGAGTCATGCAACGACACATTCTTTGGCTGTTTTATTGACTCGGTGCTGCATGTTTAGAAATAACTGTTAGGGAGATGCTTCCACGAGGGCTCCATCAGTGCCGAAGTCACTCCTATGTGAGGACTGATTCCTGCTGTCCCCAGAGAACACCTGTTACAAGTGAGTAACTATACTAAATGGCCCCTTTGCACATAGTAACCTTTCACACTTTCTTTGCTACATTACATTTTATTGCAATTCTGAAATAATTGTTGCAGAATTCTGAGAAAATGTGCTGCTTTTTAAATTCTGCAAGAAGAAAAACTGTACCTCAGTAACAATCTGGGCTCAATGGGGCTTTTTTACTAAAGTTTGCTAAGCAGTTAACATGTGTTTTCATGCATGGTAACTGAACTCGGGCCTATGTTAACTTCCCACGGGGACATGATAGTTGCTGCATATTGACTCATATGCTGACTTCCAGTTGCACAATGGGGTGATGGATATACTGGTTCAGGGCGGAGAATAGGCGTGGAAAGCACATTGCAGTCAGTATGGGTGATATATTACATGCTAATTGTCAATATTACAGTTAACTGATGCCACTTCAATAGGTGGAGTTCGGTGCACCTGTGGTAATTGCGCCATGTGTTAGGATACACATCAGGATATTAACTGCTGGGAACATGCTGGCCATGCCGTATCGTTTAAAGATATCGCAACATGTAAATAGTTTCACCATTTGGTCCAAGTTCTAACTCCTGTTATAATGTAAACTCAAACAGTCTTGACTGCACTGAGCTCTTGTTGTTGAATGTAAACCGCACTGATAACAAATAGCGCGGTATATAAGAATTGTTAAATACATAAATAAATAATAAATAAAAATATTGCTGAATACACTCTAAGAATAATAGAATGGGGTACCACAACATCACCATCTATATCAAGAAGATGTCTTTTTAACATTCAAAGTCATTTCCAAATAATCCCTCCAGTTCAGCCCAGACCATTGGGTTGTGCCCCCCATCCAGCAGGTGGAGATTGAGCATAATTGGTTTTACCGCTGACAGCCTTTATAGGTACCACTGGAAGCCAGGCCAGTTTTGCTCAGTCTCCCAGCAGATGGGGAGCTCCCTCTGCTCTGAGCTGTGCTTGGGGGATTTTTGGGGCCTTTGTCCTGGAGCACTCAGCTGAATAGAGCCATAGTGGTTGGCAGTAGGGGGACTAGAAATCCTTAGGATGACTTCCTTTGTTTCCACAGTGAGCAAGGTATAAAGTTAAAGTTTTCTGCCTCACCAAGTGCAGGGGAAATGACCCTCCTCCCTGGATATGCTGCTGCCTGGCGAGGTCTGTCATGAACTGCTCTGGTGTGGTGATGGCTTCTTATGCAGTGGGGTGTAAACCCAGAGGTCCAGGTCCCTCCCTCCGGTCTCCGTATAGTAGCAGAGTGCAAGTGTGCTATTGAGCAAGTGTGTGTGCAAATGGGTTCCCCCGCTGATCTCCTCAGTCGTTGGGATGCTTCAGTGGGGAGGAGGGTGATCTGTCACTCTTTAGCTCTTCCAGCAATTTGAGAGGATGCCATGGTACGCCTCTGCTGGGTCTTCAGTTTGGTGCCTCCCTGGTGCGCGCTTGGGGACCGTATAGGATGTTGGCAGCAAAGCCTACCTGCGCGGCCTGTGAGGCACACAGAGGCACTGTTTCTGCTGCCAGACTCTGCCATCTTTGCTCGGAGGAGAGGAGGATAGCAGAAATGGAACTCCAAGCATCTCAGCTGTTGGATGAAGTTGCTGGTGCTGCTGGTACCCCTCCCCTACCGCATGGGTCCATTTTGGCACCAAAAAAGGCCAGTGTGGGCTATGTGGAGGGGGGAAAGACCAAGGGTGAGTCCAGTAAGCCTTCAGGTGGCAAAGCCAAGTCAAAAAAGTGCCACTGCACTGATCCACTGGCCATGTGGGGGGGGGGGGGGCCAGCGGACTTAACGTTCTCCGAGTTTGTTTTGCTCCTCCACAAGACTTTCTGCTTGAAGAAGGGCCAGTCAATGAGGGATACTAGGGGCCCACCAGTGCAAGAAGCCATGGGAGATCTGATCCAGGCTCTGGCAATGGTGGAGGAGGCCCTGCCGCTGAAGCGTAGGCGGGGGGCCTTGGACCTGGAAGATCTAGGATCCCCAGAGTGCCCGGTCTCAGTGGAAGCAGCAGAAGGGACAGAGGTAGACCGGGGACAGGACTACGGCCCCAATGCGGAGGGGGGTGATTGCCTGAGGGGCGATGAGCCCACTATGGTACATGTTTTCCAGAGGGAGGAGCGGGCTTTGCTCATCTCTCATTATTTGGGGGCTCTAAACTTGGTGGCCAGTCCATTCTCTGAGGAGCTGGAAGATTCACTACTGCAGGGGCTCTAGTGCCCCCAGGATTTCCTTCCAACCCACAAGGCTATTAAACAGATTGATGCTGAGTGGGAGGCTCTGGAATCTGGTATGCGGGGGTGGGGGATCCTGACTATATCTCACCTCTATCCGATCACCTTGGAGGAGAGGGAGGTTCTTAAGCTCCCTAGCATGGTGTCAGCGGTCACCATGGAGACCTCTATCCTGGAGGAGGGAGACATGGCCCTGCAGGATGTGCAGGATCGTAAGCTGGAGACAATGCTTAAACAGGCTTTCGAGGCAAACTCCCTTACGCTTCAGACCTCCATCTATAGGGCATATGTGGCCAGGGCATGCCTCCTTTGGGCACAATGGCTGTCAGACTTGGGTCCTGGCCAGGAGGAGCCCCTGTTGGAGTCCAGGGCCGCTTACAGGGCAGATGCCTTCAACGATCTTGTCCAGGTTTCCTCCAAGAGCATGGCCTCGGTGGTGCTATCCTGGAGGCTCCTTTGGGTCTGGAATTGGGTCTCAGATGTATCTTCAAAGGTCCACCTCTCCAATTTGCCATTTAAAGGCTGGTTGCTATTCGGCAAGGCCTTAGGAAAGTTGGTCATGGACCTGAGGGACTCCAAATGTGGCCGGCTCCCAGAGGATAAGTCTATAGGGGCAAAGCTAGCAGGGGCTGGCAGAGAGCAGTCATGTGACTTTCATAGATTCTGGGCTTCTGGGTGACTTGCTTCGCTCCCTTCCAGTGGGGGCAGTTCCCCTCCAGGGGCAGTTTGTCCATTCGGGGCCACGAGAGGGTGGGGGTAAGGGATTCTTCCCTCCTCTGCTGATCCTTCCATGAAGCCCCTTCTGAAGTGTGGGGGATCCAGGGTGGGGGGGAGTGAGTCTGAGGTTGACTGTAACTCTTCTACTCTACCTGGGTCCGGGTCATGCAGGATCAATGGGTCCTGGACATCATGTGGGACAGGTATGCACTGGAACTTGCACAACCCATTCGCGAGGCCTTTCTCCTTTCGCCCTGCAAGTCCCTGGTCAAGTGGACAGTGGTCCAGGAGGCCCTGGGCAGGTTACTGCATTTGGAAGCCATCTGCCCAGTCCCACCAGACCAACACAGGTTGAGTTGGTACTCAATCTACTTCGTCTTCCCAAAGAAGGAAGGGACCTTTTTAGCCCATCCTGGAACTCAAACCTGTCAACAGATCACTATGTGGGCATTTTCCACATGGAGACTCTGTGCTCCATCATCACCTTGGTGTGAAAATGAGAGTACGTCACCTCTCTGGACCTCATGGAGGCCTGCTTCCACATTATGATCCACGATGAGCATTAGCGCTTCTTGCAGTTCGCAGTACCCATGGGGCACTTCCAGTTTTGCATGCTGCCCTTCAGACTGGCCACCGCGCCGCGTACCTTCATGAAGGTAATTATGGTCATGGTGACGGCTCTTTGCTGGGAATGCATCCTTATCCATCCTTACCTGGATGACTGGCTTATCAGGGCAAAGTCTCGTGAAGAGAATCAGCAAGCCATGAGTCAGATGGTGGCACTGCTGCAGAGCTTAGGCTGGATCATGAACCTTGACAAGAGCCAGTTGGTGCTGACTGTCACGACCACCCCTTATATAGGCGGCTGCCTAGTGGGAGTGGCGCGACCACATATTTCTTTGAATCCCTTTAAGTGCTGCGGTCTCTGTTCCCTTGTAGTTGTGGCACAGATGAGTCAGCAAGGAATAGGGTTAACAATAAGTTTTATTGTTATTGTTGCACAATGTTCACCTACTATCCCAATAACAGAATTAAAGGATACTTCTCCAAAGCAAAGTCTCTTTAACTGAAACAGGATTATTCAGCTTCTAAACATACAGGCATGTTCCTTTCACAGCACTGTCTTCCAGCTTCTTCCTGATATAAAACATTTACTGCTTTCTCCTTTCAGCAATCCAACATGCTTCCTTAAAACGCCAAAAGCAGTAATGCTCTTTTTTTCCAGGTTTTGCCTAATTGGCCTGGCTTTTACACTCCAGCAGCTCTATGCCTCTTCCCGTGTAAAATCCTCGTGGCACAATGTCAGGCTTCTTCCAGCACTTACTATTAGTATCACAGTTCACAGATTTTACCCTCTCTGGCAAAATGCACAATCAGTTTCCATATCAGAATCCTCACTAGCCCCACCAGCTTCTTCAAGCTGCATGGGCTCTCCCTCTGAGTCTGATATGCTTTCTTTAAATACAGGCTTCTCTTGAACAGGCTTCCACTGATCTAATAAAGCCTTTAACTGTTTCAAACGGGACTCTTCTTTAGTCTGAGCTGTGGGGGAGGAACTTAGGACACCAGTCTCTTTGAGTACTGCCTTAACAGATTCAAAAGGGCTCACCTTTTTCCTGGCCTTCCGTACCCTTTCTGGCAAATTTCCAGGCAACCTCTTGTCCCCAGACTGCTTCCTCTGCTCCCGGCTGTTCTCCTGCTCAACAGGGTCTGTCCCTGACTCCTGTCTCCAGAGCTTCCAATCAGCCTCTTGCTCATATGCAGCTGTGCTTCTCTCTGAACTAGAGCTACTCACACGTTGCCTGCAATCAGAGTGTCTGTGCAGCCTTTCACTTGGAACTTTGCTCCTGCTTAAATTCCCTTCTCGGTTCCTCTCACAGGTCCCCTCAGAACTCCTTTCAGGGTCTCTTCCAGAACTCTTACAGCTCCTTGCTGCCAACGTTCTTCCTGTTCCTGAGCTCCCTGTTCTTGCTGATCTCTCTCTAACTGTTTCCTCGTGGCTAAATGTTTGGGGATGTCCTATGGGCTTTGACTCCGCCCCCCTTCCTCTTACGTCAGCTCCCCTGGTTGTCATGGAGCTGAGGTGTGACTCACTCTCCTGCTTTCTGAGCACAGGGTTTTTTCCATTAGTTGAAGGTTTAACCCTTTCTCTGCCTGCACTGCTCTTAGCTACAGGGGAAAAAGAGTGATTTCTGCTCTTTTCACTAACATTAAACCTAGCTGCGCCATCACATGACGCAGGACCTGGTGTCACTAGGAGCCAATTCAATACCAGGAAAAGCCAGGTGGTGCTGCCACCGGAGTGCACTGGGAAGCTGTGGGAGCAGGTGCATCACTTCTTCACAATGACTTGACCTTCTACATGGCACTACTTACAGCTCCTGGGATCCATGCTGGCGACGATAGACCTGGTGGCCTGGGCATGGGCCCACATGAGGCCCTTGCAACATGCTCTGTTGTCGCACTGATCACCTCAGTGCAACCCCCTCACATGAAGGTTACCATGTCCGGCAGAGGTGCACGAAAGACTAGTATGATAACTCTTCTTTCTGGCCCTGACAGAGGAATTCCCTCTGGAGACACCCTTTTGGGTGACCATGATGACAGACACAAGCCTGTTTGGCTCTGGGGGGCACAGACCAAATCCCTCCTAGTACGCACGGCCAGCCCTACGATGGCAGTGTCTGATGGTCTGTGCATGTCTGCAGTGTACTGAGGGGTGCAAAAACAATATATGATACATACAATTGTGTTAAAGAGGCATTTGGGGCTGCCAGAGGAAAGTGTTTCACTCTGTTGTCCGCTCAAGAGGAAATAAACCCGAAATATTTAATGGCCAAAGGGCTAGAGGCTGAGGGAACAGATCCTTGATTGCCTATTCAAGGAGTCCCAGAAAGCATTGAGTGGAGTGGTGATGGAATCCCGCCTGGTGGGTTGGCAAATACTCATTGGTATAGACTCCCTTCCTTGGAGTTAGATAGGACCTGTTGGTTTAGAAGGCTTAAATTCTTCTCTTTGATTCCATTACTGGCCTGGCTTCCATTGCTCAGTACCCAAAGGGGCAGTGAGCAGTAAAACTGGTTATGCTCAGTCTCCACCTGCTGTTTGGGGGGCACAACCCAATGGTCTGGACTGAACTGGAGGGACTCAAGGAAAGGCAGTGAGCAGGTAAGGCCTAATTACACTTTACAATCTCATGACCTGTGAGAAACCACCAATATGCTTTGACTGAAGTGTTATCTTTCCTGATTGGAAAACTAATGGACATATCTTTTTGGTCCAAAGAATGCAGCAAGCCCCCTAAAACTTGCATAAATATATTAAACAATTGTGAGAATAATGAGTGGTGTAGGGCACCAGAAGTCAATTCAAAAGGGAATAAGGAATCTTTAATAAGAATTAACACTGATTGCTAAAGAACAGTATCTGATTCCCAGTGACCACTGTATCTTAAGGACTGAATAGTCAGCTAGGTCAAATACTGATAACATATCTAACAAAATCTTTATAAGACATAAAATCTTGTCATGTACAGATGCTAGTATAGTTTTTTTTCTGCTATTGTCAGAATGAAACCCTGCCTAATACTTATCCAGTCAATCATTGTCTTCCAAAAAATTAAAAATTGTAAAGTCACCACATGCCATATGAATTTTGACACAAGGGAGATTCTTGCAACTGGGGTGCTATGATTAGACAAATTGCTAGACAGTCACATAGAGCACCAGTCCTTCAGGGGCACCCATTGCTGCTGTTGTTGCTCCTCTCGGAACCTGCAGCAGCGGTAGTGGTAGCAGTGGCTGTAAACAGCCCGGTGGTGCTTTCCTTACAACTTCGGTGCTGCTTACCTTACAACTTTGGTGCTGTGTGGCTGTTTGCTTCCATCCCCTCAGACTGCCCAGTGCAGACTTTCTATTTGCTTTGAATGTCCTGCACTTTTCCACCTCCCAAAAGCCTTAGGTGATTGTCTGGTGGTTGGTCCAGCTCTGCTCTGGATACAGGGAAATACGTTCCGGTACATTAGGTAATTTGCTTTGAACTACTGCTGGAAAGGTGTGAGCTAAATAGATATACAAATTAAGGTACAGTCAGTGGCACCAAAGTTAATTTGATGAAGAATCTGATTATCTTTGCCACTTGGTATGGTGCTGAATACTGGCCCCATTGAAGATTGAAAGAAGTTTGTATTAGCAAGTAGATATGCTGAAGCTACAGTAAGTTGGATGCTGCTATTTAAAATGTTAAATGGAAGTTGGGGTTTAATTGGGAAGAGCGAGGGATGTTGAGAGGATTAATGTAATTCCTATGAAAGAACAAATAGGAAATGAAAATAGGAAATGTACAAATGTTTAGAGACTATCCAACAAACTTACTGGTCTAAAATGCAGCAGCATCATCACAGTGAAAGAGGACATCAATGTGGTTTCTGAAACTAGATCACAGGTCAGTGAAAATCAGGACTGGGAGGTGAATATACCAGGATATGCTCTGTCATGAGGAAACAATGCCACAGTGTGGTCAATCGGATTCTTTGTCAAAGCGTGATCAAAATGAACCAATAGAATACTGCGCTTCCTCAGTCAATAGGAAGTCATATTTAATAGCCAATCAGTGCATGGTATTTTGGCAACACACAGGGTTTGAATTTAATGTGGATCAACTGGTGTGTACTGCATTTGATGCTCAATGTCCTGGCATGGTGAAGAGGTCGCATTTTCTATCAATGGAGGTCCAGGTCCATGTGGTGGTTTTGTACAAGGAGGGGTATTCAGGTCAGCTGTAATGAGAGCACAGTTGTCCGCATTCTGCAGAAGCATAAAGAGATGGGAAATACGCAGGACCGACATTGTAGCAGTCAGCCTAGAAAGTCAACCAAGAGGGATGACAGGGCCTTGATAAGGACATATCTTGGCAACTGTAAGCTAACCTCCCCTCAGCTTCTACGGAAATGGAAGGAGAAGTGTTCTGTTGCAGTCTGCACTTCCACTGTGAGGAGACAATGTTTGGAGTATGGGTTGAGGGGCTGTAAGGTGCAGAGGAAGCCATTACTAATGGTGGAACAGAGGAAGAGACGCATTGAGTGGGCATGCAAGTACTCAAAATGGAGCAAGGTTGACTGGGAAAAAGTTCTGTTCAGCAACGAAGGCACGCTCTGCATTTTGCGTGACCAGGGCAAAATGTAGGTGAGGAGGATTCTCCATGAAGAGTACAAACCAGAGTGCTTGAATATCTCCATGAAGCATCCAACTGAGGTCATGATCTGGGGATGCATGGTAGCCACTGGTGTTGGAAGACTCCATATCATTGACGAGATGGTGAATGCAGCGAAATACATAGGAATTCTGCAGAAGTACATGCTGCCATCAGATGAGCAACTGTTTCCTTGCAGATATTTCTTCCGTAATGACAATGCACCTTGCCACGGAGTGAAAACTGTCGCTGACTGGAAAAAAATAAACTGAGTTCAGACCATTGACTGGCCAGCTCAATCACACAATTTCAACCCAATTGAGAATCTTTGGTACAAGGTATCAGTTGCGATCACCAAGAAGCAGCCGCGGACCCTGTGAGAGCTGATTGAGTCACTGATTGCAGCTGGAATCACATCATAACGCAAGAGCACCTCGTCAAACTGATCAACTCAAAGTCAGACAGATGTTGTCTGGTGAGAAAGAGAGCAAAGGCTGGCTCATCAAGTACTAATGGCCACCAACAACAATAAACAGCCCTTTTCAGGACTTCCTAATGAAATTAAGAAGAAAACATGCACACTGCCAACAGAAAACAGAACAGAAACCACAACACCTTTTGGGCACACATTGCATCTTTGTACACAGGTTCACAACCAAATGAACATGGGTATTAAACAATCATAAAAGAACGCTCAAGTGGTGGCGGCCGTCCTGAGAAACCAGGGGGTATTTGTCTTCCCCTACTTAGACGACTGGCTCATCATAGCCCAGTCAGCTCTGGAAGCCCAACAGGCCACGTCTCGCACTATCCAGTTGCTACAACACCTAGGGTTTGTGATCAATTACACAAAATCCACTCTGGTTCCCACTCAAGGGCTGGAGTTCATAGGAGCAAGGCTGGACACCCTTCAAGCAAGGGCTTATCTACCGGAAGACAGGGCACAGAGACT
The DNA here is from genome assembly GCA_033557465.1 of Ichthyophis bannanicus. Classification (NCBI taxonomy): domain Eukaryota; kingdom Metazoa; phylum Chordata; class Amphibia; order Gymnophiona; family Ichthyophiidae; genus Ichthyophis; species Ichthyophis bannanicus. The sequence continues at coordinate 604,217,557 of CM066034.1, forward strand.
TCTGGCCCTACTGCAGCAAGTGAGTCGCAGATCCCAGATCTCAGCAAGACACTTTCTGCGCCTCCTCGGTCACATGGCCTCCAAGGTGCATGTGACACCCAATGCCCTCCTCCACATGAGAATAGCTCAGTGGTGCCTCAGGGACCAGTGGACACAGGCCACAGGCAGACTCAGAGACAGGATCAAGGTGTCCAAACGACTGGTGCAGTCGTTGACCTGGTGGCTTCAACCCACCACCTACTGGAGGGAGTGCCATTTCAACCTCCACCGCACGTGAGAGTGCTGACTACAGATGCATCCTTGCTGGGCTGGGGGGGCCCATTGCCAGGAACTGTGCACTCAGGGTGTGTGGTCTCCACAGGAGAGCACACAGCAGATCAACCTCCTAGAGCTTTGAGCTATCCGCCTAGCTTTACGGACCTTCTTTCAAACCCTGTCTCACCAGCCTGTCTTAATTCAGACAGACAACCAAGTGGCGATGTTCTATGTGAACAAGCAGGGGGGCACAGGGTCTTGCACCCTCTGCCAAGAGACCCTGGATCTATGCTCCTTTGCGGTCAATCAAGGTATGCACCTCAAAGCAGTTTACTTGCCAAGTCAGGAGAACTTCTTAGCCGACGAGCAAAGCAGAATTCTCCAGCTGCACGAGTCGCAACTGGATCCCAACATAGCCCAGCAGCTGTTTCAGGTGCTGGAGGCGACCATCCATAGGTCTGTTTGTGAGCCCACAGAATTACCAGTTGCTCCGCTTCTGCTCCAGACAGCCACACCCATGCAGAGTGGCTGCAAATGCTTTCCTAATATCATGGTCTGTGGGCCTCCTGTTGTGTTTCCTACCATGCCCCTGGTGGCCCAAACTCTGTTCAAGATCCTTCAGGACAAAGCCTCAGTCATCCTGATAGCACCCAGGTGGCCGAGACAGCCGTGGTTTCCGCTGCTGCTTCAACTGGCTGCAGAAGCTCCAATTCCTCTGGGATTACACCCCAACCTCCTGTCGCAGGAGGGGGGCACTCTCCTGCATCCCAACCTCAGGGCTATCAACCTCATGGCATGGCTGCTGAAAGGGTAGTCCTCGCACCACTTCTCCGCCTTAAAAATATAGAGGATGTACTGCTAGCCTCGAGAAGGCAATCGACTAGGAAAACCTATGCGTTTAAGTGGCATAGGTTTGAGATGTGGTGTCGACGCCTCCCCCCAGCGCCTTCGGAGCGTTTCTCCCAAAATGGTTCTTCAGGGGATTTAGAAGTGGATCACAGAAATGCTGCCCACGTCCAACACAAAACCTTTCCGACTCTCTGTTCTCTCGAACTCTACAAATATTTTAACCGAAAAATATTTGTAGAGTTCGAGAGAACAGAGAGTCGGAAAAGTTTTGTGTTGGACGTGGGCAGCATTTCTGTGATCCACTTCTAAATCCCCTGAAGAACCATTTTGGGAGAAACGCTCCGAAGGCGCTGGGGGGAGGCGTCGGGATCAATTAAGAACTTGGATCAGTCTAAGTGCTTCTTGAGGTGTGGTGTGCCAAGCAGAGTGAAAACACTTTCTCCTGCCAAGTGTCGGTGTTGTTGCAGTACCTGCTACACCTCTCAGATTTAGGCTTCAAGTCAAACTCCGTTCAGGTCCACCTTAGTGCCTTATCAGCACACCACTCTCCAGTGGAGGGACAACCTCTTTCTGCACACCCTTTGGTGTCCAGGTTCCTGAGAGGTTTACTTCTGCTGAAGCCCCCAGTTTGCCCTCCTGCGACCGAATGGGATTTGAATGTGGTCTTAGAGCAGCTTACTCGCCCACCTTTTGATCTATGCTTCCTCTCTTGGAAAGTGCTTTTCTTGGTGGCACTCACATCGGCCAGACGAGTGAGTGAGCTGCAGGCTCTGGTTACCGTAGACCGTACGCACTCACTCCAAGTTCCTTCCGAAAGTGGTCTCTTCGTTCCACCTCAACCAGGAGGTGGTACTTCCAACCCTTTTTCCCAGGCCGCATGCCAGTAGGGCAGAAGCAGTTCTGCACACCCTGGACTGTAAGAGGGCTTTGGCCTTCTACATGGCACGTACGTGGGGACATCGAAGGGCTTCTCAGCTCTTCGTCTCTTATAACCCCAGTAAGCTGGGGATGCCAGTCTCCAAGCATACGTTGTCCACTTGGGTGGTGGACTGTATCGCCTCGGCATACAGGGCGGCCCACCCTTCCATTGCAGGGTCGAGTTACGGCCCACCGGGTCAGGGCTAAGGCAGCATCAGTGGCTCACTTCCGCTCTGTTCTGCTGGCAGACATCTGCCGGGCCACCACCTGGTCTTCAAGCCAGACTTTTGTGGCCCATTACTACCTGGATAGGGAGTCCTAACAGGACAGTGCTTTCGGCCAGGCAGTACTCCGTAGCCTGTTCGAGGTTTAGGGAACTCTTACCCTCCGACCCTTTGGTGTCCGGCTACCGGAGTGTTACGTTCTCAGTTGAACTCCTATCATGACTGCTGCGGCTCTTCTAGAGGGAGCCTATTTTCAGTTATGGGTTCTTGGTAGCCTATAGCTAGGGAGTCCCATATGTGAGGACTGACTTCCTGCTTGTTCCTGGAGAAAGTGTAGTTACTTACCTGTAACAGGTGTTCTCCAGGGACATCAGGAATCAGTCCTAACAACCCTCCCTTCTCCCCTGGAATTGCAGTCCTGTTATTATATTTTCTTCATTTTGCCGTCTTTTTAGCTATGTCATTCGACTGAACAAGATGGCACCCTTGGGCGGGAAGGGGACCGCGCATGTGTGATGCAATCCCAAAGGTTTTCTTAGAAAACTGGGGATTGCTCTGCATGAGGGCTCCGTCGGCGCCGACGTCACCCATATGTGAGGACTGATTTCCTACTGTCCCTGGAGAACACCTGTTACAGGTGAGTAACTACATTATTTGGCGTGCATGAGGGCTTCCAAATTCCAAATTAGCAGATGTTCCTTTTACTGGAATTTCCTAATTTGAAAATGAAGTGAAGGAGAACATAAGAAATGCCTTACTGGGTCAAACCAAGGTCCATCAAGCCCAGTATCCTGTTTCCAACAGTAGCCAATCCAGGCCACAAGTACCTGGCAGGTTCCCAAAGAGGCACATAGGTTCCATAATGCTTAACCCCGGGGTAAGCAGTGGATTTTCCAGGTCCTCTTTAATAATGTTTTATGGACCTTTCCTCCGGGAACTTGTCCAAACCTTTCTTAAACCCAGCTACACTAACAGCTTTTATTACATTCTCTGGTAACAAATTTCAGAGTTTAAGTGTTCAGTAAAAAAATATTTTCTCTTTTTAGTCTTAAATGGGTTGCATTGTAGCTTCACTGTGTGTTCTCTAGTCTTTCTACTTTTTGATGGCATAAACAATCAATCTATGTTTACCCATTCCACTCGATTCTTTAATTTATAGACCTCTATCATATCCCCCCTTGGCTGTCTTTTTTTCCAAGTTGAAGAGTCCCAACTTTTTAAGCCTCTCCTCATAGGGGTATTCTTCCATTCCCTTTATCATTTTTGTTGCTGTTCTTTGTACCTTTTCTAATTTAGCTATATCCTTTTTACGATATGGAAATCAGAATTGCACACAATATTCAATGTGTGGTCGCACCATGGAATGATGCAGAGGCATTATGATATTCTTTGTTTTATTCTCCATTCCTTTCCTTATGATTCCTAGCATTCTATTTGCTTTCTTGCCCCTGCTGTGGAAATGCGGACATGATAAAGATCATTGTTCCATTCTACAATTTTTCTTAGATGTCCTACCCACATTTTAAGTCATACTCAAGATGCATCTCTTTGATGTACTATCATAAAGATTTCTCTTATAAATGGGTGTATCATCCTTATCAGAAACTATCTCAGCAGATCCACCCCCTGTTTTTATTAAGTTTCTTTCCGATATACAGTCCTGTGAGGAGTTGAATTCACTTCTTCCTTCAATCCTTCGAAAATACCACCACAAATTCATAGTTTCCAAAGATACTGAAAACATGCCATCAAACCGTGTGCTGGACTCATTCTCTAAACTCTTCGAAGAATTCTGTCCTCCTTCAGTCCAACACCATGAAGCTGATTCCATTACAGCAAAAGAAAGCAGGACTTCTATTTGAGATATTTCCTTATTCCAAAAGAAAATGGTAGCTCACACGCCATTCTGGATCTCAGAGGTCTGCAATGATTTCTTCACAAGGAGCAAGTAAAAATCAGCTCTGGTCCCCCATCTTATGCTACCTAAAAAAAGGGACTTGCCATGTAACCTGGATCCTTGTTACAGAAAGTATCTGAGATTCATGCTTTTAACTAAAGTATATTCAAAGAAAGTCCCCGGAGTAACTTACCTCCTCAGACAGGGGCTGCTGCTCTTTTTGTACCTAGTCAGATAGTTTATAGCTGCTCTTTTAGAGGTCCTTGCCTTAGCACTTGAGGATGACACAATATGTCTTCATTATCAACTTTCAGAAGCTGCCTCATTTCCTGCAACTACCTTCTCTTTTTATGGGCACCATTTGGACACAATTCAATGAAAGGCCTTCCTACCACAAGCCCTCATTTTGCATGTCTGCAGCATATAAATATCACCATTGGCCAAGATCAGAGCATATTTACAAATGTGGGACTACATGATTGCAGCTATCCCTGTAGTTCCTCTAGCCTGGAGGAAAAGGATGCATCCTCAATGGGACCTCTAGTTCTGATGGAATCGGCACTCTCATCCTCTCAGCAATCCATTAACTTTCCACTCAACGTCAAGCTATGCTGTGGGGGATGACATCCAGAACCAATCTTGCTCCATTGCAATTTCAATCTTTTGGTTGTGTGGACCCCTCATTAACCTTCACAAAGTTCAGGGCCTCCCAGTTCTCACCACATCCTGGACCCCTCGCCTCAACATCTAGTCTGTACCCCTCTTTATTTTGCTTTGTCTTTCTGTCTCTACTAGCCTCCCTCTCTCTATTCCCCCAACCAATCCCCACCAGTCTCAGTCTCTTTCTCTTTGCCTCCCCCAGCTAATCCCCTCCCCCAGCTAGTCCCCTCCAATCTTTATTTGCCCCCTCTAGCCAGTCCCCACCAGCTTCTCTCTATTTCTTCTCTTTCTGTGTCCTGCGGAATCCCTGTAAAGGTCTCATGGACCCCCCAGAAGACCATAGACCAAAGGTTGGGAACCACTGCTTTAGATGATTAAATACAGTATGGGCATTGTTGGATCGCTCAGGTATTGCGAATGAATTACCAGCAGCAAAAGCAAGTTGCCATGGTTATAGTTCAAATTAGATTGAGTATAGCTGTAAGATTTCTTGTTTAAAATCTGACAACCCCTGTAATATTTGAATAAGTCACTTTGGGCCAAATTCAAACTTTGTCTCTAAAATCGCCTAATCCTCAATGCCAGCAACCTAACTATGACAATACAGCTGTGAAAAAAAGAGCTGAAGCCTCGTTTAGTACAGGAATTCTAATATTTGGACCAAAAACAGGCCCTACTGTCTCTGCTCCAGCACTATGTTCCTAATGATAGTAGCGGGTGGTGTTATACATTACTGGCATATTAGGAACAAAGCTACCTGCTACCTGTATAAGGAAGCTTCTGCGGAGTGAGCAGGAGATTGTAGACTGCAGGGAAGATCGTCATTCAAAGATCATGTGTTGGGAGATGGGAAGGCTACCGGGGGAGGGGGGGATTTTTGTTTTTGGCAAATCTTCCTGCTGGAAAGGAGGTATGTTTCTGGATTCAGAGAAATTGTTTTTAGAGATTTGTAGCTTGAGCATTTGGAAAAGGGTTTCATCAATAGGTCGTGGATAACTAGAAGAGATACCTAGATTTATGCATGCCTTACACATGAACTTAGCTCACTGGCATTGAAAACGTAGTCACTCCGCCCTAGTTAGTTTTTGGAGTCTTTGATGCAGGAAGCTAAGTTCTTAGTTGGCCTAGATTCCTTTTGAGAAATGTCCCCAGCGTCATTCTCTCTTTCTCCTTTCCCTGCTTCACCCTTCTGTCCTTTAGCTGACTCTTCTTTCCCTCTCTTTGCTCTTCTTACTCTTCTGTGGCCAGCCGAAGAAAGGAGGTGATAGTGCCTCTGTATAAGTCTTTGGTGTGACCTCATTTGGAGTATTGTGTGCAATTCTGGAGACCACACCTCCAAAATTATATAAACAGGCTGGATTCAGTACAGAGGGTGGCTACTAAAATGGTTAGTGGTCGTCATTATAAAACATATGAGGACAAACTTAAGGATCTTAATATGTACACCTTAGAGGAAAGGCGGGATAGAGGTGATATGATTGAGACGTTTAAATACCTTTGTGGCATAAATGCACAGGAGAAGAGCCTCTTTCGATTGAAAGCAAGTTCTGCTATGAGGGGACATGGGATGAGGATGAAAGGGGATAGATTCAGGACTAATATGCAGAAATATTTCTTTACGGAAAGAGTGGTGGATCCGTGGAATAGTCTCCCAGTGGAGGTGGTAGAGATGAGGATAGTATCTCAATTCAAAGAAGCATGGGACAAACACAGAGGATCTCTAAAGGAAAAAAGGGCCTGTTGTAGTTGTTGATATGAAAGGACAGACTAGATAGGCCATGTGATCTTTTTCTGTCGTCATGTTTCTATGTTTCTCACTCTTCTCAGTGATGGAGGTAACAGAATTCAAGAAAAGAGAACAATCAATCTCCAGGAACAAGCAGGAATGCAGTCTTCACATATAGGTATCGTCGGTACCGAGGGAGCCTGTGCGAGAACGCTCCCCAGCGTCCAATTGGAAAGACTTTGGGAGCACCCCACTGTGCCTGCGCATCTGCCTTCCCACCTTCGCAAGTCCTCTCCTCAGTTCTTCATTTTCTGCAGAGCCAGCAGATTTGTTGCCTTCCTGTCACTGCCGAAAAACATCACTTTTTGTTTTAAATCTGTGCTCTGCCTTTCTGTCGACGCTGGTACCTTCCCTGATACCAGCCCCGATATTTTCTTTTTGTTTTAATATCTTTTTCTTTTCTTTTTTCCTTTTTTCTAGTTTTGGTGGTTTCTACTGCCAAATTAGGCCTAGGACTATCTTTTTCTGCCACAATGGAAAAACCATCAGTGGCTTCAAAAAATGTACCAAGTACTCTGGTACAATATCAATCACCGATAAAAATGACTGGTGTTTAAAATGTTTGGGCCCAGACCATTTAACGAATGATTGTCTTTTGTGCCAACAAATGACAAAAAGAGACCTAAAGAACAGAGCCAGACAGTATGTTTCTCTGTTTGCCCCGGATTCTATCTCAGTTGCTTCTGCATCATCAAGGACGTCGGCCTCCTCTATTGGTTCTCAGGTCTTCCCAAGTCCAAACATAAGATTAAGTCTATGTCATTGGCATCGAAGACCAATAAAGATGCTCGAAGTAAGTCCCTTCATTGTCATCGGGATTCATTGAAGCATGCATGCAATGCAGATTGGCCTACCAACAGCCCCAGTGAGAGGACCAGCCCTCCAAAGCACAAAAGGGGCTCCAGGATGCTCCTAGGGCCTCGATCTCTGGTGGGCTACTGGTTCCATGTTCTGGGATGGTGGCTCAAAGCCACATGCGTGATTCCACCCAGGCATCAGTCTCCTCCCTTGACCAGCATATCCTGGCTATCGAGAGGAGCTTGGCAGCACTCCTGGCAGCTTTGGCATCAACGGTTCCAGGGGTGCAGGCCGCAGCATCTACCTTAGGACTGATACCTCTGGGGCTGATGCCAGCTCTCGAACCTGCATTGGAGGATCCTCTCCCTCTGATGCCTGCTTTGGAACTGACAGGCATCGTTGATACCCAACAGGTGCCCGGTACCATAACAACCAATCATCAGTATCTGCATTGAGTCTCAACATCAGCATGAGACCATCGATACTTCGAATTTCTATTGGAATCAGACTCTACTTTCTCCAATTCTGATGATGTATCGCAGGATTCTAGGGGAACCTGGGATCTCCCTTCCAATCACTCCCCTCCTCATGAGTAGCATCGGTCCCTGCCAGAGGACATGTCTTTTCAAGATTTCATTCGGGACATGGCAGTGGGCCTGCAGATTATCGTGACATCTGAAATGAACTGAGGGTAGAGGAATTGGAGATCCTCCAGTACCCCTCAGCACCCAAAGAGGCTGCCATATAACCGCTGCACGGCATCCTGCAGTATCTAATGCCAAGTATGTGGGAGGCCCCGCTAACGTCCCACCTATCAGCAAACTGCTCGATATCATGTACCAAGTTCCACCATGCCCTGGCTTTCAAAAGCCTCAATTACCACACCATTCCATGGCAGTGGAATCGACCATGCGTCGCATCAAGAGTTTGAGAAATCATGCTTCTGTGCCTCTTGGCAAGGACTTCAGAACTCTCAATGCCTTTGGGTGTCATTGCTTTCAAGCATTTGTGATCACTTCTAGGATTACATCCTACATGCTCTAAATGGGCATGTATGTCAAGGATATCTCCAGAGATCTGGAGAACCTTGCTTCTATCCTTCCTGATGACAAACGTGACAATTTCTAGCCTTAATCAGGCCAAATCAGAATACATCCAAGTTTCTTACCAGAGCATCTTTTGATGCCTTTGAGTCTTCCAGCAGAGCTTTAGTAGTCTGCATTAGTGCTCGCAGAATGGCCTGGCTCTGGGCATCTGACCCTGAGCAGTGGGTTCAAAATAAATTAGCCAATATCCCCTGCTCTGGAGAAAATCTCTTTGGAAAGGCTGGAGAGATTGAAACAGATGATCTCACCCTCAAATGACTCTCCTGAAAGACGTCAGACCCCTCTAGGAGAAAGAAAACCTTCTTAGAATTGGTCTATACTAAAAAGAAGAGAGATTATCCTTCTTGTCTCTGCTGTTGCTGCTGATGTTGGTAAGCAGCTGCAGATTGATAACAGGGCCCTCACCAGCCTAAGAAGCCAAAGGTGCTTAAGCCACAACCAGCTGCACAGCCACAGCCCGCACCTGGTTTTTGATTCCTTCCTAGAGAGCATAGCTGCTCTGCCTCTGCAGGGTGCCCAACCTATTCAAATAGCAGGCAAACCCTGTTCTTATGCCCACAGATGGCACCTCATCACATCAGAACAGTGGACTCACAACATCGTCCAAAGGGGCTATCTGCTTCATTTTAAAATCTTACCCTCCACCACCTCCACAAGATATTATAATGTAAAACCTCTTCAGGCCAATCTCCTATTGGCTGAGGTGGCCACCCTGTTAGCTCAAGGGTCTGTAAAACAGTTCCTCCCATCCAGGAAGGCAGGTGATTCTACTCTCCTTACTTTCTTATCCCCAATTAGAAAGGAGGGTCGGGCCCATTCTAGATCTGAGGGATCTCAGAACTGGCCACATCGACTGGTCGTAACACCCTACAGATATTATTGTCCTCCTGGTGACCTGCCACTATGCCCATATGATCCCCTTGAACCAACTGAGGCAGCACTTTATTCAGGCACCTGTCTAGTACCTTTGCTAAGATTTTTGCATCAAAGTTTAGCAAGGAGATGGGCCTATATGAAGACACTTCCAATTTGTCCTTTCCTGGATTAGAAGAAACCAAAATTACAACCTCTATCATGGACAGAGGCAATATTTTGCCCTTCAGCACCACATTATAAACCTGGGCCAAATATCCACCACATTTTTATACTATTTTGGAACTCATCCAGCCCAGGAGCTTTACCCATTTGTAAATTCTTAATAGCCAGCAAGATCTCCTGAATGGAAATGTCCTCATCCAGAGTTTCCCTCTCCAATTCTGACAATGTAGGCAGATCCATCCCTCACAAAAGGTCATCCACCAATATCTGTTTCACTGGCAAAGCTTCACAGTTTCTGCAGAAAATTAACAAAGGCCTACCTTATATCGGAGACTTTATCCAGATAGATCCCTCCCTCTCCCTGAACCCAAAAATGATACGCTTTTCCCTGAGCCCAAAAATTATACGCTTTTCCTGTTATTTCCTCAGCTAAAAGGCTAATAATTTTGCCTAATTTATTACCTTTTTAATAGTACTTTTGCTTTAACCTACCAATTATATAAATCTGGTCCCATTGGGCCCATTGATCAATCTTGGCCCTAGTAGCCACCATCTTTGGCCAGATTTCTACCAATGCTGCTCGCATATGCACCAATTGTAATTGGGTTAATTCTGCCATCAACCTTGTAATTTTCTGATCTGAATGCTTCTTTTGCTTGGCAAGCTTTACCAGGCTGTAATAGAAAGGAGGGGGAAGAGCTTACAGGAGACGTGCTGTGACATCAGCCACTGTGTGACCTGTAACTGCTGCCAAAGAGTTGTCTGTTTTGTGTTGCTTTGGTTTGCATTTCTTCTTAGGCGTTCACTCATTGTGATAGACAGCTTTCTGGATCAATGGAGGAAACTGATAGATATACGGGGCCCCCATTTTGAGTCATCTGGATTTTGGAAGAGCTAAGAACATAAGTTCTCCAGGAACAAGCAGGAAGTCAGTCCTCATATATGGGTGACGTCGGCACTGACGGAGCCTGCGCGGAGCATTTCCTCAGTTTTCAAAGAAAGCCTTTTCAAAGAAAGCCTTTGGGAATGCCACCATGCATGCATGGTCCCCTTCCCACCCTAGGGTGCCATCTTGATCAATCTCCCTTTTTCTTCAGAGTCCTTCGGACACACGTCCCTGTACTTCGGTCCTCTTCCCGCCGTCCCAGTGCCCCTGCTTCGGCAGCGGACCCCAGGACTTTGTTATTTTTTCTTTTCCCTTCTCGTATCCAGCGTGTTTTACGCCTTTTGCAACCGCTGGCCAAACCAAAGCTCTTCGACCTTGCAGGGATCCTTTTTGCCCCCATGGCCTCTGGTTTCAAAAAGTGTGACAGATGTTCCAAAAACACGTCCCTCATGGACACCAGTGACTGTTGTCTTTGGTGTATTGGAGCGGATCATAACCTGAAGCTCTGCTCCCTTTGTAAAAAGATGTCCTCCAAGGCCAAACACAGCCATAAGCAGAAACTGGATTATATTTTCCGCAAGACAACCCTGGTGCCCATGGTAGCTTCCTGCTCCACCGACCCTCTGCCTCTGGGGTCCCCCATGGCCGCCCCATGGCCGCGCTGTCACTCTGAGCAAGGGTCCCCCAAAATGGAGAGGAAGAAGAAAAAGAAGGTCTCAAGGACCCTGTCGCGGGCTCCGGACAAGCGGGAGCATTCTCACACTCGGTCCCTTAGCCTTCCTTGGCAGTACCTGGAGACATAGAAGGAGCGGCCCCAAAAGGTACCTCATACAGATACGGAGACCTCCAGCAATGGTGCCCGGTCTCCAGAGGGTCATGCCGGCGAGGACCCCCTCTCCTCCTTGACACCCAACCTGGTTACCCTGGTGTTGACATCACAGGGCCCCATTCCTGAGTGGAAGGCCCGAATACTGGCACTGGAGCACAGCATCTTTGCCTTCCTTGCTGCCCAGCAGGCACTAGTGCCAGGTCTCCCTGGCATGCACTCTGAGACCTCGAGGGCCATGCCTGTTTTGGCTTCCCAGACTGCCACGGCAACCCCTGAGAGCCAAGGCCCTTGTGAGGGATCCTAGCAGAGGTCTCGATCTCCATCCTGGTCCTCAGGCGCGAGATCTCCTCGGGCCAGCACCTCCGGCTCCAGAGGGGCTTCAGCGTCTGCTCGAACAGTCTAGTTCCAAGACCCCCTCAGAGATTTCGCACTGGGAGTCTGATGGGGATACTTCCCCTGAATGTCAGACTCATCGGGTCCTCCCCTTGGAGCCTTCCCCGCCCGCTCAAAAGCGATGGTCACCTCCTGAGGATACCTTCTTTTTGGAGTTTGTGTTGGACATGGCTCGAGCTCTGGTGCTCTCTGCACAATCTGAGGAGGAGCCCTGTGTGGATGTGGTTCACCTGGTAGTTCCTTCCTGGCACCTCAATCAGGTGCTTTTGACGTTGAAGGTGTTTTTTCCTGGTAGCCATTTGCTCTGCGTGACGTATTTTGGAACTGCAGGCATTGTCCTGCAGGGAGCCATTTCTTCTGGCGTTGAAGGAGAAGGTGGTTTTGCATCCTGTGCTGTCCTTTCTTCCGAAGGTGGCATCTCTTCCGATATTTGCCACTGGATTGGCCAGTAAGGAGGAGCATCAGCTCCATAGTTTGGACATGCGCAGGGCACTGTTTAAATATCTGAAGCGCACATAGCCATTCAGGAAATCAGATAGATTGTTTGTTTTGTGCTATTCAAAGGGGGCTGCACAAGGGAGTAGCAACCTCAAAGGCTTCGATTGCCGGATGGGTGAAGGAGGCGATTGCATTGACATATCTTCTGAAGCACCGGCTGGTGTCAGAAAGGCTACGCGCCCACTCCACGAAGTTGCAAGCGGCATCTTGGGTCGAGTTTAGTGTCAGGCTGCTGTTGGAAATTTGTATGGTCATCCTTGCATACTGTTTGCAAGACACTATCAAATAGAAGTGCAGGCTAGACAGGATGCAGGTTTTGGGGCTTTGGTGTCGCAGGAGGGGCTTGCGGGTCCCTCCCATTTATAGGTACTACTGTGGTACATCCCAACTGTCTGGACTGGAGGAACAGGAATGAAGGTGAAATTAGACCATACCTGATAATTGTCTTTTCATGGAGTCCCTCCAGTCCAGTCCAGGACCCTCCCAGTTGTGCAGTTCATTCTGTGGGCGAGCCCACAGAGATGGGGTGTTGAAGGTGTAGCAGAGCTAGGGATCTCTTACTTGACTCTCCGAAAGGTTCTAGTCAAGCAAAAAAAAACAACCCCATAATAAAAAGCCCAATACAGTGATTGTTCAGCACAACAGGCGGACATGGTGGCAATTTGGACAAGGGAGAAGTCAGTTTCTGGTGGTTCCTGTTCACTCGTAGTTAGGTAGTTTAGTACTATCGGCATTTCTGTGTAATGCATTTTGACTGCTTTGTCTGTAGGATGTTAACATGAGAGGAATGCTCACAGTTTCTTATTCAGTGACATCACCGAAGATTTGAATATTCAGTCTCCAGCTGCTGGTGGAGGAATATAACCCAATTGTCTGGACTGGACTGGAGGGACTCCATGAAAGAAAATTAGCAGGTAATGTCTAATTTCACCTTTGGATTTCTAGCCTGTCTTTCCAAATAATGTTCAGGGCAGCTTACAACATTTTTTAGACTTCAGATAGACTGTAAGCTCTTTGGGGTATGGACATTTTCTATATGGACCTCTGAGAGAATGGGAGATAATGTCACTTAACCAAAGCTACAAGGATTGTCATCTTCCAGATAAAAGGGACGTTTCCTGCTACGAATCAAGATTCTTATGGTTATGTTTTTGTAGCCAAAAAAGTGTTGAATATGTTTGTCTTGGAATAATATTATTGAGAAGGATTTTCTCATTTCAAGCAGAAAAGGGTAGTAAAACCTTCTGATAGTATATTACTATTTCATTTCAATAACTGAACGCGTGATATCAGCTAAAGGTCAGAAACAAATGGTAGGTGATAACCTTTATATTGTCCTAACAATATACTTGCGTTGAGCTTTCAGCAGATATGCAAATGAGCTGGGGATGGTGATGTCTGAATACAGAAGTAGAGTTTAGACTGGATTACATGCTTATTTTGTTTTCAAGCTAAGTGAAAGAAGCGGGGGACAAGGTGTGATGCATTTAGAGAGGAGTAAGAAGTGTGAGGGAGCTACCTCCTCTAAACACATCATCTCCTTCACCTTCCTCATCTTTAACCAGGACTGGCACAAACATCAGGAAAGACTAAGCAGTTGCCTAGGGCAGCACCTTCTGAAGAGCAGCACAGTCGAAGCAAAACAAAAGACCCCGACAGCCAAACTCGGTCATCTGCACATCCTTTTACTTACAAGGAGAGTGGATACACACGCATATACAAAGCAAAGCAGAATACTTAAAAGCATGGTGTCCACTATCGTTTTCACAGGATTGTGGGAGGGGTGATGTTGGGATGAAGGCTTGCCTAGGGTGCGTCATGCTCTTGCACTGACTCTGACTTCCCCTTCCGTAGTACTAGCTATTTGTCCTTTTTTACCTCTAATATCTTAACGCTCTTTCCCCCATGGCTTCAGTTCCTTCATCTTTATGTCACTCCAGCTCCTTCATCGTTGCTTCCTTTCAGGTTGCATCAGCCCTACATCATGTACATCATACCAGCTCTTTCATTTCTCCTCTCTGCTTCCCGCCCCCTAGCAGCAGGCAGGATAGGATACAGAGAACAAGAAGGGGCACGGAAGCAGTAGAAAGAAAGGACAAGCAAGAGGTGACACAAGGAGGATACGAGTAGAGTGGGATAGAGCAAATAAGTGCACACTCCGGGCGCTTGTGGCTGCCACTGTGTCTACCAGTTGTGTTTCCTGTTTAGAAAGACAGCTTATACTTCAAGTGAGGAGGAGGAGAAGTAGTTGCTGCTTGAGGGCAGGGAACACGTGCTCACAGGGAGGGGAGGAGAATGGGGAAGTGAATGAAATTTGGGGTGGGGTGGGAGGGGTGAAAGCCCAACAGATAATTGGGAAGCCAAGCCTTTCCCTCTACAAGTTCCTAGCTCCATTTCTTAAAGTATGTTCTTTCATGTTTAAAAATCAGGAATACAACAAGCTACAGACCACCTTGTATTAAGCTGTATTTTAAATGTTCAAGACCAAAACTTCCTGCATGAGAAATCTCTCATCCTCCTATATTTAGAATTATTTCATCACTTCCACATATCTCAAAAATACTTTGAGCGATAAGGTCTAAAGACCTTGACAGAGGTATGTTATCTCATCCTGGCCCAAACAATGAGGGCTGCTGAGTTTAGCACAGGCATATAACTGACCCAAGGTCTTATCTGAAATAGTATTTAGCATGTGAAAGCCCTTAGAAGGGAAATTTTTTTTTTGGGGGGGGGGGGGGGAAGAGAAGAGCAACATTAAGGCTTAATTATTTATTCATGGGTCCATATTCAGCCACGGCACTTAACGGGATTTTGTTGCTGTTTTAATGCAGTGAATTTGTTGATTTTTTTTGTGTTCCTCTAAGCTTGTTTACTGTTTTGGAGAGGCTGCATCCAGAGTTGGTGCTACTTTTTTGCTGCCCTGTGCGAGTAATTACGGTACCCCCTCCCCCTTCCTTTCCCCTGCACAAATGAATTCCAGTGGAGCCCTTCACAAGCCTCTCTTTTGTCCCAAGATGATGAACATTTTCCAAGAGGTAGCGATATTAATTTGGAACAGGGGTTCTCAACCTATTACCTGGGACATAATCAGCCAGTCAGGCTTTCAGGACAACCACAAAGAATGAGTCCTGCATACATTGGCTTTACTATATGCAAATCCTCATTGTAGTTATCCTAAATCCAGACTTACCAGGTGTGCCCCAAGGACTGGGCCAAGAACCCTGGTCTAGAATGGCAAAGATGACAGAGGCCTCAGTAAATTGGTAAGTCTGTAAGGTATCACCTGCCTCTACCATTTTTGTCCCAATAACTTAATAAGTGTACAAGTGTCTAAGATCATTTACATGTGCAGTGAGGTTAAAAAAATGCTACCGGATTTCTACAAGACTTCCCTCCAGTGCCAACTACCATGTACATAAAACCCTGCAAAAAGACCATTCATAGCCCAAAGCAAACCTGCTGTAACAATAACAAAAACAATACCAGGACGCACATAGTACCCACTCTGCCTATGAAAAGGCAACTATGTGGGTCCTGTAAGGTGCTGATTTTGTTGTGTGTGTTTGTTTAGGCTAAGTGTGTTTTGTAAGGAGTTTGAGATGAGTTTTGACATACCTTTGGCTCCTTGTGAGGGTTTTGTGATATTTATAGGTTGACTATGAAAAGACAGCTATACAGATATTAAACCAATACATTATATGGAGTCCAAAACCTCGCCTACTGTGAAAACACAAACATGAACACCTACAGAGCTCTCCACGGAAACTAAATGCTAACAGAACGTCACATTTCAGCCACACATGCAAAATACAGACAGACCCTCACCAAACAGAGAATAAGGGTCCACAAATGAGAAATAGAAATATAAAGACAATAACTGAACTGGGAACCCGAAGAAGCCAAACTCTGCATTTATAGCAACACTGGAGAAATGAGAATAGAAATTCATTTCTAGTTATACTGAACAAAACACAAAAACATCAGCAATGCATATTTCCCAAAGCTAATTATATTCCAGTTAATAAATTCAAAATAAAATCTTTTTTTCTGTCTTTATCTGGCATTTTATTATTTCAGTCATGATGTCCACAGCCTCTCTTCTGCTTTCCTCTTTCTTCACCTACCGTAACTTTCTATCTAGTGTCTGCTGTCCATTTGCCATTTCCCTTCCCTCCTCCTCTCTTCTTCCTTTCCTTCTCTGTCTCTGATAGTTTGATCTTCCTCTCTTTTTCCTCCATGTCCATCTCTATCCACTCATATTTCATCTTCCCTCTACTCCTCAATTTCCTTTTGATTATTCAGCTATCAACTTTCAATCTTTCTCTTTCACTTCCAGCCCATCTCATCTCCTCTAGCTCTCCAATTTCCCATGTCTCACTCATTTCTTAGCCTCTTATTCCCTTCTGTCTTTCATCCACTCCCCATTTCCACATTTCCACCCTTTGTACTTACCATCCTCATCTCACTTATCTCCTTACCAGTCCTTCATGGTCTCTGCCACATGATTCCACGCTGCCCCGGCCCCGCACAGTCCAGCATCTCCCTATCCCCTCACCCTTCCCCTCCATCCCTGTGGTCAAACATATCCCCTCTCTTTTTTCCACTGTCTACCTCTCCCCCCCCCTCCAAAAAAAAAAAACCCTAGCAGCTTCCAGTGAGTAGATTGGGTGTATATTGCCTCAATTTTCAATGCATGGGTATGGGTGCATGTCCATATATGATTGGGGAGAGGGCAGAGTGGGGGCTGTGTGTGCATGTGTGTATGCGTGCAAGCATGGAGGAACAAATTGAAAGCTCAGTGTGTGTCTGCATACATGTTGTGAAGTGGGGTGAGATGCTGGGGGAGTGTGCATCTGCATGAGAGTATGCAGGGTAAATTTGAGTTGAGCTGAGAGGCTCAGTATATGTATGCATGCGTGTGGGGGGAGTAGTGGTGTGTGGGTGAGGGTGAGGAACCATGTCTATGGGTGTATATGTGTATAATGGTGGGTGTGGGGTAAGGGGCTGTATGTGTGAGGGCAGTGAATGGGGTAAAGGGCTGTGATTGTGTGTGCATGTATGTGGGAGGGTGAGAGGTGGGATGAGTGGCTCTGAGTGTGTGTGAGGGGCTATGTGTATGAGAGAGTGCAGTGGGGTAGGATGAGGGGCTGGTGGCTGCTTTGTCAGAGGATGTGTGGTTGACTGGACTGCAGTGGAGTGGGTTAATAGGATGCGGGTGCGTGTGCACATATTTAAGAAAATGGGCAGTAGAATGAGGGGCTCCATGTGTGTGTACATGGGGGTGAGATGAGATGCTGGATCTGTGTGTACAAAATTGTGGCAAGAGGGGTGAGGTGGGTTGAGAGTGTATGTATCCACATATGTGAGAGGATCTAGGGTGGATGCTGTAGAGTGAGGGGCTGTCTGTATGTACCTCTGTGCATGCTTCAGAGTGTAGAGAGAGGAGTCAACAGCTGTGCATGCATGCATGGGGGCTGGGTCAGTGCTAGGTTTGTGAGGATATATGGGTGGCAAATGAAGGGCTGGATGTGTGTGTGTGTGTGTGTGTAGGCATGGTGGGGATGAGTGGCTGGGAGTGTGTGTAGGGAGGGAGGATGAGGAGCTGTATGTGTATGTGTGTGTTTGACTGCATCCATAGGGCAGTGAGGAGCTGGGTGCGTGCTATATGTACATGCACACATGCAGCCATGGGAGTGAGAAGCTGGGGGCAGTGTGTAGTATGTTCCTGTTGGCACACAGGCATTTTAGCTCCTTTCTTCCATGCACTCAAATCTCAATTCCCACTCTTGTGCAGTCTTCCCTACCTTCTACCTCTTTTCCCCTCTCTCCTCCAGCCCTTGACCTCACTTTACTCCCACTTCCACTTTGGTCTCTCCCTCCAGCCCCCTGCCTTTGCATTCTGGGCTCCCTACCATCCTACTCTAGACCCCGGGTTCTGGTTCTCCTTCCGCATCCCCTTGAACTCCCGTAAGTATAATTTAAAAAATAGCTCTTACTGATTAGGTGCCTCTTCTTCACTGCATCAGTGGCCTGCCTTAGTCTTCTGATGGCTGGTGGGCAGTCAAAATCTGCAGGCTGTGGCACTCTTTGCCAGCGAGAGATGGTGTCCCTATTGGCAGTCATCAACTTTACTGTGCAGCAGTTGTGTCCTGGTGTATTCTGCCAGTGAAGGATGGTGTCCTCACTGGCTGTCACACATCAACTTCAGTGCCACGGCGGTCATGTCTTAGTGCACTCTTTGGCCAGCAAGGGATGGTTCCCTTGACAGGCAGACATCAGCTTCGCTACAGCAACAGCTCTGGCCTGAAGCATTCTTTGCCGATGAGGGATGGGGTCCCCGCTGACAGGCAGACATCAGCGTGGCTTTGATCAGGTGAACGCTTCAGCAGACCCTCCAATCTTTGCGGCAGCCTTATTGAGTGGAGCTGTTTGGAGTCCAGGCATGCACTGTGCCTCTGATGCATCCCTGCCCCTCAGTAACAGGAAGCTGCATTGCAAAGGTGGGGATGTGTTGGATATGCAGAAGCTTAAAAACCCCACATTCATTTTTGTACTTCTTTTCCCCATCGCCTGCTGTTCAGCAGGTATGCCTGGCTGGCTCACTGTGCCAATCATGCCGCTCTCCTGTAGCTGCCACCCCATGCGAGTGCACGGTTTGCACAGTGGGTCATGCCATCCCTGGCTGTGTTGACAAGTGTGACACATAACTAAGTGGCCTTTTACTAAAGGGTTGCACCTACTGCGGGATTAGCAGTAAAACTAATTCACATTAAGTGCAATCATCATGTGCTACCTGTTGGGGACATGTCCAGCAGGTTCCTGGCAGTTAGTGCACAAATACTAAATAAATAAATACTAAACCAATACTTCTGCTCTGTTTTTACTAAAGAAAACCTGGAGAAGGACCACCTGTGATTGACAAATATACAAATGAGAATGGAGTAGATACCACACCATTCACAGAAGATGTGTTCGAACAGCTTGCAAAACTGAAAGTGAACAAGGCCATGGGACCAGATGGGATACATCCCAGGATACTGAAAGAGCTCAGAGAGGTTCTTGCAGAGCCATTAAAGGATGTTTTTAATAGATCCTTGGAGACAGGAGAAGTTCCACAGGACTGGAGAAGGGCTGATGTGGTAGCTCTTTACAAAGGTGGTAATAGAGAAGAAATTATAAACTACAGGCCAGCAAGCCTTACCTTGGTGTTGGGAAAAGTAATGGAGGTGCTCCTGAAAAAGCGAATATTGGACTTTCTTGAAACCAACAGGTTGCATGATCCAACGCAACATGATTTTACCAAAGGACGATCTTGCCAAACAAATCTGATTGAGTTCTTTGGGTGACCAGAGAACTAGATCAAAGGGCATGTGATAGATGTGATCTACATAGATTTCAGCAAAGCCTTTGATACTGTTCCTCATAGGAAGCTTATCAATAAATTCAACAGCTTAGGAATGGGTCCCAAGGTGGTGAACTGGATCAGAAATTGGTTGGCTGACAGATGACAAAAGGTGATGGTAAATGGAACTCACTCAGATGAATGGAAGGTGATTAGCGATGTGCCCCAGGGTTCGGTCCTGGGACCGGCACTGTTCAATGTATTTGTGAGTGATATTGCTGAAGGACTGAATGGAAAAGTCTGTCTTTTTGTAGATGATACGAAGATTTGAAACAGAGTGAACTCCCCTGAGGGAGTGAATAACATGAGGAAAGATTTACAAAAGCTGGAAGAATGGTCTAATGCTTGACAGTTAAGATTTAATGTGAAGAAGTGCTGTGTTATGCAGTTGGGAAGCAGAAAACCAAGGGAATTATATGTGATAGGGGGCGAGAGGTTGGTGTGCACGGACCAAGAAGAAGGACCTCGGAGTGATTGTTTCTGATGCTCTCAAGGTGGCAAAACAGGGTGACAAGGCGGTGGCAAAAGTCAAAAGGATGCTGAGCTGCATACAAAGAAGAATTACCAGCAGAAAGGTACTAATGCCACTGTACAGGTCGCTGGTGAAGCCTCACTTGGAATATTGTGTTCAGTTTTGGAGACCATATTGCGCAAAAGATATATAAAGACTGGAAACAATTCAGAGGAAGGCAACCAAAATGATTAGGAGTCTGCATCAAAAGACTTATGAGAAGAGACTTAAAGACCTAAATATGTACACTCTGGAGGAGAGGAGGGACAGGGAGATATGATTCAGATCTTTAAATACTTAAAGAGCATTAATGAACAAACAAACCTCTTCCAAAGACGGGGAAGCTGTAAAACTAGAGGGCATAACATGAAGCTGCAAGGGGGTAAACTGAAAGGCAATGTCGGTAAATATTTTTTCACTGAAAGGGTGGTGGACGCTTGGAATGCCCTCCCGATGGAAGTGGTGGGGACAAATACAGTGACAGAATTCAAAATGGCATGGGACAGACACAGTGGATCCCTTTACAGCAACAGGATAAAATCAAAATAAGCACATCTCTTATATCTCAACAAATAGGGGTGACCTACATGGAGTGGTGGGACACCCCTAAACAAAGGCATGGGGAGGGGTGACCTGCACTGAGTGGCAGGTGCATCTACTCTTGCCGCCTTGCTGGACAGACTAAATGGACCACCCTGGTTATCTGCCGTCATATACTATGTTACTATGTTTTTAACTGAGCGCTGTAATGTGTGGCGCAATTATATGTACCTGACACCACTATAGAGATGTTGTTATGTGCACTTGTGCTAATTGCTACATTGTACAGCAGCTGGCCTCATCCTACTGTGAAATGTGTCTCCACATCCATGCTCCACTCCAACCTGCCCACTTTTCTCCTTAGCATGCGATTACCACTTAGCACTTGGCGTACAGTAACTAGCTTGCCTGCATATTATCGCTCACGGCTGCCAGTTACTGCACGTGAAAATGTGTTAACCAGCTTGCACACTTTAGTAAAAGGGCCCTAAGAAAATAAATGATCTCCCCTAGCACTGGAATATACCAGAGTATGGAAATGATTAATGGGAATAATCGGAACTACTACTACTGCTACTAAAAAGGGGGGGACTGTTGTAGTTGTTGATATGGAAGGACAGACTAGATAGGCCATGTGGTCTTCTTCTGTCATCATATTTCTATGTTTCTATGTTTCTACTATTTAACACTTATATAGCGCCACGCACGCAGCACTGTACAGACTCATTGCAGAGTAAAAGATAATCTCTGTCATCAAGAGGGAACCAACCCTAGAGTTAACCATGGGCGAAGAAGCCTCGTGGGCTTTGGAAACCACGTAGGCAAACTTGTCAAATCAGAAAGGGCTTGTATGTTCTAGACAGCTCGTGCACAGTATCATCTTCAGATTATTATGCCGGTCTAGTTCCCATTGCATCTGTGAAATTGAAGAACTGAGCCAAAATAGCCACAGAGAGAGAGAAACCAGAGATTTGCTCACAGGGAAGTTTTTAAAAACGTCAGTGGGTATAATTGTGTTTTATGAACAGAAACGGGCTTTCAGGGAATTGGATTCAGCTCATGCCTTTCTCAGAAGTTCAAGGCGAGTTACATTCAGGTATTCTCCTGTCCCTGATGTGGATAAACTTATGCACACACGGCTTGTATCCCTATACGTTTACCCTGACTGAGCAGGGCGGGATGTAGAAGGATTAGCATTTACTTGCATTGTTTATACACTATGTACATATGTAGGTAAATTAACCCAGGAAATTTGCATGTGCCTGCAAGCAGGTGTGAAATGTCAGCGCATAAATTCCCAGGGGTAATTTTCAAAGGGGAAGTATATGCATAATTTCATTTGATAATTCGCTGGTCTTCACACAGGGAAAAGAGTGTGTGTCCTATTTATCCATCTGCGCATTTCTAAGATGACTCCCAGGCCACATGTGGGATCTTTTTCCTGGAAAAGTCAAGGAATAATAAAATTCTCATTCATGATCACGGTTGCAAGTTCGGAATGAAAGTGCACAAAAGATTTATTTGTTTTATTTAAAGTTTGTTTAATGCATTCCATAATGTTCTGCTAATTTAATCAGCCTGAATTTTTGTGTGTGGAATTGGTTTTGGTGAATATTCTTTAAGCAAACTACTTAGGTGCGTTCACAGGTTTCTATAATTTCTCACAAAGCCTTCAAACTCTGCCTCCTTGGGTGATTCTGAAGTGCTAAATCCCACAGCTTTGGCCCCCTTCAGCATTTGTCTTAGACCCTTGCAAAGAAAATGCTTTAGAAAAGTGTAAACTTGACGCTGTTATTTATTGTAGAATGTTTTTCGCTGTCTTGACTGCTGTGCTTTTCAGCACAAGCCAGGATGCTATATTATACTATAATGCATTCAGACAAGTTCTTTACTGCAAATTGCTTTAATTTCTGCAGAGTAACCTTAAAATAATTTGATTTAATTATTTCTCAGTCAGTAAGCAGCGGATTTCAAGGTGGTATTACTGCTAGTCAGTTGGCAATTTTAAATCAAACAGAATCTGAGAAGTAACCCTGAAATATCTGGTTTCGTTTCAGTCCCTGAGATGAAATAACCATTTGCTTCTGAAAACTCCTATAAGTTACCACTTTTTCATAGAGTTCATTGAATTTCACTGCTGTTGTGCTGTTCGTCATCAAGCAGCCCTGCTGCATCCATAGTCTGAGCAAGCGAATGAACAGTGTCTTTGGAAGAAAGTCTGAAAAATAGAGGGTGGGATATAATGTCAAAAATACACATCATCTTATGCAGCTATGAAAATGAGGGATAAAATATTTTCAGGGAAAATAGGTCAAGTCAAAAAGAATACAAAATGAAATGGGCCAGACACAGTGGATCTATTTATAGCAATAGGATAAAATCAAAATAATCGTAACTGTTTCTGCTATTTCAAAAATAGGGTTGACCTGCATGGAGCGGTGGGTACACCCCTAAACAAAACAAAAAAACAAATGCATGGGGAGGGTTGACCTGCATGGACCTGCTGGGCAGACTAGATGGACCACGATGGTCTTTATCTGCCTTCATATCCTATGTTACTATGTAAGATAATATAAATAGTTCAGAAATGAGTCAGAAGCCATTTTGAGGGCTGTAGGAGACCTACTGCTGAATGCTATAGAAAAGAGCAGCTTGCTAACCTTTTCCAAAATGATTTGATGGAATTTCACAAAATTTTATTAAAGTTTAAAAAAAAAATTGCCAGACTCAAAAAATGTTTGCTTTGACAAATCATCAAAAAGTTTGTCATTCGTCCATACATTTGTCACGGGAACAGTTATTTCGATTTTCTTTATTATCTTGCTTTAGTATATGTAGGGCCCAATATTCATTTGGGCAGGACTTAAGGGGTTTGTTTACTAAGCAGTCTTAACGTGCGCCTGGTGATAGTGTGCAGGCTGCCATAAAAGGAGTGGGCGTTTCGGTCTTAATGTAGCAAAACGGAGATTATCGCGCGATAACGTGCGCTGCACACATTATCGTGCAAGATGCCACTAAGCACGTTAACGCGCGGTAATCTTAAGTAGGCGCGCAGACATACAAACACAGAAACAGAGGTGTAGCACAATGGTTAATACACTGACTGATGTTACAGGGGTCATGAGTTTGATCCCCCAGTGTGCCAAATCTATATGGCTGTCAGAGGCATTACCCTTTACATTTAGGCAAAGCTGTGTGCAGCATTTTATTATTTCTTTTACATTAGAGCTGCCAGCACTCATACCCTCACAGTGCCGTAACCTAGGATGCCTTATAAAGGCACCCTATTAGACACTCCATGGGGCACATTATGGAGTGCCCTGTCCGCCAAGACACCCTATAATGTCCCCTATAGTATGCCTTATAAAGGCACGTTATATGGCACCTTTCTAAGACACTTTATGGGGCGCCTTATGAGGCACCTTCAGGTTAGAGCACTGTGAGGTTGTTTTTGCTGGCAGCACAAATTTAAACTGATATAAGTAGATTGCTCCACTCTAACTTACTACTGTATGTGAGGTATTCATAGGATTATACAACTTTTAATGCCCAATTTGTAGTCTCAGATTAACACGGCACTGATTATCACAGGAATCAATGAAAATCAACGTGCCTAGAAAACATCAATGACTACTGGGCTTTTTTTCTTTTTTTGTGATGCTGGTTCAACCCTTTTATATTTGTCTTCCCTTGTGACAAAATATATATATATCCGTATTGATTAATATTTTCAGAATACCAATTCTCCTTCTTGATCACAACTATGTTGTTTTTTTCAAAATATATATATATTCGTGTTAATGAACTTATCTTTTTATGTTGATTCTTCTTATGCTTGAGAATGCTAATTCTTCTCCTTGGCGAAATGCACTGATTTATATTTATTCAACGCCCCATTTGGCGCCTGTGCGTTTCACTCCCTTTTGAGAGTTTCATCAGGAGATCTATGTATGAGCAAAAAATAGCATTATAGATAAAAAGACAAAAATCCACTTAAATTAGCAAGTTGTTTTTCAAAACCTAATGCTAACGTGCTGACCTTAAAAACTTTTAAAACCTATATTATAAAACTATATTTAAAAAGCTAGTTAACTGTTCAAACCTGTTTCTTTGTGTTTCTACCGACTCTATGTTAACTGCTGCCCACGTCTCTCTGTGGTTTTCATATCAAAAAACGCCGCGCATGCGGGCTTATCTTCACTGCCTCCTTTTAAAGTGCTCAGCTGATCCACCTAGATCAGAAATCATTTGCATACTTGCCATTCTATGCACGCATTTAAACCTAATGGTTGGACTGTATTTAATATGAAAGACCACATACAATTTTTTGTATCAGCACAAATTTAAAAGCAAAAATACACAATACCCCACTGTGGGATCAAACCCATGACCTCTGGCTCCTCAGGCAGTGAAGTAACCAGTGCATGATCTTGGAGGAGATGTGTGCACCCAAAGCTGGGACATGAGCACACCCACCAAGCAGCTAGGTCAGTGATTAGGCCCCAGAGAAGGGCACCTATATAGTTCACTTGAGAGCTCTATAGCTGTTAGCAAATCCCTAGCTGGCTACAGAAGGACTTCAGGTCACCACACAACGACTCTGCTGTTGTTACCAGGGTCGGGTCAAACCACCCTTACCCATGATGCAATGCACATGCAAATCAGCAGTTTACAGCTTATCACAGGATGGGGTATGCACCCCACAGCACCTCTGCCTGGTAGGGGGAACTGACCGAGTGCACCCCCACAGCACCTCAGTCTGGTAGGAGGTGCCGACGGTGTATGTTAGTGGCACAGAGTAGCTACAGAATGTCACATTGTGTGGGCATTGTGCTCACCCTGAGGGTGAGGTGGGGCGGCTGGCACCAGGTCCGCAGCACCTTCCACACCTGAAAGAGGCCATGTTGCAGGTACCCATCAGTGTCAGTGTGTGTGATAGGTAGTTCCTGCAAACCCACCTAGGATACATTAGTGTCCATCTGTAGTTGTCAATCAGGTCTAGCCCTTATGGGCTATGATGCACCCAGAATAGTGCATATTCTGTATTGGTGCCATGGTAGAGGACAGCAACCTTGGGCCGGAAGGACTGGGGTTTCTAGTCCCACAGGTGCTCCTTGTGGTCTTGGGCAAACCACTTAACCCTTCATTGCCCATGTTCCCTGTAAGTATAAGTGTATGTGTCTCAAAATCCTCTCGTGTTAAATGTATCCCCCAACCGCTTTGACCTGGTGAAAAGCGGGATATAAATGCAGCTAAATAAATAAATAAATGGTAACATGATGTAAGTGAAGGGGGTGTTTGGACCCATAGGTGGCTTATGTACCACCACCCAACCCACCCGCTGTGGCTCAGGCTGGGAGACAGGATTCTACCACCCTGCAATGGTGGCAGTAGAGGGGGCCATCAACCCCAATCTTGCTGGGGAAGCAGACACCCTACAGGGAAGCCAATGCAGAGCTGTACGCATCCCTCAGGCAATGGCAGAAAGACAGTAGGCCTGGAAATGCTCAGCTGCCCCCCCACCACCATCTGACATTCTCCAGCAGCAGGCACAGTGAGTCACCAGCTGCTGCACCCTGCAAGGTGTTCCAGCCATACACATATCACTGCAGACAGTCTTCTAGTTAGTCTACAGTGCATGATCCTGGAGGAGATGTGTGCACCCAAAGCTGGGACATGAGCACACCCACCAAGCAGCTAGGTCAATGATTAGGCCCCAGAGAAGGGCACCTATATAGTTCACTTGAGAGAAATACAATATAGCACTATGAGGGAGCCTAGCCATGCCGTGGTCACTGCTCAGTCAGGGTGAGAGTGACCTCCCAGCAGGACATGCTGTGGCCGCCCTGTTGGTGCAGGTTGTGGACGGGCACTGCAATGTCCAAGCCATTGCCCTATGCCTTGTGCTGATGCATCCAGGCCAGGACACCCTGTCCAGGCTATTCCCACATTACCTTGCTCCTCATTATGCACATTTGCAGGCCAATATTGGCAACAGTGCTAGCAGTGTGGGCTGAGAAGGGTGTTGGCAGCCACCACACACTGGATAGAGAGACACACATTCCTCACACCTATGCCAGCATTGTTCAACTATAGAGGTGTTTGTCAGCCGTGGCCACCGCACCAGTCCTGGGCACAGTGCAGGCATGGCTATGGTACGCAATACTGTAGGAGTCACTCCCCAGGGTGGTAAACACTGTCAGACACAAGACCTGTAGCACACTCCACAGACATCAGAAAGGTTGCTATGATGCAGCTCAATCAGCAAATTGTGCTTAACTTAGGAATTGCTGTCTGGCAGTGATCATAGCAGCCTTTTGATAGATGTGTACCGTATTCCCAGGTTTAGGGTGGCATTGCTAAGGTATGCAAGTGCTAGTATTGGGAGATGCACACAGGGCCCAAACTCCTGCCTCTCCAGGTGGCTTTGGATAATGGAGCCTGTGGGTGCGGGTGTGTATGCCCCTGTCGGCCACTGCTCTAGGGCAGAGGTTCCCAACTCTGGTCCTGGTGGGCAGGACGCTGTTCAGGTTTTCATGCTGGCCCTAATGACTATGCATGAGATACATCTGCATACCATGGGGGCGGTGCATAGAAAGGCAGCACAGACATATTTATTGGAGACAGCATGGAACCTGAATGGTGTTTGGCCCTCCAGGACTGCTTTTGGGAGACTCTGCTCTAGGTAATGCGCATGTTTATGGAGTCTGTGCTCTGTAGGGTGACATGTAGGCATTTTGGTCAAGTTAAAGTTATCTGCAATGAAGGTTCTGTGTTTATTACCACGTTTTAGTGGTGGGTAAAATATGGGTGCTGGGTTGGCAGGAACCACAGTTGGGACTTGAACCTGTGACCTTCTGTTCCTGAGCACACTGGTTGTGTACACTGCACCACCATGTTGCCACAGAAATAGTGCTTTCCCTGGGATTACCATGACTGTTCTCCAGACAGGGCTTGTCTGTTGCAGTGCATAGCACCCACCTACACAGGGCTAGGCCATGGTCTGCTGTGGCCAGCTGCCACTGCCCCCTCCACCAACAGTACCCCTCCGCCACCATGCTGACATGCCCTTCTGCTAGTGGTGCTGGTGGTGCGCGGTCTCAGGCCATCCAGTGTTCATGTAGGCGGCTGCCTATGGTGTGGGTTCTGGGGTAGGGGTGCCTGCATAGACCTCAGCTCTTCCCCCCCAAAACCACCTGCCAATGTTCTGTGCCCTTGGGGGTACCTGCTGGGTACTATCCCCTGTGACACTGTGGGAAACACACCCGTGCCCATGTTGGGCCCTCGTCAGTTGCTGTCTGGCTGCTCTACTGTTTCAGCATTCCTATGTGCCACCTAGGCATCTCCCTGCTCCGCAGTTTCCCCTTTCTGCACCACAGCATGTTCCACCTGCAGCCCTCTGTATCCCATTTTCCATCATCTGGACAGTTGCCCTTTCCGACATGCCCACCCTGCTGTTGCAGCACATGTGTACGCCATAGGAGACTTGTCCAATATGAGGGGGAAAACTCTGCTTAGCGCTATTTCATAGTGTGATCATTCACCTTGTTGAGGGACAGAGCATGGACCCTTCCAGATTTGATATCCTGCTTTTGGAGCTTTCTCAGCGGTGTTCTCTTATGTTTCCCATTCATATCACTATTGGCCAGCTTGGTTAATAACAGTTCCATCTTTGGATAAAATATAAGGACATGGTTTGCAGGAGCCATAGCTGGGGCTTGAACCTGTGACCTTCCAATCATGTACACACTGGCTGTGTGTACTGCACCACACTGTTGCCACTGGGAAAGTCTATTCACTGGGGATGCCATGACTGCTCGTCTGCCAGGGCCTGTCTGTTGCAGTGCACGGCACCAACCTAAACAGGACTGGGCCATGGTCTGCTGTGGGCAGAAGCCACTGCCCACTCCACCATCAGTGCCCCTCTGCCACCATGCTAACTTGCCCTTATATTAGAGCCAGCATGAAACCTGAATGGTGTTTGGCCCTCCAGGACTGCATTTGGGAGACTCTGCTCTACGTATTGCGCATGTTTATGGTGTCTGTGCTCTGTAGGGAAAAATGTACGTGTTTAGTCGTGGGTAAAATATGGGGACTGGATTGGCAGAAACCACAGCTGGGACTTGAACCTGTGACCTTCTGCTCCTGAGCACACTGGCTGTGTGCACTGCACCAACGTGTTGCCACAGAGACAGTGCATTCCCTGGGGATAGCCTGACTGTTCGTCAGACAGGGCCTGTCAGTTGCAGTGCATGGCACCCACCTACACAGGGCTGGGCCATGGTCTGCTGGGGCAGCTGCCACTGCCCCCTCCACCAACAGTATCCCTCTGCCACCATGCTGATATGCCCTTCTGCTGGTGGTGCTGGTGGAGTGCAGTCTCAGGCCATCCAGTGTGCAGGTAGGCGGCTGCCTAAGGTGCGGATTCTGGGGTAGAGGTGCCTGCATAAAAATCCATGCTCCCCCCCCCCAACACCACCTGCCAATGTTCTGTGCCCTTGGGGGTACCTGCTGGGTACTATCCCCTGTGACACTGTGGGGAGCACATCCGTGCCCATGTTGGGCTCTCATCAGTCGCTGTCTGGCTGCTCTACTTTTTCAGCATTCCTATGGGCCACCTAGGGATCACCCTGGTCCGCACTGTGGCCCAGCTGCACCACAGCATGTGCCGCCTGCAGCCCTCTGTATCCCCTTTTCCAGCATCTGTCCAGTTGCCCGTTCCGACATGCCCGCTCTGCTGTTGCGGAACATGTGCACGCTGTAGGGTACCTGCCCAATGGAGAGGGGAACCCTGATCAGCACTGTTTCACTGTGGGATCAGTCACCTTGTATATGGACAGAGCATAGACCCTTCCAAAATTAATATTATTTTTCTGAAGCTTTCTCCATAGTGTTTTTTGATACTTCCCATTAATATCCCTATTGGCCAGCTTGGTTATGTTTTTTTTACATTTTGTTGGGGTCCTTTTCAATGTTTATTTGCCCTTTTGTTCCGTGCACATGTATCACACTTATCATTTTTTTGTTGGTTTCCCTGGTTTTGCTGTACATTGCTGATGGAAATGGTTTCTTTTCCCTTTAAATCAGCTCTAGCGCCAGGGTTTGACTGGCGTTAGTTTTGAGCCTCGGATTTCACAGCATTAGTGTGCGGGGAGCCTCTCCCCTCCCACTCTCCGCCCATTGACCCTCTCTCTCCGCCCCTGGGGAGACTTCCTCCGCCCTCCGGGAGCCTATCTCCACCCTCAGCGCTTGTTTGCACCGCTGCGTGCGTTATCGCGCGCTAAGGTACCTTTTTGCCATTATTGCGTGATAAGGTACCTTATCGCGTGATCACATGGAGGAGCACACGTTAAGACTGCTTAGTAAACATACCCCTAAGTGGCTTCGCCGCTTAGCCCTGCCTTCTGACCCCTTAACCCCAGATATTCACTTCCGCGGCGATGGAAGTGAATATCCGGGACTGGCTGCAAAAGCTGGCAGCTGCAGAGATTAACCAGGTAGCAGCAAAAATCACTGCTACCCGGTTAGCACTTATCTCCGTCCCCGCTTCTCCCCGGAATGCCTCCAACATGCCTCAGTGCTAATCGGATAGCATCAGGGTGCGTAGGGAACATAACCGGGGATATTCAAAGGCACTAACTGTGTAAGTACCTTTGAATATTCCCGGTTAAGGCATTTACACAGTTAACATCAGGCCCGTAGTGTTTTGTTTTTTTATGAGTGAGTAGTTCCAGTAGGATTGAGAAGCAGAAGGGCCAGATGAGACAATAGTGACATCTGGGCGTGGCAGAAGGCAGTGGTCGAGCAACACGAGGCGAGGGAAGGATAAGAGGAACCATCTTATAATACTAAGGACCTAGTCCAGTGCCTACTGCCAGGGTCAGATTTAAAATTTTGGAGCTAATAGGCAAGGCCGTACAGCAGATCCCAGAGAGCAGGTAATCTCCAGGAGCAAGCAGGAATGTAGTCTTCACATATGGGTATCGTCGGTACCGACGGAGCCTGCGCGGGAATGCTCCCCAGCGTCCAATAGGAACGCTGTTGGGAGCATCTCTCAGCACATGCGCACTGCCTTCCCACCTTTCCAACTGTCCCTCTTCAGTTAAGTTTGTAGCTGAGTGAAAGGATAGAGGGAGAGAGGAAAGAGGAAAGAGACAGAGAGATAGAGATACAACTCCTAGGGGAGGTGGGTGGGTTGTGAAGACTAAATTCCTGCTGTTCCCGGAGATCACCTGTTATAGGTGAGTAACTACGCTGTCTCCAGGAACAAGAAGGAATGTAGTCTTCACATATGGGGACTCCCTAGCTGAAGATGCCAGGGAGTTGACCCCAGAAAGCTGCCACCTATAGTGAGGTGGGCCATGCTTTCTCCCATGGATCTCTGGCATCCTACCAGGGTTGGTGGGTAGGAGTTCTATTAAGTTTGAAAGAGATTTATAATCTACCTGGATGGATTGAGAGAGTAGATTGTGGTGTTTATTTTAGAAATTTTTTTTTCCATTTTATTATTTTATTGAGGAATCAAACAAACGTTATACAGCACACACATACAACCAACTTCACGATCACCTCAACCTTTTCCCCTTAACCCTCCCCCCCCCACCCCAATCCTTTTATAATGACACCTTCCCAAAGGGTGTGACTCCTCCTTTTTTTTCCTTTTCCACTCTCCGCCACCATGCCATCATAATCACCTCTTTCCTCCCTACCATCTGTTCACACCACCTTTGTGAAGCCTAATTCCCAAGTACTCACGCTGATCATAGCTACTACAGTTCTTAGTTTTAATTTTTTTTTTAAGTTTTAAGTTTCAAGGGATTTACACCCACATCCCGGCACTCCCCTCTATGCACTCCACCCTGCGTTCCCACAGAGACACATTTAATAGTAAAAATTGTTCCCTACCTCTTATCCCTCTTCAGCGCCCACCTTCATCCCTCAGGGGGGGTCCCCCTTTGAAGTCCCTCCACTGGAGGTATGGACCCCACGTGCTCTGAAAACTCAACAAACTATTTTGATGCCCCGCTGTCAGGCGGGTACATCGAACAAAGCCGCCCCACTCTTTCCTGCACCTCCGCCACTGTAGGGGTACATATGGCACGCCACTTACGTGCTATCAATTGCCTGGTTGCTGTGCACACAATTCCACACCACCCCTTCCCCTCCTGGTTCATCCCCACATCCGCTACATTAAGTAAAGATAAGCAGGGCCCCAAATGAACTACTTCCCCACTCACCATTTGCAACCATTGCATGACACCATGCCATAGAGGCCCTAATATAGGACACTCCCACCAAGTGTGTAAAAAGGATCCCACAGCCCCTCCAACACTCTGCACTCCCCCCTTGCCATTTCTGTAGTCTCTGTGGTGTCAGGTACCAGCTATACAACATTTTATAATTGTGTTCTAAGATGTTGCCAGAGATCACACCTTTAAACAGCCCTTTACAGACTCGTTCCCATTGGTCTCCGTCCCAAGTTTTATGGAGGTCTACCTGCCACGCCTTATGATGGGCCCACCCTTCACCTCTCTCCAAGTCCATCGCCCTATATAGCTGGGAGATAAGACCTTTGACCTCTCTCTGCTCGAAAAGCTCATCTGTCTCTGCTCCCTGGAGCCCATTCCCCCGCTGTGCAACTAGCTTACAATAGTGCAGAGCTTGAGTATATCTAAAACGGTCCATGTCGGCCAGATGATACTCCTCTTGTAGCTATGCAAACTGCGCCCACTCCCCATTCACTTTAAATTGCCCCACCTCTCGCAACCCCATCCAACGCTTAAAACCTGGGTCCGTCAGACCCATCTGGAAGTCTAAATTCCCCACTAGCGGTATAAACTTAGATCCCCCCCGAGTTGCCATACCATTTCCTCTTCCATTTCCACCAATAATGCAGTGTGAGTAGTACATAAGGGTTCCCCTGCCCCCCTGTCCTGGCCTCTCAACCATGGATCCACATCCGCCCTCTCAGGTCTCTCTCATCCCGCCACCCCTCTCTTTCTATATGCACCCAATCCACTGAGCCCCTCACATCCCATTCAAACACTGCCTGCACTCTCGCAGCCTCATAGTACCTAGATAACAGAGGTACGCCCATTCCCCCAGTGTGCTTACTGCACACAAGATTTTTCTCCCTACTCTTGGCCTCCGACCCGTCCAGATAAACTTCATCACCCTATCTTGCAGCTGCTTCAAAAACACCCCTGGTACTTCCACCGGCAGGTTCATACAGTAATCTAGGGAGTGCTAACATCTTGACCAGGTCCCGTCGACCCAACCAGGACACTTCATATCTACCCCAGTCGTCTAGCTCCCTAAACAGTTTATTCTTGGCTGGGATATAATTCGCCCGGAACAACCCTTCCCTAGTCTTTGTAAGCTGTACACCCAGGTAGCGAATACCCTTGTCAGCCCATCTGAAGGGAAACTTCATCCTCAACTGGTTCTCTTCCTCGCTGCTTATAGTTAAATTCAAAATTTCAGACTTAGTGGCATTCATACGAAAGCCCGACATGGCTCCATACTCTCCAAGTTCTTCTTGAATGGCCCCCAGAGACCTTTGCAGATCTGATAGGAAAAATAACACATCATCCGTAAAAAGCGAGATCTTATGTGCGCTATGGCCCCCCCTCACCCCCACTATATCCCCCCATTCCCTTATCCGTTGCGCCATTGGTTCCAGTGACAGAATAAATAACATGGGCGGCAATGGGCAACCCTGTTGTGTGCCTCGACACAGTTCAAACCCCCTGGATAGCATACCATTTATTTTTAAACGAACCATTGGCTTTTGATAAATACTCTTGACCCAACTCAAAAAATTCCCCTGTATACCCATTTTCTCAAGCACTCCAAATAGGAACCCCCAATTCACCCTATCAAATGCTTTTTCAGCATCTACCGCCAATAAAGCTATTCCCTCCCCTCGCGTCTCTCCCTCCAACACTACATTTAAAGCCCTTCTAATATTATCTGATGTGTAACGTCCCGGCACAAACCCCGACTGGTTGGGATGTATTAATTTCCCCAAACAAGGTCCCAAACGGTTTGCCATAACTCTAGTAAAGATTTTGAAATCCCCCCCCAACAAGGAGATAGGCCTTTAGAGTCCACATTCAGCGGGGTCCTTCCCCTCCTTATGCAAAATACTAACACCCGCTGTGCGCATTGAGGGTGGCATCTCACCCTCACTGCTAAAGGAGTTATACATTCGCACCAATGGCCCCACTAAAACTCCTGCAAAAACCTTATAGAATTGTTTCGAGAATCCATGTAACCCCGGGGCTTTATACTTCTGCAATCCTTTAATCACTGCCATCACTTCCTGCTCTCTGATGGGCTCAGACAGCTCCTCCGCCTCCTCCTCACTAAGTTTAGGGAGCTGGGTCTTCTCCAGGTAAGCCTGGATATCCTTCTGCTCGGTTTGCCTCTCTGGGGTGTATAACTGTTGATAAAATTGGATAAATCTCTCCTCAATGTCCCCTCCTGCCCATAGAGCTTCCCCCTTTGCATCTTTAACACTAACTATTGTATTCCTTGCCCTTAATTTATGGACCTTCAGTGCTAACATCCTCCCAGCCTTGTTGCTAAATTCAAAGCTCCGCTGCTTCAACATATTAAGTGTGCACCTAATATCTTGCATATGCAGCTCATTTAAATCCCTTCTCAGCTTCCTGACCTCCTGCTTTAGTTGAACATCCCGTGGGTTCACTTTTAGACACTTCTCCACCTCCCCAATCCTACTCAGCAGGAACGTTTGCTGACGCAACTTCATCCGTTTCCGATACGCCCCCACTGCAATAAGTTTACCCCTTACTACGGCCTTTAAACAGTCCCAGACCATTCCTACAGAGCATTCCCCCGTATCATTCAACATAATGTACTCTTTGATATCCGCTGTTATCTGCTGCACCACTTCTTTATCTTCCAAAAAGGTTTCATTTAATTCCACCACCCCTTATTTGTTTTAAACCCCCCTAGCTGAAGAGCACACGTCACTGGGGCGTGATCGGACCATGTGTGTTCTCTAATCTCACACGTCCTTACCGCTGATACTAGTGTACGATCCACCAGGATCATATCTATTCGGGAGAACCACAGCAAAGAAGGAGTAATCCCTCGCCCCTCTATTTAGTTCCCTCCATAGGTCCACCAAGCCCGCTCCCAAGATCAAGCTCTTCAAACGGTTCCTATGTTGCCTAGCTGTGGATGATTCCCCTTTAGAAGTATCCACTCGGGGGTCCAGTGTTACACTGAAATTTCCCCCCATAATTACACATCCCTCTGCTGTCCCCATTAGTTTACTGTGGAGTTCTTTCTTCACAGTTGAAGAGAATGCCTCAATTGTAAGTACTGAAATAATTAAGTATCGTCAATGCTAAACTTCTGCTTTAATGAATCAAAAGAAATTGCAGAATTTTCACACCACAAATCACTAATCATGAGAATACCCTTCTTCCACTCTTTCCTTATCTGTAAACATGGATTTGACTATATTAGGGCCCAATCCAATATACTCCAAGGAATATCTGAGTGGGACTTCAGTTCCTAAAGGCAATCATGAGCAGCCACAAGAATGTCTGAAGCAGCGGGAGCAAGACTACATGCGGGATAAGATCGAAAACCTGGAGAATTGCTCCTGCTGCTGCAGTATTCGAGTCCAGGGGGTGCTGGAGGAATAGCACTTTCAGCAGGCAGACTGTGTGGTCGAGGACATATGTATGTTTTTGCTACAGGATGGTGGAGGAAGGACCAAGCAGGACACTCACACGATCATTCTGGAATGGGCCCATAGAGCTCTGGGGACCCCCCAGGCTCTAAGCCATGGGACATAGTGGCATGTTTTGCCAGTTACCAGCAGAAAAAGTCTGTTGTGTAGGCCGCAGCTAAGAAAGGAAAGTTTAAATGGCAGAGCTATGAATTGGAAATCTACCAGGACCTGGCTCCCTCAACACTGCAGTGCTGCTGTGCCATGCGGCCCCTTACTACATACCTGCAGCATGAGCAGATTAAATACAAATGGCTCTTTCCTTTTGGGATCCAATTTGAGCTTAAAGGACAAACAAAGCGGGTGCAGACTGCTGCAGATGCATGGGAGCAACTTAAGGAAGCAGGGGCCTCAAACTTGCCCAACAAATTGCAGGGCTCGACTGGCGGGAAAGAAACACCTGGAATGACCAAAGGGGCAGTGACTAAAATGCCTATCCAAGGGATTGCAGGACCAAGGAAAGCATAACTCTGGATTAACTGAAACAGCAACCTGAAAATCCCAAGGGGGGGAAATGAGAGTTTTATTATAGGTTAGGATGGCCTAACAACTATGAAGGGAGAATGGAAAAGGAGCAGAAGAGATTCCTTTCACACAGTTGCCTCTCCCTTCCCCTATTTTTGTGCTTGTTTTTAATGTTTAATACTATTTGGCTTTGTTTTGACTATGGGAGGGGGAAGAAAAGGAAATTAGAGAGACATGGGTTGATATTTCTAACAGAGGAGGGGAGCTGGGAAAGGAGATGGTGATATAAGAAGGTAAGCGGCGCAATGGGGAGGGATGGGAAAGGAGGATGAGGAAGATGGGAAGGGGTGGATATGGGAATAAGGGGGGGAGGAGTTTAGGATAGTAGATTGGTAAGGGAAGAAAGAAAGGACGTAAGGAAGGGAGGTGACTCCATGACTGCAGGACAAGTTGTGGAGGCTGCTGAGAACAAAGTCAGCAGTGGTCTAGGGAGAGTGGGGTGGGGTTCCCAGGGGTCGAGTCAATTCTTCATGAACAGGAGAGGCAGAAAGGAGTTCTGCGAGTCTATGGTAATTAAGGAAGGGGAGGGAAGGGGAAGGGGGTATTGGGAAGTGAAGTAAGGTTCAAAAAGGAGGTTCTGGAGGCTGGCAGGAAAGGGAACAGCGGGATGGCTGCCATTAGATTAGGCACCTTAAACGTCCGGGGGCTTAATACACCACAAAAGTGCAAATCTTTATTTCAGGATGTGCAGTGCTGGCGGTGGCAGGTGGTTCTCCTGCAAGAGACACACTAGCTTCCACAGGATGAGTGATTATTACGTCATGGTGCATACAATTATTATTATTTTAATGCTGAAGAATCCCATAAGAAAGCAGGGTTGGTGATTCTGATTAGGGGTCACCTTTCAGTTAGGAGGTGTGGCTAAAGGATTGGCAGGCAAGGTTTTACTAGTGTGGAGTGATATACAGGGCCAAGAGATTACCTTTTTAAACATCTATGGGCCCACTGAGGCATCCGGGGAATTTTGGGATCATCTGTTGGCTTGGTTGGGGCAAGGTTCATGGGGCCCTGCTGGTGGGAGGAGACTTCAGTGGGGTACTTAACTCGGTTTTGGATAGGACTAGAGGCATAGACGGTGGGGGGAGTGGGGGTCAACTAGGAATTTGGAAATAATGAAACAGTAAAGGCTATACAATTTATGGCGTCAGAAGCATCCACAAGAGAGGGACTATACATATTACTCATTGGTGCATAGGAGCTATAGCCGCATAGATCATCTGCTGAGGGACTCGGGCTGTATACATTCAGTTGATTGGGTGGTAATTGAACCCATTACATGGACAGACCATGCCCCCCTTGTGGGTGGAGTTTGAGGGGGCGGCAGATAGAGAGGGGCATACTTTTTGGCGCCTCAATGAAAATTTGCTTGGCGACAAAGTGGTGGTGTGTAGTCTGGAAGAGGCCATAGATGAATATTTACAATTTAATGACATGGGAGAGGTCCCCATGGGGATTTTATGTATTTAATTAATTAATTAACAGGTTTTCTATACCGCCTCATCATAAATTCAAAGCGGTTTACATGGAACAAGTTGAGCAACAAGCTTTTACATAGAACAGGGAACTGAAACTTGGAGGATTATAAGGGTTAATAGTACATTTAACAGATGTTAACTATATACATAACGTTGCTGTGGGTTGATGGGACACTGGAGCAATCAGCAGTTATGGACAGATTAAAGGTGGTCCTTAGAGGGAAATTGCTTCAATGGGCAGCTTGGAAGAAACGGGTCAGACAGGCGAAGGTAGAGCGACTTCTAAGGGTCATAAGGGAGTTAGAACAGCTACATAAAAGAACAGGAGAGAGGAAAGTTTGGATCCAATTGGATCAGGCCTGTATGGAATTAACAGACTCAGCTGAAGATGATACAACATCAGCTACAGTGGGTGAACCAACATTATTATGAATTTAATAACAGGGCGAGCACATTACTTACTAGGAAATTGAGGGAACAGGAAAGGCCCTCCACCATAGTGAAGATTAAAGGACCGGGAGACCAATTCTTATTTCGCAATACAGAGATCCAAAGAAAATTTTTACAATACTACCAAGACCTTTATGGATGTGAAGGAATGATCCAGGAGGAGGAGATGGATGAATATTTAGGGGAGGACTGTGAACTGCGTCATCTAAGTGAGGCGAACTGGGAGGTATTAGATAAAGCAATTAGTTTAGATGAGATTGTTAGAGTTATTAAAGGTCTGGCCTCTCATAGGTCCCTAGGACTAGATGGCCTACCGGCGAGTTTTTCCAAGACAATGGTGTCTTCGCTCACCCAGTTGTTGGAGAGACTGTTTAACGGGGTTCTTGAAGGGAGCCAGCTAGTGCCCTCTATGTGTCAGGTGGCTATCTTTGTCATAGCTAAACCTGGGCTAGATCCTGCAGCATGTAGTTCATACCATCCTATTTCACTCTTGAACACCGATGGGAAGATATTGGCAAAAGGTCTGGTGAATCGCTTAGAGGCAGTGCTATCAGGACTGGTACAGCCAGACCAGAC
Organism: Ichthyophis bannanicus; assembly: GCA_033557465.1. Lineage (NCBI taxonomy): Eukaryota > Metazoa > Chordata > Amphibia > Gymnophiona > Ichthyophiidae > Ichthyophis > Ichthyophis bannanicus. The sequence continues at coordinate 604,255,940 of CM066034.1, forward strand.
TGGGTTTGTTCAGGGTAGGAGTACAGGGGATAATGTCAGAAGAGCGCTTCAGGTGATTTGGGCAGCGTGAAAGGAACAGCAAGACCTGATGCTTCTCGAAATTGATGCTGGGAAAGCATTCAATATGGTTGAATGGGGTCTCATGTTCGCGGTGCTGAGGAAGGTAGGGTTGGGGTCCGATTTAATGGCATGGATTCAAGCCTTGTATATGGATCTGGAAGCCACAGTGAAGATTAACGGGCGATACTCAGAATTCTTTCCTTTGAGAAGGTGGACACGACAGGGGTGCCCCTCTCCCCTTCTGTTTGCGCTGGTTATGGAACTTCTGGTGGAGAGAATGAGAAGAAATGGTGATATTACAGGGGTGAGGATAGGATAGGAAGAACAAAAAATCACTTTATTCGCCGATGACATTCTGTTGTTTGTGACCCATCCACTGTTGGCTTTGCCAGTGCTCCCCCAAGAGCTCGAGCGCATTGGGGCACTATCAGGTTTCAAAATTAATCTGTCAAAAACAGAGGCGATGAGCATCAATTTGCCAGAAACTTTGGTCCAGTGGCTGAAGGAATGCTATTCATTTCGGTGGGCCACAAGCTCGATTAAGTATTTAGGGATTCAAATTACTAAGAATCCTGAGGGAACATATTGGGCGAACTATCCCACTTTGCTAGCACAAATTGGAAGAGACTTAGAGAGATGAAACAAAGAAGATATCTCCTGGTTAGGTCGAATAGCGGCTATCAAAATGATGATCCTTCCTTGCCTACTTTACTTTTTTCAGGTTCTCCCGATCCGGATCCCCCAGGTGGAGCTGCGCTGTCTCCAGCGGAAGCTATTTCTGTTTGTGTGGAGACACCGGCCACCATGAATAGCACGTAGAGTAAGGAGAGACTAGGGATTCCCAAAATTTCTGACTACTATTTAGCAGCCCGACTGCAACAAGGAATGGAATGGTGGGAACAGAGGAAGACTAAATGCTTCTGGTCCCTGGAGCAGCATTGGGTGTTGGGTCCCAAGCTTTATCATCTCCCATGGATGGAAAAAGGGGTGTTATGAGGGGAATGGACAGAGAACCCTTACATTCACCATTTATAGACAGAATAGCGGCGGGGTCAGCGGAGTGTGGCTCCCAACCAAATAGTTTCTGTGTTGGCCCCAATAAGAGCGATCTTGGAATTTTGCCCGGGGCGAGAGGGAATCTTTAAATGATGGGCGGCACGAGGCTTAGATGCCTTTGACAAGCTACTGGAGACTGGGGAGGTAAAATCTTTTGCAAAGCTTAAGGAGCAATATGCCCTGGGAACCAGAGATTACTTTGCATATATGCAAGTTGCCAATTTTCTTAAACAAGGAAAATGTAGGTCACTGTAAGAAGAGGGGTTTAACGATTTGGTGGCATTATGATTAGGCCATCACCAATCTAGATGGCTAATTTGCCTCCTGTATGCTAGCCTGCACATCTTGAAAGGGGAGGGGGAAAATTTTCCAGATATGCAAGAGTGGGAGGCTGACTTGGGGGTTAGTTGGGAGAAGAAGGAGTGGCAGTCTATATGCATAGGAACGGCAAGATAAGCTATATGCGTGACTATCAAGAAAAATGCATATAAGCTATTGATGCGCTGGTACTACATTCTGGTTAGGATTAAAAAAAATGTTCCCGATGGCCTTTGACCAGTGTTGGCGGGGTTGTAGGGAACGGGGTACTCTCTTACATATCTAGTGGGAATGTCCCGTGATAAAGATCTACTGGGCACAGATTCAAGGGCAGATACAAAATATTTTCAATGTTGTAATGGATATGAGTCCCACTTTTTATCTCTTAGGGGTCTGGCCAGAGACATTGCGGATGAGGTGGTACAGGCCGATAAGGGCATGTATAATAGCAGACCGTTGCAAAATAGCTTGGAATTAGAAACAACCACAGCCCCCAGAAATGGCGGCCTGAGTCTGTAGACTCCGCAAAGTACTCACTATGGAGCAGCTAACAGCCCTCCACAAAGGAAAAGAAGACATTTTTTCCAAATGCTGGAAACCTTTGCGGGACTATATATGGACTCATTGAACCTTTTGGGAGGGGAGAAGGGGGAGGGGGATGGGAGAATGAGGGAGGAGGAGGGAGGGAGGAACGGAAAGGAAAGTTTATTAAAACTATTGGTGTTGGAACTTCTCAAGACTGAGGACACGTTAAGATGTATGTTAGGGGACATTGAGAAATCTGATTATAAAAATAAAAATTATAAAAAAAAGACCTTCAGCAAGGAATTGTTAACCAAACCAGGCCAAGACCTTAAACATAAACTCCCATTCCACCCTGTTGAAGGCCTTCTCTGCATCCAGAGACATCATCGCAACAGGTATGTACATCTTCTCAGGTGCTTCCAAAACATGACAAAAATCCTAGTGTTGTCAACTGTAATGACCCTTCACAAATCCAGTTTGCCAAGGATGACTTAATAGGGCCAGTACATGCTCCAATCTCCTAGCCAAGACTTAAGCATATACTTACAATCTAAATAGTTTTGAAGCAATAAAGGGTCCCTTCCGGGTTTTTCTAACACAATTACCACATTCTTGGTTCAAGATCCAGCAGCCTTACCACTTTGTGAAAAAGAAAGGAATAACTTCATCCATCATTGGGCCAACAGAGGACAAAACTCTTAATAGAATTCTGCAGAGAGGCTATCTGTACCAGGAACCTTACCAGTTCTCAAGCTCTGAATAGCCAATATAATCTTCACCAATTCAAGGGGATGCCCTAAGTGCCATACCTGCTCAACACTTAGGGGCTTGTTTACAAAGCTGCGGTAGCGGTTTCCAATCGTTATCGCAGCCCCATTGATTTCAATGGGGCCGCGGCTCCGATAACGATCGGAAACCGCTACCGCAGCTTTGTAAATAAGCCCCTTAGTGTAGGATGAGTCAGAGGCTCTAGAACCTGCCCTGGGGCCTCCCCAGCCATTTGGGTTTTCTAGATATCCACAATGAATATGCATGCAAATCTTTCTCATGCATATTCATTGTGGATATCCTGAAAACCCAACTAACTGGGAGGCAGGTTTGGGAATTCCTGCTCTAGAGACTCCCAAACCTCTGACTCAATAGATTGTCATTCCCTACTGTATAGTTTAGCATAAAAATCTGCAAATACCTTTATCTTTTACCTAGCAGACATTGATACACTGTTTTTACAAATGACGGAAATCCTGTTTGCATTTCTCTTAGTTTTCAAATAGTTGGCTAAAAGCTGACAAGCCCTATTCATCCCTGAAGTTCACATAATAATAATGATACCAGATTTCCCCAATTTTGAAGTAGTGTCCCCGACCCCATGGACTATAACTACCTTCTGTCCCCGATTTCAGTGGGGATAGAGGCAAAGGACTTTGCTTCTCCTGCATACTCTAATGCAGTCTTCTCAATCCTGATATTGATGGATTCACTCCTTATTGGGATTGACCTTGTATTGTTCTTGGAGTTTTGGTGGCGACCATTTTTGGTTTGGGTTACTTTTGTAAAATACATTTTAAGCATATATGTATGTATGTATGCACGCCTAAAACTCGAAAAGGGCTGCTACTATTTTTTTAAGCTTTTGAAATTACTGAATGATACTTAGACTGGTCATTTTGAAATATATTGGGAAAAAAATGCCCAAGGAGGGAGGAGCCCTGCCCCTCCCCTCCCAGCCCAGCTCAGCCCTGCCCAAGTGTCCCTGATTTGCTCTCCAAAAATTTGATAACCTTAGTAATAACTTCTTACCTTTAGTCCTTCCAAAGTTTTAGCACTGCAAAGATTGACTTGGCCAGTCTTTACATTGGCTGTACAAGCTTAGCTGTGCTTTAATTTCATCAAAATCAGACTTTGGCTTTCGGCCCTTCGGGCACATTGTAGTCCTTTTAACAATGATACACTCTTGATTTAAAATCCCTCCATTGCCTCTGACTGAAATTAAAAAAGATATGAGAATTGTTTATCATGGCTTTTTTAATAGCCTTTTCCAGTTTTACTCTGCATGTTGAACTCAGCTGCTACGTCCCAGTACTTTCATTCTGTTCTATCATGTGCCCTCTTCCCCCCAGTGTGCCGACAGCTCGATAATGCTAGTAATCTGGAGCATATAATTTTGCCTGCTTCACCCAACAGAGATGGGTGGTTCTCTATCCTTTTATAAGGAGAAAGGTTCCAAAGAATCTTTTAAGAAAGGTGAAGAAAAAACAGGGGGATGTGAATAAGAGTGTTTAGAAAATAACTTCTGAGGAAATACTGAACAAATTGAACCTCTTTAAGTAGAGGGGTGGCTTGATAGCATTATTCAAAGCAGAAGGAAGAGCTTTAAAAGGATGGTGAGCAGATTTTTTTTCACGCAGCTGGGAAAAAGACCAAATGTAATGACTTTATAGTGCAACAGCGATATAGAGGATGGACATTAGGATGAACCTTCCACTGTAGAGATGATCAGGCACTGGAACAAATGATCTTAAGAGGTGCTGAAATGTATGTCACTTTGGGGTTTTAAAGTGCAGATTGCAGAATTCTCCTTCTGGGATTATTTATGTCCAGTGACTCTTGCCTGAAGGCAGAAGTTGGCTAGATGAACTATTTTGATGATTGCATATCATTACATCACAGACGTGATCTTAGCTCCTGATTATGATATTGCCTGTGAAATACATATGTGGTTGGCTGTACAATCGTTCAAGCAAGACACAAACTCCATATTGGTCAGGGTATGTGCGGGAGGCATCTACTTTTCACGTCACACTTTGTGCATTCATGAGATGAGCCCTCTCCGCACTAATAAGCAGCTGCAGCATTGGAATCGTGCACACGTATGCACTAAATAAATAAAGAAGCAACTAAGCAACTTTGTGGTTATTAAAAATGAAAAGGGGCAATTTTAAGAAGATTTGATTGTGCATGGAAATTGTTGAACAGTGAGGGCTGACAAAGCTAAAAGCGCTCATCGGTGACAGGCAGGCAAGGTATTAATCATGCGTTAAAACAATAATTGCAATCTCTCATGACCGCACTTCATCACGAAAAATAAAACAATGATAGTTGGTGAAAGGATACACTTCCTACCTTTTTTTTCAGCAGTATCCTGGATGCACACACTGTACTCCTTGCATTAGGCAGACACCTTTTAAGGCTGTTTTGTACAATTTGCTTCACAGCTCATGCAGGGCCGCTTTAACCACTTATGGGATCCTGGGCAAACATTTGATGATCGGCCCCCTTTTATCTTTCCCACATTAACTCCACCCACACATAAGGAACAGAGAAATTTTATATTATATTACTACGACAATATTTATTTTTAAAGCTATGCCCATTACATGCCCGAATGATCATTGATTAGAGAGATTATCAATACATCCAATCTGTTGTTTTCTCTGTGTCTCTATTTCACTCACACATATTTTTGTTCTCCCACTGTCCCTCGCCCCGTCACACAAGTGCATAATGCTCTTTCTTCTCTCTGCTCCCCCTCCATACTCACGCTCTGTCTCAGTTCTTGATGTCCTCTCCCTCATACAATCTCTTGTCTCTTGTTTCTATGCCCCCAGCCTCATACACCTTTTTCTCTCCTCATTGCCTCCTCATACACATACCTCTCTGCCAGTGTCTGCCCATACACATTCACACACTATTGATATTCACAGAGGGTTCCAGAGCCGCACACCCTGTCTCTGGAACTGAGTGGAGGCAGAGGAATTGAGCAGCCATTTCACTGCAGTGGCGTAGCCAGAACCAATTTTTGGGGGAGGTCCAAGGAGGGCACTAGGCATACCGGTCCGAACCATGGCAGTTATACTCTCGTCGACACATATGCCTTAGAGTGCAGCTGACAATGAATTTCTAAGCAGTCTGCAAGAGTTGTGAAAGTCATGCATGATGGGTGACACTTTAAATATTTTAAACTCAATTATTTCAAGCACTTATCAATGCTAAACCATATACATGCATATGGAAATAATTCAATTATAGTTAAAGAAGGCTCAAGAAGCAAGATCCCGTAACTTAAGCTTGTCGTTGACCAGATATAAGCTGCTATAAACACATCATATCCTGCTGTCTAAAACCACATCTGATGTTATACTAAATTATGGTCATTTGCCATATATCCTTCACTATGTTATATGACAAATGGTTTATGAAAAGGCAGTGCTGCAGATATTACACCAGGCCCTGAAAGCCCAATATGCCTCCTACTGTGAAAGCAGAACAAACCAGAATACTACAGATGCCTCCACTGAAATTGCATGTCATCAGAAATACTGTGCCTTGGCCTCATACAAACTACACAGACTGACCTTTACTTAAAACAGCATAAGGCATTGCAAATTAGCAACAGAAACATGCAGACAAAAACTGTAGTGGAAACCCCAGGAAACCAAACTGTGCAGGGTAAAACACTGATGAAAATGCATTTCTTCCTGTACTGAGCAAAGCCAGAACTATATGAAATACACATTCCCAAAGCTGACATATTCCATTCTTTAAAATCTCAAAATAAAATACGTTTTTTGTACCTTTGCTGTATCTAATCATTTTATTTTTCTATTTGGGTTGTTTCTGGTCTTTTCCCCACTTATTGGTCTTATGTCCTTTTATAGGGTCTCTCTTCCCTTTTCTTTCTTCTCTCATCTTCTTCTCTTCCTACTCTGACAATGATTTTCCTTTTCATCTTTTTTTTTTCATTTGTCTTTTCTGCCTTTTTACTTGACCTTCTTCTCCTTCTCTCACGCTCCAATTTTCATTCTCCCTCTTTTTTTGCTACTCTATCTACATGCTTTCTGTCTCTCCCTTTCATCTCTCTAGTCATTTCACTCACCCTTTGCCTTTCATTCCTTTCCAAATCTCCTATCACTACTCTCTAGTCCCCAATTTCTACCCTCCATACACACCCTGTCTCCAGCTCTCATTTAACTTTCTCTTCCTCTCATGCCTTCTCCAGCCTCGATTCCATCCCTGTCACTTAAGGGCTCCCCTGTCTCCAGGCCCTTTCTTTGGTCTTTTACCCCTTACCCAACTTCTTATTCCCATTTACACCTCTCTGATTCCACATTCCCTCCTTCCTTCAAAGACTCCCTTCTCTGGCCTCCCCTCTCCACAGCCCTCTGCCCCTTTCTACTGACTCACAGCCCCCTTAGCTCTTTCACACCCCCATCTAATCCACCTGTATTTTTATTCTCACACTCAATCACTTAGTCCCCACTTATTTAATTTATTTATTTGGTTTTCTACACCACACTATTTAAAAATCAGCTCGGTTTACAAGGAACAGGTATAACGCTTTACATAGAACAGGCTTTGCATATAACAATTGTAAAACAGAATAAAGGCATTAGATAATACCCCAAACAGTTAATTTTATACGTTAAGCTGGGTTGTCAACTTGGTAAACAGGGCGAACTATCTACATGCTGGTAAGTGGACTATGTGGTAAGTGGGTCTGAGCTCTGGCTAGTAGGCAGGATTAGAGCGTAGCTATGTTATATAGTCTTAATGTAGTTGGAAGAGGTGGGTCTTTATTGCTTTCTTGAATGTTGACGGGTTGGAGATGGCGCGGATTGGGGCAGGGAGGGAGTTCCAGAGAGATGGCGCATATAATGAGAACACTTTGTTCCTAGCAGCTTGAGAACTTTTTCTTATTGCTGACGGGATAGTGAGTGTATTGGCCGAGATTGCTCTTCTCATTCTATTGTTCGGAGTCCATTGCAGGATTTCCTCTAAGGAGATTGCAGAGAGGCTGTGCAGGATTTTAAATGTCATTAGGAGGGCTTTGTACTTTAGGCAGCTAGCTATAAGGAGCCAATGCAGTTGTGCCACGATGGGTGTAACATGTTAATGACTGGAGACACCATACAGAATTCGGGCTGCAGTGTTCATGACCATTTGCAGGCGATGAAGTGCGCAGGCTAGATGGCTGTGAAGGATGATATTCACATAGTCAAAGTGTGGAATGATAAGTGCCTGAAACATGGTGCAGAGGTTGGAGGCCTCTAACAAAGGCCATAGGTGATGGAGGGTCTTTATTTTATGGTATATTGCCTTGGTAATAATCTTTGTGTGATTCCATACTCAGGTGCTGGTCCAGTGTGATTCATAGGTACCGCACATCTTGCTTCATTATCAGCTCTGCATCTTTTACCTGTAAGAAAGGTGGTGGTATGAAGGTTGGATCTTTAGTGATGAACAGCACTTCTGTCTTCTTACAATTCACCTTCAGGTTGTGTGTACCCAGCCAGTCCGAGACAGCATTAAAGCATTCAGTGATTCTGGCGTAAAGCATTCAGTGATATCTGAGGCAAAAGGGGTGTAAAGCAAAACATCGTCGGCATAGATGTGGTAAAGTATGCTGTAAGACTTAATTATATCACAAATCGACCATATGTATAAGTTGAAAAGCAGGGCAGATAAGGATGAACCCTGTGGTACCTCTTGTGTTTGCTGGTAGACTGATGATGTTTGAGCACCTAAGCATACTGTCTGTTGATGGTCAGCCAAGTATGATCTACACCAGTCTAAGGCCAAGTTCTTTATGCCCTTCTGTTGTAATCACGCAAGCAGGAGTTTATGACAGAATGTGTCAAAGACTGATGCGATATCCAGGGATATTAGGATGAATCCCTGCTTTGCTTTGTTCATATCCATAACGAGGTTGTTAAGGAGGGTGACCAGTAGGATTCTGACACCGTGTTGTTGGCGGAATCCATGCTGCTGATGGTCTAGAGGAGCGTAGACATTGATGTGGTCCTGGATTTGCTGATGGACTAGTTTCTATGTTATTTTAGCCAAGAACGGGAGGCTGGAAATGGGTCTATAGGTGTTGGTCATGAAGGTCTAGCTTGGAAGTTTTTAGTAGAGGTCTGATGGTGGCGGTTTTTAGAGGTGCAGGGACCAGACCTTTGGAAAAGGAGAGGTGCACGATTCTCACAATGAAGGTGCTTAGGTCAGAGTGGGCTGACTTAATCCATTGTGAAGGGCATGGATTGGCTGGGTAGGTGGTGATGTTGAGTCTCCTTATGGTGTCCTCGATGTGCTCAGTTGAGCATGGGTGGAAGAGGTGTAGGTTGGAGATTGCAGTGTTTACATTGGGAGGGATGTCTGAGAACGGGTATCCTGTATTAGGGGATTCCCGTTGGCTTTATTTTGGAAGTGGGTAGCGAAGCCTTGTGAGTGGCGGGGTGCCAACAGCATGCTGCTTCATTGTGTCCTTTATAAGGGACTGAATAATTCCAAAAAGATCTCAGGGCTTGTTAAGGGAGTGCATTAGGATATTGGTGTAGTAGTCCTTTCTTCTTCGGTAAATTGCATTGCGGTGTTCTTGCAGGGACTTCATGTATGCGACACGGTCTTGGAGGAGTCTAGAGTGCTGACATTTCCGCTCCAGCTTCCTGAGTTGTATCAGAGGGTCATGTAGGTCGACTGTGAACCATGTGGCTGTGTGATTCCTTTTGATGGGTTTTGTAGGCTGTGATAGGAGTGCAGCTTTGCTTAGGGTGGAGTTCCACGTGTGTACAAGCTCAAAGGTATCAGTAATAGGTTTGGGTAGAGTCTCTTCAAGAAATAAATCTTTTGTTGAAAGACCGGAAGCGACAGGCTGGTGGTGGTATAGTAGTCACAGCGGGATCAAGTTCTCTTGCGCATGTGGGTATGTGGAAGAGTATGCCTTGTGGTCAGACCATGGTACGGGTATGACCCGTGGTTGGTCCTGGGTGCTGCTTATGAGCATGGATGAGGGTGTAAAGATGAGGTCCAAAGTGTTTCCTCTTGTGTGGGTGGGAGCATGTATTCATTGTTCATGACTTAGTGCAGACATAGCATCAAGAAAGGCTGTGGAGTTCTTCATTGAGAGCACAGAGAGGTTGAAGTCACCTAGCAGCCAAAGTGATCTGCCCTTCTTTGATTGGTTGCATACTAAATCAAGGATTATGGCGAGGTCATCAGAGCATGTAGATGGGGTTCGGTAGCACAGAGATGTTGCAAGATGCTTATTTGCGATTATGATGGCATCCATGGTGGTTGTTTTGTGTGACATAAGGTATTGGAATTGCAGGTCACATCTGGCCATGATAAAGATGCCACCACCTCTTCTGCCTGTTCTTGGGCAATTAAAGAGGCCGTAGTTAGGAAGCTTCAGTTGACTTATAAGTAAGGCGTCTGTGTCGGTGAGCCATGATTCTGTGACGAAGAGCATGTCTAACTTGTGACATAGTTGACATTGTAATTAAATAAACATGATATATGTGTATTCCCTTTGTAAGTCATATGATAGTAAAAGGTAGATTATAAATGCTGCTATTAAATTAAAATTGTGACCTCTGCCTCTCCTTTTCCAGTTTCTATCTTTTCATCTGCTTCCCCTCCTCCTTCCCTCCCTCTACAGCATGTAGTCTGTGCCTTTAATCCACCCTCAGTGAGTCTGACCACTGGTACTGGTCTCCTGCCTTTTCTCTTTCCTCCACACTCAACGCCTATGGCTGGTCTCTTCTGGAAGCCATCCCTCTGCTCCCCATTGCCCCATTCCTGGTTAGATGCAACACTGTCAAGCTGCGTGCACACTAGCATTGAAATCTCAAGGGGTAGCATATTACATAGATGATCTTGTGAGATAATCAGTGAGACAGCTCATGAGGTGTCATTGTGCTCGTACAGCGTGATGATGTTGTGGGACTGCACAATGGGAAGCGGAGGCACTATAATAAGCGTTCTGGGGAAAAAAGAGGTGCCCTCCAGGACTCTGTGGCTACACTGTTGCTTTATTGATTATTTTTTTTTCTTGTTGGGAGGTGGAAACTGGTTTGCAAGAGCAGCCAAGCAGCTACTGCTGCAATACTAGCATTACATTAAAATAGTTAACAGCACACGGCAGCAGTTTCACAGGAAAGCAAAAGCCACTAAGTTTCAGCAGCCTGTACTCGGGGCTAAATTTACCTATGGGCAGCTGAGCCCCCAATGTGCACAGGCCCAGGACAACTGCCCCTTTTGCCCATATCTAAAAGTGGCCCTGAGCTTATGGGATACAGCTTTCCTCTCCAGTCTTTGGACTGGATTTGACTGGATTTTTAGTTAAATCTATAGTAGTTGATTAACTATAGAGTTAGGCTACTAGGTTGTAGAAGGAAGTAGGGATGGCATGGCTAGGAAAGCATCTGGTAAAAACTTTCCAGGAGTGGTTAGGAGGAGGAAGAGAATATGGGAGGAGCTCTGGAGAGCGTTGAGAGGGCAAGATGTGGGGAGAGCTTTCAGGGGGAGGGGGTAGAGGAGAATGTGTGCAGAACCTCCCAGGGTGGAGAGGTTGTGAGGAGAGGTTTCTGGTAGCAGGGAAGTAGATCTGAGGAGACCCTTTCTGGGATAAGAGGAGGAATGAGGGGAGACATTTCAATAGACTGATGTGAGAGGATATAGGGAGAACTTTCTGGAAACTGAGTAAAAACTGAACGCGGGATGGTGGCAGAGAGAGAGGGACTGATGATGAAGGGGAGGGAAGAGGATTCTAGCAGTGGGTGAAGGGTTGTAGAGAGATGGAAAGAGGATCAGGGATGTAGGGTTAGGCACAAGGAAAAGAGGAGATTGTACCCTTGATGGGAGGGAGGGGAACAGAGAAAGGGTCTGGTTATTGGTTGAAGGGAGAGGAAGATAAGAACCATGTTGATGAAGAGAAGATGGTGGGAGAGCATTGTGGATAGAGGTGAGAAAGTATCCCACATTTGGGGGAAGGTTAAAATTCTAGAAGATAATATAGGAGTTAGGGGATGAGGAACATAGGAGAGAGCAAAGAACAAAGTGGACAAAGAGGGAAGAAGAATGAGGACAGTAAGGAGGATGTGGAAGTAAAGAGGAAAAAGGAGAAGAGCAGGCAAATAGAACAGAAATAGAGGAAGGAAGGAAGGTAGGTAAACTATTAACGTGTCTACTCTGAAGAAAAGAGATAAAAGGGAGAGAGAACTAATGGAAAAAAGGACACTAGAGAGAGAGAGGGATAAAAAAGAGTGCAGAGACAAGATCAGAGAAAGAGATAAATGATACAAACCAAGCCAGAGACACTGAAGATTTAAAACAATTTTATTAACTGATAAATAATATTAATAAGTCTTCAACATAAAATGTACTGGAACCCAGTTCAAAGTCTGACTGAAACATGTCTCCCAGACAAATTATATATGTTAATACCATATGGATTTTGTGAGATGATTAGAATTTGTAGGACACAGAGTATGTATGAACTGTAAGAGCTTTGTAATGAGTTACAAATATTTAGTGGTAAGTAAATTCATAGTATTTCTAGGTATATTTTGACAGTACATTGCTACAGTTTTCCATGGGGATAGTCCATAAGTGGTTGGTGACTCAGCTTTTTGGGTGAGGCTGAGTAGGGTAGCAAGTTAAAATCCTTGGGTTGGGGCACAACAGCAGTAAAAGGACAATCGGGACACTTTTGAATACAGCAGGGAAGGACCCTTTCACTGTGTCGTCTCGTACAACTGTTTCAGCTGCTTCTTCCCTAGTATTTCTGTTGATAACAGGCACTTCAGCAAATTATGTGTCAAAAAAATCCAAATAATGGAGCAAAATAATATATTTAAATAGAACAGTATTTATAGTATTCTGGGAATATATAGAGGTACTTTAACACTTGAGTCTCAGTCATCTCTATTGTCCTAGGCCAGTATCTTGCAGTTGGCCATGTGAACCGTGGTGTTCAACAGTGCTGTAACCGAAATCTTGTGGTCACTGGCCGTCATAAAATGATTTGCCTATCGGTTCTTTATGTAAGTTGTCAAAAGGCCACTAGGCTTCAGATCTGCCAGCCTTTAGCTTATTGTTGAGTTATGTGCTAACATTACTATGATTTAATCAATACAGCATCCAAGAAAAGAAGGATAGTAATTTATAAAAGAGAACTTATAAAAAAGAAAATGGCTGTAAAATACCAGTTTCAGAAAAAGACAGAAGATGTTAGCAAGATACTGTCGCAGGCCTCTGGGTGCACCTACCGGTGAGCTTTGGTATTGCACTAGGCCCCGGTGTAACTGGCCTCCCGGTAGTTGTAGCTGCTGCCAGATTACACCAAAACAGTTGTGGACAACGAGTGAAGGTAAATAGGGCTTTATTTCCCTTCCCAAATAGGATGTTCAATTATTTACAGCAACACAAACAAAAACCCTTCTTGGGTGAAACAGAAAGCAAAAATAAACACAAAATAGCTTTCTTTCAGCAACCAAAAATATACTTTTAACATAGGCTTGTAGCCACAGTGAATAAGGCTTTGCGGTGCCTTGACAGGCTTCTTATTCCTTTTTATCTGAGAGATACTATATCATCTGCTACAGAAATGCTACAGTCCATTTTCATAATATCTTCATTTACTGGTAAATCATATTGCATGGGCTCCACATCAGGAATCAATCCCTCTGCACTCTCCCTCCGTGTGGGCTCAGCAAACAGCCTGTCCTGGCTGTGACGTCGTTCTCCCTGGCTAGATGAGAACGGTTGGTAATTACCACAATCTCCCTGTCTGTGGTAATAGGAGCCTCCCCTTTGCTGACCTCTGTGCAACAGTTTGAGGAATTGCTCTGCCCCACTATTAGGGGAAATTGGCCCTGCTATGAGCTCTGCTTTAGGCAGGAACTGATAACCAGCTGGGACTCCTGACGATAGCCTTTGGGAAACTCTAGGTCTCACGTACCTTGCAAAGGGTGTCCCTTTTCCAGGTAAAAAGCTTTTGCTTTCCTTAGCTGTGTCACGCTGCCTGCCCCTTCCACTCAAGCACTCTTCAGACTCATACAGACGTCCATTCAGGCTTCCAGTGAGGTACTCTGACACGCTCTCTCCACAGCTCCTCTCGTCCTGTAACAAGTTCCTTCTCTGGGTTTCTCTCCAGTTCCTGTCTTGGCTCCTTGTCTTGCTCTGAGCCTGGCTCATGAACTGCTTCTGCTCGGGCTTGCTCCTGAACTCTGTTCCGGTCCTGGTCTGGAACTTGGTCTGAGTCCTGAACTCTGGCTTGGTCTGCCTAACTGTTTGTGAGCTAGGTTTATTTAGGTAATTCCTAGCTGCACCACTCCCTAGCTGATTAGAGTCAGGTGAAAATCCCCTGGCTTCCCTATTGGCTGAGGGTGTCTTCCAAGCTTGTGACCTCACCTGCTTACGTTGCCCCTGGCAACTTTCCACCATGTGCTTTCTCAGCACGTCATTATTTTCCTGAACTGCACTATCTTCTGTCTCCATAGGGGTCACTGATGAGTCAGCACTGTGACAGATTCCCCCCCTTAAAACATTACGGGCTGCCCCAGTCTCAGACGGACAGCACGTAATACGCGAAAGTGCGTCCGCATTGCCATGTGTTTTCCCTGCTCTATGCTGAACAGTGAAATTAAAAGCTTGTAGCGCTAGGTGCCACCTTGTTAATCGCGCGTTATTATTTCGCATTAAGTGGAGCCATTTTAACGGGGCATGATCCGTTACAAGTAAAAATTTCCTACCCGTTAAATAAAAACGGAGCGCCTCAATGGCCCATTTTATCGCCAAGCATTCACGCTCTATCGTGGCGTAATTTTTCTCCGCCTTAGAGAGCTGCCTGCTGAGATACGCTACTGGATGCTCGACCCCATCAAAAACTTGGGACAGCACTGCCCCTAATCCCGTGTCTGACGCATCCGTTTGTACAATAAACGGCAGATTAAGGTCTATACCCCGCAGCACCGGGGTGCTACAGAGCTTCCCCTTTAAAGCTTCAAATGCTGTTTCTGCCTCTGGTGTCCACTGTACGTGGTTAGGCGCATTCTTTTTTAACATGGCTGTGAAGACCATGCTCTCCTCCGCGAATCGGGGTATAAAACGGCGATAGTAGCCGAGTAACCCCAGAAAGCTTCGGACCTGTTTTTTCGTAGAAGGTCTAGGGAAATCCCTGACACTTTCTATCTTGTTTGCTAAGGGTTTTACTAGCCCTCTACCAATCATATGGCCTACATATTTGGCCTCTTCTGTAGCAAACAGGCATTTTTCCGGGTTGAGGGTAAGGCCAGCCCTCCGTAGTGCTCTTAGCACTGCCTCCACCCTAGCCAGATGTTGCGCCCAGGACGTGCTATATATGACTACATCTTCCATGTAAGCAAGGGCGTATTCGTGGTGTGGCCGCAAAACATGGTCCACCAACCGCTGGCATGTGGCGGCCGCCCCATGTAACCCAAAGGGCATCCTTTTAAATTGAAACAGCCCAATCGGCGTGCTAAACGCTGTCTTGGGCTTAGATTCCCTTGTTAAGGGAATCTGCCAATAGCCCTTACTTAGGTCAAGGGTGGTCAGATACTTGGCTTGCCCTAGGTGATCCAAAAGATCGTCTATACGAGGCATTGGATATGCATCGAACTGTGAAATTTCGTTAACTTGCCTAAAGTCGATGCAGAACCTTAAGGTTCCATTAGGCTTAGGCACTAGCACGATCGGACTGGACCACGGGCTACATGATTCTTCAATGATGCCAGTGGCCAGCATTTCCTTTACCTGTTTGATCACTTCTTGTTTGCGAGTCTCTGGCATTCTATAGGGCCGTTGCCGAATTAATCGCCCGGGGACTGTAATAATTTCATGTGCTACAAGGTGGGTCTCACCCGGCCTAGTTGTCAGCACATCCTTAAATTTCCCTAACATCTGTATCAATTCTTTCTGCTGTTGGGGCGACAGCTCGGTCCCTATCCTTGGGGTAGGCTGCTTTTGCCATTCCTCAATCTGTGGGCCCAGATCTTCCTCGCTTCTTTCTTCCCCTAAGGCTGTCAGGTTTTTAACCTCCCTTTCGCCTGTGGAGCCAAATCCCCCCGCCCCCCGCTCTGTTGGTGGCAGTGAGGGTACTTCTTCCACTAAGGGGAACCCTACCCGCTCACAAATCAGCTGTGCAATACGGTCACCTGTATGTATTTTAAAGTCTTTATTCCCTAAGTTGAATAGCAAGACTTTTAGGGGACCTTGATAATCCGGGTCAATGACCCCAGCGCCCACATCTAGCGAATGTTTTACCGCTAGCCCTGACCGGGGTGCGATGCGCCCATAGCATCCCTCTGGGATTTTTACCTGGATCCCAGTATCTACCAGAGCCTGTCCCCCTTTCCTAACAAGGGCGTCCTCTACGCTAAAGAGATCATACCCCGCGGCTGCCGCGGTAGCCCTTGTTGGTTCCTTAGCCTGTGTATTTATTTTACAAAATTGCAAAATGAATTTTGGTTTATCAGGTGCTGTTGCCTTGAGTGGGGGCTGCTTTGGGGAGTCTGTTTTACGCGGCTTCCCAAACAGAGGACCAGGAATGCTAGCCGCTAAGGCCTCAGCTCCTACTTCTACATCTACAGGCTGGCAGCGTGTGGGTGTAGGGGCTATTACTTCCAGGAGACCCTTCTCTATTTCGTGACAGACGGGTGCCCAATCCCTCCCGAGGACAACAGCATAAGGTAACTTGGGTACTACTGCTACTAATATTTTCTGAGAGATCCCAAAACCCTTTAAGTTAACTTTATGCAAGGGATAATTGGATGCCTCTCCGTGTACGCAGTGTATGCGTACCTGCCCTGCTACTTGATTCGGAGCCTCCGAAGACTGGTCCTCAATGGTTTCCCACAGTCTTTGAGAAACCATACTTTGGTCGGCTCCCGAATCCAGTAACGCCATGGCTTCTATCCCCTCTATCTGAACCATCTGGAGAAATTCTTCCGGGATTTGACCATCTTCCCCTGTTACCAAGACAGTTTTCACTTTACAATTTCTTTGGTAGTGTCCTACCTTTCCACACTTATAGCATGTTTTATCCCCATTTACTTTATCAACAGTGTCACCAGGCATATCATTTTTATACATCACAATCCTATTCCCCTTTCTCACTTTACCAGGATTTTTATTGCCATATATTTTTACTTCACCTACTCTAGAGGCATCGGCTCTTTTGGCCTCATAATATACCTCGGCCATATTAGCTGCTTCTTCAGGATCCCGGCAATCCTGTAATGTGAGGAAGGTCCTCAACTCTGGTGATACAGAATACATAAATTGTTCCATTATGATATCATTCATAAGGGAATCTACAGATCTCTCTGCAGGGTTGAGCCACTTATATGCAAGGCTTTTTAACCTTTGATATAAGGCTCTGGGAGTCTCCCTATTCTGTATTCTAGCTTCTCTGAATAGGTGCTTATAATGCCTGGGTGTAAGGCCTAGCCTATCCTTTATGGCTCTTTTTATCTCCACGTAATCAGTGGCTAAAGCAGCTGGCATACCCTTAAATGCTGCCAGAGCTTCTCCGGTCAAGGTCATAGCAAAACGCATGGCCCACTGCTCTGACGGCCATTTGAGGGTCTCTGCAATCCTCTCAAATGATTCTATATAATCATCAATGTCATCGTATTGAGTGAGCTGTCTCACAGACAAATTTGCACAATTGTTCAATGGTACTTGCGGCATGGCTGGCAAGTTTGCTGCATTGTCCTGCGGCTTTTGGACAAGAAATGCTAATGCCTCCATCAAAGGTCGCTGCTGCTCCCTCATAGCGTCCATGTACTGTCCTTGTATCCGCTGCATAAGCGCTGCTTGCCGGTCCCACTGCGCTTGCATCCATTGCTGCACACTCTGTGGATCCATCTCTCTGGAGCTGAACACCTGCAAAAACAAAAACAAGCACACCAAGTGTGGCACCACTTTTTACCCACTTCCTGCCTAGGGATTAGCTCTCCCCTTTCTCACTTATCCTTCTACCTTTCCCACCCAGGTCACCGTTACCTGAGTTATGGGTAGAATCCAGCGTGTGAGAAAGTTCTTGGCTTTTTCTTTTCTGGCCGACCCGCCAGCGAAATTCTCCCCCAGGTAGTGCTTCAGCAAGGTCAACGGTTCCTCCAGCGATGATTTCCTCTTTTCTTCTTCTTTTGTCTTCAGAAGAAGTCACGTGGTATTTAAAAAATCCTGCCAACTACGCCATTATGTCGCAGGCCTCTGGGTGCACCTACCGGTGAGCTTTGGTATTGCACTAGGCCCCGGTGTAACTGGCCTCCCGGTAGTTGTAGCTGCTGCCAGATTACACCAAAACAGTTGTGGACAACGAGTGAAGGTAAATAGGGCTTTATTTCCCTTCCCAAATAGGATGTTCAATTATTTACAGCAACACAAACAAAAACCCTTCTTGGGTGAAACAGAAAGCAAAAATAAACACAAAATAGCTTTCTTTCAGCAACCAAAAATATACTTTTAACATAGGCTTGTAGCCACAGTGAATAAGGCTTTGCGGTGCCTTGACAGGCTTCTTATTCCTTTTTATCTGAGAGATACTATATCATCTGCTACAGAAATGCTACAGTCCATTTTCATAATATCTTCATTTACTGGTAAATCATATTGCATGGGCTCCACATCAGGAATCAATCCCTCTGCACTCTCCCTCCGTGTGGGCTCAGCAAACAGCCTGTCCTGGCTGTGACGTCGTTCTCCCTGGCTAGATGAGAACGGTTGGTAATTACCACAATCTCCCTGTCTGTGGTAATAGGAGCCTCCCCTTTGCTGACCTCTGTGCAACAGTTTGAGGAATTGCTCTGCCCCACTATTAGGGGAAATTGGCCCTGCTATGAGCTCTGCTTTAGGCAGGAACTGATAACCAGCTGGGACTCCTGACGATAGCCTTTGGGAAACTCTAGGTCTCACGTACCTTGCAAAGGGTGTCCCTTTTCCAGGTAAAAAGCTTTTGCTTTCCTTAGCTGTGTCACGCTGCCTGCCCCTTCCACTCAAGCACTCTTCAGACTCATACAGACGTCCATTCAGGCTTCCAGTGAGGTACTCTGACACGCTCTCTCTCCACAGCACCTCTCGTCCTGTAACAAGTTCCTTCTCTGGGTTTCTCTCCAGTTCCTGTCTTGGCTCCTTGTCTTGCTCTGAGCCTGGCTCATGAACTGCTTCTGCTCGGGCTTGCTCCTGAACTCTGTTCCGGTCCTGGTCTGGAACTTGGTCTGAGTCCTGAACTCTGGCTTGGTCTGCCTAACTGTTTGTGAGCTAGGTTTATTTAGGTAATTCCTAGCTGCACCACTCCCTAGCTGATTAGAGTCAGGTGAAAATCCCCTGGCTTCCCTATTGGCTGAGGGTGTCTTCCAAGCTTGTGACCTCACCTGCTTACGTTGCCCCTGGCAACTTTCCACCATGTGCTTTCTCAGCACGTCATTATTTTCCTGAACTGCACTATCTTCTGTCTCCATAGGGGTCACTGATGAGTCAGCACTGTGACAATACTAACAGTAATGAAAGAGGTCATAGTAAAGACTTCCAAAATACTGCTTCACACTGATCGATAAAGTGATAATTCATGAGTCATTCAAGTCACAAGAAAATTGAAGCACAAAGGGAAGGAGTGTGGGATCACAAATATCCTTAGAATAAATAAACACAGTACTACAAACCTCACATTTAAGAAACATCCCACTGAACTGTGGAACACTGTGCAGGTGTCGTTTTTAAAGGAACAAGCTCACTGTACAAAAAAACAAAAACAAAAACCCAGTATGGACAACAAGAAATGAAAATAACAAAAAATACAATCATAGGCTTTGTGGCAAGGTGGCCTATCCAGAGTCCGGGTGAGGACAAAGAGACAGGGAATTCACCCTAGTAAAGGGCCCCCTTTTACCAAGACAGGGTAGGAAAGCCATAAACAACTCCAGGGATCAGAAAACTTCCATGTGGAAAACATTTCAGGCTCCCCCTACTGGAATGAAGAGGAGAGGATACAAGGCTCAGAACCCTTTAGGCAGTGAATGCTTCAAGCACTCAGGTGCCCGGAGTCAGGCTGATTACCATCACCTGAGTAGGGTGGGGTTGGAGCTAGAGCCCTGGAAATATAAACCCAGAGCAAAGTATGATTTAGTGGAGAGGAGGAGAGGAGAAGCAGGAACCCAGGCTGAGTAGAGCAGAGGAACGGAGCTTCCAGCTGGAGAGAGTGCTATTTGGCATGTAGCATGGCTGCAGGACAGTTTGGAGCCAGGAACAAGAGAGACTCCAAGATCCCCTGGGAGGCTGTTAGCGGAGCATGCTGAGCAGGATGGGGAGTCTGAGCCTATGCAGCTGGGAGAGCCCAAGGTGAAGCTAATTGAGGAGGACACTCCCATGGACTGTTCCTTGAGCCAAGCTGTAAACCGGGGAACGTAGAAAAAGCAAGCCAGTCCTGAAAGGTCTCCCAGGAAAAAGGTTCCCTTATACCACAAGCAGCGTGGCTGAGATCCCATGTGTTTATAAAGGGGAAGTTTACCACAGACTTTAAATGTGCTTTTTGTTTGGTGCTTTAGCCAGCAAAGCTAAGAAGGGAATACAATTGGGCTTGCTGGTAAAGACTGTGTATCCTGCAATAGAGAGAACCTTTAAAACTGCATTTTGTGGTTGGATATGTTTTGGACAATTTTTGCATCCAAGAGTCCTGAACCAACAATCCTATGTGTGGTATGATCGAACCATTGTGTATATAAAAATAATAAATTTCTGTCATTTGCCTTACCTACTTGAGCCTGACTACAGCTTTCTGCATGGTGCACTCATACAGCTGAATAAGGACTACATTTCCCAGAGGGCATTGAAGGGAAATAGTTTAAAAAAAAGCTGACAAAGCATACAGCAGAAGGTTCTTTCAATAATCCACGCCCCTCTAACGTAGAGGCGAGTGGTGGTGGCGTGACAGTGGCGTAGTTGTGAGGATTTTCTACCACTCAGGATTTTCTACCATCCAGGATATACACTTACAAGAGTGATAGCACAGAAGGTTGGCGGAAAAGACAAAGTTTTTTTTTCTTCCTTCGAGAGTCAACACAGGAGCAAGGTATCGCCGGAGATGGATCCAAAAGAGCTGGTGCAATGAATGGCCACTCAATTTCAACGCCAGCAGAAGTTGGCCCAGCTAGTACAGGAGAATGCAGCGGCAGCTATAAGGGAGCAGCAAAAGCCTATCCTGGACTTAGTGGAAGCTCTTATTACTTCCCAAAGGCGAGGAAGTGGAGGAACACTAACCCCGGAGGGACCAGCGATGCCGCGAATAGACAATCTAGCAGGCCCACACACCAGTGGGGCATTTAATTTTGGAAAACGTTCTCCTAATGATGACATAGATGACTTTTTGGAGTCATTTGAGAGGGTGGCTCAAGCCGTGGGTTGGCCAGATAGCCAGTGGGTGGTGAGATTGGCAACCTCCTTAACAGGAGAAGCACTAGCCGCATATAGGGCTATGCCAGCTGCCCAGGCCATGGACTATGATGCAGTAAAAAATGCAATTATAGACCGATTAGGATTAACAAAAATGTTGTATCACCGTATGTTTAGAGCCACGGTCTTAAAGGCCAGAGAGACACCTAAGGCCTTAAGCCAGAGAATTTGAGGTTTAGCTTTAAAGTGGCTAGCCCCAGAAGGGAAAACAATGGATATGGTGGTGGATATGGTGATATTGGAGCAATTTATGGCTGCAATACCAAAAAGGGTACAATCTTTTCTGATTCAGCAAAACTGCCAGAGCACAGGAGAGGCAACCCTTTTGGCGGAGTGCTACATGGAAGCTGAATTGGCTTTTCCCCAAAAGGTGGGCCCTCCAAAAGTAGGGTCAGAGGCCAGTTTTGATTTATCAGAAAAGAAACAGGGAAATAATGTAAAATGTCTTAAAACTTGTGTGTCTGCTCATGAGGGTAAGTGGGCTGAGAAAAAATGCTATCGTTGTGGGGAGATGGGACACCTGCAGAGGCGATGCAAAGCCCGCATGGGATTAACGGGTACCAATGTAAAACATCTAGGAGAGGGATTTCTCTTAAATGTTAACATACAGGGGGTCACTACCCATGCTCTGCTCGACTCTAGGGCTGACCAAAGCATGGTGTCACGAAAGCTTTGGCAGGCAATTGAGGCCCAGGATGAGTCTCACCAGAGGAAGCCAGAAGGGCAGGTGCAAATTAGGTGCATACATGGAGCTGCCTCTTTCTACCCTGTGTACAGAGTCATGATAAAAGGGTTGGGGGTGCAGAAAGAAGTTCTTGTGGCAGTGGTTCCAAAACTACCTTATGATTTAGTATTGGGAAGGGATTGGCCCCAATTTAGAGAAGGATTAGAGAAAGGCCTTGGGAGAAAAGGGGAGGGGATGATGACGATGGTCTCTGGCTCTCTCTTTGAGAACCCCCGAAAGCCAAGTGAGAACCCATGGAAAGAACTCCTGGAAAGTGTTGCTCCCATTAAACATAGGTTTATATTAAAATTTTGTAAGGTATCTGAGAGGGCCCAGCCTCCCAGGAGGGCGTCCCCGCAAGCCGTGGGCTATGATTTATGCAGTGCCGAAGATCGGGTGATACCCAGCCGTGGAAAGGCTCTCATTGATACCAGCCTTCAGATGGAGATACCCATAGGATGTTATGGCCGGATAGCACCGCGATCGGGTCTGGCTCTGAAATATTTCCTGGACGTCGGCGCTGGGGTGATCGACCCTGATTATAGAGGGAGTTTAAAGGTATTGCTGTTTAATTTTGGTGATGAAGACTACCATGTGAAGGTGGGAGACCGGATTGCCCAGCTGCTGTGCAAGAGAGTAGGGTTTCCCCCACTGGAAGAGGTCCCCATGTTGTCTCCTACGAAACGAGGAGCCTCTGGATTTGGTTCCTCCGGAGGGGCCGGGATGAAAAACCTGACAGCCATCCGTGGAGAGAGGATGGAGGAGACTGAGAAGGATGACCTGGGACCTCAAGTATCAGACTGCAGGAAGAACCTGGAGCCCCAAGTAGGGGAAGAACTATCGTTGGTCCAGAGACGGGATCTGGCTCAACTATTGGAGAGGTTCCCAGATGTACTGACCCCGATCCCGGGTGAAACCCGACTAGTGGCGCATGAGATCCTGACGCCACCGGGGAAGGTGGTCAGACAACGACCCTATCGCCTACCAGAAGCTAAAAAGCAGGAGGTCGTGGCACAGGTGCGTGAGATGTTGGAGTCAGGTGTCATTGAAGAATCAAGGAGCCCGTGGTGCAGTCCCATTGTTCTGGTTCCAAAACCGGATGGTTCATTACGCTTCTGTATCGATTTCAGACAGGTGAATGCCATCTCGGTATTCGACGCTTACCCGATGCCCCGTATCAAGGAGCTTTTGGACCGCTTGGGGCAGGCTCAGTTTTTGACCACTCTAGACATGACGAAGGGGTATTGGCAGATTCCATTGACTAGGGAATCTCGGCCGAAGACTGCCTTCAGCACCCCGATTGGTCTATTCCAGTTTAAGAGGATGCCCTTTGGCCTTCACGGCGCCGTGGTGACCTGCCAGAGACTTGTGGATCAAATCCTGCGTCCTCATCAAGAATATGCTTTCGCTTATATGGACGATATTATCATCCACAGTTGCAGTCGGATAGAACATATTCCAAGGGTTGAAGCCGTCCTGCGATCTATGAGGCAGACGGGCCTCACCCTGAACCCGAGCAAGTGTGCCTTCACCAAGCGAGAAGTGAAATACCTGGGGCATATGGTCGGACGGAGAAGGATTAAGCCCTTGATTGACAAAGTGGACAGCATCAAGAACTGTCCTCGGCCCGCAACAAAGAAGCAATTGAGAAGCTTTTTAGGCCTGATCAGCTATTGCAGGAGGTTCCTAGCACGCTTTGCGGAAGAAAGCTCCATCTTTACGGACATGTTAAAAAAAGAATTTCCCAAATCAACTCCGTTGGACCCCGGATGCGAAGAGGGTTTTCAACTGATTGAAAGAGCGACTATGCACAGCCCGGTGTTACACGGGGTGGATTTCACGCAGCTCTTCATTGTACAGATGGATGCCTCAGAGGTAGGCTTAGGGGCCGTCTTCTCCCAGATGAATGAAGGAAATGAGCATCCTGTGATGTTCCTTAGTAGGAAGTTGTCCCCAGCAGAGCAACACTACTCTATGGTTGAGAAAGAGTGCCTCGCCATCAAATGGGCAATAGAGACCCTCTGGTTCTACCTCACCGGACGAAAATTCCTGCTAGTTACCGATCACGCACCCTTGAAGTGGCTCCAACAGATGAAGAACCACAATGCGCGATTAACCAGATGGTACATGGCCCTGCAAGCTTTTGATTTTAAGATAGAGCATCGGGCAGAGAAGCTACACCACAATGCAGATGCCTTATCCAGGATTACGGACTGTTCGGAGGAGCTTCAACAACCTCCGCCAGCCTGTAATATCTTAAGTAGGGGGGTATGTGGCAAGGAGGCCTATCCAGAGTCTGAGGGAGGACAAAGAGACAGGGAATTCACCCTAGTAAAGGGCCCCCTTTTACCAAGACAGGGTAGGAAAGCCATAAACACCTCCAGGGATCAGAAAACTTCCACGTGGAAAACATTTCAGGCTCCCCCTAGTGGAATGAAGGGGAGAGGATACAAGGCTCAGAACCCTTTAGGCAGTGAATGCTTCAAGCATTCAGGTGCCCGGAGTCAGTCTGATTGCCGTCACCTGAGTAGGGTGGGGTTGGAGCTAGAGCCCTGGAAGTATAAACCCAGAGCAGAGTATGATTTAGTGGAGAGGAGGAGAGGAGAAGCAGGAACCCAGGCTGAGCAGAGCGGAGGAACGGAGCTTCCAGCTGGAGAGAGTGCTATTTGGCATGTAGCACGGCTGCAGGACAGTTTGGAGCCAGGAACAAGAGAGACTCCAAAATCCCCTGGGAGGCTGTTAGTGGAGCATGCTGAGCAGGATGGGGAGTCTGAGCCTATGCAGCTGGGAGAGCCCAAGGTGAAGCTAATTGAGGAGGACACTCCCATGGACTGTTCCTTGAGCCAAGCTGTAAACTGGGGAACATAGAAAAAGCAAGCCAGTCCTGAAAGAAGGTCTCCCAGGAAAAAGGTACCTTTATACCACAAGCAGCGTGGCTGAGATCCCATGTGTTTATAAAGGGGAAGTTTACCACAGACTTTAAATGTGCTTTTTGTTTGATCCTTTAGCCAGAAAAGCTAAGAAGGGAATACAATTAGGCTTGCTGGTAAAGACTGTGTATCCTGCAATAGAGAGAACCTTTAAAACTGCATTTTGTGGTTGGATATGTTTTGGACAATTTTTGCTTCCAAGAGTCCTGAACCAACAATCCTATGTGTGGTATGATCGAACCATTGTGTATATAAAAATAATAAATTTCTGTTATTTGCCTTACCTACTTGAGCCTGACTACAGCTTTCTGCATGGTGCACTCATACAGCTGAATAAGGACTACATTTCCCAGAGGGCATTGCACGGAAATAGTTAAAAAAAAACCTGAAAAAGCATACAGTAGAAAGTTCCTTCAATAATCCACGCCCCTCTAACCTAGAGGTGAGTGGTGGTGGCGTGACAGCTTCTAAGGATGTTAGAAGAAATGAATAATAGGTCAGGGTCATTATTTCAAGTAATTGAAAAAAGGGAAAAAGAAACGTGATGAATGCGTGGGAGAAACTAAAAAGCAAGGATGGTAATCCCCCCTAAAGCTACTGTAAACTAATTGGGTCTCTGCAGTACGTATGTAAACCCAAAAAAAGAAAAATACAATAGAAAGTAAAAATAAAAAGAAATGTCCCAAATAAAAGACAAAACAATACATGTTAAAGGATGTTCTTAATAGATCCTTGGAGACAGGAGAAGTTCCATAGGGTTGGAGAAGGGCTGATGTGGTACCTCTTTTCAAAAGTGGTAGCTGGGAAGAAGTGAAAAACTACAGGCCAGTAAGCCTTACTTCAGTGGTGGGAAAAGTAATGGAGGTGCTCCTGAAAGAGCAAACAGTGGACTTCCTCGAAACCAACAGGTTGCATGATCCGAGGCAACATGGTTTTACTAAAGGACAATCTTGCCAAATGAATCTGATTGAGTTCTTTGACTGGATGACCAGAGAACTAGATCAAGTGATCTACCTAGATTTCAGCAACACCTTTGATACTGTTCCTCATAGGAGGCTTATCAATAAACTCAGCAGCTTGGGGATGGATCCCAAGGTGGTGAACTGGATCAGAAATTGATTGACTGACAGGTGACAGAAGGTGATGGTAAATGGAGCTCACTCGGATGAAAGGAAGGTGATTAGCGGTGTGCCCCAGGGTTCGATCTTGGGACCGGTACTGTTCAATATATTTGTGAGTGATATTGCTGAAGGACTGAATGGAAAAGTCTATCTTTTTGCAGATGACACGAAAATTTGCAACAGAGTGGACTCCCCTGAGGGAGTGGAGAACATGAGGAAAGATTTACAAAAGCTGGAAGAATGGTCTAATGCTTGGTAGTTAAGATTTAATGTGAAGAAGTGCAGTGTCATGCAGTTGGGAAGCAGAAATCCATGGGAAGTTTATGCGAATAGGGGAGAGAGTTTGGTGTGCATGGTCCAGGAGAAGGACCTCGGAGTGATTTCTCAGGATCTCAAGGTGGTGAAACAGTGTGACAAGGCAGTGACAAAAGCCAGAAGGATGTTGGGTTGCATACAGAGAGGAATTACCAGCAGAAAGGAAGAGGTATTATTGCCACTGTACAAGTCGTTGGTGAGGCCTCACTTGGAATATTGTGTTCAGTTTTGGAGACCATATCTTGCAAAGGATATAAAAAGGCTGGAAGCAGTTCAGAGGAAGTCGACCAAAATGATTTGGAGCCTGCGTCAAGACTTATGAGAAAAAACTTGAAGACCTAAATATGCACACTCTGGAGGGGAGAGGAGGGACGGGGAAGATTTGATTTAGACCTTTAAATACTTAAAGAGTATTAATGAACAAACAAACCTCTTCCAAAGATGGGGAAGCTGTAAAACTAGAGGGCATAACATGAAGTTGCAAGGGGGTAAACTGAAAGGCAATGTCAGGAAATACTTTTTCACTGAAAGGGTGATGGACGCTTGGAATGCCCTCCTGATGGAAGTGGTGGGGGCAAATTCAGTGACAGAATTCAAAATGGCATGGGACAGACACAGTGAATCCCTTTATAGCAACAGGATAAAATCAAAATAAACATAACTATCTCTTATATCTGAACAAATAGGGTGACCTACACGGAGCGGTGGGTATACACCTAAACAAAGGCATGGGGAGGGGTGACCTGCACGGAGCGGCAAGTGCACCTACTTTTGCCGCCTTGCTGGGCAGCCTAGATGGACCATGATGGTCTTTATCTGCCATCATATACTATGTTACTATGTTCAATAGAAGCTAAAAAGCAAGGATGGTAGTCTCGGCTAATACAAAAAAGTGAACAGGGCTCTGCAAATTGTTTATTAAGCAAAACTGAAAATACAACAATATAAAGAAACTTTCCAATCATAGAGACATTTAACACTTGTCAAACGTGTTCAGCAAAGAGGGAGAACGCTCTTTAAAGGACAAACACAGCGTGCCAAAAAATAAAGAAGCGTCAGTGTTAAAGAGTTACTTGTGGGTGGCTTGCTATTATTTTTAAAAAAACTTGTAAAGCGGTTGGGAGCTTGTTTAAAACAGCTGCAGGAACATTTTTCTTTGCTCCTGCAACTGTGCTGCCCGAAGCAGCCCATCCCGCAGCATTTTTATTAATGCACTTCCTGTGAGACAGAAAATGCTTTAATAAAAATGCAGCAGGCTGGGTTGCTTTAGTGCAGCACAGCCGCAGGAGCAAACAAAAATGTTCCTGTGGTGGCTGCAGGAACTTGGAAGAGGAATGAGGAGGTAGCTGATGGGTGGTGGGGGGGGGGGAGAGGCTAGGACTAGGGGGCTGATGTAGGATGAGAAAGGGACTGGAATAGAGCTAATGCTGGGAGGTGTGCTGTGACTCAAAATGGGCTGATACTGGGATTTGGGGGACTGGGGCTGGAAATGGGCTGATACTGGGGCAGGAGGGGGTTTGGGGACTAGAAATGGGCTGATGCTGGGGCTGGGGGTAAGGACTGACACTGGAAATGGGCTGATACTGGGGCTGGAGGGGGAACAAGAAATTGCCTTATGCTGGATGGGGTTACTGATGCTGGGAGGTGGCTAGTTTTAGTGCTGGGGAGCCTGGTACTGAAATGAGGCCAGTGCCGGCAAATGCTGGGTTCAGGATATGAAAAAGGAGATGCGGGGGAAATGAGAAGGGAGAGGAGGACAGATATTTTGGGGGCTGGGGAAGAAGCAAAGTTGAGAGGGAGGAGTATAGGATCAGATGTTGCGGTAAGAACATAAAATATACCATACTGGGTCAGACCAAGGTCCATAAAGCCCAGTATCCTGTTTCCAACAGTGGCCAATCTAGGTCACAAGTACCTAGAGGTTTCCCCAAAAGACACAGGTTCCACAATGCTTGTATTGGGGCAAGCAGAGGATATTCTGGGTCCACTTTAATAATGGTTTATGGACCTTTCCTCCAGGAACTTGTCCAAACCTTTTTTAAATATTTCTGCACTAACAGCTTTTACTACATCCTCCGGTAGCAAATTCCAGAGTTTGATTACACATTGAGTGAAAAAATATTTTCTCTTATTAGTCTTAAATAGGTTACCCTATAGCTTCATGCCCCCTAGTCTTTCTATATTCTCATGATGTAAACAATCAATCTACGTTTACTCGTTCCACTCCATTCATTAATTCATTAAGGATTCAAGTTTTGCAGGAAACAAAATTTGCTGTAGAATCTCTATGGATTGAAATTCCATGTAAAAAGGGGAAAGCGATGGCAGTGTCTAGAATGAACAAATGGATGATGAAATGCTCAAAGAAATCAAGGAAGCTAACCAAAGTTATAGAGCAGTAATAATAATAGGTGATTTCAATTACCCCGGTATCGACTGGGTCAGTGTCACAGCAGGACATGGTGGAACACCAGATATAGTGCAAGAGATAAGGGTGTTGGGGCCACTTGGCAATAGTGATCATAGCATGATCGCGTTTGATTTAATTAGTGGAGGAGGGATAGTACGGAAATCCACAGTACTACCTTTTAACTTTCGAAAGGGAGACTATGATAAAATGAGGAAAATAGTTAAGAAAAAACTAAAATGCGTAGTTGCAAAGGTTAAAGACTTACATCAAGCTTGGGTGTTGTTGTAAAATACTATCTTGGAAGCCCAGACCAGCTGTATTCCACACTTTAAGAAAAGTGGAAAGAAGTCCAAAAAACTGCCAGCATGGTTTAAAGGTGAGGTCAAAGAGGCTGTTGTTGCCAAAAAAGCATCTTTCAGGAAATGGAAAAAAGAGCCAAACAACGAAACCTGGAAAAAGCACAGGCACTGGCAAGTCAAATGCAAGGCATTGATAAGGCAGGCAAAGGGAGAATTTGAGAAGAAGCTTGCTGCGGAAGAAAAAATGCAAAATAAAGACTTTTTCAAGTACATTTGTAGCAAAAAACCTGTGAGAGAGTCAATTGGTCCATTAGATGATAGAGGGGTTAAAGGGGCACCAAGAGGCGACAAGGCGATAGTGGAGAGACTGAATGAATTCTTTACTTCGGTCTTTACTGAGGAAGATGTAGG
The DNA here is from genome assembly GCA_033557465.1 of Ichthyophis bannanicus. Taxonomy (NCBI): domain Eukaryota; kingdom Metazoa; phylum Chordata; class Amphibia; order Gymnophiona; family Ichthyophiidae; genus Ichthyophis; species Ichthyophis bannanicus. The sequence continues at coordinate 604,285,357 of CM066034.1, forward strand.
GAGATTACATATGACTGAAGTGGTATTTAAAGGTGGGCCAGATGGTATCCATCCAAGGGTGTTGGAAGAACTGAAATATGAGATTGCAGACCTGTTATTAGTAATCTGTGAATTTTCATTAAAATCATCTGAAGACTGGAGGATTGCCAATGTAACGCCAATTTTTAAAAAGGGTTCCAGGGGTGATCCGGGAAACTACAGACCGGTGAGCCTGACGTCAGTACTGGGAAAATGGTAGAAACCATCATAAAGAACAAAATTACTCAGCATGTAGATAGTCATGGCCTAATGGGAGACAGCCAACATGGCTTTAGACAAGGAAGATCTTGTCTTACTAATCTGCTAGGGCTCTTTAGCCTGGAGAAGAGACGGCTGAGGGGAGATATGATAGAAGTCTATAAATTAATGAACGGAGTGGAACGGGTAAACGTAGATCGATTGTTTATGTTATCAGAATATAGAAAGACTAGGGGACATGCAATGAAGCTACAGGGTAAACTGTTTAAGACTAATAAAAAAAAATATTTTTTCACTCAACGTGTAATCAAACTCTGGAATTTGTTACTGGAGGATGTAGTAAAGGCTGTTAGTGTAGCTGGGTTTAAAAAAGGTTTGGACAAGTTCCTGGAGGAAAGGTCCATAAACCTTTATTAAGAAGTGACCCAGGATATGAATGCTTGACCCAGTACAAGCATTGTGGAACCTGTGTCTTTTGGGGAAACTGCTAGATACGTATGACCTAGATTGGCCACTGTTGGAAACAGGATACTGGGCTTGATGGACCTTGGTCTGACCCAGTATGGCATATCTTATGTTCTTATAAATCTCTATCATATCTCCCCTCAGCCATCTCTTTTCCAGGTTGAAGAGCCCTAACCTTTCTAGCCTCTCTTCATATGGGTATCCTTCCATCCCCTTTACCATTTTGGTGTCTCTATTCTGTACCTTTTTTAATAACATTATATCCTTTTTAAGATATAGCGACCAGAACTGCACGCCATATTCAAGGTGCGGTAACACCATGGAACGATACAGAGGCATTATAATATTCTTTATTTTATTCTCCATTCCTTTCCTTATGATACCTAGCATTCTATTTGCTCTCTTGGCTGCCGCTGCACACTGGGCAAAGGGTTTTAACATGTTATCCACGATGACACCTAAATCTTTTTTCTGGGTCTTGGTTCCTAATGTTGTACCTTGCATCATGTAACCATAGTTTGGGTTTTTCTTTCCTAGGTGCATAACTTTACACTTGTCCACATTAAATTTCATCTGCCAATTCGATGCCCAGTCTTCCAATTTCTCAAGATCCTCTTGCAATTTTACATAATCCTCTTGCGTTTTAACAACTTTGAATAGTTTTGTGTCACCTCCAAATTTGATAACCTCACTCATTATTCCCATTTCCAGATCATTTATGAATATGTTAAGAAGCAGTGGACCCAGCACAAATCCCTGGGGTACTCCACTAGTCACCTTTCTCCATTGGGAAAATTGGCCATTTAGCCCTACCCTCTGCTTTCTATCTTTTAACCAGTTCCTGATCCACAATAGTACACTGCGTCCTATCCCATGACTTTTTAATTTTGCCAGAAGTCTCTCATGAGGGTCCTTGTCAAAGGCTTTCTGAAAGTCCAGATACATTATATCAACCGACTCACCTTTGTCTACCTGTTTATTCACACCTTCAAAAAAACATAACAGATTATTAAGGAGGAGGAAAGGAAGGGTTAATGTGTTTTGGAAAATGAAGTACATGGGTGGGCACTGGGAACATGGATTTAGTTGGAGAATTTTAGATTGGGTGATAAAACAGAAAAAAGACCCTTTACATAGGCTGGATATTGGGTGGGTAAGTAGGAACTCAAGGTCTGGGTAAGGTGGAAGAGTGGGGACTTGTGGTTACCTGGAGGGATATTTGAGAATCTGGTGACTACGAAATTGACCAGATATTAGGAGGGCAATGGGGAAAAGGTGATTGGGTGAGGGGTATCAGTAGGGCTGTGAGATCAAGTGCAGAAATATGGGTAGGAGATAAGGTTTGAAGGGCCTTGAAAGGTTTGTGGAGGAATTGGGTTTGGTTGAAAAAGGACAGAGGGCTATGGAGTGGTTGGGAACAACAGAATAGAAATAGGGGAAGTAAAAGTGTAAATGGAAACCTGGATAGGGGTTAAACAGAAGAAAGGGCCTCTAGGTGGAGAGAGGATGTGCTAGGGAATGAGCTGGGGCTGATTAGGGGAAGGGAGGCAAAAGGCTGGGGAGGAGATGCATACAGAAGGAGGAAATGCGGGGCTAGAAAGTTGATGAACGATGGGAACATAAGAGGCTGGTGAAGGAATGAGATAGGTGGGGAATGGAAGGGCTAGGGAAGTAAGGTTGAGAAATGGAAAGCTGGTAAGAAGGTGAAAGATGAAATGAGGACGACTGAAGGTTAAAGGAGGGGGGAACGAAACAAATCTATAGTTAAGAAATATTCAGATGAAAGAAATAGAAAAAAAAATGTAAAACAGAAGGATCAGTATCGGGAAAAAAGATACAGAGAAGGAAAGGACAAAGACAGGGAGTGTGAAGAAACAGAAAATGAAAATGAGATCCTGGAAAAGGACTTAGAAGAAAACCAACACGAGGAAGTGGAAAAAAGAGACCAAGACCAGCCCAACTAAAAAAATAAAATGATCAGACAACAAACATACAAGAGTGGCAGTGTTTAGAGAATGAATGTCAGTGAAAATGTACATTTCTTATAGCTCGGTAGAGAAGAAAATACATTTTTGTTCTTCAGTGTTCCACAGCTCAGTATCTGTTTTGGGGGTTTTCCATTTCAGTTTTGGTCTGCATATTTTTTTCTAATTTGTAATTTTATTCTTTACTTAAGGGATGGTCTGTGCTTTCCATTTGCAGCCAAGGTGAGGGATTCTGTTAACATGTTGGTTCTCTTTTTCAAACTGGAGGTTATTGATGTTCTGGAATAATTACAGTGCTAATTTTTCAAAGGTAGGGTTGGTGCAGGTTGAGTTCTTCGACTTGGTTCTTGTGCTTAGTATCCATTTGCAGAATTTTATGTTATGATGCACAATGTTTGGTAGTGGAGGTAGTTGATGGTGTTGTCAAAGATTTAGACCAGTATTTGAATGGAATCTTTTTTGTATGTTGAGGTGTAAAGAGAAAACTCTACTTCTGCTCTGCATCTGATGGATGTGTTTGATTGATGAATCTGGGAGTGTCCCATATGAATGAATTATTACACTCTATTAAAAGGCAATTATGTATTTTTTGGCCAATGCATAATTAGGCTTTGTGTATTTTCAAATACAGATGATATTGGGCTGTTTAAATCACTGTCAAAGGAAAGAGCAGAGAGAGACCATGGCGACACAGAAAAAAAATCTTCTGTTAACACACTTTTTTGAAGACCCGACTTGGCCAGATTTTGGCAACTGTGCCTACATCAACGGTCAACATATAGTTCAGCCAATACAATATAAAGCAATAAAACATCAAAATGAAAAACTTGTAACAAACAAATATGTAAGAACTTCTGGTCCTGCTCTGGTTCCGGTCCTGGTCCTGGTCCCGGTCTCACCCCCACAGGTCACTTCCGGCCCTGGTTCCACCCACAGCTCTACTTCCTTTTTGTTTACAAATTTTCAGATCGATGCAGAAAACCAGTGCTAGAAGCCGCGGTAGTGACTCTTTATGCGTCTACGTAGTGCCCCGATAGTGCACAACTCTTATGCATCAATGCAGGAAAGGGCAAGTATGCAAATAAAGGACATGTAAAACTGAGTGTATGCAAATATAGATGTGTAAAATCCCAGCACAGAAGAAAGGATTATTGTAAAACATTGGCGTTAAGGAGCAGAGTAACGCATGCACAGAGAAAAGAAATGGAAAAAGTGCTCAGTTGAGCATGCGCATGACATCAGAAGCTTGTCTGGGAGTCCATCCAGTACTGCCCTGTTTCTGAATAGGTGCCATATGCAGAGCCTCACGATGTAGATGGGTACAGCATGTACCTCCTCATGCACCTCTCCCTTCTTTGTCTGGCTCTTGCAAGCAGCAAATTGGCAAGAGGATAAGCAGCAAAAGACATCTTCTTCAAATCTTCCTGAATGCCAAAGTGATATACACTGATGAGAAGAGTATGACATGTATGAAGACAAAAATGCTGATCTTGAAATGCCAATGTTCAAACGCTGATGAATTCAGATCATTGAAGCCGTCCACGAGAAGTACGGTGAAGAATGTGCTAGAGTTTAATGTCACCTCCTGACCAGGCGTACAAATAACGACGCTCTAAATTCTAATGCATTTCTCAGCATTGGGCGCAGACCTCATTAAAGTTATTTAAGTACGCCCAACTCATTTAAATACACGCGGTGTTCTGTGTGCGCAGAGGTTTTGCAGACTTCTTATGCACTTGCCCATGCCTTTTCTGCATTTGGCGTACAGATTTATGAGCATAAAACTCGTGTTATATGCGCGTAAGCACACGTACAAACTGGTGTTAGATTTCTGCATCAACCTGTAAGCCCTGAGGACTTAGCTGGCTATGACTGATGTTTTTCAGTAGCCTGCTATGTTCAGTTCACGCCAAGCAGACAAATGTCAGGTCTAAATCTGGCTAGCCACATTTTGTCCAGCTAGGTATAGGCTAATTTTAAGACAGAAGAATCTATTGACAGAAGCATGCAAACCTTTGAAAAAGTTAAATAAAAAATCAGACATACTTTTAAATGCTGTTCTCAAAAATGCACCTGGAAATGTTTTCTCCAACATAGGCAGCAAGTAGAGAAATTCTTTCTTCTGTATTGAGCATTCAAGGGGTAATTATATAAGGCCTGCAGCATTTAACCAAATTTTAGGCACCCCTTAAAATAACCTTTTGTTTCACAGGGATTTGTTTTGTCTCAAGTGACTCTGTGTATTATGCATGCTACAGTTTTACAATAGCCTTGACCCAATAGCCAATCCCTTTACCCTATTAGCCCTCCAACCCAGGTGACAAAATCTCTGGGAATCAAACCCATGATACTCACAGTTCGAAGTTGGAGATGCTTCTGAGACCACAGAAGCCAAACAGCCAATAAAAAGCCATAACAAATTTATCTCCTGGTCAGCAGAAAAAGACCTATTTCCCCAAAGGCTCCCATTGGGCCAGCATAGGGTGTATCCTTGACAAGAGGGAATATAAGAAAGACCAGGCAGACACACCGTTGTTGGTTCAACAGTTTCCAGTGGGCTTGCCTTGCAGTTAGGCAGCTTTTCTGGCCTTGCCTCTATCTTCAGTTCTTGATTGCTTCAGTGATTCCTGATTCCGGTTTCTGTTGGTTCCAGTGACTATTGGTTTCCAACCTGTACCTGTTTTTTTTCCTCTGAATTTTGGTTTCTGACTTGCACCTGGTTGCTCTAGTATTTTCCTGGCTCTTGATTTATGCCTGGCTCTACTCCACAACTTCTGGGGCCCAGTTCTTCCAAGTACATTGCTAGTACAGAGCACAAATACCCCCTTGCTAGAGCAGGCCCTGATTCTAGGCAATCTCCCATCCAACAAACACCTTGCCACCTCTCACAAACTCAGAAGCTCAGAATTATTCCAGGTTTTGCTCCCATATGCCTGAGAAAAGGGCCATCTCTTCAAGGCCTTACAAAATGCCAGAAATTTTGCCTCCAACCAAATGCTCATTGGGATAGAATCCCAGAGTGCAGATGCCACACAACTAAAAGACTTCCATCTAGTTACACTCGAAGCAAATCTCTGGCTAAGATAGCACCTCAAGCAAATCTTGTTTGGAGGATTGCAGCAGCCACCCTGGCCTGTAATATGACAGTACATTGGATAGATACAAATCTCTTATTCCAGCGGTGCCTTAAAAGCCAAGATCAATAATTTAAACTGGATCTGTGGCTTCATGAGCAGTATGTGTAACTCCACTTCTTGTCGTCATGTTCTGCAAAAGTTGAATTTGATATAGGTTGCACTGTGGAAGACCCTGAAACTACATTGCAGTAATTGGGTCTAGGAATCACTAGCAAATGGAGAATGGAGGCTAGGTCCTTTGATGAGACATGTGGGTGCAAATGATGTATGCAAGAAAGACACCCTAACATGGTTCACACCATAGTAAAGATACGGACATTACCTGGCATTGCTTAGGAAATCTAATATTTAATGATTGACATATTATAGAATGATCAAAGTCAAATAAATTTTGTAAAATATTTAATAGAGCAGATTTTATTGAAAATCATTGGATATACAATGGTTTTTTTGTTTTAGATGAGGATGAACACAAATTTCTCCAATTCTAACGCTTGAGCACATTATATAAAGATGATCATGAAAAAAGCAGAGTTCCTAGGTAATAATTGCTTTCAGTAACTGTCCTTGATCTATATTGCTTGAGTGTCAAAGAGAAAGCGAGGTGTATATTTCTCAGAGAGAGAGAGAGAGTCTGAGAGAGACTTGTGGGGCCCTTTTACTAAAGTGTACTAAGATATCTATTTGTGCTTTATCGACTATAGTAAAGCTTTTGACTGTGTAAACCATGAGAAACTCTGGGCCACATTAAGAAGCATGGGTATACCAGAACACCTGATTGTTCTCTTGCACAATCTGTACATTGATCAAGAAGCAACGGTTCAAACGGAACAAGGAGAAACAGAATGGTTTAAAATAAGCAAAGGTGTAAGACAAGGCTGCATACTTTCTCCCTACCTGTTTAATTTATATGCAGAACAAATAATCAGAGAAGCAGGATTGTATGAAGACAACAGAGGTGTGAAGATTGGTGGAAGACTCATCAACAACCTTCACTATGCTGATGATACCACATTACTGGCAGAAAGTGAAGAAGATGATCTGAAACATTTGCTTCTCACAATCAAAGAACATAGTCTCAAAATGGGCCTGCACCTTAATGTAAAGAAGACAAAGATCATGACAACTGGCATAATCAACAGGTTCATTGTCGAAGGGGAAGAAATTGAAATCGTGAATAACTTTAACCTACTTGGATCAACTATCAATAAAGAAGCAACAAGCAGTCAAGAAATCAGACGACGCATTGCTCTTGGCAGAATGGCTATGAAAGACCTAGATAAGATTCTCAAGAGCAGAGATGTGTCTCTCCATACAAAGATTCGACTTGTTCAAGCCATGGTATTTTCAATAACATCATATGGATGTGAAAGCTGGACAGTGAAAAAGATAGACAGGAAGAAAATTGATGCCTTTGAATTATGGTGCTGGCGGCGAATACTGTGTATACCATGGACTGCCCAGTCTGTACTAGAGGAGATCAAGCTTTCTTTAGAAGCTCAGATGACAAGACTTCGACTTTCATACTTTGGACACATCATGCGGAGAGAGAGATCATTAGAGAAAGACATCATGCTTGGCAAGAAAGAAGGTCAATGCAAAAGAGGAAGGCCAGCAATGAGATGGATCGATACAATAACAGCAGCTACGGGTACCAGTCTGTCAACAATGAGCCGCCTGACTGAAGACCGAACACAATTTAGGATAGCTATCCAGAGGGTCGCCATGAGTCGACTCCGACTCGACGGCACTTAACAACAACAATAAGCAGTTAGTGTGCGTTTTGGCCCATGGTAGCCATGCACTTGAGCCCATGGTAACTGTTAGTTTGTTAGGCAAGCAAGGCAGGAGAGGGGAGATATAAGAGAGATAATACCTCCACGGTAGAAATGCACATGTTTCTAGGTATTTGTAAATTTAGATGTTTATTTTACAGCTAATAGATGATTTCGAGCATACAAAAATATCAGTATTATCGTTTTTTTGTGCCACAGGTACTATTGTCGGGTACATTTTCCATTGGATAAAACATGTATGTTTGTGTCACTTAGGAGTTGTTAATGCAGAAAAGACAAAGAACTGAATAGAGGATACAAGATAAGCCAGGAGAAGGGTGTTAAGGTTCTGGGGAAGTGGTACTTTTCTGTTGTTTATCCAATAACCACCTATTTTTTTTTTTTTTACATCAAGGATGTTTTATCAATGTTCATTGGTTATAAAATACATTTAAAGCTCTAATTATAATCTCTGTGTGTATGTGAAAACTCTACCCACACTCTGCCCAGATGACACTCCCCATCTACACCTACCAGTGAAGTATGCGCCTTCCTGCCACAGTCCTTACTTTCACGCCAGTTGGTATTTTAGAAGAGGTCATTTATGCACATACGTGATCACATATGCATTAGAATGACTTTATATAATTAGTGTTCCACAATCACAGATAAAAATAGGAACCAGAGCAATTGAACTATCACATATAAGAAAAAACTGCTGGAATAACATTTCATGCTACTAATAATTAATAGGGGGAATAAAAGCACCTCAGATTGCATCTATCTTAAAATGTTTAAGCATGAGTTACTCCTATTAGTTATCTGCAGCCCCGCTATCTGCCTTCCCGGTTTTCTGCCTGCTATCCCCCTGCACATACAGAGCTACTATGTGTACTGTGGGGAATTTGGGCGGCACGGGGGTGGAGAGTGGGTGGGGCATGGGCTGGACTGACCCCCAGACATACAGGGCCGATTCTATTGATGGTCCTGTATGTCTGGGGAATGCTGGGGGGATGCTCTGCTTATTCCACCTCTGATCCAACTGGCAGGCCCCTCCCCCCCCCCCGAGATCATTAACCCCCCTCTCGGAGCAACAGTAAGGCTAAGGTGGGTTCCCGCCCCTGTCAGGGTCAGGTTGCGGCAAATTGGGGTCCAGGTGGGCATCAGGCAGGTAGTGCCATGGGGAGGACATCCCCACGATGATGCTGGGGTAGCCAGGTGTCTCTCAGCACCTGATCCTGCACCCATGGGAGCATCTTGCTCCTGCAGTGCAGAATCAGGCACTGACAGCCCTATCTTGGTCGGGGCCATCCAGACAGCCCGGACGTGCCCCATAGTGAATCGGCCTCTAACGTATATAGTAAACCAATGGATAGGAATACTTTACTATAATATCAAAATTGTCATCCTAACCAGTTGAAGAAAAATTTACCATTTTCTCAATTTTTGTGTTATCGGTGCATTTGTTCTGACACTACAGACTTTAAAGTCGAAACAAAAAATTTAAGCAAGAAATTATTGGCACAAGGATATTGATCTCATATAGTGAACAAGGCCTATAAAAGAGCCTTGTACAATGATCGCTTGCTTTTATTACGGAATTCTGCCAAGTGATGATTTAGCCATGGAAGTTAAGATTAATCATACAATTTGTGCATATTTTTTAGGCAGTCAACAGTGGTAGTTGACAGTAGATACATTCCTGAAACAACAAATGTTTAGCAATTTGCAGGTCCATCGAGTGTACTTCCTGGTGAAATAATAAAATGATAAGTAGCTATTTGGGTTAGGGTGTATGTTGAACAGTTGAAAGAGCAAAGAAATTGTTGACTATTTACATGTTAAAATGCTGATGAAAATAAGTTTCAAAAAAAGAGTTTATTTTGGACCAGTGAAGAAGCAGTCCCGGTAACCTTAGATAACTCCAATAGGAGTAACTCATAGTTAAACTCTTTAAGGTGGACACAGTCTGAAGTCCTTTTTCCCCCTATTAATTAATAATGACATGAAATGTTATTGCAGTGGTTGTTTTCTTATATGTGATAGTCTATACAATTACTTGCACAGGGTTGAATAGGAAACATACAAACTGATTACTCCTTGCATATACATGCAAAAAGTTACTCTTGCCTTGGAGCAGTATGTGTAGCAACAGTTAGTGAGATGGTTTTATAAAAGCACATATAAAATAGATGCAACATATGTGCTTATGTGCTTTAAAAGACTTGGCACCCCTTTTACAAAATTATCCTCCTGTTTTCAAGATTAGGGTTTCCCATACTTATACCAATGACCCCAGGCCCTCAGAGTATATTACTACTTATCATTTATATAGCGCTACAAGGCTTACGCAGCATGTACAGGGATATATAAGACAGTGTCCCTTCTCATAAGAGCTTATAGTTTAGTCAAGACAGACAACACAACCGGGGATTAGTAAGGACCTTGGGCAAGTCACTTTACTCTCCATTGCCTAGGAAGAAAAGACCTAGCAATCTACTTCCGGTCACACCTTGCCAAGAAACCCCAGGAGCTGCTGAGTCGCCAGGAGTCGGCATTGACTTGACGGCACTTTTTTAAAAAAAAGTAAGGAAACACAGGGGAGGTGACAAAGAGATCTGAGGGATCAGGATCCAAAATCAGTTTCAAAGAAGTGAGTTTTTAGCCTGGATTTGAACAGGGCCACAAATGGAGCCTGACATACTATCTCAGGTAGTTTGTTCCAGGCATAAGGAGCAGCGAGATAGAAAGACTGAAGTCTGGAGTTGGCAGTGGAAGAGAAGGGCAGAGATAGAAAAGATCTGCCGAGGTGGGGTATAGGGAGAGAGGAAAGGTAGTGAGGAGCAGTCGAATGAAGGCACTTATAGTTCAGTAGTGAAAGTTTGAATAGGATGCGAAAATGCATAGGAAGCCAGTGAAGTGACTTGAGAAGAGGGCATGAGCATAGCAACACTGGCAGAAGATTAGCCATGCAGCTGAGTTTTGAACAGATTGAAGTGGGGAGAGATGATTCAGAGGAAGACCAGTGAAGAGAAGGTTGCAATAGTCTAGATGAGAGGTGACTAGAGAATGGTTAAGGGTCTAGTAATGTGTTCAGAAAGGAAGGAACAAATTTTGCCATTATTGTAGAGAAAGAAATGGCAGGTTTTATCTATCTGTTGGATGTGTGCAAAGAAGAGGGAGAAGTCAAAGATGACTCCATGGTTATGAGCTGAAGAAACAGGGAGGAGTAGAGTGTTATCCACAGGAAAAGAGAAAGGAGGAAGGGGAGAGGTGGACTTAAGGGGAAAGATAAGGATCTCAGTCTTGCCCATGTTCAATTTCAGATGGTGGTGAGACATCCAGACACTAACATCAGATAAGCAGGCAAAGATCCGGGCCTGGATTCCTGGAGAGATTTCAGGTGCAGAGAGGTAGATGTAAGAGTCATCAGCATAGAGAGAGTGCTTAAAACCTGATATCCACAAAGAATATTCATGAGATAAATTTTCACATGTTGGAGACCCAGCATATACAAAAGTGCCTCATGAAACTGAGGAAATCCTGAAAACCTGAACGTACATGGGGTCACCAGGACAGATAAGGTTTGAGAAGCTCAGATCCAGATATGGCCGATGGCCAGTCTCTTCAGGTACTCTTTCAAACAAAGAGTATTCTTCAAACAGTCCCCACAGCTTCTAAATACTGCTTCTCTAAAATGGCTGCTGCTGTCTTTTCAGCAAAGCTAAAGCACTTTCCAAAACAGTTCTTGCCCTAGAATTACTATTATAATTTCTGTATTAAAGTTTGGTAATGCCTCAAACAAACAGTTTTTAACATCGAACACAGAAAGTTCCCAGCAGTTCCAAATATTTATAGTTTTGCATCACCCACTGAAGCAACACAAATCCATTGTGTAGAGACCCCATGGATTTGATGCACTGAGAGCAGTAGCACCATCCAGTGTCTCTACCAACGTTGGAAAATGTGTGGCTACTTCCGGATGAGAGGAGCTAATCACCATGACCATGATCAGGATAGGAGGAGAAATACAGAGGCTTAAAGCCACTGTAACTAGCAAAACTCAACCCAAAGCCGAGGATCCTGAAAAGCATCTGCACCAATACATCCAGACTTTACCAGTCAAAGGACTGAGACAAGCATCCTAACTAAAGAAGAGAAGAAACAACAGTTCCAACTACATCCAAAGGTACCCATGCAAAGAGGTACTATACCAGGGAAACTGAGATTTTAACCACTAAGCGTCAGTACTTAGGGAAGAGACAGATTCCAGGAAAAAGGAACCCAATAAGTATTTACTGTTCAGATATCTTCGCATTCTTAAAGGGAGTTAAGATACTCAAACTCATGGATACAGGAAATTACCTATTTTTGTAGTATAATTATGAATAATGTTTACCAAGATGTAGACTTCATTATCAGTGACCCTTATTTTAAGTAAATCCTCTGTTCAGAACACAAACTTCTGGCCTGGATTTGGTTTATTGAGAAGGGTGAATGAGAGTGTGTCAAGTACCTAAAGTTGAATTGGTTGCCAGAGATGTTATTCCTCCCCTCAAGTCTGAGCCCTAATTGGTACAGACCAAGAGCTCGGAGAACCTCTGGCTGCTATTAGCTGTTTGATCTGGTGTGCTTCCATTGTCTGCCTGGAAGTTCCATAGTACTGGCCTAGACCACACAGAAAAGGGTTGGGGGGTATACACAATATTTGCTACCAACCTCCTGCAAGCAAAATTATTTGTGCCTCAGATAAATTTTCACATGTTCTTGGGACAGTAATTGTGAATTGAGTTACTTGATTTTAAATGTAATAAAACAGGTTGCCCATCCTGTACAGTTTCCTTCCTGGTTTCTTGGGGACCCAGTAATGATTCTACTAGGTACATATCCCTGAAGTCTATGACGATATTGGCACTTATTTTCAGTGTCTTTATTAGTTCCGATCCTGGATTACTCCAGGGTTTTATCACCTGAGCTGTTTCTGTTTCATAATTAGCTTTCCTTAATCAGTTTTTTGTTAATCCAATCCAGCTGCTCTGACTCTCTTGAAGAGGTCTTAACATATTCTACATATGGGCTTATATATATATATATCTTTTGTTTGGGGACTGTCAAAATGCTTTTTGGAGAGGGAGAGAGTAGTAGGACTTTTGAGGTCAATATTCAGGGGCCTTACCAGTTAAAGTTAACCCAACAAGTTATCCAATTAATGTTAACCAAATATTTAAAGAGATATCCATTTGAATTGGCACCACTGAATATTCTTAGATAAAAATAATTGGCTAAGTAAAACCCGCTGTTTGTACGGCCCAACTTAACCAGTTCTGTTTAACTGGATAGTGTGGAACTGCATAGACCATTACCAGAGTAGTTTAATGGCACCTGGGGGAATTACGGGGTTTCATACATGTACCAGTCTAAGTGCCCTATAGTAAACGTTATCATTAGCTTACCCACAAGGAAATTGCTGGCATGGGCAACACCCTCGCTGGAACAATACAGTCTATAACAACCTGACACTTTTTCTGATATTTATTTATTTACATTCTCTTATATACCGCGCTATTCTGCATCAGTGCGGTTTACATTGAACAAACTGAAATTACATTGAACAGGGCATTATAACTTGGAGATAACTATTTTACAGGGAACATGGGCTATGGAGGGTTAAGTGGCTTGCCCAAGACCACAAGGAGCACCTGTGGGACTAGAAACCCCAGTCCTTCCGGCACAAGGTTGCTGTCCTCTAGGGGGATGGCCCTTTTCATGCTTTCTGGGTACCAAAAGCTACCGACCAGTATTGGACAACCAGAAGTCTGCTTTCAATTCAACGACTGGCTAAATGAAAGATACTGGCTAGACCCATGTCAATCTGGATTCAGACCAGGGTATGGAAGGGAGACAGTTATTGTATCCATGCTTGATGATCTCTTAGAAACGGCTACTACCACTGATCATTTGTATAGTGCTGTGATAAGGAGTCCACCTTGATACTAGTGTTGCTTGATTTCTCAGCAGCCTTTGTTGCTGTGAACCACAATATCATACTTGTATGGCTGGTAGAAACAGGAATCAGTGGCACAGAATTTATATGGTTCAAATCCTATCTGGCAGAAAGACAGCAGTAAGTTCTATTCAATAACACCACATCATTACCTTGGGCACTGAACTGCAGGGCACTACAAAGATCCATACTGTTATCTTATTTAATATCTACCTTAATTCTCTAGCTGAACTGTTCTGGGTGATGGACACATTCTGTATCTATGCCTATGATGTACAGCTACTCATAGCCATTGAATCAGATCTACTAAACACTAAACAATCAGATCTACTAAACAAAGTTTGCTGTTTTTTGCCCATTTGAAGAATGGGCAAAAAGCAACAAACTTTGCCTGAACTAAAAATAGAGATTCTGTGGATTCCTAAAGCAAGTGGACAGATACCTGACATTAAAATCCATTTTGGGAACTATGAACTCCTTCCAGAATCACAGGTCAGGAATTTGGGGATACTGCTGTGCTCATCACTGACTTTGAGCCCACAAATTCAGGCAACCTTTAAAAACTGCTTCTATCACAGTGGTCCATGCTGTGGTAATATCACAGCCAGACTGCTATAATGCCCTGTATATTGGTCAGACTACAAAGACATTGCCACCAGTACCATTTAATTTAAAATGTTGCAACACAACTGATAGAGGGTTGCAAGTGACACTGACATATCATTCCTTTCCTGCAAAAACAACAATGGCTACTAGCAGCCTACAGGACCACATTTAAAGCTCTAGCTCTGATTTTCAAGGCACTCGGATAAAATGGGCCAGAATACCTAAGGAATAAGTTAGCCCTCTGTACACCTTTGAGTCCTTTAAGGTCACCTCAAGGAGCATCCCTAATTGCACGTTCGCCAAAGGAAATCACATGTTGTGACATCCGCCAGTGAACTTTCTCAGGAATGGCCCCCATACTCTGGAACTGGCTCCAGAGGGACCACACCTAATTGAAGACTATCTCTACTTCAGGAAGCACGTACAAGCCTGGCTTTTTTCCCTTTCACTCATCTTCTTCAAGACTAATTTCTGCACAGCCTGAAACTGAGACCTGATCTACATATCCTATTTATCTGTATATACAGTTTACACTCAGTCTAGTTACCCATTTTTGTTTGTCCTTATGCTCGTGTCTTTGCCCATCTTGTCTGTCTATATTGCTTGGCTGCACGTGTCCCCTCTTCTGCCTACTGGGATGTTTCATTCTATGGTGCCACCATAGTGAGTATCTTATAAATGTCATACAAATATTCTACTGTATTGCCTTTTATGGTACATCGTTTGTACTGTGCTGACATTGTGAGTATCCTAGGCTATCTGTGTTATTTGTGTTCTACCTGGCTGCCTATTAAGGTCTAGGAACTACAGCAGGAAATTAAGGAGTCTGGAGAGCAATAGTAGAAATGTCAAATTTATTCAGACCCAATACATTTGTGTTTCGGCACACACCACGTGCATCAGGGGTCAGAAAAAGCCATGTGGTCTACTAGCAAATTTATTAACACTAAAAAATGTGTGGAATACATGCTAAGTTTGAATGCCTTGCAGAATGTAGCAAGAAACAAATTTGTTCTATCATAGAGAAAACACAAATTCACCTTACAAAGCCGGAGCAAGCCAAACTGCTTAGTGAATGGGCCAGGCAGGTATATGTATCTTCTTCAATTCTAAAAGCAGAGGATCTATATTTTAGTTCACTGCTTTCTTCCCTTCATGAGAAAACGGTCACAATTTTGGATTGTACACTTACTTTTTTCTAAACAGTTTACATTAGTAAATGTGTATGGGCCAATCTCTAGGCATAACGAATTCTACATTCAGCTTTCTCAAAGACTTTTGGAT
Source organism: Ichthyophis bannanicus (assembly GCA_033557465.1). Classification (NCBI taxonomy): domain Eukaryota; kingdom Metazoa; phylum Chordata; class Amphibia; order Gymnophiona; family Ichthyophiidae; genus Ichthyophis; species Ichthyophis bannanicus. The sequence goes on from CM066034.1 coordinate 604,300,850, forward strand.
TTCCAACCTACTTCTCTTTTGGTGGGTGGGGATTTCAACATTCATCTAGACCCAGGACTGGCTCAACCATTAGGCAAACTAGGTGATTGCCTAGGGCAGCAGCTTCTGGGGGGAGGGGGGAGTGGCAATAAGCAGGGCATTCAAAGCTAAACAATAGATTCTGACAGCCAGGGGGCATAAGGCTTAAGATTTTCCTAGGGCGCAACACCTTGAACTAACTCTGGGGCTGGCCCTCTCTAGACTGCACTTTGGATAGATCATAAGAACATAAGAACATAAGATATGCCATACTGGGTCAGACCAAGGTCCATCAAGCCCAGTATCCTGTTTCCAACAGTGGCCAATCTAGGTCATACGTACCTAGCAGTTTCCCCAAAAGACACAGGTTCCGCAGTGCTTGTACTGGGTCAAGCATTCATATCCTGGGTCCCTTCTTAATAATGGTTTATGGACCTTTCCTCCAGGAACTTGTCCAAACCTTTTTTAAACCCAGCTACACTAACAGCCTTTACTACATCCTCAGGTAACAAATTCCAGAGTTTGATTACACGTTGAGTGAAAAAATATTTTCTTTTATTAGTCTTAAATAGTTTACCCTGTAGCTTTATTGCATGTCCCCTAGTCTTTCTATATTCTGATAACGTAAACAATCGATCTACGTTTACCCGTTCCACTCCGTTCATTAATTTATAGACTTCTATCATATCTCCCCTCAGCCGTCTCTTTTCCAGGTTAAAGAGCCCTAACCTTTTTAGCCTTTCTTCATAGGAGTATCCTTCCATCCCCATTACCATTTGGGAGGCTCTTCTCTGAACCTTTTCTAAAAACGCTATATCCTTTTTAAGATACGGTGACCAGAATTGCACACGATATTCAAGGTGCGGTCTCACCATGGAACGGTATAGAGGCATTATAATATCTTTTGTTTTATTTTCCATTCCTTTCCTTATGATACCTAGCATTCTATTTGCTCTCTTGGCTGCCGCTGCACACTGGGCCAAGGGTTTTAACATGTTATCCACAATGACGCCTAAATCTTTTTCCTGGGTGGTGGTTCCTAATGTGGAACCTTGCATTGTGTAACCATAGTTTGGGTTGTTCTTCCCTAGGTGCATAACTTTGCACTTGTCCACATTAAATTTCATCTGCCATTTTGATGCCCAGTCTTCCAATTTATCAAGATCCTCTTTCAATTTTCCACAATCCTCTTGGGTTTTAACAACTTTAAATAGTTTTGTGTCATCTGCAAATTTGATAACCTCACTCGTTATTCCACTTTCCAGGTCATTTATGAATATGTCAAAAAGCAGCAGACCCAGCACAGATCCCTGGGGTACACCACTATTCACCTTTCTCCATTGGGAAAATTGGCCATTCAGCCCGACCCTCTGCTTTCTATCTTTTAACCAGTTCCTGATCCACAGTAGTACAAGGCCTCCTATTCCATGACTCTTTAGTTTTGCCAAAAGTCTCTGATGAGGGACCTTGTCAAAGGCTTTCTGAAAGTCCAGATACACTATATCAACCGACTCACCTTTGTCCACCTGTTTATTCACACTTTCAAAAAAACATAACAGATTAGTAAGACAAGATCTTCCTTGTCTAAAGCCATGTTGGCTGTCTCCCATTAGGCCATGACTATCTACATGCTGAGTAATTTTATTCTTTATGATGGTTTCTACCATTTTTCCCGGTACTGACGTTAGGCTCACCGGTCTGTAGTTTCCCGGATCACCCCTGGAACCCTTTTTAAAAATTGGTGTTACATTGGCGATCCTCCAATCTTCAGGTATTAGAGATGATTTTAATGATAGTTCACAGATTACTAATAGCAGGTCTGCAATCTCATATTTCAGTTCTTTAAACACCCTTGGATCTATACCATCCAGCCCAGGTGATTTGCTACTCTTCAGTTTATCTAATAGTTATAATACATCTTCCCGATGTATCGATATTTCCTTCAATTCTTCTGCACCTTTAAATACCACTTCAGTCATGGGTAACATCCCTACATCTTCCTCAGTAAAGACCGAAGCAAGGAATTCATTCAGTCTCTCCGCTATCGCCTTGTCGCCTCTTAGTGCCCCTTTAACTCCTCTATCATCTAATGGTCCAACCGACTCTCTCACAGGTTTTTTGCTACGGATGTACTTGAAAAAATCTTTATTTCGTGTTTTTGCTTCCGCAGCAAGCTTCTTCTCAAATTCTCCCTTTGCCTTCTTTATCAATGCCTTGCATTTGACCTGCCAGTGCTTGTGCTGTTTCCAGATTTCGTCGTTTGGCTCTTTTTTCCATTTCCTGAAAGATGCTTTTTTGGCAACAACAGCCTCTCTGACCTCACCTTTAAACCATGCTGGCAGTTTTTTGGACTTCCTTCCACTTTTCTTAAAGTGTGGAATACAGCTGGTCTGGGCTTCCAAGATAGTATTTTTCAACAACACCCAAGCTTGATGTAAGTCTTTAACCTTTGCAACTGCTCCTTTTAGTTTTTTCTTAACTATTTTCCTCATTTTATCATAGTCTCCCTTTCGAAAGTTAAAAGGTAGTACTGTGGATTTCCGTACTATCCCTCCTCCACTAATTAAATCAAAGGCGATCATGCTATGATCACTATTGCCAAGTGGCCCCAACACCCTTATCTCTTGCACTAGATCTGGTGTTCCACTAAGGACTAGGTCTGATATGGCTGCCCCTCTGGTCGGTTCATGAACCAGTTGCTCCAAGAAGCAGTCATTTATGTCATCTTGGAACTTTATCTCCCTAGCATGTCCTGCTGTGACACTGAACCAGTCAATACCAGGGTAATTGAAATCACCCATTATTATTACCGAGCTGTAACTTTTGTTAGCTCCCTTGATTTCTTTGAGCATTTCATCATCCATTTGTTCATTCTGGCTAGGCGGTCGATAGTACACCCCCACTGCCACCGCCTTCCCCTTTTTACATGGAATTTCAATCCATAGAGATTCTACATCAAATTTTGTTTCCTGCATAACTTTAATCCTTTCTGACTCAATGCCCCCTCTAACATAGAGCGGAGGAGTGGCCTAGTGGTTGGGGCAAGGTACTTCAGACCGGAAGGTCGGGGGTTCAAATCCCACTAGAAGACAGCAACCTTGGGCCGGAAGGACTGGGTTTTCTAGTCCCACAGGTGCTCCTTGTGGTCTTGGGCAAGCCACTTAACCCTCCATAGCCCATGTTCCCTGTAAAATAGTTATCTCCAAGTTATAATGCCCTGTTCAATGTAATTTCAGTTTGTTCAATGTAAACCGCACTGATGCAGAATAGCGCAGTATATAAGAGAATGTAAATAAATAATAAATAAATAAATAAATAAACCCCTCCACCAATTTGATCAGCTCTATCATTACGATATAGTTTGTACCCAGGTATCACAGTGTCCCACTGGTTGTCCTCCTTCCACCATGTCTCTGATATTCCAATCATATCTAACCTCTCATTTAGTGCTATATATTCTAACTCTCCCATCTTATTTTTTAGCATTTGCATACAAGCATTTTAGAGATTGTATTTTATTCATATTAATTTGGCTATTGGTAGACATGGGTAATTTGGGATCTTTAAGTTCTGTCTGCTCTGTACTCGAGGGCATTTGGGCTACTTTACTCTTTTTTGGAACCTCTCTGCTTTTGGTAGTATCCTTCAAGGATACATTCTTCCGAACCATCCGCTCTTGGGCGACTGTCGGCTTTCCCCTATTATCTAGTTTAAAAGCTGCTCTATCTCCTTTTTAAAGGTTAATGCCAGCAGCCTGGTTCCATCCCGGTTAACGTGAAGCCCATCCCTTCGGAAGAACCCCTCCTCTCCCCAGAATGTACCCCAGTTCCTAACAAATCCAAACCCCTCATCTCTACACCATTGCCTCATCCACGCATTGAGACTCCGGAGCTCTGCCTGCCTTTTGGGTCCTGCACGTGGAACGAGAAGCATTTCGGAGAATGCTACCCTGGAAGTTCTGGATTTCAGCTTCCTACCTAAAAGCCTAAATTTAGCCTCCAGAACCTTCCTACCACATTTTCCTATGTCATTGGTACCGACATGTACCAAGACAGCAGACTCCTCCCCAGCACTATCTAAGACCTTATCTAGGTGGCGCGTGAGGTCCGCTACCTTCGCACCAGGCAGGCATGTTACCAGGCGATCCTCACGTCCACCAGTCACCCAGCTATCTAAATGCCTAATGATCGAATCACCAATTATAACGGCTGTCCTAACCCTTCCCTCATGGGCACATGGCCCTGGAGAAACTTCCTCGGTGCGAGAGGGTTTTACATCACCTGGAGGACAGGTCCTAGTTACAGGATCACTTCCTGCCACACCAGGGTGATGCTCTCCTGTCACGTGACCTCTCTCCTCCATGGCAACAGGGATGCTGCCAGACTGGAGTTGGGACTTCAGGAGTATATCTCTGTAGGTCTCGTCTATGTACCTCTCTGTCTTTCTTATGTTTTCCAAGTCTGCTACTCTAGCCTCTAGAGATCGGACTCGTTTCCTGAGAGCAAAGAGCTCCTTGCACCTAGTGCACACGTAAGACCTCTCACCAACTGGGAGAAAATCATACATGTGACACTGAATGCAAAAGACTAGATCCTCTTCTGTCTTAGGCCCTTCAGTGTCACAGGCTCCAAATCAGCTTATTGAACATGACAAGCTCAGAGATTTTTGACTCAGGGACTATACTTATGATTCTCCTTAGTATAAGACTAATAGCAGGACTGAATGTTTATGGGTGCCCTGGAACTCTCTGACTGTCTTTCCATAGCGCACATCCACAATTCTGTGCTCTCTGATCACCATGCTATTGGCTTTATTTTGGGACTGATAGATGGGGCCAGCACTGGTGCAAGGATTGGAGGCACCTTAAGTGGGCCTTCTATCCTGTCTCCCCTATTGCCACCTCTGCTGCCCCTCTCCGAGGCCTGCAGTGGCAGCAATGGCTAGGAAACCGCGGCACAGCACTTACCTTAAGTCTCCGGAACTCCACCTTGGTTTTGGTATTTTCCTGTCTGCCGCATCTGACTCCTCTGATGCAGCTTCCAGTTTATGCAAACTGTGGAATTCTGTGTTGGAGAAAGGCAGAAGCAACAGATAGTAAAGGACTGAAACCACAGTGTAGCACCAGAGATTTCAGGCAAATGCTGTGCGGTGGTTTCCTAGCCATTACCGTTGCCACAGGCCCTGAAGAAGAGCAGCAGCAATGGACACCTCTGGAAGCCCAGCACTCTAGGGAATTGCCTAGTTCACCTAATGGTGGTGCTGGCCCTGGATAGGTTAGCAGAGCAAAGACGTTAGTGACTTAAGAGGATGGTGTTGAAACAAAAGGAGTTTCAGGTATACCACCCCATCGATAGGTACTCCCCTACCCTTCACTGAGCCACCTTTAAGGTTGCCCTGAGAGTGAAAAACTCCTTTCTGTCACACCCCAATCAGAAGAATAACAGACTCGGATTCAGCTTATGGACCAAATGAAGGAGTTTGAGCATCAGTACAAGCAAACCAGTGCACAGAATATTTATATTTGGTGTTTTGGCCAGGGATGTGTTGAAAGATGTCCAAGTGGCCCAAATTGAGCAGGCTTATATTACGCAAAGCAGCACTATTATGAGCACAGAGACAAACCTGGCACCTTGTTGATGCAGGGGGTTACAAAAAACCACGATAGTTCAGGGACAGGCAGGAGCTAAACATACTCACTCTACAGAGATTCATCAGATATTTACGGAGTTTTTCAAGTCACTATACTCATGGCAGAATTGTCTTGGGCGACATTATAGAGGCATTTCAGGACAGGGTTCCTTTTCTTCAGTTAGACCCTGAACACAGTTCTTACCACCCTATCTATCTCTCTTGAACGCTGATGTTAAAATTCTAGTGTAACTCCTTCCAGTCTGGGAGGTCCCTTTCAGGGTCTTAGCATACTGGCTAGCAGACTGTGGACACAATTTCCAAGAGGAAATACTGTCCTATTAATCTCAACTGTTGGGATAAATAGGGTTCCTGGAATGGGACCAGTAAATACTGTGAGGTCTGTGTCATCTTTACTCCACTCACTCTACTTCCCTTTGTCTCAGTAACATAGCTCAGGCCAGAAATTGTTGTTCTGAACCAAAGGAATTACTCAAAATTGTGTAGGGGTCACTGACAATGATAACAAAAGATACATATTGGTAGAGATAGAAAAATCATACTACAATCAGTTTCAAATCCCTCTCTTTGCTCTGTGATTGTCCCAAGTCTTTTTTTTTTTTTAAAGTCTTTATTTGTCAATTTTCAAACAACAACCATTAAAACCAAACAATCAATAACTTCAAGAACAAGATAGCAGAGACAGGTTAACGAAAATCATGTCAAATAAGAAAGACTATCAGTCTAAGAGGGGGGGTGCGACCGCGAGTGCTACATCTCCAGGGTGTCGGACTACCACAAGGCGTGACGTAAACTAAGGCAATATTAGGGTATCCCACTTATTCAGGAGTTTGCGTGAGGTGGGATTCTGCTTCACATACGCTAGTTCACAGGAGTGATGATAACACACCAGGTTCCACCAATATTCCACATTCAAGGAACCAAAGGTTTTCCAGTGACTTAATATTGCTTTCAGTGCTATGCTTAATAGAAGATTGAAAACTGCATAAAATCTCCTGTCCAGATCTGGAATCCCAGCCAGCGACTTGTATATGACTATGCGGTATGTTAGTGGTGAACTCATCCGAAGTAACTGAGTAAGCCGCTCCCAAACCTGCTGCCAGAACTTCTGTAACAGGGGACAGTAATAAAGCATATGCGCCAACGTTCCAGTACTGGTTCCACAAGACCAACAGCAATCCCTCTCCTGCACCTGCCATTTGGCTATCTTTACGGGTGTCAGATATGCTCGATGGGCAAGGAAATAAGACATCTGCGTAAGAGAAGCAGCTCTCGTGATCCGTATCTGCGAATCCCAGAAAGTATTCCACAACTCTGTGGTTATTAAGATTCCGACTTCAGCTTCCCAGACCAATTGAGCTCCTTTAGGCCGATGATCTCCTGCACTCCGAATAGCTTCCACAAACTTCGATACGAGACGCGTCCCAGATCTGAATTCCAGTATTGGGATATGTATTGGTTGGCCAGTCCCAAGAGATATTGCTGACACTCCCGCCTTGGAAAAACAGTTCCACAGCTGACACCATTGAAAAAGACAGCGTTGGGGGAGCTGATATTCTTGTTGCAGTTCCGGAAAAGATTTATACTTCCTTCCATGAATCAGTTGACCCAAGTAGTAGATACCGTGCTGTAGCCATGTAGTCCAAACCACACTCTTTCCACCAATTTTAAAGCGCGGATTAAGCCATAGCTGAGTGCCCGTCGTGTAGTTCAGGTCAATCTTCATTAGAGGCAGGACATATGCAAAAGCTTGTTGAGTGGCCTTGAGAATCGTATCCGTCGCAGCATGTGTATCATCAGCGCCTATACGCAATCTAAGCGGAATCGGCTCACTTACTTTACCTTCTATTAATAGCCAGATCGGGGCCTCAGGTGGCAACGTTTCTTCCGCCCACCAAGAACCTTGCTTCATTAAAGCGGCAAGATGATACCAATAAAAGTCTGGAAAGTGTACCCCTCCCCGAGCTTTAGGAAGCTTCAACTTCCAAGACGCTATTCTTGGGGTTTTCTTCCCCCATAGGAAAGCCAGCAAGATTTTCTCCATGTTAGCATAGAACTTCCGGTCAAACAGTAGTGGGACCATATTTAAAATATAGGTGATCTTGGGCACAATGACCATTTTTATTGTTTCCAACCTGCCCCACCAGGTCAGATTCAGCGGGGACCATTTATTCACATACTCTTGGAGCACTTTATTACAGCAGGCTATATTAAAAGTCAAGGTGTCCTGCAGTGTGACCCCCATAGATGACGCCCAGATATTTGAAAGATGTTTTTTCCACTAGGAACGGATATTGTGACAGCTCCTTATCTGTAACAGAGGCCGTAAGGGGAATGCTTGTGGTTTTTGACAGATTCAATTTGTATCCCGAGATGCTTGAATAATCTTTGATAACTTGCAAAGCTGGGTCTACCGAATTGAGCTCCAGGAACAACAGGAGATAGTCAGCATAAGCTGATAGCTTACAATGATATCCCTCAAGTTGAATTCCGCAGATATCCTTCTGCTGACGAATTTTTAAGATGAGGGGTTCCAAGGCCAGATTGAACAACAAGGGGGACAGGGGGCAACCCTGTCTGGTGCCCCTTGTGAGCCGAAACTCCTGTGATAGTGCACCATTTGCCAACACCCTCGCTGTCGGTTTGGTATAGAGCAGCTGAACACTCTGCAAGAAATTGTCCGGTATACCGAACCAGCACATAGCATGAAAGAGATATGACAGCTCCACTCTGTCAAATGCCTTCTCTGCATCCAACGCGAGGCCCACAATCAGCTGGTCTAGATGCTGTGCTCTTCAGAGGACGTGGGCCAGCAGACGACCGTTGTCAGCTGTTGACCTACCGGGCATGAATCCGCATTGATCCGGGTGGATTAAGGTCCCCATAACTTGCGCCAGACGATTGGCCAATATCTTGGCATAGATTTTATAATCCGCATTTAACAAGGAAATCGGTCTGTAATTCTCAACCCTTTGCGGGTCCCTACCGGGTTTTGGGTGGATTACAATCGTGGCAGCCGCTAGAGCCCCTACCGCCGGGCTTTCCTCATGAAGTCCCGAGTAGTATAGCAGTAATTCGGGCAGTAACTGTGCCGAAAAGGTCTCATAGAATTCAACAGGCAAGCCATCTGGGCCACTAGCCTTCCCTTTCGCTAGTTGCTGCATGGCAGTTCTAATTTCCTTGCAAGTAAAGTCTGCCTCCAGTGCACGCCGTTGATGTTCTGCTAGTTTAGGCCCTGCTACATTGGATACGAAGTTACTAAAGGCCATCTCTTCACAATCAACCTCCAATTGGTATAGCTTAGAGTAGAATGCCTCGCACAATGCCAGTATGCCGTCATCAGCCACCTTCAACTGGCCCGCTGGGTCCTTCAAACCGGCTATCCGGGTCACCGCTCTTTTGGTTTTCAACATATTGGCAAGCAAAGTGCTCGCCCGATTACTTTCATGATAATACCGTCCCTGCTGCGCTTTAATAGCCTTGTTGGCTTCCTCATATAAGAGAGCATTATATTGAAATCTGAGCTTCTGTAGCCGGACCAGGATCATCGGATCAGCCCGCCTCGCTAAAAGGCGCTCGCCAGCGTGAATCTCCCGGTCCAACTCCACCCTGCGCTGGGCATCGGCTTTGTTCTTGCGAATCCGAAATGACGTTATATGACCCCGGATGTTGGCCTTGAAGGCTTCCCACCAGGCCCATGTGGGGGTGTCTTTAAACTTATTATGGGCAAAGTATTCTCCGATGGCCACCCCAACATCTTTACAAAACTCTTCATCCCCCAGCCATTGCCTATCAAAGTACCAGCGCTGCTGATCGCTCTTTGACGATTCTGCTTCAAACTCCAAGGTCACTGCTGAGTGATCCGAGACCGTTCTGGCCTTCATATCAACCTTGAATATCTTGGGTATCAGCGTCTTAGAGACCAAAAAATAATCAATACATGTTTGCGTGTTATGTGGTAGGGAGTAGAAAGACTATTCTCTACCCTTAGGATAGAGGAGTCTCCAAGGGTCTACCAGTCCCAGTGTTTCCACCATATCCCGCAATGTCTTACCGGACATAGGTTTATGTTGTGGCCTATATGGAGTCCGGTCCAGTAACGGGTCTTGTATGAGGTTGAAGTCTCCTCCCAACACTACTTGTGATGAGCCCGCTTCCATTAATTCTTGGGTAATCTGCACATAGAACTGCGGATCATCAGAGTTAGGGCCATACAACGTCATAAAGGTTAAGTCACCCTCCTGGAATCGTGCAAGCACTTTGGCCCACCGCCCATTTGGGTCTATTTTGGTCTCTTGAATTGCTATCTGGAGGGTCCTCCTGACCAAGATGATGACCCCCCCCTTCTTTTTGGGTGCAGGAGCTGACAATATGTTTCGGTAGATGTTATCAGTGACTTTAGAAGATTCAGAGAGTGAAAGATGGGTTTCTTGCAAGTAAATAACATCAGCTTTTTGGTGTTTACAGTAAGTCAAGATTTTCTTTCTCTTAATCGGGTTGGAGATGCCTTGAACATTTAGGGATAACACCCGCAATTTAAAGTCAGCCATATTTAGCTTTGTACAGCCCCTGGATAGTAGCACTCGCAGTCAATCGCCCCAGATACAAACATAAACAATTCTCTAAATCAAGGCCATAACCCCCCTACCTGTCCCAAGCCATTAACTTCCCAAACATATACGGTGAAGCCTCCACCGCCCATCTTATCCCGCCCAACCCGCCCCCCCCCCCTAAATTCTAAACACAAGAATTAAATTCTATGAGCTTTCCCACAGTGACCGGGCTTAACAGCCTTCAAAAAAGAAAAGAAAACATCAAAGTTATCTGACCCTATCTACTTAAAGAGACAGACAGATATCCCTGAGGTTAATGTATATCCATACTAAGCACAGATAGATGATATAAAAGAGCAGATCTACAATGTCTACCCCCTCCTACCATACAACATCTCTTCTTGGCATGACTGAGAGTAAGCAGCATTTAAGGATTACATTACATACAGGCCCAGTCCCATTCAAGTTCCCATCTCCATACGTGTGCGCTCTTGTAGGAAGGATCGAAGGGCTTGCCCATCTACAAAGGTCCTAGTATGGTTATCCAGAGTCACGCGCATACGCGCGGGGTAGAAGAGCCCATATCGGGCCTGCACTTGCTGCAACATCGACCTACACGCCAGGAGTTCCTTTCGTCATGTAGCCGTCTGCTTACAGAGATCTGGGAAGAAGGCAACCTTCTGGCCGTCGATCTGCAGCCCCGTTCGCCGCTTGGCTGCCTGCATGATCTGCAAGACATGCTGGTATCGGAGGACTTTAACTACGAACAGGCGTGGTCGTTGCGAGGTATGCTTAGCTTGTGACGGAGTCCGATGGGCCCTTTCCAGCTCCAGCGGGCGCGCAAAGGTGGTTTCTAAAAGCTCCGGAATTAATCTCTCCAGGTAGCCCACCGGATCCATCCCCTCACGGCCTTCAGGGATTCCCATGATTCGCAGATTGTTCCTCCGGGCTCGGTTGGATTGATCTTCCATTTGCGCTTCCAAGGCTGTCACCCTTTCCGCCAGCGGGCCCAACTGCATTATCATGGTAGATTGCCTGTCTAGTTCTGCTTCGACGTCGTCCATGCGTTTCGCCATGTCCCCCAGCCTCTCCTTTACCACATGAAGGTCTTCTTGCACCTGGACTAGAGTCGCCGAGTTAGTAGAGATCATATCTTTAACCGTGCGCAGTTCTTGTAATATTTCACGCACCCCATCGGCTGTGGCTTTTTCTGCCGCCATTTTTTGAGGAGAGGGAGGCTCTGGTTTCGCTCGCTTATTAACTTGACCTGGCGCCGACTGAAACTCCAATCTTGCAGGTTTCAGAGTCGACATATTCTAAGACTCCACTCTGCTAAAAATGTCCGCTCACTGACCGCCCGGCACAGGGAGAAACTCCGGATTCTGTTAAATCGGGAGGGAGCCACAAACTAAGCGGCCATCTCTTCTCCGAGGCTAGCTCCGCCCCCTGATTGTCCCAAGTCTGAGAAATCGTCCTCCTGTACTATCTTGTCACAGATTACTTTCTGAGCTGGAAGATGCCTAAGATGCAGGTCCCTAGTGCAGGACCTTGGCTCTAGATGTCATTAGGTTTTGAGGATGCTCCTCTTGATCCTCTCCTTCCTTTGGACCAGCAGCTCTTGGATATTTCATCATTTTATTCCTTCTCTCCACTGGCAGGCCTGACTCCTCTCCTTCACCAGGACACAGTGAATATTGGGGTGCAAAGCCTAAGCATCCTGAGTCACCCTCCAATCCCCCTGTTCCCATCTGGGTTCTGCTTAACCAGGTGGAGACAACTTGATAGCATGGTGGCTAGTCCAGCGAAAGACAGAGGGCTATCTTTGGGTAGGGTTTTTATAGTGGTTAAATTGTTCCTTGCAAATGAGTCTCCTTCCAGAATGATGGTATAGAAAAAAGAGTAATCTCTCCTGTTCTGGAAAATTACCAGGACACTTATAGGTCACTGCACAATATATTAATAGGACCATTAAAGGTCTCTGCTCCTAAGAGGAGCAGGACCTAAGAGGTCTTTACACTAGCAAAGGTATTACAACATAGAACTTACTCGCCCATTCCAGATTTGATTCACCCCATCAGATGGAGTTTAAGGGTCAGCAATCCACTTCAAATACCAGAAGGTTGTTTAATATAATTCAACTTACTTCCAAGACTATGATTCTGTCTGATTGTCTCTCTGGATACTGATAAGGCCTTTGACGGGATCTTTTGTGATTTTTTTTTTTTTTAATTTAAATCCTCACACGTGAATTCTCTAATAGGAACATAGCACACTTTGGAAGTAGGAGGAATCAAAGCCTAAATCATTTTTAAAACATCGACCAAATATTTCTTAAACATTTCAATAGGAGATGATCTGTCAGATTTAGTAAAGTTAATAAATCTCATATTCCCAATCCTGTTGAGATTTTCTAGAGCTTCTTTGTTTTAAACTAATTCCATTGTTATCCACCATTAAAGCTTGAAAATTAGCACTCAGACCCTCAATTTTCTGCTGAGAGGAGTTCTTCCACATGAGTGTTCAGACCCTGAAACATACCAGAGACACCAGTGATTTGAACAGGCAATGACTTCCCCAAATGCTGAATTACGAACCAAATTGATTAAGGAGAACTCCATGGGCTTGTCAAGGGAAAAAAGTCACCTGTTCGGATGCACAAGATGCACAGTCTTCCTTGTGGTAAGGGGAGAGATGGTGACATACTTCCATTTGTGGCAGCATTCTGTTCCTTCAAGACCAGCAGATTTGATATTCCAGCTGCTGATTGTGAATCCTGCCTACCCTGGGCCGTTGCAACTACATACCCAACTGCCGCAGGACTTCCTGCCATCTGTGGTTCCTCCAGGCTCAATGAAATTTGCAGAGCTTCATAGGAGAGGTCAAATCCTCCTCCCCGACCGCTAACTCCCGCGGTATTCTGGAGTCCTGCTGGGGGTACTATGTACAGCAAAACAATCCATCGAACCAGCACAAGAAGACAAGGAAACAAGTTGTTGAAGCAACTTTAGCTTTCCATTTGACATTCTTCTTTCTCATCACTAAAAGGAAGAAAACAGCAAGGTAACTGTGCACACAGCCTAGTCCGCCACCATCTTAGATCATAGAATTTATCTGAGGATCAAAATTGCAAACCTGAGATTGCTCATTCAGGATGGTGGGCTTGCCCTTTCTTGTATTAAGTTTTATTATTGGATGGCCCATTGGTGGGGTTTTAGGGGCTGGTTGGAGCTTGATTCCTCTTTTTCTTGGGTTGCCTTGGAAGCATCTCAAGCCAATAACTGTAACTTGTTATGTCTCTTGCAAATGCCCCCCTGCTTCTCCTGTCGTTAGGAACCTTGTTGTGGTAAGCTGATCAGAGCACATACTTTGAAGGTCTAGCAATCATCCTGCAAAACCTTTTCAAAGGAGCTGGGGGAGTTATTCGCCTCTTCCTGTTATGTGATTACTCATATTTGGCTCTTACTTTTTCCCTGGATGCAAGGCAATGATCTCTTATGGGCCTTAAACTTTTGGGCCAGATGATGAATGACTTTGGTGCACTGAAGTTGGAAACTGGAGTGCCAGCACATTCAAGAAATGTCTAAATCCATATCTGTAGGACCATTGCTTGAAACAGGGCACTGCATATAGGTACTGATGACCTGGAAACTATTGTGTTGTGTCCTTTAAAACATCCAAAGTTGATCACTATTTTATATTGGGTGCTCTTGGATGTGGAGAAAGAAGAATTGGCTCCAGGTGTCTTGATTTCCAGTTGGAACCAGGAGCTTGGTTTGATTTTGGACAATGTTGATTGGGTGGCAAATCTTGGTTCCACTCAAAAGGTCTCACTGTTTCATAGGCGAAGAGCCTTGATATATAGACTTCTTCATAGGACCTACCATTGCCCTTTGTTTCACTTCAAATTCAGCACTTCTAGTTCTCTCTGCTGGCAATGTTGTGGACAAGTTGGGTCCTCTTTACATGTTTGGTGGTCCTGATCATTTATACAAGCATTTGGTACAGTATTGAACAAGAAGTTCATGCCATTTTGGGAACTTACACTGATTTCACCCCAGCCCTCCATTTGTTGGGTTTGTGACCAGATTTACCACTGACCTCTGATGCACAGAGATTTGTAGAACATCTGATACATACAGCTCGGCATACCATTGCTTTCTTTTGGAAGACTGAACCACAAATGGAGTACTGGAGGATACAGGCTCCAGAGACTGCAGTAATTTGAAAGGCTTAAGTTTGTGTTAAAGGAAGAACTGGACAGCTATGAACAAGTGTAGTCTCTCAACTAGAAGTATTGCCAGAGGATTCTCTTTGAGCGATTATGATTCTGGGGAGGGTTTACTTGGCATTGGAACCATCTCCATGTAGGTTTGCCAACTGACTCCAGATGTACCTGACAAGCCTTGGTCCATTCCTGGGTTTACTCTAATCTCCAGGAACAAGCAGGAATGTAGTCTTCACATATGGGTACGTCGGTACCGATGGAGCCTGCGCGGGAACGCTCCCCAGCGTCCAATTAGGAAGCTTTTGGGAGCATCCCACAGCGCCTGCGTGCTGCCTTCCTGCCTTTCCCAACTGCCTCTCTCCAGTTCTTTGTTTTCCGCGGAGCCAGCAGGTCGTTGTTCCTGTCACCGCAGAAAATTTTCCTTATTGCCCTTCTTTTTTGTGGTCGTGTCTGCCTTCCTCGACACTTTACCGGTACCGCCGGTTCTTCTTTCTTTCTTTTCTTTAAAAAAAAAAAATATATATATACTTAGTATTTTTTTCCCAGGTGCACGCACCATTTTGGGCCCTAGGCCCAAAATTCCTCCACAATGGAAAAACCCGCTTCGGGTTTCAAAAAGTACACCAAGTGTGGCGGTACCATCTCTGTCACTGACACCCATGAGTGATGTCTTAAATGTTTAGGTCCCGACCACTCCATCACGGAATGTATGGCCTGTGCCATGATGTCTAAAAGAGGTTGGCAGAACCAAGCTGCTAAGCTCAGTACCCTGTTTCCCTCTGATGCAGCCTCGGTGGCATCGACATCTTCCAGGGCTTCCTCTTCCTCCCGTGCATCTCATGTAACTAAACACAAGTCTAGCCAGTCCTCAAAGGGTAGATCTCCTTCCAAGCATCGAGATGCCTCTGGCGTTGCCCTTGAGGATTCTGCACCGGCAAAATTGCCCCAGCGGGAGGCTTCGGCTTCCAAAGCATTATCAGGGCTCCAGGAAGTTCTCGATGCCTCAAGCTCGGCAGAACTACTGGTGCCATACTCTGGGGTACTAGCTGTTTTCTCCGGTACCGACATCCAGGCATTGGCAGCGTCAATAGACCAGAGGTTCCTGGCTATTGAATGCAGTCTGGCGGCTCTCCTTGCGGCATCGACACCCTCGGAACCACGTCAGACAGTTCAACTGGTACCGGCACCGACTCTGGCACCAGTATAGGTACCAGTACCGACAGTATCGGCATTGACATTGGTGTCCGCATTGCCGGCACCCAGTCATGCGATGCCCTCCGGTACCGATACACCGGTACCGGTTCCCCCCGGTACCGACTTCGGTCGGTACGGGTATCGGGCTCTTCAAGAGCATCCGGACAGAAGGTACTTCGTGTCCTCAGAGGAATCTGAGGATTCTGACAGTTCTGTCGGTACGGGAATACTTCTCCTAGAGGAGCCTTCCTCCCCTAAACGCAGGATGTCTGCTCCAGAGGATATTTCCTTTCAGGACTTCATCAGGGAGGTGGCTCGAGGTCTGTCCATTACTGTTGCTCCTGAAACAGAGCCCAGAGCAAAGGAGTTGAAAATTTTACAATATCCCAAAGCTCCTAAAGAGTCAGCTACTCTACCCATCCATGAGATCTTGCATGATCGCATGCTGAGAATGTGGGAGACCCCTCTTACCACCTCTCCTCACTCTTGTAGACTGGATACTATGTATCAAGTCCCTCCATGTCCTGGTTTCCAGAAGACTCAGCTTCCTCACCACTCTATTGTAGTGGAATCAGCTATGAGTCGGATCAAGAGTGCAAAGAGGCATGCCTCTAATCCTCCAGGACGTGAGTGCAGAACTTTGGATGCTTTTGGACGTCATACTTTCCAAGCTTCCATGCTTTCTGCCAGGATCAGTTCCTATATTTTATATATGGGAATGTTCCTGAAGGAAATCACAGGAGATCTAGAGGTTTTGAGCCCTCTTCTTCCTGAAGATAGAAGGCAGGATTTTCTCACATTGGTCAAACATGCCCAGGATGTTTGTAAATTTTTCAACTGTGCAGCTTTTGACTGTTTTGAGTGCATAAGCAGAACCTCTGCCATTGCCATAGGTGCACGTAGAATTGCCTGGCTCCAGGCATCTGATTTGGAGATCTGGGTACAAGACAAACTGGGCAATATTCCTTGTACTGGTGAGAACCTGTTTGGCAAAGATTGGGAAGAAAAAGCCAATGAGTTGGATGCTGACAACTCCACCTTGGATAGATTATCCAAGGCCACAGCTGATCCTGCAAGAAAGAAATCTTTCAAAAAACCATTTTTTTCCAAAAAGAAAAGGTTTTATCCTGCTTATTCCCAGCAGGGATGCTCTGCAGGTCAACCTGTCCGGAAAAGTCAGCAACCTCCTAAACAAAGGAAAGCAAAGACTGCTAAGCCTCAACCGTCTCAGCAGTCTCAGCCTCCATAAGGCCTTTGACTTTCATCTAGATAACTTAGCCTTCCTGGCTCTCAAGGGACCAGAGCCCTCCACCATTCCGGGAAGGTTGTGTCACTTTGCCCCCAGGTGGGGACAGATAACAGTAGAGCATTGGACACTCTCCATCATAAAAGAGGGGTACAAGCTCCATTTTTGGAGCATGCCCCCTTCCACTATAGTAAGACAGTACAATTCTCAGACCTCTCTCATCAACCTATTAGATCAAGAGGCCACTATGCTTCTTGCCCAAGGGGCAATAGAAGAAGTACCCATTCTTCAACAGGGTACAGGGTTTTACTCCCCCTATTTCCTTATCCCAAAGAAAACAGGAGGACACAGACCTATTTTAGACCTCAGAGAATTGAACAAATTCCTGTTCAAGGAGAAATTCAAGATGGTTTCTCTAGGAACTCTGCTGCCATACCTTCAGAGTCAGGATTGGCTATGTTCTCTAGATCTCAAGGATGCGTACACTCATGTTCTCATCCATCCATCTCACAGAAAGTTCCTTCGGTTCCTTTTTCAGGGAAAGCACTACCAATACAGGGTGCTTCCTTTTGGCCTGGCCTCTGCACCAAGGGTGTTTACGAAATGCATGGCTGTGGTAGCAGCATTTCTTCGCACTCTAGGAATATTTGCCTTCCCTTACTTAGACGGTTGGCTCATTCGAGCCCCATCAGAGTCAGAGGCCAGGATTTCTCTATCTTGCACAATGCATACCCTTCAGTATTTGGGTCTGGTCATAAACATCCCAAAATCCAGTTTAACTCCCACTCAGTCTCTAGAGTTCATAGGAGCTTTGCTGGATACCAGAAAAGCAAGGGCCTATCTTCCCCAGGCCCGTTGCCTTCGCATGGTGCAGTTAGCTTCTCAGGCAGTCCTAAAATCTCATCTCACTGCCCGAGAAATGTTACAACTACTAGGCCACATGGCATCTACAGTGCATGTGGTTCCTTATGCTCACCTCCACATGAGAGCAGCCCAGTGGACTCTATCCACTCAATGGACCCAGGCATCAGGGTGCCTGTCAGACAAAATAGCAAACTCAAATCGCCTTATTTTGTCTCTCCAATGGTGGAAGTCCACTCACAACCTGTTGCTGGGGTTCCCATTTCAACAACCTTTACCCCAGGCAACTCTCACGACAGATGCTTCACCAATGGGTTGGGTAGCTCATCTGCAAGACCTCTCCACCCAAGGCACTTGGACTCTACAGGAGACACATCTACATATCAATCTCTTAGAACTCAGAGCAATCTTCCTTGCTCTTCGAGTGTTCCACACCCTGCTCAGCAACAAGACAGTCCTCATTCACACGGACAATCAAGTGGCCATGTTCTACATGAACAAGCAGCGGGGAACAGGCTCTCTGTCGCTTTGCAACAAAGCTTTGTGACTATGGGCCCTCGCCAGAGAGCATCAGATTCATCTCCTGGCAGTGTATCTTCCAGGTATACAAAACTCTTGGGCAGACAGACTCAGTCGGGTTCTGCTTCCACATGAATGGTATCTACATGCAGACTAGGTGGCCAAGATTTTTCAAATTTGGGGAACCCTGGACATAGACCTCTTTGCAAGTCCGTTGATGCCAAACTTCCCGGGTTCTATTCCAGAATTCCGGCTCAGGGCTCTCAGGCCAGGGATGCTTTCCTCCTTTACTGGGGTCAAGACTTCCTTTATGCCTTTCCCAAAACCCTGTTCAAGCTTCAGAGAGACAGAGGCCGTATGATTCTCACAGCTCCACATTGGCCACGGCAAGTGTGGTACCCTCTGCTTCTACATCTCTCTCAAGCTCCCTCCCTGGAGTTAGGGTCTGCTCCAGATCTCCTATCTCAGGAGAACGGAATGTTATGGCATCCCAATCCCCAGTCTCTGCATCTCAGAGCTTGGTTGCTGAAGGCCTAGATCTCCATGATCTTAACCTCCCTCAGCAAGTACAGGATATCCTTTATGCTTCCAGGAAGCCTTCCACAAGATGCTCTTATGCTTTCAAGTGGAAAAGGTTTACCATATGGTTTTCGCAGAAGGGTCTTAACCCCCTTGCGATACCTCTGGAATCATTGCTGGAGTATCTCCTTCATTTATCCAATGCAGGACTTAAAACTAACTCAGTAAGAGTCCGTTTGAGTGCTATTGCAGCTTCCTTCAAGCCTCTAAATGGACAACCTATTTCCTCCAATCCTTTTATAGCAAGATTTATGAGAGGCTGCCTTCTAACTAAGCCTCCCATTAGGCCACCACCGGTGGCATGGGACTTAAACTTGGTTCTTGGTCAGCTTATGAAGCCACCTTTCGAACCCTTAGCTACTGCCTCATTGAAATTCCTTTCTTGGAAGGTTCTTTCTCATTGCAATCACATCAGCACGCCGCATCAGTGAATTGCAGGCACTAGTAGCTGATCCACCTTATACAAGGTTCCATCATGACAAGGTAGTCCTTAGGACTCATCCACACTTTATGCCAAAGGTGGTCTCGCCTTTTCATCTAAACCAAGTGGTCTACCTGCCTGTGTTTTTTCCAAGGCCTCATGCATCTAATGCAGAAAGGAATCTTCATACTTTGGACTGTAAAAGAGCGTTAGCCTTTTACTTGCAAAGAACACAGCAACATAGAAAGTCCTCTCAACTCTGTGTTGCTTTTGATCCTTCTCATTTGGGACTTCCAGTCTCCAAGAGAACACTGTCCAACTGGATTGCTCAGTGTATTTCCTTTGCCTATCAGAGTAAGAATCTTCCTCTGGAGGGCCATGTCACAGCTCACAATGTGAGAGCCATGGCAGCTTTCAATGGCTCATCTGCACTCTGTGTCTATCGACAACATCTATCGAGCAGCCACTTGGGCCTCGGTTCTTACCTTCACAACCCATTACTGCTTGGACAAGGACTTCCGCCAGGATGCCTTGTTTGGTCAGGCTGTTCTTCAACACCTGTTCCATACCTAATCAACTCCTACCCACCATCCCTGGTTGGATGCCTGAGATCCATGGGGGGAAGTGGAGCCCTTCACAGGGACACACAACTTCTGGGGTCTCTCCCTGGCATCTAAAGCTAGGGAGTCCCCATATGTGAAGACTACATTCCTGCTTGTTCCTGGAGATAGCATAGTTACTCATCTCCCCTAGGAGTTGTATCTCTCTATCTCTTTTCCTTTCCCTCTCTCTCTCTCTCTTTGTCTCAGCTTTAAAACTCAACTGGCGCCTCCTGCACTAGTGGAAAAATTCTTCTGTTACCCCTTGTGGTATCTAGATTTTTTTTAATAACATGAGGCTTTATTCAAACATCAACATACAAGGAACAGAGATCAAAAAAAGAAGTTACCATCCGTAATACCCTGTGCAAAATGTGAAGCTCCATGTTTTTTTGTTTTTGTTTTTGTTTTGTGTAACCTTCTTACCGTCAAAACCAACAATGAATCAAACTACCCCCCTCCCCCAGGCAGAAGGACACACTCCAAATATTCAGCCATCAGCAAGTCGCCATATTTGATCCATATACCTGCATAAATCGTTCCCATATGTGGTTAAAACGTAACTAACCCAACGTTTGTGTACATATCACCCGTTCCATATTATAGATATCCCATATTCACACTAGTCAGTGGGCCAAGGATGGTGTAACAGTCTGCCTCCAGGTCGATGCCAACTCTGTTCGGGTCCACCTCAGTGCAATTGGTGCCTACCATCGCAGTATGGGGGCCCAGGCTGTCTCAGCTCGCCCGCTGGTGGTTGGATTCATATGTGGTTTGCTTCTCTTGAAGCTTCCCATCAGGCCCCCTATGGGGTCTTGGGATCCCAATGTGGTCCTTACACAGCTCATGTGGGATCCTTTCGAGCTGCTGGACTCTGGCCCTCTTAAGTACTTGACCTGGAAGGTCCTTTTCTTGGTGGCGGTCACATTGGCCCACCATGTTAGTGAGCTCCAGGCTCTGGTGGCCCATCCACATTACAGTAGGTTCTACCAGAATTGGGTGGTTTTGCATACTCACCTGCGATTTCTGCCGAAGGTGGTCTCAGCATGGCAACTGGGGGGAAGCAGCATTGTACACATTAGACTGTAAGTATGCCTTGGCCTTCTACGTAATTCGCACCAAGGCCCACTGATGGTCCACATAGAGAACAAGTGGCACTCTCAAATAGAAACTACATGAACAGAATACCTCAGCTCTGTTACACATGCAGAACACAGATCGCACCAAACAAAGAACGAGGGATCACAATTTAGAAATAAAAAGACAATAATTAAACTGGGAACCCCAAAAGCCAAAATTGGAATGTACATCAATGTAAATTTCCACAATAAATAGAAAGAGTTTTTAAAAAAAACAGACACTTATCAGAACCAGGACCGACCCATCCATTGAGCGAGAATGTTATTTGCATAGGGCCCCACGTTTTGCACCAAGGCCCACTGACGGTCCACATAGCTGTTCATCTCGTTTGACCCTAGTAAGTTGGAGACTACTGTGTATAAACGCATGCTGTCCCTGTGGTTGGCATATTCGCAGAATGGATTGAGCCTCGAGGGGCATGTCATGGCTCATAATTTTCGAGCCATGGCTGCTTCTGTCACTAATCTTCACTTGGCCTCCATGGAGGAAATCTGCAAGGCTGCCACATGATCTTAAGTCCACACGCTCACAGCCCACCATTGTCTGGAGGGGGATTCTCGTCAGGACAGAAGCTTTGGCCAGGTCATGCTCCAACATTTCTTAGGGTATTAGGTCCAACTCCTGCCACTGACCCTTCTGGTCGTTCAGACTACAGTACCTGCAAAATTTAACTAACCTTGGTGCAGCTATATGCTGTGGATGCTGAATTGGTGGAGTCCCTAGAGGGACTACCTTCCTGTTCTCCAGTTTTGTCTCCCCTGTTGGGCTTGGGCTTCCTTGGTTTTCGGTAGCCTGCTTGTCTATGGAGAAAGCATAGTTACTCACCTGTGGCAGGTGATGTCCAGGAACAAGCAGGAATGTAGTCTTCTCATATGGGTATCGTCCATACCAACGCAGCCTGCGCAGCAACGCTCCCCAGCGTCCAATAGAAAAGCTTTTGGGAGCATCCCACAGCACCTGCATGCTGCCATCCTGCCTTTCCCAACTGTCCCTCTCCAGTTCTTCATTTTCCGTAGAGCCGACAGGTCGCACATCCTGTCACCGCAGAAAAAATTCCCTTTTTATTCTTCTTTTTTGTGGTCGCGTCTGCCTTCCCTCGACGCTACACCAGTACCGCCGGTTCTTCTTTTCTTTAAAAAAAAGAAAAACTTTCTTTCTGGAATCTTTTCCAGTAATTTTCTCCTCAGGTGCCACGTGCCATTTTGGGCACTAGGCCCAAATTTTCCCTCAGAATGGAAAAACCCGCTTCGGGTTTTAAAAAGTGTTCCAAGTGTGGCGGTACCATCTCCGTCACCGACACCCATGAGTGGTGCCTCAAATGTTTAGGTCCTGACCATTCTACTTCAGAGTGTGTTGCCTGTGGGATGATGTCAAAAAGGGGCCGGCAAAACCAAGCTGTTAAACTTAGCACCCTTTTTCCCTCCGATGCATCCTCGATGGCATCGACGTCTTCCAGGGCTTCGTCTTCCTCCCATGGATCTCAGGTAACTAAACATAAATCTAGTTGGTCCTCAACGGGTAGATCTCCTTCTAAACATCGAGATGCCTCTGGCGTTGCCCTTGAGGGACTTTCACTGGCAAAATTGCCCCGGCAGGAGGCTTCGGCTTCCAAAGCACTAATGGGGCTCCAGGATGTTCTCGAGGTTTCAACCTCGGCAGAACTACTGGTGCCATGCTCTGGGGTTCCAGCCGCTTCATCCAGCACCGATACCCAAGCATCGGCAGCGTCGATAGACCAGGGATTCTTGGCTATTGAACGCAGTCTGGTGGCTCTTCTCACGGCCTCGATGCCCCTGAAACCGCTTCAGACAATTCAACCGGTACCAGCACCGACTGCATCGACATCGGCAGGTATTCTACCGGGATCAAGTCATGCGTCTCTATCCAGCATCAACAAGTCGGTATCAGACCACTCCGATGCTGACTTTGATCGCTACCGGTACCGTGCCTTGCATGACCACCCGGATCGGAGATACTTTGAATCCTCGGATGAGTCTGAAGACTCTGAAAGCTCTGCCGATACCAGAGTACTTCTTCCTGAGGATTCCTCTTCTCCTCAGCATAGGATGTCTCCACCAGAGGATATGTCCTTTCAGGATTTTATCCGAGATGTGGCCCGAGGTCTTTCCATCACAGTGGCTCCTGAAAAAGAGCCTAGGGCAAAGGAATTAGAAATCCTACAATGCCCTAAAGCTCCCAAGGAGGCACTAGCTTACCTATTCAGGAGGTCTTGCATGATATTATGTTAAGGATGTGGGAAACACCTCTAACCACATCTCCTTACTCTCAAAGACTCAACACCATGTATCCAGTTTCTCCTTGTCCTGGGTTTCAGAAGACTCAATTACCACACCATTCCATGGTGGTGGAATCAGCCATGAGACAGATAAAGAGTGCAAAAAGGCATGCATCTAATCCTCCAGGACGTGAGTGTAGGACTCTTGACGCCTTTGGACATCGATCCTTCCAGGCTTCCATGCTTTCTGCTAGGATCAGTTCCTATATCTTGTATATGGGAATTTATTTATTTTATTTAGACAGTTTTGTATACCACCTTATCCTTCAATCAAAGTGGTCACAACACAATTGGGGGATACATTTAACACGAGGGGATATGAGACACATACACTAATACTTACAGGGAACATGGGCTATGGAGGGTTAAGTGGCTTGCCCAAGACCACAAGGAGCACCTGTGGGACTAGAAACCCTAGTCCTTCCGGCCCAAGGTTGCTGTCCTCTAGTGGGATTTGAACCACCGACCTTCCGGCCTGTGGTACCTTGCCCCAACCACTAGGCCACTCCTCCCTCTATGTTCCTTAAAGAGGTCACAGGAGATTTAGAGCTTATGAGCCCTCTCCTTCCTGATGATAAAAGGCAAGATTATCTCGCTCTTGTCAAACATGCTCAGGATGTTTCCAAGTTTGTGAATCATGCAGCCTTTGACTGCTTTAAATGAATAAGCAGAACCTCTGCCATTGCCATAGGTGCACGTACGATTGCCTTGCTCCAGGCATATGACTTGGAAATTTGGGTACAGGACAAGCTAGGGAATATACCTTGCACAGGAGAGAATCTCTGGCAAGAATTGGCAGGAAAAAGCTAATGAGATAGATGCTGACAATATCACTTTGGAGAGATTGTCTAAATCTACAGCTGATCCTGCGAGGAGAAGATCCTCTAAGAAACCATTCTTCAGCAAGAAGAAAAAGTTTTATCCCTCCTGTACCCAGCAGGGACATTGTTTAGGTCAGTCTGCCCAAAAGGGACAGCAGCAACAACCTAGGCAAAGGAAACCAAAAGCAGCTAAGCCTCATCCGGCTCAGCAGACTTAGCCTCCACAGGGGCTTTGACTTCTATCTAGACAACTTTGCCTTCCTGGCCCTGAACGGCACAGAACCCTCCACCATCCCAGGAAGGTTATGTCATTTTGCCCCCAGATGGTGTCAGATAACAGCAGAAAATTGGACTCTGTCTATTGTAAGAGAGGGGTACAAGCTTCATTTCCTCAGCATGCCCCCTCCTACAATGGTAAGACAGTTCAATTCTCAGACCTCTCTCAACGACCAGTTAGGTCAAGAGGTCACTGTGCTCCTTGCTCAAGGGGAAATAGAAGAGGTACCCATTCTCCAACGGGGTACAGGGTTTTAATCCCCCTATTTCCTTATTCCAAAGAAAACAGGAGGACACAGACCCATTTTAGACCTCAGAGAATTGAACAAATTCCTGTTCAAAGAGAAGTTCAAAATGATTTCTCTAGGAACTCTGCTGCCATACCTTCAGAGTCTGGATTAGCTTTGTTCTCTAGATCTCAAGGATGCGTACACTCGTGTTCTCATCCATCCAACTCACCGAAAGTTCCTTCGCTTTCTGTTTTAAGGGAAGCAATACCAATACAGGGTTCTTCCTTTTGGCCTGGCCTCTGCACCAAGGGTGTTCACAAAATGCATGGCTGTGGTGACAGCATTTCTCTGCACCCTCGGAATATTCGTCTTCCCTTACTTAGACGACTGGCTCATTCGAGCCCCTTCAGAGCCAGAGGTCAGTGTTGCTCTCTCTCGCACAATGTGCATCCTTCAGTATTTGGGACTTGTCATAAAGTTCCCAAAGTCCAACCTTGTTCCCACTCAATCCCTAGAGTTTATAGGAGCTCTACTGGATACCAGGCAAACAAGGGCTTTCCTTCCACAGCCCCGCTGCCTTCGCATTGTGCAGTTAGCTTTCCAGGCAGTGCTAAAACCTCACCTCACTGCTCGGGAAATGTTACAGTTGCTAGGCCACATGGCATCCACCGTGCATGTGGTTCCTTATGCTCGCCTGCATATGAGGGCAGCCCAGTGGACTTTATCTACTCAATGGACTCAGGCGTCAGGTTGCCTGTCAGACAAAATAGCAAACTCAGATCGCCTTATTTTGTCCCTCCAATGGTGGCAGTCACCCCAAAACCTTCTGGTGGGGTCTTCTTTTCAGCAACCCCCACCCCAAGCCACTCTAACAGATGCTTCACAGGTGGGTTGGGGAGCCCACCTGCAAGGCCTCGCTACCCAGGGTACCTGGACTCCACAGGAGGCCTATCTCCATATCAATCTCCTGGAACTCAGAGCAATCTTCCTTGCTCTTCGAGTATTCCACACCCTGCTCAGCTACAAGACAGTCCTACTTCAAATGGACAATCAAGTAGCCATGTTCTATGTGAACAAGCAGGGCAGAACAGGCTCTCTGTCGCTTTGCAACGAAGCTTTGCGACTATGGGCCCTTGTCATAGAGCATCAGATTCATCTCCTTGCTGTGTATCTTCCAGGTATTGAAAACTCTTGGGCAGACAGACTCAGTCGAGTTCTGCTTCCACACGAATGGTCTCTCATGCAGTCCAGGTGGCCAAAATTTTTCAAATTGGGGGAAACCTGGCCATAGACCTCTTTGCAAGTCCATTGAAATCCAAACATCCTCGGTTCTGTTCCAGAATTCCGGCTCAGGGTTGTCAGGCCAGGGATGCTTTTCTCCTCCATTGGGGTCAGGACTTCCTGTATGCCTTTCCACCCATTCCCCTAATTCCCAAAACCCTGTTCAAGTTTCAGAGAGACAGAGGTCATATGATCTTCATAGATCCACGTTGGCCACGGCAAATGTGGGACCCTCTGCTCCTACATCTCTCTGAAGCTCCGCTCTGGAGTTAGAATCTGCTCCAGATCTCCTTTCTGAAGAGGGTGGGATGCTGTGACATCCCAGTCCCCAGTCTCTGCATCTCAGGGCCTGGTTGCTAAAAGCCTAGAACTTCACGGTCTTAACCTTTCCCAGCAGGTAAAGGATATCCTTTATGCTTCCAGAAAGCCTTCCACAATACGCTCTTATGCATTTAAGTGGAAAGGTTTACCATATGGTGCTCGCAGAAGGGTCTTAACCCTCTTGCGATACCTCTGGAATCATTACTGGAGTATCTCCTTCATTTATCAAATACAGGGCTTAAGACCAATTCAGTAAGAGTCCATTTGAGTGCTATTGCAGCTTCTTTCAAGCCTCTAAATGGACAACCTATTTCCTTTCATCCTCTCATAGTGAGATTTATGAGAGGCCTTCTTTTGACTAAGCCTCCCATTAAGCCACCACCGGTGGCATGGGACTTAAATCTGGTTCTTGGACAGCTCATGAAACCGCCCTTTGAACCATTAGCCACTACCTCTTTGAAATTCCTTTCCTGGACGGTCATCTTTCTTATTGCAATCACATCAGCACATTGCATCAGTGAATTGCAAGCGTTGGTGGCTGATCCTCCTTATATAAGGTTCCATCATGATAAGGTAGTCCTTAGGACTCATCCACACTTTATGCCAAAGGTGGTGTCGCCTTTTCATTTAAACCAAGCGGTTTATCTTCCTGTGTTCTTTCCAAGGCCTCACGCCTCAAATGCAGAAAGGAATCTTCATACTTTGGACTGTAAAAGAGCTTTGGCCTTTTACTTGCAAAGGACACGGCAACATAGAAAGTCCTCTCAACTCTTTGTTGCTTTTGATCCTAGTCATTTGGGACTTCCAGTCTCCAAAAGAACACTGTCCAGCTGGATTGCACAGTGTGTATCTTTTGCCTATGAGAGTAAAAACCTTCCTCTTGAAGGCCATGTCACAGCTCATCTTCACTCTGTGTCTATCGACGACATCTGTCGAGTAGCCACTTGATCTTCGGTTCATACCTTCACAGCCCATTACTGCTTAGACAAGGACTCCCGCCGGGATACCTTGTTTAGTCAGGCTGTTCTTCAACACCTGTTCAACACTTAATCAACTCCTACCCACCATCCCTGGTAGGATGCCAGAGATCCATGGGGGGAAGTGGAGCCCTTTCACTAGGACACACAACTTTCTGGGGCCATCTCCCTGGCATCTGCAGTTAGGGAGTCCCCATATGTGAAGACTACATTCCTGCTTGTTCCTGGAGATAGCATAGTTACTCACCTGTAACAGGCGATCTCCGGGAAC
Source organism: Ichthyophis bannanicus (assembly GCA_033557465.1). Lineage (NCBI taxonomy): Eukaryota > Metazoa > Chordata > Amphibia > Gymnophiona > Ichthyophiidae > Ichthyophis > Ichthyophis bannanicus. The sequence goes on from CM066034.1 coordinate 604,328,327, forward strand.
AGCAGGAATTTAGTCTTCACAACCCACCCACCTCCCCTAGGAGTTGTATCTCTCTATCTCTCTTTCCCTCTTTCTATTGTCTCAGCTTTAAACTCAACTGGAGAGGGACAGTTGGGAAAGGCGGGAAGGCAGTACGCAGGCGCTGTGGGATGTTCCCAAAAGCTTTCCTATTGGACGCTGGGGAGCGTTCCTGCGCAGGCTCCGTCGGTACCACCGATACCCATATGTGAATACTAAATTCCTGCTGTTCCCGGAGATCACCTGTTACAGGTGAGTAACTATGCTTTCTCCATGGGCATCAGGAATGAGTCCTCACAAACCCTCCACCTCCCCGAGGAGTTGTTTTTTTTTTCTTGGCTACTCCTTTGAAATTTTACTGGAGAAGATGGCACCATGGCAGGCTGGAAGGCAGGCATGCATGCATAGTGCAGCTCCCAAAAGCTTCCAATGGAAGCTGGGGAGCGTACCATGTGGGCTGGGTCTGTGATGTCACCCATACATGAGGACTTATTCCTGTTGTCCACGGAGAACAGCTTCTACGAGTGAGTGCTACAAGTGAATGCTTTATTTATTTATCAGGTTATTTATATGTATATGGTTTTCAATCCTTTTTAATTTGATCTCAATCTGTATGATGTACTTTGTCTCATTAGTTCTTATACATTTGAATTTCATGCAGTCTTTCACCATTCCTTTTGAATGTTTTTATCACTATTGATACTCATCGCTATTACTATCATTGTTATCATTATCATCATAATTATTATTTTTGTATATTCGTTTTTAAAAAAATCTGTTTTAATTATGTTCTTTTTAAGATCTATTTTTATATATTTTTACATATTTTTTAAAATGCCTTATTCTGTGTTATTTATTGAAGTCAGTGGTTCCCCCCCCCCCCCCTCCGCTGCTACTTCATTTTATTATGATTGTATAGTTGCCCTTAGTGCTGACACTGTATGACTTCTCAATATTTGGTACTTTTTACTAAACTTCTTTTAGTAGCTCATCATTATCCATGTTTTTGCACTCTTGCAGTCCTTTATAGTTTGGTCTCCTATAAGGTGCGCTCTTCTAATTTGTAGATACATATTTTGCAGCTTTCTATTTTATTATTTATTTATATGTCTGTTGTCTTTTTAATGATGGACTCGTTTTATTTTTTTATAATGTGACATATTTATTTAATTGTACAATCATCCGTTTCGCTTTTAATGTTTTTATGTTTTGATTTGTGCTACAATGATTGGTTGTTGTGTTTTAATTTTTGTTTTCAAGGTCATATCCCTTTCAAAGGCCCTAGCTGAAACATGGCCGTGTAGGTTACGACAAAGGTTTTCTTAACCCACCTCGCTCCTGTTTGTGCCCCCTGTAATTTGAATTACTGTTGTTAGTACTACGATGTATTTTTCCTTTTTTCTTTTAACGACATTGGGGGAATTTTCTAAGTGATTTGAGTATGTAGAAGAGTGGTTTACTTATTCATGTAGGTGCTTATAAAATTGTCGATGCGTAAATGCACAGAAAAGTATGTACTCAGAAACCATAGCACCCACTTTTATGTGATATATATTGTCGCCCCCGCCTGGCCAGGTAGATAACTGGCGGCAGGTGAGGTCGCCTTTTAACCTTAGGATAAGATTCTCGGTAATGGCTGCCAGAAGGGCTGATGGGAATCGTAGTTTATCCTAAGGTAAAGGAGTTGTGATCCGAGGGTTTAGGCACGAGACAGAGAAAATTTATATTTTTAGTGTAATCAGGGGTTTTCTTCATACACAGGAGGCGTGAGGCACAAAGTAGGGAAAAAGGAACTTTTAATCCACGCTACTGCTTCAAATCAACAGGAACAAAATTAGGCTTTCAATATAACTTCCAACACAGATGGCATCACTTTGCTTGAGTAAATCAAACTGGCTTTTTCAGAGCTTTTAAACAAACAATGCTTTCCTCTGAAAACAGGAACAACTTCTTGTTGCCAAAACAAAACTTTTAAATGTTCCTTAGACGTATGAATCAGCTTCTCACTACGTCAGCACAATCAGCTGCTTCTTGCAGTTTGTGACGTCTTCACAAAATACGTGCTTTCTGAGCATGGCACAGCTATAAGGGCTTTCTAGGATTCTTCACCGTCAGAGGTAAAACACATAGTACACTGACAATCCATTATACTATTGTCTACATGCGTTGTATCCATTTGTTCTTCTCTATCACCCCTCCCTTATATCATAAGGTAGGTGCATAGAGAGCTGACTATCTTCCTTCCTTATTAAATCTTTGAGCCTTCTTAATAAAGTTTGCTTCTGCAGTAACTCATCCGTTAGCTGAGCTACGTGCTGATTAGACCAGCTGTCTCCCTTTCCTCTGGGACTCTGGCTATGCTTACAGTTAGCTTTCTCTCCTATGGGTAATTCTCTGGGGCTTTTCCTCTGTGAGGATTGATAAGGACAGACTTGCCTTTGTTCTGTGGTATTTAGGGATTCCTTCCGTCCTGCAAACCAGTCATGCTTTTCTTCCAGTGCAGACTTTCCCTTTGCTGACGGCACCCTCTCAATCCCAGCTGTATCTGGCAAGCTTTCATCAATCTTCTCTTCACAGCAAATAGTATCTCTCACACTCTGTCTCTCAGGCTCTGCAAACACTCTCTCTTACTTGCTCTGCCTCCTGGACTCTGTGTTGGCCCCTCTCCTGAACTCCAGATTGAGTTCTCCTCTGTATTTCCTGAGCTACCCGAGCTCGAGCCTCCCGAGCTCCAGCTTCCCGAGCTAACTTCTGTTCTGTGAATCTGGTTTTTAAACTTTCCTTCTCTTTGAGGCACACCCTGCTCCCAACACATGTGACCAGAGTCTAGCTTCACTCTGACGTGCTGCTGTGGGCGGGGCTTAGGTATGACCAGCTTCTGAGTCCTAGACTCCTGGTTGCTAGGGAAACCTATGCTACAACCTGATTTAAAGCGACAGGAGTCTTTTTCCTGTGCATTTCTGTAATCAGCCGTGGTTTCCTTACCACAATATATATATATATATATTCCTGGTGGTGATAAAGGTATTTCTGGGGGTGGAGAATAGGCAGAAGGGGGAAAGGATTGGCCTTTAAACATGTATTTTGTAAAAATACATGCATATACTTTGACTTCTATATGTAGAGTTACTCCTGCCTCACAGCAGGTGTAACTTTGTGCAAGAGTGTTTGGGTAGGCTATTTTAGGAAGTATATAGCGCATATGAGAGTTTATAAAACAGCAGCTTATTTGTTTTTATTTTTTACTTTGTCAAACATGTACATTTCATCATCCTATGGCAGCAACAATATTACTTTGAAACAAATTTACAGAAAACTAGAAACTGTGATGTATTTCTCCCATACTGTGCAAAATATAAAGACAAGGGATGTAAATGCTAAAAACTGACATTCAGATCACTAAATTGAAAAAAGCAATTTCTGCCCCCATTACTAGAACTGAGTACAAAGCTCTAAAATCGGACGATTCCCCAAAATTGGGAGCATCTGGTAACCTTATAGTAAAGTTTACAGTCATAACAAGCAGCAGCAGGTGAGGAAAATAAGCTCAAGAAAGAATAACATCTGTGGGAGAAGGAGGAGAATGAGGGAAACCACCAAAGGTGCCTCTCTCAGTCCTACCCAATAGGAAGAAGAATGGGAAGCAAAGAGATGGTACTGTGACCAAGTTCTGCAGCAAATTGCAGAAGATGGGGCTACTTTTAGAGTGCAGCTACTGGGCCGTCATTCTGATTTTCCCCCTCCCCTCAGGGATATCCCTGCATCTGAGTTCCTGCAACTTTTTTTTAGATAAAGACTGTTTATAACTCAGCACTATTATTAATATGAATTCTCTCCATTAATATTTTTGCTTTTCTTTCCCATTCAGCTTTGGCCTACAATCGACTACCAAGTTTCCAGAATTATTTCTTTAGCACGTATTTATTGATCAATGAAGATACTCCTGTGGGTAAGTGACCTCTTACTAATTCTGCTCTGAGACGTTGTGCAATATGTTTTATTTCCAAGGATGTGCATTTGTTGGTACACTTTTGGTTCGTTACGCTACCTTAAAAAAAAGAAAGTATGCACAAAATCTATTTAAAGTGTTTTAACCTATGAGCTAACATGCACACAGCGAATTTATACATGCAGAAAAGTCCTAATGTGCATTGAACAATATTTATTAAATGGAAATGTGAAATGAACTGAAAAAATCAATGACAATTGTGGGGAAAAGGCTAAAACAGACCAAAAATGAAAGCCAAAACATTTGGAGGTTTATTCCATATAGGCCGGTTATCTCCGGCGGACATGTTTAAATATGGAACGGGCATGATTCCATGCTAATTCCACATTCATTTTTGGGATCAGCTCTTAGACATGTCCAGTGCGGCACGTCCAATGTGCTGTTTAGCTGGATCGTGCACGCATTCACAGCAAGAACCACGCATGGGTCAGGCATAGGCCATGCAGTGAAGTGGAGAAATACTCCCCCACCCACCCCCACTAATACTATGGGACATGGGTAAATTCTAAAATCATTTTGGACTTCTCCACGCTCACCGTATTCTGGACAGTTGCCAGTTTCCGATTGTGTCTGTCTCCATGATATACCCATGGATGGCTCTGAGGGCCAGGCCTCCTTGGTTAAAACGTGCATCTCCTAAATTGCTGTTCTCACTGACAGTATTTTGCTGATGTAAACTAGACATAAATACTGATGATAAATAAATGCTGTTGCAAACTAGACTATATATACTAGTCTTTTTCATGTTCAGAAAAGTGCTAAGTAATCTCAATGCATTCTAATATATTAGAAGATAAAGTAAATATTGATATGTTTGTCATGACATACTTTGCATCAAAAATTATTTGGCAATATAAAAATGCTTCAGTTATTCTTGCATTAGTCAACCCTAAAAACACTCTTTAAAATGCTAGTATGGACCAGGTTTACAGCTACTTAAACTAACTGTGCAATCCCCCAAACAATGCATAATATCGCTGAGCTACAAAAATATGCTCTTTTAATGAATATGGCTTTCTGACTAGGGCATCTGCTTCCCACATATCTGAGTACTGGCACTTCTCAAAGCAGCTCCCTACATGTGGCAACACCTATCTCATACAATGTCCACTCTCTATCTTGGCTTATTTCAGTCTGTAAACATCTGCTATCTGAGGGCAACCTTGCATGCCTTCCCACAGTTTGCTTTATGGCAATGTTCTCCTGGTTAGGCCTATGTGGGCATGGGAGAGATGATCCCTGTGCCATCATACCAGGTAGCCAGCCTCCAGATACATCACCACTCTCGCAGCTTGCATAGATCCTGGACTGTGTAAAGATGTAGGCCTCATGGTACAATCTGGGGAATGTTTCCCAATACCTGGCACAGCTGATGTATGACTACCCTATCACAGTAGAACCTGGTGACCCCGTGGTCATCTGTAAGGTCCAGGTACTGGCCAGGCTTTCATGTCCTTTCTGAAATGCAGATCAGCACACTAGATCCTCTCATGCAACCCTCAAAACACACACACACACACACACACACACACTAAGTCCTGGCCTTATCCCACGTCTCTGACAGGAATAATGGGCATGTCTCCAGAAAACGCCGTAAAAATACATGGAGCTTTCGAGAATATGGTATACACGTCTTTGTGGCTCTCCAAGCCCCATTCCACTCCCTCAGGGATGCGTGCAGACATCCCCGTTCAAGTGAGATAAACATACATGGGTGCCATGTACTGGAATACGTTCGTATACGTTTTCGGCACATAAAAGTTCCCGGCACACGTCCAAACGCTTATTTGGCTTCTAGAACGACCCTATTGGTGTATACATATCCCTATTTATTTCCAGGATTTTCTGAGGAGCTGATTGCCTTTTAATACTCAAGTTACTTGGCTAGTACTTGTTAACTCCCTACATTCAATGTCATTGACTTAACTGTTTAAGGTTTTGATAATTTTGCAGCTAAATATGAATTTCGATACTCCATAACCCTCCCCCACCAAAACCGTTCATTTATATTACTCCTGCTGGTATTTTGCACACAATAAAATATAAGTTTTGTACTTTTTTGTACTTTTGTATTTCTGTATTGTATTTTTAAATTAAGTATCACTCAAAAAATATTCTTTGTTATTCTGACAAAGCATGCAGAATTTCACATAATTCAGACCTTTTGATACAGAATTTTGAATTTTGTGTGCAGGATTCCGACAGGGGTATATATATCCTGATGGAGCATTTTTCAAAAGTAGTAGCACAGTTCCTGGGTGTATTTTCCCATGGACATTGCACCAGCTGTCAAAGAGAAAGCTCACAAATTCCTTTCCCTTTGAATATTGCCTAGGCAAAAAGTACCCACAGAGATTTGTCTTTACTTGATTTGTGAGTATATTTTTTCCAGAAAAAAATAAGCGTAATTTTAAAAATGCACAATTAGGTATATCCTTGCCTTCACCGCCGTAACATTATCTCTGAACCCACTTACCTTTACAATGGGTTACAGTATGCACATTGTTGAACCTCTACGTACCTTTACCCAAAGAAAGGCTGAGCAGGTAAATGACTTTTTGAAAACTGTCCTCAAGATCTTGCCATATTGCAATGCTTGTCCTCTCCTCTGTTGGTGCCATGCAGACTGCCTATCTCTTTTGTTCGCTTACATGAGGATATAAACCTTTGAGAGGGTATGCTGTGGTATGTAGTACTGGCACCATCATCAGGCGTTAATGAAAGAGCCCTGCATATAAGTACTGGTGTCTTTTTTTTTTTCTAGGAAAAATGCACTGCAAATAAGCACCCACTTTGTGGACTTCAGTTGCTAGATGCTCATAGCATTGATCTGCCTCTCTGGTTCTGTTGCTTATTCTAGGGTCTTGTAGCTAAGTTATCTTTTTCTTTATCTCGCTTGTATTTGATTTGACTAAAGGAAATGTGTGTACTTGCTACGGCAGTGCTGCCATTTGAAATAATAAAATATAAACCTCTCCTTCCCTGGATTCTACCTTCAGCACTTTTTGCTTTCACTCTGCGGCATCCATGCATTGCTGGTAAGTGCTGCATTACTCTTGATTTTACTTAAATCATAATGGTGGCGTGCCAGGGGAGGGGGGTTGAAATAGTTTGGGAAGAGGACTTACATATCTATGAGAACCTTTTGCAATAGGCTGCTTTTCGGAGCAAGACATTGCAAGCTTCAATATTCTCATCACTCACTCACTTTAGAGCAGTCCGAAAGAAATGTAGCTCAACACTTAGGAAGATAATAAACATTGGCTTTGGTGCAGAAATAGGGACATTCTCACATATATTTCTGTAACATATCATGAAACTTTGGTCAGGCGTTTGGGGAAGGCTTAAGAGTATATGGAATATTCAATTTCTACAGGGTAGCCATGTTGGCCTGTAGTACTACGAACAACACAGAGGCAGGTGGCATCATACAGAATAACGTATTCATTGAGATGTAAGCTTTGCCTCAATAACTCCATTAGTCTGTAGGGTGCCACCAGCTTCTGTGTTTTTGAATACACAATCTGAGTTTTTATTTCAAATTACTACTGGGAAATCAATTGCAATTATGGAAGCTATTGCTGCCTGTAATAGGAAATTGATGGATATTTTACTATCATAGGTCTTAAGAATGGGGGTGGTGGAATTGGGGGAAAGGAATTTTATAACCGTGTGCATGCATTAAAATAAGCATATATACTTTGCTTGCACTTTGGCTAATGTTCAAAACGAAGGTATGTGCATGTGGCAGTGGCAGCCCTAAACTGCTCTGGGCAGAGTAGATGACCCTAAGGAATTTCTTTACAGTATGTATTTGATGTATTATTCACAAATTCCCAAAGCTTGGAGCGAAGTATAGAAGATACATAAAAAATCCATTAACAATGACAAGCTAAACCCAAGATAAGAACAAGGAAAGACAATCCACCACCATAAAAAAACACTACAAATATAAGTCAATTGGCATGTAAGCACCAGTCATGGTAAAAACCGTAATTAAAAGTCTAGCCTTACAACGTTTTCTAAGGAGTAAAAAAAAAATTCCCAATGGCTCCCAGCTCCATAGGTAAAAAATTCCAAAGATCTTCTTCCTGGTCTCAATTAATTAATTACTTTTTTATTTATTTAACAATTTTTCTATACCGTCTTTGTCCAAAGCGGTTTACAATGAGCAACATAACAATTACATAAGAATTGTTTTTACATTAAACAAGGGAAGCCAACTTGGAGATAAATATGGGGTTAACTGCTGATGTTAATTGATGGTTAACTGATGTTAACTGGGGTTAACTCATGTGCTGTTGTTCACACCTATTAATGTGATTAGCCCTGATTACACAGTTTTAATTAACTGTTTCAATTCAATAACCGATTGGCTGCTCACTCAGAACCTTCGGATACATTTAAAAAAAACTGAAGTCCTTATCGTTACAAGAAACAATGACTTCTCTTCACCACCTTCATTAAGAGCACGAGACGCTGATTTACCTATTAAATCCACCATTCGATACTTAGGTGTCATTCTCGACCAGCGACTTGAATTTAATGAGCATATAAAGTCCACAGTAAAATCCATTTATCACAAGATTAATACTCTACGACACCTAAAACCCATGTTAGACCCCGATGATTTCCGCACAATATTCCAAGCGCTAGTCACTCCACATTTTGACTATGCGAATATTATCCTGCAAGGCCTACCTAAATCTACGCTTAATCCATTACAGCTTGCTATGAATGCAGCAGCTAGATCACTGTGCGGAATTACAAGGAGACAACACATAACCCCCATCCTAATGGAGCTTCACTGGCTCCCAATAATTTGTAGATTATCTTATAAGACACTTCTTATGACCTTCAAAGCGTTCCATAATATTTCACCTCCTTCAATCTCTGATCTACTCATCCATACCCAAAACAACAGATCAAGAAGATCTACAACTGAAAATACTCTAGTGATTCCAAATGAATTAGTAAAATGTACTCAAACTACCATTAACAGATCATTTTCATCCTTTGCTCCAAGGTGCTGGAATAAGCTTTCATTAAACATCAGATTGATAAAAGATATATCGCAATTTAGAAAAGCTTTAAAAACCCACCTTTTTTTACAACACTTCTCTTACATCAATATTTCCCCTCCTCTCACCCCAGTATCTCAACTCAGCAATAATAGTTAAATGATGATGTTAGACCGTTCCACCTTATGATATTTCACTGTATATACCTGCTCTGTTAAATGTTATTTATGACATGTCTCTATACCCACTCAAGATCTCTAGTCTGATGTAATTGCTTTTATTTAATTATTTATATGCTATTCCCCAGTTAATCCTTGTTTTATTCCCCTGTTACCTGTAACTTGGACAAGTTCTCTAAATCTGAGTGTATTTTGTTTAATGTAAACCGCACTGATGTCAAATAGCGCGGTATATAAGAGCTGTTAAATAAATAAATAAACTGAAGCAGAGATATGAACTATGACCATAGAGAAGCGGATATCGTATACAGGGAGGGTGAAATGCAAGAATGATCTGGGCAGTCAAGTGGGGTAGGATGTGCTAATTGAGATTAAGTTATGTCATTGAGTCCATAGTATTCACTGAAGAGATGTGTTTTGAGTGACTTTTTTTGATCTGTAATGGATTTTGCTGCTATTATGTTTTCTGGTAGTGAATTCCATATTGATGGAGCGTACAGGGAGAATGCTCTGTTACTGGTTTGTTGTGTCGTTTTGGTCTTGAGTGGGTGAATATTCAGTAGGTTCTGATTGTTAGATCTTCTTGTTCTTGCTGTGTGTGTTGTGGTGATTAGTTCTGTGAGGCAGGGCGCAGAGAGATTGTGCAGGATTTTGAAGGTGGTGGTGATGGATTTGTATTTTATCCGCTGTGCTATTGGGAGCCAATGTAGACTTCTTAGGATCGGTGTTATATGCTGCCGGGCTGCACTGGAAGTAAGGATTCTGGCAGCAGTATTTTGAACCAGATGAAGTGGGAATAGAGCATTCTTTGGGAGGCCTTGGTAGATGATGTTTCCATAGTTAAGGTGTGGTGTAATGATGGCTTGCAGTATGGATCTGAAATCGGTCTCCTGAAGTAAGTGTTGCAGGGGTTTGATGAGTTTTAGCTTCCAGTATGCCATTTTGGCTGCGTTTTTGATGTGTGCAGACAAGTTGAGGTGTCAATAGTTATGCCTAGATACTTAATCTCTTTTTTTATTGTTATTTCAGCATCTCATGTTATCTTCACTGGTGGCTTGTAGTCTGGATCTCTGAATATAAGTAGAGCTTCTGTTTTGCTTTTATTTACTGTGAGGTTTATTTAAGCGAGGAAGTTTGTCACTGTATTGAAGATATCAGCTATAATTGTGAAATCTGGGTTGGTGGTGTTGAATGGTGTGTAGAACAAGATGTCATCTGTGTATAGATGATAGTGCATGTTCAACTTTCTTAGCAGGTCACAGATTGGTTGAATGTATAGATTGAATAATAATCCTGAGAGGGCTGAACCTTGAGGGATACCTTGAGTTAACTTAAAGGGTTTTGAGTTGGTGGTGCCGACCTTTACTTGCATGGTTCTGTCTGACAGGTAAGAGGTGAACCATTTTAGAGTGTCATCTGTTAAATCAATGTTTTTGAGCTAGTTTAGCATAATGTGATGCAAAACTGAGTCAAAGGCTGCGCTTATGTCCAGGAATATGAGCATAAATCCTTGGCGGGGCTTATCAAGGCCAGTGATGAGTCTATTGAATTGGTCTGTTTAAGTAGAGTGTCAATTCCATAGTGTTGGCGGAAGCCATGTTGATGTGGGTGTAGCGGGGCATATGTATCCACATGGTCTTGCAGTTGATGTTGTATGGTTTTTTCGATTATTTTGGCCAGAAAAGGGATGCTCCAATTGGACGATAAGCACATGGGTGAGTTTTGTCTAAAGATGCCTTTTTTATGATAGGGCGTATAGAGGCTTGTTTGAGTGCAGGGGGTATATATCCTTGCTTGAGAGATATGTATACTGTCTGTAGAATGGTCTGGGCAAATTGATTGTGTAGATTTTTTAGCCATGATACAGGACAGGGGTCGAGGGGTGAGGTTGTGGTATTGATGTTAATGATGTCAAGTAACTCCCTTTTATTTATTGGGTTGAAGTTGCGCCATAAGTGATGTTGGTCTGTTCCGTTCTTTTGCTGAGGTGGATCAATTAATCTCATCTCTCTAGGAGAAGTAAAGGATGGAAGATCTTCTTGGGAAGAGAGTAATTTTTTTTCTTGAGACATCAAGTAGAAGACCATTTTTAATGTAAAATGATTGTCCTGGGGATAATGCCATTCTCAGAGTTTTACATTGGATCGTAGAGTTAAACAGGAAGCTAAAATAACATTTTCAGAGTGAGGGTGATATAGTCTCTAGCTTTCAAAGCCAACAGAATGTGAGTAACCATGTTTTAAAGCAGCCACACAAAATATAACTGACATTTTACCAAGCCACAGTAAATGGAATTATAGAAGTCCAATCAAAGCATGAGTTTCAGTAATAAAATCTCAAGAGATCAAATAAGGATGCAAATTTTAGATCAAGTATAATTGATCAAAAGGAGCCAGGGGTTGGAAATAGATACTTAGAAGTGACAAATTGGACTCCCGGGGAACACTTGTTTGTATCTCAGAAGGCTTTGAAAAGACACCATCAAATATATGTTTATATCTGCTCGCTACCATGCATAAATTTTCAGATACATGCACATTTTTCAAAGCATGCATGCAAATGCAGCCCATTCCCAACCCCACTCCCAAGAATACCCACTCTGCATAGAGGCAACTTGTGTGTACAGCCTATCAACACATATCAGGAGGTCAATTTCGGTTCCTTTTTCAAGGAAAGCAATACCAATACAGGGTGCTTCCTTTTGGCCTTGCCTCAGCACCAAGGGTGTTCATGAAATGCATGGCTGTGGTAGCAGCATTTCTCCGCACTCTAGGAATATTCGTCTTCCCCTACTTAGACGACTGGCTCATTCGAGCCCCATCAGAGTCAGAGGCCAGGATTTCTCTATCTTGCACAATGCGTATCCTTCAGTATTTGGGTCTGGACATCAACATCCCAAAATCCAGCCTAACTCCCACTCAGTCTCTAGAGTTCATAGGAGCTGTGTTGGATATCAGAAAGGCAAGGGCCTATCTTCCTCTGAACCGTTGCCTTCGCATGGTGCAGTTAGCTTTTCAAGCAGTGCTAAAGTCCCATCTCACTGCTCGAGAAATGTTACAACTACTAGGCCACATGGCATCTACCGTGCATGTGGTTCCTTATGCTCGTCTCCATATGAGAGCAGCTCAGTGGACTTTATTCACTCAATGGACCCAGGCATCAGGGTGCCTGTCAGACAAAATAGCAAGCACAAATCACCTTATTTTGTCCCTCCAATGGTGGCAGTCCACTCAAAACCTGTTGGTGGGTCCCCATTCCAACAACCTTTGCCCCAGGCAACTCTCATGACGGATGCCTCACCAATGGGTTGGGGAGCTCATCTGCAAGACCTCTCCACCCAAGGCACTTGGACTCCACAGGAGACTCATCTACATATCAATCTCTTAGAGCTCAGAGCAATCTTCCTTGCTCTTCGAGTGTTCCACACCCTGCTCAGCTACAAGACAGTCCTCATTCATACGGACAATCAAGTAGCCATGTTCTACGTGAACAAGCAGGGGGGAACAAGCTCTCTGTCACTTTGCAATGAAGCTTTGCGACTATGGGCCCTCGCCAGAGAGCATCAGATTCATCTCCTGGCAGTGTATCTTCCAGGCATACAAAACCCTTGGGCAGACAGGCTCCGTCGAGTTCTGCTTCCACACGAATGGTTTCTGCATGCAGACCAGGTGGCCAAGAATTTTCAAATTTGGGGAACCCCGTACATAGACCTCTTTGCAAGTCCGTTGAATGCCAAACTTCCTCGGTTCTGTTCCAGAATTCCGGCTCAAGGCTCTCAGGCCAAGGATGCTTTCCTCCATCATTGGGGTCAAGACTTCCTTTATACCTTTCCACCCATTCCCTCAATTCCCAAAACCCTGTTCAAGCTTCAGAGAGACAGAGGCCATATTATTCTCATAGCTCCACATTGGCCACAGCAAGTGTGGTACCCTCTGCTTCTGCACCTCTCTCAAGCTCCCTCTCTGGAGTTAGGGTCTGCTCCAGATCTCCTGTCTCAGGAGAATGGAATGTTATGGCATCCCAATCCCCAGTCTCTACATCTCAGGGCTTGGTTGCTGAGGGCCTAGATCTTATTGATCTTAACCTTTCTCAACAAGTAAAGGATATCCTTCATGCTTCCAGGAAGCCTTCCACAAGACGCTCTTATGCTTTCAAGTGGAAAAGGTTTACCATATGGTGCTCGCAGAAGGGTCTTAGCCCCCTAGCGATACCTCTGGAGTCATTACTGGAGTATCTCCTTTATTTATCTAATGCAGGACTTAAGACTAGTTCAGTAAGAGTCCATTTGAGTGCTATTGCAGCTTCTCTCAAACCTCTAAATGGACAACCTATTTTCTCCCATCCTCTTATAGCAAGATTCATGAGAGGCCTTCTTCTGACTAAACCTCCCATTAGGCCACCACCTGTGGCATGGGACTTAAGCTTGGTTCTTGGTCAGCTCATGAAGCCACCTTTCGAACCCTTAGCTACTACCTCCTTGAAATTCCTTTCTTGGAAGGTTATCTTTCTCATTGCAATCACATCAGCACGTCGCATCAGTGAGTTGCAAGCACTAGTGGCTGATCCACCTTATACAAGGTTCCATCATGACAAGGTAGTCCTTAGGACTCATCCACACTTTATGCCAAAGGTGGTCTCGCCTTTTCATCTAAACCAAGCGGTCTACTTACCTGTATTTTTTTCAAAGTCTCATGCATCAAATGCAGAAAGGAACCTTCATACTTTGGACTGTAAAAGAGCTTTAGCCTTTTACTTACAAAGAACACAGCAACATAGAAAGTCCTACCAACTCTTTGTTGCTTTTGATCCTTCTCATTTGGGGCTTCCAGTCTCCAAGAGAACACTGTCTAACTGGATTGATCAGTCTATTTCCTTCGCCTATCAGAATAAGAACCTTTCTCTGGAGGGCCATGTCACAGCTCACAATGTGAGAGCCATGGCAACTTCAATGGCTCATCTGCACTCTGTGTCTATCGACGACATCTGTCGAGCAGCCACCTGGGCCGCGGTTCATACCTTCACAGTCCATTACTGCTTTGACAAGGACTCCCGCCGGGATGCCTTGTTTGGTCAGGCTGTTCTCCAACACCTGTTCCATACCTAATCAACTCCTACGCACCATCCCTGGTAGGATGCCAGAGATCCATGGGGGGAAGTGGAGCCCTTTCTCAGGGACACACAGCTTCTGGGGTCTCTCCCTGGCATCTAAAGCTAGGGAGTCCCCATATGTGAAGACTACGTTCCTGCTTGTTCCTGGAGATAGCATAGGTACTCACCTGTAACAGGTGATCTCCGGGAACAGCAGGAATTTAGTCTTCACAACCCACCCACCTCCCCTAGGAGTTGTATCTCTCTATCTCTTTCTCTTTCCCTCGCTCTCTCAGCTTTAAACTCAACTGGAGAGAGGCAGTTGGGAAAGGCGGGAAGGCAGCATGCAGGCGCTGTGGGATGCTTCCAAAAGCTTTCTAATTGGACGCTGGGGAGCATTCCCGCGCAGGCTTCGTCGGTACCGACGATACCCATATGTGAAAACTAAATTCCTGCTGTTCCTGGAGATAATCTGTTACAGTTGAGTAACTATGCTTTCTCAGCACTGTAGTTTGTCTGTTGTACAGTGCTGCATATGACTGGTAGTGCTATATAAATGCTCAGTAGTTTTTACCCAGGGTTTTGTGTAGCATCTCAATGTGCCTGGCAGTGGAGGGAGTTTGTGATGCTGTTAAATGACAAGACACTAGAATTGGAATACTTTTTTGCATGGTGATTTATAAAGGGAAGCACCCTAATTCTGTTCTGTACCCATTGTTGGGGGGACATTTATGAATGCAAGATAAGTTCACGGAACACAAGGTTCAAGGATTTCCATGCATCCTGTATAGACTGTAGACTTCATTCCCATGTAAAAGAGTTTGCTGAATGATGCTTTTGAGAACTACGGGCCTTTTGTTTTTTTCTTGTAATGCTTTTATAGTAAGGTGGTGGTCATGCTATGGGGGCAGGTTCAGTGTATAGAAATGTCACTTTGTCTTGCCCCCCTCTCCATACCTAGTTTGCTCATTCCACGGTTGCTCCCAAATCCCTTTGCTTAGAGGCACCACTGGGATCATGTTCTGGTCATTCTTGACTTCAAGATGAGGGTCAGTTCTGATTCACTTCCCTCTTTTAAGTACTGCTGACAAAGGTTTTTGATTTGTTTCAGTCTTTTGGCCTAGTTCTTAAGTCCTACAACTTTCTGCCATGTTATTTCTAGCTGTAGTTGCCGTTGTGACAAGCACTTGCTGCTCTTCAATCTCCAGCTCTTGACACATCTATGCTATTTCCGAGCTACAGTATATTACTTGTCAGATTTAGATGATTGACACCAATTTGGTTCTTAAAGGAATGAGGCTATCAGAGGGAGAAAATATGTTTTCTGAAATAGGTAACATTGGTCCCTTGTCTATGAAAGTGGAAACATTATTCATGATACAACAGTAGGGACTTTCTTGGCAGCTTTTATTTAGTATTGACAGCTGCAATGTCAGTGACACTGATTTTCCACCGGTTGCTCATAGGGTTTTTACTAGATTGAAGGGGCGTGTTTGCTGTGTTATAAATGGAAACTGTAGTGAGGATAATAGATAAGGAGATGATCTTTGAACATAAGAACATAAGATATGCCATACTGGGTCAGACCAAGGTCCATCAAGCCCAGTATTCTGTTTCCAACAGTGGCCAATCTAGGTCATATGTACCTAGCAGTTTCCCCAGTTTGGAAAGGGAGTAGCCTGGGTGGGTAGAGGACACCATCTTACTGCTGGGAGCAATTATGTGGATATGTCTGGAAACAGTTTAGCATGCCCTGCAAGGATTCTGAGAGAGGCATTTGGGGCCAATATTCAGATGGGTTTATGCAGTTAGCAGCACCTACAAACCACATAAACCCCGGCAATCCTGAAATTCAGCTGCACTCTCTGGATAGTATCACTGAATATCCTCACAGACTGCAGTAAAAACACCTGGTTAATTCTGGACAGTCTGTGGGAAAAGCTAAGATGATCCTGTCAGCTATCGGGTTAGCAGTGATATGCAATTGATAACCAGATAGCTAAACCACATAAAATTAGGACAGCCATTGACCTGTCCCAATTTTATGTGGTTTAGCTATCTGGTGAGCAGCTACATATTGCCACTAACCAGACAGCATGACCTCTGGCTGGCAAAAATCAGGTACAGTATTCAATTCTGGATGCTGGATAGGTTCTGGCCCTGAATATCCAGTTTTAGTTAAAGCAGCAGCGGCCAGGCTCTTGAAGGGCACTGACTACTTCTGCTGAATATCATCCCCTTTATTTTAATTTTGCTAGATCATGTCCACAAACATTCACAGTGAGCCTTCTTTACCTTGCTGCCAGTAGCTATTTTCTGTGTTAATATGCCACCAGAAGCAAATTGGGCAGACTAGATGGACAGTCTTTATCTGGTATCATGTTCTGTGTTTCAATGCAACACACTGGCATGGAGAGACCAGCTGTTATAAGCACCCTGTCTTCAGCTGCTGCCACCAGTCTAATGCCAGGCAGGTGCCTCTGATGGGCTGCAGAGATACCTGTAAATCAGTGTTTCTCAACCCTTTCTGGGAGGAACGTCTAGCTAGTTGAGTTTTCAGGATTACCACTAGGAATGTGTGTGAGATAACTTTGCAAATATTGGAGACCCAGTATATGCAAATCTATCTAATGTATATTCATTGTGGTAATCCTGTCAACCTGACTGGCTAGGTGTGCTCCAGTAGGCAGTTGAGAAAGGGGCCGCGGAAAGCCTCTCGGATTGGGGGGGGGGGGCGGGGGAAGCTCTGCCCCAGTTCTGCCTTGATTCTTCCTCCTAGACCCTACGGCCTTCCCCTCCTGTTCTGCCCTTGGGGATCCTATCTCCTACGGGCAAAAAAGAAAGAGAAGGGAATGGCTGCGATTGTGGCAGACTCTTGTCTGGCCGTGGGAGATTGGATCCCTGCAGGGGTCTCCAGCAGGCAGATAGGAGTCTTTGCTGTGATCGCAGCGGCCTTCCACCCTGCCCACGGGGATCTCATCTCCTGCAGGGTGACAGGAGTCTGCTGTGATCACAGCTGCCCTCTGTGGGCAATTTTATTTTTATTCTTTATTTTTATTAATCATTTTCCAACTTAACATCACAACTGATTTTCATACAACCACAAAAGAGAAAAAAAAGAGAGGTGAGCTTCAAGGCCTCCCCTCTTTACTTTCTTGACAAGATGCTTTTACACATAAATTACTTCATAATGCAATTTCAACAGAACCATAACAACCGAATATAGGCTTGTTCCTTTTTGTGTGTCTCCGTGGGGCGGGGGGGGGGGGGAGGTTGTTAGCGGTTGGAGGGACTGTCAAGGAAGGGCATGCAGCAGGGTCCACTGATCTGGAGTCCCCCAGTGTGAACAAATATTCAACTCCCTACACTCTTTGGGAGGTTCCAATCTGGCTGTCCTTATACCGTTGATATCCTATAGGTCATGTAAAAATGTGGATCATCTGAGAAACTGTACGGCCCACTACCCCACTCCTTCTCTCTCCCACTCCTCTCCTGCTTCTTCTAGCGGGGCCCACAGTCGCTTGCAAACGTCAGCTGTGCCTCTCAGGAGGGCCATCCATTTTTCCGCCTCTATAATTCTGGCCAGCTTCAAGGACCACTCAGTCAGCAGAGGGGAAGCTACCTGCTTCCAGTTGGCAGCTATAGGCAGTTGAGCCACAAGGAAAATGAAATTGACTAGATGTTTCCTATTTAATCGGACCACCGGGGGCCCCTCAACATAATTGCCGGGACATAAGGCAGGCTCTGCCTCATGACTTTCCCAGAGATATCAACTACCTTTTTCCAGAACGTTTGCACTTCTTGACAATCCCAGATCATTTGCATCAGGGACCCCCATTCCCACAACCCTGCCAACATGTGTCCAACATAGAGGCCTTTGTAGTGTACAGTCAACTGGGAGTGAGATACATTCGAAATAACAACTTGTATTGTGTATCCATATGGGTCTGACAGATAGCCATCTGCTAAGTATTATCCCATACTACTACTAAGATTTATAAAGGGCTACCAGGTGCACGCAGCGCTGTACAATGAAAATACAAAAAGACAGTCCCTGCTCAAAAGAGCTTACAATCTAAAAAGACAAAGCAAGAAAAGGAGTAGAAAAAAGATAAGAACAAGGGCAAAGAGACAAGAGCAGGAGAGACAGGACAAAGGAAAGAAGTAAGAACAAGTGTAAGAGGAAGAAAGAAAGATGAAATAAAAGAGGGGAAGGAAGGAGAACAGCAAAATCAAGAGCCAAAGGCAGAGGCGAAAAGATGAGCTTTTAACTTGAGTTTGAAGAGGGGCAAAGAAGATGCCTGACGTATAGACAAAGGAAGTTTATTCCAAGCATAAGGAGCAGCAAGGTGAAAAGAGCGGAATCTGGAGTTAGCAGTAGAGGAGAAGGGCATAGCAAGAAGCAACTGGGAAGAAGAACGGAGTACACGAGGGGGGGAAATAGGGGGAAATGATAGAAGAAAGGTACTGAGGAGCCACAGAGTGAATGCTCTTATAGGTCAGAAGGAAAAGCTTAAAGTGAATACGGAAATGGATAGGGAGCCAGTGAAGAGATATAAGGAGAGGTGTGATGTGGGCAAAACGAGGCTGATGGAAAATCAAATGGGCAGCGGAGTGCTGATGAGACTGAGGGAGACCAGCAAGAAGGAGGTTACATTAATCAAGGCAGGAGGTGATTAGGGAATGGGTGAGGGTTTTAGTAGTGAGCTCAGAGAGAAAGGGGTGGATTTTGCCAATGTTGAAGAGAAAGAAGCGACAGGTCTTAGCGATGAGTTGGATATGAGAGGAGAAAGAGAGCGAAGAGTCAAAAATAACACCCAAATTGCAAGCAGATGAAACAGGTTGGAGAACAGAGCCATCAACAGAGACTGAAAAAGAAGAAAGAGAAAGGGAAATTTTAGGAGAAAAAATGAGAAGTTCAGTCTTGGCCATGTTCAATTTCAGGCGACGATGGAACATCCAGGCAGCAATGGCAGAGAGACAGCAAGAGATCCGGGACTGGAAGCAGAAGAAAGATCATGAGTAGAGAGATAGATTTGGGAGTCATCAGCATAGAGATGGTACTGAAAACCATGAGAGGAAATAAGCGCACCAAGGGATTGGGTATAGAGAGAAAAAGAAGGGGACCCAAGACAGAACCCTGGGGGACCCCAACCGAGAGCGGGGTAACAGAGGAGGAGGAGCCACCAGAACATACACTAAAGGAGCGATGGGAGAGATATGAGGAGAACCAGGAGAGAACAGAGTCCCTAAAGCCAAGCGAGGACAAAGTGTCAAGGAGAAGATTATGGTCAACAGTGTCAAAGGCAGCAGAAAGGTCAAGGAGGATAAGGACAGAGTAAAGGCCTTTAGATTTAGCCAGGAACAAGTCACTGGAGACTTTGACAAGAGCAGTTTCAGTAAAGTGCAAAGGACGAAAACCGGATTGTAAGGGATCGAGAAAAGCATGGGAAGAGAGGAAGTCAAGACAACGGCGGTAAACCGCACGTTTGAGCAGTTTAGAAATGAAAGGAAGGAGAGAGATGGGGCAATAATTAGAAGGACAAGAGGGATCAAGTGAGGGTTTCTTAAGGAGAGGCGTGACCACAGCATGTTTAAAGTCAGCCGGGACAGTAGCAGTGGAGAGCAAAAGGTTGAGAATATGAGAAATGGAGGGGACAACGGTAGAGGAAATAGAGGAGAGGAGATGGGAGGAAATAGGATCAGAGGAGCAAGTGGTGAGCTTGGAGGAGGAGAGAAGAAGAGCAGTTTCATCAATAGAAATCGTGGGGAAGGAAGAGAGGGTAGGATGAGAAGGGGGGAGAGAGAATGAAAGCAGGAAAGGGAAATCGGGGATTTAGAGGGAAACTGGAGAGTGATCTTATGGATTTTATCATGGAAGTAATCAGCCAGAGCCTGGGCAGAAAGGGAAGGAGGGATCAGAGGCGGAGGCACTTTGAGGAGAGAATTGAGAGCAATGAAGAGACGGCGAGGATCAGAGGCATGAGAATTAGTCAGGTGAACAAAGTAATCTTGTTTGGCAAGAGCTAAAGCAGATTTGAAAGAGCAGAGCATGAATTTGAAATGAAGGAAATCTTCAGGGGATTTGAGCCAGGTATGCTCAGCAGAGCGGGCACAGGAGCGAAGATAGCGAATAGTGGGAGAGAGCCAGGGCTGAGGTAAGGAACGCCTTACAGGACGAGGGATGAGAGGAGCGAAAACATCCAGAGCTGAGAAGAGCGCAGCATTATAGGACATCACTGCCATATCAACAAACTTCCACTGTTCGTCTGACCATTCCCTCATAAGGTCATGGGCCCATTTACTCTGGTATTCATGGCTCCCCTGTGATCCGCTCTGAAAGATCTGGTAAATCTGGGCAATAACACCCTGTCCTTTCCGGGGTTTGATACAGAACAATTTTAGGGGATGAGTGGACCGAAGATATTGTCCCTTATGAGTTAGCAGGAAGTCACATCGGTTCATTATCTCATTCCTCGTTAAATAGCCCCTTTTCCCCATGAAGACAATCACTCGTGCCATCTCATCCAACTTCATCCATTTAAACCACCTGGGATCCATTTGATAAGGCAAAAACAGATCCCTTTGGGTCAGATAAACCAGCCTGGAACTCATGGTGTCTGACTTTAACTTCTTTGTAGCCCTCTCCCACACCTCTAACGTCGCTCCCACTATAGGGTGCTGTCGAATCTCATCTGCTCTCTGTAGGGTGGCTGAGAAGGGCACTGCCACCAAACCTGGCAGACTTATCTGACTCGTCTCTAAGGGAATCCAGTGCTGGGCCGGTTGTGCCACCCATCAGTAGTATATTGACCACACCTGCACAGTCCAATAGTATAGCTTAAAATTTGGCAGGGACGGTGTCTAAAATGTAATATATTAACCAGTACCAGACGCAGTTGATCCCAAAGCTGTGCTTGACCTCCTGGGACATGATGCACCATCTTCACCACTATAACCGTCAGGATGGGTGTCCCTGAACTATTCCTGTAGCAAGTTCTCAATCTGCTCCTCCACCCCTTGCTCTCCCCCTCCCTCCAGAGGTTCCAGGTGGACCTCTGCGACGGATTCTCCAGGTCATCAACCTTGGCCCTGAGTTTTTTTTAATTTGTTCCGGATGGGAAGAATCATCCTTTTTTAATCTTTTGTACCTCATCCTCCATGTCGGAGATACGCTGCTCTGCTCTTTCACTGCCTGGATCTCCGTCCATGCCTCATGGTCATCAGTTTCCCTGCCAGATCAGCATTACCATCTTTGATTGATGCCAATATAGCTGCTGTCTCTGACGACGGTGTCACTATTCCTGCTTTCCCTGCCCCTGCCTCCATTCTTGCTGGTTTGCCCGCTACCTGAAGGCCCTCCTCCATGGTTGTTTCGCTGTCATCTTGCAAACTGAGGCACTCTGTCATGGTCTGTTGGCACAAGTTTTTCGTGGCTTTTGTCACTCTGTTTGGTCCTTTTGCCACCTTCCTGGAATCCGCTTTAGACACCATTACCTTCACTATCGGGTGCTGCTGCATTACAGATATTGTGTACGTACACAGTAAATGTGGTCGCACTTAGCAGAGGGAATTGGATAACCAAAGACTAAACAATATATATCCCTCCAAATATGGCAAGAGATGTAGAGATTAAAGCCTGCTACTAACAATTATGTCCATACTTCAATCATGGATGATTAACAGAACCCGGGGTCTCAGACTATAACAGCAGCTTCCCGGGCATTAAGCTCCTGTATGGAATGTGCTGCTTTTTTGCATCAATGACCTCTCCGGTTCTGAGTTTTTTAAAAATTACGTAGATGTAAAATGATCTTGATATCTCTTGACATTTATCAAAGTTCAAGTTTCACAATTGAAATTCACATTCTTCAAAAAATTGTGAAATGTTGCTTTAAGTGTATCAATAAAGAAGTGTGCTTATCTCAGAAAAAGAATGACGAGCTGCCCCAACGCCACCATTCAGGCGCCGGCTCCGCGTTTCGATTCTTCCTCAGGGGGGATCATCAATTCATGAAATAGCACTAGCCATAAAGAGAAAAATCAAACAGGTTTAAAAGACTTTAAACTAGTTGCCAAAATATGCATAACAATATGGTCCAAAAACCACTCGTTCTTACCGTTGATGCATTTTATCCGAGAGTCTGAAAAGAACAAGTAATTTCATGGCTGTCTCATCGACTAGCTTTCAGACGCCGCGCATGCGTGCCAACGCCACAGCTGGGGTTTAAATGGCTGTGTACTAACGTATGCGTGTACCAAAACAAGGGGGAAGCAATCTTCACTCTCTTCTCCGGATCATCTAATCTAGACGCAAGCGCTCCATTCAATCATATTGTTTAAACCTCCTGGGGTAACAGATTGTAATCGGTATATCCAAGCTTGTTCTTGAATGAGCAGAGTTTTGGCCCTGGATTTGCCTACCCTTCCCGCTGTTACTGTTTCAATACCAAAGCATCTTAACTCTTCAAATACATGATGACGTTGTACGCAGTGTGCTACTAGGGGAGCTTCCTGAACATGGCATTTAAGTCTGCTCCTGTGTTCATTCATGCGAACCCGGAATTGTCGAATTGTTTTGCCTACGTACATTAAGCAACACGGGCACCTAATGCCATAAACAATGTAATCAGAGTTACAAGAAGTGAGATCCTTCAATTTATAAGTTACGCCATGATAGGTAAACCTAGTCATCTCTTTGGTTATAGAACATATATTACAATTGCCACATTTCAAGTGTCCGACTGGTCTCTCCTGCACGGTCTTCGAAATGGATCGTAACTTAGCTGGACTGAGTTTCTCCTTCAGGTTTTGATGTCTAGTCCAGACACATCGTATAAATTTACTCCGCAACCCTGGCAAGGTGCTTAATACATTTTGATGACGTTTTATTATACGCTTAATGTTGCCACTAAGTGGGGAGTATTTAGTGATGAAATTAATATTGTCTGTACCCAAAAACTCTGGTTTGTTCCGTGGCTGCAACAATAATTCTCTGTTGTTATATAGGGCTCTCTTGTACGCTGTTTTAATGGTGGAAATAGGGTACCCCCTATCCACAAACATTCGTGTCAAGTCATTAGCCTGCATTTTATATTTCTCAGGGCATGAACAATTTCTGCGGTATCTGATGAACTGAGATAAAGGGAGACTGTCTCGTAGTTTTTTAGGGTACTTGCTACGGTAATGGAGGATCGTATTTGTATCTGTTGGTTTCTTATGAACATATGTGACCCAACCCCGACTGCCTTTTTGAATCACCACATCCAAAAAACCAACTTGTTGTTCGTGAAAAGTACACATGAACTGTATATTAGGGTTCACTCCATTCAACCAACTCACAAATTCTTGTAGCCATTGGGCTGTACCTTTCCATATTACAAACACATCATCGATGTAACGTTTCCATACCACCAGACAATCCTTATATGGTGAGACAGTGAGCCATTGACGCTCGTAGGCTTCCATGTAGAGATTTGCCACCGAAGGAGCACAGGTGGCCCCCATGGCTGCCCCAGACAATTGTTGATAAAGGGTTCCCTCGAATTCAAAATAATTCTGGAAGATGGTAAGTTTAGCTAAATGGGAAACAAATTCAATATGCTCATTAGTCAAATCTCCACGATTCTGTATAGATGACATGATCACATTATATGCGGCTTCTTGTATACAAAGAAGGTATACAAAGAAGAAACGTCTAGCATTGCTAACAGTGTGCCTGTCTTAGAAGCCCATTCCGAGTGTTCTGCCAGCAGGTTTAAAAAATGAGAGGTGTCTCTTATATAGGAAGGGATATTCACCATCAATGGACGTAGATAGGAATCCAAATATATTGAAAGTGGTTCCAATATGGTGCCTTTTGTGGATACTATCGATCTTCCGGGTGGATTCCACTCATCTTTATGTACCTTAGGAACCAGGTAAAATCTAGCAACAGTGGGAGAAGACTCATTAAGGAAAGCCCATTCTTTTTTGGTAATCAACCGATGTTCCAATGCATGAGAAGTGACATGCTTAATTTCCTTTTGAAGAGTCAGAGTGGGATCTTGTACCAAAACCCGGTATGTGGTTACCTGAGACAATTGTCACTCTGCTTCTTGAATATACTGCGATCGATTCATAATTACCACAGCCCCACCTTTGTCCGCGCGACGGATCACTATGTTTGGATGTGATTGTAATTCCAACAGAGCAGCATGTTCTTTTGGGGTGAAGAATCTTGATGTTAATCTACAGGTATTTTCTAATTTTGTTACATCATTCAATACTAAATCTCTAAATAGGGCTAAAGTTGGATGTAGAGGCCCTGGGGGCATCCACGTCGAGTTAATGGGCAATGGGATGCGTTCGTGATCTGTTGTGGAACGTGTGTCCAACAAACAAGACTCATTGGTCGCAGAAAATAATTGAATTTGAAGTTTCCTCAAGAGATTTTCCATGCTCCCCTCGACCCCTGCCAGCATGAGTTTCGTGAGCAACATGGCGTCGAAACCTTGCTAACAATTCTATTCAGCACCCTGATAACAGGGCTAGATAATGTCAAACAGGGGTTCGCACTCATTTTTCTCGACATTGCGGCCGCCTTTGACTCCGTCAACCATGATCTACTGCTCTCCCGCCTTGCCGAGAAGGGCATCGATGGTACTGCCCTCGCATGGTGTACCTCATACCTAAATGACAGATGGCAACATGTCCATTCCGGTACCTCAACCTCCACACCATTCCCACTAACGAAGGGCGTCCCTCAAGGCTCCTCTCTCTCTGCCCTATTCTTCAACGTCTATATGCAGCCTATCTGCTCTATCATCAGGTCTTTTGGTGTAAACTGCCTAATTTATGCCGATGATGTCCTCATGTTCACCCCAATACATACCGATCACCCAGACGAATCCCGTTTATCATCATGTTTCAACGCAATCACAGACTGGCTGCACTCTCAGATGCTCAAAATCAACCTCAAAAAGACTGAGGTACTCTTCATCAGCAGAGACCAAGCATTCACCCCGCCATCGTCATTGAAAGTATGTGATGCTGAACTCCTCACGAAGACAACGATCCGTTACCTCGGAGTGACGATCGACCAGCACCTCAACTTAAACGCCCATATAGGCAACATCTCTAAAGCAATTTACCACAAAATCCGGATGCTGCATCATATCAGACCGCTACTTGAGCCAGACGACTTTCGAACAGTCTTCCAGTCCCTGGTGATGCCCCACTTCGACTATGTGAACTCCATCCTCCACGGCCTACCGAAGTGCTCTCTACAACCTTTACAACTAGCAATGAATACTGCAGCCCGAACCCTCCACCAAGTATCCAGAAGGCAGCACATCACCCCTATCCTGTAAACACTACACTGGCTCCCAATACGCTATAGGATCACCTTCAAAATCCTAACAATAACATTCAAAGCCTTCAATAAATGCATGGCCAGTGCCCTCTCTGAACTTATCCAGCTCACCCCCCCCAACAGACTCAGAAGATCTGTCTCCACCAACTCCTTAATGCTCCCGAAAACCATCACCAAACGCAACAAAACCTCTAGAAACCGTGCCTTTGCCTTATCCGCACCTTCATGCTAGAACAACCTACCATCCAACATCCGTGCCATAAACAACCTTCTCCAATTCAGAAAGGCTTTGAAATACTACCTTTTCCTTCAATGCTTTCCCAACTCTGAAGACATCACATAGCCGCAACCAATTCATACCCGCCCGACCAACCCTGACTCTACACCCACAACGACCTTTGAATAGCACACATAGATATATTGAAGAGTTGTGTACATAGTCTTACCTATTCTCCAAGTTTAAATTCCTTGTTTTAATGTAAGTCCAAGGTAGACCCCCACACTGGACATCTATGTTTCTTGTAAACCGTGCTGATGTTAAATAGTGCGGTATATAAACAATGTTAAATAAATAAATAATAAATAAATATCAACCCTAAACTGAAAACTATTAAACCGAAATTCAGGGACAAATGACATACCTTTAGTCAAAACTGCCAGATGACTATCAGTTAACGGAAATTGAGAAATGTTCATAACTAGCGACTGTGTTGGAAGCGTATTATCAATTCCAGACCCTTCAATCAAATTTGTAGTAGTGGTTACTCGCGCTGCCGTCCCGTTCCTCTGCCCCTTTGTTTTCCCCGGCCACCGTTTTTCTTTTTTGTTTCTTTCGATTCGTCGTTTAAAAAATCCTCCCGTGATGATTTGGTGGAATTGGACGAACCCGTTTCATCTGATGATGTATCAAATTCAACCCGTTTCAACGATTTTTTAAGCTTTCTTTTTGGGTTTTGCCAGGGGTAGACATACCTCGATGTATAATCATGGAAATCCCGTTGAAGCTTCTTCATCTTAATCTGTTTAACATCGCCATGAAGTGATTGTGTTTGCTTGGTCAATTCTTCCATCTTCAGCTCATAACGGGCAGATGTTTCTTTTTCTTTGAGACTAGATGATCCCCCCTGAGGACGAATCGAAACGCGGAGCCGGCGCCTGAATGGTGGCGTTGGGGCAGCTCGTCATTCTTTTTCTGAGATAAGCACACTTCTTTATTGATACACTTAAAGCAACATTTCACAATTTTTTGAAGAATGTGAATTTCAATTGTGAAACTTGAACTTTGATAAATGTCAAGAGATATCAAGATCATTTTACATCTACGTAATTTTTAAAAAACTCAGAACCGGAGAGGTCATTGATGCAAAAAAGCAGCGCATTCCATACAGGAACTTAATGCCCGGGAAGCTGCTGTTATAGTCTGAGACCCCGGGTTCTGTTAATCATCCATGATTGAAGTATGGACATAATTGTTAGTAGCAGGCTTTAATCTCTACATCTCTTGCCATATTTGGAGGGATATATATTGTTTAGTCTTTCGCATTGCAGATATTGGCTATCTAATTTCCAGCACCGGCACAACCCGAGAGAGCAGCGATTACATGTCCTCTCCTCAGCCCAGCATCACATGACTTCATGTGCAAAATTTTGATGGGGCCAGGGCTCGTGTGGCCCACTCTATTCCAACGCCCCTGGTTGAGGAGCACTGCTGTAGATTATTTTTTGCATCTTTTGAAATTAAAAGGGTCAATATTTATGTGCAAAATAGCATTCCAGCATGTGCACATGTTTGTTCCAGGAGAAGGGAAGGTACTACTACTACAATTTCTTATCTGTATAGTTCTGTACATATAGATGTAAGAGACAATCTCTGCTTCTCAGGGACAGACAACATCAGAAAACTGGGGACTAGGGCATGGTAAGATTTCTGTTCACCACTTATGTGTGAGTGAGGGGATCAGGATCCAAAAGCAGTCTTAAAGATGTGGGTTTTTAGCCTGGATTTGAATAGGGCCAGAATTTGGGTAGTTTGTTCCAGTCATATGGAGCAGAACAATCAGTACCTTTTGGTCCAAGGCCACACCGAGAACCATGAGCAGGTTGGAGGACTGGTAGGGGTTTTGGGTCTAAGGAACAGGGGAGGGTCCCCGTACCCAAGTGGAGATCTGGGGTTTGAGGAATGGGAGAGGCATTGTAATTTTTTAATATCTTGTTCTCTGGCCTTGCTCTTTAACGGCAAAAGAAATTCATGCTGAGTCACTTCAGCAGTTTTCTTGGCATGACTGGCATTTTTTTCTCCAGTTGCTTTTCAGAAAGAGTGATTGCAATTGATTCATTTTGATGTCAGTATTCTAAATTTATTTACATTCTCTTACATTCTCTTATATACCGCACTATTCGGCATCAGCGCGGTTCACATAGAACAAAAAGTCTCAGTACAATAACATGCATGAGTTTACAGATAACAAGGGAAGGAACTTGGATAACAGGGGAAACTATTTACAGTCTATTTACAGATATAATACTACAGCATGGCTACAAGTTATTAGGAACAGGTGCTAATAATATGTTCAATAAACAAAGCAATTGCAGTATAAAAGAGCTAGTGTTAACTATACTTTTTATAATTGCCCTTCTCCAACCCTCATTTCCTCCGTGCCTCAAACGATGCCGGTGCCACAGCTGTCTGTGCTCCTCAGTCACTCTGCCGACATCACCACTATAAGGTTGTCCATATTTAATGGAGATTGGCATTTCATTGAAGATAGACATTTTGGGGTTGACATCAGCAGAGCAACTATAAAGTTGATATTAATGGGCCGGAGGTAATTAAAAATTTTAGATTCAGAGCAGGCCAGAAAAATAGTGCCAGTGAGCCAGTTTGACGTCCAGATTTGTGTAACGACACTACAAACGGTGGTGGTCAACTCTCAGAGGGTTTTGACTGCACTTATGTGAGGTATATTGTCCCTCTAAAGAGATAAGCTTCAGTCCGATTTATTGTATTACAGTGCTATAATTAAGACATATTCCAGACAAAAATTTTCTTTTGTGTTCTTGGTTTTTTTTTCTAAACTCTTATAATTAGAACCTATGGTCTCAGACTGGAATTGGCACTGCTCTGGGGTGATCCCCCTTGAACTTTGTGCTCTCATAGCATCAACGACCATACATGCGGTTCTTAATTTTCAATACAAAATATTGTAATTTACTTAATGATCAGACTTATCTTAATTTTTGATCCAGTTTCTTAAATCGTGCTTTGTAGAACAGAGCTTGCAATGCTCTTGCTATGAGAGCACAAAGTTCAAGGGGGATCACCCCGGAGCAGTGCCAATTCCAGTCTGAGACCATAGGTTCTAATTATAAGAGTTTAGAAAAGAAAACCAAGAACACAAAAGAAAATTTTTGTCTGGAATATGTCTTAATTATAGCACTGTAATACAATAAATCGGACTGAAGCTTATCTCTTTAGAGGGACAATATACCTCACATAAGTGCAGTTTGACTTCCAGGCCATCGTATGCCCACCCCTGGGCTAAACCCTTTTAAACACAGGACTAATCACTACCTCCCAAAGCATCTCCTTTTCATATTGTTTTCTTATATTTTTACCTACTTGTGATTCATGGTCTTCTCTCACATAATGTAAATGGCATCATAGGCAACAATTAGAGATCATTCCCACTATAATCACCTACATGAATAAATTAGTCTTGTCATAAGCTAGTATGGCAGGAAGCTCAGACTTCATTAGGATGGATTGGGCTACTAAATCCCCCAGCGCTGCCACCAGTCCACGTTGATTAATTCTCTGAAAACACTATCAATGCCCATCTGTTTCATTTAGATCCAGAGAGAGCAGTTTTCAGGTATGTTGCTCCTCTTTGTCAACTTATCTTACCCCGGAGTAATAGAAGACACAGTAACACATACAAATAAGAGAGTGCTTGTGAATAATAATGGCATATGTATCAGGACAGACTGGAAGGGGGATGACAGCAGTCTTGTTAGAAGCCTGAGACAAACTGATCAAAAAAGAAGGGTTTCAGTGTCATTTATGACACAGCTAACTAGTTTAAAAACAACAACCCTAATTATATGGACTGGCTCTGTGCTTACCTCTAAATTTTAGAGATAGGTTAGCCAGCCCTGATTTCATGCCTTGCAGACCAGTGTATTTGCTGTCAGGGCCTGGCAGGATATGAGAAGCAATTTGCTAAGCCTTGTGCTCTGTAAGTATGTTCTTACATATTATTTTATTTTTATTTCTCTGTACTGGATTTGCCGCCTCCCACACCTTCCTTGGCAGACAGTGGCACTGGCTGCCCGGGGGGGGGGGGGGGGGGGTGGATACAGTTGACAATAATTATGCTTGTGCATCCTAAAACAGGGTGGGGAAAGACTTCTTCAAGCTCTGGTGTACAGATGATTTGTGCCATCTACAGTGCCTTCCAGTCTCGCACTCAGACATTCATTTGAAAAAGGCACCAATTTAAATGGGTTAAAAATGTAATTTAATGGGGGGAATTAAGTTGAAGCAGTTCATTAGCTAATTCACAGACATAAATACTGTAAGAGAAAAGAAAGATCAAAACAGAAAATACCAAAACAGACAGTGGGTAACTGACTTCTGAAGTCTTCTCTGTTTTCCTTTCCTGGTTCCCCTTATACTTGGGCTCCTCTGGACAAGATCCTGTTCAATATTTTATTTTCTCTCCAGATCTTGGATGATCTTCTGGACGAGTCTCCTATTCTTCTCTAGGGATTTACAACAATATTCAGCACATTCTCACAGTTGGGGGTGGAGGTGGGGCAAGGCCCTCTATACCCCAAGGAACCTGACTCTACAGACTTCCCTGACACTAAGGGGGTCATTTTAGAAGCTATAATCATGATTTCCATGTCTGATATCACCCATTTAGATGTCTGAAATACTGACACATCCAAAGAGCCATTTTAGAAAGCTTCACAGTTACACATCTCTGGAGTGATCAGGTTCATGATGCATGGGGGCATGGTAAAGGTATGTCCAGGGTGTTCATTAAAAGATACATGTGTGTGCCCGATTTCAGAAGCAGCCAGCATGTCTCGGCCCACTGGCAGCAGTGACGTCCATGTCTATTCCTGCTCCAGGAACAAGGGAACAGATACCAAGACTGGCAAGATTTCAGGTTTAGTCAAATCCCCTTTTTTTATTGACCCCTACGCGTTTCGGCCAACGGCCTTCTTCAGGGGGATATCAAAATGAGGAAACAAACCTCGAAAAAACAAATATAAAATTAAAACAAATACACTAAATAGTTAAAAATACCATCAAAAGAGAATAGTCATTAAATAAATAAATAAATGAATAAATAATATGTTATATAAATAACTGAATAAGACAAGATATAAACATGCAAGTTGTTATACATTAAAAGCAATATAACGACAGATATAATTATAAAATAAAACATCCAGTAAGAACAATGTATAAAATATATATATAATTAATTAATATAATAGAAACATATATACTACATTTATATATGTGCAATAGACCATTATATACCAGACTTTTATATTGTGAAGAAAAGGGCATGAACAGGCATCAGAAAAGTGCTAATTTTGTCAACCAAACACCTGTGGGGAGTACAGAAGAAGGCACTCTCATACCCCAATTCATTTCACAATGATAAAGAAACACGGAGATAAAATAAGACACTTTTGTGTCTGCTGCACATCTCTGCTTGTAAAATGGCAGGCTGGGATGTGTGTGTAGCCTGGTTGACATGCCCATTCTGGAATACCATTGTGTGCATGTCTGTGTTGGCTCATGCTCCTGATGTCTGTATCTGAGACATCCAAGTTTCTAAAGTTGGCCCGAAACTTCCATATGCCTGGCCTATTGTTTTGTATGAGGCTGACATTTTTAAAATTCCAGAGATGTGCATCTTTCAGGGAGGAGGCAGCAATTGTAGAAGGCACTTACACATACCAATCGTCTCTGTTGCCACTTCTATGGTATTTTGGCCTTTTTGGCCTGGATGTCTCAGATTTCACCTAGACTGCCTTTCTAAAATCTGCCTTCGGAGATCCAGCTCATCCTAGGCCTATCCGTGAATGCTTCTGACTGCCTGCCCTTTTATCCAGTTCTTTCCCAGCTGGCAGGGGCAGATCCGGCATCCTCCCTGCCTCCTAATGGCCTCTGATGTAAACAAACTGTCCTCTTAAAGGTGCAGGGGTGTGTAGGCCAGCAGTGTAGGAAGAAGAGTTGTCAGCCCATGCCTTTAAGAGGATAGACTGTGAGAGATGTACTGCTGCTGCAGTTTGTTTACATTCATTACAGGCATTGTTCATGCAGTGATGAGGCCAGGCCATGGAGCAGTAAAGCTGGAGCCTTGTGCACTAGAGGATGTATCATTCTGGTTAAGTGGAAAGAAGGAAGAAGAGAGAAACTGAGGAGAGAACAGGGGCTGGAGACAGGATTCTCATGCTCGGACCAATTTTTGGCCACAATCTGCCCCTGCCAGCTGGTCATAGGCTCTTATGATGTAGCTTACTCACAGTTTGTCTCACAGGGAAGCCTGTTGAATCCTCCTCTTCTGTTAAGATATGACTCTTCTCTCTTGCAACACCTTCTTTTTCCCTTTAGCCCTCTGCTGCGTTGGCATGGTGACCTAAGGCATTGCCTTCTTAAACTCCATTCTGGTTTTGGAAGGCAGGAAAGAGGTAACCTTGGGGGGTGGGGTGGGGTGGGGAGGTAGAAGTCTTTACTCATGTTTTGGGCCTAATCCAGCATCTGAGATCCCACTGACTGTGACGCTCATTTCGCCATCCAGTCAGCATAACAGAAAGGAGGTGCGGAAAAGATTCTTCCCACCAAAACACTACTTATAATCTCCATGAGATCACAGTTCCTTCCCTGGATTTCCATGTAGGGAGCCAGCTAGAAAAATACAGGTTATGCTTTTATACTGTTGCTAGGGCATTAGGGCCCATGTTGCAGACATTTCACAGTAGGGATCCTATGGGAGGCTTTCCCCTGATGATGGGATGGCACACAGGCAAAACCAATTGAAAAGTGAGACATAATAGCATATTTCCCTTTTCCTACATTTTGCAGACTCAACCATGTCTGCATGGGGGACGCTACTGAAACAGACACATTAAGGAGCTGATTCTATAAAGGGCACATGCAAAGATACATGCTATTTACGAACTTAAGTCCCTCTTCTAAAGGACTTATGCATGCACTATCGGGGGACATTATTCTGTACACACACATGTAAGTCCCATCGCGCATACTTTCAGTTTGGGTGTGCACAGGAGCAGAATCTAAATTTATGTGCATAAGTTATAGAATAGTACAAAATTCCATGAGTTCCTGACTGATCTAGGCATAGATATTTACTCCTGGTCTAGAGTACTACTACTACTACTACTATTTAGCACTTCTAGAGCGCCACGCACGCAGCGCTGCACAGCTAACCTAACCTACAAGAGGTAGTCAGCATACATGAGACAGTCCCTGCCCGTCAGAGTCATGCTCATCGGAGCTTACAATCTAGTTAGAGTAGTACATTAGTTAAAAACAGTGCAGAGTGTTAATCGGTTCTACGCAAGGTACAGTGTGGTGCAGTTTGGTCTGAAGTTGGTCATAAACGTTGACGGGGGTTAGGGTGGGATGAGGAAGGAGTCAGCAGAAGTAACTGCCATGGCTGGGTTCAGGCACGTCAGTACGCCCCTGTTCTATAAAGTAAAGCATGCTTGTATTTTACTTTATAGAATAGGTGCCACGTATGCACGTGGTAATGCGTGTTAATAGCACTGGAGTTTACAGAATTGCTCTCTCAATGCGTCCCCATAGGGTAGCAGAGGATGTATGAGTGAGTGTCTGGGTGAGTGGGCATAGTGTGGGTAGTGATGGATGGTGCATATGTGATACAGTGGTAAGATATGCACGGGCAGAGTTTAGCTGTTTATCTATGGGGGTGTGAGGCTATAATGTCAAAGCGTAGGGAATGCATATGTGTGCAACGTGTGTATCTAAAGCTGTATATGTGTCTTGGGGGTGTGTGCATATGTGTGTATATTAGGAATGTATGTATGTGCTTTGGGGTGATGTTGAATTGGTACTGTGTCTTGGGGACTGTGCGCGTGTGTGTGTCAGGATATGTGTGCTCTATTGGTACTGTGTCTTGGGGACTGTGTGTGTATATGTGGGGATATGTATACATGCAGGGGTGTCATGGGGATATGTTCTAGAGTGCTGTTTGTGGCTTTTGTTGGGAATGTGTGTATGTGGTGTTTTGGGGTGGAGGCGCATGCATGACTTTAGGCATGTAGACTAGTTCCCCATTCTCCTGCACAAAATTTCTGTCTCTCTCACCTTCTTGCACTTTTCCTCCTCCCTGCCTTCATTCCCCTGCACATTGCACTCTGTCTTCTCTTTCTCATTTTTCCTTCTCCTCCATTATTCCCTCTCTGCATTTCCCCCGTCCCTTCCCTTTAACCCTGCTGCTTCCTCATGCTCCATCCCATTACCCTGCTCTTCATCTCCTTTTCCTTCGGTCATTCCTCTCCTTTCCTTAGGCTTTACCCCTTCCTTTTCATCCCACTCCCTGTCTCCGCCATAGCCATTCTTCATTGATGAGACATAGGAACTCCCGCAGCTCTTTGAAATCAGCCGCTGTTGCTGTTCTGCCTTTTTGTTCACCAGTGGGAGGTGGAGACTCCTGTCTGCCCTTTAATTGCTACCACTGACAATGCTCTGCCTCCTTTTCACTGGGGGCTCTATCTCCGCTGTCCGAAGCCCTAGGCATCTGTTTGTTTACACATGTTCAAACAGATACATACAGACAGTCGGATAAATCCCCCTCAATAGGTGCTACTGCTTAAACATGCCTAAAATAATCAGGTATTTTTTTTCATGAATTTTCCCACTTTTCCGGTGTTTTTTTGTTTAGTTCCACACATTCATTTTAATAGAGAATTTTTAGTGTGCACTAAATTGATTTAACATGCACCAACTGACAAATTAAGGTGCAGTCTTGATTATTGTGTATTATATCACATCTGCATTTGATATGGTGCCTTAACCTTACACAATAATGTCCTACAAGATATTGAAGTCTACATCGATAGGAAATGGGGAATGCATAACAGTAGAACTGCTGGTCGAAATAATAAGGAAGGAATTAACTAAAGGTTAGCTTGAAAAGCAAGAGTTTTTAATTTGGATTTATATCTAATGACTGTAATGGACTCCTCAATGTAAGAAGGGAACTTGTTCCATAGATGAGGTGGAATAACAGAGAGGGTTCGAATCGAAGAAGCTTAGGGGGTCATTTTGGAAGCCCCATTCATGCTTTGGACATGTGAAACGGGGCAAAGAAACATCTCCAGAACCATTTTAGAAGCTGGCCTGTAGACGTCCCCAGCATGAGGATATCCAAGACTGAACAAGGAGCATGGTAGAGGC
Source organism: Ichthyophis bannanicus (assembly GCA_033557465.1). NCBI lineage: Eukaryota > Metazoa > Chordata > Amphibia > Gymnophiona > Ichthyophiidae > Ichthyophis > Ichthyophis bannanicus. The sequence goes on from CM066034.1 coordinate 604,363,461, forward strand.
ATGGCTGGTGCATTCCAAGGAACCTGGACGCCTCGCATGATCTCAAACATCACAGATGTCTGGCATCACATCTAAGTTTAGACCTGCTCCAGGCACCTAAAAAGTGCTTGTTATGGCTGAAAGAGGATGTAGAGGAGAAAGCACTCCATCATCTCCAGTACTCAGTGATAGCAGAAGTGGGATTTGACCGTGTTCCTAATCGTTTCTCCAGTCCAGTCCCTTTCTTCTGGGTTGTGCGCCTATTCCTGCAGCTTGGAGACTGAGTATGTCATTCTCTTGATGACATCAGGATATATATAGCACTGGCACCACCCACCAGCCTCAGTTTTACTCAGTCTCCAAGCAGCTGGAGTGAGCAGCAAGCTTGAAGAAAAGGCTTGCTGGAGAGACAGTAGGATAGGAAGGGTCTTTGGGTTTCCTTTACCCTGTTTTTTCCTTTGATTTATTTCCTGTGTAGCCTAGTGAGATTTTCTGCTGGTCCCGTCCCCCCCTCCCCCCGACTCTGCCTGTTTGAAAAGAAAAAAAAAAGAAGCGACGGTTTTCGCTGCAGCAGTGACCGGCTGATTCAGTGCTGTCGGATCTCCCAACTGTGAAGGGCCTCTCCTTCGGTCTCCCGCCTCGTTGCCGAAGCCCCGGAGGCGGCTGAGCACAAGGGTGGGAGGACCGCGGCAATCACTCTTGCGCCGGAGGGGAAAGCCCGGAGAGAGGAGCTGCAGGGGGAAGCAGGTAAGAGGCAGCGGGATGTTTTAAGAGGGCCGCGTGATCTGTGGCGACCGCCTCCGCGCGGCGGGGACATGATGGCCTGGAAAAGGAGAGAGGTGTTTTCCCGCTGTGGCCTTCGTGTGCTTTTGAGCTGCGGTTTGAGTGGTTGGGGAGGTGAAGGAAAGGCTCAAGGCCAGCTGTTTTTCAGCAAGGAAGGTGAAGGGGGGGGGGCCTTTTTAGGCTGACGGTTGTTAGTTTTCCTTAGGATAGGATATATATATATACAGAGTTACATATATAGATAGATAGATATAGTTAGCTAAGAATAGGTAAATTCATTTTTATACGATAAAAAAAAAAAAAATAGATGGTGTTGGTACAATGCCTGCTCGCCCACAATGCCTGCTCTGCGGGGCCCGCAGGGGTGCGGTGTCTGAAACCGGAGTGTGCAGGGGCTGCGCACTGGAGGCAGCCTCTGTTGAGCAGGAGCTTCAGGCCAGTGGAAATCAAATCCCATCAGCTTTCGGATCTATGGAGAAAGGGGAAGCTTTGGAGGAGATCCTCGGGGAGGGATCGCTGCCGCCCTTGCCTTCAGGGTAGCAGGTACCCTCTCAACCACAACTGGGCACCTCCTCAGTGGAGGGGGGCCTCAGTGGTTTTTCACCGGAGTTTGTGCTATTATTGCACAAAGCTTTCTGCATGCGTCAGCAAGAGGGGCAAGGAGGCCCTCGCAAGCGGGAGGCGGAGAACAAGCTTCCGCAGGCAGACATTCCTTCCAAGCGGGCTAGAGCAGAGGAGGAAGAGCCCATTTCCCCGGATTCGGAGATACTTGAGTTAAATAGGGAATTGGGGGATGAGGAAGAGCTCGAGGAAAGTGAGATTCCGGAAGAGCAGGCGAGAATTGTGAGTTTTTCGCCGGGAGGAGTTACTGGCATTGATTGGTGAATCTTTGACGGCACTTAACATGACCACAGGAGCACAAGGAAGTGAGGATGCTCTAGAGGATCCATTGATTCAAGCAGTCCGGAAGTCTCAGAAAGTCTTTCCAGTTCAAAGGGTGGTCTGGCAGATCATACAAGAGGAGTGGGATCAGCTGGAGGCCGGGCTAAGAGGAGTGCAATCTATGTTGCGCTTGTACCCTTGGCCAGAAGCGGAAAAGGAGTTGATAAAGTTGCCCAGAGTGGACGCGGCGGTTTCGGCCGTGACTAAGAAGACTACCATCCCGGTGGAGGGCAGTGCAGCATTGAAAGATGTCCAGGACAGGAAGGTGGACACCTTGCTGAAACAAGCCTTTGACATTAGTGCCATGGCCCTTCAGGCTTCGGTGCGCAGGGCTTGAGTGGCCCGGGCATGTTTGCAGTGGTCCCAGCAGCTGCAGTCGTCTGAGGTCGCAGGTAGGGCCGCAAGGAGATGCGGCGAGAATTGAGTCCAGAGCGGCCTATCTGACCTCATCAGAAGTTTGTCAAAGAACATGGCTTCAGTGGTGGCGGCGCGTCGATATCTTTGGCTCCACAATTGGGCAGCAGATGCTTCCTCCAAAGCCCGCCTCAGCAGGCTTCCCTTTAAGGGGAAGCTGCTGTTCGGAGAGGACTTGGACAAGTTGGTAAAAGACTTAGGGGAGTCCAAAGGGGGCAGGCTTCCAGAGGATAGGCACAAGCAGGGTCGCTTTGCGACTCCAGGACGATTTCAACAAAGGGAGTTTCGGAGGTCCAGGCCAGCTCGTCAGAGCTCCTTTCAGAGGGGCCGGTTTCCTGCCAGAGGTCAGGGTTTTCGGGGGTTTTGAGGAGCGGGGAGAGGTTTTGGGACCTCTTCAGCATCCTCTGGCCAGAGAAAACCACAAAGAGACAACGGGGGCTCGGGAGGGGGTTCTGCAAGTAGGAGGGCATCTAAGGCAGTTCTTCCCCACCTGGGTCCGAGTAACGTCCGACCAGTGGGTCCTGGAGGTTGTGCAATTCGGTTATGCCCTGGAGTTTGCAAGGCCGGTCCTCCCCTTGTTCGTCCATTCGCCTTGCAAGACTGTAGTCAAGCGTGCAGTGGTAGAAGAAACCCTGGCAAGGCTGGTGGCATTGGGGGCGGTGGTCCTGGGGCCAAGAGATCAATATGGCTGCGGTTGGTACTCAATTTACTTTGTGTTTCCAAAAAAGGAAGGTTCATTGCGACCAATTCTAGATCTCAAGCACGTCAATCGGTGCCATCGGTTCCACACTTTCGGATAGAAACTCTGAAGTCGGTGATAGTGGCGGTGAGGCAGAGGGAATTTCTGACTTCCCTCGATCTCACCGAGGCGTATCTACATATTCCCATCAGAGAGGCTCATCAGCAATTCCTGCGCTTCGCGGTGCCACAGGGTCATTTTCAATTTCAAGTGTTGCCGTTCGGCTTGGCAACAGCTCCACACACTTTCACCAAGGAGATGGTAGTGGTGGCAGCGGTACTTCGCAGAGAAGGTATTCTAGTCCATCCCTACTTGGACGATTGGTTGATCAGGGCCAAGTCCAAGGAGGAAAGTTTGAGGGCAACGGCCAGGGTAGTAACTCTCCTTCAAAATTTGGGGTGGGTGATCAATCAAGCAAAGAGCAAGTTGGTGCCCACTCAGGTGATCGAGTATTTAGGGGCAAGGTTTAACACGCTGTCGGGCAAAGTGTTCTTGCCAGATCAGAGGGCAAAAGGCCTACGTCGACTAGTGCAAGAGTTTGTGGCTCGGAAGGCGCCATCAGCGTGGCATTATTTGCAGGTGCTGGGGACCATGGCGGCAACGTTAGACCTAGTACCATGGGCCAGAGCTCATATGTGACCACTCCAGCGGGCTTTGCTGTGGCGCTGGTCATATCAGAAGCAGCCGCTGTCAACGACTGTACCCTGTACAGCAGCGGTCAAGGAATCTCTGCAGTGGTGGCTCTCTCCGGGGAATCTGGAGAAAGGAATGCCCCTCAACACCCTCCTGTGGGTGCAAGTGACGACGGACACATGTCTGTCAGGATGGGGGCACACTGCGAAGGACACTTTGCCCAGGGATGCTGGAGTGCTCAGGAGTTGCAATGGCCCATCAACAGATTGGAGTCAAAGGCAGCGACGATGGCTCTCAGAGCGTTCCATAATTGGGTTCTCGGGAGAGTGGTCAGAATTCTTTCGGACAACGTTATGGCAGTAGCCTACATCAATCGGCAGGGCGGCATGAGCAGCCTTCTCTTGGAGGAGGAGGTGGAAAGTCTCTTTGTATGGGCCAAGGAGCATCTCTTAGCCATATCAGCCCAGTATGTTGCCGGAGTGGAAAACGTCACGGCCGACTACCTCAGCAGACACAAGATAGATCACGGCGAGTGGGAGCTCATCCAGGAAGTCTACGAGCAAGTGGTGCACCGGTGGGGTCCGCCGGTGATGGATTTGATGGCACGCTGGGAGTCGGCCAAAACAAGCAGATTCTTCAGCAGAAGAAAAGAACAAATGTCGGAAGGCCTGGATGCCCTAGTTCAACGGTGGCCCTTGGAAGGGTTGCTTTATGTGTTCCCTCCATGAGCGCTCATAGGCAGAGTTCTTCAGAGGATAGAAGCACATCAGGGGTTGGTGATCCTGATAGCTCCGGACTGGCCAAGGCGACCGTGGTATGCCGATCTCGTTCGGCTATTGGCGGACCGGCCGTGGAGGCTTCCGGTAAAAGAGGACCGGTAAGGATGCTGCAGGTGGATCGGTTCTCACTTACGGCATGGCTATTGAAAGGGCAAGGCTGCATAAAAAAGGATATTCAGGAGCAGTGATTTCAACCTTGCTGAAGGTCCGCAAGCGTTCTACCTGTTTGGCATATGTGAGAGTTTGGCGCATTTTTGAGAACTGGTGTGAGGAACGGCAGAAGAAGCCGTTGTCAGTTTCGATCTCAGAGGTTTTGGATTTTTTGCAAGTTGGTCTTGAGAAGGGGCTGGCAGCCAGTTCATTGTGGGTGCAGCTAGCGGCTATCGCTTGTTACAGGGGCAAGGTTAAGGGCAAAGCGTTAGGCCAACACTCTGATATGGTTCGATTTCTTAAGGCAGTGAGGCGTATGCGGCCACATCAGAGTTTGGTAATACCTCCTTGGGATCTCAATTTGGTGTTGGATTCCCTTACCGGGAGGCCGTTCGAACCCTTTGAGCATACTTCTCTGAAGGATTTGACTCTTAAGTTGGTGTTTTTAGTGGCCGTTTGTTCCGCCAGGCATGTGTCTGAGTTGCAGGCGTTATCTTGTTGTCCGCCTTTCCTCGTTTTCTTCAAGGAGAAGGTAGTTTTGAGAACGGTCCCGTCCTTTTTGTCCAAGATAGTTTCTCCTTTTCATGTCAATCAGTCAGTGTCGCTTCCCTCCTTTGCCAGTTTGGGGCAGGGAGAGGGAGATCCTTATCTGAAGCGTACAAAAGCCTTCTGCAAGTCAGAGCGTTTATTTGTGTTGTTCGGAGGGCCGCGCAAGGAAGAAGCGGCAGCCAAGGCCACTATTTTCAGGTGAATAAGGGAGGCCATTGCTTCTGCTTATATTCTAAAGGGAAGACAGGTTCCGGTGGGATTGAGAGCTCATTCCACTCGGGCGCAGGCCATCTCGTGGGCGGAGTTTAGTTTGGTTCCTCTATTGGATATTTGCAGGGCGGCTACTTGGTCTTCTCTACATACTTTTGCCAAGCACTACCGATTTGGATGTGCAGGCAGCGGCAGATGCAGGGTTTTGGAGAGCGGTACTTCGATCCGGTTTGGCAGGACCCTCCCAAGGTTGAACTGCTGTTACATCCCAGAAGAAAGGGATTGGACTGGAGAGATGATTAGGAAGAAGTAATTAGACCTTACCTGCTAATTAGTGTTCCTGAAGGATCTCCAGTCCAGTCCCTGATCCCACCCGGTGTGCTTAGTGCCGGTTCCAAGCAGTTCAGGAGAAGTAGTTGGCACAGAGGGTTGATTGTGCCAGTGTTTCTCTGTAAGTTCCGGTGGCAGGGCGGATTGGACCGAAGCAGAGCCCTGATATCAGAAGTGCTGCTTAATCTGTTAGGTATTTACTAGGACTTTGTCAGGTAAGCCTCCTCCTCATTCCTCGGGGGACGTTGGGGTCGTCTCCATTCATGGTTTGGGCGGGGCTGTAATATAGTTTGTAGTTTATAGTTGGTTAGTTGTCTCTCCGTTAAGTTTGCTTTGTCAACAGGATATTGAGGCTGGTGGGTGGTGCCAGTGCTATATATATATCTTGATGTCATCAAGAGAATGGCGTACTCAGTCTCCAAGCTGCAGGAATAGGAGCACAACCCAGAAGAAAGGGACTGGACTGGAGATCCTTCAGGAACACTAATTAGCAGGTTAGGTCTAATTACTTCTTCCTAGCCCACTGTTCTAACAATTAAGTTATTCCTAGACATGCAGGTTTTAAAATGTTATTCTGGGGATATCTATGTAGATACCCCACAGACGCCCATATTGGGCACGTTTGTGAAATCATGTCTGCACCTGGTTTGGACGTCTCAGATTGCACTTGGACATCCTTTTTAAAATTCCTCCCCATATATATCATATACTATTTTTGGGCATATTCACAGGTGTTTTAGATTGAATGGGTTATCTACACTCACAAAGCCTGTGCCTGAAGCTATCCCTTCTCTGAATGTGACTCTGCCTACTTAGAGAGATACTGGAGGCACATTTTTAGTTCAAGAACAACCCTAAGTTGCTGATATCTGTACCTGCTGCCAGGCATGAATAGGCATTTGAAATGTGCTCGTTACGGCTAGCAAGCAACAGCAAGGAAAAAAAGAGGGGAATGCCTTCTGACACACCCAATAATTTTCACCCTCTCAAAAAAGCTTACAGGAAAGTATAGAGGCCTTTTTGGGGTTGCCATGCCACTGCATGTCTCTGCTGACAATATAACAGACCATGATGTCTGCGTGGTGACAGACCAACGTGCGCATTTCAATACCATCACGACTGTGTTGCCGGTTTTGCAGACGTGTATATTTCGCAGATGCATGCTTCTAAAATCACTGTTTCTCTGCATAGATCTGGGGGTTGATGTTGCATGTCCCCGTTTCCTTGTATGCTGGCAGAGACATTTATCTTTTGGGGTGGAGATAGGTTGATTTTAGAATGCATTTACATGTGCCCATATTTTCTGCTGCCCCTCCCACAGAATTTCAGACATTTTGACTTGGGCATCTAAACAGCCTTTCTAAAATGCCACTTCACATCTAATGTGTATAGGTTGATTTGAAGTGATCAGTGGCTGCAGCGGCAACGGCGGCAGCAATAGTAATAAACCACAATGCAGCACTTACCTTAGGGGTCTGGTGCTAGAAACTGATAAAGGGAGAGAACTGCTGTCCTATGAGAAAAGGCTTACTAACTCAGGGCTCTTCAACATTGTGAAGAGAAGGCTGAGGGGAGATATGATAGAGGCTTATAAAATAATAAGGGAAGTGGAATAGTGAATTGATTGTTTACTATTTAAAAAAAATATGAAGAGTAGCGGGCATGCCAATGAAGTTACAAAAGTAGTGCATTTAAAGCAAATAGGAGAAAGTAATTTTTTGCTCAACATATAGTTTAAATTTGGAAAGTATTGCCAGAGGATGTAGTAAAAGCAGTTAGTGCAACTGGGTTTAAAACAAGGCTTATAAAAATTCCTGGAGAAAAAGAAAAACTTTTATTAAGGCAGATCTGCAGAAAAATCATTGCTTATCTCTGGGAATAGGCAGACTGGAATCTGACTACTTTTTGGGATCCTGCCAGGTACCTGTGACCTGGATTGGCCGCTGTTGGAAACAGTGTAGTGGGCTTAATGGACCTTTCGTCTGACTTAATATGGCAATTTTTATTGTCTTCTGTTCTTTTCGGGGTGTTTTTTTCCAAACCCATGCAGATTTATGTCTTGGAAAGACGGGCTGTGTAGATGGTCCTCGTCACAGTTTTTTTTTTGTTGTTTTTTTTTTTAGTGTAGCACATCCAGATGGCATGTTCCTTTTTTTTATCCTCCTACTTTCTATTTCAGACACACAAGAGCAGATAGTCTCCCTTTGTACTAGATTTCCTGGAAGTGTAACTGCAGCTTTGTTTTAAACGACAAACTAAACCCCTGAAAAGGATAAGTGAACTGTACAGGGAGACTTCCCAATTAATAAGGCTTCTTTGCTTTCCTATTTTCGCTTGTCATTATTGATAAATTTAGATGTAATTGAATGCAATCTCCCTGGAGTAATAAAGATTTGCCTTGTGCTGCTGTGATGGGCTTTCTAACTGTGGCCAGCAGAGTTGCCCTGTATAATGGGCAAGGGAAGCAATGGTGCTATAAGGGTACTCAAAGCTCATCTGACCTCTTATGTAAGCATTTAGAAACATAGAAACATGACAGCAGAATAAGGCCACATAGCCTATCTAGTCTGTCCTTCCATATCACCCACTACAAGAGTCCCCTTTTTTACTTTAGAGAGCCTTTGTGTTTGACCAATGCTTTTTTGAATTCAGATACTGTCCTCATCTCTACCACCTCCACTGGGAGACTATTCCACGCATCTACTACCACTTTTTCCGTAAATAAATATTTCCACATATTACTCCTGATTCTATCCCCTTTCACCCTCATCCTATGTCCCCTCGTAGCAGAGCTTACTTTCAATCGAAAAAGGCTCTGGTCCTGTGCATTTATGCTACAGAGATATTTAAATGTCTGAGTCATATCACCTCTGTCCCGCCTTTCATCTAAAGTACTATATATATGAAGATCCTTAAGTCTGTCCTCATATGATTTATAATGAAAACCATTAACCATTCTAGTAGCCACCCTCTGCACAGACTCCATCCTGTTTATATCCTTTTGAATGTGCGGTCTCCAGAATTGCACACAATACTCCAAATGAGGTCTCATCAAACACTTATGCAGAGGCACTATCACCTCCTTTCTTCTGCTGGCCATTCCTCTCCCTATGTGCCCAAGCATCCTTATAGCTTTTTCCACTGCCTTTTCTACTTGTTTAGCTACTTTGAGGTCATCAGACACAATCACACCTAGGTCCCGTTCTTCTTTCGTGGACAGAAGTACATCACCACCTATTCTGTACCTATCCCTTGGATTATTGCAGACCAAATGCATGACCCTACTTTTTTTTGCATTCAGTTTCAGCTACCAAATTCTAGACCATTCTTCAAGCTTAGCTAGATCCCTCCATGTTATCTACACCTTCCTGGGTGTCTACTCTGTTGCAGATTCTGGTATCATCCACAAAGAGGCAAACCTTACCCGACAGCCCTTCTGCAATATCACTGGTAACCTCCTTCTCCTCAGAGTGAACTCCATTTACCTATACCCTTTGTTGCCTTCCACTCAACCAATTTCTAACTCAAGCAGTAACTTTAGGGTCCATGTTTAGTTTGTTTATAAGTTGCCTGTGTGGAACGGTGTCAAATTATTTTTGAAATCTAAATACACCACATCTAGGGCTCTCCCTCAGTCCAACTCCCTGGTCACCCAGTCAAAGAAGTCAATCAGATTTGTCTGACAAGACCTGCCCCTAGTGAATCCATGCTGCCTCAGATCCTGCAATCCGTTGAACTCCAGAAACCTTACTGTTTTCTCTTTCAGCAGCATTTCCAATAATTTACTCACCGCCGAGGTTAAACTAACCGGCCTGTAGTTTTCAACCACATCCTCACTTCTGCTTTTGTGTAAAGGGAGCACATGTGCCTCTGTCCAGTCCTCTGGCACCACTCTCGACTCCAAAGAGACATTGAAAAAGTCAGTCAGTGTTGCTGCTAGAATGTCCTCAGGTTCCTTCAGTATTCCGGATGTATCCCACCTGCTCCCTTTGCTTTGTCCACTTTCTTTAGCTAGTTCCTCACAAACACAGTCCTCTGAAAATCGTTTCAGAAGTCCCTCGCTTTTGTTCCTGTTTGTGGATATTGTCTGAGGTTCTGTTCCTGACCCTTCATCTATGAACACAGAATAGAAATATTTATTAAGCAATTCCTCTTTATCCTCATCAGCTTCTACATATTCCTGCCCTTCACCCTTGAATCTGACAATACCACTTTTGTCCTTCCTCCTTTCACTAACATATCTGAAAAATGACTTATCCCCCACTCCCTATTTTATTGGAGTGGCTATTTCTTATTTTCATTCCTTTGCTTTCCTGACCAGCCTCTAAGTTCTTCCAAATATAGATGCCTGTCTTCCTCTCTCTGTGATCTCTTGTATTTCATGAAAGCCTCCATCTTTTTCTTCACCTTTTCATCTGCCTCTTTTGAGAATCATAACAGCCTTCTTTTCCTTTTATTTACCTTTCTAACAGAAAGGTTTGCCTTTAAAATATCCCCTTTCAGTTTTGCCTACTGGTTTTTCTACATCCCCCAGCTGTTCGCATCCCGCTAATGACTCCTTGAGATATTGGTCCATCTTGGCAAACTTAGTTTCCCTAAAGTATAAGACCCTTGCTTTTGAATGGATTTTATCAGCCCTAGTCCTAATACTGAGCCACACCATCTGGTGATCACTGGATGTGAGATGATCTCCCACTATAACATCAGAAACACTTTCCCCATTAGTAAGCACCAAGTCCAGTATGGCCCCTTCATATGTGGGTTCTGTTACCAGTTGCCTGAATACTTCTTCCTGTAAAGAATTCAGGAACTCCTTGCTTCTAAATGACACTGCAGCAGGGATGCACCATTCTACATCTGGCATATTGAAATCCCCTATCAGTAGCACTTCCCCTTTCCTGACAATGCTGCATATATCTTCTATTAAATCTCTGTCCATGTCTTCTCGTGAGATGGAGGTCTATATATCACGCCAATGCAAATGTATTTCTCTTTCCCTATTTCTAGTTTAACCCACACTGCCTCCTCTCTCCCTTTTAAGCCCTGTATTTCCATAGCTTTTATATTATTTTTTTACATATATGCCACACCTCCTCCCCCCGTCTTCCTAACCTGTTCTTTCTGAATAACATATAGTCTGGTATAGTTATATCCCAGTCCATAAACCATGTCTCTGTAACTGCCACTAAATCCAAGTCAACATCTCCCATTAAAGCCTCTACATCTGGGATCTTATTTCCCATGCTACGGGCATTTATAGACACTACTTTCCAGATGTTGCCCCTTTTACCTATTTCTATAAAAGGTATTTAATGTTCCATTTAGCTGGGCGCTTTCTTCTCCCATCCCCAACAAATCTAGTTTAAAGCCCTCTTCAATAGGTTAGCCAGTCTCCTACTGAAGACATGTCAACTCTTCTTAGACAGATGGATGCCATCTCTACTCTGCAGCCTTTGGAACATCATCCCATGGTCCAGGAAACCAAAACGCTCTCTATGACACCATCCATATCACCATGCATTTATCTCCAGGATGCAAGCTTCTCTGCCCTGGCCTTTACCCTCAACAGGGAGGATTGAAGAGAACACAACCTGCGCCTCTATCTGCTTCATCCTCTCTCCCAGAGCCATGAAGTTACTCTTGATATGTTCAGAGAGATACGTGGCAGTATCATTTGTGCTGACATAGATGAGCAACATCGGGTAATAGTCAGTAGGCTTGATGAGTCTCAGCAAACTCTCCACGACACCTTGGATTAGGCACCTGGCAGACAGTATTCCTCTCTGGACATCAAGTCTGGTTGGCAGATGGACATCAAGTCTGGTTGGCAGTACCCCTCAGAAGAGAGTCACTAACCACCACTACCCTTCGCTGCCTAGTGGTCACTGATTCAGCAACTTTGGGGTACTTGAGCTCTGGTTCTTCCCTTTCCTGGGATACCTCCGCTTCCTCCACTTCCAGAGCTTGTAAAAGGGGGTGCTTGTTATGAAGGTACCACCATCTTGGCAAGTATGTAAATTAACCATCTTGCAAAGGATTGTGGTTATTGAAGTCCATTCACACAAAGCTTGCCTTTTTAAAATAATGAAGACTCTTGTAGTTGGTTGAGTGTAAGGCAAAATTAGAATTTATTTATGGGGTGAATATCCCACACACAGATATGCTTGTTAACACCATCCAGATAACTTCTCCAGGGTTTATTCAACACAAATTAAGGCAACTGAAATATCTTATGCAAATAAGAATCAAAGTCCTTTATGGAACAGAAAGGCTTCTTCCAGCCACTGCTAATAAACTCCTTAGAAATGCTGGGGGAAAAACAAATCAAAAAGGAAAACTTCTTTGTACAAAAACATAGCTCACTTTCTCCATACAGAAAAGAACTTTTCTAACCCACGTATGCACGGCTTGTGCTGGGCTCTCCTCTACCAGCAGGTGATAATTAACTGCAATCAGTAGCTTGAGTTCAGCACACGTGCAAAACTTTCCCAAAAGCTTTTTCATTCAACAAAACTTTATGGGAAGCCAATATTTAGAATGTTTCCTTTTGATGTTTTCTCTTATATTTAGGATTTTCCTAAAATAACAACCTACTCAAAGAACAGTCCATATAACTATTCTCTGCATCAGATATTAAACCTTGCTCCTGATATTGCATAGACTCAGTTTCTTCATCTAGCTCAGAGGGCTTTAGGAACTGACCTCTATATGGGGAGAAACTGTTTCCCTGCTGTTTGTACTGTTCAAAGCTAGATAAATGTTCACAGTTCCTACCTGAATCCAGGCAAGCGTCAGGCTGCTTCTTCTGGTATTCTGGCCAGTATGCAATAGAGCTTCTGTGTCCTATCCTCCAGTTGGTATCTCTGGACCTCAGGATCTTTTCTCCAGACGTCCTCCAAGAGGTATTTGGGCTCTTTTCCTGCTTAGCTGCAACAGACCTCTTCCTAGGTGTTGCTTGAGGGTCCCTGGCTGTGGATCTACAGACCTCTGACTTTCTCCAGTCCTCTGAAGATTCTTTCCCCCAGGTATCTCTCCAGGCATAGGTACTTCTCTGAGCTCCTCTCTTGGACCGTCTGCTTCCTTGTCCTTGTTCTTTCAGGTTCCAGTTGTTCTTCCTTCTGTTCCTCTGATTCCCCTTCTCCGTCTCCTTCTCTGTCTCCTTCTGTCTTTCTGAAGATTCCCCTCTAGTTTTAAAGGGCTTAGATTACAACTCCACCCTTGCAGTCTTCAGGTGTTTTGGATTAAGCATTCTTCTAGAGGCTGTTTGATTAGGGATGACATAATGCTTTCTCTGATTAGACTCATGCTTTTCCACTCTAGCTCCCTTAGGGACTTTCTGCATACAGGTGCATTCTGGAACATGTAGTCTTTTAGGGAAACAAGCTGTCTTATTTCTATAACCTGCCAGCACAGGTCCCTTGATCAGAGTAAATTCTCCTCTTTTGTCATTACAGATATATGTATCTTATCTGATGTTTTGTAGTTCTATGTAAACCGCGCTGATAATAAATAGCGCGGTATATAAAAATGTTAAATAAATAAATAAATAAATTACTCCCTGAGCTTTGATAAGCTTCCTTATCACAAGCTGCATAATGGTTCTTCAATTCAAGGGCTTAAGGAGTTGGATTGACGATTCTGCAGGCCCTGGTGACTTGTGTCCCAGCCTTGGTCCTTCTGTAGGCTCACATCTTCACCATTGCTGGAGAGCTTGGATGTTTCAAGAAGCATCTCATCAATGTACCTCTCACTTTCTTGAATGCTCCTCAGTCTTGCCACCTCTTCTGAGATGCTCCACCTGTTTCCTGAGAGCTTCAGCATGTAGGCATCCTGCACATGGAACTGGTCCTTCAACTGGCATTGGGATCTCTGTCTGGACAGATGTAGAAGCTGTAATGTGGGAAATAGCTTTGGCAATATGATTTTTCCCATCCATTGTTTAGTGGGTAGAACTTTGGTACCTTGCTTTGAAAAGGAGAGACCCTGTTAGAAATGCCTTGGAAGATTCTGATGACTTATGCAGTCCTCAGTTCTTTCACAGGCTAATCAGGCCCACTAACTGCTGATGAGGTTTGAGTGGCTTCAAAGATATGAGAGAAAGAGAAACTAACAGCAGCATTTTACACCACTAAAAACCCTCAAGTATTTCCTCTTTTAAAATAAAGCAGCAAAAGGACTAACTCTTTCTAAAAAATGTAGACCAAAACCCTTTTAAGAGCTCTCAGGCAGAGAGCTAGTAATTAACAGCCACACACTCTTACCTTGTTTTGAAATGGAGAGACCCTGTTTGATATAGATGCTGTTTACATTTTGGTAGGTTTTGATGGTAATATAGGTTCTTATTTCTTTGAAACAAATCAAAATTTGCTCAGGCTGCCCATCCATGCCCGAGCAAGTTTCAAGTCAATATTAAACATATTCAAAGTCGTTCACCATTGCTCTACAAACCATAGTTATCAGAAACCCAAATACAAGACCCAGAAGAAACAATAACGAGAACATACTTGCCACACCAGCAAGCTATCAAAGAACCAACCAATCCATCTCTAGAAGAGCACCCTCAGTCAACGCTCCAGCCTTATGGAACGCCCTCCCCAAAGGAATGAGAGCTATGAAAGACTTTAAGGATTTCCACAAGGCACTCAAGACTCTTTTATTTACACATAACTTAACCTATGACATGTAGTAAACATAGACACCTACTAAATAATTATAGGCTATGGACCACACACAAAAAGAGGGGGACCAACATCAATATCTGGATAAGATAAGGGAAGCTGGCAAAGTAGTCAGGAAAGCAAAGTTGCAAATGGTAAAGAAAACAGCCAATATAGTAAAATATGGGTACAAGACTATTTTTTAGGTGTATTACTAACAGGAGGAAGTGGAAAGATGGCATTGTGAGACTCAAGAATGAAGGCAAGGAATGTATTTTATTTTTTTAAGTGCCTTCAAGTCAAATGCTGACTCCTGGTGACCCAGCAGCCTCTGGGTTTTCTTGGCAAGGTATGACCAGAAGTAGATTGTCAGGCCTTTTTTCCAAGGCAATGGAGGGTAAAGTGACTTGCTCAAGGCCACAAGGAGTGCCAGTAGGAAATGAATCCAGATCTCTTGGATAGTAGGCTATTGCTCTAACCATTAGGCTACTCCTCCACTCCAAGGAATACAGGCTAAGAATAAAGTGGGACTGCTTAACAAATATTTCTATTCTGTGTTCAGGCCAGGAATGGGACCTCAGAAAACAAATAGGAATGGAAGTGCGATGGATTTTGAGAAGGCTGTGTTTGTAAGGAGCTACCAAAACTGAAAGTAGACAAAGCGATTAGGCCAGATGGGATTCATCCAAGGGTACTGAAAGAACTTAGGGAAGTACTGGTAGCTTCAATGCTTCTTTAGGGTCAGGAGTGATCCTTGAGGACTGGAGATAGGAGAATGTGGTTTCTGTCCACAAAAGCGGAAGTAAGGAAGACGTTGGTAAATACAGACTGGTTAGTCTGACCTATGTGGTGAGTCAATTAATGGAAACTCTGCTAAAGCAGAGGATGCTGCAGTTTCTAGAATCTAAGGGATTATGGGATCCAATACAGCATGGCATTAGTAGAAGTAGTTCTTATTAGATGAATCCGATTGAGTTGACTGGATAACCAGAGAACTGTATAGGAGGAGAGTGTTAGATGTGGTGTACTTAGATTTCAGCAAGGTTTTTGATACCATCCTTATAAATAAATAAGGACTTATAAATAAACAGAGTGCTCATGAGGTGGACCCTAAAGTGACTGACGGGGTAAGAAACCCATTGAGTGGGGAGGTGACATATGGGAGTAGTAAAAGGCGTTCACTCTGAAGATAGGGGCGTTATCAGTGGTGTGTCTCAGGGAACAGTACATGGTCCTGTTCTTTTTAACATTTTTGCGAGAGATATTGCAGAAGGTCTGTCAGGAAAGATATGCCTTTTTGCGAATGATATGAAAATATGCAACAGAGTGGACACCCTGGAAGATATGGAAAACGTGAGGAGGAGTTTTTATCAAAGCATGAAGAATGGTCAAGAATTTGGCAGCTTAAATTTAATGCTAAGAAATTCAAGGTCATGCATTTGGACTGCAGAACCCAAGGGAGCAATATAGTATAGGGCATAGGTGTCAAACTCTGGCCCGTGGGCCAAATTTGGCCCGTAGTGTAATTATATTTGGCCCGCGAGCTATACCAAATGACTACTAGAGCTAGCCCGCCGGTATTATACAGCGCATTCATTCATCGCTAATACTACAAATCCCATAATGCCTTGCTGTTGTTTTGGCGCGTCAATCAGGACAGGTCCCAGAAACGCCCTCTCCTGTGTGACAGAAGTCATAGCGATCTCAAGCTACAACTGTCACTGTGGAACCCCTTCCCAAAAATGGGAAAAAGAAAGGCAGACAACAGGAACTTTCTGGACAGGTGGGAGACAGAATATTTGTTTACATATGTAAAAGACAGACCTGTTTGTCTGATTTGTGGAGTCAACGTGGCTATAACTAAGGAGTATAACATTCGACGACACTATGAAACAAAACACCATGACAAGTACAAGGACCTGGACATGACTCAAAGGAGCCAGAAAGTGGAGGAGATGAAAAGAAGTTTGGTTTCACAACAGAATATGTTCAAAAAAGCAACATCACAAAGTGAGGCTGCTGTAAAGGCTAGTTATATTGTGGCAGCAGAGATCGCAAAATCAGCCCGGCCCTTTAATGAGGGAGAGTTTGTGAAAAAGTGCATGTTGAAAGTTTGTGACATCGTGTGCCCAGAGAAAAAGCAAGCCTTTTCAAACGTGAGCCTGAGCAGAAACACAGTAGCTGATCGCACATGTGATCTTGCCACCAATCTGTATGACCAGCTTTTGGAAAAGGGAAAAGATTTCGTTGCATTCTCCCTTGCTGTGGATGAGAGCAGCGACGCATCTGATACTGCTCAGCTGTCAGTCTTCATCCGTGGAGTGGACTCAAATATGTGTGTTACGGAGGAGCTATTGGGATTCAAATCAATGCATGGCACAACCACAGGAAAGGAAATTTTTGAGGAGGTTTCCAAATGCGTAACTGAAATAAAGCTGCCGTGGGATAAACTCGTGGGATTAACGACAGATGGTGCTCCAGCGATGTGCGGTAAAACAAGTGGACTGGTGGGCAGGGTCCGGGAGAAGATGCAGGAAGAGAACTGTGCAGGTGAACTAACTGTTTATCACTGCATCATACATCAGGAATCTTTGTGTGGCAAAGCCCTAAAGATGGAACATGTTATGACCACAGTAACACAAGTAGTTAACTTTATAAGAGCCAAAGGTCTGAATCACCGCCAGTTTAAGTCTTTTCTGGAGGAGTGTGGTTCGGAATACGCAGACGTGCCGTATCACACAGAGGTGAGATGG
This sequence comes from Ichthyophis bannanicus, assembly GCA_033557465.1. Classification (NCBI taxonomy): domain Eukaryota; kingdom Metazoa; phylum Chordata; class Amphibia; order Gymnophiona; family Ichthyophiidae; genus Ichthyophis; species Ichthyophis bannanicus. Next base: position 604,380,379 of record CM066034.1, read on the forward strand.
TTAAGCCGAGGAAAAGTACTGAATAGATGTTTTGAGCTGCATGAGGAAATATGTCAGTTTCTGGAAAACAAAGGGAAGGACACAGCAGAGCTTCGGGAGAAAACGTTTCTGTGTGAGCTGGCCTTTCTGTGTGACATCTCGAGCCATCTCGATGCACTGAACCTGCAGCTTCAGGGGCGGGGGCGCATCATCACGACATGTACGCTGCAGTGAGGGCTTTTAAAACTAAACTGTGCCTGTGGGAGAATCAGATGCTGCAAGGAAACCTTGGCCATTTTCCCTGCTGCCAAACCATGAAAACGCAGTTCTTTACCAACTTGTTCCCATGCGCACAGTTTGCTGAAAAACTCAGTGTACTCGGCGCTGAGTTTAGCCGGCGATTTGCCGACTTTGATGTCCAGAAATGTAGGTTTGAACTGCTCAGTAATCCCTTTGCAGTTAATGTGGAAAACGCACCAACCAACCTCCAAATGGAGCTAATTGAACTCCAGTGTAATGACACGCTGAAGTCAAAGTATGATGCTGTGGGCGCCGCCCAGTTTCCACAGTTCATCCCTGACACAATGCCTCAGCTCCGCACCCAAGCTGCTCAGATGCTCTCCATGTTCGGCAGCACTTATCTATGTGAGCAACTTTTCTCCTCGATGAAGATGACCAAAACATCTCACAGGAGACGTCTGACTGATGAACACCTTCGCTCGATACTGAGGATTTCCTCATCTCAAAGCCTGAGCCCAGACATTGATGAACTATCATCCAAGAAGAGATGCCAGGTATCTGGCTTGGGCACATCAGATTAGATCAGTGTGCAGCAAACTGAGCAATAATTAACGTTTTCTTTATGCACTTTTTCTTGCTACTCCAAGACATGGGCTTGAATGGTTGATTAATTTTATTATTGTTATTTTATTTTAAAAATTATTATTTATTATTATTTAAATCTTATTTAATAAATGAATGTCATTGATGTTTTTTTTTATTTGAAATTGGTTTTTGCATATCTGAACTATTAAGTTATAAATTGTATAGTAATAAGTGTTGCTTCATATTCAGTGTTAAAGCAAATCTTGTTTGGGTCCATATTAAAAGGTTCGTTTGTTCAATGCTGGCCCGCGACTTTGTTCAAGTTTTACATTTTGGCCCACTGTGTATTTGAGTTTGACACCCCTGGTATAGGGAGTGAAGTATCTTTGCACACGAAAAAGAATGGGACCTGGGGATGACTGTATCGGAAAAACCTAAAGTGGCCAAACAGCTAGAAATGTTTACCATTCATAAACTATTTCATTAGATTTTCAGCTGCTTATTTTTAAAACCATAAAGGCCTCCTTTTCCTCTTTCATTTACTTTCATACAAAAAGTTTTGTTGACTTTAAAACACCTCCTTTCAGTTTTGCTCACTGTTCTACTTCCCCAGCTATTCCCATCCAGATAATGACTCCTGTGGTATTCCACCTTCTTTCCTGAAGTCCAGGACCCTCACTTTTGAATGAAGCATCTCTACTTGAGTCCTAATATTGAAGCTCACCATCTGGTGATCACTGCCTGCCAAATGATTACCTACTATACCATCAGAAACACTCATGTGCCACCTAGATGAGGTCTTAGATAGTGCTGGGGAGGAGTCTGCTCTCTTGGTACATGTCGGTACCAAAGACATAGGAAAATGTGGTAGGGAGGTTCTGGAGGCTAAATTTAGGCTTTTAGGTAGGAAGTTGAAATCCAGAACTTCCAGGGTAGCATTCTCCGAAATGCTTCCCGTTCCACGTGCAGGGCCCAAAAGGCAGGCAGAGCTCCGGAGTCTCAATGCGTGGATGAGACAATGGTGCAGAGATGAGGGTTTTGGATTTGTTAGGAACTGGGGAACATTCTGGGGAAAGGATGGGCTCTTCCGAAGGGATGGGCTTCACCTTAACCAGGATGGAACCAGGCTGCTGGCATTAACCTTTAAAAAGGAGAGAGAGCAGCTTTTAAACTAGATAATAGGGGAAAGCCGACAGTCACCCAAGAGTGCATGGTTCGGAAGAATGTATCCTTGAAGGATACTACCAAAAGCCGAGAGGTTCCAAAAAAGAGTAAAGTAGCCCAAATGCCCTTGAGTATGGAGCAGACAGTGCTAAACATCCCAAATTACCATTGCCTACCAATAGCCAGATTAATATGAATAAAATACAGTCTCCAAAATGTTTGTATGCAAATGCTAGAAGTCTAAAAAATAAGATGGGAAGTTAGAATATACAGCACTAAATGAGAGGTTAGATATGATTGGAATCTCAGAGATATGGTGAAAGGAGGACAACCAGTGGGACACTGTGATACCTGGGTACAAACTATATTGTAATGATCGAGCTGATCAAATTGGTGGAGGGGTTGCGCTCTATGTTAGAGAGGGCATTGAGTCAGAAAGGATTAAAGTTTTTCAGGAAACAAAATTTGCTGTAGAATCTCTATGGATTGAAATCCCATGTAAAAAGGGGAAGGCGATGGCAGTGGGGGTGTACTATTGACCGCCTGCCAGAATGAACAAATGGATGAAGAAATGCTCAAAGAAATCAAGGAAGCTAACAAAAGTTACAGCGTAGTAATAATAATGGGTGATTTCAATTACCCCGGTACCAACTGGGTCAGTGTCACGGCAGGACATGCTAGGGAGATAAAGTTCCTAGATGAAATAAATAACTGCTTCTTGGAGCAGCTGGTTCATGAACTGACCAGAGGGGAAGACATATTAGACCTAGTCCTTAGTGGAACACCAGATCTAGTGCAAGAGATAAGGGTGTTGGGGCCACTTGGCAATAGTGATCATAGCATGATCACATTTGATTTAATTAGTGCAGGAGGGTTAGTAAGGAAATCCATAGTACTATCTTTTAACTTTTGAAAGGGAGACTATGATAAAATGAGGAAAATAGTTAAGAAAAAACTAAAAGGAGCAGTTGCAAAGGTTAAAGACTTATATCAAGCTTGGGTGTTGTTGAAAAATACTATCTTGGAAGCCCAGACCAGCTGTATTCCACACTTTAAGAAAAGTGGAAAGAAGTCCAAAAAACTGCCATCATGGTTTAAATGTGAGGTCAGAGAGGCTGTTGTTGCCAAAAAAGCATCTTTCAGGAAGTGGAAAAAAGAGCCAAACGACGAAACCTGGAAACAGCACAAGCACTGGCAAGTCAAATGCAAGGCAGGCAAGGGATAAGGCAGGCAAAGGGAGAATTTGAGAAGAAGCTTGCTGCGGAAGAAAAACTGTGAAATAAAGACTTTTTCAAGTACATTCATAGCAAAAAACCTGTGAGAGAGTCAGTTGGTCCATTAGATGATAGAGGGGTTAAAGGGGCACTAAGAGGCGACAAGGCGATAGTGGAGAGACTGAATGAATTCTTTGTTTCGGTCTTTACTGAGGAAGATGCAGGGATGTTACCCATGACTGAAGTGATATTTAAAGGTGCGGAAGAATTGAAGGAAATATCGATACATTGGGAAGATGTATTACAACTATTAGATATACTAAAGAGTAGCAAATCACCTGGGCCGGATGGTATACATCCAAGGGTGTTGAAAGAACTGAAATATGAGATTGAAGACCTGCTATTAGTAATCTGTGAATTTTCATTAAAATCATCTGTAATACCTGAAGATTGGAGGATTGCCAATTGTAATGCCAATTTTTAAAAAGGGTTCCAGTGTGATCCGGGAAACTATATTTATTTATATATTTTATTTATTTACATTCTTTTATATACCGCGCTATTCTGCATCAGTGCGGTTTACATTGAACAAACTGAAATTACATTGAACAGGGCATTATAACTTGGAGATAACTATTTTACAGGGAACATGGGCTATGGAGGGTTAAGTGGCTTGCCCAAGACCACAAGGCGCATATACCGGTGAGCCTGACGTCAGTACCGGAAAAAATGGTAGAAGCCATCATAAAGAACAAAATTACTCAGCATGTAGATAGTCATGGCCTAATGGGAGACAGCCAACATGGCTTTAGACAAGGAAGATCTTGTCTTGCTAATCTGTTATGTTTTTTGGAAGGTGTGAATAAACAGATGGACAAAGGTGAGTCGGTTGATATAGTGTATCTGGACTTTCAGAAAGCCATTGACAAGGTCCCTCATCAGAGACTTTTGGCAAAATTAAAGAGTCATGCGATAGGATGCCGTGTACTATTGTGGATCAGGAACTGGTTAAAAGATGGAAAGCAGAGGGTAAGGCTAAATGGCCAATTTTCCCAACGGAGAAAGGTGAATAGTGGTGTACCCCAGGGATCTGTGCTGGGTCCGCTGCTTTTTGACATATTCATAAATGACCTGGAAACGGGAATAACGAGTGAGGTTATCAAATTTGCAGATGACACTAAACTATTTAAAGTTGTTAAAACCCTAGAGGATTGTGGAAAATTGCAAGAGGATCTTGATAAATTGGAAGACTGGGCATCAAAATGGCAGATGAAATTTAATGTGAACAAGTGCAAAGTTATGCACCTAGGGAAGAAGAACCCAAACTATGGTTACCTGATGCAAGGTTCCATATTAGGAACCACCACCCAGGAAAAAGATTTAGGCGTCATTGTGGATAACATGTTAAAACCCACGGCCCAGTGTGCAGCGGCAGCCAAGAGAGCAAATAGAATGCTAGATATCATAAGGAAAGGAATGGAAAATAAAATAAAAGATATTATAATGCCTCTATATCATTCCATGGTGAGACCGCATCTTGAATATTGTGTGCAATTCTGGTTGCCGTATCTTAAAAAGGATATAGCGTTATTAGAAAAGGTTCAGAGAAGGGCCACCAAAATGGTAAAGGGGATGGAAGGATACTCCTATGAAGAAAGGCTAAATAGGTTAGCGCTCTTTAACCTGGAAAAGAGACAGCTGAGGGGAGGTATGATAGAAGTCTATAAATTAATGAACGGAGTGGAACGGGTAAACGTAGATCGATTGTTTACATTATCAGAATATAGAAAGACTAGGGGACATGCAATGAAGCTACAGGGTAAACTATTTAAGACTAATAAAAGAAAATATTTTTTAACGTGTAATCAAACTCTGGAATTTGTTACTGGAGGGATGTAGTAAAGGCTGTTAGTGTAGCTGGGTTTAAAAAAGGTTTGGACAAGTTCCTGAAGGAAAGGTCCATAAACTATTATTAAGAAGGGACCCAGGATATGAATGCTTGACCCAGTACAAGCATTGTGGAACGTGTGTCTTTTGGGTAAACTGCTAGGTATGTATGACCTAGATTGGCCACTGTTGGAAACAGGATACTGGGCTTGATGGACCTTGGTCTGACCCAGTATGGCATATCTTATGTTCTTATGTTCTCCCCATTTCTAACCACCAAATCCACTATTGCTCCTGCCCATGTGGTTCCATTACCAGCTGCTAGAACAGTTCTCCCTGTAGAGAATCCAAGATCTCCCTACTTCTAGATGACGCCACAGTAGGGATTTCCTAATCAACATTTGGCAAATTGAGATCTCGTATCAAAAGTACTTCCACTTTCATAGCAATATTGTGAATGTCTTCAATTACATCTCTATTTCTTCTGCCTGTAAGGGAAGTCTGGAAGTGTAGCTTAATAGTTACAGTAGAAATGTGTAGACCAGTGTTTGAATTCCAATGATACTACTTGTGGCCTTGGGCAAGTCACTTAACTCTCTATTGCCTTAGGTACAAACTTAGATTGTGAGCTCTGTGGGGACAGGGAAATACCTACTGTACCTGAATATAACTTGTCTTGAACTTCTACTGGAAAGGTATGAGCTAAGTATAGATAAATAAATAACACACCAATGCAAATAGATTTTCCATTCCCTCTTTCCAGACTAGCTCACAGTGCCTCCTTCTTCCCAGACTAGCTCACAGTGCCTCCTTCTTCCCAGACTAGCTCACCGTGCCGCCTCCTTCCCAGACTAGCTCACAGTGCCTCCTTCTTCCCAGACTAGCTCACAGTGCCTCCTTCTTCCCTTGTTAGCCCTGCAGTTCTGTGGCTTTGATATAATTTTTTACATATAGCACCACTCATCATCTATTTCTTCCTATCCTATCTTTCTTGACTAGATTATAGCATGGCATATATATGTCCCAGTCATTGTTTTCTATGTACCATGTCTCTGTGACTGCCACTATATACAAGTCAGCCTCTTCCATTACATCTTCTAAATCTGGGCTTTTATATTGCATACTTTTGGCATTAGTATATGCAGCTCTCCATATGTTGCTCTTTGTTCCATTTTTTAATGCTACTTTTTCATGTTTTATTTACGTGAGGGCTTTTACTTACCTGGGAACTTTGTTCACCTATCCAGCAATCCTAGTTTAAAGCCTTCCTCAGTAGATTAGCAAGTCTGTTGTGGAAGATACATCTCCCTTTCTTTGATGCCATCTCTGCTTAGCATGCCAAGGTCCAGGAAGCGAAAACTCTTTCAATGACACCTTCCACGCAGCCCAGCATTCCTCTCCAGGATGTCATCTCCTTTCTCAGTTCCACAACTTCTTTCCTGAGGGATTCAACTTGTAGGCATCTTGCACATAAATTGGTTCCATGCTCTGGATCTGTTTATCCATCTGGATGGATGTAAAAGTGATAATGAGGGCAACAGCTTTGGCACCTTGTTGTTTCCCAGCCATATTTTTGCTGTTGAAGCTTTGGTACCTGTTGGAAAAAAATGAGAACAAAAGCCTATAAAAGTCCCTACCCTGTTCTCATTTGCCCTGTCAGGAAAAACTCTCTTTGTGAAAAGTAAAACCTTTGCTCAGTTTCTCTGTGTGTAGTTCTTCTTGTTTGCGCACCTATTTTTGGGATCTTCGGTAGTTTAGTTTCTCTCTTCAGAATACAAAATATTTTTATTTATCTGGGTTACTATATGTAGTAAAGACCCCTGAACTATATTATATTGAATTATTTTCACAGAGAACCTAAATTTGGCCTATATTTATCTAAAAATATAAACTATCTAACAAAGCCCTTTGGGACCTAGTCTATATGGCAAGATTTAACCCAAGGCTGGGTGGGAGCTGGGTTGGGAATGGAAGGATCTAATATTGCAACAGTGCAGTGGCTTCAAAGAATCTTTGCTACCTTCTCTTTGATGTTTAAAACGTGAGGAAAAAAAAACAGCAGCAAAAAGAAGTCTTGCCTAAAACAGGAAAGTACCCTTCTGCAGACAACAAACTAAATCAATAATTTTAAGCAACAAAAATTATATAACAAAAATATCCCCCTTTTTTGAAAACTGAGAACTTGTAGCAAATATCACAGAATTACTTTGCTTGAAATGAAGCCCCTCTAGGAATGGCAGTGCTTGCAAGATAATGTGGACTTTTATATAACACTTAGCAACTTGACTCTTGGGTAGTTGATTAAGAAAATTCACAACTCTTCCAAACCATGACAGCGAGACAGAGCCTAGCTGAAGCAGGCTGCTCCTTCTCAGCAAAAGCAGTTACCCTGTTTTTGACAATCCACTAGTGCTTCCTTCATGGCAGAATTCCCTTCCACAGCTACCTTTGCGAGGTCAGTTCAATACTTCCTCAGCTCTTCAAAGGGCATCACATCAGACTCATGATTCCTCTCAATTATCCACTCTGGTTACAAACTCAAATTCCACAGCTGTCCCCTCAATTGACTGCTATGATGAGCCAGTCTACCAGTGGATCACTTATATCTTCTGCATGAAGAGGTCTATCTTCTACTTGATGATGATGCCATAAAACCAGTCTGCTCACAATACGTGAATCAAGAATTCTATTACAGATATTTCATGATTCAAAAAAAAAAAAAAAGACTGGAGGATTATGACTGATTTTAGATCTCTGAGATCTCAATCAATATCTCTTGAAGGAGATATTCAAAATGACTACAATATCCTCCATTTCCCCCTCCCCTCCCCCCCCCCCCAAAAAAAGGGAGATTGGATGTGTTCACTAGATCTGAAAAATTCCTGTACTTACATCCCCTTCAATACTACAGAAAGTATTGCAGATTTCTACTTGAATTCAATCATTGCTTTTCAAAGTTCTTTCATTTAGCCTCTCTTGCATACCAAGAGTGTTCACAAAGGGGGTCATTCTGAGTAGCGTCCAGTTTGGAGTCCATCCCCGCTAAATGCCAGGGGGCTGATTCCGAACACAGAGTTCTTCACATGTATAGAGGAGATGTGTGAGGAACTCTGGATGGGGGCATGAAGGGGGGGGGGGGGGGTGGCCGGAGGAGGAGCAAGGGTGAGCCAGAGGTGGGACCTTGACCCAGATGCATAAGGCTGATTACGGTCACAGCCTTGTAGGTCCGGGTACGCCAACTTAGATGGGAGACTTATTCTACCCTGGAGGTGGAATAAGTTCCCCCTGGAGTAGGGGATTGCCCCCCGTGCGCTGCTGACGGCAGGTAAGATGCAGCAGGAGTTCCCCACTGCCCGATCCCAGCCATGTCAGGCCTGATCTGGGGTTGGGCGGCAGGGAAATAAGCAGGGGAGTTGCTTGCCGGCAATTGGGACTCCTGCATGGTGTCCTGGTGCCATGGCGATGGGACACCATGGCACCAGGCTCCATGCAGGAGCCCCAGATGGGTTGTATGGGGTGTGGTCTGGACATATGGGGGCATGTCCTGTCCATCCAGGCCGGATGCACCCGATTCTGCTCCCGTGGGGACGTCTAACCCCAGTGGGTTCAGAATTGGGTGCAAGTCCGGCCCGTCCATATTTTGGACTTCTGGACGGGCTGGTTTTGCCCCGATAGTAATTGGGCCCAAAGTGTCTAATGACAATAGCTTCCCACCTTCACAAACAGGGACATTTAATCTTCCAATACCTGGATGATTGAGACTACAAGCAACCATCCAAACAAGTATGTTCTATTCTACACATTACAATCACACTTCTTCAATCTCTGGGCTTTCTTATCAATTTTCAAAAGATCAGCCTCTCTCACCAACATTATTACAAGTAGTTTTGGACATGTTGCATTCCAGAGCTTTCCTCAAAGACAGAACCTAATTCTCATAATCCATGTGTAGGCAGTGCAAGTAGTACCCAAAGCGATAGCTAGATCCTACCTTCAGATGTTGGGACACATGACTGCTGCTGTGCATGTTGTACCTTTAGCTTGACTAAAAATGCAAAGACCACAACATGATCTTAAATTTCAGTGGAATCATCACATCCAACCCTTACCTACCTTAATTTTCCCTCCTCTTCCATTGTCTGACTTTTCAATGGTGGATTCACAAGTCAAATCTGACAGTGGGAATACCTTTTGTACCTTCCCAAATTCAACTCACCCTCATCTCCGATGCATCCAGCAGGAGTTGGAGAGTCCATCTGAAGGACCTTCACACACACATGGGCATTGGTCAGTTTAGGAGATATCTATCTATCTTGATTATCTTGAACACAGAGCAATTTTCCATGCTCTACAGCTTTTTCTGCAAAGACTTTGGGGTTGTTTTGTCCTTGTTCAAATGGGCAATCGGACAAAACTCAAACAAAAATGGGCATCTTCTCAAACTTTTAAAAACCAGGCATAACACTTTTAATCATATATGCATGAAGATTGGAAGCCAGTGAAATATCTCAGTATAGGATGTATATAATTGCTTATACTTCTCAATATCCCTTCTCAATATCTGTGCAGCTGTGCTCTGAGTGGTCTACCAAAATTTGTGGCTGATCTGCATATGAGGAATTGCAATAATTTAGCTTTGAAATAATAAATGAGCAAACATGTGCAAATCTTGGTCTGACAAATAAGTTCATACATGGCAAATCTGATGCAACCCATAAAAAGTTGATCTCACAGTAGCTGATATTTAAGGGATAAAAGAGAAATCTGAATCTAAACAAAAGGAGATTAGCTTCTGGATGATGGATCCATCTTCCGTGGAGAGCTAGCGGTCCTTTTTTTCAAAATGTGCCTCAAAACTGCCTGTTTCAGCGATGATGGAAATGTTCTAACTGTTAGGAAGCCATTAATATGGGCTATAGAAAGAGCCTCCCTCATTGCTTTCACTCACAAGTGAGCAGTCAAACTTCTGCCCAATTCCAGGTTTGAGTATCCCCATTTCCCAAAAGATTATTGTTTTGTTGAGCTGGGACATTTAAATTTATGATCTTTGACACCTTTCTCATATAAAATACTCCCCAAAGTCATAAGAAGTAGGCACTTGAGATGTATAAACATTCTTAAGGGGGTGGCCAGTCAACATACACAGTAAACCCAGAGGCGTAGCATGGGGGGTGCAGGGGGGCCGGCCGCACCGGGCGCAACATGGGGGGGGGGGCGCTCGCACTCGCAGCTCTCTGTTGCCGATGAGGGGGAAAGGCAGGTCCCTGTGATACATGTTGGCGCGTACGCCATCTGGTGGTGGCACTGCAAAGAGGTTTGCGCTATAGCCCTCGAGCCCGCAGTCCTGGGAGTCGCATTGTTCTTGGCAAACCCTCAGCAACAAAGCACAGGCGATGCGATTGACCCCCTCTAGGTAGCTATTTCACACAAGCTGCCGGGGCGGGGTGGGAGGGGGACTGTTTATCGCGTCGTCGCCCCTCGATATCAATGTAAAGCTGGGGTTGGGGTCGGATCGCCCTGTGCGCTCGAGAAGGCGGAGCTGCAGGGCGGCATCGCGAGTTTCTGGTTCCGGATCTCCTCCTCTTCCCTGCTGTTGGGCGTTTAACCATGCTTGTCGGGCTCTTGCTGCTGTGCTGTTCGTTTCCCTGGACTCCGGCTCAGCGAGGTCAGTGCTGACGATCGCTCCCTCCCGGGGTAGGATCACGGTCAGCTCCCCCGCGCAAAGAAGCTCCCCGGCGGCTAAAATCCACGGGTTAGGGGGCGCAAATTACTTGCCTTGCCCCGGTTGCTGACAACTCATGCTACGCCACTGAGTAAACCATAAAGTTTTTTCAGGCATTTGCCAGAAATTGCAAGTCTAAAAATATATTATTCCTTTTTTTTTTATATTTCTTTATTTATAAAGCACCAACCAACAACAATGACAACTCAATAACATCTCCCGGGGGGTGTACTCTTCTCCCCCCCCCCCCCACAGGAGTACAATACAAACAGAAAACAAGTGGAGTGGATTTTGAACATTTTATCCCCATTAACCCTCCCCTCCGTTCCTCCCCACCCCCCCTCCCTCCCCCCTCACTCTGAAGGCAGTGCTGTCCACCTAATATCTCATCTACTCCAGACATCCTCAGACATGCACCTCCTCAAGTGCCTACCTGTAGAATCTCATTACGACATCGAGCCCCCAGCTGCTGGATATAAGGTTCCCAAATCGCCATAAAGGCCGTCCAACGTTTGACACTACCCTGCGCCCCCCACCACTCCGTCAGCATCAACTGGTGAAAGCAATTCCGCCACTCCCCAAATGTAGGAGCCTGAGACTCTCTCCACAATCGGAGGATTGGCGCCTTCCCCACCAGACAGGCCTTATGCATCAAGAACCGTTCCCCTTGTTTTGTTGGGCAGGGAGAGGATATGCAGTCCAACACCACAAGGGAGCCGGACCAACGCAATCTCCGCTGCAGCAAGCCCCCTATAAAGGAACAGATCCTAGCCCAATAAATTTCCAATGCTTTACAGTCCCACCACATATGTAATAGAGTTGCCATGGGCTCTAAACAATGAGGGCAGTGGCCATCAGCCGTCAATCGACTGCACAGCGCCCATCTCGGCAAGAAATGGGCCCTAGTGAGGCATTTAAATTGTATCTCCCTCCACCGCATCCCTTGTACTAGTTTAACTATTCGTCGCAAGGCTGCACGAATCGTACCCGGGGCCACCTCACCGCCTAATTCGGCCTCCCAGTCGTCCTCCACCTTCCGGTAGTCCGGAAGGGCCCTGAGCCGTGTCAAGCGGGATTTAAATTCAGAGATCGACAACGGGGTCTCCCCCCCCCCAGCCCAAAGAATTTGAGTATCTGCGCGGAGCGTTCAGTCTGCAAGGCGTCTCGTGGTAAGGTGGAGACGTAATGGGTCACCTGAATGTACGCAAAACAATGTCGAGGGGTCAAATCGTATTCCCGACCCAGTGTCAAAAAGGATTTACATTTCCCTGACGACTCAACTAAGTGTCCTATGTTCAGTAAGCCCCGCTCATGCCACTCACGAAAAAGCACCGAGTCAGATCCCGGGGTGAAGGATATATTCCCCCGTATTGGAAGCCAGCTAGAGATTTGCCAGGGTGTTCCCCAGGTCTGATTCAGGTATTGCCAAGTCCGCTTGGCCGAGCTAATAAGCACACTGTGTACAAGATAACTAGGAAGTTTGCGATTCTCCCCATGAAAGACCCCCAACAAGGTTAGCGGGGCCACAAAACTTTCCTCGAGGGCCTGGGGCGTATAGAAAGCTGTCCCGCCCAGCCAATCCCCAACATGCCGTGCTTGGCAAGCCAAGGCATAGACCTTCAAGTCCGGGAATCCCATCCCCCCCTCTTTCCATTTTCCCAGTAACCGAAGCCATGGAATGCGCGCTCTGACGCCTTTCCAAAGAAAGCTATGGAAGCAGGCTTCGAGTCGGCACATATCACGGCGTAGCAGCCACACTGGTAGAGTCTGCAACCAATATAATAGTCGGGGGAGGATCACCATCTGCACCGCTGCCACTCTCCCAGACAGGGACAAGGGGAGGAAACTCCAAGCCTTCAGCTGTGTCTGAAGGCGTCGCAGAGTGCGATCAAAGTTACGACTGTATAACGCCATAGGCTGGCGAGGCAAGACAATCCACAAATATATAAACTCATCAGTCGCCCACTTCAACGGGAACTCCCCTTCCCATGTAGCTCGCAAGGAACCCAAGACATCTAAGGCTTCAGATTTTTCCCTGTTAATGAGCATCCCTGCCACCTTCCCGAATGTCCCAAATTCCACCAGCAAATTTTGCAGGGACTGCCCTGGGTTGAGCAGGTGTACTAGAATGTCATCTGCAAAGGCAGAGATTTTAAACCCCTGTGTTCCTATTTTAACCCCTTGTATCCCCCCCGAATCCTCTACGATCCGTATCAAAGGATCAAGCGAAAGAACAAACAGAAGGGGAGAAAGCGGGCAGCCCTGTCGCGTACCGCGACCCAGAGCAAAGTCTTCCAAAAGTAGTCCATTGCACAGGACCCCAGCCGTCGGCTGAGCATATAGGCTCATCACCATCCGACAGAAAGTGGGTCCCAGGCCATATTTTGGTAACAGGCCCCATAAATAGTGCCAATTCACCCTGTCGAAAGCCTTTTCAGCGTCGAAGCTCACCAGTAAGGACGGCAGCTGGCGGTAGTGTACCCATTCCAAGGACGCCAAGATTTTCCTCAAATTCCGGACCGCATATCGGCCTTTAACAAAGCCAACTTGCGAGTCATGTACTAAATGCTCCAGTACATCCGCCAGCCGAACTGCTAAAATTTTTGCAAAGATTTTCAGGTCAAAATTAAGTAACGAAATGGGCCGATAGGAGGCTACCAACAGCGTGTCCTTACCTGGCTTGGGAATCAACACAATATGAGCGTGATTGCGCCCCTATCGGAACGTCCCACGCGCCGTACGGCTGTCAAAGACCTCCAGCAATATTGGACTGACGGCCTCTCCAAGAATCTTATAAAGCTCCGCACCGAACCCATCGGGGCCGGGCGATTTGTAACAACTTGCCTCAGAGATAACCGACTGCACTTCCTGAATAGTCAAAGGTTGTTCCAACATCGCCTGCTGTTCTACTGTGAGTCGTGGTAAGTCCAAGCCCTCCAAATACTCCTGTATGTCCCCCGATGCAGGCTCCGCCTTATATACTGACTGAAAAAATTTCCGAAAAGCCCGGGCAATCTCCCTACTCTCTCTTTGCAATTTGCCCTCATCGTCTCGGAGGGCCGCTACCAAGGAGGAACCCCGCTGCCCCTTCAAACATCGGGCCAGTAGCTTTCCCGGCTTGTCCCCGTGGCAGTGCAGTTGATATTTATAATAAAGAATAGATTTCTTTGCCCGTTGATGGAGCAACTCATTCAGATCCATTTGGGCTTCCCACAAGCATTTTTTATTCGCGGCTAACGGGGCGCGGGCACATAGCCGACGTAGGCCCACAACCCTCCGTTCAAGACGGATTATGCGTTCTGCGGTCATCCTGCGCTTCCGGGTCGCAAAGCCGATAATATCACCTCTTAACACCACCTTTGCCGTTTCCCAGACCAGTTCCGGGTCTTCCCTATGGCATTGGTGGTCACTCATAAACTCCTTCCAACGTTGACGAAGGAAAAGGTGAAACTGGGCGTCACGGTACAGCTCTAAGGGGAACCACCAAAGTCTCGTCCGAGCAGAGGAATCCCCCACCCCCCCACCCCCCCAGTGTAACTCTATCAAGACCAGCGCGTGATCTGAAATTTGCAGGGGGCCAATCCGGGCTCTACCCGTCTGAGCGAACAAACCTCCCGATATAAGAATATAATCTATACGGGCGCTAGTTCCATGCGCTCGGGATTGGTGAGTGTAGTCTCTCTCCAGGGGAGAAAGCAGCCTCCAAGGGTCAACCAAATCTAGACGCTTCCGAAAGCGTTGTAATAATCAGGTTGTAGGAATTCTGTCCCGCCCATCTCCCCCTCTTGAAGTATCTAGGTAGACATCCAGGACCCCGTTAAAATCCCCCCCCCCCCCCCAACATTAGAGGGTAATCTGGTAGCTGTTCTATCTTGGAGGCCAGTCCATTATGAAAATTAGGATCCAGCACATTCGGCCCATAGAGGTTCCCTATGATCACTGGTTTCCCCTCTAAGTGACCTGAAAGCAAAAGATATCTTCCCGTGCCATCGGAGATTACAGAGTCCACCGCGAATCGGACCCTCTTATGAAACAAAATAATGACTCCCCCTTTTTTCCCCGTAGCAGGAGAGCCCCACACTTGTCCCACCCATGACCTACATAACTTGTTATGCTCGGCGGCCGTCTGGTGGGTTTCTTGTAACATGGCGATGTCGCACTGTTGTCGGGCAAGAGCTTGCAAAATTTTATAGCGCTTGATTGGATTCCCTAGCCCACAAACATTCCAGGTAATAATCTTCAGAGGCACGAGGCAGTGTCACGATTCCCCCAGCCAACAAATTCTACGTGTCCGAGAAAGGTCCCCCCAGCCTGGAACCCCTCCCTCCTAATAATTAAGCAGACATAGCACTGCAACACAAGCTCAAATGAAATAAAAACCCCCTTCTCTCTTCCCCCTCCCCTTCTCCCCCCCCCCCATTCCTCCCCTGCCCCCTCCCCAAAGCCCGCACTACTCCACCCATCAGATTGGACAGCCTTCCATTAGCATTCGGGACTACCCCTTCCCGGATTCCACTAACTCCTAATCTTTCTTATCAATTTTCCACATTATCCCACCCTCCCCCACAGTGCCCTAAGTCGGTTCTATCCATGCACCACCCTTCCCTTGGAAGAGGAAATTGGGGTTTTATCCCACCTTGCCCCCCCCCCCCCAGCTATTAAGATCCTCGATGGGATTGCAGCTGATATGACTACGTGGCCCACTGTTGATTCCCGTCCCCACCGCTACCCACTACCCGCATGGAAGCCTGCCCGTAGGAGCCCCGGGGTGGAGTATCCTCTCGGCTCCCCTCCCTCACTCCCGAGGACCCTCTCGAGCGCGTCCACTAAAGGGCTATGTGTAGCCTAGAGCCCGCTGCAAGAGGCCCCCCCCCCCCGTTGGGGCCGTTAGACCTCGCCCCGCTAACTGAGCAGGGGTCGGGGAGGGTTGATCTCTCATCTGTTCCTTCCCCCTCCTCTTGCCCAATCCCACTCCCCACCTCCACCACAGGGGTAAAAGGCCCAAAACCCAGGATGTACGGTCCACAGACTATAGTGGCGCAGGGAAAGAGAAATTTTGTACAAAGCATAGCATGAAGGGCCCAGACAATAAAAAGCCCACTGTGCCCCAGCAGTCATGCATCACACACATATCAAACAAATCAACATCCTGTCTCTTCCAGTTCGCCCCATAGACTCTCCTCCCCCTCCCACACCCATCCAAATTACCTTAAAGATGCAGCTTAGTGGTCCGAGTCCCCTTCCCAAGCCTCATCCACGCTCAGACCCCAGCACCACCAAAGCCCGCTCTCCCATCTTTGGGGTGGAGCAATCAGACCCGTCACCACGCATCTTGCCCTGCAGGGACCATAGTTCCCCCACCCCGCTACCACATATTGAACTGTCTACCACGTGCATCAACGGCCGCCAATCCACCACTCCCCCACCACAAGACCCAAGCCCTCGAAGCCCCCCAACCATCCAAACCCATCCATCACAAAATCACACACAGGGCCCCGAGCCCCCCCCCCCCCATTCTGCGGCCTAGTTAGCTATCAACAATCCCCAGGTCCCAGAAACAGTATCTACAGGGCTAGAGTTACAACAATAAAGGGGTTTGCAACAAAGTATACTTAGTAGACAATGTAACCATTCAGTCCTGCCGACAAGGATACAATCAGCTTTTCATCCCTCCAGTCGGCCAGCCACACAACTCGGTTACTCAAAAGAATAACTAGACAGTCATGTACTTGGGGTTCATTCAAGCACTCAGAGGCTCACATGACGGGTGCGGTCGCCCCATTGTCAGGCCACAGGCTTGATCCCGACGCTTAGGGCACAAGAGTCCGGAGTCTATTACGGTTGCTCTCAAGTAGATTCATTCGTGGTAGTATTCAGAGAGTCCAAGAAAGCAGCCGCCGCCGGCGGTGTCAACAAAAACTTTGAGTGTCCCTGGTAATCCACGCGTAAGCGGGCGGGATATAGCAAAGAGAAGCGTATCCCCTTGACGATCAACTGAGCGCAGGCTGAAGAGAAGGCTCGGCGCTGCTGGCTAACCAGGGCCGAGTAATCTTGGAAGACTAAGATGTGCTCGGCGTCCTGCTCTGACATCTTGCGGCCTCTTACTGCCCGCAGGACCTCCTCCTTCTGCCGATAATCCAAGAATCGGGCTATTACTGCCTGGGGCTTCTGCGCCTGGTCCCGTCGAGGTCCCAACCGGTGGACCCGCTCCAGCTTCACTTGGCCCTCACCGATGCCGCCCAGCAGTTTGTCAATCCAAGTTTGTAAGTAGCCAAAAAGAGCACCGTCTCCCACTGATTCCGGGATCCCCACAAACCGGAGATTCTTACGACGACCTCTATTTTCGAGGTCGTCTAGCTTTTCACTGTGCTGTTTGATGAAGGACTCCAGGGCCTCTACTTTAGCGGTAAAAGATTGTTGGGCGTCCTCGACATCCGAAATTCGGGTCTCCGCCTGCTCCATCCGCCCTGCGAACTCCGTAAAGTTTTGATTCAGGTTGTTCAGGCTTGCCGCCAGATCCCAGAATCGGGCCTCCAGCGCATGGACCACCGCTGCGCTCACTTCAGCCACCAGTTCCGAATGGCCACCCGATCCAGGACTAGCTGGTGCCCCCTCGGCCATCTTAGCCTCCGATGCTCGTGGCTTCTCCCTCCGGAGAGTTTTCGATGCCATTTGGTCTTTGACCGTTTAGGAGCCTCTTCTCACTTTAAAATGTTGCCCTGTACGTAGTTCTCATTAGGATAGAGGCAGGGGCACTGGTAGGAGTAAGATTCGTTAAAGTTTGTAGAGATTTGTTGCAGATTTGTGGGGTTTGTTCCCGGAGCCGATCAAGACACGTCTGATCAGCTCATTGCCAAACCGGAAGCCTATATATATATTATTCCTTTTTATACAGTTTAACAGCCTTACACTAGTAGGTGGAACAGGCTTTGTACATTCTTGAATCCTTATTACTATGAGACTTGTGCCACTATCGCTCCACATGGCGTACTTGCCTTTTTAACATTCATAACTCAAGAGTATACCAAAATGATCATTTGCTGCATTTGTTTAGTCCATAATGGAACTAATTTATTATAACAAGCACTCAGTTCTGCATCCCAAAGTATTAACCATAACTTATAAAGACGAGTTAGTTTTGGGGAGGCATTTTAAGTTTGCAATCATTTGTCAAACCCGTATTATCGCAATAAGTAATATTGCTAGGGAAAGAATCCCTCCAAGGCAAATTTACAAAATGGCAATAAAAATGTAACTAACTGAAAAATAATTCAACCAAGGAAATGCCAGAATACTAATTTTTATTTTATCTTCTGCATCTAAATCCAGACGAAAAACTAAATCTAAAACATAACCCCCTCCCCCTTGTGAGTGGTTCAACAAACATCCTGAGGCATACCCATAACCAATAAAAGATGCACAAACTCTTTTTGTATCCCTGAACTTGAATATTAAAATCCTCTACCAGCCTGGAAACAGAATTAAAAGTTCTGAAATTAGAGACCCAAGCTTCAACAATGAATTAGGCTGGCTAAAACAGGGAAGACAATAAATAATTAAAAGGGCCTCATCCTTCACTGCTAATATGTTCGCAAGAAACCCCATCCCACCTACTTTGCCTGCACAAAGCAACTTCAGTGCTGAAGCTTGGTGATATATGATGGCAAACCCCACCTCTACTAACATTCCTTGTCCATGAAAAACTCTTGTAAACTGGGCAAAGCCGGTTTAAGGAAACAATATCTCTCCTAACTATCCATGTCTGTTGTACAGAGACAATGGAGCAGATGGGTCTACATCAGTTCATGAATCAATGCGCCCTAATTCTTAGCTGAACGAACATACATCAGGGTTTCCAATAGAGATAAACATATATTTACATACAAACCAAAGCAATTGCATTTCTATGAACAATGTACATTTTCTTTCTAAATTTTCAACAACTCCAAATTACAGGGATTGGAGAATACCTTTGCATTGTATTTTTTTTCTATCTTCTTTCAGCTGACGGAACTACAAAAGGTATGGCACTCGCCATATATTCATGTTTATGTTTATTTCATAGACTGATCTACATCCTGGAACAACAAAGCCGTTTGAACATTCATAGGTTGCAATTAGGAAAATACAGTAAATATAATAAAGGATACAATTAACTTAAAAAATATAACTAAATTTGACACTTCAGACATGACACTGAAGGAACCATGTATGGAGCAAATACAATTGCTTGTGCCACCTGCTTCAAAAAATAAAAGGAACAATCACTCAAAGATTGAAAATAAAGGTGAAATAAATAAATATACTTCTAAACCACCCCAGGAAAATAACTATATCCAAACCCATGCATTATTCCCTTAACACAATCATGAAATAATTCAATGTGAAACACCTGCTATTTTTCCTGTAAAGAGGCATGCTAAGTCTTCACCCTTAGGATGTTCCCCATTAGTAGATACACCCAACACGGCACCAGAACTGTTTTTCACTGTAGTGAGACTGAAGATAATGTCACCGGGGAGGACGGAGTCATTCTAGAGCTTGCTTCCCCAGCTGTCACCTTGTAGTACTGATTATTGCCGATTTTGGTAGCTGGCAATTAGGTGAGGAGAAGAGAGTCCCAGCAAACCTTCCTTGCACTGCTGAGGGAAGCCTACCCCCCCCCCCCCCCATCCACATCTCCCTCTTGTGGCATTATATTTGGGGCCTGTGTCTCCTGATTTAAAACTGAGAGGAACTGTGGGACATAGTTGCAGTGCGTGGGTTGACTGTGCATGACAAAGGAGCATGTTTCTTTTGACCCCCTTTGGAGCACAGAAGATTTGCTATGGAGCCCCGTTGTCTCCTTTCTCTTTATTTGGCTGAATAAAGTCACCTTGAGTGGGACTGGACTCACCCTTAATGAGCAAAAGGAAGGTGAAAGTTAAAGAGCCTGTTGAAAAAAAGACTCCAGTTGTTCAAAGTCCTGTAGATACCTTTATAATATCTTGGAGATCCCAGGAGTAAGAGCATGGCAGTTGTCTCCCTGATGTGGAGGAAGAGATTCTGGATGGTAACATGGTGTCTTTTATTCTGTTTTTTTGGGGTCTTTATTGGATCAAATGGAGCTGAAGAGAATAATGTACAGCTTCAGGTTAATGTGATAAAGATGAAAAGGGAGATTCTCTTGTAACTGAAGGCCTTAAAGAACTCCATTTAAGCACGATGGGAGGAGGACAAAGTGTTATTGGTGAATGAGGGTTCTCCCATATATAGGATAGATCAGCCTCTGGGTAGATAATTTGAAATTTGTGACCTTTTTCAGAGTGACCAAGGCATGAGGGACCTCTCCCAATGACCTCGCCTAGGGAAATGGCAACCTGGAGATCTGGCATTTGGAAGCAAGATTAGAGGTTACTCTCTCAAGCTGCTTTTCTCAGCTTTTGTAGGCTTTCAGATGAGGCAGCTTTTGCCTCCCTTGATCAGTTTGACACTAATTCATGAACATAACAGAACCGGGTAAATGGAAATCCTGATGCAGATATTTTTGGTCCTACTTGTGTATTCCCTGTATGAAGTAGGGAGTACAAATGTATGTTTCTGACATGTTATGACCATGCCGTAACCATATCCCAACAGACCTTCCTACAGTTTCCACATATCCCCTGGTCCCTGGTTTCTTTTTCAGTTTCTCTGCCAGACTCAGATTCTAGTAGCTCCCCCTTGTCCCTGTCCCCGCCACGCCTACGCCTCTCCATATGCATTTCCTCCTGCTCACTCTCTGTTCCCATCAGACTTTTCTGTGCTATCTCCCGACTCTCAGGTTCATCTTTGGAATGCTGTTCTTACAAACACTTTGGATGCTCTGGCCCCGTTTCACCCTACCAACAGTTCATCCCATTCAACCCATTCCCCCTGGTTTCATCCTGGTTTGCAGTTACAACGTACACAATTGCATCAAGCAGAACGCCGCTGGTTATGCCATCCTTCTCCAGATACTATGTCCCGATTTAAATTACTATATTCAGATTATCGCATGTCAGTCCAATCCGCTAAGCGCTCCTTTTACGCTCTGGAAATCCCGAGAGCCGCTAATTCCTCCCGACAACTTCACTCAATTTTGCGTCAGCTTTCCTCTACTACCCCTGCCTCTGCCCCTCAGGTTGCAGTCCCTGCCCCTGCAGCTTTGGCTACGTTTTTCTCAGAAAAGGTCCAGAACCTACGTGCCTCTTTTAGTGTTGCCCCTCCTCTGCCCCTTTCTCCTCCTTACTCTCTATCTTCAGCCTCAGTTGCCTCACCTCCTTCTGAGGAATTGTCTATTTGTGAAGCAGCTGTTCTGCCTTCCTCTCCAGTAAATAGAGCTTTAGCTCACACCTGATCCAATTTTCATCCCATTACCTCAGCAGAAGTGCTGTTAACTTTATCTAAGTCAAGAAAGACCACCTGTCTATTAGACCCCCATTCCCTCAATATGGTTAATGGAATCTTCCTTACAATTGGTGCCTTTCATTACAATAATTCTTAATTCCAGCTTGTCTTCGGGTTGTTTTCCCTCATTGTGGAAATCAGCTATAGTTCATCCTTTACTGAAACAGCCTTCACTTGACCCTTCTGTCTTGTCTCATTGGTGGCCGGTGTCCAACCTCCCTTTCCTAGCTAAAGTATTGGAACGGTTTGTATTTCTCCAGCTAACATCCCACGCTGAAGCTACTAATGCCCTTCACCCACGACAAGCAGGTTTTAGAGCTGGACATAGTACAGAAACAATTCTCCTGGCCCTTCTGAACGAGATTCATGTTGCCCACGATCGTGGAGATATTACTCTCTTGGTCTCATTAGACTTATCAGTGGCATTTGATCTGATCGATCACCGGACCCTTCTCTCCCGTCTTTTTGATGTAGGATTGCGAGGCATGGTACTGCATTGGTTTCGTTCTTTCCTCACAGCCCGTTCTTCTGTCGTCAGCTCTAATCATCAGTCCTCCTCTCCTGTCTCCCTATCTTGCGGGGTCCCTCAAGGTTCAGTTCTCTCCCCTTTACTCTTCAATATTTTCCTTGCTCCATTACCCCTTTTGATTCAACAATTCCCGGTCTCAGTTTATATCTACGCTGATGATATTATTCTCCTCTTTCACACATCCCCGGTTAACATTGATATTACCCAATTTATTTCCTGTCTCTCCCATGTTGCTACCTGGCTCTCCTCCAATTTTCTTCATCTGAATCCATCAAAATCCACAGCCATGTGGGTCTCTTTGAGTACGTCTTGTCCAACCATCATGCCTCAAATAAATTCTGTTTCTATTCCTCTCGCTTCCTCTTTTCGCTACTTAGGTGTAACTCTGGATTCCTCACTATCCTTCCATGACCATGTATCTAATCTGTCTCGCCTCTCTTTCTTTGTATTGCGACAACTCAGATCAGTTCGCTCCATCTTGTCCTCTTATTCCCTTATTACCCTTGTACTGGCCTTGGTTATGTCCAGATTGGATTATTGTAATGTGGTTTTTGCCAATCTCCCTTCCTACCAACTTCAGCGGTTACAACTGTTACAAAATACGACTGCGCGACTTGTCATTCATGCTCGGAAATCTGATCATGTAACACCCCTGCTTTTTCATCTCCATTGGTTGCCACTCCGTTATCGATTCAGATTTAAGCTTCTCATTCTATTACATAGGGCTGTCCATACATTGAATCCTTTGTACCTAGCAAACCTTGTTTCCCTCCACACTCCCTACCGTCAACTCTGTTCCTTACATGCCAATTGTTTGTCTCTCCCTTCTCCTTCTCAGGCCCACTTAGAGCGGACACGCCATGCTGCATTCTTTTTCCTTGGACCCTCACTTTGGAAACCCTGCCATCTTCCCTCCGATTGGAATCTTCATACCATACTTTCAAAAACTTGCTGAAAACATACCTGTTCCAGCAGGCTTATGACCTCCCTCCCAATAGTTCTGTTTAGTTATTGTTTCCTGCCTGTCTCTAAGTGACCCCTTGGTCAATCTTTCCTTTTATTATTTAATGGTGTTCCTTTCCTTCGTTAGCGCTAGCATATATTTTTTATTGTAAACCGCTCTCATGTCTCAACAATGGGCAGTATATAAAGTGCTAAATAAAGATAAAGATAAAGATAGCAGGCATATCCATGTGTAAACTGAGCCCTTTCTAAAATGGCCATTTAGGCATGGATGCCATTTGCATGTGCATATCCCTAATTATACACCAGTAAATTGTGAATAAGGCTTCTAAACTACCCTCCCCCCCACCACCACCAGAATATTCAAGTTTATTAAATCAAAAGTGGGTTATGAGAAACTGCAGGAGGACCCTATAAGACTCTGAGATTGGTTATCCAGATGGTAGATGAAACTTAATGTGGACAAGTGCAGAGTGATAAATAAGGGGAGTATAAACCAAACTATAAATTTTATTTGTAATCTATTAAAAACATTACTAAGTGGTTGCACATAAAACAGATATCATAATTTTCACATACAAAAATATAAAAGCATAAAACTATTGACCAAAAGCTAATCAAAACACGTGCTTTTTTAGACTCTTACAAAAAAAAAAGAAAGTAATGAAAAGTAGTAAACTCACGCAAAACTACTATTCCGGAGAATAGGACCTTTCACTGGAAAACAGGAGTAGTATAATCATATCTCTTCAGTTCACATATTATCCTTGCTGCTGAACTCTGTTCTAGAAGCCTAAATACTAAAAATTACAATAGTCAAGATGATGAAACACCAGTGCTTTTACCACCATTCTGAAACGAGAGATGTCAAGGAAAGCTTTCAGACAATGAACTATACAGAGTTCGAACAAGATACTTCACTACTTTAGCTACCTGGGCCTGAAAAGAAAACGGCAAGTCCAAAATGACACTAAGGTAGTTTACCTTCTCCCTTACCTGGGTAATATTACATTTTCAATGATGATCTGTCATCCCCAAGAAAAAAACTGTTAAAAATGAAGATGTCATCAGTATACAATCAAATCTCCTGTCCAAGCTCCCGCATCACTCTATGAGTTAGAGGGAATTCATTTTAATAAAAATGTTATCTCCAGGAACAAGCAGGAATGAGTCTTCACATATGGGTACGTCGGTACCGACGGAGTCTGTGCGGGAACACTTCCCAGCGTCCAATCAAAGAGCTTTTGGAAGCATCCCACCACGCCTGCGTGCTGCCTTCCCACCTTTCCCAACTGCCTCTCCTCAGTTTTCGTTTTCCGCGGAGCCGGCAGGACGTCCTCCTGTCACCGCAGAAAATTCTTCTTTTATTTCTTTAGTTTTCTTGTGGTCGCGGCTGTCTTCCCGATGCCACCGGTACCGCCGGTGTTTTCTTTTCTTTCTTTTCTTGTAAAATCTTCCTTTTTCAAGGAATATTTTTTCTTCATAGTGTCTTAGGCCTTCCTTCATGCAACCGCCAGCCACTTTCTCCAAGAAATGTTCAAACTGTGGCGGTACAACTTTATTTTTAGACCCTCGAAGTCGGTGTCTAACCTGCTTCGGTCCTGACACCAGTTTGGTGAGAATAGGTCTTCAATATCGAGGTTCCCTCGATACATGGTTTCCCTCCAACTTTGGGGCACCGTCCCCTTCTTCTTCTACACAGGATCAGGTAACCCACAAACAGTCTGTTAAGACTAGCCAGCGCTTGAGTGGTAGGTCTCATGCACAGCATGTAGACGGCTCCGGCCTTGCCCTCGAGGGCCTACTGGCTTCAAAACCCCAGCGGGAGTCTTTGGTCTCAAAAGCCTTTCAGGGGTTTCAGGTTGTTCCTGGGGTTCACCCCTCACAGAACATACCTGAGCCGTGTCCGGTGGTGGCATCCGCTTCGAGCGGTACCGATACCCTGACATCGGCACTGGTGTTGGATGAAACACTCCTCACCAGGGATGGTCATCTGGCGTCCTCGGTGCCTTCGGGACCGGTGGATACACTCCAGACTGACCTTCCATTATCGGTACCAGCACCGATACTACCACCGACGTCGGTACCCTCCAGACGTGCATCGATAGCCTCGCTTCCTTCGATGCCGAGTCTGGAATCGATCTCCAGTCTGAAGGACTGGGTACCGACTCGCCTTGGTACCGGCTCTCGGCGGTACCGAAGGCTCGGTTCCGATGATTCGGATCCACAACTCTCGGTTCCCTCGAGGCCCATTGAGTTGCCACTGGTTGACCTTCATTCACCAGTATCAGACACAGTGCCGATGTCCTCATTACCCTTACAGTCGCTTATCGATGCCGAGTTTAGAATCGCTCTAGTCTGGAAGACTCGGTACCAATACGCTTTGGTAACGACACCGATCGATACCGGTGGCTCGGTACCGAGGATAGCGGCCGGAGGTTGTCAGTTACCTCGGTACCGATTGAACTGTCACCGATGACTGCTCCGATGTCTCTGTCGGGCTTGACTCCGACATCGGTACCGGTATTGGCATCGGTACCGGTATCCACAGTAGCATCGTGGCCAACTCCTGCCATGCTTTTTTCAACAGGATCGCTCCCTTCTATGCCAAGCTTGGAGTCGATACCTGGCATGGACAATGTGGTAATGACGGTCGCTGCTCCTGACAGTCAGTACCGGCGACCATCCCTTAAGCATTCCACACTGCACTGTGCAGGATCTTCTATTCCTATATATTTGGATAGCTCTGTCGGTGCTCAGGCTAGTTCTTCAGATCTAACCTGTCCAAGAGAGATTCCTGCTGGGGAACCCTCTTTTCAGAGTTTCCTTCTGGATATAACAAGATCTCTTGCCATTCCTATCCCAGGACATGATCCTGCACAGGGCTCTCTTTCTACCAAAGCAAAGGAGAACATAATGCTTCCTTTGCATCATTCCTTGCAGGATCTCCTTCTAGGAATGTGGGAAGCACCTTTTAGGGTACCCCCACCTTCCAAAGCAACTGATTTCTTATATCAGGTGCCCCCTTCTCCAGGATTTCAAAAGACTCAACTTCCTCATCATTCCATAGTTGTGGAATCAGCAATGAGGCGGGTAAAGAGTAAGAAAAAGCACTCTTCTTATCCGCCAGGCCGTGAGTCTAAGACACTAGTTGCCTTTGGACATCAAACCTTCCAGACATCTATGCTTTCTGCAAGAATTCTCTCATATATTTTTTATATGAGTCTATCTCTTGAGGAGGTCGCAAAGCAATTACATCTTTTGACTCCTTTCCTTCCAGATTCCAAGAGTGCACACTATTCCTTACTGCTTATGCATATCCAGAATATCTCTTGGTTTCTTTCTCGTGTTTCCCTGGACTCTTTTGAGTCTGTTAGCAGGACTTCTGCTATAGCTATAGGGGCACGACGTAGAGCCTGGCTCCAAGCTTCAGACTTGGACAAATGGGCACAACAACGACTGGGACATACACCTTGCACTGGAGAAAATCTCTTCAACAAGGAGTCTTTACGTCAGGTTACTCAGTTGTCCACTGATTTACCTGTTCCTAGGGGTTGTTCTACACCTTCTTCTGTCCCAGTAGGTAGGAAATGTCCTACCAAACTTTCTTCCCACAGGAGAAGAAGGTTTTATTCATTACTTGCCCATCATACAGATGTTCCCAAACAGGGGAGGCATCGTCCTGGTCTGAAGAATCCAACCTCTCACCAGGCTCAACAAACCCAGCAACCGCAGGGTTTCTGATCAATCATCATCAGATGCTTGTGACTCTTGGGGTTTAGAATCTGCAGTTTGCTTCTTCGCAATAGAGGCAATCCACCGCTTCATTCTTACCCCTAGACATGGATCTCTTTCCAAAGACCTCCATTTTTTCTATATTTCTATGAGCTGTCAGAATGTTCCTGGCTATAGGTCACAGGTTTCTCCTCTTCTTCCTGCTAGGGAAAGAGGTCTAGCCACTATCAAATGATAGTTTCCTGTGCCAGCATGTCTTTTTCCTTCTATAGACTTACTACTTAGTAAGTCTTCTTCAGCTCCATTCCCTTCACCCTCTTACCAAGCTTTTCCCCTGTAAGAGTGGAATTACTTCACTGGAGGGCTTTCTCTTCAGCCTCTCTAATTTTGTCACTTTCCAGTGCGGAGTTTTCCTCTCTGAGTTAACTCCTCTGTTTCAATCTTGCTTTGGGGCAGCTTATCAGACATGTCTAGAGTTTTCTACTCCTGTTCTGTCTGTTCTTTCTGTTTTTAAACAGTAAGATTATTTCTGCTGTCTTGCTAGCAGCTGCCTATGCAGGAGCCTTAATGTTTGGACCACTGGTTCTTGTCCACAAACAACCAGATTTGTCCTCCACTAACATTCTGTCTAATCTTAGTAGTGGCTCCAAGTCAGTGCTTTCTTCTGTCTTGGAGATTATCTCACTACAAGCTTTCTGGATTGTCTTCTATTTCTGCCATCTCCTTTCTCCTGGGTTTGGCAGCATAGTTGGCAGAGATACTGGCTTTCTAGCAGCCAGTTCTATCTCCTCATTCTCCTGCATCATGCTCTCTGCAATTCTACAGAGAAGCTTTCCACTGTGGGCCCTTGCTAGAGAGCATGGGGGGTTTTCCTCCAACAGCTATCCTAGATGGTTGGAAAAGGCTTTCAGTCATGTCTCCCATGACTAGAAGGGTTCTCCCTTCTCTTCCTATCTCCTTTTTGATATAAGGGACATAGGCCTTCTCTTACGTGAAAACTTAAGGAGTTGCCAATTCCCTGCTTTGGTCCATAGTATTCCCAATCGGGGATATGCTCTTTCTCCTTGCAGCTCGTCCTCATGGTAAGAACGCATGATACTTTTGCCCTTAAGCAGGTCAACATGGTATCTCATCTCTATGCGTCTTCTGTCCTCTTACCATGCTAGAGTTCTGGAAGACTCTGGACTTGCTGGCTGCAGACACAGATTATCCTCTGTTTTTCACGTACCTGTCCTGGTTATTTCACTAGCTAGCATCCTTGCAGATCATAACCAGGAGGAATAGATTCTCTATATATCTTCTCAAGTAGGTTCCACCTCCTTGTTATTAGATGAATCTTTCCTCTCCACATATTCATATCTATTTTTTGTGTGTATTTTATGCCCTTCCATATCTCACTATAGATATATTCTTATATGTCTATCTATATATCTATATGTATACATATATATATATATATATATATCTGTCAAGATATTTTATTACAGATAGATATGTATCCACATACCTATCTATCTGACTGTCTATGCTCATATAGCTATATGATTCCGACAGATGGGCTTACCCATTCCTATGCTATCCAGCAGGTTTGGGGTTCTACACACACAACCACTCCTGTGGTAGTCAACAACTTTTATACCATAACCTTAGGGTTTAAGTACCTCTGAATCTCTCCATGCTCCAATATCTCTCCTAGCTTACCTCAGTTCGGAGAGATATTGTGGATCTTCCTTTACTCACAGGCTTAACGCCTCAGGCATTTGTCCTCTCCTTTTGGGATACAAGGGGTTCCCATACCCTTTCTCCCCATAAGGACTGAACCTGTTTGTCCAAATCGGTTAGCCTTTCTCTTTTTGCTCCTAAGAGTGAGCCACTCTGCCGCCAAAAGAGTTCGGTTTTTGTCTTAAAGCCTTCCGCTGAAGGCACACCGTTTTTGTACTACCCCAGTTTTTCTTACTGGGGTTACCTGTTACCTTTCAGGATTCTGACCTCCACTGTTTTTTCCTACAGTGAGGTCCTCTTCAAGATTCCTCTACTGGGTTCCCCAGTAGATCCCATGGACCTCCATACTTTTGTAAAATCCTATTAGGGGAGGTCCATATTGCAATATTTCATTTCAATATCATTGATGACAATTATCATTCCTACATGGACTTCTTGTCTGCAGTCCTATGCTAGGTTAAGCTGTTTCCCACAGCACCTTTCTCTTTTCAACTCCTACCCTCCATCCTCAGGATGCCTGGTGTTATTAGGTATAGCATGTTCCAATCTATAACATGCTGGGACTCCGGGCATCTTAGCTTGGGAGTCCCCATATGTAAAGACTCATTCCTGCTTGTTCCTGGAGATAGCACAGTTACTTACCTGTAACAGGTGATCTCTGGGAACAGCAGGAATAAGTCTTCACAACCCACCCACCTCCCCTAGGAGTTGTATCTCTATCTATCTTTCCTTTCCTCTCTCTCTCTCTTTGTCTCAGCTTTAAAACTTAACTGAGGAGAGGCAGTTGGGAAAGGCGGGAAGGCAGCATGCAGGCGTGGTGGGATGCTTCCAAAAGCTCTTTGATTGGACGCTAGGAAGCGTTCCCGCGCAGACTCCGTCGGTACCGACGTACCCATATGTGAAGACTTATTCCTGCTGTTCCCAGAGATCACCTGTTACAGGTAAGTAACTGTGCTTTACTGCATATTGAAGCTTTTTAACACACGCTAAGCAACTTAACATGTTAATTCTTAGATTAGTGCACATTAAATCCATTTAGCACACATTAACAAACCGAATGCATATCCCTCTACATGATTACATAGGAGCATGTATATTGCATTTGAATTAGAAAATCAATTATTGTTGCTTTCTATTTTGCTTTAATATATGTTTTAGAAGCAAAAAAATAAAAAAATATAAAGGAAATGCGATGAAATGAAAATCTGCCTGGCACGTCTGTTTCACATATTCCAGTCTCCTTCAGGGTGTCCTGGATTTAACACAATCTCTGGGAACTCTTTCACAGACTTTGCTTTCAAATCTTTTGAAGTTTAAAATTTACTTTTAACTTGTTTAAAAAAAGAATTGGATTGCTTCAGAAAGGTGGAAGATTGGTAATGGATTCCAGTAGTGCGTGTTTCGTCTGCGCACATCCTATGAATGTCTTGTACCATATCATTTGAAAAAACACCTCTAATCAATTAACTTTCCTTGTCAATCTAGGGGCCGGGATTCAGGCCTAAGGCTGCCATGGCGGTGAGCTGTGGCATTTATATATCCTCTGGGTATTCATCAGCAATATCTGGATAGTGACTACCAATGAAAATCTGAATTGTGATGCTACTATCTCCGGAGAGCAATTGCCATTATCCAGATAGTGGTGATTTTCAGTTGCTCTATGGATAAATTATCTGCATAGCAACTTAGGCCACCGTAAAGGCCATCCTAAGCTATCCAGTTAATTTTTATAGAGATGTTGCTGAAAATCGCCCCTGTCTGGATAATGGCAGTGATTATCTGGATAGTGTCTGTACTGCCCTTTACTCTACCTACAGACTGCCCCAGTGCTCTCCAAATAGTACTGAGACAATCCTTGGAGATATTGAAGGCACTATCCATATAGTGCTGCTGAATAGCTCTCTCAGTGCCCTTGTTATCCATTTAAGGGATTTTGAAAATTGACCCCTAAATCTTTGGCCCGTTTACGGAGATGGCCAAACTTGGGTACCAGCTGTCTTTTTTTTTCAATGTTTTTTAGCATTAGGAAGAAGACTGATCAGCTCTTTTCTTATTAAGCCAGTGAATGGTTTTCCAGTGAGTATGACTGTTGGCCCCCTCTTGGTCTGAGCAAGATATAGACCAGCACTACCATAGGTCAGTGCCGAAAAGCAAGATACATGCCTATCCACCATGGTGAATATAGGTGAGCCTTGGGAGTGGAAACAGAGTGTTTTCTTCACTGGGTCCCATGCACCCTTCACTACTTAAAAAAAGATATTGCTTATAAAACTATGAAGTATGTCCAGTGACTGATTCAGTAACAATAGCAGAGAAAGACAAAACCAGCTGAACAGCACAAATTTATCCTAAATGGTAAATACAAGGGAGAAAGCAATACTAGAAAATTCAACTATGCTCAGATTGGCAAATGCCAGCACACTATAGCATAATTTAGCTGCTAGAACAAACAGTAAATGTTCTAAAATTGAGAGATATGGTAACCCTAAGAAACAAATGGCTCTCTATTTCTGTGCTACCTTATTAAGTCATCCAGTCCACAGTGGTGGGGGGAGGAGTACCCCAAGATGCGTTAATTTTATGCATACTATGACAGTTGGACAGTGAAAAAGATAGACAAGAAGAAAATCGATGCTTTTGAAATTATGGTGCTGGCAATGAATGCCGTGTATACCGTGGACTGCCCGAAGAACAAACCAGTCAGTACTAGAGGAGATCAAACCTAAGCTTTCCTTAGAAGCTCAGATGACAAGACTTTGACTTTCATACTTTGGACATTTCATGTGAAGAGAGATTATTGGAGAAAGACATCATGCTTGCAAAAGTAGAAGGTCACTGTAAAAGAGGAAGCTTGGCTGAAAATCAAACAATCCAGAGGGTCACCAGGAGTCGACACCAACTCGACGGCACTTAACAGTAACTATGACAGTAGTGAACCTCACTTCTAGGTCAGAGTATGTGGAGCATTAGCAGGCTTCGTGAGCAGACAGTGGGATTATAGTGTATGGCAACTTTTTTAGAAACAGGGGATAATAGTAGTTTTTATGTCTTTTTTTTTAACCCACTTTCCCTTTTCATTTACTCCTATTGTTTGAGCCTTTTCTACATGATAGAGCTTGATTTTCCAAAATAGTTACTCTTTGTGTTGTACTTAAAAGCAATGTCAGGAAATAATTTGTCATTGAAAGGGTAGTGAATGCTTGGAATGCCCTTGCAATGGAAGTTGTGGGGGCAAATACAGTGATGTAATTCAAAATGATATGGGACAGACACAATGGATAAGTGGGGTGGGGGTGACGTGACCTGCATGGAGCAGCAGGTACACCTACTCTAGCTACCTTACTGAGCAGATTAGATGGACCATACCAGTCTTTATCTGCTGTGATTTTCTATGTTACCATGCTACTTTTTTCTTCATTGCCTGTCAGAATATTTTCCCTCTTCCACTTATGACAATTTGATTCTTACCTCCAAGTGGATTCTGGCAGAGAGCAAGTGGGCCCTGAAATAAAGGCCAGTTAGAAGTGAAGAGCATTTAAGTTTATTTAAAAAACATATGCAAAATCACATTATTATTTTCTTTATGTAGTGTATGACACCATAGAAATAAACAAGAATAACTAAAAACTACACTTCCATAAAAACTTCCTGAAAATTACAAAATTAGCCGAAAAGACCTCAGTCCAACACATAAACATTTAGGGCCCGATATTCAAAGGCATTTACACGGTTTACAGACCGCTCGATTAATTTTGCTACACGTCTCGATTAACTTACTACAAAACTATTTAAAGTTGTTAAAACCCAAGAGGATTGTGGAAAATTGCAAGAGGATCTTGATAAATTGGAAGACTGGGCATCAAAATGGCAGATGAAATTTAATGTGGACAAGTGCAAGGTTATGCACCTAGGGAAGAACAACCCAAACTATGGTTACATGATGCAAGGTTCCACGTTAGGAACCACCACCCTGGAAAAAGATTTAGGCGTCATTGTGGATACCATGTTAAAACCCTCGGCCCAGTGTGCAGCGACGGCCAAGAGAGCAAATAGAATGCTAGGTATGATAAGGAAAGGAATGGAAAATAAAACAAAAGATATTATAATGCCTCTATATCGTTCCATGGTGAGACCGCACCTTGAATATTGTGTGCAATTCTGGTCGCCGTATCTTAAAAAGGATATAGCGATTTTAGAAAAGGTTCAGAGAAGAGCCTCCAAAATGGTAAAGGGGATGGAAGGATACTCCTATGAAGAAAGGCTAAAAAGGTTAGGGCTCTTTAACCTGGAAAAGAGACGGCTGAGGGGAGATATGATAGAAGTCTATAAATTAATGAACGGAGTGGAACGGGTAAACGTAGATCGATTGTTTACCTTATCAGAATATAGAAAGACTAGGGGACATGCAATGAAGCTACAGGGTAAACTATTTCAGACTAATAAAAGAAAATATTTTTTCACTCAACGTGTAATCAAACTCTGGAATTTGTTACCAGAGGATGTAGTAAAGGCTGTTAATGTAGCTGGGTTTAAAAAAGGTTTGGACAAGTTCCTGGAGGAAAGGTCCATAAACCATTATTAAGAAGGGACCCAGGATATCAATGCTTGAACCAATACAAGCATTGTGGAACCTGTGGCCCTTGGGGAAACTGCTAGGTTCATACGACCTAGATTGGCCACTGTTGGAAACAGAATACTGGGCTTGATGGACCTTGGTCTGACCCAGTATGGCATATCTTATGTTCTTATACATGCTCCCCCCCCCCCCGGACATGTCATGGGCATTCCGGGCCAGCATCAATCGCTAACTGGGTAGTGGGGACATTGCACTGCTGCCCAGTTATTGACCCATGGGTTAAGATTGGTTAAAGATATACACAGCAAAAGCTGGCCTGAGCTAACCGGGCAGCAGCTTGATATCGTCGCTGCATGATTAACCTCTGCGGGATCTTTGACTGTGCAATGACCCCAGATGTTCAGTGCTGGGGCCCATATGACCTCAGCATTGAATATCCGGGGTTAAAGCTTGACAGCGCTGTTGCAAATGAATGATATAGATAAGAGAAAATGGGAGCTTAAGAAAAAAATGAGAAACCGATCAGTAATTTGGTTGTCATTCAGACTGATCTTATACTTTTCATTTCTTGATGAGAGGGTCGTTGGGAGAAAGAATCTCTATGGTATGGTTGGCAGGGGGAAGTACAACTATTTGAGTTTCTTCGAAGCAATCTTGAAGAGAGAGATTCTCTGATGGACCACTAGAGAAGGAAAAATAACTAATTAAAATTCAGTGGGTGGAGAGGCAAGGAAAGAATTTGAAACAGCACAGGCCACATGTATTCATGGTGGTAAGAGACAACCTTAGTAAACAGAGAGCCTATCTGTAGGGTCATTAATTGGAATCTGCAATATATATCTAAAGGCTTCAGATGTATTATAATGTGAAACCTTTCTAGATATATATTGCAAATCCCAATTAATGACATTGTAGGTAGGCTGTTTATATAAGGGTATTTTTCATCATATTCTTAGAACTCTCCCTTATCTTCCCTACACATGACAGATCTTTCAAACCCCTGCTTAACCTGTTTAGAGGTAATAGAGCTCTGATTCTTTTGTTCTTGTAAGCCATATTTCTCTGCATGACAGGTATGTATGTTGTGGCTTGAGAACTGGAAGTGGAAACTTAAAATTGAGAAATCATAGGAAGAGACCTGGACTTTCACTGAAAAGTAGTTCTTACCTAGCATAGAGTAACCATTTTGGGCTATGTTGTGTAGCCTTTTGTATTCCAGAACTCTTGAAATGATTATGTGAGCTCTTTGTAGACTTGGTCAACCTGATGATACAAAGGACCTCAGTGGCAAAGAAAAATACAATTCCATATCATCCTGCTCGACCAGTCCTGACAAGTGGGTTGTGTTACCCTACCAGCAGATTGGTGGAGACAAAGAACCAATGAAATGTCCAGGTTTCAATGACACTACTCCCGACTCTAAAGAAGAATTGAAAAGGTCAGTCAGTGGAGTCACTAGAATGTCCTCAAGATCCTCCAATATTCTTGGATGTATCCCATCCAGTCCCATTGCGTTGTCTACTTTTAGTTTAGCTAGTTCCTCATGAATACAGTCTTTTGAAAATTGTTCAAGATTGCTTACACTTCTGTTGCTATTTGTAGGTGTTTTCTGAGGTCCTGCTCATGGCCCTTCATCCTCAATCCGCTACATCCGCGTTATCCTCAATCAGCTTCTACATATTCCTCCCCTTCACCCTTGAGTTTGACAATATCACTTTTGCACTTCTTCCTCTCACTAACATATCTGAAAAATGTCTTGTCCCCTCATTTTATTGCACTGGCTGTTTCTTCTTCTTTTTGTATCTTTGTTTGTTGCTCTTAAAATATTCCCTTTCAGTTTTGTCCATTGCTTTTCTTTATCCCCCAGCTGTTCCCATCCTGCTAACGACTGCTTGAGGTATTGACCCATCTTGGCAAAGTTAGTTTTCCTAAAGTCTAAGGCCCCCACTTTTGAATGGACTTTAATCAGCCTAGTCCTAATACCAAACCACACCATCTGGTGATCACTGAGTATGAGATGATCTCCCACTATAACATCAGATGTACTTTCCCCATTAGTAAGCACCAAGTCCAGTAGGGCCTCTTCATGTGTGGGTTCTGTTACCAGTTGATGGAATAGTTCTCCCTACAGAGAATCTAGGATCTCCTTACTTCTAGATGACATTGCAGTAGGGATATGCCATTTGGCATCCAGCATATTGAAATCACCTATCAGTAGCATTTCTCCTTTCATGGCATACTGCATATGTCTTCAATTAAATCTCTGTCCACTTCTTCTCCCTGTGAAGTAGATCTGTATATCACACCAATGCAAATGGATTTCCCTTTCCCTCTTTCTAGTTTAACCCATAGTGCCTCCTCATTCCCTTTGAAGCCCTGTAATTCTACATCTTTAATATTATCTTTTGCATATAGTGCCACTCTTCCTCCCCTTCTTCCTATCCTGTCCTTCCTGAATAAAGTATAGCCCAGTATAATTACATCCAAGTCATGGTTGTCCATGAACTATGTCTCTATAACTGCCACTAAATCCAAGTCCAAAAAATACTAGGCCCAATTTCAGAATAAAGAACGGAAAATCATCCAAAACAAAAGCTTCATCCTACAACACAATTAGTGCTGCATACCTACTTAAACACGAAGAAAAAAGGATCTCAAAACCAATGAGCATTTCAGATCCAGGTCTAAAACACTAGCCTCTGACCAAGCTCAAGTACAAGGATCCAAAAAACTCCCTCGTATTGAGGTAGAAATCCAGGCAGGGCTGAGAGCTGGAAGGGTTAAGTGAAAAGGATACACCCCTCTTGGTGAAGTCATACCCTGGTACACGCTTGTCCCCTCCCTTATTCCTTTGTCCTGCTGCTCTCTCTGCTTGCTAGAAATAACTACTCTCCCTCTGCTTCGCTAGAGATATAAGAGTACAGTAGACTTTCTCCAATCGGGACTATACTGTAATAAAGTGACCAATCATGAAGAAATGCTGTAATGTCCCGTGTGGATTTTTCCAACTCACTTTTCATTGGTCTCCCCAAATCCCAACTGAATCGCCTGCAACGCATCCAAAATACTGCAGCACGCCTCCTTACGCACACCTCTCTCCGTGACCATATTACACCTCAGCTATTTCATCTCCATTGGTTGCCTGTCCCCTTCCGCACCACTTTCAAACTATTAACTCTGGTCCATAAAGCCTTCCATGACAGTACCCCCCAGTACCTATCAGATCTCCTCTACTTTCATTCTCCCAGATACACCCCTCGCTCTTTTCACCTCAACCGTCTCACTTTGCCTTCCCCCTCCCGTGCTCATCTACAATCCACTCGTTCCTCTGCCTTTTTCTTTGCTGGCCCCGCCCTTTGGAATTCTCTCCCTTCCTCCCTCCGTTTAGAACCCCAATACAATGTCTTTAAGCAAAACCTCAAGACCCACCTGTTTTCCCTAGCGTTTAATCTTCCCTCTCCCTTTGTGTGACTCTACTATCCTCTCTCCTCCTTCCTTCTGACGCTTCCCCATGTTGTTCTGTCTCGTCCTGCCTCTTCTCTTCTGCTATCCTTTTTAAAAAATTGTACATTTCTTTTCCTTCTCGTTGGCCTTTGGCCTTCTTTTACTAAAATTGTTTTAATTGTACACCGCCTTGGTTATTTCAGAAAGGCGGTTTTTATCAAATAAATAAACATAAACATAATAATCTGATAAGAAGTCTATATAATCTCTGAGCCCTCTGGTGATGGCCCAGAATTTGGAAAAACTATTTTCTCTGGGTCTGTGCACATTAAACCATTGTTTCCTTCTAAGACTCCTTGGGTGTTTCTTTCTTCACTCGTTTATCTGCTACATTTTTGGTTCCCTGACCCGGCTGAGACAGCGAGATAAGAAAGAAAAGGTTATCTTGCTACCTCTAGGTTCAATCGGTTTGAGCCGGGCTGGTGGCGAACGCAGGAGGGAATACAAGGCACCACCAGACCAGTTGTTCTGGAAAGTATTCCATCCTGATTCGCCTCTGCCGCTAGCTTTCTCTGAGGGACACTAAGAACCCGCTCTGGGGTTTAGGAAACAACCCCTTCAACTCCGGAGGACATCTGAGTGGGGTAAGTGATAACAGGGAGTCTGTCTCTGTCTGCAGTTCAGGAAAAATTGGTCCTTCCTACGGGGAAGAAGGAGAGATTGATCAATCACCTTAGTACCCTGAGCTGAGCTGGGGGAAACCACGTTCCTAATAGTTAGACTGTTTTCTACGGAATTGTTGGTCTGTGCTTGATTTATGTGTTTGGCACAAGCAGAGGCTTGTGCAGTGAGCATAGACTCCTGATTAGTGCAGTTCCTGGCCAGGCGACCGCGCCCAGGTAGGGGAAAAAATGGCGAAAGCGCGATTTTGTTAGGCTGTGGTGAAAGCGCCATCTTGAGACTAGAGCAGCCGGATTCCTGGCTGTCTGCATTCCTTTCCCTCTGCGTTTTCAAAGCCTGGAAGAAAGTTATGGGGGGGATCAGAGATGAAATGCAGCCCCTTAGAGTGTATGGTAAAGCATTTCAGGAAGGGATTATCTGCAGATTATGGAGTTCGTATGACTCCATCCTTGTTAAAGAAATATTGTGAGCATGAGTGGCTAGCTTTAATACTGATTGGCCCCGAGAAGGAACCTTTGATTATGACTTGGTTAGCCGAGTGCACCAAGTTGTGGTAGCTAAACATCCTGATCAATTCCCTTATATTGATTCCTGGCTGGGTGTTTGTCGGCAGAGACCTAAATGGCTCAGGAGATGCTACGGGGAACACTGTCGCATACTTTTGTCTCGTAGCCCACAGGAAATGCAGCCTAAATTAAAATCACAATTGCCCGTTTTAGTACAAGAGCCAGAGACAGATGAATTCCCCCCTTTCCCTCCTCCCAGGCAGATTTCTGAGACTTCAGCTAGGTTGGCAGTCTCAGCAGGGCATTCAGCTAGTTCTCCCCACCCCTCTCACAGATACTACATTCTCTGACAGTCAGAAGAGCAGTGAAGGAAGCATACAAATGCCAGTTTCAGATACAGACCTGCCCAGCACTTCAGAAAGTTCCCTAAGTCCCAGATCTGAAGAATGTCAGTTCCACGTTCGTACACCCTCCCCCCCCCTCCCCCGTACTAGAGCACTGCGACCTCATTTGGGGGCCCCAGCGAGAAGCGCTGAGAGACTTTCCTGACCTAAAACCCCACTGGGCGGCAAACAGTGATGCAGGCCGCCTTGCTCTGAATTGTTATCATCGGGCTCTCCTTGAAGGCTTTAGAAGGGGGGCCAGAAAGCAATGAATGTAGGGAAAATATCTGAGGTACTGCAAACCCCTGATGAGAGCCCGGGCCAGTTTTATGAAAGACTCTGTGAATCTTTCCGTGTTTACACTCCATTTAACCCCGAAGCACTTGAAAACCAACGGATGGTGAATACAGCGTTTGTGGGACAATCACAGGGGGACATTCAAAGGATACTTCAGAAGCTTGAAGTTTTTGCTGGAATGAATATAACCCAGCGGATGGAAGTTGCTATGAAAGTATTTGTGAACAGAGATCAGGAGATGAAGCGTGAGTGTGAACGAAAGATGAAAAAGAAAGCTGATATGTTAGCAGCGGCGCTAGTCGAGAAAGGACAAGGAAAGTTGACATGGGAACCGAGAAGCCGAGGCCGGGGTAGAGGAACCCGGCGAGGATCATTGGAGCAAGGACTATTGGAATGAGATTAATGTGCTTATTGCAGAGAAATGGGCCACTGAAAAAGAGAAGAAAAAATGAATGTCCCAATCGTGTCAGGCAATATTCCCTGCCCCGAAGAGAGGTTGAAGGCATTCATAAACATCTCCAGCAACTACTTAAGTCTGGACTCCTGAAACCTATGCCAATCACCCTGGAATACCCCTTTGCTGCCAGTTCAAAAACCAGGTACAGATGATTACCGACCTGTGCAGGACCTATGGAAGGTCAATGAAGCTGTTACCATTCACTCTGTTGTGCCAAACCCCTACAATTTACTGAGTTTGATTTCTGCACAAGCAACTTGCTTCACTGTTCTGGACTTAAAGGATGCCTTTTTCTGCTTGAGATTGGCCACTCCTAGCCAGCCACTGTTTGCATTTGAATGGGAAGACCCTATTACTGGCAGTAAGGGTCAGTTGACATGGACACGGTTACCCCAAGGATTCAAAAACTCCCCCACGCTGTTTGGGGATGCACTTAGTCAAGATTTGCATCAGTTCCAGTCTTGCCCTTCTCAACGCGTGTTGCTACAATACGTGGATGATTTACTCATTGCTGCTGTTTCCTGGGAAGAATGTCTAACCACTACTTCAGAACTTCTACACCTACTTTGGATGTCTGGCTATCGGGTGTCCCAAAGTAAGGCCCAACTGTGCCAAACTGAAGTCAAATTCTTGGGATTCCATGTTGCCCAAGGCCTTCGAAGATTGGGCTCTGAGTGGAGGGAGGCTGTTTGTTCTATTCCTGAGCCACAGAATTGCAGGCAGTTAAGAGGCTTCTTAGGGGCTGCCGGTTTTTGTCGAATATGGATACCCAACTATGCAGTGTTGACAAAGCCCCTGTATGCAGCTACAACAGGGGGAGAACAAGATCCTTTCGACTGCGGCCCGGACCAAAAGGAAGCCTTTCAGAATATGAAGAAGGCTTTGCTATCAGCCCCTAGTCTAGGACTGCCCGACGTGGAAAAACCATTCCATCTGTATGTCCATGAAGAAAGGGGGATGGCAGTTGGTGTCCTCATTCAGAGTCTAGGTTCCTGGCAATGACCGGTGGCTTATCTGTCCAAACAGCTGGATCCAGTAGCAAGAGGGTGGCCTTCTTGTCTCCACGCAGTAGCAGCAACAGCTCTCTTGGCAACAGAGGCTGATAAATTATCCCTTGGGCAAGAACTGTATGTTAAAGTGCCGCATGCAGTACTGACCCTGATGGAGTACAAAGGCAATTATTGGTTTACCAACGAGCAGATGACAAAGTATCAGAGCATGCTGTGTGCGAATCCTCGGGTTCACTTGGAGATAGTGAAAAACACTCAATCCTGCTACTCTACTCCCTGTAGCACCTGGGTTACCTGAACATGATTGTATCCAGGTTATGGATGAAGTGTATTCCAGCCGCCCAGATTTGAAGGATGTACCGCTGGCCTCTCCTGATGTTCAGTACTTTACCGATGGCATCAGTTTCGTGGAAGATGGACAGCGGAAGGCCGGATATGCTGTGGTCACTCCTGGGGTTGTTGTGGAGGCTGAGCCCTTACCCTTAGGGACTTCTGCCCAGAAAGCTTAACTCATTGCCCTTACTGGAGCCCTTCAGTTAGCTGCAGGTCTGAAGGTAAACATTTTCACTGATTCTAAGTATGTATTCACTACACTCCATGCCCATGGGGCCCTCTATAGAGAGAAGAGACTCATAAATTCAAGTGGGAAATCTAGAAACATAGAAATATGACAACAGAAAAAGACCACATGGCCTATCTAGTCTGTCCTTCCATAACAACTACAACAGTCCCCTTTTTACCTTTAGAGATCCTCTGTGTTTGTCCCATGCTTTTTTGAATTCAGCTACTGTCCTTATCTCTACCACCTCCACTGGGAGACTATTCCACGGATCCACCACTCTTTCCGTAAAGAAATATTTCCGCATATCACTCCTGAATCTATCTCCCTTCACCCTCATCCCATGTCCCCTGATAGCAGAACTTGCTTTCAATTGAAAGAGACTCTCTCCCTGAACATTTATGCCACGGAGGTATTTAAACATCTCAATCATATCACCTCTATCCCGCCTTTCCTCTAAGGTGTACATATTAAGATCCTTCAGTCTGTCCTCATATGCTTTATAATGAAGACCACTAATCATTTTAGTAGCCATCCTCTGCACCGACTCCATCCTGTTCACATCCTTTTGAAGGTGCGGTCTCCAGAATTGCACACTATACTCCAAATGAGGTCGCACCAAAGACTTATACAGAGGCATTATCACCCCCTTTTTTCTGCTAGCCATTCCTCTCCGTATGCACCCAAGCATCCTTCTAGCTTCTGCCGTCGCCTTTTCTACCTGTTTAGCTACTTTAAGATCATCAGACACAACCACGCCTAGGTCCTGCTCTTCTTTAGTGGACAAAAGTACTTCACCCCCTATACTATATTGCTCCCTTGGATTGCTGCAGCCCAAATGCATGACCTTACATTTTTTAACATTAAATTCCAGCTGCCAAATTCTAGACCATTCTTCAAGCTTAGCTAGATCCCTCCTCATGTTATCTACCCCTTCCTGGGTGTCTACTCTATTGCAGATTTTGGTATCATCCGCAAAGAGGCAAACCTTACCTGAAAGCCCTTCCGCTATATCACTAACAAAGATGTTAAAAAGAATCAGACCAAGGACAGATCCCTGGGGCACACCACTGATAACATCCTTCTCCTCAGAGTGAGCTCCATTTACTTGTACTCTTTGTTGCCTCCCACCCAACCAATTTCTAACCCAAGCAGTAACTTTAGGGTCCATCCCTAGGGTGCTCAGTTTGTTTATAAGTTGCCTGTGAGGAACAGTGTCAAAGGCTTTACTGAAATCTAAATACACCACATCTAGGGCTTTCCCTCGGTCCAACTCCCTGGTCACCCAGTCAAAGAAATCAATCAGGTTTGTCTGACAAGACCTGCCTCTGGTGAATCCATGCTGCCTCGGATCCTGTAATCCGCTGGACTCCAGAAACCTCACTATTTTCTCTTTCAGCAGCATTTCCAATAATTTACTCACCACCGAAGTTAAACTAACCGGCCTGTAGTTTTCAACCACATCCTTACTTCCGCTTTTGTGTAAAGGCACCACATGAGCCTCTCTCCAGTCCTTTGGCACCACTGCCGACTCCAACGAGGCATTGAAAAGGTCAGTCAGTGGAGCTGCTAGAACGTCCCCAAGTTCCCTCAGTATTCTCGGGTGTATCCCATCCGGTCCCATCACTTTGTCTACTTTAAGTTGAGATAGTTTCTCACGAACACAGTCTTTTGAAAATTGTTCAAGATGTCCTTTGCTTCTGTTCCTATTTGTGGGTGTTTTCTGAGGTCCTGCTCCTGGTGCTTCATCTGTGAACACAGAACAAAAATATTTGTTAAGCAATTCCGCTTTATCCTTATCAGCTTCTACATATTCCTCCCCTGCACTCTTGAGTCTGACAATACCACTCTTGCCCTTCCTCTTCTCACTAATATATATGAAAAATGTCTTATTCCCCCATTTTATTGCATTGGCTATTTCCTCCTCCTTTTGAATCTTTGCCTTCTTGACTACTTTGCTAGCTTCTCTAAGTTTTTCCAAATACAGATGCCTGTCTTCCTCTCTCTGTGATCTCTTGTATTTCATGAAGGCCTCCCTCTTTTTCTTCACTTTTTCAGCTACTTCTTTCGAAAACCATAGTGGTCTCCTTTTCCTTTTATCTTTATTTACCATTTTAACAAAAAGGTTGGTTGCCCTTAAAATATCCCCTTTCAGTTTTTCCCACTGTTTTTCTACATCCCTCAGCTGTTCCCATCCAACTAACGACTCCCTGAGGTATTGGCCCATCTTCGCAAAGTTAGTCTTCCTAAAGTCTAAGATCCTTGCCTTTGAATGGATTCTAACAGCTCTAGTCCTAATACTGAACCACACCATCTGGTGATCACTGGATGCAAAATGATCTCCCACTACAACATCAGAAACACTTTCACTATAAAGTATGGGAGGGAGATTTTGGAGTTACTAGAGGCTGTGTGGGCACCAGAAGCGTTGGCTGTTGTTCACTGCAAGGCACACCAATGAGGAGACACTCTGGTCATCCAGGGTAACCACAGGGCAGATAGGGAGGCCAAGTT
Source organism: Ichthyophis bannanicus (assembly GCA_033557465.1). Lineage (NCBI taxonomy): Eukaryota > Metazoa > Chordata > Amphibia > Gymnophiona > Ichthyophiidae > Ichthyophis > Ichthyophis bannanicus. Next base: position 604,422,953 of record CM066034.1, read on the forward strand.
AGCAACCCAGCAAGGAACAGTCCCAGTAAGTGTTCAAGCCCCCCTGTTTCCAATTCCTATGTCAGAGTGGGACCCATGTTATACCAAGAAAGAGATGGATTTCTTCACTCAGGAAGGGGCTACTCTCACTACTGCTGGGTGGTTGCGGTTACTGGGAGATCCACCCCGATATGTTATCCCCGAGAGTCTAGCACCTGCTTTTGTCCAACAATTTCATGAGACCACCCACTTAGGCAAGACCTCCATGCACACCATTCTACAGTCTTATTTCTATGTCCCACATCTGTCTGCCTTTTCGGCAGCTGCAGCACGTCGCTGTCTCCAATGTGCCAGGAATAACCCCAGCCAAGGGCCTCTACCCCCAATTTCTATACAGGCGGTTGGTGCTGCTCCTATGGAGAATATTGTAGTTGATTTCACTGAGTTACCCTGAGTAAGAGGTTATCAATATCTGCTGGTGATAGTATGTACATTTTCAGGATGGGTTGAGGCCTACCCTTGTAGAACAGAGACAGCCCGAGAAGTTACAAGGCCCCTGTTGAAAGAGACCATTCCTAGGTTTGGCCTTCCCCTTACTATAGGGTCAGATAATGGCCTTGCATTTGTTGCTAAGTGCCTTCAGGACCTTTCTAAGGCCCTCCAGATCACCTGGAAACTTCACACTGCTTACTGTCCACAGAGTTCGGGAAAGGTGGAAAGGATGAACTGAACTCTGAAGTCCAGTTGTCTAAACTCTGTCAGGAAGCTCATCTTAAATGGGATCAGGCTTTGCCGATAGCCCTGCTCCGGGTCCGGTCCTCCCCAACTCGGACCTTGGGAATATCCTCTTATGAAGTACTGTATGGTCAACCACCACCCATTGTTCATGGCCTTAAGGGAGACCTAGAGCAGATAGGTAATGAACTTACGAGACAACACCTACTGGCATTGGGATCTGTTTTTCAGTCTTTGAACAGGTGGATACAAGAGTGACTGCCTATCTCTTTATCAGAGCTGCTCCATCCCCACCAGCTGGTAGATCATGTGTGGATTAAGGAATGGAAACGTGAACCACTGTGCCCTACCTGGAGAGGTCCTTACACAGTTCTCCTAGCCACACTGACTGCAGTCAAGGTCGCAGAGGTTATCCCGTGGATTCATCATACTCATCTTAAGAAAGCTGCTCCTGACTTGGATGATAAGTGGACAGCACACGAACATTCTCAGGATCCCTTACGCCTCACATTGCAGAGAACCAGGGTATCGGCAGACAACGGAGCCCTGCGCTAGCCGCATACCGGAAGCCAGCTAGTCTACGCACGGCAGAAGCTTGAGAAGTCATCCTCAGATACTGTTAGTGGGGCATAAGCTCCATGGTCGGTATGCACCTGCTCATGCTGATTTTTGTTCTGGTATTCATGTGGAGCCTTCCCTTGTTGGCCTCAGGAACTATAAATGTAGTAACACTACTTGCCGGGACTGCTTTGAATACTTCGGACTTTTGTGCACGCAGCTCTTCGCAGCCTGGAGTTTTTGATCAACATGCCTTATTGCTGTACCCACTACTTTGTGTGAAGTGCATGTGTTTACTGTAATGCATAATCTGAACTGCAAACAGCCAAAGCTAACCTTTTCTACATTTTTCTACTTCATCGGTGCTACTCGTCCTACCTCAGCCTATTTTAACAAGGCCCCTTTCTCCTTGCAGGTTGTCTCCATGGTTAAAGCTACAGATTGCTTTATTTTTGTAAATGCAACTGAAGGTTTTTTTTTAATGTGTCTAACACTGTATTATCATGCAAGTCTATTACGAAGGTATCTTATCCTTACTCAGAATGTATCTTCCCTTAGGATGGTTTTTGTTATGTGGTAAAACTGCTTACACTTATGTTCCCATAAATGCTACTGGAGGTCGTTGCACTTTTGGAAGACTTACTACTGCTGCTTTCTCTCATACCCCTAGTAAGGTTAGTTCCCACTCACACTATCCTTGATCAAAACCTATGCCTCCTACCTGTAACTCTAATGTGGAACCTTATAGTGATCAGACAGCGCTGGGACTGACAATATCCATTGTAGGAGCACCTGGGTTAGCTTTGCACAATGCAATGGAAGTAAGCCGTGTTGCTTGTTCCTTGGCCAAATCCATTAATCTTACCTCAACCATCCTAGCCACTATGAATCACGAGATGTCCCATCTGCGGATGGCGATTCTGCAGAATAGGATGACAATTGATTTTCTGCTCCTACGCTTAAATCATAGCTGCGAGGAGTTTGAGGGTATGTGTTGTTTTAATGTCACTGATGAGAGTGTTTCCATTGAACGCTCTATTCAAGACCTATGTGATTTAGCTAATCATATCACCGCCCCTTCTATAGGTGCTGGGTGGTTTGCGGAATGGTTCAATTGGTTAGGTGGACTTAAAAAGCCCTAATGGTAGGGGTTCTCCTTTTTCTCCTGCTATGTGTCATCCTGCCATGCCATATCTCTATCCTTATCCGATTTATTACCTCCACCATTGAGACCATGGTGGAGCGGAAAAACTGCTGCCCATGTGATGGCAGTATGCAAATACAAATCCCTTCCACAGTCAGATCAACTGCTAAGAGGAAAATTGGTCTCCTTCACTACAAGGCAAATTTTTCCCTTAAAAAGTGGGGAATGAGGTAGAAATTCAGGCAGGGCTGAGAGCTGGAAGGGTTAAGTGAAAAGGATACACCCCTCTTGGTGAAGTCATACCCTGGTACACGCTTGTCCCCTTCCTTATTCCTTTGTCCTGCTGCTCTTTCTGCTTGCTAGAGATAACTACTCTCCCTCTGCTTCGCTAGAGATAAGAGTACAGTAGACTTTCTCCAATCGGGACTATACTGTAATAAAGTGACCAATCATGAAGAAATGCTGTAATAATCTGATAAGAAGTCTACATAATCTCTTTGAGCCCTCTGGTGAGGGCCCAGAATTTGGAAAAACTATTTTCTCTGGGTCTGTGCACATTAAACCGTTGTTTCCTTCTAAGACTCCTTGGGTGTTTCTTTCTTCACTCGTTTATCTGCTACAGTATCAGGCTGCTAGAAAATGCTCATTCAAAAATCACAAAAATTACACAGGTACACTACCAAAAAACTGCCTCCAGTTTTGCAACTGATTCCTATAGATTTGGGGTGCTGAATCCAGGAAAAATAGCCAAAATGTTCCATCACGTCACGTTTTCTTGCAAAATTAGATTTCTTACCCATATAAGGAATGTTCACATAATTTCTTTTTAGCCGACTGCAGTTTATTTTCTTGGCCCAAAATAGAGGTTGTAATGGTTAACTAACTAGAAACACTCCCTCATGATATTTTAGAGTGTTTTGTATTCATTTTATACATTAACAGGACAATTGGGAGGCGGGGGGCTAAATCCAGTACTCGCGCTGGCTCATGTTCTTTCCTGTTCGCCTCACCTCGTTCGCTCGCTCAAACACGGTGGTTGCGACATGAACATTCCTGTCAAATTTCAGTTTCTTGCAAGTTCATTATTACCTTTTGTTTGCTCAGTCGTAATCCAGCTTTATTCCGAAGTGGTTCACTACAGTTGTAGTTTGCAGTGCTGTGTATTTGTGATGGCTCACAGAGCCAGAGGTTGCGTCAACTCTCCGGACAGTTTTTGTTTTATTTGTGGGGAATATGCCATGAAAAAGCGGCAGAGGAACATTTCTGCATTTATTAAAAAAGTATATTTCGCCTATTTCGGTTTGAAGTTAGGCGATCAAGACAAACCGTGGGCTCCTCACAAAGTGTGCAAGACATATGAGGAAGATCTACGCTTATGGATGAAAGGTAAAAAACAAGCATTTCGTTTCGGAATACCTATGATGTGGCGTGAACAAAGAGACCACAGCAGTGACTGCTATTTTTGCTCTTGCATTGTGAAGGGATACCACTTAAAAAATAAGAACGTAATAAGTTACCCCAACCTTCCCTCAGCAATTAGGCCTATGCCTCATAGCAACGAAGTACCTGTGCCTGAACCACCAAAATCTTTGGATCATATTTGTGTGGACGGTTCTGATCATGATGAGACTCATCAGATGGCTTTTCCCGATGAGTCCAGTACTTCCGAGTTTGAAACTGAACCAGATCCGAAACCTGAACTTTTCTCTCAAGCTGAATTGAATGATTTAGTCCGGGATTTAGGACTCCCAAAAGATGCTGCCCAACTGCTAGGTTCTCGGCTTAAACAGAAAAATCTATTGTCACCAGGAACAACTTTTTATTGGTACCGCAACCGCGAGACACAATTTTTGAAGTATTTCAGCAAAGAGGAAGATTTGGTATTTTGCAACGATATATACGGAGTGATGGAAAAGTTTAAACTCAAGTATGATCCTGCTGAATGGCGGCTGTTCATTGATTCGTCAAAAGACAGCATAAAAGGTGTTCTTCTTCATAATGGCAACACATTCGCTTCAGTTCCTATTGCTCACTCTGTTATTCTCCAAGAAAAATACGAGAATTTGGCCCTGATTCTTCAGAAGATTCGTTATGATGAGCATAAGTGGATGATTTGTGGAGACTATTAGGGCAGCAATCCAGTTTCACCAAATATCCCTGCTTCCTTTGCTTGTGGGATAGCCGGGCCCGTGACCTACACTGGGGGAAAAAAGACTGGCCAATTCGGGAGTATTTGAGACCCGGTGAGAAAAATGTTCTTCATGAGAGCTTGGTACCTCGTGATAAAATTCTATTACCACCTCTCCACATTAAGTTGGGTCTCATTAAGCAATTCATCAAGTCCCTTCCAAAAGATGGTGAGTGCTTTCGGTACCTTTGCTCAAAGTTCCCCCGACTTTCTGAAGCAAAGCTAAAGGAAGGAGTGTTTGTTGGCCCTGATATAAGGAAACTCATTTCAGATGGAGCATTCGCTGAAACGATGTCTGAGAAGGAAAAAGAAGCCTGGGATTCCTTCAAGGATGTTGTTCTCAAATTCTTGGGGAACAGGCGGGATGAGAACTATAAGGATATTGTTGCCAGGATGCTCAATGCCTTCAAAGAACAAGGCTGTAACATAAGCCTGAAAGTCCATTTTTTGCACTCCCATGTGAACTACTTTCCCTAAAACTTGGGGGCGTACAGTGAAGAACAAGGTGAAAGGTTTCACCAGGACATCAAGGACGCAGAGAGAAGGTACCAAGGAAGATGGAACACCACTATGATGGCTGATTTCTGCTGGTTGCTGCTGCGGGAAACCCCAGATGAAAAATACGCCAAGCAGCGCACCAAGAGAAGCATTCGGGGGAAGAAGAAACGGGCCCACCAGGAGATTGATTGACCCAAGAATGACTTTAAAATCTAAACTGTGTTGACAAATATCGTGTTTTTTACTAAACTTTGAAATAAAAATTTGCTAGTTATTACCACAGTGTCGGATCTCATTTATTAGAATTTTATTTTCACACCATCGGGTGTTTGTCTTCATGTATTGCAATGGTGCGGTTTGCGTTTTCTATTCTTACATACATACCTGTACAACATTTTTTGCACATTTCTTTGCTTTGCTTTGTGTCTAACCTCGCTCTTATATGCTCAATGTTTGTGCACATGTATGTGGCTGTTTTAAGTGCAGACAATTTTGCTACCATCACAGTGTGTTTTGTTGACATTACTCTATTCTTATGTGCTGCCTTGTTACAATTTTTTTATTCTTATTTGAATAACTACTAAACAATTAGTATAAAGAATTCATCCAAGAAACTTTTATCTCGATCGCACTCAATCTGAAACGTTCACCTCAAACTGCTAACCCAATGTAGCAAAAAATCTGTACGTGATGGAGCAAATTGGTTACCAGATTTGGATTCAGCGCACCAAAAAACGTAAAAATCAATCGAAACATTAGAGGCAGTTTAAAAAAAAATTTTTTTAGTTTACCTGTGTTATCAGTATTCCATTCATTGCAACAATGTAATTCCACAAAATCCACAATGTAGACCTTGTTCACACAACCTGCAGCATTCATGTTGTATTCTTTATCCACAGCTTTCTCAGAAACTCAACATAGTGATAACAGTGGAATCTAATAAACCATGACATCTTTCATTCTCCCCAACGCCACTCCAGACGGGGGCAGAATGTATCCACAAAACGTCATCTAAAAAAACAAGGTCACTGTTAATATACAGCTTGTGTCCTAAGTAGACTGCACCAAAAATCACTGCTTACTACTTAACCACTCAGAAAGTCCCCCAACCAAACAGAATACCCCTTACACCTAGATTTACTAATCATCCTCACCATCAAGCCAGCAGGCACTCAGCAAAAAAATCCATTCATTGAATACAACACAGCTGATACCCACCTCAATGTTAATCAATCTTAGTCCATCAGATGGAAACACTATCAACCAGACCACTTATTTATTTAATTTACATTCTCTTATATACTGCACTATTCTGTATCAGTGCAGTTTACACTGAACATTCTGAAATTACATTGAACAGGGCATTATAACTTGGAGATAACTATTTTACAGGGAACATGGGCTATGGAGGGTTAAGTGGCTTGCCCAAGACCACAAGGAGCACCTGTGGGACTAGAAACCCCAGTCCTTCCAGCCCAAGGTTGCTGTCCTCTAGTGGGATTTGAACCCCTGACCTTCTGACCTGAAGTACCTTGCCCCAACCACTAGGCCACTCCTCCACTTCAATAGGAAGCTTAAAACAAGCCACTCCCACATTCTGCAGCAGCAGCAGAAGACATCACATACAGGTAGCCCATTCAATCTGCGCATTCAAACCCAGAGGAGCTACAGAATTAAGCCCGTAGATCCAGCTCTGTCACATTGGGATAAACATGTCATATGATCCCTAGACTCAATACCTACCTGGTCTGTGCAAAAAAAATGCAACTCATCAAACTTATGACCTAATGATACACAGTGGGACACCATAGGGGCTTCCTGATACTCCCGCTGTAAACGACTCCTATGCTCACCCATTCTTACTTTGAACGGCCGAGTAGTTTTACCAACATATATGAGTCCACAGGGACAGCATACCAAATATACAACAAACAGTGATGTACATGTTGTGTGATGTTGCAGCTTATATACTCACCCCCGATGCTCAAATTCCTTAACTAAACTAGCTCCCTCACACAGTGAACATGATCCACATGGAAAATGACCACCCTCATTTTTCACCCCCTCCCCCAATGTACGCAAACAGGAGGGACAAAGAATGTCCTTTAAATTGCATCCCCTCATCCAGACTATACGCGGCTGCTTATCCTATAATCCAGGAATAGTCTGAATAACTGGAAAATATTTTCTGAATAACTGGAAAATATTTTCAGTCTCTTGTATGTTGGCTACCTCCTGTAGGCTAGCTGTGCAGCGCTGCGTGTGTGGCGCTTTACAAGCGCTAAATAGTAGTAGTAGTCTTATAACGCCCTGGATCTTATTGCTCACTGGCAAATAGGGGGGTCACAAAATGTATAAATTCAGACACATCCTGTCTTCCAGCCCTCTTCCTAGGTTTCAAGAGCCAGGAATGATTATTATATCTGGCTCTAATATAAGCCTCTTGTACCACCGAACTGAGAACCCCTATCCAAAAATTCCCCATATAGGTGTCTGGCTTGAATTTTATATTCTAACATAGATGAACAATTGTGCCTATATCTTACAAATTGAGAGAAAAGCAAACCCTTTCTCAAACTTAACAGATGGAGATTGGAAAAATGTAATAGGGTATTTCTATCCTTGCTTTCCTGAATACTGAAGTCAACCAACCCCCTGCACCCTTTTCTACCAGTACATCTAGAAATGAGATCTGCTGCTTATTATATTCTAATGAAAACTGAATGTTGGAATCCCTCTCATTTAACTAACAATAGTGTCTCAGCATCTTCCATTAAAGCCTTAACATCTGGGATCTTATTTTCTATACTACAGGCATTTATGCACACCGCTTTCCAGATGTTGCCCCTTTTACCCATTTCTACAGAGGCATTTAATGTTTTACTTACCTGAGGGCTTTCTTCACCTATCCCCAACAAATCTAGTTTAAAGTCCTCTTCAGTGCTAAGGAAGACACTTTGATCCTTCTTGAACGCAGTGCCTTCAAAGCGCAGCAGCAATTTCAGGGCTGAGTTTAGCACGGATTTCTGCCTGGGGCTTTCAAAGGTACCAAGACTTGACCTTGTCATTGTCCTTGTTGGGGACTCTCAATTCCATCCATCTGGAGTGCAGTTTAGGATGGACTGCTGGGGACTGTTGGCATGGTGTTAGGGTTTCCAGCTGTTTTCTGCATGCGTTAGTAGCGTCTTTTACTTTTGTGCACCTAGTGGTTGCACAGTTTGTGCACACATTCTGCATGAGCAGCTCCAATGCACATTCCTAACCAAGCGCTCTTAACATGCATTGCTGTGTAAGCACCATTAATGTGTGCCTTTCGGGCCGCCGCGGCCTTAGCACACTCTGTTATTCTTGCCTTAACTCTGTCTTCTTCCAGGAAATGTTGCTTGGCTTGTGGCAAGCAAGGCACTTCATTTCCGGCTTCTGGACTCTGCTCTTCTTGCATGGCAGCTTCTGAATCATCCCTGGAGGGCTTGCTCCCCCTTGCCAAGCCAGAGAATGAGGTTAGTTTGGCCTTGTCTGCAAGAGATGGCAGATGGCGTTGTGGGTAAGGATGTCCAGCTGGCCGGGGTTTCCGGCGACAGTGCTGTGGGCCGCTCCCCCCCTAGAAGCTTGGCAGCAGCTATGTCCCCTGGTGTTAGGGGGTCATTTCCATGAGGAGAGCTTCCAGACTCTGGATTGTCTTCCCTGGAATTCTTTTCACTTTTGCAACAGGTCTGATCTTTCTGATGTAGAAATTTATACCCTGTGGCCTCTTGGTTCCCCCCAAGTGCAGTCTCATGAGGGGCAGGCCTAGAGTGGTAGCCCTGTTTGATTATCCTAGGCTAAGCATCCTTAGCAAAGGGCACCCACTGGAGATAGGGATTACCTGGAATCTGTACAAGATTTGGGCTATGACTTGAATTCTGGGCTCTGATATGAATGGACTGTGAAGAGGCCAGTGTTATTCAACTGTTTCAGAAGGAGAACTGGTGTTTTTGATTGCCCGGGTCTCATCCACCTTGAGTTTGGCGGATGCTCCAGACACAGAACAGGAGCTGAAAGTGCATCCTCTCCTGCAAGGGGTGTGGAAATCCACTACTGTCTTCCCATACCTAGAAGTGATCAAGGACATGATCCGGTCGGAATGACTCCCCCGATTCCCCGCCTAAGGGGTTAAGGGTGTATAAAAAGACACACACTCCCCCTGAGAAAGAGTGCATGGTGTGGTTTGATATTCTCAAGGTGGATGCGCAAGTCATGGCAGTTACCAGACGGACCACCATTCCTGTGGAAGGTGGATCGGCCTTAAAGGATGCTCAGGACAGCAAGGTGGATTCCTTGTTGAAGAACCAGTTTGCTTGGCGGCTGTTATTTTCTGTTTGCGGTATGTGCAGGCCTGATGTCTCGAGCCGTGCTCCAGTGGATTCAGTCTCTTCCGCCAGTTGATACTATCTCTCTTTTGGAGTTGGCTATGGCCTTCCTTTCTGATGCCAAGTATAAACTCATCTGCCTAGTGGCCAGGGACAGCGCCCTCTCAACAGTGACATGGTATTGGATTTGGCTCTAACATTAGGCAATACATACTTCTTCCATAGCCTGGTTATCCCGACTAGCTTTTTTTTTTCTTCTTGTAATCTTTTTATTGAACAAGCATTCCATCAACTGCATACAGTCCCATCTGGCAACAAAGCAACAACAAACTCATTGGCACCATGGGGACACTTACACTGCGCCCCTACTACCAACAAATATAGCCATGGAACAAACAATCAACTGCAAAGGTACAAACCATGTTCAAAAGTACATGCTTCAATTCCAGTGTCATTTTCATCATTCTCAAAGGGTTTACAACACAACCCCCCTCCCCTCGGCAGTAGACTGAACCATCTATCCTGCAACCATATCCAGAGTCCCGAGTCCCCACCTCACCAAGGACCAGAGGGCTCCACAGAGCACCAAAGGACTCAGGCTAGGAGGCCCCCCCCCCGGCACACCCCCAGCGCCTCCTCACATGTTGGTATACCCCCCCCCCCCCCGCTCAACTGAGCTGAATGCCCTAGGCAGGCCCCTACCCCAGCCTACAAGGTCTATAGCTTGTTCTGGGTACGGAGAGCTAGTTTCAAGGTATACACTTCCCAGAAGGCCAAGAAGAGCACCTTCCGCTTCTCACAACCATGAGCTCTGACTGACTTTTAAAGGTTAGCTTTTATTTGGGTCTGATCTGGAGCAGCTGGTGAAGGATCTGGGTGAGACAAAATCTTACTGCCTTTAAGAGGAGAAGTCCAGAGGGTCTTTGAAGTGGGCATGAGCCCCCTTTCTGTCAGCCTCCACCTGCGCCTCATGGGCACACTGGTCGGATCCCCAGGGATCTTGGGACTCCCATTGCTACCAGACTGGAAGGCCTTTGTTTCCCTCTGCTTCTGGATTTCAGACTCATTCTCAGTCCTTTTGAAGAGCTTGTGGACCCAAGGATTTGGCCCACTCCAGAGGGGTTTCCTCCTGGGCTGTGCAATGAAGGTTTGGGGGCCCATTCCCTGACACCTCCGGTTGGGGGGCCTATTCCCTGACACCTCCGGTTGGAGGCAGGCTTCACCTTTTCTTTCTGGAATGGGTCCGGGTCACCCAAGATCGCTGGGTGCTAGACACCCTTCAGTACGGCTATGTCATGGAATGCAAAGAGCTGATCCCAGTTGCTTTTGTCATATCTACTTGTGGGTCTGTGAACAAAAGGGCCACTGTGTGGATCACATTGGACAAGTTGCTACTCTTGCAAGCCGTGGTGCCATTTCCCCCAGACAATTGGGGCAAGGTCAGGCATTCCATATATTTTGCTGTGTTGAAAAAAGATAGATCATTCCTGCCCATTCTAGATCTTAAGGGTGTCAATGAACACTTGCGCGTCCTGCACTTCTGGATGGAAACTGCGATCCATGATTCAAGCCATGCACTGAGGGTAGTTCCTGGCATCTCTGGATTTCACTGAGGTGTATTTTCGAATCCCAATCTGTGAAGATCAGCAGAGGTATCTGCATTTTGCCGTGCTTCACTCTCATTTACAGTTAGCTGCCTTCCCATTTGGCCTCTCCACATTTTGGACGACTGGTTCATCCGATCCTGTTCTCTTTCAGAGGCATCTCCGAGTGGTGTCCTTTTTGGAAGGCCTTGGCTGGGTGATCAATCATGGGGAAAGAGCCAGTTAATGCCTTCCCAGTCCCTGGAGATCCTGGGAGCACGTTTTGATACTTGAGTGGGCAGAAAAAGTCACAAGGTTGTTGGATTGTCTGGTGTTGTTCATTTCACAGCAGGCTCCAAGAGTTTGGGATTATCTTCAGCTCCTCAGATTGATGGCAGCGACAGTCATGATGGCACTGTAGGTACATCCAACAGTCCTTGCTGACTTGTTGGTGCCCAAGGTTTCAGGAGTTCAAGCTCAGGCTCCCACTCCCAGTGATGGTGAAGGCCAGCCTGTGGTTGTAGCAGCAGCCCTGTCATTTGAGGAAAGGCATGCCGCTGGCGATTACTCATGGATCCTTCTGATGACGGATGCCAGTCTCTTGGGCTGGGGAGCCCATTACTAAGACCAAATAGCCTAGAGTTGTTGGAACCACAAAAGGGCGAAGTGGTCCATCAGCTGCTTAGAGGTGAGGGCCATCAGGTTGGCTCTTCTGCATTTCTGGCCCTGTTCGAGGTCCGGGCTGTTCGAGTGTTGTCGAACAATGCCACGGCGGTGGCTTATGGCAATTGGCAAAGCAGCATGAGGCATGCCAGGGAAGCCCTGGAGATGGCTGTCCTATTTGCTTGGGCACAGAAGAACCTCCTAGCCTTGTTGGCTCAGCACATTGCTGGGGTGGACAGTGTGGAAGCAGACTTTCTCAGCTGGGACTCTCTGGATCTTGGAGTGGGAGTTGAGCCAGGAGGCATTTCAGCTGACTCTGCAGCCATGGAGTTGCCCTGAGATGGATCTGATGGTGACCTGTGATGGGCCACTTCTTCAGTAACACGGAGACAGTCTGAGAGCGTCAACACCCTGGCTCAGCCTTGGCCATGTCTACACCTGCTATATTTATGTTTCCTCTGTGGCCCTGGTGGAGTATGTGATTCATCATATGGAGCATCATCCATGAAGGATTGTTCTGGTGGTGCTGGAATGGTCAAGGAGAGTATGTTTCAGAGATCTGGATTAGCTCGTACAAAGGCCACCTCATCACTTGCCTCTGTCTCAGGGCTTATTGAATCAGGGACAAATCATCCTGGAAGACCTGGCTCCCTTCTTGCTTATGGCTTGATTCTTGAAAGGAAATCATTAGTGTGTAAGGGCTACACTTGGGCAATGGTTTCCACTCTGCTCTGAGGCCAGAGGAGGTTGACAAACCTGGCCTACATGCGTGTTTATTGCCTTTTCAACCGATGGTGCATATACAGCAGCTGGTCCCTGAGGCGGCCAAGTTGTCATCCCTGCTGGCCTTTCTGCAGGAAGGTCTGGAAAAGGGTCTCTCTCTTAGCTCCCTGAAAGTTCAGGTGACAGCTTTGGCCTGTTTCAGAGATCCATTGGCTGGTGAGTCGCTAGCCTTATACCCGGATGTTTCATGCTTTCTTCATAAGGTTCGGCATCTGTGTCCTCCCCTCTGATCTGTGGTCCCTTCCTGGAATCTGAGTCTGGTACTCAGGGCCCTGATGCTGCAGTCCTTTGAGCCGTAGAAGTGCACTACATCGATGGATTTGATGCTCAATGTTTTCTTGGTTGCGATTTGTTCTGCAAGGCAGATTTCCGAGCTGCAGGCTCTGTGTCGTCGAGATCCTTATTTGTCTTTTTCAAAGGAGGCCATTTCCATTTGGCCTATGCCTTTCTTCTTGCCTAAGGTGAATTCTTCCTTTCTGGTGAACCAGGTGGTCTGCCTGCCCTCCTCCTCTAAGGAGCAGTGTTGGGGGAAAAATAAGGATCTTCGCATTATGGATGTCTGGAGGGTGCTTCTCTGGTACTTGGAGGTTACAAATTCCTTTCATAAGTCAGACCATTTTTTTGTGCTCTTTGCAGGTCCGCACAAGGCTGAAGCGGCAGCTACATCTACTTTGTGGTTCTGGATTAAGGAGGCCATTACCTCAGCATATCTTTTGCGAAACCGGCTGGTTCCAGAGCCTTTGTGCACCCATTTTACCCAAGCACAAGTGTCCTCGTGGACAGAGCAGAGTTAGATAACCCCTGCAGACATATGTTGGGAGCAACGTAAGCATCACTTTCCACGTTTGTCAAGTATTAACCACTTGGATTTCCATGCTCAGGTAGACATAGCCTTTGTCTCTAAGGTTTTGTGAGCTGCTGTGCCTACTTCCGCCCAATGGAGGCATAGCTTTGGTAAGTCCCAATTGTCTGGTCTAGCAGGATGATATGGATGGTGACATTTTACTTACAGGATAATGTCCTTTCCTTGAGTCCTGCTAGACCAGACCAGGGCCTGCCCCTGGAATTGTGTTTTCTCTGTTCTTCTCCAATGGACCATACGAAATGCCATACTGGGTCCATCAGTTCCACTATCCTGTTTACAACAGTGGCCAATCCAGGTAACAAGTACTGGTCAGGTTCCCAGAAAGGTACATAAGTTCAACAGTGCTTGTCCTGGGATAAGCAGTAGATTTTGCAAGTCCTCTTTAATAATGGTTCATGGACCTTTCCCCCAGGAACTTGTCCAAACATTTTTTAACCACTACACTAACCGCTTTTACTTCATCCACTGGTAACGGATTCCAGAATTTGATTGCTCGTTGAGTTTAAAAATATTTTCTCTTATTAGTCTTAAATGGGTTACATAGTAGCTTCATTGCATGTCCCCTAGTCTTTCTACTTTTTGATGGCATAAACAGCCAATCTATGTTTACACGTTCCACTCAATTCATTAATTTCTAGACCTCTATCATATCTCCCCTCAGCTGTCTCTTTTCCAAGTTGAAGAGCCCTAACCTTTTAAGCCTCTCCTCATAGGGATATCCTTCCTTTACCATTTTGGTGGCTCTTCTCTGTACCTTTTCTAATTCTGCTATATCCTTTTTAAGATATGATGACTAGAATTGCCCACAATATTGATGGTGTGGCCACACCATGGAACGATACAGAGGTATTATAATATCCTTGGTTTTATTCTCCATTCCATTCCATTCCTTATGATTCCTGAGCATTTTATTTCTTTTCTTGACCACCACTACACACTGGGCAGAGGGTTTCAATGCATTATCCACTGTTGACACCTAAATATTTTTCCTGGGTGGTGGTTCCTAATGTGGAACCTTGCATCATATAACCATAGTTGTTTTTTTTTAAATCTAGGTGCATAACTTTGCACTTGTCCACATTAAACTTCATCTGCCATTTGGATGTCCAGCCTTCCAATTTATCAAGGTCCTCTTGCAATTTTTCACAATCCTCTTGTGTTTTAACAACTTTGAATAATTTTGTGTCATCTGAAAATTAGATTACCTCACTCATTACTCCCATTTCCAGATCATTTATGAATGTCAAAAAGCAGCGGGCCCAGCACAGATCTCTGGGGTACTCCACTATTCACTTTTCTCTATTGAGGAAATTGGCCATTTAGCTCCATTCTCTGCTTTCTATCTTTTAACCAGTTTCTGATCCACAATAGTACATTACCTCCTATCCCATGACTTTTTAATTTTGCCAAGAGTCTCTTATGAGGGACCTTGTACCTTGGGGTCCGCTATGATTTATATACTTAGCTCTGCAGGTCCATCTTCTACTGGCAGCTTTCTGTTTAGACTTTCCTGTACTCTACTGTTTTGTTACTTATTGTTGTCTATCTTGAGGTTGTGTGAGGCATGCCAAGTTCTCCCGTATGCTTTGTGATAGATACTGAAGAGGCCACTGATGGCTGAGGTGGATAAGTAGCATGGGAGTGATGTCACTGAAACTTGGGCATTTCATTGGTACTTTGTCTCCACCAATCGTCTGGTAGTGGAACATAACCCACTTGTCTGGACTGGTCTAGCAGGACCCAAGGAAAGGATGTTATCTGGTAAGTAAAATGCCACTTTCATTATTTGAAAACAATGAAAAACAACATCTGAAAAACACAGAGAGCTTTGGTTTTGCATGTTCAGAGCTTTACTTAGCTATTTATTTATTGACACATTTTCTAGACCACCCTTCCAACAGTTTGTCAAAACAGATTGTAATAATAATTTAATATAGATAGAAAACGGGATACAGTAAAATTAAGGGAGGAGGAAGTTCTGAGCTCTGAGAGTACTGTTCCGCACTGATGACTTGAGATGGGTTACCCACTTGTGTGCCTGACTCAGTCCTGAATATCGACATTGAATATGAATGTGCATTCCCTTTGGGAACAGTTAGCAAGCCTTCACGTTAGAATATCCATGGACTTTGCAAGTGTAGCGGGTCCCTTAAGATGTGTCTGCGACTAGAGCAGACACATCTTAAGGACATACTCAACCAATTAGGTTTTCAGGAAATAAAGAATAAATATGCCCGAGAGATTTGACTGTTTGCAAATCTCTGTCATGTATATTCATTATGGCTATCCTGAGAACCTGACTCATTGAGTGTGTCCTGAGCACTGGATCGAGAATGACTGCACTAAAGAGATCAGAGTCTTTTTCAGACTTTGGGCTCAATGCAGCAAAGTGTGCTACCATTAGTGCGTGCGATAGTGCAGTGTTTGAGCATAATGCAGGAAGGAATTTAACGTAAGCATAATCAATGCACAAATGTCTGCAGTAAGAACAGTGCATCATGCTTTTAAATCTATTTAAATGGCTGATAATGAATCATTTAGCCAAGTAGCACACATGCAGAGAAGTGCGCAGACTCAGCTCAACGCTGGGATTTTAACTTGAGGTCTAAGGGGTTAGCTCATATGTCTACGATCAGACACATTTATACCTGTTTCTTCAATGTACAGCGCCCATAACCTTTTTCTGGCTTTGCTAAAGACAGTGCTGGAAAAGAACAGCAGAGCAGTGTGCTGGAACAATGTTATGCATGTATGCTGGAATGCTATCTGGTGCATATACAGCAATATTATTCTCTGCAGAACTTCATACCAAATACTAACCTGTTTTTCTTTTTGTGCACAGGATATAGGTGCTGCTAACGCAGATGTCTGGGCTCATGTGCCTGGCTTGCTGTCCTTGTTTAGCATAGACATCTCTGGGAACAAGCAGGAAGTCAGTCCTTACATATGGGTGACATCGGTACCAACGGAGCCTCACGGAAGTATCCCTCCAATTTTCAAAGAAAGCCTTTGAGAGAGGCCACCATGCATGCGTGGTCCCCTTCCTGCCCAAGGGTGCCATCTTACACAGTCTCCTTTTTTCTGCAGAGTCCTTCAGACGTCTGTCTGGCTTGTCCCCAGAAAAAGTTGAATTTTCAGCCTGAGTTTCATACTCGTCTCCGGTACTACAGCGGTACTCTTCCCGCCATCCGACCTTGCTGTCTCGGCATTGAGTTCGGATCTTTTTGTAGTTTTTTTCTCCTTGGCATCTTCACGCCTTTTATCCAACTGGCAGCTCGGTGGGTCTTCGACCTCGCTGGGGTACTTTTTTTGCCCATGGCTACCAGTGGTTTTAAAAAGTGTGATCGGTGTGCCAAAATTATGTCTTTGACTGACACACATGACTGCTGCCTTCGCTGTCTTGGGTCACACCACGACTCCACAGCATGCGGTCTCTGCAAAAAGATGTCCAACAAGGCCCTCAAGAGCCGCCAGCAGCAGCAGCACAATACGTTTTTCCCCGAGTCCCCGGTACCTCCGAAGGCCAGGGCCTCATCTGAAGCCATGGCATCTTGGGGCGGTTCTACAGAACCTGAGCAGTGCCGTGGTTCTTCGCAGAGAGGGTCTCCCTCAAGGGAACCCAAGAAGAAGAAGAAGTCGACCTCGAAGGCGGCATCCCTGGACAAATCCAACAGGCTGGGTACGTCCTGAGCCAGGTCCCACAGTCCTAGATGCTTGTCCGAGGGATCAGGGTTGGAGCGGCCTACAAAGGTCCCCCAAAAGGCTCAACCTTGGACTAGCCTTGGTTGCCAGACACCATCCTCATGTCAGGCCCAATTCCTTTGGTGCCTGTGCCAATGGCTGTGGAGCCTTCTGGCATGGAGTCTAGAATGGCAGCCCTGGAGTGCAGTTTGTCTGCCTTCATGGACCAGTAGCAGGTGCTGTTGTCTGGTATGACCGGTTCCTCCGCTCTGACCACTGGGCCCCTCAATGTCAAAGACTTCCCCGGAGGCCGAGCCGATCTTCGAGATCCTTTGGCCTTGAGTCGATCCTCGGCCGAGGTCTCAATCCAGTTCCCGCTCAATGGGGCTGCGATCGTCCCAAGCCAGTGCGCTTGGCACCAGCTACAGGGTCTCTCAAGGCTGTGGGCCAGGGTCAGCCCCCGGGCCCGCAGACCATCCTTCCGTTGAGTTCTCAACAGACTACTCCGAGTGGGAGATAGAAGACAAGGAGTAGCCCAACACCCATTGCAATGTCCCCTTGTACTCTCCCACTTCAGAGCCCTGGTGACGGTCTCTGCCGGAGAACATGGCGTTCCTTGACTTTGTCAGGGACATGTCTAAGACACTAGCATTCCTGACAGAATTGGAGGAGGATCCGCGGGCGGAGGAGATGGAAATTCTCCAATACGAGGCCCATCCAGGGGAATCGCTTACGGTGCCCATCCCTCCCATCCTGGAACGGCTAATGCTCCATATGTGGGAGACACCAGCATCGGTACCGGTGGTGAGCAAGTGGCTCGACTCGATGTATCGAGTCCGCTGGAGCTCAGGCTTCTAGAAATTGCAGCTGCCACACAACTCCATGGTAGTGGAGTTGGCCATGCTTTGACTGAAGAGTCAGAAGACGCACTTCTTGGTGCCTCCTGGCATGGAGGCACACACCTTGGATGCCCTCAACAGAAAATGTTACCAGGGCTCAATGGTCTGTCCGAGGAACCCCTGCAGCGGTTCAAAAATCTGGCTAAGGCCATCCACGAGTGCTCCAAGTTTGTCTCGGGCAGCCTATGACGGCTTCAAGTCAGTGGCTCAAGTAGCAGAGGCAGGCATCGGCAACCGATGCCAGGCTTGGTTGCAGTCGTCTGATCTCGAGCAGTGGCAAATTGGTCGATGTCCCATGCCAAGGAGAGAACCTCTTTGGCAAGTCCATGACTGATAAGGCTGCCGAGCTGGAGACCGAGTTCATGATGAGGATCAGGCTCTCTAAAAAGACCGCTGCCCCTCCCCAATAGAAGGGCTCGGGTAAACAGCCCTTCTACCTGAGGAAAGGGGCTGCTTACAGAAACTACCCACCTTTTCAGGCCTCCCCGCTCCCCACCAGGTTAGCAGGCCAAGGGACATGGGCATGGCCCTCATAAGCAGAAGACTCACTAGCCCCAGGCACTGACCCCGGCCCAGCCATGGGGGAGTTTTTGATTCCTTGGGCATAGCCTCTCCACCCCAAGGAGGTCAGCAGCTCACAGGGGGACATCTGATACACGATGCCCAAAGGTGGTTAACTATCACCACTAATTCCTTGGCACCTCAGGTGGTCAGGAAGGGCTAGCTCCTCCATCTGACTCAGACACCTCCCCCTTACTTTCTGGGAGAGCCCTTCAGGTCTCCCCTTCACCAAGACCTTCTACTGAAGGAGCTCGCAGGTCTTCGAGGACAAAGCAGTAGAACCAGTACTCCACCATCTCAAGGGCAGGGGGTTCCACTCCAGGTACTTCCGTGTGCCAAAAAGGACAGGAGGCCTAAGGCCCATCTTCGACCTGCACAACCTGAATAAGTTCCTGGTGAGGGAGATGTTCAAGATGCTCTCCCTTGGAACATTGCTGCCTTATCTCCAGCAGGGAGATTGGCTAAGCTCTTTGGATCTGAAGGATGCTTACACCCACATCCTCTTTCACCCCGACCACAGGCAGTACCTGTGGTTCATGATTGGGGGGGGGGGGGGGCACTACCAATACAGTGTGCTGCCTTTTGGCTTCGCCTCTACCCCATGGGTCTTCACAAAATTCCTGGCTGTCAGAGCCGCCTTCCTCTGCCTCCAGGGAGTATTTGTCTTTCCGTACCTGGACAAATGGCTCATAAAAGGAGACACGGCCTCAGAGGTGCAGCAGGCAACTGCATGCACCATCCAGGTCCTGCAACACTTGGGGTTTGTGATAAACTACCCCAAGTCCCACCTCCTCCCGACACAGTGTCTGGAGTTCATAGGGGCAAGACTGGACACCCTCCAGGCAAAAGCCTTCCTGCCCGGAGACTAAGCCGACTGTCTCAGGGCCCTGGCCCTGGCCCTGGACATACAGCACCGTCCCTCGGTATCTGTTCGGCTCTTCCTGTGCCTACTCGGGCACACGGTCTACATGGTCCACATCACCCAAGAGGTCTGCCTCCACATGAGGGCCATGCAGTGGTGCCTTCGGGACCAGTGGACACAGGCAATGGGATGCCTCCTGGACAAAGTCTTAGTGACGCCAGTTGGCGGACTCCCTGACCCGGTGGCAGACTCCCCAATACCTTGTGGCGGGGATGCCCTTTCAAGCCCCAAGTCCCTTAAGGGTCCTCACCACAGACGCCTCTCTGCTCAGCTGGGGAGCCCACTGTGAGGAACTCCACACCCAGGGCAGCTGATCGTAGGACGAGAGCATCCAGCAGATCAACCTCCTGGATCTATGGGTGATACACTTAGCCCTCCGAGCCTTTTGACACTGCCTACGTCACCAGTTTTGGTCCATACGGACAACCAGGTGGCAATGTTCTATGTGAACAAACAGGGGGGGGGGCACGGGGTCTCGTGCCCTCTGCCGAGAAGCAGTGATCCTCTGCTCCTATGCAGTCTGGCAGGGTATACTCCTGTGGGCAGTATACCTGCTGGGCCAGAACAAGTCACTGGCCGACAGATTGAGCAGGATCCTCCAGTCGCATGAGTGGCAGCTGGACCCCAGTGTGGCTGACTGGCTCTTTCAGCTCTGGGAGGAACCCGAGATAGTTGTCCGGACTGGCAAACAGGTCTATCAGTTGCCCTGCTTCTGCTCCCGGCAGGACTACCCCTCCAGGGTGGTGGCAGACAAATTCCTCATCTTGTGGTCAGAAGGCCTCATGTACACCTTCCCACACACACCAATAATTGCCAAGACATTGTTCAGGATCCTCCACAACAAGGCCTCGCTCATCCTGATAGCCCTCGATGGCCCAGGCAACCATGGTTCCCGCTACTCCTCCGGCTATCGGTGGAGACTCCCATCCCACTGGGGAACTCTCCAGGGCTCCTGTCCCAGGAGGAGGGCTCTCTTCTGCACCCCAGCTTGGGGTCCCTGTCGCTGACAGCATGGCTGATGAAAGGGTGACCCTAGCCCCTCAACTTCTTGGGTCAGTTAGAGGAAATCCTGCTGGCTTCTCGTAAGGCTTCCACTAGGAAAGCGTTTGCCCTCAAATGGCGCAGGTTTTCAACGGTGTACAGAGCACGGGACCGACCTGTTCTCCGGCCCGGTGGGACTGGTGCTACAGTTCCTTCTCCATCTCTCGCAATTCGGGCTTAAATTGAACTCCGTTAGAGTGCACCTCAGTGCCCTGGCGGCACACCACTACCCGGTGGATGACAAACCCCTCTCGGTCTAGCCGCTGGTGACCCGCTTCCTAAGGGGTCTTCTCTTATTGAAGCCCCCGGTTCACCCTTCAGCGACCAAATGGGACCTCATTGTGGTATTGGAGCAGCTCACTCGCCCACCCTTTGAACCTCTGACTACCTGCCACCTGTGATACCTCATGTGGAAGGTGGCGTTCCTGGTTGCGCTCACCTCCGCTCGCAGGGTTAATGAGCTTCAGGCCTTAGTGGCGGAGGTGCCATATACCAGGTTCTACAAGAAAAGGGTGGTGCTCCGCACACACCCCAAATTCCTCCCGAAGGTGGTATCGTCCTTCCACCTCAACCAGGAAGTGGTACTTCCAACCTTCTTCCCAAGACCTCACACCAGTAGGGTGGAGACGGTCCTTCACACCCTGGACTGTAAGAGGGCCTTGTCCTTCTACATCCAATGTACTCAGGGCCACCGCAAAGCTGCTCAGCTTTTCATTTTGTATGACCCCAGTAGACTGGGAGAAGCGATGATCAAACGTACACTGTCTACCTAAGTGGCGGACTGTATCGCCCTCGCCAATGAGCAGGCGGGGCTCCCGCTGGAAGGCCGAGTTGCGGTGCACCGTGTCAGGGCCATGGCAGCATCGGTGACAAACCTGCACTCCGTCACAATGGTGGACATATGCCAGGCCGCCACCTGGTCTTCAGTCCATACCTTCTCAGCCCATTACTGCCTGGAAATGGAGTCCTGATGGGACAATGCTTCAGCCAGGCTATGCTCCGTAATCTTTTCAGGGTTTAGGCAACTCCTGCCTCCGACCCTTCTGTGTTCAGGCTATCAGAGTGTTGGTTTTCATCGGACACAGGGGTCCTACTGTAGTCTGTAGCTACGTACTCAATTGCAGCTGCTCACAGCTCCCCTTGAGGGCGACCGTGTTTTTCACTATGGGCTTTCGGTAACCTGTAGCTGGGGAATTCCATATGCGAGGACTGACTTCCTGCTTGTTCCCGGAGAAAGCGTAGTTACTCACCTGTAACAGGTGTTCTCTGGGGGTCAGCAGGAATCAATCCTCACAACCCTCCCTCCTCCCCTTGGAGTTGCTCCTTTACAGTCTTTTAATTTTATTTTTGTGGTCTTTTAGCTATGTCATCTGATGGCAAGATAGCAGCCATGGGCATAGTGGCATCTCCCAAAGGCTTTCTTTGAAAGCTGGGGGGATGATTCCGCAAGGGCTCTGTTGGTGCCAACGTCACCCATATGTAAGGACTGATTCCTGCTGTCCCCGAAGAACACTCGTTATATGTGAGTAACTATACTTTTTGGCACACAGCTCATTTACATGCTTTTCATATACAGCATCGCTGAGCAAAACCTCTGTGCTAAACTTATATTAGGAGACCCTGCACTGGAGTTTTAGTGCTGGGCTTTTGCAGGGACGGCCTGAGGGTAATGCAGAGCCATGCTCGGAGACTCATTGCTGGGCCTCATTTGCATAAGTATTTTCATATACACTGGGCTGCATTTGCTTAAATGTAATGTATTTTAAAATTTATATGCCATCCATCTAAAATTCTAGGTGGCTTCCAACCATGAATACATGATTTATTTAAACAGGCATTACAATAAAATAAACATAATAATCATGAAACAAAATTTTAAAACCACTTTTACACACCCACCAAAATCAAGCTATTATAAATATTTGCATACTGGATTTATTTTTTCAGTGCTACGACTGGGGCATTGATGAGGGAAGATACAAAATGAGAAAAACTAATCCTGAAAGTTGTGAATTCAAGATCCTAGTCCCCAAGATGGATTGGACTGTGTTTATCACTGGAAAAGCCTTGAAATTGGCAAGAGTGAAGCTGTCAGGCCACTAGCAGGGCTGGGCCAACCACTAGGCAAACTAGGCATTTGCCTAAGGTAGTAGCTTCTGGGCGGCAGCAAAGAGCAAGGCATTCAAAGCTAAACTATAGATTCTGATGGTAATGGGGGGCATAAGGCTTAAGGTTTGTCCAGGAAGCCAACACTTTGACCCATCTCTGATGCCGGCCCTGGCCTCTAGACAAAATTAAATGAGATGTTCCCTTAAACTGTGAGATTTCCTTGAATCTGAACTGACATAATATAAATTTAGACTGGAAGCATCAAAAACACAAAACTGCACATCTCAGACAATCCATATTCCACTACCCCCCCCCCCGCCCCCCGCCCCATCAATACCATACAATTGATTCCACACACAGAACAAAAAGAAAAAGCAGGAACCACATTACAAAATCTATAGAGCAAATCTTCCATTCTACAACAGCACTAACTTCCAAAACTCATATAAAAAGGAGCGTGCCCAGAAAAAGATGTCACCATTACTCAGGGCTCGACAAATCCCGGGTGCCAGGTCACCATGGTGATTATAAATTGCACCCTGGAGCCCAGGATTTGATTCTTTTTGTCCCCCAGCCATCGCCCGATGTCTCACCATGATTAACACTGCCGCGCAGTGAATGAACCTTGCTGATCTCGCTGAGACTTGAAACAGAGATTAGCAAACTCCCTCCACTGCAATTGGCTCTGTATGTAGTTTGAACAGCGTGGTGGAGGAAATTTGTTAATCTCACTGTTTCAAGTCTCGGCGAGATCCGCAAACAGCGAGGTTAGCAAGCTTCCTTTGCCATACAGCTCAAACTCTCTGCACAGGTGATCACGATGCAAAAGTGAAGAACAATGGTAAGACACTGGGTGATGGGTGGGGAAGAGAAAGAGAAAGAAACATCAGATGATGGCTGAGATGGCAAGAGAGAGAAGACAGACATCAGGTGATAGCTGGGGAGGCAAGAGAGAGAGAGAGAGAGACCAACAGCGGGTGATGCTTGGGGGGGGGGGGCAAGTGAGAGAGAGACACACACAAACACAGACATTGAGTGATGGCTGGGGAGGGGCAAGAGAGAGATAGAGAGAGAAACTTTGGGAGGGGGCAAGAGAAAGAAAGACATGGGGTGATGGCTGGGGGGTCCTTTTAGAGAGCGAAGGACACTGGATGATGGCTTGGGTTGCTATGAGAGGGGTTGTTGTTTTTTTTTTGCTTTACCTATATGAGTGGAGTGGTGGAGTAGCCTGATCGTTAGAGCACTGGCTTGGGAACCAAGGGACCAGGGTTTGTATTCCCACTAGCACTCCTTGTGGCCTTGGGAAAGTCATTTAACCCTCCATTACCTCAGAAAAATCCAAGTTATCAATGTCCCCGTTTAATGTACATTATCAAGTTGAAGTTACAATGTAAACTGCTTTGACTGAAATGATAAAGCAGTATAAAAAATCTATTAAATAAATAAATACCATTCAAATGAATAAATAAAAATATATCAGGACATGTTGATATGTGAAGAAAAAAAGGAAGTTTCCTCAGGTGTAACTATAAACAGTGACCAGTATGCTGTCAACAACATACTCCTTGGGGTTGGTGGGAAGAAAGGTTGCTGCCGTGTAATGGTGCATTAAGGGCCTTATTTATAAAGCTTTCTTTTCCCATAGAACATGAAAAAACAGTAAATCAGGCCCTTTAAAAACAGAGCTGCAATACACCTTTTTGGGGTGTGGGGGAGGGACACTGTATCCAAGGTCTCGACGGCCAGCTCCTACATGTTTAAGCTGGCTCCTAGATTCCAAGAGAGTTTGTCAAGACCTGCCCTCGCACAGCAAGGAAAAGTATGGCACCATAGATACTGCAGTGGTACCT
Source organism: Ichthyophis bannanicus (assembly GCA_033557465.1). Classification (NCBI taxonomy): domain Eukaryota; kingdom Metazoa; phylum Chordata; class Amphibia; order Gymnophiona; family Ichthyophiidae; genus Ichthyophis; species Ichthyophis bannanicus. Next base: position 604,447,361 of record CM066034.1, read on the forward strand.
AGAACATCCAAATACCTATTAGGAAAATTGAACAAGCCATATTGAACAAGTCTAGAAACTCCATGTTAACAGAATACCTGGCCTCGATCCCACACTGAGAACACAGATAGACCCTCACAAAGTGACCACAAACTAAAAATAGAAACATGCAGATATAGGAAGCATTTAGAGGCTGTTATTTTGGCCAAGAAGATGTTACAAAGTACTGACTGGAAGAGTGCTAAGACTCTGCCATATTCACTGTTTTCTTACTTTCAATCTGTAAAAAATTACAAGTCAAAAACTTAAATTCTGTAGGTAGAAGTTCTGCTTAACTTTGTTTCATGGACAGGTTGTAGCAGCTTCTGTTCACTTATAAATTGAATACAACATAAAACGTGACCACATGTGCCTAAACCTTTGCACACAACTGTAGCTCTCTGGAGGCTGTCCGTGGTCACGTGCCAGGCTTTCACTTGCGTCTCTTTCCCATGTCTTCTGGTGCTAAGCCACAGTATGAAAGAAGAGACGAGTTGACACTAAGGGACATGTTTACTAAAGGTTAACAACATTAATGAAAGTTAACGTGCATTAAGTGCTGCCATGGCTCATAGAAATGAATGGGCCATGGTAGCCCTTAGCGCACATTAACCTTTAGTAAACAGGCCCCTATGTTGAAAAAGATCTGTGGTTGCAACATAATGCAGCCATTTATATGTGGGAGCAAATGTGCCAAGCAGTTTGTGACAGTCATGCATTTCACCTTGCTGTCGCTCTACACCTGTGCTCCCACCAAATAGTGCACATAGTAAAAGTACATAAAAGGTACTGTTTGTTTATGTTATTTATCTCATTACATTTCTATACCGCAAATTCACAAATGCTCATAGCAGTGTACCATGTCTTGATTGCAAACGCAGAATGGCCATGGGAGTCTTGGAGGTTCCAGTCAGGCATAAGGAGCCACTTGAGATAGAAGAGAGGCTGGAGGAAGACAAATTGTGAGGATAATAAGGAGCAGGTGGACCAGATGAAGCCCCACAATTGGGAAAAAGAGGAAGACATGGAGTCATCAGGAGACATCTAGAACAGGAGTGGCCAGCCCAGTACAGTAAGGCATCAGTGCAAAAATGGCATGGCACCATCGAGCCCCAGCACTTGCCAACTTCCCCACTTTAGCCTGCCATTTTCAGACCTTTCAAGCTCCTAGAATCATGACATCTCCTGGCTAGGGTTGCCAACTGGCTCCAGATGTGCCCAACAAGCTTGATCCAGTCCTGGGTCTACCCCATTGCATGCAGGGACATGTAGTCTTGTTTTTCTAATGGAGTCCAATGGAGAAATCAGAACTACATGTTCCTGCATGCAATGGGGTAGACCCAGGACTGGATCAAGCCTGTCGGGCGCATCTGGAGCCAGTTGGTAACCCTACTCCTGGCGTGCATGCTCTAATGCTCAGCTTAAGAAAGAAAGCTGAACTCGGGAATGAGCAGCAATACTATGCAATATGAAAGGTTTTATAATAAAAGAAATCTACCAATAGATGACCTGCTGCAAGGAAATAGGCAAATTAAATTTGGATTTTCAAGTCTATTTACATATTTTAAAGCATAAAAGCAGTAGACTTTATAATAGGAAGTTATATTATGTTTAAAGCTTTGCCCCAACAAGTCAAACTGATGGGACCCAAACCTTTTATCACCATAATGTACTTAGACCTTAAAAAAGAAGTGAAATAGTGCCCAGCTAATTATTAGAGTCTTCAGCTGTCCTGAATGAATCTTGAGCTTGGCTGATTTCTGAAGCTAATCAGGGACAGACCTGGCTAGTAATTTGATGGGTGACCAGCTTGGAATACCAGGTGCTGTAAAGGAAGGCCTGGCAATCTACATCTGGTTGCATCTTGCCCAAAAAAAAAACAACAACACAGTGGCTGGGTCTCACTCACCAGATATCAATATTAATTTAAGGGTGCTTTGTTGCATTGCATCATTAATTATCTTCCTTGTGATGACTGGACATAAGAGAGCCTCCTGGACCTGCACTAATGAAGTAGTGCAACTGCAAAAATCTGTGTATCTTGCTGGCTCTGATGTTCAACTTAGCATGGCAGGCCACTTGTAAATGGAGCAAGCTATGGTTGTGGATGAAAAGAGGTCTCTCTGCACTTCCCAACCTATGCATGGCACAGGAAAGTCAGAGTGACCGCACTCTCAGGATGTGGAGCTGTGGTGGTGGCTGGACTTTGGAGCTAAATTGCTGTGAGCTGGCCAGCACTCTTGGTAGCAGGGGTAAGTAAATTGCCATCACGTCTGTCAGCACGCTGCTGTCTGTGAGCTGGGCATGGGCAAAGCAAAGGCAATCCAGCATGATGTTGACATGGAGCCTCCTTTTTAGCAGGGCCTTGTGCCAACAACATGCTCGCACATGCCTACGGCCAGCCCTGGGCTCTTGTGTAGAGTTTCTGCATCTAGCCCTCTGAGTGATGAAATAGATGAGTGGCAATTAGGAGTGGTCTCCATAAGTGCGGTGTGAACAGAGTTCTCGGGCTCTGACTTCTCTCTCTTTCCTCTTCTGATCTAGAAGGATGGCTGGGGCCTAAGACTCGGGTACTGCAAATTTCAGGTTTTAGGGAACTTCTTGTGTCCTGTTGGGGACAACTGAGAGTGAGATGGACTAGAAGGTGATCTTGTTTGAAAAGGATTTAATACCATATTCCTTGTCTGCTGTGAGAGATTTTGAGGATTTGTGCAAAGAAGTGTAGTTCTAGTTGGAATTAAAAATTACAGGAGCTCATCTTTGTAAGGAGAGTATTTCTCTTACCACTGTCTGCACCCAGGAGTTGCAGGCACCAAAAAGGTCATGAGGGAGGGTCCCATTCCCTAGGACAGTGCAGCAGCAGCTAGAGAGTGGTGAAAGAAATTCTGACTCTGTGGTGAGTGCACAGTATATTTATTTCAGTGTTTATAGACTGAGTTCTGGTTTGGATTTCTGAACTGTGTATCCTGTATTTATTTTTCATTGAAAGTATACCATGTCATGCACACTACCTGTATTGAGTATTTTACTTGCACCAAGTTGTCCAGTATGGGTTTTGTTGTTGAAGAACTCCAAGAAATTATGTTGTGTGCTTTTTCTTTACCCTGAAATTTGTGTAGACAACCTCAGAAGCCTAGTGCTCGGCCAGACTGTTTCTTCCTACCTATCTCAAACATGCACCTATTTCTGCTAGTTAGGCTATGCAAGTAACTGTGTTTTGAAAAATGCCCCTTACACCAAGAACACAGTGTTTTTTTTAATTCTCAGGATTGCAAAAGAACAGGCAGTAAGTGCAAGCATCTGCTCTGTTTTCAGTTAGAAATGCTAGCCTGCTGGGTTGTCGTTTCACAGATTCTGTGCAGTTCCCATGAATCTCTGAGAACAGGTATATGCAATGTCAGAAATTAGGATGTCGGCTTGGAGTGGTTCATGGTGAACATGTGCATGATGTGATGTCTTTTATGATGACATGAGTGGAGGATTAGCCTAGTGGCTAGATCAACAGCCTAGCACCCAAGCAATCCAGGTTTGATTCCCACCTGCACTCTTGTGACCTTGGGCAAGTCACTTTGCCTTGGAAGGAAAAAGCCTGGCAATCTTCTTTCAGTCATACCTTGCCAAGAAAACTCAGGAGCTGCTGGGTTGCCAAGAATCAGTACTGACTTTTATTTAAAAAAAAACCAAGGTCCTCTTGAACCACTTGAATCCACCAGGTGTGAGGAAAGTTGTGATTCTTGCAATATAACACGCCGTTCTGAGAAGTTGGAAGGAATTACTGCAAAGCAACTCAATGAGTTTCAAAAATAACCTTAAAAGTTTTTTAAAATGATGCAGGGGACGTATTATTATTTGCTGTGTGTGCTTTTGAAATACTGTGCACAGTACACAAATGGGACAGTGTTTTTGCAATGCTTAAGGGTTAATTAAGACATTTTTAACTTCAAAGTATTTTTTTTATTGCTTTAGAATTCTGCTGTGCCCACAGCTTATCCTCACCTGAAGCCGTAATCCTCTGTGACATAATAATCATTCCCATAGCAACTGATTGTGAAGTTAAGACAAGCGGAAGGTTTTATGAGGAGAAACAACAGGGGCACATTTTTAAACTATTTAACAAGCACAGTATAGGCTACCTTTTACTTCTGCTTTGCCCAGTAAGGGAGAAAACTGGTTTAAGACTTCAGACCGGTTTAACACTCCAGAGCAGACTGTTTTCAACCTGGTTTGAATGGTTTAAAAATGAATTGGGGCAACTTTGCAGGTGCACTTGGAGAAGGAGAAAGGATGACTGTACTGTGATTAAAAACTGTTAATATGCAAAACGAAATGAGAGGAAGTGACACCTACACCCTCTGCAAATACTTTCATCATTAAAAGGGAAAATAAATCCAGTGCAATTCTCTAGAGGAAAAAGCTTTTCACTTAAAAAAAAAAATCCCTCCAGTATCTCAGCAGCAACTCAGTGCCCCGCTGTTTGTATTACTGACTGAAGTTATGTGTTGCATGGAATAAAATCTGACACATACTCACCACTTTGGTCTTCAGGATGCAGTTTTTCATTATAGATCTTCTTTTATAAATAAATGAGTACTGTAGACGTGAAACCTCGGTCAAGATGATCTTTGCTGCCCAGCACTACATCTTTATATTAGGACTCCTTGCTAATGCCCACATTTGGGGGGTAAGAACATAAGAACTGCCAGACTACAGGTCCATCAAGTCCAGTGTCCTGTTTCCAACACTGGCCAATCAAGGTCATAATTACCTGGCAGGATCCCAAAAGGAAGACTTAGTAAAAAGTAACATAGTAAATGACGGCAGATAAAGACCAGTATGGTCCATCTAGTCCGCCCAGTAAGATGGCAAGAGTAGGTGCACCTGCCGCTCCGTGCAGGCCACCCCTCCCCATGCCTTTGTTTTAGGGGTGAACCCTCCCCATGTCTTTGTTTTAGGAGTAAACCCACCGCTCCGTGTAGGACACCCCTGTATGTTGAGAAATTAGATAGTTATGTTTATTTTGATTTTATCCTGTTGCTGTAAAGTGATACACTGTGTCTGTCCCATGCCATTTTGAATTCTGTCACTGTATTTGCCCCCACCTTTTCCATCAGGAGGGTATTCCAAGCATCCACCACCCTTTCAGTGAAAAAGTATTTCCTGACATTGCCTTTCAATTTACCCCCTTGCAGCTTCATGTTATGCCCTCTAGTTTTACAGTTCATTATTTCTCTTTAAGTATTTAAAGGTCTGAATCATATCTCCCCTGTCCCTCCTCTCCTCCAGAGTGTACATATTTAGGTGTACATATTTAGACAGATTCAATTCTACTTATCCCCAGAGATAGTCCAAGAGAGAGCCACTGCTTATCTTAATAACTGCTTATCGACTTTTCTTCCAGGAATTTATCCAAACCTTTTTTGAATCCAGCTATAATAGCTACTTTTACCACATCTGCCAGCAATGAGTTCCAAAGCCTAATTATACTTTGTGAGAGAAAATATTTTCACCTACTCATTTAAATATACTACTTTGTAGCTCCATGGTGTGTCCCCTAGTCCAGTGCTTCACAACCTTTTTCACTTTGTGGCACACTTTTGTGTTTTGTTCAGTCCTTGGGGCACAAAACCAATATTCATGAAGGGCCAGTGCAAGGTATTAGGCACCCTAGAGGCAAAACTTTGGTCTTGCGCCCTCTCACAATTAGCTTTTAGACCCGTAGCACCCCCACCCACCGAAGATTTTATTTATTAAACCCAGTCGTAATCATCTCAACACCATCTCTCCCAGAATAATCCTATAAAAATGCACATCTAAATGTTAAACTTTATTTTGTAAATATATGTATAATGAGGGAAATTTCATAAAGCTACTTACAAGGGTAAATGGACGACTTAAATATCGCCCATTCTTCCTGCAGGTAAAAGCACTCGCCGATGACTCTAGAAACATGATGTCAAAAAAAAAGGACCATATGCCTATCCAGTCTGCCCTTCCTGTAGTCCCTTTTTTTCCCTTTAGAAATCTTCTGTGTTGGTCCCATGCTTTCTTGAATTCAGATACTGTCCTGATCTCTGCTACCTCCACTGGGAGACTGTTCCATGCATCTACCACTTTTTCCATAAAGAAATGTTTCTGCATATTACTCCTGAGTCTCTCTCCTTTCACCTTCGTCCTATGCCCCCTCATTGCAGAGCTCTTTCAGTTGAAAGAGGCTCTTCTCCTGTGCATTTATGCCAAAGAGGTATTTAAACATCTATATCATATCTTCTCTATCCCGCCTTTCCTCAAAAGTATACGTATTGAGATCTTTGTCTGTCCCCATATGCCTTATGACAAAGTCCACTTACCATTTTAGTAGCCACATTCTGCACAGACTCCATCCTGTTTATATTTTGAAGGTGTGATCTCAGAATTGCACACAATACTCCAAATGAGGTCTCACCAAAGACTTACACAGAGACATTATCACCACCTCCTTTCTGCTGGCCATTCCTCTCCTATGCACCCAAACATCCTTCTGGCTTTTGCTGCCACCATTTCTACCTGTTTAGCCACCTTAAGATCATCAGAAACAATCACGCCCAGGTCCCGTTCTTCTTTTGTGGACAGAAGTACTTCACCCATATACTGTACTGCTCCCTTGAATTTTGGAAGCCTAAATGCATGTCCCTGCATTTTTTATCTATATGCGAAAGGGGAGCTTCCCCAGGTCCCTTCACAATGGGGACCCAGTGGCCCTGCTGCCCATAAGTAAAAGGCAACCCTGCTCACGCTCCTGTGCCCAGTGACATCACTGCTACCCCTATCCAGGATGTGCAGCAGTGACAATACATTAAAAATGCACCGCAGCGCCAGAGTTACCTTCATTTCCAGCACGGCAATGCCATTCTGCTTTCGCCCCCTCCCAGAGGCGGAACTGGAAGCATGAAGTGTAAACGGCACCACAGCGCTGGAAAGAAGGTAACTCTGATGCCACAATTAATTTTTAATATATTGCCGCCACTGCATATCCTGGACAGGGACAGTAGCGGTGGTGGGAAAAGGGGCCCACGGATGGTGGGGACCCACAAGCAGAGAGGATGGACCCATGAATGGGGGAGTGCCGGAAACCTTTGCCCTGGGCCCCATTAAGGTTGAAGTGATCCTGCTCAGCGCTGGTGGGTATGTCCTGTCTACCATGGAAAAAATCAGATTAGCTAACATGATCAGACTATTTCCAACATGTAAATCTGTGTAGGGGAGAGGTTCAAGTCAGATTTTACACTGGATTCCAGAGCATCCAGCTTACTCTGGGGAAGTTTCCAGCTACTAGATCACACATTAAAATCGCTTCTAGCATAGCAGAGAAAGGGACTGGAATAGGGAGAGTAGGGGCTCTGCTTTGATCTGGAGTATGTGTTCCAGTCATTCATGGTCCTCTCCTACTGTCCTGGAATGACAGGAGGGGAGAGTGGATTAAGGGGCAGACTAGTTCTTTGCTTTATCTGCTCCAAAGCTTACCCTGTTCTCTTCTAGTCTCTGTGTTCTGCTTCGGAAAAGATGGGGCTGTTGTAGGAAGCAGATGGCTATTCTCAAGAGTACTCTCCAGTAGAGATGGGCAAGCACCTAATGAACCCATGTTTAGCCATGCCTCTGGCTGTCACCATGTACTACTACTACTTCCGAATATTTGTATAGCGTTACAAGACGTACGCAGCACTGCACAGACATGTAAAACTTGTTCCTGCTCATCAGAGCTTACAATCTAGTCAAGACAGACAACACAGTAGCTGTAGACATGGGATACAGCTAGGGGGAATGGTATGGAAACACAAAGGCGATCAGGTGAGTCAGGATCTGAAAGCAATAGCGAAGAGGTGAGTTTTCAGCCTGGATTTGACAAGGATCAAACTACCTGATATACAGACTCAGGTAGTTCGTTCTAGGCATAAGGAGCAACAAGGTGAAAGGAGCGAAGTTTGGAGTTAGCAATAGAAGCGATTTGCCAGAGGAGTGGAGTTCTCGAGGAGGCACTTAGGGAGAGATAAGAGGAAAGGTAGTGAGGAGCTGCAGAGTGAATGCACTTATAGGTCAGCAGGAGAAGTTTGAACTGAATGCGGAAATAGGAAGCCAATGAAGTGACTTAAGAAGAGGGGTAATATGAGCATGACAAGGCTGGCGGAAGATTAGCCGCGCAGCAGAGTGTTGAACAGATTGAAGGGGAGAGAGATGAATCAGAGGGAGACCAGCAAGGAGTGGGTTACAGTAGTCTAGATGGGAGGTGACTAGGGAATGGAAAAGTGTCTTAGTTGTGTTCAGAGAGGCATGGGCAAATTTTTTGTTTTTGTTGTAGAGAGAGAAACAGCAGGTTTTATCTATCAGTTGGATGTGTGTGGAGAAGGAGAGAGAGGAGTCAGACAACCCCATGGTTGTGAGTTGAGGAGACAGAGAGGAGTAGAGAGTTATCCACAGAGACAGACGGAGGAAGGGGAGGGAAGGGTTTAGGGCAGAGGTACTCAAATCCAGTCCTGGAGGGCCACAAACCAGTCAGGTTTTCGGGATATCCCTAATGAATATGCATGAGATAGATTCAAATACAATGGAGGCAGTGCATGCAAAGATATCTCATGCATATTCATTAGGGATATCCCAAAAACCTGACTGGTTTGTGGCCCTCCAGGACTGGATTTGAGTACGTCTGGTTTAGGGTCAAGGCACACTAGTGTATTCTGGCACACTGATTGAGAAGCACTGCTCTAGTCCTTGTGTATTTGTTTTTTGTTTTGTTTTTTTTACAAGTAAACAGTTGAGAACTATTCATTCCACGCTGCCCAGGATTTTGTAGACCTCTATAATATCTCCCCTCGGCCATCTGTTCCCCAGGCTGAAGAGCCCTAACCTCTTTAGCCTTTCCTCACAAGAGAGTCATTCTATCCCCTTTATCATTTTGGTTGCCCTTCTCTGAAACGTTTCTAATGCTGCTATGTTTTTTTTTGAGATGCAGAGACCAAAATTGCACCCAATATTCAAGGTGTGATCATCATACTGCTGTAGCACTCCAGATTCCACTAATCGCCTTCCTTCATTGAGAAAATTCCTCATCTATCCTTACTTCATATTTTCTGTCTCCCAACCATTTTCCACCATTTTGCCTGGCACTGACCTTAGGTTCACCCATCTAGTTTCTTGGATCACCCCTGGAGCCCTGTTTGTTTGTTTGTTTTTTTAATTTTAAAACATTTCTATCCCACCATATGCTAAAATGCATCAAAGACAGTGTACAATATAAAAAAGGTCCAAAGACCCTAACACAGAAAACAAGCATTACATTGGTCACCCTCCAATCTTCAGGTACCATAGATTATTTTAATGATAGGCTAAAAATCTCTAATAGTAGTTGTGCAATCTAATCTGAGTTTCCTCAGCAGTTTTGGGTATACCATCTGGTCCAGGTGATTTGTTCTACTGCATCTGCCAGGTTCACTGAGGCATGGCCTTGTTCTCCCTGAGTACCCTTTTTATCCCTTGATCCATCTAATGGTCCAACTGACTCTATCCCAAGCTTCTTCCTTCATATGTACCCAAAAAAGATTTTTGAGTTTTTTGTCTATATGCTAAGCTTCTTTTTAAGTTCTTTTTTTGCCTTCCTTGCATTTAACTTGCCAGTACTTATGCAGTTTCCTATTTTTTTCGTTTGGTTCCTTTTTTTTTTTTTTTCATTTTTTTGAAAGATGTTTTTGTGGCTCTAATAGTCTTATCTCCAGGAACAAGCAGGAATGAGTCTTCACATATGGGTACGTCGGTACCGACGGAGCCTGCACGGGAATGCTCCCCAGCATCCAATCAGAAAGCTTTTGGGAGCATCCCTCGCGCCTGCGCACTGACTTCCCGCCCTTTCCACTGTCTCGCCTCAGTTTTCGTTTTTCCGCGGAGCCGGCAGGACGTCCTCCTGTCACCGCAGAAACTTTTTTCTTAAATACTACTTTTCTTGTTTTCTTGTGGTCGCGGCTGTTTTTACCGCCGACACCGGTACCACTGGTGGTTTTTTCTTTTCTTTTTTTCTTAAACTCAGAGAGATTTTTCCCTCTGTTTCTGTCTTAACTTTTTTGGGCCTACAAGGCCTCTCCATCATGGAGCCTTCTTCTCCTAAGAAGTGCCTTCACTGTGGAAACACAGTTTTCTTTTTAGACTCCAATCACTGGTGTCTAACCTATTTGGGTCCTGACCCTTTTTCCCCTGAACTATCAGGCTGCAATACTGAGAGAAGACCTTCCCTCTTTCAAGTTTCCCTCGATACCGTTTTCCCTCCTGCAGTGAGGGCACCGGGTTTTTCTTCTCTACAGGATCAGGTAACCCACAAACAGTCTGTTAAGACTTGCCAATCCTTGAGTGGTAGGTCTCATGCCACGCATGATGACGGCTCCGGCCTTGCCCTCAAGACCCCATTGGCATTAAAACCCCGGCGGGAGTCTTCGGGCTCCAAAGCATTTCAGGGGTTTCAGGTTGTTCCTGGGGCTCACCCCTCACAGAACATACCTGAGCCATGCTCAGGGGTGGTATCCGCTTCGAGCGGTACCGATGCATCGGCACTGGGGTCGAGTGTCCCACTCTTCACCAGGGATCGTCATCTGGCGTCCTCTGTACCTTCGGGACCGATCGATACGTTCCAGATTGACTTTCCTGTATCTAAGCCATGCTCGGTGGTGGTATCCGCTTCGAGCGGTACCAATACCCCGGCATCAGCACCGGTGTCGAGTGATTCACTCTTCACCAGGGATCGTCATCTGGCATCCTCGGTACCTTCGGGACCGATCGATACGACCCAGAGTGACTTCCCTGTATCAGCATCGCCGGTATCACCACCGACATCGGTGCACTCTAGAATGCATCGATAGACTCGCTCCCTTTGATGCCGAGTCTCGAATCGATATCTAGTCTAGATGACTGGGTACCGACGTGCCTTGGAACCGACCCTTTTCGTTTCCGGATATGCAGTACCGAGGATACTCACCAAGACTCTCTGGTTACCTCAGTACCGCTTGAGCAGCCTCCGATGATGGCCTCGATGCCATTACCGGTATCGGTATCGATGTTGATTTCTGCAGTTACATCGGTGCCATCGATCCTTTCTATGCCTAGTTTGGAATCGATACCTGGCATAGACGATGCAGTACTAACTGCCTCAAATCGTGACTGCCAGTATCATTATCCATCTAGTAAGGTTCTTTTTCTGCACCAGACCAGTACATCCTCTGGTGCTCAGGCTGCATCTTCAACCTTTAGCCTTCCCAGGGATGGTTCCCATTGGAGATCCTTCTTTTCAGAAGTTTCTCCTTGACATGGCAACCTTTCTTGCGATTCCTATCCCTGGCTGTAATCACAAACTGCTTGGCACATTTGCTCCCACATATAAATGGCTGCATTATGTTGCAACCACAGATCTTTTTCAACATAGGGGCCTGTTTACTAAAGGTTAATGTGCGCTAAGGGCTACCATGGCCCATTCATTTCTATGAGCCATGGCAGCACTTAATGCACGTTAACTTTCATTAATGTTGTTAACCTTTAGTAAACATGTCCCTTAGTGTCAACTCGTCTCTTCTTTCATACTGTGGCTTAGCACCAGAGGACATGGGAAAGAGACGCAAGTGAAAGCCTGGCACATGACCACGGACAGCCTCCAGAGAGCTACAGTTGTGTGCAAAGGTTTAGGCACATGTGGTCACGTTTTATGTTGTATTCAATTTATAAGTGAACAGAAGCTGCTACAACCTGTCCATGAAACAAAGTTAAGCAGAACTTCTACCTACAGAATTTAAGTTTTTGACTTGTAATTTTTTACAGATTGAAAGTAAGAAAACAGTGAATATGGCAGAGTCTTAGCACTCCTGCAGAAAAAGGAAATATAATGCTTCCTTTACATCATTCTTTGCAGGATCTTCTTCTGAGAATATGGGAATCACCTTTAAGGGTTCCCTCACCTTCTACAGCAACTAATGTTCTGTATCAGGTGCCCCCCTCTCCAGGGTTTCAAAAGAATCAACTTCCCCATCATTCCATTGTAGTGGAATCAGCAATGAGGAAGGTAAAAGCAAGAAGAAGCATTCTTCTTATCTGCCAGGTCGTGCTTCTAGAGCACTTGATGCCTTTGGACGTCAAACCTTCCAGACATCTATGCTGGCATCAAGAATTATTTCTTATGTTATCTCCAGGAACAAGCAGGAATGAGTCTTCACATATGGGTACGTCGGTACCGACGGAGCCTGCACGGGAACGCTGCCCAGCTTCCAATCAGAAAGCTTTTGGCAGCATCCCTCGCGCCTGCGCGCTGACTTCCCGCCTTCTCCAGAGCCTCTCTTCAGTTTTCGTTTTTCTGCGGAGCCGGCAGGACGTCCTCCTGTCACCGCAGAAACTTTTCTTGTTAATTTCTTTAATTACTTTAGTTTTTTGTTTTCTTGTGGTCGCGGCTGTATTTCCCGCTGCCACCGGTATCGCCGGTGGATTTTTGACTAAATTCTGAGAAACGTTTTCTTCAGTTTTTTGCCTTAACTTGTTGGGCCTACCAGGTCTCTTCATTATGGAGCCTTCTTTTCCTAAGAAGTGCATTCGATGTAGAAACACCTGTTTCTTTTTAGACACCAATAGTTGGTGTCTCAACTGTGTGGGTCCTGACCCTTTTTCCCCTGACTTGTCAGGGGATAATTTTGTGAGGAAACCTTCACTCTTTAGAGTTTCCCTTGATACCGTTTTTTCCTCGGCAGTGAGGGTACCCGGTTTCTCTACTTCACAGGATCAGGTAACCCACGAACAGTCTGTTAAGACTAGTCAATGCTTGAGTGGTATGTCCCATGCCCAGCATGGTGACGGCTCCGGTCTTACCCTCAAGAATCCATTGGCATTACCCCTGTGGGAGTCTTCAGGCTCCAAAGCGTTAAAGGGGTTTCAGGTTGTTCCTGGGGCTCACCCCTCACAGAACATACCTGAGCCATGCGCGGGGGTGGTATCCGCTTCGAGCGGTACCGAACCTCCGGCATCGGCACCGGTGTCGAGTGTTCCACTCTTCACCAGGGATCGTCATCGGGCATCCTCGGTACCTTCGGGACCGATCGATACGCACGCAATCTCAGCCATGCTCCGAGACGGTACCGGCATCGATCGGTTCTGATACCCTGGCATCGGCATCGGCATCGAGGTGGACCGCCTTACCCTTGGAAAGGGGGGGTTATCGGGTATCCTCGGTACCGTCGATGTAACCCAGGCTGCCGTAGTGGTATCGGCATCGCCGATGCCGCCACCGGTGTCGGAACCCTCACGACATGCATCGATAGTCTCGCTTTCTTCGATGCCAAATCTTGAATCAATATCTAGTCTCGAGGACTGGGTACCGACGCGTCCCGGAACTGACTCCTGTCGTTTCCAGATGGGCAGTTCTGAAGATCCTAGCCATAACTCTCTCATGATCTCGGTACCACTGCAGCAGTCCCCGATGGCAACTTCAACTGCTAATCCTCTATCAGTATCGATGTCTATGCCTGTTCTTGCACCGATGCCTAGTTTGGAACTGATACCTGGCATTGATGCAGTACCCACTGCCTCTAAGTTAACATGCCAGTATCCCTGTCCATCTACTAGGTCTCTTTCTTTAGCCTTACCAGGGATAGTTCCCATAGGAGATCAGGCTTTTCAGGCTTTTCTCCGGGATATGGCAACCTTTCTTAATATATCTATCCCTGGTTGTGATGCTACTCATGGCTCACCGGCACAGATGGAAAATATGATGCTTCCTTTACATCCTGCTCTGCAGGATCTCCTTCTGAGGCTCTGGAAATTGCCCTTACGACTTCCTATAGTTTCTACAGCCATTGAGGTTCGGTACCGGGTGCTACCCTCTCCAGGGATTCAAAAGCCTCAACTTTCTCATCGTTCCCTTGTAGTGGAATCAGCACTGAGGAAAGTTAAGAGCAAGAAGAAGCATTCTTCTTATCCGCCAGGTCGTTCTTCAAGAACACTCGATGCTTTTGGTCGTCAAGCCTTCCAAACCTCTATGCTGGCCTCCAGAATTCTTTCATATGTTTTTCACATGAGTCTAACACTCCAGGAAGTCACAGAGCAATTGTCTCTTTTGACCCCTTTTTTACCAGAGCCCAAGGCTACTGATTTATTCCTTGCTTATCAATCACAGCCGGAATATATCCTGGTTCCTGTCTCGTGCTTCTATAGACTCTTTTGAGTCTGTTAGCAGATCCTCTGCTATTGCTATTGCAGCACGTCGCAGAGCCTGGCTTGAAGCTTCAGACTTGAGCAGATGGGCACAAACTATACTGGCTCATTCTCCTTGTACAGGAGAAGGTCTCTTCAATAAGGAGGCTTTACGTCAGGTTGCTCAATGCTCCACTGACTCTCCTTCCACTAAAGACCATTCTAAGCTACCTCCTTCAAGGAGGTAGGAAATGTCCTACCAAACCTTCTTTCCCTAAGAAAAGAAAGTTTCATTCATCTCCTGCCCATCTTTCGGCTGTACCTAAACAAGGGACGCCTCAGCTTCCCAGCAACCATAGGGCCGGGAATTGTAACCTACAGTTCACTTCTACCCATTAGAGGTTTATTCACTGTACTTTTCTTTTTTCAGTGTACTAAGCTGTCGGAAAATTTTTGTTCAGGGACTACAGACTTCTCCTATTCTTACTCTCTTGATAGTTCTGTCCCATTTTTAACACTCCAGGAGGTCACAAAGAAATTCTCTTTTGACTCCTTTTTTGTCAGAGCCTAAGGCTGCTGACTATTCCTTGCTTCTTAGTCATAGCCGGAATATCTCTTGGTTTATTTCTCGTGCTTCCCTAGACTCTTTTGAGTCTGTTAGCAGAACTTCTGCTATTGCCATTGGAGCACGTCGTAGAGCCTGGCTCCAAGCTTCAGACTTGAGCAGATGGGCACAACATACACTGGGTAATTCTCCTTGTACTGGAGAAAATCTTTTCTTCAATAAGGAGGCTTTACGTCAGGTTGCTCATTGCTCCACTGACTTCCCTGGTTCTGGAGACCATTCTAAGCCTTCTTCCCCAGGAGGTAGGAAATGTCCTACCAAGCCTTCTTTCCCTAAGAAAAGAAGGTTTCACTCTTCTCCTGCCCATCATCCAGAGGTGCCCAAGCAAGGGACACCTCGTCCTAGTCTGAAGTTTCCAAACTCTAGCCAGTCTCGACATACCCAGCATCCAAAGGTTCTGAGGGTTACAATCTACAGTTAACTTCTCCTTAACAGAAGTTTGTTCCCTGTTTTTTCTTTAAGCTGTCAGGATATTCTTGTCCATGGGTTACAGAATTCTCCTCTTCTTACTATTAAGAAGGGAGGTTACAACTATCTCATGATAGTGTCTGACCCAACATGAACATTTTTTCCCTCAGCTGACTCGCCATATGGGTAAGTCACCCTCCAATTACCTGTTTTCTCTACCCTCTCATCCAGGATTTTCCCTGACTGAGTGGTACCATACTGAAAAGCTTCTCTAGCCTTTCATTCCAGTGTAGATCTTTTTAGTTTTCTTGAATACATTCTCAAGATAACTCATCAGACACGGACAGGAATATCTCCTCTCCCTTTGTCTGTTCCTCTCTGTTTTGCACAGAAAGATCCTCTCTGCTGTCTTTCAGCTTCTGTGCATGCAGGAGTTCCAGTATTTCAACCACTGGTACTTTTCCACAATTTTTGTCCAGCCTCAGTAGTGATTCCAAGCTAATCCTTATCTATCTAGGACATTCTTACTCACTTTAGGCTTCTCACATTATCTTCTTTCTAGCCATCTCCTTCTCCTAGGATGTGGCAACATGCCTGACTTTAGTCAGTTTTATCTCATAATTCTCCTGCACAATGCTCTCTGCAATCTTCAGAGAAGCTTTCTACTATGGGCCCTTGCTACAGAGCATTGATCTTTGTCTCTGAGTGCTATCCTATATAGTAGAAAAAAGCTTATAAATCATTCCCATGACTGTGAGGGTTCTCCACACCCTCTTGTCTCCTGTTATAATTCAGAATATAAGCTTTTTCTGCGTGAATATCCAGGGCTATTAGTAACGCATGATACCCCTATGTCCCTCCAGTGGATCCTCCTGGTATCTTCTCTATGCGTTTCTACCCATCTACCATGTCAGAGTTCTAAAGGACTCCCGACTTGCTCTTTACAGATTGATCTTATCCTCTGTTTTTCATGCAACCATCCTGGTTATTTTCCTGGATTGCATTCCTGCATCCTTTTAGCCCACGGAAATAGATTCTCTATATATCTGTCAAGTGGGTTTCACCCTCTTGTTGTTGGATGAATCTTTCCCCTTCACATTCCCCATGTGAATGTTCTTATGGGGCTTAGTGTATCTTTAGACTTATTGTCATGTATGTAAATAAATATCTCTATATATGCCTCTACATACATATGTCTGTAAGCTGTGTGTGCATAATTTATGCCCCTATATGTGTGTGTAGATATATATATATATAATCTGTTGGGAGACTTTTTATAGATCGATATGTATTACATACTATCTCCTCACTGTCTATGCTATAGCAATTTGTACCTTTCTTAGAGGTTACAGACAGTGAGCTCCCTTTTCCATACTGTTCCTTAGTATGTGGGGACTGTTATGCACACAACCACTACTGTGGTGATAACAGCTTCCGCTTTGCTCTAGGTCTCCCTATCCTTGAAGATTCAAGCTTCAATATCTTTCCTATCTCTCATCAGCTAGGAAAGACAGTGTACATCTTCATTCTTTTGAGTACACATTGTTCTCCTTGGGAATATGGGCCTTTTCCCATACCCCTTCTTCCCACCAAGACTGGGCTAGTTGTCCAAATCGGTCAGTCTTCTTCTTTTAGTCCTCAATGTTAATGACTGTACCTAAAAGAGTTTTCAGCTTTTTCCCATAAAGCTTTCCATTGAAGACCTGCCGTTCTAATCCTACCCCAGTTGACACCTGGATCACCTGCTATTCCAGGTCTGAACCTTCACCCTCACTGCTGTGAGGTCACCTTGAGGATTCCGCTACTGCATATCCAGTAGACTCCATCACGCTTTCTACTTCCTACAATCCAGTAGGTAAGCTCCATATTATAACTGTTCATTAAATAATTTTAATGGTACTTATCATACATGCCATGGACTCCTCTCCTGTAGTCCTTGGGTTTGCTGTTTTCCTTACAGCTCTTCTATTCTCAACTCCTACCCTCCATTCCCTCATGGAATGCCGGAGATTCCTGTGTGGGAAATGCACTCCTGATCCAGGAACATGCATTTTATGGGATCTCCCCCTGGCATCTCTAGCTAGGGAGTCCCCATATGTGAGGACTCATTCCTGCTTGTTCCTGGAGATAGCACAGTTACTTACCTGTAACAGGTGATCTCTGGGTACAGCAGGAATAAGTCTTCACAACCCACCCACCTCCCCTAGGAGTTCTATCTATCTTCCTTTCCTCGTTCTCTCCTTTTGTCTCAGCTATGATACTCAACTGAGGAGAGACAGTGGAAAGGGCGGGAAGTCAGTGCACAGGCGCGAGGGATGCTCCCAAAAGCTTTCTGATTGGATGCTGGGGAGCATTCCCGTGCAGGCTCCGTCGGTACCAACGTACCCATATGTGAAGACTTATTCCTGCTGTTCCCAGAGATCACCTGTTACAGGTAAGTAACTGTGCTTTACCTGATCTTTTAACCAAGCTGGTTATCATTTGGTCTTCTTTCTACCTTTCTTAATACGTGGGATACATCTGGTCTGAGCTTACGAGATTGTATTTTTAGTGCAAATCGTGTTAACAAAACAAACAGTCCCAGCCTTTGGGTACACTTACACAGTACTAAGAGAACAATAAATGGTACAATAAACCATAAACACATTTTTTTTTTTGTATCCCCCCCACACTTTTTAGACATCCCATCCCCTTGATATAACCCAATAATCCAACCCCCATCTTCCCTCCTCAGACCTTCCCTCCCACCCCCAAAGCCTTCCATCTGACTGGGAGGATCAGAAGGGAGCGGGAAGGGGACAATCAGTGGATGTTTCAGACGTGATCCCATATTACACTACCATTTCATTATATTGCCCCTGCTACACAATATCCTATCAGCAAATGCCATAGGCCTACAAGGTCAGCAATTCATTATGAGCACGATACGTGAGAGTGTTAATATATCTCTCCCATAAGGCCAGAAACAAATCCTTATGTTTCTCATGCCCCCGAGAGGCTAATTATTTCCACAACATCAAGCCATGAAACATATTTCCCCAGGCCCAATAGGAAAGGCAACGTTGCATGCTCCAATGCATCAACAGGCATTGTTTTCCATCATACATGATTTTCAGAGAAGGAGCCGAGCAGCCTCTCCCTTAACTTTCATGTCTTACCTCATCCAAGATTGCTAGGTCTGGGGTTGACCACCCGTTGAGATAGAAGCCCCCACTGCCAATAGCATCGCACTTCCTTGCAGCCCCAGAACCTATTCCCCAAATGTGCCAACCCTTCAGAGCACCAGTTGAAGCAAATCCTGCCCTGAACGCCTGCACAAAGGCAATGTAGCACCTCAGAAACACTTTAAATTGCATCTTCTGCAACCGAGCACACTGCACCAAGCTAGGGATTTGGGCCACCTTCCGCAATAGTCTCCCCTGCTTCCATGGTAGCTGCAACTCTGCTTCCTGTCACTCTTCCCATTAGGCAAACCCCCACTGAGGCATAGACATCCCCATCTTTTAGGACTGGAAAACTATGTCTCAAACTCAAAGAAACAATCCACCTTCTCTAACTTATCCTTACTCAAAAAGGACTGGTCCAAGGAGGAAACATGATGCTTCAACTGCAAGTAGGCATAAAAATGCTTACACTCTATTGCAAATTGTTCCTGAAGCCACTGAAATGAACACATGGACCCCCTGAGTCTAATACCTAGTGAAGCACATTCAACTTCTGTTGCTCCCATATTTTAAATGGTTGGGTATCTATCCCTAGTAAAAAGAGTGCATTCTCCTGCAGTGGCAAGTAGCTCATTGTTTGTGAACTAATTCTCCATGGCCTACATAGATGTCTCCACACCCAACGTACCAGTGCAGTCAGTAAGCTGCCACTCACCCAAGCAAGAAGATCTTTTCATAAGAACATAATGACATAAGATATGCCATACTGGGTCAGACCAAGGTCCATCAAGCCCACTATCCTGTTTCCAACAGTGGCCAATCTAGGTCATAAGTACCTAGCAGTCTCCCCAAAAGACACAGGTTCCACAATGCTTGTATTGGGTCAAGCAGTAATATCCTGGGTCCCTTTTAATAATGGTTTATGGACCTTTCCTCCAGGAACTTGTCTAAGCCTTTTTTAAACCTAGCTACACTAACAGCTTTTACTACATCCTCCGGTAACAAATTCCAGAGTTTGTTTACACGTTGAGTGAAAAAATATTTTCTCTTATTAGTCTTAAATAGGTTACCCTTTAGCTTCATTGCATGTCCCCTAGTCTCTTTATTTTCTGACATTAAACAATTGATCTACGTTTACCCGTTCCATTCCATTCATTAATTTATAGACCTCTATCATATCTCCCCTCAGCCGTCTCTTTTCCTGGTTGAAGAGCCCTAACCTCTTGCAGCACAATTAACAGACTATGTACCAAATCCACCTCAAAGTTCTGGGGGGTAAAAACTGCTATAAACTCCATCCAGTCCATCAGGTGTCGGATCTGACATGCTACATTGTACATCTCCAAATCTGGGAGACCCACCCCTCCCCTCATCAACCACCTTGTAGGTTCCATAAGGCCACCCTTGTCTGCCTCCCTCACCACAAATTCTATGAGAAACTTTTCAATGTGTCTAACATCTTCAACATCTGCAATGGCAATAGTTGCATAAAGTACAAAATTTTTGGGAACACTACCATAGAGTAGGCTGCCACCCACCCAAACAAAGAGAGGGGCAGAGACATCTAGTCTCTCAATCTGAGTCTCACAAAAAGATCAAAGGTTCCACATTCAAAGAGGATTAGTAGGTAATTGTATACCAAATATTGAAAAGATGACCAGCCCAACGAAGTGGAAAACTCGTTCTCCATTCATCTCGCAAAGAGCCCAACACTTCCATAGCCTCAGATTTATCCATGTTCAGCCGTAACCCAGTCAGTGCTTCAAATCAGCCAAACTCCTCTAACAAACATGATAGGGAACTACGTGGGTTGGCCAGAAAGATCAAAATATTGTCTTCAAATGTCCAATGGCTTAAAACAATTGCACCCCAGCTGCACCTCTTTTGTATCCACCAGATCATGCACTCTGCGCAACAAGGGGTCCAAAGATAGTACAAAAAGGAGTGGACAGAGTGGGCAACCCTTCCAAGTGCCACAATGCAACTCAAATCTCTGTGAAGGAGTACCATTAACCAGCACAAATGCCTTGGGATGGGAATTAAAGCAATTGGACTGCAGAAAAAAATTTATCCTCCACCCCATAAGCAGGCAATACTTCAAACAGAAAGGCCACCCTACCCAATCAAATGCCTTTTCACCACAAAACTAATAGGGAGGGCAACTTCTCCACATGCACCCACTCCAGGGCAGTCAAAATCTTTTGCAGATTGGATACCGCATAGCAGTTCCACACAAAGCCACTTGTCTAGCATGTAGTAATCCGGGAAGTAGTACAGCCAGGTGATCTGTAAACACTTTAGCCAGCAACTTCAGATCAAATTTTAATAACAAATTCAGGCATTAGGACTCCACTTTCAGAAAGTCTTTACCATGTTTGGGTAGAACTGTAATGTAAGCTTTGTTGACATCATGTGCAAACATCCCCACATCCAGCCGAGCATTACAAGCATCCACCAGGGGCATAATCAGCTGTATTTGCAAAAGCTTTTATAAAATTCAGCATTATAGCCCTTGGGCCCCGGAGCTTTGCAACACTTCATTCCTTTAATCGCTCGTTGTACTTCCTCAGCCCTAATGGATGCCCCCAAACACTCAGCTGCTGGGGGTTAAACATGGCAGACAAATCTGGGCCAGATAATCCCTTATCTGCATAGGAGAGACCAACTCCTCTGTATATAACATCAAGAATATACTCCTGAAAGATGGCACTGATCTCAGCTGTGGATCGTTTCAAAGCTCCTGTACAGTCCCACAGCACTACCACAAATTTAGACCCTTGAGAGCCCTTGAGACATTGAGCTAATCTCCTCCTTTTGTCTCCAAACTGATTAGTCTATATTTATAATATATCAGAGACTTCTTGGCGCAGCATTGAAATGCCTTATTCAAGGCCACTTGAATTTCTAATAAACAAGCTTGAGTACTTCCCATGGGGTTTAGAGCATGTAATCTTCTCCAATTAATCCCCACTTATTTTTCCAGCCTGAGCACCCAAGCACTCAAAAACATTCGGCGATGGGTGGCATAGGCCATAATATCCCCTCTCACCATTACCTTTGCCGTCTCCCAGAACAACTCTGGATCTGACCAATGCTGCAGATTGTGTAGTGCAAATTCCTCCCTCCTCTCATGCAAATAAGAAGCAAACCATTAGTTTTGGTACAGTTTCAGTGTGGCAGTGCCATAAGAACATAAGATGCCATACTGGGTCAGACCAAGGTCCATCAAGCCCAGTATCCTGTCTCCAACAGTGGCCAATCTAGGTCATAAGTACCTAGCAGTTTCCCCAAAAGACACAGATTCCTCAATGCTTGTATTGGGTCAAGCAGTGATATCCCAGGTCCCTCTTAATAATGGTTTCTGGACCTTTCCTCCAGGAACTTGTCCAAACCCTTTTTAAACCCAGCTACACTAACAGCTTTTACCACATTCTCCGGTAACAAATTCCAGAGTTTGATTACAGGAGTGAAAAAATATTTTCTCTTATTAGTCTTAAATAGGTTACCCTGTTTTTATTTATTTATTTATTTAACATTTATATACCGCATCTTCCAAAGTTCAGTTGCGGTGTACAATTAACAACAATTAACAAAGCGCAGTTTGTTTTACATAGAACGTCATAACTTTTACATAGAACATCATAAATTAAACAAACACAGTTTTATAAACAAACAGTATATTTAAGCTAGAACCGTAACTTCATTGCATGTTCCCTAGTCCTTTTTATATTCTGATGATGATGTAAACAATCGATCTACGTTTATCCGTTCCACTCCATTCATCAATTTATAGACCTCTATCATATCTCCCCTCAGCCGTCTCTTTTCCAGGTTGAAGTGCCCCTAACCTTTTTAGCCTCTCTTCATAGGAGTATCCTTCCATCCCCTTTACCATTTTGGTGGCTCTTCTCTGTACCTTTTCTAATAACGCTATATCCTTTTTAGGATACTGTGACCAGAATTGCACACAATATTCAAGGTGCAGTCGCACCATGGAATGATACAGAGTCGTTATAATATCCTTTGTTTTATTTTACATTCCTTTCCAAAACCTACTTCCCCCCACCCCCCTCACGTGACCGTCACTGCACACCTATCCAAATCAATGCATGGTCTGAAATTTCTAAAAGGACAATCTCTGCTGATTCAGCAGAGGAGAATACATCAGCTGAAACCAACAAGTAATCAATCCGGGACTGGGAACCATACACTCAGGATAAATTAGTGTAATCCCAGTCTGATGAATGGAGCACCTGCCAGACATCCCACCAAATCCATTCTTTCCATCAAGCGCTTCATGCTCCGGGACACACCTTCTCTACCTGCTACTCATTCCTGAGACATGTCCACATACGGATATATAATCCCATTGAAGACACCCCCCACCCCCACTGGGATACCAGCAGCCCGTCAAGTATGGAAGCAATAGAGGAAAGAAACTGAGGATCATAGACATTTGATCCATTTAAATAACACAGGATCATTTCTTTTCCTTGTAGTTCACCCCTCACTATTACATACTGTCCTATTGAGCCTCAAATTTCTTGGGAACATGTAAAATGCACCGCTTTACTCACCAGTATGTCCACCCTCCCGTTCTTATTAACCGCTGGCACCCCAAAACCTTGTCCCACCCAGCCCTGTTGTAGCTTAGCATGTTCATTGGCATCTTGATGAGTTTCTTGTAACATAGCAATAGAAACTTTGTCTGCTCAATGCCCTCAAAACCTTATGCTGTTTAGTGGGGGATTCTAGTCCTCATACATTCCAGGAAATAACTCTGTGTCCCAAACCGAGGTAATCCATTCTAGATTCCCACATGCCAATAAAGGAGAAACCCCCCCTCCCCAGCCTAGGCTCCCTCATATATCATCCACTTGTTGATCTTGCACCCACAATACCCACTCACAATATAGCAAACTCATTCCCACATCCTACCCTCTCTCCCCCCCCCCTACATTCCCCCTGTTCCCCTTCCCTCTCATAAGAACCACTCCCAACAATTTCCACTACTACGCCTATCCTTAACTTCCAGTGGCCATTAAGTAATTTCAGGGCCCCCCCCCCCCCCATCTCTAAGCATTGACCCACCTTTCTTTAGAATCACATTTCCCCTCCCCCACCTCCAGAACAAGAGAAAGTACAGAAACCTAAACATCCCCAACAATTTTACCATACACAGCACTTATAAGGCAGCTATGTCAGTTCAATTGCCACCAGCTTAACCACATAGGGGATCATCCATAGTTTGCAAAGGCAGACAGCACTCAAAAATCCATTAGGTCCCACAAGCCTGTGCAGGGAGAGTCTTGCAGACTTGGCTAGCAGAAAGGCACCCAGAAACTCAGCCACGGGATGCTCAGAGCACTGTATAGCATCGGAATCCCAGTGTGGTGCAGTCACTCCAATCCTTCCAACATGATGAAACGTGAATGAGAAAAGAAACCCGGGTAGCATGTTTATTGTTTATAGAACATTTGATATACCGCCCCCCGTTACATCGGGGCGGTTTACAATATAAATAAAAAAACAGAAATCAGAAACAGAAAAGAAACAAAGTTACAATTACTTAGAGAGAAAAGAGGGAAAGGAAACAGAGGGTAGGGCAGGATAGAAAGATAGAGTCAGAAAAGTCAGCTAGATCCAGGAAAGGCACAGGAGAACAGATGAGTTTTAAGAAGGGAGCGAAATTTAGGGTATGATTCTTCGAGACGGAGGGCAGTGGGTAGTGAGTTCCAGAGGGAAGGACCAAGGAAGAAAAATGCCGATTTGCAGGTGGATTGGAGATGTGCACGGGAAGGGGCGGGAAGGTGAAGGCGGTTAACATGGATGGACCGTAGGCTTCGAGAGGGGACATGGTAAGTGGCAAATCAGAAAGGTATTGGGGTCTGTGAAGGTAAATGGCATGATGAACCAGAGTAAGGATCTTGAAGGGAATCCGGAATTGTAATGGTAGCCAGTGAAGGTGTTGTAGGAGGGGAGTGATGTGATCACGGGGGGAAGCATGTAGAAGCATCCGGGCAGCCGTGTTTTGAATTAGCTGTAGTCGTTGTAACTGATATTGAGGAACACCAGCATAAATGGAATTGCAGAAGTCTAAACGAGTTATGATTAATGAAAGAAGAAGGGTGGTGAGTGCCTGGGGAGATAGAAAAGGTCGAATGGCACGAATCTGTCGAAGGCAGTAGAAGGAGCATTGAGAAATAGACGAGATGTGGTCATGAAACGTGAGTGCACTATCAAGAATGACACCAAGATACCGAAGTTTTGGGACTATGAGAATAGGAGTACCCGAAAAAGTGGGAGTAAGAGACGGAGTGGGGGAACCGTGAGTGAACCAGATAGCAGCCGTCTTGGAGATGTTTAGAACCAGACAATTTGCAGATAGCCAGGAGGAGACCGAGGATAAACAGGCTTCCAGTGGAGTGATATCAGGATGGGATAAGGAGGTGTGGTGCAACAGAAGAATATCGTCAGCATAGTAGTAGCCCGAAATACCCGACTGCTGGACAAGAAGAGAGAGAGGGGCCAGAAAAAGATTAAACAGCAGTGGAGCCAAAATAGAGCCCTGAGGGACACCGCAAGTGAGGGGGAAGTGATCTGAGGTGGAAGTACCGAGAGTAACTGCAAATGAGCGAGAGAATAGAAAGGAATGAAACCAGCGATAGATAACACCACGAATACCCGCATCCCGCAGTCGAGAGAGGAGAAGGGAGTGATCCATGAGATCGAAGGCGGCTGAGAGGTCAAGAGACACAGCGATGGTGATGTCGCCTCGATCTCGGGAGGTGTGTATTTCATTCAGAACCGCTGTGAGGGTGGTTTCCACACTATACCCAGAACGGAACCCAGATTGGCGAGGGTGCAGAAAGTGCGTAGTGTCCAAATGATGGGAGAGTTGGGAAAAGACGACTTTTTCAAGGAGCTTAGAGGCAAAAGGAAGATTGGACACTGGACGAAAGTTAGCGGGGATAGAGGGGTCAAGGGAGGATTGTTTCAAGAGAGGACGAATCAAGGCGTGCTTCCAGGGATCAGGGAAAATACCACAGGATAGACTAGTGTTCACAATAGTAAGAAGAGAGTGTAAGAGGGCGGGAGAAGGCTTAGTGAACCAAGAGGAGGGAATGGGATCCAGAGGACAGGTAGTCTTGTGGGTTGTGGATAGCAGCTGGAGGAGTTCTGGCGAAGTGATGGGGGAAAATTGAGACCAAGTGTGAGAGAGAGAAGGGGACAGTGGAGGCAAGGAGGGCAAAGGTGGAGGCAGAGATTGGGGGCAAGAAGAAAGAGAAGAACGAAGACTTTGGACTTTAGAAGAGAAGAAAGAAGCCAAAGTGGATGGGTCGGGGGCTTGTGAAACAGAAGAAGAGTCATGTTTGGGAGGTGCCTGTAGTTGGGAGAGAGTATGTAGAGTGGCGAAGAGCTGACGTGGGCGATTAGGAGCTGAGGCAATAGATGTGGAGTAAAAGGTGCATTTGGCCTGATGAATGCTTGAGCGGTAATGAGCGTGGGCAAGCTTAAAATGCTGATATGAAGCAGTATTTCGGGATTTCCGCCATGAGTGTTCAGCTCTCCTCAGCTGGGAGCGTAACAGGCGAAGACCTAGGTGAAACCAGGGGTGACAAAGAATACGATGGGGATTGCAGGGTCGGAGGGGAGCAACTTGATCCAAGGCGGAGGAAAGACCAGTTGACCAGAGTGTTACTTGAGAGGAAGGTGATAAGGACTGGAAATCTAATGGAGGGGGACAGTAAACCGTACAGAAATTGTGAAAGGAGGCAGAATTAAGCCGGCGATAGAGACGAGTGGGTGAGGAAGGAGGAGGGGAGGTTGGGGGACTAGAAAAAAGGGAAAAAGCAATGCAGGCGTGATCAGACCACGGGACTACTTCCACCGTAAGAGATGAGATCTGAAAGGAAGAATTATGAGAAGAGATAACTAAGTCTAATGTGTGCCCAGCTACATGGGTGGGGGACACTACATATTGCCGTAGGGAAAGGTCGTGGAGAAGAGTAGAGAAAGCAAGATCCCTAGTGGAGGTGGGAGAATCAAAGTGGACATTAAAGTCGCCAAGAATGAGCAGGTGAGGAAATTGGAGAGAGAGGTCAGAAACAGTGGAGAGGAGGGAATCCCAAGTGGAGGAGGAAGAAGGAGGATTATAGATGAGAAGGACTTGCAGAGCCGGCTGGCCAGCCAGCTGAAAAAGTAGGGCTTCTGGATGACGGAGGGAGGGAGAAGAGAGCTGGGACAGGGGGACCGAGGAACGGAATATGACTGCAACACCCCCCCCAGACCGTGAGTTCCGGTGAAGGGAGAAGGCTTGATAGTTCGGGGGCAAGCAGCGCGCTAAGAGAGGGTCTTCACCCTCCTTCAGCCAGGTCTCGACTAGGAAAAGAGCGTCGAGGCCTTCACACTCGATGAGGTCATAGATGAGAATGGTTTTTGATCGAAGAGAACGACAATTGAGCAAACCTAAACGAAGGGATCGGGCAGGTACCAGAATTGGGGATGGTAATGGGGGCATATGAATCAGTGTGGGGATTGGGGAAAAAGGCAGAGGCGGACTGATGAACGAAGGAGATGGCGGCACCAGGGCATATGGAAGCAAGGTAACCCGAGACAGTACGCGAGGTCGGGGGGGGGGGGGCTAGGAAAGGCGTTACAGACCGGCGGCCCCAAATCACTGGAATGGCGGACATGAGAAATATGCAGAGCAAAACGAAATAAGATAGCCAGGAGCGCCGAGGCAATGGCCGAGGCGCGAACACCGCGAGGGCCCTTTTGGTGGAACAGGCAAACGCTGATGTATTATTTTGGGTGGGACGGATAGGGGAAGCCAAGGAAAGAAGTGTGCAGATGCCTAAGGTCAGTGGAGAGACAAAACAGGACAGCCAAGAGGGAGAAAAATCGCCCGCGTCGTCGCCCCAAGGAGCTCACCCAAGGAGCACGTCCTGCCGCAGGCAGCGTCTTTAAATAATGGCCTGCTTGGCGCGCGTGCGCAGCTGTAGTGGATACAACTGCCCAGCCTTCGGGACACAACTGAGGAAGGTAACAGCAAGTACTATAAAAGAAATAAAAGAAAGTGAGCCTATAAAAAAGACCAATCGACGTAGCTTTCTATCCTGACCTTGCAGTTCTCCAATCATGGCCTTACCCATTTTAACCAGCGAAGAGGTAACATATGAGTTTGCTGTTGTCACATCTTCAAAAATCCTGGCCACACCATTGCACACTACTTTTAAGCATGTCAGGTATTGTAAAGGGAATTTAATTTTGGTGGCAATTTTTGACGCACGGGTGAAAATGCCTTACAATGTATGGCCAACTGAACTGAGTGGTCCCGAAAGATCAAAATCCTCTGATTGTTGTGCATTACTGCCCCATGCTGCTTAGTGGCCCGACGTACTGCATCTTTTTGCAAATAACTCAGGAACCGGGTAGTCGCAACTCTCAGCCTGGTATCCAACAATCGCAATGGCCCAATATGATGGGCCCACTCAATCACAAGAGTCTCAGGCTCTGAGTGCTAACTCAGGGGCAACCAAGTTTCCAAAAAGCCCCACAGTTCATTTTTTCTTTGATAGCCTCAGGCACTTCCACAACCCGAAGATGATTATGCCTGCTGTGGTTTTCCAAGTCGTCTATTTTCTCCTGCTGCTACTGCAGCATTGCCTGCAGCTCTTTTATATACTGGGCAGCTACCTGGGGCCTGTTCTTCTGTCTGGAAAATCCGTTGCTCTGCCTCATTTAAATGAAAGGAACCCAGCGATTTAGACAGAGTTCAGGGTTTAACTGAGGAGCGCAAACTGCTGTGGACAGGCAATCCCACGTCAGAATCTCTGATGGACACCATCTTGGAATTAGGTTGCTTCTGCAGGACTTTCTCCTTCTGGGCCAATTTTCATGGTGCACTTCATCCAAAGATAAGCACTCCGGGTCTCAAACTGTGCAGGTGATCTTTAGATTTCCAAATAAAATAATTCAGCTGAGCATCAAGGCAGTAAGGCATGAACTGGGGGGAGAAAGGCCCCAGAGAGCAACAGGCACACATCTACTTCCTTCCCTTCCTTCCTATATGCTATAAGGAATCAAAGGAGTCCTCTTCCAAGCCAGAAACCCCTGCCCTCCCTTCTTCAGTCAAAATAATTTAAAGAATGCTCACTACCCTCCGGGAAAGAGAGCCCCTAGCCAGGCCTCTATTCTTATATGTATAGCAAGGAATCGGGAGATCCCAGGACATCTGTCACAGGCTTTTTAACACTTTTTTTCTGACTGGAGACTTGAAGGTTGGCGTTTCTGACTGAGGCAGGCTCCTTTGATTCTTTAAAGTGCATATGGAGAAAAGGAAATGGGATGTGAGTCACAAGGCTTCATTTTTATTTTTTATAATTTTCACATTGCGAAGAGGAAGTGGAAAGGATGAAGGCCACAAGAGGTTTCAATTTGTTATAATTTTCCCATTTGAGGGAGCGAATGAAGGGACTAGGGCCTCCACAATTTTTAATATTTCTGGGGAGAAGGGGCACCTCAGCCACTACAGTTTTTCTCTATTAAGGGTTGGAGAGTGGGATTCACTGAGACATTACACTTTTATTTTAGATATTTGACAGGCAGGTGCATGGGGGAATGGTGCCAGCCTGTCTGCCTGCCTTATCCTTTGAACTTAGGCCTAGTATTTTTAGGATCCATCTTAGAGGGGTAGCTAATGTGCCGTAAGGGAATAATGCATGATTTTTGCCAATGTGTATTAAATGGCAAGAGGGTGTATTTTTTTTTTTTTTTTTTTGCCTTTAATGCATATTAGTTTACCACAATGTGAGCTAAATCATGAGATGAATAGTAACTCATTACTATGCAAATTGAATAACGCTGCCTGTACCTCTTGCTTATTCTATATGGGTACCATTCTGTAGCAGCTGCACAGGCTAATAAGACTACTTAAATCTCGTCCTTGAACGTTCCTTTTCTGTGGCAGTAAAACTCAGCTCAATCTCTTTAGAGTAAAGCTCGCAGTTCTCTCAACATTCATGTAATTAAATCCAGTGCAAATGATATTGTGAATTAAAACTATAATTTACTGGGTGATTTCTTTTTAAGCAAAACTCATTGTGTTGATGCACAGGAAACAAACTCAAAACTACTAAAGGTGGTTTTCTTAATCTTCGGGCCTCTCTGTGACTTGGTACTATTACTACTACTACTTATCATTTTTATAGCACTGCTAGGCATACACAGTATTACACAGTGCAGTACACATAAGAAACAGTCCCTGAGTCACGGAAGTTACAATCTGTTCAAAACAGACACAAAAGAACATACAGGGACTAGGGTAATTCTTAAAAGGAAATGATCAAAACACATATTGGGGTAGACAGGAGAATAAAGGGATCAGAAAGAGATGAGTTTTTAACCTGAATTTGTATAGGACCAGAAATGGAGTCTGATGTACCGTCTCAGGTAATCTTTTCTAGGCATGCAGCGCATCAAAGTGAAATGAACGAGTCTGGAGCAGGAAATTAGAAGAGAAGGGTATGAATAAAAGTGACTTGCTTAATGAGCGGAGATACAGAGGAGGGATGTAGGGAGAGATAAGAGGTGAGGTAATGATGAGCTGCAGAATGAATGTATTTGTAGGTGAGTAGAAGTTTGAACTGTATGTAGAAACCAATGGGGAGCCAATGAAGTGACTTAAGAAGAGGGGTACGTGAGCATAGCGATACTGATGGATAATTATTTTATTTATTTAGACAGTTTTCTATACCACCTTATCCTTCAATCAAAGTGGTCACAAAACAATTGGGGGGATACATTTAACACAAGGGGATATGAGACACATACACTAATACTTACAGGGAATTTGCTGTATAGCTGAGTTTTAAACAGATTGAAGGGGACATAGATGATTCAGCAGGAGACCAGTGAGGAGCAAAGCAGTTATCTAGATGGGAGGTGATGAAAAAATGGATAAGGGATTCAAAGTATGTTCAGAAAGGAAGGGACAAACTTTACTGATGTTGAAGAAGAAATGAGAGAGATGAGTCAAAGATGACTGTAAGGTTGCGAGCTGAGGAGACAGAGAGGATGACAGTGTTATCTACTGAAATGGAGGAGGGAGGAAGGGGGGAGGTGGGTTTTGGGGAAAAGAAGAAACTGTCTGCCTTATCGTCCCTCCAAGACAGTCCATGAATCAGCCCCCCCCCCCCCCCAGCAGCTGAGGACTGAACAAGACAGTCTTGCTGATGAAGCTTAAGAGTTCCTCCTACCTTTCCTGACTCCAGTCTTTCAATCCTCAGCAGCTGGGGAGGAGCTCCTCCTTGTGGGCTCCAAGGCACTTAGTATAGGAGAATAAGAACTACTTCATTAAAAAAAAAGGTAAAGGAAATTTTGGAGTAGAAAACTCTAAGGGGAAGCACCTGATTGCTCTAGTAGGGCACTCTCAGGGCCCGCAAAAGTGAAGACTGGGAGCACTCCCCTATGGGTAAGCAGGGGAATGCAGGAGGCAGCAGAGGTGAGCTTCAAAAACTGCCTGGGGATGTGCATACCTGGGAGCCCCAGGTCCCTCCCTCCCATCTTCCCAGTGAGGTAGCCAGAGATCTGTTATCTACAGGTTCTCTTGCTATCTCCAAGCTGGCAAGACTGACTGGAAGCATTGGCTGTTTGGGTAAGTCGCTTTCCATGTTCTCAAAGCGAGGGGCTGCTGGGGCCATTCGCGGGTGTTTTGGCGGTGATGCAGCTCTTAGTTTTTTCTCCCATTCTTGTTGGGTCAGTGTCGGCTTGGAGCGCTACTGCCGGGTGGCACGTGCATGAGACTGGCTTCTGCGTCATGCGCGAAGTGTGGCAGCAGTCACGGCTTAGGATCGGCGGGTCTCTGCCACTCTTGTTGGCATCGAGGCAGTCAGCTGCAGTTGGATTTTGTGGCAGGGGCCATGGAAAAGAATGGAGCAGCCTCAGGCAGTAATTCTACTAGGCCGGCGGTTCCCGTGGTTTTGGCGGAACCACGGTCATTTCACAAGCAGCTGCCTTTTTGCCAGGGGAGCAGGAGAAGAAAAATAAACATAAAAGCTAGACTAAAAAGACAGCGGTGACGGTCTCACTACTTCAGGCAGGGACACCAGCAAGACTGGAGGGGCTGGAGTGCTTTCTCTCCCCAGATTTTGTTTTGTCTATGCATAAGGCATATTGCCTTAAAAAGACACAGACTATAGCAGGGGATTCTCCAGATAAAGCTGCAGGGGCTACTGCAGGTGAGGCACTATCCCAGGCAGACCCTGGGGAGGGGACCTCATGAGGGGATAAAGGCTTGGCAGGCTGTCCCAATTGGTGGGGCAGTGACGCCTCAGTTGATCAAGGAATAGAGGAGTTAGAGGAAGATCCATCGGAGCTCTGTAGGGAATTGTGGTCACTGGAGTTGGAACAAGGAGAGATTGCTTCAGGGGATGACCTGAATGTCTTTTAGGTGTTCCACAAATGAAGAACTCAGAGCACTCATTGCTCATTCCTTGGCTGCCCTAAATATTGTTCAGTCTGCAATGCAGACAGAGGAGCCATTAGAAGACCCACTGCTTCAAGATTTTAAGGGGACACAGGTGAGTTTCCCAGTCCACAGGATGATTAAAAGGATGATTTAGGCAGAATGGGAGTATCCGGAGGCTACTCTGAGGGAGAGCCGGCCCATTGGAAAGCTCTATCCTATTCTGCAGGAAGATCAGGAGCTCTTGAGGATGCCCAAGATGGCTACCTTAGTCTCGACAGTGACCAAGAAGACTACCATTCCGGTAGAAGGAGTGATGGCACTAAAGGATCTGCAAGATCGGAGGTTGGAGTCTCTCTTTAAACAGGCCTTTTGACTTGAGTGCTTTAGCGCTACAGGCTTCCATCTGTGTGGCTTATATTTCTTGGTCCTCCATTCGTTGGCTCCTTAGGTGGGGACCACCGGACTTGAAGGACAGGCAGTCGCAAAGGGAGCCAAACTCGAGTCTGCTGTGGCTTACATGGTGGATGCCTTTTATGATTTGGTTCAGATAGCCTCTAAGACTATGGCATCGGTGATTGCAATATGACTTTTTCGTGGCTTCGGAATTGGGCGGCAGATCCGGCATCCAAATCTCAACTGAGCAAGTTATTGCACAAAGGTAAGCTACTCTTTGGGGAGGCCCTGGACAAGATCATAAAAGACGTAGGCGACTCCAAAGGGGGTTGCCTGCCTGAGGATAGGCCAAAGGGGCCAAAACCAGGAGGTCCACAGAGGGGTCAAGCCAGAGATTTCAGGAGATTCAAGTGGTATGCCATACCAGAGGGGTCATTATGGAGCACGGGGGCAGCACTTTAGAGAGCCTGGGGATTCGGAAGAGACTATTATCCATCCCAGCAGACCCCTGCTTTGAAACCCCAATGAAGCAGGGAGCTCCAGACGGAGGCAATCGGAGGTTGTTTGCAATAGTTTTATCTTGTCTGGGCCTCAGTGACATCCAACAAGTGGGTCCTGGAAATTATCCACGATGGGTATGCACTGGAATTTGCAAGGCCCCTAATGGAGGCGTTTGTCAACTCACCCTGCCAGGCGCGAGGGAAGAGGGAAGCGGTTGGCTCCACTCTTCAACATTTAATACAACTGGATGCAGTAGTACCAGTACCCAGAGAACAGTATGGGTCCAGTCAATACTCCATTTACTTTGTAGTTTCCAAGAAAGAGGGGACCTTTTGGCCCATCCTTTATCTAAAGTCTGTGAACCACTCATTGAGGGTGCCACATTTTCGCATGGAGACGCTGCAGTCGTGGGACAAGCAGGCTGAGATTTGGGCCTGGATTCCTGGAGAGATGTCTGGTGCAGAAAGGTAAATCTGAGTCATCAACATAGATGGTACTGAAAACCATGGAGATCAGGACCCTAAGGGAATGAGTGTAGAGAGAGAAGATAGAACCCTGAGGTACACTGGCTGAAAGCAGGATAGCAGTAGAGAAGGGTCCAGCAGATTTATACACTGAAAGTGTGATGGAAGAGATAAGAAGTAAACCAAGACAGAACAGAACCCTGAAATCCAAGTGAGAATAAAGTTTCAAGGAGAAAGTAGTGATCAATAGCTCAAGCTATCTTCTACTTTTGACTCTATCTTTTTTTAGATATAGCAACCAGAATTGCACACAATATTCAAGGTGCGTTCACACTAAGGGGCAATACAGTGGCATTATACAATATCCTTGGTTTTATTTGCTATTTGTTTCCTTATGATTCCTATCATTCTGTTTGCTTTCTTGGCCACTGCCACACACTAAGTAGAGCGTATCAAAGTATTATCCACGATGATGTCTAGATCTTAACTGTGGATGCCTCATTCGGCTGGATTCAGTCACACATCTGAACATATGAGGCCAGCGGGTCATGTGAGATAGTAGGACTTCATACATCAGACACCAGATTGGACAGCAGCATCTCTTACGGGGCAATTTCTCCAAATCATTACAATAATGAACCTCACCCCTCCTCTGCTGGCTTCAGTCGATGAAAGGGGAGAATGCTAGTAGTAAGCAGTCTGTTCAGTTTGGTGGGGAGGATGAGAGGCGTCCAGTGGACTCTCTGTGAAAAATTCTAATAATCTGCTCTAAAACTATACCTAAAAGCACATTCTTTCAGATTTGCTATGACAAAATATTTTTGGGTTCAGTACAAAAGCTTCAGGGCTGGTGGGTATGTCCATCCTTCAAAATAATTTATGCACCAGTATAAAATCAGATTGAGACAATCAAAGTATTTCCAACATGTACATTTTTTGTAGGAGGTAGGTTCAAGTCAGAGACTTTTACACAGGATCACAGAGCATCCTGTTTACTCCAAGGAGCTTTGAAGCTTCTAGATCACACATTACAATCGCTAACCTGAAAAGAAAAGTTGTGTTCCTACATCTAGGATAGAAGAGAGAGGGTCTGGAACTGAAATAGTTGCTGCTCTATTCTGATCTGGAGTGTGTGCTCCAATCATTCACACTCCTGTCTTTCTGTCCTAGAAGACAGGAGGGGGAGGGATTGATAAAGAAGCAGGTTAGATCTTCTTTGTTCTATCCACTCTAAGCTTACTCTGTTCTCTCCTGGTCTCTGTGTTCTGCATGGGAGACAATGGGGGCTGGAGAAGGAAGCAGATGACTATTTTCAGGGGTATTGTCCAGTTGAGAAGGGGCAAGCCTCTCATTAGCCTATGCTGAGCCACATCTCTGGCTGTCCACCACCAAGACATATCAAAGACTTTGCCAAAGCACACTAGTGTGCCCTGGCATACTGGTTGAGAAGCACTGGTCTAAGTACCTACTTCCGTATATAAATGACATAAATGCTGGCATTTATGTGCGTTCTTCCTACCTAAAACTAGGTGGATCTTAGAAAATCCCCCCCCCCCCAGTACAAAAAAAATGCATTTTATTTCAGGTTTTCATTGATTTGGAATATTTCAGCTTTTGGAATGTGCATTTCTTATATTTTTGCATTTTGCTCAGTATAGGACTTCCTGAAGGATTCTGGTTCCTCTGGCTTTCCATTTCAGTTTTTTTGTGTGTGTGCTTCTTTCTAATTTGTAGTCCCTTATTCTGTTTTTTGGTGAAGTATTTGTCTCTGCTCTACATGCAAGGTAGTCTGCTACCAGAAGGGGTATCAACCCATCCTTGGGACACACCTAGCCAGTTAGGTTTTATGGATGAGAGAGATTTGCATGCATTGCCTCCATTGTATGCAAATTTCTCCTATGTGTCTTCATTATTGTCCTGAAACCCCGAATGGCTAGGTGTGTCCCAAAGACAGGGTTGAGAACCCCTACACTATCATATATTTTCTATGTGGGTATCTGTAGCAGCAGTCCAGCTTGTTCTGTTTTTTAATAGGAAGTATTGGTGTTGTGTTGCTGTAATTTTTATTATGCTGCCTTTTTGCTTTGTAAATTTTTTGCTGTTTGAATACTCAGAATTAGTGTTGACATGATTATAGTAAAATTCTGAGTCCCTTTTTTTGCAGGGATTTGTGTTTCTTCAGCGTGCCAGGCAGTGGAAGGAGCTTGTTTTGCTGTTACTGAGATGACATGAGAACGTGAATGTAATTTTTTATCTGATGGGTTCTAAAGTGAATCATGCTGGTTCTGTCCTGCATCCATTGCTGTTCTATTTTTATGATTATCATGATTTGTTTTTATTTTGCTTATTTTATTCTCTGCCTTGAGCATTCTAGAAGAGTTGTATAAAATAATGCATCGATATTTGCTTTATTACATAATTGGATCTGATGTTTCTATAATTTCTTTGCTTTCTATATCTAATTCCTCTTGTGTATTTATAAACTGCAATAGATATAAAAAGAAAACATATTTTTTTAATACAGATTAATAAGGCATTTATTTATCATAAAACAGTTGAATGATATGTACCAAATTATGGTAATTGATTATTTCACCATAATATCCGATAGGGTTTAGCACATTTTTGTAAGATGAATGTTGAGATGTTTGTCTGCTCATCTTTAAGTTGTGCAATGCTGCCTCCTGAGACAACCTGCAAGACTAGCATCTGTGGTGAGCACGATCCACTGCAGGGTGGCTAAAGGCACGCCTCTCAGAAGGTTTCATGGGCACAGCCATCACTTGAGGCTGCGGCACACTGCAGGTTGAAGGGATAGATGAGTCTGATATTGTGGTGTGGAAGGCGACCACCTGGACAGGAGAGCACACTGCAACGGGCGCATGCGTGCTCTGGCCCAGGGAACCACTGCGAGGGTGGCTGCCATGGTGCTGAGCATCTGCAGGTAATAATCCCAGGCTGAAGGAGATGGGCTGCACTGAAAGGCTTGGATCTGGGCGCATAGCTTCTGAAGCTGGTCCTAGGTGAGAGAGATTCTGCCTGCTGCCATATCGAAATGAGCTCTCAGGAAGTCTAGTCACTGCGTTGGCTGAAGGTGACTCTTGGGGGCTTGTTTACAAAGCCGTGGTAGCGGCTTCCACTCGGTATCGGGCGGAAGCTGCTACTGCGCCTTTGTAAACAAGCCCCTTGGTGTGGTTGATCACCCGTCCTAGCCTGCCCAGGAAAGTGACCACGTGCTCTGCCTGCACCTCTGAGAGCGATTTGGCCTGAATGAGCCAGTCGTTGAAGTACGGATGGATATGGATGCCTTGATGCCATAGCACCGCTGCAATGACAACCATGACATTAGAAAATATCCACAGGGCTGTGGCAAGTGCAAAGGGCAGAACCTGTAACTGATAATGTTTTGCCGAACACCATGAAACACAGGTACTGCTGGTGTTCCCTGCGAATTGGAATATGAAAGTAGACTTCGTCGAGATCCAGAGAAGCGAGAAATTCTCCTGGACACATTGCCTGAATGAAAGACCGGAGTGTCTCCATCCAGAAGCGCGGTACATGAAGACAGCGATTGACTCCCTTGAGGTCGAGGATGGAGTGGAAGGAGCCATCCTTCTTGGGCACTACAAAGTAAATGGAATAGTGGCTGATACCACGCTTGCCTGAAGGGACCATACAAATAGCCCAGAGCTGAAATAGGCGCTGCATGGTGAGATACCCGGCCGCCCTTTCAGCAGAGGACCCGCATGTGGAAATCAGAAATTTGCTGGGGATGGGCGTGGCATAGTCGAGAGCATAATCCCTCAAAATGACATTGAGCACCTACTTGTCCAAAGTTATCTGGACTCATTTGTGGGGAAAATGCTGCAGTCGTCCTACATACGGCACCCCGGATTGGACCCCGGGCCCGTCAATGGGAAGGCCGTGAGGGTCAGGCAAACTTGGAAGTGGAGTAATTATCCCTATTGCGGCGGATGCCCTGAAAGGACTGACTTCTGTCACCAGATTTGTTTGAGGAACCCCCAGGCTTGTCTTGGCATTATCATCGGGCCTCCCGGAAACGTCCCTTGTAGACCAAGGAGGCAGAGGATGTAGGTGCAGGGCGACGAGAAGTAGATCTCGGCTGATCCTCTGGAAGGCGCAGTGGTTTGACCTCCCCTAGATCCCTGACAAGCGTCTCAAGATCCTTACCGAAGAGAAGCCTCCCCTTAAATGGGAGCTTAGGGAGGCATGACTTGGAAGCTGCATCCGCATTCCAATGTCTGAGTCAAAGCCAGCACCACACCACTGTAGCTGCTGCCACAGAGCATGTGGAGCAGGGCCGTAATGATGGTGAAAAGCGCCCTGTGCGAGTTGCACATTGGGCGTGCGCCCCCCCCTTCCTGCACCTCCATCTAGCCACCTTATGGGGGTGGGAGAGAAGAGGCACGCACCCGATGTGCAACTCTCCAACACACTAAGCAGGTCTGGACCCTCCCGGAGAGACCAGACCTGCTTAGTGTGCCGGCGAGAAGACTTAAGGGGCGCATTTCGGCTCTCTGCCGCTGCTAAAGTGGTGGCGGCAGGCAACTGCAGAGAGCCGAAATGCGCCCCTTAAGTCTTTGCTCCCTGTGCGGCTACACCACTCGCACAGGGCTCGGTACAGTCCTGATGTGGAGATGTGCAGGAGATCGTACAAGGAATCGGTGATAAACGCCATGACTGATTCCAACCGAGGCAACTGGGGATCTGCTGGGAGGAGCTGGAGCCACCTCAGTAGGGTCCGGACTGTGAGCCCTCCACAGACTGCTGCCTGTAAGGCTAAGGAGAATGACTGGAAGGTGGAGGGACTGCGTAAGACTTCTTTCTAGTCTATCTGGTCTCGAAGGGTGGTGCCACTCTTTACTGGAATGGTGGTATGCTTAGTGACTGCTGTCATGAGAGCATCCACCTTGGGAAAACGCATCCATTTGTCGAGGTCTTCTGGAGACCAAAAGTAAAAATGCCCGAAGTGGCGTGCGGAGCACAGGGAGACATCAGGACTGTCCCATTCCTCATCTACCATGTGCTGTAGCTCTGTGGGAAAGGGAAAGGCTTTGGAGGGTTTCTTGATGCCCACGATAATGAGATACATCTGAGGCATAGCCGGGTCAGCATTTGCCGGTGCCTCAGATGAAGAGCTTCCATAATCTGAGCGATGAGAGCTGGGAGTTCCTCTTTACAGAATAGCCGGATCTCAGTTCCTTCAGCCCGCTCCTTGGGTTCTTCCTGATGCTCCTCTGGGTCTGAGAGCTCACCCTCCTCTTTGTCCAATGCAGAGTCTAGAGAGAGATCCTCTGACATGCCCTTTGCCATTGTCTCTGGCCAGTTGCAAGTCCCTGGACAGAGAAGCGGTACTTTGGAGCTGGGAAGTAGGAAGGATGGCAGAAGCTGCAGCCAAACTGAGCCTGGCAGGCTTCCTTTTGTGGGGCTGGTGCCTGGGGGGACCACATGAGGGGCATTGAATGCCATGCATCCCATGCCTACGGGAACAAAGACAGAAACTGCTGGTTCACAGTGAGGGCATCTGTATTGACCAGTGGATTTTGCGGACGTTGGGAGGAGCTGTGCAGGGACATTGAGCTGCTCTCCTGGAGAAGCAGAAGAGGGGGAGCATCCCCTGAGGGCTAGGAAGCTGAGGGGAGAGAAGCTGGCAACGTGGTGGTCTAGAATGGAGGCATAGCAGGCCCACTGGCATGTCAGAGGGGCCCCCGAGGTTTGCCCCACAGGCAGCACAGAGATTATTGAAAATATGCCTGCATTTCCTCCCACAAGCAAGACACCGCTGCAGAGAGGCAGGTATGGCTGCGGGCATTGAGAATGCAGCCGGAGGATAAAGGGAGTAAGCCGGGATTTTGCCTTTCCCAAACAATGTTTGCCGCAGAACAAATGTTTTGGCGGTCCCTTGCCGCACACAAAATGGCCACTGCAAATTTTGGCAAGACCTGCGTGACCCCAGGAGTAACGAGGGACCTTGCCTGGCTGAGAATGCTGAGAATGGACCCCCAGAACCCCGCTTCGAAGTTGGAAGAGGCAGAGGGAGGAAGAGCGGAGGAGTGGTAACCCAACGTCCAAGGGTGCGTGGGGGGGGGGGGCGAGGGAAAAGACACGGCCGCGATGCTGGAGACAGTGAGCAGACCTGAGGGGGAAGGAACTTACTGCCCTGCTCTTTAATATAACTGAACTGTTTCTTTAAGTATGTACATCGTTTAGTGTTTGTAAATGCTTGAAATAGCTGCATTTAAATAAAGTGTTACCCATAATACATGGTAGCTGTTGTAGACTACTTAGAAATCTGTTGTCAAGTGCATTCCAAAGCATTATTTGTCAATAAGAGTATAACTCGTATGACTTTGACCTATATGTCTAGTGTCCACCGATGTTCACCTTGGGTCCCCCAAAAAATCATTTCTACTTATGCCACGCTTTATGAACTTTGGGACCTCCTAGCTCCTCCTCTGGTTTTCCCTTACAGAAATCCCAGCTAGAAAATTCCTAGGGGCATATTTCCTTATGCTTCTAACAGGGCAGGTCTACCCTTAACTAACCAGCACAATACAACCAACATCTAATACTAGGGAACTTAGTGACACCTGGGTTGCACTTTTAACCTTGCAAGCTTTGTTTATTCCTGGAAAGATAATGGCAGATTTGAGCGGCATTTTCTTTCTTCCCTGGGAGCATCGAGCAGCTAACACATGGCCTGATGTCCTGGGGAAGCCTCTTAAAAGGGCTACCTTTTGAAATCAGTAACTCCCTGAATCTTCTAAAACATCCAACCCCCTAACATTTAAATATCCCCCATTATCCCACGTTCCTCCCCCCAGACATCCAAAGATCAGACCCATCATTCTTCCCATATCCCCACAGCAACTACTGGAGGCTACCTGGTGGGATTGGAGAAATTTCCATCTCTCTTACCCCATCTGCTGGCTTCAAAATGGCGCCATGAACCTTTTTAGCAGTGGTCTACTGCTAGGAGTCAAGCTACCAAATAAGGGATGTTTGGGAGTGGGCTGTTTGGTGGGGGATCGGGGACTTTTGATGTTGGCGAGATGGGCATCTCACAGGTTAGAGGATGAGTGGGAGTACTGATTTTAACAGCAGCCGCTTTAAAAGATAGTGGGCCTGACTTAAGTCCTACTGTCTTTGTATTGCTGAAGCCAGAACACATATATAATGTTCCCGGCTGCATCAACATAGATTTGTATTTATCTGAAGTTAGTAACTGCCCCTCTTAAAGACAGAAATTATCCTATATAGCAGCTGAATTTCACCACTATGTGGATAATGTCGAGCACTACCCACTGAACACCTCTAACCATATATCCTATTTTATAGCCAAATTCTGGTTGTATCCCTATTTAAATGGCTAGAATTTTGATGTATTAGTGGTAGTAATTTTCAATGGGTTTTTTTTTTAATTTCTGATGCTTAGATGCATAATTTAATGTTTAGAATGTGCCCTCATGGGATACATGCATAACACATTATGCATATGTGGGGAGGAGGGGTTGGGGGGGGGGTCCAAAGGAGATGCCAACACTTATTTGTTTAGCAACAAAATTCAGCTGCTAAACAGTTGAGTTAGGCTCACTGTATTGCTGGCTTAACTTAAATAGATAAGTGGGAATGCCAGACACTACTCAAACAGATATTCAGCAGTGCTACTTAAATATACAGTGCCGCTGAATATACAGAGTGCCTACCCGTCAGTCACTACTGTTGATAATCGGGCCATATCTTTATTGAATAAGGCCCAGTAATTAACTCCTTTTCTAATACTTGGTAGAGAGTGAATAGTTCACCTTGGCTTTCATCCCCCCCCCCAAGACTATTTATATTTAGTATTGTATACTACTGATAGTTGGAAAGATAATTTGGTTCCCCCTTGTGTTGTGTCACATCCTGCAGGCATGACTGACAGGTTTAGCAGCGTATTTATGCTGTAGTAACAGGAGGCTTCTCTGTCTCATGTCTCATTCAATGATATTACTAGATTAAGGGCATTCTGGAGACAACAAGAATAGATAGAAACCATGAGAGCCCTCTTGGGCCGAGGGATTACAAATATAAAGAAGTATTTGAACCAGGAAGCATTCTTGTTGCTGGTACGCTACTTACACTCCCGTCTGGCTGCTTGTTTAATTAAACCAAGAAATCCTTTAACACCTACTTCAGAGAAAAGCAAGCCGTTATATATAAAAAATGTATCTAGGGAAATATAGTCTAGTAATTTATTGAAGGGACAAATGAAAAATATCAACTTGTGATTCTATAGGACACAGATGAATGTTATGATGAAATTCTGATATACTGTTTAGATAGTGAGAAGCAGAGGCTGGCCTTGGATGCCTTCCCCCTTCACTGGGGGGGAGGACTTGCTCTATGCATACACCCCACTCCCCCATACCACTCTTGGGGAAGACTGTCCTGACGATCTCCAAGAACAAGCAGGAATGAGTCTTCACATATGGGGTACGTCGGTACCGACGGAGCCTGCACGGGAATGCTCCCCAGCATCCAATCAGAAAGCTTTTGGGAGCATCCCTCGCGCCTGCGCACTGCCTTCCCGCCTTTCCAACTGCCTCTCCTCAGTTTTCATTTTTCCGCGGAGCCGGCAGGACGTACTCCTGTCACCGCAGAAAATTTCTTTTTTAATTCTTTAGTTCTTTGTTTTCTTGTGGTCGCGGCTGTTTTTCCCGCCTCCACCAGTACCGCCGGTGGGTTTTTTCTTTTCTATTTCTTAAACTCAGGGACTGTTTTCCCTCAGTTTCTGTCTTAAATGTTTGGGCCTGTAAGGCCTCTCCATCATGGAGCCGCCTTCTTCTAAGAAGTGCCTTAACTGTGGAAATACAGTTTTCTTTTTAGACTCCAATAGCTGGTGTCTAACCTGTTTTGGGTCCTGACCTTTTCCCTCTGGAGCCATTAGGCTACAATTTTATGAGAAGAGATTTTCCATTTCGAGTTTCCCTCGATACAGAGTTCCCTTCCAGTGTCAGGGCACCGACCATTTCTTCTCTACAGGATCAGGTAACCCACAAACAGTCTGTTAAGACTAGCCAATCCTTGAGTGGTAGGTCTCATGCCAAGCATGATGATGGCTCCGGCCTTGCCCTCAAGACCCTATTGGCTTCAAAACCCCGGCGGGAGTCTTCGGTCTCCAAAGCATTTCAGGGGTTTCAGGTTGTTCCTGGGGCTCACCCCTCACAGAGCATACCTGAGCCATGCTCGGTGGTGGCATCCGCTTCGAGCGGTACCGATACCCTGGCATCGGCACCGGTGTTGAGTGATCCACTCTTCGCCAGGGATCGTCATCTGGCATCCTCGGTACCTTCGGGACCGATCGATACATCCCAGATTGCCTTTCCAGTATCGACAACATCGCCGATACCACCACCGACGTCGGTACCCTCTAGACATGCATCGATAGACTCACTCCCTTCGATGCCGAGTCTGGAATCGATATCTAGTCTAGAAGACTGGGTACCGACTCGTCTCGGAACCGCCCCTTATCGATTCCGGATACGCAGTACTGCCTCGGTACCACTTGAGCAGCCTCCGATGACTGCTTCGATGGCGTTATCGCCTCTGATTCCAGCACAGTTACCGGTATCGGTATCGATGTCGGTTCCTGCAGTTACATCGAGACCAGCCACTTCCATGCTTTTTTCTCCATCGATCCTTTCTATGCCTAGTTTGGAATCGATACCTGGCATGGACGATGCATTACTGACTACCTCAAATTGTGACTGCCAGTACCAGTATCCATCTAGTGGGGCTCTTTTTCTGCACCATACCAGTACATCCTCTGGTGCCCAGGCTGCTCCTTCAACTTTAGCCTACCCAGGGATAGTTCCCATTGGAGATCCCTCTTTTCAGAAATTTCTCCTTGACATGGCAACATTCCTTGCTATTACTATCCCTAGCTGTGATCCTACTCGAGGCTCTCCTGCAGAAAAGGAAAATATAATGCTTCCTTTACATCATTCTTTGCAGGATCTTCTGAGAATATGGGAAACACCTTTTAAGGGTTTCCTCACCTTCTACAGCAACTGATGTTCTGTATCAGGTGCCCCCCTCTCCAGGGTTTCAAAAGACTCAACTTCCCCATCATTCCATTGTAGTGGAATCAGCAATGAGGAAGGTGAAAAGCAAGAAAAAGCATTCTTCTTATCCGCCAGGTCGTGCATCTAGAGCACTTGATGCCTTTGGACGTCAAACCTTCCAAACATCTATGCTGGCAACAAGGATTATCTCTTATATTTTTTATATGAGTCTATCTCTCCAGGAGGTCACAAAGAAATTATCTCTTTTGACTCCTTTTCTATCAGAGCCCAAGGCTGCTGACTATTCCTTACTACTTAGTCATAGCCAGAATCTCTCTTGGTTTCTTTCTCGTGCTTCTCTAGACTCTTTTGAGTCTGTTAGCAGAACCTCTGCTATAGCCATAGGAGCACGACGTAGAGCCTGGCTCCGGGCTTCAGACTTGAGCAGATGGGCACAACACACACTGGGTAATTCTCCTTGTACTGGAGAAAATCTCTTCAATAGGGAGGCTTTACGTCAGGTTGCTCATTGCTCCACTGACTTCCCTGGTTCTGGGAACCATCCTAAGCCGCCTTCTTCCCCGGGAGGTAGGAAATGTCCTACCAAACCTTCTTTCCCTAAGAAAAGAAGGTTTCACTCTTCTCCTGCCCATCATCCAGATGTACCCAAGCAGGGGACACCTCATCCTGGTCTGAAGAATCCAAACTCTAGCCAGTCTGAGCCTACCCAGCAACCATAGGTTCCTGAAGGTTGCAACCTACAGTTAACTTCTTCTTAGCAGAAGTTTGTTCACTGTTTTTTCTTTAAAGCTCTACACGTGGTTGCCTTTCTTCAGGATATGCTGAGCTGTCAGGATATTCTTGTCTATGGGTTACAGATTTCTCCTTCTTCCTACCAAGAAGAGTAGTTAACAACTATCACATGATAGTTTCTGTCCCAACATGAACATTTTTTCCTTCAGCAGACTCACCATATGGTAAGTCACCCTCCAGCTCCTGTTTCTCTACCCTCTCATCCAGGCTTTCCCCTGAATGAGTG
This sequence comes from Ichthyophis bannanicus, assembly GCA_033557465.1. Taxonomy (NCBI): domain Eukaryota; kingdom Metazoa; phylum Chordata; class Amphibia; order Gymnophiona; family Ichthyophiidae; genus Ichthyophis; species Ichthyophis bannanicus. The sequence continues at coordinate 604,491,689 of CM066034.1, forward strand.
GTATCATACTGTACAGCTTCTCTAGCCTTTCATTCCAGTATAGAGTTTTCCTTCAATAAATTCTCTGGACAGCCTATCAGACAGGGACAGGAATATTTCCTCTCCCTTTGTCTGTTCTCTCTGTTTTACACAGGAAGATTCTCTCTGCTGTCTCTTTCAGCTGCTGTTCATGCAGGAGTTCCAGTGATTGAACTACTGGTACTTTCCCACAAGTTTCCAGTCTGTCTTCCACTACTTTCTGTCTAGCCTTAGTAGTGATTCCAAGATAGATGAAGCACTATCTTGGATAATCCTAATCACTTCAGGCTTCTCACATTATCTTCTTTTCTGGCCATCTCCATTTCCTTGGATTTGGCAGCACAGCTGAACTACAGTCAGTTTTATCTCCTAATTCTCCTGCATAATGCTCTCTGCAATCTTCAGAGAAGCTTTCTACTATGGGCCCTTGCTAGAGAGCATTGGACTTTGTCTCTGAGGGCTATTCTATATGGTAGAAAAGGCTTATCAGTCATTTTCCATGACTGTGAGGGTTCTCCACACACTCTTGTCTCCTGTTTATAATACAGGATGTAAGCCTTTTCTGCGTGAATGTCCAAGAGTTTTCCATTCCTGCAGGAATATGCTTTTTTTTTCCTTACAGCTTGACCTCATGCTATCCTACTCCTCATGGACAGCACATATTCTACTAGTAACGCATGATACCCCTGTGTCCCTCCAGTGGGTCATCCTGGTATCTCCTTCTATGCGTTTTCTGTCCATTTACCATGTCAGAGTTCTACAGAACTCACGACTTGCTCTTTACAGACTGATATTATCATGTTTTTTCACGCAACCATCCTGGTTATTTCACTGGATAGCATTCCTGCACCCTCTTAGCCCGGAGGAATAGATTCTCTATATATCTTCTCAAGTAGGTTCCACCTTCGTGTTGTTAGATGAATCTTTCTCCTTAACATCTCTCATGTGAATGTTCTTATGGGGCTTAGTTGCAGACATGTATCTTCAGACATACATATTCATGTATGTATATATCTCTATATATTTCTATAGATACATATGTCTGTAAACTGTGTGTGCATAGGTTATGCCCCTCTATCTATATATCTATATATATCTCTATCTATGTATGTGCACACACACACACACACACACACACACACACACACACACACACACACACACACACACACATCTATCTATATCCCTATATATGTGTATCTTTCGAGATGCCATTTATAAGTAGATAGTATGTAAATACATATCTCCCTAACTGTCTATGCTATAAAGGTTTTAACCTTCTTAGAGTTCCAGACAGTGGGGTTGCATATCTTCATACTGTCCCTCAGTATGTGGGGGCTGTTATGCACACAACTACTACTGTGGTACTAACAGCTTCCACTTTACTCTAGGTCTCGCTATCCCTGAAGCATCATGCTTCGATATCTTTCCTATCTCTCACCAGCTAGGAAAGACAGTGTAGATCTTCAGTAGTTCTGAATTTTCAGCCCTTCACACATCTGTCCTCCTTGGGAATACGGGCTTTTTTCCATACCCCTTCTTCCCTCCAGGACTGGGCTAGTTGTCCAAATCGGTCAGTCTTCCTCTTTTACTCCTCAATGTTAATGGCTCTGTAGCTAAAAGAGTTTTCAGCTTTTTCCCATAAAGCTTTCCACTGAAGACCTGCCGTTCTTATACTACCCCAGTTGACACCTGGGTCACCTGCCAATTCCAGATTTGGACCTTCATCCTCACTGCTGTGAGGTCACCTTGAGGATTCCTCTACTGAATCTCCAGTAGACTCCATCACGCTCTCTACTTCCTACAATCCAGTAGGTAAGCTCCATATTGTGATTGTTCATTGAATAATTTTAATGGTACTTATCATACATACCAAGGATTCCTCTCCTGTAGTCCTTAGGTTCACTGTTTTTTCTTACAGCTCCTCTTTTCAACTCCTACCCACCATCCCTTATGGGATGCCGGAGATCCATGTGTGGGAAGTACAGTCCTGATCCAGGGACACACATTTTATGGGATCTCCCCCTGGCATATTTAGATAGGGAGTCCCCATATGTGAAGACTCATTCCTGCTTGTTCCTGGAGATAGCACAGTTACTTACCTGTAACAGGTGATCTCTGGGAACAGCAGGAATAAGTCTTCACAATCCACCCACCTCCCCTAGGAGTTGTATCTATCTATCTTCCTTTCCTCTTTCTCTCCCTTTGTCTCAGCTATGAAACTCAACTGAGGAGAGGCAGTTGGAAAGGCGGGAAGGCAGTGCGCAGGCGCGAGGGATGCTCCCAAAAGCTTTCTGATTGGATGCTGGGGAGCATTCCCGTGCAGGCTCCGTCGGTACCGATGTACCCCATATGTGAAGACTTATTCCTGCTGTTCCCAGAGATCACCTGTTACAGGTAAGTAACTGTGCTTTCCAGGCCAAGAGGGGATCCATGATTCTTATCTCCCTCTACCGGCCTCATCAGCCCTGGTTTCCCCTACTGCTGCAGCTCTCGCAGAGGGAGCCTCTTCACGTGGGCTCCACTCAGATCTCATCTCACAAGTGGGTGACACCTTGCCCCATCCCAACATCGGCTCCCTAGTTTTCACATTGTGGATGCTGAGAGGGTAGTCCTCACTGAGCTTAATTTCCCAGAGGGCATTACCAACATCTTGCTGGCGTCCCACAAGAACCTCAGCAAGTGGTGGAGGTTTATCTCCTGGTGCATGAGTAGGGCATAGGACCCCTTCTCCTGCACTATGGACCAGCTGCTGGAGTCTCCTGCACCTTTCTGACTATGCATTGAAGTCCAATTCGGTGCAAGTTCATCTTTAGTGCAATAGGGGCATACCATTGCGATTTTGAGAGGGAAACCCATTTCGGCCCAGCCTCTTGTGGCCTGATTCATGAGGGGCCTGCTCCTCTCAAAGCCACCGCTCAAGCCCCTGGGATCTCAACGTGGTACTTGCCCAGCTAATGCGGGCCGCATTTGAGTCGCTGGACTTGTGCCTTCAGACATTTCTGACCTGGAAGGTCCTCTTCCTGGTTGCAGTGACATCAACTCGATATGTCGGCGAACTCCAAGCTCTAGTTGTTCACTCTCCGTACACCTGGTTCCATCAGAACAGGGAAGTACTACACATGCACCCCTGTTTTCTGCCAAAGGTGGTCTCGACATTCTACTTCAACCAGTCAGTAGTCTTGCCGACCTTCTTCCCCCGGCCTCATGCCAACCAGGTGAGGCAGCATTGCATACCTTAGACTGCAATCAGGTTCTAGCCTTCTACTTGGAGTATGTGAAGGTGTGCACCACCAGTCCACCCAGCTGTTCGTTTCTTCAATCCCAGTAAACTGGGTGCCACAGTCTCAAAGCGCATGCTATCCCTCTGGCTTGTGGACTACATTGCTTATGCATATGCCCAGGCTGGGTTAAGCCTTGCAAGCCATGTCACATCTCACAATGTCCATGCGATGGCCGCATCAGAGGCCAGCCTCCACTCTGTCTCTGTAGAGGAAATCTGCAAGGCTGCTACATGGTCCTCAATCCATACCTTCACAGCCCATTACTGTCTGTTTGGGGATTCCTCTGGCACCTCTTTGGGTCTTAGTGTCAACTCCTGCCACCGGCCCTTCTGACCATCTAGGCTACCTGCAAAACCCCTCAAGTCAATGTTGAGGATACTGAATCAAATGAGTCCCTCGGTGGGACTATGATTTCTCCAGTTCAGTATGCGGGTGGGCTGGTGTTCTCCTGATTCGCTAGCCTGTAGCTTGGGAGTTCCATATGTGAGGACTTACTTCCTGCTTGTTCACAGAGAAAGTGTAGTTATTCACCTGTAGCAGGTGTTCTCCATGAACAGCAGGAATAAGTCATCACAACCCTCCCATCTCCCCAGGGAGTTGCCTTTTTGACTCCTGCTATGTTATTAGATTGGAGAAGATGGCGCCGCGGCTGGCAGGAAGGCAGGCATGCATGCTTTTGATGTACCTCCCAAAGGCTAAGCTGGGGAGCGTTCCATGTGGGGCTCAGTCAGTAAGGTCACCCATACGTGAGGACTTATTCCTGCTGAAGGTGAGTAACTACACTTTACTACCGAGCTGCCTGAAAGCAAGGGCAGATACATTGGATATCCAAAGGGAAAAATCCCTACAGATAACTAGAGGTATCCAACAGAGATTTTACTTAGTGACAGGGAGAAGTGTGTGAGCTGACTTGGGAAAACCAAAGCAATTCTGGGGACCAGCCAGCTCAAGAAGGAATTCAAACTAAGCAGGGCTCTGCAAGGATTTTTTTCTATGTTTCTATTAAAGTAGCTAAACAGGTAGAAAAGGCAACAACAAAAGCAAGAAGAATGCTTGAGTGCATAGGGAAAGGAATGGCCAGCAGAAGAAAGGAGGTGATAGTGCCTCTGTACAAGTCTCTTATGCAAACTCATTTGGAGTATTGTGTGCACCTTCAAAAGGATATAAACAGGTTGGAGTTGGTACAGAGGGTGGCTACTAAAATGGTTAGTGGTCTTCATTATAAAGCATATGAGGACAGACTTAAGGATCTTAATATGTACACCTTAGAGGAAAGGCGGGATAGAGGTGATATGATTGAGACGTTTAAATTCCTCTGTGGTATAAATGCACAGGAGGCGAGTCTCTTTCAATTGAAAGCAAGCCCTGCTATGAGGGGACATGGGATAAGGGTAAAAGGGGATAGATTCAGGAGTGATATGCAGAAATATTTCTTTATGGAAAGAGTGCTAGATGCGTGGAATCATCTCCCAGTGGAGGTGGTAGAGATGAGGACAGTATCTGAATTCAAAGAAGCATGGGACAAACAGGATCTCTAAAGGTAAAAAGGGAACTGTTGTAGTGGTTGATATGGAAGGGCAGACTAGATAGGCCATGTGGTCTTTTTCTGCCGTCATGTTTCTATGTTTCTGTGGTTTTTTTGTTATCAAAGAGCACACCTAGCTAAAACAATATCTTTCCCCAAGTTAAAGCTTTATATTCCCTTGGAGCACTTGGAGAAATGCATAGCTAAACTAAAATCTAGCATTTTAATAGTGGTCACTAACTAAACTATGTGTACACCCTGCAAAGAGGTTTTGTTTTCAGAACAGTTTCAGCCATCTTGGCTACCAGTTACTGTTTTTGTTTTCTTTCAGTAATTGGGCCTGGGACTGCAACTACAGTTTTACCCTATCTCTTCTTGACCAGAGTTTCATGTTCTGTTTGAACCTACATTAACTACTTTGTTAATGTCTGCCGAATGTTTAATCTGGTATTTTATTTTCCTGTAAGTAATACTTTGCTAGTATCTGCTGGTTAATTGTACTGTATAAAATGCTTACTGTTGAACATTGTTTTCCATTGAATTGTGTGAGTGGAAGGGGACAAAGCACAGGGCTTGCGAGCAACCATCTCCTGTAGCACATGCCATTCACACCTTAGCTGGCCCAGGTCCCAGAACCCCAATTCCAGGTCCGGGAGGGCTTAATCCTAAGAGAGCTCTGGAAACCTGAAGGGGTACTGAGCCTGCCTCCTGCAGTACACAAGCAGCCGCAGGGAAGATAGTGCAGCCCTTAGTTACACATGCATGCATTAAACCACTCGCATTTTCAAGCATAAGATGCATGAGAAATTATATATTTGGTGGTCAGATTGCTATGCCGCTAAATCTACCTGTGTATGACTACCAGATGCAAAATGGGCCGCAAAGCTATAGAGGGATGTGCACATAAGAGTTTGCAAATTCAAGTTGTGCTCTTAAATCTGTAAAGCTCTCAAGCACCCTTTGTAGTGCTTTTTTTTTCTGCTGGTAAAGTTTATTTGTAGATGGCCCTTATCACAAAATTCCATAATACTTAATGCATTCATTATATTTAATAAAATGTATGAGCCACCTGCCTACAAAGTATTCCTGGTGACTTACAACCAACCTACATAATAGACACAAACTGTAATACTGCAGGGTACTGGTTACCTTGGGAGATGTGCAAGGTATAATTTGGGAGTGATTTCTGTAGCTGGTTTTCATCACTGGTGGTGATGCTGGTGGGAGAGTCGCATTGCTTAGATTTTTCATTGGGAATATACCAGAACCACATGCAAGGAGATGTGTTGGAGAAAAATTGTGTTTGCCTCCTTTCTGCCAAGCTGACAAGAGAAAGCACTAGGCTCCCGAGGAACCTGGGTCTTGGACACTGGCCTTATCTCTGGAGAAAGTAGAGAAATATTGGTCCTTTTACCTTTTTTTTTTTTTTCACCTAAGAAAAATAGAGGGGTTTTCTAGAGTCCTGTGATAAGTGGTAACCCACAGAAGGTCCTTCATACAACTGAAGTTTTGGACCCTCCTTTAAAAGATAGCTATCCAAGGGACTCGCTGGAAAAGGTAATGCTGAACAGGGACTTCAAGGAACCATAATTCTGAGAGAGTTGCGTCTACTGATTTCTTTTTTTCTCAAATGTAGATCAGTAAAATGGATTCTCCTGTTATATGTGTCGGCAAATACATGTTCCTCTAGTCCAGTTCCTTTCCTCTGGGTTGTGCCCCCCTTCAAGCAACATGGAGACTGAGCACGTCATCTTTTCTGATGACCCTAGGATATATATATAGCACTGGCACCTCCCACCAGATCCAGTTTTGTTCAGTCTCCAAGCAGCTGTAGAGAGTCAGTAATTCAGAGGATAGCCTTACTGGAGAGACTTAGTGGGGGAGTTTGTCTATATTTTGGAGATTTTTGTGCTCCTCTGCATTTATTTTTCTTTTCTTCTGTGATAGCAAGGGGTTGTTAAGGGTTCTTTCCTTTCCCCCCTCCTCCCTCCCCATTCTGTGCCTCGGGGGTTCAGGAGGAGGAGGCTTCTGGCAATCCGTTAGCTTTAAAAAAAAAAAAAAAAAAAAAAGAGGGTTCTGCCCAGGATTCAGCCTTGCCTGGTCAGAAGAAGCCCTTGCTGTCTTCCCACCTTGCTGCCATAGCCCTCCCAGCAGCTGAGTGCTAGGACAGGAGATGCACTACCAGCAAAGAGGAAGGAGCCGCATGAGGCTTTAAGGCAGCTGGAAGCAGGAGTGTGGCGGCGTGCAGCTCTGAAGCCATGCGGTCGTTGGCAGCATGTTGCGGAGGCTCCTGTCGGTTTCTGGCTCAACGGCTAAAAACGTACCCTTCATTTTTGTTTTGTGTGCTTTTAGCGCACGTGTTGAGGTGGCCCATACAGCCAGGAAGGGTTCTTTAATCGGGCCCTATTTTGACGCTTGTTAGACCTCATTTATACTAGTTTAAAATAAAATTTAAAAAAATAGAAGGGAGTTGCTTTTTTGTTTTTTCCTTAGTTTATCTCTTGTAATCATATTGGTTATCAAGTTTTGGACCTTTCTGGAGGATGCACCATGCCAGCTAGACCGCAGTGTTTAGTCTGCGGGACGTGCTGGGGGGGCAGTGTCAGAGGCCGGCATGTGCAGAGGCTGCGCAGCTGAGGCAGCCTCAGTGGAACAGGGAATTCAGGCAGGTAGCACTCAAGACTCGCTTCCCTCCCACCTCTCAGGATTCAGTGGAGCCTTTGGAGGCGATGTTCCAGACTCCGGCTGTTTGTCCGTCCTCCCCCAGAGCAGTCCGCCCTTCCTCTGCCTCATCCCAGCCCCTCCACTTCCTTGGGAGGTTTGGAGGTGGAGAGTGGAGGGGGTTTCTCCCCTGAATTTTTTCCTGCTGATGCATTCTGCCTGCATCAGCATGGGACACAGGGGCAGGGATCGGCGCAGGGAAGCGCCGTTTTGCGTCAGTCAGAGCCCCAGGGGTCAGGAAGAAGCGGGCTAGGCTCTCTCATGAGGAGCTCCTCCATTCCCCTCGGTCTGAGAACCTGGAGGGCGAGATCTCAGACAGGGAGCTGGGGGAAGGACGAGGAAGAGCTCGAGGAAGGTGAGCTCCCAGAGGAGGAGTAAGCTAGAATCGTTCGGATTTTCCGCTGGGGGAAGAATTGCCAGCTTTGATTGGTGAGGCTCTTAAGGTTTTCAATATGTCGGCAGGGGTTCCAGCGGCAGAGGAGGTGCTGGAGGACCCGCTGATTCAGGTGGTCAGGAAATCACAGAAGGTTTTCCCAGTGCACTGGGTAGTTAAACAAATGATTCAAGAAGAGTGGGATCAGCCGGAATCCAGACTAAGGGGGATAAGGGAGTGCTGCCAGTGGGGGGGACATCTTCGGCAGTTCGTTTCAGCCTGGGTCCGGGTCACGTCCTATCAATGGGTCTTGGAGGTGGTGCATGAAGGCTATGCTCTAGAATTTGCAAGACCCGTTCTACCTTCCTTCGTGCACTCCCCGTGCAAGTCTCCAGCCGAGGTAGCTGTGGTGGAGGAGACACTGTCACGACTGTGGTTGTTAGGGGCGGTCGTGCCGGTACCCTCAGACCAACGCAGCTGCGGTTGATACTCTATTTATTTTGTGGTACCCAAAAATGAAGGTTCCTTCAGACCGATCCTAGACTTGAAGGGAGTCAATTGTTGCCTAAGGATGCCTCATTTTCAAATGGAGACCCTAAAATCGGTGATAGTAGCAGTGAGGCAGGGAGAGTTTCTGACTTCTCTAGATCTCACAGAGGCATATTTGCATATCTCCATCTGCGAGTAGCATCAGCAATTTCTGTGATTTGCAGTACCAGCGGGACACTTCCAGTTTCAGGCGTTGCCTTTCAGCTTGGCCACAGTTCAGTGCACCTTTACCAAAGTCATGGTGGTGGTGGCTGCGGCCCTGCACAAGGAGGGAAGTTTAGTACATCCGTACCTAGACAACTGGTTCATTCGGGCGAAGTCCAAGGAAGAGAGTCAGAAGTCAACATCCAAGGTGGTCGACTTCCTAATGAGTCTAGGATGGGTGATCAACTTGGCAAAGAGCAAGTTGCTGCCCTCGCAGGAGATCAAGTATCTTGGGGCAAGGTTCGACACGGGCAAAGGCATGGTGTTCTTGCCGGAGCACAGGGTGAGGGAGCTAAGGTGGTTGGTACAACAGTTTTTCTAACCATTAAGGCACCCTCAGCCTGGCATTATTTGCAGGTTCTAGGAACCATGGCAGCGATGATAGAGCTGGTACCTTGGGCCAGAGCAAACATGCGGCTCCTTCAGCGGGCCTTACTCCGGCGCTGGTCTCATCAGCGTCAGCCCATGTCCGTGACACTCTCCTGTCCGTCGGTGACCAAGGAAGTCTTGCAGTGGTGGCTCTGGCCAGGGAACCTGGAATGCAGTATGCCCCTCGAGCCTCCGCTAGGGTGCAATTGACGCCGGATGCCTCTCTATCCGGCTGGGGGGCTCACTGCGAAGGTCGGTTCGCCCAGGGGCTCTGGAGTGCTCAGGAGGCGCAGTGGTCGATCAACAGGTTGGAGTTGCGAGCAGTAGCTCTAGCTTTCAAAGCACTTGAGCCGCTAGGCCTGCAGAGGGTGGTCCAGGTACTATCCGACAACGTGATCGCAGTGGCATACATCAACTGTCAGGGCGGCACAAGCAGTCCTACCTTGGAGGAGGAGTGGAGAGTCTGTTGGAGTGGGCCGAGGTCCATCTAACAGCCTTGTCAGCGCAGCACATGGCTGGAGTGGAAAACATAACGGCGGATTACTTAAGCAGAAACAGAGTGGACCACGGAGAGCGGGAGCTCTGTCAGGAGGTGTACAAACAGTGCGCCATTGGGGGACCCCCATGATGGATCTCATGGCACGGGACAGTCAGCCAAGGTGAGTCGATTCTTCAGCTGAAGAAAAGAAAGGATGTCGGATGGCTTGGATGCACTGGTTCAGAAGTGACCGACTGACAGACTCCTGTATGTGTTTCCTCCTTGGGCTCTCATAGGCAAGGTCCTGCAGCAGATAGAGGCACACCCAGGTTGGGTGATGCTCATAGCCCCAGACTGGTCTCGGCGCCCGTAGTATGCCGATCTCATGTGGCTTCAGACTGATTTGTCCATGGTGCCTTCCGGTGAGGGACAATCTCTTGACGCAAGGTCCAGTACGCATGCCGCAGGTGGATCATTTCCGCTTATGGCCTGGGTTTTGAAAGGGTACGGCTGTGAAAGCAGGGTCACTCTGGAGCAGTGATTTCCACTTTGCTGAGTTCCCGTAAACGTTGGACCTGTCTTTCCTATGTGAGGGTCTGGCATGTTTTTGAGGGCTGGTGCGTGGATCATCAAAAGCGGCCCCTTTTGGTGTCCGTTCCAGAGGTTTTGGATTTCTTGCAAGCAGGTTTTGATAAGGGTCTCGCAGCCAGCTCTCTGAGGGTGCAGTTGGTGGCTATTTCTTGGTACATGGGGAAGGTTCAGGGAAAGTCCTTGGGTGAGCATGCAGACGTAAAGTCAATTTCTGAGGGCAGTGAGGCGTTTGCGACCAAAGCAGAGGTCGCCCGTTCCTCCTTGGGACCTCAACCTAGTGTTAGATGCCTTGGCTGCGGAGCCCTTTGAACCAGTGCATCGTGCGTCTTTGAAGGATGTGACCCTTAAGGCGGTCTTTTTGGTAGCCATCTGTTCGGCTAGACATATTTCGGAGCTTCAGGTCCTGTCTTGTCGTCTGCCCTTTCTCTCCTCCTTTAAGGAGAAGGTGGTCCTCTGGACTGTCCCTTCATTTTTGCTTAAGGCGATTTCATCATTTCATGTGAATCAGACGGTTTCTCTCCCTTCCTTCTCAGGGGCAGGACAGGGGGGAACAATGCTTGTTTGTGCCTTTTAGATGTGCGCAGGGTTTTGAAGTGTTACCTGAGGTGGACAGCTTCTTTTTGCAGATCCGAGCGATTGTTTTGTTCGGGGGACAGCGTAAGGGTGAGGCAGCGACCAAGGCGTCCATCTCTAGATGGGCAGGAAAGCCATTTCTTCAGCATATATCCTGAAAGGAAGGCAGGGTCCTGCCGGGCTCCGAGCTCATTCTACTCGAGCTCAGGCGGCCTCGTGGGCAGAAGTTAGTTTGGTTCCACCGCTAGAGATTTGCAGGGTGGCTTCCTGCACACTTTTGCCAAGCATTACTGGTTGGCTGTTCAGGCTGCAGGGGATACGGGATATGGGGGCTTAGTGTTTCGGTCTGGCCTTGCAGCTCCCCCCCAGGCTTGAACTGCTCTGTTACATCCCAGAGGAAAGGGGCTGGACTGGAGGAACGCTTAGGAAAGAGTAATTAGGCCTTACCTGCTAATTAGCATTCCTGAAGGAACTCCAGTCCAATCCCGCCTAGAGTTCTTGTTTCCTAACAGGTTTAGCCGGCCCGAAGAGTTAGCGGGCTAGACAACGAGAGGGTTGTAGGATTATCTGATGGAGGTTCCAGTGATGAGGCAGTGTGGATGAGCAAGGTGCCTAGATAAAGACAATTGCAATCTCAGGTAAGCCTCCTCCTCTTCGGGGGGGGGGGAAGAATCCCTTCCGGGGGAGGCGGGCGTTGGTGTTTGTATAGTTGGATTATTATAGTTTAATTTTTAATTTGTCTCTCCATTAAGTCTGCTTTGTCAATAGGATACTGGATCTGGTGGGAGGTGCCAGTGCTATATATATCCTAGGGTCATCAGAAAAGATGACGTGCTCAGTCTCCACACTGCTGGAACGGGGGCACAACCCAGAGGAAAGGGACTGGACTGGAACGAGGACCTATTGACAAACATAGTTCCTTGGCACACATACAACGCATGTGCCGCATAGTAAACCTACCCTTTTGTTCTAAATTTTGTGGCTCCCCACTAGCCGAAACATGGCCCGTGTAGGGAGGGCCTAATTACTCTTTCCTAAGCGTCCTTCCAGTCCAGTCCCTTTCCTCTGGGATGTAACAGAGCAGTCCAAGCCTGGGAGGGACCTGCAAGGCCGGACCGAAGCACTGAGCCCTTCTGGACAACTAAATAAAAGGCTATTCTTGATCCATTCCATGGTGTATTATCCTGCTCTATTGTATCCTGTAGGTGTGGTTGCTTTCTTTCTAGACCTCAGATTATATGCTGCTCATTCCATATGCATGTATATTTGCATATGTAATATTTCATCTCAGTATGTATATACACATACACAGATTTTATATATATATATATATATATATATATATATATACGCCCTATTCATGGTTTGGACATCCAAAAACAGGCACAGAGACGTCCAAAGCACAGAGACATCTCAGAAGCTGGTTGTGGGGGTCGTCCCCAGCTTGAGGTGTATTAATTGGAGCATAGTGGAGGCTTGGCCAGGGAATTTGCAAGAACCTGGATGTCCCTGCCTAATCTCAGAAACATCATGGACGTCTGGCGTCGTGTCTGCGTTTTTAGATCTGCTCCAGGCACGAACAGTGCTCGATTTGCCTGAAAAACATCCAGAGGGTATAGAGAAGATAGCACTCCATCATCCGCCGTACCCAACACAATATCAAGTATAGCAGTAGTGGAATTTGAACCCTGGCTGCCCTGTTTTTAGCCCGCTACTCTAACCATTAGGCTATTCTAGATCTTCAGGCTCTACAATACCATTCTGGGGATGTCTGGGTAAATGCCCCCACAGACATCCATATTGGGCACATCCATGTTTGTGAAATCACATCTGCACCTGGACATGCCTGCATCTTTTTTTTTTTTTTTTTTTCAGATGTTCTAGTTTAGACATCTCAAATTGTACTGGGACATCCCTTCTAAAATCTCCCACTATATGTATAAGTATGTAACATATACATAAACATATCTATATAGCTGTTTATCCTATATATCAGTCTTGAATTTGGAACCTGAAAGGTACATTATAGTAATTAGCAAATAATTTTTCTTTTAAAAATAATTCTGGTAGTTTTTGTACCCACAGTTATGAATGCATTTAAATGTAGATGCAGTGTGTCCGGTTTCTTTTATTTGCAGGTATTAAGATATTGCTTGAATTTTTGGTGCCTGATGAAGTGTTTATAGTGTCTACGTTCCAGGGGATAGGAGTTGGAGTCAAGAAGTAAATCTGGGAATTAAGTTGTCATTGAATGGCTGGGGTGGGCTCTAACACTGTTTCTATATTTTGCGGGCAGGGTTGTTGCAGAAGACTTGACATGGGTTATGTAGTTGGGCATTCAGTATGCTGTTCTTCTAAAAGCACGGAAATAACTGATAGGAGGGAACCAGTGTGGGGTGTGGGGTTGTTTTTTTTTTTTTGCTTTTTTTCAATACTGGTCTTTATCTGCTGTCATATACTATGTTACTATGTTAATACAGTGGTGGCAATTCATTATTACTGTAAAAAAAAATATGCAGCACTGATGTTGCAAGCTATCAAAAGTAGTCAGATGTTATAAATGACTTTTATGTGTTACATTCTTGTCTGGGGGCTGCATAATGCAGACCTCATACACAGCCAGTAGAGGCCTTTTTCCGCGGAGCCCTACAGGCATTCATCTTACTTTCCCAGAAAAAAGTTGATTTTCCTCATTCACTAAAGTATACCATCCGGTTAGCAACGGTCCCTTTCCCATTTCCCAGCTCTGTTGCCTCGGCTTTGAGACTCGGAACCTGTCAGTTAGGTTTTTTTCATCCAGCGCGGTATTGCGCCTTTTTCTAACTGCTGGCTGCATCAAGGGTCTTTGACCTCGCTGGAGGTCTTTTTGCCCCAGTGGGTTCAAGAAGTGTGATCGGTGCTCGAAGAACATGTCCCTTACCGACACACATGATTGTTGCCTCAGGTGCCTAGGTGCCGACCATGATCCAGAGGTGTGCTCCCTGTGCAAAAATATGTCCTCCAAGGCCATCAGAGTCACCGACAGAAGCAAGATGACATCTTTCTCACGTGAGACTCAGCTCTGGTATCCCCAGCAGCTGCATGCTCTGAGGTCCCAAACGGATCCTCGGAGTCACGTAAAGCTCCCGTGGTGCCTGAGCGGGCACACGGTCATTCCAAGAAAGGTTCCCCAGAGTAAGAGAGAAGAAATCCTTGAAGACCTCTTCCTGGGAAGGAGACACGCATGGCAAGTCTCACGCGTGGTCCCATAGTTCATGGAGGGCATCAGAGGAGTTGGAGCGGGAGTGGCCGGCTAAGATACCCAGAACGGATGCCAGCGATGGAGCTCAGACTCCGAGGTTCGTTGCATTGAGGACTCGCTCTCCTCACCGACACCAGACCCGGTCACCCCGGCATCAGTGGCGAAGGCTGAAACTCCTGAGTGGGAAGCCAGTTTGATGGTGTTGGAATGCAGCGTTTCTGCCTTTCTTGCCTCGCAGCAAGCATCGATGCCTGGCCCTACTGGCACACATGCTGAGACCACAGGGGCCTTGATGAGGACTCCCCAGGCCGCCAGAGAGATCCTTGAGAGTCCCATGCCTCGAGCCGATCCTTGGCAAGGGTCTCTGTCCCACTCCTGGTCCTTCTGAGTGAGATCCTCCTCAACAAGTGCTTCTGGCTCCAGCCAAGCAACAGCCACGGTTCATCGATGGCTGGACTCGATGATGCCGTTGGATCAGTCAGGCCTCGAGTCCTCGACGGACTACTCAGACTGGGAGTCCAAGGACGAGGTTTCCCCGGAGACATGAGCTCACCATGAACTCCCCTCGGATCCGTCTCTGCCGAGACCACCTTGTTCCTTGAGTTTTTCTGGGACATGGCAAAAGCGTTGTCCCTCACCATGGAGTCAGAGGAGGACCCTCCTACGGAGGAACTAGAAATTCTCCAAGGCCCCACCTAAGAAGGCCCTCATAGTCCCAGTCTCAACTATCCTCGGACGCCTCCTGCTCCGGATGTGGGAAACACCAGCATTGATGACAATTGTTAGCCAACGCCTGGACACTATTTATTTAACAGGTTTTTTTAATGCTGCTTTACCCTACGGTCAAAGCGGTTTACTTTGGAACAGAACATTTTACATTAAACAGAGAATACAACTTGGAAGAAGTAATAAATGTGTTTGGGGGAATAACTATGTACATATGAAAAGGTATGGAGCTGTTGAGGTTAGGGGGAGTGAGGGGTGGGGTTAGGAGGCAGAAGTGGGGAAATTGTGGAGGATGGGAGAGGTAGGCTAGGTTTGGGAGTAGCATTCTCTGAAGATGTGGGTTTTAATGGCTTTCCTAAAGGATAAGTCTGTTGTGGTACTTAGCTTTTCAGGAATGGAGTTCCAGAGTTGTGGTGCATAGAAGGAAAAGGCTCTCTTAGTGGTGGTAGTTTTTTCAGAATATCAGTTGGGTTTGTAGCATTGTTCCTTGAGGTCAATCGGCGCTCTCTGTTGTTGGGTATAATCTGGAGCAGGGTTTCTAGATGTGGTGATGTAGAAGACTTTGAATATTGTAAGGATGGCTTTGAATTTTCAATGGTCTATAATGGGACACTATTACGCTCTATAATACTATGTATCGAGTCCAGTGGGGCCCCGGCTTCAGAAAGGCGCAGCTCCCTCACACCTCCATGGTGGTCTTTATCTTTATTCCATTTCTTGATATACCACCCTTCGAAAATACAACAGAGCAGTTTACAAAAGAGAAAAAGGCACACTGCCAGGAAAAGGAAAAGAACGCCATAGTTTTGATAGTTCAAAGAAGAACAAGAAAAAGGGAGAAACTAGAAACAGAGAGCAACCAGGCAGCGAGAGAGAAGAGATGCAAGGGAAACCTCAGCTAGGGACAGAGGGGAGAGGAAGATTAAAGGCAGTGCAGAAAAGATGGGTTTTTAACAGAGCCTTGAACTTGAAGAAGGCTCAAGGCGGAGGTCAGGGGGAAGAGAATTCCAGAGCTTGGGACTAAGAAAGAAAAATGCAGAGCTGCGAGTTGATTCAAGGTGAGCAAGGGAGGGGGGGAGGAGAGAGACATGTGGTTTGTGTGGATGTTTAGTAGCGAGCGGTAAGAAGTGTGAAATATACTAAGGGGAAGTGAAATGAATAGCCTTGTATACAAAGGTGAGAATCTTAAACTGAATTCTTTAGGCAATGGGAAACCAGTGGAGATGGATAGACAGAGGTGTAATGTGATCAGTACGGGAGGCATACATGACAATACGGGCTGCTGTGTTTTGTAGTAATTGAAGTCTGCGAAATTCATACTGTGAGGCCAGCAAGAGCGACATTATAGTAATCTATTCTGTTCATTACTAGGGAAATGAAGAGAGTAATTAGAGGGTGTGGCAAAGAAAGGTCGGATGGCATGGATTTGACGCAGGGAACAGGAAGAGTGATGGATCACTGAGGAAAGATGGTCCTGAAATGACAGGGCTGAGTCCAGGGTGACACCGAGGTAGTGGAACGTGGATATCAGAGGGAGGGGGGAGGATGAAATAGAGGGAGCCCAAGAAGTGGTACGGTTGCCAAACATGAACCAAATAGCCTGTGTTTAGTTAGATTAAGGTAGAGAAAATTCGAGGATAGCCAGGAATCAATGCATGAGAGACAGTTATTAAGGGGTGAAAGATCAGGGGCAGAAGGGTCTGTATGGTGTAGTAGAATGATGTCATCTCCGTAATAATACGCAGAGACAGTGTTGTTGAACCAGGAGAGTGAGAGGGGCCAGGAAAATGTTAAACAAAGGTGTTTATCACAAAATCTGATCACTACGACATCTCCGACCACTACTGGACTTCCCTGAGTACCGATCAATCTTCCAAGCTCTAGTTATTCCTCACCTCGACTCTGCTAACATCATCCTTCATGGACTTCCACAGTCGACCCTAAGCCCCCTCTGTCTTGCCATGAACTCTGCTGCGAGGGTTCTGGTAGGTCTATCAAGGTCAGACCATATAACACCAGTCCTGAAGAACCTACACTGGCTACCTCTGCAGGCCAGAATCCACTACAAGACTTGAGTCATGACATTCAAAGCCCTTAACACCCAGCCACTCACGCCCATCAGTAATCTTCTCTGCAGCACTCCAGCCAACCGATTAAGGAGATCTACATTGATGAACACCCTGGAAGTCCCTAAGTCAGTGACAAAATGTACAAAGGCAACAGCCAGTAGAGCCTTCTCCATGTTCGCACCTACGGCCTGGAACACTCTCCCAGCAGAAATCCGAGCTATCAAACACCATTTGTTCCTGCTACACTACCCGGATAATAACTCTGGAGGGCACACAGCCATCACCTTACCCTCCTACCTAGCCCGCCCCATTGACCAGCCTCCCTTAGAGAACGGTTAATCTCCTTTCCCCTCCCTCTCTCTCTTACCCAAAATCTTATGCATCTTCTTACGATCCTTATATGTCATATAAGAATTTCCATAATTTGTATATAGTTCTCCCGGTTAATCCAAGTTTATTACACCTGTTTCAATGTAAACTCAATGTGATCTGATACATTGTTGTATGTTTTGTTCATCTGTAAACCGCACTGATTATAATAGCGTGGTATATAAGAGATATAAATAAATAAAATAAATAAATAAACAAGAGAGGAGCAAAAACAGGACACCACAGGACAGGGGAGTGATTGGTGAGGAGGAGAAGCCAGCCTGGACAGAAAAGGATCTGGAGGAAAGAAAAGAGTTGACCATGCGCTGACAAAAAAGCCTGAAGACTCACTCCTCAGTGCCTCCAGACAGGGAGTCAAGCTCCCTCGACACCCTCTGGCGAAATTGTTACCAGGGCTAAATACCTGTTTCTGAATACAAACTTACCAGTTGTATATCAAAATGTATCTCAGAGACCTCACTAAGGAACTCGGAGCTTTCTCAGCGGGGATCACCTCCAGCAATTCCAGACCCTCATAAAGTTAGTAGGGGGATGCTCGAAGTACTTGTCTCGAGCAGCCTACAACGACTTCGATCTAACACCAAAGTGGCTGCCGCAGGACTCAACGCCAAGACTGGCTCCAGGCATCGGACCATGAACAATGGGTCCAGGAGAAACTCCTCGACATCCCTTGCCTCGGTGAAAACCTCTTCAGCAAGCCGATGGAGGATAAGGCAGAGATCAAAACCGAGTATGTCACCAGGACTCGACTCTCCAGAAAGACCTCTACTCTACTCTTCCCAAGAAGAAATCACCAGGGAAAAGGCCTCCCTTTGATTGGAAATGCCAACCTTACTGAGGCTATCCCCCATACCAAGCCTCCCAGACCCCTCAGCAGGGGCATCAGGGCAAGAGAGCATGCTAAGGCCCAACTAAGCCTAAGGGTCCCAAGCCTCAGACACCAGCTCCAGCCCAGACTTGTTTGGGGTTTTGACTCCCAGAGCATAGCCTCTCCACCCATGGGGGACCAACTATCAATGGGGGGGGGGGGGGGAGGGGGGGGGGCATCTGATTCATTTTGCCCACCAGTGGACTTTCATCACCACAGGCTCCTGGGCACTTGAGGTGGTCAAGGAGGGTTACCTCCTTCACCTGGATCAGACGCCTCTCCCTTTCCTCCCAGGAGAGCCCTCTCAGACTCCCCTGCACCAGGCCCTGTTACTGCAGGAACTTGCAGGCCTTCTTAGGGACAGGTTCATGGAGCCTGTACCTCACCACTTAAAAGGAAAAGGGTCCCAAGAAGAACAGGAGGCATAAGGCCCATCCTGAACTTGAGAAATCTGAATAAATTCCTGGTATGGGAGAAGTTCAAAATGCACTGCCTTGGAATATTGCTGCCCTACCTCCAGCAGGGAGATTGACTATGCTCCTTGGATCTAAAGGATGCTTGCTCCCACATCCTTATCCATCCCAGCCACAAGCAGTACTTAGTGGTTGCCCCCTACCATGAACCTTATCAGTATAGGGTACTACCCTTTGGCCTAGCCTCCACACCAAGAATCATCACCAAATGCCTGGCAGTGGTGGTGGCGGCCTACCTCCATCTCCAAGGCGCTTTCGTCTTTCCATACCTAGGCGACTGGCTAATAAAAGGGGACATGGCCTCAGGTGCAACAGGCCATGGCCCACATCATCAAGGTCCTACAACATCTGGGGTTTGTGATCAACCACCCCAAATCCCACCTCACTCTAACACAGGACCTGGAGTTCATAAGAGCTTGTCTGGACACTCTCCAGGCTGGGGCCTTCCTCTAACTGGACAGGGCGGATCGCCTCAGGGCCCTGGCGACCAAGGTGCTGTGCCATCACGCAGTGTCGGCGCGGTCCATGCTCCGCCTGCTTAGGCCACATGGCATACACAGTCCATGTAGTTCCCAATGCCCACCTCCACATGTGGACAACTCGGTGGTGCCTCTGCTCACAGTGAACTTAAGCCACGGGCAGGCTCCGGGACAGGGTCTCAGTGTCCCTTCAATTAGCAAGTCACTCAACTGGTGGCAGGATGCATAGCACCTGCAGAAGGGCATGCACTTCTAGCACCCAAACCCCTAGAGGGTCCTCACTATGGACACCTCCCCTTTGGGCTGGGGGGGCCCACTGTGAGGAGCTATGCATACAGGGCTGGGGGGGGGCCCACTGCGAGGAGCTATGCATACAGGGCAACTAATCTCTGGAAGAGAGCAGGCAGCAGATCAACCTGCTGGAGCTCGGGGCTATTTTTCTAGCGATCAAGGCCTTTCACCACTGCTTGCAAAACCAGTCGGTGCTAATCCAAATAGACAACTAGGTGTGGGAGGAAAGATGTACAGAAGTGAGGGCCTTCTGTATGCCTTCCCTCCCATGCCACTAATCACCAGGACCCTCTTCAAGATCCTCCAGGACAAAGCTTCCATGATCCTGGTGTCCCCATGGTGGCCCAGATAGCCTTGTTTTCCCCTGTTGCTCTGCCTTTCAATGGATCTCCTGGTCCCTCTGGGGAGTGCCCCAGGGTTTCTGACCCAGGAGGAGGGCTCGCTTCTCTACCCCAACCTGGGATCTCTGTCACTAACAGCATGGCTGCAGAATGGGTCCCCTAGCACCCTTCAACCTCCTCACAGAGGTGAAAGTCCTCCTGGCCTCTCATAAGAACTCCACAAGATGAGCATATGCCTTCAAGTGGTGCAGATTCTCAGTTTACTGTGTGGAGCAAGAGGCAGACCCATTCTCTTGCCAGGTGCACACGGTGCTGCAGTACTTGCTCCACCTTTTGCAGTCTGGACTCAAGTCCAACTCCGTCAAGGTACAACTGAAAGCTCTTTTTGCGCACCATCACTCCATAGAGGGCAAACCACTTTCTGTGTGGCTCCTCATTACCTGTTTCATGTGGAGCTTGCTGCTCTCTAAGCCTCCCATCCGCCCGCCTCCGGTGGAATGGGAACTCAACGTGGTCCTGACGCAGCTTACCTAGTCGCCTTTTGAACATTTGGCTACCTGCTATTTGTCTTGAAAGGTCATCTTCCTGGTGGCGCTCATCTCTGCCCATAGACCTTAGTGGCCAAGTCACCTTATACCAGGTTTTACAAGAACAGGGTTGTGCTTCGCACCCACCCAAAATCCTTTCCAAAGGTGGTATCCAACTTTCACCTCAATAAGAAGGTGGTGTTTCCTACCTTCTTCCGACGGCCCCACGCTGACAAGACAGCGGCCGTTTTCCATACTCTGGACTGCAAGAGCGCCCGGTCCTTCTACCTGCAATGTACTCAGGGCCATCGCAAAGCCTCGCAGCTTTTCATTTCATATGACCCAGTCTACTGGGGAGACTGTTACCAAGCAGACCCTGTCCACCTGGGTGGCAGATTGCATAATCTTCGCCCATGATCAAGGTGGGCTCTCGTCGGAGTGCTGGGTCACGGCACACAACGTCAGGGCCATGGTGACCTCTGTTGCAAGCCTACTTTCTGTCCCTATGGCAGGCATCTGCTGGACTGCCACCTGGTCCTCAGTTCACACCTTTGCAGCTCACTACTGCCTGGAGAGGGAGTCCCGACGGGACAGGCCATACTCTGTAATCTGTTCGGGGTTTAGGCAACTCCTGTCCTCCGACCCTTCTTGTTCAGGCTACCAGAGCAATGGGTCCTCAGAGTCTGTCCTCAGATTTGCTTGTGGCTGCTCATGGCTGGGCCGTGTTTTTCTACAGGTTCTCGGTAGCCTGTAACTAGGGAGCCCTATATGTGAGGACTGACTTCCTGCTTGTTCCTGGAGAAAGCGTAGTTACTCACCTGTAACAGGTATTCTTCAGGGACAGCAGGAATCAGTCCTCAACCCTCCTTCCTCCCCTTGGAGTTGCTGTACATTTTTGCCATCTTCTTTTGTCGACTCTAGCAATGTCATCAGACTAAGTAAGATAGCACCCTTTGGCGGGAAGGGTACCATGCATGCATGGTGGCATCTCCCAAAGGCTTTCTTTGAAAGCTGGGGAGATGCTTCTGCAGGGCTCAGTCGATGTCACCGGTATGTGAGGACTGATTTTTTTTTAAAAATGCCAGCCACTGCAAATATGAGGTCAAAATGTATCGAGACTTGTGTAGCTATATAACAGTACATCGTACCACAATGCTATTAAACATGCAGTGACCTAGTTATGTGCTCTGCATGTGCAGAGTGTAGCGTGACTGCAGCACACCTGTACTTTTTTTAATCACGTGATGTTTGATATTGTGTAAAAGCAATTCATCAGATTTACGATGAATGAAAAAAACTGAACAATGAATTTGCATTAAATTCTGCCAGAAACTTGGAGATTTGTGCAAAGAGATTTATGACAAGTTACAGCAGGTATGTAGCAATGAATGTATGAGTTGTGCTCGTTTTGACTGGTACAAATGTTTCCAAGAGGGCCGCCAAAGTGTTAACAGTGACAAACACTCTGGAAGGCCATCCACGAGCAGGAATGAAGACAAAGTTGAAGCAATGCGAACTGCAATATGCTCAACTCATCGACTGACTATCAGGGAGCTTGCTGAGAACATGGATATCAGTTTTGAATCAGTTCAGTCTATTCTTACTGTTGATATGGGGATGAGACGTGTGTCTGCAAAATTTGTGCCGAAACTCCTGTCCCCTTACCAAAAAAGATAAACAGCCGGGGAGTTGTTGGAATACTTTGAAAATGTCTCAGATTTCATCAAAAAGATTATTACTGGTGATGAATCATGAGTTTATGGTTATGACCTGGAAACTAAGGCTCAATCCTCCCAGACCCAAGAAAGCCCATCAGGTAAGGAGGAATGTCACGGTCATGCTCACAGCTTTCTTTGATTACTAGGGTATTATTCATCATGAAAATGCTCCAAATGGCCAATCAATAAGGAGTACTACCAAGTTTTGACTTGTTTAAGAGATGCAATCTGTCGTAAGAGGCCAGAATTGCACAGGAGTGGTGCGTAGCTGCTTCATCACGATAATATCCCAGCTCACGCATCACATCTTGTCCAGCAGTTCTTGTCCAAACACCAAATCAAGCAAGTCCGTCAGCCTCCGAGCTCACCTAACCTCGCACCCTGTGAGGTGTTTTTGTCTTGTTTCCGAAACGGAAATTACCATCGAAAGGATGGAGATTCGATGACTTGGAGACCATTAAGCAAAATACCACACAGCAGCTTCACAACATAACAAAAGAGGCATTTCAAAATCGTTTCCAGCAGTGGCAGGAATGCTGGAAGAAGTGTATTGTATCAGAAGGGGACTGAGTGCAGTAACTGTCGGTGTTATACTTCTTGTGTTATTATACAAGCCTTAATACATTTTGAATGCACCTTGTAAAATAAATCTGGATGTTCAGCACCGGTATCTGGAGAGTGGCCAGAACTGAATATCCAGATTCAGTCATGACTACCTGCTCTGTCAGGATAGTGGTGATCTTTAGCCCACTATTCAGTTAGCTAAATGGATAAAGTTAGGACAGCTTTTTTGCTACCCTAATTTTATCTGGATAGTTATCTGGTTAGCGGCCTGAATATCAACCCTAACTGGACGATCTGGGGATTGTTTTGTGCACGGACCACCTGTGCACGGACCACCTCAGCACTATCTAGATCAGGGGTCTCAAACTCAAATTGCTTTGAGGGCCAAATGAGGACTTGTAGAGTAACCCGGGGGCCGCACAAGACGCAGGCCTCATTTGCATAAGGGCATCATTTGCATAAGGGCATCATTTGCATAAATATTTGCATAATGTTACCACACACTAACTTTTAGTAACATGCCTCTTAATGAGTGTATGGATAAAGAAAGACTAAAAGATTTCTACATTACTATAATCCAGTGCCAACCGCCAGGCACATTAGGAACTACTAGAAACACTGCCCATTTAGAACCCATAGCAAACCTGCCATGTCCTAACAGCACTACCAGGACTCACAAAGCACCAGACCCTAACTGTCAAAAGGCAACACTGCAAATATTAAATCAACACATTTCAGAGAATAACAATACATGACCTATTCGGGAAAGAGAACAAGTGGCAATGTCACACATACAATCTGTGGGTGCATAAGTTTGCCTGAACTGCATGGAGGTTTTCCCAGTTGGTGGAGTTGAGGAAATGCTAGTGTTTACATGCAGACTTAGAAAATAGGCACCTATATGCATAAATCAACCTTGGAAATTTGTATGTGGTCAAGAGCAAGTGCATATATAAATGCATAAATTCCCTGTAGAAATTTTCAAAGAAAAAATACATGCATATTTATGTAATAAATACAAATTTAAAAACAGAAGGAACAAGAATGAGAACTGAATCCTTGGCCTGGATTATTACTTTGAATAGCCTGCATATAATATCACAGAGTGAGATGGTTGATTACTGCCATAGTATGT
The DNA here is from genome assembly GCA_033557465.1 of Ichthyophis bannanicus. Taxonomy (NCBI): domain Eukaryota; kingdom Metazoa; phylum Chordata; class Amphibia; order Gymnophiona; family Ichthyophiidae; genus Ichthyophis; species Ichthyophis bannanicus. Next base: position 604,515,196 of record CM066034.1, read on the forward strand.
GCAAACCTAACCCACATAACCCTACATTGGCTTCTTTGAAAATCTACTTGCACTGTGAATGCCTACATTTTTAATTAAATCTGGAAACATTGTCCCCAGAAAGAAAGTCATCTCTAGCAAGGAAGGGTACCTCAAAAGACCAATTCACTGCTAAAGATCTCCAAAGCCTGCTTTGGTGAAAGGAGGTATTACCCACACTTGGTTACTATGGTGTTAAAATAGTTATCAAGTAACACGTTATAAATAAAATTGAATCAATACATAACATAACTATTTTTTTTGCTCCCAAGTAGAACCTACAAACGTTCTTCCCTTTCCAAAAAAGTGCTATATGCTCAAAAACTGCAGTCCCTGAGTAATCCAGACAAGAAAAATGTGTGCGTATCCATACGCAGATCCGACCCACGGCCATACTATTACTACTGCTTCGCGCTCCTCCCCGGGCGAGGACTTGTTGGCGAAGAGGCAGCAGAGGCTCCAGCAGCAATTGTTGCTCGTCTCGCCTGTGGCTCCGCCTCGCTACCTGTCAGCGCGCTTCTGCCGCCGCGGTGCTTCTTCCGTTCATCCAATGTGACTGCGGCGGCACAGGGACGAGCGCCGGGGATTAGCCGGTCGGCAGCGGAGAGGAGCTGAGAAAAATGCTTTGCCGGGCAGATGGGAAGCCGGGGGGAGGTTTTTGTTTCTTCGGCATCGCGGGCCGCACAAAGGTCTCTCGCGGGCCGCGTGTTTGAGACCCCTGATCTAGATGGTGCTAGAATGTCCTGCAACAATTTTCAGCAGCATTCTCCACATAATCCCAATGAAAATCAAGGGATGGCCCCCGGTCAGCATCACTTATCTGGGTAGCAGGTCCTGTGCCCATTTATCTTTGGGCCTCTAAGACATGGTCACACCCCTTCGGGATTAAATGGGATTCTCTCCCAGAACCCCTCTCTAGTTCTTCCTTTTCACTCCTGGACTGAAATCTAATTTTCCAAACTGAAAGCTCAAATGTTTGGTCCCTTTTTTGTTATTGGATCACCAATGTTAAATTCTATAAACAGGAAAGGAATAAAGATGCCAGTCTGCCATGACTGCATCTTCATAATAACTGTATGTAGTAAATTAAGGTCCTTTGGTTCTATTTCTGCTGGGCTTTCCACTTCTAGAAACACCCTGGAGAAGAGAAATGGTGGTGTTCTGTTGTGGCCATATTGCCTGTAAATGAAATTGAGGCATTGTTGCATGGTGTTTGCATGGCACACACATTCCAGATCATCTGAGTTTTTCAGGATAAATCATTAGGACCCAAGGACTTTCGTTTTTCACATATGAGTTTCCTGTTAATATAACCTAAGATAAATGATGTAGGGAAGTGCATTTGTTACTGTGCACTAAAGTGATTTAATTCAAACTAATTTAAGAATGAATGTGCATTGTTGATCGGTGTGCTTCAATACACTAAGGGGCTTGTTTACAAAGCCGCGGTAGCGGTTTGCGATCGTAATCGGAGCCGCGGCCCCATTGATTTCAATGGGGCCGCGGCTGCGATCGCGATCGCGAACCACTACCGCGGCTTTGTAAACAAGCCCCTAAGTGTTAAATTGCTATTAAAAGTGTAAAACTAACCAAAAAAAAATCTGAAAATCGGGAAACATTTGGGAAAAATATGAAAACTAACCACATTTTTTTTGCCTATGTATATCCCTAAAGATGCTATTTTAAGTTTTCATATCCTATTTTATGAAAAGTTGGCAGAATTAGTGGATACACACACACATACACCTTGTCTACAGCCTGGATCGGCCTGAAGGACTGAGCAATTTAGGGGTATGTTTACTAAACCGGGCTAACGGTTAACCCGGGCTATCTGTCACTAGGTCCCATATTATTCAATGGGACCTAGATGCAGATAGCCCGGGTTAACCGTTAGCCCGGTTTAGTAAACATACCCCTTAGATTCACTGCTGTAGAGACCGATGTAAGGGATAATACAATTCAAAGCCCAGCTTCTGTATACCATGCAGTAGTTTGCTCTGTCTTTTTGTATAATATTCCTAGAAGAAACTATCTGTGTGTATGTATGTATATATAATTTATATATTAATTTAAAGCTCAGGACATCTAAAACTTTCAAAAATGATTTAGAGGCTTTGCAACCCTCTAAAACAGCCTTCTGTTCTCCCAGTTGCATTCAAACTGCACACACCATAAATTCTTTTTTCATAAAACCTGCATGATGTAGCTGCTTCCTTAATGTAAAAGGTGTTGGTTTAACTGTTACGTTAGCCTGTAGCAGTGGGAAGTTTGCACAACAGATTTTCTTCTCTCACAGCTTTATTCTGCTGATTGGGGGACTCAAAAAGATTTCTTCTCCATAATGAGGCAAAAGCTGGAGGGTAGGTACTGTTGTCTTTTTAACAAGTGTAGAGACTGCTTAAATGTTACTGTATGAGCAGCAGCACCAAGTGTCCCTGCTAAATTACTACAATGTACTTTGGAAAAAGCCCTAGGGGAGGTTCTTGCTACCAGTCACATTATTCTGGGAGGAGACTCCTCTGGAGAATCCGAAAAGCGGAACTCTGTCTTTGGCACACAGCACTGTACTATGCAGTCGTGATAGGAGTCTACCCTCAGTGGGAGTTGAGGTGTGGCTGATTCCCTAGTCTCCCATGCTGCAAGCTCAGAGTATTGAAAGAGACCATAGAGGAGATTTTGACTGTGCAAGCCCTGCCAGCAACCCCACTGGCTCAGAAGGAGAGAAGCTCTGCTTGACCAACAATGGGGAAACTACTTACTCCAGAGGCAAAGGAGAGAGAATTCCAAGAATTACATCTATGTGCAACTGACCATCAACTGCAGATCGATATCGGGGACCTGCATCTGCTGACACCACCAGATGTAGCGATGAGAGGAATCCCAGGGACTGGGAATCAATGCCCAGTAACACCAGAGCCTTGTGTGAGACCCAGGACAGTCTTGATGAAACTTTGCCTGCATCTCCATCAGCTCCAGGTATACTCATAAAACTATTATTTTAGGGAAAGTGTTTCCCACTTGGGGATACCACAAGAGGGTACTACAAGTGTGAGAGTGGAAAGAGCTGGGAAGGGAAGTAGGGAGAGGAGGGATGCTGGGCACCAGTGTTCCCTATAAAATGTGCAGTAGTACTCCACTAGCATTCCCACTGCTGGGAGTAGTGTAGCAATATCATAGTTTCAGTCATAAAGAAGCAGGTAAGTTCTTCAGGATTTTCAGCAGACCTGCTTTCCAAATGAAGCTGTGATATTTCTGCATCACTCCCAGTGGTAGGTGGAAGACTTACTTGCATCTTAGATGGCTTGTTGTTAGACATGGGGGAGAGATAAAGAGAAGGAGGGGAGATGTTGGACATGGAGAGAAACAGCTAAAAAGATGGGAGATACTGGGTACGGGGGGGGGATATATAGAGGAGAGATGCTGGACACGGGGGAGGGAGATGCAGGGGATGAGAAAGGGAGAGTTAGAGAGAGAGAGAGCTGCTGGACACAAGGAGGTGATTGATATGGATGAAGTAAGGACATGGTGAAGGACACAAGGAGGTGATAGATATGGATGAAGTAGGACATGGTGAAGAGAGAGAGAGGGACGAGAGTTAGTGAAAGACTGGGAAAAGAGATGAAAATCTGCAGGTAGTTGCAATAAAAATAGGGAGCTTGAAGACTGGATGGTGAAGAGAAGGGGTGAAATCAAGTGGATAGAGAAGCAGAAAAATAAATGGAAGAAAGCTCAAAGTGAAAGATCAATATCAGAGATAGAGGTAGGGAAGACAGTGAAGAAGACAGAAAAGAAAAGAAATGGCAAATGGACAGAAGACCCCAGGAATAGAGTTAAAAGAAGACACAGAGGAAAACTGAAACCAGAGACAAGGAGCAATATGATTGCAAAAATAAAAGGGGAGGGGGAGAAGATGGCGGTGCTCTGAGTAGATGCCGAGGATCACTCCGTTGAAGCTTACAGGATTTTTCTTCCTTTCACGTTTCCTATGCCTCATATGGTGCGGAAGTGCAAAGCAAAGCTTCATTTGGAGCTTACTGGGCAGGCTGAGCCAATGGATGCTTTCCTTCGGCCCAGTTGTGGAGTGAGTGCTTCAGGCGGCCTGCTGGTGGAGTCAGGGTCGAAGGTGGATCCCTGTCCTGCCCTGGGCCAGATGTCTCGTTGAGTCTGGAGCTCTGGCATCGTCCTGTACAGCCAGCAGGTTGGTTTGATCATGCTGCAGCAAGTTTGGTGAGCATGGCCGTACCTGTTCCCTCCTCGTATGCAGAGTGGCTCTCCTGCCTTGGGCAGTTATCTCCAGGGTTGGAGGTTCCTGCGGCTTATGGAGTGGAGGGGCTAGAAGCTTCAGTTTTGGACAGGGTGCAAGTGCCTGAGCGGGTTCTGCCTTCCTCAACTGTGAGCCAAGGTACGTTGGACATTGGAATTGCTGTCTCTTCTGCACGGGTTGTATTGTCATGGCCCAAAGTGTTTTCATTGGAGACTATGTGGGAAGCTATGAATAAATTGGAGCAGTCTATCTCATCTCAGTTGCAGGCTTTAGTCACCCAGTTTACTTCTGCTGTTCAACAAGTTGGGGTGCATGATACTCTTATTATGGATCTGCCTGTGAAGGTTACTTCGATGGAGCAGCGGGTGGATCAAATCCAGGACTCTGTGCATGCTATAATGAGAGATTCGGATGATTTGCAAAAAAAAAGCAGAGTTACTGGAGAACATGTCTAGGAGCAGAAAGTTAAGAGTTTTGAAATTTCCTAAAGTGCCTTCAATATCACCATTGGTTTTGTTTAGGAAGTATCCTACTGAGGTTTTGAAAATTTTGGCGGATGCTATTCTATCTATATCACGTGCTTTCTATTTGCCTTCAGCTAGGATTAAAGCTGTTGGTGGCTCGAGTCAGGGTATGTCCTCTACTCCTTCCCATTCTGAGGATAGCCTTGACTTGATGGGGTTTTTGGAAAAGTCTGTGTCTTACTCTGGTGTGGCCGCAACAATATTGGTCACATTGGCTTTAGACGTAGACTGGGACAGGCTCCTTAAAATGTTTTTTCGATCATCTGTTAAGGAATTTATGGGTTTCTCCATTAGGTTTTTTTCCTGATGTATCTAGGGCAACACAGAAGAGGATGCGGCAGTTCATGCTTCTTAAACCTGGGGTGCTTCAGTTGGGTGGTTTATTTTTTTTCTTCTTCGGTTCCTTTGTAAATGCCTGGTTAAGTTAGCCGGGAATAATTGTTTTCTTTGAACCCCAGCAGTTGTCTGCCCTTATTTCCTCAAAGTATGGAGGTCCAATCTGCTGTTTAAGTCCCTTTGATGTGAGTCCCTTTTTATTTTGAGGTAAGCTGCTGGTATTTGGTAGCTCCTAAATCTACTTATGTGTGCTAGTTTTTCTTGATTGTTTTAATATCCTGTGTATTGTGTATCTTTCCTTTCTCTTTTTTTTTTTTTTTTTTTAGGGGGCTTGTGGGAGTTGCTATGTATTCTGATTTTTCCTTTTTAACAATTTTGGATTTCTTTTGCTTTTTTTAGTGTCTCCCTTTCTCGTCAAGATTTGATTATTGTATTTTTTTAAAATTGCATAAATAAATAAATTATAAAAATAAAATCAGCAATAAAGGATGAAACAACAAGAATTTTTATTTTCCGTTTTTAGTTATTGGAACATGTCAGTTTTAGAATGTACATCTGCTTTCTTTATATTTTTGTACAGTACAAGAGGAAGTGCAACACTGTATGCTGAGTTTTCAGTTTAATTTTTGCCTAGATGTTTGTGTTTTTAGTTTGTGGTAGTGTATTCTTTACTTGGTGAGGGTCTGTCTATGTTCTGCATATATGAGCAAAACCAGGTATTTCTGCAGCACTGAATTTCTAAGCAGGGCCAGAATTAGGTTGTGCAACCAGTTGCCAAGCCATAGGGGGCCCCAACCCTGCCCAAAACTGAAGAGAACACAGACTATCAATTAGTATAGGTACCCGCTCTCAAATTTCTGCCCTTCACAGCTGCACCTCTGGCACCAGTCCTGGCTCTATGTAAGGCTCTGTAGTAGTCTGGCTTATTCAGTTTTCCCAATAGGTGTGTTGATGTTCTAAGGCCCACTGCAATATTTAGTGTTGCTTTTTACTGGATATGAAGGTCTTTGTCTTGAGTTCTGGGAGTTAGTGCTGTTATGGTATAGTATAGGCATGTCCAACAGGTAGATCGCGATCTACCTGTAGATTGCGGAGCGGTTAGAGATAGATCGCCTGCCCCACTTGGCTCCATCTCTCCAGCAGCTTGCCCAGTTGCTAGGAGAGAGCTCGTGCCGGCAGGTCATCTGCCTAGGGCTTGCCGTCGCTGCTGATCCTTTGCCTGTCTTTTTTCCTTGGTGCGTGAATCTTGCCTGCGGGTGTATTGGAGACACTTGTTGTTTTTGTGCCAATGGTTTGTGGGTACCCCAGGGGGCCGCTGCCCGAGCCCCACAACGAGACGCCACAGGCCCGGTGTCATAACTGGTCTCCTGCCTCTCAGAATCATCCATTCCTGCCCCCGCCCCAATACCCCTTAGAAGTGTGTTATATACCGGGCGATATCCATTCACCCGGGCTTTGCCTGAATACACTTACTGTATTAGTTGTGACGTGTGCTGGTCGTTGGTCGCTTTATAGTTCGCTTTCATTAAACATTTTTGGGCAGACACAACAAAATGTCAAGAATTTGGTGATTTTGGCAGACTTTTCCAATTTTGTTCTAACTTGCCTATGCCTTGCCTTCGAATTGGTTCAAACCACTGTGACATTTGCTTGCCTCTGCAATTTTATTTTGCCTAGCCTTTGCATTGATTCTACACTGTGTGCAGAATTTATTAAATCGCATGTTGTGGTATTTGAACTTGTTTGGCGGTATTTGATTATCTCCAGGAACAAGCAGGAATGAGTCTTCACATATGGGTACGTCGGTACCAACGGAGTCTGCACAGGAACGCTTCCCAGCGTCCAATCAAAGAGCTTTTGGAAGCATCCCACCATGCCTGCGTGCTGCCTTCCCGCCTTTCCCAACTGCCTCTCCTCAGTTTTCGTTTTTCCGCAGAGCCGGCAGGATGTCCTCCTGTCACCGCAGAAAATTCTTGTTTCATTTCTTTAGTTTTCTTGTGGTCGCAGCTGTCTTCCCGACGCCACCGGTACCGCCAGTGTTTTCTTTTCTTTTCTTGTAAAATCTTCCTTGTTCATGGAATATTTTTCTTCATAGTGTCTCACAGTGTCTTAGGCCTTTTAGGCCACTTCTTTTTCCTTCATGGAACCGCCAGCCACTTTCTCCAAGAAATGTTCAAACTGTGGCGGTACAGCTTTATTTTTAGACCCTCGAAGTCGATGTCTAACCTGCTTGGGTCCTGACAACAGTTTGGTGAGAAGATGTCTTCAATATCGAGGTTCCCTCGATACATGGTTTCCCTCCAGCTTCAGGGCACCGTCCCCTTCTTCTTCTACACAGGATCAGGTAACCCACAAACAGTCTGTTAAGACTAGCCAGCCCTCGAGTGGTAGGTCTCATGCACAGCATGTAGACGGCTCCGGCCTTGCCCTCGAGGGCCCACTGGCTTCAAAACCCCGGCGGGAGTCTTCGGTCTCCAAAGCGTATAAGGGATTTCAGGTTGTTCCTGGGGTTCACCCCTCACAGAACATACCTGAGCCGTGTCCGGTGGTGGCATCCGCTTCGAGCGGTACCGATACCCCGACATCGGCACTGGTGTTGGATGAAACACTCCTCACCAGGGATGGTCATCTGGCGTCCTCGGTGCCTTCGGGACCGGTGGATACACTCCAGACTGACTTTTCATTATCAGTACCAGCACCGATACTACCACCGACGTCGGTACCCTCCAGATGTGCATCGATAGCCTCGCTTCCTTCGATGCCGAGTCTGGAATCGCTCTCCAGTCTGGAGGACTGGGTACCGACTCGCCTTGGTACCGGCTCTCGGCGGTACCGAAGGCTTGATTCCGATGATTCGGATCCACAACTCTCGGTTCCCCCAAGGCCAACTGAGTTGCCACTAGCTGACCTTCATTCGCCGGTATCAGACATGGTACCGAAGTTGGTACCGATGTCCTCATTACCCTTACGGTCGGTGCCTTCCATGCTTCGCTTATCGATGCCGAGTTTAGAATCGCTCTCTAGTCTGGAAGACTCGGTACCAATACACGTTGGTACCGACACCGATCGATACCGGTGGCTCAGTACCGAGGATAGCACCCGGAGGTTTTCGGTTACCTCGGTACCGATTGAACTGTCACTGATGACTGCTCCGATGTCTTTGTCGGGCTCGACTCTGACATCGGTACCGGTATTGGCATCGGTACCGGTATCCACAGTAGCATCGTGGCCAACTCCTACCATGCTTTTTTCAACAGGATCGCTCCCTTCTATGCCAAGCTTGGAGTCGATACCTGGCATGGACAATGTGGTAATGACGGTCGCTGCTCCTAACAACCAGTACCGGCGACCATCCTTTTAAGCATTCCACAGTGCACTGTGCAGGATCTTCTATTCCTATATATCTGGATAGCTCTGTCGGTGCTCAGGCTAGTTCTTCAGATCTAACCTGTCCAAGGGAAATTCCTGTTGGGGAACCCTCCTGGATATAGCAAGATCTCTTGCCATTCCTATCCCAGGACAGGATCCTGCACAGAGCTCTCTTTCTACCAAAGCAAAGGAGAACATAATGCTTCCTTTGCATCATTCCTTGCAGGATCTCCTTCTAGGAATGTGGGAAACACCTTTAAGGGTACCCCCACCTTCCAGAGCAACTGATCTCTTATATCAGGTGCCCCCCTCTCCAGGGTTTCAAAAGACTCAACTTCCTCATCATTCCATAGTTGTGGAATCAGCAATGCGGCGGGTAAAGAGCAAGAAAAAGCACTCTTCTTATCCGCCAGGTCGTGAGTCTAGGACACTTGATGCCTTTGGACGTCAAACCTTCCAGACATCTATGCTTTCTGCAAGAATTCTCTCATATATTTTCTATATGAGTCTATCTCTTGAGGAGGTCACAAAGCAATTACATCTTTTGACTCCTTCCCTTCCAGAGTCCAAGAGTGCAGACTATTCTTCACTGCTCAAGCATCTCCAGAATATTTCTTGGTTTCTTACTCGTGCTTCCCTAGACTCTTTTGAGTCTGTTAGCAGGACTTCTGCTATAACTATAGGGGCACAACGTAGAGCCTGGCTCGAAGCTTCAGACTTGGACAAATGGGCACAGCACAGACTGGGACATACTCCTTGCACTGGAGACAATCTTTTCAACAAGGAGTCTTTACATCAGGTTACTCAGTTCTCCACTGACTTACCTGTTCCTAGGGGCTGTTCTGCACCTTTTTCTGTCCCAGTAGGTAAGAAATATCCTGCCAAACTTTCTTCCCATAGGAGAAGAAGGTTTTATGCATCTGCCCATCATACAGATGTTCCCAAACAGGGGAAGCATCGTCCTGGTCTGCAGAGTTCAACCTCTCACCAGGCTCAGCAAACCTAGCAACCACAGGGTTGCTGATCAATCCATCAGATGCTTGTGACTCTTGGGATTAGAATCTGCAGTTGCTTCTTCTCAATAGAGGCAATCCACTGCTGTCGTTCTAAATCCTAAACATGGATCTCTTCCCGAAAGACATCCATTCTTTCTATGTTCTATGAGCTGTCAGGATGTTCATGCTTCTAGGTCACAGGGTTCTCCTATTTTTCCTGCTAGGGAAAGAGGTCTATCCACTATCAAACGATAGTTTCCTGTGCCAGCATCTTTTTTTTTTTCCTTTCTATAAACTTACTACTTTGTAAGTTTTCTTCAGCTCTATTCTCTTTATCCTCTTACCAGGTTTTCCTCTGTAAGAACGGTATTGCTTCACTGGAGGGCTTTTCTTCAGCCTCTCTAGTTTTCTTACCTTTCCAGTGGGAGTTCTCTTCTCTGAGTTGACTCCTCTTTTTCAATCTTGCTTTGAAGCAGTTCATCAGATACATCCAGAGTTTTCTACTCTTGTTTTGTCTGTTCTTTCTGTTTTTAAACAGTACCATTCTTCTGCTGTCTGGCAAGCAGCTGCCAATGCAGGAGCCTTAATGTTTGGACCACTGGTTCTTGTTCACCAGCAACCAGATTTGTCCTCCACTAACATTCTGTCTGGTCTTAGTAGTGGCTCCAAGTTAGTGCTGTCATCTGTCTTGGAAATTTTTTTCACTACAAGCTTGTTGGATTGTCTTCTCTTTCTGCCATCTCAGTTCCCCTGGGTTTGGCAGCATAGTTGACATAGAACTCGCTGCAGGAGAGCCAGTACCTATCTCCTCATTCTCCTGCATCATGCTCTCTGCAATTCTACAGAGAAGCTCTCCTCTATGGGCCTTTGCTAGAGAGCATGGGGGGCTTTTTCTCCAACAGCTATACTAGATGGTTGAAAGGTTTTTTCAGTCATGTCTCCCATGACTAGAAAAATTCTCCTTTTTAATATAAAGTACATAGGCCTCCTTTTACGTGAGAGCTTAAGAAGTTGCTAATTCCCTGCTTTGGTCCATAGTATTTCCAATAGGGAATATGTTTTCTCCTTCCAGCTCGTCCTTATGGTAAGAACGCATGATACCTTTTTGCCCTTAAGCAGGTCAGCATGGTATCTCATTCCTATGCGTCTTCTGTTCACTTACCATGCTAGAGTTCTAGAATACTCGGGACTTGCTGGCTGCAGACTGATATCATCCTCTGCTTTTCACGTAACTATCCTGGTTATTCTACTAACTAGCATCCCTGTAGCCATAACCAGTGGGAATTGATTCTCTATATATCTTCTCAAGTAGGTTCCACCTTCTTGTTATTAGATGAATCTTTCCTCTCCACATTTTCCTATGTGAATACCTTTTTGTAGGCATATCTGTCTGCTTCTTGCAGACTTCCATATAGAGGCCTATATATTCATACCTATAGCACACATCTTACAGATGTCTAGGTCCATCATTTGTGTGTATTTTATGCCCTTCATATCTCACTATAGATATATTCCCATATATCTATATGTTATATATCTGTTGAGATATTTTACTATCGGTAGATATGTATTCTGCTTTATCTACCTGACTGTCGAGGCTCATATAGCTATATGATTCTGACAGATGGGCTTTACCCATACTTATGCTATCCAGCATGTTTTGGGGTCCTATACTCACAACCACTTGGTGGTAGTTAACACCTACCATAACCTTAAGGTTAGGTACCCCTGAAGCTCTCCATGTTCCAATATCTCTCCCAGCTGACTTCAGTCAGGAGAGACATTGCGGATCTTCAGCTAATCACAGGCTCTAACGCCTCCGGCGTTTGTCCTTTCTTTTGGGATACAAGGGGTTCCCATACCCTTTCTCCCCACAAGGACTGGGCCTGTTGTCCAAATCGGTTAGCCTTTCTCTTTTTGTTCCTAAGAGTGAGCCACTCTCCTGCCAAAAGAGTTCGGCTTTCATCATAAAGCCTTCTGCTGAAGGCCCGCCGTTTTTGTACTACCCCAGTTTTTCCTACTGGGGTTCCCTGTTACCTTTCAGGATTCTGACCTCCATCACTTTTCCTACAGGTTTACTACCTCCACTTGCAGTGAGGTCCTTCTCGAGGTTCCTCTACTGGGTTCCCCAGTAGATCCCATGAACCTCCATACTTCTCTGAAGTCCTTTTAGGGGAGGTCCATATTGCAATATTTTTTCTTTGCAATATTGATGACAATTATCATCCACACATGGACTCCTTGTCTGCAGTCCTATGCTAGGTTAACTGTTCCACAGCACCTTTTTCTCTTCAACTCCTACCCTCCATCCTCAGGATGCCTGGTGTTGTGGGGGATAGCATGTTCCAACCTATGACATGCTGGAACTCCAGGCATCTCAGCTTGGGAGTCCCCATATGTGAAGACTCATTCCTGCTTGTTCCTGGAGATAGCACAGTTACTCACCTGTAACAGGTGATCTCTGGGAACAGCAGGAATAAGTCTTCACAACCCACCCACCTCCCCAGGAGTTGTATCTCTATCTCTTTCCTTTCCTCTCTCTCTCTCTCTTTGTCTCAGCTTTAAAACTTAACTGAGGAGAGGCAGTTGGGAAAGGCGGGAAGGCAGCACGCAGGCGTGATGGGATGCTTCCAAAAGCTCTTTGATTTGACGCTGGGAAGCGTTCCCGTGCAGACTCCGTCGGTACCGACGTACCCATATGTGAAGACTTATTTCTGCTGTTCCCAGAGATCACCTGCTACAGGTAAGTAACTGTGCTTTATCTGGTTTGCTGGACAGGTGTTTGAGTTTTTTTGATGATTGTTTGGTGGTATTTGATTATTGGTCCAAGTATGATGAATTCTTATTTTTGCTTTTAGAACTGCATGTGTGGTTTTGGCATCTCCAGTCCTTGTATTGCACATCATCCAGAGGTCTTCAGTTCCTGTTGATCTTTAATACTTTGGGACAGTGACAGTTTTGGACCAGATTCAGCCAGTGTTTATACTAACTTAGCAGATTTAACCTTCTTACATCCAGCCACCCCAGTATAATGAAGATGAGTGTTCTAAAGAAGAGAAAAACCTACCACTTTCATGATGAATGGGAAATGGACTACTTCTTCATTATGGTGAAAGACAAGTGGTGTTGTCTAATTTGTAATGCCCCAGTATCCTTGCCCACAAAGGGTAATCTGGGACATCATTATAAGACTCTGCATAGCAATAAATTTGATGCTGATTTTTCCACCCAAAAATGAAATTTGTAAACTGAAGCTCAAAGAACTTAAATCGAAATTGGCTACTCAGCAACAGTTGATGGCGATGCCAAGGTTACATTCGGTCAATGCAACCATAGCATCCTTCAAGGTTAGCAACCTGATAGCAAAGAAATGCAAACCTTTCACTGAAGGGGAATTTGTTAAAGATTGTTTTCTTGAAGCAGCTCACAATCTTTTTGAAGGATTTAAAAATAAGAGAGATCATAGCTGCTATTCAAGATGTACAATTGTCAAACACCGTCATGTGGCGAATAGAAAAGATGTGTGGAGACACAACTGAACAATTGTTGGAGGATGTTTCAAATTGTGTTGCTTTCTCACTCCAACTGGATGAATCTACAGATATAAGAGACATAGCCCAGTTACTAGTCTTTATCCAGATGGTTTTTGAAGACTTCAGTGTTAAAGAAGAACTACTTGGAATGATTTCTTTAAAAGGGAGAACTACCGGTCAGGAAATATTCAGTTCTTTCCATTCTTTTGGGACAAAGTGTATTCTTCCATTGCATTGACTAGTTTCAATCACTACTGATGGAGCAAGAGCAATGACAGGTGAGGTTAACGGTTTCATATTCTTCTGTAGACAGCATGACGACTTCCCAGATTTCCTTTCTTACCGCTGCATCATTCACCAGCAAGTTTTGGCAAGCAAGAGACTCAATACAAAGACAGTCATGGACATCACTTTCAAAATTGTAAATTCAGTTCATGGAAGATCACTTCAAAGACGGATTTTCAATCTTACTCTTGATAAAGGGGCAGCAGAAATCATTTTGCACACAGATGTAAGGTGGCTAAGTAGGCACACATTTCTGCAAAGTTTTCGTGATTTGCTGAATGAAATAAGAAGATTTTTGAAGGAGAGGTGAGATGACCAAGCAGAATTGGAAGATGAGTGGTTATGTGATCTGGCATTTCTCGCTGACTTTACAGGCGAACTAAGTGATATGAACCTTGAACTACAAGGTAAAAACAAATGCATTGGCGAGATGAGTACAGTTTCATCCTACAAGAGCAAATTTGAGCTAATGATGACTGACCTTGCAAACAACACTTTTGATCATTTTCCTAATATGCAGGACCATCTGGGACAATATCCAAATTTTTGTTTTTCAGAACGAGAAGTATGTGACAGAAATCTGTTCTGTTATCCAGGAATTCGAAAATAGATTCTGTGACTTCCAAAAAATTGGAACAGTTTGGAGTACTTGTCATACCCATTCAAAGTAGATGTGGACATTAAAGAAACTGCAAGTGCTATCAGTAAAAAATTACTCATTCAACAAGCCATCTCTTGAAAACGAAATATTAAGCCTTAAAAATGAAATTTTTCTCAAGACCCGTGCTGAGCAAGAATTATTTTGGAAGCTAGTGCCTAGAGACAAATTTCCCAACTTGAGAAAATGCAGTGAAGCTGTACACTCCTGTTTCGGTTCAACTTATTTGTGTGAATCATCTGCGTTTTCAAATCTGAAAATGACAAGAGTACACAACGTTCCAACATGACAGATGAACATCTCCAGGATTCCCTGAGACTGGCCCTCCCGCAATATTCACCCAACTTCAAAAAGCTGGTGGATGAAATGTAGACTCAGACGTCTCACTAATGAGCAAGAGCGAAATATTAAAGATTGTACAAGATCAGCCTGGATCAGTACTCGACCTAAATTTAACACAAATTACTCAATAAAACTTTAAGAAAAAATGTACTTTCAATTTCCCCTCGCAATTCTTACTGGATCTTCGTCTCTGTTGTTTTTGCTTAATTTGCTTAACAGCTGATCACATCCAAGTAAATGACAGAAGTTTCATTTAAAAAGGGGTGGGGGTTCTTATAGCCTGCTGTGCTCACGTGGTCCCCAGTGCTCACCGGCATGGAACAAATGACTCCACTCAAAGTTCAGATGGTAATGTAGAGGAAAACAAACACACATGCCAATGCACATCCAAAAAGTATGAAACAAAAACAAAACCCTTTTTATATGAACATCTTAAAAGGGGAATTAAGAACTTTAAAAATTTGTTTGAGAACGTAAGACGTGTTAGACTGCCAGACCCAAAAGGAAAATACAGTGATAACAAAACAGGTCACATATGGCATGAAAAAAATAATCCAACTCCTTTTGGGTCTGGCAGTCTAAAACGTCTTACGTTCTCAAATGAATTTTTAAAGTTCTTAATTCCCCTTTTAAGATGTCCATATAAAAAGGGTTTCATTTTTGTTTTTGTTCCATACTTTTTGGATGTGCTTTGGCATGTCCAGAGTTGATTTTTTACGATTATTATTTACTGTTATTCCTTATGATTATCATTCTTTATGATTGAAGTGTTTGTGTTTTTTGTTATTAAGACTTATCTGTCTTTACTTTCATTTTGTTTGACTTTTGAAATCTGTCGTGTTCCTTGGTCCTGGTTTCCCACTATTTTAACACTGTTTTATATTCGTATTGTTTTATACATAATTTTTTTTTTTAAGTTTTAAACATCTTTATTTAAGATAAAGCAAGGATACAATGAAGTCCACATCAAGGAAACACTCGCCAGTAACAAATTAAGGCAAAAGGATCCAAAAATAATTAGCCCAATATACATGAGGAGAAAAGAAAGTAAAAATCAACTCATACTGATTCTTTAGTGATCAGAAAAGCCTCAAGTTGACCGACATCTAAAAAAACATATTTAGTACCTTCTAACACCAAAATACATTTACATGGGTATTTCAAACTGAAGGTGGCCCCAATGGCCAGAGTCCGCTCCTTCAAAGCCAAGAATGCTTTCCTCCGGACTTGAGTAGTCCTACTCACGTCCGGAAATATTTGAATAGGCTCCTCACAGAACATCTGATTTTTCTTTTTAAAGTATAAATTCAAGATCAAGTTTTTATCCTGTATAGAAAGAAAAGAAACTATCAGAGTAGCACGTTGAGGAATCAAATCTATAGACGATTCCAAAAACTGAGAAACATCTAGGGACTCTGAACCTTTGGGGTCTCCTCCCTGATCTACCACTGGAGAAGATGTTTTGCTCATAGAATTCACAGGTATATAATAAATTGAGGAAATTTTATAGCATCTACATCATCAATTAGCAAAATCTCCTTAAAATATTTATGCACCAAAATCAACGGAGAAAGATAATGGGTAGAAGGAAAATTAAGAAAACGCAAATTCCTTGAGCGATTAGTGTTCTCAAGAGCTTCCAATTGATGGTGAATTATAGCACTATCTCTAATAGAAGAAGAAGCAGCTGCCTCTAAAACATCAAAACGACCCTCCAATTTAGTTAAAGACTTCTTATTTTTTAACAACAATTCATCATGCTCAGAGCTTCTGCACCACCTCCCCAGAGAAAAGCTCAACTTGGGAAAAAGAAGTGCGGACGGAGCCTTCCATACGCACAAAAAGTTCCCAAATATCTTTTAAAGAGACCTCCGCAGGTGCAACCACCTGCGAGGGCCCAACAGAAAATATCACAGGGGAAGGCATTTTAACTCTGTGTTCTCCTAATGCCGTCAAAACTGAGAGTTCCTGATCAACTTTATCATGGAGATCTGTCCCGGGTACACTTTCCCGGTCCAAAGGTACCTCCAAAACAACTTTCTCCTAGGGTTGGGCAACCCCCAGCGTAATAGAGGAAGAATCAGACACAGTACTCACAGACGCCCCCGACTGATCTTTCTCCAAGGCTGGAACTCCAGGAACCAAAAGATGACGATCCATTGGTCCCACAAGTTTTCCAACCTTAGCAGGGGTGGCAGGGAAGATCTTCTTGCGCCGTCGGCCCATGAGACCGTGTATAAAACTCCTCAAGGCTCCGAAGGGGCTCCAAAGGGGCGTGGCCTGCCCCTTTGGTCATGCCCCTTCGAGCACGCACACACGGGTACGCGCCCGCGGTTCGCGTTCCACGGTGGCCGACGCTGAAATAGCGGCCAAGAGTGGGCGGGATCACCAAACTCCTCCTCTGCACAGCACCGCACTGGGATCCAAGCAGGCAATAATCAGGCAAGTGTCTCACCGGGGAATAGCTGGGCCGACGCTGAAATAGCGGCCAAGAGTGGGCGGGATCACCAAACTCCTCCTCTGCACAGCACCGCACCGGGATCCAAGCAGGCAATAATCAGGCAAGTGTCTCACCGGGGAATAGCTGGGCCGACGCTGAAATAGCGGCCAAGAGTGGGCGGGATCACCAAACTCCTCCTCTGCACAGCACCACACCGGGATCCAAGCAGGCAATAATCAGGCAAGTGTCTCCTTATACATAATTTTTATATTAACCTTGTTTGTTTATGACACAACCTTTAGCTTTTACAAAATATTAGTCGTTGCTGTGTGCTCCATAGTGCCTGGTTGATTTCCATGTACTGTAAATATTTTTTATATATTCTTCAAGTTATTATAATTTTTGTCCAAATTCAATCTTTTAATTGTACATTTTGTGTATGATCAGCTGTGATTACAGTCGTCCATTCCGTATAATATGATTGAGTTTGAATATATGTTTATTTAGTATATGGTTTGTTATCACTTTTGCATTATATATATTTATGTTATATACATAACTATGTTTTTTAATTTTTTTTTTTTTTTTACATATTGAAACATTGTAAATAACAAACATATTGAAACATTGTAAGCAGCATACATTTTGAAACACTGATTTTTACGTTATGTTATTATTTACTTATTAATTATTGTATTATGCAGTCCTCAGCCCCCTGATGAAGGCTGTGCCGAAACGCGTTGGGGCGTTTCTGTTATTTGAATAAAGCACTAGTGACCACCCATCACCCCTCGCTTTTGTGTGTTTTCCTACGGTACTGCGAGAGGTTGCTCCTCTTGTGTTTTCTGGGTTATGTGACTTGTCCAGGATCACAGGGAGCGGCAATGGGATTCAAACCCTGGCTTCCCTGCATCTTAGCCCACTGCTCTAAGCATTAGTTCTTAACCATGAATGGTGTGACCCAGGTCACTAAAATGCCTTAGTGATTTATTATATTGCCTTAGATATTAACTCAATGTCTGGTGGCTTGTGATACTCTTGTGCAGCATGGGTACAACTAGCCCTGATGGCTATATTATGGACAATGTGGGAGGTAGATGTGATGTCAAGGAAGGACATAAGGGCTCGGATTTGGGAAGGAGGATTGGCTTGTGTCTCTTTGCTGCCACCTCAAACAAGCAGAGATCAGCAGTCCACAGTCTCGGGCCTTACGAAGTCCTTAAGTAGCAAACCAGCCTATTTTTTTTAAATTTATCATGGTAACTTTAATATACAGTAACAAGGAAATACAACTTTTCTACTGATTAAAGAAAGACAGGCAGTCTCAAAAATATCAAGAAAAACTGGATAAAAGAAAAGAATTATGGAATACTGTACAGTATTTTCACTGCCTTGTCACAAATGCCAGTCCTATAAGTGGGAGGGGAAGCCACAGGAAGCAAAATAACAGGTAAACCAAAAGATCTCAGCACAATATGCTTTGAACAGCAGGTTCTATATTAACATTCCTTTCAGCAACCCTTGCATCCTCCACCCATCAATAGTTGCTGGTAAAGGATTTACTGTCAGAAAATTCTGGGCCCATCACCTTTAATTTACTTTTCTGAGATAAACCTAAATGATTAGGTTTCAGAGGAGCAAGTAAATTGCCTTGGTGTCTGAAAATATTCTGGCCCGGCCAATGCAAATAAAATTTCTTCTCTCAAATTGAGTTGCTCTTCAAAAGTTTATGAACATCCTCAATTTGTGGCCCAAGAAGAGGGCATCTCTATAATGATGAAAAAAAAACATCTATCAGTTGGTTTTTGTTCATTCCCCAAAGCAAAACACACCATTAGTGTAGACCCTGTTCCTTCGTCCTGCGATTTATAGAGTGCTAGAAAGATCTGGACTGTCAAAAGAAACTGTTCTTCGTCTCATCCTTTCCTCCTCCCAGAAGGAAAGTAGGGTCTTGTAATAGGCATCATAGTCTTTTCTTCAGGTTTCTGCAGACATATCTGTAGTCCCCTAGCCCAGGTGCAGTGCTTACAGCAGTCCTTACATTCCTTGGCAGGCAGGAATTACAAGATCCCAATGATTTTTTTTTTTTTATCTTTCACTCTTTACTTTTGGTATAAATTCCAGGGTTTTTTGAATGGGGACCAGCATATGCTAGGAGAGCTCTGTCACTCAGACACCTCTTCCCTTCTCAGTCCAAAGTTTGTGTTCTGAACCAAGGTTTTACTAAAAAATTAGGGTCACTGATAAGAATATTTCATAACAATTGGAAAAACGTCAACAAGAACTCTTACAAGCAGTTTACTCCTTCTTTCCTCCACTTTTTACAATTAGGTTACTTCAATCTCCAGGAACAAGCAGGAATGTAGTCTTCACATATGGGTATCGTCGGTACCGACGGAGCCTGCGTGGGAACACTCCCCAACGTCCAATAGGAAAGCTTTTGGGAGCATCTCACAGCGCCTGCGTGCTGCCTTCCCGCCTTTCCCAACTGTCCCTCTCCAGTTCTTCGTTTTCCGCAGAGCCGACAGGTCACACATCCTGTCACTGCAGAAAATAATTCCCTTCTATTCTTTTTTTGTGGTCGCATCTGCCTTCCTTCGATGCTACACCGGTACCGCCGGTTCTTCTTTCTTTTTTCCCCCCCAAAAAACCAACCCTACCTTCTGGAGTCTTTTCCAGTTATTTTCTCCTCAGGTGCCACGCGCCATTTTGGGCACTAGGCCCAAATTTTTCCTTTAAAATGGAAAAACCCGCTCCGGGTTTTAAAAAGTGTTCCAAGTGTGGTGGTACCATCTCCGTTACCGACACCCATGAGTTGTGCCTCAAATGTTTAGGTCCTGACCACTCTATTTCCGAGTGTGTTGCCTGTGGGATGATGTCAAAAAGGGGCCAGCAGAACCAAGCTGCTAAACTTAGCACCCTTTTTCCCTCCGATGCAGCCTCTGTGGCATTGACGTCTTCCAGGGCTTTGTCTTCCTCCCATGGATCTCAGGTAACTAAACATAAATCTAGCCGGTCCTCAAAGGGTAGATCTCCCTTTAAGCATCGAGATGCCTCTGGCATTGCCCTTGAGGGACTTTCACTGGCAAAATTTCCCCGGCGGGAGGCTTTGTCTTAAAAAGCACTAACGGGGCTCCACGATGTTCTCGAGGCCTCAACCTCGGCAGAACTACTGGTGCCATGCTCTGGGGTACCGGCTGCTTCATCCGGTACTGATACCCAAGCATCGGCAGCATCGATAGACCAGAGATTTTTGGCTATTGAACGCAGTCTGGCGGCTCTTCTCACGTCCTCAATGCCCCTGAAACCGCTTCAGACAATTCAACCGGTACCGGCACCGACTGCATCGACATTGGCAGGTATTCTACCAGGACCGAGCCATGCTTATTCATCCGGTATCGACAAGTCGGTACCGGACCCCTCCGATGCCGACTTCGATCGGTACCGGTACTGTTCCTTGCACGATCACCCGGATCGGAGATACTTTGAATCCTTGGATGAGTCTGAAGACTCTGAAAGCTCTGCCAATACCAGAGTACTTCTTCCTGAGGATTCTTCTTCTCCTCAGCGTAGGATGTCTCCACCAGAGGATATGTCCTTTCAGGATTTTATCCGAGATGTGGCTCAAGGTCTTTCCATCACAGTGGCTCCTGAAAAAGAGCCTAGCGCAAAGGAATTAGAAATACTACAATACCGTAAAGTTCCCAAGGAGGCAGCTACCTTACCTATTCATGAGATCTTGCATGATTTCATGTTAAGGATGTGGGAAATACCTCTAACCACATCTCCTCACTCTCAAAGACTCGACACCATATACCGAGTTCCTCCTTATCCTGGGTTTCAGAAGACTCAGCTACCACACCATTCCATGGTGGTGGAATCGGCTATGAGAAGGATCAAGAGTGCAAAAAGGCATGCATCTAATCCTCCAGGACGTGAGTGTAGGACTCATGACACCTTTGGAAAAAAGAGCCAAATGAGGAAACCTGGAAACAGCACAAGCACTGGCAAGTGAAATGCAAGGCATTGATAAGGCAAGCAAAGGGAGAATTTGAGAAGAAGCTTGCTGCGGAAGCAAAAATGCGAAGTAAAGACCTTTTCAAGTACATTCTTAGCAAAAAACCTGTGAGAGAGTCAGTTGATCCATTAGATGATAAAGGGGTTAAAGGAGCACTAAGAGGCGACAAGGTGATAGCGGAGAGACTGAATGAATTCTTTGCTTCAGTCTTTACTGAGGAAGATGTAGGGATGTTACCCATGACTGAAGTGGTATTTAAAGGTGCGGAAGAATTGAAGGAAATATCGATACATCGGGAAGATGTATTACAACTATTAGATAAGCTGAAGAGTAGCAAATCACCTGGGCCGGATGGTATATATCCAAGGGTGTTGAAAGAACTGAAATACGAGATTGCAGACCTGCTATTAGTAATCTGTGAACTATCATTAAAATCATCTCTAATACCTGAAGATTGGAGGATCGCCAATGTAACACCAATTTTTAAAAAGGGTTCCAGGGGTGATCCTGGAAACTACAGACCGGTGAGCCTGACATCAGTACCGGGAAAAATAGTAGAAACCATCATAAAGAATAAAATAACTCAGCATGTAGATAGTCATGACCTAATGGGAGACAGCCAACATGGCTTTAGACAAGGAAGATCTTGTCTTACTAATCTGTTATGTTTTTTTGAAGGAGTGAATAATCAGGTGGACAAAGGTGAGTCGGTTGATATTGTGTATCTGGACTTTCAGAAAGCCTTTGACAAGGTCCCTCATGAGAGACTTTTGGCAAAACTAAAGAGTCATGGGATAGGAGGCAGTGTACTATTGTGGATCAGGAACTGGTTAAAAGATAGAAAGCAGAGGGTAGGGCTAAATGGCTAATTTTCGCAATGGAGAAAGGTGAATAGTGGTGTATCCCAGGGATCTGTGCTGGGTCCGCTGCTTTTTGACATATTCATAAATGACCTGGAAAGTGGAATAACGAGTGAGGTTATCAAATTTGCGGATGACACAAAACTATTTAAAGTTGTTAAAACCCAAAAGAATTGTAGAAAATTGCAAGAGGATCTTGATAATTTGGAAGACTGGGCATCAAAATGGCAGATGAAATTTAATGTGGGCAAATGCAAGGTTATGCACCTAGGGAAGAACAACCCAAACTATGGTTACACGATGCAAGGTTCCACATTAGGAACCACCACCCAGGAAAAAGATTTAGGCGTCATTGTGGATACCATGTTAAAACCCTCGGCCCAGTGTGCAGCGGCGGCCAAGAGAGCAAATAGAATGCTAGGTATGATAAGGAAAGGAATGGAAAATAAAACAAAAGATATTATAATGCCTCTATATCGTTCCATGGTGAGACCGCACCTTGAATATTGTGTGCAATTCTGGTCGCCGTATCTTAAAAAGGATATAGCGATTTTAGAAAAGGTTCAGAGAAGAGCCACCAAAATGGTAAAGGGGATGGAAGGATACTCCTATGAAGAAAGGCTAAAAAGGTTAGGGCTCTTTAACCTGGAAAAGAGACGGCTGAGGGGAGATATGATAGAAGTCTATAAATTAATGAATGGAGTGGAACGGGTAAACGTAGATCGATTGTTTACCTTATCAGAATATAGAAAGACTAGGGGACATGCAATGAAGCTACAGGGTAAACTATTTAAGACTAATAAAAGAAAATATTTTTTCACTCAACGTGTAATCAAACTCTGGAATTTGTTACCGGAGGATGTAGTAAAGGCTGTTAGTGTAGCTGGGTTTAAAAAAGGTTTGGACAAGTTCCTGGAGGAAAGGTCCATAAACCATTATTAAGAAGGGACCCAGGATATCAATGCTTGAACCAATACAAGCATTGTGGTACCTGTGTCCCTTGGGGAAACTGCTAGGTACATATGACCTAGATTGGCCACTGTTGGAAACAGAATACTGGGCTTGATGGACCTTGGTCTGACCCAGTATGGCATATCTTATGTTCTTATGTAAACCTTCCAGGCTTCCATGCTTTCTGCTAGGATCAGTTCCTATATATTATATATGGGAATGTTCCTTAAGGAGATCACGGGAGATTTAGAGCTTATGAGCCTTCTCCTTCCTGATGATAAGAGACAGGATTACCTCGTCCTTGTCAAACATGCTCAGGATGTTTCCAAGTTTGTGAATCGTGCAGCCTTTGACTGCTTTGAGTGTATAAGCAAAACCTCTGCTATTGCCATAGGTGCATGTAGGATTGCCTGGCTCCAGGCATCTGACTTGGAACTTTGGGTACAGGATAAACTAGGGAATATTCCTTGCACAGGAGAGAATATCTTTGGCAGGAATTGGCAGGAAAAAGCTAATGAGATAGATGCTGACAATATCACTTTGGACAGATTGTCTAAATCTACAGCTGATCCTGCAAGGAAAAAATCCTACAATAAACCATTCTTCAATAAGAAGAAGAAGTTTTATCCCTCCTATACCCAGTAGGGGCATCATTTAGGTCAGTCTGCCCAAAAGGGACAGCAGCAACAACCTAGGCCAGTGATGGCTAACCTTTTTGAGCCCGAGTGCCCAAACTGCCGCACAAAACCAAAGAATTTCCTCAAAGTGCCAGCACGTCAATTAAAGCCTCATTTGCATAAGGTGCCTCATTTGCATAAATATTTGCATAATGTTACCATACATAACTTTTAGTGAACATGACTCTCTTAATGAGTATATGGATAAAGAAAGACTAAAAGGTTTCTACATTACTATAATCCAGTACCAACCGCCAGGCACATTAGGGAACTACTACAAACGCTGCCCATTTAGAAACCATAGCAAACCCGCCGTATCCTAACAGCACTACCAGGACTCACAAAGCACCATACCCTAACTATCAAAAGGCAACACTGCAAATATTAAACCAATACATTTCAGAGAACAACAATACATGACCTACTGGGGAAAGAACAAGTGGCAATGTCAAATAGGAATTATATAAACAGAATACCTCAGCTCAGTTACACATGCAGACGAACAGACCATCACCAAACAAGGAATCACAATTTAGAAACAGGAAGACAATAATTAAACTGGGAACCCCAAAAGCCAAACTTGGAATATACAACAACACTGTAGAAATAAAAACTATAAATTAATTTCCTCTTGTACTAAACAAAGCGCAAAAATTAATGATGCACATTTCCAGAGCTGACATATTCAGTTAATAAATTCAAAATAAAGAGATATTTTTCTACCTTTTTTGTGCATTTTTTTTTCAGTTGCAATTGTTCCAGCCCACTTTCTTCTGGTTTCTTCTTTCGTGTCTTCTGCTAACTCTCCATCTGCTGTCCATTTGGTCCTTTCTTCTGTCTTCTGGTTTTTTTTTTTTCCATTCTCTCTCTACATCTGCTTTAACATACTAATCTTTCTCCTTTTGCTCTTTCCCTCATTCCTATTTCATCTACTCAAAATTTACCCCTCCATCCTCAATCCCCACTGATTCTCCAATACCCGGCCAATTGTAGATTTTTATCCCTCCCACACAAAATATTTTTCCCCTCTCCATTTTACTCTCCCAGCCCCATCCCATTCTAATCCTCACCCCAACACCAGCTTCCCTTCTAGTTCCAGCTCACCCAGCATCCATTCCCTTCTAGTCCCTGCATCAAGCCCATTTCCAGTCCTAGCAGCCCCCCAAACCCCATTTCCAGTCCTAGAAACCCTCCAACCCAATACCAGTCCTAGCCCCCCCCCCTCATCAACCCACTTCCAGTCCTAACCCCCCATCACCCCATTTCCAGTTGAAGCCCCCCCTCTCACCCATTACCCGTCCTAACCCCCCATCAGCCCACTTCCAGTCCTAACCCCCATCAACCCATTTCCAGTCAGCCCCCCCTAGCCCCTTGCCAGTCCTAACCCCCCATCAGCCCACAGTCCATTACCAGTCCTAACCCCATCAGCCCACCTCAAGTCCAACCCTCCCCATCAGCCCATTTCCTGTCCTAGCCCCTCCCATAGTCCATTATCAGTCCTAACCCCCCATAGCCCATTGCCAGACCGCCCCCCATCAGCCAACAGCCCATTACCAGTCTTAACCCCCCCATAGCCCATTGCCAGTCCTAACCCCCCCATCAGCCCACAGCCCATTACCAGTCCTAACCCCATCAGCCCACCTCAAGTCCTAACCCCTCCCCATCAGCCCATTTCTTGTCCCAGCCCCCCCATAGCCCATTATCAGTCCTAAAAACCCCCCCATAGCCCATTACCAGTCCTAACCCCCATCAGACCACCTCCAGTGTTAAACCCCCCATCAGCCCCATTTCCTGTCCTAAACCCCACCCAAAAGCCCCACCTCAAGTCCTAACCCCTCCCATCAGCCCATTCCCTGTCCTAGCCCCCCATAGCCCATTACCAGTCCTAACCCCACCCAACAGCCCACCTCAAGTCCTAACCCCAGTCCCCATCAGCCCATTTCCTGTCCTAGCCCCCCATAGCCATTACCAGTCCTAAGCCCCCATCAACCCACTTCCAGTCCTAATCCCATCAGCCCATATAGACTTAGCTCCCCCATAGCCCATAGCCCCCCCATAGCCCATCACCACTCCTAAACCTCCCCCAGCCCATCACCACTCCTAACCCCCCCATCAGCCCATTTCCTGTCCTAGCCCCCATAGCCCAGTACATCCTAGCCCCCCCCCAACAGCCCACAGCCATTACCACTCCTAACCCCCCCAGCCCATTACCAGTCCTAACCCCCCAACAGCCCACAGCCATTACCACTCCTAACCCCCCAGCCCATCACCACTACTAACCCCCCATCAGCCCATTTCCGGTCCTAGCCCCCCCCAGCCCATCACCCGTCCTAACCCCCCAACAGCCCACAGCCATTACCACTCCTAACCCCCCCCCAGCCATCACCAGTCCTAACACCCCCCCCAGCCATTACCACTCCTAACCCCCCCCCCCCCCAGCGAAATTTTTTTTTACAAAGAAAGCTGTCGCTGCCGGGGCCGCCGCAGCAGAATCGAGTGTGCCGCGGGGCCCCCCCGCCCAGCAGATCCTGCCCTCCGTCCCCGGTATCACCTCTCTCAGCTGCCTCCAGTCACACGCGCCGGCTTTCAGAGTGCGAGGGAAGTTTCTCCCTCGCTGCTCTGTTAAGCCCGCGGGGGCTGATGGGAACTTCCCATCAGCCCCGGCGGGCATAACAGAGCAGCGAGGAAGAAACTCCACTCGCGCTCTGAAAGCAGGCGCGTTTGACTAGACTAGAGGCAGCTGAGAGAAGGTGATACCGGGGACGGAGGGCAGGCTCTGCTGGGCGGGGGGGCCCCGCGGCACACTCGATTCTGCCGCGGCGGCCCCGGCCCCGGCCCCGGCAGCAGCAGCTTTTTATTTATTTTTTTTTTAATGCTGCATATTTTGATTGCGGACCTTCCCGCGTGCCAGCTGCAAGGCCTTCGCGTGCCACAGCTGGCACGCATGCCATAGGTTCGCCATCGCTGACCTAGGCAAAGAAAAACAAAAGCTGCTAAGCCTCAACCGGCTCAGCAGACTCAGCCTCCAAAGGTGCTTTGACTCCTATCTAGAGAACTTTGCCTGAACGGCCCAGAGCCTTCCACCATTCCAGGAAGGTTATGTCATTTTGCCCCCAGATGGAGGCAGATAACAGCAGAAAATTGGACTCTGTCTTTTGTAAGAGAGGGGTACAAGCTTCATTTCCTCAGCATGCCCCCTCCTGCAATGATAAGACAGTTCAATTCTCAGACCTCTCTCAATAACCAGTTAGGTCAAGAGGTCACTATGCTTCTTGCCCAAGGGGCAATAGAAGAGATATCCATTCTTCAGCAGGATACAGGGTTCTACTCCCCCTATTTCCTTATTCCAAAGAAAACAGGAAGACACAGACCCATTTTAGACCTCAGAGAATTGAAAAAATTCCTGTTCAAAGAAGTTCAAAATGATTTCTCTAGGAACTCTGCTGCCATACCTTCAGAGTCAGGATTGGCTTTGTTCTCTAGATCTCAAGGATGCGTACACTCATGTTCTCATCCATCCAACTCATCGAAAGTTCCTTTGCTTTATATTTCAAAGGAAGCACTACCAATACAGGATTCTTCCTTTTGGCCTGGCCTCGGCACCAAGGGTGTTCACAAAATGCATGGCTGTGGTGGCAGCATTTCTTCGCATCCTAGGAATATTCGTCTTCCCTTACTTAGACGACTGGCTCATTCGAGCCCCTTCAGAGCCAGAGGCCAGGGTTTCTCTCTCTCACACAATGCGCATCCTTCAGTATTTGGGACTTGTCATAAACGTCCCAAAATCCAACCTTGCTCCCACTCGGTCCCTAGAGTTTATAGGAGCTCTGCTGGATACCAGACAGACAAGGGCCTACCTTCCACAGCCCCGTTGCCTTCGCATTGTGCAATTAGCTTCCCAAGCAGTGCTAAAACCTCACCTCACTGCTCGGGAAATGTTACAATTGTGCGGCTCTGTTTTAATGATTTTTCCTGTATTTTAGACACCTACTTGTCTTTATAAAATTTCCTTAAAATGGATGCTTGGAAAAAATGCTTAAGGTAGGCACCCGTTTATAAAATCACCCTCTGTGCGTCTAGAGGCATGCTGAAAAGATCTTCAACACTAGAGTACAGGGATAGGGGCTGAAATGAACATAATGCACTAGAACATCAGAAAATATGAGGGCAGGAACATATTCCACCAAAGATGAAGAGTGTAGACCAAGTGTGCCCTCAGATCATACTAAGGCGCATCCTATGGGCAGACAGGAGGCAATTAACCAAGGGAGCACGTCCCAGCAAGAGAGGAGAGTGGTTGTGGAGATGCAAACAAAAACTAGTTAAATAGTTATAGCAGTTGTGTGTGGTAGTTTTGGTGGGTGAGGCAGGTTGTAGGGTGGTGGAGTAGCTGCAGGGAGTAGGTTTTGGAGATAGAGGGAAGAAAGTGGGGTCATTATGGTCAGGTAATTTTTTGGGGATAGTATTTGAGGGTGAGATGGTTACATGGATAATTTTTGGGGGTGGGGCAGTTTGCAGGGTGACAAGTATGTGTGGGGATTAGCTTTTGGTGGTGGCGAAGTTTGTGGGATGACGATATAGTTGCGAGGGGGTCGTTTTTGTAGGTGGATGCAGTTTTTGGGATGGTGGGACAATTGCAGTTCATAGTTTCGAGTTTGTGGGGGAAGATTGGGAGGTTGGGAGAATAGAGAACAGAGAGAGGCAGTTTGAAACAAAGGATTCCCTAAATACTGTGTTTTACATTGTGTAAGTTTCTATGCCATAGAAGCTGGGACGACTTCTTCCATAGAAATGCATAGGGCTATTTTTCTTTTGTGGGGGAGGGGGCTTATTTTTCTAGAACTGCTGGTCCAATTGGATTCATTTCAAACGTGCTATTTACTTTTAAACGTTGCCAAGTTTCATCCCATTTTATTAAATTTTTTGAGCATTATTTTGCGCCCCTCCCCCCAGACAGATGGACAGACAGACTCCTTTTGTTGATTTCTTTCCAACTTCCGTTAGACTGTAAAGAATAAAAAGATTTAAAGAGGTTGAAATAGCACAAGGGTCCCATTGTTTTATTTTCGGTTTAACCAAAGCTTCACCAAATGTAGTCAAAGTGAATAATAAGGGCACCACCACTGTATGAATGGGTAATGTAAACTTGCATTGTCTGTAGTTGGCCTTCCTGCTTTTTCATAATGTGGTGTAAGAATGAGATGTGACGACATCAGTCATGAACTGTGAAGTCTCAACACTGTCGCA
Source organism: Ichthyophis bannanicus (assembly GCA_033557465.1). NCBI lineage: Eukaryota > Metazoa > Chordata > Amphibia > Gymnophiona > Ichthyophiidae > Ichthyophis > Ichthyophis bannanicus. Next base: position 604,543,713 of record CM066034.1, read on the forward strand.
CAGAGCAACAAGAATAAGTAGGGAAAGCATGCAGAGGCATAGCTTTGGGAATGCTTTCTAGCATAGACTTATAGAATGGCTGTGTGCATAGGGGACAATGGGGTGTGGATGGTTCTGGTGGTATAGGTGGGATATGTGAGTTGGGTGGAATTTTATATGAGATTAAGAAGGTATGGGGTTGTGAATTTCTCTATGCTGATGACTCAATCTACCTCTCTACACCTGAAATCTCTTCAGGAATTCAGGCCTGGATCTCTTCCTGCTTATCTGACATTGGTGCCTGGATCTCCCGCCACAATCTGAAACTGAACATGGCCAAAACTGAGCTTCTCATCTTTCCCCCTAAACCCACCTCTCCCTTAGTCCTTTCTCTATTTCTGTGACTAGCACTCGTTGCCTCCCTGTTTCCTAAGCTCGCAATCTTGAGGTCATCTTTGACTCTTCCCTCTCCTACTCCCACAAACATCCAACAGATAGCTAAAACCTGTTTCTTTATAACATCAGCAAAATTTGTTCCTTCCTTTCTGAACACACTATTAAGACACTTATCCATTCTCTAGTCACCTCCCGTCTAGATTATTGCAACCCCCTTCCTTGCTGGTCTTCCTCTGAATCCTAGAAACATAATGGCAGAAAAAGACCATATGGCCTTATCTAGTCTGCCCTTCCACATCAATTACATAGCACCTTTTTTGTCCTTTACTGTGTTTGTCCCATGCTTTCTTGAATTCAGATACTGTCCTCCATTTCTACTCCACTGGGAGACTATACCACGCATCTACCACACTTTCCATAAAGAAATATTTCTGCGTATTCTCCTGAGTCTATCCCTTTCAATCTCAACCTATATCCCCTCGTAGTAGAGCTTGTTTTCAATCGAAAGAGGCTCTCCTCCTCTGCATTTATGCCACAGATGTATTTAAATGTCTCTATCATATCTCCTCTGTCTAGCCTTTCTTCTAATGTATATTGTACATATTAAGATCTTTAGGTCTGTGCCCATATGCTTTATAACAAAGACCACTAACCATTTTAGTAGCCACTCTCTGCATTGACTCCATCTTGTTTATATATTTTTGAAGGTGCGGTCTCCAGAATTGCACACACTACTCCAAATGAAGTCACACCAGACACTTATACAGAGGCACTATCACCTCCTTTTTTTCTGCTAGCCATTCCTTTCCCTATACACCCAAGCATCCTTCTGGCTTTTGCCATCGCCTTTTCTGTTTGTTTAGCCTCTTTGAGATCATCAGAAACAATCTTTTGTGGACAGAAGTACTTCACCCCTACACTGTACTGTTCCCTTGGCTTTTTCCAGCCCAAATGCATGATTTTGGTATCTGCAAAGAGGCAAACATTACCCGACAGCCCTTCTGCAGTATCATTAACAAAGATGTTAAAAAGAATCAGACCAAGGACAGATCCCTGTGGCTCACCACTGGTAACATACTTCTCCTAAGAGTGAGCTCCATTTACCTGTACCCTTTGTCGTCTCCCACTCAACCTATTTCTAACCCAGTAAGCGACTTTAGGGTCCATCCCTAGAGTGTTCAATTTGTTTGTTTATAAGTTGCCTGTGCAAAACAGTATCAAAGGCTTTATTGAAATGTAAGTACACCACATCTAGGGCTCTCCCTCTGTCCAACTTTCTGAGCACCCAGTCAAAGAAATCAGTCATATTTGTCTGACAAGACCTGCCTCTGGTAAACACATGCTGCCTCAGATCCTGCAATCCATTGGACTCCAGAAACCTCACTATCCTTTGTTTTGGCAGCGTTTCCAATAATTTACTCACCAGAGAGGTTAGACTAACCGGCCTATAGTTCCTCATCCTTATTTCCACTTTTGTGTAAAGGGACCACATGTGCCTTTCTCCAGCCCTCTGGGACCACTACCAACTCTAAAGAAGCATTGAAAAGGTCGGTCAGTGGAGCCACTAGAATGTCCCCAAGTTCCTTCAGTATTCTTGGATGTATCCCATCCAGTCCCATCGCTCATCTCTCCCCTCTTTAAACTCTTTCAGCTGCACGCCATTGTTGCTGTGCTCAACATCATCCCTCTTCTCAAGTCACTTCATTAGCTCCCTATCAGTTTCTGCATCCCATTCAGACTTCTACTTCTGAACTACAAGTGCCTTCATTCAGCTGCTCCTTGCTACCTTTCCTCTCTTATCTGTCCTTTTACCCCTTCTCAAGAACTCTGCTCTTCTGGCAGATCCCTTCTATCTGTGCCCTTCTCTTCCACTGCTAGTTCCAGACTTCGATCTTTCCAGCTCGTTGCCGGTTATGTCTGGAACAAACTACTTGAGCTGGTACATCAGGCTCTATCTCTGGCCCTGTTCAAATCCAGGCTAAAAACTCAGCTTTTTGAGACTGCTTTTGGATCCTGATCTGCTTAGTCTCTTTTTCATCTCCTATGTGTTTTCTTACAATTCCTCTCGACATGTCCTAGTCACTGTTCCCTCTAAGCTGTGCACGTGTGCGCGCACACACCCCTCGCCGAGCGAGCGCTCATACTTTACAACAGAGCGCACAAAAATTACGGCTCTGATTCTGATAGAAAACACAGACGTCTTAAAATTTAAAAGTTATGATTGCAATTACTAGGAATTTCCCGCTTCCTTTAGTAATTGTCTATTTTCATTTAATTTGATTAAAATCAATGTGGTGTACATACTGTATTCTGACGTGTAGTGAAATTTTAAAGTATATAACTCAGAGTGTCATTATGTGGCGCACAAAAATTTAACCTTCCTTCAAAAGCTGCACACAGCTGATATTTGATGCGCACACAGCTTACAGAAAATTAGAGGGAACATTGGTCCTAGTCCATAATGTGTGCGAGGGGGGGGGGAGGGGATTTGTTTGGTGTGGGATAGGTGTATGTGACTTTAGAAGTGTGGGTGAAGTGGCTTCCATTTGAAAATTACTACTATTATTTATCATTTGTTTAGTGCTACATGGCATACCCAGCACTGTAAAAGTAAGAGACAGTCCCTTCCCATCAGAGCTTACAATCTAATCAAGACAGACCACACAACAATTGGGGACTAGGGTGACTCAAGGGGAATAGCAAGAAACAGATAGGTGATAAGTAGGAGAATAAGTGTATCAGAATTCAAACGCAGCCTCGAAGAGGTGGTTTTTAGCCTGGATTCGAACAGTACTAGAGAAGGAACCTGGTGAACTAAGTGGGGTAGTTTGTTCCATGCATATGAAGCAGCAAGAGAGAATGAATGAAGTCTGGAGTTGGCAGCAGCAGAGAAGGGCACAGATAAAAGGGATCTGGGCAATTCTACCATGTTACTAGTAATGATAGGAACCTAGTAGTAACCTTATTATACTTCTTATGCTCTGCTTTATGACATTTATGGTTATTGAGGCTTTTAAGGGTAAGATGCACATTGTTGTTAATCTTTATTTCAGAGAAATATTTGAATGAGAAGTAAATGTAGGAAAATCACGGAGGCAACCCCACATGCTTCCTGAACAGTTTTTGGTGCCATCTGTCACCAGTTACTTCAGTTACTTTGTCTTTATTTCTCTTGGCCAAAGTGCTAGGGTGTGTGGGGAGATTTGAAGTAGAGTACCTATCAGTTAAAACAATTCTAATTGATTTTTATAGTTTCCATAGAAAGCAATGAGGTGACTATTTTTTTTTTTATTATTCAGACTTGTTTCTCTGAAAATATTTCTAATGTGCGTACTTGTCCAAGATATTCACGGTTTCTTCCTGTGGTGAAAACATCAAATGGCCAAGTATGGCTGCAAAAACTATCCATGTATTGACCCTTGATTGGGGTCTAGGGGAGGGTGATTAATATTTTTATGCTGTGCTAGCATTTATTCTTGCATGCCAGTATTGGAGCTCGGCAAAGCATGCCTGGGACTGGCTTGTCCGGATGGCTTTTGCCATATGTTATATATCGATGTGCATCAAATGTAAATGTATTTCCTAATTTGTGCTGCTTCTGTTCTGTCTAGAGTTTTCCCTGTCTCCCAATAGGCAGAGGTTTCAGGCATTGCAGTGCATCATCCTGAAGGAGACACTGCTTGGTGTTTGCACTGCTAATGTGCTCATATTTTGGGAGTTACGTTCTGTCGGCATCCACCATTTTTTTTTTCCTCCTTCTAGATTTCCATTTCTCAAAACCAGACTATTTATTTCCTCCTGGCATGTGGCCTTGTGTCTGATCTGCCATTTTATTTTCTTGACTTCTAAGACAGTAGAGCCATTCAGAATGAAAAGATGGTTTATTAGCGCGCCTCAGAGGCATTGTGTGCCAGCAGGTACTGAGTCTGGAACATGTACGTACGTGAGGCCAGAGAGCAACTGGAATCAGTAGGATAATACTCTCCAAGTGTGCTTGCAATGGCCCATGTCATATGAGTACAGCAAGCTTGCAGGAGAAGAAAGGGAGCAGATATCAGTGGGCCAGAACTGGGCAGCTCTAACATGTTACTAGTAATGATGGGAGCCTAGTAGTAACTTTATTATACTTGTTATGCTGTGCTTTATGACGTTTATCGAGGCTTTTAAAGGTAAGATGCAATCCATTGTTCATGTTAATTTCAGAGAAACCTTTTGAATGAAAAGTAAAGGTAGGAAAATCATGGAGGCAACTCCACAGGCAATGTTTTGTCCTCCTAAATATTTTGTCGATACGAGATGCGTGGCGTTTTTTCGAAGATAATGGAGCCGCGAAGAAGAAGCAGGAATTGAATTCTTTGAGCAGCAGAATAGCGCAAGAAAATTTTGAGGCTGCATGGAGATATCTTTACCTGGCATAGCATTCAAGTCGGATCCCCTGATGAAACTGCTTATGCAGTGAAACGCATGAGCGCGCCGGATTGGCGTTGGGATTGCAGATAAGTCTTGTTTGTGCCAAATTTCATCATGCCAGCATCACATAGAGTTATGAGTAAAATAGACCATAAATATATAGCTAAGAGAGAAGAGATATATTGGTCTATTTTTGTCAAGATAACACTCGTAATCATCATTCCTATATCATTACCATAAGTCTTTTTGATAAAACGGGAACATAAGGGTCCTTGATGCAAAGAAGGGGTTAAGGAACCACAGCAGAGGTACACCTCCTGGGTTCCACCCTACCTGACTAAAGTCTGAGACCAGTTCCCATAAAACATAAAAAATAAAAAAAGAAAGAATAAAAAAGAAAGTTTTGTATTTTTTAGGTGAGAAAATAGAATAATTTTTTTTGCATAGCTTGATACGAGATAAGGGCCAAACTTGGTCTGCCCAATTGCTCCAAATTACAGATGTCTAGGGATATTCACCATCTGTCTGCTACAAAGGCCAGATTTAAACTATGGACACCTACAGACAATTGGAGAGTTCCTCAATTAATTGGAGTGTGCACAGCTCTCTCCCCCCACACATCATCCCCTTCAGGCCAGATCCTCTCATCTCTGGATATCTTCCTTTACCTCTGGTTCACTGCACCACAGTTCTTGTCATGCAGAACAGCCCCAGCAGCAGCCATTGCAGCCTGAAAATTCAGCATGAGCCTGTGAGCCTTTATGCATTAACAGACCACATGGCGGCTCTGTCTCCTACCTCCTGAACAGGCTCCATGCTGCCATGGAAATCCATACAAGCAGTGGGGCACTCCAGAGCCTGTCAGTGCATGAATGCTCACAGGCTCCATGCTGCAATTTCTGGCTGGAGCTACTGCTGCTACGGGGCTGGGGCTGTTTTGCATGACAAGCCGTGCTTTGGCAGCAGGGTGGCATCATGCCCAAATGGCAGCAACGTGGTAGTGCTCTATCACCTCTGAAAGTTTGACACCGGAGGCAGTTGCTTCATTGCGTATGCATAAATATGGGCTTGGTGAGCCATGTCATCTTGATCACCTACACTGCTCGAGCCCTGTCACCCTTCCTACCAGATGCTGTATTAATCTTTGTTAGCTTTTGGCTGTTCTCTACTAAAAAGAAGAGAGGGATTTTTAAAAGCAGGTATTAAACTTTTACCTGCTTTATTTTGAATGGACCCAATGCTTTTTGCAATGGGGGCTTCTGCACTAGACCATTGAGTGCCCCCCCCCCCCTTCCAGTCTCTTGTTTCAGACAGCGAGGTGGGCTGCGTGCTGAGCACTTTCTCCGAACGTGCCCAGGGAACAGAATACACATCGTGCCGCCTTTTCTTGAGAGCGACCATTAGACACACAAGTCAGAGTTACAACAACTGCGATCTGTACTGACTGCTTCTCGAGTCATGTTCCTGTCCCTTTTATCTGTGAAACCTGCTGTGCCGTAAAAGCCGAATTGGCCCCAGGTGGCAGGATAATAGCATCTTTAATTGTGCATCAAATGAGATTAACTTCTTATCTGACAGCTTGACATCTTTATTGTTATTAATGCGCGAATAATGCATTGTTATTTTTATGAACTCGGTGGTGGCAAATATTTTCCTTTTGTTTAGATTAAAAATAGACATATCTGTTCCTTCAGTACCTTTTGCACACCAAGCGTCAAATATTTGTTAGAGTAGAAGGTGAATTATTTTTTTTTCTTTTTCTGCCTGTCAAGCACTGCATGTGGTACCTGAGCCTCCCAGAAGTTTCAGGTCACTAGTAATTTTTTTCAGTACTTGGCATATAATCCCTTTGGGATCTTCTTTTGCAGATCTAGGTCACTTTGGGCTACTTAGGGTCGTTTGATATGACTACTGCTGATAGCAAGTTGCAATTTATTATTGTCTAGTAATTGATTGGATTTTATTTTCATGTTGCATTTTCAATCTGCTGTGAACCAGTCTTACAACCTGAAAGAGGGAATGTATGTTTTTCATTTTGAAGTAGAAATTTTGATGAGAAGTTCTAGAGTTAATTCAAGCTCTTGGGAATGAAGGCAACTGTAGCTTGGATAATGGGAGAAACAAATGGAGCTGGTGCATTGGGTGGCGGTCAAACAGACTTTATTAAAAACCCCAACGCGTTTCGGCCACCAGGTTTTTAATAAAGTCTGTTTGACTGCCATCCACTGCACTGGCTCCGTTTGTTTCTTCCACTGCCCTGTGGGTGTAATTCCTTGGACCTCTTGGATAATGGGAGCAGCCTACCTAAGCCCAGAAGAGGTCCAGAATCATCCATCCTTACCTTCCTGCTTTTTCCTCCTCCTTTACAATGCACTGATGGGGCACATATTTGAGCCTATTGCATTATCTATGCTCTTGTTCAGTGAGGTGATGAGTGGTTTATTAAAAGCTACTGACTGCTCACCCTTGCTGCCTTTTAATAAACTCCTGACATCCAGGATCTTGTGGAGAGCTAATTGAAATCCCACTAAAGGCCTCACAAGCCCATGTAGAGGGCACTCAAAGGGGGGAAGGGAAGGTGAACATTTTCTTTCAATAAATTGGATTGTGTCAGTCTTGTTTCACAGAATAGACAGAGAGATAAATGCCGTGATTGTCAACATTCTGCCAGGGCTTTGTATGCTCCTAATTCACAGAAGGATGGACTCTGCAGGTCCATAGGGTGATTCCCAGGTAGCAAAATGTATAGGGTATTAAATGGGAAATGTGGAATGAATTCTTTGAGGAGGACCTACATAGATATATATATATATATAGTTAAAGTTACTGTTTAGAAACATGAAAGGGAGATAAATTTCAAACACCACAAAATAATTCACAATATTTTTCTACTAGGTCTCACATATATAAAATCTCAACCTGGTAGAAAAACAGCACAAAATTTTACTACAGGAAATTTTGTGAAAAAAATTCTTAAGAGGAAGGTTATCCTGATCTTGGCCCTCTCACTTTAATTATGGTAATAGTTAAGTGTTAGAAAATTATGATTTTTGTTTTGTGTATCTCAATTAGCTGTAAGCTCCATGGAGCAGGGACAGTCTCTGTTGTGTAGCTCTAAAGTGCTGCCTATGTTGTCTGTATGAGCAGTAGTAAGAGTAGTAGGACTCCCAGCAGTACAGTATCCTAGCTGATTAGCAATAATTGTTCACTTAGCCAGTTGTTAAATGGGACGAGAAGGTCCATAATGGCTGCACCTCTGAGAGGTATTGTGCTTGTGTGGGGTTTTTTGGGCTGCCAACATCTTTATCAAAACCAATATTAATTTTCACTAATTAGGACCTGCAGCTAATGAGCATCGCAGATAATTACTTCATTTATAATCCAGAAAATTAGCCTATCTTGTTCCCAGGATCAAGTACAACAATCTGGTTCCACAGTTTGCTTTTCTTACATCTCTTTTAATGTTAATTTGTCTAGAGGGTGATGGTTTGGCTTCTTTGTTTATGGTTTTGCAATATAAAGGGACATGCTGTACTTCTGCTTAAATGTTTGCTTGGAAAGGATGGTGATTTTTTAAATCTTTTTTTCAAAAAGGGGGAAACAACTTCTTTTGATCATTCTCCTAACAGTATATATATAGGTCTTGGTTAACAAACATTTAAGTACTGGCAGCATAATGTTGACAGACAGAAGGGTAACAGCAAACATAATCGACAAACCTGTGTAAGGTCAATAGCACCGCTAGCATGTGTACCGACTACCACCACCTCATGGTTTGCCTCATACTGCTGCACGCCTTAACACTCCAAACCAATGGCACCCGATCCAATACACATTCTGTATGCCCCCTCCTGCCCATCCCACCAATACCAATGCTTCTGCCGACCCCCACACAATGGTACCAGCAACCCAAGCACACAACACGCAAAACACACAACAACATTCGCATACTGCCCACAAATCCCCATCAAACCTCAAACAGCAACCCCATCATTGCGTCTGCATTAATGTGCCCTGGTAAATATTAGGTTGGTCAGAAACAAGCCAAACACCATCTAAGACTACATTCTGACCCAAGATCTAGACATCATATGCATCACCAAGACCTGGCTTACTGACACAGACCAAGTCATTCTGAACCAAATTACCCCACCAGACTGCTCAGCATTCAACTGTCCTAGGATGCACAAGAGAGGAGATGGAGCCCTAATACTGGCCAGAAAAAAAACCTACAAATTTAAAACAATCTCCACAAACAACTCAATGGATACCAGCACAATCATCATATCCAATAAATACCTCAGCATATGCCTTACCTACAGGCCCCCTAATGCTAAGACTGAAGAGCTTTCAACAATTCTTGAATAATTGTTGAAATATGCGCACACAGCACCTACCACAAATCACTCATTGCCTTAGGTGACTATAATTTAAGCTCTACACCCAGCAAAGAGGCCAAAGCATTCATCAAAGCTATGGAATCGCTGCAATACATCCAGAAAGTCAACGCACCTGCGTACCAAGATGGCACAACTCCGGATCTCATTTTTATACCAAAGCACCTAACTGAACAAGACCATGTCACAACACCAGCAATCGCGCCAGTACCTTGATCAGACCATCATGTACTCACCTTCACCATGCTACTGGACGATCCCGCCAACCACACAAAAGCAGAAGATCCAGAGCCTACCACAAAGAAGCATTCTTGAAGGAAATAATTCCACAAATCCAGCAAGATTATGACAACTTGGACAAAACCATAGAAAAATGGAACCTCATATCTAAAGCTGCATCAGCTCCAAGCAAGGAAAAGCCGCACACATGCAGGAAAACTAATGCTCCCTGGTACTCCAATACAATCAGAGAAGCAAAGTGTACACTTAAGAAGCTGGAAAGGAAATGGAGATGTGGCAAGTCACAGGACACCATGCTCCATTACAGCAAGACTACAATAACCTGATCAACAACTGCAAACACCATTCCTACCTAATCATGAAATTGGTGAACAAACCAAGAGAACTATTCAACATTGTGCAAAAACTCACCAGAGACACTATACATCAGAACGTCCAGCAAATCCATCCACAGGAATTTGCAAACTACATAATAAACAAACAATCCAGTCACACACACAACCCTCCCTCCCCCCATCGATAAATAACCTGACAATGCAGGAGACCCGCTAAACCTGGGATGACTATTATGCCTACAACTCAGCAAATAGAAAACATTGTGGACACCCTGAATACAACATCTTCGCCATCCGACCCATACCATGGTGCATGGATCAAATCCACCAAGGACCATCTCAGTCAACACCTCCACAAGATGGTAAAGGAGTCTCTTCAAAGGTGACACATGCCACAGGCACTCAAACAAGCAATGATATGCCCAATCCTCAAACGCCATGCTAAACCCATTAGACCCAAAATCCTACCGCCCTATCTCAAGTCTACCATTATCTCAAAGATCATTGAAAAAGCAGTGCAAAAGCAGCTACAAAACCACATCGACCTGAGTGCTCCATAGACATCCACCAGCATGCTTTCAAGCCTAAACACAATGTGGAAACCCTGTTAACCTCCCTCTTCAACAACCTCATAAAAGGCATACACAACATAAAGAATGGATTTCTGCTAGTTTTCATGGACATTTCAGAGGCTTTTGATATGCTATCCCACACCATATTGCTACAATGTCTACAGGAAATTGGGCTACGCAACACCACCCTACAATGGTTTAGCTCATACCTGAGCAGCCAAATGCAGCAAGTCAAATGTGGTAAGAAGTCAACACTTTTCCCCACCGCACAAGGAATCCCTCAGGGATCTGCACTTTCGTCCATACTCTAACATATATTTATATAAAGCCCATATGAAACATCATTAAACAACACAAGATCGGCTCCCCCGACACCTCGGTGTCCCGAGCGTTATGCGGGATAGAAAAACTGGCAAAAGTGACTTTGGATAGCTTATGGGAAGCCATCTCATCACTTCAAAGATCCCTGCTTCCCATAGTGGGTGTTTTCTCACAAGAACTGCATGCTGTTAAAGTTCAGAGTTCTACATTGAAGACAAATTTGGCGGGTCAGACTACTAGAGTGACACGGGTGGAAGCCCAAATAGAAGAACTGCAGGCTTTGAGTGGTTCCTACACCAGAGATCGTTTGATTTCAGCACGATATTTGGAGTACTTGGACAATCAATTGAGGAGAAATAATTTGAGGTTTTTAAATTTTCCAAGATCTCCCTTGATGGAGCCCATAAGCTTGGTTCGTAAGTACTTTACTGAGGTCCTACTGATGCCTGCTGAGTCTTTTCCTCCTATTGTTAGAGTTCAGTATGTGGCAATGTCTTCAGTGGTAGCAGGTACAGAAATGGATCCAGAGGGTACAGTTGGGCCGGCTCAGTTGGATCTGTCAGAATTTCTGGAAAGTTCTTTGGAAGTAGTGACTAGTCATGCTACTTTGTTGGTCTGTTTTGAATTTGAATCTGACAAACTCTGTTCTTAGATTGTATTTTCGAAAAATGTCTGTTTCTCAATTTATGGGGTCAAAAATTTCTATATTTCCTGATCTTTCTAGGGATACCCAGAAAAGGCGGAAATAATTTTTGGCTTTACGTCAAAGGTCTTCCGCTTTGGGAGCTCAATTTAGATTAAAGTATCCGTGTAAATGTGTGGTATTATATCAATCTAAGCAATTTCTGTTTTTTGAGCCCCAGCAATTGGTACAATTTCTTCAGGGTAAGGAGGGTGATGGGCAGGTTTGATTCCTGTACCGGCATGCCATATTAGATAGCTATGCTTGTATGATTATTTTTTTTTAAGGGGGCTCTCCATTTCATAGGGGGGGGGGGGTTCCCTTAAATCTTTCTTTCTTTATGGTGTTATTTCTTGTTTGGGACTTTATTGAGGTTATATGTTGTGGACTAAACCAAATATGTATGGTTTTTCTTTACTTTGTTTTTCTTGTATATGAAGTGTGATATTCTTATTCAGATGATTCTGGATTATTTTGAAAAATTCAATAAAGATTAAATTTAAAAAAAACCACAAGATACATTACCACATATATGCCGACGACGTGATTTATGACCCAATAGACTCGCTTGCGCCTGACCTAATCCCTATAACCAAATGCCTTGAAGTCATGAACAACTGTCTCACTAACAATAACTTGATGGTCAACTTCAACAAGACAGAGGTTCTGTTCATTTCTAGAAACCCCACATTCAACCCACCACAAACAATCAACATCCTTCACAAGACAATAACACTAAAGGATGAAGTAAAAAATCTGGGCATCACTCTGGACAAGAATCTCAACCTACAAACATAAGAACATAAGAACATAAGAAATGCCATACTGGGTCAGACCGAGGTCCATCAAGCCCAGTATCCTGTTTCCAACAGTGGCCAATCTAGGTCATACGTACCTAACAGTTTCCCCAAAAGACACAGGTTCTGCAGTGCTTGTACTAGGTCAAGCATTGATATCCTGGGTCCCTTTTTAATAGTGGTTTATGGACCTTTCCTCCAGGAACTTGTCCAAACCTTTTTTAAACCCAGCTATACTAATAGCCCTTACTACATCCTCCGGTAACAGATTCCAGAGTTTGATTACACGTTGAGTGAAGAAATATTTTCTCTTTTTTGTCTTAAATAGTTTACCCCGTAGCTTCATTACATGTCCCCTAGTCCTTCTATATTCTGATAGCGTAAACAATTGATCCACGTTTATCCGTTCCACTCCATTCATTAATTTATAGACCTCTATCATATCTCCCCTCAGTCGTCTCTTTCCAGGTTAAAGAGCCCTAACCTTTTTAGCCTCTCTTCATAGGAGTAGCCTTCCATCCTTCACCAATTTGGTGGCTCTTCTCTGTACTTTTTCTAATAACTCTATGTCCTTTTTAAGATACGGTGACCAGAATTGCACACAATATTCAAGGTGCGGTCGTACCATGGAGCGATACAGAGGCATTATAATATCCTTTGTTTTATTCTCCATCCCTTTCCTTATGATACCTAGCATTCTATTTGCTTTGCCGCCGCTGCACACTGGGAGGAGTGTTTTAACATGTTATCCACGATGCCTCCTAAGTCCTTTTCCTGTGTGGTGGTTTATAATGTGGAGCCTTGCTTCGTGTATCTATAGTGTGGGTTGTTCTTTCCTTGGTGCATAACTTTGCACTTGTCCACATTAAATTTCATCTGCCATTTGAATGCCTAGTCTTCCAAATTATCCAGATCCTCCTGCAGTTTTCCACAATCCTCTTGGGTTTTAACAACTTTAAACAGTTTTGTGTCATCTGCAAATTTGATAACCTCACTAGTTATTCTCTTTTCCAGGTCATTTATGAATATGTCAAAAAGTATCGGACCCAGTACAGATCCCTGGGGTACTCCACTATTCACCTTTTTCCATTGGGAATATTGGCCAGCCCTACCCTCTGCTTTCTATCTTTTAACCAGTTCCCGATCCATAGTACACTGCCTCCTATCCCATGACTTTTTAGCTTTGCCAAGTCTCTGATGGGGGACCTTGTCAAAAGCTTTCTGAAAGTCACTATATCCCTGTGTCTCGTCCATGTACTTCTCTGTCTTTCTTATGTCTTCCAGGTCTGCTACTCTAGCCTCTATAGAATGGACTCGTTCCCTGAGAGCAAAGAGCTCCCTGCACTTAGTGCATATGTAGGACCTCTCACCAACTGGGAGAAAATCATACATGTGACACTCAATGCAAAAGACCGGAGAACCCCCATCTCGTGGACCTCTGTCTGCATCTTAGTTTAAAGCTTGTGTTTAGGTCTTTTAAATTCGGTATATAATAAGGATTGGTGTAGATGCTTATACTAATAAAAGTGTATCTAATACCCCTAATACACCCTGTGTACCTGAAGCTTAATTAATCTCAGGTCCTCTGTGTATGACTGATTTGGATTAAGAGCTGCACCTGAGAGCAGCCCCTTTCCTCTAAGATGTGCAAGTACCTATAAAACTACAATTACCCCAGGGGTGGGTGGTGCTGGGGAGGGAGGGAGGGAGATAAGTCCTATTAAAGAGGGCAGTTACATACCCTGTCCTGAACCCTCAGCGGGGGATGGGGGTACCTCACAAGCCCAGTTAGTTGAGAGAGGCAAGGTAAGTACAGCTGAGAAGGCTGAACTAGCACACCACTAAGACAAACAATAAATAATTAAACAGTTAGACAAACAGTAAATAAACGCACATCAACAAAACTGTGGCATCAATTAAAGCTCATTAGGAGACTCAAACCAGTCCTGAGTCAAAACCATTTCCATACAGTGTGTCAAACCATTATCACCCCAATCTTGGACTATGGAAATTCACTATACCAAGGTCTCCCCAAGCAGACCATCCACCCACTCCAGATGGTACAGACTACCACAGCATGAATCATCACAGGCACTGCCAAAAAGGAACACATCAATCTCCAGGAACAAGCAGGAATGTAGTCTTCACATATGGGTACCAACGGAGCCTGCGCGGGAACGCTCCACAGTTTGGGAGCATCCCACAGCGCCTGCGTGCTGCCTTCCCGCCTTTCCCAACTGCCTCTCTCCAGTTCTTCGTTTTCCGCGGAGCCAGCAGGTCGTTTTCCTGTCACCGCAGAAATTATCCCATATTTTTCATTCTTTTTTGTGGTAGCGTCTGCCTTCCTCGACGCTATACCGGTACCGCCGGTTCTTTCTTTCTTTCTTCAGCCTTTTTTTCTCTCGGGTGCCATGCACCATTTTGGGCATTAGGCCCAATTTTTTCCTCAACATGGAAAAACCTGCTTCGGGTTTTAAAAAGTGTTCCAAGTGTGGTGGTACCATCTCTGTTTCTGACACTCACGAGTGGTGCCTCAAATGCTTAGGTCCTGACCAATCCATCTCAGAGTGTGTTGCCTGTGGGATGATGTTGAAGAGGGGTCGGCAAAACCGAGCTGCTAAGCTTAGTACCCTTTTTCCCTCCGATGCAGCATCCGTGGCATCGACGTCTTCCAGGGCTTCGTCTTCCTCCCATGGATCTCAGGAAACCAAACATAAATCTGGCTGGTCCTCAAAGGGTAGATCTCCTTCCAAGCATCAAGATGCCTCTGGCTTTGCCCTTGAGGGACTTGTACCGGCAAAATTGCCCCGGCGGGAGGATTCGGCTTCCAAAGCACTGTCGAGGCTCCAGGATGTTCTCGAGGCCTCAACCTCGGCAGAACTACTGGTGCCATGCTCTGCGGTACCGGCCGCTTCGTCCGGTACTGACACCCAGGCATCGGCAGCGTCAATTGACCAGAGATTCCTGGCTATTGAACACAGTCTGGCGCTCTCCTTGTGGCATCGGTGCCTTCGGGACCACTTCAGACAGGTCAACCGGTATCGACACCGGTTCCGGCACCGATATCAGTACCGGTACCGACAGCATCGGCATTGGCAAGTGTGCTACCAACACCGAGTCATGCTATTTCCTCCAGTATCAACAGGCCGGTACCAGTATCGTGCTTTACAAGAGCACCCGGACAGAAGATATTTTGAATCCTCCGATGACTCTGAGGACTCTGACAGCTCTGTCGATGCCGGAGTACTTCTCTCTGAGGAGCCGCCTTCTCCTAAACGTAGGATGTCTCCTCCAGAGGATATATCCTTTCAGGATTTCATCAGCCTCTTTGGCTAGAGGTCTTTCCATCACAGTGGCTCCTGAAACATAGCCCAGAGCAAAGAAGTTGGAGATTTTACAATATCCTAAAGCTCCCAATGAAGTGGCTACTTTGCCTATTCATGAGATCTTGCATGATCTCATGTTAAGAATGTGGGAAACACCTCTTATCACCTCTCCTCATTCCCGTAGGCTGGATACCATGTATCAAGTGCCTCCTTGTCCTGGATTTCAGAAAACTCTGTTGCCACACCACTCCATAGTGGTGGAGTCAGTTATGAGAAGGATCAAGAGTGCAAAAAGACATGCATCTAATCCTCCAGGACGTGAATGTAGGACTCTTGATGCCTTTGGGCGTCGAACCTTCCAGGCCTCTATGCTTTCTGCCAGGATTAGTTCCTACATCTTATACATGGGAATGTTCCTTAAGGAGGTTACAGGAGATCTAGAGCTTATGAGCCCTCTCCTTTCTGATAAGAGGCAGGATTATCTTACACTTGTCAAACATGCGCAGGATGTTTTGCAAGTTTGTTAATCGTGCAGCTTTTGACTGCTTTGAGCGCATAAGCAGAACCTCTGCCATTGCCATAGGTGCTTGTAGGATTGCCTGGCTCCAGGCATCTGACTTAGAACTCTGGGTACAGGACATACTGGGGAATATCCCTTGCACAGGCGAAGATCTCTTTGGCAAAAATTGGCAAGAGAAAGCTAATGAGGTGGATGCTGATAACACCACTTTGGATAGACTATCCAAGGCTACAACTGATCCTGCAAGGAGAAAATCCTACAAGAAACCATTCTTCTCTAAAAAGAAGAGGTTTTATCCCTCCTATACCCAGCAGGTGAATTCTGCAGGTCAGTCTGCCCGAAAGGGACAGCAGCCCCCAAAGCAAAGGAAATCAAAGACTGCTAAGCCTCAACCAGCCCAGCAGACTCAGCCTCCACAGGGGCTTTGACGCCCATCTAGAGAACCTGGCCTTGCTGGCCCTAAACGGGCCAGAGCCTTCCACCATCCCAGGAAGGTTGTGTCATTTTGCCCCCAGATGGGGGCAGATAACAGCAGAAGAATGGACTCTTTCCATTGTAAGAGAGTGGTACAAGCTTAATTTCTTCAACATGCCCCCTCCTACAGTGGTAAGACAGTTCAATTCTCAGGCTTCACTCAACACTCAGTTGAGTCAAGAGGTCAGTTTACTTCTTGCCCAGGGGGCAATAGAAGACGTATCCATTTCCCAACAGGGTCCAGGGTTTTATTCCCCTTATTTCCTTATTCCAAAGAAAACAGGGGGACACAGACCCATTTTAGACCTCAGAGAACTGAACAAATTCCTGTTCAAAGAGAAATTCAAGGTGATTTCTCTGTGAACTCTGCTGTCATACCTTCAGAGTCAGGATTGGCTTTGTTCTCTAGATCTCAAGGATGCATACACTCATGTTCTCATCCATCCAACTCACCGAAGGTTCCTTCGTTTTCTTTTTCAAGGAAAGCACTATCGATACAGGGTGCTTCCTTTTGGCCTGGCCTCAGCACCAAGGGTTTTTATGAAATGCATGACTGTTGTGGCAGCATTTCTTCGCACTCTAGGAATATTCGTCTTCCCCTACTTAGACGACTGGCTCATTCGAGCCCCATCAGAGTCAGAGGCCAGAATTTCCCTATCTTGCACAATGCGTATCCTTCAGTGTTTGGGCCTGGTCATAAACATCCCAAAATCCAGCCTAACTCCCACTCAGTCTCTAGAGTTTATAGGAGCTTTGCCGGATACCAGAAAAGCAAGGGCCTATCTTCCACAGGCCCGCTGTCTTCGCATTGTGCAGTTAGCCTCCCAGGCAGTGTTAAAAACTCATCTCACTGCTCGGGAAATGTTACAACTACTAGGTCACATGACATCTACCGTGCACGTGGTTCCCTATGCTCGCCTCCATATAAGAGCAGCCCAATGGACTCTATCCACTCAGTGGACTCAGGCATCAGGCTGCCTATCAGACAAAATAGCAAACACAAGTCGCCTTATTTTGTCTCTACAATGGTGGCAGTCAACCCAAAACCTGTTGGTGGGGTCCCCTTTCCAGCAACCCCTACCCCAGGTCACTCTAACAGACGCCTCACAGGTGGGTTGGGGAGCTCATCTGCAAGATCTCTCAACCCAAGGCACCTGGACTCCACAGGAGACCCACTTACATATCAATCTCCTAGAACTCAGAGCAATCTTCCTTGCTCTTCAAGTGTTCCATACCCAGCTCAGCTACAAGACTGTCCGTCTGAATTAGAACTATCAAGTAGCTATGTTCTATCTGAACAAGCAGGGAGGAACAGGCTCTCTGTCACTTTGCAATGAAGCTTTGCGACTATGGGCCCTCGCCAGAGAGCATCAGATTCATTTCCTTGTGGTGTATCTGCCAGGCATTCAAAACTCTTGGGCAGACAGACTCAGTCGAGTTCTGCTTCCCCACGAATGGTCTCTCCATGCAGACCAGGTAGCAAAAGGTTTTTTTTTTCAAATTTGGGGAACTCCGGACATAGACCTCTTTGCAAGTCCGTTGAATGGCAAACTTCCCCGGTTCTATTCCAGAATTCCGGCTCAGGGTTCTCAGGCCAGGGATGCTTTCCTCCTCCATTGGGGTCAGGACTTCCTATATGCCTTTCCACCCATTCCCCTAATTCCCAAAGCCCTATTCAAGCTTCAGAGAGACAAAGGCCACATGATTCTCATAGCTCCACATTGACCATGGCAGGTGTGGTACCCTCTGCTCCTGCATCTCTCTCAAGCTCCATCTCTGGAGTTAGGATCTGCTCCAGATCTCCTGTCTCAGGAGGATGGGATGTTGTGGCATCCCAATCCCCACTCTCTGCATCTCAGGGCCTGGTTGCTGAGAGCCTAGACCTTCATGGTCTTAACCTTTCTCAACAAGTAAGGGATATCCTTTGTGCTTCCAGGATACTTTCCACAAGACGCTCTTATGCTTTCAAGTGGAAAAGTTTTTCCATATGGTGTTCGCAAAAGGGTCTTCACCTCTCTGCGATACCTCTGGAATCATTACTGGAGTATCTCCTTCATTTATCTAATGCAGGACTTAAGACTAACTCAGTAAGAGTCCATTTAAGTGCTATTTCATCTTCTTTAAAGCCTTTAAATGGACAGCCTATTTCCTCTCATTCTCTCATAGCGAGATTTATGAGGGGCCTTCTTCTAACTAAGCCTCCCATTAGGCCACCTCCAGTGCAATGGGACCTGAATCTGGTTCTTGGGCAGCTCATGAAGCCGCCTTTTGAACCTTTAGCTACTACCTCCTTGAAATTCCTTTCCTGGAAAGTTGTCTTTCTCATAGCAATCACATCAGCACGTCGCATCAGTGAATTGCCAGCATTAGTTGCTGATCCTCCTTACACGAGGTTCCATCATGATAAGGTAGTCCTTAGGACTCATCCACACTTTATGCCAAAGGTGGTGTCACCTTTTCATTTAAACCAAGCGGTTTATCTTCCTGTGTTCTTTCCAAGGCCTCACGCCTCAAATGCAGAAAGGAATCTTCATACTTTGGACTGTAAAAGAGCTTTGGCCTTTTACTTGCAAAGGACACAGCAACATAGAAAGTCCTCTCAACTTTTTGTTGCTTTCGATCCTTCTCATTTGGGACTTCCAGTCTCCAAGAGAACATTGTCCAACTGGATTGCACAGTGTATTTCTTTTGCCTATCAGAGTAAGAACCTTTCCTGGAAGGCCATGTCACAGCTCACAATGTGAGCCATGGCAGCCTCAATGGCTCATCTACACTCTGTGTCTATTGACGACATCTGTCGAGCAGCTACTTGGGCCTCGATTCATACCTTCACAGCCCATTATTGCTTAGACAAGGACTCCCGCCGGGATGCCTTGTTTGGTCAGGCTGTTCTACAACACCTGTTCCATACTTAATCAACTCCTACCCACCTTTCCCGGTAGGATGCCAGAGAACCATGGGGGGGAAGTGGAGCCCTTTCAAAGGGGCACACAACTTCTGGGGTCTCTCCCTGGCATCTGTAGCTAGGGAGTCCCCATATGTGAAGACTACATTCCTGCTTGTTCCTGGAGATAGCATAGTTACTCACCTGTAACAGGTGATCTCTGGGAACAGCAGGAATTTAGTCTTCACAACCCACCCACCTCCCCTAGGAGTTGTATCTCTCTCTCTCTCTCTTCTTTTCTTTCCCTCTCTCTCTTAGTCTCAGCTTTAAAACTCAACTGGAGAGAGGCAGTTGGGAAAGGCGGGAAGGCAGCACGCAGGCTCCATCGGTACCGACGATACCCATATGTGAAGACTAAATTCCTGCTGTTCCCAGAGATCACCTGTTACAGGTGAGTAACTATGCTTTCCCATACTACAGCAGCTGCACTGTCTGCCAATCCACGCATGTGCAAGATTCAAAGCAACTTTGAACATATTCAAAGTCATTCACCACTGCTCAGCGGACATGCTCCAGAACATAATAACCAGAGACATAAGTAATAGACCTAGGCGAAACAACAACAAAAACATGCACTCCACACCCTCAGGATATCACAGAATGAAGCAATCAATGTCCAAGAGAGCTCCTTCACTCTCTGCATCGCATCGGCCCTATGGAACTCCCTTCCTGAGGAAATAAGAGCCCTAAAAGACATCAAAGGCTTCAGAAAAGCACTCAAGACCCTCCTGTTTATGGAATACTTCGGACACGTAACATAATCTGCGACAAGCAGCAGAATACCGCTCCAAATGGCCCACTGGCAACACACAAAATCATACAGGAATTAACTGTATATAGTCTGTATATATGTTCATGACCTTACCCCCTCACGCCACCTGTTAAACGAATACCAACAAGTTATTCTGTAAACCACTTTGATTGAAGGATCAGGTGGCATATAAAACTGGTTAAATAAATAAAATGTTTTTGGATAGGAAAGCTGCATTGGACTTTAGATATGGCCACATCTAAGAGAAACAATTGGCCAGTGGAAGTGTGCATTCATTAATGCGCTCTGATTATTTGCGAGCCTAAAAGTACTTGTGCATGTAAATCACCTGTGCATGCATATACTAAATTGTGAAATAGTTCATCTACAATTGATTAGCACACTTAAAAATGTTTCCACTTGCAAACAATGCACACATTTAAAGGAAATGTGTGGAAAAGGTTTTTAAAAACATAACGAGAATTGGAAAAAATTTGGAAAATAGGATAGGATAATGAGCCAAAATATTTTTGGCTGTGCACTTTCATATTAGCCAATCATGAAATGCTACTACATGAGCACATTAACATTTGTTTTATTGTTCCCCACATAGCTTACATAGGGTACTGATCAGGTAATCAAATTCTAATAAACGATGCACATCTCCACTTTCTTTCATGAAAATGTTTGTTTACTGGGCTTCGGAACCACTGAAGATAAAGGAACGGGTACTGGATGAATTATCTGAGCCCCGTGCCACAGACTAGCAAACTTTAATATGGCTAAGATTTAGTAGAATCCTTCTTGGGTATCTTTCTGTAGTCATTTCAAGTGTGACTTTGTTGGTCTTAGTGGTACTCCCCTGCAGGTTGCTTATAGCCAGGTTTGACATATTCCTGGGTCTGTCACCAATTCCCACAGATTTATAGCAGATGGCAACAGAAAAAAATCTGTGGAGGAGGCAATAAAATTAAAACATGCAAGACCAGAATGGACCATGCCATTTTTGACACTAATATTTTAGTTCAGCATAGTACTGAGGCTAGATTGTTAATGTGTAAAACCAGGAACTTCATTGGCACCCCTTATTGCGCAGAATTAAATTCAACATTTCTGAATTTGATTTACAAATGTCTGAATCTGAATATTTATCTGTCACTCTTCTCAGCAATTGCTGCCTGCTTTTCTGTCTCTGTTGACCACCAGATTAGGTTGTATAGGGTGCAGTGTGTTTTTATTTTATGCTGTTGGACTGTGGAACTTTTCAGAAGCAACTAAAAGCTTGGCTTTTGGACTCGTACTTTTAATTGGCAGACAGGCTAATATTTAAACATGGACAGATTATGCTGTGGATATTATGTCAAGGCTGAAATTAACTTCCAGAGGCTGTGATTGTTGTAGTAATTTAATTTTTTTTCTGTACTGTTTTTTTAAATTTTTATTATTCTTCACTTTGACCTTTGCTAGAAAAGGGGCTTATTGTTTATCAAAAAAGAGAAATTTAAAAAATAGTCTCCTTGCTAAAGATGGGGTATTTGCTGCTCTGGAGTACATTCTTAATTTATTCTTTACATTTTATCATGGCAAAAACTATAGCAACATAAAACTTGCTACTTTTCAGATCTCTAGCAATGTCTTTATAATCCGGATGTGAGCAAAGGCTGCATATGTTACTCTAAAGCATACATATTACTTATCTAAACATCTTTTCCATCTCGCTCTCTACCCACCACTCCTATACACACTAAGCTTGGGTCTTGGGGGCTGGGAAATGGAGAGGAGAAAGTTTTGAACCAGTTATCACCCAGGTGAAGCGTCCTTCAGGCACTGTGCCTCTTATGAAAAGTTTTCCCATCCGTGACAGATTTGACTATAAATCTCTAGTATTAATACACAGTCTCCCAAGGTCTGTCATTTTGCATGCTGCCGAGACAAGAGAGCCACTGGAAAACAAGGCAGAAGCCCATCTGTCATTTTTGAGATGCACCCGCTCCTTTTGTTGCCTCAGCCAGGGTTAATGAAGACTGTAGATGTATTTCTTTGTATCTGTATATATGTGAATGCTTTGAGTTGGAAGAATAAAAGGAGCAAGAGAGTGTGATACTTGTGTGTCAGAACTGTGCCATGGGTGTTGTAGGATGCTTCACTTAAATTGATGTTAGCGGCATGAGGGTACTCCACTGAAGTCACATTTATTTATTTCTTGTACTTAATATTCCACCTATGGCAAAAAGCCCTAAGGCAGTTTACAAAACATAAAAAAAAGAAAAATATACAAATAAGTGAAAAACAATTATAAGCAAATAAAAATATAGACAGCACATAACATACATACAGTAGCTTCATTCAAAAACTTAACAAACAATGCTTTCAACAGTTTATGAAATCTTAGATAACAAGCAAGGTCCAGAGATAAAGTGCCTCACAAAAGATGGTGCAATAAAACTGTTGTGTTTTATAAGTGACAATCTAACCACAGGGTGTGAAGGGGTTTACAAAAGAGATCCTCAATCCTCCTTAAGGGAGAATAGCCCAACCCACCTTAAAAAAAAGCATAGATGGGAAAAGTGATGTGATGGGCGGGGCCCAAGAGAGGAATGACCTAGATTAAAAAAAAATTTAAAAAGGAAGAAGGAAGACCCAGACAGAGGAAAAGGAGAACCCTAGGAGTCGGCTCCCACTCTGTATATATGAGCTAGCTGTTGTTCTGTTTGAAGCCTGCAAAGGGTAAGAGAGGCCTTTCATTTTGTGTTTTTCAGAAATAAAGATTTTGCTTTTGTTAGGAACTTGGGTGTAATTGACTTGTTTGTTTAAAAAGACTTCCAGATAGCCCATAAACGTAGATTGCACACTTATGCTTTCTCATGTGGTGGTACAGATGGGATCTTTGCCTCCCCATCTAAGACTACAAATCTACAACTGCTTTAATGGGCTTTGGGTCTCGCCACTAGTTGTTGAGCTAAAGGGCTTAGACCTGCCCTGTTAGAAAGGGAGCCGAAGAAGTTAATTAGAACCAGAGAGGCTAGGTTTTGTTTTGTTTGCAAAATCCAGTGTGTCTACAAAAGCAGAAGGGGGAACATTAATATGTGCACTTACTGCAGGCCTGGACAGGGGGATAGCACTAGTCACAGGAAATTGTGCAGAAACAGTGAGAGCAGCAGCAAATCTTACAGAGACAGCTGGAGCTGCAACAGACTTTCCTGATGCACATCACCCAAGTTATGCAAGCTATTATAAGATTGGCTAGCTCCTATGCCTCCAGTAGTGCCCAGAATTACTCCTGGAGAAGATCCAGACTGCTTTTTGGTGAACTTTGAGTAGACCATTTGATTGAGCAGACTGTTTGCTTGGCAGAATGGCTAGAGGCAACTTGAGTCATTTACCTCAGTATCCGGCTGACCGGAAGCTGCAAAACTACTTTTCAGGCTACACATCTGGAGGGAGAGCTTCCTAAGCTGAGGTCAAGGTCACCATTCTGGAGGGGCAAGATGTACCCCAAAAGCTTGCAGGTTGCAATTCTAGAGAGCAGTCCTTCAGCGGGAAAAGAGTCCCAGAGGTCTATTCTATTGATTGAAAGATGTAGGATAGAAGTGGCTGCAGCTGGAAGGAAAGACCAGAATTGAGAGGGTCAAGATAGTTCTGTTGGAACAGTTCCTGAATGGTTTAATTCTGCTTATAAAACAGTGCACCCTGGAAGTTGTTAATTCCTTTCCCCAAGCTCAGTCAGTATCTGAGATCCCCAGGTGACAGGAGAACAGGACCCCACAATCTGCAAGTAAAATGTAGATCACCATATAATCAACCCTGGAGAAAAGATGGATTCCAGCTACCTACCAGCCCCAGAACCTGGAACCTCCACTCTGCTTTAGTTACATAGTAACATAATATATGATGGCAGATAAAGGCCAGTATGGTCCATCTAATCTGCCCAGTAAAGTGGCTAGAGTAGGTATACCTGCCGCTCTGTGCAGCTCACCCCCCCACCACCTGTATGCCTTCTTTGTACCCGCTGCTCTGTGCAGTTCGCCTCTCTCTATTTGAAGTATAAAAAATAATTGTGAAGAAAGAGAATGTTCAGGGATTGAAGATAAATGTTAACTCAACTGCACCTCACACTCTTACCTTTGTTGATGTTGTGCATCCCGGAGCAGATAATTTTGCGATCACAGTGGAGTTGAATGGGTCTCTCAACCAAGCTCTGTTAGACTCTTCAGGTACCAAGATGCTTATTCAAAGGAATCTGATTAAGAGAAATCAGATCGACTATGAATGTAGAGTGATTTTGATGTCTATGGAGATAAGCGACAAAATCGTACTGCTCAGGTCTCGGTGAAGGCAACAATGGGGCAAGCCAACCTCAAAGTAGGAGTACACCCTTGGCTTACATATCACTTGATTCTGGCATGGGAGTCCCATACTTTGTGACTCTGTGGGTCCACTTACTGCAGGATAGTTTGACTCTGAAGAGGAGTTATTTCCAGAGCTCCTCTTCCTGGAGGATTTTGATCTTCAACTCAAGAAACCCAAGATACCTAAACCCTGCTGGCAATGCCATCTAGAGAAGTCTTGATATGCTAAGAATCTAGAGTATGCAAATAGACAAAAGTTGCTGGGGAATTTAGGTGTCCACAACTGCCCTGGGCTCTTGTCTATCATACCTGAAAGGATTGGAGGGGGTAATCCAGGGAACCTTAGGAGGGCCTAGACTGAGGATAAGATGCTTATGTTCACCTGGAAACAAGTTCAAATGATGGATTGGAAGCCAGTTCCTAGCCTGGGAGCCCTATATATTTAATCAGATTTGTATACCATTTTTCTTCAATCAAAGTGGTTGATATTTTTGATAGTTAAAAGATCTTGTGTAGCAGGGTAGCAAAGGAAACCTTAGAAGGAGAAAGGTATAAGCAGATCCTGATGCCTCAATCATACCATCAACAATTGCTTCATTTGGCTCCTAGCCATTTGTTAGGAAGTCATTTAGGGGAGTAGAGAATCCATAAGTGAATATTACTATAATTCTATTCGCTGGGGCTTTATAAGCAAGTTCAGCTTTACTGCCAGTCGTACTCCACACGTCAGTTAACTAAGTCTGCTGGGGTCTGACCTGCCTCCTTAGTACCAATGCTCATTGTGGAAACACCCTGCTAGAGGGTCACCATGGATTTGTCAGGACCTTAGAACCATATGAGACAAAGGGTGCATTCTCATCGTCTTTGACTATGCCACCCACTATTTAAAGGCCGTAGCTTCATGTAACGTGAAAACTGCAATAGTGGCAATAGCCCTGAAAGAGATTTTCTCATGAGTCAACTTGTCTTAACAGATCAGGAGATCCTGTTTGTGTCTTTTGTAATGAAGAAAGTTTGTATTGTTTGAAAGTGAAAACTCTTCATACCTCAGTGCATTACCTACAGTTAGATGGATTAGTGGAGTGCTTAAATTAAACCATCAAGCAGATTTTAAGGGATTTTGTCACTAAAGATAGCAAGAACTGATTCTTTGTTGCTCTACATACTGTTTGCCTTCTCAAGGGTTCCCAGAGCTTGACTGGTTTCTTCCCATTTGAGATGTTTTATGGGAGGAGATGCAGAGGCATCATGGATGTATTCTGGGAGCCTTGGGAAGAAGGGCAGACTATGTCCTTTTAAATACAAGTGGAAAGCTGGATAAGCCATCAGGTTTTGTCTGGAGAAAGCTCAAGCTATACAAGCCAAGGAATATAATCACTTCACTTCACTATCCCATGGGTCTTCCAATCAAGAGATTATATCTTATTTTATCGTAGTTTACATTTTTTTTTACACTGAGAACAATTTCCAATACTATTTTTTTCAGTAAAATAGCAATTTATCTGTGTACTTTGGTCTGTCATAAAATTGTTCTCTTTTGCTTTGCTAGAATTATGCATGGCCAATACTAATGAATTTTTGTGGTCCTTCATTATATATAAAAAGGGATTTTGTTTAATAGAGTAGTAGCTTTCATGATATGCATACTTTTAGCTGGGGTAGAAAAGGGCATGCTCGGAGTTGTGTTTAGGTCAAGGGAGTGTAGAGACTATTGGGATTTTGCAGCTAGGGTCAACACCATTCAGTGTCCCTACTAATTGCCAGAATTGTATAGAATATGACTGGCAGTTTCCAGAATCCTGGGAGTTTTTTCCTGTTATTCACTTTAGGATAGGAAGGGACTCCCTTGAGAAGAACAAGGCCCACTTCTTTTAAAAACCTCACCCCAAAGGCAATTTTCTGTCTTTGGCCCCTAAGCCACTGCAGAGTAGGTGACCAATTAGGGCAACCTGCTGTGAAAGAGGCCTGCACCAGTTACCATGACCAGAACAGAAAAATAAATAGAGGCTTGGAATCTCTGCAGCTAGCAGAGGAGCTCAGTCTAAAGTTTGAGATTCCTGAAGAGTGCCTACATCAGTTTATCCAGACTTCACTTGTTAGAGGACTTTAGACTCAGCCCAACCAAGGAAAACACAACAATACCAGCTGCAACCAGAGGTATTTGTGTAAAGAGGTACTTTACCACACAGGGCCAAGGAAATGTAGGATTTGAGACTCTGACTTCTATTACCCAGGAAAGAGACTAATTTAAGGAAAAGGAACACAAGAGATGATATAATTAGAGCAGAATATAAGATATACTATGCTGGGTCAGACCAAGAGTCCATCAAGCCCAGTATCCTGTTTCCAACAGTGGCCAATCCAGATCAAAAGTACCTGTCAGTTTCCCAATAGGTATATATATTCCATGCTGCTTTGTCCCACGGGTAAGCATTGGATTTCCCTGGCCCTCTTTAATAATGGCTTATGGATTTTTTACTCAAGGAACTAGTCCAAACCTCTTTTGAATCCAGCTACACTAACAGCTTTTGCTACATCCTGTGGTAATGAATTCTAGATTTTGATTATGCACTGAATGAAAAAACATTTTCTCCAATTAGTCTTAAATGTGCTACATTGTGTCTTCATTGCATGTTCCCTAGTCTTTCTATTTTTGAAAAAGTAAACAACCACTCTACATTTACCTGTTCCACTCCACTCATTTTATTGACCTCTATCATATCTCCCCTCAGTTGTCTCTTTTTTTTTTTTTTTTAAGCATAAAAGCCTAACCTTTTAAGCCTTTCCTCGTAGAGATATCCTTTCATCCCCTTTACCATTTTGGTTGTTCTTGTCTGTATTTTTTTTCTGATTCTGCTACTGTATATCCCTTTGTGCAATTCTGTTTGCCATATCTTAAAAATATTCAAGTTGTGGCCACGCCATGGAGTGATACAGCGTCATTATAATTTCCTTTGTTTTATTCTCCATTCCTTTCTTTATGATTCCTAGCATTCTATTTGCTTTCCTGGATGCGGATGCGCACTGGGTAGAGGGTTTCAACGTAATATCCACGATGACACCTAATCTTTTTTTCCTGGGTGGTGATTCCTAATGTGGAATTTCGCATTGTCTAACTGTAGTTTGGGAGGTTCTTCCATAAGTGCATAACTTTACACTTGTCCACATTAACTTTCAGCTGCCTTTTGGACACCCCGTCTCCCAGTTTTTCAAGGTCCTCTTGCAGTTTTTCACAGTCCTCTTGTGTTTTAACAACTTTGAATAATTTAGTGTCATTTGCAAATTTGATCATCCCTCGTTATTCCCATTTCCAGGTCATTTATAAATATGTTAAAGCAGTAGTCCCAGCACAGATCCCTGGCGTACTCCACTGTTTACCTTTCTCCATTTAGAAAATTGGCCATTTAGTCTTACGCTCTTTCTATCTTTTAACCAGTTCCTAATCCACAATAGTACATTGCTTCCTATATCCATTATTTATTAATTTCATCAAGAGTCTCATGAAAACCTTATCAAAGACTTTCTGAAAATCCAAATATACTGTATCAACTGGCTCACTTTTATCTACCTGTTTATTCATACCTTCAAAAAATATGAGATTAGTAAGATAAGACTTTCCGTGGCTAAATCCATGTTGACTTTCTGCAATTAAACCATGACTATCTGCATGTTCAGTAACTTTGTTTTTTATTTATTTATTTATTTATTACAGGCTCTTATATACCGCACTGTTTGAGATCAGCGCGGTTTACAATATAACAATATACCAGAACAACAGGTTGTTTGGTTTTACATATAACAGGAACAAGAACTTGGATAAAACAAGGGGGGAAAAGTTGAACTGAAACTATTTATATATGTAATTACATGTATATACAGCAGTATTATTCTTAGGTTGGGATGGGTCATGTGGAACAGGTGATTAAAAGGAGATGGGAGGTAGGTCGGTGTTTGGCTGGTCTGGTAATATTGGGGAAATAGGTGGGATTTGAGTGCTTTTCTGAACTGCATTAGATCGGAGATAGCCCTAATCTCTGGTGGTAAGGTGTTCCAGCACTTAGGGGCATAGAAGCTGAAAGCCCTGTTCGACGTCGCTAGTGAGCATTTTGTTGCTTCCTTAGGGATTATTAGCGCATTTGTAGAAATAGTTCTCCTAGCTCTGTTAGGTGGAACGGTCTGAATGAGGTCTATTAGAGAGGAGGAGGTGATGCCTTTGATAGCCTTGAAGGTGAGTAATAAGGTCTTGAACAACAGTCTCCCATGTATGGGGAGCCAGTGAAGCTGCTTCAGAATAGGTGTTACATGGTCTCTTCTTGATGCTCCATAGAGGACTCTGGCAGCGGTGTTCATGGCAAGCTGTAAAGGGTTTAAAGTGGAGTGTGGGAGGCCTTGAAAAATGGCATTAGCATAATCGAGGTGCAGTAGGGTTAAAGCTTGGAATATCGTCCGGAAGTCCTCGGGATCAAGCAAGGAGCGTAGGTGGCGGAGAGTCCGGATTTTGAGATAGATCGCTCTGACAACATTGGTTATATGTAATTTCATATCCAGGTGTTGGTCCAAAGTAACCCCAAGATATCGGATTGAAGGCTTTGTTTGGAGCTCGGCTTTTATAATGGTTTCTACAATTTTGCCAGGTACTGATGTCCGGCTCAAGGGTCGGTAGTTTCCCAGATCACCTCAGAACGCTTTTTAAAAATTGGTGTTACTTTGGCCACTCTCCAATCTTCAGGTACTACAAATTTAATGATACTTCACAGATTACTAAATCTCAATCTGCAGTCTCATATTTCAGTTCTTTCAGAATCCTGGGATATATGCTATTTAGTATCAGAGAAATTGAAATAAATCTTGATCAATCATCTTTAATTATCATTTCTGGCATGGGTAAGTTTCCTACATCTTCAGTAAAGACTGAAGCAACAAATTCATTCAGTTTCTCCGCAATGGCTTTGTCCTCTTTACATAGAAACATGATGGCAGAAAAAGACCACATGGCCTATGTAGTCTATTCTTCCATATCAACCACTACAACCGTCCCCTTTTTTCCTTTAGAGATCCTCTGTGTTTAAAGAAAGAAAGGGGACTGCTGTAGTGGTTGATATGAAAGGACAGACTAGATAGACCATGTCTTTTTCTGACATCGTGTTTCCATGTTAAGAGGACAAAAGCCATTGCGGAGAGAGTGAATGAATTTGTTACTTCAGTCTTAGTGCACCTTTTACCCCTCCATCATCTAATGGTCCAGCTGACACTTTCACAGGTGTTTTGCTAGAAATGTACTTGAAAGAGTTTTTATTATGCACTTTTGCACAGCAAGCTTCTTTTCAAGTTTTTCTTTTTGCCTGCCTTTTCAGTGCCTTGAATTTAACTTGCCAGTAATTATGCTGTTTCTTGTTTTTGTCATTTTTCCATTACAGCCTCTCTGATCTCATCTTTAAGCCATACTGGCTGCCTGGGCTTCCAAGATAGTATTTTTAAATAATGCCCAGGACTGATATAAACTCTTAACCTTTGCAGTTACTCCTTTTAGTTTTTTTCTTAACCATTTTCCTCATTTTATCATAGTCTCCTTTTTGAAAGTTAGATGCTACCACAATCTATTTCCTTGCTATCCTCCCTCCATTTATTATATCAAATGTAATAATGTTACGATCGCTATTGCCAAGTAGCCCCAAAACATCTATATATCTAAGCGGTGCCTAGGAAATAGAAAACAGGACTGGGCACCTTCTATTAGAAGGACTGGGGTAACAAATGGTTAAGAGATTATCTATTTTGTAACATAATTCAAAAGTAATGTTTATCCAAATGTGTTTATCACTGACACTAAAGTTTAAGCAAACCCTTTGTTCAGAACACAAACTTCTGGCCTGGATTCTAATTATGAGAAAGGTAAACGAGTGTGCCAAGTGCAAAAAACTTTAGATACTATGTGTTAGTAATTACACAGGTACACTAAAAAAATTTTTTTTTAAATTGCCTCTAGTGTTTCGATTGATTTTTACGTTTTTTGGTGCGCTGAATCCAAATCTGGTAACCAATTTGCTCCATCACGTACAGATTTTTTGCTACATTGGGTTAGCAGTTTGAGGTGAACATTTCAGATTGAGTGCGATCGAGATAAAGGTTTCTTGGATGAATTCTTTATACTAATTGTTAGTAGTTATTCAAATAAGAATAAAGAAAATTGTAACAAGGCAGCACATAAGAATAGAGTAATGTCAACAAAACACACTGTGATGGTAGCAAAATTGTCTGCACTTAAAACAGCCACATACATGTGCACAAACATTGAGCAAATAAGAGCGAGGTTAGACACAAAGCAAAGCAAAGAAATGTGCAAAAAATGTTGTTACAGGTATGTATGTAAGAATAGAAAATGCAAAACCGCACCATTGCAATACATGAAGACAAACACCGATGGTGTGAAAATAAAATTTAATAAATGAGATCCGACACTGTGGTAATAACTAGCAAATTTTTATTTCAAAGTTTAGTAAAAACACGATATTGTCAACACAGTTTAGATTTTAAAGTCATTCTTGGGCCAATCAATCTCCTGGTGGGCCCGTTTCTTCTTCCCCCGAATGCTTCTCTTGGTGCCGCTGCTTGGCGTATTTTTCATCTGGGGTTTCCCGCAGCAGCAACCAGCAGAAATCAGCCATCATAGTGGTGTTCCATCTTCCTTGGTACCTTCTCTCTGCGTCCTTGATGTCCTGGTGAAACCTTTCACCTTGTTCTTCACTGTACGCCCCCACGTTTTCGGGAAAGTAGTTCACATGGGAGTGCAAGAAAATGGACTTTCAGGCTCATGTTACAGCCTTGTTCTTTGGAAGGCATTGAGCATCCTGGCAACAATATCCTTATAGTTCTCATCTGCCTGTTCCCCAAGAATTGAGAACAACATCCTTGAAGGAATCCCATGGCTTCTTTTTCCTTCTCAGACATCGTTTCAGCGAATGCTCCATCTGAAATGAGTTTCCTTATATCAGGGCCAACAAACACTCCTTCCTTTAGCTTTGCTTCAGAAAGTCGGGGAACTTGAGCAAAGGTACCGAAAGCACTCACCATCTTTTGGAAGGGACTTGATGAATTGCCTTAATGAGACCCAACTTAATGTGGAGAGGGTGGTAATAGAATTTTATCACGAGGTACCAAGCTCTCATGAAGAACAGTTTTCTCACCGGGTCTCAAATACTCCCGAATTGGCCAGTCTTTTTTCCCCCAGTGTAGGTCGCGGGCCCGGCTATCCCACAAGCAAAGGAAGCAGGGATATTTGGTGAAACCGGATTGCTGCCCTAATAGCATGGATAGAATTTTAAAGTCTCCACAAATCATCCACTTATGCCTCATCATAACGAATCTTCTGAAGAATCAGGGCCAAATTCTCGTATTTTTCTTGGAGAATAAACAGAGAGTGAGCAATAGGAACTGAAGCGAATGTGTTGCCATTAGAAGAAGAACACCTTTTATGCTGTCTTTTGACGAATCAATGAACAGCCGCCATTCAGCAGGATCATACTTGAGTTTAAACTTTTCCATCACTCCGTATATATCGTTGCAAAATACCAATCTTCCTCTTTGCTGAAATACTTCAAAAAATTGTGTCTCGCGGGTTCGCGGTACCAATAAAAAGTTGTTCCTGGTGGACAATAGATTTTTCTGTTTAAGCCGAGAACCTAGCAGTTGGGCAGCATCTTTTGGGAGTCCTAAATCCCGGACTAAATCATTCAATTCAGCTTGAGAGAAAAGTTCAGGTTTCGGATCTGGTTCAGTTTCAAACTCGGAAGTACTGGACTCATCGGGAAAAGCCATCTGATGAGTCTCATCATGATCAGAACCGTCCACACAAATATGATCCAAAGATTTTGGTGGTTCAGGCACAGGTACTTCGTTGCTATGAGGCATAGGCCTAATTGCTGAGGGAAGGTTGGGGTAACTTATTACGTTCTTATTTTTTAAGTTGTATCCCTTCACAATGCAAGAGCAAAAATAGCATCACTGCTGTGGTCTCTTTGTTCACGCCACATCATAGGTATTCCGAAACGAAATGCTTGTTTTTTACCTTTCATCCATAAGCGTAGATCTTCCTCACATGTCTTGCACACTTTGTGAGGAGCCCACGGTTTGTCTTGATCGCCTAACTTCAAACCGAAATAGGCGAAATATACTTTTTAATAAATGCAGAAATGTTCCTCTGCCGCTTTTTCACGGTATATTCCCCACAAATAAAACAAAAACTGTCCGGAGAGTTGACGCAACCTCTGGCTCTGTGAGCCATCACAAATACACAGCACTGCAAACTACAACTGTAGTGAACCACTTCGGAATAAAGCTGGATACGACTGAGCAAACAAAAGGTAATAATGAACTTGCAATAAACTGAAATTTGTCTGGTCCGTTCATGTCTCAACCTCCGTGTTTGAGCTCGCGAACGAGGCGAGGCGAACAGGAAAGAACATGAGCAAGCGCGGAGTACTGGATTTAGCCCCCCGCCTCCAATTGTCCTGTTAATGTATAAAATGAATACAAAACACTCTAAAATATCATGAGGGAGTGTTTCTAGTTAGTTAACCATTACAAACCTCTATTTAGGGCCAAGAAAAATAAACTGCCAGTCGGCTAAAAAGAAATTATGTGAAACATTCCTTATATGGGTAAGAAATCTAATTTTGCAAGAAAAACGTGACGTGATGGAACATTTTGGCTATTTTTCCTGGATTCAGCACCCCAAAATCTATAGGAATCAGTTGCAAAACTGGAGGCAGTTTTTTGGTAGTGTACCTGTGTTATTTAATCTTCCCACAAGTCTGAATCCTGATGTTTTAAATGCCAGAAGCTCAGAGAAACTCTGGGCAACAGTTTCTAGACTGGTGTGCTATGAATTTAAGGGGCATGAGAGATCCCTGAGGAAACAAAAGTGGGAAAGATGGTAGTGAACCTGGGCGAAGCGGAAGAGATGGGAAAAAGAAGAAGAAGAAAGGAAAATGACAATGAGGAAGAAGTAAACGGAAAAAACACTATGCTGTCTCCACCTATGCATGTCTTGTATGTTTTTCCATATATGACTAAGTTTAAAAATAGGATAACTATGTACTGTTTTGCATAATCAAGCCATAAAGAAGAGGAGGTAACTTCTGTAAACCAGCAAAGCAACACACACAGAAAACAGGCGGAAGGCAACAATGCACAAAGGAGATTTTATTCTAGGGCCTGACCTGGCCATGTTTCAGCTGATTAGCCTTCTTCAGGGGTCTATAAGTATATGTATACAAAACATTTTAATAAAATTACAATACATTAAAAATATTTCATAGAAACCACAGATCAAATCTTAATATCTCACTGGTCAACATTGAAATCATTACTGACTTTAAAAGGCCCTAATCTGTAGTATCTTGGTGAGCTGAACATGAATATAACATTAAAAAAAAATTATTGGCTCTCGTTTTGAAGATACTGCATGTAGTTCATTTTTGACGTTTCACCGTGTAAATTTATCCAGTAGGACATCAACAACATCCCAAATAAGCCTTGAATGATGTAATATTGCATCACATTGCATAATACCAGCATGCACACATCATCCAGAGTTGATTGCATAATTTTCTGATGCAATGCAATACTACTGCCAGACGGCTGCTGAAGCCATCTGACGTCAGCAGTGTACTATACGCAGTCGGAAAGGAAAGTAATCTGGTATTCTGTTCCGATATTGAAAGCCTCATGAATGCCTTAAAAATCACTCATGACCCACAAGACTGGAGACTATTTATAGACACTTCGAAACTGAGTCTGAAGGCTGTGCTTTTGAACAATGGAAACAGTCTTACATCTATTCCAGTAGCGCATGCCGTCCACATGAAAGAGACATACGATAACTTAAAGCATCTACTGACTTCCATTAACTATAACAAGTACAGCTGGCACCTCTGTGGTGACTTGAAGGTAGTTGCCCTTTTAATGGGACTGCAGCAGGGATATATAAAATACATGTGTTTCTTATGTGAGTGGGATAGCTGAGCAAGGGATTGGCACTACTTGCGGAAGGAATGGAATCGCAGACAAAATGTAACAGTTGGAGAGAAGAATATCCAGCACCCAGCTCTGGTTGAGGCTCACAAAATCCTGCTACCACCCCTTCACATCAAACTAGGTTTGATGAAAAACTTTGTGAAAGCCATGGACCGCACTTCGCCAGCTTACTGATACCTGCATGAAAATTTCCCTCGACTCAGCGAAGCAAAGATTAGAGGGAGTTTTTGTGGGTCCTCAGATTCGAGAGCTCTTCAAAGATGACTAGTTCAACAACTTGCTGCAGGGTGATGCGAAACAAGCATGGAATGCTTTTCGCCTAGTGTCAACAAACTTTCTCAGGAATGTTAGGGCAGAAAACTACAAGGAACTAGTAGAAGACATGCTGATGCAGTATCAGAAACTTGGCTTCAATATGTCTCTAAAGATCCATTTCCTTGATTCCCATCTCAATTTCTTTCCTGACAACTGTGGTATGGTTAGTGATGAACAGGGCGAACGTTTTCACCAGGATATCGCAACGATGGAGCAAAGATACCAGGAAAAATGGTCCACTACAATGCTGGCTGACTACTGCTGGACACTCCCCAGAGAAGCTCCTGAACAGCTGTACAAGAGACAGGCGAAAAAATCTAAGAAGTAGTCTGACTTGGTTTTTTACAGTTTTTTTGTGCACAGTCCATTTGTATGTTTTTGTTTATAGCATTAGGGAACTAACTTTCAGTATTAGGTTTTTGTTGGAAAACTGTGTGACAAGCTTTAGCACATGGTTCTAACACAAAGGGCCCGATTCTATTCACTATTGCCTTGACAAGGACTCCTGCCGGGATGACTTTGTTTGGCCAAGCTGTTCTCCAGCATCTCTTTCAGATTTAGATCATCTCCTACCCTCCGTCTCGGGTTTCAATACCAGACATCCTTGGAGGATATATGACCTACTTCGTTATGCCTGTGCTCCACAGCTCACTCTGAGGTCATCTCTCTGGCATCGCCGAGCTAGGGAATCCCATAAGTGAAGACTACATTCCTGCTGTTCCTGAAGATCACCTGTTACAGGTGAGTAACTACACTTTACCTCAGTGTTCCTCAAGCAAGTCCTGGTGTATCCCCTAGCTAATTTGGTTTTTAGAATATCCACAGTGAATATACATGAAATAGATTGCATTCAAAGGAGGCAGTGCATGTACATCTATCTCATGTATCCTGAAAACCAGACTGGCTAGAAGGTGCACCGGGACTGGCATGAGAATCTCTGTATTACTTATGTACTGAGGATCCAAATCTCCAAAGAGGATAGGGATAATTACAGAATTACAGAACTGCTGGAAATCATATGTGTTCCAAAATCTAATTTATATAAAAAAAATACAGGCTTACCCAAATTAGAGGAAACATTTATTTATACACACTTAATTGTTGCTTTTCCACCTCTGGGGCTCTGCTGTGTGCACTTTTTAAATTATAAACCATCTATTATGTGAACCAGTGATTCAGAGTACAGCCCTTCTATGGAACTCATACAAAATATCCATACATAGGGGTCCTTATCTCAATATCGTCTCTAAACATGCATGATTCACATTGTAGCCAAATCTAAGCCTCAATTCTAAAAATACAGATTACCAGTACAGATGCCGATTCTATTTATTATGTACCGCTTCTGTATCATAGTAGTAAATATAAGACCCAGCACACACTGGAATTTCCAATTACATCACTTCATGATTTGTTGCCGATTTACACATATTTATACATGGAGAGATATAAAAAAGAAAACAAAGGTGTGTATATATAAGACCAGTTACAGTGCATGTAACTCTAGTGCTCTATCTGTTCTTGGAGATGAATAGAAGTTACATATGCAGGCATGGTGGAATAGCCTAATGGTTAGAGCAGGCTGAGAACCAGGGAGGCTGGGGTGCAAATCCCACTGTTCCTTGTACTCTTGGGCAAATCACGTAATCCTACATTAACCCTCGGGTACAAACAGAGATCCTTTTACTAAGGTGTGCTAAGAGTTTACCGTTGGCTTTAGCATGCAGTAACTGCTAGTGCAGGCCCGTGCTAACAGTTGCCGTGCAGGCATGACAGTTACCATGTGCTAATTTTCATGGTAACTGCACATGCCATGTGTGTATAACTGCACCATAGTCAAAGGACCCCCTTAGATTGTAATCCCTCTGTGAACCAGAAACTACCTACAGTACCTGAATGTAAGTCTCATTGAAATTTTGAGAAAGGCATGAGAGAAATCCAGTTCCCAATATGTAGGGGGAGTGAATCAGATGTAGGTGGGGATGAATCCATTAATGGCAAGTATAAATGGCCTCTGTCCAGAGCCGGTCCAGCTACTAGGCAAACTAGGCAGTTGCCTAGGTCACTGACTTCTTGTGGGGGGCGGTAAAGAACAGGGCATTCAAAGCTAAACAATCGATGGTGACAACCAAGGGGGAATACAGAGAGAGAGGCGAGGGCCCAGAACAGACCCTTGGGGTACATCTTTTGACTCCAATTGAGTCCACTAAATTTATGATGCCCTTATAAATAAGGACATAAAATAACTGTATAGAACATAGGATATCTTAATAGTGGTTGATCTTGCTTGAATACTGCAGCAAAAAACAAACAGAGAAATAAATAACAAAAGATTTTTTTGTATCAAACAAGTGAATGCAGATAGCACTCATTAGGAACTATCACTTTATGGAAGACATTATCAGAGAAATAAGGGTAAAATGGTCCTTAGCTTTGACAGAAGAATTGACCCCTTGGCTGCATTAGGCTATATCCAGAAGCCAAGGAGTTTAGCACTGTCTCTATCTACTTCCAGGGCAAGATAACCCACTTTTCTTAACTGGTCTGGTCTGGCAGGATTGAAGGAACAATTATTAGGTAAGCATAACTGAACTTTATGAAAGAGGATATTTTGCTGGTATTTGAGCACCTTAAATACTGTATGTTTTTAAAAGTTCCAAAGTACAGAGGAGACAGAGGCAGACGTGGCCCCAGGTTCAAGGTGTTGGCGTCTTAGTCAATTCTTTTTCTGATAATCGTGAGGTGTGATCATATTTGTGTTGTATCTCCTGGGTCTGGTGCTTGTATCTCTGGTTATGAAGTCTTGTAGGGTGTTGGCTATTAATTGGTGGATGATTTTGAAGATGTTTAAGGTTGTCTTAAATCTGATGTAGGATTGTATTGGGAGCCAAAGTAAATGGTCGAGTATAGGGGTGATGAATTCATGTCTGGGTGTTCCTGTGATGATTCATGCTGCTGTGTTTTGCGTTATTTGGAGTGACATGATGGTTTGTTTAGGTAGTCCTTTCTAGAATATGTTGCAGTAGTCAAGTGTTGGAGCGATTATTGCCTGGCAAATGGTGTGGAAGTGATCTTGATCCAGGATTGGTTTTAGCTTCTGGATGATTTTCATTTTATGATATGCATTTGCGGTGGTTCTTTTTATGTGGGGTTGCATGGCTAGGTGCTGGTTCCTGATGACGCCTAGGTATTTGATCTCCTTTTTTTACTGTTATGGGTCTTTGCTGTATGTTTGATTCTGGTGGGGTGAATGAGGTATGCCTTGTAACAGAGTGCGTCTGTCTTTTTGTAGTTTATGGATAGGTTGTTGTCATTAAGCCAAGTGATCATCTCTTCTACGCATGATATTATGGTTGAGAGGTCAGGTTTGTTTATTTCAAGTGGGGCGTATACCATGATGTCGTCTTATATTCTGTACTGGATTGTGTGTTTCTTGATGATTTCACATATGGGTTGTACGTAGATGTTAAATAAAAGTGATGAGAGAGATGAGTCTTGTGGTACTCCTTGATGTATGCAGAAAGATGTGGATTTGTTTGTTCTGCATTTGACCTGCTGTTGCTGGCTGCTGAGGTATGACTGAAGCCATGCTAAGGTGTTTTGTAGACCAATTTCATGAAGACGTCGTAGCATGATGTGGGAGATGGTGTCGAAGGCAGAGGATATGTCCATGAATATGAGGATAAATCTTGATTTGATTTGTCTATTCCTTTGATGTTGTCGAACAGTGATGCAAGAAGAGTCTCAGTGCCATGGTTGGGTCTGAACCCATGTTGATGTGGGTCCAGTGGTGCATGTTGGTCTAAGTGGTCTTGTAGTTGGTTTTGGACCACCTTTTCTATAGGGTGATAAATGGCAAGCTGGAGATTGGTCGGTCCGCAGCTGGATCGTTTTTGTTGAGGGATGGTTCTTTTGAGTATAGGTCATATGGTAGCATGTTTGAGTGCTGTTGGCATGGTATCCTTGGTTGAGAAATAAGGTTTTCAATTTGTGGATGAAATTTTTGAGTCCTTTCAATGTCTTTATCCATGTGACAGGACATGAGTCCGAAGGTGATGTGGTGGTATTAAGTGAGGATATGACATCTATGTGTTGGATAGATGGTATAGTGAACATTCCCCATAGTTCTTTATGGGTTGAATCCTGAGGTTGGAATGTTGTAGTGTTGTCATTTGATCAGCACCAGTGAGCACTGGTCTCTCTTCCACTTCAACCCCAGTGTAAGCGGGATGAGCACTAGCCCGTAGGCAAAGCAGCCAGTCTCAGCAAGTGTTAGTCTCTAAGTTGTCTGGTGTGCACAAACAAATGCTGACATCTAAGCAATATGGTCCCGCCTAATGAGGGCTGGTCTTCAAACAGCACAATTGTTTGTCTTTATCTAGTGCAGATATCTGCATTGTTCGCATTGACCCTTAGCTACTGTCAATAACCCAAAGCCTGGTCTTGATGTAGCAGGCTCTGATGGATGTGGATACTACCTTTGTGCAGTCAACACCAATGAGTGATGTTGCTTACCCAGTGCAGCCAACTTTGCTGAGTGCTGGCATTTATGCAGCACAACACTGCCAAGAGCTGGCCCTAGCCTAGCAAGGAAAGTGTTGCTAAATGATGGCCTTTAGCCTAACATAACCAACATTGAAGAGTGATGGGCCTTCGCTTAGCATGGCCAAGATTGATGAATGCTGAACTTCACTTAGCACACAGCTTTGAGTTCTGGTCTTTACCTGGCATGAATGGTATTAATGATTGCTAGTCGTCACCTAGCACAGACAGCATTGAGTGCTGGACTCTACCCAGCACAACCAGCATTCATACCCACTGGACTTCCTTAGCTCAGTCAGCCTTAATGATTACCTAGTGAAGCCAGTACTGATAAGCGCTGGTTTTTACCTAGTGCAGCTATCCCTGCTGAACCTCAAACTCCCCAAGGATAGCACTTTCTGGGCACTGATCCCCTTGTAATTTCCCATGACTATATGTCCAGGCAACGGTTTGGATGGGGGATTGCCCTCTCAAGGTTCCAACATATGAAGGCTGTGTGGCTGAGGAGGGGAGTTTGGAATAATAACCTTGCTCCTAGCTGTGGGCCTTGAATATAAAGGTTTGGCCTTGCTCTCTAGCCTTTTGCTAGACCAGTTGCTCCAGTGGGGAGGTGAGAAGGTGGGGGTAAACTGTATGTAGGATCCATAAATACCAGAAAGTGACTTTGAATAACTTATGGTCCGTGCTCTCCTTACATCGGTATTACTGTTTTCTTTCTTCTTTTTATCACAGGAGCAGGCTGCTTTTGCTTTCTGTATGCAGCTCACAGTATGTTCAGCCTCCATAGTGTTAGAAATACTTTTACCTTTACCTGTAGCCAATTTCCCTGTGGCCAATATGATCAATGAGACTCAGAGAGAAATTGTTGTGAAACAGATTTATTGCGCAATTTCGTTGTCTAGACAGCGGGTACCTTCACAGCATCATGCTTAACAGCATTAAGTGAGGTATGCCCCTTGCTCGGGCTACCTTACTTTTATCCTTTTGCTCTGAACATACCCCTTTCCTGTCTCTTCCCCTGGTATACCCCTTATATGGGTTATCTTGCTTTTTCTTTAGAACCACTAGTTCTGCCCCCTCCTAGGGGTGGGGGGGGGGTGAGGGGGGAGCAGCCGAGGAAGTTTTAGAACTTCTTACAATGCAGTTTTTAGCTTCTTTTTAATTTTACACCTTTTTATGTATGTATGTAAGTATATACCCTGCAAGTAGTCTGACTATATATATGTAACCTAAAAAGGAACTAAAATGATTCATGTAAAACATTTATATGCTGTTTATACACATTACCAATTCAACCCAAAATCAATAGCTGCTGATAACTTCTATTTCTGACACACACTACAGTACAAGACTGAAAATGGAAGTTAAAGCAGATTAGAACAGAGCTTTACTGTGAATATTTACTACAAAATCTTAGAAAAGCATATTTAAAACCAGGTGCTAATAAAACTGTAGCTTCATTATCTAAGAATGATTTAGCTACTAAGTGAACTATTGGATTTTTTTTTTACTGGCAGCAGACAGAACACATTAAAGAAATCTTCCAATTAAAAAAAATAAAAACCCCATTTTTAAGTTAGAGAAAGCTGAACAAACATTAAATACTCCCATATGCAAATCTGCATTTATTCCTATGCTTGTGCTTAACTTCTATATTTTCTTCTACCGTATAATTTCCTATACACTATTTGGCTTTGCCAGCTTGCTTTACAGGGATCGGGTGAGTTAGAGGAAGGGGGGAGCTGTTCTTCAGAGAATGAGTGGAGATGTGTATTTCAAGGGGTGTTAAGATCAGTTGTCAGTTTTTTAAGAGAAAGCGAGATAAAGCAAGTTAGTTGTAAGTGGTAGACCTCAGTCTCGTAACCTCCCATATCTCAGTTGCCCAGGAGCTATGTGCTCCTTGACCTACTGAACTAAAGGAGGCAGAAAGGAGGGGGGGGGGGAAGGGGGACTGCTGAGAGAGAAGACAGCTGGACTGATAAGCTAGCATCATATTATACACTATGTAAGACATTTGTAAAAACAGTTCTCCGTGCTTTCATCAATAGCCTGCAGTGTGCATGTTTACATTATGTTGGCAGTCTTTGAGCTAAATCAAACAGCTTCCTGCTAAGTTCATGTAATCTTTGTTCTTATAGGTTAAATGTTGTATGTGACTTGTTTCCTCCAATCCCCTGGCTTCATTCCTCTGCCCAAGGCCTTTGACTCTATTGCTCATCTCGAAAGTATCTTTTTGCACCCTTCTCTCTGCTGCAAAAATCTCTGTTTTGGACTTAGAAAGCAAGCACTCCACAGCGTTAATCTCCTTCTCCACTCCTGAAATTTGCATCCATTTTACCTTCAGTCAATGAACTCAATTTCCACTCCCTCAGAAGTCATTCAATGTCCATTCCTACAGTTATTCATTAAATTCAACAGCCCATTCAGTCAGCAGTTGTTCAACTGAAGCAGATACAGGCAGACTATTCCTGCTTGTATTGAACCAGTTCAGTGCAGCACTCTTGGTTTCAAATATCTTCAGTAAATTTCTTGTTTACTTATTTATAATAAGCATATGGAAATTAAGAGACTGACAGGTTAATGCAGTAAAGTGCACAGGTTAGCTCGGTTTTAGTGTGTATGCTACTAATATAAGAATGGATTTTGTGTACACACTTACTGTGCACAAAACCTTGAGCAGACAGCAGCACAGAGTGCATTTAAATCCATTTAAACTGATGGTAACTGAGCAATTAGCTATACAGCACAGATGCAGAGAGGTGTGTTGAAGACCAGAAGGCTGAGCTCAGTGATGCTGTTTTAACACAAGGTCTGAGGACAAGTTCCTGGAGGAAAAGTCCATAAACCATTATTAAGGAGGACCAGGGAAATCCACGGCTTATCCCAGGACAAGCACCGTGGAACCTGTGTGTCTTTTTGGAAACCTGCCAAATACTTGTGACCTGGATTGGCCACTGTTGGAAACAGGATACTGGGCTTGATGGGCCTTGGTCTGACCCAGTATGGCATTTCTTATGCTCTTAGGAGGAGTAAAGGGTAGCTGGTTCTGCAGGCAGCACCACTGAGGAGTTTATGCCTTTTTCTTCTGCAGGATATGATAGAATGTACTGGACATCGCAATTTTGCAATATTATTTATGGACAGGATTCCATCATATGCATGGATGTTACAATTCAGCATTTCGGAGTTTCTTACATGTATATGGTGCTTTGGAGTTGCAGGAGCATAGTGCCCGTGCATATGATGGAATGCTATTGTGTACA
The DNA here is from genome assembly GCA_033557465.1 of Ichthyophis bannanicus. NCBI lineage: Eukaryota > Metazoa > Chordata > Amphibia > Gymnophiona > Ichthyophiidae > Ichthyophis > Ichthyophis bannanicus. The sequence continues at coordinate 604,586,361 of CM066034.1, forward strand.
TAAATAATAATATTGCAAAAATTGCTATGCACAGAAAAATATCCCAATATATGTGCAGCCAGTTGCTGATACAGCTGCTACTAGCACATATCCATGTCAGTGCACATTTTTGTGCACAGTCCATTTGTATGTTTTTGTTTATAGCATTAGGGAACTAACTTTCAGTATTAGGCTTTTGTTGGAAAACTGTGTGACAAGCTTTAGCACATGGTTCTAACACAAAGGGCCCGATTCTATTCACAACGTAGTGTACGTCCAGGCTGACCCTGGGACGTCCATCCCCGCTATTTGTGGTTCAGAATATCCCCCAAAGTAACTGAATTGGCCCGTGAGTCTTCTCTAGTGGATGTTGAGCTGTTTTAGCTTACTGTTTAGTAATGCATTGTGAAATACACATTGTGAGACCAGTATGCAGTACAATTTAGAGACTTCCTCTTGAAATTTAGGAGAAAAGCTCATGCAAATAGAATCTGGGAGTTGTAGTCCTGAGAGCTCTGAATTGCTAACACCCATGTGGAGCTCATCCAATCCTCCATTCCAGTTAGGAGTACTGCCTGCCAGAGGGCCAGCCTGCACACTTGCAAGCCAACAGAGATTCAGACTTGAAGTAACAAAAAAGTAAGGTCTGTAGGTTTTTTTTCACACATTTAGTGGTTCATTAGACACAGTTTACTGTTCCAGGCTAAAATTACTAGTAATTTACTGAGAAAACATTTCTGTGCTGTGATTCTGCAGGATTTTACTTGTGAGTATGAGGTTGCCTTCATTACCAGAGAAGGCCTTGGCTACCATGGTGGAGGGAGACTCCAGTTGCTGCCTCAGCAGTGAGTCTAAAACTGTATCACTACCCCTGTTTTCCTCTTAGTTTGAACTTACTTTTGTATGTTCTGAAGGGTTATCAAAGGTTATCTATTTCAGACTGCAACTTGGATATTATTAAGTCAGGGGAGCCACCCAATGGACTGCTCTTGCCCCTTGCATTCACACTGGGCTTCGAATACCTTGGTCCTGGTGAGCTTTCTTTTCTTTTTTATTCATATTTGGATAACATTTCTGCTGGCTGACTAGTTGTAATTTTCTAGATGACTTTGAGACTGACTTGCACCAATTTCTTGCTCATTGGTGATTCTCTGCCAACAGATCAGGAGCTGAGATGGTGATGCATTGTATAGTATTCAACAACTGAGGTCTTGGCCTATGGCCAGCCTCCGCACCTTAATTTTTTTTTTGCTGAGTCAGGGCTTATATGTTCCCATCATTTGTCATTCTTTCAAAATTAGATGTCAACGTTTACTCCAAGGGCATGAAGATCATCAGTTTTTTCTGAAAATCCAGGGATCTAGCTCTGATTCTTGAATTCCACAGGGAGTCACTCTGAGGCTGGTGCCTACTTCCAAACTGTTTATGGCATCCTTACTGCTATGCTCACAATACCTTTGACTGGGTGACAGGCCCTGGCTGGGGTCTGCCACTTCTGCCTCCATGCGAACAGCTACAGCTCTTAGTGCTGTGGCCAGGGGCGGTTCTATCATTAGGCCAACTGAGGCGGTGGCCTCAGGTGGCAGTTTCTAGGGGGTGGCGCTCTGGCTGTGTTTATTTCTGATTTGCTGGTCCCTAGAAAAAGCCTATGATAGAACCGCCAATCTTCCAACAGTGCTGCTGCTACCTAGTAAGCCGGGTAAGCATGGCATGAGGGTGCCGGCGGAAGGGGAGGTCAAGGTTGCCGCCGCTTCCCCCAATGCCGTTTCTGCCGGAGCCGCCGCTTCCGTCGATGCCACCGCTTCCGCTTCCGTCGATGCCACCGCTTCCGCTTCCATCGATGCCACCGCTTCCTCTTCAAAAAAGAAAGCAGCCGCAGGAACATTTCTCTGTTCCTGCGGCTCTGCTAACTTTTAAACTGCTGGGTCACAGAGTTTCTAAAGGCAGATCCAGCAGTATAAAAGTTAGCAGAGCCACGAGAACAGAGAAATGGTCCCGTGGCTGCTTTCATTTTTTTAAAAAAAGGATGAATCAGTGAGGGGGGGAAAGGTGCCAGAAGGGACCGGACATGGGGGGGAGCTGGAAGGAAGCAGAAATGGGGGGGGGGCTGGAAGGGAGCAGAAATGGGGGGGGAGCTGGAAGGGAGTAAACAGGGGGGCATGGAAGGGAGCAGAGCAGATATGGGGGATGCTGGAAGGGAGCAGAGTAGACATTGGGGGGGGGGGAGCTGGAAGGGAGTAGACATGGGGGAGCCAGAAGGGAGCAGACACTTGGGGATGGGGCTGGAAGGTGGCTGGGTAATAGGAGGGGGGTTGGAAGAGAACTGTCAGGGGGGAAGGTGGGGTTGGAAGGGAGCGGAAAAGAGGCAAAGGTGGGGGCTGGAAGGGAGCTAACACCCGGGGATGGCACTGGAAGGCGGATGGACAGAGGAGAGGGTGACTGGAAGGGAACTGACATGGGAGGAGGCACTGGGACTGGAAGTTCACTCATACCTGGGATGATATTTTGACTAGAAGGGCCTGGATGGTGGGGAAGGAGGGGGACTGGAAGAGAATAGACACCAGTGGCAGAACTGGCAATGCAAGGGGGTTGGCACTGGAAGGTACTGGGAGGGGAGGCTGTAAAGGATGCTTATACAGGGGAGTTACTGGGACTGGAAAAAGGCCGATGGAAGTAAATGAAGAAAGCAAAAGGAGAGACAAGAAATGGCAGATGGACTAGAGACCATAGAAAAAGAGCTAAGAGAAGACAGAGGAAAACAGAAACCTCAGATCAGGACCAGCATGGTCAAAAATCATCAGACAAAGGTAGAAAAAATAATTTAATTTTTAATTTAGTGATTGGACTTTGCACTATCTATATTTCACACAGTATGGGGAAATTCATCTCTTATCTGGCGTGGCGCCGCATGCAGAGTCTGGCTTCTTGTGGTTTCATTTTAATTTCTGTCTACATATTTTTATTTTTGCTTTAGGATGTGGTCACTTATTCTGTACTTGATGAGGGTCTGTGTACTGAGTATGTGACCAAGGCCAGGTGTTATGTTAACATAGGGTTTATATGTAGGGATCTGTACTATAGTAATTTGACTTGTTCAGCTTTCAAATGCTGTAGGTGTTTGGATGTTTTAGGGTACATTGCAGTGTTTATAGTGCTGCTTTTTTTTGGGTGGGCCCCTTTTTGTGTGAGTTTAGGAAGTGTATGCTGGTATGGTATGGTAGATTTGGTCTTGCCGATCTTCAGTGACTTTAGTAGGGTTTTATATTAGTTCCCAATATGCCTGGTACGGGAGAATGTTTGTTGTTGGTGAGATGGCCAGAATCAGATTTTTTTTTTTAAAATATATTGAGTTCTGTGGGTGAATGTCCAACCTCTACTCTGCACCTGTTGTTGAGGAGTGTGTTCTGTGAATTCAAAATATATGTTCAAAAAGAAAAAGCAAGCACCATAACGCAGTTTAAAACAACAACATACAAATGAATTATAATTTGTAGTTATAAACTGCTGTGGTTCTCGCTCTTTCTTTTAGTTCCTTGGTGTGTGAACATCTTGCATTTGCTCCACATTATCTAATCGGCTTTTTGGTTTGGTTCAGTCCCTGACTGTAGTTTTGGGAAAGATCCTCCCCCCCCCCCGGGGGGGCGCCATCTCATCCCTCCCCTCAGGCAGCAGATTGCCTTGAGCCACCCCTGGCTCTGGCACATCTATCTGCAACCTTTGTCCTGGGCTAAAGGTGTGTGGGGGGGGGGGGGCGCATGGGGAAGCTTCAATTAAGTCCTGTTCCCCATGCCTTTTTCCATGGTTCTAGGTCTGAAAAACCAAGAAGCTTCTGTCCATCCTTTTTTTTAAGCTGCACTGGTCTATAGACTTTCCACTGGGTCATTGGCCACTTTGGGTTTCCCCAGATCAGGGAAGCCACTCAAAAGGATTGGCACCTGTCTTTTGCATACCCTGGGACTCTGAGGCCAATGCCTCCATAAGAACATAAGATATGCCATACTGGGTCAGACCAAGGTCCATCAAGCCCAGTATCCTGTTTCCAACAGTGGCCAATCTAGGTCATACGTACCTAGCAGTTTCCCCAAAAGACACAGGTTCCGCAGTGCTTGTACTGGGTCAAGCATTGATATCCTGGGTCCCTTCTTAATAATGGTTTATGGACCTTTCCTCCAGGAACTTGTCCCAACCTTTTTTAAACCCAGCTACACTAACAGCCTTTACTACATCCTCCGGTAACAAATTCCAGAGTTTGATTACACGTTGAGTGAAAAAAATATTTTCTTTTATTAGTCTTAAATAGTTTACCCTGTAGCTTCATTGCATGTCCCCTAGTCTTTCTATATTCTGATCACGTAAACAGTTGATCTACGTTTACCCGTTCCACTCCGTTCATTAATTTATAGACTTCTATCATATCTCCCTTCAGCCGTCTCTTTTCCAGGTTAAAGAGCCCCAACCTTTTTAGCCTTTCTTCATAGGAGTATCCTTCCATCCCCTTTACCATTTTGGTGGCTCTTCTCTGAACCTTTTCTAATAACGCTATATCCTTTTTAAGATACGGCGACCAGAATTGCACACAATATTCAAGGTGCGGTCTCACCATGGAACGGTATAGAGGCATTATAATATCTTTTGTTTTATTTTCCATTCCTTTCCTTATGATACCTAGCAATCTATTTGCTCTCTTGGCTGCCGCTGCACACTGGGCCGAGGGTTTTAACATGTTATCCACAATGACGCCTAAATCTTTTTCCTGGGTGGTGGTTCCTAATGTGGAACCTTGCATCGTGTAACCATAGTTTGGGTTGTTCTTCCCTAGGTACATAACTTTGCACTTGTCCACATTAAATTTCATTTGCCATTTTGATGCCCAGTCTTCCAATTTATCAAGATCCTCTTGCAATTTTCCACAATCCTCTTGGGTTTTAACAACTTTAAATAGTTTTGTGTCACCTGCAAATTCGATAACCTCACTTGTTATTCCACTTTCCAGGCCATTTATGAATATGTCAAAAAGCAGCGGACCCAGCACAGATCCCTGGGGTACACCAATATTCACCTTTCTCCATTGGGAAAATTGGCCATTTAGCCCAACCCTCTGCTTTCTATCTTTTAACCAGTTCTTGATCCACAGTAGTACACTGCCTCCTATCCCATGACTCTTTAGTTTTGCCAAAAGTCTCTGAGGGACCTTGTCAAAGGCTTTCTGAAAGTCCAGATACACTATATCAACTGACTCACCTTTGTCCACCTGTTTATTTACACTTTCAAAAAAAACATAACAGATTAGTAAGACGAGATCTTCCTTGTCTAAAGCCATGTTGGCTGTCTCCCATTAGGCCATGACTATCTACATGCTGAGTAATTTTATTCTTTATGATGGTTTCTACCATTTTTCCCGGTACTGACGTGAGGCTCACCGGTCTGTAGTTTCCCGGATCACCCCTGGAACCCTTTTTAAAAATTGGTGTTACATTGGCGATCCGCCAGTCTTCAGGTATTAGAGATGCTTTTAATGATAGTTCACAGATTACTGATAGCAGGTCTGCAATCTCATATTTCAGTTCTTCCTCCAGCGAGCCTACCAGCACTGCTTCGTCTTTTCTTCCTGACTTTCACTGCGGCAATAGAGCCACCTGAACCTCTGCCACAGAACTACTATTACTACCACTACTAATCATTTATATAGTACCAGAAGGCACACACAGCTCTGTATATGTAAAAGTAAGAGAGAGTCCCTGCTCATCACAGCTTACAATCTAATCAAAACAAACAGGTTATATACAGAAGCCAAGTACAGGTTTTAACAGGTTATATACAGAAGTGAAATACTGTAGTTTAGCTCTGTCTCCAGCTGCCGGCAGGGAGAGAGAACTCACTTGTTTGGACTAGTCCAGCAAGGATGATGAGACAGGATTGATGAATGAGAGAAGCTGTTATTGAGTAGCTACCCAACAAATGGGACCCAGACTGCTGAGTGTGCATGGACCTCCTCTATTTGTGGATGGAGTTAACAGAACTCCTTTTCTTTTGTGATCCAAGTCTATATGAAATGCAGACAGGTTCTTTAACCGCTAATGGGAATATGTCTGTTCAGGGCCCCTGTTAGGCATGCTGGGATCCAGGGCAGAACTTTGGGAGGAGGCCCAAAGTCCTCTTGTAGGCTGTACTTTCTTCAACTTTGCTGAGGTTTGTGGTGCCCTAGGGTATAGTTCCTTTTTCATTTCCAGATCTAGTTGCCATGTTATTAGCCCAAATGAGGTTAATTTTCAAAGGCCGTCCACCTGATAAATGTCTATTTATTTGGGTAAATGAGCTGTTTGGAAATTGCCCCTCCTTTCTCTGGGTAAAAGTACACACTGGTGGTTCTTTTGAGATAGTGCGGCATCAGGCTTTGTCACTCATCAGAAGCTGCCATCCTAGGTGACCACCTATTCTGTCTGATGGTTAAACCGGCTCTATTAGTGGACATATCCTAACTGTGTATCCATTGTTGCAGTGTTTTGTTTTGTTTTGTTTTTCCAGTAGATCTGGGACTTTGCAGCAGGCTCGTTGCTAAGTCTTACTTAGCCATAAGTCACAGGGGAGTCTGTTCTTTCAGGCAGCATTTTTGGAAAGTTGTTGCAGCAGCATCAGTAAAACATGCTGAATGTGCCACAGAGGAGCTGAAAACATGCCATTCATTGATTTTTCTTTTCTTACAAGTGCTTGTCTTAGCCGCAGGTGAACTAGACTAGGAGAAGGAGTTTACATCAGGTTAAAAACATGAAAACAGTATATCTGGAGAATACTGCTGTTGTCTTTCTATTTCTTAAAACTGCCTTTTTTTTTACCCTTGATTTCATGCTTATCTGTGGAAGAAATTGCACCAGATTTCTTCATGTAGTTTACTGTACTAGTTGCTGTTTTATCCAGGCAGCCTTCCAGCACTGTTTCCTAGAGTGGTGTCAGCTATGGCTGACCAAAGCTGTTGCCGTTCCGTTCATCTGAGCTCTGCTATCTTTACAATGACTCTCATGGGAATACACTGAGATTTCCCACTTCCAGTTCTCCTTTACCATTCCTCACAGGTGTCCTGCTGGGATCATAGAACTATCCCAACCAGTGCTTCTTTTACCATCCCTGCAGTGACTTATTATTGCAAGTTGTTCTAGCATGTCTGTTCATAATATTTTTTAATTAGCATCATCTTGTAAACAGATTATGCAAGGCTAAATACCATTAGTCAAAGGAATTATGGGATAATTTTATAAGGAGCTGTGGAAAGTTATGCACTACCTATGTACATAAATCACAGATTTTTAGTGATTCAAGTGCATTAATGTGTACATAAGGCACTGTGGCCATTCACATGGGTGGAACGTGGGGAGAGCACGCAGTCACGAATGTATTTTACGTGCGTTACATGCATGTGAACATTTCCAGCAGCCTTGGCGCTGGTGTAAGTGCTCACACCTAGATTTAACTTGCATTTTCAGTCATTGAAGTCCCAGTTTTATAAAGCAAAGTACGCCTGTGCTTTAATGTATAAAATAGGTGCAAAATATGCACGTTAAAACATGCCTTAACCTGAGCATCCCGTATAAAACTGCCCTCTATGATTTTATAATTGCAGGTCATTTTAAGCATGACACTTAATTAAAGCATTTTTAAGGCACCTGTTTTAATCCTATTTTGTAAAAATACACCTACTTGTCTTTATAAAATACTATGTAAAAGTATCCAACTCCCCAAACCATGAAGTCCTTTCTATGTCTATAGGAGTTCCAATTAAGTTGATTTCAGCATATAAACTAGTTCAGCTACGCCAAAAGGTCCATGTTACTTTATTCATTATGTTCAGTTCAGAAGGATTTTAAAAATATTCTAGTCCTCTACCAAATAAAATATTAGTTGTGCGCAGTTCACATTCTAATCATTCACCATATCACCAACATCTTCATTATCCCCGACATAACATGTTTTGAACCTTTTTACTTTTTCAAGTTCTGCACCAGGGATTCTGTAAATCTGCTTATCTTATAGCGGATGATGCCAAAACTACAATCAATAAATATGCCTAAGTGGCAGAAATTGTGCCTGAAGGTAAGGCACATGCCTAGATTTTGCAGGAGCACGCCCATCTTGCCAATGTAGGCTTCCTCGTCACACTTTCTGCATTGAATAACCTATACCATTTTAGAGGTGGAGCATAAGTAGGGTCTTCTTATATTGAATGTGAGTAATTCTGGGGTCCTGTGGAAACCCAAGATTATATCACCAGAGATGCAATAATTTCAGTCACTTCTGAAGAGAAATAATTTAGAAACAACGGACAAAATGTTTGAAGATGATGATGTGCACGTGGATGCAAAGATTGGAAGAAAGCAAAAGATTCTCTTAGATATTAAGATTTAAATCACTGGGTAAAGGTGATGATAGCTCAGTCCTAAACTTATTAAATTGTTGATCCCTTCCCCATCTGAGTCTTGTATTTAAAGTTATACCCCTCACCTTTTTCTGTTTTTGTCAGTCAGTTTAAAGTCATTTACCTCTAACTGGACTGCACATTACTCATACCGGAAGAGAATGTCTAACCATTGGGGCACTTTCTAATGTCTTAGTACACCAATGTTATTAATTAGTGTAATGTTGGCACCATTTGCTGTTAAATAACCTCATTTTTCAACAATTTACTGTGGGATCATGACAGGCATGCAGATAAGCAAATGCAGCTGTAGTACTCGCTACCACCTGCCTAAGTGATTGTATTGGGAAAGAGGAAGAGGCTAATTGTTGGACAATGCAATGGGAAACATTGGGTCCATGGTCCAGCAGTGGCCTTATATTGTTATACATAGCTCCTTTTAGCTAATACTAAAATTGCATACAAAAGCTGCAAACCATTGACCTACAAATGAAAATGTTTTTTCCCATAGCAAGTCAAAAGCCCTATCAAAAATACCTCCCTACCCCCAAATACAACAAAGCTGATTTTGCAAATCAACCCTCAGGTGCTGTTAGAAGAACAAGTTAGCATATTAATAAGAAGGTAGGACGGCCTTTTCCATACCTAATTCTTACTGCCAGGGGATAACAGGTCAGCAGCTGACCACACTGACCAGTTATCCCCAGGTACTTCCCCCAGACATCGGGGCATGTAGCGACAGTACACATTTATTTATTTGTTTTTATATTCCACTTTATCTAGGTAATCAGAGCAGTTTACAGAGAACATTCAAACTATTGCACAAGGCAGTTTACAGGGAACAATTACAGAGAACAGTAACAATTAGCAATAACATTGATAGTGCAATAACTATTTACCTAAGATATAATCATAAGTGGTCTGAGGTGATATGGTAGAGTAAGTGAAGAGTGTGTATAGCAACAGATAGAATGTGGGAAATGCTATTGGATTGACGACTAGTAATGTATGTGAGGTCTATGGTGACTGCTCGCATTGACAGTCTGTAAAGATGAAAGTTTTGAGACGTTTTCTGAATTGTGTTAAGTCTTTGATTTCTCTTAAAGTGTTAGGTAGGTTATTCCATAGGGCAGGGGCATAGAGTGAAAATGCTCTGTTGATTGATTTACTTTCCTGATATTCTTTGGTGTGTTAGTGCCGCTAAATATCATGCAGGTTTGCAAACTGTAAATGCCTTGGAATATCAGGCCCTATATTTTTGGATTTAGACAAATCTTAAAACATGTCCAGAGTTTCTCTGCTCGAATTAAAGCAACAGATTTGGAATCTATCCTATCCAGAAAGCAGTCATCCTTGGTTATGTATAATAGCTTGACATACTGTACTTCACCTAGATCTGATTACAATGTCTTAATAAGGAGTTAAAAGCTTAATTCACCCTCTATCACAGATAAATGTGCCCTGGGACTGGCTGCTGATTAGCTGAGATGTTTTCACTGTATTTTAAACAAGGACCCAATTGTATTATGTTTCCTTGTCGCAGATTTCATTTAGAAACATAGAAATATGATGACAGAAAAAGACCACATGGCCTATCTAGTCTGTCCTTCCATAACAACTACAACAGTCCCCTTTTTACCTTTAGAGATCCTCTGTGTTTGCCCATGATTTTTGAATTCAATTACTGTCCTCATCTCTACCATCTCCACTGGGAGACTATTCCACGGATCCACCACTCTTTCCGTAAAGAAATATTTCTGCAAATCACTCCTGAATCTACCCCCCTTCACCCTCATCCCATGTCCCCTCGTAGCAGAACTTGCTTTCAATTGAAAGAGGCTCTCCCCCTGAACATTTATGCCACGGAGGTATTTAAACATCTCAATCATATCACCTCTATCCCGCCTTTCTTCTAAGGTGTACATATTAAGATCCTTAAGTCTGTCCTCATATGCTTTACAATGAAGACCACTAACCATTTTAGTAGCCACCCTCTGTACTGACTCCATCCTGTTTATATCCTTTTGAAGGTGCGGTCTCCAGAATTGCACACTATACTCCAAATGAGGTCGCACCAAGGACTTATACAGAGGCATTATCACCTCCTTTTTTTCTGCTAGCCATTCCTCTCCGTATGCCCCCAAGCATCCTTCTAGCTTTTGCCGTCGCCTTTTCTACCTGTTTAGCTACTTTAAGATCATCAGACACAACCACACCCAGGTCCCGCTCTTCTTTAGTGGACTTCTTTAGGGCTGGGGAGGGAGAGTATTTTTCTTTTTTTTCTTTTTTTTTCTTGTTTGATGTGAATTGTTCTCTCTACCCTCAGAGGCTTCATCTTTCTATTCTACCAGCCACTACGTCCTAGGGCTAACTAGTTATCGCCAGGCACAGCCACAGGGTATCCATTAGAGGAGTGCATTCATTGCCATATATTTGGTTCGTTTGGATGCCTAAAAAATGTCTGTGCATGCAAATTGCTTGTGTACATGTTATTCCTATGAATTAATGTGCATACAATCGGTTTGTGTGCAAAATGTTTTTGGGTATTCAAACAGGACTGTATGAAAAAACATGACCTCTCCCTCCCCCGCCAACTGAACTTTTAGCTGCGCACACTCCTAGTGTCCATGTCACAATTCTGTTTGCCAGTGCCTTGGAATTAGTAGCCCTTCAAATTAAACACAGGACTCCGAAAATAAGTTTAAAAATCTGGAGCGAGCAGTAGCATCATGCAACCAGAAATGTACATTCCAAGTTGGTTGTAGTGTCTGTGGAAGCCATTGCCCCATGGTGATCTTGCCATCACCTATATTCACAGCACTGTCTTCTGAAAACACAGCACAGGCGGCAGCAGTGACACTAAGATACCACGGGAACGGTGACTCTGCAAACATGCTGCTCCAACAGCCTACTACTAGTATTACTACAAGGACCGTACAAGCTAAGAAATACACCCTGTGCGACTAACGAATCTGGAGCCCTCCTCCACCCAGCCATTTTCAGTAATATGCTCTTTTTTGAGCTTCCTGGAAGCCCAATGATGATATCAGCGCCCCCTTCTGTGTTTGTGTCCTGTGCAGACGTACTGCTCAAACAGCCTTTGGTATGGCCCCGATTATTACTACTACTACTACTAATTATTATTATTATTATTTGTATAGTGCTGTAAAGCATGCACAACACTGTAAAGAGATATGTAAGAGACAGGCCCTGCTCATCAGAGCTTACAGTCTAGTCAAGACAGACAACATAACAACTGGAGACTAGGATATATGTAAAGTAATGGTAAGAAAACACATAGTAGGATGTGGATCATGATCCAAATACAGCCTCAAAGAGGTGAATTTTATCCTGGATTTGAAAAGGGCCAGAGATAGAACCTGACGTACTGACTCAGGTAGTTCGTTCTAGGCATAAGGAGCAGCAAGATGGAAAAATCAAAGTCTGGAGATGGCAGTGGAAGAGAAGCGTACAGATACAAGGGATCTGTCAGAACAGCAGAGTTCCCGAGGAGGGTTGCAGCATACACTGTTGGTCAAGTACAGATGGAAGAGAGACGATAGAGGATTATTGAGGCTGGCGGGGGGAGGAAATTGGAGACATTAAACAAGATTTGGGGGAGCACTAGAGGATTCTTAAAGCTGTAGGGTGGAGCATTGGGATGATGAGTGAGGCTGAGAGGAGGCATTGAAAGGGGATATGTGAGTTTCAGAGAGCAGTGTAGGAGAACCCTGGTGAAAAATTGAGGCTTTGCTAGGGGACCACTGAAGGAGGATTGTTGAGGCTAGGGGAGAACACTGAGGGAGGATTATTGAATGTGAAGGAATGTTTGGGAAAGATGAGTGAAAATTGTGCAGAAAACATCTACATAAGAAAATCCATACTGAGCCAGACTAAAGATCCATTAAGTCCAGTTTCCTGTGGCCATCAGTAGCCAATCCTGGTCACAAGTATCTGACAAATCCCAAAAGTAGCCAGTTCCTCGCTACTTAATCCAAAGTATAAGCAGTGGTTTTCTCTTGAACTACATTCATAACTGTTTATGGACTATTTCCTCCAGGAATTTGTCCAAACCTTTTTTAAACCCAGCTACACAACCTACTTTTACCATATCCACTGGTAAAGAGTTCAAAAGGCTAATTATATTTTAAGAGAACCAATATTTTCTCCTATCTGGTTTAAAATATACTACTTTGTAGATTCATGGTGCCCTTGTTCCAATCCACTCAAGATGTTATATACCTCTATCATATCTTCCCTTAAGTGTCTCTTCTCTAGGCTGAAGAGTCCTAACCTCTTTAGTCTTTCCTCATAGAATCTTTTGCTTTTTTCCTATCTGATCCCACGTGCACATCATCTTCAAACTTTTTGTCTGTTGTTGCTAAATGATTTCTCTTCAGAAGTGACTGAAATTATTGCATCTCTGGTGATATAATCTTGAGTTTCCACAGGACCCCATAATTACCCACTTTCAACAAAAGAAGACCCTACTTATGCTCCACCTCTAAAATGGTATAGTTAATTCAATGCAGAAAATGTGAAGAGGAAGCCTACATTGGCAAGATAGGTCAAATATCATGTAAAGGCCAATGATTTTGCCTGATAGGACTCGGCAAGTAAGCATGGGTGCAGAAACATCCATTTGGTCAGCTCTGAGGCAGGGACTACTACAGGGATCAGATTTGCCCCTTTACTATTTAATATCAATGGATCCCACTGTGTAAACTATTGAGACAGTTGGACATTGATTTTTGTTTTTGTGTAGATGATATTTTACTTTTTGCTGGTTTTTTTTGGTAGACCAGGGATGACAGTCCTTCAAAATAGTCACAGGTTTTCAGCCAACATTGTCCTAGCTGGCAGAAAATGGGTTAGTATTGAATTTATGTAAGACTGAAGCAAGGAGAGTTCACTGGGTTGGGGGTTATAAGTGCCCAGATCAAACTGGTCTAAATGGAGTCCAGATTCCTGTATGTACTAAAGTGTATTATCTTGATTGAACACTTGCTCTGGTGTACATATGCATCCTCGAGTTTCACAAATTGTGCAGTTGGTATTCCTTAAAGTATGGCTGTTGCACTGTTTGATGTCGTTGATGGCTCCTTTAGGCTTCAGGAGAGTGGTCCAAGCAGTGGCGTTACCACTTTCTGATTACCGTATCTCCTGGTTTATCTGAACCTCCTGGAGTTTGCTGATGTAGAATGTAAGAGTGTACATTATAACTTATGGATGTCTTGATCACATGACACCTAGCTGTATGAGTTCACATTGGCTTTCCATATCTTTCTTTCGGAAACAGAAAGCGCTTCTATGTACATTTGAAAATGCACTGGTGTCGGAATCTAACAGAGCCACAGGGTCTAACAGAATTGCTACAGCAGCTGTGTTGCTGCAATTGGGCAAAAAGAAGGGCTGCTGATGAGCTGGGGGGGGGGGGGGCCTTGCAGAGGGCAGGAGAAGGACTGCTGGTGAGTTGGGGGAATTTCTGGGGGCTAGAGATGGGGCTGCTGGTGAGTCGGGGTTGCTGGGGGCTTGAGATGGGCTGCTGGTGTGTCGGGGTCTATAAGTTAGAAGGAGAGAAAGCAGAAGGGACGAGGATGGGTTGGGGACAAAACTGAGTGGAGCAAAAGAGCTGAGGAAGAAAAATGTAGGGGGAATTTCAAGTCTAGAGGAGTAACTAAGCTTTATGATGGAATTCTGCATAAAAATCTATTAATAAAGCATGCAGAATGTTGAAAAATTTTAAAATACTGCATGCAGAATTTTTTAAAAGCTTTTTTGTGCAGAATTGTTCCAGGCATGTAGAGTAGTATTGTGGAATGGACGAAGACTGGAGTTGGCAGTGGCAGAGAAGGGCACAGATAGAAGAATGGAGTTCCCAAAGAGGGGTGTAGAATGAGATAAGAGAGGAAAGGTAATAAAGAGCTGTGAATGAATGCACTTATAGGTCAGTAGGAAAGGGAAGGATTTGGGATTAAAGAGGGGAAAGGTGCAATGGAGATGACCCTGTGGTAGACTTAATCTAATGGAGTGTTTGTGGTGTGGGCTGACAACCCAAAAGGATGCACAGAATAATGTGTATAATTCAGCAACTGGGTCCTTAAGGACAGGGGGAGGCAAAGTATGTCGAGGCCTTTACTGGATGATTTGAAAGAAATGTTGAATACACCATTCAACTCAGAAATTAATTGTCACACTGAGGTGTGTTTTTAAATTTAAAAAAAAAATGATCTTATGAAAATTCCCAATATAAAAGTGCACACCAGTAGAAAGAATCAGTCTACAGTCCTTTTAAAGTCAGATTTTACAATAGGACACCTATGTGAAATGTCCAAAAAAGGTGCCTACACTAAGCCTATTTGATAAAGGCAACATAAATGGCTATGTGCCTTTATAAAACAGGCATCCAGAACAATCTCTAATAGCAAGCAGAAGCTTATGGATACTCTGGGGGGAGCGGATTTTTGTAAGGGTGTCACAGAAAGATACTCTCCACTTACATGTGCAAGCCCCTATTTTACAAGACTTATACGTGTGAATAGGTTTTGGCCGCGCTATTCAGTAAGTGCACGTAGAAGTGTTCATTGCATATACCTTCCCACGGGCCACGGATGGTCCAAAGATGGGGCACAGCCCTGATGGACGTGTGTATGTTATAATTTACTAGGATGGATCCGTGTCTCTGCACCATTTTAAAGGGTAATCATAACTTCCACATCTAGGTGTGGTGTATTGCTAAGCCACTATTTATAAAATGAGTCATTTGCATATGTCACTTTATAAATAGGCCTGCAACACATACATGGTGATGAAGGTTGCTTGTGGAGAGATTTACACAATTACTCTTCACCTTTGTACCTCCTCCGCTTGGCCTAAACATGCTACAGAGATTGCATAAAAGTAGGTACACACTTTCCATGTGCATACTACTTACACGCATGTGCAATTGCTCAAGTTCATAAAGGTTTTTTCTTCCTGTAAAGCAAGCTTTACGAATAATAATAAAAAAATGCTTTATATAATTCCCCTCACCCATACACATCCCGTTTTCCAAAATTGGAAAAATAATTCCTTTGTACGTATGTAGTAGAGTAGACCACCTCCTGACCACTTCTTCACAAACTGCTCCATCTTCTGTTCTTCTGCTTTTTAGATCCTGGATTGGGTACCCCAGACTCCTCATTGTTTTTCTGAAAGGCACACACAAGATATATTCCACAGAAAATTTAGGGGGTAATATGAAAGCTTCGGCAGCCAGCATTATTTTAACATGCTGGTCACCACTGTTAAGAAAAATCGGGATTTGCAGCGCTTGTATTCAGACGTCTGGATTCAGCAGCCAGGACAGTCACTATCCAGTTAGTTGTGATATTCAGTCGCTATCCAGATAGGACAGCAAAAAGCTATTCTAAGTGTATGCTGATTGGCTAAGTATGTGGCTTGCCATCCCAGCAGCAGCACAGAAAATCACCTTTAATCATATAAACAACAACTCTGGCACTATATGAATAGTGCTGAGATGGTCCATAGTGCCACTAAATATGGCTCTCATCTGATTAGCAGATGCTGCTGACTGGATTAGGGCCTTTGAATATCAGCCCCATAGGCTTCTAGCAACCGGTATAAGCGCATGCATCATTTCATATGCAAAAAGCTGATACTCTTGGGCGAAGGCACCAGGGGAAACTAATTTTAGATCTCCAAAGGCAAAAATTAGCAAAATACTCCAATGTCTCTTTACTGTGTGCTGGGGATGCACAATGGTCCGATTTGTCACATCACAGTCTGAACTTTATAAGATTGTTAAGTGGGATGCACCTTCTAGGTCACACCAACCTCTCAAGGAACAGGTGCTTGCAATTTGAATCCTTTTTTGGAAGCTCTGATTGAGTTTCAGTTGCTTCAGCTGTTTGGAACTTTCTTGCCAGACCACCCCAATACTTGTTCTCCCCTCAGCTTCTTGTTACTCATTGTTGGTCAGGCTAAGCCAGCTATGGGAAACTGTCCTATTTGTTTCAAGACCGAGTTGGACATGGTGAGAAGTAGACCAAGACCAAATGGCCTACCCAGTCTGCCCCTCAATGAGGACTATTAAGTTCTGCAATCCCTTCCTCTCCTTCAGAGATCCCCTGTACTTCTCCCATGCTTTACTAAATTTAGGTACAGTTCTCATCGCTACCATTTCCACTGGGAGGCTCTTCCACGCATCCACCATCCTCCATCTTCTGCAAAGAAATATTCCCTTAGATTACTCCTGATTCCATCCCCTTTATTTATTTTTATTTATTTGCATTCTCTTATATACCGCGCTATTCTGCATCAGTGCGGTTTACATTGAACAAACTGAAATTACATTGAACAGGGCATTATAACTTGGAGATAACTATTTACAGGGAACATGGGCTATGGAGGGTTAAGTGGCTTGCCCAAGACCACAAGGAGCACCTGTGGGACTAGAAATCCTATGACCCCTTATTCCATAGCTTCCTTTCAACTAGAAGAGAGCAACTCCTGTGTATTTATAGCATGAAGATATTTAAATGTCTTTTATGATATCCCCCTCTCCCTCCTTTGTTCCAAAGTATACATATTGAGATCTTTAAGTCTGTCCCCAGATGCCTTATGACAAAAGGCCACTGGCCATTTTAGTAGCCGCCCTCCTAGATTGTACACATAATCCAAATGAGATCTTTGCTTCTCCTTAAAAGCCTGCAACCCCAAGGGGCTTCTTCAGCTTTATTCTTTTGTGAGCAATTGCTGTCATTGAAAAGCTGCAAACCCCTAAGTGCAATGCATTTTGCATTTCTCTCCAAAACTCAAGATGGGAACACCAACAAAGCAGTGACAGAACCCAGGCCCATCCTCCCTTACATTACTCCAAACACGCATAACATTTAGGAGAAGGCTCCAGAGTTTTCCTACAAAAAAAGTAGAGGGACAATTTGGAGCCATGCTACACTCAAAATGTCGCTCCTTAGAAACATAGAAACAGAAATATGAGGACAGAAAAAGACCACATGGCCTATCTAGTCTGTCCTTCCATATCAACAACTACAACAGTCCCCTTTTTACCTTTAGAGATCCTCTGTGTTTTCTCCACTGGGAGACTATTCCACGGATCCACTACTCTTTCCGTAAAGAAATATTTCCGCATATCACTCCAGAATCTATCTCCCTTCACCCTCATCCCATGTCCCCTCATAGCAGAACTTGCTTTCAATTGAAAGAGGCTCTCTCCCTGAACATTTATGCCACGGAGGTATTTAAACATCTCAATCATATCACCTCTATCCCGCCTTTCCTCTAAGGTGTACATATTAAGATCCCTCAGTCTGTCCTCATATGCTTTATAATGAAGACCACTAATCATTTTAGTAGCCACCCTCTGCACCTACTCCATCCTGTTCACATCCTTTTGAAGGTGCGGTCTCCAGAATTGCACACTATACTCCAAATGAGGTCGCACCAAAGGCTTGTACAGAGGCATTATCACCTCCTTTTTTCTGCTAGCCATTCCTCTCCGTAAGCACCCAAGCATCCTTTTAGCTTTTGCCGTCGCCTTTTCTACCTGTTTAGCTACTTTTAAGATCATCAGACACAACCACGCCTAGGTCCAGCTCTTCTTTAGAGGACAAAAGTACTTCACCCCCTATACTATATTGCTCCCTTGGATTGCTGCAGCCCACATGCATGACCTTACATTTTTTTAACATTAAATCCCAGCTGCCAAATTCTAGACCATTCTTCAAGCTTAGCTAGATCCCTCCTCATGTTATCTACACCTTCCTGGGTGTCTACTCTATTGTAGATTTTGGTATCATCCGTAAAGAGGCAAAACTTACCCGACAGCCCTTCCGCTATATCACTAACAAAGATGTTAAAAAGAATCGGACTGAGGACAGATCCCTGGGGCACACCACTGGTAACATCCCTCTCCTCAGAGTGAGCTCCATTTACCTGTACTCTTTGTCGCCTCCCACCCAACCAATTTCTAACCCAAGCAGTAACTTTAGGGTCCATCCCTAGGGTGCTCAGTTTATTTATAAGTTGCCTGTGAGGAACAGTGTCAAAGGCTTTACTGAAATCTAAATACACCACATCTAGGGCTCTCCCTCGGTCCAACTCCCTGGTCACCCAGTCAAAGAAATCAATCAGATTTGTCTGACAAGACCTGCCTCTGGTGAATCCATGCTGCCTCGGATCCTGTAAGCCACTGGACTCTAGAAACCTCACTATTTTCTCCTTCAGCAGCGTTTCCAATAATTTACTCACCACTGAAGTTAAACTAACTGGCCTGTAGTTTTCAACCACATCCTTACTTCCGGTTTTGTGTAAAGGCACCACATGAGCCTCTCTCCAGTCCTTTGACACCACTGCTGATTCAGAGGCATTGAAAACGTCAGTCAGTGTTGCTGCTAGAACGTCCCCAATTTCCCTCAGTATTCTAGGGTGTATCCCATCCGGTACTATTGTTTTGTCTACTTTAAGTTGAGCTAGTTTCTCATGAACACAGTCTTCTGAAAATTGTTCAAGATGTCCCTTGCTTCTGTTCCTATTTGTGGGTGTTTTCTGAGGTCCTGCTCCTGGTTCTTCATCGATGAACACAGAACAAAAATATTTGTTAAGCAATTCCGCTTTATCCTTATCGGCTTCTACATATTCCTCCCCTGCACCCTTGAGTCTGACAATACCACTTTTGCCCTTCCTCTTCTCACTAATATATCTGAAAAATGTCTTATCCCACCCATGTTATTGCACTGGCTATTTCCTCCTCCTTTTGAATCTTTGCCTTCTTGACTACTTTGCTAGCTTCTCTAAGTTTTTCCAAATACAGATGCCTGTCTTCCTCTCTCTGTGATCTCTTGTATTTCATGAAGGCCTCCCTCTTTTTCTTCACTTTTTCAGCTACTTCCTTAGAAAACCACAGCGGTCTCCTTTTCCTTTTACCTTTATTTACAATTTTAACAAAAAGGTTGGTTGCCCTTAAAATATCCCCTTTCAGTTTTGCCCACTGTTTTTCTACATGCCCCAGCTGTTCCCATCCCACTAACAACTCCCTGAAGTATTGGCCCATCTTCGCAAAGTTAGTCTTCCTAAAGTCTAAGATTCTCACCTTTGAATGGATTCTAAGAGCCCTAGTCCTAATACTGAACCTTACCATCTGGTGATCACTGGATGCAAAATGATCTCCCACTACAACATCAGAAACACTTTCACCATTGGTAAGCACCAAGTCCAGTATGGCCCCTTCACATGTGGGGTCTGTTACCAATTGCCTGAATAGTTCTCCCTGTAGATAATCCAGGATCTCCTTACTTCTAGATGATACTGCAGCAGGAATGTGCCAATCAACATCTGGCATATTGAAATCTCCTATCAGTCGCACTTCCCCTTTCCTAGCAATGCTGTGTATGTCTTTAATTAACTCTCTGTCCACCTCTTCCTCTTGTGAGGGAGGTCTGTATATCACACCAATGCAAATAGATTTCTCTTTCCCTCTTTCTAGTTTAACCCACAATGCCTCCTCTCTCCCTTTTTAAGCTCTGTAATTCCAAAGCTTTAATAGTAGTTTTTACATATAGTGCCACTCCTCCTCCCCTTCTTCCTACCCTGTCCTTTCTGAATAAAGTATAGCTAGGTATAGTTATATCCCAATCATGGATTTCTGTGAACCATGTTTCTGTAACTGCCACTAAATCCAAGTCAGCTACTCCCACCAAAGCTTCAACATCAGGGATCTTATTTCCCATGCTACGGGCATTTATACACACTGCTTTCCATATGTTACCCCTGTTACCCATTTCCATAAAGGTATTTAATGTATCACCTACCTGGGGGCTTTCACCTTAAAGTATTTGCAACTCCATAACTTGCATACTTTTAGCTGTGGGAAAAGGAGACACATTCCTGGGGACATCTGTAGGTTAGAGGAGGAAAAGGTGTATGTAAGTGTTCCTTGAGGCAACAATCAACACAAGCCTAGTGCAGACTCTGCAGTAATGTGGGCACTTTTGTTTTTTACTCCCAAAGTTAGAAAAATGCCAGTTAATATTCAAACCCCTCAGCTAGTGACTTTTAAATGCCAGTCATGGCATTTAAATTATCCATGAGTAATAGGTGCCATTTGGCCCAAGGCCACGCCTGTCTTAAGCACCTAGCTATGTGTCTGCAGTGGCCCCTAACATACCCCGTGGATAGAGCTCACTTCTCTCTGCTGCATCTCCCCAGCCCGTAGAAGGAAGGCAATTTTTCACATTTGTGCCTAATTCCTCTGCCATCTGACTTTCTTCTGACTGTTTGAACCATGAAGTGCCTCATAGGTGAGAGGTAAGATCATTGGTCACCCCGCAAAACAATCTGTGGCTATATTGCAGAATTGCAGCACATTTCCAAGGGGACTTTTTTTCCAATTCATGTTTTTGAAGTCCCCTTCATGTAGTGACCTAGTTGTATCACATCCATGCAAATTTCAGCAAGACGACCACTACTACTGACATATGAAAGGAAAGAAATAGAAAAATTCATTCTGACCATATGTTTCCTGTGATAAAAAGGTGTCCCACCCTTAGCCTCAGAACTAGGGCTGTTAATTGTGGTAATGATAGTGCAGAGGCTTGAGGAGAACATAACGTTTCTTATACAATTATAGTCCATGATGAACCTGTTTATGGGCCCGCTGCAGCAGGAGAAAGATCACAGAAGCTAATAGAAAGATTTATATGACTAACTACAATTAGGTGGATCCCTGAAAATAAAAAGGATATAGTTTTCATAAAGAGAACTACCAGAAACTAGAAGAAAGGGGGATACCACCAAAGGAAAAGGTACTACACACAACTGATGCAAGCGTAAGGTTTCTAATGAAAAAATCAAAGCAAAGAAAGCATGCAAGAGAAGACCCTAAATAATTCAGAGCTGATAAAGAAAGATTAATAGGAAAAGAAAGGAGTGCCAGAAGACAGGTACTGTAAAAGCTGAGAAACACCAGAAGACAGGTACCAACAGAGCCATAACAATCAGAAGGGCCACAGTGGGATACCAGTGAAAGGTAACGTTGCAGCATAGGAAGATGAGGGTAATGAAAGGCAGGAGAGAGATCAGGAGGTGGAGGAGTTGGTGGTTGAACTTGTGGTCCCTGTAGAGATGCATCTGTATATTGGGGTCTAGGAGAGGGAACGACTACCTAAATTAAACCTGACATCAAAAGTAAAAAGCATGATGAGTAAGATTATCAAGGCCGTAACCTGCATAAAAACCATCTATTGACATCACAGAAATAAATTGGATACAGTATTATGCAGCAAAAGTCATTACTGAGAGTTGTTAAGACAAGGACAAAAGGCTAGCAGAAACGAATAAAGATAGCACCTCCTTTGAAAAAATGAACAGTGGGAAAATAAAATCAATGCACACAGAGGTGTCATTTGTTTTTGTCTGGTCTTCTTGTGCTAGTAAACTGGGGGACATGCTTACTAAAGGTTAACAATCGTTAAAGAAGTTAACGCGCATTAAGTGCCACACTGACAGGGCTGCAGAAACTTAACAAACATTAACTTTTATTTATTTTTTTAAAGTGCCATCAATGCTGACTCCTGGTGACCCAGCAGCCCCTGTGTTTTCTTGGCAAGGCATGACCCAAAGTAGTTTGCCAGGCCTTTTCTTCCAAGGAAATGGAGGGTAAAATGACGTGCCCAAAGTCACAAGGAACACCACTGGGAAATGAACCCAAATCACTTGGGTGCTAGACTGTTGCTCTAACCACTAGGCAGCTCCTCCATGCCACTCTATTAATGCACATTGAAACCTTAAGTAAGACCTATGTCTTTGGTTTAACGTACAATTAGTTTCGTAACTGGATTTCTAAATTGTTTGGATGGTCATTTGGCTAAAAAGCAGTATTTCAAATATGAGTAAATAAAACAAACAAACAAATAGAAAATTACCTCAGTGAGCTAAGTACCAGAAAAATAATGAGACAGCACCCAAACCGTAAGATGAAATATGCTGCATTAACAGAAGAAGACCTTAAATTCATATGTTTTCCATAAAAATTGAAAGTAACCACAGAAGCACAAAAGTTGTAGAGATATGAAGATATGCTGTCATCCAACTGGACAGGATGAAAAGACTAATGAAATGCTAACAGAAATTAGGAAGGCCAACAAATTTGCTAACACAGTAAAAATGAGAGATATCAGTTACCCTATACTGATTGGGTAAATTTCACATCAGGACACAATAGGAAGGTAAGTTTTCAAGGAACATCGGGTCCTGTAGCTGACAAAAGCAGAATTACTTTAGATGTAGTCCATACTGGAATGCAGGACCTAGTATGAGGGATAACATGACAGATTGACATTAATAATCACAAGTGGGTTAATTCTGAGGCACGAATAGCAGGGATTGCTGTCCTTTTGGGATGTCCAGCCCTCTATTTGTGATTTCTCCCAATCCCATCTAACTTCCCTACGCAGAGTATAGGGAAGTTAGATGGGGCAGGAAAGGGGCGGATTGGGGGCGGCATTAGGGACATACAGAGCAGATTCCATTGTCGGCTCTGTACGTCCTGGGCCGGCAGCTTGCACGGGGAACTTATTCCACCTAGGGGACGGCGGGCCAGGGGCTCAGAGGGATCAGAGGACATTCCCCATGGCCTGACCCTGGCCTTGGGAGGCCAAATCGGTGCCTGGTTGCGATTCTGATCCCATGGGGCTAGATGTTCCCTGCGGGATCAGAATCCTGGCTAGCTCTGTGTGTCCGATTCCGACCAGACGCACAGAAGGCCAGGACATCGATGTTGGAATCACACCCAATGTGATCACATATGTCATAATCACTGGAAGGAAGCCATTAAAGAAAACTACACTTAACATTTAATTTTAAAAAGGTAGGCTATGATAAAATGAAAAGAAATAGTAAATTCTAAATGGATCAGTTATCAAAGTCAAAAGTTTGCATGAGTTGTGGACTTTATTTAAAGATTTCATTTTGGAAGTCAAGATATTCCATGCATTAAAAAAAAAAAAAAATCAAAGGAAGACCAAATGGCTGCCAGTGTGTTTTAATGTTGAGAATAATGAGGGAAACGGGGATATGCATAAGCACTGGTAGATGTAAAAAAAAAAAGGCAGACCTAGAGACACTTTGGAAAGAAGCGTGCCTTAGAAGCAAAAACAAATGCTAAAAACTTCTCAAATACCTTCAAAACAAAAATCCTGTAATGTAGTCAGTTGGATCCCTAGATGACCAAGGGGTAAAGATAATACTCAAGGAAGATAAGATAACAGCAGAGAAAAAATAATTCCTTGCCTCAGTCTTTATTGAATTTATTTATTTTTTTTTATTTAGCTGTATTTATATCCCGCTTTTCACCGGGTCAAAGCGGTCAATTGGGGGATACATTTAACACGAGGGGATATGAGACACATACACTAATACTTACAAGGAACATGGGCAATGGAGGGTTAAGTGGCTTGCCCAAGACCACAAGGAGTGCCTATAGGACTAGAAATCCCAGTCCCTCTGGCCTGAGATTGCTGTCCCCAGGTGGGACTTGAACTCCCGGCCCTCCGGCCTGAAGTACTTTGTCCTAACCACTAGGCTACTTCTCCCCATAGAGTGTTTAGAATCATACTTGCCCCAAAAACATTATAAGCTTATTTTAGAAGTCTTATTTTCACATGTAAAATCAGGTATTTACATATGAAAATGGCATCCATATAAAAGTGTCAATATTAGAAAGGATTCTATTTACACACCAATGTCCTTACTACATAGAAATTGCAAGGAGCATGTCAGAGACTGGATAGAGTGGTCTGGGTGTGTCAGATCTACATGTGTATTCCCCATTTCATATAGACCTCCAAAAAGCCTCGTTAAAGCCACTGCAGCTGGCACAGAATGTAGCAGTCAGGCTCATCAAGGGTACCTCTCGACAAAACCACATAGCACTTATTTTGAAGCTGCTACACTGACCAATCCCCAGCAGAGTGAAATATAAGGTGACATTAACAACTTTCAGGGCGATTCTACAAATATCATCCCATAACCTTCAGTCTATGCTTGACAAGCCCCCAGGGTCAGAGAACTTGCAGAACCTCTAACAATACGCTCCTTGCAGTGCCTCCGACAATCACCCACACCAACAGCTCCACATCTAACAGAGCCTTCTGCTATTACGCACCCATCACCTGGAATGCATTTCCCCTGACCTCTGCTCCCTCTCCCTCTGAGACATTGGAGAATTCCGCTGAAAGTTTAAGACACTGCTTTTCCTGGAATACTTCGGCCCAGACACATAACCACCCTGACAGCACCTGGTCATATAAACTCAGCGAGAGATAGTTACCTTGATACAATGTATCCTATGTTATGCTACATAGTTCAGTGTTCCAGAGTTGCTACATTGTTTATTCTGTTAGTTCCTTCGACAATTAGTTCCAGGTAAAGTTCAAGTTCTTTCGTTCCACTTGTTCCATTTAAACCACCGTGACCAGTAGATATGGTGGTCTAAAAGAGTTGTTTAATAAATAAATAAATATAGAAAATACATGTGTATGACTACAGTTGTGCGCGTTGGAATTTGCATCTTCTCCTCGGCATATTTAGGTTTTACCAAAGTGCTTTTTTCAGCCACCCCTTACAGGAGGGGTTATCTTCCTTAATCCTCTGTTTATTTCCCTTTCAAAAGTTAAATTAGATGAGATAGTAGCATCTGTTAATTGGCAGCATTTATACATGCACACTTGCAACATAACCAATCATACATGTGTAGCTGTCGGCATGTACATGTGTGAGTTATGAAATCTAGAACTTACACATGTATAGCAGCCATATTTACCAAGTCGATTTGTTTTACAAGTAGATTTGCAAAATGGCTCCTGTGAAATTTCCCATTAGCCCCTGCGGGCTTAACAGAGACGCGAGGGAGACACTCTCCCTTCGCGAATCTGAAAGCCCTTGCAGAGGGGCTCAGCGTGCAGAGGAGGCCCCGCGGGACACTTCATTCTGCTGCTGCTGCGGCGGCAGCAGCAGCAGCCAGAGCCAGCTTTTTTATTTTTATTTTGCCATAAGCCGATGGGGGGTGGGGGGGGGAGGGTTTAGGACTGGTAATGGGCGGGGGGGGGGGTTTAAGACTGGCAATGGGCTGTGGGCTGATGGGGGCTGTCTGGAAATGGGGCGATGGGGGGTTAGGACTGGTAATGGGCTATGGGGGGGTTAGGACTGATAATGGGCTATGGGGGGGGGCTAGGACAGGAAATGGGCTGATGGGGAGGGGTTAGGACTGGTAATGGGCTGTGGGCTGTTGGGGGGGGTTTGGACTGGTAATGGGCTATAGGGGGGTTAAGACTGGTAATGGGCTGTGGGCTGATGGGGGCTGTCTGGAAATGAGGTGATGGGGGTTAGGACTGCTAATGGGCTATGGGGGGGGGGGTTAGGACTGCAAATGGGCTGATGGGGAGGGGTTAGGACTTGAGGAGGGCTGATGTGGTTAGGACTGGTAATGGGCTGTGGGCTGATGGGGGGGGGGGGTTAGGACTAGCAATGAGCTATGGGGGCTGACTGGAAATGGGCTGATGGGGTTAAGACTGGAAGTGGGCTGATGGGGGGTTAGGACTGGTAATGGGTTATAGGGGGGGCTTAAACTGAAAATGGGGTGATGGGGGGTTAGGACTGGAAGTGGGTTGATGGGGGGCTAGGACTGGTAATGGGTTGGGGGGTTGCTATGACTGGAAATGGGCTGAGTGGAAGGGGAGGCTTGAACTGCAAATAGCTGATGGGGAGGGAGCTTGGCATGGAAATGGGCTGTGAGGGAAGGGAGCTAGGACTGAAAATGGGCTGATGGAGCAGCTAGGATAGGACTGGAAATGGGCTGTTGTGGGGAGCTAAGATTGGAAATGGGCTGTGGTGGGGGCTTGAAATGGACTCATGGAGGGGCTAGAACTGGAAGTAGGCTCATTGGGGGGCTTGGACTGGAATTGGGCTGAGTGGAGGGGAGCTAGGATTTGACATGGGCTGATGGTGGGGCTAGGAAATGACTAGAAATGGGCTGATGGGGGCTAGGATTGGAAATGAGCTGATGAAGGGACTCAGACTGAAAATGGATGGGGGAGCTAGGGCTGGAAATGGGTTGATGGGGGCTAGGACTGGAAATGGGCTGATGCAGGGACTAGAAGGGAATGGATGCTGGGTGAGACTGGAACTAGAAGGGAGCTGATGTTGGGGGAGGATTAGAATGGGATGGGGCTGGGAGAGTAAAATGGAGAGGGGAAAAATATTTTGTGTGGGAGGGATGAAAAATCTACAATTGGCCGGGTATTGGGAGAGTAAGTGGGGATTGAGGATGGAGGGGTAAAATTTGTGTGGATGAAATAGTAATGAGGAAAGAGCAAATGGAGAAAGATTAGTATGTCAAAGCAGATGTAGAGAGAGAGAATGGGGAAAAAAAACTAGAAGAGAGAAGAAAGAACAAATGGACAGCAGACGATGGACAGTTAGCAGAAAACATGAAGAAACCAGAAGAAAGTGGCTGGAGCAATTGCAACTGAAAAAAATGCACCAAAGGTAGAAAGACATCTCTTTATTTTGAATTTATTAGCTGGAATATGAAAGCTCTGGGAAATGTGCATCATTAACGTCTGCGCTTTGTTTGGTACAAGAGGAAATTAGTTTATAGTTTTATTTCTACAGTGTTGTTGTACATTCCAAGTTTGGCTTTTGGGGTTCCCAGTTTAATTATTGCCTTCCTGTTTCTAAATTGTGATTCCTTGTTTGGTGATGGTCTATGTTCTGCATGTGTAACTGAGCTGAGGTATTCTATTTATGTAATTCCTATTTGACATTGCCACTTGTTCTATTTCCCCAGTATTCTCTGAAATGTATTGGTTTAATATTTGCAGTGTTGCCTTTTGATAGGTAGGGTATGGTGCTTTGTGAGTCCTGGTAATGCTGTCAGGATACGGCGGGTTTGCTATGTGTTCTAAATGGGCAGCGTTTGTAGTAGTTCCTAATGTGCCTGGCGGTTGGCACTGGATTATAGTAATGTAGAAATCTTTTAGTCTTTCTTTATCCATACACTCATTAAGAGACATGTTTACTAAAAATTAGTGTATGGTAACATTATGCAAATATTTATGCAAATAAGGCCACTTATGCAAATGAGGCCCCGCACCGAGTTTCCGCACATGGCTCCACACCCCTCTTGGGCAGCCCCTGAACAAAGGCAGGTAGACTTATGCATCAGCTGAATGAGAGGGCCCAGGAACCTTTACTACAACCTCCTCCCTAGCCTTCAGAAAATCTTGAAGTTGCCTAGGCTCAAAAACAAATACAATTTTTGTTTAAACATAACATAACACTTTGCAGGAAATTTTAGCTGAAAAGTTGCCCCAAGGGTCAAAACCCTGGGGCGAAGGGCCAAAAAGCCTTTCCTTCTCAGCTGCATATCACAGAGACATCAGGAAATATTCTA
The DNA here is from genome assembly GCA_033557465.1 of Ichthyophis bannanicus. Taxonomy (NCBI): domain Eukaryota; kingdom Metazoa; phylum Chordata; class Amphibia; order Gymnophiona; family Ichthyophiidae; genus Ichthyophis; species Ichthyophis bannanicus. The sequence goes on from CM066034.1 coordinate 604,614,218, forward strand.
ACATTAGAGCCTAGAAAAACCTCATTAATATTTCTGAAGTACATTTTAAGAACATAACATTTTTCTGACTCTAAAGCCATGGTAACAAGCAGGGTAGCCATTCCTGTAACAACTTCTAAAGAGTTTTCCAAAAAACACGTAAGGTCTCCTAACCCAGTGGGGGGGGGGGGGGGGGTGGGGGAATTACCAGGGGCTTGAACACTTTCACCCACCGATAGGTATTGGGCCCTAATCATGGGTGGAAATTGTTCCAGGGGAATCTAAAACCTCCCCCAAATACTTTTGCAACATGTCCATAGATGACAGCACAGGGGACATAGAGAAATTCAAAAACCTCAAATTACATCTACGGGCCTGATTTTCTAAATACTCCATCTTCTTAATGGACACCAATTTGTCCTTAAGCTGGGCAGTAACCAAGTCCCGAAGCTGACCCACATCTCCTTCCAACCTGGATATCCGCACTGCTTGCTCTTCATGGACCTAGAGAATTCCACATGTCGACTTCATCGCCACCAAATCAGTACACACAGAGCCCCAAACAGTAGACAAGGAGGTGTTCAAAGCTGCCAAACCTTCCCATAGTGATTCCAAAGTGAAGACCGTGGGTCTTTCCAAAATAGGAATACCCGGAAGATTCTCTTCACAAACTGGCACAGCCACACACCACCGATGGACTCCCAACTCCACTGGTCTCTTGATACACCTCCACGCCGGGGGAGACATCCAATTCAGCTGGACCTCCTCTCATGCTCTGCCGAGCAGGAGTGCACGTCGGCACCACTGCAGGCAGTGCTACCACAGCTGGGGACACACTTTTGGGTCGCGGTGGGGGGGGGGGGGTGTGCTGCTCAGAGAGCCAGACACCCGACGTGCTCAGGAGCGATACTCCTCCTACCGCCCCCACCGAAGATGCTGCTCTGCTACTGACCAGGAAACCACAATCGCTGAGAACACGTTGGCCAAAGGAAACCGGCAGGTCTGAAGGAGGTAAGGGAGCCTGCTTCCGTTTTCGCCGCCCCATCGCTCCTCGCAAGGGGGAATTCCTTGAACAATCGCCAACTCAGTAGAGAGCATCTCACAGCCGGTAAACACCCGCCGCCATCTTGATTACTTCCCTAGGTGAGCCCTAGATTTTTATGAAAGTATGAACAAGCGAATGGATAACTGTGAACCAGTTGATACAGAATATTTGGCTTTTCAGAAGACAATTGGCTAAAAGATAGAAAATAGAAAGGAGATCTAAATAGTCCGTTTTCCAACTGAAAAAATGGGGCTGGTACTGTTCAATATATTTGTGAGTGATTATTGCTGAAGGGCTGAATGGAAAAGTCTCTCTTTTTGCAGATGACACCAAAATTTGCAACAGAGTGGACTCCCCTGAGGGAGGTGATAACATGAAGAAAGATCTGCAAAAGCTGGAAGAATGGTCTGATGTTTGGCAGTTAAGATTTAATGTGAAAGAAGAAGAGGAAATGACGTCACTGGACGAGACGGTAGCTTAAGAGTAGAGCTCCGTCGGAAAACCTAATTACCTGGACAAAAGACAGCTCCTGGAGAAACTCGAGATTCTAAACGAGAAACTGGGGGTAACCTGGAGAGATGATGACGCCGAAGAAGGGCGCAGCAGACTTAAAGGCATACGCTTTTAAAGCCGCGAGCGGGAGCGCCGCGGGGAAAAACAAGATGGCGACGCCATGTGAGTTGGCAGGAGCAGAGGCGAGCAAAGCTGGCGGAGAGGCTGACCAATGAGAAAGTGAGATTGAAGGCCTGAAAGGGGAGCTAAAGGGCTGGTTCGCAACCATAAGGCAGGACCTAGCCCACTTCAAAGCCGAGGTGCATAGCTGGATGGAGGAGTTGAGAGTGGATGTGCGTGAGGTGGGGCAACGGCTAGAAGACATGGAAAACAGAGTAGAAGAGCAAGAAGGCACTATAAAGAGTATGCAAGAGATGGTGAAAGCCCTGGTGGGGGAGCAGGAAGAGATATGGGTGAAAATGGAAGATCTGGAAAACAGATCTCGCCGGGTGAATTTAAGAATATGTGGAGTGCCTGAGAGTAAAGATAAAGAAGGTTGTATAAAATTGGTGGAGAAAATAAGCCATCAAATAGTGGAGCAGGCTGGTATGGATGGGACTGAGTTTGTTGGAGAATAGAGCATGCACACAGAGCGCTCGGCCCTCGGAGAGAGGGACGTGTAAGAAATATAATTGCCTGCTTTCAAGCATATGCAACAAAAAACGCTGTAATGAGTGCAGCCAGGAAATGAACAGAAATCACCTGGGAGAACCAGAAAATTGAGGTGTATGCAAACCTGTCCACAATCACTATGCGGAAGCGAAGGGAATTAGCAGGCCTAACAAAGAAGTTGCGAGAGGAACAAATTAAGTATAAGTGGACCTATCCTTTCGGCTTACAATTAAGTATGGAAGGGGTGCAATCCCACGGACTGTGGCGTAAGGCCACCTCTTTATGCGGCAGGCAGGCTGGATGGAAGGGACAGCGGGCAATGGCACCAAGGTTGTGAAGAGGCAAGACGGAGAAGACAGCTGGAGATGGGCGCTCCAGGGGTATAAGCGTCTAAGGATACAGAAGAAGAATTTGGCACAAGGGGAAGAGAGAGGGTGAAAGGCTGTACAGCTGTGGACATATTGTAATGGAGAGGAGCTATATTTATATAAAGCTTAAGTAAAGAGCACATAAGGAGTATGAATGGTATAAAAGAACAAGGTATAAAAATAGATGTGTGTATGTTGATTTGGGGTCTGGTAGGTCATGCCTTGTAGGAGGGGGAAGGTTGGAGATGACCGAGTTTGGAGGGGGAGGGAGAGGGGGGGGGGAAGAGGAGGGATAAGTGGATGTGGGGGGGGGGGAGGGGGACTTTCTTGCCAGACTAGTGGTTATAGCGGGAAGACAGCTTCTTATGGAAAATGGCTAGATTACGGGTATTAACCTTGAATGTAAGGGGCTTAAATTCACCAATCAAAAGACAGCGAATGTACGAAGAAATTAGTAGACTCAAGGGAGATATTATCTTTATACAAGAAACCCATTTGAAGAAAGCTGATGAGTGGAGGGTGGCACATAGGAAGTTCCCGGGGCAATGGTATTCATCCAATAGAATTGATTTGAAAAAGGGGGTAGTGGGAATTTTGATTAATGGGAGACTACCATATGTGGTGGAAACAGTACAACGGGATAAAGGAGGTAGGTTTCTACTTTTAAAATTGAAAATTCAAGAGCAAAGGATTACGTTAGTAAATATATATGGCCCGAATGTTGCACAGGGGGCATTTTATGAGATTAGCAGCAGAGGTGGAGCAGTTTGCCGAAGGTCAGGTGATCGTGGGGGGTGATTTTAATCTGATGGTCAATCCACAGTTAGACAACTCAAAAGGTTATAGTGAGGGCAGTGCGAAGAGTAGGAGGAAGTTAACATAAGAACATAACATAAGAACATAAGATATGCCATACTGAGTCAGACCAAGGTCCATCAAGCCCAGTGTCCTGTTTCAAACAGTGGGCAATCTAGGTCATATGTACCTAGCAGTTTCCCCAAAAGACACAGGTTCTGCAATGCTTGTACTAGGTCAAGCATAGATATCCTGGGTCCCTTCTTAATAATGGTTTATGGACCTTTCCTCCAGGAACTTGTCCAAACCTTTTTTAAACCCAGCTATACTAACAGCCTTTACTACATCCTCCAGTAACAAATTCCAGAGTTTGATTACACGTTGAGTAAAAAAATATTTTCTTTTATTAGTCTTAAATAGTTTACCCTGTAGCTTCATTGCATGTCCCCTAGTCTTCCTATATTCTGATAACGTAAACAGTCAATCTACGTTTACCCGTTCCACTCCGATCATTAATTTATAGACTTCTATCATATCTCCCCTCAGCCGTCTCTTTTCCAGGTTAAAGAGCCCTAACCTTTTTAGCCTTTCTTCATAGGAGTATCCTTCCATCCCCTTTACCATTTTGGTGGTTCTTCTCTGAACCTTTTCTAATAATGCTATACCCTTTTTAAGATACGATGACCAGAATTGCACACAATATTCAAGGTGCGGTCTCACCATGGAACGGTATAGAGGCATTATAATATCTTTTGTTTTATTTTCCATTCCTTTCCTTAGGATACCTAGCATTCTGTTTGCTCTCTTGGCTGCTGCTGCACACTGGGCCGAGGGTTTTAACATGTTATCCACAATGACGCCTAAATCTTTTTCCTGGGTAGTGGTTCCTAATGTGGAACCTTGCATCATGTAACCATAGTTTGGGTGGTTCTTCCCTAGGTGCATAACTTTGCACTTGTCCACATTAAATGTCATCTGCCATTTTGATGCCCAGTCTTCCAATTTAGCAAGATCTTGCAATTTTCCACAATCCTCTTGGGCTTTAACAACTTTAAATAGTTTTGTGTCATCTGCAAATTTGATAACCTCACTCGTTATTCCACTTTCCAGGTCATTTATGAATATGTCAAAAAGCAGCGGACCCAGCACAGATCCCTGGGGTACACCACTATTCACCTTTCTCCATTGGGAAAATTTGGCCATTTAGCCCTACCCTCTGCTTTCTATCTTTTAACCAGTTCTTGATCCACAGTAGTACACTGCCTCCTATCCCATGACTCTTTAGTTTTGCCAAAAGTCTCTGATGAGGGACCTTGTCAAAGGCTTTCTGAAAGTTCAGATACACTATATCAACCGACTCACTTTAGCCTTTAAAATTAATGGGCACACACTTAGGACTTCAGGATACCTGGAGGGAGTTGAAAGGACGGGAAAAAGATTATACATTTTATTCTCCAGTGCATAAGTCGTTCTCCAGGCTAGATATGATCTGGGTATTTAAAGGTCTGGTGGAGAAGATTGAGAATTGTGAAATTGGGGAACAGATCTGGACGGATCATGCGCCAGTATAGATTGATTGTGAGTTGGGAAACCCGGGAAAGCAGAAGAGGGGATGGATATTAAATGAGTCATTATTGGAACAGCCTGAGGTAGTGCAAAAAATAAGACAAACCATAAAATGTTATTGGGAGATTAACGACAGATAACTGTAAAGTGGAGACCTTGTGGGAGTGCTTGAAAGTGGTGGTGAGGGGAGAGTTGATATCAGCAGGGACATATATGAAAAAAATTAAAGAGGGTCATAAAGAAGAGTTAAGGGGGTAAATCCGGGGACTGGAGGGATTACAAAAACAGGATCTAAGTGAGACAAATCTGCAGGAATTAAAGAAAGCGAGAAGAGAATTGGATGAACTAGAACTGGCAGATATTAAGTTTGCCCAAGATCAATTGAAACAGCAATTTTTTGAACTAGGAAATAAACCCACTAAGTGGCTAGCGTATAGGCTTAAACAGCGGCAAAATAGGAACATTATAACAAAAATTCGGGATGCAGGAGGGCAGGAGGTAAGAACGAGGGAGAAAATTCAGGAACGATTTGTGCAATTCTATAAGCAACTATATTCAGCAGGGAATGTGAAAGAGGGGGAGGATATAGATAAATACTTAGATATAGAATTACCTAAGCTGACAATGGAAGAAGCGGCCCAGATCTCAGCACCCATTAGAGAGGGGGAAATATGTGAGGTGATCCAGGCTTTACCGGGAAATAAGGCTCCAGGAATGGATGGCTTTACTAATAAGTTTTATAAAGCCTTTAAAGAGATCCTGTGTGGGCCTCTGGCCCGATTATACATTTCTTTTAAAGATGAAGGGAAAATCCCAGAAACCATGAGAACAGCTGGTATAACGGTATTACCGAAAGAGGGGAAGGATCCCAGCGTATGTGGGTCATACAGACCCAAAACACTATTAGGGACAGATTTTAAAATCTTCACAAAGATATTAGCTAATAGACTGTTACCCTTTATGCCGCGACTAGTACCTGAAAATCAGGCGGGTTTTGTGCCAGGCAGACAAACTGCAGACAATATCCGGAAGGTGTTAAATAGCATATGGAAGGGGAGGAGGAGTGAAGAGCAAATGATTCTTCTGACCATAGACACGGAAAAAGCATTTGATCGTGTAGTCTGGCCATATCTGTTAAAAGTACTGGAGCGTATGGGGATTGGAGGGGGGTATAATAATTGTATTAAAGCAATATATACGGAACCCTTAGCAAAGATTGCCATTAATGGGGAATATACTAAAGCATTTGAACTGGGCAGGGGAACGAGGCAGGGGTGCCCACTCTCACCCCTTCTTTTTGTACTCTCTATGGAAGCTCTGGCAAAACGGGTGAGGGAGTGTCCAGAGATATCCGGGATTAAGGGAGAGAATTGGGAGAGTAAAATATCATTATTTGCGAATGATATTTTGTTTATGTTGACGAAGCCAAAAGAATCATTGAAAGCTAGTTATAAGATTCTAAAAGAATTTGGGGAATTTTCAGGCTTTAAAATAAATGCTTCCAAGTCTGCAATTCTGAATATTTCAGCAACAGCATTGACCCAACAACAAATACAGGGGGAATTTCCATTTAAGTGGGCCAAAGATAGGGTGAAATATCTGGGAAAATATCTAATGGCTAAGGATTTAGATATGTTCCGAGCCAATTTTGGGGTGATGGAGAAAAAGATGAGGAAAGAGTTGGAAATTTGGGGAAGCAACAAATTATCCTGGCTGGGGAGGATTTCGGCGATCAAAATGACGATACTACCACAATGGCTTTATTTGTTTAGGAGACAGAGGAAGGAGCAAACCTCTTGCAGGCCAAAGGAGGAACGAACGGAGCAAGAGATGTGGGTTGGAAGCAGACTGCTTTATTGAAAATAAGTCCCTACGCGTTTTGGCTTGCGCCTTCTTCGGGGGACATACAGCTACCAGAGAATAAATGAACAAACAGTATTAAAATAAAATGGGGCAACATATATCACAATTAGTAATAAATATATAAAATAAATTCAAAACAATAAATCAAAAAACATCGAAACGTATTACCAAATATAAATTAAAAAATATATTAATATTAAGAAAAATAACAATAATAAGAACAATTAAAAAAATAAATAAATGTATGACAATCATATATACAAAGCCAGGACCAAAAGAAAACGAGTTAAAATATTTAGGTTACTCCAGACGTGTAAATCATATACGGTAACAACAATTAAGATTCATAATTGTTGTTACCGTATATGATTTACACGTCTGGAGTAACCTAAATATTTTAACTCGTTTTCTTTTGGTCCTGGCTTTGTTTATATGATTGTCATACATTTATTTATTTTTTAATTGTTCTTATTGTTATTTTTCTTAATATTAATATATTTTTTAATTTATATTTGGTAATACGTTTCGATGTTTTTTGATTTATTGTTTTGAATTTATTTTATATATTTATTACTAATTGTGATATATGTTGCCCCATTTTATTTTAATACTGTTTGTTCATTTATTCTCTGGTAGCTGTATGTCCCCCGAAGAAGGCGCAAGCCGAAACGCGTAGGGACTTATTTTCAATAAAGCAGTCTGGTTCCAACCCACATCTCTTGCTCCCTTTATTTGTTTAGGGCCTTACCATTGCGGGTGCCCAAAGAGTTTGTAGCACGAGTACAGGGGATTATTATGAAATTTATAGGAGGGGGAAAGAGGAGTAGAGTGGCCTGGAAGACTCTTACTAGGAGGAGGGAGAACGGGGGGAAGGCCATACCTGATATGCAGAGATATGTGGAAGCAGCACAGCTTAGTGCCATTGTGGAATGGGGGGTGGAGGAAGTAAGAGTGGGTAAAAATGGAATCGGAGGAATTAATGGGGGGGAAATTAGGAGAATTGATGTGGATACCGATGGAGAAAAAAGGGGGAGAGTGTTTCCAGAACCCCTACGTGCAGAGGGTTTGGAGTTTGTGGAAGAAATGGAAATACATTTGGCTGGGTGCAAAAGGGGTCTCCAGGTTGATTCCTATTTGTGGGAACCCAAATTTTCCTCCGTCTATGGGGAAAAGTGTATTTGAGGAAGGGGGCAAGAAGGGATTAAGCTGCATAGGACAGCTTCTAGAGGGGAAAAAGATTCTGGACTTTGCATCAGCTATGAAGCAATATGGCCTAGAGAAGGTAGACAATTACTCATACAATCAGATATGTCACTATATTAGACATAAAATACCAGAGCTCAAGGGAGACCCGACTGAAATTGAAAAACTAGTCTTGATGGGGCAAAGGAAAAAAATTGAGACTAGTTTTTACAATATGATGGAGGGGGAAGGATCCAAACGGGGCTTCCAGGAAAAATGGGAACAGGATATTGGAGAAAATTGGGATGGGACTCACTGGGGACGCATATTCTGCAACCGATATAAGGGGCTGTTAGCGGCTAATTTTATTGAAAATAATTACAAAATAATGTACAGGTGGCATATGACACGGGAAAAAGTGCATTGTATGTATAAGGTGGGGGGATGATAAATGTTGGAGAGGGTGTGGTGCTAAGGGGTGTTATCTTCATGTATGGTGGGATTGTGGGACTTTGTATAAAGTATGGGAGGAGGTATTTAAGCTGTTAAGTACGATATTAGAGAAGGACGTTACTCCCCAACCAGCGGTAGCAATGCTGGGAATGAAACACGGGAATCTAACTAACTAATTCGGACAGCATATTCCTCAGTTTAGGGTGTGTGGTACTTCGATTATATTAATAGCACAGAGATGGAAGCAGAGCTCGGTACCGACTATCGGGGAGTACAAAGCTTCATTGGCCCAGGTATACCTGTTAAGTAAGCTAATGGCGTTGAAAAATAACAGGCCGGCACAGTTTCTAAAAATGGGGGGGGAATTATATAAGGTGGGTAGCACTAAATGGATCAAGGTTAAGGGAGAAATATGGTAGGGGAGGGGGGAGGTGGGGGGGGGATGATCTATAATAAAAGGTACCATACTAAAGATGTGAATAAGGGGGAGTTTGGAGATGCCCTGTTGGGATGGTGAATGTTAATATGTATGTTAAAGCTCTGTAATGTTAAAGCATTGGTTGATACATTTTAAATTAAAAAAAAAAAAGATTTAATGTGAAAGAAGTGCAGTGTCATGCATTTGGGAAGCAGAAATCCAAGGGACTTGTTTGCCATAGGGGGCGAGAGTTTGTTGTGCATGGACCAGGAGAAGGACCTCGGAGTGATTGTTTCTGACAATCTCAAGGTGACAAAACAGTGTGACCAAGGTGGTGGCAAAAGCCAGAAGGCTGCTGGGTTGCTAACAGATGAATTACCAGCAGAAAAGAAGAGGTACTAATGCCACTCTACAAGTCACTGGTGAGGCCTCACTTGGAATATTGTGTTCAGTTTTGGAGACCATATCTTGCAAAGGATATAAAAAGACTGGAAATTGTTCAGAGGAAGCCGACCAAAATGATTTGGAGCCTGCGTCACAAGACTTATGAGAAGAGACTTGAAGACTTTAATATGTACACTCTGGAGGACAGGGGAGATATGATACAGACCTTTAAATTCTTCAGAGTATTAACGGACAAACAAATCTCTTCCAAAGACAGGGAAGCTGTAAAACTAGAGTGCATAACATGAAGCTGCAAGGGGGTAAATTGAAAGGCAATGTCAGGAAATACTTTTTCACTGAAAGGGTGTGGATGCTTGGAATGCGCCCCCCCCCCTCCCCGATGGACGTGGTGGGGGCAAACACAGTGACAGAATTCAAAATGGCATGGGACAGACACAATGGTTCTCTTTATAGCAACAGGATGAAATCTAAATAAGCATAGCTATCTTTTATATCTGAACAAATAGGGGTGACCTACACGGAGCGGTGGGTACACCCTTAAACAAAGGCATGGGGAGGGGTGACCTGTACGGAGCGGCAAATGCACCTACTTTTGCCTCCTTCCTAGGCAGACTACATGGACCATACTTGTCTTTATCTGCTGTCATATACTATGTTACTTTTTACTATGTTACTATGTCTATAGTGGAATGCCCCTAGGATATGTACTGGGATTTGTGCTGTTCACTATGTTCATAAATGATCCCGAGAAAGCAGCAATGAGTGAAGTGATTAAGATAGCAGTGCAGTGTGTGCCTTCAAGTCAGTCCTGACTCCTGGCGACCCAGAAGCTCGTGGGTTACAGAGGATGCAAAATGTTTCTAGTTAAACAGCAGCGCATCGTGAGGAACTGCAGAAGCATCTTCTGAGATCAGAAGACTGGGCTTGTAAATGGCAAATAAAATCTAATCTGGACAAGTGCAAAGTGATGCGGATAGGAAAAAGAATCTTAAATAAAGGTACGAAATGCTGGGTTCCAAGTTTGGCAGATTTTTTTCTTGGGTGGTTACTCCTTTCAGTGAGTGGTGATAAAGAACTTTTCTCTGCATTAACTAAATGACAAAATACTGGGACAGCACCCAGCAGCTAACAGTCCATCATCAAGACGTGCTTTAACATATTTTGCTAATTGGTTAACCAACGATGACAACTGGGAGAAATGAGAAACAAAGGTTAGGTCTCTCTTATAGTTCTATATCGTTTCAATCTTTTCTTGTATTTATATTTTATTTGTATTTTTTTCTTTGAATTGTTACTGTAAACCACTCTGCTGACATTGCTAAAGGGCAATATATTAAATGCATCAAGAAACTAAACAAAACAAGGAGGCCTTGTTACTGAACATTAAGGGGCATGTTTACTAAAATGTGCTAAGTTTGTGCACATTGAAGTCCATTTTTAGCATGGGAGTAGGGCTGGACTTGCGCTAGCTGATGGGAACATCAGGGCAGGCCCTAGAGTTGGTCCGAAGTGTTGAAGCCCTAGGCAAAATTCAAGCTTTACACCCCCTCTGGCTGTCAAAATCTCTTAAATAGTGTCAAATGGTCTGCTTTTGCTGCCCTAGGTGACTGCCTAGTTTGCCTAGTGGTTGGGCCAGCCCTGGGGAGCGTGCTTGGCATGTCCTCGTGCCATTACTGCAGGTTTGGTTCTGACCGTGTGCTAAGCCATTTGCTGTGATTAACACAGTTGCACCTACAGCCAACCACTGAGATGGTGGAACGTGCACCTGAATTAACTGTAACATTGCTGGTTAATGCACCCTAAAGATGCCTGTGCTACTGCACTGGGCGCACTCCGCCCATGAACCACCTTTCTCCACCCCAACCTACTCTAACTGATTAGCATGGGTGTTGTGTGATGGCCTCATTTGGGGGGGGGGGGACAAAGGATGGGTGACATATTTGCATATCATGTAAATATTCATTATAGTTATCTTTTAAGAAAACCACAAAAACTAGATGGATAGGAAGCCAGTATATCAAACAGGCAAGAGATGACACTCAGAGGGAGCAGAGGTTCTCATTCAGTGGCTTTGCGAAAAAAGAAAAAAAAAAAGGAAAGGAACATATTCCAAGGCTATATAATTAAAATGCAGCAACAATTATAGCTGTTTAATTATTTAGCCTGGCACTCTAAGATCAAAAAACGTACTGACACCTGTAAATATATATTCTCTAAAAAAAAAAAAGAGGAAATGTAAGGTGCTCACATGCCAAAGCACAAAAAGAAAAGGAAAACCACAGTGCAGTTTCTAACACCAAAATAAGCAATAACGACGTACTTCTATTTTGGTGTTAGAAACTGTGCTATGGTTCTCTCTGTCCAGCAAAACCCCTCCTCTAACAGTAGGTGCAGAGCAGAACTAAGATATTTCATCATAGAACCCAACATAGGATAAAAAAAATTTTGATTCCGGTGTCATCTCATTAAAAGCCTCTCCAGCACCAGGAAGATTGTGAACTATCACAAAACCCTACAAAAGTCAATGAAGACCTATCGTGCAAATTTACCACCTTCTAAAATGAACACCATAAGCCTACCCAAAAGAGAGCAGCACCATAAACATTGCAGTGGGCATCTTAGGAATCAGTGCTTGTGATTACCTCACCCCCCCCCCCCCATTGTCTCTTGTGCTGGTCTCAAGTTCTTCTCATGAGACCAGCACCAGATTTCCTATACCGCGTGGCATTGTTAAACAAGAATACTAATATCAGTTATAGCTTCAGATATTAAGTGTCTGTGTGTGTGTGTGTGGTGCATCAGTTTTGTTCCTGTCTGTGCATAGGATTCAGCAGTGGATGACTTCGTGGGGGCAGGGTGTGGGGCTGCAGTGCATTTGTGTGTGTGTGTGTGTGTGTGTGTGTGCTGCAGAGCTGGGGAGGTTCTCTGTGTGGTGCAGAGCTGAGGTGCCTGTGTGTGCGTGTCTGGCATGCGGAGGTCGGGTGCCTGCTTGTGTCTGTGTCGGTCGTGAGGAGGTGGGATGCCTGCGTGTGTGTCATGCGAACTTGGGGGGTGTGAGGGTGGGGACGGGGTGCTTGTGTGTGTTCTAGGGGGAGGGGAATACACCTTTTGGCAACACCATGCACTCTTCCCTCTCTTTCCAACCCCTTCTCCTGCTGGCTCCCCTCCTCTGTTATCTTCAGACTCTCCCCTCTTCACTAATCACCCTAGCACTCCTATTCTCTGCTCAAAAATCCCCTCCCCCATCCTCCTTTTCTAAATAGGTCACTGCCCCATTAAATTTCCCCTGCCTTTACCTCACTTCCTCCCCTCCCCCAAGCCTCTTTTCTGCTGCAGCCACATCCACAACCTTCCTCTTCGCATCTGCCCGCCGGGATCCACTCTCCCGCAGGTATCTAGAGTCTTTCTTCTCTTCTTCCCATGAGGATAGGATCCCCAGCAGTTAGACACCTCACTTCTGGACTACAATCGCCACCTCCCCCTTCTTTTCTGCCTGTTGGGCTCCGATCTCCTGTGACTGTGAGCAGATATAAGGGATCTTTGCTGTGATTGCAGCCAGCCCCTTCTCTTCGGCCTGCAGGGGATTGGATCCCCATAGGCAGAAGAGAAGGGAGAGCAGGGATCACGGCCAGAGGCAAGCTGTCTGCTCATGGGGATTCCATCCCCCACAGGCAGAAGAGAAGATCGGATCTCCATGGACAGTCAAAGGATTGTGGCCATTGGGGCAACTTGTTTGGGAGGACAGTACCCATGGTGGTTAATGTGGGATATTACATTTTTAGCACATGGCAATGGTTACTGCAGTCAGTTTAGCTTTGAATGCCCTGCTCTTTGTCACCCCCCCCTTTCCTGCAGAAGTTGACGCCCTAGTTAGCCACCTAGTTTGCCTAATGGTTGGGCCAGCCCTGACTGTGGTATGCTTAGCGTGCTATAAACCTCACCAACCATTAATGTACTTTAGTAAACATGCCCCCTAAATTTGGCCATTAACCCACAGTAGCTGCGAACATTACTACTACTACTTTAATAATTAAGGGCCCTGATCATTTTGAAGAGAAAAGTACTTTGAGATGAGATGAGGCAAACTTACCTAGAATGATAGAAATGTTATGAGACAGTGATTACAGAAGGAGACAACTTTCCAGGAATATAATCAAATTAACTAACTGAATTACTTTGCAAAGGCAAAATGATCATTCTTTTCACAGTGCCCATCTTCCTGTTGGTTTGTTGAACAGGACTCAAAATTGTTCTTCCGCACAAAATTACACTCTCTCCTTATTTAAAGTTATGTCAAGTGATATGACATTTAACTGCCAGTCCCATCTTGCCTACTACAACGCTGCAGGGAGAGTTTGTTCATGCCACGGCTTCCCTTGTTTTTAGTAGTTTCCATTTTCTGTATGTTGTTCTTTGGAGGGGAGGGCTTGTGAGGCATTGGCACATGTAGATTACATGCACATGTAAATGGTGATTCAGAATGTTGCTGTGTACCTGTGTCAATGTGCACAGATTTAAAGGGGGTGTGTTTAGGATGATCAAAACATTTCTGTCCTTACCAGTGGAAATACATGTACAGTTGAAAACATTTCCATGTTGGTTTTTGCACCTCTTCTGAAGCACACATTAGTGTTGGTAAAACGCTCGCTTGTTTCGGTATGGACTTGAAATGAGTGATGTGGTGAAGATGGCCCTTCAGAAGAAATTGACGTTGAGGAAAATCCTGGGAGCGGAGCTAACTCACACAGGATTTCCAAAACTGACCTGAAAAAAACACAGTTCTATGCTGAGCCGAAGACACACCCCAGTCCAGGGGAGGAGTTAGGCTTCAGCTCTGATTGGGCACACCCAAGGGAACGGCAGGGAGTGCCGGGAATTGAAGCCCTTTTTAAAACCTCAGAGAAGAGAGAGAAGAGAGTGAAGGCGGTGAAGGAGAAGAAGAGTGAACAGGTTGTTGTTGCAGAGAGGACCACGGAGAATATCCCAGAGGATAGCGTGGGGAAGAATATCCAAGTCCAAAAGAATATTGTGAGAGGAGTGCAGAGTGCTGAAACCCTAGAAGCAAGGAGAAGAGCACTAGGACCTTGTGAGAAGACGGAACCCCGGAAGAGCCAGCCTGGGAGTACAACGTACCCTGCAAGAAACTCTTACTGCTGGGTAAAGCCTAGACCTAGCCAGCCTCGAGAAAGCAGCACGTGGAGAAAAGGTACTTCTAATGCCAACAAGCAGTGCTATAAAGACAGAGAACTACAGCCAGGAGAAAGTTTTTCTAAGAGAAGTTCTTTTATAAATGCCTCTAAACAAGGTAAAGCACAATTTCCTAATTTGTATGCTTGGCTGAAGAAACCTTCATATAGTGCTGAACTGTGCAAAACTAACTTTGCTACCGATGTAGATAGTCAGTGGGGGAAGGGCGTAACCCTTGCCAATAACTATCCACCAGATGAAAAGCAAACACAGGCTGAATTGCTACTGAAGGAATTTCAGAAGTTCCTGGAGCTGAACTCAGAGCAAAATAAGGAACCTGATATGGACAGTAATTCTGTTAGTTCAGAAGAATACATGCAGGTAGAAAGTTCTTTGCCTACCTTGAATCCTGAGCCTTGTGCCATGGATTGCTCTTTCTGCTGTATTGAATAACAGTTTAAAGAAGCACATAAGTTTTATATGAAGAGAATATAAAACGTTGGCTTTTCTTGTTTAATCGTAAGAGTTCCTGATTGTGTTCACCTGTTTCCAAGTTACGCTGTGAAGAGAACAGCTATTGATATAAAGCTGCAATATTTTCTAACAACCACATGAGGCAATGCTGAGTTAAGCTGCTGGAGTTTATGAAGAGCTGAGTTAAAGCCAATTTGATTTCACTGCTTCCTGAGTTCCTGTTTTCCTGTTTATTTTAAAAGTTCCACTTTATGCGTTTGTTGCTTTGAGCTTTTGATGCGCTGGAACTATCCCCAAGACAAATAAATTTTCTTGCTTGCCTAACCACATCTGGTCATGACTACAATTCTTCCCTAAGGAATAGACAAGTGCACTACAGTTCCCAAGATTCATTGGGATCCGTGCCAGCTAATTCTTCAAGGGACAATATAAGGCCACTCCTGCCTGTAAGCTCTAGGGCGCAGGCAGGAGCGTCACAGTGACTAAGGGGTAAGTTTACTATATGTCCTCAATTCTCAGGGATTGTCCTTAATTTTGAACTAATGTCCCCAGCTCCATGGACTAAAACCACCTCCTTTCCCTGATTTCGGTGCAGACTGAGGCGCAGGACTTTCTTCTCCCACAAGCCCCTACAATGGAGTGCAAATAACTTATCAAATCGTCTTAATCCTCCCCCACCTCCTTCCACAGTGGCAGCAGGAACTCTTCTCAACAGCATGTTAGCTTCCTGTGCAATGCAGAACCTTTTTCCTCTGTGAATCTCTGGGACTCTTTCCCCATCCAACAGAGGGAGCTGCGAATATCCTGACCTGGATATCACAATCCTTACCTCAACATGATTCACAGAACATCCAGAATGCTGCAAAACCTGCCCCTGATTGCATTCTAAGGGGGTGGAAATGGGCATGGAAAAGTAAGATGGAAAGCAGCAATTTCTGATGTTTGTTATATTTCTGAGGTTTTGTAGTTCTCCTGTTCCCCATTTTGATTGCAAAGCTGAACAGCAACATAAAAGCATGAGCATAATACCAGATAAGGCAGATACTGTATATAATACATTAAGGGGTTATTCTGGAAGCCCTATTCGTGCTTTGGATGTCCGAAAATGATCATACAGCTATCCAAAGCACAGAAATATCTCCAGAAGCATTTTACAAGCTGGGTCTGTGGATGGCCGCAGTGCAAGGATGTCCAAGTTTGAACGGGGGCATAGTGGAGGTATAGTCAGGACGTTTCCAAGAATATGGGCATCAACGCCATATCTCAGAAATGTCCAGAATTGCATCTATGGCTATGCCTGCTCCAGACACAAATAGGCACTAGGAAAGTGCTAGTTTTGGTCATAAAACATTTATTTTATTTGTTACACTTCTCTTTACCGCCCCTTCCGGAGATCAACCATAGGATGTAGAGAAGATGGCATCCCCAGTACTCTGCACAATCACAATGATAGCAGTAGTGGGATTTGAACTCTGACCCTGGTCCTAGCTCACTACTCTAACCATTAGGCTATTCCTAAATGTTCATGGTCTAGAATACTATTCGGGTGACATTTATGCAGCTGCCTTTGCAGACGTCCATATCAGGCACATCCATGTTTGTGAAATTGTGCCTGAAGTTGAACGTTTCTTTTTTTAGACGTCCTGGATTGCATGTGTAAAATGTCACTTAAAATATAATAGAATGTACTACTAATATAAAAATGATGGGTCCAATATAGAAAAACGTTTATCCAGATAGCAGCACCTTATAGTGCCGCTGATCATCAGTTCAGAATGCCTTGGCACTATCTGGGTAGTGCTGGTGCAGTCTGGGGGAAGAGATGGGCTGTAGAGTTTATCCAGATAACAACGCTTTTTATCTGAAAAGTGCTGTCTTAAGTGCTTTCCGGGTAAGTTATTTGGATAGCAGCTGAATACTAGTGTCTAGGGCAGCAGCCTGCGACCAGAAAGACCAGAGTTAAAATCCCACTGATGCTCCTTGTGGCCTTGGGCAAGTCACTTGACACTCCATTGTCTCAGGTACAAATTTAGATTATAAGCCCTCTGGGGACAAGGAAATTCCTACAGTTTCTGATTCTAACTTGCCTTGAACTACTACTGGAAAGGCATGAGCTAAATACTAATAAATAGAACCACTATTTTGATATTCAGTAACAGCCACAGTCCAGATACTGTCGAACAGCTGGATTTTTTGCCCTCGGTGGCCATCATTTTAAGAAAATGCTGACTATTGCAGCTTGAATGTTTACCTGCACATAAATAGAAATAACTTCAAAAACCTCATAGCGCATGTTAGTAACTAGCTCACTAACTCTAATGTTAGTATGCATTAATACCAGGGCTTTTTTGAGGGAGTGCGAGGTGGTACGGAATATCAGCACCTTTTTTCATTGCCTGTTAAAATTGACCCATGGTCCTCATGTATTAATGAAAGAGCCCTACAGTAGTGGCCAAAATATTAAGGCAGAGTCCAAAATATCAGAATTTTATTAGAAAAGTATGTGTTATTGTCACTTTCATGGTCAAAAGCTTTAAGAACCAAAGATATATATGTCATTTTCAAAGTTTTATTCAGGAAACAATATATGTGTCAATATTTAATAGGGTGTCCATGAATTTTCAGAACAGCCTGGATTCTTGTAGGCATACTGTTAACTAGCATTTTACAGTATGCCGGAGTGATTTTGTTGACCTATACATGCTTGAGTATGTTCTTTAAATCTGCTTCTGAAGTTGGACGGTGTGTTGCCACCTTTTTTCTTCAAAAGATTCCAACAGTTTTCAATTGCATTGAGATCCGGAGAGTTTGATGGCCAACTTGGTAGCAGTTCAATCTTGTTGTCCACAAACCATTTTTTTTTTACTGTTTTTGCAGTGTGGCATGGTGTCAAGTCCTGCTGAAATATAGTTGTGCCAGAAACATTCATGTGTATTTTAACTTTACTATTCAGCATGGATATGTATTTTGCAGCATTTACTCTCACCTTTCTCAAAAATGTGCAGGCCACACCGCCCTCTGTGTCAGTCTTTCTCCCCTGGGCTCACCCAGTAGTTTTGATAAGTTAGGTTTCCCTCCAGGGTTCATTGTAGTAACAGCAGAGTCTACCTTTTAACTTAGCAGGGTCAATTGATAAGACGAATAGTAGATTAGATAGCTTTGTGTCATCTCGTAAAGAAAACTACAAAGATTGGAACGAGAGACGGGCATCTGATGGCATGTTTAGAAGCACGCGGTCATACCCAACCTTGGGCCTATATAAGATAAATAACTGAAATGGCAATCCTTAAAATTGTATCATTAATTGTGAAGGGTATTAAGAACCCCATAAAAAGAGAGAAAAAGTTGACATCTTGTTTGTTCAAGAAACTCATTTAAATATGAGAGAATCCCTGAAGCTCAGCATAAAACACTTTTCAATAGTGGCCTATTCGGCCACAGTCCACAAGCGCAATGGAGTGGCCATTCTGGTTAGAAAGTCTCTCGCTCCAAAAGTGATACAAACCCGCTCAGACAAGGAGGGGAGATGGGTTAAAGCCCTTTTTAAGTTGGGTGAGCTAGAGTTGGCTCTTATCAACATCTATGCCCCTAACTTGGATAGTCCAGAATTCTTTAAATCCGTAGCAGAGGAGATACATGCAGTTCTTGCATTGCCAGTAATCCTAGGGGGAGATTTTAATCTTGCCTTAGATCCATTAATTGATAAGAAACCCCCTAAAATGGTGAAGCCTCCTAAGGCTCAGGTGGTTCTATCCTCTTTGATATAAGAAGCAGGGCTGGTGGATGTTTGGCGACTACAGCACCCGGTAGACAGAGAATATACCTTTTTCTCCTCTCGCCATCAGTCCCTATTACGTATAGACCTTTATTTGATTTCAAAGACATTGATGCCCAATGTAATAACAGACATTCACACGGCCCACATTTCTGATCACGCGACTATATCACTACAAGACAGCAAAATCAGTCTTGCTCCAGCGAGATTTTTTTTGATAGATCGCCATGATGGAGTACTTCCAATTTAACTCCCTTCAAGACACAGCGGGTTGGGCTTGGTGGGAAGGATTTAAGGCCTCTATCAGAGCTACCATAACTAGCTTTGGTATCCACCGGGCAAGGCAAAATAAGGAGCAATTGCATGAATTGGAAGTGCAAATAAAGGCTGGGGAGCGCATTTTAGCTAAGTGCTCTGATCTTTGCATCCTGCTACGTTTGCAGAGACTAAGATTTAAATATAACACGCTTCTCTCAAATGAAGCTTCACAAAATACAAGGGCGCAGAAAGGCATTTATTACTGGGAAAGTAATAAATCTGGTCGGTTGCTGGCTAATGCGCTCCGGGCCCTTAGGGATGCTGGCCGTATAATGGCAATACGTGATCCTCATAGTCCGAATCTTTTAGTGAAAGATGTGGAAATTGCAGAAACTTTTAGATCCTTTTTTACCCATCTGTACTCATCCGATACAGAATGTTCGCAGGAGTTGTTTTCTCCTCTGTTAGCCAGGATACAAAGACCAACCTTAGACAAAGAAATATCCAAAAGGTTAGACACTCCAATCTCCATTGCCAAGACATGTCTGGGAGCACAACACAGGGGTAACCCTCCCTTTAAAGAAATGGGGAAAATTTTGGGCAAAACAGACCAGAATATGTAGCTCTGCGTCTATTACTCAGACACTTTTCTTTTTTGCCCATAGGGCTTATTTCACCCCAGTCAAAATGGCCAAGTGGCATGTGTCTGCCAGTAACAAATGTCGGTCTTGTCAGAAGTCTATAGGTACTTTGGATCACATAGTATTCAGCTGCCCCTGTGTGCAGATCTTTTGGTCCCAAGTGTGGGAATGGATGCAAACAATTTTGGAGTTTAGAGCTCCTCTCACTTGTGCAATTATAGGATTCCGTTCAGCTGCGGAGATACCATCCCTTAAAAAGAAAGGCTACTTTTTACTTGATTTTATGGTGGGGGTAGCCATACATTTAATTGTTTTAAACTGGAAACATACATATGATCTAAATTGACAAGCATGGTGGAATCAAGTATGTACATATAGTAAATATGAGCAAATGCCCAGAAAAGGTATACCGCCAGGGCAAATTAAACATCTTAAGTGGAAGGCTTTGACAGATTTTGTAGCTCTAGCATGTTGAGATAACCTGTAATAACAGTCAAATTATTCAAGCTCTGTGTTTAGCTGCTGGACATTGGTTACATATGGTTGCTCTGATGAACTCTGGATGGTAGTGGGGGTGGTTATACTGTTGAGGTTTGTTATGTACTAAGGTACGTCAGTGTTATGCTACTTTCTATGTATGAATGTTGAAAAGTTAAATAAAGATATAAAAAAAAATGTGCAGTCCACATCGTCCATTCGCCGAGATACCACCACATACCATGACCGATGGTGGGTGTTTAACAGTCTTGATTGTGTACTTCGGATTTAGTTTCTCGCCTGCTGGTCGACGGACATAGTTGTAACCACTCCCACGTACTTGTTGAAATGTACTTTCATCTGTGAACATTACCTTCTCCCACCATTCAGAAGATTTGTTTTTCATCTTGCTACAAAACTGTATGTGGGCAGCAGTTTGTTTCCTGGTCATCATAGGCTTCTTGGCAGGTCTTCTAGCTACGAGTTTGAATTCATCCACAAGCTGTCGTCGGACAGATATGGCACTTATCTTTATTCCTCGATCATTAGCTAACTGAGCCACACGTTGAGATAAAGTATGTGGACTAGATGTAATAATGCTTTTGAGGAATCGGTCATCTTGTCCAGTAGTTATCTGTCTGTGCCCACATTTTGAACGACGTGTACGGCCACCTGATTTCAGAACATTCTGAACTACACACCTTGATATATGCAAATGTTTTGCAATAGCACATTGCGAATATCCTTCAGCATGGAGTGTGACAACTTGTCCCTTTACAAAGTCATTAATATCACACTTTCTACCCATCTTGATTGTATATTTTACATGTAACTTTCAATCTTTTCCTAGTTGTAAAAATTCAAAACTTCATCCAAGAAGCCTACTACAGAGTGTAAGTAAACTAAAATAGACGCCAGACGCATGGTGTGACTAATTGCCATGCTGATTAAATAAGTAAGCACGTGTGACATCTCCACAGTACATTATTTAACAATAAATTGTAGAAAAAGATACCTGCCTTAATTTTTTGGCCACTACTGTACATATGAGTATCGGCACATTTTTTTCTAGGAAAAATGCACTAACACTATTAACATGCAATATTAGTAACTACAGTAGGTTTCATTGCATAAAATGGAACCTGAGGTAAAATAATCTGCTAACAGTGACACATATTGGTCACTCTAGCTGTAAAATGCAAATCAAATCAATATTTTATTTATCTGTATTTATATACTGCCTTTTATCCAGGTCAAGGTGGGTTACATAGAATAAAATGCAGCTTACATTGAAACATTGGTATTAAACTATATACTGCCACAAGACGCCAAAGTTTGTGTTTTTAGAAGTTTGCATGCTATATGATTGGCTACTTGGTGTCCCCTTTGACACGGGGAAATTCCTTTGTTCTGACTGGTGGCTCAAGTGGATGCACATGACACCAAGTAGCCAATCATATAGCATGCACACTTCTAAAACACATAAACTTCAGTGTCTTGTGGCAGTTATGAAAAAAACCCTTCATGGGATACTTCCCAGCAGCACTTCATACAGAGTCTAGGTTTGGACTTGAAACGTGCACGTTGTGATTTGGGGATCTGTCCTTTGAATTGGATTTGGGCTATCTTTGGAATGCATTTTCTAAAAGCTGTTGCTTTCACAAGCTGTTTGATTTTGGTGTTTTGAACCCTTATTGATAAAAATGGATGTTATCAGCATTCGAGAGGGATAAATCTTTTCTCCTGTTGAACTATCTGACAAAAAAATTATATATAGATTTTAGGAGTTTCTGCAATTTAGGTGATTTTATTTCTTGAGATATTAATATAATCACTTTAAAGGTTTCATAGTATATGATATAAACCTCTCTGGTGAGAGCTAACTGTCTCCTGGAGGTTTCAACGAGCAGCATTGAAGAAAATGTGGCTCAAACGCATCAAGGAAGACCTAAGGAACCAGCAACTGACCATCAACGAGGCCAGAAATATCGCCACCATTCGCCAAGGTTGGAAGCATATTGTGAACAACACATGGAATCCTGCAGCCTTCACAGCAGCATATTGGTTGAGAGGATGGCCTGTTCCCCAAACTCCAGTTAAGGATTACAGAAGAAGAAGATGCCTCTCGCACTTATGCCTCAAAGTTCCTCATTTTAACCTCTTCATTCAACTTCCATTTGTGTTCTTCCTCCCCCTACTCACCAGCCTGGCCATTGCCTCAACCTTGTCTTTTTCACCAACTACTCAGCCTCAAAGTCTCTATTTCAGCTCTTCTCCTATCTGACCTTCATCTGTTAACTTTCACACTTAATCGCCCCTTCCACAGTTTTGTCCAATCTGCACCAATGTATTTAGGAGTCTTCAGGCTATTGACCCTTCACTTTCTCTATCACTGTCTCATCTCCTTATCGATTATGTCATCTGAGTTTGTCAATGAGGCAGTCTCTTCCTGTGACACTATCCTCTCCTCTGCTTTGGATGCTCTTGCCCCATCCATTCCAGATCCAATAATGCTTACCATACCTCAGCCTTGGTGGACCTCCAAAATCTGCCATTAATGTTCCTGTTCCACTCTGCTAAGCACCTTTGACTAAAGTCCCATACCAATGCTACCACCTTAAATTTTGTATTCCAGTTTGCCATAGCACTTGCCATGCAAGTGTACCATGTCCATCTGGCAAACTCTTTTGCCCCCAACCCTTGTGGTCTCTTTGTCATGCTCAACTCTCTCCTCAAAGTGCTTCCAACCCCTCCCTTTCCTTTTCTGCCCAGAGCATGGCTGAATATTTCTATGACAAGGTTCACAAGATTAGTCTTAAGTTCTCTACCAGGTCGCTTCCACCTCCCTTTCCTCACCTCATTCTCAAATCCTTAATTCAACCCTCGCCACCCTTTTTACCTTTTCTAAAATCACTGAGGAAACTGCATTTCTTCTTTCTTCCTCCAAAGTCACTATACATTCCTCTGATCCCATTCCCATCTGGCTAGAAAGCTCTATCTCCCCTGCTGTCATCCCTTCAGCCTATTGCTTTACACTGCAGCTGTTTCTGCTGCATTCAAACATGCTGTAGTTATACTGCTCCTTAGAAAACCTTAACTGGACCCTACCTGCCCTTCCAATTATTGTCCCATTTCCTTCCTACCATTCACATCCTAACTACTCAAATGTGTGGTTTCCTGATTGTATCCCCAGTCTAGTCCCGGACCTCTGAGTTGTCCACCTCATTCAGCAGCTTGGAGACTGAGGAACCACCTTCTTTTTGTGATGTCATCCGTATATCCCTCTGGGAGCCACCTTCCTCCATCAGTTACCTCAGTCTCCAAGCAGCTGAATAGGTCGGTGAGCCTGGGGGTCCGGGCTCACTGGAGGAACAATTAAGTAGAGTTTGGTTAGATTTAAGGGGTATTAGTTTTACAAAAAAAACCAAAAAAACCCAAAACATTAAAGCAGAGCTAGCTAATTTTATACAGCAAGGAGCAGCTATCTCTTTAAATTCTAGAGCTGTTCCCTAGTAGTGCAACAGGCTCTCCTCTATCTGCCGGGGCCCTACCTGGGGGGGCTAGTGGCTCAGCAGTGGACCTTGGTTGAGACCGGCTTCGCTCCCGCGGTGAGTCAGTGGAGCTGAACCGGGATGGGAGAGCTGCACTGCCAGGCGCGATACAGATGTTTTGCCTGTGAGCACTGTTTCTGGCTACCGCGGAGGTGCCTGGTATCGGGCCCCCGCGAGGTACAACGGGCAGACAGCAAGTGTGGAGCCTCAGTCTTCTTCATAGTGCGGGGAGACGGCGGAGTCCCGCCAAGCTCGGCCTGCCTTGGCGGCAGAGGTAAGGAGGCGGGCTGGTGAAAGCGTTGCTGCGGCGTGAGGGAGCGTGCGCCGCAGAGCAGGCCCGGCCACGTGGCAGGAGCGCGGGGAGCACAGGCCTCCAGAATTGGAGTGTCCAGCGGGGTTTTTCGATGGCGTTTTCTGCAGCACGGGGGAGCCGCTGTCTGGGAAGCCCGAGGGACTGTTGTAAGGTCCGATTAGGAGCGATTTAAAAAAAAAAAAAAAAAAAGATAGAAGACCGGAACGAGTTTGGCTTCAGGGGGTTTCCTCCTGTTTCAGGGTCCTGTGCTCTCCGGTGGCTTTTGTGTAGTCGCTATGCCGTCAAGGCCCCATTGTTTTATTTGTGGGGCCAAGCGAAGTGCGCTTTCGGACTCCGGGGTGTGCAAGTCCTGTGCTAAAGAGGCTGCTACCCTGGAGTCTCCCAGGGAGGAGATGCAGGAGTGACCGGGGCCGGAGGCAGGCTCCTCGGTCACTCCGGTAGCCAGTTTGCCCCTGGGGGAGCCTATAGCGGGGCCATCCTCCACCCCAGATGCCCCTGCCTCGCAAGCGACCTGGCCCAAGGGGTTGGAGTCTATCTTCTCGCCAGGGTTTGTGGCCCTCCTGCAGCAGGTGGTAGGGGGCTTCCCGCCAAACCCATCCACAGGCAATTTCGTAGGGGGTGGCGCAAAGAGGCCGGGGCAAGCCCCCATCTCAGAGACTCAACTGGGGGTCAAGAGGCCTTGGCTGGAGCCGGATTTCGGGGCTCATTTGGCCGCCTCGGAGGGCCACCTCTCGGATGAGGAAGTGGGGAGTGTGGCCCTCGAGGAGGAGCTCGAGGAAGGTGAGCTCGAGGACAAGGAGGAACAGGCTAGAGTAGTGCGGGTCTTCCATCAGGATGAGCTGCCAGCTCTCATCGCGGAGACGCTGTGTACCCTGAACATGCCGGCCCAGGGACCGGCGGAGGATGAGACGTTGGAGGATCCCCTGCTACATGTCTTTCAGAAGTCTCAGAGAGCGTTCCCGGTGCACTGGGTATTCCAGGAGTTGATACAGGAGGAGTGGAACGTCCCGGAAGCTGCGCTCAAGGGCTCCAGAGTAATGAGCCGGTTATACCCGCTGGTGGACCAGGATAAGGAGGTCTTCAAGCCCCCTAAGGTAGATGCAGCCATGGTGGCAGTAATAAAGAAGACCACCATTCCGGTGGAGGGCAGCGCGGCCCTTAAGGATGCACAGGACAGAAAGTTAGATGCGTTGCTGAGACAGATTTTTGAGACTAATGCCCTGTCTCTTCAGGCGGCTATTTGTGGGGTCTGGGTGGCCAGGGCATGCCTGCGCTGGTCTCAGCAGCCCCTAGCGGGGCAGGACGGGGTGCAGTCCGGCGAGGCTGCCCGCCTGGAGTCGGGGGCGGCCTATTTGTCAGACATTCATTATGATCTCATGAGAGGTTTGTCCAAGAGTATGGCGTCGGCAGCCAGGCGCTATCTGTGGCTCCGTAATTGTGCGGCGGATAATTCCTCTAAGGCGAGGTTAAGTAAGCTGCCCTTCAAGGGTCGTCTCTTGGATGGTGAGGACCTGGAGAAGTTGGTCAAAGAATTGGGCGAATCCAAGGGCGGCAAGTTGCCTGAGGACAGGCCTAAGCAGGGGCGTGCAAGTCTGGCTGGCAAGGGACAGCAGCGGGATTTTCGCAGGTTTCGTTTTCAAAGATTCAATTCTGGACAATGAGGTAGATTTCCCGGCAGAAGCCAGGGCTTTCGAGGCTTTTGGGGAGCGAGGAGAGGTTTTGGGGCGTCCTCCTCTACTCCCGCTGCCTCCTCGACCCTTAGAAAAGCGCAATGAGATCAGGCGGATCCAGGGGCCTCTAGTCTCCGTGGGAGGGAGGTTGCAGGAGTTCTAAGCCGCCTGGGTCCACATCACGTCAGATCAGTGGGTCCTCGAAGTCATTCGAGAGGGCTATGCTCTGGAACTGCGCCGGCCAGTGCGCGATGCCTTCATACTGTCTCCCTGCAAGGCAGCGATCAAGTGCGGGGCGGTGCGGGAGACGGTACAGAGGCTACTAGATCTCGGGGCGATAGAGCCGGTCCTGCCAGACCAACTCGGCGTCGGCCGTTACTCCATTTATTTCGTGGTGCCAAAGAAGGACGGCGGTTTTTGGCCCATTCTGGACCTCAAAGGGGTAAATCGGTGTCTGCGCGTGGCCCACTTTCATATGGAGACCCTGCGGTCGGTGATCGTGGCAGTGCGAAGGGGAGAGTTCCTTACCTCTCTAGATCTGTCGGAGGCGTATCTTCACATTCCCATTCGGCCGGAGCATGTCAAGTTTCTCCGTTTCGCGGTTCCTTTGGGTCACTTTCAGTTCCAAGCCTTGCCGTTCGGCCTGGCGACGGCCCCGCGTATGTTCACAAAGATCATGGTGGTCGTGGTGGCAGCCTTGTGCAGAGACGGCATTCGGGTACACCCTTATCTGGACGATTGGTTGATCCTGGCAAAGTCCAGGAGCGAGAGCGAGCGAGTGACGTCCAGGGTGGTGAGTTTTCTGGAGAGCCTGGGTTGGGTGGTCAACCGGGTAAAAAGCAATTTAGTGCCGTCTCAAGGTATAGAATACTTAGGGGCTCGGTTCGATATGGATTCAGGTCAAGTGTTTCTCCCGCAGCAGAGGGTGCGAAGGCTTCGGACACTTGTCAGGAAATTCTTAAGGCGGAAGGAGTCGACTGCATGGCAATACCTGCAGTTGTTGGGAACAATGGCGGCGACCATAGACTTGGTGCCATGGGCGAGAGCACACATGAGACCGTTGCAAAGGGCACTCCTGTGATGTTGGTCTCATCAGCGGGACCCGCTGTCCCGGAGGCTCGCCTGTCCAGACGAGACCCGAGTAGCGCTTCGCTGGTGGTTGGTTCCCAGTTCGTTGGAGAGCGGGAAGCCGCTCGAAGTGCCCGACTGGGTGACCCTAACGACGGATGCCAGCCTTCTGGGCTGGGGGGCCCACTGCCAGGGACAGTTCGCGCAGGGGCAGTGGTCTGCCCAGGAGACAGCGTGGTCGATCAACAGGTTGGAGTTGAGGGCAGTGTTCCTGGCCCTGCAGAGTTTTCAGGCAGTACTCTGCGGGACGGTGGGACAGATGTTTTCAGACGACGCTACCGCTGTGGCATACATCAATCTACAAGGGGGCACCAGCAGCGTGGTGCTGGAGGCCGAAGCAGAGAACCTGTGCGCCTGGGCCAAGATGAATCTCCTGGCAGTGTCGGCAGCGCATGTTGCAGGGGTAGACAATGTGGAAGCCGATTTTCTCAGTCGGGTGAAGGTGGATCCCGGAGAGTGGGTCCTTCATCAGGAGGTGTTCGACATGCTAGTGCGCTGCTGGGGCACGCCCGTGATGGATCTGATGGTGACTCTTCAGTCGGCGAAGGCCAGTCGCTTCTACAGCAGAAGAAGGGAGAGAATGTCGGAGGGCCTCGATGCTCTCATCCAGCCTTGGCCGGAGGGGCAGCTCCTGTACATCTTTCCGCTGTGGGTGCTGATAGGCCAGGTGGTACAGCGGATAGAGCGGTTCAGGGGGCAGGTGATTTGAATTGCCCCGGATTGGCCTCGCCAGCCTTGGTATGCGGATCTTTTAAGGCTTCTGGTAGCGTGACCATGGCGGCTCCCAGGGCGGCTGGACCTGCTGTCGCAGGGCCCTCTCCTCATGCCTCATGTGGATCGATTCTCGCTTATGGCTTGGCTATTGAAAGGGCTAGGTTAAGGTCGAGAGGTTATTCTTCAGCGGTGGTTGCCACGCTGTTGAAGGCCAGGAAGAGGTCTACATCGTTAGCGTATGTCAGGGTCTGGAGAGTCTTTGAGGTTTGGTGCGGAGAGAGGGACACGCAGGCACTTCAGGCATCTATCTCATGGATCCTGGAGTTTCTGCAGGATGGCTTTGACAAGGGGTTGGCCGCTGCATCGCTGAAGGTGCAGGTGGCGGCCTTGTCCTGCTACAGAGGATGGATTGCTGGCCGTTCCATCGGGAACCATTTGGATGTCAAGCGTTTTCTACGAGCGGTGTCCCTTCTGCGGCCGCCAAGCAGGCGACTGGTGCCCAAATGGCAGCTTCCTCTGGTTTTAGAAGCACTGGAGCAGCAGCCATTTGAGCCACTGAGTAAGGTATCGGTGAAGGATCTCACGTTGAAGGTGCTGTTCCTGGTGGCTATTTGTTCGGCGAGGCGGATTTCGGAGCTCCAAGCGTTGTCATGCAAGGAGCCCTACCTCTCATTCTTCGAGTCAAAGGTGGTGCTGCGGCCATTTCCAGCGTTCTTGCCCAAGGTGGTGTCGCTGTTTCACTTGAATCAGGATATTTCACTGCCTGTGTTCAGGTCGGGCTCGGCAGAGTCGGTACGGAGGACATTAGACGTCCGGCGGGCGTTGAAGAAGAATCTTCAGTGTACCAAGAGCTTTCACAAGTCAGAGAGGCTGTTTGTCCTTTTTGCGGGGCCTAGAATGGGAGAGGCAGCGTCTAAGGCCTCCATTGTACGTTGGATTACGGAAGCCGTTGCGTCGGCTTATTTGCTGAAAGGTAGGACAGTCCTGGTAGGGCTTCGGGCTCATTCCACTAGGGCTCAGGCGACATCCTGGGCGGAGGTTCGAATGGTGCCGCCAGCGGACATCTGCAAGGCGGCCACGTGGTCCTCTTTGAATTTGTTTGTGAAGCATTACCGCCTAGACGTTCAGTCAGCTCAGGATGCCTGCTTTGGTTCGGCGGTGCTTCAGGCCGGTGTACTGGGTCCCTCCCATTAGATGTACTGCTCTGGTACTTACTCAGAGGTCCGGGACTAGACTGGGGATACGATCAGGAAGGTGAAATTAGACTTACCTGCTAATTGTTGTTCCTGGAGTAGACCCAGTCTAGTTCCGAGTCCCGTCCCAGTGTTGAGGGCGCAGGAGGCACAGTCTGCATTGCTGTAAGGTGACAGGTAAGAGGAGTTGAGTCCGGGGAAGTTCTCTCCGGGGGAGTTTAGGGTCATCTTTCCAGGTTGGCGTTCAATCAGGTGAGAGGACAGCCTGGGCACTGTTAGTGCTTGACAGTTCTTAATTAGCAGTTCTTTATTAGTTGTTATGCTACAGTTAATTTTGGGGAGGGGCCAGATTTGGTAACTGGCTCTTTGCGGGGTGATTGTGGAAGTGAAGCTTACTTGTTGCTCTGGTGAGTCTGCTTTGTCAATAGGGTACTGATGGAGGAAGGCGGTTCCCAGAGGGATATACGGATGACATCACAAAAAGAAGGTGGTTCCTCAGTCTCCAAGCTGCTGAATGAGGTGGACAACTCAGAGGTACGGGACTAGACTGGGTCTACTCCAGCAACAACAATTAGCAGGTAAGTCTAATTTCACCTTACTGCTGCTGTCTTGACTATCTTTCATCTCGAACAATTCTGGATTTGCTGCATTCTTCTTTCATCCTCCACATGCTACAGAGTTTGCCAAAGTCTCCAGTGACATGTTCCTGGATAAATCCAAGGGCCTTTACTTGATTCTCATCCTTTTTGACCCAACTGCTGCTTTTGACGTTGTTGATCACCAACCTCTTCTCTGTATGCTGATTCTGCTTCGATTTCAGGGCTCTCCTCTCTTGGTTTTCTTCTTATCTCGCCCACCACACTTATAATGTATGTTCTGGTGGATCCTTCTCCATTGCTACACTTTCCACTGTTACAGCCTCCATGGTATACCTCAGGGCTCTGCCTTAGGACCTCTTCTCTTCTCTCTCTATACTTATTTCCTTGGTGCCCTGATCTCCTCCCATGGTTTTCTATATCATCTTTATGTTGATGACTTATGGTTATACCTCTCTACAGCAGAAATTTCTCCAAGAATCCAGGCCCGAATCTTACCTTGCTTGTCTGACATTGCTGCCTGGATGTCCCACCACCATCTGAAACTGAACATAGCCAAGACTGAGTTTCTTATCTTTCTTCCTAAACCCACATTCCCTATTGTTTCTTTCTCTATTTTTGTGGATAGCACTGTCATTCTCCTTCTTGGCTCGTAACCTGGAGGACATCATCGACCCCTCTCCCTCTTTCTCTGCACATATCCAATAGCCAAAAGCTACCATTTCTTTCTCAATAACATCAGTAAAGTTCATTCCTTCCTTTCTGAACATGCTATCAAGACACAGCTATTTCTCATCACTACCCACTTAGACTATTGCAGCCTGCTTCTTGCTGGTCTCCTATCGAACCATCTCTCTTCCCTTGAATCTGTTCAAAATTTATATGCATGACTAATCTGCCAGTGACGCCACATTCACATAAGTCCTCTTCTTAAGCCAATTAATAGGCTCCCTACCCATTTCTGCATATAGTTTAAACTTTTCCTACGGACCTACAAGTACATTCATTTTGCAGCTCCTCATTACCTCTCCTCTCCTCATTTCTCTTTCTCTACACTCCTCCTGGGGAACTCTGCTCATCAGGTAAATTGTTTTTATTTATGCTCTTCTCTTCTTCTGCTCCATCCAGACTCTGTTCATTGCACCTTTCTGCGCCACTTATCTGGAATAAACTTTCTCATTTGGTACTGTATGTCAGACTCATTCTCTAATCCTATTCAACTACAAACTAAAAACCCATCTCTCCGAGGATGTTTTTGGACCCTGACCTCTTTATTCTGCTGTTTAATACCCATGTGTTAGTCATTTCTCTTAAAGATCCTAGTCCCTTGTTTGTCTGTATTGAATGGATTATAAGATCTGGGAAGCAGGGATTGCCTCGTACATGAATGTGTATAGTGCTATACAAATGACTAGCAGTACTAGTATATTTATTTAATTTCAATTGGGAGGAGAGAAATAAACAATGGAGGACCGAGGAGGACAACCCCCTTTTTAAAGGGATTGCTGTCTGACATGAGCACCTGCATGTCCCAGAGAACAGCTATAAATCCCACTGTGGAAAGTTCCGGTCATACATGTGCATTCTCTTTATGAAATCTGAAATACACATGTAGACTTTTAGCCTGCCCTGGCCATGTCTCCAACACAACTCCTTGCAATATCTAATTATTGTTAATGTTTAATTAGTCTTCAAATGCTGAAGCTGTTGTCTAAAGGTTAAGACAGTATGAGCAAAAGATTGCAGTACTAGAATATATAAGGGACCCTTTTATTAAATTCTGTTAGGGTTTTCCCCTTAAGGTGCATTTAGCATGAAAACATATGGTAAGTAGAAACCCTCTATGGTAATTGTCAGGAGTGTAGCCAGCATGTTTCCAGCATTTACCACATGAACATGTACTCTAATGCTAATACCACCCATAGAGGTATTGCCACATGCAGCCACGCTAATTGCCACATTGACCATGTGGGGCAAATACTCCCATGCTTACTGCAATGTGCTCTCCATGCTCATACTCCATCCATTTCCCGCCCCATTGCATGATGTGCCATTACTGTAGGAATTAGCGTGCAGTAACTGTCTTGCCCGTGCAGTACCAATTACTGCAGATCGTTACTACATGCTTAAACATGTGTTAACCGCTTAGTGGGCTTTATAAAAGGGCCCCTAACTGAATCATAAAAGCATTCCAGTGGTAGTCTCTGGCAAAAGTGGACGGATGTGGGTAAAAACAGAGGAAAAGATAAAGGGTGATGAGAAGGTGACAAAGAAGTAAACATTTTATGGCTTATAATGTGAATAGAAACCAAGATCTGTAAGTGTTTTTTTGGGGCGCGTCATAGTGTCTTAGTCTATTATAGCCATCCACTTCTAAATTGTATCCCTGTCTAAAATCTCCATTTCCACTTAAAAACATAAGATATATGCCATACTGGTTCAGACCAAGAGTCCAGCAAGGCCAGTATCTAGTTTCCAACAGCAACCAATCCTGATTACTGTTTCTCATCGGAGGCTTATCAATAAACTGAACAGCCTGGGGATAGGTCCCAAGGTGGTGAACTGGATCAGAAATTGGTTGATGACAGACAACAGAAGGTGATGGCAAACGGCTGAAAGGAAGGTGATTAGTGGCATGTCTCAGGGATTGGTCCTGGGGCAGGTATTGTTCAATGTATTTGTGAGTGATATTGCTGAAAGACCGATTGGAAAAGTCTGTCTTTTTGCAGATGGCACAAAAATTTGCAACAGAGTGGACTCATCTGAGGGAGTGGATAACATGAGGAAAGATCTTCAAAAGCTGGAAGAATGGTCTAATACTTGGCAGTTAAGATTTAATGTGAAGAAGTGCAGTATCATGCACTTGGGATGCAGAAATCCAAGGGACTTGTATGTGAAAGGGGGTGAGAGGTTGGTATGCACAGACCAGGAGAAGGTCATCAAAGTAATTGTTTCTGAGGCCCCCATGTGGCGAAACAGTGTGACAAGGTGGTGCCAAAAGCCAGAAGAATACTGGGTTGCAGACAGAGAGGAATTACCAGCAGAAAGGAAGAGATACCAATGCCACTGTACAAGTCGCTGGTGAGGCCTTACTTGGAATATTGTGTTCAGTTTTGAAGACTATATCTCACAAAGGATATAAAAAGACTGGAAATGGTTCAGAGGAAGGCGACCAAAATGATTTGGTGCCTGCGCCAGAAGACACATGAGAAGAGACTTAAAGACCTAAATATATATATACTCTAGAGGAGAGTTGGTACAGGGGAGGTACGTAAGAGTATTAATGAACATACAAACCTTTTTCAAAGATAGGGAAGCTGCAAAACTAGAGGATATAACATGAAGCTGCAAGGAGGTAAACTGAAAGGCAATGTCAGGAAATACTTTTTCACTGAAAGGGTGGTAGATGTGTGGAATGCCCTCCCGAAGGAAGTGGTGGGGCAAATGCAGTGACAGAATTCAAAATGGCATGGGACAGACACAGTGGATCTCTTATAGCAATAGGATAAAATCAAAATAATCTTAACTGTCTCTGCTATCTCAACAAATAAGGGTGATCTGCATGGAGTGGTGGGTATACCCCTAAACAAAGACATGGGGAGGGGTGACCTGCACGGGGAAGCAGGTGCACTTACTCTTGCCACCTTTCTGGGCAGAGTAGATGGGCCATGATGGTCTTTATCTGCTGTCATATACCATGTTCCTATGTTACAAGTATGTTTCAGGGTTCACGTTCCTTGTAGAAATATGAGGAGAAGGTCCTTTCTTCAGCTAAAGGCTAGAGTTCTGGCTATGGGAGGGACCTTTTTTCTTTTTTTCTATGTAAATGTTTAATTTCTATAGATAATGTTAATTCTCCAGGAACAAGCAGGACGTCAATCCTCACATATGGGTGACGTCAACGCCATTGGAGCCCACGCGGGAGCATCTCCGCAGCTTTCAAAGAAAGACTTTGGGAGATGGACCTCGCATGTGTGGTCCACTTCCCGCCCATGGATGACATTTTGCCTCAGTCTCCTTTTTGCCACAGAGCCCATTGAACGTTGTCCAGTTTCCCCAAGAAATAGTCTGATTTTTGTTAAGTTTTATCCGGTTGCATACTGGTTCCTTCCTGACCCCAAGCCAGCTCGCCTCGGCATTGCTTCTCGGTTTCTTTTATACATTTTTTCACCTTTTTTTCATTAAGATGATCCTGAAAAAGCATTCATGCCCTTTTTCAGCCTGAAGGCTTCAGACCCTTGCCAGATGGTGGGGACCCCCTTTTCCGATGGTCTCAGTGGCTTCAAAAAGTGTGACGGGTGTGGCTAAATGATGTCACTCACTGACCCACATGATTGCTGCCTCTGATGCCTCAGCCCGGAGCATAACAACTCCATCTGCAAACTCTACGCAACCATGACTTCAAAGGCCTTAAGGAGTCACCATCAGAGCTTGACATTTTTTTTCTGAAGTCCGACTCCGCACCAGAGTCTCTGGTGAAACCATACTCTGGGGCCCCCTCTGAATCTGATACCTCGGTGCCCCGCTAAGCCAGAGCCTCTTCAGAGTCCCGCAGCCACAGTTCCTCAGAGTGGAAATCCCTGGAGGTAGAGCACAAGAAGAAACAACCCTCGAAGACCGCCTCAGAGGATGGATCCAGGAAGGAGGGGAAATCCTACCCTAGGACCTGCAGTCCCAGGTGTGAGTCCAAGGAGTCAGGGTAAGAGTGGCCTTCCAAGCTGCCCCATAAGGAGTCATCAGCACCCACTGACCAGTCTCGGACCTCCGAGGCCATCCTCATCGAGAACTCCCCCTCGACAGTACTGATGCTAGGCCCGAAGTCTCCAGTGCCTGCCTCAAAGACTGCAGAGCCAACTGGTTTGGAGACCAGAATGGTGGTGCTAGAGAGCAGTATATCTGCCCTAATGGCCATGCAGCAGGCATTCGTGTCCAGCTTGTCCGGTTCATCTGCCCCACTGATGGGACCCTCAACTTCGAGGCCTTCCCGTGATATCAAGCTGGTCCTCGAGTGCCACTGGCCTGGAGAGAGCCCCCAGCACCGGATGAGGTAGAGGTCCCGGTCCCATGCCTTGGGGCACCAATCCTCCCTAGTGAGCACCCTCAATTTGGACTATAAATCCTCTGGTGGTTGTGGACCGCCTGGAACGGTACTCAGCTGAGGTGATCGCGTGGCATCAGACTCGTACTCGGGCTTCGAGTCCGAATGGGAGACCGAGGATGAAGAACCCCCGAACACGAGGCAACACTAAGACGTGCCCTCGGACCGTCTCCCCTGATGACCTAATGCTGTTCCCTGACCGAGGATGGCGCTTTCCTCAATTTCAAAAGCACTAGGTATTGATAGCATTCCCATTGAAGTATTACGGCAATTGGCTGTGGCTGTTGCCATACTTACAAGGCTCTGCTAGGAAATTTGGAAGACATCATGACCAACTGACCGGAAAAGATCTGTGCTTATACCAGTCCTGAAGAAAAGTGATCCGATTGACTCTAGAAATTATAGCACAATCGCTCTGATCCCACATGCCAGCAAGATTGTACTCAAGATCATCCAGCAGAGACTACAACTATACCTGGAACGAGAACTGCTTGAGCTGCAAGCAGGGTTAGAAAAAGGTAAGGAACATTGCTGATGTGAAATGGATCCTTGAAAAGATAAAATAATTCCAAAAGGATATCTATATGAGTTTTATTGACTACAGCAAAGCTTTTGACTGTGTAAACCATAAGAAACTCTGGGACACATTAAGAAGCATGGGTATACCAGAACACCTGATAGTTCTCTTGCACAACCTTTACATTGATCAAGAAGCAATAGTTTGAATGGAACATGGAGAAACAGTATGCTTTAAAATCAGCAAAATTATACAACAAAGCTGCATACTTTCCCCTTACCTGTTCAATTCTTATGCAGAACAAATCTTCATACCTTGGTTGTCTTCATACAGTCTTGAGTCTCTGATGATTGGCGGAAGACTCATCAACATGCTGATGTCACCACAGTACTGTCTGAAAGTGAAGGCGATCTGAAACATTTGCTTCTGAAAATCAAGGAACAGTCTTAAAATGGGCCTGCACTTTAACATAAAGAAGACAAAGATCCTGACAACTGACAAAATCAATAAATTCATTATTGATGGAGAATAAATTGAAATAGTGGACAACATTTACCTGTCTGGATCAATAATTAATAAAGAAACGACAAGCAGTCAAGAAATCTGATGATGCTTTGCTCTTGGCAGAATAGTTATGAAGGACCTAGACAAGATTCTCAAGAGCAGGGATGTCTCTCTCCATACAATGATTTGACTTGTCCAAGCCATGGTATTTTCAGTAACATCTTATAGATGCAAAAGTTGAACAGTGAAAAAAGATAGACGGGAAGAAATTTGATGCCTTTGAATTATGGTGCTGAAGAAGAATACTGTGTATGCCATGCACTGCCTGAAGAAGAAACCATTTGGTACTGGAGGAGATTAAACCTAAGCTTTCTTTAGAAGCTCAGATGACAAGACTTTGGCTTTCATACTTTGGACACATCATATGAAGAGAGAGCTCACTAGAGAAAGACATGTTTGGCAAGATTGAAAGTCAACACAAAAGAGGAAGACCAGCATTAAGATGGATCGATACAATAACTGCAGCTATTGATGCCACTCTATCAACAATGAGCCGTCTGAATGAAGATGGAACACAGTTTAGGATATCTATCCAGAGGATTGGCATGAGTCAACACCGACTCAATGGCATTTAACAACAACAATAGGCCACAGATAGAGCCTTGAACAGAGAGCACAGGACAACTTAACAGCCAAAATGAAATTCAGAGACCACAGAGAAAAAAAGCCACAAGGAAATCACCTTTCATCCTGTGCACTGAGATGATATAGAGGGCAGGCAGAACCAAAATAGTCATCTTAAGAGGGGATGTTACAGCAAGATGGCATGCACCTACTACTAAGGCTATAAATGGAATGGTCCTGCTGACAAAGCATGTGGGATTGGTAAGGGTCCTGAAGGGATCCCTTACAGTCATAGTGATATTCTGGTTCACAGTGGAAAATCCCTTTACAGGAGCGAGAACTGCCATCAAATCCTGAAACCCTTATTTTGTCTAGTGTCAGGAAATATAGGCCCAATTGAATAAAAATGGGAAAAAATACAAATTGTTTTATGAATAATCATCTCCATGTCAGCATCTGAGCCAAAGAGGACATAGTAGAAATAAAATGCCCAAATGTCAAATTTATAAGTTTGTAAATAATTACAATGTATAACTGTTTATTGTAAATAGTTACCATGTTACAAAATGTTCAATGTCATTGTTTTTCTGTTCTATGTAAACTGCCCCTGATCTTTGGAAGGGGCGTTATAAAAAAAAACAGTTTCCAAATAAATAAATAATAAATGCCTGACATTGATATTTCAGTGTTTTTTGCTACTTTCAGAATTCATCCTGTTGCGGCTCTTGTGTTCGAAAGAATGCTGGTTGCAATTAGTCCCTGAAGCAAGCTTTTGGATAATAAGCTGAAACATCAATGTCTAGCATTTACTTCTACTATGCACTAAAATAAGGGATGCTACCACACTGGAACCCTACCCAAATAAGTTGTTTGAATGAGTTTGGCTTGTGTTAGCTTCCTCAGAGGGAACCCCAACGCTAATGATGCCATGATTGTTTTTTGGCCTTAAGTATTGATAAGTGTTTATTTAAAGGACAAAAAAGGACCTTTGGCAGGGGAGTCAAATGATGAATGTGTGGTGCTTTTTTCCAACCTTGTCATGTGTGGTGGATTTTGCGCCTATTCATGACTCCCTTTAGCTTTGTTGTATAAGCATCTGGTTTCTACCCGTTTGTATTTATTGTGACAATTTTGTAACAGCCATTACATATTGTCCTGGTAGACCAGTCCAGACAATTGGGTTGTGTTCACCTACCAACAGAATGGTGGAGACAAAAAAACAGTGAAAAGCCCAGGTTTCAATGACATCACTCCCATGCCTCTATGTGCCTCAGCCATCAAAGGTCTCTCTTCAGTATTTCTTTGCCTCCAGCAAATGGTGAATTGATTTTTTTCCTCTCTGAAGAAAATTCTGAAGATTTGAGAGGAAAAGATTGATTTAAAACACCCGTGAACAACAGCCTGCTGGTTAATATCTCACTAGAGTGTGACATGGGAGGCTCCATTTGACTGCGGTCTTTTCAGTAGTCATAGGAGAAGGAAAAATCGGTTCAGCCCCAAGCTCCTATTCTTGTGCCTGTAACACATGCTGTAGTAAATGTAGATATCATATCATAAACATGGATGTGCCCGATTATGGATGTCTGCGGGGTTATCTACACAGACGTCCCCAGAACTATATTTCAGAACCTGGATGTCTAGGATAGCCTAATGCTTAGAGTAGTGAGCTAGGGCAGCCAGTTTCAAATCCCACTGCATTGTGCAGAGTACTGGGAATGAGGGAGTGAACATACGAACATAAAAAATGCCATACTGGGCCAGATCAAAGTCCATCAAGCCCAGTATCCTGTTTTCAACAGTGGCCAATCCAGGTCACAGCTACCTAGCAGGTTCCCAAAAAGGCACACAGGCGCTTTCTTCTGTAATCCTCTAGATGTTTTTCTGCCAACAAGCACTTCACATGCCTGTTCATGCCTGGAGCAGGTCTAAACTTAGATGTGACTCCAGATGTCCATGATGTTTCTGAGATCAGGTGGGGAGGAATGCCCCAGCCACACCTCCACCATGCCCCTGTTCAGACTTGGACATCCTCACGTGGGGGACGTCCCCAGATCCGGCTTCTAAATATGTACAAATATGTGTTTACATAGGATTGTTCTGGGAGGGAATGGCCTTGGGGTGTTCATAGTTGTTGGGTTTTATTATGAAAATCTTGGGTGGAGGAAACTAAGAGCCTAAATGTTTGTTCAGAGAAGGTGTAAGATTGAAGGTTTGCTTACGGTGCATACTACCCTTGCACCAATGGCACCTAGGTAATCCAGTACACAGGTGCAGCTATAGTAATGACATCCATTGAGGTGGCATTAAGTGCACCCACACTAACAGCAACAATTACATTTAGCGCATACCCATCATGCTCGGGCTACCTGTGATGCACCATCAGTGCCCACGTTCTGTCCCAATCCACCCAGGAATTTTAGCACAGGGCCGTATGTTAATGAACTTCCAGCTTAAAAAATATGAAATGCCTCAACCAAAATCTGGCCTGTCTTTACCTGTGGGAGTTAGTGTGTGGCTCAGTAGCACTGCTGCTCGGTTAGCTTCTGTGGGCTCTGCAGCGACCCTGGATATTCCGTGTCGGGGCCCGGCATTGAATATCTGGATTAAAGTTCAGCGGTGACAGCTATGCGCCGTAGCAGCACATAGCTATCCCAAAAGATTATTGGGCCTTTAAATCTTTTTGGCTAATAATTGCTTGTGGATGTGTCCTTCAGAAACATATGCAAACTTTTTTAAAACTATACTATATATACTATCGAGACTACGACAGTATCTGAATTCAAGAAAGCATGGGGCCAACAAGGAAGACCTCTAAAGGAAAAAGGGACTGTAGTAGTTGGTATGGACGGACAGACTGAATAGGCCATATGGGGCCTGATATTTAATTGAGATGGCAATGTGCCACTATGGCGCATAGCCATTGCTGCCGACCTCTAACCCTGGATATTCAATGCTGGGGTCATATGTGGCCCTGGCATTGAATATACAGGGTCGCCGCACAGCTTCCAATGCCACAGAAGCTAACTGGGTAGGGGCAATATTGCACCACTACCCGGCTAGCTCCCATGGGTAACACTAATTTTACCCGCAGGTCACTAACCGAGTAGTGGTGCAATATTGCCGCTACCCAGTTAACGAATGTCACCGCTCATGACACACCCCAGAGCACCCATGACACGCCCCATTGCTAAGCTGTTCTGAAATACGGTTCTGGAGACGTCTGTGTAGATGCCCCCGGCATTGAATATCTGGGATTAAAGTTCAGTGGTGACAGTTATGTGCCATAGCAGCACATAGCTGTCCCAAAAGAATATTGGGCCTTTAAATCCTTTTGGTTAATAATTGCTTATGGACATGTCCTTCAAAAACATATCTGAATTCAAGAAAGCATGGGGCCAACACAGAAGACCTCTAAAGGAAAAAAGGGACTATAGTAGTTGGTATGGACGGATAGACTAAATAGATTTAAAGGCCCAATATTCTTTTGGGACGGCTATGTGCTGCTATTTATTTATTTAGCTGTATTTATATCCCACTTTTCACCGGGTCAAAGCGGTCAATTGGGAGATAAATTTAACATGAGGGGATATGACACACATACGCTAATACTTACAGGGAACATGGGCAATGGAGGGTTAAGTGGCTTGCCCAAGACCACAAGGAGTACCTATAAGACTAGAAATCCCGACGTGATGTGGTGAGCTTGGGTGGACGCTTCTGCTTGAGCTCCGGGCTTCCGTCCCCATGCCGGTCAATTGAGCCGTTTTTCTAAAATTGGCAGAGTGGTTCTTCCCTTCCCGCTGAATCGGTCACCGACTCCCCCAACGCCTCAGCCTTGAAACAGCTGGAATGGCTGCGGCGGCTAAAGCAAACCGACGGGACAAAGAACGGGGTCTGGGGCCGCAGAAAATGGCTGACTCGCCCCCGAAGAGTGGTCTGCCCTCCCCGGCGGTCCCCGGAGTGCTGTCGGAGGAGATTTCGGCGGCGGTCTCCACGACATTAGCAGCACAATTTGAGGAGATACGGGGAAAGCTGGATGCCGTACAAACTTCTATCGATGCTATTGGAACCCGCATGCAACAGGCGGAGGAGCGAATCGTGCGGACGGAGGAGGAGGTGGAGGGTTTGAAGCGGGAACTGATACAGGCAAAAACTATGCTCCGGGCCCAAGGAGACAAGATCGATGATTTGGAAAATCGATCGAGACGGAGCAACCTTCGCATGTTGGGGATCCCAGAATCGGTAGGCGATGCTGCTCTATTGCCGTATGTGGAAACCCTATGTACAAAGCTGCTGGGGGAGGTTGGAGAGCAGACCCGGATTATCCTAGAGAGGGCGCACAGAGTAGGCCCCAAGAACACGCGGGACATGCGACCCCGAATTGTGCTGGTCAAATTTCTACAGTATCAGCAAAAAGACGCCGTCCTGAAAGAGGCTCGAAAAGCTGGGACCATCGAAGCAGACAACGTCAAAATCCGGATCGCACAAGACTACTCGGCGGCCCTCAGTCAGCGCCGTAAGGCCTTCGCTGCCGTCTGCCAGAAGCTGATTTTGGCCCGAATCAAGTTCACCATGCAGTACCCGGCCCGTCTACACGTGGTGCATCAGGGCCAGCACAGAGTTTTCGATTCCCCGGAGGCTGTGGCGGCCTATGTCATGCAGTTGGAGACATCGGAACCAACGCCGGCTGCAGATACCTGGGGACAGACCTGATCCAGCTGATGCCAGTGGAGAGCTCCCCCTTGGTGAGTGATACACCGGGAGCCGGACATGCGGAGGCCCAACTGGGCGGTTAACTCTCGGGACTCTGCAACCTAATAGCTTGCGGCCTAACACGGGCTATATAGCCTTGAGGTGCTGGTTTTCAGGCCTGTTGTATTTTTAATTTCAAGGGCGGCCTGTTGGAACCCCGGTAGCCGGGTCGCCATACAGGAGACAACAACAGCACAGTACTGGGCTAGATTTGATGATGCAGCCCTAGGTCTTCATATGACAATGATGTTTGAACATGTTTTGCTTTGTTCCCCTGTTTACCTTCCCCGGACTGTGTTAATTTGCCATGTTCTGGTTAGCCTTTCGATTCGTTTGGGGTTGCTCCCTGCTATGGGGACTGCTTTAAATGACGAGAGGAAGTCAGTGTTATACTAACAGGGGATTATTATACTTGCAATGTATCAGCTTAAGTGGGAGGCCTAGTCTAGGGGGCGGGAGCGGGCTCGAACTGGGGGGGATATATCTGATATGAGGCGAGGGTATAGGGGGGTACCATCTGCCTTGGGGACGAGAGGCCTGGACACATCCAGCGGGGTTGGGAGGTTGAAGGAGGATATGAGTGGGGGAGGAATGGTTCGAGGGAGGGGGGGGGTGGGGAGGGGGAGGAGGGAGGGGATTTGGGGTGGTTGGGAGGGGAGTGTGAGAAGGGGAGGGGGGAAGGGGGTAGGCAGGGTGGGAGGGGAAAGGGGCATCGCAATCAAATGCTGGAGCACATCTCCCAGGTAATCCAGTTACAGAGCTTTAAGGGGGGACCCCAGGCTGGGGGGGTTTCCTCTCTCATGCAATGCTGGCAGCGGGGGCCTCAGAGGCTGATATCTACCTGCGGGTAATCTCCTGGAATGTGTGCGGCCTTGGTAGTCCGATAAAACGATATAAAGTCTTAAAAGCGCTGGCTAGACAGCGGTGCGATGTCGCGCTGTTGCAAGAGACCCACCAGACAGCCGAGGAACATGCCAAATTATGCCGTGACTGGGTAGGTCAGGTATGGGGAGCGCCTGCACTGGGGAAAAAAGGCGGAGTGGCCATTCTTATTCACAAAAGAGTACGCTTCACACTGCACCGACAAGTAGCGGACCCGACGGGGAGGTTTCTGCTGTTGTACGGGTCCTTAGAGGAACGGGACTTAATCCTGGGAAACGTGTATGGCCCCAACCTGCCAGACCACGGCTTCTTTGATCGTCTTGCGGCCAGAGTGGAGCAATTGCCAGAGGTGCCATTGCTTCTGGGGGGGGACCTCAATGGGGTCTTTGAGATAGGCCTCGATACGTCGAGTGGTGCGGGAACCCGAGAGAGAACACTTACATCTCGGCTGTTGCAAAGATTTAAAACGTGCTTAGACTTGGTGGACCCTTGGAGATTATTGCACCCTACTGAAAAAGATTTTACTCACGTCTCACGGGCACACGGTACAAGCGCACGCATCGATTATCTTTTGCTCTCGGCCCCCCTATTTACCTACGTGGGAGACACA
This sequence comes from Ichthyophis bannanicus, assembly GCA_033557465.1. NCBI lineage: Eukaryota > Metazoa > Chordata > Amphibia > Gymnophiona > Ichthyophiidae > Ichthyophis > Ichthyophis bannanicus. The sequence goes on from CM066034.1 coordinate 604,656,420, forward strand.
CAGATAGGCCCTCTTGAGATTTCCGACCATGCAATGGTCTGGACAGAGTTGCAATGGGGGAGAAGTGAGGGACAGTCTCGTATTTGGCGGTTCCCCATCGATCTCTATAGGGATAGTCACTTCCAGCACTTCCTTGGTCAACGCTGGCGTGAATTCGAATTAAACCACCAGTCCCATGGGGATGACCCGGAGCTGGTATGGGAAACCGCCAAAGTAGTGTTACGAGGGGATATCATTGGGTATGTGGCTAGGAAGCGGTGCATAATGGCTGCACAGATTATTCGACTAGAACAGCAAGTGAAACAAACACGGATGCTCAATGGCCGAGCCCCTACGGTGGCCAATAGGAAGCGGTTGTGGGAATTACAGGCTGCTTTAAATGAACTGATTCACCAGAGAGCTAAAAAATCATTAATGTATTATAAATACAGGCTTTATCGCTTTGGTGATAAACCGGGAAGATTACTGGGGAGATGTCTCAAGGGACAGAGAGGTGCTCAGACGGTGGCGGCACTTCGCGATGACCATGGGCGACTTCAGCAGAACCGGGGGGCGATCAGTGCAATCTTTAAAGATTTCTTTCAGAAACTATATGAGGCGGGGGAGACGTCTCCAACGACTATGAAAGAGTATCTCCAGGGCTTGCCCTTACCAAAGGTGTCCGAGGAGCAACGTAGCAGCCTGGGACAACCAGTAACTTTGCAGGAGGTCCAGCGGGCCATTTTCACAGCCAGTTGTTATAAGGCCCCTGGCCCGGACGGGTATGGGGCAGAATTCTATAAGCTTTTGTCTAACGGGGTGAGCCCCCCTCCTTGTGGAGACTTTTCGCTGTAGAGCAGTCGGAGAGGGTCGGCGTTGGGGTGATAATCAGGCCTACATTACGCTTATTCCCAAACCCGGCAAGGACCCATTACAGGCAGCTTCATACAGGCCGATTTCCTTACTAAACTTTGATATGAAGTTGTTAGCGAAAATCCTGGCTGAGCGCCTGGGGGGCATCCTAGGGGACGTAGTACACGAGTCACAGGTGGGATTCGTGCGGGGAAGATATGCGGTACGCAATTTACGTAAAATCCTGGCGTCCCTAGAATGGGTACATAATCAGCAGTTGCAATCTCTCTTGGTGAGTTTTGACGCTGAAAAAGCGTTTGACAGGGTGAATTGGGAATACTTGTTTCATCTACTTCCCCTATACGGCCTAGGGCAATCCTTCTGCGACATGGTATATAGTCTGTATGCTAACCCGACCGCCCGGGTGTTGTGTAATGGCGTCTTATCTGATTCCTTCTCCCTGCATCGCGGCACCCGGCAGGGATGCCCACTATCCCCTCTATTATTCGTCTTGTCTCTAGACCCGTTGATACGGCGTATAGAAGCCGATAGCCGAATCGGCGGGGTAGTGATGGGTACGCAGGAGTTCAAAGTGTCGGCATTTGCCGACGACATGCTGGTACATCTGCTGACCCCCCGGGAATCCCTCCCTCGACTGATGATGGCCTTCCAGCTGTTTGGTAGTTTTGCAGGGCTGCGGATAAACGAGGATAAATCGGAGGCCCTGGATGTGTCCGGATGCCTGAAGGGTCATTGGGGGGGAGATTTCCCTCTGAAATGGGCAGAACATCAGTTTAAATACCTGGGTATTGTCTTAACTCGACTACCCCACGATCTGTATCGGACTAATTTCGAGAAGGTTTTGTCAGGGATGCAGACTCAGCTGAGAGCCTGGAACCCCCTGCCGCTGTCGCTCCTGGGAAGGGTAGCGGCGATACAGATGGTGGTCCTACCCCGTATCTTATACTGGCTGCAGACCCTGCCAGTGTGGTTGCTGCGCCGGGATTTACTTAGTTTAGAAAAGGAGATTCAAGGGTTCCTATGGAAAGGAGCCCGGGCGCGTATTCCTCTGTCCCGTATGGTTGGTAAATGGAAGACCGGAGGCCTGGGCCTCCCGGACTTGGGGACCTACGCATTAGCATGCCAGGCGCGGCATCTGGGGGACTGGTTGGGCGGGACGGATACCTTCACATCTCGGGAATTAGAGGCGGCGGTGGCGGCCCCGGTCTCTCTGATGGGGGTTCTGCATGTAGAAGGGGTACAATTGCCAAGGCGCATCACACATAGCGGCCTGTTTAACTCTATGAGACGAACCTGGCGTCAGTTAAATAGTCTTTGGCGCCGGAACTGGCAGGTGTCGAGCTGGTTGCCCATTCGTGGTAACGTACACTTTACACCAGGGTCTGAATCTCGGGCCTTCAAGTTGTGGCAAGCCCAGGGTATCGAATACGTGGGTCATGTAGTGGGCCTCACAGGTCACTGTAAATCGTTTCAGGAGCTGTGTGCCGAGTTCAGATTACCTCCATCTCAGCACTTTGCATATATGCAACTCGCTCATTATGTGGCTACGCTGCCCAGAGAAGAACTAGGTGTTGATAGATCGGCACAAATCCTTGCCTTTTTCGAGATTGGAGGGGAGACCCCCCCCGAAGATAGCGGGATTGAAAACTAGGTTGGAGTGTTTTAGGGCGAAGCCGGATTTTAGGAAGGCTGAGCTGGCTTGGGAGATGGAATTAGGACGTGAGGTATTGCCCGACGCTATCCGCCAGGCTTTGGGGCGCATAGAGGGGCTGGTGGAGGGTGCCAGATGGAGGGAGGTACAATATAAAGCTCTGACGTGGGTGCATTTCTCCCCACGGCGCGCCCTGCGGAGTCGAATTACTCAGGATGGGTCTTGCCCTAAATGCTCCACACCCTTAGCTACCTTAACCCATATGTGGTGGCAGTGCAGGCGCCTCCTCCCATACTGGTCCGGTATTCGCAAGTACCTAATGAGATTATTGCAGCAACGCTTTCCTTGGACCGGAGTTCTGGTCACACTCGATTTGTTACATCAGGCACTACCAGCGGGACGATGGGAGCGGCTTTTGGTGCGTAAGGCATGTCTGGTGGGTAAGGGTCCTATTTTACATCATTGGAGGGACCGGGACCCGCCAACATTTTTGGAGTGGCGCAATAGGTTTCACCAGTTGATGTTGGCGGAGCGTTGGGGAGCCCGGGGTAAGGTGAAAAAGTGGTCCACCTTCATGCTTATATGGGAACCGTACATTCAGAGCCTTGGCCCCCGCTGCCGCAATGAAATAGTTAATGTGGGCTATTAAGGCACCTCGCGGAGCTTAGTCGAGAGAGGTTTGGGGATGGATTATGCGTACTTATGTAACTGTAACCTGATGGCTGCGACGCCGGGGAGGGGAGGGTGGGAGGGAGGGGGGTGGGGGGTGGTATACCATGTATATAAAATGATGTAATTGTCTACCTTGTACTTTCTGTTTGCTGTTGCTATATAATTGTATGTGGTGCTTGCCTATACGCGGAGATAAGAGTACACTCTGCGGGGGTTTTTTGTCCGCATTGTATTGCCTGCTGTGGTTATGATGATTACTAAATAAAGTTTTCAAAAAAAAAAAAAGACTAGAAATCCCAGTCCCTCCGGCCTGAGATTTCTGTCCCCAGGTGGACTTGAACCCCCGGCCCTCCGGCCTGAAGTACCTTGTCCTAACCACTAGGCCACTCCTCCCACCTATGGCGCATAGCTGTTGCTGCTGAACTTTAATCCCAGATATTCAATGCGGGGGCATCTATATAGACGTCCCCAGAATGGTATTTCAGAACCTGGATGTCTAGGATAGCCAAATGCTTAGAGTAGTGGGCTAGGGCAGCCAGTTTCAAATCCCACTGCATTGTGCAGAGTACTAGGAATGAGGGAGAGAACATAAGAACATAAAAAATGCAAGGATATTTAGTGGACCTAACCGTGTTATTGTTGTTGACTATCCTGTTCAGCAGCATTTACATGGTTTACAGGTCAATACACCGTGTAAATGCCTTTAGAATATTGGGCCCATGATCTTTTTCAGTCGTCGTGTTTCTGTTTCTATCTATTTGCTGTACTATGGAGGTCATTTTAGAAGCTGTATTCGTGATTACCAAGAGCCATTTTAGAAGGCCCCAAATGTACATGTGTCAGACTCAGTCATGTCTATGTCACATGAGGGCATCACAGAGGCGTGTCCAGGGCATTCCAGAAAAGATACAGTACACGTGTGCATCTGATCTAGAACTGCACCGCATGTCTCAACTTGCCAGCAGACACATCCGTATCTGGCTATGAATAGCCATCTGAAACGACAGACTGGGATGTGTATGTGGGTGATCCCCAATTTCCCATACATCCTCCTTCCGTTATCTCGGGGTCATTCGAGTCCAATTCAAAATTCTCACCTTGGTCCATAAAGCACTCCACACCGGTATACCTCATTATCTCGCCTCACTAATCCCTCACACACCACCCTGCACCCTCCGCTCCATTCACCTCCCTAACGCTTCCCAGGCCCACCTCGAATCCACTTGCTACTGCATTCTATTTCCTTGATCCCTCTTTATGGAACAACCTCCCCCCCCCCCCCCCCCGAGCTTTACCTTGAATCCTCCTTTACCAAATTCAAGGCTTCACTCAAAACCCACCTTTTCAAAAAGGCCTTCAATCCCCCCCAGAGTGCTCCCCCTTCCTGTCTTCTTTACCTTTTCTATTATTTATTGAAGTTCCTTTCTAGCTTTTAAACTGAACTAGGTTTTTATATAATAAAACTTTCTGTTGCCCCCGCAAAGGGCAGTATATCAAGTTTTAATAAACATAAACATCTTTATCTTTATTAAAACATTTGATAGAACGCTTTGGCCGAAACATTAAGTGGTGTACAATAAAATCAAAAGGTCCACACTGCAAACTATAGAAAAGAACGCCATAAATAACAGGAAAGCAAAGAAAAGACAGTACAAGTAAGTAAAAGCCATGTAGCTAAAACAGGAACTTTCAAAAAACCAAAACAAAACATGTGTGTGTTCTGAAATAGCATCATGGATCAGTGGCGTACCAAGGGTGCAGCCTACCTCAAGTGCTGGCGAAGAGGGGGGTGCAGACTCCCAGGCCCACACGGCGGAGCCAGCATGGCAAACTTACCTTAATGTAGTGGGTGGTTTGCTGCGCTGTCTCTACCCCAGGACCGGTGGCTGTTCCCTCCCTGACTGAAGTCTCACCAGGAAGGAGTGCGTTTAGTGAGGGGGGGGGGTGGTGTGCATGCTGTACGAGGGAGGCACGCGCTCTGGATACAGACAGTCCTTAAAACCCCACTTTCATGGACAAGTCTATGTTCCCTGATCCGCCGCTGTCCATGTCTGACAAGTACACATTTCTAAAATCATTTGACAATCTGCACATCCCCGTTTCTTTTTCTCTTGCTGGAGGCAGGCTGATTTTAGAAAACACATGCACGTGCCCACCTTCCTTGCTGCTCTTCCTATAGAATTTGGATGTTTTGGCTTAGATGTCCCAGACTGCACCTGAACGGCTTTTCTAAAATGTGCCTTTATACTACATTATACTACTACTTGCCTAGATGTCATTCTCTGGAAAAGAAATTCCACAGCTAAATTCTTCCTTGACTGAAGAAATATTTCATTTCATAGAATGCCCTCTAGTCCTAGTATTGTTTGATAGAGCCATTCATTGTTTCCTAGTCAGTTATTCTACACCACTCATGACTTCATATCTGTCATATCCTCTCAGTTTCCATTTCTCCGATTGGAAAAGCCCTATTAAGTCTTCCGTTCCCTTAACCATTTTTTGCCCTTGTTTTCAGTTTTTCTATTTCTGCAATATCTTTTTCTGAGATGTCGCAACTAGAACTGCACGTAGTACGCAATATGTGCTCACATCATGCCTCGATACAGAAGTATTAGAAGATTCCTTATGTTGTTGCCTATTTCTTTTCAATAAATTTGAATGTTTTATTTGCTTTTTGTGGTCACTGCTGCACATTGTGCTGAATACTTTCTCCACAAGAACTCCAAGAATTCAGCAATGTGTAGCTATAACCATGATTTATTTTCCTTATATGCATCACTTTACACTTGTTCTAAATACCGTATTTTTCGGACCATAAGACGCACTTTTTCTTCACCAAAAAGTGGGAGGAAAAGTGCCTGCGTCTTATGGTGTGAATAGAAGAAGTTGCAGAGCGGCAGCGGGTCCCCCGGGACCTTCCGTGTCCCTGGGGACTGCATCATCCCTCCCCCGCCCCGTGTCCAGGCTTCTCAGGGAGTGTTATTGGCAGAGCGGCAGCGGGTCCCCCCCGTGTCACCTTGCCCAGGCATTAGTGGCAGAGCGGTAGCGGGTCCCCCCTCACCTTACCTTGTCCTTGGGAAGCCGATCTGTGCAGGAGGTGCGATGCTGCTGCTGTGCTGTGTCACCGCCGTATGCTATTGGAGGATAGCATGTAGTAGGCGGTGTTACAGTACACAGCAGTGCGCATGCCCCTCACTCCAGTCATCGGCTTCTGAGGTAAAATGTCACTACACACTACACTACATTTTCCCAATAAACTGTTCCCAATAAATGTTTTCCCTCTGTCCCTTTTTTCCTTTCAATTGTCACTCTTTTTCTTTTAATTGTCACTCTTTTTCTTTCAGTTGTCCCTCTTTTCCTTTCAACTGTCACTTTTGTGATCTGAAGTACCGTACCATATACGGTACTTCAGATATACGGTACCATAAACCATACTCCCATATACGGTACCATAAACCTGTATGAAAAATACTGTATACAGTATGCAGTGACAACGCAAATGGTGATTGCGCAGTGAAAACGCAAATGGTTAGTGCTCAATAGTAATCATTGAAGAAATTATGGTATACTGAAAGTTCCTTCATTTCTTGCAGAAAAATATTGTACCGTACTACTGTACCTCATTCTACAAAGATGCTGAAGCAGAAAAGAATAGCCTATAAAATTCCATACAAACTGGAGGTTATCAAATATGCTAAAGAGCATGGAAACAGAGCAGCGGAGAGGCATTTTGGGCCGCCTCCAACTGAAAAACTGATTAGAGAGTGGAGGAAACAGGAGGATCAGCTGCAAAAAGGAGACAAAAGCAAGCACACTTTCCGTGGGCATGCTGCAAAGTGGCCAGAGTTGGAGGTGGACGTGAAAGAATGGATCATGCTTCATCGCAATAATGGCTTCTCCGTCTCAACAAAAATGATCATTTTTGAAGCGAAACGCATTGCTAAAGAGAGGGGCATTCAAGACTTTACAGGATCACCATCATGGTGCTACAGATTCATGAGAAGAGGTGGTCTTGCTATGCGTACCAAAACTAGAATTGCCCAAAAAATGCCCAAAGAATATGAGGCTAAAATTCTGTCCTTTCACAATTTTGTTATCAAAGCCAGAAAGAAAAACAGCTTTGAAATTGGCCAGATTGGGAACATGGATGAAGTCCCGCTAACATTTGATGTGCCTTCTAATAGGACTGTCGACCTGAAGGGTGCCAAAACCATCACAGTGAAAACTTCAGGGCACGAGAAGACGCATTATACAGCTGTGTTATCCTGCTGTGCCGATGGCACCAAATTGCCACCCATGCTGATTTTTAAAAGGAAAACATGTCCAAAAGATGCCATTCCAAGAGGTGTTGTGGTACACGTCCATGAAAAAGGATGGATGAATGACAATGGCATGAAAATATGGGTTGAAAAGGTGTGGTCCAAACGTTCTGGAGGACTTCTGAAAAAACCTGCCCTATTAGTGCTTGACCAATTTAGAGCACATATTAGTGAACCAACCAAAAAGTGCTTCAAGGAAGTAAAGACCCATCTAGCTGTCATTCCCGGAGGTCTTACCAGCCAGTTGCAACCTCTTGATGTCTCCATAAACAAGCCATTTAAGGTCTTTATGAGAGAAGAGTGGAACAAGTGGATGGCTGCTGGTAACCATGATTTGACACCCACTGGACGAATGAAGAGGCCCACCATCACTCAAGTTTGAGAATGGGTGAAAAGATCATGGGACTCGGTGAAGGAAGAGATTGTTGTACAGTCGTTCAAAAAATGTGGCATTAGCAATGCCTTAGATGGAAGTGAAGACTGTATTTTATACGAAGACAGCGAAGAAAGTGATGTCAGTGATTGTGACCAAATGAGCTTCATGAATTCTGACTCTAGCGAAGAAGAGTTCTTGGGGTTTTCCGAAGACTAGAGTACTCAAACCTTTGTCTTTATGTGTTAATGACAGTGATAATGGTTCTTAATGCCACTGTTGACTGCTGTTCAGTTTATATGGTTCAAATATTATTCTGTTATACTTTATTAAATATTTTATTACACTATTTGGTTCAGAATATTTTTTTTCCTATTTTTCTCCTCTAAAAACCAGGTGCGTCTTATGGTCGGGTGCGTCTTATGGTGCGAAAAATACGGTAAATATTATTTGCCATTTAGATACCTATTCGCCAGTCTAGAAGATCCTCCTATAATGCCTCAGAATGCACCCATGTTTTATCGACTCTGAATAATTTTGTGCCGTCTGTAGATTTGATCAACTCACTTTGCCTGTCATTTATGAAAATGTTAAACAGCGGTAGTCCTGTTACAGATCCCTGGAGCATTCCTCTATTCACTTTTCTCTTTTGGGAAAACTAACCATTTCGTCCTATTCTGTCTTATCTTTTGTTAGCCGTCTACCACAGGACATCGCCTCCTATCCTGTGATTTTACAGTGATTTCCCAAGGAGTGTCAGGGACTTTCAGTCTTTTCAAAATCTAGCTAGACTATGTGAATCATCTCACCCTTATCAACATGTCTGTTTACACCCTCAACAAATTCTGATAGACTGGAAAAGAGAAACTTCCTTTTAGTACATCCATATTGACGTTGCCCCATTAAGCCTTGTCTGTCGAAATACCCAGTAATTTTCCTTTTTTAAATCGGGCTCACTGTTACTTTCCTAGATCATCCTTAAAACACTTCTAAAAAACAGTATTTGCCATTTTTCAGGTACTATGACTGATTTTAATAAGATGAAGATTATTAGCAGCAGGCCTGCAGTTTCATATTTGACTTCGTTTATAACTCTGGAGTGAATATTATTGGGTTCTAGTGATTTGTTACTCTGTCGTTGGTCAATTTTCTCTGCATCGTCTTTCAGTTTCACAGTGATTTGCTTTAGTTCCTCTGGATCATCACCACTCAAGGACGTTTCTACATATAAAGTAAAGAAACAAATTTCATTTAGTCTTTCTACTATGGCCTTAACCTTCCTGAGCTGTTCTATTACCCCTAGTTATTTAATGGTTCAGGTGCTCTCTTCTGTTTTTCTCATTTGGTTCTGCTTTCCATTTTTTGGAAGATGGCTTCAATTTTATCTTGCACGTCATTATCTAACCATGCCAAAATAGTGCGTAATATCTATCTAATCTCAGGATTCTTTTTTGTTCAAACAGTTCTCATAAGAATAAGCATGAGAGGGCATTTGTTTGTGGTGCAAAAGCTTACTACCCATTCCTGGTTTTCCCTATGGGGGTTATTCTGAGCCACGAATAGCAGGGATGGACATTCCAATGGGATGAATACCCTCGCTATTCGTGCCGGCTCCTGTCACCGACTAACTTCCCCGTCATTTGTGCGGGGAAGTTAGATGGGGGCGGGGAAGGGGCAGCCGTCAGCCCTGGATGTACAAGGCTGATTCTAATGTTGGCCCTGTACGTCTGGGGCCGGCGATATGTGCGGGGAAGTTATTCCACCTCTGAGGTGGAATAACTTTCCATGGACAGTTTTTTGTTTTGTTTTTTTGCTGTCGGGGCACAGATAGGGCAGGAGGGACCAGAGGACATTCCCTGCAGCCTGACCCTGGCCTTAGGAGGCCAGATCGATGGTCGAGCTGCGGGGAATTAACTTTAGTGGTTGGCATCGCAGCTCTATTGAAGAGCCTTGACTGAGTTAGCCGGGTGTAGTCCTGCACGTGCAGGTTGAATGGAATCGCAGTCCCTGCCTGCACGTGCAGGACTGTTTGCAATTCTGATCCCGTGGGGCAGGATGTGCCCTGCGGGATCAGAATCTCAATGCCCTCTGTGCGTCCAGTTCAGACCGGATGCACAGAGGGTATCTACGTCTGGAACAGAATCGGGCCGTATGTGAATAGTAGCAAAATAATAAACAATCCAGGTTATGTTTTCTGAAAATTAGACACAGTGATCTCATTCAGGCATATTTGACAACTTTCTCATAAAAAGTCTTTTTCGTAGAATCCTTGACATTGAACATCATTAAGAGGATAATTCTCAAAGCCTAAAAGAATGCATGTGGAAATACTATTTCATACCATGCGTTAGAATGCTATGCACTGGAACTTAGCGCAGTATTCTAACCTATGCACTAAAAAATATTTTCACTCATGATGCAGTCAGGGCTGGCCCAAGGCTATTTGCTGCCCTAGGCGAACCCGCAATCCTCCCCCCCCCCCACCTGGGCGGCCCAGGTCCTACCCCTCTCATACTCTAGCACCTTCCGATCTCTAATGTGCTTCTTTCTCAGAACTCATCCTGCCCATCTTCATAATTCTTGTTCCTGCCTCTTAGTCAGCAATCCTTTCTAATTTCTAATATCTATTTTCTGTCCTCTGCCTATCCTGTTCTTTCTCTCCGTTAGTTCTGGCAAAGCATTTTGTGCTAGAATGTACGAGGTTCAGTGCTGAATTTATTTTAGCTGAACGCTTGCATTCCAGTCCTGTGAGAAACCTTCTCTTGTACCATCCTTTTGTTCTTCTGGCTTCATCCATTCCAACATTAAGGGCTGCCTTTCCTATAGAATCAAATGTAAATCAGCCCCTGCTTTTACCGGGAATGATATAATGTTGTTCGCTGCAATTTCCCATGTCACGTATAATGATTTGGAGAACTATGGTGATCTTTTATGTTTCTAGAGTTGAAATACAGGCATTTCCTCATAGACTTCAAAATTGTAAAATTACCTAAATGACAGTAATATTCTAATTAAATTACAGGCATATAAGCCTGAATCAGATAAATAAATTATAATGGCAACCCCCTCTTCCTTAAAAATAAACATGACTTTATAATTTAATGCTCAGAAAAATCTGATTTCAGACCCTACAACACAGCAGGTTAGTTTTCTTAAGCAACAATGCAAATTCACACAATAAGAAAAACAAAACCCCGTTGTAATGCATTTAATATAGTCCTCAGTAATCAAAACTGATGTAATGTGGTGGCTGTGCTAATTCACTGGGATTTGCACAATTTATTTTGGTCCCCTGTCTGTCACACTCCAACAAAACATATTTCCATCAAAAAATTGTCCCTTAACAATCTCGATCAAAGAGAAAATACAATTAAAGTGGGTTGTTTCTATTTCATGTCCTCTAAATAGTCCTGCAAACAGTATCCCCCTGATATTTAACTGCAGTGGTTGGTGTTTTGTTTTGTTTTAACAGCAGTCGCTGCGATAAAATAAAATCTGGATATTCAATGCCAGTATCCCGATAGTGACCAGCGTTGAGTATCCAGATTTTGCGGTCAGCGTGGCACCTATGATTCCTTTCAAATCTTTGGGAGTCTCCTGGCCATTCACTAAACCAGAGCCCACACTTTTTGCCATCTGGATACTGTTGCTCCTCCCACTCCTGCTGCTGATGTTCTCCACCTGCTCCTGCATTCCTGTCGCCCTTTTCGTTTCACGGAGGTATTTTGTCCCTGGAAACAAAAATTGCAAAAAACAAAACAAAGAAAAAAATATATATAAAATAAGAAAAAAACACTTCTTGTTCCTGTTCCTTTTTTGGTGCTTTCAACTGTTCAGGCCGCTGTTTGTTCTGCTTTGTCCCTCCTTTGGTGACTTGGACTCCTCACTGCATTGTTGCTATTTCACTGTCTGCTGTTCATGTCGCCCTTGCTGCTGCTGTCCAGCCTGCTCTTGCTTCTCTCCTGCTGTCGTAGGTCAGTGCCTTACCATTCCTGGAGGGGCTTCATATCAAGCCAGCGGAAATATGGTTGAGAAACATTGTGGTGCCAAAGCTGTTGCCTCCATTAGCATTTCTACATCCATCTAGAATAGATGGACAACCATATCCAGGGCATGGAACTGGTTTAGTGTGCAAGATGCCTGCAGATTGAATCCCTCAGGAATGGGCAGCAGGAAAAAGGAGGCGATAGTCCCTTTGTATAAGTCTCTACTGAGACCTCATTTTGACTACTGCGTATACAATTCTGAAGACTACACTTTCAAAAGGATATAAACAGGATAGAGTTGGTGCAGAGAGCGGCTACTAAAATGGTCAGTGGTCTTCATCATAGGACATATGGGAATGGATTTAAAGATCTCAATAGATATATTTTGGAGGAAAGGCAGAAGAGGGGTGATATCAGAAACATTTGAATACCTCTGTGGAATAAATGCACAGAAGGTGACCATCTTGCAGTTGAAAGTTAGTTCTGGAACAAGGGGTCATAGGATGAAAGTGAAAGGGGATAGAATCGGGAGTAATCGGAGGAAATATTTCTTTACAAAAAAGGTGGCGGATGCTTGGCACAGTCTCCCAGTGGAAGTGGTAAAGACAAGAACTGTATCTCAAAGTATGGAACGGATACAAAGGATCTCTGGGGGATTGTAGAACTTGATGAACCTTTGGTCTGATCTAGTATGGCATGTCTTATGTTCTTAATAGTTCTTATGTCTGGGCAAACTGTATAGTTCTATGAGCTTTATCTGACATTGTTTTCTCTGTTTCCTTGTAATGATGTCATTCTTCTTACTGCCTTGCTTGGTACTGAGAGGCAATTTTAAGAGGAGCTGCCTAAAGTTATGCTCCATTTACAAATGAAAATCACAGCATTTTAGTGATTTACATGCGTAGCTGAGATGGCTGCTAGTCTGAGAGCACACATGATGGGCTAACAGTGTGTATTTTCATTGTGGGCATGCGTTTGGGCTGAGTGCACAGGTTCATGCATAAATTTTATAAAATATTTAAATTTATGTGCATTCTTGGAAAATCTAGGAATGGGCATTTACACCACCTCTAGAGCTTAGATTAACACATGCCTTTGGTTACTTATACGAAGATTCTGTCAAGAATAGGTTTGATATAGGCTTATGAAAACACATGTTAACTATGTGGGGCTTTATAAACGTATCCTTTCAGCGCCTTGGTGTTTTGGCATATGCCACTTTTCTTGCTGCCTTACTCTGCTCTTAGTATCTCATGGTATAAATGCTTATTTTCTCTCCCCTTTGCTTGGCACTTATGGCCATGTTATTAAAGTTTAGTATGTGCTAACAGACATTAGCATATGCTTAGCTTCAGTAAACATAGCCCTTAATGTTGATTCATGCCACTCTTTCTGCTGCCTTGCCCCTTTCTGTTCTTGGGATGTTCATGCCACTGTTTGGTCATTTTGCCCCTCTCACCGTGACATGGGGCATCCTTGCCACTCTTCTGCCAGTTTGCAATTCTTGTGCCATGGGTTTTTTTTGCTGATATTTGGCCACTTTGTTCCTCTCATGCTGAGGGATATTCATGCCAGTCTTTATGCCACTTTGCCCCACTCTCGGTGCTTTGTGATGTTGCCTGTGCTGCTGATGCCTGCCTGCAAGTTTCATAAAAGTTGAATGGATGATCCCCAATTCAAAAATAGGAAGAAATGCTTCCCTCTGACTTTAATAAACATTGAAAAAAAAAATGACAGAATGAAATAAATCAGCACGATACAAAAAGTCCATAGGCAAAAGATATTTAAAAGAATCTTTAAATCATAATGACAAGTGTTAAAACAAAATTTTTGAAAAAAAAGTAAAAAGGTTGTAGCCATGTATTTCCATAGAGTACAGTCACTCTATATAAAAATGTTTATTAAACATAGAAATAGAAAATGAGAGATCCTCTGTTCTTGTCCCATCCTTTCTTAAATTCAGATACAGTTCTCATCTCTACCACCTCCACCACCACCATCCATCACCTTTTCTATAAAAAGATATTTCCTTAGATTACTCCTGAGTCTCTCCTTTTCACCTTCATCCTATGACTCCTTATTCCATAGCTTTCTTTCAGTTGAAAGAGGCTCTGTTCCCGGGCATTTATGTCTGGAGGTATTTAAATGTCTCTATCATATCTCCCCTCTCCCGTCTTTCCTCCAAAGTAAACATATTGAGATCTTTTAAGTCTGTTCCCATATGCTTTGATGACCACTGATGTGTGATAATTATAATATCTTCCATTGACCTAGTGTGATTGCGCACTGTGGAAGTATATCAAACGCACCTAAATTTTTTCAATTTTTTGAATTTGCCTAACACTTTGTTACTGTGAATTAAGGGTTCTTTATACTTCTTTTGTCTATGGACCTTTTGTGTTGTATTGACACTTTCTTTGGCTCTTCCCCCCCCCCCCCCCTTCAAAGGAATGAAATAACTGAAATGACAGGCAAACAAAATTAAATAACAGGGTAGACTTTTAATTGCCCCTGGAGATATCACTTTAGCCCTTTAGATAACCACCTCCTGCCAACTTTCATATGACAGGATAACAAATACTCATACACCTTTAAATTGGCCTAACAGTGGTCACAGTTTTAATTAACAAATTGAAAGCAAAAAAGTTACAAATTCATCTGAACTAGCTCAGTCATATCAGGATAACACTATCCTTTCCACTTTTTCCTCCACCCAATATGCTACTAGCTAGGTAGAGCCTCCTCCAAGGATACTTAGCATGCCCTCCTCGCCATATGGCTAGCTGAGGACTAACAAACCGGGCATGAGTCTCCCTTTCTGGACAGTTGCCTGTCCATTCTGAACAGAGAACTGCCTTCACCTGCTGACAACCTCTGACCCACCAAAACTGTATTTTCAAACCCAGCCTGCCTCTGGTCCCCATCACAGACCACTGTTGATGCTGTCCTTTGATTAATTCCAAAGCTTCCTGTAAATCATTTAACAATAATTCCAAGCCAATCATTGATAGGTAAACACCATTTTTCCTATAGAGGCTGGAACAATTTACATCAACCCAGTCATGCTGCATTTATTTGACCAGTTTTCTATATTGCCTTATCCTTCAATCAAAGCAGTTTACTGAGTTATCTGAGGGTTAAGTGGCTTGCCCAAGGCCACAAGGAGTGCCTATAGGACTAGAAACCCCAGTCCCTCTGGCCTGAAGTACCATGTCCTAACCACTAGGCCACTCCTCCCCACCTTTCTCTTTACCCATCTTCCCATTTGCCTATTCATTTTAACCAAACCCCTTGAACATCTTTTTTTTGTTCTATACAAGTCAGTCTTGGAATTATGTCAGACCAGAACAACTGTACCCCAGGGAATTCTGTCAGAATCACCTCAAAATCCCTTTTTGCTGCTCGTATCAATTGCTTGCATGTCCACACTGATGATTGTTACCATCTAAGTGGAAAATAATCCCAGCAGGATACTGATGTACTCTTGCATGATGATGAATCACAGGCAGCAATTGACACCAATGCATTCCCCGTTCACCAAACCAAATTACAGCAACTTCAGTGCTTTCCATACTGACTTCCATAAGGCCAAGTCGCTGCTGATCTCCCAGCCCAATAAATGAACGAATGACCAATCAACCAAAATATTGTCCTGCATCTCCAAGGATCTGCAAGGGAAAAAAACAACTCCATGCAATATCCACATCTTGAGGATGAACGTAAGTGGAAAATGACCCAGATGTCCAATGCCCAATTCTCTGTATCACTGCATCCTCCAGTCCAGCTGCCGCTGCACTGGTTGCCACACCTATCTGAAAAGAATGTGATGCAAACTACCGTGCATCCAAACCCAGCTTATGCAATGCCATGCACAATACCGCTGTAAATTGACAATGAGCAGAATGGTGGAGTAGCCTAGTGGTTAGAGCAACAGTCTAGTGCCCAAGAAATCCAAGTTTGATTCCCACTGCACTGTTTGTGACCTTGGACAAGTCATTTTACCCTCCATTGCCATGGAAAAAAAGGCCTGGCAATCTACTTCTGGTCATACCTTGTCAAGAAAACAGGGGCTCCTGGGTCACCAGGAGTCAGCATTGACTTGATGGCACTTAGAAAAGAAAAAAAAGTGGGGATACATCCACATTCTTAACAATGGGCCACCACCTGCCCGGCACACTTTCATTTAATCCTGTAGATTCTTTAGAGGGCAAGTTACCAGCACCTGCAATGCCATTAATAACATCATTGATCCCTTGCCTCCTTGATCAGTTTTGGACCTTGCAATGGTAATATAGAATCTTTGATTCTTTATTTGAACCTGATCAATCCCAAACCCCCCTCCAACTATGGTTCTTTTACACTGCACCACCAGTTCACTCACCCTGAATGTACCAAAAAAAGCTAAACAAAAAAACGCATAAAACATAAGTGCCTCAGGAGATGAAAATGTAACTTCTATAATTCAATACCATAA
The DNA here is from genome assembly GCA_033557465.1 of Ichthyophis bannanicus. Taxonomy (NCBI): domain Eukaryota; kingdom Metazoa; phylum Chordata; class Amphibia; order Gymnophiona; family Ichthyophiidae; genus Ichthyophis; species Ichthyophis bannanicus. Next base: position 604,672,747 of record CM066034.1, read on the forward strand.
CTTCTCCAAAAAATCATAAGTAATGGGACGTCTCCCATCCTTAACCGCTTTTAAAATCTTACCTGTGACAAAACCAGTACATGGGTTTCCCCAACACCGAGCCTTAGAAACAAATGCAAATCCTGCCAAGTGGGATTGTACTCTTCCCTTGGAGTATCCCTTATTCTTTGCCATTACTATGTAATGAAAAATCAAAACTTTCCCAGTTGGCCCTCCACGTCAATCTTTCTCCCTCAAAAAACTAACTAAGTGATTGAAACCATTGACACAAGCCACCCATGTAGCTGGGGCCAACAATTTCCATAGCAATTGCATTTCTTCCTGTGCCAATCTTCCCCAGGTGACTGGGAACCACGGCTCCCTCGCTGTCTGCTTTTGGGGCTAAAGATCTAAAACGTTCCCACTTAAAGTGAGACAAAGAATCAGCAGTTCTATTAACTCCCAGAACATGTCTCGCATGCACCATCACATTCAAACGCAGGCAGTTCAGAACATCAATGCTGTAACTTTCAGACACTTGGCAGAATACCAGTTGATAACCTCTACTACTCCAAAGTTGTCACACTAAAACTTAATTCATCTGTTCTTCAACCTCTCTGTCCAGAATTCCATTGCCACTACAATTGGGAATAATTTAAGGAAGGTAATATTCTTCGTGATTCCTGATTCTCACCATTTTTTCAGGCCAAGCAGTGGTACACCAGGCACCTTTGAAATAAATTCCAAAGCCTACACACCCTGCCACAATCAAAAACAATTCCAGTTGTACATTGCTCACTTTATCCAATTCACACCTCACCACTCCATTAAACTTTGTTAGAAATCTGTACCATCCCTCTCTGATGCCTGCCAAAATCCTGATAAAATAATTTATTAACTCCCTTTGTGGCTGACGTCAATTTTCCCATAAAAGACCTACCCAGAAGAATAATGTGACAGGCAAAGTTCAGTGATTGCATTGTCTTTGTAGTGACTTTTTTTGCTAGACCAACCGTTGACACTAAATCCCTCAGACCGACCACCTTTTCTCAGGCAGTCACTCCACTATTGCTACAGAGTCCATTTCAATTCCAAGGAATGTTAAGACAGAAGAGAAACACTCTGATGTTCCACTGAAGGCAGATGCCAAAGTCCCGAGCTATCCAGTGGACCCACAAACTTTCATCTTGGTAGTGCACTACATTGGACAAACCCGTCCTTTGGATCAACACCCATTCAAGAAACGAACCGAACATTTCAAAATAAGCACAGGATATCACCCAAATAAAATAAAATAAATAGGCATCAGGAAGATCTTGTCTTACTAATCTGTTATGTTTTTTTGAAGGTGTGAATAAACAGGTGGACAAAGGTGAGTCGGTTGATATAGTGTATCTGGACTTTCAGAAATTCTTTGACAAGGTCCCTCATCAGAGACGTTTGGCAAAACTAAAGAGTCATGGGATAGGAGGCAGTGTACTATTGTGGATCAGGAACAGGTTAAAAGATAGAAAGCAGAGGGTAGGGCTAAATGGCCAATTTTCCCAATGGAGAAAGAAGAATAGTGGTGTACCCCAGGGATCTGTGCTGGGTCCGCTGCTTTTTGACATATTCATAAATGACCTGGAAAGTGGAATAATGAGTGAGGTTATCAAATTTGCAGATGACACAAAACTATTTAAAGTTGTTAAAACCCAAGAGGATTGTGGAAAATTGCAAGAGGATCTTAATAAATTGGAAGACTGGGCATCAAAATGGCAGATGAAATTTAATGTGGACAAGTGTAAAGTTATGCACCTATGGAAGAACAACCCAAACTATGGTTACACGATGCAAGGTTCCACATTAGGAACCACCACACAGGAAAAAGATTTAGGCGTCATTGTGGATATCATGTTAAAACCCTCGGCCTTGTGTGCAGCGGCAGCCAAGAGAGCAAATAGAATGCTAGGTATCATAAGAAAAGGAATGGAAAATAAAACAAAAGATATTATAATGCCTCTATATCGTTCCATGGTGAGACCGCACCTTGAATATTGTGTGCAATTCTGGTCGCCATATCTTAAAAAGGATATAGCGATATTAGAAAAGGTTCAGAGAAGAGCCACCAAAATGATAAAGGGGATGGAAGGATACTCCTATGAAGAAAGGCTAAAAAGGTTAGGGCTCTTTAACCTGGAAAAGAGACGGCTGAGGGGAGATATGATAGAAGTCTATAAATTAATGAACGGAGTGGAACGGGTAAACGTAGATCGATTGTTTACGTTATCAGAATATAGAAAGACTAAGGGAATGCAATGAAGCTACAGGGTAAACTATTTAAGACTAATAAAAGAAAATATTTTTTCACTCAACGTGTAGTCAAACTCTGGAATTTGTTACCGGAGGATATAGTAAAGGCTGTTAGTGTAGTTGGGTTTAAAAAAAGGTTTGGACAAGTTCTTGGAGGAAAGGTCCATAAACCATTATTAAGAAGGGACCCAGGATATCAATGCTTGACCTAGTACAAGCATTGTGAAACCTGTGTCTTTTGGGGAAACTGCTAGGTACGTATGACCTAGATTGGCCACTGTTGGAAAAAGAATACTGGGCTTGATGGACCTTGGTCTGACCCAGTATGGCATATCTTATGTTCTTATATTTATCAAAGTAGAATTAGTTCTGGAACTGAAAGCCCAACAGTTTGAAGGCTGATGGGTGAATTGGCAGCAAACAAAACGCCGCTTCTAGGTCAACTTTCGTAAACAATGTCCCAGGGCCACATGCTTTCACTAAGTCCATGGCACTGTGTACTGCTCTTTGGGTAAACCGTCCTTGATGGAAGCCCCATCAGGATCTGACAAATTATGAATCGGCTGAAACTTGTCAGGAACATTTTTAGATAGAATCTCAAATGGAGACAAGAAAAGAATTGGAAACGACCTCTCCACAAATGGTCATGCAGTCTATCCCAATTCAACTTCTGTCTGGAGCTTGTTTGCCACCGCTTCTGGAAAACATGCAACAGATAATTGGAAACAACATTATTAACAATGGACCTTTGAAACGGGATACGGAAACCAAATGAAAACCCCTCATTTAAGATGCCTGCTTCTCTTTATTGAATTCAAATCTAACCATGAGCACGTTACTTCCACCCTAACAGAAGTCCATTCTCTCTGAAGCAGGTCTAAACTACCTTTTGGTTGTACTTGATCACACTTCTTTTTTTTTTCTTTTTTTTTTTTAAAGACTTTATTTCAAAATAATGAAACAATATTACAGAAGAAACATTATACCATAATATAATTACTAGTCCACATCAAGGAGCTGCTCTATATAACAAAATAACTAATCGAGGGCATAAAACAAGACAAAACCCAATTATACAAAGTCAAGAGAACAATTAAATAAATTAATTTTTTAAGGTATTTGAAAACCACATGTCCCTCTCCACATATGGAGCAGAGATGCTTACATTTGCAATCTGGAAAGGGGCATGAGGACTTATTAAATCAGCAGCAAAGAAGTCTCCCTGATGCAGAAAGCAAAACTTATGTGTCCTTTCAAAACGTGAATTCACGTCAGATATAATGTCAGACTGTAGATAAGTGCATATTTTTACTTTATAGCAATGAAAAAAAATATTTATCTGGATCTGTGACCATTTATGGTGAGACTAAAACTGAGCAAATGTTTGGTAAATGCTATATTAACTCCCACTCTAATGGTCCTAAGAACTCTTTAGAGTTTATCTCCTGTGTTGCTGTCACTTAGAGTCCAATTCCATAATGTACACGTCCGGCACACAGATATATCTAAATCAAAAACGTGCCCCCTTTGAACCTAGTTCCACATACACAGGGCCGGAATCGATATGTTTGGCGGGCACGCCCCCTCTGTCGCAAAGCATGCATCAGAAGAGGTGAAACCAGCAGGGCCTTTCAAGCACACTAGAGACTTTAGTTTTTTGGGGGCTTTATTTGAGCTGCCATTGCTTCTCATCAGGTCTGGATCAGTGGCGGTGGGAGAGGGGGTAAAGCGGCCACTGTCACAAATCTGGAAGAAGCGGCAGAAAATCCTTTGAAGAAAATGTTTGTTTTTTTAAAGAAAAGGCAACGTGAGGTGGCCGTCGCTAGGGTGTTTAGAGGGCATGTTTGCAGCCGCCTCACTCTACCTCATGATAGAGCCGCCCCTGGATGTTTGCGTGCATGCATGAGAGGATGGGAGGACTGGGGTATGTGCATACATCAGAGAATGTGGGATGGGGTGGGGTGAAGGGCTCTGTGTTAGTGCATGCCCATGAGGGACTGGGGGGCTCTGTGTACATGTATGAGGAGGTCTGGGTTGGGATGATTGGCTCTGTGTGTGTGCGAGTAGAGGGTGGGGAGTGACTAGCTATGTATGCATCTGTGCATGTGTGTGTGGGTGATGGGGTGAGGAGCTTTGCGAGTGTGTACATAGGTGAGGGGTGAGGGATTTGGTGTGTGTGGGAGTGAGAGGAAGGGGCTGTGTGTATGGTGTATTCCTTTGAGCATACAGACATTTTGTTCCCTATCCTTTCATGTACTCAAATTCTTACCCTCTTGCAGTCTTCCCTCTGTTCCAACACCATACACTTTCACCCTCTCTCCTCCAGCCCTGATGCCCTCACCTTACCCTATCCCCCTTCCACTCAGGCCCCTCTCCCCCTTCTGGCCCTTCCTTCTTCCACTGCCTCTCCTCACCTTACATCTGAGTTCCTCTCTCCTTCCCCTCCCTCCTCTACTCTGGACGCCCTGCCCCTCATTTTCTCTTCTAATTAAAACAGAAAACAAAAACATATCATAGGAGTCCATCTCTTCTTGGCCACAGCTACAGCTTTGGGCACTTCAGTGCTGAAAGAGAATGGGTCCTGTCTGGTGGAAACTGACAGTTTTGGCCTCAGTCACAACATCGGGCACTTCTGTACTAACGAGGGATGAGGTTCCTGCTGGCAGAAATAGATTTGGCTGCAGCTGCAGCCTTGGGCACTCTTCTGCCTCAAGGAATGAGGTCTCTGCCAGCAGAAGCGGACAGTTTCAGCAGCAGCCTTGGACATTCCTGTGCCGGTGAAGGATAGGGTCCCCTTTGGTGGACATGGACACTTTGGGCCGCTGCTGCTCACTTGGGCACTCTCATGCTGGCGGGGGATGCGATATCCACCTGCAGGCACTGCTCTTCTTCACGGTAAAGAGTAACAAGCCTGTCACTGCCCTGCTGATGTTCACTGCCTCTCCCCTTTGCCTGCTGCTGTTGCTACCTCTCTTGATGGCGAAAGCAGCTTAAAAAAAAACAGCAAACAAAACTGCGGGATCTTTGGGTCTGCCACACATTAGAAAGGCCATACTAGCCCCACCCCCACTCATGCGAAGCATGCGTCAGAAGAGGTGGGACTAGCAGGACCTTTCAAGCATGCTGGAGGTTGAAGTTCTTGTGCTTTAGGGGTTTTTTTGGCCGGGGGGGGGGGGGGGGGAACGGTTTGAGCTGCCGCTGCTTCTCATCAAGTCTGGATCAGCGGTGGCGGAAGAGAGGATAATGCCGCCATTGTCACAGACCTAGAAGAAGCGGCAGAGAATATTTTGAAGAAGATGTGGTGTTTCTTTTTTTTTAAAGAAAAGGCAGAGTGAGACGGCCGTCGCTGGGGTGTTTAGGGGGCATGTTTGTTTGCTGGTCCTAAAACTTTGCTGCCTGAGGCAGCCGCCTCACTCTGCCTCATGATAGAGCCGCCCTGGGGACCCTCAGAATAAAGGCATTCAGCAGTGTAAACAGCACTAATACATGCTCAACAGCAACACCATTGGTCCCACAAAATGTGCATTATGGCCGGGTATTAGTGCTGTTTGCACTGTTCAGTATCCTTATTCTGAGTGTCCCTTATCATTGAAGGGGATATGTTTTGACTTTTAGCTATAGTGAACCCTCTCTGAGTTTGACTTGCACCTGGTGATGCTGCGGTCATCCATACGTTCCAGGTACTGGCCAGGCTTTCATGTCCCCCCTGAACTGCAACTGAACACACCAAATCCTCCCATGCACCCTTCAAAGCAGACACACACGCACACACTCTCACTCACTTTCTGTGACAAAAATATGATTCTGCCCAATACATAACAGCTATGACATAACATAATCGCATGTGGTACCAGGACTACAGATATGATCTCAGTATCTCCAGGAACAAGCAGGAATAAGTCCTCACATATGGGTACGTCGGTACCGACGGAGCCTGCGCGGGAAAGCTCCCCAGCTTCCCAGAAGGAAAGCTTTTGGGGCCTCCCACTGCGCATGCGCGCTGCCTTCCCGCCTAACTCTCCTCAGTTCTTCTTTTTCCGCGGAGCCAGCAGGTCGTGTTCCTGTCACCGCTGAAGAAGTTGTTATTTTAATTTATTTCTTTGGCCGCGTGTCTGCCTTCCCCAATTCCAGACCGGTACCGCCGGTCTTTTTTCCTTTATTTCTTAAAAAAAAAAAAAAAATCTTCTTTTTTCCTCACTTGGTGTGTTTGTTCTGTGAGGCCTTTAGGCCTTCACAAATTCTCCCTCATGGAGAAACAAGCCTCTGGGTTTAAAAAATGCACCAAGTGCAGCGGTACTATTTCAGTCACAGACACCCATGAATGGTGTCTTAAATGTTTGGGGCCTGACCATTCCATTCCGGATTGCCCATCCTGTTCTTTGATGTCTAAACGTGGCTTACAGAACCGGGCAGCCAAGTTTCACATGCTGTTTTCTACAGATACTCCAGCATCGACATCTTCCAGGTCTTCCTCTCCTGATGGATCTCAGGTAACCAAACATTCCTCTGGCAGGTCCTCAAAGGGCAAATCTCCCTCTAAGTATCGAGATACCCCTGGGCTTGACCCTGAGGACCCTGCCCCAGCCAAACAACCCCGGTGGGAAGCTCCGGCTTCCAAAGCTCCTCCTATGGGGTTACAGGTTGACATCGATGGCACGGCCTCGACCGATCACCTGTTAGACTGTTCTGGGGTACCGGCTCATTCATCTGGTACCGACATCCAGACAGTCGTGGCGTCCATGGATCATACAGTTCAATCCATGCAGCAGGCCATTTTCGCTTTCATTAAGGCTGTGACGCCCTCGGTACCGCACCCTGCGGTACCGACTCCGGTTCCGGTACCACAACCGATACCGGTACCCAGGCCATCCACATCGACCAGGATACCGATTCCGGTTCCCGGTTCCGGGGGTTTTCCCGATACCGATCCGGTTCCGGGTACCCCCGATGTCGATACTGGTCGATACGCTTATCGATCCCTGGAAGCAAACAGACGATACTTTGAGTCTTCTGATGATTCTGATTCATCAGATGACTCTGCTGAAGTATCCCTTACTCTACCTGAGGAGCCCTCTTCTCCAAAAAGGAGAATGTCTCCTCCAGAGGATTTATCCTTTCAAGACTTCATCATTGAAGTAGCTAAAGGTCTTTCTATTTCTGTATCCTCTGAAAAAGAACCTAGAGCAAAAAAGTTAGACATTTTAGGATACTCTAAGGTTCCCAAAGAGGCAGTCACCTTGCCCATCCATGAAATTCTTCAAGAACACATGATGGACTTATGGGAGACTCCTCTCACCCTATCTCCACATTCTCATCGTCTGGACACCATGTATCATGTTCCCCCTTCTCCTGGGTTTCAAAAAACTCAGCTCCCTCACCACTCCATCGTGGTACAGTCAGCTATGAAAAGGATAAAGAGTACTAAAAGACGCTCTTCTACTCCCCCAGGATGAGAATGTAGGACTCTGGATGCTTTTGGAAGAAAAATCTTCCAAGCAAGTATGCTTATTGGCAGAATCAACTCATACAGCCTCTATATGGGCATGTTTCTGAAGGAAATTGCATTAAAGATACGCCATTTTCTCCCCTTTATTCCAGAGGATAGAAAGGAGGAGTTCCTTCTTTTGCTGAAGCATACCCAAGATATTTCAAAGTTCTCCAACAGAGCAGCCTTTGACTCCTTTGAGGGTGCTAGCACAGCCTCAGGTATTGCCATTGCGGCTCGCAGAATTGCTTGGCTCCAGGCCTCTGACCTAGAACCCTGGGTCCAAGATGGGTTGGGAAATTTGCCCTGTACAGGTGAGAATCTGTTTGGCAAGGAGTAGCAAATCAAAGCCACTCAAATGGATGCAGAAAATGCTGCATTAGATAGACTTTCTAAGTCTACCTCTACCCCTGTCAAGAAAAAATCTTTCAAAAAGCCTTTCTACAAGAAGGCCAGATTTGCCACAAATACTGGCCAACAATCTTCTGCAGCTCGCTTTGCTCCTAAGCGTCAGCAGCCTAAACAGGCCAGGGCAAAACCTGCAGGGGCTGCTACAGCCCAACAGTCCCAACCCCCTCAGGGATTTTGACTTAAATCTAGAGAACTTAACCTTTCTGGCTCTAAAACCAGAACCTCTCACCATTCCAGGAAGGTTAACTCATTTTGCTCCCAGATGGGAGCAAATCACATCAGAACAATGGACCCTCTCTATCATCAGAGAGGGCTACAAACTACATTTCTCCAACCTTCCTCCCCATACCATGGTGAGAAGTTTCAATTCTCTCCTAGACCTGTTGAGTCAGGAGGTGACCACTCTTCTCGCCCAAGAGACAATAGAAGAGGTTCCTCTTCCTCAACAGGGATCAGGTTTTTACTCCCGTTATTTTCTCATTCCCAAGAAAACAGGGGGGTACAGACCCATTCTGGATCTCAGAGAATTGAACAAATTTCTATACAAGGAGAAATTCAAGATGCTTTCTCTAGGTACTCTCCTTCCATACCTAGGGAGTCAGGATTGGCTTTGTTCTCTAGATCTCAAGGATGCGTACACACATATACTCATCCATCCATCCCACAGAAAATTCCTACGGTTTCTGTTCCAGGGAAAACATTTCCAGTACAGAGTACTTCCCTTCGGTCTAGCCTCTGCTCCAAGGGTATTTACCAAATGCATGGCAATAGTAGCTGCATTTCTACGCGCCCTGGGAATTTTTGTCTTCCCATACCTGGACGACTGGCTCATCCGAGCTCCATCTCAGTCCGAGGCTCAGACTTCCCTGGATCGCACCAGACGCATCCTGCAGTATCTGGGACTTGTGATCAATCTGCCAAAGTCTCAACTCACCCCTACGCAATCCCTGGAGTTCATAGGGGCCTGGTTGGATACCACCACTGCAAAGGCCTATCTACCCCAGGCCCGTTGCCAACGTCTAGTGCACTTAGCCTCTCAGACTCAGTCCAGAAGCCACTTGACTGCCAGAGAGATGCTACAACTATTAGGCCACATGGCCTCCACAGTGCATGTGGTGCCTTATGCTCGCCTACATATGAGAGCAGCTCAATGGACTTTATCCACCCAGTGGACTCAAGCATCAGGAGCTCTCTCAGACCAAATAGCAAACTCCAATCGTCTCTTTTGGTCTCTCCAATGGTGGATATCCACTCAAAATCTGTTGTTGGGGGCCCCCTTTCAACCATTGTTGCCCCAAGCAACCCTCACAACAGATGCCTCCCAAACAGGTTGGGGGGCTCATCTCCAAGATCTCTCCACTCAGGGCACTTGGTCTCCACAGGAGACCACCCTTCATATCAACCACTTGGAACTTTGAGCAATTTTTCTAGCTCTCAAAGTTTTTCATACCCTCCTCAGCAACATGACAGTCCTTATTCACACGGACAATCAAGTAGCCATGTTTTACATAAACAAACAAGGAGGGACTGGCTCTCTGTCGCTTTGCAACGAAGCTCTAAGATTATGGGCCTTCGCCAGAGAGCATCAAATCCATCTCCTGGCAGTATATCTTCCAGGAATCCAAAACTCTTGGACAGACAGACTCGGTCGAGTTCTGCTTCCACACGAATGGTCCCTGCACATGGATCAGGTACTCAGAATCTTCCAGAAATGGGGAACCCCGGACATAGACCTCTTTGTAAGTCCGTGGAATGCCAAACTTCCCCGGTTCTGTTCCAGAATTCTGTGTCAGGGAGTTCAGGCCAAGGATGCCTTCCTCCTGCATTGGGGTCAGGGCTTCCTGTATGCCTTTCCACCCATTCCTTTGATTCCCAAGACTCTGTTCAAACTTCAAAGGGATCAAGGGTCCATGATCCTCATAGCTCCATGCTGGCCACGCCAAGTGTGGTACCCTCTACTTCTGCATCTCTCCCAAGCCCCCTCCCTGGACTTGGGAGCGGCTCCAGACCTTCTGTCTCAGGAGGAGGGGACTTTGTGGCACCCAAACCCCAAGTCCCTTCACCTCAGAGCTTGGTTACTGAAGGCCTAGACCTTCAACACTTCAATCTTTCGCAGCAAGTGAAGGATATCCTACATGCCTCTAGGAAACCTTCCACTAGGCGTTCTTACGCTTTTAAATGGAAAAGATTTTCCATTTGGTGTGCTCAAAAGGGTCTTAACCCTCTAGCACTCCCATTGAATTCTCTTTTGGAATATCTCCTGCATCTCTCCAATGCAGGACTCAAAACAAATTCAGTAAGAGTCCATTTGAGTGCTATTGCGGCATCACTTAAGCCCATCAATGGACAACCTGTTTCCTCTCATCCTCTTATTGCAAGATTCATGAGAGGCCTAACCTTAACCAAACCTCCCATTCGACCTCCTCCGGTGGCATGGGACTTAAACTTGGTTCTTGGTCAGCTTATGAAGCCACCTTTTGAACCCTTAGCCACTACCTCCTTGAAATTTCTTTCCTGGAAGGTTATTTTTCTTATTGCAGTCACCTCAGCTCGCCGTATCAGTGAACTGCAAGCTCTAGTGGCTAATCCACCTTATACAAGGTTCCATCATGATAAGGTGGTCCTTAGGACCAATCCCCACTTTATGCCTAAAGTGGTCTCCCCTTTTCATCTTAATCAAGAGGTATATTTACCTGTCTTTTTTCCAGCTCCTCATGCATCCAGTGCAGAGAGGAACCTTCATACTCTAGACTGTAAAAGAGCTCTTGCCTTTTACCTCCACAGGACACAGCAACATCGAAAGTCTTCTCAGCTTTTTGTTGCTTTTGATCCTTCTCATTTAGGACTTCCAGTCTCCAAAAGAACACTCTCCAATTGGATTGCTCAGTGTATCTCTTTTGCTTACCAGAGTAAGAACCTTTCTCTGGAGGGCCATGGCCACCTCTATGGCTCATTTAAACTCTTTGTCCATTGACCAGATCTGTCGAGCAGCCACCTGGGCCTCGGTTCATACCTTTACAGCCCATTACTGTTTGGACAAGGACTCCCGCCGGGATGCCTTGTTTGGTCAGGCTGTCCTCAAGACACCTGTTCCATTCTTGAACAACTCCTGCCCACCTTCCCTGAATGGATGCCTGAGATCCATAGGAAGATGAGGAACCTTTCAGGGTCTCATACCCTTCAGGGGATCTCCCAGGCATCTTAGCTAGGGAGTCCCCATATGTGAGGACTTATTCCTGCTTGTTCCTGGAGATAGCACAGTTACTTACCTGTAACAGGTGATCTCTGGGAACAGCAGGAATTAGTCCTCACAACCCACCCGCCTCCCCTAGGAGTTGTATCTATCTCTCTCTTTCCTTTCCTCTCTCTATTGTCTCAGCTTTAAACTCGAACTGAGGAGAGTTGGTCAGGAAGGTGGGAAGGCAGCGCGCATGCGCAGTGGGAGGCCCCAAAAGCTTTCCTTCTGGGAAGCTGGGGAGCTTTCCCGCGCAGGCTCCGTCGGTACCGACGTACCCATATGTGAGGACTAATTCCTGCTGTTCCCAGAGATCACCTGTTACAGGTAAGTAACTGTGCTTTCTTGTCCAACAAGGAATCCTTTCTGTGCTCACACCCATACCTCGTATCCCTGCATCAGCAGTCCCATTTTTCTGAACATCTGAATTGTTAGGGTCCCATAGATAGGCTCCTTTAGCACAAACAGCCTGAATAAACACTATTGTTCTTCTTAATATGTCTAAGGGTGTTCAGAAATATTTCTTTACCTTACAACATTCCTTCACCTCTGTTACCTGTACCTTAAGATTGCATCTGGTATTTTTCAAGACTGCAATCACACCAGTTCAAAACATACTTGTCACAACCATTCTTCTCTAAGGGATGCATTGCGGAGCACAACAGAATATTTTCTAAGTTCTAGTCTTATACTACATTTCAGCAGGAATAACATGAACGTTTCCAGGAAACACTTAATATGTACATGGGCCTTTCCTGAATATGCTTTATACATCTCTGCAGCTGACCATGGCCCCATTCCACCCTCTTCTGTCCACATTCTGAGATCCCCGTGCTAGCGCTGTGGACGTGCATGTCAGCAGTATTTCAGAATATGGTCGGGGACATTTTCAGCACATAAACGTCCCCACCACACATACAAACTCCTTATTCATATTCTGGAATGACCCCCTTAGACTGATTGACCTCACAACTGAATTATTGAATTTCATACAGTGAATTAAGACAGTTTTGGCAATTCTCACTACTTGTATGTCATCTTGTAAATCTTTATTTGTATGCTGACCGTCAGTGTTTTACTTTATGAAGTTTTAATTTGAGTTGCCTTTTCTACCTATAGAGGGTAATTTTATAAGTCACTTGCTTTAACACACATTGTTATGTGTGTATTTTGCACCTATTTTACAAAGTACATGCGTACTTTACTTTATAAAATAGGGGTGTAAGTGATAAGATATACACCCTAGATCTAGGCACAAACATGTACACCAACCCTAGACTTGGTGTAAATGCTCGTGCCTAGATTTGTAGAAAACATGCCTAAGTTATAATATTTTATAACTTGCATCCTAAAAGTCAGGCTCTGCCCAAGCCTGTCCCTGTGCTTGTCCACTCCGAAAGTACGCGCCATGGCCCTGATGAACGTTCTTATAGAATTGTGCCCACCCCCGCATGTAAGTCATTAAAAATGGGAAACTAATGCATGTTGATGGTCTCTAACTTTGTGGGTTATTTTAAAATTAACTCCATGGGACCCGATTCTGTTCTGGATGTGCTGGCTCTCTGTGCGCCTGGTCGGAACCGGATGCACAGAGTTAGCTGGGATTCTGATCCCGCAGTGCACATCTAGTCCTGTGGAATCAGAATCGTTTCCAGGCCTGTGCATTCAGGCTGGGACCCCAGTTCTGGTCGGCCTGCACGTATAGGCGTTCCCTGGATATCTCAGTCAGGGCACCTGAATGGAGCTGCGGCGCCATGGGGTCTGGTTGCCATGGCACCACAGCTCCATCCAGGAGCCATGATCCCTGGCTGCTGGAACAAATGCTTCATTCCCTGCAGCCTGACCCCTGATCTGGTCTCCCAAGGCCAGGGTCGGGCTGCGGGGAATCCCCTCTGCACCCTCCCGCTTTTTCTGTGCCCTTGGCCTTCCATCCCCCACTGACTAGGAGAACTTATTCCACTTCAGAGGTCGAATAAGTTCCCCGTTCAGGCCACTGGCCCTGGACATTCAGGGCCGACACTGGAATCGTCCCTGTATGTCTGGGGCTGCCAACCGCCCACTGCCTGCCCTAATGCCGCCCCTGCTCCGCCCCTTTCCCGCTCCATCTAACTTCCCCGTACGGGGAAGTTAGTCGGGGTTGGAAGAGGGGCCGAATAGTGGGGATGGACATCCCAACGGGACGTCCAACCCCGCTATTCGTGGCTCAGAATGACTCTGATAGTGTCTTTCTGTCTTTGACCTCTATTCCTTGATCAGCAGGGGCCATCACTATAGTACAACCACTCTCCTCTCCCTTCCTTGGACCTCAGTGCTGCCAAAGCCGGTGCAAGGATACTAGATGCCCTCGTTCCTGTTGGCCCCCTGCTCCAACTTTTGTCACCACTGCTGTCACTCTTCAGGACCTTCAGTGGCAGCAGTGACATTAAAACAGCAATGCAGCGCTTACCCAAAGCCTCCAGCGTTGCATGCTGTTGGTGCTGCTCTTTGACCAGCCGCTTCCATCCCCTCCAACTCACACTTCCTGGGAGCAGAAGCAGCTGGTCAGAGCGCGGCATCAATAGCATGTAGTGTCGGAGGCTTTGGGTAAGCGCTGCATTGCTGTTTTATTTTCATTACTCCACTGCATGTCCCAGAGAGAGGCAGCAATGTGCTGCTCTCTAAAGCTTGGTGCTCTAAGCAGATGCTTTGGTCTAATAGGTAGCACCGGCCCCGAGTGCCGCACCTTCACAGTTCTGCCCTACCCAAGCAGCTCTAAAGACTGAGGATCTAAACATCCTGAGCCATGCAACCTGCCTGTTTTATTTAGGGATTAGGGTCCAGAACTAAAGAGAAAATCCACATCAGGTGACCAAAAAGAAGAGTTAGAAAGCGTTGAGGTCAATAATGCGGGCAAACCAAAGCATCGGGGTGAAAAGGATCATTGAGAGAAAAGATGGTTATGAAGGATGTACAAAATTAAGTGGATTCTTCTAAAGAATTTTCAAAACATGCTAAGAGATCTGAAAGAGAATTCCCCAATGAAATGAGTTAAAAGTTTGTCTACACACACGTTCCGGCAGGAAAAGCAGATGCAAGGCTGAATGGTGAGCATATGAGAGGACATTGGAGGAGATGAGTATGAAGGTATGTCCTGGGGAAACAAGAGCAAAAGTAATCATTCGGCATCAAGGGTGAAGATAGAACTGAAGCCAGTAAAGGCAATGAAAGAGTGGTCATATATGAGTCAGGTGAAGGAATTTAAATGTGAATCTGAGGTGTACTGTGAGAAATGAATTGCACTGAACATGTGTGAGAGCCTAAACAGTTATGTACTGTGACAGGCTTTTTATGGCAGGTTGATTAAATTAGGTTAAGAGTCGCATAATACAGCTGTTCTGAAAGGCTGAACCAGAACAATTTTTATGAAATATCAGAGAGGGGGTAGCAGCCAGACGTGGGAATGGGAATGGGAAAGCATACCAGGGACTGTACTGCATTAAGGATACGCCAATTAGAACTAGGAATCCTTTCATTAAGTTATTACTTTACCATGTTAGCAGCTAACATTTTGTGATCAACAACTTCATAGCAGTTATTCACTTAGCAACAGACATGAAAAAAGCCTCAAAACAGATAACAAGCAATCCAAAAAAATTAGAAAATGTTATCAGAAAATCAGCACTAATCCAGTTGTAAAAAATACAACAAAAAAGATGTTAAGCATCAGTAGAAAATGGTATACAGAATTTTGTGGATTTACTAAAAACCACCACATTTTGAACCATTTGTAAACCATCAAATGCCACCACACCTGCACTTTCATTACATGCAAAACACATATCTCCAGGAACAAGCAGGAATGTAGTCTTCACATATGGGTATCGTCGGTACCAACAGAGCCTGCGCGATAACGCTCCTCAGCGTCCAATAGGAATGCTTTTGGGAGCATCCCTCAGCACATGTGCGCTGCCTTCCTGCCTTTCCAACTGTCCCTATTCAGTTCTTCATTTTCCGCGGAGCCGTCACCGCAGAAAATTTCTTCTTTAAACTTGTTTTCTTGTGGTCGCGCCTGCCTCCGCATGACACCTACCGGTACCGCCGGTTCTTTCTTTCTTCTTTTAATATAATATATATATATATATTTTTTTTTAAACTCTTTCTCTTCAGAAACTTTTTCTTTTGGTGCTAGGCGCCATTTTCGGCATTAGGCCCCATTTTTCCCAAAAGATGGAAAAACCAGCTAGTGGTTTTAAAAAATGTACTAAATGTGGCGGTACCATCTCCGTCACCGACACCCATGACTGGTATCTAAAATGTTTAGGCCCTGACCATTGTCCATCTGAGTATTCCTCCTGTATGGGGATGACTAAAAGAGGAAGACAGAACCGAGCTGCAATGCTCGGTACCCTCTTTTCTTCGGATACAAGGTCCATTGCATCGATGTCTTCAAGAGCCTCTTCTTCCTCCCATGGATCTCAGGTAACTAAACATAAGAGCCGGTCCTCAAAGGGTAGCTCTCCTTCAAAGCATCGAGAGGCCATTGGCATTGCCCTTGAGGAAACTACACCGGCAAAACAGCCCCGGCGGGAAGCTTCGGCCTCCAAAGCATCAATGGGGTTCCAGGATGTTCTCGAGGCTTTGACCTCAGCAGAACTACTGGTGCCATGCTCAGGGGTTCCGGCCGCTTTTACCAGTACTGATACTGGTGAGACCGCACCTTGAATATTGTGTGCAATTCTGGTCGCCATATCTTAAAAAGGATATAGCAATTTTAGAAAAGGTTCAGAGAAGAGCCACCAAAATGGTAAAGGGGATGGAAGGCTACTCCTATGAAGAAAGGCTAAAAAGGTTGGGGCTCTTTAACCTGGAAAAGAGACGGCTGAGGGGAGATATGATAGAAGTCTATAAATTAATGAACGGAGTGGAACGGGTAAACGTAGATCGATTGTTTACCTTATCAGAATATAGAAAGACTAGGGGACATGCAATGAAGCTACAGGGTAAACTATTTAAGACTAATAAAAGAAAATATTTTTTCACTCAACGTGTAATCAAACTCTGGAATTTGTTACCGGAGGATGTAGTAAAGGCTGTTAGTGTAGCTGGGTTTAAAAAAGGTTTGGACAAGTTCCTGGAGGAAAGGTCCATAAACCATTATTAAGAAGGGACCCAGGATATCAATGCTTGAACCAATACAAGCATTGTGGAACCTGTGTCCCTTGGGGGAAACTGCTAGGTACGTATGACCTAGATTGGCCACTGTTGGAAACAGAATACTGGGCTTGATGGACCTTGGTCTGACCCAGTATGGCATATCTTATGTTCTTATGTTCTTATGATACGCAGGCATCGGCAGCGTTGATAGACCAGAGAGTCCTCGCTATCAAACGCAGTCTTGCAGCTCTCCTTACAGCTGCAGTACTGTTGACACCAGTGGTTCAATGGGCAATGGTACCGATGCCGGTACCAGCACCGGTACAGATACCGGTACCAGCACCGACGGTACCGGCTCCGGTGGGAATCCTTCCCATGCAGACTTTTTCTGCAATTGACAGATCGGTACCGGACCAATTCATTACCGACTTTGATCGATACCGAGACCATGCTTTGCATGAACTTCGGGATCAGAGATACTTAGAATCATCCGATTCCGATGACTGATAATTCTGCCGGTACCAGAGTGTTTCTCCCAGAAGACTCCTCTTCTCCCCAATGCAGAATGACTCCTCCAGAAGACATGTCTTTTCAGGATTTTATTCGTGATGTGGCCTTTCAATCACGGTAGCTCCTGAAAAAGAACCTAGAGCAAAGGAATTGGAAATTCTCCAATACCCTAAGACTCCCAAGGAAGCAGCCACTCTGCCCATTCATGAAATTCTTCATGATTTGATGCTCAGAATGTGGGAGACACCTTTCACCGCATCTCCTCATTCTAGGAGACTCGATACCATGTATCGAGTTCCACCATGTCCTGGTTTTCAAAAGACTCAGCTGCCACACCATTCAATGGTAGTGGAGTTAGCCATGCGTAGGGTGAAAAGTGCAAAGAGATATGCATCCAATCTTCCAGGTCGTGAATGCAGGACTCTTGACGCTTTTGGGTGTCAAACTTTTCAGGCTTCCATGCTTTCAGCTAGGATCAGCTCATATATTTTATATATGGGAATGTTCCTCAAAAAGGTCACAGGAGATTTGGAGCTTATGAGCACCCTTCTCCCTGAGGACAAACAACAGGACTTTCTCACTCTGGTCAAGCATGCTCACGATGTCTCCAAGTTTGTAAACCATGCAGCCTTTGACTGCTTTGAATCCATCAGCAGAATCTCTGTTATTGCCATTGGTGCACGTCGGATTGCCTGGCTTCAGGCATCAGACTTGGAGATTTGGGTACAGGATAAATTAGGAAACATCCCTTGCACAGGAGAAAACCTCTTTAGCAAGAACTGGCAGGAGAAGGCTTATGAGATAGATACTGACAATCTCACTTTAGACAGATTATCAAAATCTACAGCCACTCCAGCCAAAAAGAAACCCTATAAAAAAAAACATTTTCAGTAAAAAGAGGAAGTTTTATCCATCCTATACCCAGCAAAGGCAAGCTCAGGGTCAAGTTGCCTAGAAGGGTCAGCAACAACAATCCAGACAAAAGAAGGCAAAAGGCCTTAGAGCACAACCAGCTCCGCAGGCCCAGCCCCCTCAAGGGCTTTGACTCCTTCATAGAGAACTTAGCCTTCCTGCCTCTGAAGGGGCCAGAACCCCGAAACATTCCAGGCAGGTTGTGTCATTTTGCCAACAGATGGCACCAAATAACAGAAAACTGGACTCTGTCCATTGTGGGAGCGGGGTACAAGCTTCATTTTTACAGTATGCCCCCTCCTACAATCGTAAAACAGTTCAATTCCCAAACTTCTACAGGCAATCTCCTGGATCAAGAGGTCTCAACACTCCTTGCTCAAGGAGCAATAGAGGAGGTGCCCATTCTTCAGCAGGGTGCAGGGTTTTACTCCCCCTATTTTCTTATTCCAAAGAAAACAGGAGGACACAGACCCATTCTAGACCTCAGAGAATTGAATAAATATCTGTTCCGAGAAAAGTTCAAAATGATTACTCTGGGAACTCTTCTGCCATACCTTCAAAGTCAGGATTGGCTTTGTTCTCTAGATGTAAAGGATGCATATACTCACATTCTGATCTATCCAGATCACAGGAAATTCTTACGATTCCTTTTCAAGGGAAAACATTTCCAATACAGGATTCTTCCCTTTGGTCTGGCTACGGCACCAAGAGTATTCACGAAATGCATGGCAGTAGTAGCTGCATTTCTGCAAACCCTGGGGATATTCATCTTTCCTTACTTGGATGACTGGCTCATTCGAGCCCCCACGGTTCCAGAAGCCAGATCTGCACTGTCTCACACAGTGCGAATCCTTCAATACTTGGGATTGGTCATAAACCTCCCAAAATTCCAACTTGCTCCTTTCTCAGTCCCTAGAGTTGATAGGAGCTCATCTAGATACCAGTCAAGGGCTTTTCTCCCACAACCCCGCTGTCTTCGTATAATGCAGCTAGCTTCTCAAGCAGCGGTGAAGTCCTCCCTAACTGTTCGAGAACTACTACAACTACTGGAACATATGGCAACCACGGTTCATGTGGTTCCCTACGCTCGCCTTCATATGCGAGCAGCCCAGAGGACCCTATCCACACAGTGGACACAGGCCACAGGATGTCTGTCGGACAAGATATCAAACTCGCAACGACTGATCTTGTCCCTACAATGGTGGCAATCACTGGAAAATCTTCTAGTGGGGTCTCCTTTCCAGCAACCCCTATTCCAGGCCACCCTAACAACGGATGCATCACAGGTGGGATGGGGAGCACACCTGCATTATCTTTCTACCCAGGGTACCTGGACTGCACAAGAGGCTTGTCTTCACATAAACCTCCTGGAACTCAAAGCAATCTATCTAGCTCTTCGAGTATTCCATACCCAGCTCAGCTACAAGACAGTCCTAGTCCAAACGGACAATCAAGTAGCTATGTTCTAAGTGAACAAGCAGGGTGGAACAGGCTCTCTGTCTTTATGCAATGAAGCTTTTCGACTATGGGCCCTCGCCAGAGAGCATCAAATTCATCTTCTCGTGGTATATCTTCCAGGCATTCAAAACCTTTGGGAAGACAAACTCAGCTGAGTACTGCTGCCTCACGAATGGTCTCTCCACCTAGACCAGGTGGCCAAGATATTTCAGATCTGGGAACCCCAGACCTATTTGCAAGTCCACTGAATGCCAAACTTCCCCGGTTCTGTTCCAGGATTCCGGCTCAAAATTGCCAGGCAAGGGACGCCTTCCTTCTTCACTGGGGTCACGACTTCCTCTATGCCTTCCCACCCATTCCCCTTATTCCCAAAACACTCTTCATGCTTCAGAGAGACAGAGGTCATATGATCCTCATAGCGCCATGGTGGCCACGCCAAACGTGGTATCCCCTGCTTCTGCATTTCTCTCAAGCTGCACCTCTGGAGTTAGGCTATGCTCCAGATCTCCTCTCCCAAGAGAACGGGATGCTATGGCGCACAAATCCCCAGTCCCTGCATCTCAGGGCCTGGTTGCTGAAAGCTTAGACCTTCAGGATCTTAACCTTTCCCAGCAGGTAAAGGATATCCTTCAGGCTTCTAGAAAACCTTCCACAAGATGCTCTTACTCCTTCAAGTGGAAACATTTTACTATATGGTGTTTCCAGAAGGGGTTAAACCCCCTTATGATAACTTTGGAATCGATACTAGAGTATCTACTTCATTTATCAAATTCTGGTCTAAAGACCAATTCAGTAAGAGTCCATCTTAGTGCAATTGCAGCTTCCTATAAGCCTCTAAATGGACAACCAATTTCCTCTCATCCACTCATAACAAGATTTATGAGAGGTCTTTTATTAACAAAGCCTCCCATCAGGCTACCACCGGTGGTATGGGATTTAAACCTAGTTCTCGGGCAGCTCATGAAAGCGCCTTTTCAACCTTTAGCCACTACAACCCTAAAGCTTTTGTCCTGGAAGGTCATCTTCCTAATTGCAATCACCTCTGCATGTCGCATTAGTGAATTGCAAGCTTTAGTGGCTGATCCTCCTTATACTAGGTTTCACCATGATAAGGTTGTTCTTAGAACTCATCCACACTTTATGCCAAAGGTGGTTTCGCCTTTTCATTTAAATCAATCAATTTATCTTCCTGTATTCTTTCCGAGGCCTCATGCCTCTAATGCAGAAAGGAACCTTCATACTTTGGATTGTAAAAGAGCCATGGCTTTTTACCTACAAAGAACACAGCAACATAGAACGTCTTCTCAACTTTTTATTGCTTTTGATTCTAGTCATTTGGGACTTCCAGTCTCCAAGAGAACTCTGTCCAAATGGATTGCACAATGCATATCCTTTGCTTATGAGAGTAAGAGTCTTCCTCTTCAAGGCCATGTCACAGCTCATAATGTGAGAGCCATGGCAGCCTCTATGGCTAACCTTCACTCTGTGTCTATTGATGACATTTGTCGAGCAGCCACCTGGGCTTCGGTACACACCTTTACAGCTCACTACTGCCTAGATAAAGCCTCCTGTCAGGATGCCGCCTTTGGCCAAGCTGTTCTTCAAAATCTCTTCCAGACCTAATTGAACTCCTACCCACCAACCCTGGTGGGATGCCAGAGATCCATGGGAGGAAGCATGGCCCACCTTACTTGGGTGGCAGCTTCCTGGGGCTATCTCTCTGGCATCTTCAGCTAGGGAGTCCCCATATGTGAAGACTACATTCCTGCTTGTTCCTGGAGATAGCGTAGTTACTCACCTGTAACAGGTGATCTCCGGGAACAGCAGGAATTTAGTCTTCACAACCCACCCACCTCCCCTAGGAGTTGTCTCTCTCTATCTCTCTGTCTCTTTCCTCTCTCCCTCTATCCTTTCACTCAGCTACAAACTTAACTGAAGAGGGACAGTTGGAAAGGCGGGAAGGCAGCGCGCATGTGCTGAGGGATGCTCCCAAAAATGTTCCTATTGGATGCTGGGGAGCGTTCCCACACAGGCTCCGTCGGTACCGATGATACCCATATGTGAAGACTAAATTCCTGCTGTTCCTGGAGATGACCTGTTATAGTTGAGTAACTACGCTTTATCTTCAAAAACATTTTAGCTTCTCGAACCATGCCTCCTTTCGGCTACTCGAATAATTGCCCTGATGCTGGCAACGTTTCACATTGTAAGCTGCATCAGGAGGTTATTTCACACCATTGGTGTGATGCAGAAGTAGCGTTCCCCCTGCGAAAATATGATTACATGGAGATTTGGATTCTTTGGATTGTAGCGCATTGGTGCAAACACAAACAAAAGGGTGAAAATGATTTGTGAATCTCAGACTGAATACAATGGTACAACCTTCTCAGCTGGACTCTGGGGCCACATGTAATGTCATGTGCCTGAAGGATAAAATGAGATTGGCATCAAGAGCACCCATGTAGCTGAGTGAAACCAAATTGAAACTATATTCAGGGGAGCTTTTTCGCACGCAATCCAGCATATGTGGATGCATTTATAAGCTTGAATTTAAGACACTGAAAGCAAATCAGAAACCATTTCTTTCTGGCTGAACATGTGAGTGCCTTGGGCTAATCCATTTCACCATTCTTGTAGAGTTGAACCAGATAGAACATTAGTGTACCGTACCATTGTCAAAACAGCTGGTTAGTGCCTATGATGATGTCTTTCATGGTCCAGTAGAGTCTGTTCCCAGAGTTTCACCAATACAATGTGCTGAATGCAATGTACGAGTTGCCATAAAGTTAGAGGTGAAAGCCCAGCTAGAAAAGCATGAAGCTGATAGTATTATTGCACCTGTGATCAAACCAACTTCTTGGATAAACAATATGTTGTTAAATGCCATGGAGTCAATGTCAGCTCATGGTGACCCTGTGGCTAGTTGTCCTAAATTGTGTTTGGTCTTCAGGTGGCTAATTGCTGATAGAGCGGTTTCCATAGCTTTTGATACTGCATCAATCCATCGCATTCTCTTCTGCACTGACCTTCAACCTTGCCAAGCATGATGTCCTTCTCTAAAGATCTTTCTCTTCGCATGATGTGCCCAAAGTATGAAAGTCAAAGTCTTGTAATTTGAGCTTCTAAGGAAAGCATAGGTTTGATCCCCTCTAGTACCAATCGATTTGTTCTTCAGGCAGTTTGTAGTATACTCAGTATTCTTTACCAGCACCATAATTCAAAGGCATCAGTTTTTTCATGTCTGTCTTCTTCACTGTCCAGCTTTCACATCTATACAACATTATTGAAAATACCATGGCTTGAGAAGTCAAATCTTTGTATGCAGAAATACATCTCTGCACTTGAAAATTTTATCCAGGTCCTTCACAGCTATTCTGCTAAGAGCAATGGGTCATTTGATTTCTTGACTGCGTGTTATTTCGTTATTGATTATTGATCCAAGAAGCTTGTTCAAACAATTTATTAGCATTTATAGTAACACTCAAGTAATTACATAAATGAGAATGGAAAATATGGGAGATTAAGCATTATTTACATGCATTATAACTCATAATAATAAAGAAATAAATTCCCCAACTTTTAGTCCACACTAACTATTAAGGGGCTACAAGAAATAACATTACCAAAATTTACACTCTTTCTCAAGAGGAAAAGTAAGGTTCCAAAAGAAAACAGCATTACCAGCAGGCTAAGACTTATACGTCAACTGTAATGGGGCCCACCTCTACCCCAACCTCTTCCCTTGCACATAAAAAGTCAGGTTTTTTTTCTTAAATTGTCTTCACTTTCAGTTAGTAACGTCGTATGAGCATAGCAAAAGTTGTTGACGAGTCTTCCACCAATCTCCACACCTGGGCTGTTTTCATACAGTCTTGCTTGTCTGATATATTGTTATGCATATAAATTGAATAAATATGGGGAAAGTATGCAGCCCTGTCATACACTTTTGCCAATTTTAAATCATTCTGTTTCTCTTTGTTTTGTTTGAATTGTTGCTTTTCGATCAGTATAAAAAGGCTGTGCATGAAAACTGTCAGGTGTCATGATATACCCAGGTGTCTTAATATGGCACAGAGTTTTTCATGATTGATGCAAGGCCTTGCGTTTGTCTTTTCAAGGATCCATTTCATATCCACAGTGATGTCATAAGAACATAAGATATACTATACTGGGTCATACCTAGGGTCCATCAAGCCCAGTATCCTTTTTTAACAGTGGCCAATCCAGGTCACAAGTACCTGTCAGGTTTCCATAAAGGTGCACGGATGCCACATTGCTTATCCTGGGGTAAGCAGTGGATTTCCCTGGTTCTCTTTAATAATGATTTATCGACTTTTCCTCCAGAAACTTGTCCATACCTTTTTTAAACCCAGCTAAACTAACAACTTTTACTACATCCTCCAGCAGGGCCGGATTTGCCTATACGCCACGTACGCCGTGGCGTAGGGCCCACAGCTGGCAAGGGCCCACCGGGAATGTTTTTTGCACAGGGCCCTGTGTTTCAGGGGGCCCCGCGCAAAAAACATTCTGATCCATCATTAAAATTAAAAAAAAAAAAAAAAGCTGTCGCTGCCTCTGCCGGGGCCGGGGCCGCCGCGGCAGAATCGAGTGTGCCGCGGGGCCCCCCCTGCCCAGCAGAGCCTGGCCTGCCCTCCCCGGTATCACCTCTCGAGTCTCAGCTGCCTCCCTCCAGTCACACGCGCCGGCTTTCAGAGCGCGAGGTGAATTTCTCCCTCGCTGCTCTGTTAAGCCCGCGGGAGCTGATGGGAAGTCCCATCAGCCCCCGCGGGCTTAAACAGAGCAGCGAGGGAAAAAACTCTTCCCTCGCGCTCTGAAAGCCGGCGCGTGTGACTGGAGGGAGGCAGCTGAGACTCGAGAGGTGATACCGGGGAGGGCAGGCCAGGCTCTGCTGGGCAGGGGGGGCCCCGCGGCACACTCGATTCTGCCGCGGCGGCCCCGGCCCCGGCAGCGACAGCTTGTTTTGTTAAAAAAATTCGCTGGGCTGGGGTGGGCTGGGGGGGTTAGGCCCGGCGATGGGCTGGGGGGGTTAGGAGTGGTAATGGCTGTGGGCTGTTGGGGGGGTTAGGACTGGTGATGGGCTGGGGGGGGGTAGGAGTGGTAATGGCTGGGGGCCGTTGGGGGGGTTAGGAGTAGTGATGGGCTGCGGTGGGTTAGGAGTGGTAATGGCTGTGGACTGCTGGGGGGTTAGGACTGGTGATGGGCTGGGGGGGGGGTTAGGAGTGGTAATGGCTGTGGGCTGTTGGGGGGGTTAGGACTGGTGATGGGCTGGGGGGGTTAGGAGTGGTAATGGCTGTGGGCTGTTGGGGGGGGTTAGGACTGGTAATGGGCTATGGGGGGGTTAGGAGTGGTGATGGGCTATGGGGGGGCTATGGGCTATGGGGGAGCTAAGTCTATATGGGCTGATGGGATTAGGACTGGAAGTGGGTTGATGGGGGCTTAGGACTGGTAATGGGCTATGGGGGGGGGGCTTAAACTAAAAATTGGGTGATGGGGATTAGGACTGGAAATGGGCTGGTGGGATTAGGACTGGGAGTGGGCTATGGGGGGCTAGGACTGGAAAAGGGTTGGGTGATTAATACTGGAAGTGGGCTGATGGAGTTAGGACTGGTAATGGGCTGTGGGCTGTTGGGGGGGTTAGGACTGCTAATGGCCTAGGGGGGGCTAGGACAGGAAATGGGCTGATGGGAAGGGGTTAGGACTTGAGGTGGGCTGATGGGGTTAGGACTGGTAATGGACTGTGGGCTGATGGGGGGGTTAGGACTGGCAATGGGCTATGGGGGGGGTTAAGACTGGTAATGGGCTGTTGGGCTGATGGGGGCTGTCTGGTAATGGGCTATGGGGGGTTAGGACTGATAATGGACTATGGGGGGGGCAAGGACAGGAAATGGGCTGATGGGGAGGGGTTAGGACTTCAGGTGGGCTGATGGGGTTAGGACTGGTAATGGACTGTGGGCTGATGGGGGGGTTAGGACTGGCAATGGGCTATGGGGGGCTGACTGGATATGGGTTGATGGGGGCTAGGACTGGAAGTGGGCTGATGGGGGGTTAGGACTGGAAGTGGGCTGATGGGGGGTTAGGACTGGTAATGGGTTATAGGAGGGGCTTAAACTGAAAATGGGGTGATGGGGGTTAGGACTGGAAGTGGGTTGATGGGGGGGGCTAGGACTGGTATTGGGTTGATGGGAGGGGCTAGGACTGGAAATGGGCTAATGGGGGGCTAGGACTGGAAATGGGCTGATGCAGGGACTAGAAGGGAATGGATGCTGGGTGAGGCTGGAACTAGAAGGGAGCTGGTGTTGGGGGAGGATTAGAATGGGATGGGGCTGGGAGAGTAAAATGGAGAGGGGAAAATATTTTGTGTGGGAGGGATAAAAAATCTACAATTGGCCGGGTATTGGGAGAGTAAGTGGGGATTGAGGATGGAGGGGTAAATTTTGAGTAGATGAAATAGGAATGAGGAAAGAGCAAAAGGAGAAAGATTAGTATGTTAAAGCAGATGTAGAGAGAGAATGGAAAAAAAAAAAACCCAAGAAGACAGAAGAAAGGACAAATGGACAGCAGATGGAGAGTTAGCAGAAGACACGAAGAAACCAGAAGAAAGTGGCTGGAACAATTGCAACTGAAAAAAAAATGCACAAAAGGTAGAAAAATATCTCTTTATTTTGAATTTATTAACTGGAATATGTCAGCTCTGGGAAATGTGCATCATTAATTTTTGCGCTTTGTTTAGTACAAGAGGAAATTAATTTATAGTTTTATTTCTACAGTGTTGTTGTATATTCCAAGTTTGGCTTTTGGGGTTCCCAGTTTAATTATTGTCTTCCTGTTTCTAAATTGTGATTCCTTGTTTGGTGATGGTCTATGTTGTGCATGTGTAACTGAGCTGAGGTATTCTGTTTATATAATTCCTATTTGACATTGCCACTTGTTCTTTCCCCAGTAGGTCATGTATTGTTGTTCTCTGAAATGTATTGGTTTAATATTTGCAGTGTTGCCTTTTGATAGTTAGGGTATGGTGCTTTGTGAGTCCTGGTAGTGCTGTTAGGATATGGCGGGTTTGCTATGGGTTCTAAATGGGCAGTGTTTGTAGTAGTTCCTAATGTGCCTGGCGGTTGGTACTGGATTATAGTAATGTAGAAACCTTTTAGTCTTTCTTTATCCATATACTCATTAAGAGGCATGTTTACTAAAAGTTAGTGTATGGCAGAGCTACTCAATTCCAGTCCTGGTGGTCCACAATCCTGCAGGTTTTCAGGATATCCCTAATAAATATGCATGAGATATATATGCATTGGAGATATCCTGCCAACCTGACTGGTTTGTGGCCCTCCAGGGCTGGATTTGGAGACCCCTGCCTTACATCTCTGTCATTTACGATTGTGAGTGGGCAAGGTGCAGATGTCCAAGACATCAAAAAAGTTAGATAGCATTTGTCACATTCCTCCTTGCTTCTCACCACCACCAAAATATTATCTATTAGACAACTTTTTGGTGGTGGTGAGAATCGAGGAGGAATGTGACACATTCTATCTACCCTTTTGATGTCTAGGATATCTGTACCTTGTTCACTCACAATCTTAAATGACAGAGATGTAAAGCAGGGGTCTCCAAATCCAGCCCTGGAGGGCCACAAACCAGTCAGGTTGGCAGGATACCTCCAATGCATATATATCTCATGCATATTTATTAGGGATATCCCGAAAACCTGCAGGATTGTGGACCACCAGGACTGGAATTGAGTAGCTCTGGTGTATGGTAACATTATGCAAATATTTATGCAAATGAGACACCTTATGCAAATGAGGCCCCGCACCGAGTCTCCGCACATGGCCCCGCACCCCCCTTGGGCCGCCCCTGGGCCCACCGGAGGGCTTTAGAGGGAGCCGGGGAAGCCCGCGCGAGGCCCCGGCTCCCTCTGTACAGCCGCCAGCGTGAAGAGCCTTTTCCTTCACGCTGGCGGCTGTTTCTGTGAAGCCGGGAATGCTGGGAAAGGTTAAAGGGCAACCTTTAACCTTTCCCCGCAGTCGCGGCGTCACAGAAACAGCCGCCAGCGTGAAAGAAACGGCTCTTCACGCTGGCGGCTGTACAGAGGGAGCCGGGGCCTCGCGCGGGCTTCCCCGGCTCCCTCTGAAGCCCCTCAGACAGCCGCGATGCTGTCCGGGGGGCCAGGACTGCATGGGGGGGCCCAGGACTGCACGGGGCGGGCCAGGACTGCACGGGGGCACGGGGGGGCCCAGGACTGCACAGGGGCGGGCCCAGGACTGCACGGAGGCACGGGGGGGCGACACGGGGGGGCCCAGGACTGCACAGGGGGGGCCCAGGACTGCACGGGGACATGGGGGGGGGCCCACAATTTTTCTTGGCATAGGGCCTCACTCTAGCTAAATCCGGCCCTGTCCTCCAGTAACGTCTTTTTTTTCCTCAGCCTTTCCTGAATCCTGCTTGCACTTTGAGCAGTTCCAGGTATGGTTGTTTCTACTGAATGATCTTGAATAGAATCTTGCTGGCATGTGGGATTAGAATGATTTTGTGATCATTTCCACAGTCAGTTGAATCACCTTTCTTCAGTACTGGAATGAACACAGATCTCTTTCAGTCAGTCAGCTATGATGATGTCTTCCAAATTTCCTTGCAGAGCCCTGTAAATATTGTCACAGCTGCATTTGATTGTTATACTTCATTAAGAATACCGTCAATGCCCTAGTGCTTTGTTCTTTAATAATCCTTTCAATATTGCTTCAACTTCTTCTTTTGTCACCAATGGTTGCTGATCATAAGGTACAGGTTAAAACGAGTGGTGATCCACTTAATCTTTATGTATGGGGGGGGGGGGGGCAGGGTGCTGATAGGTCTCTGGCTTTGTAACAAAACAAAAAGCTACGGGCACACTTCAGTTCTGTTTTAATAAAACAAAACTGCAGAGAAATCACTCGGACCACCAGAACTGAAATGTGCCGTAGCTTTCTATTTCGTAACAAGGCCAGAACTTATCAGCCCCCCCCCCCCCCACACACACACACTCATATAATGACTGTGTAGTCTTTCCACCTATTCTTGGATCTTCTCAGCATTATTCATCATGGATTCCTTGAGCATTTTTTTTTAACATTTCAATGCTGGAATCTTTTCTTTAACTCTCATGGCTGTAGAAAAGCCGAGCTTGCTATTTTTTAATAGTTTCTGATTCTATTGACTTGCATGCGTCTTGCTGCATGTTACACATTTCTGTCAAGTTCCATGATTACGACTCTTTTTCTCCTTTACGCTTTAGCTTCTCGGCGTTTCTGAGCAACATTGAGAGGATCTTCAGTCATCCATTTTGGCTATTTTTGCTTTTTCACATTTTGTAGACTTTACTTTCTTCAAGCACAACTTTATTGATGCCATTCCATAGCTCTTCAGGTGCTCTGTCATTTGTATCCAAAGTGGTGAATCAATTTTGCAGGCAGTCTTTAAATTTTGATGGTATATTGTCAAGATTGAACTCCGCTGCATTCATGAGTGGCTTGCTCTTTCAGCTTTAGCTTGGGTTTGTAACTGGTGATCTGTATAGCAGTCACATCCAGTTTTTGTTTTTATTGATGATGATGAGTCTTTCCATCTTTGACTTCCTCAGATGTGGTCAGTTTCTTTTTGTACAGTCCATTAGGTGAAGTCTATGTCTATAAGCCGGTCACAGCACCGAATCCATCATTATCTCCTTCCTCAATGAGTTGCATGCCACCCGTGACCTGGGTTCTATATCTATCGCTGTCTCGCTTGATCTTTCTGCCGCTTTCAATGTCGTTGATCACCGTACCCGTCTTTTTTTTTTTATAACTTTATTTATCAAGTAGTAATACATGCCAAAAACAACCAACAACGAGTCTTCGACCAGGTGGACTCTGATCCTTGTCGAAAGGCAAATGATCTATAAAAACATGGCATAATAAGAAAACGGGATCATACAAATTTGGTATATTTTTATGTTATATAAACTTTTTCCCCCCCTCCCTCTCCCCCCCCCCCCGCCCAGTCGCAGACCTGAAGCCCTACCCCTCCTCACTCCCTTATGCCCATCCAAACTCTCCCCCGCCCCCTCCTCCCTATGTATTATCAGTGCCACTACACTTCCCTAAGAGCCCACATTCAATATTTCATTGCGGCATAGCGGGCCCAGGTTTTGAATATATGGTTCCCACAACAGCAGGAAATTGGACCACCTCTTCATGTTACCCCTTGCCCTCCATCGCTCTGCCAACATCAGCTGATGGAAGCTATTACGCCATTCCTGGAAAGATTATGGTGTTTGTTCTCGCCACCTGTGAAGTATAGGGCCCTTCCCCACCAGACAAGCCTTACGAACCCACAGCCGGGTCCATCTTCCCTGGGGAAGATTGTGGTTCAGCTGGTCCAATACCACCAGAGAGCCAGACCAGGGAACCCTCTGCTGTATCCGCCCAGACATCCAGGAACCAATCTGTGCCCAGTATGGTCGGATATACTTACACTCCCACCACATGTGCAACAGGTTAGCTAAAGGTTCTGAGCATCTAGGGCATCTCCCATCGTCAGTGATACGACTACGCAACGCTCTTCTAGGGGAGAAATACGCTCGTGTTATACACTTGAATTGGATTTCTCTCCAGCGTGCCCCTTCCGCCAACTCAGTAATTCTCCCCAGTGCCTTCTTAATAGACCCCGGGGGAACCTCCCGCTGCAATTCTAAGGCCCATGCCCTTTCCACTCCCCCATATTCCGGCCCCGTTCCATAATCCGCAAGCCGTGCCTTCAGCCTGGCTATCGTCGGGGGGCTTTCCCCCCCCAAGATCAAAGAATTCTAAAATCTGCGCTGGTCACTCTACGGCAAGCTCTTCTGCCGGCAATCCAGCCACGTAATGAGCCAGCTGCAAGTAAGCGAAGTGGTGGTTGGGCTGCAACTCATACTCACCCCTTAACAGGGGAAACGGCTTGCATTTCCCAGACAGATCGACCACATGTCCTATATTCCGAATTCCCCTTTCATTCCAGGTTCGAAACATACTCGACTCTGATCCTGGAGTAAAACACACATTACCCCATATCGGTAGCCAACTTGACACCATCCAATTTCGTTTCCAATAAACGTTTATTTGTCGCCACGTACGATGCATGGAATTTAACAGCCCGCTCCGCTTGATATGAGTGGGCAACCTAGTACTCTCTGTGTAGGACTGCTAATACCGTATGGGGTGCCCCAGGGCTTCTTCTAATGCCCTAGGCGTATAGATTTCTGTCCCCCCCAACCAATCTCCTAGGTGTCTAGCCTGACACGCCAGCGCGTAAAGCCAAAGATCAGGTAGGCCAACCCCGCCCGTCTTCCAGTTACCCACTAAACGGTTCAAGGGAATCCGGGCTCTGGCCCCTTTCCACAGAAACCTTTGTATTTTCTTCTCTAAGCTATGTAGATCCCTTCTCAACAACCACACTGGGAGAGTATGCAACCAATATAGAATCCGTGGTAGGATCACCATTTTCACCGCGGCAACTCTCCCCAGCATTGATAACGTGAGAGGCTGCCAGGCCCTCAGTTGATTTTGCAATCAGGACCTAACTTTCTCTAAGTTACAAGCATATAATGCTTATGGTGATGTAGAAAGTACAATGCCCAAGTAAAGAAACTGGTTCGTGGCCCATTTCAACGGAAAGTCCCCTCCCCCCCCAGTGCCCCTGAAGTTTTCCAGAGACGTCCAACGCCTCCGACTTATCCTTATTAATGTGGAGCCTGGCGAAACTGCCAAACAATGTAAATTCCGCCAACAGTCTAGGTAAGGACTCTCTCGGGGCTAGCAAATGAACCAGGAGATCATCCGCGAAAGCCGATACCTTAAATCCGTGCCCACCGATACTCACTCCAACTATGCCGTTATCTGATTCCACCCGACAGATTAGGGGATTCAGTGATAGGACAAATAATAAGGGGGATAAGGGACAACCTTGTCTCGTGCACGCCCCAGAGGAAAAGGCTCCGATAATATCCCATTGCACAGTACTCTAGCCGTTGGGCCCACATACAGGGTCTTCACCATGTCACAAAAGGATGGCCCAAGGCCGTAAAGCGGCAGCAGGTGATGTAGATAATTCCAATTAACCCTATCAAATGCTTTTTCAGCATCAAAGCTGACTAATAACGACTGTAGGTGCTGCTCCTGTACCCACTCCAGGGAAGCCACAATCTTGCACACATTACGCACCGCATACCTCCCCCTTACGAAACCCACTTGTGATTCATGGACCAGTTCTCCCAACAAGTCTGCTAAACGTTCCGCCAAGATTTTGGCCAGCAACTTCGAATCAAAATTCAACAAAGAAATAGGTCTGTAAGAGGCCGCCTGGGTCAGGTCTTTGCCCGGTTTCGGTATCAACACAAAGTTCTGAAAAAATTCTTTAAATATTGCCACTATTTCCCCCTTCTCCTTTCTAAGGATCCCCTGTGTATCACGAATGGCCGCCACCATTTTCCCACCCCTTGGGCCCTTCAAACAGCGTCCCAGTAATTTACCTGGTTTATCTCCATAACAATGTAATCTATAGCGGTAATACATCAGTGATTTCTTCGCTCTCTGATGTAAGAGCTCATTAAGCACCACTTGTGTTTCCCATAACTTCTTCTTATTCTGTATAGTGGGGTGTAGGATATTAAGGCGCCTCGCCTTCGTTACGCATTGTTCTAGTCTAATAATCTGTTCAGCTAATAATCTCCTCCTCCTTGCCACATACCCAATTATATCACCTCTCATAACCACCTTGGCAGCTTCCCGGATCAATTCAGGGTCGTCTAAATGTCCTTGATGATTCGCCTCAAACTCCTGCCAACGTTGGCGAAGGAAATGGATGAATTGAGTGTCTTTTATAGTTGTATGGGAAACCGCCAAATGCGGGTATAGGTATCGCCCCTACCCAACCAATGCAAATCCACCCAGATCAGGGCATGATCAGAGATCTCTGTGGGACCAATTTGCGCATCCCCTATAAAAGTAAAAAGGCTCTCCGAAATCAATAAGTAGTCTATCCTAGCGCTCGTACCGTGTGCCTGAGACTGATGGGTGAAGTCCCTCTCAGCCGGGTTGAGCAACCTCCAGGGATCCACTAAACCGAGTCATCCCGGAAGCTATGCAACACACGGGCAGTCACATTTCTTTCCCGCGTCCCGGACCCCCTAGAAGTATCTATATCAACATCAAATACCCCATTGAAGTCCCCCCCCCAGAATCAGCGGAACCTCGGCTAATTGCTCCACTTTTGCTGCTATGTGGTTATATAAGTCCTGATCTAACGTGTTGGGGCAATATAGGTCTCCCAAAATTACCTCCTTACCCTCTAATATTCCTTGCAACAGTACAAAACGCACGTTAGGGTCAGCGACTTCTCGGTCCAAGGTAAAACGCACACGTTTATGAAACAAAATGGCCACTCCTCCCTTTTACCTACTGCAGGGGCTCCCCATACCTGGCCCACCCAGTCCCTGCACAATTTGTTATGCTCCTCGGCTGTCTGGTGGGTTTCCTGTAACAACGCAATGTCACACTGCTGTCTGGCCAGGGCCTTCAATATTTTATACCTCTTCACTGGACTTCCCAATCCGCAGACATTCCATGAGATTATCTTCAGGATACAGCTACAATATCAGCTCTTAACTTCGGTACTAGGTACTTATTTGTGGAAGAGGCCCCCCCAGCCTGGAACCTCTCCATTTCTCCTCCTCCCCCATCCAATCTCTGCCTTCCTCTGACATCAGGAATGCGACCCCCACCCCCCCTCAGAATTCCCTCTGTCTCAGGCATCTTACTAGTACACTTCCCCACCTCCCTTCCCTTCCCTCCCCCTCCCTCCCCTCCCTGCCAAACTCCCCCTCTGCAACCCAACCCCCCACCCACCTCCCCCTCCCCCCGAAAACTGCCCAAACTCTGCGGACCTCTCCTCCGCACTGTCACAGTAAATGTGACCGGGCTCCCCCGCTCCCCTTCAAACCAAACGAACCTGCCCCCCCCCCAGTCCTATAGTTTCTGCAACCCTCCGTACAAAACTTTAAGCAAATATAAAAAGGCATCCAACATATATTGGCAAATATGAATAGGCATCCAACATATATTAATAAACGAAATACTGATACTTTAACAATGTAAAACATGTTTATCACTTGCCACAATATTCAGGCCCTCCTTGTCATAGGAAGCCGTCTATAGGCAGGAAAGCGGTATGAGAAAGAGTAAGGAGGCAAAAAGTACATCTGTGTCCCAACCACTTCTCCACTCTCCCACTCCAGCGTGGCCACACCCCTGGTAGCTTCCCTTCATGTCTTCCATGGCTCTCAGGTAGGCCCCTGTCCCCGGGGCGAAGATTGCTTCTCAAGCTGTTCAACGTAAGGTGCCGCCTCCTCTGCCGATCCAAAGACCCGGTGCCCACACTCATGCATCACATGCAGCCGCGCCGGGTACTGGACTGAGAACCTGATGTTAGCTGCGAGAGGTTTTTGACATAACGGTGCGTAGGCCCTATGGCGTTTACTCACTGCCGCTGAAAAATCCTGGGTGATTCGAATCTTTACATTGTCCTTTTCTATTGTGCCTCATTTCCGGGCTTCTCTCAGGACAGACTCCTTTTGCTGAAACTGTAAGTATTTCACCAGCACTACTCTGGGCCTTGGATCCTTTGATGTTTTAGGGCCTACTCTATGGACCCGTTCAATGACCACCGGAGGGGATTCTCCTCCCTCTCCCAGTAACAAGACTGAAAGGGACTCCACGTAGTGCCTTAAGTCTTTGTCCCCAACAGAGGCAGGAATACCCAAAAATCTGAGATTACTCCGCCTCGAGCAATTCTCGAGGTCTTCCAATTTTTCATTCTGGGTCCGTAGCGCCGTTCTTACTAGCAGCAGCTCTTGAGAGATCTTCTTCACTTCGTCCTCCGTGCGGGCAATGCAGGCTTCCGCCTCTTGCATGCAGATTCCAAATGCGGCTACCAGTGTCTGCAACATATCCAATTTGCTCCGCAATGATTCAAATTGTACAGAGAGTGCCCTGGATACCGCCGCCGATATTTCATCCACTGAGACCGCTGGAGCCGGAGCCTGAAGAGCACCGGAATGGGGTGGTGACTCTGCCATTTTCTGGCCTCCCATCGTGCAGTCTTTTTCCTGCCTCGCGCTCCTCGTCACTGCTGCCATCCTTCACGATCGGCCACAGACAGGTTGCCGTCGACCTCCGGTACCCTAGGGGAGTTGTGATACCGCTGTTGTGCCTCTAAAGAGGCACTATGTCGCCATTTTGGAACTAGGGAGCCCGGAGCTCAAGAAAGGTGCGTCTTCCCTAAGCTCACCACATCACATCCATACCCTTCTTTTATGTCCAGCATCAGTCTCTCTGGCATGGTCCTTCTTTGGTTTTTCTCTTTCCTCTCTAATCGGTCTTTCTCGGTTCTCTCTGGATCTGATTCTTCCTCTCCAACCTGCCTTCACTGTGGTGTTCCCCAGGGCTCAGTACTGGCTCCACTGCTGTTTAATATTTTATTAGCCCCCCCTCTCCCTTCTAGTTCAGCAACATGGCATCTCTGCGTATTATTATGCAGATGATATCCTCCTTCTCCACCATACCGATTCCTCTGTTACTAATATTGGTTCCCTTAATGTCTGCCTTTCTTCTTTCGCTTCCTGGTTGTCTGCAAATTTCTTACATGTTAACCTGTCAAAAACTTCTGCCATTTGGTTTACCGCTGCAGTCCTGCCCCCCCCACCTTTTGTTCCTGTTCTATGTACTGCTCCCATCCCCATCGTCGCATCATTATGATATCTTGGTGTTACTTTTGACTCAGCCCTTTCCTTCAAAGATCACATCTCCTCCATTGTTCAGTGCTCTTTTTACACTTTTTAAGGCAACTCCGTGTGGTCCGCCCCTTCCCTTCTCCATCTTCTCTAACCACGTTGCTTCTGTCTGTTGTATCACGTTTAGATTACTGCAACTCCTCTCTGGCCGGCCTCCCCCACACCCAATTGGGTAGACTTCAACTGCTTCACATCACTGCAGCACATATCCTAACCCATGCCTTACGGTTTGATCATGTCACCCCCCTCCTTATCCGTTTGCACTGGCTTCCTATTCCTTTTACAAGATTCTTATCTTCGTACACAGATCAATTCACACCGGCACACCGTTATACCTCTCCAATTTGGTTCATCTTCACTGTCCTCCCAGAATTCTAGTCACACTAATCGTCTGTCTCTTCCATCCCCTTCCCAGGCTCACCTGGAATCTTCTGCCTTTTACTTTCTTGGTCCCCGTTTATGGAACTCTCTACCATCTGCACTTTATTTAGAGTCCTCATTCCCTGCTTTCAAAGCTAGACTAAAAACCCATCTTTTCTGTTCAGCCTTCGATCTTCACCCCCTCCTTCCCCCTTATCTCCTCCCCCTCGTTGATATCCAGTTACTGTCTCTATATTGTTCTGGCTGCCCCCGCTTTTCTTGACTATCTCTTTCCTGTCTTCAATTTGGCGTTCCTTTTCCTTTTCCAAGTAGTACCTCCTTGGTTTTTACCTGTATTGTAAACCGTTCTATGCCCCTGGTACGGGCAGTATATTAAGTCTCAAAATAAAGATAAAAGATAAAGATAAATGCTGGCTTTACTCTGAAGAGTCTTCAGCTCTTCTCCAGTAGCCTCTTGAGTGCCTTCCGACCTTGGGGCTCATCTACCAGCATTATATTGCAGTTTCTTTTGTTGTGAATTTACATTGGGTTTTTATGGCAAGATGTAGAACTAGCTTTCCAGGTCTTTCTTCCATGCAGATAATGCCAGTGTTTTGGCCATTGTCACAAAAATGTGATCCTTCGCCACCAACACAGTCTGCCCAAAAGGGAAGTTTTTCTTAGTATGGAAACTCAGCTGAGACCTGCCCATCTGGGGAGACCCTACCAATAGTTAAACTACCAATAGCATATTTATTGATCCAAAGTTTTTAAACCTTGTGTTGAAGAGATCTCACTATATCATGCCAACACTCAAAGATGCAGATTGCCCAAACTTGCTTGTTTATACTTGTTGATGCACATGATGTATTCCTGCAATACAAATTAGATGAGAAAAGCAGTCTTATGGCCTCATTCTGAACCCCATGGAGCAGGAAAAGATGGCTCAAACTACTGTTGGATTCTCTATAGCAACAGAGGTTTATCAACAAGCAGCATGAACTTTTGGCTGGGCTCAATGACATCCTCATTGTTGGTTGTGGTGACTTTGAGGCAGAATATGATCATAACAATAAACTCTTAGCTCTAATGTAGGAGTTCTCAACTCAGTCCTCGGGACACACATAGCCAGTCTGGTTTTCAGGATAACCACAATAAGTATGCATAAGATAGAGTTTGTTTATTTATTTATTACAATCTCTTATATACCGCACTATTTACAATCAGCGCGGTTTACATAAAACAAAGGACCATAACACAAGCTGTTTGGTTTTACATAGAACAGGAAAATCAACTTGGATAACATAGGGAAATAAGAACTTGAACAATTAACATATGTACAGTAAGCTTTGTACTAAGAATTAGGATACTATCTTCAAAGGTAGGCTAATGTCGAAAGGTGGGGTTAAGTTGGGGTCTGGCTAATCTAAGCTTTGTACTAAGGATTAGGATACTATCTTAGATGATAGGCTAATATCGAAGAGGCGTACTTAAGTTGGTGTCTGGGTAACCTGGTAGTAATGGAGGAATAAGTGGAATTGGAGTGTTTTTCTGAATTGCGCTAGATCGGTGACAGCGCAGATATCTGGTGGTAATGTGTTCCAACATTTTGGAGCATAGAGACTGAAAGCTCTGTTTGAAGTTGTTAATGTGCATTTTGTTGATACCTTTGGAATTACTAGAGCGTTTGTGGATGTGGATCTTCTCGTTCAGTTAGGCGGGATGGACTGAATGAGGTCAATTAGTGAGGAGGAAGTGATGCCATTGATGACTTTGAATGTGAGAAGCAAGGTCTTGAAGAAAAGTCTTCCATGTATGGGGAGCCAGTGGTCACTTCTCGATGCTCCAAAAAGGACTCTGGCAGCAGCATTCATGGCAAGTTGCAGTGGATTTAATGTGGATTGTGGGAGACCTTGAAGAATGGCATTGGCAAAGTCGAAATGAGGTAAGATTAATGCTTGGTATATTGTCCTGAAGTCATATGGGTCTAATAAGGAGCGAAGATGTCTGAGTGACCGGATTTTGAAGTATATTGCTCTAACAGTATTGGATATATGTAGCTTCATGTCCAGATGTTGATCCAAGGTGACCCCTAAGTATCGAATTGTGGGTTTAGTTTGGAGCTCGGCTTCTTTCACTTTTATTTGGGGTGGTGGGGTGAAGCGCTGGTCTCTCGTGATAAAGAGTACCTCCGTTTTCTTGTGTTGAATACGGAGGTTTTGAGACATAAGCCACTCGGACACTGCATCAAAACATTCAATTATGGGGGAGAGGTCCATTTGCGCTGTGGAGAATGGCATGAAGAGAAGAATGTCATCAGCATAAATTAGACAGTCCACCTTGAATGACCTGATGATATTGCAATGGGCTGTATGTATATATTGAGCATGAGTGATGATAAGGACGACCCTTGTGGTACGCCCTGTCTTTGGTGGAAAGGTTCAAATGATGCTGCTCTGGTTTTTACATGTTGCCATCTTCCATCAAGGTATGATCTGCACCAGTCAAGGGCGATGCCATTGATGCCCTTTTCTTTTAGTCGCCCAAAGAGCAGACCGTGGTGTACCGAGTCGAAAGCTGCGGCGATGTCTATGAAGATAAGCACGAAACCTTGGTGGATGTTGTCAATACCTGTGATAATATTGTTGAAAAGGGTGGTAAGGAGGGTTTCAACGCCATGGAACTCCCTGAAGCCGTGTTGACAATAGTCTAGTGGGGAGGCGGTGTCGATGTGGTCTTGAATTTGTCTTTGTGCTTCTTTCTCGATTATCTTAGCTAGGAGGGGTATACTAGCTATGGGTCTGTAAGATTCAGCTTTACGTGGGTCGAGTTTGGGGTTCTTCAGAAGAGGTCTAATGGATGTTTGCTTGAGCGCTGAGGGGAAAGATCCAGTTGTGAAGGATAAGTTCATCATTCTTGTGATTAAAGGGCTGCGTTCGCTGCGTAGATCTTTTATCCAAAAGGCAGGGCAGGGGTCAGTTTGTGCAGTGGTGGTATTGAGGGCAGCGATGGTATCTTCAACATATTTCTTGGATGGTGTAGAGAACATAGAAAGGTACATTGGACAGGAGGTGTTATGTGCTGTGTATGTAGATATTTTGTCTGTTTGTAGAAGCTTAGACTGCAGGTGGTCAGCGAAATCTTGTGGGTGAATCACATCAGGCTGGCATGGTGATGGTTCTTTCGATAAGGATTTGACTAAGTTGAAAAGATCACGTGTTTTGTTTAGTGATCTTTTGAGTGTGTCAGAGTGGAAATGTTTCATTTTTGTCAGGACAGCCTCTCTGTGAGTTGATAAGTGTGTTTTGTAAGCTGTTAGGTCTTCTGTGGAGCGAGAACGACACCATCGTTTTTCAAGTTTTCATAGGTGTGAGAGGGAGGCTCGTAGTTCAGGGGAGAACCAAGGTGATGGCTTTTTTCTTTGAGATATTATTGTCATTTGGTTTTTGTGCAATAGAGCTGAGATTATTATTCCATGAGGCGATCAGGTTTTCAAGGTTGAGGGTTGTATCTTTGTAGAGAGGAAGAGTCTCTGCAAGTATGAGCTCTTTATTGAAAGCTCTGAAACTCCGAGAATTTATCTTTGAGAAATTGTTCGCCATTCTATTGTGTGATATGTTGTTGTTGCTAGGGATAATAAAGTTGATTAGCTTGTGGTCTGACCATGGTACTGGGGTAAGAGACGTCACAAGTTCTTTGCTTGCATCCAAAGCTGTCAGAGGCGCAAAAATCATGTCAAGGATGTTTCCCTTTGTGTGTGGGGGTTTATTGATGATTTGCTTGTAACCCAGATCATCAAACGCTTCTAGGAGGGCCGAAGCATGGCTGGAGTGTAATGATGGGAGATTAAAGTCTCCTAGTATCCAGTTTGGTATGCTGGGATTGCGAGTATTAGCTGCTAGGTCAAGTATGTTGGGAAGATCATCAGTAGAGGGTGAGGGTGCTCTATATAGCAGGTTGATAGAGCAATTATTAGTGATGGATAGGATGTCTAGGTTGTTTGTGCTTGTAGAGACAGTTGTATGGAACTGTAAGTCCGCCTTGGTAAGTATGAGAGCACCTCCTCCTCTCTTTTCTCTCTATGTCGGGAGTGGATGGAGAAGTTTGCAGGTAAGAGTTGATTGAGGATTACGTTATCCACGTCCGATAGCCAGGTTTCAGTTATCATGAGTATGTCGAGACTAAGGGATGATATTAAATCTGCGATAACTGGCCATTTCTTACAGATTGATCGAGCATTTATGAGGGCACAATTTAGTGCTTGTGATGGTTCCTTTTGTTTAGTTTTCTTGGAGTGCTGGAGGGCTATTTGTATTAGGTGAGATTGACGTGTGTGGGTATCCCCTTTTAGGTGAGGATATGGGGCTTCTGCCCATCTTTTAGTGTGAAGAATTGGAATTTGGTGGGCTGTGTGGGATAGGGCAAGGGACTCCCCGAGCCACCATAAGAGGATGAGGAGACAGCTGATTAAGGTGGTAGTAGCAGGGGCCATTTGGATGTTACTGTTGGACTTGTAATGTGAGACTTCTTATGGGGTTGTCTATCTAGTTAATGTTATATAAAGGGATGTCAGAGATATTAGCGTGACAAACTGAGAGATAGTGGTATCAGACTAGATGTCTGTGGGAGGTAATGGAAGCCTAGGAGGTATGGCTACTGGCAACAATGTATTAAGGCTATTGAGAACAATTGAGTGTGGCTGATGGTAACAGTAATTTAAGACTGAGTTAGCAACAAATTCTAGGCTATTAGTTATGAAGGTTACAGGTGTAGGAAAACAGTAAAAGAAACTGCTGAAAAGCGTTAGCAGGCTATTACAACAATAATAATCCTTTAAGGTTACTAATTGCATGGAATCTTACAGTTTCTTATTGTGTGTTAGTTGCTTGGAGATTATGATCAGGTATCAGTTGTGTCTCCTCGGATTAGTGCCTGACGGCGGAGTCCTTTAGAGGCTGCTGCCCCTCCTCCCACAGCCCCGATTGGGCTGGGGATCGCGGGCAGGAAGGTGGTAGGGTCCTGCCCGTGTGCTCTACCCCAATCGGGGGAGCAAGAAGATGGCGCTGGTCTGGTGAGCTTCCCGTCCGACGGCGGAGTCCTTTAGAGGCTGCTGCCCCTCCTCCCACAGCCCCGATTGGGCTGGAGATCGCGGG
Source organism: Ichthyophis bannanicus (assembly GCA_033557465.1). NCBI lineage: Eukaryota > Metazoa > Chordata > Amphibia > Gymnophiona > Ichthyophiidae > Ichthyophis > Ichthyophis bannanicus. The sequence continues at coordinate 604,713,534 of CM066034.1, forward strand.
CAGGAAGGTGGTAGGGTCCTGCCCGTGTGCTCTACCCCTATGCATTTTCATTGTGGCTATCCTGAAAACCTGACTGACTAGGTGTGTCCTGAGGACTGGGTTGAGAACCCTTGACCTAATAGCTCACTGCAGTCAGGTGAAACTACGGCTCAGTGTAAATATATTACAATTCAAAGTGAGGAAGGTCCCTTCCATGGACATATGCTGTCTTCACGGGGTCTGAAAAAAGATGCATATAAAATTAAAGCCATACAGGATATGCCACTGCCTGTAGATTTAAAATATGTGCAGCAAAATTCGTGCCACATCTGTCTGAGATATGTGAGCCCTTGAGAAGACTTCTGGATAAGGATACAGTTTGGCACTGGCTTCCAATTCATGACCCGGCAATATAGAAAATACCACAACATCTATGATCCAAGTGTTTTATTATAATACCACCAAGCCCACTTTGATATTATAATACCACCAAGCCCACTGTGATATAGAGTGACTCTAGCAAACATGGGTTTGGTTTCTGCTTAATGCAAGAGGATTGGCTGATGGCTTTTGCATTTATGACACTTACCCCAGCTCAGCAAAATTATGTACAAATCAAAAAGGAATGTCTCAGCATTGTGTTTGTCTGCCAATGCTTTTATCATTATTTCTATGGCCGAGACATAATTACAGCAGAAAATTACTAGAAGCCACCGATTTGAATCTTCAAAAAGACTCTGTGTGCACCCAAATGACTTCAGAGAATGTTGTTAATGTTGCAGCATTACAAACTCAATACTGTTTATAAGCAGGACCCTGAGATGTCTAATAGTGATAGACTCTGAAGAGACATGACAGATGACCATCAGATGTCCAGTGCAAGTATTGAACACCTCAAGATTTGTTGGATGCAACAAGAACAAACTGACTGTACATATCAAGCAGGCAGATTATCTGAATGTCACAGACCAGAGGCTGGATCAGATCATAACAGCACACCACAAAAGATGATACCTTACAAGTACTGAAGTCTGTGGTCCTGACTGAATGGCCAGTCTCAAAGGAAGAAGCACTAGTTGAAATTAGAGAACACTGGTCATTCAGGGATGATGCCAGCATTCAAAATGGAGTTTTATCCAAAGGGTCCAGGGTTATTACATCCAAATCACTGCGATTAAAAATTCTGACATGTATACATTCAAGCCACATTGATGGTGAAGCATGTTACTTGGTGGCTTGAATACCCTTTACTGACCTAGCATGCAAAGCAAGATCAAAGACTTTGTGAGCAACTAGTCACATACAACCCAGCCAAATTGGACCTAGTCCTTAGTGGAACACCAGATCTGGTGCAAGAGATAAGGGTGTTGGGGCCACTTGGCAATAGTGATCATAGCATGATCGCATTTGATTTAATTAGTGGAGGAGGGATAGTAAGGAAATCCACAGTACTACCTTTTAACTTTTGAAAGGGAGACTATGATAAAATGAGGAAAAAAGTTAAGAAAAAACTAAAAGGAGCAGTTGCAAAGGTTAAAGACTTATATCAAGCTTGGGTATTGTTAAAAAATACTATCTTGGAAGCCCAGACCAGCTGTATTCCACGCTTTAAGAAAAGTGGAAGGAAGTCAAAAAAACTGCCAGCATGGTTTAAAGGTGAGGTCAGAGAGGTTGTTGCCAAAAAAGCATCTTTCAGAAAATGGAAAAAAGAGCCAAACGACGAAACCTGGAAACAGCACAAGCACTGGCAAGTTAAATGCAAGGCATTGATAAGGCAGGCAAAGGGAGAATTTGAGAAGAAGCTCGCTGTGGAAGCAAAAACGCGTAATAAAGACTTTTTCAAGTACATTTGTAGCAAAAAACCTATGAGAGAGTCAGTTGGTCCATTAGATGATAGAGAGGTTAAAGGGGCACTAAGAGGCGACAAGGTGATAGCAGAGAGACTGAATGAATTCTTTGCTTCTGTCTTTACTGAGGAAGATACGCGTATAGGGATGTTGCCAATGACTGAAGTATTTAAAGGTGCGGAAGAATTGAAGGAAATATCAATATATCGGGAAGATGTATTAAAACTATTAGATAAACTGAAGAGTAGCAAATCACCTAGGCCAGATGATATGCATCCAAGGGTGTTGAAAGAACTGAAATGTGAGATTGCAGACCTGCTATTAGTAATCTGTGAACTATCATTAAAATCATCTGTAATACCTGAAGATTGGAAGATGGTGAATGTAACACCAATTTTTAAAAAGGGTTCCAGGAGTGATCCAAGAAACTACAGACCGGTGAGCCTGACGTCGGTACTGGGAAAAATGGTAGAAACCATCATAAAGAACAAAATTGCTGAACATGTAGATAGTCATGGCTTAATGGGAGATAGCCAACATGGCTTTAGACAAGGAAGATCTTGTCTTACTATTCTGTTATGTTTTTTTGAAGGTGTGAATAAACAGGTGGACAAAGGTGAGTCGGTTGATATAGTGTATCTGGACTTTCAGAAAGCCTTTGACAAGGTCCCTCATCAGAGACTTTTGGCAAAACTAAAGACTCATGGGATAGGAGGCAGTGTAATATTGTGGATCAGGAACTGGTTAAAAGATAGAAAGCAGAGGGTAGAGCTAAATGGTCAAGTTTCCCAATGGAGAAAGGTGAATAGTGGTGTACCCCAGGGATCTGTGCTGGGTCCGCTGCTTTTTGACATATTCATAAATGACCTGGAAAAGGGAATAACAAGTGAGGTTATCAAATTTTCAGATGACACAAAACTATTCAAAGTTGTTAAAACCCAAGAGGATTGTGGAAAATTGCAAGAGGATCTTGATAAATTGGAAGACTGGGCATCAAAATGGCAGATGAAATTTAATGTGGACAAGTGCACAGTTATGCACCTAGGGAAGAACAACCCAAATTATGGTTACACGATGCAAGGTTCCACATTAGGAACCACCACCCAGGAAAAAGATTTAGGCGTCATTGTGGATAACATGTTAAAACCCTCGGCCCAGTGTGCAGCGGCGGCCAAGAGAGCAAATGTAATGCTAGGTATTATAAGGAAAGGAATGGAAAATAAAACAAAGGATATTATAATGCCTCTGTATTGTTCCATGGTGAGACCGCACCTTGAATATTGTGTGCCATTCTGGTCACCGTATCTTAAAAAGGATATAGCGTTATTAGGAAAGGTTCAGAGAAGAGCCACCAAAATGGTAAAGGGGATGGAAGGATACCCCTATGAAGAGAGGCTAAAAAGGTTAGGGCTCTTTAACCTGGAAAAGAGATGGCTGAGGGGGAGATATGATAGAAGTCTAAAAATTAATGAACAGAGTGGAACGGGTAAACGTAGATCAATTGTTTACGTTATCAGAATATAGAAAGACTAGGGGACATGCAATGAAGTTACAGGGTAAACTATTTAAGACTAATAAAAGAAAATATTTTTTCACTCAACGTGTAATCAAACTCTGGAATTTGTTACCGGAAGATGTAGTAAAGGCTGCTAGTGTAGCCGGGTTTAAAAAAGGTTTGGACAAGATCCTGGAAGAAAGGTCCATAAACCATTATTAAGAAGGGACCCAGGATATCAATGCTTGACCCAATACAAGCATTGTGGAACCTGTGTCTTTTGGGGAAACTGCTAGGTACGTATGACCTAGATTGGCCACTGTTGGAAACAGGATACTGGGCTTGATGGACCTTGGTCTGACCCAGTATGGCATATCTTATGTTCTTATGCAGGTGAGCAGCTGAAGAAAACCATGTCTCATGACATAGCAGTGCAGCCTTGGCAGATTGTCAGCACGAATGTATATCAGTTTGTTGGGAAAGAGTCCTTATTGATAGTGATTCACTATTTAGACTAATGTGAAATTGAACTGAAACCACAATCAAGTGTTGCAAAGTACAGTTTGCACACTACCTGATTGAGTGATCTCAGATAATTCCTACAGTTTACTTGCATGCAATTTAACCCTTTCAAGGCCTACTTTAAATTTTTAATCCACATTCTGCAGCCTGGTTAATTTTTGCATATTTCAGGAAAATTGTACCCGTCTTATTCAATATGTTCTAATAGTGATTTTCCTTCTGCTATGGTCATGTATTATATACCATTTGATAGGAATATTTAGTCAGAATTTTGGATCCCAAGAGTTTTGGGCTCGGCCTGGAAAGGGTTAAACAGGTTTCTGCCGAGTGAGGATTTGAACATGTGGAGGTGGTAGAGACCAGAACTATGTCTGAATTTAAAAAAAGAATGGGACAAGTATAAAGGATCTCTGAGAGATAGGAAGGGGCTGTAGAACTTAATAGTTCTTATGGATGGGCAGACTGGATAGGCTGTATGTCTTTATCTGCCATCATTTTCTATGTTTCTATATTACTACATCATCAGGGCACCCACAAGCTAATGGCAAAGCTGAATCTGCTGTAATGACAGTTATGAATGTGTGCAAGAAAGCAAAAAGGGATGGTGAAGATCCATGGAAAGCTATACTGCTTTGGAGAAACACACCAAAAGAAAGCATTGGATAGCAGCCCATAGCAGTGCCTGATGTTGGGATGCCAGAAGACATCTCTGCCAATACCCAACAAGTAATTTGAGTCCTGTATGGTACAAGGTATATAAGAAAAACTCTGACACAAGAAGCAGTGTTTTAAGTCAATATATGACATAACTGCAAGCGATTTGATTGAGCTGAATATTAGTGGTTCAATCCACATGAAACCACCCCCAGGATATCATACATTTTTTTTTACCTGCATGCCCCTTGTGTGTTTTATTTTATTTATTTATTTATTTGTCCTAGATTTGTATACCGCTACTTCCAGTGATCAGCAGCAGTTTACTTGTGTAGCAAGGGTGTCTGAACAGTACAATTTAAGTATACAATCTGATTTCCGGGAGTAGCACACATCAACACAATATATAGCACACATCAACACAATATGGTACAATGATATACCTTTGATCAATGGGGTAGTATAGTAGGATTTGTAGCAGAGCATGATGGGGTAAATATATACATATATACATGTTACAAGATCACAGGCAGGCCTTTTTCTGAGGCTAGACACTTGATTATTTACATAAAAATAGCCTTCTATATCTGGATGGAAATTCCATAGTTCACGGTTCAGAGGAAAGGTAGGGGAGGGGGGATTGGGGGGATTAGAGGAAATGGTAATTCAGTCTAGGTGATTCCGTAAAGTTCAGAGGAGAGGTAGGTGAGAGGGGTTAAGAGGAGAGGTAATTCAGACTAGGTGATTCCGTAATGAGTCTGGAAAAGGTGGGTTTTGAGCTTTTTCCTGAAGTCCTTTAGGTCATTGATTAGACGTATCTCGTGAGGCAGCTGGTTCCATATCATGGGTGCTGAGTACGTGTAGGCTCTTTTGCTCGTCAGATCTTTGACCGCCCTTATTCTACTTGGTACGCAGAGTGTGTTAAGGCTAGTGGTTCGTCTGCTTCTGTTGCGGGGTTGTGTGGTGATTAGGTTAGAGAGGAAAGAAGGGGATAGGTTGTGAATAATTTTAAATGTTGTCACAATCACTTTGTATTTTATGCGTGCAGTGATGGGGAGCCAGTGGAGCTCAATCAGGACTGGTGTGATGTGGTCCACCAGCTTCTTGTTCGTGATAATCCTGGCTGATACGTTTTGTGCCATTTGCAGGATGTTTAGGGTTTTCTTCGGTAGACCTTGTAATATGGCGTTACAGTAGTCAAAGTGGGGAGTGATAAGAGCCTGAGCTACTGTTCTGAAGTCCGAGTGGTCTATAATGTTGCGTAGTGGTTGTAGAACTTTCAACTTGTGAAAAATTGCTCGGTTAATTATCCGGAGGTGCTTGTCCATTTTTAATTTATCATTGATCAATACACTTAGATATTTGATCTCATTTTTAGAGTTATAGGTGGTGGTGTTCAGGGTGATAGTAGCAGGAGGATTGAAGTCCTGTTTTCCAGAGATGAACATTACTTCTGTTTTTTTGTGGTTTATAGACATGTTGTTGCGTTGGAGCCAGGTTTGCATTTCGGTTATGCAATTTTCCAGTTGGTTGTAATTGGGGTCGTTTACATCGAGTTGCGTATACAACATAATATCATCCGCATATAAGTGGTTGCTGATATTGTATTTCTGGAATATCAGACATACTGGTTGAACGTATATGTTGAATAGCAGGGAGGAGATAGCTGAGCCTTGTGGTATTCCTTGGGTTTATGGGAAAGGTTTTGCTTATTTGTTATTGAAGCGTACCTGCTGCATTCTATTTGTTAAGTAGGACTCAAACCACTTTAGTGGGGTACCTGCTATCCCTATGGAAGCAAGTCTGTTCAGAAGCGTTTCATGATGTACTGTGTCAAATGCTGCTGATATATCTATGAATATAAGAATGAACATCTTGTTTTTGTTTTCCAGGCCCTTGATGAGGTTGTCTAGAAGCGCTATGAGTAGGGTTTCTACTCCATGTTGCTGTCGGAAACCGTATTGATGAGCATCAAGGATGTTTCCTTCATCTAGGTGGTCCTGTAGTTGCTGTTGGGTTATTTTTCAATAATCTTTGCAAGGAAGGATATACTTGATATCGGACGGTAGGAGGTTGGGTCATCTTTGTTGAGAGTTTTATTTTTTAATATAGGTCTAATGAGGGATCTTTTGAGTTGTGCTGGCATGATACCTTGTTGCAGAGATTGGTTTACTGCATGCCCCTAGTGTTTTTTGGTTCCCTCTCTCAATGGCAAAACAAAAAGTACAAAAGCCTTCCCAAAACCAAATCCAACTAGAAGACTTTTAGTTCCTTTCAGTCTGCTGCCCTGCTAGCAGTAGAGAGTGTTCCGTTCGAGCTGAGAGGAAAGAACTAGAGTGGGGAGCAGCCAAAAAAAAGTGTGCTGCTCTGGGAGCCCCAGTGTTGCTGTGCATTTTATTCCCGAGCACTCTGTACTCTCTCTCCAGTAGAAGCACAGTAGTAACGTTTATGCTTTGCAGCCTCTTTGGAACAGTAAACTCCAATCCCTCATCCCTTGCAGGCAGCCCCTTGTCTGAAAATCTTGTTCAGCTCACCCCACGTCCATATAACAGAAGTAGACGCTTGTTAATAACCAGACTTAATTTAAACTGAAATGTATCACTACCGTATCTCCTGAGATGGAATTTAAGAAAGGAAGAATGGCTTTCTGCGCGCTGATCTCATCTTGAGGATGTACCATTTTGCAATAAACTCACTATTTTGGCAAATAACAATTTAAGTATTTGTACTCTTCTGTTTTTGGAACCTGCTACAGAAAACAGCTCACTTAACCTCTTCTACTCCGCCCCCACCCTTTCCCTACCACTGACTTTATATACTGCTTGCATACGGTATTAGGATTAGTTCATTATAACTTAAGCTCTCACTCTTTCGCTGGTTCTTGTGCTTTGACAGCTGTGATAGGACAAAAGTCATTGATTAACTCACGGAGAGATCCAGCTGGAGGGCATGGAGGATGGATTTCTCAGAGCGCGTTTGACTGATGGTGCTGGCAAGAAAAAGCATCTATCAAATCTTCGGCTGCTCTTATTTCTGCTCACAAACCTTGCTTGCGTTAGGCTTGGGCCAGAGTTCCATTTGCAAGCGGAGGAGAGGAGGATTCCTAGCTGTGCAGACAGGATGCTCTATTCCTCCCTCCTTGCTCAAACGCTCGCGCTGAATATGCAGTATTTCGGAGATTTTTAAAATCTCTCTTTTCAAGTTCTCTTCTTACTCTGCATCCTGCCATTAATCTTTATCATCCACTTGTCTTTTGAAGTGCTCTCTAATACCAGGTCTAAACATAACCTGCTCCACCTCATCTTTAGAACTGGTGGCCTGGGGAAAGAAAAGGAGATTCTTAATGTACGACCTTCACAATTTATTCCTCTTGAATATGAATTTCGTGTACTTGGTTTGAGCAGTAGCTGCAAGAGTTCTTATACATTCTGTGACTGTCAACCAGGGGAGCCTTTGTTTCCGAGCAGGTAGATGTGTTTGAAGAGTAGAACCTGATGTGTGATGACCACTTACCCACCTTACCTGCACTTTCTATTAAAGAATCAGGGGCCAGACAGACTCTAGTCTGCATCACTTGTGTGGCAGCAGCTGTGTGGGTCGTAAAAGTGGAATAGTGAGTGAGGGTATTGGAGAAGGTGTAATTGAAAAGGGATCAGCATTGGCAGGAGGAGTACCAGAGTGGATCCCCACTCCCTTGCTTTCCTGATTCTTGATCTTCCCCTCCCCAAACCAGAATCTCTCTCTTTCCTCTTCTCCATTCCCTCTTTCCTCTTCTCCATCTGCTTCCTGCTCCCCCTTCTCCCCCTTCTCCTCTCCTCATGCCCAGTTCCCAAGATGCCCCTCACCCTGAGATCCCTTTTTCTCCGTCCCTTTTTTCCCTCTTCCCCACTTGTCTTCTGCCTCTCTCATTCCAAGATGAACACCAAGATCCCTTCCCCTCTCAAAAAAAAAAAAAAAAATATTCAGCAGCAGAACAAATGTAGGAAAACGACTTTGGTCCCAATATTCAGTGGGCATTGAATGACTTTGGCTCCGGCCTTGAATATCTGGGTTCAGAGTTCAGCAGTGATTGCTAGCTGCTTTCACAGCACTAGCCGCCACCACTGCTGAATGTTCCCCCCATAATTATTAGAGAATTTTCAAACTGTTGCCACAGAATCTTCCCTTGAGCCACTGCAGGAAATGGGGGGGGGGGGGAGAGGGGGCAAGCTGGCTATGACTGAGTGTCAGTGCATATGTGTTAGTATTGAGTAAAAGGGTGACTGTATGTATGTGAGTGAGGTAAAGCTTTGTCAGTGTATATGTCTGGGTGTGTGTGAGTATGAGTGATACGTATGATTTGCCTGTGCAGTTTAGGGGGGCAAGAACTAGGGAGGTTATATTGGTGGGAAAAGAGGGCAGTTAAGCACTAGCACCCAGAGTGTTTTTGGGGGGAGGTACCACTCCCATGTCTCTCCAAACTGTGCCTGTGGTATAAGCGTGTGTGTGTGTGTGTGTGTGTGTAAATGCTTTCACTTCCTGGCAGTAATGGTCACTCATGATGCACGTTCTCACTACTGGAACTAGCTGCCTCTTCCTATGAAGCAATAGACTACGCCCCCCATATAGCCCTGTCCTCACCCCCTCTGCCTTCCCCACATTGCCTGCCATCAGCTGTGTTTTCTTTTTGTCTTTGTCCTCTCTATCCTGTTTCTTCTGCCTTTACTATCGCTTTCCTATAAATTAATGGCGTTCCTTTCCTTCTGTCTCCTTCTGGTAGCCAAAACGTTTATGGTACACCACCCTGATGCTCCGGCAAGGGCAGTATATCAAGTTGTGCGAATAAAGATAAAGATTACACTCATGGCAGAAAGCTGCTGATTACAGCCACGGTTTGACGCTGCAGCATGCGTGTAACAGCTGCTGCACACAATCTTAGATTGACAGCAGATTGATACTGCAGGAATCACAAAGCACCAGAATGGGCCGAGCCCATAAACTGCCCAACCCCTTAAGACTAAATGTGCCAGCATTTCCAGGTTTCCACACAGCAAAATATGTGTGAACTACCAGCAGCCTATCTCAGCCAAGTCTGTCTTGAGATCCTGTCACGCGGTGCTACAAGTTTTGTTACACTATTGTGATATTGCACATGGTCATGAGAGGTGGGGGGAGTTCAACCACATTAATGCAGCTCCGATTTTAGGCTGTACTTTCTGTAGCAGCATATCTCCAGGAACAAGCAGGAATGTAGTCTTCACATATGAGTATCGTCGGTACCGACAGAGCCTGCGCGGGAACGCTCCCCAGCGTCCAATTAGAAAGCTTTTGGGAGCATCCCACAGCGCCTGAGTGCTGCCTTCCCACCTTTCCCAACTGCCTCTCTCCAGTTCTTCATTTTCCGCGGAGCCAGCAGGTCGTCGTTCCTGTCACCGCAGAAAATTTTTCCTTATTCTCCTTTTTTGTGGTTGCGTCTGCCTTCGACGCTATACCGGTACCGCCGGTTCTTTTTCTTCCTTTTTAAAAAAAAAAAAAATATATATATATAATCTTTTTTTTTCCAAACTTTTCTTCCTCAGGTGCACGCGCCATTTTGGGCCTTAGGCCCAAAATTTCTTCTATTATGGAAAACCCCGCTTTGGGTTTCAAGAAGTGCACCGCACCAAGTGTGGCGGTACCATCTCTGTCACCGACACCCATGAGTGGTGTCTTAAATGTTTAGGTCCTGACCACTCCATCTCAGAGTGTATGGCCTGTGCCATGATGTCCAAGAGGGGTCGACAAAACCGAGCTGCTAAGCTCAGCACCCTTTTTCCCTCCAATGCAGCCTCTGTGGCATCGACGTCTTCAAGGGCTTCGTCTTCCTCCCATGGATCTCAGGTAACTAAGCATAAGTCTGGCCGGTCCTTAAAGGGTAGATCTCCTTCCAAGCATCGAGATGCCTCTGGCGTTGCCCTTGAGGGTTCTGTACCGGCAAAATTGCCCCGGCGGGAGGCTTCGGCTTCCAAAGCATTATCGGGGCTCCAGGATGTTCGAGGCCTCAACCTCGGCAGAACTACTGGTGCCATGCTCTGGGGTACTGGCTGCTTTCTCCAGTACCGATACCCAGGCATCAGCAGCGTCGATAGACCAGAGGTTCCTGGCTATTGAACGCAGTCTGGCGGCTCTCCTTGTGGCATCGACACCCTCGGAACCGCGTCAGACAGTTCAACCGGTACCGGCACCGAGTCCGGTACCGGTACTTGTACCGACAGCATCGACATCAGTGTCTGCATTGCCGGCGCCCAGTCATGCTATGCCTTCCGGTACCGATACACCGGTACCGATTCCCCCTGGCACCGACTTCGGTCGGTACGAGTATCGTGCTCTATAGGAGCATCCGGACAGAAGACACTTTGAATCCTCGGAAGAGTCTGAGGATTCTGACAGCTCTGTCGGTACCGGAGTACTTCTCCCGGAGGAGCCTTCCTCTCCTAAACGCAGGATGTCTCCTCCAGAAGACATCTCCTTTCAGGATTTTATCAGAGAGGTAGCTCGAGGTCTGTCTATTACTGTGGCTCCCGAAACAAAGCCCAGGGCAAAGGAGTTGGAGATTCTACAATATCCCAAAGCTCCTAAGGAGGCAGCTACTTTGCCTATCCATGAGATCTTACATGATCTCATGTTGAGAATGTGGGAAACACCTCTTACCACCTCTCCTCACTCTCGTAGACTGGATACCATGTATCGAGTACCTCCATGTCCTGGGTTCCAGAAAACTCAGCTTCCTCACCACTCTATTGTAGTGGAATCAGCTATGAGAAGGATCAGAAGTGCAAAGAGGCATGCCTCTAATCCTCCAGGATGTGAGTGTCGAACTTTGGATGACTTTGGATGCCTTTGGACGTCGTACTTTCCAGGTTTCCATGCTTTCTGCCAGGATCAGTTCCTATATTTTATATATGGGAATGTTTCTTAAGGAAGTCACAGGAGATTTAGAGGTTTTGAGCCCTCTTCATCCTGATAAGAGGCAGGATTTTCTCACACTGGTTAAACATGCCCAGGATGTTTCTAAGTTTGTCAATCGTGCAGCTTTTGACTGTTTTGAGTGCATAAGCAGAACCTCTGCCATTGCCATAGGTGCACGTAGAATTGGCTGGCTCCAGGCATCCGATTTGGAGCTCTGGGTGCAGGAAAAAACTTGGCAATATCCCTTGTACAGATGAGAATCTATTCGGCAAAAATTGGCAAGAGAAAGCCAATGAGTTGGATGCTGACAACTCCACTTTGGATAGATTATCCAAAGCCACAGCTGATCCTGCAAGGAAGAAATCTTTCAAGAAACCATTCTTCTCCAAAAAGAAGAGGTTTTATCCCTCTTATTCTCAGCAGGGACGTTCTGCAGGTCAACCTGCCCGAAAGAGTCAGCAATCACCTAAACAAAGGAAAGCAAAGACTGCTAAGCCTCAAACGTCTCAGCAGTCTCAGCCTCCACAAGGCCTTTGACTTCCATCTAGAGAACTTAGCCTTCCTGGCTCTCAACGGACCAGAGCCTTCCACCATTCCAGGAAGGTTGTGTCACTTTGCCCCCAGATGGGGGCAGATAACAGCAGAACATTGGACTCTCTCCATTATAAAAGAGGGGTACAAGCTTCACTTTCTTTGCATGCCCCCTCCCACAATGGTAAGACAGTTCAATTCTCAGACCTCTCTCATCAACCTGTTAGATCAAGCGGTCACTATGCTTCTTGCCCAAGGGGCAATAGAGGAGGTACCCATTCCTCATCAGGGTACAGGGTTTTACTCCCCCTATTTCCTTATCCCAAAGAAAACAGGGGGACACAGACCTATTTTAGACCTCAGAGAATTGAACAAAATTCCTGTTCAAAGAGAAATTCAAGATGATTTCTCTGGGAACTCTGCTGCCATACCTTCAGGGTCAGGATTGGCTTTGTTCTCTAGATCTCAAGGATGCGTACACTCATGTTCTCATCCATCCAACTCACAGAAAGTTCCTTCGGTTCCTTTTTCAAGGAAAGCACTACCAATACAGGGTGCTTCCTTTTGGCCTGGCCTCAGCACCAAGGGTGTTTACGAAATGCATGGTTGTGGTAGCAGCATTTCTTCGCACTCTAGGAATATTCGTCTTCCCCTACTTAGATGACTGGCTCATTCGAGCCCCATCAGAGTCAGAGGCCAGGATTTCTCTATCTTGCACAATGCGTATCCTTCGGTATTTGGGTCTGGTCATAAACATCCCAAAATCCAGCCTAACTCCCACCCAGTCTCTAGAGTTCATAGGAGCTTTGCTGGATACCAGAAAAGCAAGGGCCTATCTTCCTCAGACCCGTTGTCTTCGCATGGTGCAGTTAGCTTCTCAAGCAGTGCTAAAGCCTCATCTCACTGCTCGAGAAATGTTACAACTACTAGGCCACATGGCATCTACCGTGCATGTGGTTTCTTATGCTCGCCTCCATATGAGAGCAGCCCAGTGGACTTTATCCACTCAATGGACCCAGGCATCAGGGTTCCTGTCAGACAAAATAGCAAATACAAATCACCTTATTTTGTCCCTCCAATGGTGGCAGTCCACTCAAAACCTGTTGGTGGGGTCCCCATTTCAACAACCTTTACCCCAGGCAACTCTCACAACAGATGCTTCACCAATGGGTTGGGGAGCTCTTCTGCAAGACCTCTCCACCCAAGGCACTTGGACTCCACAGGAGACTCATCTACACATCAATCTCTTAGAGCTCAGAGCAATCTTCCTTGCTCTTCGGGTGTTCCACACCCTGCTCAGCTACAAGACAGTCCTCATTCATACGGACAATCAAGTAGCCATGTTCTACGTGAACAAGCAGGGGGGGAACAGGCTCTCTGTCGCTTTGCAACGAAGCTTTGCGACTATGGGCCCTCACCAGAGAGCATCAGATTCATCTCCTGGCAGTGTATCTTCCAGGCATCCAAAACTCTTGGGCAGACAGACTCAGTCGAGTTCTGCTTCCACACGAATGGTCTCTACATGCAGACCAGGTAGCCAAGATTTTTCAAATTTGGGGAACCCCGGACATAGACCTCTTTGCAAGTCCGTTGAATGCCAGACTTCCCCGGTTCTGTTCCAGAATTCCGGCTCAGGGCTTTCAGGCCAGAGGTGCTTTCCTCCTTCATTGGGGTCAAGACTTCCTTTATGCCTTTCCACCCATTCCCCTAATTCCCAAAACCCTGTTCAAGCTGCAGAGAGACAGAGGCCATATGATTCTCATAGCTCCACACTGGCCACGGCAAGTGTGGTACCCTCTGCTTCTACATCTCTCCCAAGCTCCCTCTCTGGAGTTAGGGGCTGCTCCAGATCTCCTGTCTCAGGAGGACGGAATGTTATGGTATCCCAATCCCCAGTCTCTGCATCTCAGGGCTTGGTTGCTTAAGGTCTAGATCTTCATGATCTTAACCTTCCTCAGCAAGTAAAGGATATCCTTTTTGCTTCCAGAAAACCTTCCACAAGACGCTCTTATGCTTTGAAGTGGAAAAGGTTTACCATATGGTGCTTGCAGAAGGGTCTTATGATACCTTGCGATACCTCTGGACTAACTCAGTAAGAGTCCATTTGAGTGCTATTGCAGTTTCTTTCAAGCCTTTAAATGGACAACCTATTTCCTCCCATCCTCTTATAGCAAGATTTATGAGAGGCCTTTTTCTAACTAAGCCTCCCATTAGGCCACCACCGGTGGCAGGGGACTTAAACCTGGTTCTTGACCAGCTCATGAAGCCACCTTTCGAACCCTTAGCTACTACCTCGTTAAAATTCCTTTCCTGGAAAGTTATCTTTCTCATTGTAATCACATCAGTTTGTCGCATCAGTGAATTGCAGGCCCTAGTGGCTGCTCCTCCTTATACACAGTTCCATCATGACAAGGTAGTCCTTAGGACTCATCCACATGTTATGCCAAAGGTGGTCTCACCTTTTCATCTAAACCAAGCGGTCTACCTGCCTGTGTTTTTTCCAAGGCCTCATGCATCAAATGCAGAAAGGAATCTTCATACTTTGGACTGTAAAAGAGCTTTAGCCTTTTACTTACAAAGAACACAGCAACATAGAAAGTCCTCTCAACTCTTTGTTGCTTTTGATCCTTCTCAATTTTGACTTCCAGTCTCCAGGAGAACATTGCCCAACTGGATTGCACAGTGTATTTTGTTTGCCTATCAGAGTAAGAATCTTCCTCTGGAGAGCCATGTCACAGCTCACAATGTGAGAGCCATGGCAGCTTCAATGGCTCATCTGCACTCTGCGTCTATCGACGACATCTGTCGAGCAGCCACTTGTGCCTCGGTTCATACCTTCACAGCCCATTACTGCTTGGACAAGAACTCCCGCCGGGATGCCTTGTTTGGTCAGGCTGTTCTCCAACACCTGTTCCATACCTAACCAACTCCTACCCACCATCCCTGGTAGGATGCCAGAGATCCATGGGGGGAAGTGGAGACCTTTCACAGGGACACACAACTTCTGGGGGTCTCTCCCTGGCATCTAAAGCTAGGGAATCCCCATATGTGAAGACTACATTCCTGCTTGTTCCTGGAGATAGCATAGTTACTCATCTGTAACAGGTGATCTCCGGGAACAGCAGGAATTTAGTCTTCACAACCCACCCACCTCCCCTAGGAGTTGTATCTCTCTATCTATCTCTTTCTCTCTATCTCTCTCTTTGTCTCAGCTTTAAACTCAACTGGAGAGAGGCAGTTGGGAAAGGCGGGAAGGCAGCACACAGGCACTGTGGGATGCTCCCAAAAGCTTTCTAATTGGACGCTGGGGAGCATTCCCGCGCAGGCTCCATCGGTACCGACGATACCCATATGTGAAGACTAAATTCCTGCTGTTCCCGGAGATCACCTGTTACAGGTGAGTAACTATGCTTTCTCATGGGGGGGGGGGGAGGCAGTGGAGATCGTGTAAGTGAGGTGCCCTGTTTGCAACAGCGATCACCACTACAGCTCTGTTACTAGTAAGCTTGCCATCATTTTCAAATGGTTCAGGCCATGGCAGGGATTAGAGCCATCATGATATGCGACCAATAAGAAGTTTCCTAGAATGTTGCAAGCAGATCAACACTGGCTTTTATAGCACAGCATATTAAACAGAAGGAAAAAGTCAGTGGCAGTTTCTGCATTCTGAGAATGCCAGAAAACATCAAACTTGCTCAAAAGGCAATTTCTGTGTTTCGTTTTCCCTTTTGCCCTCCTGCAAGACTGCATTATTTTCTAGACTGTGTATATACATTACAGACTGAAAAGCAGAATGATTGTAAATGCCAAAGGAAGAAAGGGTAGGAGACTTTGATGTACTTGGAACGTAGTCAAGTAACATGCACTATGGTTCTAATGGGACTTCCATTCAGAGGAGACCAGTAGTAAAATAGCACAGTCAGGGCTAGATTTTCTAACCTGTGGTAATGCACTTTGATGTGCATTATTGCTATTTAACATTTGTTACTTAGTGCAGGCCCCATTATTTTCTCTGGGGATTCTCCAGGAAAAAGCAGGAAGTCAGCCCTCACATATGGGTAACTGCATCAACGGAGCCTGTGCAGAATCACTCCCCAACTTTCAAAGAAACCCTTTGGAGCTAGGCTGCGCATGCATGGTCACCTTCCTGCCCAAAGGTGCCATCTTACCTCAGGCGTCTTTTTTTTCCATGGAGCCCTGCAGATATCCTGTCTGTCATCCTCGGATCCCTTTTCTTTTTCAGTGCGTGGGTCTTTTCTCATGCCCTCCCTGACTGAGACATCTGAGTTTGACCTCGCGGGTGCAGTCTTACCCTACTATGTCTTTGGTCAGCGGATTTAAGTAATGTGGCAAATGTCCTCGAACCATATCAATAATGGATTGCCACAGTTGCTGTATCAAATGCCTCTGTGTGCATCATGAAGATTCCACTTGCCCGCTCTGCCTGTAGGTGTCGAGCAAGAGCCAGAGGAATCATAAAAAGCAGCAGGGGGAGCTTTTTGGCTTGAAGACCTCTGCCGCGATGCCATCATCGAGTCTGGAATTGTTGCCCTCGGAGACTGCATCTGACGACTTGGCATTGTGTGCACGTGCTCAATCCAAGCCCTGAGGTCACACAGCCTTGCACTGGGGGTGATCCTTGGAAGACCTTCCCCGTGGATCCAGGACATCATCCAAGTCGAAGTCCAATCCCAGAGCTGGGGATGATGGCTGGGAGCAGCCCTCAAAACTGCCCTGGTGGGAGGAGACTCCCACCACATCGGGGGATTGAATTCAGTCCTCCAATACAATCACCATTGGTGACTCCCCTACGAGTGAGCTGCCTTCAGGCTTGATGCCTTTGAAATCCTAACTGGTCGTTGCGGAACCTACTGGCATCGAAGCCAGGATAGCAGCTTTGGAACACCACCTGGCTTCCTTCCTCAAGGTGCAGCGGGGCCCAGTGCCCGGAGCCCCCAGGTCATCTGTGCTGACATCGGGACCTCCACTGTGAGGACCTCCCCAAAGGAAGTCCAGCCAGTGCTGGAATGGTTCTCCCACTCGAAGCTGCATCGGTCGGCCTCCCACTAGAGGTGTAACTCGCCCATGAGCACCTCAGGGTTGGCTCATCGGGCGCCTCTCTCTCCCCCTCAGTGCCGGCGGCTCATTGCCCCGATGACCTTTCAGGCCTCAAGGTCTTGTCCAGCTCAGAGTCTGGTTGGGTGACAGATGATGAATTGCCCAATGCCATGTTACACAGGGATGTCCCCTCTGAACTGTCTCTCCTTCAGAAGCGCTAGAGGTCCATACCCAAGGACCTCACTTTCCTCCAGTTTGTCCAGGAGATGTCAAAGGCCTTGGTCTTTTTGGCAGAACAAGAGGACGAGCCTTTTGCTGAGGACTTGGCAATCCTCCAGTATGAGGCCCCTCTGAGAGAGGCACTGACTGTGCCGATTTCCCCCATCCTGGAATACTTGCTATTAAGGATGTGGGAGAGCCCAGTGACTGTGCCAATAGTGAGCCAGTGACTCGATTCCCAGTTTCGAGTTGGCAAGAGCCCAGGGTTTACGAAGACACAGCTGCCTCACAACTCCATGTTGCTGGAATCGGCTATGCATCGTATAAAGCGTCAGAAAGTTCACGCCTCGGTGCCTCTGGTAGGTAGGCCTGCACCATAGATGGGTTGGCAGAAAGTGCTACCAGGGTTTGATGCTTATGGCCTGCAATCCAGGTTTACCAGCTGTACATGGGCATGTACCTGAGGGAGCTCGCTGGGTTCTCAGCTGGGCTGGCAGGTGAATCTCTCGAGCGCTTCCGGACTCATCTCCTCTGTCAAGGAATGCTCCAAAGTCCAGACACGTGTTGCCTATGACAGCTTTGAGTCTGTGGCTTGTGTGCCTGCGGTGGGCATTAGTGCCTGCCACCTGGCTTGGCTACAGTCCTCGGACTTGGAGCAATGGGTACAGGACAAACAATCAGTCCTCACAACCCTCCCTCCTCCCCATGGAGTTGTTTTTTTTTCTTTTTTATGCTTGATTAAGCTATATCATCATACTGAGGTAAGATGACACATTTGGGCGGGAAGGTGGACCATGCATGCATGCGTGTCCTAGCTCCCAAAGGCTTTCTTCGAAAGCTGGGGTGTGATTCCACGCAAGCTCCATTGATGCTGACATCACCCATATGTGAGAACTGATTCCTGCTGTCCCTGGAGAACACCTGTTACAGGTGAGTACCTACGCTTTATATACCAATAACACAAGTTAAATAGCAATAAGGCATGTTAATACATTAATTGTGTGATACAGTGGCCAGCACAGAACCCATGGATACAGGAGAAAAGGAAGAGCTTACCTTACAGTCACCTGGGCAGAAAGCATATTCAGGTTATAAGGAGCCAGAGAATAGTAGAACAAACTTTCCCTACACTGGGTGTGACGCAGTAGAAAGCCAGAAAGCTAATCACGTCCACCTGGGCAAGGAAGCACGTACAACGTGCAGGAGCCAGGAGGATAAAAGTGGCTGGGAAATCCCAGTAGGGGGAGGTGCTGCAGAGGAAGGTGCCACAGAGGGAGGTGCAGCAAAGGGAGGTGCAGCTGACACAGAGAGAGCTGGAAGTGCTCGTGCTCAAATCTCCCAAGCCAGAGGGGGCATCGTCCCGTGGAGAGTGAGTAAGCAGCTGGAGGGCAGGGGTCACAAGCAGGAGAGCTTGCTGGGTCCAGGAAGGACCGGTTGGGTCCCAACAGTAAATAGCAGTAGAAGGGAAACCTTTTCTGGAAGCTACTACAGCCCAGACCAGACAACTGCTGAGTGGAACTCTCGGGGAAAAGCAGGCTACAGCCCAAATAAAGGAGCCTGGTTTACAGAGGAAGGAGTGGAAGCCAGCCACCCCAGAAGCAGAGCTAAGTACATCCATTTCTCTAGAGAGCAAGAGGTGGGCTCGGCTAGGAAAGTAAAAGCTAATACTTGGGAGGATAATCCTTGGTGGAGAGAAAGGGGAAGCCTCAGAGAAACAGGCTTCAGTACAGGTCTCTAGGACCCTCCTTATGCAGAACAGTTTCCTGCCTTAAGAACTGCTGCCTCTCGAGAGAGTTGTGTAAATAATAGCTGTGGTGAATGTTACCTATGTACAATTTCTGACGGTGAGCAAATGCAATGGGAAAACACGAACTAGGACATTGATTCCAGTGATATGGATTGCACGCTATGTATCTCGGATGAGATTACGTCTCTTTGTTAAATTAAGGAAGCAAGAGCCTTGTTATACCTGTTTGGAAAAAGGTACATTTTACTTTGCTGTGAAGAAACAGTTTGTTTAAGTTCTTTGTTGCTGTATGAGAAAAACAGAAATCCACAAGGGAAGGGGAATAAAACCTCATTATATTTTGCCTTTAACACGGCTACAGACTATTCTTTAAAAAAGCAACCTGCACCTCACTCCCCTAGGCGACCGCCTAATAGGGACCGTGGTAGCAGTACCTTGACAATTGGCATAGTTGATATAGCTCTTAGTTTATCAATGAATTTTTTGCTCAGACTTGAACTTCTTCTTGTCAAGGTGTAAAGCTGCTGGAAAGTTGATGCAGTTTCATTGGGCTATCATAATGATCTGCTCTGCATAATTTTGCATCACAGTGATTGTAACCTTGAATTAACATTTCAGAAGCATAGCATCTCAACACCTAAAGAGTGCTGGCATGCGGTATCACAAATAACATGCACTAGTTGCTCTTTAGGGCACGGAGTGGCTTTTGTCAACTTTATTTCCGTTTAATACCTAGGCCACTATGTGCGATATAGCTCTGGGATACTGTGGAAGCCTAACTGCTTATTCTCCTGTGTATCTGTGAACCTACTTTGTATGCACATATATCCTTGGGAAATTTTTTGAGAGTCTATTCTGAAAACTGGTTGAAAAGGTAGAAGTTTGAAACTTGTTCACCCCCCAACTTCCTCTCCTTACTATAAACCTGAGACGTAGAAATTGGTGCAGAGGTAAATGAACGTATAAATGTTTATTTCTGAAAGCCGATTGAGTTATGAACGCTCATGAAACACGAGTGAATGCTTCAGTCACTTAAGCTGAAATGTTCACAATTAGCTTTGCTTCTCAGGAGGTTCACACTTGAGCTGATTCAGTCATTTTTGTTTTCTGTGTGGGCTTTAATCACAGAACCATTTCATTCTGGAGTGTTGCTGAGAAACGTAACTGCATGAACTTCGCAGGTGTGAAAGCATATTTATAATGTTCAAGGTTTCAGAGCTGTACTTTGAAGCCTTTATAATTTTAATAGCCATTTACATTGTCATTTATAATAGTTCTCATTTAATTTTGATATGCAATTTTAACTGCAAAAATTAACAATATTCAACCGTTTATTATGAAGAAGATAATGGGTATGCACTTTCATCCTAGGCACCCCATACTGCTCAGCTTTGCAAAGCTTGATGTTATGCAATAATAAAAGGAAGCTACAGTATCCACAGGAAACTGGGTTATAATTAGGACACCAATGGGAATATTCTCCAAATCCAGAGCAAAATGTCATTAGTTTACTTTGGTCTTTTTGCTGTGCAATTTCTCTGGAAGTTATTTTGCTTTATTGGATAAAATCAGCCTAATTTGCCTCTTTGTCACTGGGGTGAGGGTAGTTCCTATTTTCCTGAACTGGCCATTCGGTTTGGTGGACAGCAAGCTGTCTTGGCTAGTCTAATGTATAATTAAATTGTCAGAGATAAAAAAAAAAATAACAGTACCACAAAAAGTCAATAACACAATCACTTTGTGTTCTTGATGTTAACTCTTCCTAATCTTTTCCCCATTCCCACAATTCCATGGCCCTACTTCTCATTACCAACTGCTTACTGTCCCCACTTCTCTTACCATTTTGTCTCTTACCTTATCTACTCTTGAGCTTCACTTTTTTCTTCCTCTCATTTAGCCATCTCCACTCTCACTGAGGAAACCTCACCGTCTTTTCCGTCATGCTGCCTCCTCGTTCCCTCCTACTCCTCCTCCTTCTCTTATCTGGAGATGTCAACCACAACCCTGACTCCCCTAGGCTTTGTTCACACTCCCAGGGCAGGTCAATGTGTAACCTTTTGAATCTTGTTCATATCGCTCTCCTCTCTCCCTCTTCTCTCCCTTTTCATGTGCATTGTGGAATGCACATTCTGTCTTCAATAAACTTGCCTTCATTCATGATCTCTTTATCTCTAATACTCTAGATCTCCTGGCTCTTACTGAAACTTGGGTTCTCCCTGAAGATTCAGCTTCAGTTGCTGCTCTCTGTCACGGAAGCTACCTATTTCCCCATATACATTGGTCCATTAGCTGTGGTGGTCGTGGTGGGCTCCTCCTTTCTCATTCTTGCCAATTTCAGCCCCTCCTTCTGCCTCCATCAAATTCCTTTGCTTTTTTTTGAAGTCCATGCCATCTGCCTATTGTCTCCGTTACCTCTCCAGGTAGCTGTCATTTATCGACCCCCCCCCCCCAACAAGTCCACCTCTACCTTTCTCACAGATTTTGACGCCTGGCTTTTCTCCTTTCTTCCCCTTCCCTTATTCTTGGGGATTTTAAGATCACTTTGATGACCTTTCTGCCATAAAGCTCCTTTCCCTAACCTCCTTATTCAACCTCCAGTTGTGCTCTACCATTCTTGCTCACAAGCATGACCATTGCCTTGACCTCGTCTTCTCTACCAACTGCTCACTCTCAAACCGCTCCACCTCAGTTCTACCCTTATCTGACCATCACATACTGACCTTCATCTTTAACCACCACCTATCTTGGTCTCGTCCTATTTCAACCAACATGTTTAGGAATCTTCACACTACTGACCCTTCAGCTCTCTCCACTGCTGTCTTAACACCTCTTTCCTTTACTGTGTCATCTGAGTCTGTTGATGTGGCAGTATCCTTCTATAACACTATACTCTCCTCTGCTTTGGATGCAGTTCCTCCTCGCATTCCATGCCTTGTGAGGTATAGTGTACCTCAACCCTGGCAGTCCTTGACAACCTGCTACCTACGTTCCTGTGCCCGCTCAGGAGAGTGCTTTTGGCTTAAATCACGTACCCTTGCTGACTTATCTACATTTCAAATTCATGCTAACCGCTTGACAGTCGGCCATAACATTTGCCAAGCGAGAGTACTATGTCCATCTGACTAACTCTTGCATCTGACCTTCACCATCTCTTTGCTATGCTCAGCTCTCTCTTCAAGGTCCTCTTCCCCCAGTCCCTCCTTCACTGTCTGCCCAGACCTTGTCTGACTACTTCCATGACAAAGTCCATAGCAAAGCCTTGAATTCTCTGCAGGGTCACCTCCACCTCATCTTCCTCCTCTTCAATCCCAAATCCTTCCCTCACCTTCGGTCACCCTTTCTTCCTTTTCTGAAATCAGTGAGGAGGAAAACCAACATAGCTTTAGTCAAGGAAGGTCTTGTCTTACTAATCTGTTATATTTTTTTGAAGGTGTGAATAAACAGCTAGACATACAGTAGGTGAACCGGTCGATACACTATATCTGAATTTTCAGAAAACCTTTGACAAGGTCCCTCATGAGAGATTCTTGGTGAAATTTAAAAAATCATGGGATAGTAGGCATTGTGGATCAGGAAATGGTTAAAGGAAAGCAGAGGGTAGGGCTAAATGGCCAATTTTCTCAATAGAGAAAGGTGAACAGTAGAATACCCCAGGGATCTGTGCTGGGTCCGCTACTTTTTAACATATTCATAAATGACCAGGAAATGGGAACAACAGGTGAGGTAATCAAATTTGCAGACGACACAAAATTATCCAAAGTTATTAAAACTCAAGAAGATCTGAAAAATTGCAAGAGGAACTTGATAAATTGGAAGACTGGACGTTCAAATTGTAGATGAAATTTAATGTGGGCAAGTGCAAAGTTATGCATCTCGGTGATGCAAGCTTCCACATTAGGAACCACCACCCAGGAAAAAATAGGCATCATTTTATTTATTTATTTATTTATAGACTTTTATATACCGCACTATTAGGCATCAGCGCGGTTCACAAAAAACAGTGAGATACACAATTCAACAGTACTTTGTGTTTACAGAAAACAGGAGAATATAACTCGGATAACAGGGTATATAATTAATAAACATAGTCATAATATCATCATGGCTTCAGTTTTGTGTGTATGTGGTCTGTGGTGTATCTGTATTGTATGTATATGAGTGGAAGGTCTGTGGGTTGGTTGAGATATCTTTATTGTTTACTGGATAAGATAAAAGGAAGAGGTAGTGTTTCAAAGCTTTGCGAAACTGCAAAAGGTCTGGTATTGCTCGGATGTTTTGAGGGAGGCTATTCCAACACCTTGGTGCACAGAATAAAAAGGCCCTGTCTGAAGTAGTTTTGGTACACTGTGATATTGATTTAGGGACTAACAGAGTATTGAGTGTTACTGACCTTCTGTCTCTATTGAGGGGTGGTGTTTGGATCAAGTCTGATATTGATGAAGATGAGAGTTCTTTGAAGGCTTTGAATGTAATTAGTAAAATTTTGAAAGTGAGTCTACTTTGAATTGGGAGCCAATGAAGATGTTTTAGAATAGGTGAGATATGGTCTTTCCGGGAAGCTCCATGAAGGACTCTAGCTGCAGCATTCATAGCCATTTGAAGTGGGTGTAAGGTGGTTTGTGGAAGACCTTGTAAAATTGAGTTCGCATAATCAAAATGAGGTATGATTAGCGCCTGATAGATGGTTCTAAAATCGTCTGGCTCTAGCAAGGATCGAAGGTGTCTAAGGGAGCGTATTTTGTGATATACTGCTCTTACAATATTACTAATATGTGCTTTCATATCTAATTTCTGGTCTAAAGTGACACCGAGGTATCTGATGGTGGTCTTGGTCTGGAGGTTAGCATCATTCACTTTCAAAAAGGATGGAGCAGTGAAATTTTGGTTTCGTGTAATAAATAACACCTCCGTTTTCTTGTGTTGGATCCTTAGATTTTGGGATTGTAGCCAGTTGGATACTTCATTTATGCAGTTAGTTAATGGATTGAGATCAGGGTTCTCAGTTGTAAAAGGAAAATATAAAAGTACATCATCCGCGTATATCATGCAGTTAACTCTAAAGGATCGAATCAGGTTACAGATAGGCTGCATGTATATATTAAACATAAGGGCGGAAAGGGATGAGCCTTGAGGGACCCCTTGTTTTTGATGAAACTGATCTGATGAAGTATCGTTGGATCGTACTTGTTGCCATCTGTCAGAAAGGTAGGATCTACACCACTCAAGTGCTTTATCAGTAATTCCCTTCCCTTTGAGACGCTCAAGGAGGCGTTCATGGCTAACAGAATCAAAAGCGGCTGCGATATCAAGAAAACAAGGACGAACCCTTGGCGGATGTTATCAATTCCTGATAATAAGCTGCTGAACAGAGTAGTTAGAAGCGTTTCCACACCGTGGAATTCTCTGAAACCGTGCTGGCATGAGTCCAGTGGGGCGTTAAGATCTATATGATCCTGAATTTGTTTTTGTACTTCTTTTTCCAAAATTTTTGCTAGTAATGGAATACTTGAAATAGGTCTATATGATTCTGGTTTAAGAGGGTCAAGTTTGTTGTTTTTTAGTAATGGCCTTATGGATGTTTGCTTAAGGGTACGAGGGAAAGTTCCTGTTGTAAATGATTGAATCATGAGTCTGGATATGATGGGACTGAGATCAGCTCGTAGATCTTTGATCCAGAACGCAGGGCAAGGATCAGTATGAGCGGTGGTCATGTTTATGCAAGCAATGGTGTCTTCGATTTGTCGTTTAGATGGTATGGAGAAGATAGTGAGTAGAGTTTGATCTACTGGAACTGGAACTATGTTAGGAGCCGAGTTATTGTCAATTTGGCAGAGTTTGGATTGTAGATAGTTAGCAAATATTTGAGGGTGGATTTCATATTTAAGTTGTAAGGCAGGTTCATTTGTCAAACGCTTAACTATGGCAAACAGGTCATGAGGTTTGTTCAGAGATCTTTTTAAAGTGACTGCATGGTGACGTCTCATTGATTCAGTAACTGCCATGCGATGAGATGTGAGATGTTGGATATATACAGCTCTGTCAACTTCAGAGTGTGAGTGTCGCCATCGTCTTTCAAGTTTCCTTAGGGTTGTGCGCGAGGCCTTCAGCTCAGATGAGTACCATATAGCAGAGTGTCGCTTGCTTTGTAGTTTGTTGGTCGACGGACATGTGGCAATCGAACTGAAAGTACTATTCCAATTAGAAACTAAATCATCAATGCTGCACTCTGGTAAGTTGGTTAGTGGAAGTGTTGATTTTAGGATTAGGTCTTTGTCAAATGGCTTGAATCTTCTCAGAGGGGTACTAGGATGGTCGTTTATTCCTCTTTCATCCTTTTGGTTACATCTAGCCTTGAATATAATTAGTTTGTGATCTGACCATGGAACTGGGTTGATTGATAGATCCAAGATAGATGGTAAATTGGCGGTTGTTTCAGTTGTAAATATTAGATCTAATATACCACCTTTAATATGGGTTGGATCTTTAATTAATTGATTATACCCCAAAACTTGTAGAGCTTCAAGAAAAGCTGTTACATGGGAGTCTTGGAGAGAAGGGAGATTAAAGTCTCCTAGCACTGTGGATAATACCTTGAAACCCTCTGCTCAGTGTGCAGTGGTGGCCAAAAAGGCAAATAGAAAAATAGAATGCTAGGAATCATAAGGAAAGGAATGGAGAATAAAACAAAGAATATTATAATGCCTCTGTATCAATCCATGGTGTGACCATACCTTGAATATTGTGTGCAGTTCTGGTCCCCGTATCTTAAAAAGGATATAAAAGAATTAGAAAAGGTACAGAGAAGAGCTTTCAAAATAGTAAAGGAGATGGAAAGATACCCCTATGAGGAGAGGCTTTAAAGGTTAGGGCTCTTCAACCTGGAAAAGAGACAGCTGAGTGGAGATATGATAGAGGTCTATAAATTAATGAATAGAGTGGAAAGGGGAAATGTAGATCGATTTGTTTATGCCATCAAAAAGTAGAAAGACTAGGGGACACAGCAATGACGCTACAGTGTAACCTGTTTAAGACTCTTCACTCAATGAGTAATCAAACTCTGGAATTTGTTACTGGAGGATGTAGTAAAAGCTGTTAGTGTAGATGGGTTTAAAAAAGGGTTGGACAAGTTTCTGGAGGAAAGGTCAATAAACCATTGTTAAAGATGACCCGGGAAATCCACTCTTTGCCCCAGTGCAAGCATTGTGGAACCTGTTTAGTTTAGTTTATTTGCACTTGATATACCACCCTATGTTACATCAGGGTGGTTTACAATTCTTAACAATCAGGAAAAGGCACAAGGCCAGGAAAGGGAAAAGGAACTACAAATCGTGACAGGAAAGGAGAAAATAATACAGATTTGGACAAACATAAATAATCCAGGTTATGCTTGAGAGGCTTGAAGATTGTAGGCTATGGTGAAGAGATGGGTTTTTAACTGTGACTTAAAGGAGGAATAGTTTGTTTCAAGTCGGAGTGTAGTGGGTAGAGTTCCACAGAGAAGGACCGTGAAAGAAGAAAGCAGAGTGTCGAGTAGATTGAAGGTGAGCACGTGCAGGTGAGGGGAGATGAAGGCGGTTTACATGGATCGAGCGGAGGGAACGAGTGGGAGTGTGAAACTGAAGGAAATCAGTGAGATATTGTGGTGTATGAGTATAGATGGCTCGGTGGACTAAGGTAAGAATTTTAAAGTGTATACGGAATTCAATGAGAAGCCAGAGCAGGTGAATCAGAAGAGGTGTGACATGGTCCCAGCGGGATAAACAAGTGATAATCTGGGCTGCAGTGTTCTGTAATAGTTGTAAGTGACATAGCTGGGTATGGGTGATCCCAGTGAGAACAGAATTGCAATAATCAAGACGAGAAAGTACAGTAGATAATGTGAGTGTAGTCAGAGCAGAGGGAGAGAAAAAAGGCTGAATGGAACGTATTTGGCGCAGGAAGAAGTAGGAAGTTTTTGTGAGGTGAGAGATATGATCCTTGAAAGAAAGTGAGTCAAGCAGAACCCCAAGATACCGGAAGGAAGAGACCAGAGGAACAAGGGCACCATCAATGGAGGGTGCAAGTGAAGGACAAGGATTCCCAAAAGTGAACCAAGTACAGGATGTTTTGGTCAAATTGAGATGAAGGCAGTTAGAAGAGAGCCATTTTGATACAAGAGTGAGACGAGTTAAGAGGAGCGAGGTTGTGTGTCTTTTTGGGAAACTGACAAGTATTTGTGACCTGGATTGGCCACTGTTGGAAACGGGATACTCGGCTTGATGGACCTTGGTCTGACCCAGTATGCCATTTCTTATGTTCTAAACTGCAAATCTTCTCTCCTCCTCCAAACTATCTGCTCCTCTGATCCCATTCCCACCAGTCTACTAAGCTCTATCTCTTCCGCCGTCATCCCTTCCATCTGTCATATCTTTAACCTATATCTTTCCAGTGCAACTGTTCCTATCGTCTTCAAACATGCTGCAGTTACACCTCTTCTCAAAAAGCCTTCACAAGATCCTACCTGTCCTTCCAATTATGGCCTATCTCTCTCCTCCCCTTTGCTTCAAAACTACTTAAATGAGCGGTTCACCGCCGCTGTCTTAACTTTCTCTCCTCTCAAGCCCTTCTGGACCCACTGCAATCTGGCTTTTGTTCTCTACATTCCAGAGAAAAGGCTCTTGCCAAAATCTCCAGCTGCTTGTTCCTCACCAAATCTAAAGGCCTGTACTCGATTCTCATCCTTCTTGACCTTTCTGCTGCTTTTGACACTGTCAATCACCAGCTTCTCGATACCCTGTCCTCACTTGAATTTAGGGGCTCTATCTGTCCCGGTTGTCGTATTCTTTTATTTATATTTATTTATTAGAACTTATATACCGCCACTTCCAAAGATCAGTGATGGTTTACAGAGAACAAAACTGGAAATTTACATTATAACTTTGAAAAACGTATTTACAGAACAAAGCAAGATAGTACAGTTTAACAATTTGCATAACTATGTACAATATGGAGATGTTGTATAGCATATGTGAAGGTGCGTGAAAGGGAGAGCATGGGGAAGCAAGGGATATCAAGGGAGGTGGGATGTTTGGGGGAGATTGTTATTGGTGAAGGGACCATAGTACTCAACAAATAGGTGGGTTTTGAGCTCTTTCCGGAAAGTCTGGAGGTCTTTGATGGCTCTGAGGTTGTCTGGTAATGCATTCCATATGGAAGGGGTTACATAAGAGAAGGCTCTATTGCTGACAGTTTTGTTGGCATTTGGATGTGGGTGGGGATCATTAGTGTATTTTGTGAGCAGGTCTTCCTTGTTCTTGAGTTGTTGAGTGGGCTAAGGAGGGATTTGAGGAAGGATGGGGCAAGTTCATTATACAATTTGAAGGTAATTATGAGATATTTGAATTTGGCCCTCATTGGAATGGGCAGCCAATGGAGGGAGTGGAGGAACGGCGTGATGTGGTCGGAGTAGTTAGCCTTGTGTATAATGTGTGCGGCTAGGTTTTGAGCTAATTGGAGTTGATGGATGGTGTTTTTGGGTAGGCCATAGGTTTTCAACCCAGTCCTCGGGAACCCTAGGCCAGTCAGGTTTTCAGGATTCCCACAATGAATATGCATAAGATAGATTTGCATACAATGAAGGCAGAACATGCAAATCTTTCTCATGCATATTCATTCTGGGAAACCTGAAAACCTGACTGGCCTAGGGTTCCCCGAGGACTGGGTTGAAAACCCCTGGGGTAGGCCATACAGAATACTGTTGCAATAATCAAGGTGGGGTGTTATCAGTGCTTGAAGGACTGATCTGAAGTCTTGACTTATCTCTCCCGTCTCACTTTTAGTGTATGTTAACATAAACATAAACATAAAACATAAAATATGCCATACTGGGTCAGACCACGGTCCATCAAGCCCAGTATCCTGTTTCCAACAGTGGCCAATCTAAGCCATATTCCGGTGGATCCTCCTCTACCACCATTCTGCTTTCAGTAGGTCTACCTCAGGGCTTTGTCTTGAGACCTCTCCTTTTCTCTCTCTACACTCAGTCCCTTGGTGCAGTTATTTCCTCCCCTGTTTTTCAGTACTATCTTTATGCAGACGTCTCTCAGATCTACAGCCTAAAATCTCTCCAGGAATCCAGGCCCAGATCTCTGCCTGCTGATCAGACATGCTGCCTGGATGTCTCACTGCCATCTGAAACTGAACAGGTCAAAAGTGAGCTCCTTATCTTTCCCCCTAAATTTAACTCCCCCCCTCCTTCCTCCCTTCTCTATTTCTGTGGGTAACGCTACACTCCTCCCTGTTCCCTCAGCTTGCAACCTTGGGGTCATCTTTCAGTCTAACTCTCTTTTTCTGCACACATCCAACAGATAGCTAAAACATGTTGCTTCTTTCTCTATAACTAGCAAAAATCATCCCTTCCTTTCTACAAACACTACTAAGACCCTCATCCACTCACTAGTCACCTCTCATCTTGACTATTGTAACCTGTTCCTCACTGGTCTCCCTCTGAATCATCTTTCTCCCCTGCAATCTGTTCAGAACTCAGCTGCATGTCTTATCTTCCAACAGTGCCACTATGCTCATGTAACCCCTCTTCTCTAGTTACTTCACTGGCTCCCTTTCCATTTCTACATCCTTACAAGTGCATTCATTCTGTGGTGCCTTGCTATCTTTCCTCTTATCTCACTCTATGCTCTTCCTCAGGAACTCCGCTCCTCTGGCAGATCTCTTTTATCTGTGCCTTTCTCTGCCACTGTCAACTCCAGACTTCATTCATTCAACCTTACTGCTCCATATGCCTGGAACAAACTACCTGAGTTGGTGTATTGGGCTCCTTCTCTAGCCCTATTCAAATTCAGGCTAAAAAATCCTCTGAGGCTGCTTTTGGATCCTGATGCCCCTCACTCTCTCGTTCACCACGTATGTATATCTTACCATACTCTAATTTTGCTATGGTTTTTCATCTTGATTAGATTGTAAACTCTGATGAGCAGGGATTGTGTCTTACATCTTTATGTACAGCGCTGTGTACACCTTGTAGCACTATACAAATGATTAGTAGTAATAGTAGTAGTAGTTGAGAAGAATTAAAGATGCACAATTGGATTTTATCTGCATGTTTTCAATAACCCTAGTAATTACGAGCATTGGTGTCAGTGTGGCCCATAGTAAATGTTCTGATTATCCCTGAATCCAGCCATGGAGATCCCCTTATCTTCTGAAGTAAGAAATGCAACTTAACATAGTATATGATTGCAGATAAAGACCAGTATGGTCCATCTAGTCTGCCCAGCAAGGTGGCAAGAGTAGGTGCACTTGCTGCTCCGTGCAGGTCACCTCTCCCCATGCCTTTGTTTAGGGGTGTACCCACCTTCTTGGGTCTCCTCAACAGTACAATGATCAGAATGATAAGAAACTACTATAATTGCTGCTCATCCAGAAGTAGGTTTTGTCCTCAGCTCGGTTCTGGGTCATAAGGTAGATCATAATTGCTTTGGTGAGCTAAAGTGGAAAATATCATGGTTAACATAGTAACATAGAAACATAGGGGCTTTTTTAGTAAAGTGAGTTGTAATTTGCACCTAATGGAGCAGTAGTGTGCAAAATCATGGTGCATTAGGTGCAACATCACCACGTTAAGTGTTCCCATCAGTTAACGTGCAGCACTGTCCCCCAACATGTGCCACATTAGTACATGTGCACCCATGTTAATTGCCCACCTTACAGTTAGCATGTGTGTGCTGAATGTAAGGAGCTCTCTCTGTCCCGACACCGCCCACTTGCTCCCATAATGTGCCATGGACAGTGAACATGGAAATTCAGCCATGCTGTCATGGTCCCGTGCTAGCCATGAACGTGTGTCCCAGCGAGCCTTCAGCACGTGCCAGAACATTCGCTGACAGTAAAAGACCCCCATAGTAAATGACAGCAGATAAAGACCAGCGTGGCCCATCCTGTCTGCCCAGTAAGATGCTCAGTGTTCTCCCCAGAACCTTTTGCCAGCCGGGGGCATGAAAGAGTAGCTGGGTGGGCCACACTATAAGCTGGCCTGCAGCAGACAAAATAATTAGTTGTCTTTCAGAGAGTTCCCTATACAATGTGTTTATCACTGTTTCAAATTCATTTAAGTGTCTAATTCAGTCCTATTATATTTACATATGCTGTTTCATTTTTAAGTACTAATTGCAAAATCACTTAAATCATTTTTCTATTCCTGCTTATTAGTTCTCCATGTCAGGTCGTCAGATTAAGTTAGCTGGCTAATCAGCAAAATCAGCAGCAGGATGCTCCCATTCCGAAGGACCTGGGGAGAACACTAGGTTGTTTCTGCTGCCCCATGCAAGTTAACCCCACTCTGCCTTTTTGGAAGTGTAAAAGGCATTTAATTTTTTTGCCTTGCTCCTCTTGTAGTAGTGGAAGAGTAGCCTTGTAGTTAGGTCAGCAGCCTGGCACCAGAAAGATCAGGGTTCAAATTATACTGGTACTCCTTGTGGCCTTGGGCAAGTCATTTAACCCTGCACTGCTTCCGTTACTAACTTAGATTGTAAGACCTGCAGGGATAGGGAAATGTCTACTGTACCTGAATTGTAACTCGCCTTCAACTACTACTGGAAAGGCGTGAGCTAAATATTACTAAATAAATATAAATCATATGGATCTTCTGCATTTACCCTCTTCTTTTTTGAATTCAGTCACTGTTCTTGTCCCTATAACCTTCACTGACAGGGCATTCCAAGCATCCACTATCCTTTCTGTGAAAAACTGGAGAAAGGCAGTATATAAATACAGCTAAATAAATAAATAAAAAGTACTTCTTGATGTTGCTTTTACCTCCTTGTAGCTTCATTCCATGTCTCTAGTTTTGTAGGCTTCCACAACTTTGAAAAAGGTTGGTTTGTTCATGAATACCTTCCAAATATTTAAAGATCTGTATCTTATCTCCTCTGCTTCTCCTTTCCTCTACATATTGAGGTCTTCAAGTCTTCTCTCATATGGCTTCTGGCACAAACTCCATACCACCATGGTCGTTTACGTTTACGTTTACGTTTATTTGGACTTTATATACCGCCCAACACTAGTAGTACCTGGGCGGTTTACAATGCAAGTTAAAACAACTTAAAACAGTTTCTTAAAAACAGTTTAAAATGGCTGTACTTTTCTCTGTACATTTGAAAGTCCTTTTATATCCTTAGTGAGATACAGTCCCGAAAACTGAGCAAAGTACTCCGAGAGGCCTCACCAACCACCTGTGCAGGAGCATTATCTCCTCCTTTTGGCTGGTTATGCCCCTCTCTGTGCACGCCTCTGGGTTGTCCATGCTGTTGAAAATCTTTCTCTCATCTGCAAAAAGGCAAACTTTTCCATCCAACTCTTCAGCAATTTCACTCACAAAGATATTGAACAGAATTGGCCTCAGGACCAATCCTTGGAAGCACTCATTTATTCACCTTTCATTCTTCCTAGTGAATCCCATTTAACATCACTGTGGTATAGCGTGATGTGCGGTGGCAAGGGCTCATAATATATCATGCACACAACAGTTCAGGGCCCAACAAAACTACTTTTATTGTCCTTTAGCTATACAGAACTCACTCCCCAGCCTGGTGTCTTCACAGGACTGTTCTCAGTGCCCTTCCCCCGACACACAAATTAAAGTCAGAATTCAGTTCAGTCCAAAGTCCAGGCAGTCGCTTGAGCTTTGATGTTTATGAATATGCCTCCCAGTTCCTAAATTGCCTATCTTACAGCTGAACTTCTTTCCCAGATCTGCTTGAAAAGAGCTTTTTGTCTCCATGGGCCACTCTCCTCCCTTGTGCATACAGATGGCTTCTTATCCCTCTGTTTGAGTCACACCCTCCCAGCCCTGAGTTCTGAGTTTTAGACTCTTTTAAAGTGGACTGCTGATAATCCCTTTGGAGAGAGGGATGGATAACGTCTTATATATTGTACCCATCACATACCCTCCTCTCAGCTCAACCATGCCCTGTTGAGCCCCTGCCACATCTGGGATCCCCACCTGGGAAAGGAAGTCAGCATTTAGGTGAGCCTGACCCGCCCAGTGGCGGATCTGATACTAATAGGGCTGGAGACTCAGAAACCACCATATAATACGACCATTGGACACCTTATGTCGAGCCAGCCATTTGAGGGGTCAGTGGTCCATAACCAGTGTAAATGGATGGCCCAGAAAGTTTCAAGTGATAACTTAACAGTTAGGGCTTCCTCGATCAAAGCATAATGTTTCTCCGGAGGGAGCAGCTGCCTACAGCAGAATGCCACTGGATGTTCTTCACCTCTGACTTCCTGGGCCAGAACGGCTCCCAGGCCCACGTCTGAGGCATCTGTTTGTACAATAAATGGTAGAGAGAAATCAAGGCTAATCAGGACAGGTGCTGAACACACAGCCTCCTTGATATGCTGGAAGGCCCAGTCCTGTTCCGGTGACCATTGGGGCCGCTAGGGAGCTGTCTTTCAGAGGAGATTAATGGCTCTGCTGATGCTGCTTCTTCTTTAATCCTTATCTGGTGTTTGGGGAGCAGAACATCCTCTCAAACAATATGATGCTGGAGGTGCCACTGGATTCCTTGTGCTGTTCACAATTTGCTTCCAATCTTGACGATTGATGGCAATATTTCTGGCCTCGCCGATAGTCACTGGTTCATTAGGTTTTCCTCGATGTGTTTGAGCCATGTTTTCTTTGGTGCTGCTCGTTGAATCCTCCAGTGGACAGGTCACTCTCGCCAGAGGAATTTGCATGGCAGCTGACTGGTGTTCATTCTGCAAATGTGGCCATTCCATCGCAGTCTGCATTTCTGGATTTGTTCTTCGACTGAAGGTTGATGGTTGCACCTTGTGTGAATTGTTTTGTTTTGACAATCACAAAGAGAGACACCCAAAATCTGTCTCTGGCATCGCATTTGAAAGACCTCGAGTTTGTTCATGTTAGGTTTGAGCAGAGTCCATGTTTCCGATCCATACAGGAGAAATGACAGGATCAATGTTCGAAAGAGGCAAATTTTGGTCTTGGTGGAAATATTGGCCTTCTTCCAGAGGCACCATTTGAGCAAGGCGAATGCTACTGTTGCCTAGCCAATCCTACTGTGGACTTCGGTGGTGGATGCCACCTTCTTCTCCTACACCAGCGATCCCAGTTATTTGACTTCTGGGACCTGCTCGATTTGGATTCCATCAAGGTGAACATTGACCTGTGATCCATCCATGGTCATAACTTGGTCTTGTCCACATTGATTCTTAGGCCATAAGAGTGGGTGATGCGGGTGATGAGGTAAAGGATGCCGGTGGCCACTGCATTCATGTCAGCAAATACGGCACTGTTGTCTGCCAACATCAAGTCGGTCAGGAAGTTGTTCACATCGTACTGGACCTCACATCTGTCCTCAAATGTTTTCCTCATAATGGCATTGATCACAGTATTAAAAAGCAAGGGTGAGGCGACATCTCCCTGGCTCTGCAGTCTCTGCAAAATTGGGGATAAACCAGCAGATAGCCAACCAATCCAAGGAAGGCCCAAAATTCTTTCTTTGACTTTGGGGTGGGGACCTGGGCAATGGCATCTATTTTCTGTAGTCGAGGTCATATCTGGAAGTCCCTGATTACATAGCCAGGTATTAGATATCCTGGCCTCCCAGGAAGCATTTTTTGGAGTTAGCCATCATACCGTTTTTTTGCAGGCTGGTTAACACAGCTTGTACTTGGGTCAAATGGGTGGCCCCTGTCTTTGCTGTAGTTGACGACGTTATCGAGGTATGCAGCCGCATACTCCTTGTGAGGACTCAGTAGGCGATCGACCAGGCATTGAAACATGGCTGGAGCCCCATATAATCCAAATGCCAGTACGGTAAACTGGAACAAGTGAAAAGGCAGTTTTCTCCTTGGCAGTCAGAGTCAAGGGTACCTGCCATTATCCCTTGGTCAAGTCCAGGGATAATGGCATACTCCACTGAGTTGCTAGATTAGCTCATCTTCTAATTTGGAACTAGAAGAAAAAGAAATGGCATTAGAAATGGCATTGACCTTCCAGAAGTCAATACAGAATCTGATGCGCCTGACTGGTGTGGGAACCAGACAGGAGATATGATATAGGTCTATAAATGAATGAATGGAGTGGAACAGGTAAATGTAGATCGATTGTTTACGCCATCAAAATATAGAAAGATTAGTGGACATGCAATGAAGCTACAGGGTAATCTATTTAAGACTATTAAGAGACTATTTTTTCACTCAACGTGTAATAAAACTCTGGAATTTGTTCCCGGAGGATGTAGTAAAAGCTGTTAGTGTAGCTGGATTTAAAAAAGATTTGGACCAGTTTCTGGAAGAAAGATCCATAAACCATTACTAAAGGGGACCCGGGATATCCACTCCTTGCCCCAATACAAGCATTGTGGAACCTGTGTCTTTTAGGGAAACTGCTAGGTAATTGTGACCAAGATTGGTCACTTGAAAAGCTTGATGGACCTTGGTCTGACCCAGTATGGCATAACTTATGTTTTTAAGATGATGGGGGATGACCAGTCACTCATAAACTCTTTGATCCCAGGTTAAGCATTTCTTGAAGTTCTTTGACAGCCTGTCGCCAGGCCTCTGGAATTTGATAGGATCATTGTCAGATAACCACTCCTGGGTCAGTAATGATATCGTGATAAGTGAGGTGGGTTCGTCCCAGGCGGATGGAGAATACTTTTAGGTTCCGGTGGATCAAACCCTCTAGGTCTCTTCTCTGGGCCACTGAGAGCTAGTCTCCAATCAGGACTTGAGCTGGATCAAACAGGGTTGAGGTTTCTGGCCCAAAATCCTACTGTATCACCACAGCCGTCACTGCAGTCCACTTTTTCAGTAGATTAATATGGTAAATTTTGGCCACTTTCCATTTATCTTGCTGGCAATTTTGTAGTTATCCAGCCCCACTTTCTCTTCCACCTCATAGGGCCTCTGCCATTTACAGAGTAACTTGCGCTCAGACAAGGGCAGGAAGACTAAAATACTCTATCGCATAGTCGGAAGGTGCAGTGCACGGCTGCTTGGTTGTAGCTTTTGGTTTGTTTAGCTTGGGCTTTTTCCAGACTGAGTCTGGCCACCTCTCTGGCTTTCTTCAGCGTTCTTACATTTTTATAATGTACTCCAACAGATTATACCCAGAATGGGGTTCCTTTTCCCAGGTTTCCCTTACCACGTCTAATATGCCTCTTAGCCATCTTCTGAAGAGAAATTCAAAAGGCAAAAATCCTGTGGAACTCTGAGGCACTTCATGGATCGCAAACATCAAGTAGGGTAGGAGAATGTCCCAATTCTTCCTGTCGTCCTGCAGAAAATTTTTAAACATCTGCTTCAGAATTGTATTGATGAGGCCATCCATTTGTGGGTAATATACTGGCTTTTGCATCTTCTTAACCTTCACCAAGGCGCATACATGCTTCATCACCCTGGATACAAAGGGTGTTCTGGGGAGGATCCAAGATGGCGACCGTGATCGGACACGCTCTGGCTGCCTGCTGGTGAATGGACTCTGGCCTCAAGGATTCTGTCTGTTTGGTGCTAGGTTTCTTACCTGTGTGATGGGGAAGAGAAAGGAGAAAGTCAAGTACCCCGAAGCTGATTTTTCGCCTAAGCAGCAGCCCATAACCAAGTTTGTTGCCGTCGGAGCGATGCAGAGTTCTGCTGGGGTTAGTGTTTGTGCTGACTTGAAGGCGGTGTTTTCAAACTCAGACGTTAGTCTGAGCCCCGAGCAACATGTTCCACCAGATGAACCTTTTCTACCTTTAGTTGAGCAGCCTTCCTGGCTGCAGCTACGTCCAGGTGAGGCAATTGCTGTTTTGCCATCTTTTGGGGTAATGCTGAGCCCAGGATGCTGAATGCTTCCAGAGGGGTTGGGGAAGCCTCCCTGTTTGATTCTGGACAAAGTGCTGGGGGTTTGGTCCCGACGGTGTCCAGTGAGGTGAATCCATCTTGCTCGTAGTTTGCAGGGAACCTTAGTATCCCTGCTGGTCGCAGTGCTCTGGTGAAGCCAATGGTGGTTACTTTGGAGTCTATCTGGACTGTAAAAGCTTCATTGGAACGTTCTGTCTCCACTCGCTTAAATTTAGTGGAAGATGCTACTCAGGACCTTCAGACAAGGTTTGAACGACAAGACCAAGTTTGTAGAGACCCTGCTAAAACATTAGCTTTTTCCTTTCAAGTGAACACATTACAAGCACAGTGCACTTCCTTTAAGGATAGCTCTGTGCTTCTTGCTAAGCTGGAAAAGTTGGAGAACTTTTCCAAGAGGCTTAATCTCTGTTTTGCTAACTTTCCTGTATTCTCCGCTATCTCTCCAGTTGAGTTTTTAAAAAAAATATTTGTTGGAAGTTCTCAGGGTGCCGGAGAATGCTCTCCCACCTACTTCTAAAGTTTATTTGCCTATGAAGAAGCGTTCTAGTAGTATTGTAGTTAATGAAGCTGGGGGGAAGATGGACAACTTTGACACTCTGAATTTGTCTCAAGTTTTGGAAATCTTTACTGAAGAAGCAATGAGGAGAGCAACTCTGTTGGTCGTGTTTGTGTTGGAGCTTGATCGGGCTTGGACTTTAAAATTGTATTTTAGGAATGTTGTGTAAATTTTTTTTTTGGTCAGAAAGTCTGGGTTTTTCCAGATGTTTCTTATGTGCTATTTCCAGTGCACTCTCCAGCATAAGCTTGGGGTGCTGATGTACCGGCTGCTTCATCAGGGAGGTCAAGTCCTCTAAAAATTACTCCTGGAGCACAATCTTGGCAATCTGGAGCCCAGTTTTTCCCTCCAGTTGCAGCCATGTCCATGCAAGCTCCTTCAAGCCCTCAAAGGTTCTTCTATCTGGAGTCCCCCCTTTATGAAGCAGTGGTGGTAGGCCTCTGATGTACAGCCAACCTGTTCCTATGTGGTGGTCTTGACAGCTGCATATTGAGCTCTTCCATCATGGATGGCACCCTGGAATGCTGTCTGACTGCTACCCAGCAGCAGATTCCCCAGTTAAGTAGTCCATGTTGCCTCTGGCCACCCTGCCATGCGGGCAGTTCATTCAAAGTTCACTAAAAATTGATCAGGTTTATTTTCTACTGTCATTTTAAGTAGTGCTTGTGCTTGGAGAGTGTACATATTTAGGTCTTCAAGTCTCTTCTCATACGTCTTCTGATGCAGACTCCAAATCATTTTGGTTGCCTTCCTCTGAACCATTTCCAGTCTTTTTATATTCTTTGCGAGATATGGTCTCCAAAACTGAACACAATTATTCCAAGTGAGGCCTCACTAGCGACTTGTATAGTAGCATTAGTACCTTTTCCTTTCTGATGGTAATTCCTCTGTATGCAACCCTGAATTCTTCTGGCTTTTTCCACCGCCTTGACACTGTTTTGCCACCTTGAGATCCTCAGAAACAATCACTCCAAGGTCCTTCTCATCCATGCACACCAACCTCTCGCTCCCTATTGCATATAATTCCCTTGGGTTTCTGCTTCCCAAGTGCATGACACTGCACTTCTTCACATTGGTCTAATGCTTGACAGTTAATATTTATTCTTCCAGTTTTTGTAGATCTTTCCTCATGTTATCCATTCCCTCTGGGGAGTCCACTCTGTTGCAAATTTTGGTTTCATCTGCAAAAAGACAGACTTTTCCATTCAGTCCTTCAGCAATATCACTCAGAAATACATTGAACAGTACTGGTCCCAGGACTGAATCCTGGAGACACCACTAATCACCTTCCTTTCATCCGAGTGAGTTCCGTTTACCATCACCTTCTGTTGTCTGTCGGTCTACCATTTTTTGATCCAGTTCACCACCATGGGACTCACCCCCAAGCTGTTGAGTTTACTGTTCCTTATAAGAGGCTTATCAATATCAAAGGCTTTGCTGAAATCTAGGTAGATCACATCCATCACATGCCCTTGATCTAGTTCTCTGGTCACCCAGTGAAAGAACTCAATCAGATTTGTTTGGCAAGATCGTCCTTTGCTAAAACCATGTTGCCTCAGATCATGCATGTTTACTAAACTGGGCTAACAGCACACACTATTGATAACTTAGTCCCATTGAATAACATGGGGCCTAGTTACAAATAGTGTGTGCTGTTAGCCCTGCTTAGTAAACAGGCCTCATAAGTACTGTCACACCCTTGCCCCTGGCCTCTGGCTTAGAGGGGCGAGGTAACAGAGAACTTCTCTTGGTGAGCTCAAATAAACTAGCTTTTCCTTAGGTGGATTCTGGGACATGTAGTTTGGCTCATAAGAAGAAGTGTAGTCATGGTCCGATGTTAAGGCAAATGACAGAATTTATTTTAAAGTAAAGGTTCAAGTAAACTGTACACAGGAATTTTGCCCATTCAGGATTGTTTGCAACAGAGCATTTAGATCAGTATAACTGCTTCACAGTCTTTTAAACACATGCAGCTTGTTAACAATGTTGCTCAGTCTTAGAGAAACAGCTCTGCTCAGCAAGGTAAAAATACTACTTTTTAACCTTGTGTTTGTGAAGCACTTAACAACAAAAGAATAACTCGGTTCCTCTGGAACAACCTCTTCTTTCCCTCCTTCATTTCAGGATAGGTTTTAAACTCAAAATAAGAAAACAAGTAACAAACATTCACAAGCTTTCTCCTCAGCATGACTCAGCACTTTGCCTGAGAAATGCAAACACGTGGAGTTTTCTTCAAACCCAATTCCTGGCTCAATTCCAGTCACCTGCTTCTAGGAGACTTTCTCATTCAATGCTAGCCTTTAGCATAATGTTTCCATGCTTGTAGCTTGACACAAGGTACAATCCATTGGGATATCTAGATCTTGCAATTCCTCCCCTGCCAACTCAATCTGCATATCCTCTGGTGGTGGTAGGGCAGTGTCCTGTTCTGAGCTTTGGACACAGTGCTCAGAATACAGCCTCCCTGGGGGTTCTAATGTCTCTCCTGAGCTCAACTCTCCCCAATAAAGACAGTCAGTACCCGAAGCACTGGGCAGTTCTCCCTGGTTGTGCTCGCTATGGTTCCTTGTCTCCTTCCAGCCTCTCTGGAACAGCTCTCTGTATTCCTCTCTGGGTTCTCTCCTGGAGATCTTCAGGTGCTCCTGGTTCCACTCCTGATTCCCATGAATCCTCTGAGTCTTCCGAACCTCCTGAGATCTCTGCCTCCCGAGATCTCTGCCTCCCCAGAGCTTCTTCCTTCCTCTGAGATTCTCCTTTCCTCTGAGCTTTCCCTTTCCTCTGCTTTAGCAGGGGTTTATATTTCCCTCTCCAGGGCTCCAGCCCTTCCTACACTCCTCCCAGGTGATTGTAATCACCTCTCAAGCCTGCAGTTACGTTATAGGAGTTAGGGTGTGGCTGCCTGAACTTTCTCTCCCTCAGGTTTCTTTCTCTATGAGGGGCCTGAAATCCATGCCCTGCAGGGATTTCTCCTTTCTCTAAGTTAAAGTCATTGGCCTTTTCTATACTCATAGGCTCAAAATAGGCTTCCTTGTCACAGTACCTATGAGCCTTTATAAAATGATCACATAAATCTTATAGAAATTGCAGGCATTATACCCTCTCGAGAGCAGGTGTACATGATTTCATGAAATATGCATTTAAACTGTAATTCAGCCCACACTCCATACAAACCTCTCCCCTGAACATGCCTACTCTACAAACATACGCTGGTTTGCTCCATACATACATTTTAGCATGTGTGGAGCACGTGCTAATTTTATAAGAGGCTTCTTACACATATAAAATATAGTTTTGCATTCAAAAAAGGTTTATAAAATTGCTCACCGCTTGAATAGTTACGGCACTTACACATGAAGGTGTAGAAAATCTGTCTATATATGAAAGATGCTGAGGGATGCTGCTTATGTGCACGGGTAGCTTTGTGAGACCACTGCTCCAGTTGAATGTGCCGCAAGATACATAGTTATTTGCTGCCATCCATATGCGTATTTTACAAAAGGCTCTGTGTTTGCCCTGACTTGGATTTTCCAATTGCTGCTTTAACAGCTGTGCAAAATAGGACATCTCATATAGATTTGGATATTTATTTATTTAAAAGCATTTATATTCAACTGATCACTAGCAGTCCTTAGTGGATATCACTTCCTTAGCAGGCTGAGAACTGATGCAACGAGTAGTGTGGTTCCAAAAGCAAGTCACCAATAGACAAAATTATTACTTGACGTAAGAAATTTGACACATTACCATTTTTCTTTCTTGATAGGCTAAACCAGTTCAAATCACAGGGTCACAA
Source organism: Ichthyophis bannanicus (assembly GCA_033557465.1). NCBI lineage: Eukaryota > Metazoa > Chordata > Amphibia > Gymnophiona > Ichthyophiidae > Ichthyophis > Ichthyophis bannanicus. The sequence continues at coordinate 604,754,730 of CM066034.1, forward strand.
AGATTTCAGGGGTCACTACGGCTGTTTCTGAGTCAGTGCTTCCATGAACTGCCTGTTAGCACATTACAGATAAAATCCTAGGAATGATGGAGATTCTAGCTTGAAAGACCTGATTTCTTTCAGAAACCCAGTGTTAGAGGAGGTCAATTTCTAAGTTGCAAGATGATAAAAGAATTCATGGAAAGAAGGAATTCTTAATAGCTGTGCTGAATCTTTCTTCTTATTGACTATGCAGTTGGCCAGACTAGGAGTGGGCTAGATGTCGGAAGTATCTATAAAGTAACAAGGAACTGGCCTGCATAAGCTTCTCTCTGGTGGGCTCCTTATTGGTTGGAACAGCAATTAGCATGTTTAGGGTCTGAGAGTTTTGTTTTATCTTGTTTTTTTATTTTATTGGGGGTTAGGGATTCAATGCATTGTAATGGTATTGATTTTATGTTTTGTACACCACCATGAATGCTTTAGCAATTGGCAGTATATAAGTTTTTTAAATAAATAAATAACATGATGTTTACACTTTAGCTGCTCCCCGCAGATCTGAAGTTGTTGTTTGTAAGCCTAAAACCTTTAGGGGTCTCTGGAACCTGATTGACAAGGTCCTCCTGCACACAAAGCTATTCAAGTGCCGAAAACACCCTATAACCTCATATCATTATACACACATACAAAGGTGCTAAAACCTCTGTGGAGCACTTACGTTTGTTATACATGAGCTTTACACTGTCCACTGCTTCTTGGCATGCAATGGCTCATCCAGCCAAAGACAGTTAACTGCTTAAGGGCAGTGTATCTAGGACTATTCAGATTCCCACCCAGGGAAGTCTATTCCCATCATCATGTCCAGGGGCGGCCCAAGGGGGGTGCGGGGCCATGTGTGGAGACTCGGTGCGGGGCCTCATTTGCATAAGGGGCCTCATTTGCATAAATATTTGCATAATGTTACCATACACTAACTTTTAGTAAACATGCCTCTTCATGAGTGTATGGATAAGAAAGACAAAGATTTCTACATTACTATAATCCAGTGCCAACCGCCAGGCACATTAGGAACTACTACAAACACTGCCCATTTAGAACCCATAGCAAACCCACCGTATCCTAACAGCACTACCAGGACTCATAAAGCACCATACCCTACCTATCAAAAAGCAACACTGCAAATATTAAACCAATACATTTCAGAGAATAACAATACATGACCTACTGGGGAAAGAGAACAAGTGACAATGTCAAATAGGAATTACATAAACAGAATACCTCAGCTCAGTTACACATGCAGAACATAGACCATCACCAAACAAGGAATCACAATTTAAAAACAGGAAGACAATAATTAAACTGGGAACCCTAAAAACCAAACATGGAATGTACAACAACAATGTAGAAATAAAACTATAAATTAATTTCCTCTTGTACTAAACAAAGCACAGACATTAATGATGCACATTTCCCAGAGCTGACATATTCCAGTTAATAAATTCAAAATAAAGAGATATCTTTGTACCTTTTGTGCATTTTTTTTTCAGTTGCAATTGTTCCAGCCACTTTCTTCTGGTTTATTTGTGTCTTCTGCTATCTCTCCATCGTCTGCTGTCCATTTGTCCTTTCTTCTCTTCTAGTTTTTTTCCATTCTCTCTCTACATCTGCTTTAACATAATAATCTTTCTCCTTTTGCACTTTCCTCATTCCTATTTCATCCACTCAAATTTTACCCCTCCATCCTCAATCCCCACTTAGTCTCCCAATACCCGGCCAATTGTACATTTTTCTTCCCTCCCACACAAAATATTTTTCCCCTCTCCATTTCACTCTCCCAGCCCCATCCCCTTCTAATCTCCCCCAACATCAGCTCCCTTTTAGTTCCAGCCCCACCCAGTATCCGCTCCCTTCTAGTCCCCGCATCAGCCCATTTCCAGTCCTGGCCCCCCATCAGTCCATTTCCAGTCCTAGCTCCCCATCCATTTCCAGTCCTATCCGAGTCCCTTCATCAGCTCATTTCCAATACCAGCCTCCCATCAGCCCATTTCTAGTCCTTTCCTAGCCCCACCATCAGCCCATGTTAAATCCTAGCTCCCCTCCACTCAGCCCATTTCTAATCCAAACCCCCCATGAGCCTACTTCCAGTTCTAGCCCCTCCATGAGTACATTTCAATCCAAGCCCCCACCACAGCCCATTTCCAATCTTAGCTCCCCCCAACACCCAATTCCCAGTCCTATCCTAGCCCCTCCATCAGCCCATTTCCTGTCCTAGCTCCCTCCCCTAAGAGCCCATTCCAAGTCCCCCTCCCCATCAGCTATTTGCAGTTCAAGCCCCCCACTTCCCCTCAGCCCATTTCCATTCCAAGCCCCGTTCCCATCAGCTATTTGCAGTTCAAGCCCCCTTCCACACAGCCCATTTCCAGTCCTAGCAACCCCCCCAACCCATTACCAGTCCTAGCCCCCATAGCCCACTCCCAGTCCTAATCCCACCAGCCCATTTCCAGTCCTAATCCCACCAGCCCATTTCCAGTCCTAATCCCCCATCACCCAATTTTTAGTTTAAACCCCCCCATAGCCCATTACCAGTCCTAACCTCCCCATCAGCCCACTCCCGGTCCTATTCCCACCAGCCCGTTTCCAGTCCTAATCCCCCATCACCACTCCTAGCCCCCCCGCACCCATCACCACTCCTAGCCCCCCCCCAGCGCCCATCACCACTCCTAGCCCCCCCCCCCAGCCCAGCCCAGCGAAAATTTAAAATAAAAAAAAGCTGTCTGCTGCCGCTTCCGGGGCCGCCGCGGCAGAATCGAGTGTGCCGCGGGGCCTCCCCTGTGCCCGGCAGAGCCTGCCCTCCTCTGTATCACCTCTCTTTCAGCTGCAGTCAGTCACATGCGCCGGCTTTCAGAGCGCGAAGGGACTAGTTTCCCTTTCGCGGCTCTGTTAAGCCCCCGGGGGCTGATGGGAGTTCCCATCAGCCCCCGCGGGCTTAACAGAGCAGCGAGGGAGAAAGCGCCCTATGCAAAACTTTAGTGAAAGAGTAGCCTAGTAATTAGAGCAATAGTCTGGTGACTAAGAGACCAGGGTTCAATTCCCACTGGCTGGCATTCCTTGTGGCTTTGGGCAAGTCATTTTACCCTCCATTGCCTCAGAAGAAAGGCCTGACAATCTACATCTGGTCACACCTTGCCCAGAGGCTGCTGAGTTGCCAGGAGTTGGCATTTACTCAACGGCACATATTACATTACATTTACAGGCAAAACCTCAGTGTTGCGCCCCCTCACAATCAGCTTTAGACACGCAGCAACCCCTTCCAAGATTTTGATTATCAAACTCAATTGTAGTCAACTTAACACCATCCCTCCTAGAACAATCCTAAAACACTGCATATTTGGACATCACACTTTTAAATATTTATAAATATAGATATGAGGGAGATTTCAAAAAGCTACTTAGAAGGATAAAAGGACTATTTACATATCGTCTAATCTCCAGGAACAAACAGGAATGTAGACTTCACATATGGGTATCGTCGGCACCGACAGAGCCTGCGCTGGAACGCTTCCCAGCGTCCAATAGGAACGTTTTTGGGAGCACCCCACAGCGCATGCGTACTGCCTTCCCGCCTCTGTACCTCTCTCACTTCAGTTGAGTTTATAGCTGAGACCAAAGGAGAGAAGTAGAGAAAGATAGATAGAGACAACTCCTAGGGGAGGTGGGTGGGTTGTGAAGACTAAATTCCTGCTGTTCCCAGAGATCACCTGTTACAAGTGAGTAACTATGCTATCTTCAGGAACAAGCAGGAATGTAGTCTTCACATATGGGGACTCCCCAGCTGAAAGATGCCAAGGGGTGACCATAGCAAGCTGCGAACCCAGGTGAGATGGGTCATGCTTCCTCCCATGGACCTCTGGCATCCAACCTGTGGACAGTGGGTAGGAGTTATATTAAGTATGGACGAGATGTAGAACAGCCTGGCCAAATGAGGCATCCCAATGGGAGTCCTTGTCTAAGAAGTAGTGGGCTGTGAAGTGTGTACCGAAGCCCAAGTGGCTGCTCTGCAGATGTCGTCAATAGACACAGAACGAAGGTTAGGCTTACTCTGATAAGTATAGGATATGCAATCTTTTGGAAACTGGAAGTCCCAAATGACTAGAGTCAAAAGCCACAAAAAGCTGAGAAGATTTTCTATGTGGCTTAGTTCTTTGGAGCTAAAAGGCTAAGGCTCTTTTACAGTCCAATGTGTGAAGATTTCTTTCCGCACTAGAGGCTTGAAGGAAGAATATAGGAAGATAAACCGACTGGTTTAAATGAAAAGGCAAAACCACCTTTGGAAGAAAGTGAGGATGAGTCCTGAGGACTACTTTATCATGGTGGAACCTTGTATAAGGAGGGTCAGCTACTAACGCCTGTAGTTCACTAATGCGTCTTGCAGAAGTGATGGCAATTAGGAAAATTACTTTCCATGAAAGAAACTTTAGGTCTTAAGTGGCTAAAGGTTCAAAGGGCGATTTCATAAGCTGACCAAGAACAAGATTCAGATCCCATGCCACCGATGGTGGTTTAATGGGAGGTTTTGTTAAGAGTAGACCTCTCATAAATCTTGATACAAGTGGATGAGAGGAAATAGGTTGTCCATCGAAAGGTTTATGAAAAGCAGCAATAGCACTAAGATGGACTCTCACTGAATTGGTCTTCAGACCAGAAGTTGATAATTGGAGGAGATACTCTAGTAGTGACTCTACAGGCACCAAAAGGGGGTTAAGTCCCTTTTGTGAACACCAGATAGAGAACCTTTTCCACTTAAAAGCATAGGAACATCTTGTGGAAGGTTTTCTGGAAGCCAGGATATCCTTTACTTGTTGAGAGGTCAATATCCTGGAATTCTAGGCTTTCAGTAATCAGGCCCTGAGATGTAGGGACTGGGGATTGGGATGCAGTAAGCATCCGTCCTTCTGAGACAGAAGATCTGGAGCATTCCCCTACTCCAGAGGAGTGGTTTGAGAGAGATGCAGAAGAAGAGGATACCACGTTTGTCATGGCTAATGTGGAGCTATGAGTATCATACGACCTCTGTCTCTCTGAAGTTTGAATAAAGTTTTGGGAATGAGAGGAATGGGTGGGAAGGCATAGAGGAAGTCCTGACCCCAGTGGAGTAGGAAAGCATCTCTTGCCTGACAGTTGGCCTGACAGTTTGAGCCGGGATTCTGGAACAGAATCGGGGAAGTTTGGCATTCTGTGGACTTGCAAAGAGGTCTATATCTGGTGTTCCCCAGATTTGAAACACTCGAGCAAGCTGGTATGAGTGGAAATTTTGTTTATTATAGACAAGCAACAAAAAGACATACAAAAAGCAAAAACAGGCAACCCAAACAAGACCCACACCCCCCAACACCCCCCCCCACCCCGACATAGCACAAACAACACACTAAACCCCCCCCCCCGTGACCCACCTCCCCACACCCACCACCAAACCCAGCAACCAGCACACGTGCCCACTCCCCCCAAAAACAACCCGCAGTAGTCCATGCAATGTTCATGTCCATCCCAACCCCCCCCCCAACACCAACCCATAGTAGTCCACACAATGTCCATGTCCATTCCATCCCCCCCAACAGCAACCCACAGCAATCCAAGCAATGTACAATTTCCAGAATGTCCATTAGGAATGCCAACCCCCCCCCCCCCACGCACACCCACAAAACATATTCCCCCATCCCCACCCCCGCCCCGAAGAAGGAGCAGCAGCTCCTCCACCCCCCACCCCAATCCCTGCCCCATCCCCACCCTCCCCACAAAGCAAAACATAGCAAAAGCAAACTCCGCGCCCCCACCCCCCAAACAAAAACATAAAGGCGGCTCTAGCCCTTCCCCAACGAAAACCCACCAAAAACAAAACCAAAAATACAAACCAAAGAAGACAACATAACCCAATACTGCCCTGCAACACTAGGCAGCGGAGCGGGATGCACAGAACACACAAAACACCAAACCAAAACAAGTGGGACATCCATCCCCCAAGGAGAGAGGGAGAGCGGACAAGTGGTCAAACCGCCGCAGAACTACAGCACCTGCGCACCCCCCCCCCCCCCCCACGGGATAAAAACAACCCCAAGTCCCTAACCAGTAATAACTCCAGGGAAACCCTCCCCCTGCTTTCTCACCCCCCCCCCCCCCCCGGGAGATAAAGCAACCCCAAATCCCTAACAGGGAAGAACCCCAGGGAAACCCTCCCCCTCACGGGGGGCAGAGGGTGAGGTGACGCCACAGACGCTCCCAACGATGGGCCTCCACCAACCGACTTTCACGTTGCGCCATGCTGGACACTTCCTCCAAAATGTCCCGCACCACCTCGTCGAGGGGCAGGACCAACCCCCGGGCCGAGACATGACAGCGCGCTTGCCACAGGTGGTAGCGCACTACAGCCGTGACGAGGTAGAGGGTCCCGGAGTCCTGCCTTAGAGGACAGGACCAAGCCCCGTACACCCACTCCATATACGTAAGGAGGGAAAGGTCGCGCAGGTGAAGAGCAGTGGACACCAACCGGCAGGCCTCCACATTAAAGGGGCACTGCCGGAGGAAATGGTCCATGGTCTCCGTCTGCCCTTCACACCCTGCCCTCGGACAGACCCGCTCGGCCTGTGACCTGTACTTGAGGTTGTCCCTTACGTACAAACGCCCGTGGAAAGACAACCAGGCCACATCCCGAACCTTCTTCGGCAGCCGAGGGGAGTTCAAATGCCGAAGGCCCCGCTGCATCACATCCGCTGGACAGTCCCGCAGGGCCCACTGTGGTTGAAAGTGGGAGGTGAGTACCATCCGGTACAATCCCTTCCGCCCCAAGGACTGGGCAAGCGGGTCGGTCACCCCCCACCGCCGAATGAGCCCCACCATCGCAAAACGTACGATGGGGCCTGTTCCCCGCTCCGACGCACACGTGGGACCGAGGACGCCCCCTCCCACTGCTCCCAGAAGCGGAGAACCACCCACGATAGGAGGCCACCGACCAAACCCCACCCCCTTCCTGCATCCTACCTAAGTGAAACGCCATAGACAAGACTGACAGGAAGACAAGGGGGTGCAACATACCCAAACCGCCCTGTGCCCGATCCAGGCAAACGATGTTGCGCTGGACAGGGTTCAGGCGGTTACCCCACAGAAAACAGAAAAAGACAGCACTGACAGACGCCTGACGGGACGACGGAAGAACGAAGACCGTGGCCACGTGCAGAAAGAGGGGAAGCAGAAACGTCCCGAGGAGTTTGATCTTCTCCTCGAATGTACACCTCCACCCCCTCCACCGCAGCACCCGAAACCGTGCAGTCTCAAGACAACGATCCCAATTGGACTCCGCACAGACCTCCGACCCGAAGACGAGGCCCAAAACGCGGACCTCCCCCACGGGAGGAGGAAAGGGGGCGCAGGAAGGGGGGAAGGCCTCCGAGGGGCCCAACCACAACGTCTGGCACTTGCTGTGGTTGACAACAGAGTGGGCTACCTCCGAGTACTCCTCCACAGCCTCCCGCAGGGCCTCTACCCCTTCAGTGCCGTCCACGTAAACTGAGATGTCGTCAGCGTAGGAAACGACGGTCACCGGGGGCGCACCAGGCACCTCCAGGCCCCGCAACCCACCTGAGGACAATCTCCGGAGGAAGGGGTCGAGGGAGAAGACATACAGCAGGGGGCTCAAAGGGCATCCCTGCCGCACCCCCGAGGCGACACCAAACGGCCGTCCGAGCCACCCGTTAATAAACGGGAAGCTCAACCCCCCTCGGTACAGCGCCTGCAAGATGAAGAGGAAACCTGCGGGGAGGCCGAAGTGCTGGAGCACCACCCACAGGTACCGGTGACTGACTCGATCAAAGGCTTTGGACTGGTCCAAGGAGACCAACCAATGGTCCCATTGGAGCGACCGGCCTCTCTCCACCACCTCCCGGACTGTGGCGACAGCGTCCAGAACCCCTCTCCCCCGAACGGAACAATACTGGGAAGGGGACAGCAAAACGTCCGACACCTCCACCAGTCGGTTGGCCAAACACTTGGCCAGAATCTTCCGGTCCGCGTTCAGAAGAGAGAGCGGCTGCCAAAAGTCCAAGGAGCTATCGTCCTTCCCCTTGGAGAGCAGCAGCAGGACAGACTCGCGAAATGACCGCGGGAGAAACCCCGTGTCCATGATCTCCTGAAACAGGGAGGTCATGAAGGGGGCCAGCTGGGAGATGAAAGTGCGATAGAACTCCACTGGGAGCCCATCGCGCCCAGGCACCTTCCCCAACGGCATGGCACGAATCGCCCTCTCCACCTCCACCTGCTGAATCGGAGCAGCGAGTGCATCAACCTGTGCCTGGACCACAGCCGAATACACCGGGGGAAGGCCCAGGTGCTCTCGGAAATGGGTGAGGTCCACGGGGCGATCCCCAAACAGGTCCGAGAAGTATTCCCCCACCATCCGCAAAAGGTCCTCCTGGGAGGTATGAATGGTACCGTCCTCGCCCCGCAGGGCCATGACCTCCCGACGCCGAACCCTCTCCTTGCAAGTCAGGAAAGGGTCTGGAGTGGCGACCCCACCGGCCGCCCCCTCGAAGCATAGGGAGGCATGGCGATCATAAAGCAGGCCACGGAGCTGGACTCGCACCTCTTCCACCTCCTCCCGCGCTGCCCCTCGGGATACCAAACGATCCAGTGACCTCCGGAGGACAGTGTAAGTGAGGTAGCGGGATCGAGCCATGGAGGTACCCCGGGAACGGAAGAGTTGGCGGGCACGCGTCTTCACCTCATCCCACCAAGCGCCACGGGAAGGAAAAACACCCAACAGGGTCTCCTGGTCTGCGAGAAAGGCCAAGAACTCCTGGACCACCTCTGATGTTGCCAACAACTGCACATTCAGTCGCCACAGGCCAGGACCCCTGCTGAGCTCCTCGTGGTTAGCCAGGAAGGACACGGAGAGGACGCGGTGGTCCGAAAGGTCAACCGCCTGCAACTGCGGAGGGGAACACTCCACCCGGGCACTCACATATATCCGATCGATATGACTCCTGCAGGTCCCATGGTAGTAGGTGAACCCCGGCGACCGTGGAAAGGCCCAGTGGAAGACATCCACTAGGTCAGCCGTCCGGGTCATCTTGGCCAAAAAGAGGCCCTCGTAACTGGGTGGGCAACGCTCCCCCCCTTGGTCCTGCAACAGGGTAGTGGTGTTGAAATCCCCGGCGAGGACCACCAAACGGGAGGTGTGTAAGTAGGGGCGGATGACCCAAAAAAGGGTCTTCCGCGCCAACTTAGACTGGGGGCCGTAGACCACCACGAAATGAAACCGATGGGGCCCGCAGTAGCCGTCTAAGAGCAAACACCGGCCCTGCTCCAGTTCCCACACATACTGCACCTGAAATCGGTTAGACGTGAACAAAACCGCCACTCCTGCGTAGGGCTGCGCCGCAGGTGACCAGTACGAAGGACCCCACCTCCACTCCCGCTTCGCCTGATGAAGGCTAGCGAGCCAGGTGAGCCTGTTCTCCTGCAAGAAGATGACATCCAGTCCACTCGTGGAAAGAAAATCATAGGCCGTAGCCCGCGCCTGGTCCGTAAAAATGCTGGCCACGTTGATAGTGGTGCACGAGAACGCAGGAGTGCACGCCATGCCTATTTCGAGTGCAGTGACCCTTTCATCCTCTTCTCACCAACCCCTGGATCCCCGGAATCTCGCTTGCAGGACAAGCCTGCGAGCTGGAGCAACTCCTCGCGGTCCACGTTGACCACCTCGAGGATCTCCTCCTCCTCCCTCTCGACCCTGTCACCCCAGGAGGTGCTGGCGCCCCCAGGACCACCAGGCAAAGCTGTCGCGAGGGCAGGCCCAGCCCCTACGGGATGAGGGGGCACAAACGGGTCAGGGGTCGGAGGAATGACCTCCTCCGTGGGGTCCACCACCGGTGCTGCCCCCTCCCCAGACAAAGACTGCGACAATACGACAGTGCCCACTCCCGTGGGGGAGGCCGGGACAGCCAGGTCAGCAGGGGGCTCCTGCGAAGGCCGAGAACCCAACTGCGGGGGCAAAAGCCCGTCCTCCCTCACCCCTTGGGCGCCAGTATCCACCCTGATTGGAGGACCCTGGCCGCGGCGCGCCTTCGATATTTTTGCAGGCCGCCGCTGAGGAAGAGGGGCCGCCCCCGCCGCTAACCGCTCCGAGTGCCGCACAGGAAGCCCTGCCTCCACAGGCAAGCCCTCATCCGCCTCAGCCGCATCAGCAGCCAAAAAGACGAAACGGTTGATGTCCAACACGGGCTCTGCATCCGGCAATGGGGATGTCTCCCGTTTCTTCCTTTTGGACTTGCCACCCTTAGAAGGGGCCGTGGTCCATTCCTGAGGTGGCACCACCCGCAACCCACTATCCTGTCATGACACAGCAACCTCCACCACATCAACCCTCTCCTCCTTCCTACCCAAATCCCCTCCCCCTGGTGGCTCCCTCGGCTCGATGGACTCCTCCACCCTAGGGCCCCCGGACTCCTCCTGAGGGAGAGGGCCTTCCACAACCTCTTCCCGCACAGGAGCCCGAGGTGGGGCGACGACATCCCCCCCTGGTCCATTGTGTGATGCGGAGGGGCAGCGGGCGAAGGGGTGGCCCAACTCCCCGCAAAGGTTACACCGGATGAGCAAACACCCGGCCGAGGCATGACCCCGTCCACCACAACGGGTGCAGACCTGCTCGGGACAGTTCATGCTCAGATGACGGAATGAGCCACAGCGGTGACACTCGCAAGGTTGCCCGGGGTAATAGCACAAGATGCGATCCCGACCGAGGAAACCGACCGAGGGCACGTGCTGCACAACGTTTCCCACCTCACGCAAACGGATCCTACCCTTCCACGACCCGTCCCACACCCCTAGAGGCCCAGCGCCCTTAACCAGGGGTGCGAGGAGCACCGCATGACGCGACAACCAAAACTGGATGTCCTGCCCTGGGAGCGACTCATTCCTGGCCAGGATGGTCACAGGTACTGTCCCCTGGCGAGAGATAGGCACAACACGAAAGTCAGCCCACCCGCCCTGCCCCTTCTGCTGCTGGTATCGGTCCCAGAAAATCTCCAGCCCCCGTCGCAGCATGAAACTAACATCATATTCAATGGTGTTGTTCATGTGGATGAAGGCATAGAGATCTCCCGGGAGAAACCCCAGCCCAAGGACCATCCTCAAGACCTGTTCCCTAGCTGGAGGGGGCCCCTCCCCAGCCCACCGGATCTGCACCACGTTGCGCCGTTGGACCTCACCCCTACCCCTCGGAACCCTCCCCCACCTCCTCCCCCTCCTGCAGGACCGCTCCCTTGGGAACCCCCCTCCCCCCAGCCCCACCTGACGTCCCCGGAGTGGTACCGGACCCCCTCAGAGCCTCTGCAAAGGTACGGGGGGGAACCGACCCCCCAGTTCCCATCCCCTGCCCTCCGCTCGCCTCCCCTGCATCTACCTGCGAGGGACCCTGCTGCTGTTCTTCAGGATCCACAACCACCTCGAAGGGGGTGACCTGTGGGCTGGGCAGGACCAGTTCAGCAAACACGGAGTCAGGGATACTATCCCTGCCGGATCCCTGGGTGCCACCGAGAAACTCCGGAGCACCCCCATCAGCAAGATCCTGCGGCCGCCGAAATGCATCAAAGGCCCCATGAGGGCCCTCCGGGGTTTCCAAGGCCAACTTGATGGCATCACGGACCTGTTGCTCGGTGACACCCAGAGGACCAGAGACCCCCCCCCCGTACCTCTGCCCTGCAATCCCAACCTATCACAGGGCTCCTGCGTTTCCTCCACTACCACCGGGGACGAACACTGCTCCCCCCAGTCCCGGGATCTAGGGGCACCACCCCATCCCCCAGCCCCACAGACATCAATCCCTTCCCCCCATCAGGACAAACCAGTACCTCCCCTCCCACTGGTATACCAGTCGTCCGCTTCCCCTCCCCCTCTTTGCCAGCTACCGGGGTACCCTGCACTTCCCCACAGACGGCAGACACTGAGGACGCCAAACCCCCACCTAACCCACTGTCCGCTACCCTCTGCACAGCTACCGGCAATAAGGCAGGACCGTCCCGAGACAGCGGGACAGAGCCCCCCAATAACCAATCCCCCCGAACCTCCACCCCCCTGCCCCCCGTCACCCCCAGGTCCTACCTTATTGTCGGTGCCAGACGTGGCACAAGGGTCAGGAACATCCCTGCCGGCAGCCAGGGATCCAGCAGCAAGGGCAGACGCCCCCCTGCGAGCCAGGCCCTCCTCGGCCACACCAACCGACATTACAGGCACCTGCGCATCCCGCTCAGCCGACCCAGGTTGCAAGGACAGTGGAACAACAGTCTTCCGGCCCCCCCCGGGGGCTGCAGAAAAGGCAAAGCAGCCCCTACCCTTCTCTGACCCCTTTCCTGCGCCCTTCCGGCGCCAGACAGCCACCTCAGGGAACACTGGGCGGCCATCCTGCAGCTGTCTGGGAGCCGGAAGGGCAGCCACAGCAGGGGAATCCTGACCCCCAACCTCCCCCCCACCAAACGCCTGCCCAGGGATCCTGGCAAGTACTGCAGGAGAAGGAGCCGGATGCACAGCAGATATGGAGTCCACAGACCCCCGACGCTGCAGAACCGGATGCACAGTAGAAGGATCAGCCACCCGCTGAACCTCCAGCGGCACAGCAGGCTGAGGAAGAAGTGGAAAGTCCTCTGTTGCTTTCCCGCGGCACTCCATCGGCAGCACCGAGACAGACCCGCGGCGATGCTCCCACATCCGGGAAGACCCGGAAGAGACAGAAGCAAGCTGTCGGCGGCCATCGCGGATCCCCAAACAACCCAGGGAAAGCCCCACGAAAACCTCCTCCGGCAGGGCACGTCCGTCGGCTGTAGGGACGGCACAGCAGGAACTCCGGCGGCCATCTTGGATATCGCGTTCAACCGGCAAGGACGTCGGAAAGGCCGTCAGAGAGGCACTCGCGGCCCCACGAACCTGCTGCTCACTACCTCGATTCTCCGAGCAGGGGACCAGCAGCTCTTCTCCATACACTGGTGCGGCGGCCATCACCTGCTCCCGCGGATCGCGGCGGACCGTAGCTCCGCCCCCAAACATCCCGGCTGCACTGGCCACTGAGGAAACTGGATGTTGGCCAGGTACAGTGATGACAGCATTCACGGAGGTCCTCTCTGATGGCCCAGACACAGCAGGCACCGGCAGGTAAGAGATTCGCGAGTCAGGAACATGGGAGGAAGGGAACTGTCGGCTCCCCAATGCACCCTGGACGGGTAAGGGTAGTGAAAGGGACCTGGGAAGGTCTACCAGCCGTCCCACCCCCGGGGCCCCCCCCTGAACTGCACCCTGTACTGCCCAACGATCGTAGTTCTGATAAAGTTCCGTGAGGGACCCACAACCCTGGGTTTTCAAAGACATAATCTGAGTATACCGTTCTCTCAGGGCCTGCTTCACCCCCTTTCTATAGGTCTTATAGGCCACCCATTCCTCACTGGGAACGGTGGCCTGCAGGCTCTCCAGGTGGGAGAGCTGGGCTTGCAGCTGGGCCGCCTCCTCCTGGAGACCCCGGAGCCGCCGCACCGCCGCCACGATCTCATCCGGGTCCCTAGCTGGCTGCTGGAAGGACGGCAGGCCCGACCCTCCATCCTCATCCTCACTGGAGGAGGTAGAGGCCTCCTCCAGGACCCGAGGCGGAGGGGGGAACCCGCCTCCCCCAGTACTGTACGTCACAGTCCTCCAGGGTCTCCCCAGGGCCTCTCCCTGCTTCCACCCAGCCTCCACACCCTGCCTGGGAAGGAGACAGGAGCCTCCTCCCTGGGGTAGCGGGCCCAAACTTCCATACCTGTGGGTCCCTCTTCCCTGGCCAGGTGCAGTCCTACCTGGGGAGTCCCCCTCCCGGGGTACCGGCTGTACCAGGCTTCCAGGTTCCCCATCCGGTGGCAGCAAAGGAGGCCCACCAGGCTTGGTAGGCCTCTGGGCCTGGGCCTCTCCCGCTGGAGGTGGCCGAGGACCCGACATCCAGGCTCAGGCAAACAGCTAGGCTCCGCCCCCTAGCAGGAGCTCTGCAGGATAGGTCCTCACACCTTGACTGCTCAGGAGCAACTGAGTGGAAATTTTGTGTTTATTATACAAGCAACAAAAAGACATACAAAAAGCAAAAACAAGCAACCCAACCAAGACCCACACCCCCCAAAACCCCCACCCACCCCGACAGAGCACACACAATAATCAAACCCCCCCCGTGACCCACCGCCCCAAACCCACCACCAAACCCAGCAACCAACTAACGTTCCCACCACCCCCAACACAACCCACCTCAGTCAATGTCCATGTCCCAACCCCCCCCACATGAGTCCAATGTCCATGTCCATCCCAACCCCCCCCCCACAACAACACCCCGTAGCAGTCCAAACAGAGTCCAAATCCATACCCAAACCCCTCCCCCCCCACAACAACCCGCACCAGTCCAAACATTGGCCAGTGCCATGTCCGTATTGTCCGCTGGTTGAGGACTGCCGGAAACCCCCCCCCCAAGCCCACCCAAAACACAGAGTCCCCTGTCCCCATCCCCTCCCCTTCAGAGGGAGCAGCAGCTCCCCCACCCCCCACCCCAATCCCTGCCCCCTCCCCATCCTCCCCACAAAGCAAATACATAAAAAAAAAAATCCCCCCCCCCACCCCCCCAAACAAAAACATAAGGGCACCTCGAGCCCGTCCCTAACAAAATCCCACCAAAAACAGAACCAAAGATACAAAGCAAAGGTTAAACACAACCCAGTGCTGCCCTGCAACACCATACAGCGGAACGGGATGCACAGAACACAAAGAACACTTACACCAAAACAAAACAAGTGGGACATCCATCCCCCAAGGAGAGAGGGAGAGCGGACAAGTGGTCAAAATGCTGCAGTACCAGCACACCCCCCCCCCACCCCACCGGGAGAAAAACAACCCCAAATTCCTACCACGGAAGAAACCCCAGGGAGGGGAACCCTCCCCCTTCTTTCACACACCCCCCCCGGGGAGAAAAAAAACCCAAATCCCTAACACGGAATAAACCCCAGGGAAACCCTCCCCCTCACGGGGGGCGGAGGGTGAGGTGACGCCACAGACGCTCCCAACGATGGGCCTCCACCACCCGCCTTTCGCGTTGCGCCATGCTGGACACTTCCTCCAAAATGTCCCGCACCACCTCGTCGAGGGGCAGGACCAACCCCCGGGTCGAGACATGACAGCGCGCTTGCCACAGGTGGTAGCGCACTACAGCCGTGACGAGGTAGAGGGTCCCGGAGTCCTGCCTTAGAGGAAAGGACCAGGCCCCGTACACCCACTCCGCATACGTGAGGAGGGAAAGGTCGCGCAGGTGAAGAGCAGCGGACACCAACAGGCAGGCCTCCACGTTAAAGGGGCACTGCCGGAGGAAATGATCCATGGTCTCCGTCTGCCCTTCACACCCGGCCCGCGGACAGACCCGCTCGGCCTGTGACCTGTACTTGAGGTTGTCCCTCACGTACAAACGCCCGTGGAAAGACAACCAGGCCACATCCCGAACTTTCTTCGGCAGCCGAGGGGAGTTCAAATGCCGAAGGCCCCGCTGCATCACATCCGCTGGACAGTCCAGCAGGGCCCACCGTGGTTGAAAGTGAGAGGTGAGTACCATCCGGTACAATCCTTTCCGCCCCAAGGACTGGGCGAGCGGGTCGGTCACCCCCCACCGCCGAATGAGCCCCACCATCGCAAATACGTACGATGGGGCCTGTTCCCCGCTCCGACGCACACGTGGGACCGAGGACGCCCCCTTCCACTGCTCCCAGAAGCGGGAGAACCACTCCCGATAGGAGGCCACCCACCAAACCCCACCCCCTTCCCGCATCCTACCTAAGTGAAACGCCATAGACAAGACTGACAGGAAAACAAGAGGGTGCAACATACCCAAACCGCCCTCTGCCCGATCCAGGCAAACGAAGTTGCGCTGGACAGGGTTCAGGCGGTTACCCCACAGAAAACAGAAAAAGACGGCACTGACAGACGCCTGACGGGACGACGGAAGAACGAAGACCGTGGCCACGTGCAGAAAGAGGGGAAGCAGAAACGTCCCGAGGAGTTTGATCTTCTCCTCGAACGTACACCTCCACCCCCTCCACCGCAGCACCCGACACCGTGCAGTCTCAAGACAACGATCCCAATTGGACTCCGCACAGTCCTCCGACCCGAAGACGAGGCCCAAAACGCGGACCTCCCCCATGGGAGGAGGAAAGGGGGCGCAGGAAGGCGGGGAGGCCTCCGAGGGGCCCAACCACAGCATCTGGCACTTGCTGTGGTTGACAACAGAGTGGGCTACCTCCGAGTACTCCTCCACGGCCTCCCGCAGGGCCTCTACCCCTTCAGTGCCGTCCACGTAAACTGAGATGTCATCAGCGTAGGCAATGACGGTCACCGGGGGCGCACCAGGCGCGTCCAGGCCCTGCAACCCACCTGAGGACAATCTCCGGAGGAAGGGGTCGAGGGAGAAGACATACAGCAGGGGGCTCAAAGGGCACCCTTGCCGCACCCCCGAGGCGACACCAAACGGGTCCGAGCCACCCGTTAATAAACGGGAAGCTCACCCCCCTCGGTACAGCGCCTGCAAGACGAAGAGGAAACCTGCGGGGAGGCCGAACTGCTGGAGCACCACCCACAGGTACCGGTGACTGACTCGATCGAAGGCTTTGGACTGGTCCAAGGAGACCAACCAATGGTCCCGTTGGAGCGACCAGCCTCTCTCCACCACCTCCCGGACTGTGGCGACAGCGTCCAGAACCCCTCTCCCCCGAACGGAACAATACTGGGAAGGGGACAGCAAAATGCCCGACACCTCCACCAGTCGGTTGGCCAAACACTTGGCCAGAATCTTCCGGTCCGCGTTCAGAAGAGAGAGCGGCCGCCAAAAGTCCAAGGAGCTATCGTCCTTCCCCTTGGAGAGCAGCAACAGGACAGACTCGCGAAATGACCGTGGGAGAAACCCCGTGTCCATGATCTCCTGAAACAGGGAGGTCAGGAAGGGGGCCAGCTGGGAGATGAAAGTGCGATAGAACTCCTCCGGGAGTCCATCACGCCCAGGCACCTTCCCCAACGGCATGGCACGAATCGCCCTCTCCACCTCCACCTGCTGAATCGGAGCAGCGAGTGCATCAACCTGTGCCTGGACCACAGCCGAATACACCGGGGGAAGGCCCAGGTACTCTCGGATATGGGTGAGGTCCACGGGGCGATCCCCAAACAGGTCCGAGAAGTATTCCCCCACCATCCGCAAAAGGTCCTCCTGGGAGGAATGAATGGTACCGTCCTGGCCCCGCAGGGCCATGACCTCCCGACGCCGGACCCTCTCCTTGCAAGTCAGGAAAGGGTCTGGAGTGGCGACCCCACCGGCCGCCCCCTCGAAGCATAGGGAGGCATGGCGATCATAAAGCAGGCCACAGAGCTGGACTCGCACCTCTTCCACCTCCTCCCGCGCTGCCCCTCGGGATACCAAACGATCCAGCGACCTCCGGAGGACAGTGTAAGTGAGGTAGCGGGATCGAGCCATGGAGGTTCCCCGGGAACGGAAGAGTTGGCGGGCACGCGACTTCACCTCATCCCACCAGGCGCCACGGGAAGGGAAAACACCCAACAGGGTCTCCTGGTCTGCGAGAAAGGCCAAGAACTCCTGGATCACCTCTGATGTTGCCAACAACTGCACATTCAGTCGCCACAGGCCAGGACCCCTACTGAGCTCCTCGTGGTTAGCCAGGAAGAACACGGAGAGGACGCGGTGGTCCGAAAAGTCAACCGCCTGCAGCTGCGGAGGGGAACACTCCACCCGGGCACTCACATATATCTGATCGATACGACTCCTGCAGGTCCCATGGTAGTAGGTGAACCCCAGCGACCGTGGAAAGGCCCGGTGGAAGACATCCACTAGGTCAGCCGTCCGGGTCATCTCGGCCAAAAAGAGGCCCTCATAACTGGGTGGGCAACGATCCCCCCCTCGATCCTGCAACAGGGTGGTGGTGTTGAAATCCCCGGCGAGGACCACCAAACGGGAGGTGTGTAAGTAGGGGCGGATGACCCGAAACAGGGTCTTCCACACCAACTTAGACTGGGGGCCGTAGACCACCACGAAACGAAACCGATGGGGCCCGCAGTAGCCGTCTAAGAGCAAACACCGGCCCTGCTCCAGTTCCCACACGTACTGCACCTGAAATCGGTTAGACGTGAACAAAACCGCCACTCCTGCGTACGGCTGGGCCGCAAGTGACCATTACGAAGGACCCCACCTCCACTCCCGCTTCGCCCGATGAAGGCTAGCGAGCGAGGTGAGCCTGGTCTCCTGCAAGAAGATGACATCCAGTCCACTCGTGGAAAGAAAATCATAGGCCGTAGCCCGCGCCTGGTCCGTAAAAATGCTGGCCACGTTGATAGTGGCGCACGAGAACGCAGGAGTGCACGCCATGCCTAGTTCGTGTGCAGTGACCCTTTCCTCCTCTTCTCACCATACCCTGGATCCCCGGAATCCCGCTTTCAGGACAAGCCCGCGAGCTGAAGCAACTCCTCACGGTCCACGTTGACCACCTCGAGGATCTCCTCCTCCTCCTGCTCGACCCTGTCACCCCACGAGGTGCTGGTGTCCCCGAGACCACCAGGCAAAGCTGTCGCAGGGGCTATCCCAGCTCCCATGGGGCGAGGGGGCACGGACAGGTCAGGGTCGGAGGAATGATCTCCTCCGTGGGGTCCACCACCGGTGCCGCCCCCCCCTCCCCGGACACAGACTGAGACAACGGACCAGTGCCCACCCCCGCGGGGGAGGCCGGGATGGCCGGGTCAGCAGGGGGCTCCTGCGAAGGCCCAGCACCCAACTGCGGGGGCAAAGGCCCGTCCTCCCTCACCCGTCGGGCGCCAGTATCCACCTTGATTGGAGGACCCTGACCGCGGCGCGCCTTCGGTACTTTTGAAGGCCGCCGCTGAGGAAGAGGGGCCGCCCCCGCCGCTAATCGCTCCGAGCGCCGCACAGGAAGCCCTGCCTCCACAGGCAAGCCCTCATTCGCCTCAGCCGCATCAGCAGCCAAAAAGACGAAACGGTTGATGTCCAACACGAGCTCTGCATCCGGCAATGGGGATGTCTCCCGTTTCTTCCTTTTGGACTTGCCACCCTTAGAAGGGACCGTGGTCCATTCTTGAGGTGGCACCACCCGCAACCCACTATCCTGTCGTGACACAGCAACCTCCACCACATCAACCCTCTCCTCCTTCCTACCCAAATCCCCTCCCCCTGGTGGCTCCCTCGGTTCAATGGACTCCTCCACCCTAGGGCCCCCGGACTCCTCCTGAGGGAGAGGGTCCTCCACAACCTCGTCCCGCACAGGAGCCCAAGGTGGGGCGACGGCATCCCCCCCCGGTCCATTGTGTGATGCGGAGGGGCAACGGGCAAAGGGGTGGCCCAACTTCCCGCAAAGGTTACACCGAATAAGCAAACACCCGGCCGAGGCGTGACCCTGTCCACCACAACGGGTGCAGACCTGCTCGGGACAGTTCATGCTCAGATGACGAAATGAGCCACAGCGGTGACACTCGCGGGGTTGCCCGGGGTAATAGCACAAGATGCGATCCTGACCGAGGAAACCGTCTGAGGGCACGTGCTGCACCACGTTTCCCACCTCACGCAAACGGATCCTACCTTTCCACCACCCGTCCCACACCCCTAGGGGCCCAGCGCCCTTAACCAGGGGTGCGAGGAGCACCGCATGGCGCGACAACCAAAACTGGATGTCCTGCCCTGGGAGCGACTCATTCCGGGACAGGATGGTCACAGGTACCGTCCCCTGGCGAGAGATAGGCACAACACGAAAGTCAGCCCACCCGCCCTGCCCCCTCTGCTGCTGGTATCAGTCCCAGAAAATCTCCAGCCCCTGTCTCAGCATGAAACTAACATCATATTCAATGGTGTTGTTCATGTGGATGAAGGCGTAGAGATCTCCCGGGAGAAACCCCAGCCCAAGGACCATCCTCAAGACCTGTTCCCTGGCTGGAGGGGGCCCCTCCCCAGCCCACCGGATCTGCGCCACGTTGCGCCGTCGGACCTCACCCCCTACCCCTCGGAACCCTCCCCCACTTCCTCCCCCTCCTGCAGGACCATTCCCTTGGGAACCCCCCCTCCCTCCAGCCCCACCTGACGTCCCCGGAGTGGTGCCGGACCCCCTCAGAGCCTCTGCAAAGGTATGGGGGGGGGGAAACCGACCCCCCAGCTCCCATCCCCTGCCCTCCGCTCACCTCCCCTGCATCTACCTGCGAGGGACCCTGCTGCTGGCCTGCAGGATCCGCAGCCACCTCGCAGGGGGCGACCTGGGGGCTCTGCAGGACCAGCTCAGCAAAGATGGAGTCAGGTATACTGTCCCTTCCGGATCCCTGGGTGCCACCAAGAAATTCCGGAGCACCCCCTTCTACATGATCCTGCTGCCGCTTAAAGGCAGCAAAGGCCCCTTGAGGACCGTCCGGGGTTTCCAAGGCCATCTGGATGGCCTCACGGACCCGGTTCTCGGTGACACCCAGAGGACCAGAGAGCCTCCCCGTACCCCCGCCCTGAGCTCCAAACCCATCACAGAGCTCCTGAGTTTCCGCCACCACTACCGGGGACAGACACTGCTCCCCCCCAGTCCCGGGATCCATGGGGACTACCCCATCCCCCAGCCCCACAGACAGCAGTCCCTTCCCCCCATCAGTACAACCCATTACCTCCCCTCCCGCTGGTAGACAAGTCGTCCGCTCCCCCTCCCCCTCCCTGCCAGCTACTGGAGTACCCTGCTCTTCCCCACGGATGGCAGACACCGAGGATGCCAATCCCTCAACTGACCCACAGTCCGCTACCCCCTGCAAGGCTACCGGCAATAAGGCAGGACCATCTCGAGACAGTAGGGCAGATCCCCCCAGAACTAATCCCCCCAAATCTCCGCCCCCCTGCCCCCCGTCACTCCCAGGTCCTACCTTATTGCTGGTGCCAGACGTGGCACAGGGGTCCGGAACATCCTGGCCGGCAGCCAGGGCTCCAGCAGCAAGGGCGGACGCCCCCCTGCGAGCCAGGCCCCCCTCGGCCATACCAACAGACAGGACAGACAGCTGCACATCCCGCTCCTCTGCCCCTGGTTGCAGAGACAGCTGACCAGCAATCCGCCGGCCCCCCCCGGGGGCTGCAGAAAAAGAACAGCAGCCCCTACCCTGCTCCTTCCCCTTTCCAGCACCCTGCCGGCGCCAGACAGCCACCCCAGGGAACTGGGGCCGGCCAGTCTGCAGCCTTCGGGGGCCCTGGAAAGAAGAAGCAGAACCCCCCAGCTCTCCATGCACAGCCGGAGGCTGTACAACACCGGGAAGGGCTTCAGCAGGCAACCGACATGCCACAGCAACATCCGCAGACCCCCGACGTGGGATAACAGCAGGAAGACGTTCACCATCAGTCGCAGACTCCCCTCCTGCATCAGAGCGACAGAAGAGCTCCCATACCGCCTCCGCTGATCTTCGCCGGTGCTCCCTCGGCAGGATAGAGGATGGAGGATGGCCGTCTACACACTTCCGGGAGAACCCGGAAGTGAACTCAGTGGACTCGCGGCGGCCATCTTTGGAGTGCAATCTGGTGGAGGGATGCCCTACAGCGACGTCAAACAGCGGGGCAGTCCTCTCCGGAACCCGGATACCATCTGCAGGCACTCCTCGGCAATCATGATGAAGAGACTCTTCTTCCATCGCTGCTATGGGAGACGCAGAACACCCGGCCACAGATGCCCGCGGGTGGGGGGGATCGACACCTCCGGACCCCCCCTCCCGTGCAATACCGGCATTGCTGGAAACAGGGAGCAACGAACGAGGGGCTGTTGCCGAAGCCCGTAAACGCTGGCAAGCTGCACCGTCCTTGGAGTATGACCAGGCACCAGTGGGAGATGTGTGATCCAGTGAACCAGGGATCACCGGCTCAACCTCCAGAAATGGGATAGCCCTCCTTCCATCGACATCTGTTGCTTGCAGGTAAGGGTCTCTGGACCATAAACATTCTTCTCCCCTCACAGGGATCGGGTATGGGAAGGGCAAGCTGCGGGAACGGGGATAGCCACCCATCCTACCTACCCCCGGGGGCCTCCCCTGGACTGCAGACATACCATGCCATCTATCATAATTGTGATATAATTCAGACAGGGACCCACAACCCTGGCTCTTCACATAGGTTATCTGCTGATTCTTGGCCTTCAAGGCCCGCTTCACCCCCTTCCTATAGGTGTTATAGGCCACCCATTCCTCACCGGGAATGGTGGCCTGCAGGCTCTCCAGGTGGGAGAGCTGGGCTTGCAGCTGGGCCGCCTCCTCCTGGAGACCCCGGAGCTGCCGTACCGCCGCCACGATCTCGTCTGGGGCCCTAGCTGGCTGCTGGAAGGACGGCAGGCCCGACCCTCCGTCCTCATCCTCACTGGAGGAGGTAGAGGCCTCCTCCAGGACCCGAGGCGGAGGAGGGAACCCGCCTCCTCCAGCACTGTACGAGGCAGGCCTCCAAGGCCTCCCCAGGGCCTCTCCCTGCCGCCACCCAGCCTCCACACCCTGCCTGGGAAGGAGAGAGGAGCCTCCTCCCTGGGGCAGCGGGCCCAAGCCTCCGGGCGTGTGGGTCCCTCTTCCCTGGCCATGTGCAGTCCTCCCTGGGGAGTCCCCCACCCGGGGTACCGGCTGTACCATGCTTCCAGGTTCTCCATCTGGGTCCAGCAAAGGAGGCCCACCAGGCTTGGTAGGCCTCTGGGCCTGGGCCTCTCCCGCTGGAGGTGGCCCAGGATCCGACATCCAGGATCAGGCAAACAGCTAGGCTCCGCCCCCTAGCAGGAGCTCTGCAGGAGAGGTCCTCACACCTTGACTGCTCAGGAGCAACTGAGTGGAAATTTTGTGTTTATTATACAAGCAACAAAAAGACATACAAAAAGCAAAAACAATTAACCCAACCAAGTCCCACACCCCCCCAAAACCCCCACCCACCCTGACATAGCACCAACAGGAATCAAACCCCCCCCCCCGTGACCCACCTCCCTAAACGCACCACCAAACCCAACAACCAACTCACGTGCCCACCACCCCCAACCTAGCCCACCGCAGCCCAAACAATATCCATGTCCCAACCCCCTCTCCCCACATTAGTCCAATGTTCATGTCCGTCCCACCCCCCCCGCAACAACACCCCATAGTAGTCCAAAAATAGTCCATATTCATCCCCACACCCCACCCCCCCACAACAACCCTCACCAGTCCATATGTCCGCATTGTCCACTGGTGGAGGACTGCCAAACCCCCCCCCTCGAACCTACCCAAAATACACAGTCCCCTGTCCCCATCCCCTCCCCTTCAGAGGGAGCAACAGCTCCCCCCCCCCCCCGATCCCCACCCCCTCCCCATACTCCAGGTGGGGCTATGAGGTTGGTAGGTTTGCAGGAACTAGCTGGCTTGATTGGAGATGCACTATAGAACCACTACTCTTCTTCTCGGGGAACAGTCAGCACCATCAATCCAGCAGGCTTTAGGTTCACAGTCATTTGCATTTCTCCCCCTTCAGCAAAAGATATCTGTGCCTGGAGCTTTGCAAGCAGATCTCGGCCCAAAAGTGGAATAGGGCACTCAGGCATATACAGGAACTGGTGCATTATTTTCTGTCCCCCTAGTTCACACATGCGGTTCTGCAGGAGAGGCTTTGTGGCCTTAGCCCCAGTAGCTCTGACAATGGTGATGCATCGAGAAAACAAAGGGGCTACTGGCTTTAGTATTCTGCTCCTGTATCCCCCATAAAGTCCATATATTGGTCCCCTATTTTCAGACTGATCATAGGCTCCTGGGGACCCAGGGAAACTTGGAGTCCGGTCTGGCCTAGTCTTCATCCATGCTGTAGCCCTCTTCGGCTGCCACTCACTCTATAGCTGCTTCCCTCTCTTGCTGGAACACTGTGCTCGGTTTATTATTTCTTTTTCTAAAATCAAGTACTCCCTCCTCCCCTCCTGGGGGTGGAGTCAAGATACGGGCATTCACTTCTCTAATGTCCTTCTTCTCTGCAATGGACGCACTGACTCACACCCAGTGGGGGCCGATCATTTTCACGACCCCTTTCACTTCCTCTGCTCCTTCGATTAGGAAAACCTCCTCCACATCATTCAACTAAAGTATCAGCAAGAAGATCTGTTCTCTTCCTTATCTTACATTCACTTTCTCTGTCACATTTATTTCCACAATTCACAAACTTTCTGAACAACTTCCATTAACTATGCTGTATTCATGCCCGCAAATCCATCCAGTTTCTGCAATTTCTGTTTTATATCTCTCTGGGACTGACTGACAAAAATGCAAATTCTCCTGGGCTGCTGGATTGCATGGGGTATATAGTGAGGGCTGCCTGCGCTATTTGGATTGGGTCTGCATAATACTGTTCATTAGCTCAATCAAATCCTATGGTTTCTCAGTGTAGGAGGCATAATGCTTCTTTCAGTTCAGTAAATCAGTGGTGGAAAAAAAACAAACAAGGCTGGTCGGCCTGGCCTTCAGCATCGGGGGTGGGTAGGCCCTGGTCCTGGCGTAATGCTATAATATGACCATCTCTTTTACTGGTAGTTGTACTTCTGAAGGCATGGACTGTGGCCTACTCTGAGTACTTTAAACTGTGCCGGGGCTTTTGGTCAAGACGGAGTGTACGTCCTTCTGCTGCGGAGGTGGCTGGTGACATTTGCAGGGAGGTATGCCCCCCCCCCCTGCCCCAGGCACTGCCCGGGGTGGTGGCAGAGTTGAGGGGACGGGCCTATAAAGATAATAAACGGGCAGGTCTTTTTTTTTTTTAAAGATTTAACCAGGAATCCTATGTAGGGGAACTGATCAGGGAACATTCTCTGTACAATCTAATAAACACGGGAAACTACGGGGCCATGAAGTAGCTAACACTAGCCACCCCCCCTTTCACAGAGCATTTCTAATAGGGACAGAGACAGCTTATGTCTGTAGTCTTCAGCAAAGTCCTAATCGGCCCCCCCCCCATGTGCTTGTCTACAGACAGAGGGGGCGGGCTGCATTTCCCTGTGCACTAAGCATAATAGATGTGTGTGCTCATTCTAAATAGGAACAATCTAGATAAAGTCCTTAAAATATAAAACTATTATTTTGCAACATGTTATAACAACAATCCCAACAGAAAGAACTATAGCTCCTAACATGACGGCCACATATCTGTTACGTATGACTGGAATAAAATTACTTGGCATGAAAACTAACTGCCAGCCATAATCAGCATGTCTTTGCAAAAGAAATTACTTTAAATCTTACAGTTTTTAGGAAGCAGATATTCAAAAGACATTCCGAATATTTTTTCCATAATGTGGGTGGATATCTAAAATACATATACATTTATTTTTTTTTCTATCTTATTTTTATTAACAATAAGTATGTCTTTTATGAGGTGCTTGCTGCAGTATATCAGGAACTAGAATTCAAGCACGATAAACTCCTTATTCACTCAGGATTTAAATCACTTTCAAGTCACGATCTGGTACTACTGGCTCGGAATGGTTCTTAACCTCTACTTCGTAGGACAAAGGGAAAACAAAAGCAGTTTCCTGAATTTCTGTATTATTTCTGTTTGGACCATAAAATCTGCCTATCTGATCGGAATAAAGTATTTATTTTAAGGTAACATGCCATAACACGTAATACTAGCTTTACAAAATCCTCCTCACTTGGTCCGTACCACAAAGCAAGGCTGAGATATAATCAAGAACAGCTGAGGAGCTCGAAAGGGGTTAATAAGAACTTAACCCTTTCCAGGCTAAGCCTAAAACTATCGGGATTCAAAATTCTGACTA
Organism: Ichthyophis bannanicus; assembly: GCA_033557465.1. Taxonomy (NCBI): domain Eukaryota; kingdom Metazoa; phylum Chordata; class Amphibia; order Gymnophiona; family Ichthyophiidae; genus Ichthyophis; species Ichthyophis bannanicus. The sequence goes on from CM066034.1 coordinate 604,780,562, forward strand.
AACATTCCTATTAAATGATATATAATACATGACCATAGCAGAAGGAACATCACTATTAAAACACATTGAATAAAACAGGTACAATTTTCCTAAAATAAGCACAAATTAACCCAGCTACAAAGTGTTGAGATTAAGCCTTCACAGGGTTAAAAAGACACTGCACATTCCTGTCTTCAAACACGCCCCGTCTCTCTCGCTAGCTAATTTCATGCTGTGCTGAAGCAACAAAAAAAAAAAAAAGTAAACATGGAAGAAGTTCCCTTAATTTTCACTCTCTTGTTTGTGTCGATCAGCTTCAGGAATGAAGTCTAGGCAGGGCAGTTTCAGGGACCATAAAGACTAATTAAAAAAAAACATAAATTGTGCAAGTGTTATGCAGAGCTAAACCAGGCACTTCCAGAAAGGAAAAGGCAGCAATGGTACACTTCAAAACAAAGGAACTCCTGAATCACTGCAGTTATCACAGCTGTTAACGTTCTTCTGTCTCTAATAGTTTTATGAAATAATTCACTTGTTTGAATGTAATTGTATCATTTACGTTCTTCCAAAACTTACTGGACTTAACATGGCAAGCAATTCAATTTTGTTTTGTGTCGTTAAAACATGGAAGATCTTCCCATTCATAACAATTTAGACATCACTCCTAGAATGAATCCTTTATTTTAAACAAACAGGAGACTTCTCAATCGGGAGTTTCTTCTCGGCAATGCCTCCATCCCCAGAAGAAATCCCTTGGCAGCCTCTCTGACTGTCTCTCAAGACATTCCTTTTGCAGGCTGTGTGAAAGCCACACCCCTTCTGCTTGCTAGAGCCTCATGCCGTGCTGGGGAAATCTGAAATAGCTCAAAAGCTGCACTTAAAAGAGACTCCCAAATTACCCAACAGAATATTCTTACATTATACAGAAGGGAAACCCACGGTTTTAACAGATAACAAAAATAAACAACAAACAGTAACAACAGACAAACAGGAACTGCGCTTCTCAGACGTCCCTCTCACTCACACAAGCAATCATATTTTAACAAGAAATCATTTTTCAATATTTCAAGTGCCCAGGTTTTCTGACTAACTGACTATTCCAAACAAACAAGAAGGGTCGATAGTTTCAGCTTCCGCTTTCCCTACGCGGAGCTTACTAGGACCGCCCTTATAGGAGGTGATTAGGCTCCTTTGTCTCGCCCATACTTATGCGAGATTTTTCCCAGTTAGTCTATACCAAATATACCAAAGTAGTCCTGCGCATACTCATGCGAGACTGTTTCCCCAGGCTGCACTGACTTTTAAACAAGAAAATATCTACTCACCGGATCCAGTTCCTGATACCAAACCAGTTCGTGGGTTGGACCCTGGACTCCCCCGGGTCGGAGGTGTTAGCCAGCTGGACCCGATGACCCGCCGAGGCAGGCAGAACCCTCTCCGATACAAAGTGATCGGCGGCGCCTGAGAAGTTCCCCTGCAGTCGGACAGACATGGTTCCAACGGGACCAAACCTCAAGGCGAATTACGTGGACTAGTCACTTGAATACCATTTACCACTCGCACTTCCCGGCTCAACGCACCAAGAATATGTTGTAGCAAAGTGCAGTCAATGAATAAATCCAGGAGTCAATTGACAGGGTCCAAGCCAGTTTAATGTGCACATTAGGGTGGTCCATAAAAATGAATTCCTGAATTCCTTTGCTCCCTGGCCTGATTCTGGTTCCATTTAGGTAGAAAACACTGTGTACAAAGTTTGAAGCCAATCAAATAATATTTAGGGGTGGCTTAACAAGTCTTGAAATTTCCCCCTGGGAGCAGATGATGAAATGTTGCATCATCTTGTATCATCCACTCAGTTCCACGCTGATTACATTTGATTGCGTCATATTTGAACTAATCTCGTCTCTGAGAGGTGGCAAAGACATTGTACTATTATCTTTGTATCTTTATTCTTTTCAGATGGCGAAAAAATGTGGTTTTTATCTCATTGAAGAAATGTCCACCACAATTCTGGGGGCCAAGCTCCCCAGCAAGGAGCAAGTGTTAAGTGTATTTTTACATCACCATATGACATTAAACAAAGGCGTTAGTGAAAGTGCATCTATTGTAACAAGTGAAGTAGAAGCTTACTGGGAAAAGGCCAGGCTTCCTGTTCAAAGAAATGACAAAATTCAAGAAAAAGTAAAGAAATTGTTCAATCAGTGGAAACGTTTGAAGAAAAACAAAGGGAGAGGAGGGAAACAAGAGGCAAATGAAAAAGAATTCCAGGTTGCAATGAAAAACCTATTTGATGTGGCGCATGCCAATGCAATGTCTTTAATTCATATTCAAGATGACAAAGAATTCTTAATAGTGCAACGAGAACCAGGGCGCCGCGGCTCAATGTGCGTGATGGACAAGAAACTGGCCAACACGGAAGCAAGATCGCAACAGTGCGAAGAAGAACTGAAAAGGCGCAGACAAAAACATGTTGCCGAAGCCGAGGCAACTACAAGCCAAGTTCAGCTGGAAGGATCTTCTTCCTCAGCAGAGTCAGGTGAAGACTCGTCGACATCTGCGGATTCAGATAACGGACAGAAGAAAGCAACTCCACAAACGAAGCAGTATTGACCTAACAATGTCTGGACCCCAGAGCTTACAGCAGCCCTGGATCGGACAGGGACAACGGATCGCAATGCTCTGTTTGTGGTAGCTGAAACCGCCAGAAGTCTGGGACATTATCCTGGGGAGCTCAATATCAGCTGCTCCAGCGTCAAGCGCCATAGAGAAAAGCACCGTCAGCAACAATGGACGGACCTGCACAATGCATTCAAAGCCGAAGGCAAAACATGCATTGTGCATTGGGATAGCAAGTTATTGCCATCTCTCCTCTGTTCAACCACATCCGTTGACCGCCTTCCAGTTTTGATAACGGCTGTCTCCACTGGAGAAACACAACTTCTTGGTGTACCAAAACTGACATCAGGAACGGGCGAGAATCAAGCTGCAGCAGTTTATGAACTGTTACAGGAATGGTGTTTGGATGAAAAGGTTGCAGGCTTCTGCTTTGATACAACTGCATCGAACACGGGACGTCGATCAGGAGCGTGCATTCTTCTAGAACAGAGACTCCGTCGCACAGTCCTTCATTTGGCATGCCGCCATCACATTTATGAAATAATTCTTGGTGCAGTATTCTCTACATGCTCTGGAGCTTCATCGGGTCCCGATGTCCAACTCTTTCGCTGGTTCCAAAAGAATTGGGGCTCCCTTGACAAGTCCAACTATCAAACTGGAAAAGACTTGGAGGTGCTGCAACCTGACAGGGATCGCATCATGAAGTTTGCGGAATCCAAGTTGGCACAGGGCAATCACCGAGATGATTACCTGGAATTCTTGGAGTTAACGATTGTCTGCCTTGGAGGGAATCTTCCTAGTTTCAATTTCAAGAAACCCGGAGCTTTCCATCATGCCAGATGGATGGCAAAAGTCTTGTACTGTCTCAAGATTTGGATGTTCCGAGGACAACTCAAAGATCTTACCCAACGGGAGGAGTCCTGTGTTCGTGATGTGAGCATTTTATCCATCCTGATTCATGTGGAAGCCTGGTTTTCTGCCCCTGATGCCGCAGTTGCTCCTCGAACAGATTTGGAGATGCTGAAGAAACTACACTCTTACCACAATGACTGTGTTGGAAGAGCGGCCAGAGACAAACTGCAACAGCATCTGTGGTATGTGTCAGAGGAGCTTGTGGCACTGTCACTGTTCGATGAAGCTGTTTCAGCACCGACAAAGCGGGCCATAGTGTCGGCCATGATCCCGGCAGAATCAGATGAAAGCAATGAGGATGATGACGAAGACGAAGATCCCCCAAAGCGGGTCGAATTGAAAAGTTCCATGATTCCACCACTTGAATCTTTTGCAACTCGCAAGTCAATCCGTTTCCTGAAACACCTCGACATCAACAGTGATTTTCTTAATGCAGACCCAGAAGACTGGGAAGAGAATGCATCATTCAAAGACGGTCTGAAGAAAGTAAAAAATCTTCCAGTGATCAACGATGTGGCTGAGCGAGGGGTCAAACTCATTGAGGAGTTCAACAGCCGACACACCACAAAAGAAGAGCAACTCCAGTTCCTTCTGGGTGTTGTCTCGCAACACCATAAGATGTTCCCCACATCGTCAAAGTCCTTACTAGAATCTGGACCACATTGAGTGCTTGGCAAGCATGATACCCCCGTCTATGAGCGGATAATACCCAGTGGTCTGACGAACCCTGGGGGGGATCCAGGGGCCTGATAGATAGGGACCTTGAGCCACCCCTAAATATTTGATTGGCTTCAAACTTTGCACACATTGTTTTCTACATAAATGGAACCAGAATCAGGCCAGGGAACAAAGAAATTCCTACTTTTATTTTTTCCCCTATGGCAGTGGACCACCCTAGTGCACATGGCTCAGTCAGTCATAGCTTCAAAAGGAACTGAGCGAAGTTCTCCATAGAGACATAACCATTTATGCCTCTTTTTCAGTTTGATACATGAAAACTTTCTATTGGTATTTCTATTTGATACATGCAAACTTCTCATTGGTTCCAACCAATGTTCCCTCTAATTTTCTGTAGGCTGTGTGCGCATAAAATATCAGCTGTGCAGCTTTTGAAGGAAGGTTAAATTTTTGTGCGCCACATAACGACACTCAGAGTTATATACTTTAAAATTTGACTACACTTCAGAAAACAGTATGTACACCACATTGATTTTAATCAAATTAAATGAAAATAGATGATTACTAAATGAAGCGGAAAATTTCTAGTAATTACAATCACAGCTTTTAAATTTTAAGACATCTGTGGTGTTTTCTATCAGAATCAGAACCGTAATTTTTGTGCGCTCTGTTGTAAAGTATGTGCGCTCGCTCAGCGAGGTGTGTGCGCGCGCACACGCGCACAGCTTAGAGGGAACAGTGGTTCCAACACCTCCTGCACCTGTCCAATTAGAAATCCCTCCGGAGCCTAGCAACCGGCCCCCTCCTTTAGGATTGCTTAAACAATGGTATAGTTCTTAATTCTACTTCAAGGCTAACCTTGGCTCCAGGAATGCATATTCTGAAACATTTCTGTTCTTTCACACACAAGAGAATAATAGAAGACTTATGGATTCATAAAAACTCCTTATAAAGCAGTTTAAAACAGCTTTCTCATTTTCCACAGATTTTTTGGTTCTTTTCTAGTTATAATAGGAGTTAGGATCCAGGCCTAACTTACAGGCCTTTCATAGTACTGAACCATGCTAGGCCATAGCCTACCACACTAGGAGTTGTACTTTCCTCTTCTTCTCTCCTTTTATCTCAGCTACAAGCTCAACTGAGGAGGGAGAGCTGGAAAGGCGGGAAGGCAGCTTCGCATGCACAGTGGGATGCTCCCAAAAGCTTTCCTATTGGACGCTGGAGAGCGTTCCCGCGCAGGCTCCGTCGGTACCGATGTCACCCATATATGAAGACTCAATTCCTGCTGTTCCCGGAGATCACTTGTTACAGGTGAGTAACTACGCTTTCCTTACCTGTAGCAGGTATTTTCCGTGGACAGCAGGATAAGTCACAAATCTCCCACCTCCACTTGGAGTTGTCTCCTGGCGTTAGCTTCTTACCAAAGTGAGAAGATGAGAGCATGGTAGCAAGCAGGAAGGTGCATGCATGTGTGAACTTCTGGAAGGAGCTGAGAATATTCTCACTCAGAAGTTTTTTTGGTGACATCACCCATATGTGAGGACTTATACTGCTGTCCATAGAGGAACCTGCTACAGGTGAACAATTCTGTTTTATAGTTAATAAAAAATTCCTCTTAGACAACAAAGACAGAAATTTTTTTTTTTTACAGTTTTTCATATGTGAGATTTGTGTTAATGTACAGTGTATTTTCTGTCTAATTTTTAATAAATTTAGACAGGGAGTCGATTTTCAGAGGTGAGAATACACTAAAGTAGCATATAATTGTACTGATATTTTAACGTGGAGGTCCATACTAACTTCCAGGGGTGTATGTGTCCGTCCTGCTGCCTTTAGGGCACTACAATCGCATTGCACCATGTTAACCGGCATGCTGGTGCACTTAATACCACCTATTAAGGCAGCGTTAAGTGTACCCATGCTGATGGCAACAGCTGTAGTTAGTGCGCACCCAAGAAGCCTGCACTAACTGTGATGTGCCATCAATGCCCATGTTTTCCACTGTTAACTTGCCGAAATCCTGCCTAGTCGCACGCTAACTAGTTAGCATGGGATTTGTAGCATAGGGCCCAGGCTGTAGCACCGTGCACTTACCATGTTAATAGCACATTTTAGTAAACATGCTGCAAAGCGATTTTTGCTTGTCTTTCTTAATCAGCTGTATAAAAATTGTCTTCTTTCAACATAGTTAAAAGTTTGCACTTTGTGAAACCATGCATGCACTTCTAGCGACATTTGGGTGTCTCTGAATGTGCGTAGATTTCATTTTAATTCTTCACATGAGCTTTTCTAGGAAAAATTCTACCAAGAAAAAAACATCTGTAAGTGACCGTATATACTTTGTATGCATGGCATGTTTCAAAGCAAAACTACACACACATTTTTTCTTTGAGAATTGATAGAAGCCTATAAGTAAAAGGTCTACTCAAACTTCGTCTTAAAGCAGACGGTTTGAAAATTGCCGTCAAATATATAATAATAAAGAAGTGCATTACTCTACAGTTTAAATGACAGGTGACTAGAAAGTTTTGCTGGATTCCACTGCTGTCTTTTCTCTCTCTCATTTTCCTGTTTATTTTTCTGAATTGGTTGTAAATTGCCTTGATTGCCTCATGTAGACAGTATAATAAATTGTAATAAACTAAACAACATGTCAGTCTGTCCCCATGAGTTTGGGACACAAGATTAATCTCAGCCAAAATGTGAAGAGGGAACTAACATCAGCACTTAGTTCAGATGTAGGATTAGTCTCCTTGAGTCTCTTGAGCTTGTTGCTTATCAGCTCAAACCTTGAACTTGGTTGGTAGCCAAAATGAGACCAAAAAATAAGTTCTCCAGGACCAAGCAGGAAGTCAGTCCTCACATATGGGTGACGTCGGCGCCGACGGAGCCCTCGTGTGGAGCATTTCCCCAGCTTTCAAAGAAAGCCTTTGGAAATTGCAGCGCGCATGCGCGGTCCCCTTCCCGCCCAAGGGTGCCATCTTGCTCAGTCTTCCTTTTTCCGCGGAGCCTGATGGACGTAGTTCGTTTTTCCCCGAGGAAAAAGTTGATTTTCCCTGTTTTACTCTTTTTTCTCCGGTTCGATGCCGGATCCTTTTCCCGCTCAGACCGATATGCCGGTATCGAGTCCTTTTCTCTCTTTTTTGGTTTTTGTCCTTTGTGACTGGCATTCGCGCCTTTTTTCTTTTTTCCCTGGCAGCCCGGTCTTTTGACCTAGCAGGGGCCCTTTTTCCCCCGATGGCTACCAGCGGGTTTAAGAAATGTGATCGGTGTAAGAAACTTATGTCTCTTACCGACACACATGACTGCTGCCTCCGTTGCCTCGGACCCAATCATGACCCGATGATCTGTGGTCCGTGTGGCAAAATGTCCTCAAAGGCGTTGAGGAGTCGGCAGCACCAGAAGGATAGGATTTTTTCTGACTCTGCATCCGGCCGGGCCCGGACCTCATCAGAGGCCTCGACGTCTCGGGACTCAGGCCCCAAGCAGCGTCGGGGTTCCTCTGAGCGGGGGTCTCCTTCGCGGGAACATAGAAGGAAGAAGAAACCCGCGAGGGCGACGTCGGTGGATGCTCCTGGTTCCTCAAGGGCCAGGTCGCATAGCCCCGATAGCCATCCCGGGTCTTCGGAGTCGGAGAGGCCTGCCAAGCATCCTCGTGTCGAGATGGAATCTCCTGGACACGTAAGTGCTGTTGTCCTCGTTGACTCTCCTCCGAGGGAGCCGACGTCGGGCCCGACGCCGTCGAGGCCCGAGTCGGGGGCTGCTGGGTCTCCTGAGCTCGGACTCAGGTTGACGACCTTGGAGAGCAGCTTCGCTGCCTTCATGGAACAGCAGCGGGCATTGATCGCCAGTCTCACCGGTGCATCTGCCCCGACCACCGGGACCTCGATGTCCAAGTCGACCCCGGAGGCCGAGCCGATCCTCGAGTCCATGCGGGCTTGAGTCGATCCTCGCCCACGGTCTCCCTCGACCTCCCGTTCGGGGCCGAGGTCGTCAACGACGATACCCTCGACGTCGGGGCGGAGGGCATCGGTGCCCGCCCGACCGGAGCCGCTCGATTCCTCCTCCGAGGAGTTGGGCTGGGAGATGGAGGACGATGAGTCACCCGACACTCATCGGACTCGGTGTGTCCCATCGGACTCGCCCGAGTCCAAACCTCGGAGACGGTCCCCACCGGAGGATACCCGGTTCTCAGACTTCATGCGGGATATGGCCAAGGCCTTGGCCTTCCCAGCAGATCCCGAGGAGGAACCTCGAGCCGAGGAGCTCGAGGCCCTCCAGTATGGCTGTCCCCCGAAGGAGGCCTTTACTGTTCCGGTTCCTCCGATGCTGGAGCGGCTGCTCTTCCGCATGTGGGAGACTCCGGCCTCGACACCGGTGTTAAGCAAGTGGGTTGATTCCATTTATCGATTCCGCAAGAGCCCCGGGTTCCAAAAGGCACAATTACCGCACCACTCCATGGTTGTGGAATCGGCCATGCATTGACTGAAAAGTCAGAAGATGCACTCCTTGGTGCCTCCCGGCCGGGAGGCCCGGAACCTGGATGCCCTCGGTAAGAAGTGCTTCCAGGGCTCTATGATTGCTTGCCGTGTCCAGACTTACCAGCTCTACATGGGCATGTACCTCCTAGACCTGGCAAAGAAGATTGCCGGGTTCTCTGCTGGTCTCTCCGAGGAACCTTTGCAGAGGTTCCAGGCCTTGTCCACCGGTATTCGAGAGTGCTTGTAGTTTATCTCTCAAGCAGCCTACGATGGCTTCGAGGCTTCAGCCCGAGTAGCCGGGGCCGGCATCGGTGCCTGCCGACAGGCTTGGCTACAGTCATCCGACCTCGAGCCATGGGTCCAGGACAAGTTGGTCGATGTACCCTGCCGAGGTGAAAACCTCTTTGGCAAGCCCATGACTGAAAAGGCTGCAGAACTCGAGACCGAGACTCTGACCAGGACTAGGCTTTCCAGGAAAACCTCTGCCCATTCTCAGAAAAAGAAGGGCTCGTGAAAAAAGACCTTTTACCTGAGGAAGTCATCTGCCTATAAACAATGCCCTCATTATCAGGCCTCTGCAGCTCCCCAACAGGGTCAGCAGGCCAAGGGGCAGGGTCAAGGGCCCTGTAGGCAGAAGGCCCCCAAGCCACCAACACCGGCCCCTGCTCAGCAGGGTGGGGGGTTTTGACTCAAAAAGCATAGCCTCTTCTCCTCAGCTGGCTTCTCTCAGCACAGGAGGCCGGCTGGCCCACTTTGCCCACAGGTGGTCAGCCGTCACATCAGATACCTGGGTTCTTCATATAGTCCAAAAGGGCTATCTTCTCCGTTTTCACCAGGTACCTCCCTCCTATTTTCCAGGGGAGCCTCCAAGACCTCCTCTGCACAGGGACCTACTCCTTCAGGAGTTAGCAGATCTGCTAAAGAATCAGGCTGTGGAACCGGTGCCCCACCACCTGAGAGGTCACGGCTTTTATTCCAGGTACTTTCTAGTACCAAAAAGAACAGGAGGCCTCAGACCCATCCTAGACTTGCGAAACCTCAACAAGTTCCTGGAGAGGGAAACGTTCCAGATGCTTACCCTTGGAATCCTGCTGCCCTACCTCCAGCAGGGAGACTGGCTATGCTCCTTAGATCTAAAGGATGCGTATTCTCACATCCTTATTCATCCAGACCACAGACAATATCTCAGGTTTGTTGTGGGAGGAAACCACTATAAGTACAGAGTACTACCCTTTGGCCTGTCCTCCGCTCCCAGGGTGTTCACCAAGTGCCTGGCAGTGGTGGCGGCCTACCTGAGGCTTCAGGGTCTTTTTGTGTTTCCGTACCTGGACGACTGGCTCATAAGGGGCCAATCTTCCCAGGAGGCCAACCAGGCCACCCTTCGCACTGTGGCTCTGCTTCAGCACTTGGGGTTTGTCATAAACTTCGCAAAGTCCACTTTGCTCCCGTCCCAGAACTTGGAGTTCATAGGGGCCAGGCTCGACACTCTTCAAGCAAAGGCTTTTCTGCCTCTGGACAGGGCCCACAGGCTAATGGATCTGGCCAGCCAGTTTCGCAGCAATTCCCTGGTCTCTGCCAGGCAACTCCTGAGACTACTCGGCCATATGGCTTCCACGGTTCATGTCACCCCCAATGCCCACCTGCACATGCGGCCTGCTCAGTGGAGCCTTCGCACTCAATGGCATCAAACCACAGGGAGCCTAGCGGACTCAGTGAAGATATCCGACCTACTGGTCTCCTCTCTGCAATGGTGGCTTCATCTTCCGAATCTGGTGCTCGGAGTGGTTTTTCAATCCCCTCCACCTTCTCAAGTGCTCACAACAGATGCTTCTCTTCTCGGTTGGGGAGCACATTGCCAAGGGACATGTACTCAGGGTCTCTGCACCCCTTGGGAGCCTACTCAACAGATAAACTTCCTGGAGCTACGGGCGATACACCTAGCTCTGAGAGCCTTCTCCCACCTCGCCTCTCACCAGTCTGTACTGGTTCAGACGGACAATCAAGTTGCCATGTTCTATGTGAACAAGCAAGGAGGCACAGGCTCCTTTCTTCTTTGTCAGGAGGCACAACGGCTGTGCTCTTGAGCTGTCAATCACGGGATCCTTCTCAAGGCTGTCTACCTCCCAGGTCAGGAAAATTACCTGGCAGATAGACTGAGCAGGATCCTGCAACCACACGAATGGAGATTGAACCCATTGGTGGTTCAGCAGATCTTTCTCAGGTGGGGACTCCCCACCATGGATCTTTTCGCCAGTCCTCTGAACCGGCAACTCCCGAGATTTTGCTCCAGACAACCGCATCTCCTCAGAGTAGCAGCGGATGCGTTTCTGATCTCGTGGTCCACAGGCCTACTGTATGCGTTTCCTCCCACACCACTAGTGTCCAGAACGCTGTTCAAAGTCCTCAAGGATGGGGCTTCATTGATTCTCATAGCCCCCAGGTGGCCCAGGCAACCGTGGTTCCCGCTTCTGCTACAGCTAGCGGTGGACACCCCTCTTCCTCTGGGGTTTCAACACGATCTGTCTCAGGATCAGGGGACTCTCTTGCACCCCAACCTCCAGTCCCTTCATCTGATGGCCTGGCTGCTGAAAGGGTAGTCCTGGCTCCCCTACTACTGCCTCGAGAGATGGAAGATGTTGTCTTAGCTTCTAGACGGCAATCCACCAGGAAATCCTACGCTCTTAAGAGGCATAGATTCTCCGCATTGTGTGCTCAGCACAGCGAGAATCCCTTCTCGTGCTTGGTAGCGGTAGTATTGCAATATTTGCTTTACCTCTCCAATCTGGGCCTTAAGTCTAACTCTGTCAGAGTTCACCTTCGTGCTCTCTCAGCACACCACTCGCCGGTGGACGGCAGGCCTCTTTCCAACCACCCTTTGGTGGCTCGTTTCCTCAGAGGCCTCCTTCTGCTTAAGCCTCCTTTGCGTCCACCGTCCCCTGAGTGGGATCTGAATGTGGTCTTGCAGCGGCTTACTTGTCCGCCTTTTGAACCTATGGCTACCTGCCCTCTCCGTTTTCTCTCCTGGAAAACTTTATTTCTGGTAGCTCTCACCTCTGCTAGGCGAGTGAGTGAACTGCAGGCTCTAGTGTCTGATCCTCCTTACACTAGGTTCTACAGGAATAGGGTAGTCTTACGGACTCACCCTAAGTTTCTTCCTAAAGTTGTCTCACCTTTTCACCTCAATCAGGAGGTGGTTCTTCCGACCTTCTTTCCCAGGCCAAATGCCAACCGGGCTGAGATGGTCTTGCATACCCTGAACTGTAGGAGGGCGTTATCCTTCTACCTTGACCATATGCGGGAGCATCGGAAGGCTGTTCAGCTTTTCGTTTCTTTTGACCCCAATAAGTTGGGGTTCCCTGTCTCCAAGCGTACGTTGTCCATATGGGTCGCTGACTGTATCGCCGGGGCTTATGGGGCAGCCGGTCTCTCGTTGGAGGGTCGAGTCACGGCTCATCGTGTCAGGGCGAAGGCTGCATCAGTGGCTCATCTCCGCTCTGTTCCGTTGGCAGACATCTGCCGGGCCGCTACTTGGTCTTCAAGCCAGACTTTTGCGGCCCATTACTGCCTTGAGAGGGAGTCCCACAGGGACAGTGCTTTCGGACAGGCAGTACTCCATAATCTCTTTGGGGTTTAGGCAACTCCTATCCTCCGGCCCTGGTGTTGGGCTACCGGTCGGGGGCGTTCTCAGAGAAGATTCCTTCCTTCTGTGCTGACGAGCTAGAGGGAGCTCATTTTTCCGCTTGAGGTCTCCGGTAGCCTTAAGCTAGGGAGTCCCATATGTGAGGACTGACTTCCTGCTTGGTCCTGGAGAAAGCGTAGTTACTCACCTGTAACAGGTGTTCTCCAGGAGCAGCAGGAATCAGTCCTCACAACCCTCCCTCCTCCCCTTGGAGTTGCAGTCATATGATTTATGTTTGCTAATTTTTTTGCTGTCTTTTAGCTATGTCATCAGACTGAGCAAGATGGCACCCTTGGGCGGGAAGGGGACCGCGCATATGCGCTGCAATTCCCAAAGGCTTTCTTTGAAAGCTGGGGAAATTCTCCGCACGAGGGCTCCGTCGGCGCCGACGTCACCCATACGTGAGGACTGATTCCTGCTGCTCCTGGAGAACACCTGTTACAGGTGAGTAACTACTCTATATCAAAGCATTTAATTTGTTTCTCACCATAAAACTCTACATGTTCTTTTTCTCTGTATTCCATAGGGTTATATGTCTTATGCCATTAAGATAGAAGGGAGAACATATATTATGCATCTAAAACAGAACAGGTATGTTTATAATGTCTTCTCTTCTCAAATGACAGTGGAAAGAAAAGTCAAGTGTGACTGAATATGAAAACTGTTCTGTGGATGTAAGTACTGGAGGAGTATTGGATGAAGAAAATTACTTTTTAAAACTATTATTCTTATTGCTGTATGGCCCAGTATCTCTGTATTTATCATGACCTGAAGAAGATTCAGAATGTGCAGGAAAAGCGTAGTTACTCACCTGTAACAGGTGATCTCCGGGAACAGCAGGAATTTAGTATTCACTTTATGGGTATCGTCGGTACCGACGAAGCCTGCAGGGGAATGCTCCCCAGCGTCCGAAAGGAAAGCTTTTGGGAGCATCCTACAGTGCCTGCGTGCTGCCTTCCCGCCTTCCCGCCTTTCCCACTCTCCTTCATCAGTTGAGTTTATAGCTGAGACAAAAGGAGAGAAGGAGAAAAGAGAGAGAGAGAGACAACTCCTAGGGGAGGTGGGTGGGTTGTGAAGACTAAATTCCTGCTGTTCTCGGAGATCACCTGTTACAGGTGAGTAACTACGCTATCTCCAGGAACAAGCAGGAATGTAGTCTTCACATATGGGGACTCCCTAGCTGCAGATGTCAGGGAGATGGCCCCAGGAAGTTGTTAGCCTTTGTGAAAGGGCTATGCTTCCCCCCATGGATCTCTGGCATCCTACCAGGGATGGTGGGTAGGAGTTGACTAAATCTGAAAAAGGTGTTGAAGAACAGCCTGGCCAAAAAAGGCATTCCGGCGGGAGGCCTTGTCTAAGCAGTAGTGGGCCATGAAAGTTTGTACCGAAGCACAAGTGGCTGCTCGACAGATGTCATCGATAGACACAGAGTGAAGATGAGCCATTGAGGCTGCCATGGCTCTCACATTGTGAGCTGTGACATGGCCTTCAAGAGGAAGGTTCTTACTCTCATAGGCAAAGGATATGCATTGTGCAATCCAGTTAGATAGAGTTCTTTTGGACACTGGAAGTCCCAAATGGCTAGGATCAAAAGCAACAAAGAGTTGAGAAGATTTTTGATGTTGCTGTGTCCTCTGCAAGTAAAAGGCTAAAGCTCTTTTACAGTGCAAAGTATGCAGGTTCCTTTCTGCACTGGAGGCTTGAGGCCTTGGAAAGAATACAGGATGGTAAACCGCTTGGTTTAAATAGAAAGGCGAAACCACCTTTGGCATAAAGTGTGGATGAGTCCTAAGAACTACCTTATCATGGTGGAACCTTGTGTAAGGAGGATCAGCCACTAATGCTTGCAGTTCACTGATGCGACATGCTGTTGTGATTGCAATGAGGAAGATGACTTCCAGGAAAGGAATTTCAGAGTGTAGTGGCTAATGGTTCAAAGGGCGGTTTCATGAGCTGCCCGAGCACCAGAATTAAGTCCCATGCCACCGGTGTAGCTTAATGGGAAGCTTTGTTAAAAGAAGACCTCTCGCAAATCTCGCTATGAGAGGAAATAGGTTGTCCACTTAGAGGCTTGTAAGAAGCTGCAATAGCACTAAGATGGACTCTCACTGAATTTGTCTTAAGACCCGTATTTGAAAAATGAAGGAGATACTCCAGTATCGATTCCAGAGGTATCGCAAAAGGGTTAAGACCCTTCTGCGAGCACCATATGGTAAACCTTTTCCACTTAAAGGCATATGAGCGTCTTGTGGAGGGTTTCCTAGAAGCATAAAGGATATCTTTTACATGTTGAGAGAGGTTGAGATCCTGAAGCTCTAGGCCTTCAGCAACCAGGCCCTGAGATGCAGAGACTGGGGATTGGGATGCCAGAGTGTCCCGTTCTCTTGGGAGAGAAGATCTGGAGCAGATCCCAACTCCAGAGGTAGAGCTTGAGAGAGATGTAGAAGCAGAGGGTACCACGTTTGCCGTGGCCGACGTGGAGCTATCAGAATCATATGACCTCTGTCTCTCTGAAGCTTGAATAGTGTTTTGGGGATGAGGGGAATGGGTGGGAAGGCATATAGGAAGTCCTGACCCCAGTGAAGGAGGAAGGCGTCCCTTGCCTGACAATGTCGAGCCGGAATTCTGGAACAGAACCGGGGAAGTTTGGCATTCAGCGGACTTGCAAAGAGGTCGATGTCCAGGGTTCCCCAAATCTGAAATATTTGGGTAACCTGGTCTGCATGGAGAGACCAATCGTGTGGTAGCAGAACTCGACTGAGTTTCTCTGCCCAAGAGTTTTGAATGCCTGGAAAATACACCGCAAGGAGATGAATCTGATGCTCTATGGTGAGGGCCCATAGTCGCAAAGCTTCGTTGCATAGTGACAGAGAGCCTGTTCTGCCTTTCTTGTTCACATAGAACATGGCTACCTGATTGTCTGTTTGAACTAGGACTGTCTTGTATCTGAGCTGGGCATGAAATACTTGAAGAGCAAGGAAGATTGCTCTGAGTTCCAGGAGGTTGATGTGAAGACAGGCCTCCTGTGGAGTCCAGGTACCCTGGGTAGAGAGATCGTGCAGGTGGGCTCCCCATCCCACCTGAGATGCATCTGTTGTTAGGGTGGCTTGGAATAGGGGTTGCTGGAAAGGAGACCCCGTGAGAAGATTTTTGAGTGATTGCCACCATTGGAGGGACGAAATAAGATGGTCTGAGTTTATTTTGCTCGACAGGCAACCTTGTTTATGACTAGTCCTAAATACTGAAGGATTCGCATTGTGCGAAACAGAGCAGAGCTGGCTTCTGGCACTGTAGGGGTTCGAATGAGCCAGTCGTCTAAGTAGGGGAAGACAAATATTCCCAGAGTGAGGAGAAATGCGGCTACCACAGCCATGCATTTTGTGAATACTCTTGGTGCAGAAGCCAGGCCAAAGGGAAGAACCCTGTAGTGAAGTGCTTTCCTTGAAACAGGAATCGGAGGAATCTTCTGTGATTTGGATGGATGAAAATATGAGTATATGCCTCCTTGAGATCTAGAGAACAAAGCCAATCCTGATTTTGAAGGTATGGCAGCAGAGTTCCTAGAGAGACCATTTTGTACTTTTCTCGGAACAGATATTTGTTCAATTCTCTGAGGTCTAAAATGTACCTGTATCCTCCTGTTTTCTTTGGAATAAGAAAATAGGGTACAGGGTTCTACTCCCCCTGTTGTGGAATGGGTACTTCAATAATGGCAATAGCAGAGGTTCTGCGTATGCACTCAAAACAGTCAGAAGCTGCACAATTTACAAACTTGGAAACATCCTGGGCATGTTTGACAAGTGTAAGATAGTCCTGTCTTTTGTCATCAGGAAGAAGGGGGCTCATAAGCTCCACGTCTCCTGTGACCTCTTTAAGGAACATTCCCATATACAAGATATAGGAGCTGATCCTAGCTGAGAGCATGGAGGCTTGGAAGCATCGACGCCCAAAGGCATCGAGAGTCCTGCATTCACGACCTGGAGAATTGGATGCATGTCTTTGCACTTTTCATCCTACGCATGGCTGATTCCACTACCATTGAATGGTGTGGTAAATGAGTTTTCTGAAAGCCAGGACAAGGTGGAACTCGATACATAGTATCAAGTCTCCGAGAATGAGGAGATGTGGTTAGAGGTGTTTCCCACATTCTCAGCATAAGATCATGTAAGATCTCATGGATAGGCAGAGTAGCTGCCTCTTTGGGAGCCTTAGGGTATTGGAGAATCTCCAACTCCTTTGCCCTAGGCTCTTTTTCAGGAGCTACTGTGATGGAAAGGCCTCGGGCCACATCATGGATAAAATCCTGAAAGGTCCACCAGGGAAGCACAATACCACATGAACAGAAGAAACCCAGTACAATTCGTGGTATAAAGGAAGGGAAGATTTTATTTCGCACAACTTGGGCTATTGGGCTTAAGTTGTGTGAAATAAAATCTTCCCTTCCTTTATACCACGAATTGTACTGGGTTTTTTAAAATCCTGAAAGGACATATCCTCTGGCGGAGACATCCAGAGCTGAGGAGAAAAGGAATTCTCTGGGAGAAGTACTCTTGTATCGGCAGAGTCTTCGAAGTCATCAGACTCAGAGGATTCAAAATACCTCCGATCCCGGTGATCGTGCAGCGCACGGTACCGGTATCGATCGAAGTCAGTATCGGGTTGCTCCAGTACCGATATGTCGATGGTGGAGACAGACGCATGACTTGGTATGGGTGGCATACCCATTGACGTCGATGCCGTCGGTACCGGTACCGGTATTGGTTGAGGTGTCTGAAGCGGTTTCAACAGTACCGAAGCCGTGAGAAGAACCGCTAGACTACGTTTGATAGCAAGAAATATCTGGTCTTATCTGGTCGGCGATAGTCAAACTGGGGGAACGTTTTGCTCCTCAGATGGGGGCTCTGGCGACCAAATCTCAGGAGTTTGCAGTATCTCTCCAACAACACTCTGAGGAACTTTCAGTTCTACAAACGTCAGTGGCAGAATTGAAGCAGACTGTTTCTGGTTATGAAGAAAGTACTTCTTCTTATCAAAAAGATTCGTTGGCCTTGAGAGTACGGATTGAGATGTTGGAAAATGTGTCTAGATATACTAATCTGCGCTTAATTTATTTTCCAAAGTCATCTGGTATATCTGCGAAAGAGATGTTCCGTAAATATTTAGTGGAAGTTTTGGATGTACCGGTGGATTCTCATCCTCCTATGGTTAAGTTGTATTACTTACCGGGTGGGAGAAAAGTGTCTGGTGGAAATATAGAGGGTCTTGGGCAAAGTGATGTATTAGATGTGTCAGCTATCTTGGAAACTTCTCTATCTGAATCTGTTTCTTCTTCTACTTTGATAGCAACTTTTGCTCTTGCTTCTGATAGAGACTGGTTTCTGCGTATGTTCTTTAGGAAACGAACTGTGCCCTTTTGTGGGTTACAGGTTCGGGTGTTTCCTGATATAGCTAAAGAAACTCAGAAACGTAGAAAGGAGTTTCTATTGCTTCATCCCGGAGTTTTGTTATTGGGGGGGTATGTTTTTCTTAAAATTCCCTTGCAAATGTATGATTAAATTGAATGCTCAGTCATATATATTCTTTGAACCTTCTCAATTGCGTGCCTTTCTGAGCTCCCATCGCCCTCCCGAGACAGTCCTTGGTCCATTGTTATAGAATATACCGTCTGTTGATCTCATTATGTTTTCCTTTCAATTTTCTTAAAAATTATGATGTTAATTGGATCTCTTCCTTTTTTGTGGGCTATAATTTAGGGGCTGGTGTTTTATTTTCTTCTTATGTTTTACTATTATATTGAATGTTTCAATATTGTTATATTTCCTCCATGCCTTCTATATTTACCATGCAAATGTTGTATATGCTTGGATTTATTGTAAAATTATAAAGATTAAATTTAAAAAAAAAAAAATATCTGGTCTATTGATGCTGCCGATGCTTGGGTGTTAGTACCGGTACAAGTGGCCGGAACCCCAGAGCATGGCACCAGTAGTTCTGCCGAGGTTGAGGCCTCGAGAACATCCTGGAACCCCGTTGATGCTTTGGAAGCCGATGCCTCCCGCCAGGGAAGTTTTGCCGGTGAAAATTCCTCAAGGGCAACGCCAGTGGCATCTCGATACTTAGAAGGAGATCTACCCTTTGAGGACCGGCTTGATTTATGTTTAGTTACCTGAGATCCATGGGAGGAAGATGAGGTCCTGGAGTACGTCGAAGCTACAGACGCCGCGTCTGAGGGAAAAAGGGTGCTATGTTTTGCAGCTCGATTCTGCCGACCCCTTTTTGACATCATTCCACAGGAGAGGCACTCCGAAGTATAGTGGTCAGGAACTAAACATTTGACACACCAATCATGGGTGTCAGTGACGGAGATGGTACCGCCACACTTAGAACATTTGTTAAAACCAGATATTGGTTTTTTCATTTTTATGGAAAAATTGGGCCTAGTGCCCAAAATGGCGCATAGCACCAAGGAAGAATGTTTCTGAAGTAAAATAGCTCAGAAACTATATAGTTTTTAAAAAAAATTTAGAAGAAAGAAGAATGAACCGGCGGTACCGGTATAGCGTCGAGGGAAGGCAGACGCGACCACAAAAAACAAAGATTAAAGACAAACTTTTTCTGTGGTGACAGGGTATGGGATCTGTCGGCTCCACGGAAAACGAAGAACTGAAGAAGGAGAGTGGGAAAGGTGGGAAGGATGCTCCTATTGGACGCTGGGGAGCGTTCTCATGCAGGCTGCGTCGGTACCGACGATACCCATATGTGAAGACTACATTCCTACTTGTTCCTGGAGATTAGCATCAGCATCATAACGTATTAGATACTATCTTAGCAATACAATTTTGCCAGTTGGAAGTCAATTTAAACTGCCAGCTTTGCACTTCTTACGGTGTTCACCACATTACTGCAATACTGCACTCTCTCTGTAAAGTTAATCAATATCTTGCATGTAAACTGTACCTGCTCGATTGTGCGCTCTCATATAATTACTCCTCTGTACATAAGATTCTGTACATAAGATTCTCACCACTGTACTATACCACATAACTGCGGGGTACTACCATACTTTTGCACTGCCCCACCTCCTAATTACAGTGTCTCACACACAATCCAAACCCTCAGAATGGCCCTCCAGGTCGCTGTCATTCTTAGCCTCTACCTCCTCACCCTCTGGCTTGGAACCTCCCAATCTCTCTACATACCACATGGCAGGATTCCAATCCTGAATAGCCATGGCAAAAGATGGAATAGTCCCCCTTACGTCAACCCAGGAAGTAACACCTACCCACGCCACTCCCACCTGATACATGTAGCACTCCAACTATCCAATACACCCAACCAAGAAAAACCTTTGAGATGCCGACCCCTAAAATGTGCCATCATCAACGCACGTTCCATCCGCAAAAAATGGCCTGTTGTCCTTGACACAATCTCCTTCTATGACCTTGAGATCCTCATGATCACAGAAACATGGCTATCACCAGAAGACAACGTCCTCCTCAATCAACTACTTCCCCCCAATTTTTCCATACACACGAGACATAGGGAAAACAAAAAAGGAGGAGGGGTGCTCATAATCTCCAAATCAGACCTCAACTTCCAGATTGTGGACTCTTCTAGCACAAACAGCCTGGACACCCTCTCTGTTGCTAACCAACAATGCTCCCTTACCCTGTTATATAGAACACCATCTACTTCTCCAGTTGACCTTCCAACCATCATCGACCTTGCAGCTAACACCCGCACTCCCAACAAACCAAATTGGATAATGAGTGATTTCAATCTCCCATCGCTACACCAAAACCACGCAAAGGCGTTCCTTGATGCAATGGAAAACCTGGGTCTCAAACAAATCATAAATGAACCCACACATACAAAAGGGAACATTCTGGACATGGTTTTTGTGCCACATCCAGTCAAGGACAAAAGCCACAATCTGCCAACATCAGTCGTGGATGTACCCTGGTCCGACCACAAATTGATCATTATCCAGATTCCCAGCAACAATGACCAGCTGAACAGAAGCCAACCCACGAACATCACCTCTCGAACTTCCACTAGATGCTTCCGCCCCTTCGATAGGGAACTCATCCTTTCGGAGACCCCATCACTCATCAACAAAACAACACCTGACCTTGATGAACTAATCTCTTGCTGGAATTCCAGCCTGCTTGCCATCTCACAACACCCAAACCCTAAAAATACAGCAAGAGCGAAAAGAAGATCCTCCCCCTGGTTCTCTCCTGAGCTACGCGCTTCCCTCATGCAACTACGTAGACTCGAACGCCGATGGCGCCGATCACGCTCACCGGAAGATCAGATCGCATACCTAACCCACCTTGCAATACATCGAGAAACAATCTCTACCAGAATGAGACAATATCACACTGACACCCTAAAGAGATCATTGAATAAACCTCGTGACCTCTTCAATTTGGTCAAATCCCTCTCAAAGGAACCATCACCCGAGCAACACATCAACATACACCCACAAGAATTCGCTGATTATCTGCAATCCAAGATTGTACAAACTAACAAGGTCTCAGCAGTCCAATATCAAGAACCGGCGGACCTCTCTCCACTTAACTTTTTTTCCACACCATCCAATAAATGTATTGAGAACACCATAGCATCACTCAACACCTCCACTGCACAGACCGACCCATGTCCAGCTTTTTGGATCAAGGAGCTACGTGATGTGCTCAGTCCTGTCATCACAAATATAATGAAACTCTCCTTTACAACAGGCTATTTTCCCACTTCACTCAAGCAGACTTCCATTAGGCCATTACTGAAAAACCCCAAACTGGACCCCCAAAGGGTTGACTCCTATCGACCAATAGCTAGCATCCCCATCTTAGCCAAAATAATTGAGAAAGAAGCACAACGGCAAATTCAAGATCACATAGACTCTGTTGCTCCCTTAGATAACTGCCAACATGGGTTCAGAGAACATCATGGGGTTGAGACACTACTTACTGGTCTATTCAACAATATCATCACAGGAATTGACAACATCCATCAAGGTTTTGTCCTCATTTTCCTAGACATCGCCGCGGCATTTGACTCCGTGAGTCACGAAATCCTCCTTGAAAGACTAAAAGAAAAGGGTGTCTGCAACAATGCACTAAAATGGTGTAAGTCAGGGGTCTCAAACTCAAATTGCTTTGAGGGCCAAATGAGGACTTGTAGAGTAACCCGGGGGCCGCACAAGACGCAGGCCTCATTTGCATAAGGGCATCATTTGCATAAATATTTGCATAATGTTACCGTACACTAACTTTTAGTAAACATGCCTCTTAATGAGTGTATGGATAAAGAAAGACTAAAAGATTTCTACATTACTATAAACCAGTGCCAACCGCCAGGCACATTAGGAACTACTAGAAACACTGCCCATTTAGAACCCATAGCAAACCTGCCGTGTCCTAACAGCACTACCAGGACTCACAGAGCACCATACCCTAACTATCAAAAGGCAACACTGCAAATATTAAATCAACACATTTCAGAGAATAACAATACATGACCTACTCGGGAAAGAGAACAAGTGGCAATGTCAAATAGGAATTACATAAACAGAATACCTCAGCTCAGTTACACATGCAGAACATACACCATCACCAAACAAGGAATCACAATTTAGAAACAGGAAGACAATTAAACTGGGAACCCCAAAAGCCAAACTTAGAATGTACAACACTGTAGAAATAAAACTATACATTGATTTCCTCTTGTATTAAATAAAGTGCAGACGTTAAAGATGCACATTTCCAAGAGCTGACATATTTCAGTTAATAAATTCAAAATAAAGAGATATTTTTCTACCTTTTGTGCATTTTTTTTTCAGTTGCAATTGTTCCAGTCACTTTCTTCTGGTTTCTTTGTGTCTTCTGCTAACTCTCCATCGTCTGCTGTCCATTTCTCCTTTCTTCTTTCCTAGTTTTTTTCCATTCTCTCTACATCTGCTTTAACATACTAATCATTCTCCTTTTGCTCTTTCCTCATTCCTATTTCATCCACTCAAATTTTACCCCTCCATCCTCAATCCCCACTTACTCTCCCAATACCCGGCCAATTGTAGATTTTTCTTCCCTCCCACACAAAATATATTTCCCCTCTCCATTTCACTCTCCCAGCCCCATCCCATTCTAATCGTCCCCCAACATCAACTCCCTTCTAGCTCCTGCCCAACCCAGCATCCGCTCCCTTCTAGTCCCCGCATCATCAGCCCATTTCCAGTCCTAGCTCCCTCCCCTCACAGCCCATTTCCTTTCCAAGCCCCCCTCCCCATCAGCCCATTTCCATTCCAAGCCCCCTTCCACTCAGCCCATTACCATTCCAAGACCCTGTCCCCATCAGCTATTTGCAGTTCAAGCTCCCCCTTCTACTCGGCCCATTTCCAGTCATAGCACCCCCCCCCAGTCCATTACCAGTTCTAGCCCCCCCCCTAGCCCATTATCGGTCCTAAGCCCCCCAACAGCCCACTTCCAGGCCTAACCCTTCCATCGCCCCATCTTCATTCTTAGCCCCCCCATAACCCCATTTTCAGTCTTAGGCCCCCAGTCAGACCACCTCCAGTCCTAACCCCCATCTGTCCATTACCAGTCCTAACCCCCATCACCCCATTTTCAGTACTACCCCCCCCCCAGCCCACATCAAGTCCTGCTCCCCCCCTACATCAAGTCCTGCTCCCCCCCATCAAGTCCTGCTCCCCCCCTACATCAAGTCCTGCTCCCCCCCTCCATCAAGTCCTGCTCCCCCCCATCAAGTCCTGCTCCCCCCCCACATCAAGTCCTGCTCCCCCCCCACATCAAGTCCTGCTCCCCCCCCCCATCAAGTCCTGCTCCCTCCCCCCCCCCGGGAAAATTAAACTTTAAAAAAAAACCGGCTTCTGCTGCTGCTGCCGCCGCTGCCGTGGCCGGCAATATCGCAAGTCCCTTGGGCTCCCCCCCCACCCGGCAGATCCCTTCCTGCTTGCCTGCCAGTTCTCCGCTTCGGCTTTCAGAGCCACGAAGGGAGAGCTTCTCCCTCGTGACTCTGTTAAGCCCGCTGGGGCAGATGGGAAATTTTCCATCTGCCCCGGCGAGCTTAACAGAGTCGCGAGGGAGAAGTTCTCCCTTCGCGGCTCTGAAAGCCGAAGCGGAGAACTGGCAGCATTGGCAGGCAAGCAGGAAGGGATCTGCCGGGTGGGGGGGAGCCCGCGGGACTTGCGATATTGCTGCTATTGCCGGCCACGGCAGCGGCGGCAGCAGCAGCAGAAGCCGTTTTTTTTTTTTCCCCCCAATGCTTCGCGGGCCGCACAAGGGTCTCTCGCGGGCCGCATGCGGCCCGCGGGCCGCGTGTTTGAGACCCCTGGTGTAAGTCTTATCTGGACGATAGATGGCAATATGTGAAGTCTGGATCAGAAGAGTCTAGCCACTTCCATCAAAAGCAAGGGGTACCTCAAGGATCCTCACTATCCTCCTTACTCTTCAATATCTACATGCAGCCCATATGCAATATCATAAGGTCATTCAACGTAAACTGCATGATATATGCAGATGACATTCTTTTATACATGCCTTTCTCCACAACCCACATGGACCTGACTCCACTCACAGATTGTTTCAATGCAGTTTCAACATGGCTCCAGACACAGAACCTACGTATCCAGCATAAAAAAACAGAGGTCCTTTTCATCTCCAGAGACTCCAACTTTACGCCCCCGTCCCACGTCAGTGTCAAGGAAGCCGATTTGCAAACTAAAGATGCAATAAAATATTTGGGAGTTACCCTGGACCAACATCTAGACATGAAACGCCACATAAGCAGCGTAGTCAAAGCCATCTACTTCAAAATCCGCTCCCTCAAACACCTACGCTCCCTGCTGGACCCAGACGATTTCCGTACCATATATCAAGCGCTGATCCTGCCGCATTTTGACTTTGCAAATGCCATCTTACAAGGTCTCCCCCAATCCACACTAACCCCCTTACAGTTGGCCATGAATGCCGCAGCTAGGGTCCTCTACGGTGCATCCAGAAACGACCACGTGACTCCTATTCTCAAACAACTGCACTGGCTACCAATTCACGGGAGAATCACCTTCAAATCCCTTTTATTAGCATTTAAGGCAATCAAAGGCACCTCATCCCTCTCACTCACGAATCTAATCCACATGGTCCCCCCCAACAGATCAAGAAGAACATCAGCTGTAAACTTGCTAACTATACCAAAGGCTTCGACAAAGTCCAACACGAACACCACAAACAGGGCATTCAGTTTTTATGTCCCAAAATGCTGGAACACCCTACCCCCCAACATTAGAACCATTACCAATCTATATCAGTTCAGGAAGGCTCTCAAAACATACCTTTTCTGCCAATACTTCCCAGACAGCAACTGAACTAGATATCCCCTCCAAGAAATGACCCAATCTAGAAATGCCCTCACACTGCAGTGTAGATAGATTATGTATATAGTTAACCCAGTTATCCAAGTTTGTACTCCTGTTCAATGTAAAACCTGACAGTTTGTCGTTATGGTCGTTGTTGTTATGATGTAAACCGCGCTGATTCTAAATAGCGCGGTATATAAGAAACTGTAATAAATAAAATAAATAATAAATAAATAAATTAGAGGCACCATAAGCATGCAAATAATACCCTCCTTTTCATTCACAGACCTGCCTATGAACACAGATTAATCTGTACACATAATTATTTTAAATTTGCCTCCATGAGCACTTAGATTCAAAAATCTCCTGTTTGAAGTTGGAATAAGTCTGGGCTGGCGTCACATAAGCTTTTTAAAGTGTTAGTTATTAATCGTATTTATCCATTGCCAATATCGAACTGCCAAAGGTGACTTCCAACACCAATTTAATTTTTAACATTCTTCTTCAGCCTACCTAATACAGTAAATCCTATCTAATCCCCCATCCCAAACCCAAAAGTGAACATCAACCCTAGCCTTTCAATACCATCTCTCTTGCTTGCTCCCATAGCAAAGCTTTAACTTGTTTGCAGAATTGCAGATAATTCTGTTTGCATTACACCATCTTTAGCCATTGACTTCCATAGGTTTGGGGTTACCACCAAAAAGGCTGTACACCTAGTAAACTGCAATTGCAGTTCCTTGTCTGCAGGTAGCCAGAGCAACTCCTTATGAGTTCATCTCTACTTCTAATATGGTTGATACAAAACTAGCAAATCTAAGAAATACAGTAGTTCCATGATATTTCTCACCTTAAACACCAGGACCAAGATATTAAACCAACACCTATACTGTAATACAAAATTGGCGTTACTTGATCCTGGCTACCACATCCACAAATCAAATGTCTCAGTATTTTGCAGCATTTGATATTGATGTAGCATCTTTTTCAGTAGAAGCACAAATAACACAAATTTTCAAAATCAAATCTAGAGAAGATTAAAGCATGCACAACAATGCGTAATTGCTCTATAGTAAGAAACACCCGAATCTGACAAATAAGCCTTAGATACCCAAATATGACGTACACAAGCCTAGAAATATGATCATTAAATGTTAGATCACTATCCATTCATATCTCTATATACCCTTTGCAAAAGAACCCTCTATCCATCCTCCTCAGTCCCTGGATATTCTTTCAACTTCTTCCCAATCTCCACCATCCTACCTCTCTGCAGGAGGCCAGGCTTTGGGGGGGGACTGTAGTGCAGAGCAGCACAGGCATAACCAACTACAGGTGAACCTTTTAAAGTCGTCATCAGCAGTGGGCTTTTGAGCATCTTTGAGCATGCAAGGCCTGCTGCATCTCATCTTGCCCACAAATTTGAGGAGGTGGGACATGACAGGCCTTGAGCTTGAGAACAGATGCTCAAAGGCCTACTGCTGACCGTAGCTTTCCCACAGCTGGTACTGAGCTGCTATCCATGAAGCTTGTTGCCCTAAGTGAATGCCTAGTTTGCCTAGTGTTTGGGCCAGCCCTGGATAAACCACCAAACAAGAACAGTGTCTTAAAAAGCAGGAGATGCTTAGTGATGACATCTGGTCTAAAGGAATTAGAAACTCTCTGGCCCTTGTCAAAGGTAAATACTCCATACAGCAACAAGAAATTTCAGTGTTTAGGAGTCTGGTACATTTTTAAAACAAAGTTACATTATTTTTGGTGCTTTAATTTAAAAGGGGAAATATTTTCTTTAGTGGGGTAGGTTTAAAACTCTGCTTTAGTATCTTTCTTCAAGGACAAGCAGGATGAGTCAGCCACACTTGGTGATGTCATCCGACGGCGCCATACATGGAACTACTCTCCATAGCTCAGAAAGGCAAAGCACTATGGCCCAACCCACTGGCCCGCCCCTAGCCAGCCAGTCTATTCTATCCGCCAAACCATGCAGATGGATTCTTCTATTCTCCTCTTTCTGTCTCCTTATTGAAACCCACTAATATTAAAAATCCTTATGTGTTTTTTTTTTTTTAACCTTATTCCAGATTAGCAGTACTTCCTGCCAGTCTTCCCTTCTGATCATCGGTTCAGCCCTGGGCAGCGCTGCAGATAAACAGCTGTGTGCCTGGTCCTCATACTGCAAATGGTGTCAAGGCCCAGAGGCTCGCCACTTCAGCTGCCTCCACCCTCTTTCACCCTGCACGAGGACACACAGAGGTGATGGCAGCTGTCTCCCCTAAGGGCAGCCCTCCTCCACATCAGGGAACCCTGCCAGGGCTAGGAGAAAGCCAGGCACGGGATGTGCTGAAAAAGGCCTCCATCCCCGGCCCGGCTCATAGGGAAGACCTCCGGCGGCTCACGGCTACTCAAACACAGCCTCAGGACCTGCTCTGATCTCGAAAGAGCCATAGCTGCATTGTTCCTGTACCAACATAAGCAGATCTGAACTTGCCTGTTGCATCAGAATCCTCGCATGTTTGATCACAGCATCTGCCGGTGTGCTCTGCTGGCGCTTCAAATTCACCCATGTGACACAGTATGATGGCCCTTTCTGCTCAATGGACAGTGACGACTGATGGAGCGTGACGGCTCGATGTGGATCGGTGTCGGCCATAGTCATTGCCAGTATAGCGGCTCTCCGGGGAAGAAGTAAAAAAGAAAAAAAAAAAACAAAACAGATCGGTGCTGATTTCGTGGAGGCGGGGTCACAGCACAAGCAGCGATGACGTCGACGAAGCCTGACTTCTGCCCAGCACCATATGGTCCTGCAACAGCAGACACGGCTCCCGACCCACCTCAGAGGACCTCAGCGCACCACCTGATGAGCTCCATCAGCGGATAGATTGACTCCTCTCCGTCCCCCTTGCAGTTCATGGCACGGAGGGCCGTGGACCCTAGCAGCGACGCGAGATCATAGAGAGCATATAATTGCCTGCAAAGAGTGGCAGCTCCAGCTTCCAGCAATAAGTTCACATGGCACCAAGCATTGTATAGGCTGAACCCCCCTCACCGGGGCAGAGAGAACTCTTTGGCCCAGAGCCACCACGTAGGCAAGGCCCTC
This sequence comes from Ichthyophis bannanicus, assembly GCA_033557465.1. NCBI lineage: Eukaryota > Metazoa > Chordata > Amphibia > Gymnophiona > Ichthyophiidae > Ichthyophis > Ichthyophis bannanicus. The sequence continues at coordinate 604,808,380 of CM066034.1, forward strand.
TCCACTTGTCGCAAGCCTGCACCAATAAGAACCTGACGGCGCCACAAGTGGTGAGTCCTCTGGCGCTGACAATTAGGGCGTGGCCTGGTCTTCATGCGCCCGGGCACAGGTAAGGCAGCTGCCTAGAGGGAGCACCTCAGGCTCCAGGATTAATAAAGGCCTCGAGCACATTCTCTCAACCGGTTAAATAGATATGTGTGGAACCTCTCACTTAGATCTTCTCACAGGAGGATAACAGCAGGAGTGGAGTTCTGGGACACCACCCCTGGTTCAGACATACCAATGGGGGGAGTGGCGACTCCCCCAAAAGGTTGCTGGCCCTACAAGTCACTGGCCAATACAGCAACAGCAAAACATAACCCAGCGCTGGGAGGATGTCCTCTGCTGATGGATGCTCATACCTCCCCCCAAAGCCTGCTACCTCTGTGGGGTCCATTACAGCTAATCCATCATGTAGTGGCGGCCAAGACAGTAGCAGCCAGAGTTTCTGCACCAACCACCACCAAGCATCCACCACAGCCAGGGATATACTGGAAATATACCTGCCCCAAGTGGTGTGGCCAGATATCAACCTGCTTCTCCTGTGGGTGCAGGGTAGCCAAAGCTGGAGGAATAGCCTGGGGGGGGGGGGGGGTGATCAACAGCTTAAAACCCAGGAGACCTGGGTGCAATGCCTACTAGCACTCCTTGTGGCTTTGAGTAAGTCATTTACCCTCTGAGGAAAAAAAAAGCCCAAGGGGCTGCTGGGTTGCTAGAGCCAACCTGGCTTGTACACAATACCAGGGGTCGAATCCCACCAGAGCTCCTTCAGACTCAACATCTTTCTTACCATGTGAGCCTCCAGCTATGGGACCGGCAACACCTTCCTTAATCATGCAAGCCTCCGGTGATGCAGAGTTCATGACCCTACAATCTTGAACCTCAATCGGTGTGACCTTGGGTCACTGAGAGCAAGATTTTCCAGACGGTGATGTGGTGTCCATGACCCTATGACCTTGGACCTCAACCAGTGTGACCTTGGGCCACTGAGAGTAAGGTTTTCCAGATGGTGCGCAGGGATTCAGAGGCTTCCCTCCACATTGCAGTTCCACTTCTCTACTTCACTGCTGGACCCTGGAGACTAGGCATGGCAGCGGTAGAAGTGGGGTTACCAATGCCCTGTGCCAGCCCTGTTCAGTAGTAGCTCCAACACAATCCAGATAGTTGACTGTCCTGATTCTAAAGGGAGCAATGCACACCCATCAGGGAAGCCAACTAACCAGTCTATGGTAGTCTTCCTAAAACTGTTCAGCCCATGGGCAACCACACCCAGGTCTGGTTGGTGACAGCCGACAGTAAGCTAGGGCAGTCAGTGTCTCAAACCCCAACTCACCCCTGTCTTGCCACTCTGATGCAATTTGGATCCCCTCCCTGGTGGCTGAAGCACCGCACCAACTTCAAAGAAATATGGCTCTCATATATTTCAGTCACCCAACATATGTCGTCCAGAAGACCTAAAAATATAAGGTCAACAAACTGACTCAACAGCTACATAAAAATGTAGCCAATCCAGTGGTCAAACATCAGCTCACAAAATAGCTCAAAACATACAAAAAAAAAAAAAGTGAGCAAAACTAGGCCTCACATATGTAAATCACTCCGCTATGGTTCTGGAGATGCAACTCCAAGCTCCACAATGCTGGCACAGTCTCAGGTCTTCAACATCGGGGAATGACTTGACCAGGTAATTATCTTCAGACAAGGGGGACTCTGCCTTGCAGAGATCCTTGACCCCTACCGGGACATCCACGAAGATCAAGAAACTCCCCTCCCAGAAGGCACCAAGCATGGCCCTGCCAGCAGCGTCCCACAAAAGCCCCCCCAAAAACGAAACAAAAAAAACATGTCTTGTGCTCCGGTCCTGACATCTCCCAGCAGAAAAGGAGAACCTGCCCCATAGTTGGCACCCCTCGCCGGCGATACCGCAGTAACAAAACACCCTAGTGTGGTACAGCCAAACTCATGGGCCACACCTCGCCCAACACAGTACAGTTACTAGAGAATACTTAAGGCTTCTGGTGGGGACCTGCCAACCGTGGTCTCTAATATCAGCTAGTCATGGATAATCAACTGCGAGGACATACAGGGGGGTCCTTCTCCAGAGTGCCCTAAAGTTGCTGACTGGATGGTAATAGTCTAGCCCCACCCGTCCTGCTCCGATGGTGACAGACTCATAGTGGACTAACCCCACCCATCTGACGGTGACAGACTGATGGTGGACTAACCCCACCCGTCCTGCTTCCTGCGCAAGTTGACACTTCTGGCATCCACCCTGTCTCTCCGGTGGTGACGCTCCCAGGTTGATATCTGCCACAGAGGTGAACGCAAAGTATCTCTGTTTCTCCAGGACCAAGCAGGAAGTCAGTCCTCACATATGGGTGACATCGGCGCCGACGGAGCTCCCATGCGGAGCATTTCCGCAGCTTTTAAAGAAAGCCTTTGGGAATTCAGCACACATGCGCGGTCCCCTTCCCGCCCAAGGGTGCCATCTTGCTCAGTCTTCTTTTTTCCATGGAGCCCGACGGACATGTTTAGTTTTCACCCGAGGAAAAAGTTGATTTTTCGGCTTGAATCCGTGTTTTCTTTGGTTCGATGCCGGTTTCCCTTTCCCGCCTGGGCCCAGTACACCGGTATCGAGCCCGGACTTCATTTTTCAGTTTTTGTCCTTAGTGACTATCGTTCGTGCCATTTTTCTATTTTTCACTGGCAGCCCTGTCTTTTCACCTTTCAGGGGCCCTTTTTCCCAGATGGCTGCCAGCGGGTTTAAAAAGTGTGATCGGTGTAAGAAACTTATGTCTCTCACCGACACACATGACTGCTGCCCCCGCTGCCTCGGGCCCGATCATGACCCGATGATCTGTGGCCTATGTGGGAAAATCTCCTCGAAGGCATTGAGGAGCCGGCAGCACCAAAAAGAAAGAATCTTCTCTGACTCCGCGTCCGGCCGGGCCCGGACTTCGTCAGAGGCCTCGACGTCTCAGGACTCCGATCCCGAGCATCACCGGGGTTCCTCTGAGAGGGGGTCTCCCTCACAGGAGCATCGCAGGAAGAAGAAACCCACGAGGGCGGCATCGGTGGATGCACTTAGTTCCTCCAGGGCCAGGTTGCATAGCCCCGAGAGCCGTCCTGGGTCTTCGGAGTCGGAGCGGCCTGCTAAACAACCTCGTGTAGAGATGGAGTCCCCGGGTCACGTGAGTACTGTAGTCCTCGTGGACTCTCCTCCGGGGGAGCCGACGTGGGGCCCGACGCCGTCGGAGCCCGAGTCGGGGGCTGCTGAGTCTCCTGAGTTCGGACTCAGGTTGACGGCCTTGGAGAGCAGCTTGGCTGCCTTCGTGGAACAGCAGCGGGCACTGATCGCCGGTCTCACCGGTGAATCTGCCCCAACCACCGGGACATCGACGTCCAAGTCGACCCCGGAGGCCGAGCCGATCCTCAAGTCCATGCGCTCTCGAGTCGATCCTCGGCTGAGGTCTCCCTCGGCCTCCCATTCAGGACAGAGGTCATCGACACCTGTACCCTTGGCGTCGGGGCGGATGGCATTGGTGCCTGCCCGACCGGAGCCACTCGATTCCTCCTCCGAGGGGTCGGGCTGGGAAACGGAGGACGAGGAGTCCCCGGACACATTCCGGACCTGGTGTGTCCCTTCGGACTCACCAGAGTCCGAGCCTCGGAGACGGGCCCCCCCCCCCAGAGGACATCCGGTTCTCAGACTTCGTGCAGGACATGGCCAAGGCCTTGGCCTTCCCCGCGGATACCGAGGAGGAACCTCAAGCCGAGGAGCTCGAGGCCCTGCAGTATGACTCTCCCCCCAAGGAGGCCTTTACTGTGTCGGTTCATCCAATGCTGGAATGGTTGCTCTTCTGCATCTGGGAGGCACCAGCCTCGACGTCAGTTCTGAGCAAGCGGGTCGATTCCATCTATCGAGTCCGCAAGAGCCCCGGGTTCCAAAAGGTACAACTACCGCACCACTCCATGGTTGTGGAATTGGCCATGCATCGTCTGAAGAGTCAGAAGATGCACTCCTCGGTGCCTCCTGGCTGGGAGGCCCGGAACCTGGATGCCCTAGGTAGGAAGTGCTTCCAGGGCTCTATGCTTGCTTGCCGTTTCCAGACCTACCAGCTGTACATGGGCATGTACCTTCGAGTCCTTGGAAAGGAGATTGCCGGGTTCTCTGCTGGTCTCTCTGAGGAACCTTTGCAGAGGTTCAAGGCCCTGTCATCGGGGATCCGGGAGTGCTCGAAGTTTATATCTCAAGCAGCCTATGATGGCTTTGAGGCTTCGGCCCGAGTAGCCGCGGCCGGCATCGGTGCATGCCATCAGGCCTGGCTACAGTCATCGGACCTCGAGCCGTGGGTTCAGGACAAGTTGGTCGATGTCCCCTGCCGAGGTGAAAACCTCTTTGGCAAGCCCATGGCAGAAAAGGCTGCAGAACTCGAGTCCGAGACTCTCACCCGGACAAGGCTGTCCAGGAAAACCTCTGTCCCTTCTCAGAAAAAGAAGGGCTCGGGGAAAAAAGACCTTTTACCCGAGAAAGTCATCTGCCTACAAATCATACCCTCACTTTCCGGCCTCTGTAGCTCCCCAACAGGGTCAGCAGGCCAAGGGGCAGGGACATGGGCCCCGTAGGCAGAAAACCCCCAAGCCACCAGCTCCAGCTCCTGCACAGCAGGGAGCGGGGTTTTGACTCCAGTGGCATAGCCTCTCCTCCTCAGGTGGCCCCTCTCAGCACAGGAGGCCGGCTGACCCTGTATGCCCACAGGTGGTCAGCCATTACAAGGGATACCTGGGTGTTAAGCATAGTCCAGAGAGGCTATCTCCTCCACTACACCAGGTACCTCCCTCCTACTTTCCAGGGGAGCCTCCAAGACTCCCTCTGCACAGGGACTTACTCCTGCAGGAGTTGGCAGGTCTTCTAAAGGAGCAGGTGGTGGAACCGGTGCCCCACCACCTGAGAGGTCAAGGCTTCTATTCCAGGTACTTTCTGGTACCAAAAAGAACAGGAGGCCTCAGGCCCATCCTAGACTTGCGCAATCTCAACAAGTTCCTGGAAAGGGAAAAGTTCAAGATGCTTACCCTTGGAATCCCGCTGCCCTACCTCCAGCAGGGAGATTGGCTATGCTCCTTAGACGTAAAGGATGCTTATACGCACATCCTTATTCATCCAGACCACAGACAATATCTCCAATTTGTGTTGGGAGGAAACCATTACCAGTACAGGGTGCTCCCTTTTGGCCTAACCTCCGCCCCCAGGGTTTTCACCAAGTGCCTGGCAGTGGTGGCGGCCTATCTCAGAGTTCAGGGACTCTTTGTCTTTCCATACCTGGATGACTGGCTCATCAGGGGTCAGTCTCCACAGGAAACCAATCAAGCTACCCTCCGTACTGTGTCTCTTCTCCAGCATCTGGGTTTTGTCATAAACTTCGCAAAGTCCACTTTGCGTCCCTCACAAAACATGGAGTTCATAGGCTCAAGACTGGACACCCTTCAAGTGAAGGCCTTCTTACACGTGGACAGGGCCCTCAGACTAATGGATCTGGCCAGACAGTTCCACAGCAATTCTCTCGTCTCCGCCAGACAATTCCTAAGGCTCTTAGGCCACATGGCATCCACGGTCCATGTAACTCCAAATGCCCGTCTTCACATGAGGCCCACTCAGTGGGGCCTAAGGACTCAGTGGCTGCAGGCCACAGGAAACCTGACGGACAAAGTGAGGGTGTCCAACCTACTGGCAGATTCTCTGCAGTGGTGGCTTCATCTCCCGAATCTGCTGCAAGGGGTGCCTTTTCAAGCACCCCCACACTCTCAAGTGTTGACAACCTATGCTTCTCTTCAAGGTTGGGGTGCACATTGCCAAGGAGCATGCACTCAAGACCTGTGGTCTCCTTGGGATGCCACACAGCAAATCAATTTCCTAGAGCTCAGAGCAATCCGCTTAGCCATGCGGACTTTCTCTCATGTCCTCTCTCAGCAGTCCGTCTTAGTCCAGACGGACAATCAAGTTGCTATGTTCTATGTGAACAAGCAGGGGGGCACAGGCTCCCGACCTCTTTGTCAGGAGGCACAGGCCCTGTGCTCCTGGGCAGTCAAACATGGCATACTTCTCAAGGCGGTCTATCTCCCTGGACAGGAGAATTACCCTGCAGACAAGTTGAGCAGGATCCTACAGCCACACGAGTGGCAGTTGAATCCTCTGGTAGTTCAACAGATCTTCCTGAGATGGGGTCTTCCCACCATGGATCTGTTTGCCAGTCCACTGAACCGTCAACTGCCCAGGTTCTGCTCCAGACAACTGCATCCTCTCAGAGTAGCAGCGGATGCATTTCTCATACTGTGGTCTACAGGCCTCCTATATGCGTGTCCTCCCATGCCTCTAGTGCCCAAAACACTATTCAGAGTGATCCGGGACAAGGCCTCGGTGATCCTGGTGGCCCCCAGATGGCCAAGGCAACCGTGGTTTCCACTTCTTTTACAACTAGCGGTGGACGCTCCTCTTCCTCTGGGGATGCAACCCTATCTCCTGTCTCAGGAGCAGGGATCTCTCTTACACTCCAATCTCCATTCCCTCAATCTGATGGCCTGGCTGCTGAAAGGGTAGCTCTAGCACCCTTACTGCTGCCTAGGGAAGTGGAAGACATGATCTTGGCCTCTAGGAGGCAGTCCACTCAGAAGTCCTATGCTCTTAAGTGGCGTAGGTTCTCCACCTGGTGTGCCCAGCACAAGGAGGATCCTTTCTTATGCCTGGTACCGGTGGTGCTGCAATATTTGCTGCACCTTTCCAATCTAGGCGTTAAATCCAACTCTGTTAGGGTCCACCTCAGTGCTCTCTCAGTGCACCACTCACCGGTGGAGGGTCAGTCTCTCTCCAGCCACCCTTTGGTAGCTTGCTTCCTCAGAGGCCTGCTTTTGCTTAAGCCTCCAATTCGTCCACCTGCCCCTGAGTGGGATTTCAATGTGGTCTTGCAACAACTTACTTGCCCACCACTTGAGCCTATGGCTACTTGTTCTTTGCACTTTCTTTCCTGGAAAGCGTTGTTTTTGGTGGCTCTTACCTCAGCAAGGCGAGTAAGTGAGCTTCAAGCCCTGGTGTCGGAGGCATCATACACTAGGTTCTATAGGAACAGAGTAGTCTTACAGACTCACCCTAAGTTCCTTTCCAAGGTTGTCTCCTCCTTCCACCTCAATCAGGAGGTGGTTCTTCCGACTTTCTTTCCCAGGCCGCATGCCAGCCGGGCTGAGATGGTCTTGCATACCCTGGACTGTAGGAGGGCGTTGTCCTTCTACCTTGATCGTACGCAGGAACACCGAAGGGCTGTTCAGCTCTTCGTCTCTTTTGACCCTAATAAGTTGGGGTTACCTGTCTCCAAGCGTACCCTGTCCATTTGGGTAGCAGACTGTATCGCCTGGGCATACCGGGCATCCGGCCTCTCCTTGCAGGGTCGAGTCACGGCTCACCATGTCAGGGCGAAGGCTGTGTCAGTGGCTCATCTCCGCTCTGTTCTGTTGGCAGACATCTGCGGGGCCGCTACTTGGTCTTCAAGCCAGACTTTTGCGGCTCACTACTGCCTCGAGAGGGAGTCCCGCAGGGACAGTGCTTTCGGGCAGGCAGTACTCCGTAATCTCTTTGAGGTATAGGCAACTCCTACCCTCTAGCCCTGGTGTTGGGCTACCGTTTGGGGGCGTTCTCAGAGAAGATTCTTTTCACACATGCTGAGGCTCTAGAGGGAGCTCATTTTTTCAGCTTTGGGTCCCCGGTAGCCTTAAGCTGGGGAGTCCCATATGTGAGGACTGACTTCCTGCTTGGTCCTGGAGAAAGCGTAGTTACTCACCTGTAACAGGTGTTCTCCAGGAGCAGCAGGAATCAGTCCTCACAACCCTCCCTCCTCCCCTTGGAGTTGCGGTCATATAATTTATTTTGTTTTTTTGCTGTCCTTTAGCTATGTCATCAGACTGAGCAAGATGGCACCCTTGGGCGGGAAGGAGACAGTGCATGCGCGCTGCATTCCCAAAAGCTTTCTTTGAAAGCTGTGGAAATGCTCCACATAGGGGCTCCATCAGCGCTGACGTCACCCATATATGAGGACTGATTCCTGCTGCTCCTGGAGAACACCTGTTACAGGTGAGTAACTACGCTTTCTGCTCAAAGCATCCATCCAACTGCAGTCTCGCTAAGTACGCCTTTGCTGTGTCCTGGGGGGAGTGGTCGTTAGTATATGCCTTTTCCCCTGCATTGCTTATATCAACATCACCCTGGACAAAGCTTGGGCCATTCTTACCGTGCCCCCACTAACATGCAGGGCAGCAGAGGGGGGAGGGGAGCCCCATGCCCATGCTTAACCAGCACTTTCACTAAGAAGCCAACCCTGCCCTCCCTCAACCTCCCCTCCAACAAATGATCCTGGTACTGGTAGCCAGGGGCTCATCGACAGAAGGCCCAACAACTTGAAATAGTGATGCTTCAGGACCAAGTGCATATTGCAGCAAATGGATGCCTTCTCCTGCCAGGTTGCGGCAACTGGTCCCCTTCCACGAATCCTCCAGTACCTCACCTCACTCGGACAGTGACCTAAGCACTGTCGATCGCACCCTAAGCACTGTCCATCGCACCCTCCCAAGCCACGTCAGGGAGTGCTACATGTCTCAGGAGGGACCTAGTGAATGCAATCCGGCCTCTGGTACCTCAACATTGTCCTCATTCAGCCAATGCATTAGCCATTCCAGCTCATGTAAACAGCTGAAATGAAGTACATAACCCAAAATTGCACTTCTTGTGGAAATGATCACCTGCCAAGAGGATCAGTGAACTACAAGCCCTTGTGGCGAACTCGCCCTATGCGCAGCCCTTCCAGGACTGAGCCACCTTCCAGATTGGTTGCACGCCACGCTTCTTTGGAGGAACAGAGGTCCCACACCCTAGACTGCGTCAGGGCCCTGTGCATCTACTGAAACAGGACAACACACCAGCTTCGAGGGACCCTGCGTCAGGGCCCTGTTAATCTACTGATGCAGGATAACACACCAGCTTCAAGGGACCCAACCCTGCCTCCTATGACCCTTCTGCATGGGACACCCAGTCACCAAGGAGACCCTGTTGCTAGCTGCAGCACCTTCTGCCTAGACTAGACAGGAGCCCAAGCCATGCATGAGAAAACATGGACCAGCTCCAGACGCAGGCCACCACTTTCGTCTCACGCATACCATGCCAGTGACCAACATCGGTGAGACCGCCACCTGGTCTTCTGACCACACCACTGCCTCAACCTTGAGGTGCAGAGAGATACCACCTTGGCCAAGTAGTTCTTGCCGCAGTAGAGATGCCATCAGCGATGCGCAAGCATGCAGGGAGTGGGGCCACACACCCTGAATGCAGGGTATGACTGGACTTGAGAGCATTGTTGTGCACAGTAACAGTGTACCCTTTGGATTACATTGCTGTTACACATTATCGGGGTATACTCTTCTGTTGCTATAAGGTTCATTCAGTTGCCTTACCATATATCTTACCATTGCTGTAACGTTTTCATACAGTTGCCTCACCATGTGTGACTAACACCACATGACTGTGTTGCACAAGTAACTCCATGTTATTGTTGTTGCTTTCCATTATCATGAGTGGCATGTGCTGTTATTGTTGCACAAGTAGTTACTGTTCATGCTCTCGGTGTTGTGGTTGTTCCCTTGCACAGATGCTGTGGTGCCACGTTTTATACTTGTCCTAACACTTCTTGTTGTGCCGAGAAAGCGTTTTTCCCAAGGGCAAGAGCGCCACAGCCCAGTCTTCTGCCTGGCATGACTTTGGCCTCTCCTCATCCACTACAGCACAGGAATGTAGCTGGGGAGGCCCTAAATGGGGCTGATTCATCCTGCTTGTCCTTGGAGAAAGTGAGATTACTTACCTGTAATGGGGGTTCTTCGAGGACAGCAGGATAAGTCAGCCACACATAGCCACCCACCTCACCTGGACGGGGGTCGGCATCTCAACCAAGGACCCTCCTGCCTAGTAGCAACGCCACAGCTTGGAACATATTGGCTGGCTAGGGACGGGCCATTGGGATAGGCCATAGTGCTCATGCTCAGAAAGACTTTGCCTTTCTGAGCTTTGGAGAATAGCTCCGTGTATGGCACCATCGGATGAAGTCACCAAGTGTGGCTGACTTATCCTGCTGTCCTCGGAGAACCCCCGTTACAGGTAAGTAGCCTCACTTTCCCAGCCCTTTGAAGCTACTGGCATCTCATCAGGTGTTTGTTCCCTCCCTATCCCTCCCAACATCCATCCACCCCTAAAGAGCAGTCTTTCTTTATAGGGCACCTCCTCAATTAACTACACACAGGGACTTGTAACAGCACATTTTGAACACACTTAAAATAAATTTAACTGTTTTTCTCTGAAAGGACAGCTGGGAAACTGGCTGGTACTTTGGTAGGTCTTTCTCTTTTGCTTCAACAGATACCTAAGCACCATCAACTGAACAATGGCTGGGAAAAATCGTATCGCCAAAGCTGTCACCCCCCGTTACAGCTTCTGCCTGTCCAGACAGAGCTCCCAATGCCAGTTGAAAGACCGGTTCTTGAATTACCTTCTTTGATTCGCCCAAAGGTTTTTACCTTGGAGGCTATTTGGGACGCTATTGCAACTCTTTCATCTTCAATCAACTCCCAGACTGCTTCATTGTCTTCCCGGATCAGTGAGAATGCTGATGGCATCCAGATGAATGTAGCAAGTATTCAATCTGTCGTGTCAGTTTGTGATAAGATTAAGGTGAAGAATTATACTCTTAGTTCTCAGCTGGATACTGTTTCCGATATGTCCTCGACCCTGGTAAAGGAGAATGCTATGCTTAAGTATAAAGTGGAGGTATTGGAAAACGCTTCCAGAGCAGTTAACCTTCGGGTTTTGAATTTCCCGCGATTACCAGAGGTGTCGGCTTTGGACATGTTTAAAAGATATATTATGGAGATTTTGAAAGTTCCTTCTGATTTGATTCCACCTCTCAATAAGGTTTATTATCTGCCTTCTCGGAAAAAAGCTGAGACTTCTGTGTCTGTATCTAATGTGAAATTTGATACCCTGGATGTCACTGGCCTTCTTGAGGGTACTGGGAATGAAGTTACATCTCCTATTGCTTCAACTGTTTTGGTTCAGTGTGCTCTTGTCACTGACAAGGACTGGTTGCTGAAAATGTTTTTTAAGAAACGATTAGATTCCTTTTTAGGATTCAGAATATCAATGTTCCCAGATTTAGTTAGAGAAACACAAAAGTGGAGAAAGCAATTTTTGCAGTATAAACCTGGGGTGTTAAATATTAGAGGTACTTTTTTTCTTTGGTTTCCCTGCAGATGTTTGGTCCTTATTGAGGGTGTTAAGTATATTTTTTCTGATCCTAGTGATTTAAATAATTTCATTAATGCTAGACTTCCCGTAGTATTACCAACTGAGTAATGGTGGTGTTTAGTTCAGCTTATTCCTCCATGTGTATCTCGGAGGCCTGCTGCCACCTGGGTTCTTTCTTTGTGGTTATTGTAAATTTTCCAATTAAGGTGTATTTGCCAAATCTCTGCTTTGATATGATAGTTTCTTCTCCTCTTCCTCTTTTCATTGTGGACTATATCAGCGTTTGACTATTGTATACTTCTAATAATTTGTTTTCCTTTTGGTTATTTATCTGTCAGATTTGCTGTATTCATTGTAAGAAATGTATTTTCTTGCTGTTATTTGTTAAAATTCATAAATAAATAATTAAAAAAAAAAAAAAAAAGAAAGACCGGTTCTTTTTGGAGACCATATCTTGCAAAGGACGTAAAAAGACTGGAAACAGTTCAGAGGAAGGTGACCAAAATGATTTGGAACCTGCATCAGAAGCCTTATGAGAAGAGAAGACCTAAATATGTATACTCTGGAGGAGAGGAGGGATAGGGGAGATATGATTCCGACCTTTAAATACTTAAAGAGAAATAATGAACAAACAAACCTCTTCCAAAGATGGGGAAGCTGTAAAACTAGAGGGCATAACATGAAGCTGCAAGGGAGTAAATTGAAAGGCAATGTTAGGAAATACATTTTCACTGAAAGGGTGGTGGATGCTTTGAATGCCCTCCTGATGGAAGTGGTAGGGACAAATACAGTGTCAGAATTCAAAATGTCATGGGACAGACACAATGGATCCCTTAACAGCAACAGGATAAAATCAAAATAAACTTAACTATCTAATTTCTCAACAAACAGGGGTGTCCTACACGGAGCAGTGAGTTCACCCCTAAACAAAGACATGGTAGGTGGCCTGCACGGAGCGGCAGATGCACCTACTCTTGCCATCTTACTAGGCAGACTAGATGGACCATACTGGTCTTCATGTGCCGTCATTTACTATGTTACTATGGTTCCATGTGCAGGATGCCTGAATGCTGAAACTGTCAGGAAACAAGTGGAGGAACTCGGAGAGGATGTGGTGAGGCTGAGGAGCATTCAAGACAGTGAGAAGTACATTGATGAGATGGTCCAAGCTCTCCAGCAGAGGAGAAGATGGGAGCCCACAGAATGACGAAGGTTGGATACAAGTCACCAGGGCCTGCAGAATCACCAATCCAACTTCTCCAGCCCTTGAATTGAAGAACCATTATTCAGCCCTGGAAGTGGAGTAGGTGAAAGCATCCCTGGAAAGGGAAGAACCAGAGCTCCAGCACCCCAAAGTTGTAGAATCAGTGACCACAAGAAAGGTGGTTGTTGGTGACTCTCTTCTGAGGAGTACTGAGACGTCCATCTGCTGACCAGATTTGATGTCCAGAGAGATATGCTGTCTGCCAGGTGCCAAAATCTGAGCTGTTACGGAGAATTTGCAGAGACTCATCAAGCCCACTATTACCCAATGCTGATAATCCAGTTTCGGCACAAATGGTATTGCCAGGTATCCCTCTGAGCATATCATAAGTGACTTCATGGCTCTGGGACAGAGGATGAAGCAGATAGGGGTGCAGATGGTGTTCTCTTCAGTCCTCCCTGTTGAGGGTAAAGGCCAAGGCAGAGAAGCTCGCATCCTAGATATGAATGCATGGCTGCATGGATGGTGTCATCAAGAGCGTTTTGGTTTCCTGGATCATGAGATGCTGTTCTAAGGGTTGCAGAGCAGACATGGCATCCATCTGTCCAAGAAAGGTTGACATGTCTTCAGTAGCAGATGGGGATGGGTGAAGAAAACCCCCAGGTAAGTGAAACATTAAATACCTTTATGGAAATGGGTAAAAGAGGGAATATATCGAAAGAGGTGTGTATAAATGCCCGTAGCATGGGAAAGAAGATCCCAGATGTTGAAGCTTTAATGAGAGAGGCTGACTTGGATTTAGTGGCAGTTACAGAAACATGGTTCACAGAAAACCATTACTGCGATGTAACTATAGCAGGCTGTACTTTATTCAGAAAGGACAGGGTCGGAAGAAGGGGAGGAGGAGTGGCACTATATGTAAAAAATAATATTAAAGCTTTGGAACTACAGAGCTTAAAAGGGAGAGAGGAGGCACTGTGGGTTAAACTAGAAAGAGGGAAAGAGAAATCTATTTGCATTGGCGTAATATACAGACTTCCCTCACAGGAGGAAGAGGTGGATGGTGTCACCAGCAGTGGCCGGACTGAGGCGTAGGCAGCCAGTCACACTGCTGGGCCTGACCCTTCTTTATGAAAAGGAGTAGTTGAGACTGAGTGGTCAGGTTTAAGAAGGATTTTTATTCCCCTCCCGGGGTTTGGATTTTCAAAAACAGTACAAAAACACCAGAACTTAAAATACAGCCATGCTTCTGGCAAACTGAAGGTGAAAACAAAACACAGCTTCTCGCTTGAACAAAAACAGGAATTACATTGAACAGAAACCAGATGAAAATGCTGACAGTCTCTTCTGTGCTCATTCAGCTCTCTACAAGGCACTCTTGTCTTTAGCTAGCGCAGAGAACTTATATCAGTCATTAACAAAGAGCAATCCATGTCCTCAATATAGGGAGTTAAGCTACTTGGCTCTGTAATCATTGGTTCTTCAACCACATTACTTTCTCTAGGGCAGAAAGTTTGAAACCTCCTCAATTCAGTCTCTGAACTCTCATCACAGCCCTCTCCACAATAAGGCAGGTAGTTATCAGATAGTTTATAAAAGCAAGATGGAGAAAAAGCTCTGTTTAAACCTGCTTTCTCTTTGTAGCTTTTCAATCCCCTACCTCTCGTGCCTGGCGTTAGCTCATAACACTGTCCTGACAGACTTTTCTCTTGGAAGTCTTCTGCAGGGTTTTAGAGACATACATTCATCCTTTTCACTTATACAAATATCTTCAACTGAATTACCTTCCCTCTCACAGGGTTGCAAGTATTTCAAGCAGCTCTGCTTTTCAATTATATATGGCTTCTTACCAGCTGCCTCATGTTCCTTCCACTGAGCTCTGTGCCTGGGAAAATCACCCTGCGTCAGAGGTGAGTGTTTCTTGTAACTAATCCCTCTTGTTGCTGGTAACTTTGTTTCCCTTTGCAAATCCCTCCTTGGCTTTCTGCTCCAAGGCTCAGGTAAATCAGAGTCAGCATAGGAGTATTCTGAACTTCCGTCTGAGACCTGCAAGTTTCCTCTTACTTGCCAAGCTTCCTGTTCCTCATGAACTTCCTGCTCTCCGAGATCTCCCTGATCTCTCTGGTCTCTCTGATCTCCCTGCTTAACTCTGTTTGCTTTGGACATTCTTTTTACAGCCTTCGGGGCGTTTTCTTGCCCATGTGAAAACTGTCTTCCTGATTAACTGGGGAGTGTTTGCTAGCTAGGCGTGCCTTCAGACCTCGTGTCTCAGCCTGTTTTGGTTGCCTATGGTAACTGGGAAGCTTTTGATCTCCCTGCCTGTCAGAATCTGTGCTAAACCCAGAAAAATTTCTGTGTTTTAAAGGCACAGGGCAGATCTTCCGTGTCACAATGGAAAGTTAATTGAAGACATATGCAGCATTGCCAGGAAAGGGGAAGTGCTGCTGATAGGGGATTTCAATATGCCATATGTTAATTGGCACATTCTGACTGCAGTATCATCTAGAAGTAAGGAGATCCTGGATTCTCTACAGGGAGAACTATTCAGGCAACTGGTAATGGAACCCACACGTTAAGGGGCCATACTGGACTTTGTGCTTACCAATGGTGAAAGTATTTCTGATGTTATAATGGGAGATCATTTTGCATCCAGTGATCACCAGATGGTGTGGTTCAGTATTAGGACTAGGGCTGTTAAAATCCATTCAAAAGTGAGGGTCTTAGAATTTACAAAAACTAACTTTGGCAAGATGGCCCAATACCTCAGGGAGTCGTTAGTGGGATGGGAACAGCTAGGGGATGTAGAAGAACAGCGGGCAAAACTGAAAGGAGATATTTTAAGGGCAACCAATCTTTTTGTTAAAATGGTAAATAAAGGTAAATGTGAAGAAAAATGTGAAGAAAAAGAGGGAGGCCTTCATGAAATACAAGAGATCACAGAGAGAGGAAGACAGGCATCTATATTTGGGAAAACTTAGAGAAGCTAGCAAAGTAGTCAGGAAAGCAAAGATTCAGAAAGAGAAGGAAATAGCCAATGCAATAAAATGGGAGGATAAGACATTTTTCAGATGTTAGTGAGAAGAGGAAGGGCAAAAGTGGTATTGTCAGACTTAAGGGTGAAGGGGTGGAATATGTAGAAGCTGATGAGGATAAAGCGGAATTGCTTAACAAATATTTATTTTCTTTGTTCATAGATGAAGAACCAGGAGCAGGACCTCAGAAAACAACTATAAACAGGAACAGAAGCGAGGGGCATCATGAACAATTTTCAGAAGACTGTGTTTGTGAGAAGCTAGCTAAACTTAAAATAGACAAAGCGATGGGACCGGATGGGATACACCCTAGAATACTGAGGGAACTTGGGGACATTCTAGCAGCTCCACTGACTGACTTTTTCAATGCCTCATTGGAGTTGGGAGTGGTGCCAAAAGACTGGAGCGAGGCACATGTGGTCCCTTTACACAAAAGCAGAAGTTAGGATGTGGTTGAAAACCACAGGCTGGTTAGTTTAGCTTCGGTGGTGAGTAAATTATTGGAAGCATTGGTGAAAGAGAAAATAGTGAGGTTTCTGGAGTCCAGTGGATTACAGGGTCAGAGGCAGCATGGATTCACCAGAGGCAGGTCTTGTCAGACAAATCTGATTGATTTCTTTGACTGGGTATCTAGGGAGTTGGACCGAGAGAGAGCCCTAGATGTGGTGTATTTAGATTTCAGTAAAACCTTTGACACCGTTCCTCATAGGTGACTTATAAACAAATATTGCACCCTAAGGATGAATCCTAAAGTTGCTGCTTGGGTTAGAAATTGGGTTAGAAATTAGACTGGGGTTTCTAGTCCCACAGGTGCTCCTTGTGGTCTTGGGCAAGCCACTTAACCCTCCATAGCCCATGTTCCCTGTAAAATAGTTATCTCCAAGTTATAATGCCCTGTTCAATGTAATTTCAGTTTGTTCAATGTAAACCGCCTTGATATCATGAAAGGCGGTATATAAGAAATGTTAAATAAATAAAATAAATAAATAAATAAATTGGTTGAGTGGGAGGCAACAAAGTGTACAGGTAAATGGAGCTCATTCTGAGGAGGTGGTTACCAATGATATGTCCTTGGTCCAATTCTTTTTAACATCTTTGTTAGTCATATAGCGGAATGCTTGTCCGGTAAAGTTTGCTTCTTTGCGGATGATACCAAAATCTGCAATAGAGTAGACACCCAGGAAGGTGTAGATATCATGAGGAGGGACCTAGCTAAGCTCAAAAAATGGTCTGGAATTTGGCAGCTGAGATTTAATGTTAAAAAATGCAAGGTCATGCATTTGGGCTGCAGCAATCCAAGGGAGTAATATAGTATAGGTGGTGATGTACTTTTGTCCACTAAAGAGCTGGACCTAGGCGTGATTGTGTCTGATGATCTTAAAGTAGCTAAATAGTAGAAAAGGCAACAGCAAAGGCTAGAAGGATACTTAGGTGCATAGGGAGAGGAATGGCCAACAGAAGAAAGGAGGTCATAGTCCCTCTGTATAAGTCTTTAGTGCGACCTTATTTGGAGTATTGTGTGCAATTCTGGAAACCGCCCCTTCAAAAGGATATAAACTGGCTGGAATCAATACAGATGGTGGCTACTAAAATGGTTAGTGATCTTCATTATAAAGCATATGAGGACAGACTTAAGGATCTTAATATGTACACCTTAGAGGAAAGGCGGGATAGAGGTGATATGATTGAGAAGTTTAAATACTCTGTGGCACAGGAGGAGAGCTCTGCTACGAGGGGACATGGGATGATCGGTGAAAGGGAATAGATTCAGAATTGATATGTGGAAATATTTCTTTACGGAAAGAGTAGTGGATCCATGGAATAGACTCCCAGTGAAGGTAGTAGAGATGAGGACAGTATCTGAATTCAAAGAAGCATGGGACAAACACAGAGAATCTCTAAAGGAAAAAAGGGAACTGTTGTAGTGGTTGATATGGAAGGGCAGACTAGATAGGCCATGTGCTCTTTTTCTGTCATCATGTTTCTACTCGTGAACAAAAAGTTCATATCATCACCAGGCATAACAATTCCTACTGACCCATAGGGGAGGTGTTTTGACACTTTGAGACTATTCAGAAGGCTAGCTGCAACAAATACTGGCAGTTAAAACCATGTGCCCTAAGCATTGTGCCCATGTAGCCTAACTACTAAGTCATTCAATTCCTTCTTCTCCCTCTGACATCTTCTGTACTTCTCATAAGATTTGTTGATTTTTGATATGGTCCTCGTTCCTACCATCTCCATTAGGAAGTTGTTCCATGCGTCCAGTATCTTTTTCATAAAGAAATATTTACTTCCATATCATCCTGCTAGACCATTCCAGAAAAGTAGATTGTTTTCCGTTACCAGCAGATGTGTGGAGACAGAGAGCCAATGAAATGCTCAGGCTTCAGTGACAGCACTCCCATGCCTCTATCATCCTGAGCCACTAGAGGGCAACTCAGTATTTCATATTGTCCTGCTAGACCAGTCCAGACAAGTAGGATGTGTTCCCCTACCAGCAGATTGGTGTAGACAAAGAACCAATGAAAGGCCAGGTTTCAGTGACATCGCTCCTGTGCCTCTATTTGCCTCAGCCACTAGAGGTCTCTTCAGTATTTCTTTGTCTCCAGCAGATAGTGGATGGATTTTCTTCTCTGTCAAAAATCTGAAGATTGAGAGGAAAGGGTGATTAAACGCTTGTGAACGATCACCTTGAGTACAGAAAGATGACTCTCTCACTTGAGCATAACTTGGGAGACTCCAATAGACTGGTCTTTTCAGTAGCTATAGGAAGAGGGAAAATTGGTTCAGCTCCATGTCCTTACATGATAAGATGTACCACAAGGTAGGCAAAAACTCACGTAGCTGTCAAACACACAGTCCAAAAACGTGATAAGGTGGAAAAACACTTTATTCAGTCTAGTAAGAAGGGGACTGAATAAAGTGTGTTTCCACCTTATCTCGCTTACATGATAAGAGCCTGTTGAGCAGCCACAAATTGGAAGGATTTTAAAGGATCTGGAAGAGTACAGCAGCCTCACACAACCTCAGCATCCTGCCCTCCTCCTCTATCCCCCCTGCTTTCTCTCGAAGATTGCAGAAGGCTCTCAGAGGGATCTGCCTGCCAGCCATCTTCCACACAATGCTGTGAAAATAAATCCAGCCAGTGAACAGTTTCAGTAAAGAGGAGCTAGCTCGGCTTGGATTCTATGCCTAGGGCTCTCAGGGGGTGAGTACCAAGGCTTGACCTTGTCATTGTCCTTATTGGGGCTCCTGGTTCTGTTTCTGAGGGGCACAGTTCAGGGTGAATTGCTAGCGGCTGTTGGTACTGTGTGGAGGTTTTCCCACCAGCTTTCTGCACAATTTAATAACATCTTTGCCTATTGTGGCCCTGGTGATCGTGCAGTCCTAACACACTTTCTGTCTAAGCAGCTCCAATGCATGCTCCTTCCTTAGCGCTTTTAATCTGCATAACATGAAAAACGCAGTTAATGCATTCTTGCTGGCCGAAACAGCCTTAGTATGCCCTCTTCTGATACTTATCCTAACTTTCTATATCTTCTTTCAGGAAACATTGTTTGACCTATGGCAAGCAAGGAGCCTCATTTTTGGATTCTGGACTCTGCCCTTCCTGCATGGCAGCTTCTGAGTTGTCCCTGGAGGACAAGATTTCCACTCTCAGCTGGGGGATGCAATTAGTTCACTCTTCCCTTCTTCAGGGCAGGAGGTGAAGGATGGTGCTGTGGATAAGGATATTTAGCCATCCAGAGGCTCCGGCATCCGTGCTGTGAGCCGCTCTGTATCCTAGGGGGTCTATGGTGGCTATACCCCCTAGTGTTGGGGAGCCTTTTCCGAGAGGAGAGCTTCGAGATTCTGGATTGCCTCCCTGCAATTCTTTTCCCTTTTGCAGCTGGCCTGGTCCTTCTGGCATGGAAATTCAGTCCTTGTGGCCTCTAGGTGCTCCTGGATGCAGTCTCGTGCCAGACAGGCTGAAAGCAGAAGTCCTGTTAGAATACCTTTGGCTAAGCGTCCTTGGGGCAGGGTGCTCCCTTGAGATAGGGAACAGTTGGGAGATAACAGAGATGTTCACTATGCCTCGGATTCAGATGAATTGGTACTGGACTCTGATGTGCATGAGGATGTGCTCTCATCTTCAGAAAATTATGCAGAGACTGGCATGATCTGCCTATTCTGGAAAGAGGATCTGGTGGCGTTGATTACCAAGATCTCATCCATCTTGAACTTGACAGATGTGTCCGGCACTGAGCAGGAGCTGAAGGTACACCCATTCCTTCAAGGGGTGCTGAAATCCACTGCAGTCTTCCCATTCCCAGAGGTGATCAAGGATATGATCTGGTCATAGTGGGACTCCCCCCCAACTCCCAACCTAAAGGGTTAAGGGTGCATAAGAAGATCTGTGCTTTTCCAGAGGAGCCTGGTGAGTGGTTTGACATTCCCAAGGTAGGTGTGCAAGTCACAGTGGTTACCAGATGAACCACTTTTCCTGTGGAAGGTAATCGGCCTTAAGGGATGTTCTGGACCGCAAGGTAGATTCCTTGCTGAGAAGCCAGTTTGCCGTGGTAGAGGCTATCCTACAGCTGGTGGTATGTACCAGCCTGATATCTCGAGCCCTGCTCCAGTGGATTCAATCTCTTCCGCCTTATGATACTACCTCTTTTTGGAGTTGTCTACAGCCTTCCTTTTTTGATGCCATGTATGATCTGGTACATCTGGTAGCCAGGGATGATGCCCTGATAATGGTGTCACGATGCTGAATTTGGCTCCGGCACTAGGCAGCAGTCACATCCTCCATACCCTAACTGACTCAAATGGCCTTTAAAGGGAAGTTTATTTTTGTAAATGATTTGGAGAAGCTGGTGAAAGACCTAGTTGAGATGAAATCTTACCACCTCCTGGAAGACAGGTCCAAGGGGCCTGTGAAATGGATTAGTGCCACTTTCTCCAGGAACAAGCAGGAAGTCAGTCATCGCATATGGGTGACCCCGACGGAACCTGCACAGAACATTTCCCCAGCTTTCAAAGAAAGCCTTTTGGAATGCTACCCTGCATGTGTGGTCCCCTTCCAGTCCAAGGGTGCCATCTTGCTCAGTTTCCTTTTTTCCGCAGTGGACGCTTGTCCTATTTCCCTGGAAAAATCTCTCTAAAATTATCCTTAAAAGTTGGGTTTTCCCCGTTTTCATACTGGTTCCTCTTCCAGCCTCGAGCCGGCGCTGACCCTGTCACCTTTTCTCGGCTCCCTCCTTTTTTTGACGAGGCTTGCCTTGACCGTCATTCGCACCCTTTTTCTCCCAGGGGTCATCGATCCTGGTCAGGTGTCTTCCACTATGTCTCCTGGTGGGTTCAAAAAATGTGACTGTTGCAGTCAAACTATGTCTGTCATAGACACTCATGACTGCTGCCTATGCTGCCTGGGTCCGGACCACGACAGTAGCACCTGCAACCTGTGCCAGGCCATGATTCCAAAAAACAATAAGAAACGGTTGGAGTTTCAGGGGAAGATGTTCCCATAGTCCAACTCTGCTCCGGCTTCACCAATGCTGATCTCTAAATCCAGCACTTCCTGCGAGGCTCGGACGTCTTTGGATTCCTGCAGCGGCGGCTTCTCCTTAAAGGCCCTGGATCTCGAGAAGAAAAAGAAAAAATCCTTAAAGCCAGTCAAGTTCCACCGGTGAAACCCAGTAACGTCTCGAAGAGGGACTCATGTGAATCCGAGCGGTGCCCTCCCCCTCAAGGTCTCTAAGAAGGAGTCCTCGGCTGGCGGAGACCGGGTGAGGCTCCTCAAGGCTGTGGTCCTCGTTGAAGATGCATTTGCGAGAGTGCCAGTGTCGGGCCTGAGAACCTCAGTGCCTATGTCGAAAGTCTGTTGAAACCAGAATATCTTTGGCCCTGCAGCAGAATATCTTTGGCCCTGCAGCAGGCAATGATGTTTGCCTCATCCGCATTATCTGCCTTGATAACCGAGCCCCTAACTGCGGGGGAGTACCGGACGTCGAGCCAGGCCCCGAGCACCACCGGCCTCGGGCGAGCTCTCGGCACTGATCCTCTGGTGTCCGGTCCTCCCCAGCCAGTTCCAGGAGCCAGACCTAAGATCCTCCAGGGGAAACTGGTTCCCCAGAACCGGCCTCGAGATGCGGGAATCCTGAGCCTCTGAGTCCTTGACACCTTTCTTCTCCGAGTGGTAGACCGACGACTAGGCCTCGCTAGATTCCTCTCGATGTCCCCTCAGAACTGTCTCCCCCGGCGCCCTGGTGCCATTTTCCCTGGAGGACGTGGCCTTCCACGACTTCATCCGGGATATGGCCCGGGGCCTGTCTGTCCTGACTGAATCAGAGGAGGACCCGCCAAAGGAGACTCTCATGGTGCCAGTGCAGTCTATCCTTGAGCGGTTGCTCCTGCAAATGTGGGAGACCCCGGCCTCTGTGCCGATGGTCAGCCGAGGCCTCAATGCCATCTGCACTGTCAAAAAAGGCCTTGGCTTCCAAAAGGCTCAGCTCCCTCATAACTCCTTGGTTGTGGAGTCATCTATGTAGAAGCTGGAAAGCAAGAAGAATTATTCCTCCATCTCTCCGGGCAGAGAGGCTCGGGCCCTCGATGCCTTCGGGTGCAAGTGCTTTCAGGGCTCCTTGCTCAGCTGCTGGATATAGGCCTATGAATTGTACATTGGTATGTACCTCAAGGGCGTCATCCAAGAACTGGCAGGTTTCTCCGCGGGCATTGCTGGGGAACCTCTTCAGAGGTTCCAAGCCCTGATAACTGGGATCTGGGACTGCTCACAATTCCTGTCCCTCACTACCTACGACGGCTTTGAATCAGCAGCCTAGGTGGCAGTAGCCAGCATCTGCTTCCGATGCTAAGCCTTGCTGCAGACCTCCAACCTTGAGCAGTGGGTACAAGAGAAATTGCTTGATGTCCCCTACACTGGGGAAAACTTGTTTGGCTAGTCCATGGCCAACAAGGCGGCCGAGATTGTGACTGGGTAGAGGTTCTCAAGGAAGACCTCAGTCCTCCCCTGGAAGAAACCATTGGGGCAAGGACCTTCTTTCCCGAGGGAAAAAGGGTCCTTTCATCAGGGTTCTTGCCAGCCCTTCTCGTGACAACAACAACAGGGCCCTCAGCCCAAGAGTCAGAGCCATGTGCCAAGAAAACTGAAGGCTCAGAAGCCCCAGGCTCCAGCTCCCACCCAACTGGGTGGGGGGGAGGGGCAGGGATTTTTGACTCCACGGGCAGGACCTCCTCTCCCCCGGAAGACCCTCCTTATCCCACAGGTAGCCCGCCTGGCGCTTTTTGCCTACGGGTGGGCCATGGTCACCATGGACCAGGGGCCTACTAGTGGTAAGGGAGGGGTACCTCCTCCACTTCCAGCAAACACCGCCAGGATTCTTCCCAGGAGAGCTGGTGTGGCCTCTCCTTCACCAGTCTTTGCTCCTCTCAGAGCTCATGGACCTGCTCTAAGACAGGACAATGGAGCTTGTACCCAAACATCTATGGGGAAAGAGCTTCTATTCCAGGTTCTCCTTGTCGCCAAAAAAACTGGGGGCCTTAGGCCCATACTAGACTTGCAAAGCCTGAACAAGTTTCTGGTGAGGGAGAAGTTCAAGATGCTCTCCCTTGGGACACTGCTGCCCTTCCTCCACCAGGGAGATTGGCTCTGCTCCTTGGATCTGAAGGATGTGTACACCAACATTCTGATCCACCCCTCCCACAGACAGTACCTAAGATTTGTGGTGGGAGGAAAGCACTACTGTTACAAGGAATTTTCCTTCGACCATCGTAGAGGAGAAATAGTGGGGGTGCTCATGAGTCCTGTGATGGTGGCTTCAGATTAACCTGGCTTCTCTCTTCAGATCCCTTAAAAGTGGCCCGATGCTATAAAACCAGTGTGATTTTAAGAAATGTGAGCTCCCCAGGTGATAAATCAAATAGAGCAGCTAAAGCGAGGAGTAGAAAACAAATGGATTGACTGTAACTCCTGGACATCCATTCTCTGCCTGATGCCCTCTGGAAGATACTTGGCTCATTCACTATGCAGGTAAGGCAACCCTCAATAAAAAACAAGAAAAATAATACTAGGGCTCCTCAGCTAATACCGCGATGCCGCGGCTCTTTTTCAAATAGCTTCAACTGTTTCTGACAGCACATAGGGTTGCCAACCGGCCGGTTTTCAGCCGGCCTGGCCAGTTTTTCCATGGCCAGGCCAGCTGCCGGCGCAGAGGTAAAACCGGCTTTTCTTCCGATCCGAAGAAGTCCGCGGAGTTAAGAAAAACCCAGCCCGCACACCGGAAGGCTTCAGAGGGAGCCAGGGAAGCCCGCGCGAGGCCCCGGCTCCCTCTGTACAACTGCCAGCGTGAAGATCCTTTTCCTTCACGCTGGCGGCTGTTTCTGTGAAGCCGCGATTGCTGGGAAAGGTTAAAGGCAATGCCCTTTAACCTTTCCCAGCATTTGCGGCTTCACAGAAACAACCGCCAGCGTGAAGGAAAAGGATCTTCACGCTGGCAGTTGTACAGAGGGAGCCGGGGCCTCGTGCGGGCTTCTCCGGCTCCCTCTGAAGCCCCTCAGACAGCCGCGGTGCTGGTCGGGGGGGGGGGGAGAGGCCAAGGACTGCAAGGGCTGTGATGGGGGGGGGGCTAGGACTACAAATGGGCTGGGGGGGGGAGACCTGGACTGGAAAAGGGCTATGGGGGGGGGGGGGACTTGGAATGGAAAACGGCTATGGGGGGGGGGACTTGGACTGGAAATGTTGCTGTGATGGGTGGGGGGGGGGACCTGGACTGGAAATGGGCTATGAGGGGGGAACTTGAACTGGAAAAGGGCTATGGGGGGGGGGACTTGGACTGGAAATGTTGGTGTGATGGGGGGGGGGGAACTGGACTGGAAATGGGCTGTGAGGAGGGGAACTTGGACTGGAAAAGGGGTATGGGGGGGTGGGACTTGCACTGGAAATGTTGTTTCGATGGGGGGGTGGACCTGGACTGTAAAAGGGCTATGGTGGAGGTAGGGGGAACTTGGACTGGAAATAGGCTGTGATTAGGGGGCTAGGACTGCAAATGGGCTGTGATGGTGCAGGGGGGACTAGGACTGCAAATGGGCTGTGATGGTGGGGGCGGGGGGCCTAGGACTGGAAATAGGCTGTGATGGGGGGGGGGCTAGGGCTAGAAAGAGGCTGTGATGGGGGACTTGGACTGGAAATGGGCTGTGATTGGGGGGGGCTAGGACTGGAAATGGCCTGTGATGTGAGGGCTAGCACTGGAAATGGGCTGATGAAGAGCTGGAATAGGACTGGAAATGGGCTGATGGGGGCTACAATAGGACTGGAAATGGGCTGATGGCATGGGAGAATGGGACTAGAAGGGAGTGGATGCTGGGTGGGTCTAGAACTATAAGGGAACTGATTTTGGGGGAGGACTAGAATGGATGGGGAATGAGAATGGAAGGGGAAAAGATATTTTGTGTGGAAGAAAAGTCTATGATGGGCCGGGTATTGGGAGAGTAAGAGGGGCTTGAGAATGGAAGGGTGAAATTTAAATGGATGATAAAGGAATAAGGAAAGAATTGGGGGAAAGAGCAAAAGGGAAACAATCAGTATGTTAAAGCAGAAATAGAGAGAGAATGGAAAACATCTAAAAGAGAAGAAAGGATAAATGGATAGCTCGCAGAAGACACGAAGAAACCAGAAGAAAGTGACTGGAGCAATTGCAACTGAAAAATAAAATGCCCAAACAGAAGGTAGAAAATACTTTTTATTTTGAATTTATTAACTGGAATATGTCTGGTCTGGGAAGTGTGTATTGCTAACATCTTTGCGTTTTTGTTTAGTGCAAGAGGAAATTACTTTATAGTTTTATTTCTCCAGTGTTGTACATTTCATGTTTGGCTTTTGGGGTTCCCAGTCTGACCAAGGAAGTTAGCCTACACGTATCCTCGGTAATCTTTGTGGGTGGGGGTGGGGCTGGGGGTGGGGCGGGGCGGGGCAGGGGTGGGACTAGGGGCGGAGAATGGGTGGAGCATGGCGAGCCACAGGTGTCGGGTTTTTCTCGGTGAAAAAGTTGGCAACCCTAACAGCACATTACCTTTAAATCCCGGCTTTGGAAGTCTCAGGGCACTAACAGGGCTCTCCTCTTACAAACAGTAGTGCTTTGCTTCGGATCGCAGCTCTCTAACTACAGTGTGCCTCATCTCAGCCACTACCTGGGTCCCCAGTTCTGTGCGGCTGCTCCTGTGAAGGCAAGGCTACAGAGTTGGCTGGCGCCATTAACAACGTGGTGGGATACATTGTGGAATGCAGCTGAGCTCAGTTTTCAAGGCAGGAAACTGTATACATCCAGGACCGTGGGCCTTGCTGTTTGTTAATTTGCTGCTGCGATTTTGTAAACTGAAAGTAAAGGAGCCTTTTGCTTAATTTTTCAAGTAATCTGCAGGGGTGACGAGCTCTTCCTTCAGCTGGATGCCTCCCATGTCGATAATTGAAGGTAAATGGCTCTTCTCTGCTGATCCTGCTTACCACTGACTTCGCTTCACTCCTAGACAGTGTTACTAAGCCAATATAATATCAGACCTCCGCCTGGTGGCTGCAATTGGAAGTACATGCTCCATTAAATCCCTCTTGAGAACTGTCTTCTGGTGATTGAGAGTATAAGGTTGTCCAGTTGTCTGTCACTTTCTCAATAAAATTTTTTTTTCTGAATATGTCTGCCAAGACCACTTGTGCCTCTACCGTCTAAGTTTTCATGGAAGACAGAGTGCCTTGAGACTGATACTCGCACTAAGGGATATTGTATCTCCTAGTCAGATCGCTGTTTCGGATGAACCGTCGGCATTACCTGTTACTAAGGCAGACATGGAAATCCTTCAAGAGCTCTGGGCCTTTTGTATGGATTTTGCCAAGGCAATATCTGACCTCCGATCGGAGCTGAAAGGGTTGGAGGACCGAGTAACTCAGAATGAGATAAATATTGGAGAGCAGATAGATGCTACTGCCCTCTTCCAATCTCGACTTCAGAAGCTGGATCATCTAACCCATGATCTTAAGAAGCATCAAGACTATCTTGAAAATAAGACAACGCAGGAACAACATACTCATTATTGGTCTGTTAGAACTCCCAGGTGTTCAGGAGAATATCATCTGACTGATACAAGAGCTCTTCGTGTTCTGCATACCGGAAGACCCCATGCAGTTAAACTGGAGTGGGCACATTGAGGGGGAGGGGAACCTGTATTGGAGGGGACTGTAGACCTCTCCCGATAATTGCGTGTTTTTCCTAATTTGAGGATAAAGTCTCCCTTATGAAGAGTCTACATGGTAAGCGCGGGATTTGTTTTCACGACCAGAAGATACAGATATATAAGGACCTGTCACAATATACCTTAGAGAGAAGACAGAGCTTCAAATCCCTCACACAGTTCTTGCAAAGCAAATCTCTCAGATATAGATGGGGGTTTCCTTTTGCCCTCATCTTTGATTGGAGCAGCATCCCACAAAAAATTTCCAACCTTTCGACTTGTATGGACTTTCTGGATTCTGCTCAAAATGAGGGAAGTAGAAGCTCGCGACCTAGGAGCGCTATACCAGACTGGGAGGTATCCACCCCAAAGAGACAAAATGTTTACCGGTCCCAGAGAGAATCTGAAGAGGATGTTGAGGAGGCCCAACTTAAGTCCATGGACCACTGCTGCTCCCCCTGATAACGTTAGATTTGGATTGCTATTACTTCTGTCTTGAATGCTTTATTCTTTCTTGTTCTGTATCAAATTGTGCTGTTCCATTGGTAATTTCACAAGTTGCAGAGAGTAGTTTTTAACAAACTTGTTTTTTGTCTCGTCGTGTCAGAGGGGTTCCGGGAAAGGGTGTGCTTGGACCCATTGATGATTTATGGAGGCAGGCTCAGAGATTGGTATGCCTCTTGAGAGGCTCGAGCGTTCTCTCCTTAAGAGCTATGCTGCTAAGCATGACGGGAATTTACAGTTTACATGGGATTTTGAGGGGGGTGGGGCTTCACCCCATCAGACCACTTTTTTCTTGTCTTATGTGTGCTGGCACCTTCTCACCTTCTTCTTCATTTCCATTTACTACATATGTTTCTGTCCTTACGAAAAAGGACTGAGGGGTTTTGGGGGGGGGGAAGGGGAAAGGGAGGGATGATAGAACAGGCAGAGGAAGCGCTCAGTCCCTGCAACCATTGTTACTGATGGCGTTATGTGCAGATTTAGATTTATCTGATACTTGGCGTATGCTTCACCCAGGAGAAAGAGACTTTACTTTCTTCTCACCTGCTCATCGTTCGCACTCCTGTATTGATTACTGGCTTACGTCCCATTCACTTTTACCATCAATAACGCAAGTTACAATTGGGTGTATGGGGCCCTCTGACTATTCCGCCATATCTTTAGAGTGGGACATGCTGGCCGATGATAAACCTCCAAGAAAGTGGGTGTTACCTTGATACCTCCTTAAAATTCCAGCTTTTCTAGATGCTGTTTGTATGGAATGGCAGGAATATTTGGGTCACAATGATACAGCGGGCACCTCGGTTTTTACCTATGGGAAGCAGGGAAAGCTGTGCTGTGGGGTCACTTAATTTCTTTGGCGACAGTCTTTAATAAGCAACACTTGGCCAGGCAGATGGGCTTACGCAGTGAGATTGAATGACTAGAGCTGGCGCATCAGAAAGGGGGAGAAAGATCAGTGTGGCGTAGACTGGTCAAGCTATGAGGTGAGCTTGTGGCTCTGGAAACAGAGCATATAGCGTTTCTTTTACAACGTATATGTCAGTCATAATATGAACATGGTAATAAAGCTAACCACTTACTTCTGTGGCAATTAAAGTGTCACCATCAGAAACACCGAATTTCCACTGTCCTCCCCACAAGGTATTTTAACTAGAAACTCTGAGGCCATAGCCAAATTGTTTGCGAATACTATATGGATCTCTATACCTCACAGCTCTCGGCTGATGCTCTGCTCATACAAGGGTGGCTAAGGGAGATAGACCTTCCCCGTCTAACTCCAGAGATACGAGATGCTTTGGAAAGTCCTATCACACTGTCTGAGGTTCAGGTGGTGATCCGTTCCTTAAAAACTTCCAAAGCGGCTGATCCTGATATGTTACCAGCAGAGCTCTTTAAGGCAACCCCAGATCTGTTTACCCCACTCCCTGGTACGGGTCTTTAATGAGATTTTAAAACAGCATATGCTTCTGGACTCATTCTATCATGCTACGATTACAGTAATCCCGAAAGAGGGTAAAGACCCCCTGTGGTGCAGTAGCTATCATCCAATCTCGTTACTAAATCTCGATTATAAGATCTTCATGAAGATACTGGCATCATGCCTTGATTCCTGTATACATGACCTTGTTCATCCAGACCAAATGGGTTTGAGAATGTTTGACGACTAGTGAATATTATGTTTGGGTTGAGACACGTTCCTGGAGACTTTGCAGTTCTCTCCCTGGAAGCTGAAAAAGCTTTTGATAAGGTAGAATGGAAATATTTAATGTCTGTTCTTGAGCACTTCGACTTTGGCCCTTGTTTCTGTGGGTGGATTGAAGCGATATATGCTGCCCCTAAGGCTTCGGTATTGGTAATTGTTTTCCTTTTGCCATCTTTTGAGCTGGGAAGGTGCACAAGGCAGGGCTGCCCGCTTTCCCCACTCTTGTTCGCGATGGCCATGAAACCCTTGGCGACACATCTTAGGAAGGAAGCCTCCCAAATTGGCATCCCAATGGGGGGGTCTTTTCATATCGTTTCACTTTATGCGGACGATACCCTTATCTTTTTGCGGAACCCAAGTGTAACCTTACCCTTAATTGGAAATATCCTTCAAGTGTTCTCCTTGGTCTCGGGATTCTCGATCAATCAACAGAAGTTGACGCTCCTACCTTGTCTTTCGGCTACTTGTAAAGGTAAATACACTGTTCTAACAGACTTTTCATTAATAACGCAGTTCCATTACCTAGGAATTATGATACCGCAGGACCTCTCCAAATTGTATGCTCTTAACTATGCTGTATGTCTGGACCTTCTAATTAGGGATACTAGTTCTTGGCAGACAGTATCGGTCTCTTGGCTCGGACGTATAAATGTATTTAAAATGTTACTGCTGCTGAAGCTGCTCTTCCTCTTTATGCAGCTGCCTATCTGGGTCCCGGGTTCTTTTTTTTCCAAGAGCTGAGACGTATTTTGATGAGATTCGTATGGGGGGTGGGGGGGGGGTCAATGACCATGATTCCATTGGTCTACCATGACTCGATCTTGAGAGACTGGAGGTACGGAGTTCCCGGACATAGAACTGTACTATCGTTGCTCTTGCTTGCGTGCCTTGTATCATTGGCAAACAAACCCAAATATTGCTTAGGTTTGGCTATTATTGCCAGTATTTCATAGTTGTTTGAGTGTAACAAATCTAATAAATCATCCGGAACAGAGAAAGAATATGCGAGCTGTCCAAAACGGGTTAACATATGGGTTGCTAATACTTTGCCCTCTTGTCCCAAGCTACATTAAATACCGCAAAGGAATCCACAGCATATAGTGCTGCTCTGTCTGAACCCACTTCTTGCCCTCCACTAATCCACTGCATTCTTGAGCTGTGCAGCTACATAATAGAGACAGAAATTTGACATCCCCAATCCCCTTTGCCCCTTACAATTGATTAAAAAAAACCCTTCTGAACTACCCTAGGGGTATGCTTCCTCTTCCACATTTTTTGCTGAATCCGTTCCAAGTCCTTCTGGAGAATTTATTTATTTATTTATTTAATAGTTTTCTGTTTTGTTTTTTAATACTACTCTATCCTTCACTCAGAGCGGTTTACATTAATTGCTACTGGCAGTGTCTGAAATAAATGGAACATCTGTGGCAAGACCACCATTTTCACACATGCTATCCTCCCTATCCACAGAGACAGATGCAACCATTTCCGCAGCTTAACAAGTACTGCTTTCTAAATGGGGGGGGGGGGGGGGTAACTTAGCTCACAACTGTTAATCAGATCCTTCCTAACATGCTCTCCTAGATATTTGATGAAGTGAGAGGCCTGTTTGAAAAAAGGTACATAGCATGCATCCCTGTCTTCTGGGACAGGGTAAGATTCAAGTCTTCGATTTTATCCATGTTCACTTTGAAACCAGAGACCATGCTGAACCCAGCTTTCTCGGTGAAGAAGCAGGAAATAAGTCTTGACATAGGGTGAATTCACTAATGGAGCCTCGCATGGAATGTTCAGAAGGAATCTTTTAGGAATACACTGCACATGTGCGCCTGCCTTCCCACCCGCCATGGTGCCATATTTTCCAGTCTTCTTTTTTCTGCGGAGCTCCTAGGATGTGCTCCTTTACTCTGGAAAAAAGTTTGAATTTCTGGGCCCTATGGCCTGAGCCTTTTGCTTGTTTTTCACTCGCCTGTCGTTGGTTAGCTTTTTTTCTTGCCCGTTAGGTTTTTTGTGTAGTTTTCATGATTTTTTGTGTCCTTTTCTCCCCCTTTGGGGTGATTTTCCCGCCCACAGCCATTTTTCAGTTTTATTTTGCCGAGGCAGTATTTTTGGCATGTTTAAGCCTGTTAGTGGCACCAAATGTGGCAAGACCATTTCTGTCACAGACCGTCATAATTTGTGCTTGCAATGCCTTCTATCCAACAACCAACTGGCATCCTGCAAACTCTTTTTGCAGGTGATGTGCTGAGGACTGAAAGGTCAGGAAAAGCAGAAGGTGTCCCTCTTCGGCTCATCTGATTCAGAATCCCCAGCCCCAACCCCCTCGTCCATGCCTGAGATGGCCAAGGGGAAAGAGCAGCACACTCAGTCAAAGCAGAAGTGTTTGAGTGGCAAGGGAAGATTCTCTGAAGAAACCCTGTCAGCCTTGAAGGTTGATCACAAGGAAAAAATTCTGGGTGCAATGCCACTGCAGCCCTTCTCAATGTGAGATGGACAGTGAGGACTGGGAGCAGCTGGATAAGCTTCCCCAGCAGAAGGACCCGCCCCGGATGGCAGAGTCTATTCCTATGCCCAGGAGGGCAGCCAGATGTCTCCTGATGCTCTTGTGATCATGGAGTCCCCACCTGAGGGGTCATCGTTTATGGCTGCGGGATCAACATCCTTGTCGATGGTGTTCTGGAGGAATGCCTTCGAGCCCTAGAAGCTTACTTGGCAGTGGTAGAAGCCTTGTGGAATACAGGCTTCATGGCATGGAGCGTGTCATCACCATACTCCTTTCGGTCTATCCTGGAGACCCATGCCCTGCCCGTTGAAGCTGGGACATTGGGTGGGAGATTGGTTTCGACCCCAGTGGCCGGAGTCATCTCTCTGTCCAGTGTATCAGTCCGAGGACTAGGTGCATTGCCATCGGCATGCCAGGCAGAACGGTGGCCATCAGTGTACGCCCTCTCCTAGGCTGCACAGCAGGCATTTGGAGGAAACTTGGCATTACTTCAACTTCCTCTTGGAATCTGAAATGGAATGAGAGACCGAGGAGGAATCGATGGTATCGGGCCTTTGGTCCCTGGACCTCCCATCTGACGCGTTATCTCCACCTAAAAGGTGCCAGTTGTTAGGCCATCCCCTTCTCTCTGGAATCAGAGGAGATACAGAGGGCTGAGGAGCTGGAGCTTCTATGGTACCCCTTGGCCCCCTGTAAGGTGGTGACTGTTACTGTCCACCATGTCCTGCAGAGACTGCGGCTGTGGGAAGCACCACTTTATGTTTAGGTCTTCAGCCATCGGCTCAATTCCTATACTGGATCCAGAAGGCCCTGCGGTTCAAGAAGCCTCAGTTTCCCCACAATTCCATTGTTATGGAGTCTGCTTTGAAGTTTGTCAAGACTGCTAAGATGCACTCCTCGGTTCTGCCCAGTTGTGAGGCTTGGACACTTGACTCCTTCAAGAAGAAGTGCTTCCAGTGTTCCATGCTGATCACCTTGATTCTTGCCTACCAGACTTGAGCATGTTCCTCAAAGATGTCATGCTGGACCTGGAGGGCTTTGCAGCCTTCATTCCTGAGGACCACGCTGAGTCCTTTCAGGGGCTTGTGACTCATGGCAAGGATTGCTCAAAGTTAATGGTCCAGGACACCTATGATGCCTTTGATGCATTTGAATCCGCCAGTAGAGTGGTGATCGTGGTTATTGCCGCAGGCTGGATGGTGTGGTTGCAGTCCTCTGACCTGGAGCAATGGGTCCAGGACAAGATTGCTAACATTCCTTGTCAAGTGATAGCCTCTTTGGCAAACCTGTACAGGAAAAGTCTGAGGAGCTGGAGAAGGAGCAGGTGGCTCTTACCAAGCTCTCCAGGAAGACCGTGGATCTCACATGGAAGAAACATCAGGCCAAGAAGGTCTTCTTTCAGCATCTGTGATGGTATTTCCCATCCCAGCCTCGAACAGCTCCCCACTCGCAACAGAGGGAGAAGACTAAGAAAACATAACCCCCCCCCCCCCAGCCCAAGCCAGGTGTGCCGTTTTGACAGATTCCTCAGGAGCATAGCCAGCCGTCTGTTTGCCGAGGTCCCCCCACCCCCTGCAAGTCAGGGGGGTAGCTCGTCCACTTTGCCCACCCGGTGGCCCCTCCTCATTTTGGATACCTGGGTGCTGCAGATCATACAAAGCAGCCATTGTCTGCACTTCACCCATTTACCACCCTCATATGATCCAGGGGAGTACCCCATGGATCCTGTGCACCGGAACCTGCTGCAGACAGAAATTGTTACCCTGCTGGCCAACCTTGCTATTGAGCTGGTTCCCCTGGCCCAAATTGGACAGGGCTTTTATTCCAGATACTACTTGTTCCCCAAAAAGACCAGCGAGTTCTGTCCCACTCTGGATCTGCGAAACATCAACCTCTTCCTAGTGCATGAAAAGTTCAAGATGGTCTTGTTGGGGGATGCTGCACCTGTTACTCCTACATATGAAGGATGCGTACGCGCATGTTCTGATCCACCCTCATCGCAGACAATATTTTTGGTTTGTGCTGGGTGGCCAGCACTATGAATACTGCATGCTTCCCTTCGGATTGGCTGCAGCCCCTAGGGTCTTCACAAAGTGTCTGGCAGTCATAGCCACCTTCCTCAGGACTGGAGGGGAGTGGGTTGTCTTCCCATATCTAGATGACTGGCTAAAAAAGGGCCCCATGGTGGCCAGCATTTGGCAGTCCACCGAGCTTATCCAGGTGCTTGAGGGACTGCTTCATGGTAAAGTACCCAAAGTCTCACCTCCAACTGGAGCAACGGCTGGAGTTCATCGGGACCCTTCTCAATGCCACTTGCATTCCTGTCTGCTGACCACCTCCAGCGCCTCGTTGAGGTGTTGGGTGTGTTGCAGCAGCAGCACCACACCACAGTCCGCGGGCTGTTTAGAGCCCTCAGACACATGGCGGCCATGGTGCATTTCACCCCTCAGGCCCCGCCTCTCTATGCAGCAGGCCCAGTGGATCTTGCTCACCCAATGGCAGTAGGCATCGGGCCACCTGCGGGACATGATATAGTGGTAACTATTCCACTTACAAAGTCCTTGGTGTGGTGGCTCAAGCCAGGCAACTTACTGCAGAGCCTACCGTTCCAGTTGGCGACCCTCCGCAGAATGCTCATGATAGATATGTCCAAGTTTGGCTGTGGCGCATAGGAGAGTCTCCATTAGATCGACTTCCTTGAGCTCCAGGCCATCACAAATGCCCTCTGTGTCTTTCGGGCAACCTGATGAATCAGGTGGTCCTGATTTAAACAGCAACCAGGTGGCCATGTTCCATCTGAAAAAGCAGGAGGGCACGGACTTGTACTTCCTGTGTTGGAAGGCTGTTCGCCTCTGGACATTCGCCCTACTATTGCTATTTCTATTAACCATTTATTTTATTTTATTTATTTATTTATTTATTTAACTTGGTTTATATACCACTTCTCGGGGAACAAGCAGGAAGTCAGTCCTCACATACGGGTGACATCAGCACCGACGGAGCACTCGCGGAAGCATCCCCCTCAACTTTCAAAGAAAGCCTTTGAGAGATGCCACCACACATGCGGGGTCCCCTTCCTGCCCAAGGGTGCCATCTTGCTCAGTCTCCATTTTTCTGCAGAGCCCTTCAGATATTGTCTGATTTTCCCCCGGAAAAAGTTGATTTTTTTTTGTACCTGAGTTTCAAACTAGACTCCGGTCTTGCACCAGTAGTCTTCCCGCTACCACCCTCAGTGCCTCCTTGTCGAGTTTGGTTCATTTTCTTTAGTCTTCATTCTTTTTTATTTTTCTTGCGCTTCGTGCCCTTTTTTCCCGCTGGCAGCCCAGAGAGTCTTTGACCTCGCAGGGGTACTTTTTTCCCCCATGGCTACCAGTGGCTTTAAAAAGTGTGATCAGTGCTCTAAGATAATGTCCTTAACCGACACACATGGCTTCTGCCTCCGTTGCCTCATGCTGGACCACGACCCGGCAGCCTGCGGTCTTTACAAACAGATGTCCAGCAAGGCCCTGAAGAGCCGCCAGCAGCAGTATGATAATTTCTACCCTGAATCTCTGATGCCTCTGAAGACCAAGGCCTCGTCTGATGCCACAAAATCTCAGGAGGAGCTTTCCTAACCCGAGCATCGGAGAGGGGGGGGTCCCCCTCAAGGGAACACAGGAAGAAGAAGAAACCCTCAAAGTCGGCATCCATGGATAGTTCTGACTGGCTGGGAACCTCTCGGGCCCGGTCCTGCAGTCGGAGACGCTCATCCGAGGTGTTGGAAAAGAGCTGCCAAGGTCCCCTGGAAGGATCCGGTCATGGACCGGCCTCTGTCTCCAGACACTGTTCTCATCGAAGATTCCCCTTCGGGGGAGCCGGCATCGGACCTGAGTTTCTCAGGGCCTGCGCCAAAAGCTGCAGAGCGCAGTTTGTCTGCCTTCATTGACCAGCAGCGGGCGCTCTTGTCCGGCACATCCGGCTCATCTGCCCCAATCACAGGGTATTCGATGTCCAAGACGTCCCCGGAGGCCAAGCCTATCCTTGGCTGAGATCACGTTTGGCGTCCTGTTCGACAGGAGCTCAGTCATCCTTGGCCAATCTACCAGGTGTAGACCGCAAAGCTTCGGTGGCCTCGAAGCCCGCGGAGCAACCTGCCTACAAATCATCCTCGGAGTGCTCCAAATGGGAGACGGAGGATGAGGAGTCTGCTGATACCCATCGCCACCGTGACGCCCCTTCAGATTCCCCAGTCTCAGAACCTCAGAGGCGGTCCCCGCCAGAGGACATGGGCTTCTTGGACTTTGTCCAGGGCCCTAGCGTTCCTGACCGAGTCAGAGGAGGATCCTCGGGCGGACAAGCTGGAGATCCTCCAGTCCAAGGCCCGTCCTTGGGAATCACTCACAGTGCTCATTCCACCCATCCAGGAATGGCTCATGCTCTGCATGTGGGAGACACCGGCATTGGTGCTGGTAATGAGCAAACGGCTCGACTCGATGTGTCGGATCCGCCGGAGCATGGACTTCCAGCACAGCTGCCACACAATTCCATGGTGGTGGAGTCGGCTGAAAAGCCAGAAAACGCACTCCTCGTTGCCTGCTGGCAGGGAGGCCCACATCTTGGATGCCCTGTCATGTAGAGGATCCTTCCGAGGCTATGAAACTGGGTAAAGCTGAAGAGATTGTGTCGGAAACTGACAGCCAGGAAAAGCACATGGCCCAGGGTTGCCATGGACAACATAAACAGAGTGTGTCACGAGGGGAGAGGACACGCCCAAACTGCAAAATAGCCCCGAGCTCAGGGATTAAGGAGAAGCACCTGGTTGGGGGAGGGGCGCAGTTAAACCCTAAGACACAGACATATAAAAAGTACTCACCAGAAGAAAGCTGGAGAACCGGAGGGAGAACCAGAGAGAGCTGGGGAACCAGAGAGGGAACCAGTTGGAGAAGGAGACCAGAAGAGAGTTTCCAAATGGAGAGCTTCAGGTCCAGAGAGGGAGAGACGTCCTGGCCAGAGGACCTTTGTATGACTGAGAGAAAAGAAAGGTTAAAAGGCAGGAAAACACAGCCGGTGTGTGAAAGCCTTGCTGACCCAGTTGTGCTAAGAAATCCCTCTGTGAAGAAGCCAAAAGGTAGGCTGTATAAGCCGTGTAGAAGGGAAACTGGGTTTGAAAGTTTTCCCTGTGACTGCTCAGGTTTGCTGGACTCTCCCTTAGCTAAATCCTATATATATGGTAATGCTCCACCCTGCTCTGTAGCACCCGGTGAAGAGAAGTCTCGGAGAAGTAAAGAGAGACTGCACTTTGAAGTACCGTATAATTATCCACAAACTTACTTGTCTGAAAGTGACTGTGAGGAAATGCAGACAGAGTTTTTAATGAACAGACATCAGATGAGCAGATGGATTGTACGCTGTCTTTAGCAGATCACGTCATATCTCTGTGCTAAACTAGCTGTTAACAAGGCTGTTGGAACAGCAGTGGGAAAAAGCAAGAGTATTTGCCTTTGTTTGAAAAGGGACTGCTGCATTTAAGTTGGTTCTGAATACTGTTTGTGAAAGCTGAAAACCACAGAAGCTGTTTTTGTTCCTGCATTGTTTTCTTTGTACCAGAAGTATGGTCATTTTTGTTCTTAATTTCCTTTGCAATGAATCCACCTGGAAGGGGAAATAAAACCTTGTCATTTTTGCCTAACCCACTCGACTACAATTATTCCTTGGCTTAGAGAGCAAGAGGGACTACAACACCCAGAAGGCAGTGCAGGGCCAACTGCACTACCCTGCTCCTTAAGTTTTGGATAGCCCAGGCTGACCTACCCTACCCGCCCCTGGCTCTAGGGGGGTTACTGGTGACAAGTTGGCGTAGTTTTTTGGATTTTTTTGCTTGAAAAAATAAGGACATTAAAAGAAACATCAGGAAACACCAGTTCATAAGCGGAGAAAAACTGCTATCTTGTGTGTGGAAGGACGGTCAGAGTTTTGCTGGCAGACCGGCCAGGAGGACCAGGACACCTTTTCTCAAAGCCTGAGTCTACACAGTGCCAAGGTAAAAGTAGCTGGGCACGGGTGTAGGCGGATACTGGGTGAGAAAGGGGAACTACTGTCCTGCAGCTAAATAGACAGGGTTTAAAAAGAAAACCATAGTGCCGCACTTGGTGGGCCTTTTTCTTTTTTTTTGTCTTTGCAGGTACCCTGGACGCCAGGATGGATCCCCAGGACGTAATGCGGTGGATATCGGTTCAATGGGAGAAACAAATGGAGCTGGCGCGTTATACGCAGGAGCAGAGTGCTGCAGCAATGAAGGCGCAGCAGAAGCCGCTTATGGAGCTGCTGGAGGCTTTGTTGAAGAAGCCACAGGATGTTGAAGGAACTATTCCCTCGATGGTCAAGGGGGTAGGACTACAGGATTGTAGTGCACTTGCATTTGGACAGTTAACTGCTCATGATAATGTTGATGATTTTATAGGGGCCTTTGAGCAAATTGCAGAAGCAGTTAAATGGCCTGTAGAACAGTGGGCTGTAAGATTTGCCATGTCACTCACAGGAGAGGCTTTGGCAGCTTATAAGACTGTGCCTGCTGCACTGGCATCAGATTATACCGAGGTAAAGAAAGCTGTGAAAGACAGGCTAGGGCAGTGATGGCTAACCTTTTTGAGCCCGAGTGCCCAAACTGCCGCACAAAACCAAAGAATTTCCTCAAAGTGCCAGCACGTCAATTAAACCTCAGCTCAGTTACACATGCAGAACATAGACCATCACCAAACAAGGAATCACAATTTAGAAACAGGAAGGCAATAATTAAACTGGGAACCCCAAAAGCCAAACTTGGAATGTACAACACTGTAGAAATAAAACTATAAATTAATTTCCTCTTGTACCAAACAAAGCACAGACGTTAATGATGCACATTTCCCAGAGGTTTCATATTCCAGTTAATAAATTCAAAATAAAGAGATATCTTTCTACCTTTTGTGCATTTTTTTTCAGTTGCAATTGCTCCAGCCACTTTCTTCTGGTTTCTTCATGTTTTCTGCTAACTCTCCATCGTCTGCTGTCCATTTGTTCTTTCTTCTCTCTTCTAGTCTTTTTTTCCATTCTCTCTCTCTACATCTGCTTTAACATACTAATCTTTCTCCTTTTGCTCTTTCCTCATTCCTATTTCATCCACACAAATTTTACCGCTCCATCCTCAATCCCCACTTACTCTCCCAATACCCGGCCAATTGTAGATTTTTCATTCCTCCCACACAAAATATTTTTCCCCTCTCCATTTTACTCTCCCAGCCCCATCCCATTCTAATGCTCCCCCAACATCAGCTCCCTTCTAGTTCCAGTCTCACCCAGCATCCATTCCTTTCTAGTCCCTGCATCAGCCCATTTCCAGTCCTAGCCCCCCATCAACCCATTTCCAGTCCTAGCTCCCCCATCCATTTTCAGTCTGAGTCCCTTCATCAGCTCATTTCCAATCCTAGCCCCCCATCAGCCCATTTCTAGTCATTTCCTAGCCCCATCATCAGCCCATGTCAAATCATAGCTCCCTTCCACTCAGTACAATTCCAGTCCAAGCCCCCCCCCATGAGCCTACTTCCAGTTCTAGCCCCTCCATGACTCCATTTCAATTTAAGCCCCCACCACAGCCCATTTCCAATCTTAGCTCCCCCCAACAGCCCATTTCCAGTCCTATCCTAGCTGCTCCATCAGCCCATTTTCAGTCCTAGCTCCCTTCCCTCACAGCCCATTTCCATTCCAAGCTCCCTCCCCATCAGCTATTTGCAGTTCAAGCCTCCCCTTCCACTCAGCCCATTTCCAGTCATAGCAACCCCCAACCCATTACCAGTCCTAGCCCCCCATCAACCCACTTCCAGTCCTAAACCCCCATCACCCCATTTTCAGTTTAAGCCCCCCCTATAACCCATTACCAGTCCTAACCCCCCATCACCCCATTTCCAGACATCCCCCATCAGCCCAAAGCCCATTACCAGTCTTAACCCCCCCATAGCCCATTATCAGTCCTAACCCCCCCATAGCCCATTATCAGTCCTAACCCCCCCATCAGCCCACTTCCAGTCTTAACCCCATCAGCCCATTTCCAGTCAGCCCCCCACAGCCCATTGCCAGTCCTAAACCCCCCCATCAGCCCACAGCCCATTACCAGTCCTAACCACATCAGCCCACCTCAAGTCCTAACCCCTCCCCATCAGTCCATTTCCTGTCCTAGCCCCCCCCCTTAGCCCATTATCAGTCCTAACCCCCCCATAGCCCATTAGCAGTTCTAACCCCCCATCACCTCATTTCCAGACAGCCCCCCATCAGCCCACAGCCCATTACCAGTCTTAACCCCCCCATAGCCCATTACTAGTCCTAACCCCCCATCACCCCATTTCCAGACAGCCCACAGCCCATCCAGTCCTAACCCCTCCCCATCAGCCCATTTCCTGTCCTAGCCCCCCCCCCATAGCCCATTATCAGTCCTAACCCCCATCACCCCATTTCCAGACAGCCCCCATCAGCCCAAATCCCATTAGCAGTCTTAACCCCCCCCCATAGCCCATTACCAGTCCTAACCCCCCATCACCCCATTTCCAGACAGCCCCCATCAGCCCACAGCCCATTAGCAGTCCTACCCCCCTTAGCCCATTAGCAGTCCTACCCCCCCCGCCCATTAGCAGTCCTACCCGCTACCCCCCCCCTAGCCCTTTAGCAGTCCTAACCCCCCCCCCCCATGGCATATTAAAAAAAAAAAAAAAGCTGGCTTTGGCTGCTGCCGCTGCCGCGGCAGCGGCAGAATGCAATGTCCCGCGGGGCCCCCTCCGCCCGCTAAGCCCCTCTGCAAGGGCTTTCAGATTCGCGAGGGAGAGCTTCTCCCTCGCGTCTCTGTTAAGCCCGCAGGGGCTAATGGGAAATTTCCCATCAGTCCCTCGCGTCTAAAGGGGCTGATGGGAAATTTCCCATTAGCCCCTGCGGGCTTAACAGAGACGCGAGGGAGACGCTCTCCCTCGCGAATCTGAAAGCCCTGCAGAGGGGCTTAGCGGGCGGAGGGGGCCCCGCGGGACACTGCACTCTGCCGCTGCCGCGTCTGCGGCAGCAGCCAGAGCCAGCTTTTTCTTTTTTGCGGACCTACCCGCGTGCCAGCTGCAAGGCCTTCGCGTGCCACAGCTGGCACGCGTGCCATAGGTTCGCCATCGCTGGGCTAGGGTTAACACCAATGTATTACAAGCGTATGTTTAGGGAGGCTAGGCTGAAGCCTAGGGAGACTCCCAAAGCTTTATTTCAAAGGCTGAAGGGATTGGCCTGGAAATGGCTTGCTCCAGAGAGGAGGACTATCGAGTCGGTGGTTGATAAAATAGTCCTGGAGCAATTCATGCAAGCCGTACCTCCAGAAGTTAAGGCTTTTCTAACTCTCCAAAGTTGCCAGACCACTGAGGAAGCAGCCAACCTCACTGAGCGTTACTTTGAGGCTGAGATGGCTGGCACCTCAAGAGCGGGTGTTTTAAAGGTGGCTGGTATTGCTAACTTTGGGAAAGCAGAAAAGAACCTAAAGATTAAAGTACCCTATGAAAATGTTGTTGTACCTGTATGTAAAGGAAAATGTTATAGCTGTGGCAAGGCAGGACATTTCCATAAAGATTGTATGGAACGAACAGTCCTTGTATCTGGGGGTGAAAAGCGGATACAGGAAGGATTCCTATTGAGAGTACAAGTAGAGGGCATTGAAGCTCTGGCACTGCTTGACTCGGGTGCTGACCAGAGCATGGTCTCGCGTAAGCTCTGGCAGGCCATTGACGCCCGCCTGCAATCAGCACCGAGTCAAGCAGAAGGGCAAGTAAAAATACGATGTGTGCATGGGACATCTTCATATTATCCCCTATATAGGCTGTCTGTGAAAGGGCTAGGCACAGAAAAGGAGGTGCGGGTGGCCATAGTCCCAAGGCTCCCGCATGACATCATCCTAGGGAGAGATTGGCCTCCATTCTGTAAAGGGATGGTGAAGGGTCTGAATAATAAAACAGGCCTAGAATCCACCCGGTCCCAGGCCGGAACCTCAAGGGTAAGGGAGGTGTCACTGGATAGGACAGAGGAACTCCCCCAGGATAGAGAAGAGTCCCCGGAGCGTGAGGCTAGATTAGAAGAGGAGGTGTCAGATATGCTTCCTATGCATGAGGATCTAATCAACGCCCCATCCAAAAAGATTAGGAAAGAGAAGGCCGAGAGGCGTCAGGAGAGGCATTGCAGGACCCAAGGGAGGGCTGAGTTAGAAGCCGGAGAAGGGTTACCCTGGGTTCCCGCAGAGCTGGTCCAAAAATGTCCTTCTTTTCCGAAGGAACAACAGGCTGACCCCGCTTTAAAGCGAGCGTTCGAGTATGCCCAAGAAGATAGAAATACCCTTCCCAGATTCTTCTTAGAGAAGGAGGTGCTGTATCGAGAAAGCAGTGACCCACATACAGGGGCAGTGAGAAAACAATTGGTGGTGCCAACAACATTTAAGGCCGTAGTTCTGCAGTTGGCACACGGTCACCCAGTGGGTAGCCATAAAGGGATTCAAGGGACATTAGACCAAATACTGGCCCGTTTCTATTGGCCAGGGGTCTTTAAAGAGACGACGAAATATTGCGAATCCT
Organism: Ichthyophis bannanicus; assembly: GCA_033557465.1. Classification (NCBI taxonomy): domain Eukaryota; kingdom Metazoa; phylum Chordata; class Amphibia; order Gymnophiona; family Ichthyophiidae; genus Ichthyophis; species Ichthyophis bannanicus. The sequence goes on from CM066034.1 coordinate 604,850,508, forward strand.
GTCCCACTTGTCAGCGGGTTACCGCCACGAAGCCCAAGGCTGTGCCCATGATACCTACACCCACCATATCGATACCGATTCGCCGCATAGCGATGGACATCGTGGGACCCCTGGTTAGGACACCGAGGGGCTTTCAATACATTTTAGTGGTAGTAGACCAGGCTACGCGTTTCCCCTGGGCAATACCATTAAGAAGTACCTCAGCTAGAATAATAGCCCTTGAATTAATCAAATTGTTCTGTGAAATTAGATTTCCCCAGGAAGTACTCACAGATCAGGGGAGTAATTTTATGTCAAAGCACTTAGCTATGGTGTGGGATGCTTTTGGCATACGTCACATAAGGACGGCTGTGTATCATCCTCAGTCCAACAGACTGGTAGAGAGGATGAACCAGTCCATAAAGCAGATGTTAAGACGTGGTTTAAATGGGGAGATGTCTGAGTGGGACACTCTACTCCCATTTGTATTGTATGCGTGTAGGCAGCGCATACAAGCGTCCTTGGGGGCATCACCCTATGAACTATTATTTGGCCAAGCCCCGAGGGGGATTTTAGATATATTGCGTGAGCAATGGGTAGAGCCAGAAATAGCGGAAGTTGGGGTACCTCAGTTTCTTAAAGACCTGAGGAATCGCCTAAAAAGGATGTCATGAGCGTCTGTGGAGAATTTGCAGGCCAGTCAGCAGCGTCAAAAACGCTATTATGACCGAGGAACAAAACCTCGACAATTGGCTATAGGAGATAGGGTAATAGTCCTAGTAGCCGACCCGGGACCCAAATTTGAATCCCGGTGGAAAGGACCTTGTACGGTGGTAGAGAGGGTAAGGCCCGTCTCATATGCAGTGGAGAATGATAGGGGACGCCGCCAGGTATACCACCTAAATGTCCTGAAACCATGGCAGGAGAGGTCAGCGACAGCTAGACTAGTCATTGTGGAGAAAACAGGAGCATCCAGTCAAAGATTATGTGCTGTCTGAAAAAGTCAGCAACCCGTAATATTTTAAGGGGGGGTGGATCTGTCATGTAGAGGATCCTTCCGAGGCTATGAAACTGGGTAAAGCTGAAGAGATTGTGTCAGAAACTGACAGCCAGGAAAAGCACATGGCCCAGGGTTGCCATGGACAACATAAACAGAGTGTGTCAAGAGGGGAGAGAACACGCCCAAACTGCAAAGTAGCCCCGAGCTCAGGGATTAATGAGAAGCACCTGGTTGGGGGAGGGGCGCAGTTAAGCCCTAAGACACAGGCATATAAAAAGTACTCACCAGAAGAAAGCTGGAGAACCGGAGGGAGAACCAGAGAGAGCTGGGGAACCAGAGAGGGAACCAGTTGGAGAAGGAGACCAGAAGAGAGTTTCCAAACGGAGAGCTTCAGGTCCAGAGAGGGAGAGACGTCCTGGCCAGAAGACCTTTGTATGACTGAGAGAAAAGAAAGGTTAAAAGGCAGGAAAACACAGCCGGTGTGTGAAAGCCTTGTTGACCCAGCTGTGCTAAGAAATCCCTCTGTGAAGAAGCCAAAAGGTAGGCTGTATAAGCCGTGTAGAAGGGAAACTGGGTTTGAAAGTTTTCCCTGTGACTGCTCAGGTTTGCTGGACTCTCCCTTAGCTAAATCCTATATATGGTAATGCTCCACCCTGCTCTGTAGCACCCGGTGAAGAGAAGTCTCGGAGAAGTAAAGAGAGACTGCACTTTGAAGTACCGTATAATTATCCACAAACTTACTTGTCTGAAAGTGACTGTGAGGAAATGCAGACAGAGTTTGTTAATGAACAGACATCAGATGAGCAGATGGATTGTACGCTGTCTTTAGCAGATCATGTCATATCTCTGTGCTAAACTAGCTGTTAACAAGGCTGTTGGAACAGCAGTGGGAAAAAGCAAGAGTATTTGCCTTTGTTTGAAAAGGGACTGCTGCATTTAAGTTGGTTCTGAATACTGTTTGTGAAAGCTGAAAACCACAGAAGCTGTTTTTGTTCCTGCATTGTTTTCTTTGTACCAGAAGTATGGTCATTTTTGTTCTTAATTTCCTTTGCAATGAATCCACCTGGAAGGGGAAATAAAACCTTGTCATTTTTGCCTAACCCACTTGACTACAATTATTCCTTGGCTTAGAGAGCAAGAGGGACTACAACACCCAGAAGGCAGTGCAGGGCCAACTGCACTACCCTGCTCCTTAAGTTTTGGATAGCCCAGGCTGACCTACCCTACCCGCCCCTGGCTCTAGGGGGGTTACTGGTGACAGCCCTCGGCAGGAAGTGCTACCAGGGCTCGATGCTCATCTGCCGGGTCCAGGCCTACCAGCTGCACATGGGTGTGAACTTGAGAGACTTGGTGAAGGAACTCGCCGGGTTCTCGGTTGGTCTCTCCAAGGAACCTTTGTAATGGTTCAGGAGCCTGTCCAAGGCCATTTGTCAGTGCTCCAGTTTTATGTCTCGAGCAGTCTATGACTGTTTCGAATTGGCGGACCGGGTAGCCGTGGCAGGCATCAGTGCATGCTACCAGGTTTGGCTTCAGTCATCCAACCTCAAGCAGTGGGTTCAGGACAAACTGGTCAATGTCCCATGTCAAGGGGAGAACCTCTTCGGCAAACCCATGACAGACAAGGCTGCCGAGTTGGAGACAGAGTTCGTGATGAGGACCAGGCTCTCCAAGAAGACCACTGCCCCTCCCCGATGGAAGGGCTTGGGTAAAAAGCCATTTTACCCGAGGAAGGGAGCTGCTTACAACAACTACCCAACCTATCAGGCCTCCCTGGCTCCCCAACAGGGTCAGCAGGCCAAGGGACATGTGCATGGCCTACATAAGCAGAAGGTTCCAAAACCCCATGCACTGGCTCTGACCCAGCCAGGGTGAGCTTTTGACTCCTTCAGCATAGCCTCTCTACCCCAAGGAGATCAGTCGCCCACAGGGGGACGTCTGGCCCTCTATGCCCAGAGGTGGGTGTCCATCACCACCGATTCCTGGGCTCTGACGGTAGTCAAGGATGGTTACCTTCTCCACCTGACTCAGATGCCTTCCCCCTTATTTCCCTGGAGAGCCCCTCAGGTCTCCCCTCCACCGGGACCACCTTCTTAAGGAGTTGGCAGATCTTCTTGAGGACAAAGCGGTGGAACTGGTGCCCCACCACCTCAGGGGCAGAGGGTTCTTCTCCAGATACTTCCTCATCTGAAGAGAACAGGGGACCTAAGGCCCATCCTTGACCTGCGCAACCTCAGCAAATTCCTGGTGAGGGGGAAGTTCAAGATGCTGTCCCTTGGAACATTGTTGCCATACCTCCAGCAGGGAGATTGGCTATGCTCCTTAGACCTCAAGGATGCTTATACCCACATCCTTATCCACCCCAACCACAGGCAGTATCTACAGTTTGAGGTAGGAGGCAAACACTTTCAATACTGGATGCTTCCCTTTGGCCTAGCCTCGGCCCCGAGGGTCTTCACGAAATGCCTGACAGTTGTGGCCACCTTCCTCTGGCTCCAAGGGGTCTTCATGTTTTCCTACCTGGACGACTGGCTCATAAGGAGAGGCACAGCTTCCGAGGTGCAGCAGGCTACTGCACGCACTATCCAGGTTCTGCAACACTTGGGCTTCGTCATAAATTACCCCAAGTCTCACTTCCTCCCGGCACAATGCCTGGAGTTCATCAGGGCAAAGCTCGACACCCTCCAGGCCAAGGTCTTCCTGCCCAAGGGACCGGGTCCTGCCCAAGGGCCGGACAGATCATCTCAGATCTCTGGCTCGAGACATACAACACCGTCTCTCGATGCCTGCCCGGCAGCTTCTGCGTCTCTTCGGGCACATGTCCTCCACAGTCCACGTCACCCCAGACGCTCGCCTCCATATGAGGGCGGTGCAGTGGTGTCTCCAGAACCAGTGGTCTCAGGCCACAGGCTACCTCCGGGACAGTGTTGCGGTGACCCGCCAGTTGGCGGATTCCCTTGTCTGATGGCAGTCACTCCAATACCTAGAAGCGGGCATGCCTTTCCAGACTCCCAGCGACTTGAGGGCCCTCACCACGGATGCCTCCCTGCTCGGCTGGGGAGCCACTGCGGGACCCTCCACACCCAGGGCACCTGGTCACCAGACGAGAGCGCCCAACAAATCAACCACCTGGAGTTACGAGCGATACACCTTGCTCTGAGAGTTTTCTGTCACCACCTGTGCCACCAACCAGTCCTAGTCCAGACGGACAACCAGGTGGCAGTGTTCTACGTAAATAAACAAGGGGGTATGGGGTCCCGTGTCTTTTGCCAGGAGGCACTGGGTCTCTGTTCATACACAATTCAACAGGGTATCCTCCTGAAGGCAGTGTATCTGCCAGGCCAGGACAGCCTGCTGGCCAACAGATTCAGCAGGGTTCTCCAGCCGAATGAGTGGCAGCTGGACCCCAGGATGGCCAGCCTATTTTTCCGGCTCTGGGAGGAACCCGTGATGGACTTGTTCGCCAGCCCGGAGAACTTTCAGTTGCCCTGTTTCTGTTCCCGGCAGGCCCATCCTTCCAAGGTGGCGGCGGCGGATGCGTTTCTAATCTCGTGGTCGGAAGGCCTCATGTACGCCTTCCCTCTGACACCGCTGATTGCCAAGACCTTGTTCAGAACCCTCCGGTGACAGAGCCTCACTTATCCTGCTTGCCCCGAGTTGGCCCAGGCAGTCTTGGTTCCCGCTACTGCTGCAGTTGGCAGTGGAGGCCCCCATCCCCTTGGGCACTACCCTGGGACTCCTATCTCAGGAGGGGGGCTCTCTTTTACACCCCATCCTGGGGTCTCTCTCGTTGACAGCGTGGCTGCTGAGATGGTGACTCTCGCCCCCCTCAACCTTCCGGTTGAGGTTGAAGACATTCTACTGGCCTCTCGCAAGGCCTGTACTAGGAAGGCATACGCACTCAAATAGTGCAGGTTCTCTGTTTGGTGCGCCAATCATGGGGCTGATCCCTTCTACACGGTGGCTTTGGTGTTGCAGTATCTTGTACACCTCTCCCAATCCGGGCTCCAATCTAACCCCGTCCGAGTGCTCCTTTGTGCCCTGGCGGCGCTCCACCACTTGATGGATGGTAAACCCCTCTCGGTCCAACCTTTGGTGTCCTGCTTCCTTCGGGGCTTGCTCCTGTCAAAACCCCCGGTTCGCCCTCCAGTGACCGAATGAGACCTCAATGTGGTGTTGAGGCAGCTCACTTGCCGGCCCGCCTGCCCTTCGAGCTTCTGACTACCTGCCACTTTCACTACCTCTCTTTGAAGATGGTCTTCCTGGTTGCGGTTACTTCAGCTCGCAGGGTTAGCAAGCTCCAGGCCCTCGTGGCAGAGGCGCCCTACACCAGGTTCTACAATAACAGAGTGATGCTTCGCATGCACCCCAAGTTCCTGCCGAAGATAGTGTCGCCCTTCCACCTTAACCAGGAAGTGGTGCTTCTTTCCAAGACCTCAGTCCAGTCGGGCGGAGACGGTCCTTCACTCATTGGACTGTAAGAGGTCCTTATCCTTCTACATCCAATGCATCCAAGGCCACCACAAAGCTTCTCAGCTTTTCATCTCCTATGACCCCAGTAGACTGGGGGGAGGCAGTGACCAAGCGTACGCTGTCCACTTGGATGGCAGATTGTATCGCTTTTGCTTATGGGCAGGCAAAACTTCCACTGGAAGGCCTTGTCACGGCGCACTGTGTCCGGGCCATGGCGACTTTGGTGGAAAACCTGCGCTCGTCCCGATGGTGGACATCTGCCGGGCCGCCACCTGATATTCAGCCCATACTGTCGCAGCTCACTACTGCCTGGAAAGAGAGTCCCAACGGGACAGTGCCTCCTGCCAGGCTTTGCTCCATAACCTTTTCGGAGTCTAGGCAACTCCTCCCTCCAACCCTTCTGTGTTCAGACTACCGGAGTGCTGGTTTCAGCGGACACAAGAGTCCTACTGTAGTCTGTGTGCACGGACTAAAATTGCTGCTGCTTGCGGCTCCTCTCGTGGGAGTCCTGTTTTGCTATGGGTTTTCGATAACCTGTAGCTGGGGAGTCCCATATGTGAGGACTTAATTCCTGCTTGTTCCTGGAGAAAGCGTAGTTACTCACCTATAACAGGTGTTCTACGGAGACAGCCGGAATCAGTCCTCACAACCCTCCGTCCTCCCCTTGGAGTTGCTCCTTTACCAGCTTTTATTTTGCCATCTTTTAGCTATGTCATCTGACTGAGCAAGATGGCACCCTTGAGCAGGAAGGGGACTGCACATGCATGGTGGCATCTCCCAAAGGTTTTCTTTGAAAGCTGGTGGGATGCTTCCGCGAGGGCTCCATTGGTGCCGACATCACCCATATGTGAGGACTGATTCCTGCTATCCCCAGAGAATACCTGTTACAGGTGAGTAACTATGCTTTTTCATTGGGTCAAAGCGGTTTACATTGAACTAAATATCAATTCCTTATCGTCTCTCCAGGCCAGTCCAGTCCAGGTACAAATGGGTAGTCGACCCCCTCCAGCAGCTGAGGACTGAGCATGACAGCTGGTGTGGTATAAGAGCTTTCTCTACCGCCACTGACTCCAGTCTTTGAGTCCTCAGATACTGAAGGAAGAGCTCTTGGTGTGAACTCCCTGAAAAGACGATCTGGCAAGATTTAGCACTGAAAAAAAAAAGAGAGACGTTCCACTGAATTGCCCTAATAGGGCTATTTCTGGAGGGCAAGAGCAGTGAAGGCTGAGAGCAGTCCCCTTCGAGCAGCGGGGGCAACAGAGGAGGTAGCAGGGGCAGAGTTTGCCTCATCCTATGCTGACAGCACGAGAAACTGGGAGCTCCAGGTCCTGTCCCCTCTTTCATCAGTGGGATAGCCAGGAGCTTGTGTGCTGCATGCCCTCAGGTTATCCCTGAGCCAGCAGACGCAAGGTAGAGTTTAAAAAAAACGAAAAAAAAAGTACAAACAAGCGCTTTTGCAATTGTCAGTGGGCCGTGGAAACCGAGTTAAGTGAGTGACACTGGTTCCCTCCTCCTTGCAGCTATTGTGGGGTTTCATGGGTGAAGACGCAGATGCGGGGAAACACATGTGCATGATCCTGGCTCTTGCAGAGTGTTTAGTGTGCGGGGGCAGCCATGGCTTAGGTACGGCAGGGCTCTGCTGTTTTTCATACATCGGTGCCAGCACTTACATAGGGAGTTCCCAGCAGGCCTCATGGGGGTAATTTGGCTAGGCTGACAGTTTCTGTACTTTGGGCAGGGGCTGTGGCCTTTTTGCAACTGGCAGCCATTTCCTCTGCACAACTTGAGCAGGGGGAAAAGAGCAAAGCAAAAAGAAAGACACATTGCAGGGCAAAGGCAAAGAAGCATGCTGGATTAGTTTCAGCACCTCAGACAGGGAGCACTAGGACTGCAGGAGATTCTAGAACCAGTTTTCTCCCCAGACTTCATTCTGTCCTTTCACAAGGCGTACCTACTTAGGAGATCCCAGGCAGACATGGTAGGTTGGTAAGGTCCCCTAGCAAGCTTCCGCTTACCCCGGCAACACTGTTCCCTCTAAGCTGTGCGCGTATGCGCGCGCACACACCTCGCCGAGTGAGCGCACATACTTTACAACAGAGAGCACAACAATTACGGTTCTGATTCTGATAGAAAACAACACAGACATTCTTAAAATTGAAAAGTTGTTGTGTATTTATGGTTTTCTACAATATTTTCTAGTGCAATCAATGTGGTGTACATACTGTATTCTGACGTGTAGTCAAATTTTAAAGTATATAACTCCGAGTGTTATGTGGCGCACAAAAATTTAACCTTCTTTCAAAAGCTGCACAGCTGATATTTTATGCGCACACAGCCTACAGAAAATTAGAGGGAACATTGCCCGGCAATAGAGTTATTCTCTGGAAACAAGCAGGAAGTAAGTCCTCACATATGGATGACATCGGCACCAACGGAACCCTCGCCAAAGCATCACCCCAGCTTTCAAAGAAAGCCTTTGGGAAATGCCACCACACACGCATGGTCCCCTTCTCACCGAAGGGTGCCATCTTGCTCAATCTCCCTTTTTCCACATAGCAGTCTGGCCTGTCCCCGGAAAAGTTGATTTTTCTCTCCAAATTTCATACTCACCTCCAGTATTGCACTGATACTCCACCTGCCAGCCGACCTCATTGCCTTGGCGTCAAGTTTGGCACATTTTTTGTAGTTTTGGTTCGTTGCTTTTTCTGGCGTCTACCCGCCTTTTTTTTTTCTACCACTGGCAGCTCGGAAAGTCTTCGACCTTGCAGGGGTGCTTTTTTCCCCCATGGCAACCAGTGGCTTTAAGAAGTGTGATTAGTGCTCCAAAATTATGTTTTTGTGTAAAGATTTATCTCCAGGAACAAGTAGGAATGAGTCTTCACATATGGGTACGTCGGTACCGACGGAGCCTGCGTGGGAACGCTCCACAGCGCCCAAAAAGAAAGCCTTTGGGAGCATCCCACACGCATGCGCGCTGCCTTCCCGCCCATTCACTTCCCTCTCATCAATTTTCCGTTTTCCGTGGAGCCGGCAGGACGTATTCCTGTCACCGCAGAAAATTCTTCTTTTTATTCTTAGTTTTTTTGTGGTCGCGTCTGCCTTCCCTCGATGCCGCCGGTGCTTTTCTTTCTTTTTACTAAAAAAATTCTTCTTTTCTCTAGTAATTTTTTCCTGTTTAGTGCCTGACGGTTTGTAGGCCACTAGGCCTCTATCCTTCCATTATGGAAAAGCCAGCCACTATCCTTAAGAAATGCTCAAATGTGGCAGTACAGATATATTTTTAGACACTCATACTTGGTGTCTAAAATGTGTAGGTCCTGACCACTGCCCACTGGAGTGTCTCTCCTGCTGGAGCTCAAACAGAAGAAGTCTTCAGGATCGAGCACAACTCGATACCCGGTTCACATCGGACTCGATGTCATCAGCCAGAATATCTTCTTTTTCACAGGATCAGGTAACCAAACAAAAGTCTGTAAAGACTAGCCAGTCCTCAAATGGTAGATCTTCTTCTAAGGATCGAGATGCCTCTGGCGTTGCCCTCGAGGACATTTTGGCAATAAAGCCCCGGCGGGAGTTTTCGGGCTCCAAAGCATTAACGGGGCTTCAGGTTGTTCCCAGAGTTCTTACCTCGATGAACATACCTGGGCCATGCTCTGTGGTTGTGGCCGCTTCAAGCGGTACCAACACCCGGCATTGGCTATGGTGATGGATGAAACACTCCTCACCGATGAACGTAGTCTAGTGCTCTCAGCTACCTCGGTACCGCTAGAGTTGCTGCAGACCGTTCCTCGAGTATCGGTATCGGCTTCGGTACCGGTACCGACATCGTCACCGGTGTCGGTACCGTCGATGTTTTCTTCGACAGACTCGCTCCCTTCGATGCCGAGCCTGGAATCGCTCTCTAGCATGGAGGATTCGGTACCGACTCATCTCGGTACCGACCTCGGGCGGTACCGAAGACATCTCTTTAAAGAGAATCCGATGCTTCATCCTTTCAAGTCTTCCAATCCCGATGACTGGGATGAATCCATCAGTGCCAAGGCTGAATTTTCAACAATTTCAGCCTTTACCCCTCATTTCAGAGGATTCTCCTCAGGAGAGATTTCTTTTCAAGCTTTTTTGCTTGATATGGCAAAGTTACTGGCCATTTCTATACCTGGTAAAGAATCTATATCAGGGGATTCAGAAACTCTGCAATTCCCCTGGATTCCAAAGGATGTGATCATGCTTTCTGTGCATCAGATCTTACAGGATCTACTATTAAAAATGTGGGAAACTCCTTTAACGTTATCCTCAACTTCTAAAACACTTGACACTGTGTATAAGGTGCCACCTTCTCCAGGTTTTCAAAAGACTCAACTCCCTCATCATTCTATTGTTGTAGAATCAGCAATGAGGCGTATTAAGAGTGCAAAGAAGCACTTCTCTTATCCGCCAGGTTGTGAGTCTAGGATTTTAGATGCCTTTGGACGTCGATGCTTCCAGGCATCTATGCTTTCAGCAAGAATTATCTCATATATATACTATATGGGATTATCTCTTGAAGAGGTCACAAAGAATTTAAAACTTTTCAACCCTTTGTTTCAAAAACATAATAGAGCAGACTATTTCTTATTAGTCAGTCATGCTCAAAATGTCTCTAAGTTCCTTAATTATGCTTCCCTGGACTGTTTTGAGTCTATTAGCAGAACGTCTGCTATAGCCATAAGGGCACGGCGCATGGCCTGGCTCCAAGCTTCAGGCTTGGGCAAATGGGTGCAAGAAAGGCTGGCAAATACTCCTTGTACTGGTGAAAATCTCTTTAACAAGTATGTTTTATTCCAAGCTAATCAGTTAAACACTGATATTGTTGCTTTCAGAGGATTGTCAAAACTTTCCTCTATCCCAGCTAGTAAAAAATCTCCTAAAAAGCTTTATCCCCCTAGGGGAAAAAAGTTTTATCCATCTTCTACCCATCATGCAGATGTTTCCAAAGAAGGGCAACATCAATCCAGGCTAAGAAAGTCAAAACCTCAACAGGCTCAGCAAACCCAGCAGTCGCAGGGTTTCTGATATTTCATTCATTAAATCTTTTTTTCCTGTTTGAGGTTTAGAACCGCTAACTCACTTCTTATCAACAGAAGCAGCTACAGTTCATCTCATCCTTACTGAGAGATCAGTGATATACTGACTCAATCCAAACTCTAGGCATGAATCTCTTGCCACAAGAGAAATCCATTCTTTTAGCTCCTAGAGCTATTGAGGATAATCATGCCCTACAGGTAACAGGTTTCTACTCTCCTTTTTGAAGGAAAAAGAGGAGTAGCAACTAATAACAAGGTAGGCTATGCCCTTCACCTTGACAGTTTTCCTGTACAAGGATATCTCATACTTTTGACTGCAGGGGGGCTTTACCTGTTTCAGAGGCTTACCAAATTGTAAGTCTTCACAACTCTGTATTACTTTCTATCCCTCTTAGTCAAGACATTCTGTCTAAGAGTGATACTATTCAACTGGAGGGCTTACTTTTTAAGCCCATAGGATTTTCTTCAATACCTACTCCAGTAAGTGGTTCCCATACAGAGTTTTCTTCCCCTTTGCAATCTTCTCAAATATTTTCTTTTAAGACAGCTATCGGACCATAATTGAGTTTTACCACTCCTAATTATGTCTGTCGGTCCTTTTCCAATCTATAGGACCTAACTTTTCTGCTGCCTTAATAACAAATAATTCCAAGACAGGTTCCAAAACCTACTTGGGCAATTTATCTTTGCAGGCAACCGGCCTGTCTACTATTCTTAGCCATCTTCAATTTTTTTCTAGCACCAACAGAATAGATTAGGTTGCACACTGGCAATTAAACAGCCAGATCTCACCTAAGCAACCTATAACATGTTCTCTGCAATTATACGAAAAAGCTCTGCAACTATGGGCCTTTGCCAGAGAGCGTCAGAGCCATTCCTGGTGGGTAACTTCCAGATGGTTAAAAAGGCTTTGCCCAGTCATGCTCCCACATGACTGTTTTTTTCCTATTCTTACCATCTTCCTTAAAATTTCCTTTTAAGGAAAACGAACCAGGGCTTAGACCACGTGAAAGCATTAAGAATTGCTTAATTCCCTGAGTTGTTCCACATCTCCAGTGGAACTCTTGCAACAGGGATGCATTCCTTTTCACTGCAGTCGGTCCTTGTCTAGTGCATTCCTTCTAATTCCCTATACTTCATTGGAGCTTATGCTGAACAAAGAACGCATGATACTCATATTGCCCTCATAGAGGGGCAAACGTGGTATCCCCTTATATTGCGTCTTTTTCTCCACACTGAAGTTATAGAAGGATCCAAACTTGTTGTCTTAAGACTAAGGATCTCCTCTGCACCCCTTCACATAGGTCTCCATTTCTGGTTATTCAAAGTCTAGAATTTTTAAAGAAATCTAGACCTCTCCTGACTAGGAACATTCCACTGATTTCCATGTAACCTTCTTCATGGTTCTTCCACGTGTAACCAGTAAGGGGTTCTCTACCTATATTCTCAAGCAGGTCTTACCCCTTCTTGTTATTAAGTGAATCTCTCTCTCTATCTCTCTCTCTTTATATATATTTGTTTATATAAACACATATATCTGACTCTGAAAGATTTGTTACTGTTCATATTAATGCTGTTCCAGCATACCATAGCGTTTTAATGGACAACCAATTTCTATAGGAATTAGAAACTACCTTATTTTACCGTAACCTTCCGGTTATGGTACATCTGAAGCTCTCCATGTAAAGTCATTATCCTAAGTGACATCACTTAGGGAAGACATTACTGATCTTCAAGAAATTGGAGGCTACACCGCCTACTACAAATGTTTCTTTCTTTCACTTCCATAGAGGGGTCTTAAAGACCCATCCTTTTTCTGCAAACCAGTCGGATTTACCTCCTCTCTTTCCTAGAGCCTTATTCCGCTCCAGGGACAAAGAGCTTCAAACTTTGGCCTACAGAAGCTTTTGCTTCTCCTCCAAAGTCAAACCTCATTAAACTCCCCCAGCTTTTTCTTCTGGGATTAGTTCTAGCCATTAAGGCTTCTGACCTCTCCCTGTATTGCAAAATTTATTTTCCTCTACTTCACAGTGAGGTAATTTCTTTGGGGATAATGTACTGGCTCTTAGCACCAGACCATATTACCCTCAACAAATATTTTTGCAATACTTTTGAGTGAGGTCCACATTAGAAAATTGGAATTCAATTTTTACTAACATTTATTATCTACACAAGGACTCCCCTCTAGATGCCTTGTTTAGTCAACAGTTCCACAGCACACCCCTTTTAATTCAACTCCTACCCTCCATCCCTTGGATGCCTGAGGTTCTGGGAAATAGCATGGCCCATCTATTAGATTTGCAACATGCTGGGACCTCCTCTATACTACTATCTCAGAATGAATATCTACTTAGATGTGTGCTGCACAAGTGCTTATTTCATCGAGAGATGTACCTTAGAACCAGGTCTCAGACTTTTATCAGTACTTATAATGGGAATTACCCTTGCAGTACTTTTTAGCATCAATGACCACGGTTCTCAATATCGTTCTTTTCCTTAAACTATCAATACACAGTCCCGATATGAGCTTAAAGCTTCTGTTTTCATATAGCCATACAATTAAGGAATGGAACTTAACTCTCAAGAATGAATTCAACGTGAAGATAAGCTCTTGATTAAACTTTCCCCGACGCCGTCTATCGGCACCGCTTCCGCGTTTCACAGATTGTTTCTTCAGGGGTTGAGCTTCATCAAATAACTCAATATGTTAACAATGCTTCTTTCTATAGCTGGCAGTAAAGGACGCAAAAACGAATCTATATAGACTGACGAAGGTTCCAATACTGAGCCTCTTGTGGAAACGATAGGACGTCCAGGCGGAGAAGTCAGGTTTTTATGAATTTTAGGGACTAGGTAAAGTTTAGATGTAGCGGTAGTAGGTCTGTTCAAAAAATGCCATTCCTTCTTACTAATCAATTTCGTTTCTAAAGCTTGTGTAGTAAGATCTTTTATTATGCGTTGTAATGGCAACGTGGGATCATCCAAAAGTTTTAAATAGGTGTTCTCATCTGCTAATTGTCGAAAAGCTTCTTCTAAATACTGTTGTCTGTCAAGCACCACTAGCGCTCCTCCCTTGTCGGCGTGCCGAATCACTATTTGAGTATTGGTTTGTAGCTGAACAAGTGTTAACCTTTCTGATCGAGTAAGAAAGTTAAGTTTAGAAGGACCAACCTGCGAAAGTGCAGTCACATCGCGGGACACTAAATCTTTAAACAATAACAGCGCCGAAGGAACTGGTCCTGGTGGGCTCCAAGTGGAGCGTAGGGGAAGGGACACGCGCTGCAGTGAAGACTGTGTATCCGGTGCTGTGATGAGAGGAGAAGCGGCAAAAAATGTTTTTAAATGCAGTTTTCGAACCAAGCTCTCTAGATCAACCTTAAATTGGAAGCTATCAAAGAATATTTCGGGCACAAAAGATAACCCTTTATTCAAAACCATTTCCTGTTCCGTTGACAAGGGCATCTGAGATATATTCACCACCACCGAAGCCTGCTGAAAAGTTGATGTGTTGGTCACGTGTGTCCTCGATCCTTGTTGCGGGGATCTTGTTTGCTTTGTTGTCTGGTAGTCATTCCGTTTTTCTTTTTTACCTTGGTGTTTCCAGGATCGGAAAAATCCCCCTTAGACTGAGTACTAGAATCAGTTGTGCTACTGTCTTCAGGATTCACATCAAAATCAACCCGTTTTTTAGACTTGCGTGGTTTTCGTTTTGAATTCATCCACGGATACACGTACCCGCTCGTGTAGTCATCATAGTCCCTTTTTAACTTTTTCATTTTTAATTTTTTCACTTCATCTGCTACTAGTTGTGCCTGTTCTGCAGATTCCTTTACCTTAGACTCATATCGTTCCGTGGTTTCGTGTGTTTTTAATCCTGCTAAAGTAGTTTCCATCTCCAGATTCATCTGTACTAATTCTTTAGCTGCTGTATCTACAATAAGAACCATAAGGTCCAACGAGCATTTATTTAAGATGTTGTTCCAAGTCTCAATAAAGTCAGTATTGGTCAGAAACATCTTAGGTTCCTTATAGAGACGCAGTCCCCGAGGGATATGCCGTCGTTTAATGTATTCAATCAATGATAATTTGTGCCATTCAAGCCGAGTGATTCGTTTCTGTAATTTAACCAAAGCTTCCCAATCTGCTTCATGAGTGATAGTATCTCCCAACGTGAAGGGAGTGGATTGGTTACATAGTGAGGCATTTAAAAAAAACTGCATTTAAAAACATTTTTTGCCGCTTCTCCTCTCATCACAGCACCGGATACACAGTCTTCACTGCAGCGCGTGTCCCTTCCCCTACGCTCCACTTGGAGCCCACCAGGACCAGTTCCTTCGGCGCTGTTATTGTTTAAAGATTTAGTGTCCCGCGATGTGACTGCACTTTCGCAGGTTGGTCCTTCTAAACTTAACTTTCTTACTCGATCAGAAAGGTTAACACTTGTTCAGCTACAAACCAATACTCAAATAGTGATTCGGCGCGCCGACAAGGGAGGAGCGCTAGTGGTGCTTGACAGACAACAGTATTTAGAAGAAGCTTTTCGACAATTAGCAGATGAGAACACCTATTTAAAACTTTTGGATGATCCCACGTTGCCATTACAACGCATAATAAAAGATCTTACTACACAAGCTTTAGAAACGAAATTGATTAGTAAGAAGGAATGGCATTTTTTGAACAGACCTACTACCGCTACATCTAAACTTTACCTAGTCCCTAAAATTCATAAAAACCTGACTTCTCCGCCTGGACGTCCTATCGTTTCCACAAGAGGCTCAGTATTGGAACCTTCGTCAGTCTATATAGATTCGTTTTTGCGTCCTTTACTGCCAGCTATAGAAAGAAGCATTGTTAACATATTGAGTTATTTGATGAAGCTCAACCCCTGAAGAAACAATCTGTGAAACGCGGAAGCGGTGCCGATAGACGGCGTCGGGGAAAGTTTAATCAAGAGCTTATCTTCACGTTGAATTCATTCTTGAGAGTTAAGTTCCATTCCTTAATTGTATGGCTATATGAAAACAGAAGCTTTAAGCTCATATCGGGACTGTGTATTGATAGTTTAAGGAAAAGAACGATATTGAGAACCGTGGTCATTGATGCTAAAAAGTACTGCAAGGGTAATTCCCATTATAAGTACTGATAAAAGTCTGAGACCTGGTTCTAAGGTACATCTCTCGATGAAATAAGCACTTGTGCAGCACACATCTAAGTAGATATTCATTCTGAGATAGTAGTATTGAGGACTGTCATTTTTGTTACAAGATTGTCTCATCTAAAAGAAGAAAATTGACCTGTATTACTAGGGACCTCCTCTAGGCATCTCTAGCTTGGGAGTCCCCATATGTGAAGACTCATTCCTGTTTGTTCCTGGAGATAGCACAGTTACTTACCTGGGAACAGCAGGAATAAGTCTTCACAACCCACCCACCTCCCCTAGGAGTTGTTCTCTCTCTCTCTCTCTCTCTAATTTGTCTACTTCCCTCCTTCGGTCTCAGCTACAAACCCAACTGATGAGAGGGAAGTGAATGGGTGGGAAGGCAGCATGCATGCATGTGGGATGCTCCCAAAGGCTTTCTTTTTGGACGCTGGGGAGCGTTCCCGCGCAGGCTCCGTTGGTACCGACGTACTGTCACAGCCCCTCCTAGTGGCAGTGTGCAGAAAGGAGAGGGCGGACACTTATTGTTGACTGAAGAAGGAAAACCTTTTCTAGACCAGGTGCATCATGGTCTTTGTAGTCCCACTTCATAAAGAAATAGTTGTGAGACTTGTGCAGGATTAAACTTAAATGGTTTTTATTCCCTTTGTTGCGCAAAGGTTCTCCAGGAAGACAAAAACAGAATGTACCTTACTTCAGGGTTTATGCCAAAATATTTACAAAATAGTAATAGCAAAATCTTTTACCACTCTCTCAGAGATAGAGCGGTAAAATATTTTGCTATTACTATTCAGTAAATTAAGCTCTATAAAGTGATTACATATGCTATTGTAAAATATTTACAAAGTCAGTAACTGTTACAGGCGCTTCACAGTTCTTTGCATTCAAACAGGTTTTCAACACCAAGAGGAAAAACAAATGCAAAACTTCTTCTTTCAGCTTAGCAAAAGCAAAAAGATATGTTAAAGCATGTCCTGCCGGTCACACTTTTGTGAGAGACTGTAGACTCTTGGAAACACAGAGTGAGCAGTCCATTGGGTGCTCTAACTGCAACGGCTTTGGTTCTATTACCTCTATTTGCATAGGTTCCTGTTCAGCCGTATTGTCAGCTAGTCCTGAACTTTCCCTGGATAAGGCAGGTTGTAGTTCAATAAATCTCTCCAATATTCCCCAGCTGTGCTGGTCTTGGTTTGGCAAATAACTGTTAGGACTTTTTACTATGCCTCTCTGTAAAGGTTTCACAAGCCTTTCCCAGCTTTGTTTCCTATCAGTACGGCTCTCTGGGTTATAAGCTTTTCTAGGAGCTGCCTCACATCTTGGAAAGGAAATATAACTGTACCTTGGATCTTTGGGACGTGCTCTGCTGGTGTTTGCTCTACCCGGCAGTCTCCCTCTATCACCGTCTTCCCTGAAGACTGGCTCCTGGAGCTTTCTGGAATGGGCTTGTCCTCCCTGGAACTTAGCTCTTCCTTGTAAGTACTCTAAGCTTCTCTGCCTTTCAGTATATGAGGTTCCTCTCTCAGGTCCCCTCTCAGTTCCTCTCTGAACTTGTGTTCCTCTCCAAACTTGTGGTCCTCTCTGAGCTTGAGGTCCTCTCTCAGTTCCTCTCTCAGCTCGAGATCCTCTCTCATTTCCTCTCTGAACTCGAGATCCTCTCCAAACTTGTGGTCCTCTCTGCTTTCTTCCTTCTGAGCACTGTTTATAAGCTGTTTCTCCACTGAGCTTCCTGGCTCTCTACTCAGGTGTACCTGATTAGCTCCTGCATTCTCAAAACCTGGGTGTGTCAGCTTAGCTTCTGCAGCCTCGTGCCTGCTCCCTCTAGCTGCACTTTTAGGTAACTGCACCCTCTGTGAGTCAGTTGCTTTATAATAAACAGTGATTTTTCCTAAGTCTATAGCTTCAATGGCTTCAGTTTCTTCACAGTACCCATATGTGAAGACTTATTCCTGCTGTTCCCAGAGATCATCTGTTACAGGTAAGTAACTGTGCTTTATTGAAAGGTAACAGCGTAACAGTGATAAAACAATCATTTCAGGTACAGCATGCACTGTATTCCCCTCCCACCTTCAGTCAAGCAATGCCAATATCAAATAAAGTATCTGGGATTTCTCAAAAAGGAACAGTAAAAGACATGGGTGACAATCCAGATATCAGGAAATATGATAGAAATACAGTCAAATCCTGAAAAGATAATTGGTGAGGCACAAAATAACAATCCAACCCCCCCCCCCCCAATACTGATAAGAGATACTATATTACTGTCTTGAACACCAAGGATAGTTATTTGACTACCAAAGTGGTATCAGCGCATGTGAAGTGGGATTGCTTCACCACTAATCTTTGCCGGGAAACCCTTCAATTTCCCCCCACCCATGAGTCACCCCTCCGTCCTGCTGCCCAACCCCAAGCTTGAGGGGAGAGTAGGATTCCTGCAGGAAGAGAGAAAAAATAAGCAAAGAGATAAAATATGCCAAAAATAAGATCAGACTACCAACCAGTAATGCTGTACAGAAAGCTAATGTTATGAATATGTTAGAATATCTGAAATTTAGATCCCCAGAACAAAGAAAGGTCTCAACCTTATAAAGGCAGGAATTGGCTCCAAAAATGTTGCAATTTGTCTGGTTTGCCTCTCAACTCTGAAGTGAGTGTCTCCATTTTATATATGTCCAAAACCCTTATTAACCACTCCTGAAGAGTGGGAGCGAAGCTCCATTTCCAGTAGCGACTACTTACCAAGCGTGCCGTGAGAAGCAAGCACTGTACCAGTCGGGCAGTAATGCCTGGTAGTAAATCTGGATCAAAATACCCTAAAACGCAATATTCGAGACTCCATGGGAAGTCAATCTTTAGTTTCTGAGTAATTTGGATATGGACCTTCTTCCACAAACATTGTATTTTTGGGCATTCCCACCACATATGACAAAATGTTTCCTGCCCACCACATAGTCTCCAACATAAAGAGTCATCGGCTCTCCCCCAACGATATAAGGATACCGGGACAATAGACATATGTGTCAATATTCGCAGCTGGGTGTTAACCAATGATAAGGAGATTGAACAGTTATGGGAGTAGTGGATGGTATTTACCCAGAAATCTTCAGACCACCCTGAAATATCCTTCTCCCATTGCAAACAACGACTAGAAGAGAGCGGTAAAGCCTAGCCAAAAAGGTTTTAGTGGTTGGGGTCACAAATGTGGTACGTTCCCAAGCTCTAGAAGTTCTTATTCTGGCTGCTACCAAAGCTTGTGTAGTAAGGCAGTGCCTAAATTGCGAATATTGGAAAGAGGAGAGAGAGCAGCGCAATATCTCTTCTAGACGAGGTTTGGACAAACAGATTGTTCATACAGAGAAGTGAGATAACATTCCTTGAAGAAGGAAGGAGTGAACGGCCCAGATTTCTAGCAAAGGGGAAAGCACCAAGCATTGTATATGGCAACCACAAGGAGGGAAGCAATGTTTTCCTGCATATTTTTTGCCACGCAGTCCAGATTGGGCAGAGAAAAATATGAGACCTAATAGTTTTCCCCACCTCCTCCGCAGCAAAATATGGAATTGCACTCAGTGGAATTGGTGTTACCCACCTAGTCTCCAGGTCTACCCAGGATGAGGAGGCACTATGATACCAAAGGTGTACTGCATGCAAACATGAGCTTAAATAATAGAGCTCAAGATCTGGGAGACCAATACCCCCTGCTGATTTGGGACGGATCATCATATGCCAACCCAACCTAGGATGACGACCTTGCCATACAAAACCCATCAGTATTCTGTGCAATTGTATAAAGAAGGAACACAGGATCACAATAGGAAGTTGTTGAAACAGGAAGATAAGTTTCGGCAATAATAACATCTTGATTGTGTGCACCCTCCCCAACCAGGACACTGATAAAGACTGCCAAGTCAGGATATCTTGAGCTATAGAAGACAGCAGAGGGAGATAATTATAGGCATAAAGTTCCTCCAAGCATTGGGGTATCTGAATTCCAAGATACCTGAATCTCGAGACCATGGGAAACTCACTGGTTCCCAGACGAGAGGTGTGCCAAGTAGCGACAGACACGACAGTAAAGCAGATTTTTGAAAGTTAATCATATATCCTGAAAGATGCGAAAATTCCTTAAGTAAAGAGACAAGGGTGGGCAAATTATCAGCAGGTTTCTGAAGAAATATCAGAGCATCATCCGCATAAAGGGACACTATATGGTATTGATTGGCCAAGGCAATTCTGAGAGAAGAGGCATGATTGCGAAGTTGTATAGCAAGAAGTTCTAGCGCGAGCGCAAAAGGAGACAACGGGCAGCCTTGTCTGGTTCCTCTCTCTAAGAAAAAAGGGTGTGAGGAAAAGCCATTTACCTGAACTATGCCAATGGGCGCCTTATATAGGGCTGCAATCCATGATTGAAAAGAGGGACCGAAACCAAAAGATTGGAAAGTGTGCAATAAGTAACACCATTCCACCTTATCAAAGGCTTTCTCAGCATCTAGGGATACAATAGCATACTTTCCTTCTGTCTTGTGTAGACTAAACATAATATCAATAAGCTGTCGCACATTTTCAAATCCATAGCGGCCCTTAATAAATCCGGTCTGGTCAGGGTGTACAGTGTCCTGTATTCTAGATTCTAATCGTAAGGCAAGAATTTTGGTGAATATTTTGTAGTCTGAATTGAGCAGTGAAATTGGCCTATAATTGTTGCAAACCTCTTTGCCTTCTTTTGGTAAGACTGTAATCAAAGCTTGAGACATAGAATCCTGAAGACATTGTTGGCATAGTATATCATTAAATACCCGCAATAGCATAGGGGCAAGACTATCTGAAAAAGTTGTATAAAATTCAGCAAGTAGGATGTCAGGGCCCAAGGCTTTCTCATTTATTAATTGTTTAATAGCGCATTGCACCTCTGCTAGTGAAATTTCCCTATCAAGGGCTTCCCTTGCCTCTTGAGATAACTTAGGGAGATTAATCATGTTCAACCAACCTTGAATACTTGCAGAGTCTGCTATTAGTTGCAAGGTATAGAGATTTTTATAAAAGTAAGCAAACTGTTGAGCTATCTCACTTGATTTATGAAGTTTCTTCCCTTGTGTATCCGCTATAGTAGTTATTCGCTGATGCAAATGCTGGCGCTTTAGCTGCCATAAGAGAAGCTTGCCCGCCTTATTCCCATGTTCATAGAAGAGGCGTCGAGTGTGTTACATCTGAGAAGCTATTTCTTCTGTTTCCATAGTCGCTATTTTTCCCCTTAACACTGTAAGCCTATGCCAAATATTTGATGTGTGCTGACGATATGGTAAAAATATATCCCTCTATACATATAAGATTCTCCCGATTTCACTCTACTATACTACCACTATCTGAAGTAGAAAATGCTCATAAAAAGCGAGTTGCATAAGTAGAACCAATGGTCTCAGACTGAGGATAGCAATACCCAGGGTAACATACCCAAAGATCGCTTACTCTTGTAGCATCAATGACCATGAACGTGGTTCTTAATCTCCTACAAAGTGCTGTAGTTAAATAATGGTCGGGACTTATCTTAATATTTGATCCAATGTTTGAAATTCGGAAAGATTGTGCTTATGCCAAACAGTATTTGCAATGTCCCCTGCCCTCTTATAAGCCGATTTTATGACTGTAATGGGGTAACCCCTAGATTGAAAATCGTGTATTAAATTTTTTGCTTGTTTTTTATAATCTTCTAAGCGAGAACAATTTCTTCGGTATCTGATGAACTGCGACAGGGGTAAGCTGTCTCGTAACTGCTTTGGATGTTTGCTATTGTAATGAAGGATTGTATTCCTGTCCTTCGATTTCTTATGTACCATAGTAACCCAACCATGTGGGCTTTTCTGAACCTCCACATCTAAAAAAAATACTTTCTGTTTGTGGTAGGTATGTGTAAATTGTATATGGGAATCCACTCCATTTAACCATCCTATAAATTCTTGCAAATCAGTGGCGGACCCATTCCATAATGCAAAGACATCATCTATAAAGCGTTTCCACAATACTAGATGATTTCTGTAAGGTGAAATGGCAAGCCACCATTGCTCATAATCTTTCATGTATAGATTCGCCATGGATGGGGCGCAAGTGGCTCCCATGGCCACACCAGATGTCTATTGGTATACTACACCTTCAAATTCAAAATAATTCCCAAAAATTGTAAGTCTGGCCAAATGGGATATGAATGCAATTTGCTCAGAAGACAAATCCCCTCGAGTTCGTAAAGATAATATTATAACATCATATGCTGCCCGCTGGGGGATACTCGTATAGAGGGCGGAAACATCCATTCTGACAAGAAGTATGTCATCCCTGGAAGCCCATTCAGAATGGTCCATTAGAATGTTTAAAAAATGAGACGTGTCTTTGATATATGATAGGATGTTGGTCATTAACGGTCTTAGATACGAGTCTATGTAGATTGAAAGGGGTTCCAAAACCGATGCTTTGGTAGAAACGATCGGCCTACCCGGGGTGTTCATTATACTTTTATGTATTTTGGGTACAAGATACAGCCTGGCCATAATAGGTGAAGATTCATTCAAAAACTTCCATTCCTTCTTTGTGATTAATTTCATATCTAATGCCTGAGAAGTAGTGCCTTTAATCCGTTGCTGAAGGTGCTCCATGGGGTCCTGCTGTAATATTTCATATGTATCTATTTGTGATGATTGGCGCTCAGCTTCTTCCAAATATTGTGTTCTATTCATCACCACTATAGCTCCTCCCTTGTCTGCTCGCCGTATGACAATAGCTGTTTGAGCTTGTAATTCCTTAAAAGCTTTTTGTTCTGATGGTGTGAAGGTTTTTAATGTAAGTTTACAATCTTTTTCCAATTTTGATACATCTGCCAACACCAACTCCTTAAACAAACTCAATGTGGGATGCAACGGCCCCGGGGGTGTCCAAGTGGATTTGATTGTCAATGGAGTTCTTTGGATGTCCGGTCCCAAATAGTTGTGATTTGTTATTGAAGCTTGTGCGGCAAAAAAGATCTTTAATTGGAGTTTTCTCAATAAACTCTTCATATCCACGCAAAACTGAAAACCATCAAAGTTGATTTCTGGGACAAAAGACATACCTTTATTTAAAACATTCAAATGGTCATTAGTTAATTGCATTGCTGTTGCATCCCACATTGAGTTTGTTTAAGGAGTTGGTGTTGGCAGATGTATCAAAATTGGAAAAAGATTGTAAACTTACATTAAAAACCTTCACACCATCAGAACAAAAAGCTTTTAAGGAATTACAAGCTCAAAATAGATAAAAGTATAATGAACACCCCGGGTAGGCCGATTGTTTCTACCAAAGGATCGGTTTTGGAACCCCTTTCAATCTACATAGACTCGTATCTAAGACCGTTAATGACCAACATCCCATCGTATATCAAAGACACATCTCATTTTTTAAACATTCTAATGGACCATTCTGAATGGGCTTCCAAGGATGACATACTTCTTGTCACAATGAATGTTTCTGCCCTCTATACAAGTATCCCCCAGCGGGCAGCATATGATATAATATCATCTTTATGAACTCGAGGGGATTTGTTTTCTGAGCAAACTGCATTCATATCCCATTTGCCCAGACTTACAATTTTTGAGAATTATTTTGAATTTGAAGGCGTAGTATACCAACAGACATCTGGTGTGGCCATGGGAGCCACTTGCGCCCCATCCGTGGCGAATCTATACATGAAAGATTATGAGCAATGGTGGCTTGTCATTTCACCTTACAGAAATCATCTAGTATTGTGGAAACGCTTTATAGATGATGTCTTTGCATTATGGAATGGGTCCGCCACTGATTTGCAAGAATTTATAGGATGGTTAAATGGAGTGGATTCCCATATACAATTTACACATACCTACCACAAACAGAAAGTATTTTTTTAGATGTGAAGGTTCAGAAAAGCCCACATGGTTGGGTTACTATGGTACATAAGAAATCGACAGACAGGAATACAATCCTTCATTACAATAGCGAACATCCAAAGCAGTTACGAGACAGCTTACCCCTGTCGCAGTTCATCAGATACCGAAGAAATTGTTCTTGCTTAGAAGATTATAAAAAACAAGCAAAAAATTTAATACACGATTTTCAGTCTAGGGGTTACCCCATTACAGTCATAAAATTGGCTTATAAGGGGGCAGGGGAAATTGCAAATACTGTTTGGCATAAGCACAATCTTTCTGAATTTCAAACATTGGATCAAATATTAAGATAAGTCCCAACCATTATTTAACTACAGCACTTTGTAGGAGATTAAGAACCACGTTCTTGGTCATTGATGCTACAAGAGTAAGTGATTTTTTGGGTATGTTACCCTGAGTATTGCTATCCTCAGTCTGAGACCATTGGTTCTACTTATGTAACTCGCTTTTTATGAGCATTTTCTACTTCAGATAGTGGTAGTATAGTAGAGTGAAATCGGGAGAATCTTATATGTATAGAGGGATATATTTTTACCATATCGTCAGTTAACAACCCTCTGAGAGCAGACTAACAGATATAGAAAAATATTTGATGTGGGCCACCGTCAATTTTGCTGTTCTAATAAACAAATTTACGTTCTTAGTTTCCTGTTTTCCTAACCTCTGACACTTAAAAACTGTAGCCAGGGAGATAGCATGTCTTCTCAAGATAGCTTTACCTGCTTCCCAAAGCAAAGAAAGAGATATACCTTTATCATCATTATGTTGAATATATTCAGCCCACGCCATTCACATTTTTTTTTAACAAAAAACATATTTTTGAGTAAGAGCTGCGAGAAAGCCCATGACCTTAGGGGCTTCTCTGAGTCCCCATCCTCCCATTCAATACTGACCAGATGATGATCTGAAGGACCTTGAGTGCCTATATCAACTTGAGAAAACTGGGAGAGAAGTGCCTTAAACGTTAACCACATATCTAGCCTAGAACAAAAGTTGTGGAAAGAAGAAAAAAGGTGTATTCCCTATCTCCCAGATGAATATAACGCCAAACATTCTCTAGTGCACAAATAGAGGTTAGAGTGGTAAGAAGTCGACTAGCTCCAGAAGACATGAAAGAGCCTGGGGATCTATCCAGCTCCGAGAAAGCACAATTAAAATCCCCTCCCAAGATCAGATGGCCAGATGTTTGGGTCGGCAAAATGTCTAAAAGTTCCCTTAAAGACTGTAGAATTTCCATATGGGGAATGTATATATTTATTAAAGATACTGGTGTTCCAGGGATGGTACCGGAAAGAATGAGAAAGCGACCCTTAGGGTCCTGAACTTGATTAGAGAATTGAAAAGAGCAATTTTGTGAGATCATAATCGCAACCCCTCGCTTATGTGTGGAGAAACCTGAGGAGAACACCTGGCGGTATTTCCGAGAGGTACTGGTACCAAAAAAGAGCAACAGGTACCTGCACACTAAACAGAGAACCAACCAGGCAGGTACACAAAGACTGGCGACAATTTGATTTGGGTGAAGTATCTTTTTATTGAGCCCCAACGCGTTTCGGCTAGAAAGCCTTCTTCAGGGGGTCTTGAAAAGAGAACACACCTCAAAAGATAACAATGTAAACATTTAAAAATATAAATTAATAAAAAAATTATTAGAAATCATAAATTTAATAAAAATATTAATCATAAATATTAAAAACCAAATATAAAACACATATAAGATATAGAGCCTTTAAACAAAATACAAAAGATAAACAACGTCAAGGGATCATAAAAAATGACAAAAATATGGAATAACAAATTACATATTAATACAAATATAAATATTAATATGACTAAAAAGTAAAATCATATAGTCAAATAAAATGAAAATAAAGGAGAGATGAGGAGGACATAAAAAGGTACCTTATTTCTGTCACGTGGTACACTAAAAAACTAAAAATAAAGAATTGATCATTAATAAATAAATAAATATAATAAATATAATATTAAAACCAAAACAATAAAGGCATAAAAATACTAAAAGTTATCATAGAACATAATACATAAAATTTATTGTATGGCAATGCCATTAAGGATGTTTTGAAAAAGAAACCGCATAATCCAATTAAAATATATACCAAGATATAAAAACATCTGCACTTAAACCAACAAACTAATAATATAATATATGTCTAAAAATGCTTCTGAAATATCATCAATATGCAAATCAAAATGAAATTAGTAGTCGAGCTCTGAAAAAGTAAAGATAAGGAAGGAGAAGCAAAACCTATTAAAAATAAAACTAAATTCCGACTGTGTGAGGCTCGATCTCATAGTCTATAAAATACACTGTAGCAGGCTAAAACGTAGCACAAACCAACAGAGATATTAAAAAATATTTATTTTTTAAGGAGAATTTTTCATTCAGTATCCCCCACTTATTGTCATAGACTATTAAAACCAACTCATCTGGAAGGCTTAAATAGATTTCTAAAATTATTAAGCGAAACAATTCATAAACAGATGTTTATGAAAAAAACTTGACCGTCCATTGCACATTGCAATTTTTTACTTGTGCAGAATGAAAAGCCTTACATTTCAAAATGCCTATCAATTACACAGTCGCGTAAAATAAAAGATGCACATGCATGAGAACTTCAGAGTGAAGAAAACCAAAGAAGAGACGCCAAGGATAGAAAAAATAAACTAATTCAAAGAATAATGATTAAAAACATATCAATACTATGGCATACCATAAGTTATCTCCAAGAGACCAGACAATCGTGAGCCCCGGATGCTAAGTGTGTCTCCTGAAGAAAGACTATATCTGCTTTTTCTCTGTCAATTTGGTCTAATACTCTTCGCCTCTTGATTGTACTGTGTAAACCACTAATATTCCAGGATATGAATTTAACCATAACCCACTAATAGATTGGTTGTTGAAGATAAAACACTATAGAGCATCCTCCCTCTGTCATACTCAGAGAAGATGAGTCTCTTTATTGTTCCAGGGATCCTTACTTGCACATTCAGCAAGAAAACTATGTTATCAAGTTTGCAACCTGTACTGCTGTCATTCCTACCCTCTCCTGCAAGCCAAACCCTCCCTCCCTCCCACCCAGCCCTCCCCACCCCATCCCACCTACTATCCAATCCCGTCCATATCCTAATATTATAGAACAGAGACCAAGCAAGAAACCATCCACTCAACTTAGACATCCCGGATGTCTAGTCGGAAGCACAGAGAAACAAAATAACCTTAAACATTGCCCCCTCCACCCTGGACCCATTGTGTATTAAATACAGGTATTACCTAATGCCTTCAGATGCTATAGCGCCCCCCCTTAGCATGCCCTTTGACTGACCATCCTCCCCCCAATCGTACTTAAGCAAAGCCATCTCCCGTACTTCCATCCAGTTCCCTACCTATGTGGAACAATGGAACCGTCTTCCCTCTTAACTAAAATAACCTTTGGTTTAACTCTGTAACTAGTAAGAAATGTATATTCTTATATATTTCAAACAGCAATATAATATACTGAAAGATCTCTGTGCTTTAGTACAAAAAACATAATTATCCCCCTCAAGGGGGGGCAGTGATGTCCATTCCCTGAGAAGTGCTGCCATCTTGATCGGTGCCAAAAGGGTGCCTTGAACCTGGAACCTTTAGTCATTTAGAAGTGGACACTTCCCATTCTGCTAACGTCTAGGACGATCCCCATACTGTAGAGAGTCCAAAAAAATCCATGCAATCAGTCGGTTCTGTTATGCGATGCTTAGTATTGTTCCACTCAAAAATCAGAGCGAATGGAAAACCCCAGTGATAAGCACCGAGTGTTTCTGAAGAGCTTGTGTGAGCGGTCTGAAGCTCTTGCACCGCTCTAATGTATGATGTGAGACATCCTGAAAAATCTGAATTTCTTGACCATTAAAGGAAAAAGATCTCTTGCCCTGTTGGCTGCATCATAATGATAGTTTGTCCTCAAAGAAGCTAAAACAGACAATGACTGGACGTGGTTGGGAGTTGGTAGCTCTCTTAAACCCTGGATTTCGATGTGCTCACTCAAGCTTAACTAGGTGGGGAGATGAAGGTACACAGAAAGCAAATAGGTCCTGAATAAGAGCAGAGATATCTTCCTTATCACCCGGATGTTCTGGTAGTCCTAGAATACGTATGTTGTTCCTTCTTTGTCGGTTTTCTAGTTCTTCCTGTCGGTCCTGTAATTCTTTGGTGAGTTAAGAACATAAGATATGGCATACTGGATCAGACCAAGGTCCATCAAGCCCAGTATCCTGTTTCCAACAGTGGCCAATCTAGGTCACACGTACTGTGGTGACGAGGCTGCAGCAGAACCTGGGAAAATAGCTAGAAATAAAACTTTTTCCTATGAGCAAGGGAATAGCTCAGCTAAGCATATGTACAAAACTGCAGGCAGAGGAAAAAACCACACAGCTAGAACTACTGAGTTCAGACCACACCCAAGCTCCATGGCAACGCAGGGTGGAGATAGGAAGTACCTGTGGGAGGAGCTAGAAGGGGAAAAATGCTCACACACATTTAAGCTCCCAGAAACAGAGAGGAGAGGGCACGGGAACAGAGCCAGCCACAGCAGCAGTGATGGAGCCAGTCACAAGCCATCCAGGAGAGAGGGACTGAGGAAGCTGGCCACAGGGAGTGGTGAAAGGCAGAGAGTGTCTAGGGATAGACACAGGAGAGACTCTCAGAGCAGCTGTTATTCAGGAGACTGCACTTCAGAGAGAAGCCCTTGCTGTGAAGAGATTGCAGCATGGTTTGAAGGTAGGAGGCATAGTCCTGGGGGAGCTGTGGATTACAGCTCAGATACCAGAGCATCCCTACAAGACTCTGAAGGAGAGGTTTTACCTTTTGAAAGGCCTGAAAGAAAGAGTGTTCCCAAGAGCAAGGTGAGACAGCTAAAACCTTTGAATGTTTTAGTCAGAGATAAAAAGCCTTGCAGCCATTACAGAAGCCCAGAAGAGAGGAAGAAGTCTCACTGGGAAAAGTTATTTAAACTTTTAAAGGAAGTTAAACCTGCATTCTCAGAGCCGGTTATAAACCCAGAGGCATGTGAGTCTGAATATGAAGATATGGAAACGGAGCCCTATGAGGTGGAACAGGACTCTATTGATTCTTTGATGGATTGCTCTTTATGCCTAACGTCAGAGTGAAGGGAGGCCACGGTTTTAAGCTGGAAAAAACCAGAGCCAATGTATTTAAATGTCCTGATACTCTGAGTGTTGGAAACCTGGGAGAGAAAGAGAATTGCAAATGTTAAAAATATAAGAAGTGCTCCACTGTGAAGTGAAGGTGTTCTAGAAGCAGCTATTCTGTGGGTAATACGGACAAGCACGAAGGAGCCTTGTTAAACCCTGAACAGTTGAAGGAAACTGATATCTGTGCTGGATGGTATTAGCAACCAGTAAGCAACAGTTTCAAGGGTGGCATTGGAAGAAAGAAATACTTTCTGTTGTACCTAAGCTGAATGAAGCAAGTTTATTTTTATCACTGCCAGAACACTGTTTGTATGGTACCTTTTTTGAGTGGAGAAAAAATATCCTTCATTTTGTGTTGCCTTGTTCACAACTTCTAAAGAAGATTTTGTTTGCAAAGTTTAGACCACAAAAATAAATTTCCTGTGATTTGCCTCTAAAACCACTCGGACTGTTTTATTTGCACACAACTACAATCCCAGAAGCCTTGGCTCTGGGGCAAAAGCAATAAAAAGAACATTAGATGACACGCTGCCTCCTATAGGCAACCGCCTAGACGGGGTGCAGCGCCACAGTACCTAGCAGTTTCCCCAAAAGACACAGGTTCCACAATGCTTGTATTGGGTCAAGCATTGATATCCTGGGTCCATTTTTAATAATGGTTTATGGACCTTTCCTCCAGGAACTTGTCCAAACCTTTTTTAAACCCAGCTACACTAACAGCCTTTACTACATCCTCCGGCAGGGCTGGATTTACCTTGAGTGAGGCCCTACGCCAACAAAAATTGTGGGCCCCCAGCAGGGGCGGCCCAAGGGGGGTGCGGTGCCTCATTTGCATAAGGGGCCTCATTTGCATAAATATTTGCATAATGTTACCATATACTAACTTTTAGTAAACGTGCCTCTTAATGAGTGTATGGATAAAGAAAGACTAAAAGATTTCTACATTACTATAATCCAGTGCCAACTGCCAGACACATTAGGAACTACTACAAACACTGCCCATTTAGAACCCATAGTAAACCCGCCGTATCCTAACAGCACTACCAGGACTCACAAAGCACCATACCCTACCAATCAAAAGGCAACACTGCAAATATTAAACCAATACATTTCAGAGAACAACAATACATGACCTACTGGGGAAAGAGAACAAGTGGCAATGTCAAATAGGAATTATATAAACAGAACACCTCAGCTCAGTTACACATGCAGAACATAGACCATCAAACAAGTAATCACAATTTAGAAACAGGAAGACAATAATTAAACTGGGAATCCCAAAAGCCAAACTTGGAAAGTACAACACTGTAGAAATAAAACTATACATTAATTTGCTCTTGTACTAAACAAAGCGCAGACGTTAATGATGCACATTTACCAGAGCTGACATATTCCAATTAATAAATTCAAAATAAAGAGATATTTTTCTACCTTTTGTGCATTTTTTTTCAGCTGCAATTGCTCCAGCCACTTTCTTCTGGTTTCTTCGTGTCTTCTGCTAACTCTCCATCGTCTGCTGTCCATTTGTCCTTTCTTCTCTCTTCTAGATTTTTTTCCATTCTCTCTCTACATCTGCTTTAACATACTAATCTTTCTCCTTTTGCTCTTTCCTCATTCCTATTTCATCCACTCAAATTTTACCCCTCCATCCTCAATCCCCACTTACTCTCCCAATACCCGGCCAATTGTAGATTTTTTATCCCTCCCACACAAAATATTTTTCCCTTCTCCATTTTACTCTTCCAGCCCCATCCCATTCTAATCCTCCCCCAACATCAGCTCCCTTCTAGTTCCAGCCTCACCCAGCATCCATTCCCTTCTAGTCCCTGCATCAGCCCATTTCCAGTCCTAGCCACCCATCAGCCCATTTCCAGTCCTAGCAACCCCCAACCCAATACCAGTCCTAGCCCCCCATCAACCCACTTACCGTCCTAACCCCCCATCAACCCATTTTCAGTTTAAGCCCCCCCTATAACCCATTACCAGTCCTAACCCCCAATCAGCGCACTTCGAGTCCTATACCCATCTCCCCATTTCCAGTCAGCTCCCCCTAGCCCATTGCCAGTCCTAACCCCCACCTCAGCCCACAGCCCATTACCAGTCCTAACCCCATCAGCCCACCTCCAGTTTTAACCCCCCCAGCCCATTTCCAGTCCTAGCCCCCCCCCATAGCCCATTACCAGACAGCCCCCATCAGCCCACAGCCCATTACCAGTCTTAACCCCCCCCCAAAATCCCATTAACAGTCTTAACCCCCCCCAAAGCCCATTACCAGTTCTAAACCCCTCCAACAGCCCATTACCAGTCCTAACCCCATCAGCCCACCTCCAGTCTTAACCCCCCCAGCCCCTTTCCAGTCCTCGGCCCCCGATAGCCCATTACCAGACAGCCCCCATCAGCCCACAGCCCATTACCAATCTTAACCCCCCCAAAGCCCATTGCCAGTTCTAAGCCCCCCCAACAGCCCACAGTCCATTACCAGTCCTAACCCCATCAACCCACCTCTAGCCTTAACCCCCCCAGCCCATTTCCAGTCCCAGCCCCAGCCCCCCCCCAATAGCCCATTACCAGTCCTACCCCCCCCACACCCCCGTCGGCCTAAAGTAAAATTTAATTTTAAAAAAAAACCTGCTGACTGCCGCCGCGGGGCCCCCTCTGCTGCCGCGGCAGCACCGACTGACCCGCGGGGGCCCCCTCTACAAGCTGAATCCGTCGGTTCGTTCCTTCCTCCCTCCCTCCATGCACGCTGTGAGAGGCGCGAAGGAAGAGTGTCTCCCTCGCGTCTCTGTTAAGCCCGCAGGGGCTGATGGGAAATTTCCCATCAGCCCCTGCGGGCTTAACAGAGACGCGAGGAGACACTCTCCTTTCGCGTCTCTCACAGCCTGCACGGAGGGAGGGAGGGAGGGAGGAAGGAACGAACCGAAGGATTCAGCTTGTAGAGGGGGCCCCCGCAGGTCAGTCGGTGCTGCCGCAGCAGCAGAGTGGGCCCCGCGGCGGCAGCCAGCAGGTTTTTTTTTTAATTTTATTTTTTTAAAAATTAACTTGTTCTTTTTTTGTGGGCCCCTGCCAGCTGTGGGCCCTATGCCATGGCGTACATGGCGTATAGGTAAATCCGGCCCTGTCCTCCGGCAAGAAATTCCAGAGTTTGATTACACGTTGAGTGAAAAAATATTTTCTTTTATTAGTCTTAAATAGTTTACCCTGTAGCTTCATTGCATGTCCCCTATCCCAGATCATATTTCTAGACCAGTCCAGACAAGCAGGTTATCTTCCCATGCCAGCAGATGTTGGAGACAGAGAAAAAACTCCAGAACTGTGATTGGTCAGGCTCTGGGTGACATAGGCACACCCCTAGGGGTCCTATTTAGTATTTACTTGACAAGCCAAAAATGTAGGTCAAAAACCCCCTTGAACAAAATAGAAACATGTACGACTAAAAACCAACTAACTCAACCTCTGAACGTGAACCTTAAACAGAGGAGGAAGATCATTCCATATCCCTAAGAGAATAAGCCCAAATTAACTGCTTTGACTTATTCCAGGGGCATTAAATGTAGACGTGCCCAAAGAGTGAATTTGAATGTCAGCTGCTCTGCACGAGTACCGTTGTACCTGACAACCTGGGTGGATTCTGGACTGGTCTAGCAGTATTCCAGGAAAGGAAATTAATGTTAAGTGAAATTTCTCCTTCCAGATAATACTGCTAGACCAGTCCAGACAAGCGGGTAGTACCCAAGCTAATGACCCTCAGGGTGGGCAGAGAGAGCCGCCGACAGCTCTCCAACTCCAAAATGAGTGTCTTCTCGGGCCTGAAAATCCAGCCGATAGCCCGACATAGCCACCTGGCGATAGACGACTTGGAAGCCGCCAAATCTCTGCGCGGTCCTGTATAGAGAACAAAAAGATGGTCTGTATTGTGAAAGGAATTGTTAACTTTCAAATAGCGGAGGAGATTCTTGTATCACCCCAAACACTGTTCTCTGGAGAAGGCAGGCAACAGAAGGGGCTGATTGACATGAAAAGGAGTAACTATCTTTGGTAAGAAGGATGGAACAGTATGAAGAGATACTCCCTCTTCCGAGAATGACAAATAGAAATCCCTGCAAGAAAGGGCCTGTAGCTACGAAATCCTACGAGCCGAGGTTATTGCTACCAAGAACACCGTCTTAAGTGTCATATCTCTAAGTGAAACTTCCTTGAGAGGCTCAAAAGGCAGAGACATCAGCGCCTTGAGAACTAGGACTAGATCCCAGGGAGGTACTACCAGACGGATAGGAGGATGAAGAAGCTTGACTCCCTTGAGAAAATGGGACACATCAGGGTGCGACGCCAGGGATCGACCGTGCACTGGCCCCCGGTAGCACGTCAAGGCAGAAATTTGTACCCGTAAAGTTTCAAGCACTAAACCCTTGTCAAGGCCATCTTGTAGAAAGGCGAGGAGCTCAGGAACTTCTGTATGCCAGGGAGTAAGATGACTCCGCGAGCACCATTACTCAAAAACTCGCCACACTCTAGCATACTCCACCGACGTTGAAGGATGTCACGCGCTAAGAAACGTAGCTACTACTTTGGAGGAATAACTCTTATGGGTTAGCCTGCGGCATTCAAGAGCCAAGCCGTAAGCGAGTAGGGAGCTGGATCGTCCATAGAGACTGGTCTCTGCCTGAGGAGCCCGAAGGGAGCGGTCAGTCGTAAGGGGGATCCTTGAGATAGTCTTATGAGATCGGCATACCAAGGTCTTCTGGGCCAGTCTGGGGCCACTAGAACAACTGGGCCCTGGTGTTTTCGGATCCACTGAATGACCCTCCCAATCATTGCCCAAGGAAGGAACACAAAGCAGAACGTGTTGTGGCCAAGACTGAGTCAATGCATCGATGCTGTGGGTTCCGTGAACCTTCCACCCACTGAAGAACACGGGAAATTTGGCATTTGATGCCGACGCCATTAAGTCTATCGCCGGTCTTCCCCACTTCTGAACTATGCTTTGGAAGGTGCTGGGGCTAGTTCCCACTCGCCGGGGTTGAGAGTATTGCGGCTCAGATATTCCGCCTTCACATTGTTGGTCCCAGCAATGTGCTGGGCTGAGAGGACTTGTAGGTTTCGTTCCGCACAGGGAAATATCAAGGACATTTCCTTTGACACTCTGGCACACTTGGTGCCTCCTTGGCGGTTGAGGTAAGACACTGTGCTCGCGTTGTCAGACAGTATCCACACCTCTTGCCCGTGCAGAAGAGACTGAAACCTGAAAGTAAAATTTAATTTAAAAAAAAAACCTGCTGACTGCCGCCGCGGGGCCCCCTCTGCTGCCGCGGCAGCACCGACTGACCCGCGGGGGCCCCCTCTACAAGCTGAATCCGTCGGTTCGTTCCTTCCTCCCTCCCTCCATGCACGCTGTGAGAGGCGCGAAGGAAGAGTGTCTCCCTCGCGTCTCTGTTAAGCCCGCAGAAGAGACTGAAACTCATATACTTAACAAACCCCTCGTGTGATGTGCCTACCCCCCTGATCAACCTGTACACACCCAAATTTACTGTACTGATTGACAGTCCTCCTTATGTTCTCCTTGTGTAATCAGACCGCTGCTGATCGCTGGAAGCAGCGGTATATAAATGTTTGCTAAATAAATAAATAAATAAAATAAACCTTAGTAAAGCGAGGCGGACTGCTCGTGCTTCGAGTCGGTTGATCATCCACCGGGATTCGTGTGCCGTCCAAGTTCCCTGCACAGTGTGAGTTTGACAGTGAGCGCCCCAACTGGAGAGACTGGCGTCCATGGTTACTAAGATCCAGCGCGGACTCTCCAAAGGTACCCCCTTGAGGAGTTTGTCGGAAGAGAGCCACCACCGTAGACTGCGTCTGACCTCCTTCCGTAGCGGAAGTCGAAGATTGTAATCTTCCGACACTGGCGACCATCTTGACAGGAGAGTCTTCTGTAGACAATGCATATGTGCTCTGGTCCAAGGCACGAGGTCTGTGGTGGCCGCCGTGGACCCCAGGACTTGAAGATAATCCCACGCCCAGGGTGAACTCTGAACCAGAAAACTTTGAATCTGAGAAGTTAACTTGTGGAACCGAGCCTCCGTCAGGAATACCTGACCTAGAGGTATCGAATCGTGCTCTGAGAAAGTCGATCTCCTGGAATTTCAACTCTTGGTCCGATTGATCACTCAACCGAGCTGTTCGAGAAACGCAACTACCACCGAGACCGTGCTGCAAGCTTCTGGGAGAGTGTCTGCGCGAATGAGCCAGTCGTCCAAATAGGGATAAACTCTGATGCCCCTTCTGTGTAAGGCCGCTGCCACTACCACCATCACCTTGGAAAAGGCCCGAGGTACCGAGGCTAGGCCGAAGGGCATTGCCCAAAATTGAAAATGTTGACCGAGGACGGCAAAGCGTAGGAAGCGCTGATGATCCTCCCAAATGTGAATATGAAAATAGGCTTCCGCTAGATTTACGGAAGCTAGAAATTTTCTCTTGAGCACTGCTTGGATGATGGACCACAGGGTCTCCATTCGGAAGTGTGGCACTTGTAAGTTGCGGTTGACACCTTTGAGATCCAGAATAGGACGAAAGAAGTCGTCCTTCTTGGGCACCACAAAATAGATAGTGTAACGGCCTAGTCCTTTTTCCAGCGCTGGAACCAGACGAATAGCCTCTAAGAGAAGAAGTCACTGCACTGTGGAGAGGATGACTAACCTTTTCCCTGGCAATCGCCGCGGAGAGATTAGAAAGGCATCTGGAATAGGTCGCCAACATTCGAGGGCATAACCGAGAGCAATGATGTCAAGGACCCACCGATCTGTCGTTATTAACACCCACTGATGAGAAAGGTGGCCAAGTGACCCCCTATCAGCGGAAGCATCTCAAGTGGGCATTCCATCCCATCAGCGGGACGGGCGGGAGGGTCCGGTGAACTTTCCTGGACCCAAATAGGACTCAGATACTTTGCGAGCTCCTTGAAAGAACTGCGACCTCTGACCGAAGTGAGTGTCTAATGTAGCGGGAGTAATTGGTTTGAAGGACCGGTATCTTCTAGGAAATCGTCGGAAGTTTAGGGAATGTGACCCGCAGCGAGACTCTTTTGGTCTATCTTCTGGTAAGTATTGAGCCTTCACCTCTCCCAGATCTTTCACCAGCTTATTCAGATCTTCGCTAAAGAGGAGCCTCCCCTTAAAGGGAAGCTTAGACAGGCGCGTCTTAGAGACCATGTCCGCTGCCCACTGGCGTAGCCAGAGCCATCTTCTAGCCACTGTCACCACTGCTAGCAAACGAGCTGAAAGACGTAAGAGGTCATAAAGGCATCCGCTAAGTACGCTGCAACAGATTCCAGATGGCCGATTTCCTGGCTACCAGAGTGCTGGTTTTTTGGACACAGGGGCCTCATTTGCTGCTGCTTGCGGCTCCCCATGATGGAGCCCCTAATTTTGCTATGGGCTTTCGGTAGCCTGTAGCTGGGGAGTCCCATATGTGAGGACTGACTTCCTGCTTGTTCCTGGAGAAAGCGTAGCTACTCACCTGTAACAGGTGTTCTCTGGGGACAGCAAGAATCAGTCCTCACAACCCTCCCTCCTCCCCTTGGAGTTGCTCCTTTGCCATCTTTATTTTTGACGTTTTTTAGCTATGTCACCTGACTGAGCAAGATGGCACCCTTGGGCGGGAAGGGGACCACGCATGCGTGGTGGCATCTTCCAGAGGCTTTCTTTGAAAGCTGGGGGGATGCTTCCATGAGGACTTCGTCGGTGCCGATGTCACCCATATGTGAAGACTGATTCCTGCTGTCCCCGGAGAACACCTGTTACAGGTAAGTAACTATGCTCTATGGGGGGAGGGGGAGGGAAATCCAGGTGAAGGGCCTTCCTGAGTGTAAAAGATAGAAGATGCCAGTCACGGTTTAGCTTGGATCCTCCACAGACACAAGTCTTAGGGGAATGGGAGGTAGTTATGGCTGAGCTCTGGGTGGACCCCTGGGCCCAGAAATTGGAAGAAGGGGAAATTGCCCCAGGAGAGGATCCCAATATCTTTTGAGTGTTCCATCGAGAGGAACTAGAACCACTAATCGCCCATTCCCTCTTGGCCCTGAATATTGGGCAGGCTGGCAGGTGGAAGAGCCTCTGGAGGACTCACTGCTTCAGGGTTTCAGGGGGGCACAGGTGTGTTTTCCAGTTCATAGAGTGATCAAGAAGAAGATTGAGTCAGATTGTGAGTATCCAGAGGCTACCTTGAGGAGTAGTCGGCCTATAAGCCGTTTATACTTGATTCAGCAGGAAGAGCGGGACCTCTTGAGTATGTGTAGGTGAATGCCGTGGTTTTGGCCATCAGCAAGGAGACTATCATTCTGGTAGAAGGTGAGGTGGCTCTCCAGGACCTGCAGGATAGGAGGTTTGAGTCCTTCAATTATAGTATCTTGGCTCTACAGGAGCCTATGTATCCAGGTCCTCTATTCGCTGGCTCCAAGGCACTGGCCCTCCGGACCTGGAGAGTCCAGCGAGGCGGAGGGAACTAAGCTGGAGTCAGCTGCTGCTTACATGGCCGACGCCTTTTATGATTTGGTGCGGATAGCTTCCAAGGCTGTGGCATTAGTGATTGCAGCATGACTGTTTTTCTGGCTTCATAACTGGGAAACAGATCCCTCATCCAAGTCCAGACTGAGCAAGCTGCCGTAGAAGGGTAAGCTACGTTTTGGAGAGGCATTGGATAAAATTGTAAAGGACTGGGGTGACTCCAAAGGAGGATGCCTACCGTAGGATCGCCCAAAGGGTCTGAAACAGGAAGATCCGCAGAGAGGACAAGCCAGAGATTTTCAGAAGTTGTACATGACGCGGTTCACTCTGTACCAGAAGGGTCACTACTCGGCACAGGGGCAGCCTTTTGTGGAACCCGAGAATTTGGCCGAGGCTTTTACACTTCCCATTTGGCCCCAGGTAAGAAGTCTCAATGAAGCCAGACCGGTCCAGATGGAACTGATAGGAGGTCCATTACAGCAGTATTATTCCGTCTGGACCAACGTGACAACCAACCAGTGGGTATTGGAGATAATCCACCAGGACTATGTACTGGAGTTTGCAAGACTACTGTCTGAGGCCTTTGTCCAGTCGCCTCACCTGCCACTGGAAAAGAGGGCAGCAGTTTGTTCCACTCTTCAGTCTGGACTTGGATGAGGGATCTGCATTTACGAAGCCAGAGAAACTGTTGTGCTACAATCACTGATGCCATAGTCTTGGAAGTTATCTGCACCAAATCATAAAAGGCGTCGGCCATGTAAGCAGCGGCTCATTCCAGCTTAGCTCCCTCCTCCTCATTGGACTCTCCAGGGCCAGTGCCTTGGAGGAAGCGAATAGAGGCCCTGGACACATAGGCTCCACAGATGGGCGCCTGTAGAATCAAGTACTGGAAAAACAAAAAGGACTCACTCTAATACAACATTATTTGTTTCTTCATCAAAACATCGTGTAAAATAACATTCCTGTTGCTGCTAATATGGAACGGAGGTGGCACGGTCTCAGCCAACTCAGGCACAGGCACAAATAATCAAGACTCGCGTCCAGATTTTGCTGCCAAACAAAAGCCCATTCACATCAATGACCTGTTGCCTCCTCCACCATATGCACATTTAAACACATCATTGAAGCAGAGAATACGTTTTTAAATGCACTTGCGGCCCAGCCCCTGATCACGCTTAGCTTTTAAAAAATCTTGAGGGAAATGGACCGCAAACTGCTGCCCCGACGTCAACCATAGAGCTCTCATACGTTTCGCAATCAAATCGCTGCATCAGGGGAATTCTGCTGCAAAACAGAAACAAACATACACACTCAGACACACTATTTAAAACCAGAAACAAAACATAACACCAACCCATCACATGTTCAAAACAACCAAACCACCCAGAACGCCACTTACTCTAAGCGGCATTGCTTCACAAAAACGCCGCGCATGCTCAAATGACCACAACTCCAACCTCCCAAAAATACTCTTCCACTGACGTCAGCGGCTTCCCCCACATAACTCCGCCCATCTACCCTAAAGGCAGACTACCCAGTCAATCCGAAGATTCAAACCAGCTGGAACAACTGTATTCAGCCGAAAAATGTACCGCTGTTCACACAACAACAACGACTGTTCTCTACTCTTACCATCTCTGCCCGACAGTACCCGATCCAAACCAAAACAACGCAAATCCCCAAACTGATGTTTATATTCCAAGCAGTGGGGGACCAAAGGGACCTCCCGAACTGCACATTTAAGTCTGCTTTTATGTTCAATGAGGCGTTTGCGAAGCGGCCGGCATGTACTGCCTACGTACAAAAGATCACATGGGCAGAGAATCCCATACACCACAAAAGTGGAGTCACAGGAGGTCCAATGTCTAAACTTATGATGAACACCACGATAGGCAAACTGAGAAACCT
Source organism: Ichthyophis bannanicus (assembly GCA_033557465.1). NCBI lineage: Eukaryota > Metazoa > Chordata > Amphibia > Gymnophiona > Ichthyophiidae > Ichthyophis > Ichthyophis bannanicus. The sequence goes on from CM066034.1 coordinate 604,889,741, forward strand.
CACTAGAGACCCCACATATAGAGCAGTGTCCACAAGGGCGATGACCCCCTGTGCTGTTAGCCACATCCCCAGAAACTGCCCGCAAAACAGAAGGACTCAAGATTTCCCGCAAATTCCGATGACGCCGCCAGACACACCGGACCTTTCTTCTCTCCAACCCCGGAAGGGTGCACAATACCCCAGAGTGTTTGTGTATGATCCGTTGTATAGAAAAACTAAAAGGGGAATATTTTGAAATCAAATTAATAGGCTCATCAACATCCACAGTTAACCCCTTGTTTTTGGGAACTAGCAACCGGATGAGCACTCCCGTAATGTAATAAAGTGGGTGGGTTTACGCAATAGTTTACCCTTCTCTCAATTTATTTGGTTTAGGAGGAATTGTTCACATATCTCCGATTTTAAACACCAGTCTAAATTTTTGGCATGTAGTTTGCTAGCTAGGGGGTATCCCCGGCAGGTAGTATGAAATGCTTACCGGAGAGCTTTATTTAACAACTGCTCCCATCAGTTTGGGGATTTGCGTTGTTTTGGTTTGGATCGGGTACTGTCAGGCAGAGATGATAAGAGTAGAGAACAGTTGTTGTTATTGTGTAAACAGCGGTACATTTTTCGGCTGAATACAGTTGTTCCAGCTGGTTTGAATCTTCGGATTGACTGGGTAGTCTGCCTTTAGGGTAGATGGGCGGAGTTATCCTGTGGGGGAAGCCGCTGACGTCAGTGGAAGAGTATTTTTGGGAGATTGGAGTTGTGGTCATTTGAGCATGCGCGGCGTTTTTGTGAAGCAACAGTGAAGTGCTGGTATGGTTGCCGCTTAGAGTAAGTGGCGTTCTGGGTGGTTTGGTTGTTTTGAACATGTGATGGGTTGGTGTTATGTTTTGTTTCTGGTTTTAAATAGTGTGTCTGAGTGTGTATGTTTGTTTCTGTTTTGCAGCAGAATTCCCCTGATGCAGCGATTTGATTGCGAAACGTATGAGAGCTCTATGGTTGACGTCGGGGCAGCAGTTTGCGGTCCATTTCCTTCAAGATTTTTTAAAAGCTAAGTGTGATCAGGGGCTGGGCCGCAAGTGCATTTAAAAACGTATTCTCTGCTACAATGATGTGTTTAAATGTGCATATGGTGGAGGAGGCAACAGGTCATTGATGTGAATGGGCTTTTGTTTGGCAGCAAAATCTGGACGCGAGTCTTGATTATTTGTGCCTGTGCCCGAGTTGGCTGAGACCGTGCCACCTCCGTTCCATATTAGCACCAACAGGAATGTTATTTTACACGATGTTTTGATGAAGAAACAAATAATGTTGTATTAGAGTGAGTCCTTTTTGTTTTTCTGATTTTCACACTCTATAACTTGACCGTGGAAGTTTTGAATCAAGTACTCGAGGCAGTAATTCCAGTTCCTTGAGACCAGTATGAATCTGGTCAATACTCCATTTATTTTGTGGTGCCCAAAAAAGGAGGGGTCCTTCTGGCCCATCCTCGACCTCAAAGAAGTGAACTGGTCCTTAAGGGTGCCGCACGTTTGCCTGGAAATGCTGTGGTCGGTCATTTTGGCAGCTAGACGGGGGGGGGGGGGTGGAGAGAGGAATTTCTATCCGCCCTGGATCTCAGAGGCCTAGCTTCATATTCCCACCAGGCGAGAACACTCACAGTTCTTGCGGCTCGTTGTGCCCATGGGGCATTTTCAGTTTAGGGTCCTGCTGTTCTGGCTGGCCACTGTGCCCCATACTTTCATGAAGATCATGATGGTAGTGGTGGCGGCCTTGCGACAGCAGGGGATCTTGGTGCATCCCTACCTGGACGATTGGCTTATCTTAGCGAAGTCTGAAGCAGAGGTTGTCACTGTGATGTGGCAGGTGATGGAGTTTCTACAACAGCCCAGTTGGGTAATCAATCATGCCAAAAGACAGCTTCAGCCTGTGCAACGTCTGGTGCATCTCGGGGCTCTGTTCAACATGGAGATTGGGAGGGTATTGCTGCCAGAAGACTACAGAAGCTTTTGGGACAGGTCCAGAGGTTCCTGCATATGGGGATGCCGACCACATGGTACTATATGCAGCTATTGGTTCTATGGCATTGACACTGGATCTGATCCCATGGGCCAGAGCGCATATGCAGCCACTACAGCAGGTGCTTCTTTTGTGGTGGTCCCTGCAGAGACACTCCCTGTCTCGAAAATTGCCATGTCCAGAAGAGGTGAGAGACCGTCTGGATTGGTGCCTGTAAACTTTTCATTTGAGGGCAGGGATGCCTTTGAATGAATTGCCATGGATCCTAGTGACTACAGAGGCCAGCCTCTCTGGCTGGGGAGGGGGCTCACTGTCATTCTCAGGTGGCACAGGGCTGTTGGTTCGCAGAGGAAGCCACTTGGTCCATCAATCTGCTCAAGAGGCGAGCCATGCTTCGGGTGTTACAGCACTTCCGGAAGCTGGTAGAAGGGAAGGCTGTGCGAGTCTTCTCAGACAATGCGATGATGGTGGCCTATGTCAGCCATCAGGAGGGCATAGGCAGTGCTACCCTGGTGCAGGAGAATCAACAGCTCCTGTCTTGGGCGGAGACTCAGGGAAAAGGTTCAGGCGGACTTCCTCAGTTGTCACATTTTGGATCCTGGAGATTAGGAGCTCAATGTGGCTGTATTTCACAAGATCAAGATCCGGTGGGGGCAGCTGGTCATGGATCTCATGGCTACTTAACAAACACCAAGGCGTCCAGGTTCTTCAGCAGGCTCAGGGAACACATGGCTGAGGGGCTCAATGCACTGGTGCAGCTGTGGCCAACGGAGAATCTCTTGTATGTCTTTCAACCGTGGCCACTAATAGGTTGTCTTTTACAGTGGAGAGAGAGGCACAATGGGCTGGTGATCCTCATAGCGCTGGATTGGCCACGCAGGCTATGGTATGCCGACCGCACTCTGCTCCTGGTCGAGCATCAATGGAGGTTCCCAAACAGGATCAATATTTAGGAACAGGGGCCCGTGCTGATGCCACAGGTGAATCGATTCTTGCTTACGGATTGGCTCTTGAGAGGGCATGGTTGTGCTGCAGAGGCTACTCAGCCATGGTTATTTCGACCATGATAGATTCCAGAAAGTGAGTGACTACTCTCATGTATGTTTGGGTTTGGCGCATCTTTGAGGGATGGTGCAGTACCCAGGATGTTTGTCCCCTGGCATGTTTGCTCGCAGACATTCTGTTTTCTCCAGCATGGTCTGAAGAAAGGCTTAGCTCTTAGCTCCTTGAAGGTACAGATAGCAGCTCTTGCCTGTTATCAGGGCCGCGCTCAGGGTCTATCATTGGCAACGTATCCGTATGTCATTCAATTTCTGCAGGTTGTGAAGCTTGTGAGACCACCCTGGTGGCTGGTGGTTCCACCGTGGGATCTGAATTTGGTCCTGGAGGCTCTGTTTGGGCCGTACGTGAGTGCATCTTTGAGGGATCTCACTCTGAAAACTGTTTTCCTAGTGGAGCTCTGCTTGGCACAGAGAGTCTCTGATCTTCAGGCGTTCTCATGTAGAGAATCTTTTCTGCAGTTTTCAAAGGAAAAGGTGGTTTTACAGCCGGTGCCATCCTTTCTGCCGAAAGTGGTGTCTCTGTTTCATGTGAATCAGTCTATATCTCTGCCCACCTTTCCAGGAGTTAGTGATCGTCCCCTTCATAAGCTTGATCTTCATAGAGTCCTGAAGAGATATCTTAAGGGGACAGAGTCATTGCGGAAGACAGACATTTCTTTTGTTCTGTTTGGACGGCCTCACAAGAGTGAGGGCAGCCTCCAAAGCCTCGACTGCTCATTGGGTAATACAAACTATTTCTGTGGCATATACGGCTCATGGAAGCATTCCGCCTATTCGACCAGAGGGCAGGCTACTTCTTGGGCATAGCATTGTCTGGTTCCTCCAGTGGACATCTGTAGAGCCGCAACTTGTTCGTCACTTCACACCTTATGTTTATTTATGTTTATTTGAATTTGATATACGCTCAGGCCGAAGCATTAGAGCGGTTTACAATAATATATCATTTGTGGAAATATGAAAGGAACGCCATTTGTAAGATAGGACAGAGTAGAGGACAGAAACAGACAAAAGGATAGGCAAAGAAAAGAAAGGGAACAGCAGGTTATAATAATATATGCGTATGACAATCCAGGCCACATATTCAATGCTCATTTCAGGACAAACACCATGGGCCAACGCCTAAGGGCCACGCCAAAGGGCCCTCTGGTGAGGCCCTCAGGCGCGGGCCCGCAAGGCGTGGGCGCGCCGGTGGAATGGCGGTTTAAAAGCCAATGGAGTGGGCAGGCTCTGTGGAGGGAGGTGGAGCTCCCGCTCTCACCTCTGATGCTGGCTGCTGCTCTCCCCTCACAGAACATGCTGGTGGAATGGCAGTTTAAAAGCCGATGGAGTGGGCAGGCTCTGTGGAGGGAGGTGGAGCTCCCGCTCTCACTTCTGATGCTGGCTGCTGCTCTCCCCTCACAGAACACGCTGGTGGAATGGCGGTTTAAAAGCCAATGGAGTGGGCAGGCTCTGTGGAGGGAGGTGGAACTCCCGCTCTCACCTCTGATGCTGGCTGCTGCTCTCCCCTCACAGAACACGCTGGTGGAATGGCGGTTTAAAAGCCGATGGAGTGGGCAGGCTCTGTGGAGGGAGGTGGAGCTCCCGCTCTCACCTCTGCTGCTGGCTGCTGCTCTCCCCTCACAGAACAGCTAAACTTCTGTTAAGAGATAAGCACAATCTCAGATTTTTATGAAATGCATGTAAAGAACGGTTCATAAATTTGACATAATTGTCTTACAATATTATACCTTTAGAACGAACATATATTTTAGAAGAAACCAGTTTACACGGTCATTGATGCAAATTTAGCAGCACTTCTTTGGTGAAATCCTTTCCAAAAGTGCGACGCTATTCAGTCTGAGACCGTTGGTTTCATTCTATATCGGTATTGTTTGTTTTACTATTTAGGAACCATCTTTACTCAGTTTTGGAGGGATTACAATATAATAATTTTAGGTGACTATCACCCTCTGCTAAACGACCTACATTACCGTGATAATACACAGACATATGGATGTGCAGGCAGCCAGTGATGCGGTAGTTAGAACCTCAGTGCTTCAGGCTGGACTGGCGGGTCCCTCCCAAGTTTAGGTACTGCTTTGGTACATCCCATCCGTACCTGGACTGGCCTGGAGAGATAAGGAAGGTAAAGTTAGGTCTTACCTGCTAATTGTCTTTCCTTGAGTTCTCTCCAGGCCAGGCCAGGGCCTACCTGTTTTGGAGGCGTGTCTGGCATACAGGAAAGTACTCAGCGATTTCTTCAGTTCGGACCCTTCTATACTTGCCTTATCCCTATAAAAGGGGATGTTTCTGGGTGCACAGAGCCAGATGAGCAAGTTGGTCCTGTTAGGGATTCGGGTAAAGAGGGGCGGAGTGCTCCCATTCTTCCTGTACTCTGCAAGGGGGGGAGGGGTCATGTTATATGTTCAAGGGCTAGAATAGTTTTAATATTTGTTTCACTGCTTTGTCAAAAGGAGACTGGAGTCAGTGGTGGTAGAGGGAGCTTTTATACCATACCAGCAAGACTCTGTCATGCTCAGTCCTCAGCTGCTGAAGGTGGCTGACTACCCATGCCTACCTAGACTGGCCTGGAGAATACACAAGGAAAGACAATTAGCAAGTAAGACCTAATTTCACCTTACATAGAACGGGAAAAATCTTAGTTAACGAATAACATAGCTACCTGAACAAATAACTCACAAGTTACATAGTATCTAACAGCCAAATATTTGCAATGAACTATAATTCTCTGGGAGCAAGCAGGAAGTCAGTCCTCACATATGGGTGACGTCGACGCCGACGGAGCCCTCGTGTGGAGCAAATCCCCAGCTTTCTAAGAAAGCCTTTGGGAATTGCATCATGCATGCGCAGTCCCTTTCCCGTCCAAGGGTACCATCTTGCTCAGTCTCCTTTCTTCCGCAGAGCCCTTTGGACGTGGTCCAGTTGTCACCGCGAAAAAAGTGTTTAAAATACTTAAAAGTTTCATCTTTTTCCTCCGGTTCAACACCGGTTCCCCTTCCTGCCTTTGGCTGGGTACACCGGTATCAAGTCCGTTTGTTTTTTTTCATTTTTTGTCCTTCGTGACTAGCGTTCACGATCTTTTTCTTTTTCACTGGCAGCCCGGGTCTTCGACCTCACAGGGGCCCTTTTTCCCCCGATGGCTGCCAGCAGGTTTAAGAAATGTGATCGGTGTACAAAATTAATGTCCCTCACCGATACATATGACTGCTGTCTCCGGTGCCTCGGGCCTGACAACGACCTGAAGGTCTGTGGCCCGTGCAGGAAAATGTCCTCGAAGGCCCTGAGAAGCCACCAGCAGCAGCATGATAGGATTTTTTGCTGAGTCCATACTTTCGTGGGCCCGGACCTTGTCTGAGGACTCTGCGTCTTGGGAACACTCTAAGCCAGAGCATCGTAGAGGTTCCTTGGAGAGGGGGTCTCCCTCGTGGGAACATCGAAGGAAGAAAAAATCCCAAAGGCAGCGTCGTTGGATGGCTCTGAATGGCCTGGTTCCTCCCAGGACTGGTCGTGGAGCCCCGAGTGCCGACCCAGATCCCCGGAGATGGAGCGTCCAGCAAAGCTTCCTCGACGGGATACGGAGCAGCCGAGGCAGGTAGCAACTGTCCTTGTTGAAGACTCTCCTCCAGGAGAACCGGCGTCGGGCCCGATGGCTGCGGAGTCTTCTGAGATCGGTCTCAAAATGGTGGCCTTGGAGCACAGTATGACTGCCTTCATGAACCAGCAGCGGGCGCTGATAGCCAGTCTCACCGGTCCTTCCGCCCCGACCACCGGGCCACTGACGTCCAAGTCGACCCTGGAGGCCGAGCCGATCCTCGAGACTATGCGTACTCGAGTCGATCCTCGGCCGAGATCTCCCTCGACCTCCCATTCAGGACAGAGGTCGTCGCCACCGGTTCCACCGGTGTCGAGGCGGTCAAAGCCAAAGCCCTCGGGGCTGGAGTCGCTCGATTCCTCTTCGGAGGCATCGGGCTGAGAGACTGAGGAAGAAGAGTACCCGAACAACTGCTGGCACAGGGACGTCCCGTCTGATTCCCTGGTGTCCGAGCCTCAGGGAAGGTCCCCCGGAGGACACTAGGTTCTTTGACTTCGTCAGGGACATGTCAAAGGCTTTGGCATTCCCTGCGGAGTCCGAGGAGGATCCTCGAGCCGAAGAGCTCGAGGTCCTCCAGTATGACTCTCCCCCGCGGGAGGCCCTTACTATACCAGTGCCTCCGATCCTGGAACAACTGATGTTCCGTATATGGGAGACACCGGCATCGGCGCTGGTGATCAGCTGGCGGATCGACTCGATGTATCGGGTCCGCAAGAGTCCTGGGTTCCAAAAAGCACAACTGCTGCACAACTCCATGGTTGTGGAATCGGCCATGCGCCGACTCAAGAGCCAGAAGATGCACTCCTCGGTGCCTCCTGGCAGGGAGGCCCGCAACTTGGATGCCCTTGGCAGGAAGTGCTACCAGGGTTCTATGCTGACATGTCAGATCCCAGCCTACCAGCTGTACATGGGCATGTACCAGCGAGACCTGGTGAAGGAAATCTCCGGGTTCTCAGCTGGTCTCTCCGAGCGACCTTTGCAGCGCTTCAAGAGCCTGTCCACTGGAGCCCGTGAGTGCTCAAAGTTCATGACTCGAGCTGCCTATGACGGGTTTGAGGCAGCGGCCCGGGTAACTGCGGCGGACATCGGTGCACGCCGCCAGGCATGGCTACAGTCGTCAGACCTCAAGCAATGGGTTCTGGACAAGTTGGTCGATGTCCCATGCCGGGGAGAGAACCTCTTCGGCAAACACATGACCAAAAAGGCTGCTGAGCTCAAGACCGAGTACATGACCAGGACACGGCTCTCAAAGAAAACTTCTGCTCCTTCTAAAAAGAAGCGCTTGGGTAAAAAGTCCTTTTTCCCGAGGAAGGGTGCTGCTTACCGAAGCTACCCCCATTTCAGGCTTCCCCGGCTCCCCAACAGGGGCAGCAGGCCAAGGGACAGGGGCATGGCAGTGTAAGCAGAAAGCCCCCAAACCCCAGGCACCGGCTCCGGCTCAGCCTGGGAGTGGCTTTTGACTCTCAAGGCATAGCCCCTCTCACCACAGGAGACAGATAATGCACAGGAGGAAGGCTTGACCTGCATACCCACAGGTGGCCAGCCATCACCACAGAAGCCTCAGTCCTACAGATAGTCCATCAAGACTATCTGCTCCATTTGACCCAGGTGCCTTCTCCTTACTTTCCAGGAGAGCCTCTCAGGTCTCCTCTTCACCGGGACCTTTTTCTGAAGGAATTATCAGGTCTTCTTGAGGATCAGGCGGTAGAACTGGTGCCCTACCACCTACAGGGCAAGGGCTTCTATTCCAGGTACTTTCTGGTGCCAAAAAGGATATGAGGCCTCAGACCCATCATCGACCTGCACAACTTAAACAAATTCCTGGTGAGGGAGAAGTTCAAGATGCTTTCACTTGGAATATTGTTGCCTTACCTCCACCAGGGACACTGACTATGCTCCTTAGACCTAAAGGATGCGTATACACACATCCTGATTCATCCAGACCACAGACAATATCTACGCTTTGTGGTGGGGGGAAACCACTATCAGTACAGAGTGCTTCCCTTCGGCCTGGCCTCTTCCCCCAGGGTATTCACAAAGTGCCTGGCGGTGGTGGCCGCCTTCCTCAGAATCCAAGGAGTCTTTGTCTTCCTCTTCCTAGACACTTGGTTTGCAGCTTGTCGTGCTGTGAGGGCTTGCGTGCATCAGTGATGCTGAGAGCTAAACTATCGGTAGTTTAACTACTGGCAGGGTCTCCCAAGATGCCAGACCAAGACAAACCACCCATCTGGGCAGCAGCAGAATGGGATAGTGTTGACGGCGGAGGATCACATTTTTGTGACAACGGCAACAACACCAAACTTAAACTGCGCGGAAGAAAGGCCCGGCAATCTACTTCTGTATCTTGCCATGAAAACCCAATGGATAGTTACAACAAAACAAATTGTGCTATGGTGCTGGAAGATGAGACCCCCAGGTCGGAAGGCACTCAACTAGCTACTGGGGAAGAGCTGAAGACGTTTCAGAGTAAAGCCACCATTTATGATGTGGTTGGATCAAAGCCCTCGGGAAGTCTGACTGCTGATGTAGCTGCGCATGAAATGAGAGTCAGAAGCTGTAAAGATGTCTTACGCATTGGAACATGGAAAGTACGAAGCATGAACCGAGGGACGTTGGAGGTGGTCAAGAATGAAATGGAACGTGTACAACTTGATCTGTTGGGTGTCAGCGAACTGAAATGGACTGGTATCGGGCACTTTGCATCAGATGATCACATGGTCTACTATGCTGGAAATGAAAGACAAAGAAGAAATGGTGTTGCATTTATAATAAAGAAGAAACTTGCAAGAACTGTAATGAAATACAATGCAGTCAGTGAACGCTTAATCTCTATTCGTCTACGAGGATTGCCTATCAACACAACTATAATTCAAGTATATGCCCCAACAACAGCTGCAGAAGAGAATGAAATTGAAGAGTTCTATCAACAAGTACAAGCTGAAATTGACAGAACATGCAAACAGGATATCCTGATAGTCATGGGTGACTGGAACGCAAAAGTTGGCAACAAAGAAGAAGGCAAAGTAGTTGGAAAATATGGACTTGGCAACAGAAATGAAGCTGGAGAAAGACTGATAGAATTCAGCAAGACCAACGATCTATTCATCTCGAACACCTTCTTCCAGCAACACAAGCGGCGACTGTACCACTGGAATTTAAAGACTGCCTGCAAAATCGATTTGCTGCTTTAGATACAAATGACAGAGCTCCGGAAGAGTTATGGAATGACATCTAGAAGGTTGTGTTGGAAGAAAGCGAGTAGTCTCTACAAAAGGTGAAAAAGCAAAAACGGCCAAAATGGATGACGGAAGAAACTCTGAAAATTGCCCAAAAACGCAGAGAAGCTAAAGCCAGAGGAGAAAGAAAGATAATCGCAGAACTCAACTGAGATTTCCAACGTGCAGCAAGACAGGACAAGGAAAAGTACTACAATGACACTTGCAAGGAAATAGAAGCAGAAACTATTAGAGGAAGAACAAGATCGGCTTTCCTAAAGCTACGAGAGTTAAAGAAAAAGTTCCAGCCTCGAATTGGAATGTTACAAGATGCTCAAGGTTCTATGCTGAATGATGCTGAGAAGATCAAGAAAAAGTGGAATATACAGTGTTTTTATATGATAAAGATGAAGTGGACCAACAGCAATTTCAACCTGTACCTTATGATCGGTAACCATTGGTGATGAAAGAAGAAGTTGAAGCAGCATTGAAAGCCTTATCAAAGAACAAAGCACCAGGCATTGATAGCATTCCTATAGAAGTATTGCAGCAATTTGATGCCGCTGTTACCATACTTAGAAAGCTCTGCCAAGACATATGGAAGACAACATCATGGCCAACTGACTGGAAAAGATCTGTGTTTATACCAATACTAAAGAAAGGTGATCCAACTGACTGTGGAAATTATCGAACAATCGCTCTGATCCCACATGCCAGCAAGATTTTACTGAAGATTATTCAAAAGAGACTACAAGAATACCTGGAACAAGAACTACCTGAAGTGCAAGCAGGGTTCAGGAAAGGGCGAGGAACGAGAGACATCATTGCGGATATGAAATGGATCCTTGAAAAGAGTAAAGAATACCAAAAGGATATCTATTTGTGCTTTATCGACTATAGCAAGGCTTTTGACTGTGTAAACCATGAGAAACTCTGGGCCACATTAAGAAGCATGGGTATACCAGAACACCTGATCGTACTCTTGCACAATCTGTATATTAATCAAGAAGCAACAGTTTGAACAGAACAAGGAGAAACAGAATGGTTTAAAATAAGCAAAGGTGTAAGACAAGGCTGCATGCTTTCCCCCTACTTGTTTAATTTATATGCAGAACAAATCATCAGAGAAGCAGGATTGTATGAAGACAACAGAGGTGTGAAGATTGGTGGAAGACTCATCAACAACCTTCGTTTTGCTGATGATACTACATTACTAGCTGAAAGTGAAGATGATCTGAAACATTTGCTTCTCACAATCAAAGAACATAGTCTCAAAATGGGCCTGCACCTTAATGTAAAGAAGACAAAGATCATGACACTGGCATAATCAACAGGTTCATTGTTGAAGGAGAAGAAATTGAAATTGTGAACAACTTTAACCTACTTGGATCAACTATCAATAAAGAAGTAACAAGCAGTCAAGAAATCAAACGACGCATTGTTCTTGGCAGAATGGCTATGAAAGACCTAGATAAGATTCTCAAGAGCAGAGATGTCTCTCTCCATACAAAGATTCGACTTGTTCAAGCCATGGTATTTTCAATAACATCATATAGATGTGAAAGCTGGACAGTGAAAAAGACAGACAGGAAGAAAATTGATGCCTTTGAATTATGGTCCTGGCGGCGAATACTGTGTATACCATGGACTGCCCGAAGAACAAACCAGTCGATAATAGAGGAGATCAAACCTAAGCTTTCTTTAGAAGCTCAGATGACAAGACTTCAACTTTCATATTTTGGACACATCATGCGAAGAGAGAGATCATTAGATAAAGACATCATGCTTGGCAAGATAGATGGTCAACGCAAAAGAGGAAGGCCAGCAATGAGATGGATTGATACAATAACAGCAGCTATGGGTACCAGTCTGTCAACAATGAGCCGCCTGACTGAAGACCGAACACAATTTAGGATAGCTATCCAGAGGGTCGCCATGAGTCAACTCCGACTCGAAGGCACTTAACAACAACAACAACACCCTAATGCCCACTTACCAACTAGAGTTCATTGTGGCCAGACTATATACCCTTCAGGCAAAGGCTTACCTGCCAGTAGATAGGGCACAGAGACTCCTGGCCCTAGCACGTCAAATGAGTTGCAGGTCCCAAATATCAGCAAGACACTTCCTACACCTACTCGGCCACATGTCCTCCACAGTCCATGTGACACCAGATTCCCGCCTCCACATGCGAACAGCTCAGTGGTGCCTCAGGGACCAGTGGATGCAAGCCACAGACAGACTCTGAGACAGTCACAGTGTCCAAAAGACTACTACAATCCTTGGAATGGTGGCTTCAACCAAAGCACTTGGAGGCGGGAGTAACCTTCCAGGCTCCTCAACACATGGATGCATCCTTGCTGGGCTGGGGAGCCCATTGCCAGGGATTTTGCACTCAGGGCCTGTGGTCTCCAGACAAGAGCACGCAACAAATCAATTTCTTGGAACTTGGTGCAATTCGCCTGGCTCTACGAGCCTTCTGTCAAACCTTGGCTCATCAGCCTGTCTCAGTGCGAACAGACAACCAAGTAGCGAAGTTCTATGTGAACAAGCAGGGAGGCACGGGGTCCCACCTGCTGTGTCAGGAAACCCTGGACCTGTGCTCCTTTACAGTCTGGCATGGCATGCATCTGAGAGCAGTTTAGCTACCAGGCCAGGAAAATTACTTAGCCGACAGGCTAAGCAGGATTCTGCAGCCTCATGAATGACAACTGGACACGAGTGTGGCCCAGTGGCTTTTTCAGATCTGGAGACAGCCAACACTAGATTTGCTTGCGAGCCCACACAATCACCATTTGTCCCGGTTTTGCTCCAGGCAGCCACATCCAAACAGGGTGGCTGCTGATGCCTTTCTCATCTCATGGCCTGTGAGCCTTCTGTATGCGTTTCCTCCGATGCCTCTGATGGCCAAAACTCTGTTCATGATTCTCCGAGACAAAGCCTCGGTCATCCTCGTAGCCCCAAGATGGCTGAGGCAGCCCTGGTTTTCGCTTCTACTTCAACTAGCGGTAGAGACCCCAATCCCCCTGGGGTCCTCTCCAAACCTCTTGTCTCAAGAGGGGGGCACTCTCCTGCTCCACAACCTCAGCTCACTCAACCTAATGGCATGGTTGCTGAAAGGGTAGTTCTCACACCACTCCTTCCAAAAAACGTGGAAGAAGATTTGCTGGCCTCAAGAAGGCAGTCAACTAGACAAACCTATGTTCTTGTGGCGTAGGTTTGGAGTATGGTGCGAAGAGCAGAAAGTGAATCCTTTCTCCTGTCAGGTTACAGTGGTAGTACAGTACCTTCTCCACCTTTCGGATTTGGGCCTTAAGTCCAACTCTGTCAGAGTTCACCTTAGTGCCTTGGCTGCACACCACTTTCCAGTGGACGGAAAGCCTCTTTCTGCACATCCTTTGGTGTCCAGGTTCCTGAGAAGCCTACCTCTACTGAAGCCCCCGGTTCGCCCTCCGGCAACCGAGTGGGATCTGAATGTGGTCTTAGGGCAGGTTACTCATCCTCCATTTGAGCCGATGGAAACCTGCCATCTACGCTACCTTTCTTGGAAGGTAGTTTTCTTGGTGGCACTTACTTCGGCTCGGCGAGTGAGTGAGCTTCAGGCCCTGGTGTCTGACAGGCCTTATACAAGGTTCTATAGGAACTGGGTGGTGCTCCACACACAACCCAAGTTCCTTCCGAAAGTGGTCTCTTCGTTCCACCTCAACCAGGAAGGTAGTACTACCTACCTTCTTTCCCAAGCCGCATGCCAGTCGTGCAGAGACAGTTCTGCATACCCTGGATTGTAAGAGGGCATTAGCCTTCTACATTCAGCGTATGCAAGGCCATAGAAGGGCTTCTCAGCTCTTCGTATCCTATGGCCCCAGTAAACTGGGGATGGCCGCCTCCAAGCGTACGCTCTCCACCTGGGTAGCGGACTATATTGCCTGGGCATACAGGGTAGCTGATCTTCCGTTGCAGGGTCGTGTTACGGCTGACCGGGTCAGGGCTATGGCGGCATCAGTGGCTCACTTTCGCTCTGTTTCACTGGCAGACATCTGCCGGGCCACCACCTGGTCTTCGGGTCAGACTTTCGCAATTCATTACTGCGTGGATAGGGAGTCCCAACGTGACAGTGCTTTCGGCCAGGCTGTATTCCGTAACCTTTTCAAGGTCTAGGCAACTCCTGCCCTCCCACCCTTTTGTTTCAGGCTACCGGAGTGCTACTCTCTCAGTTAGATTCCTATTATGGCTGCTTGCGGCTCTCGTAAAGGGAGCCTATTTTACAGCTGTGGGTTCTCGGTAGCCTATAGCTGGGGAGTCCCATATGTGAGGACTGACTTCCTGCTTGTTCCCGGAGGAAGCGTAGTTACTCACCTGTAACAGGTGTTCTCCGGGGACAGCAGGAATCAGTCCTCAATACCCTCCCTCCTCCCCTTGGAATTGCAGTCCTATTATTATTATTATAGTTTGTTCATTTTGCCGTCTTTTTAGCTATGTCATTTGACTGAGCAAGATGGCACCCTTGGGCGGGAAGGGGACCGCGCATGCGTGATGCAATTCCCAAAGGCTTTCTCAGAAAGCTGGGGAATTGCCCCCCACGAGGGCCTCATCGGCACCGACGTCACCCATATGTGAGGACTGATTCCTGCTGTCCCCAAAGAACACCTGTTACAGGTGAGTAACTACACTGTATCAATGAACTATATGCAATAGGACAGCTATGTACAACAGTACATGCTTTATTATTTACAGTAGGTTTTGTCTTGTGGGTGTCTGTGTTGTTGGTGTTATGTCGGAGGGCAGGTTAGGTAATGGGAACAAAGTTATCAGAGAATAAGTGGGTTTTCAAGTGTTTGCGGAAGGAGGGGGGTCAGTGATATTCCTTATTGTGTCTGGCAGTGAATTCCAAAGGGATGATGCATATAGTTCAAATGCTCTGTGACAAGTTTGTTGATTGAATTTTGTTTTAGATTGCAGTATTTTAAGTTTGTTGATTGTAGTGGATCTTTGTGATCTTGTAGTGAGTTTCTGAAGGAGAGATTGGAGGTGAGTGGCAGGGTCTGAGTGTAGAGTTTTGCGCATTAATAGTAAGGATTTATACTTCTGCTGAGGAGGAATAGCCAGTGTAGTTGTTTTAGGATAGGAGCGATGTGTTCATATTTATTGGCTCCTTGGGTTGTACTTGCAGCAGTGCAGATTGAAGGGGGAGGAGAGAGGTTGGTGTTAGGCCCTTTGTGGTAGGCCCTTATATAGAGCTACAAGGTGTATGCAGTGCTGTACAGACATATATAAAAGACGGTTCCTGCTCATCAGAGCTTGCAATCTAATCAAGACAGATTGTACAATAGATGAGAACAGGGATCTCCAGGAACAAGCAGGAATGTAGTCATCACATATGGGTATCGTCGGTACCGACGGAGCCTGCGCGGGAACGCTCCCCAGTGTCCAATTAGAAAGCTTTTGGGAGCATCCCACAGCGCCTGCGTGCTGCCTTCCCGCCTTTCCCAACTGCCTCTCTCCAGTTCTTCTTTTTCCGCGGAGCCAGCAGGTCGTTGTTCCTGTCACCGCAGAAGAATTCTTCTTTATTTATTTCTTTTTTGTGGTCACGTCTGCCTTCCTCGATGCTTTACCAGTACTGCCGGTTTTTTCTTCTTATTTTATGTCTTTAAAAAATATATATATATACTAAGATTTTTTTCCTATTTTTTCCCAGGTGCATGTGCCTTTTTGGGCCTTGGGCCCAAAACGTTTTTCCTGCAATGGAGAAACCTGCTTCAGGTTTCAAAAAGTGCACCAAGTGTGGCGGTACCATTTCCGCCACCGACACCCATGAATGGTGTCTAAAATGTTTAGGTCCTGACCACTCCATCACGGATTGTATGTCCTGTGCCTTGATGTCTAAAAGAGGTCGGCAGAACCGAGCTGCTAAGCTCAGTATCCTGTTTCCCTCTGATGCAGCTTCGGTGGCATCGACGTCTTCCAAGGCTTCCTCTTCCTCCCGTGGATCTCAGGTAACTAAACATAAGTCCAGCCGGTCCTCAAAGGGTAGATTTCCTTCTAAGCATCGAGATGCCTCTGGCGTTGCCCTTGAGGATTCTGCACCGGCAAAATTGCCCCGGCGGGAGGCTTTGGCTTCCAAAGCATCATCGGGGCTTGTCAGACGGCTGCCTAGGGTGAGAACTTACACAATCTTGACGATGCATATATTCATATGATTCTTGCAAGGTATTGTGGGTATTGTAGTTCATTCACTCCCAAACACAGCTGATGACAATAATTTGAGTTGTGAAACCAAGTGGTAAGATCAATAAAATATTTCTTTTATTGATGGGGTTTAATTCACCCAGCACATGTATGCTTGATAGCACTATAAATGAGGTTACTTGCTTGCAGTGTTTAAAAGGGATAACAAAAAGTCACAAAGTAAACCAGAAAACAACCTTCAGCTTGTCAGGCAATTAGCTAATGTTTTCTTAGCAAATAATTACCAATTACAAAGGCACAAAGTAAAGAATAAACTTTGCTGGTTAGGTTAACTTCTGCTTATTTTCCACGCCGATCTCAGCAGTGATTCTCCCTTGCTCACACACACAATCAGGTGCAGCCCTAATTACTATCAATGGACCAGCTGAAAGCCTTTAGCTGGCTGGCTGCTACTGTGTGAGCCCAAATCCTGCTTTAAGAGCTGTTTGCAGTGGAAATAAAGAACAAAGTTAGGTTTCTTTGTGATGGCTGATGTGTTTGCTCATAGAAAACTAGCAATAGCATTTAGATAAAGAACAGTCCATGTAAATAGTTTCATCTGCTGTATTTCCCCCTGCATCAACAATCATAGGGTCAATATCATACATTGGCACAGATGAGTCTTTCATTAAGGCACTATCAGGGTCTGGATCAGTGTTCATACCTGAGCCTCTCCTGCTATCATTATTCCTCTCTGTATAGCCTGGCCAATATGTAATCCAATTCTGATATCCAGCCTTCCAATCTTGATCCCTGGACACTGGATCTTCTCTCACATACCTTCTGGCCTTGGTCTGAAAGTCCCTTCCACATGCAGTCTTCTCTCTTCCAGGTAGCCACTGGTGATTCCTATCTCTGCCACTCCATTCCTCTGGCTGAATCCAGTCCAATGGACTCTGCTGGCTTTTGGAATACCTCCCAGTATGAGTACTGCCTTGGAATCTCCCAGACCTTCCAATGGCCTTTCTTCTCTTCCTTCCAGAGAGTTTCCTTCTCTCTCTATCTGCTTGGCTTGGCTTCTGTTTCTCCAGGTGATACTGGTGCTTGTAGCCGTTGCTGAAGCTCTCCCTCAAGCTCTTTCTGTGGCTTTTGCTGAAGCTGTTCTTGAAGTTCTCCCTGAAGCTGGGCTGGAGCTTGTAGTAACTGTTATCTGAAGAATAAGCTCTACTCTTATCCTGTTCTAATGTGTGCTGCTCCCTAACACAGCGCAGCTGTGTTGAATCAGGCCCTGCCCTTTGAGATGAGTGCTTAGGGATTACCTCATAGCTCTCTTGATTGCACACACATTCTCTCACTTCAGCCCCTCTCATGGCTGCTGGAAACCTGGTGCATTCTGGGACTGGTAGTCTTTTATGTGAAAATTCTGTTTTCTCACTTCTACCAGAACTGACAGGTTGCTTGTTCAGAGTTACATCATCTTTTCTATAGCTCCTACCTGAGCTATGATAAGCTTCCTTATCACAGGCTCCAGGATGTTCTCGAGGCCTCGACCTCGGCAGAACTACTGGTGCCATGCTCTGGGGTACCGGCGGTCTTCTCCAGTACCGACATCCAGGCATCGGCAGCGTCGATAGACCAGAGAGTCCTGGCTATTGAACGCAGTCTTGCGGCTCTCCTTGCAGCATCACAGAGAGAGGAAGACAGGCATCTGTATTTCGAAAAATTTAGAGAAGCTAGCAAAGTAGTCAAGAAGGCAAAGATTCAAAAGGAGGAGGAAATAGCCAATGCAATAAAATGGGGGGATAAGACATTTTTCAGATATATTAGTGAGAAGAGGAAGGGCAAGAGTGGTATTGTCAGACTCAAGGGTGCAGGGGAGGAATATGTAGAAGCTGATAAGGATAAAGCGGAATTGCTTAACAAATATTTTTGTTCTATGTTCACAGATGAAGAACCAGGAGCGGGACCTCAGAAAACACCCACAAATAGGAACAGAAGCAAAGGACATCTTGAACAGTTTTCAAAAGACTGTGTTTGTGAGAAACGATCTCAACTTAAAGTAGACAAAGCGATGGGACCGGATGGGATACACCCAAGAATACTGAGGGAACTTGGGGACACTCCACTGACTGACCTTTTCAATGCCTCGTTGGAGTCGGAAGTGGTGCCAAAGGACTGGAGAGAGGTTCATGTGGTGCCTTTACACAGAAGTGGAAGTAAGGATGTGGTTGAAAACTACAGGCTGGTTAGTTTAACTTCAGTGGTGAGTAAATTATTGGAAACGCTGCTGAAAGAGAAAATAGTGAGGTTTCTGGAGTCCAGCGGATTACAGGATCCGAGGCAACATGGATTCACCAGAGGCAGGTCTTGTCAGACAAATCTGATTGATTTCTTTGACTGGGTGACCAGGGAGTTGGACCGAGGGAGAGCTCTAGATGTGGTGTATTTAGATTTCAGTAAAGCCTTTGACACTGTTCCTCACAGGCGACTTATAAACAAACTAAGCACCCTAGGGATGGACCCTAAAGTTACTGCTTGGGTTAGAAATTGGTTGGGTGGGAGGTGACAAAGAGTACAGGTAAATGGAGCTCACTCTGAGGAGAAGAATGTTATCAGTGGTGTGCCCCAAGGATCTGTCCTTGGTCCGATTCTTTTTAACATCTTTGTTAGTGATATAGCGGAAAGGCTTTGAGGTAAGGTTTGCCTCTTTGCGGATGATACCAAAATCTGCAATAGAGTAGACACCCAGGAAGGGGTAGATAACACGAGGAGGGATCTAGCTAAGCTTGAAGAATGGTCTAGAATTTGGCAGCTGGGATTTAATGTTAAAAAATGTAAGGTCATGCATTTGGGCTGCAGCAATCCAAGGGAGCAATATAGTATGTTTATGTTTATTAACTTGCTTGACCGCCCTTCAGTAGTAAGCAGAGCGATTTACAAATAAAAATAAATTCATCATTACAGCAAGGCACAAGGCCGGAGGCAGAGAAGGAAGTTACAATTTAAAAAAGGATAGAAAGACAGAAACGAGAGGGGGGCAGGCAGCACGGGGAGAGGATAGGGCTAGGAGGGAGGGAGATTGAAGGCAAGGGAGAAAAGATGGGTCTTCAGGGCATGTTTAAAGGTGGGGTGATGGGGCTCCAGGCGGAGAGCAGAGGGTAGGGAGTTCCAAAGAGCAGGGCCTATGAAGAAGAAAGCTGAGGAGCGAGTGGATTGGAGATGAGCAAGTGAGGGGGGGAGGAAGTGCGAGACGGTTGAGATGGAAGGAGCGGGGTGTGTGTCTAGGGGTGTGAAAGTGAATGAGATCGGCCAGGTATTGTGGTGTAGTGGTATGGAGGACTTTATGAACAAGCGTGAGAAGTTTGAAGTGGATACGAGTTGAAATGGGAAGCCAGTGAAGACGGAAAAGAAGAGGAGTAATGTGGTCTCTAGGGGAGGAGTAAGACACGAGACGGGCGGCAGTGTTGTGGATTCGCTGAAGTCGTGATAATTGGAGTTTAGAAATGCCAGAGAAAACAGAATTAGCAAAGTCGATACGGGAGATGACGAGAGCCAGCAGCAGGGTGGCAAGAGCGGGGGGAGAGAGGAAGGGGCGAATGGCACGGATTTGTCTGAGACATAAGAAACATGGGCAGAGAAGGAGAGATCCGAATCGAAGAGCACCCCGAGATACCGAAAGGTGGAGACCAATGAGATAGGAAGGCCAGGGAAAGAAGGGGCCACAGGGGGTTGGGTGACCATGTGGAAACCAGATAGCTGTGGTTTTCGAGAGGGGGTTAAGTACTTTTGTCCACTAAAGAAGAGCGGGACCTAGGCGTGGTTGTGTCTGATGATCTTAAAGTAGCTAAACAGGTAGAAAAGGCAATGGCAAAAGCTAGAAGGATGCTTGGGTGCATACGGAGAGGAATGGCTAGCAGAAAAAAGGAGGTGATAATGCCTCTGTGTAAGTCTTTGGTGTGACCTCATTTGGAGTATAGTGTGCAATTCTGGAGACCGCACCTTCAAAAGGATGTGAACAGGATGGAGTCGGTGCAGAGGGTGGCTACTAAAATGATTAGTGGTCTTCATTATAAAGCATATGAGGACAGACTGAAGGATCTTAATATGTACACCTTAGAGGAAAGGCGGGATAGAGGTGATATGATTGAGATGTTTAAATACCTCCATGGCATAAATGTTCAGGGAGAGAGCCTCTTTCAATTGAAAGCAAGTTCTGCTACGAGGGGACATGGGATGAGGGTGAAAGGAGATAGATTCAGGAGTGATATGTGGAAATATTTCTTTACGGAAAGAGTAGTGGATCCATGGAATAGTCTCCCAGTGGAGGTGGTAGAGATGAGGACAGTAACTAAATTCAAAAAAGCATGGGATAAACACAGAGGATCTCTAAAGGTAAAAAGGGGACTGTTGTAGTTGTTATGGAAGGACAGACTAGATAGGCCATGTGGTCTTCTTCTGTCATCATATTTCTATGTTTCTATGACGCCCTCGGAACCGTGACAGACAATCCGGCCAGTACCGGCACCGACCCCAGCATCGGTATCGGTACCGATAGCATCGACATCGGCATCGGTGTCTGCTTTGCCGGTACCCAGTCATCCGATGCCCTCGGGTACCGATACCCCAGTACCGATTACTCCTGGTACTGACTTCGGTCGGTACAGGTATCGGGCTCTTCAAGAGCATCCGGACAGATGGTACTTCGAGTCCTCAGAAGAATCTGAGGATTCTGACAGTTCTGTCAATGCAGGAATGCTTCTTCCAGAGGAGCCCTCCTCCCCTAAGCGCAGGATATTTCCTTCCAGGATTTTATCAGGGAGGTGGCTCAGGGTCTGTCCATTTCTGTGGCTCCTGAAACAGAGCCAAGAGCTAAGGAGTTGGAACTTTTACAATATCCCAAAACTCCTAAGGAGGCAGCTACCTTGCCTATTCATGAGATTTTGCATGATCTCATGTTAAGGATGTGGGAGACACCTCTTACCACCTCTCCTCATTCTCGCAGACTGGATACTCTGTATCGAGCCCCTCCTTGTCCTGGTTTCCAGAAAACTCAGCTTCCTCACCACTCTATTGTAGTGGAATCAGCTATGAGAAGGATTAAGAGTGAAAAGAGACATGCCTCTAATCCTCCTGGACGTGAGTGCAGAACCCTGGATGCTTTTGGACGTCATGTCTTTCAAGCTTCCATGCTTTCTGCCAGGATCAATTCCTATAGTCTTTACATGGGAATGTTCCTGAAGGAGGTCACAGATGATTTAGAGGTCTTGAGTCCTATTCTTCCTGAGGATAGAAGACAGGATTTTCTCACATTGGTCAAACATGCCCAAGATGTTTCTAAATATGTCAACCATGCAGCCTTTGACTGCTTTGAGTTCATAAGCAGAACTTCTGCCATTGCCATAGGCGCACGTAGAATTGCTTGGCTCCAGGCATCTGATCTGGAGCTCTGGGTACAAGACAAATTGGGAAATATTCCTTGTACTGGTGAGAACCTGTTTGGTAGAGATTGGCAGGAAAAGGCCAATGAGTTGGATGCTGACAACTCTACCTTGGATAGATTATCCAAGTCCACAGCTGATCCTGCTAGAAAGAAATCGTTCAAGAAACCATTCTTTTCTAAGAAGAAAAGATATTATTCTGCTTATGCTCAGCAGGGACGTTCTGCAGGTCAGCTTGTCAGGAAAGGTTAGCAACCACCCAAGCAGAAGAAAGGAAAGACTGCTAAGCCTCAACCGTCTCAGCAGTCTCAGTCTCCACAAGGCCTTTGACTTTCATCTAGAGAACTTAGCCTTCCTGGCCCTGAATGGACCAGAGCCTTCCACCATTCCAGGAAGGTTATGTCACTTTGCCCCCAGATGGGGGCAGATAACAGCAGAGCATTGGACACTTTCCATCATAAAGGAGGGGTACAGGCTTCATTCTTCAACCATGCCCCCTCCCACAGTAATAAGGCAGTTCAATTCTCCGACACCTCTCATCAATCTGTTAGGTCAGGAGGTCACTATCCTTCTTGCCCAAGGGGGCGATAGAAGAAGTACCCATGCCTCATCAGGGTACGGGGTTTTACTCCCCCTATTTCCTTATCCCAAAGAAAAGAGGGGGATACAGACCTATCTTGGACCTCAGAGAATTGAACAAATTCCTTGTCAAAGAGAAATTCAAGATGATTTCTCTCAGAACTCTGCTGCCATACCTTCAGAGTCAGGATTGGCTTTGTGTTCTAGATCTCAAGGATGCGTACACCCATGTTCTCATCCATCCAACTCACAGAAAGTTCCTTCGGTTCCTTTTTCAGGGAAAGCACTACCAATACAGGGTGCTTCCTTTTGGCCTGGCCTCAGCAGCAAGGGTGTTCACGAAATGCATGGCTGTTGTAGCAGCATTTCTCCGCACTCTAGGTATATTCGTCTTCCCCTACTTAAACGACTGGCTCATTCGAGCCCCAACAGAGTCAGAGGCCAGGACTTCTGTATCCTTCACAATGCGTATCCTTCAGTATTTGGGTCTGGTAATAAACATCCCAAAATCCAGTCTAACTCCCACTCAGTCTTTGGAGTTCATAGGAGCTTTGCTGGATACCAGAAAGGCAAGGGCCTACCTCCCCCAGGCCCGTTGTCTTCGCATGGTGCAGTTAGCTTCTCAAGCAGTGCTAAAGTCTCATCTCACTGCTCGAGAGATGTTACAACTACTAGGCCACATGGCATCCACTGTGCATATGGTGTCCTATGCTCACTTCCATATGACGGCAGCCCAGTGGACTTTATCCACTCAATGGACCCAGGCATCAGGATGCCTGTCAGACAAAATAGCAAACACAAGTCGCCTTATTTTGTTCCTCCAGTGGTGGAAGTCCACTCAGAACCTGTTGCTGGGGTCCCCTTTTCAACAACCTTTACCCCAAGCAACTCTCACAACAGATGCTTCTCCGATGGGTTGGGGAGCTCATCTGCAAGACCTCTCCACCCAAGGCACCTGGTCTCCACAGGAGACTCATCTACATATCAATCTCTTGGAACTCAGAGCAATCTTCCTTGCTCTTCAAGTGTTCCACACCCTGCTCAGCTACAAGACAGTCCTCATTCATACGGACAATCAAGTAGCCATGTTCTATGTGAACAAGCAGGGGGGAACAGGCTCTCTGTCAATTTGCAACGAAGCTTTGCGACTATGGGCCCTCGCCAGAGAGCATCAGATTCATCTCCTGGCAGTGTATCTTCCAGGCATACAAAACTCTTGGGCAGACAGACTCAGTCGAGTTCTGCTTCCACACGAGTGGTCTCTGCATGCAGACCAGGTGACCAAGATGTTTCAAATTTAGGGAACCCCGGACATAGACCTCTTTGCAAGTCCGTGGAATGCCAAACTTCCCCGGTTCTGTTCCAGAATTCCGGCTCAGGGGGCTCAGGCCAGGGATGCTTTCCTCCTTTACTGGGGTGAAGACTTCCTGTATGCTTTTCCACCCATTCCCCTAATTCCCAAAACCCTGTTCAAGCTTCAGAGAGATAGAGGCCATATGATTCTCATAGCTCCACATTGGCCACGGCAAATGTGGTACCCTCTGCTTCTACATCTCTCTCAAGCTCCCTCCCTGGAGTTAGGGTCTGCTCCAGATCTCCTATCTCAGGAGGATGGAATGTTATGGCATCCCAGTCCCCAGTCTCTGCATCTCAGGGCTTGGTTGCTGAAGGCCTAGATCTCCATGATCTTAATCTCCCTCAGCAAGTAAAAGATATTCTTTTTTGCTTCCAGGAAACCTTCCACAAGACGCTCTTATGCTTTCAAGTGAAAAAGGTTTACCATATGGTGTTTGCAAAAGGGTCTTAACCCCCTTGCGATACCTCTGGAATCATTGCTGGAATATCTCCTTCATTTATCCAATGCAGGACTTAAGACTAACTCAGTAAGGGTCCATTTGAGTGCTATTACAGCTTCCTTTAAGCCTCTAATTGGACAGCTTATTTCCTCTCATCCTCTTATAGCAAGATTTATGAGAGGCCTTCTTCTAACTAAGCCTCCCATTAAGCCACCACTGGTGGCATGGGACTTAAACCTGGTTCTTGGGCAGCTCATGAAGCCATCCTTCGAACCTTTAGCTACTACCTCCTTAAAATTCCTTTCTTGGAAGGTTATCTTTCTTATTGCAATCACATCAGCACGTCGCATTAGTGAGTTGCAAGCACTAGTAGCTAATCCACCTTATACAAGGTTCCATCATAACAAGGTAGTCCTTAGGACTCATCCACACTTTATGCCTAAGGTGGTCTCGCCTTTTCATCTGAACCAAGCGGTCTACCTACCTGTGTTTTTTCCAAGGCCTCATGCATCAAATGCGGAGAGGAATCTTCATACCTTGGACTGTAAAAGAGCTTTAGCCTTTTACTTACAAAGAACACAGCAACATAGAAAGTCCTCTCAACTCTTTGTTGCTTTTGATCCTTCTCATTTGGGACTTCCAGTCTCCAAGAGAACACTATCTAACTGTATTTCTCAGTGTATTTCCTTCGCCTATCAGAGTAAGAACCTTTCTCTGGAGGGCCATGTCACAGCTCACAATGTGAGAGCCATGGCAGCCTCAATGGCTCATCTACACTCTGTGTCTATTGACGACATCTGTCGAGCAGCCACCTGGGCCTCAGTTCATACCTTCACAGCCCATTACTGCTTGGACAAGGACTCCTGCTGGGATGCCTTGTTTGTTCAGGCTGTTCTCCAACACCTGTTCCATACCTAATCAACTCCTACCCACCATCGCTGGTAGGATGCCAGAGATCCATGGGGGGAAATGGAGCCCTTCTCAGGGACACACAACTTCTGGGGTCTCTCCCTGGCATCTAAAGCTAGGGAGTCCCCATATGTGATAACTACATTCCTGCTTGTTCCTGGAGATAGCATAGTTACTCACCTGTAACAGATGATCTCCGGGAACAGCAGGAATGTAGTCCTCACAACCCACCCACCTCCCCTAGGAGTTGTATCTCTCTATCTATCTCTTTCCCTTTCCCTCTCTCTCTCTTTGTCTGAGCTTTAAAACTCAACCGGAGAGAGGCAGTTGGGAAAGGCGGGAAGGCAGCACACAGGTGCTGTGGGATGCTCCCAAAAGCTTTCTAATTGAACGCTGGGGAGCGTTCCCGCACAGGCTCCGTCGGTACCGACGATACCCATATGTGAGGACTAAATTCCTGCTGTTCCCGGAGATCACCTGTTACAGGTGAGTAACTATGCTGTATAGTAGGGAAGGGTAATGAGACAGAAGAACAAAGGATTAAGAATCAAAAGTGGCCTGAAAGAGGTGAGCCTATAGCATGGATTTGAAAAGGAGGAGAGATGAAACCTAACGTAAAGATACAGGTAGTTTGTTCCGGGCATGAGGAGCAGCAAGGTGAAAGAATCGAAGTCTGGAATTGGCTGATGTAGAGAAGGGCGTAGAGAAAAGCAAGCCAAAGGAAGAGCCAAGTTCACAAGAAGGAGTGTAGGGAAAGAAAAGAGAGAGAAGGTCTATGCGCCATAGCATGGACCTCAGGACGATGTATTTGCCTGATGTGCTTGATGGCCTGGTGGATTGCCTCAGCTGGGTGCTTCAACCACCTGAATAGACCCTCAAGAGGGAGGTGGTGGACTGGATCTTCTAGGAGTAGGACACCCCGAAGTGGACCTCTTCGTTATGACACAGAATGCCCAAGTAGAGGAATAATATTGTCGGAGGCCAGCCATTGATCATCTGGCCCTTGATGCCTTCCTTCTTCGCTGGGGGGAGTGCCTACTGTATGCTTGTCCCCCAATACCACTAGTCATGAAAACTCTCCTGAAGCTCCAGATTGAGAGGGGATCGATGATCCTCATCGCTCCCTGTTGGCCTCGAACGCCCTCTCCTAGGCTCCACCCAGATCTCATCTTGTGGGAGAACGGCTCCTTGCTCCATCCCAATGTCCAATCTCTGTCGCTCACAGCATGGATTCTGAGCAGGTTTCTCTCGAGGAGCTTGCCCTCCCCGAGGGCATTAGCAAAATCCTTATGTCTCGCAAGAACTCAAAACGCAAGGCTTAATGCTGCAGTGCTGGAAGTTTGCCATCTGGTGCATGGGTAGGTTGCTGAACCCCTTTGCCTGCCCCATGGACCAGCTGTTGGAATACCTCTTGCACTAATCTGATTCTGGGCTTAAGTCCAATTCAGTGCATGTTCACCTCAGCGTGATAGGGGCCTTCCATCGCTTCTGTGGTGGGAAGCACATTTTGGCCCAGCCTCTAGTGGGCCGGTTCATGGAAGGCCTCCTTCTTTCGAAGCCTCCCATCAAGCCCCCTACAATCCCTTAGGACCTTAATGTCGTCCTCGTACAGCTCATGCGAGCTCCCTTTGAGCCACTGGACACTTGATCTCTGAAGTTCTTGACCTGGAAGGTCCTTTTCCTGTTGGCCATCACATCGGCTCAACTTGTTAGTGAGTTCCAAGCTCTGGTCATTCACCCTCCATATACCATGTTTCATCAGAACCAGGTGGTGCTCTGTATGCACCTCCGCTTCCTGGCAATGGTGGTCTTTGCTTTCCACCTCAATCAGTCCATTGTCCTTCCGATGTTCTTTCCCTGGCCTCACACAAACAATGGTGAGTGGGTGTTGCACATGCTGGACTGCAAGAGTGTGCTGGCTTTCTATCTGAACTGCAAAAAGGCGCAACAACTTAAATACACCTTAAAACTAAGATACAGAGTGCAGTCCAGCAGTGAGATGGGGGCTTTCCATTCTTTTGCATTGAGTGTCACATGTAGGATTTTCTTCCAGTTGGTGAGGGGTCTTATGTATGCACTGGGTGCAAGGAGCTCTTTGCTCTCAGGGAACAAGTCCAGTTTCTGGAGGCTAGAATAGCAGACTTGAGGGACATAAGGAAGACAGAGAGGTATATAGGTATATAGAGCACTGACTTGGGAACCACGAGACCAGGGTTCAGTTCCCACTAGCACTCCTTCTGGCCTAAGAAAAGTCACTTAACTCTCCATTGCCTCAGATAAATCCAAGTTATTAATGTCCCTGTTTAATGTACATTACCAAGTTTAAGTTACAATGTAAACCACTGACTGAAATGATAAAGTGGTATAAAAAAACTGTTAAATAAATAAATACAGATGAGACCTACAGGGATCTAGTACTGAAGTCCCAACTCCAATCTGGCAGCCTCCCTGTTGCCATGGAGGAAAGAGGTCAAGTGACAGGAGAGCATCATTCTGGTGTGGCAGGAAATGATCCTGTAGCTAGGACATGTCCTCCAGGTGATGTAAAACCCTTTCACATGGAGGAGGTTTCTCCAGGGCCATGTGCCCATGAGTGAAGGGTTAGAAGACAGCTGTTATAGTTGGTGGCTGGTGGACGTGAGGATCGCCTGGTAACATGCCTGCCTGGTGCGAAGGTAGCAGACCTCAGGCACCACCTAGACAAGGTTTTAGCACTGGGGAGGAGTCTGCTGTCTTGGTGGATGTTGCTTCCAGTGACATAAGATAGTGTGGTAGAGAGGTTCTGGAGACCCAAATTTAGGCTTTTAGGTAGGAAGTTGAAATTCAGAACTTCCAGGGTAGCGTTCTCTGAAATGCTTCCTGTTCCACATGCAGAACCAAAAAGGCAGGCAGAGCTCCAGAGTCTCAATGCGTGGATGAGACGATGGCACAAGGAAGAGGGTTTTGGATTTGTTAAGAATTGGACTGCCTTCTGGGGAAAGGAGGGGCTTTTCTGAAGAGATAGTCTCCACCTTAATCACGATGGAACCATGTTGCTGGCATTAACCTTTAAAAAGGAGATAGAGCAGCTTTTAACTAGATAATATGGGAAAGCCAACAGTCACCCACGAGTGCATGGTTCAGAATAAAGTATCCTTGAAGGATACTAGCAAAAAGATTGAAGTTAGGCCATATTGACAGACAGGTTCCAATAAAGACAAAAGTAACCCAAATGCCCTTAAGTACAGAGCAGACAGAGCTTAAAGATTCCAAATTACCCCTGCCTACTGATAACCAAATTAATATGAATAAAATACAACCTCTAAAATATATGCAAATACTAGAAGTCTAAAAAAATAAGATGGGAGAGTTAGAATATATAGCACTAAATGAGAAATTAGATGTGATTGGTATCTGAGACCTGGTGGATGGGGTCAACCAGGGGCACACTGTGATACCTGGGTAGAAATTATACCGCAATGATAAAGTAAATCAAATTGGTGGAGGGGTTGCACTGTATGTTAGAGATGGCATTGAGTCACACAGATTAAAGTTTTGGAGGAAACAAAATACACTGTAGAATCTCTATGGATTGAAATTCCTTGTCTAAAGGGGAAGGCGACACCAGCGGAAGTGTACTACTGACCACCTGGCCAGAATGAACAAATGGATGATGAAATGCTCAAAGAAATCAGGGAAACTAACAAAAGTTGCAACACAGTACTAATAATGGGTGATTTCACTTACCCTGGTATCGTCTGGGTCAGTGTCACGGCAGGACATTCCAGGGAGATAAAGATTCTAGATGAAATAAGTGACTGCTTCTTGGAGCAGCTGATTCATAAACCAACAAGAGAGGAAGCCATTTTGGACCTAGTCCTTCGTGGAACACAAGATCTGGTGCAACAGACAAGGCTGTTGGGGCCACTTGGCAATAGTGATCATAGCATGATCACTTTCGGTTTAATAAATGGAGGAAGGACAGCAAGGAAATCCACAGTACTACTTTTTAACTTTCAAAAGTGAGACTATGATAAAATGAGGAAAACAGTTAAGAAAAAACTAAAAGGAGGTGTTGCAAAGGTTAAAGAGTTACATAAAGCATGGCTGTTGTTTAAAAATACTATCCTGAAAGCGCAGACCAGCTGTATTACATGCTTTAAGAAAAGTGGAAGATAGTTCAAAAAACAGTCAGCATGGTTGAAAGGTGAGGTCAGAGAGACTGTTGTAGCAAAAAAAAAAAAAAAAGCATCTTTCAAGAAATGGAAAAACGAGCCAAATGACGAAAACTGGTAACATGGTAACAACATAAGCACTGGCAAGTTAGATGCAAGGCATTGATAAGGCAGGCAAAGAGAGAATTTGTTACACATTATAAAAAGATTTCAAGTACATTCATAGCAAAAAACCTTTGAGAGAATCATTTGGACCATTAGATGATAGAGGGGTAAAAGGGGCACTCAGAGAGGACAAGGCCATAGCGGAGAGACTAAATGAATTCTTTGCTTTGATCTTTAATGAAGAAGATGTAGGGAAGCTTGTTGTTGTTGTTAAGTGCCGTCGAGTCGGAGTCGACTCATGGCGACCCTCTGGATAGCTATCCTAAATTGTGTTCGGTCTTCAGTCAGGCAGCTTATTGTTGACAGACTGGTACCCATAGCTGCTGTTATTGTATCGATCCATCTAATAGCTGGCCTTCCTCTTTTGCATTGACCTTCTATCTTTCCAAGCATGATGTGTTTCTCTAATGATCTCTCTCTTCGCATGATGTGTCCAAAGTATGAAAGTCGAAGTCTTGTCATCTGAGCTTCTAAAGAAAGCTTAGGTTTGATCTCCTCTAGTACAGACTGGTTTGTTCTTCGGGCAGTCCATGGTATACCCAGTATTCGCCGCCAGCACCATAATTCAAAGGCATCAATTTTCTTCCTGTCTATCTTTTTCACTGTCCAGCTTTCACATCCATATGATGTTATTGAAAATACCATGGCTTGAACAAGTCGAATCTTTGTATGGAAAGAGACATCTCTGCTCTTGAGAATCTTATCTAGGTCTTTCATAGCCATTCTGCCAAGAGCAATGCGTCGTCTGATTTCTTGACTGCTTGTTGCTTCTTTATTGATAGTTGATCCAAGTAGGTTAAAGTTATTCACAATTTCAATTTCTTCTCCTTCGACGATGAACCTGTTGATTATGCCAGTTGTCATGATCTTTGTCTTCTTTACATTAAGGTGCAGGCCCATTTTGAGACTATGTTCTTTGATTGTGAGAAGCAAATGTTTCAGATCATCTTCACTTTCCGCCAGTAATGTGGTATCATCAGCAAGGTTGTTGATGAGTCTTCCACCAATCTTCACACCTCTGTTGTCTTCATACAATCCTGCTTCTCTGATGATTTGTTCTGCATATAAATTAAACAGGTAGGGGGAAAGTATGCAACCTTGTCTTACACCTTTGCTTATTTTAAACCTGTTTCTCCTTGTTCCGTTCGAACTGTTGCTTCTTGATCAATGTACAGATTGTGCAAGAGAACAATCAGGTGTTCTGGTATACCCATGCTTCTTAATGTGGCCCAGAGTTTCTCATGGTTTACATAGTCAAAAGCTTTGCTATAGTCGATAAAGCACAAATAGATATCCTTTTGGTATTCTTTAGTCTTTTCAAGGATCCATCTCACATCCGCAATGATGTCTCTCGTTCCTCGCCCTTTTCTGAACCCTGCTTGCACTTCAGGTAGTTCTTGTTCCAGGTATGATTGTAGTCTCTTTTGAATAATCTTCAGTAGAATCTTGCTGGCATGTGGGATCAGAGCGATTGTGCGATAATTTCCACAGTCAGTTGGATCACCTTTCTTTAGTATTGGTATAAACACAGATCTTTTCCAGTCAGTTGGCCATGATGCTGTCTTCCATATTTCTTGGCAGAGCCTTGTAAGTACGGTAACAGCTGCATCAGATTGCTGTAATACTTCTATGGGAATGCAATCAATGCCTGGTGCTTTGTTCTTTGATAAGGCTTTCAATGCTGCGTCAACTTCTTCTTTCTTCCCCAATGGTTCCAGATCATAAGGTACAGGTTGAAACGGCTGTTGGTCCACTTGATCTTTATCATATAAAAACTCTGTATATTCCTTCCATCTTTTCTTGATCTTCTCAGCATCATTCAACATAGAACCTTGAGCATCTTGTAACATTCCAATTCGAGGCTGGAACTTTTTCTTTAACTCTCGTAGCTTTAGGAAAGCTGATCTTGTTCTTCCTCTAATAGTTTCTGCTTCTATTTTCTTGCATGCGTCATTGTAGTACTTTTCCTTGTCCTGTCTTGCTGCACGTTGGAAATCTCTGTTGAGTTCTGTGATTGTCTTTCTTTCTCCTCTGGCTTTAGCTTCTCTGCGTTTCTGGGCAATTTTCAGAGTTTCTTCCGTCATCCATTTTGGCCGTTTTTTCTTTTTTACCTTTTGTAGAGACTTCTCGCTTTCTTCCAACACAACCTTCTTGATGTCATTCCATAACTCTTCTGGAACTCTATCATTTGTATCTAAAGCAGCAAATCGATTTTGCAGGCAGTCTTTAAATTCCAGTGGTATATTTTCAA
This sequence comes from Ichthyophis bannanicus, assembly GCA_033557465.1. NCBI lineage: Eukaryota > Metazoa > Chordata > Amphibia > Gymnophiona > Ichthyophiidae > Ichthyophis > Ichthyophis bannanicus. The sequence goes on from CM066034.1 coordinate 604,921,073, forward strand.
GGTCATATTTTGCTGCATTCATGAGTGTTTTGCTCTTTTTCAGCTTTAGCTTGAGTTTGCATACTCGTAGTTGATGATCTGTACCACAGTCAGCTCAAGGTTTTGTCTTTGTTGATGTTATAGAGCTTTTCCATCGTTGACTTCCACAGATGTAGTCAATTTGATTTTTATACAATCCATTGGGTGAAGTCCATGTGTACAGTCGCCGCTTGTGTTGCTGGAAGAAGGTGTTCGAGATGAATAGATCGTTGGTCTTGCAGAATTCTATCAGTCTTTCTCCAGCTTCATTTCTGTTGCCAAGTCCATATTTTCCAACTACTTTGTCTTCTTCTTTGTTGCCAACTTTTGCGTTCCAGTCACCCATGACTATCAGGATATCCTGTTTGCATGTTCTGTCAATTTCAGCTTGTACTTGTTGATAGAACTCTTCAATTTCATTCTCTTCTGCAGCTGTTGTTGTGGCATATACTTGAATTATAGTTGTGTTGATAGGCATTCCTCGTAGACGAATAGAGATTAAGCGTTCGCTGACTGCATTGTATTTCATTACAGTTCTTGCAAGTTTCTTCTTTATTATAAATGCAACACCATTTCTTCTTTGTCTTTCATTTCCAGCATAGTAGACCATGTGATCATCTGATGCAAAGTGCCCGATGCCAGTCCATTTCAGTTCGCTGACACCCAACAGATCAAGTTGTACACGTTCCATTTCATTCTTGACCACCTCCAACTTCCCTTGGTTCATGCTTCGTACGTTCCATGTTCCAGTGTGTAAGACATCTTTACAGCTTCTGACTCTCATTTCATGCACAGCTACATCAGCAGTCAGATGTCCCGAGGGCTTTGATCCATCCACATCATAAATGCTGGCTTTACTCTGAAAAGTCTTCAGCTCTTCCCCAGTAGCTAGTTGAGTGCCTTCCAACCTGGGGGGTCTCATCTTCCAGCACTACAGCACAATTTGTTTTGTTGTAACTATCCATTGGGTTTTCATGGCAAGATACAGAAGTAGATTGCCGGGCCTTTCTTCCGCGCAATTTAAGTTTGGTGTTGTTGCCGTTGTCACAGAAATGTGATCCTCCGGCGTCAACACTATCCCATTCTGCTGCTGCCCAGATGGGTGGTTTGTCTTGCTCTGACATCTCAGCTGAGACCTGTCCATCTTGGGAGACCCTGCCAGTAGTTAAACTACCGATAGTTTAGCTCTCAGAATCACTGATGCGCACAAGCCCTCACAGCACGACAAGCTGCAAACCAAGTGAGGGAAGCTACCCATGACTAAAATAATATTTAAAGGTGATGCATTGGAAAAATTGAAAGAAATACTGATAAACCAGGAAGATGTATTACAACTACTTGATAAACTAAAGAGTAGTAAATCATCTGGACCAGATGGTATACATCCAAGTGTATTGAAAGAACTGAAATATGAAATAGTAATCTGTGAACTATTATTAAAATCATTTGTAGTACCCGAAGCTTGGCGAATTACCAATGTAGTGCCAATTTTTAAAAAGGGTTCCAGGATTGATCCGGGAAAATACAGACTGGTCAGCCTGACATCAGTACCGGGCAAAATGGTAGAAACCATTATAAAGAACAAAATTACTGAATATGTAGATAGTCATAGTTTAATGGGAGAAAGCCAAGATGACTTTATCCAAAGAAGGTCTTGTCTTACTAATCTGTTATATTTTTTTGAAGGTGTGAATAAACAGGTAGACAAATGTGAGTAGGTTGATATAGTGTATCTGGATTTTCAGAAAGCCTTTGACAGGGTCCCTCATGAGAGACTCTTGGCGAAATTTAAAAGTCATGTGATAGGAGGCAGTGTACTATTGTAGATCAGGAACTCGTTAAAGATAGAAAGCAGAGGGTAGGGCTAAATGGCCAATTTTCCTAATAGAGAAAAGTTAATTGTGGAGTACCCCAGGGATCTGTGCTGAGTCCGCTGCTTTTTAACATATTAGTAAATTACCTTGAAATAGGAATAACGAGTGGGATAATCAAATTTGCAGATGACACAAAGTTATTCAAAATTGTTAAAACCCAAGGGGATTGTGAAAAATTGCAAGAGGACTTTCATAAATTGGAAGACTGGATGTTCAAATGACAGATGAAATTTAGTGTGGACAAGTGCAAAGTTATGTACTTAGGAAGAATAAACCAAACTATGGTTACACAATGCAAGGTTCCATATTAGAAACCACCACCCAGGAAAAAGATTTAGGTGTCATCGTGGATAACATGTTGAAATCTTTGCCCATTGTGCAGTGGCGGCCAACAAGGCAAATAGAATGCTAGGACTCAAAAGAAAGGGAATTGAAAATAAGACATAGGATATTGTAATGCCTCTGCATCGTTCCATGGTGCGACTGCACCTTGAATATTGTGTGCAATTCTGGTCGCTGAATCTTAAAAAAGATATAGCAGAATTAGAAAAGGTACAGAGAAGAGATACCAAAATGGTAAAGGAGATGGAAGGATACTCTTATTGAGGGGAGGCTTAAAATGTTAGGGCTCTTCAACCTGGAAAAGAAATGGCTGATGGGAAATGTGATAGAGATCTATAAATTAATGAATGGAGTGTAATGGGTAAATGTAGACTGTTATGCCATCAAAAAGTAGAAAGACTAGGGGACATGAAATGACGCTACAGCGTAGCTTTTTTAAGACTAATAAGAGAGAATTTTTTTGCTCAATGCATAATCAAACTCTGGAATTCATTACCAGAGGATGTAGTAAAAGCTGTTAGTGTAGCTAAGTTTAGAAAAGATTTGGACAAGTTTCTGGTTTAATAAACCATTATTAAGAAGACCTGGGAAATCCACTGATTGTCCCAATACAAGCATTGTGGAACCTGTGTGTCTTTTGGGTAAACTGCTAGGTACTTGTGACCTAGATTGGCTGCTGTTGGAAACAGGATACTGGGCTTGATGGACCTTAGGTGTGACCGAGTATGGCATTTCTTATGTTCTTATGTTAATAGTTCACTCAGCTTTTCATCTCCTTCGACCCCAATAGACTGGTAGTGGCTGTACCCAAGCATGCGCTATTCCTATGGCTAGTAGACTGTATAGCTCATGTGCATTCATATGCTGGGCTGAGTCTTGAGGGTCATGGCTCACAGTGTACGCGCAGTGGCTCCTCTGTGCATGCAGATGAGATCTGCAGGGCTGCAGTGTGGTTTTCACAGCCCATTATTGTCTGGATGGGCATTCCTTATGGGACAGCAATTTTGGCCAGGCTGTGCTCCAGCATCTTTTTGGTCTTGAGAGCCAACTCCTGCCCACTGGCCCTTCTGTCCGTCCAGGCTACCTGCTCAAAATTCCCTCTGGTTGATGTTAACTGCGGATACTGAATCAGACTAATCCCTCGATGGGACTGCCTCCTCTAGTCTTTCTAACTTCTCCTGTTCTCGATGCCCGATTGTGCTAGTTTCTGTTCTGGTTCTGGTAGCCCATAGCTTGGAAGTCCCATACGTGAGGACTTATTTCCTGCTTGTTCACGGAGAAAGCGTAGATACTCACATGTAGCAGGTGTTCTCCATGAACAGCAGGAATAAGTCCTCACAACCATCCCATCTCCCTGAGCAGTTGCCTTGTGGTTCCTGCTTTGATATTTTACTGGAGAATATAGCACCATGGTGGGCAAAAAGGCAGGCACAGAATTCTCCCCTTTGGAAGCAGGGGAGCATTCAGTGCGGGGCTCCGTCATTGATGTCTTATGTTCATTGTAAACCGCACTGATGTCGAATAGCGTGGTATAAAAGAGACTGCAAATAAATAAATAAATAAATAAATAAAATGTCCCCCATACGTGAGGACTTATTCCTGCTAAAGGTGAGTAACTACGCTAACTCCTCCTTAACAGTGGGAAGAGTTCTGCTGATTCAATATCACTAGAAGGACTTTGCCTGCAATAAGTGAAGTTTGATGTTGGACCTCTCCTATCTTAATCCTATGGATTCTCTGTGAACAAGCAGGAAGTAAGTCTTCATATATGGGTGACATCACTGACTGAGCCCTGCACAGTACACTCCCCATCTTCCAAAGGAAGCTTTTTAGAGGTGCACTGTGCATGCGTGCATGCCTTCTCATCTGCCATGATGCCATGTTCTCCAGTCTTCTTTTTTTTAGCAGAGCCCCTAGAACGTGTTTCCTGCAGTCTGGAAAAAAGTTTGATTTTTCTTACCCTTTGGGCCTTTTTTTTTGTCTTTCCCTGCTGCTTGTCAATGGCTCAGTCCATCTTCCGACTTTGGTTTTCTTTTTTGTTTTCTTTTGTTTTTTCTTGCTTTTTAGCGACTTTTACCCTTAGGGGTTGTTTTTCCCACTCATGGTAGCTCTCCAGTTAACTTGGTTGTGGCAGTACTTTTCAGCATGTTTAAGCCAGCTAGTAGCTTTAAAAAGTGCACCAAGTGTGGTAAGACCATCTCGGCCACCGACCGCCACAACTGGTGCTTAAAATGCCTTGGACCTGATCACCAGTCAACATCCTGTGAGTATTGTCTGCAGATGACACACCTAGGATTAAAGGGTCGGGAAAAACCCATGGCTTCAAAGATATCTAAGGGGAAGGAGCTTCATCCCCAGGCAGAGCCCGAGGACCTGAGCTGGGAGAGACTCCCAGATAACCTCCCATCAATGTCAAAGGGTGAGCACAGGAAGAGAATCTGGGTGCACTGTTATCGCAGCCTTCCTTGGCGCAACTTGCAAAGCGATGGCTGGGAGCAACCAGCCAAGCTTACTGAGCAGAAAGAGTCAACCCTCTCCCAGCTTATGAGGATTGTTGGATGTTTCTCAATGCTCCAGTCATTGTGGAGTCCCCAGCCGAAGTGTCAATGCCAATGTCCGTGGATATGGCATCGGCATCCTCACAGCTGTTGGCTCTGGAGGAATGTCTTTGAGCCCACGCAGCTCATTTGCAGTGTTAGTCTTATGGCCTTGTGCAATGCAGGCTTTGCGGCGTCAATCACATCATCACCACACTCTGTCCAGACCTTTCTGGAGACCTGTGCCTGCCAACTGAGATTGGTGCATCGGGTGGGAGATCGGATTTGACAGTGGTTCCTTGAGCTGTCTCCCTTTCCAGTGTGCCAGTCTCTGATACTCAGGAGTGCTGTCACATCGGCCGACATGGGGGTCCACCAGAATCCATCATCTCCCTCACCGAGGAGGAGACCCAGCACTACTAAAACTTACTTTTGGTGTTTGAATCAGACTGGGAGTCCAAAGAGGGGTTGATGGCTTCGGATCTATGGTCCCTGGACCTCCCATCTGACCCATCACCAGCCTCCCCCCTCTCCCGAGCGGCACAAGTTGCCTCCAGAGGACATGTCCTTCAAGACTTCATCAGAGATATGGCCAAGGCCATCTCCTTCTCTCTGTAACCAGAGGTAGAACAGAGGGCAGAGCGTGAAGGAACTGGAGCTGCTGAAGTACTCCTTGACCCCCAGGGAAGCAGTGACTGTTCCCATGCACCATGTCCTACAGAGATTACTGCTCCAGTTGTGGGAGACCCCTTTGACAGTGCCCATTGTCAGCCGGTGACTTGATCCTCTGTACCAGATTCAGAAGTCCCCAGGATTTGAAAAACCTCAGTTACCACACAGTTCCATCAGGGTGGAGTCGAAGCAGACTAAGAGCACGAAGACCCACTCATCGGGAGGCCCAGACACTGGACTCCGGGAGGAAATGTTATTAAGGTTCCATAATGGTTGCCAGGGTGCTGAGGGAATTGGGCCCACAGCTGGCTTCCCCGAAGTTGAATCACCAATGGTGATCGGTTCATCCTTCCACCGGGGCAGCTTCGAGGGCCATTCTCGGTCATCGCCCTTGACATCGCACTGGGGACTTCTGTACTGGGGGCTGGAGGTCTTACCCCCGGTTCTGGCATCGACATCGACTGGGGTAAAGTCCTAACCTTATGGGGGAGGTCCTCTGAGGATGATCCCTGATCCGAGGCTCTGTGACCCCCGCCACAATGAGTCATTGGATACAATCTCCAAGGGCAGCGATACCATGCTGAATGCTGGGGCTAAAATAGAAGACTTTTGGCTGAAGATCGATTCCCACTGCTTTTCACAACTCTTCCAACTCTTGCCCGACATCTGCAGGCAGAGTGGACAGGTAGAGTCATCATGATCAGCACCAAGGGATTGAAGGCAGCAGTTATGGCAGTCCATGATGGACATGGTGCGTGTGCACTTGCCACACTGCTTGAAGCCACTGATCATAGACATAGCAGGGAAGACAGCTCCCGTAAAGTCAAACTTGAATGTCACAGTTAGTGTGGGCATGAGAAAAACGCCACGCACTGAGAAAAAGGGAGAAAAAAAGGAACCTGAGAAAAATGCAATGCCGCGGTGAGGACGATCTCGGGTGAAGAGAAGGTGATGGGTATGTTAACCGGTAAAAAAACAACGAAAAATGCCAAGAAAAAAATAGAGACATTTTTTTTTTTACTGGGGGATCAGACCAGATGTCTGCTGGGTTCCATGGAAAAAGAAGACTAAGGTAAGATGGCACCCTTGGGTGGAAAGGTGACCACGCATGCATGGTGTAAGTCCCAAAGGCTTTTTTTGAAAGCTGGGGTATGATTATCACATGGGCTTCATGAGTGCTAATGTCACCCATATTGGAAGACTGGCTTCCTGCTTATTCATGGAGAACTGAGGCATTTGACTGTTTTGAGACATGGCAAACAAATCTACAGAGGGGGGTGCCCCATTCTCAGAAGATGCTTTGATTGACTCCCCAGTCCAGGTTCTATTTGTGAGTTTGGAGGAAATAGCTCAACATACTACTACTAGTACTAATCATTAATCTCTGCCAGGACACTGTTCTCACCAGCCAAGTAAGTGGCTCCGAGTGTCACCCCATTGAAGATAGTGAAGTTCCACAGCCTGTCTCTCAACACAATAGGTAAGAACAGGTATGAAGTACCTGTTTATGAAGTAGTACATGGTGACTTGAGTGTGTGTATGAATCATTAAAATCTGATTGGCAATGGTTTCCATGTAAATGTATTGTTGTTTATCATTCACAGAAATTTGTTTTTTTTTCAACCCAGTGAATTGTCTTCCTTTATCACTTCCCGTGTTGTAACATCTTCACCTTCCTAGGTCCGCTCTTATGTATTAAATGGTTACCGGCTCCTCTGTCACCACCTAATGTTTTGTATAACTTTTTCCTTATTACATTGTGGGTTCTCCTTCCCTCAGTGGATTTTGGATAGTTATTCCCCCTATTGTGGACTAATGATGCTATTGATTATATCATGATTCCTGTATGTATTTATTTTTGTAAATGTTCCATAACGAGCATCTTTACTGTACAAGCGTTTTCTTGCTTGGTATAACTTGTAAAATTTATAAATATAAAATAAAATTTAAAAAAAAAATCTGATTGGCAAACCGATTTCTGAAAGCCTTTAGAACATTTGATATCACTCGGAGTTCGGAGAAATTGATCTGATGGATACTTTGCTGGGAAGGTCACATTCCTTGAGTGTAGAACTCATCTACATGGGCTCTCCAGCCTAGTTTGGATGCTTCTTTTGAGTAGTTTTTGGTAGGGATGAATTTGTAAGGGGAGTTCTTTTGACTGGATTGGAATGAACCATCCACCAGGACAGAGCGTCCCGGAAGGGAAGAGTGACAGATATGACATCACTATGAGTAGACTGCATCCAATGTGTGCTCAAGTCCACTGAGCTTGTCTCCTCTTGAGAGTTGAGAAGGATGTGCATGAACCGTCGAGACTATGTAACCCAACATGCTTAACATGTACCTTGCTGATGTCTACTCACTCATAAAACAGACCAATCCTCAACATGTAGTCAAGTCAAACCTCTCCCAGAACCCAACCTCCTTATCTTGCATCCTTATAAATGCACGATCATTGAAAAATAAACTCCCAATAATCAATGACTTGATAACTGACTCAAAACCAGATATACTATTCATTACAGAGACCTGGCTCACTGAAACTGATACGGTCATTCTAAATCAACTTGACAATTCAAGCTACGATATTAATCACTCACATAGAACTAAGAAAAAAGGTGGCGGTGTACTGATTATGACACATAAAAATCTAAAAGCCAAGAAAATTCACGCTGACACATCCAACAACATTGACACTCTCATAATAAAACTAGGATCCCTTAGAATCTGCTTAATATATAGACCTCCCAACCAAAAAGCTGACAGCCTTCACTCTTTAATCGAACTTCTCAATACATCTACTGAACAAAACCCCTTAATAATCCTAGGAGATTTCAATCTCCCCTCACTTCCTTTATCTGAATCCAACCTTTTCCTTGATACCATATCTGATTTAGACTTTCACCAAATAATAAACATGCCAACTCACAACAAAGGAGGCACACTTGACCTGGTCCTCCTACCCCACTCACTCTTCAACCTTTTCAACCCAGACACTTTAGAATGTACTCAAATACCCTGGTCTGATCACCACCTTATCAAATTAAATCTCACGTGCTATACCACCTGTTTCATAAAACACACTAGAAATGACCTGCCAAGAAAATTCAAGAAATTCAACGAATTAGAATTCTTGGATACTACAATCCCCCACCTTTCATCATCTCCAACAGATCTTGATGAAGCGGTCATAAACTGGCATACCACAATTAACAATGCAGCCAAAATTAACCAACAGATTAATAAAAAGATAACCCACTCAAAAATTAACTGTAATCCATGGTTTAATAGCACATTAAAACAAATGAAACGAGAACTAAGGAAACTAGAGCTTAAATGGCGCAAAACCAAAACCACAATCCACAAAGAATTATATTATAACCACCTCTCAAAATACAAGGAAGCCTTAAACAGCACAAAGAAAAACTACTATGCAACAATCTTATCCAACTCATATAATAGACCAAGAGAACTATTTTCTATTGTTAGTAATCTAACTAACAACTCTCAAACTAATAGCAAAGAAATTACTGACATTTCATCTCAAACTTTAGCTAACTACTACCAGGACAAAACAAAACAAACACTTAAGACCCCAGTATCCATCTTCAAATCTCTTCATCTGACTGATGAATGGTCAGAATTTCATCCAATATCCAAAGTATCATTAAAAAATATTATTCTCAACCTCAACACCACAACCTCTGATCTTGATCCTTGCCCAGTAATCTGGATAAAAAACACGCTCCCATTCCTTCTCTCCTTCTTACTCCCCATTGTCAATCTCTCACTTCTCCAAGGTTACCTCCCCCCAACACTAAAACAGGTACAAATCCGCCCAATTCTTAAAAATGGTTCACTTGACAAAACCTCACCAAAATCTTACAGACCCATCTCAAGTATACCATTCCTAGCAAAAATAATTGAAAAAACTGTACAAATACAAACACAAGAGTACCTAGACTCATCCTACCCACTTGACGATCAGCAATATGGATTTCGTCCCAGACACGGAGTGGAAACACTTCTTACAGTTTTAAACCGATGCCCTATTAAGAGGAATCGATAACCACAAACAAGCCTTCATCCTCTTATTTATTGATATATCAGCAGCTTTTGATAGCGTTCACCATACTATTATGCTTAACAATCTGAGACAAATAGGAATAAACGCCACAGTTCACAAATGGTTCACCTCTTATCTAAATAACAGAACTCAAAATGTAAGAATTGGCAATCAAACGTCCGCCTCATACAAACTAGAAACAGGATTACCACAAGGTTCTGCGCTTTCAGCACTCCTATTTAATATATACATAAAACCAGTCTGCAATATCTTTAAAAAAATTTGGTGTACTCTATCACCTATACGCAGACGATATTATGATGTACATACCGTTTACTATCCCTCACTTACCGATACAGCTCCTATCTGATTGTTTCAATGAAATCACATCCTGGTTAAACGCCCATAACTTCCAAATTAATCATTCAAAAACTGAAGTGCTAATTGTCACCAAAAATCAATCATATAATCCCCCAACACACATAACACTTCAAAACCAAGAAATTAAAATAAAGAATGAAGTAAGATACCTAGGAGTAATTCTAGATAAACAACTGACAATGGATACCCATATTAGAAATACTACAAAGAAAATTTACTTTAAACTTAAAATCCTTAAACAACTAAGACCTCTGGTATACATACAAGATTTTATCAGCATAATTCAAGCTACCATAACACCACATTTTGACTTTGCTAATCTAATGTTATTAGGCACAACAAAACAAAACATTAAAAGAATTCAACTTGCACAAAATGCTGCAGCTAGGATAATAATGAAAGCACACTCACATCAACATATAACCCCAATACTTGCATCCCTTCACTGGCTCCCAATTCAAAGCAGGATAGTATATAAAACTTTAATAACTTCATTTAAATCGCTAAATGATTTGGCCCCAGTCACGCTAAGTAATTTAATCAGTAAAGAACATGCAAAATCTACTCAACGGAAAGGTCAATTAAACAAACTAAAATTTCCCATAGACTTCATAAAAGCAAACAAATTAACAAACAACAGAGCTTTCTCACATGCAGCCCCAACAATCTGGAACTCCCTCCCAGACGACCTAAGAACGATAACTGAGATCATTGAGTTTCGTAAAAAATTGAAAACCTATCTATTCACCTTACATTACAACAATATAGATCATCCTTCACTTGATTTGGATAAAGGCTAACCAGTATTGACCTTAGTTGACCACGATCTAAACAGACATCGCATCCCAGCTGAAACTGTACTACCCCCAATGCTAAAGCCCTAAAAGCTGTATCTGTATATAATGTATATAGTTTTTACTGTTATGTTCTGCTCAAGCTTAACATTTGTTGTTTACTTATAATATTCTTTGTTATTTGACGTTACATGTAAAACAAACGCTGCTTTGTTAATTGGTTGTTTATTGTGAACCGCAACTGATCTCAGGAAGATGCGGTATATAAATGTTTGTTAAATAAATAAATAAATAAATAAATTTGAACATCCTCCATGATATAGCGAACTTATATATGTTCAACTTTGAAGAAAGTTTTTTAAAGGTTCATCCTTTTAAGTCCAATATCGCCCTTTGGATACGCTACATAGACAATATTTTAATTCTTTGGAAAGGTACAATAGACATACTTACTCAATTTAATCTATGGATAAACCAATTAGATGGTAATTTGCGTTTTCAGATGACTTGTGATTTGCACCAGATTTCTTATTTAGATTTACTCATTAAGAAAGAAGAGGATGCCTTTTCCACAACATTGTATAGAAAACCAACAGATAGAAATAATTTATTGCATTACAAGAGTTTTCATAATTCATCACTCAAAAATAACTTACTGGTGAGCCAGTTCCTAAGAGCAAAGAGGATTTGCACCAAACCCCAGGATTTTGAAATACAGGCTAACGAAATGAACGAGAGATTTTTAGCGAGGCACTATCCTATTTGTCATCTTGACAAAGCGTATAAAAGAGCTCGGGACATCTCTCGTGAGGACCTACTTAAAGTTAAAACACGGAATGATGATATGGGCATGGTATGCCCCCTCTTATATTCTTCACAATCTAGCAGCATAATTAAGATATTACAGAAGGAGTAGCATTTGGTACAAACTCTTCTAGCCTTTCAGGATTTAAAGTTAACTATTGTACATAAGCGCAATATAAACTTACATAATCTTTTGGTCCCTTTGGCATTTACAGAAAGAAAGTTTTTGTCCAAATTTAAAGGGCAATTTCAATGCGGTAAATGTTCCGTGTGCTTGAATTCTTTACCTGTGCATAATACTTTTATCCACCCTTTTACCAATCAAACATTTTATATCGATGATTTTGCCAATTGTGAAACTAAAAACGTAATATACGTGGTCCAGTGCCCCTGTAAAAAGCTATATGTAGGAAAAACTACTCGTAGCATTAGAACTAGAATAGTGGAACACAAAAGTTGCATAAAAAGAGGTTTGGTTGACAAACCTCTTGTTCAGCATTGGCAAGAGGTTAATCACAAAGTTATGGATTTAAAATTTTGTGTTATTAAAAAAGTAAGAACTAACTGGTGGGGTGGTGACACCAACAAAACCATTATGAGACTTGAGCAGAGATATATTTTTCTGTTGGACACAATGGTACCCAATGGATTAAATCTAGACAGAGATTTAACTGTTTTTCTTTAGCTTTTATTGTTTATTATATTTTTTAGGTATTATTTTTAATTATTAGTATTTATTTTGTTGTTACTTTTATTCCCCCTTGCGGCACATTTTCATGTTATTTATTTGAAGCATAGGGGGTATCGCATTCTTGGTTTGACAAGCAATTGTCATTTTTAAGTTGCCCTTTACAAGTCATGTTTAAATTGTTTTATGGCATTATTATATTTTACTTTTCAGCCTTGGTCTTAATTATTTATTGGTCTTAATTTTTGGTTTCCTTTTTAAGTATTGTTTTTTACCACCCTCCTGATTATTATTTTTATTTTTATTATTTTTACCGTTTTACTTCACTTGTCTAGTCATAATTATACGAGCTAGTTGTGTCCTTTAGCTGCTATGTCACTTTGCGATTTATTATAAGCCAAATCACGACAGTGTTCCTACTGGTTACATATGACCCATAATGGTGGATTTTACATATTTACATGTTTTTCATTATTTATTTATTTATTTATTTATTTACATTTCTTATATACCGCACTATTTGCGATCAGCGCGGTTTACATAAAACAAAAAGGTAACCGACAATGAACAAAAGTCAGGTCATTACATTGAACAGGAACAAGTAACTTGGAAAACAGGGTAAACTATATACATATGCATAACCATGAATGGGTAACTATATACATGTCAGAGGGAGTTATTGGGTATTGGACATGCTTAGTGGCTGGGGTTCGGGCAGTAAGTGAGATGCTTGATAAAGAGGAAATGTTTTAAGGCCTTTCTGAACTGGCTCAGGTTAGGGATTGCTCTGATGTGTGGTGGTAGGGAGTTCCAGAGACTTGGGGCGTATAGTCTAAAGGCTCTGTTCGATGTTGCTTTGGAGCGTTTTGTAGTGTCTCTCGGTATCACTAGCATGTTAGCTACTGAGGTTCTTCTTAGCCTGTTGGGTATGGGTGGTTGGATGAGGTCACATAGTGAGGAGGAGGAGAGTCCCTTGATGGCCTTGAATGTCATCACTAGGGTTTTTAAACTTAGCCTGGCTTGAATGGGGAGCCAGTGAAGCTGTCTCAGGAGGGGTGTGATATGCTCTCTTCTTGGTGTGCCGAGGAGAATCCGCGCTGCACTGTTCATGGCGAGTTGCAGGGGCTGTAAGGTGGCCTGAGGGAGTCCTTGCAGGATGGCGTTTGAGTAGTCCAAATGGGGGATGATGAGGGCTTGATAAATGGTGCGGAAGTCGCTTATGTTTTTCCACATATTTATGCACCATGTTTTCGTCATATTTTAATCTATTTTTAGCAATTTATAGTTATTATACAAATATACATTCCCCCCCCCTTTTTTTAAATTAGTGATATTCATAGATGTTCTGGCTGCAGTTTAATGTGGCTTTTATGGATGCTTCATGATCATATATGAAAACTGCTCCATTCCTATTAGCGGCTCCAACGTATATGTCTCACTGAGTCCTTTTATTTGTGTATATACATACATTTGTTAACTCTTTTTGACTCTTTTACACTACTCTTGATGATGGATCTCATAGCATTACTATATATTGTTTTTCCCGCCCTCCCATGGGTTAGCCCCGCCCCCTCTGTCTTCCTTTTTTATGCGCATGAGCGGGCATTTTTCAGTCATTGTATTCTTCACAGTTGTAAGCTGCGTCTTTGGAAGGAAAGGTATCTTCAGTTACATCTCCTGTACTCTTAGAGATTTCAAAGTTTTTTAAAAAATTATTTGTCATGCCGATGCAATTTTGCACTGTTAAGTAGCATTTATATCCTCTCCTCTTCACATCTGTTTTTTAAGTTTCTTGGAGAGCATTTTTTCAGATATGCGGTTCAGTTTTGTTACTTTTCCTAACGTTGATGTATTCCACCTTTTTTAATGTTTTACCAAGTAATTTATTCTTGAGGCGATCAAATTTTGCCTAATGCATGTCACGCACAGTATGTCCAAAACATTGCAATGAACGTATCAATTATACTTACTGATGATGGTTCTTTTTGACAAAGAAAGGGGTTTTTACCGTATTTTTTCAGTCTATAACCGGGTAAGGCGGACCGGTCCGTAGCTCCACCTGGCAGCCCCCCTTTTCCCCCACACGCCACAAAATACTCCACCACAAATAAATATACAAGACCTGTTTGGGAATTCAACTGGTCGCAGCTTTATTGACCCATTAACAACATTTAACAATAAACATCAACAATTTCAAACATTTTGTTGCCCCCCCCCCCCACCTCCAGCAGAGCAAATTCTCACCAGCCATGTGGGTAGCAAAGTGAGGCCGCTTCTGCCGTGTCCAGGCCCCGGCAAATTGCCTAGCCTCCCTCTTCCGACTTCGCCATATTATTAGCAAAAGCCTGAGGGACTGTCCGGGTCGGGGGTACCCCACCCCCGCCCTACTGCTTAGCTCCGGCTCCGGACCCCGGAAATCTCCGGGATCCCGCCACCCCCCCCAGCTGCAACACCCCTTAATATGCCCCGACTGACAATCAGAGCCCAAACCATGGGCGGGTGGGAGGGACGTCTGACCCCTCCGGCTGCCACACGGGAAAGGCTGGAGGAGCCACGCGGCCCCCACCACATCCCTCACTCGACCCGCTGCGCTAAACTCTCATTGGCTCCTGCACCTTTCAGTGCCCCTGGGAGCCAATGAGAGCGCCGCGACCTGCTAGCCCGCCCCCGCGTTCCCCGCCGAAGCCGACGCCGCACGCAACCGCCGCCCCCCGGTTAGCGCCGGCCGCACGCATGCCGGGGGGCTCGTGGCCTCGCTATAACCGGGTAAGGCGGACCGGTCCGCAGCTCCACCTGGCAGCCCCCCTTTTCCCCCACACGCCACACAATACTCCACCACAAATAAATATACAAGACCTGTTTGGGAATTCAACTGGTCGCAGCTTTATTGACCCATTAACAACATTTAACAATAAACATCAACAATTTCAAACATTTTGTTGCCCCCCCCCCCACCTCCAGCAGAGCGAATTCTCACCAGCCATGTGGGTAGCAAAGTGAGGCCGCTTCTGCCGTGTCCAGGCCCCGGCAAATTGCCTAGCCTCCCTCTTCTGACTTCGCCATATTATTAGCAAAAGCCTGAGGGACTGTCCAGGTCGGGGGTACCCCACCCCTGCCCTACTGCTTAGCTCCGGCTCCGGACCCAGGAAACCTCCGGGATCCCGCCACCGGCTCAGGCCCAACCTGACCTGAGCCGCCCCCCCCCGGCCAAGCTGCGACCAGTTACCCTGTGTCTGAGCATATCTTCCAAGGCCTCCTGCCAATCATTAAGGAGCAAATCCATCCCCACCGGAGACAGATGTACCCCATCCTCCCTATATAAACCAGCACATTCCACATCGACCCAGGAATGTAATATTTGACACCCCCCCGCTCCCCTACCCATCTGCCGATTTGACGATTAATCTTCGTCAACCCTCGCGACCATCACCGCTGAGCTTTGCAAGCTGGCCTTGGAATAATATCTGACCACAGCAGAAATACCCCCTTGAAAAGTAACAGTATTGCTCCCAAATCCTTAATGACATTGCGAATCAACTGTCGACAGGTCCATGATGCTAGGTCGTTGCCACCGAGATGAATTAACAAGGCATCCGGCGTCCTTCTCAGCCGAGCTTGGTGCCGCAGCAAAGGCAACAGCTGCATCCATCGCAGTCCCCGCTCGCCCAGCCATGAGACGGTCACCGCGCATTCCTCCAATCCCAAATTCCGCCCAACCGGGCGCAGGGCTGCTCGACGACTGGCCCAATACACAAACGAGTGGCCAAGCACCCAGCATTGACAAGCATCTGGCAAAACTTCTGTAAAACAAAAGATCCATGGTTAGCCAACACCCCCTGCCCTTACAAGCGCACATATCTGCGACACGCCCCAGACTTCCATCTACCTATGCGCCGAATAGCATCCTCGGGTAACCCTAAAGCGGCAGCACTCGTCGCCGCCCCAATCCGAAAAGAGTGTGGCGCGAACAGCCCCGCATCCTCCCCCAGCCACCGCAACGTTAGCCTCAGAACCGCCGTAAACTGGAACCGCGTAAGAACGCTGCTATCCGCATGAATGAATAAATTCCCCCCCCCCCCGAGGCAGCTGCTGAAAATATGCCTTCAGCAGCTCAGCCGGGCAAACGGCTGCCCCTGCAATAGCTCGCAACTGAACCCAAGTGCCACGCCCTAGCTGGTCTGTCTTGGAACGTGCTAAATACAGCCCGACCCCACGCGGTTCCCACTTCACATGGTGCACTTGTAGGCCACCCACTCCAGCTGCCCCCCGCGAGTCCGCAACCAACTCCCCCACGTGGAAAGCCCCAAAGAAGGCCAAGGAAAAGACAGCCCGAAAAAGAACGCCCTCGAACGCAGATGAAGCCACCTGCAGCACAGCCAGGCACAAACGATGTAGCAACTCATAAGTAATGGGCCAACGGCCATCCCTCAGAGACGGGCAGACCCGCTCCCATCCCTGTAGGAGTCTACGCGTGAGGAAACCCACGCCAACCGCCCCCAACCCACCGCCTTGGCAAAGAAGGCAAACCCCGCCAAATTCATACTCACCGTGGCACGAGAGAAACCAGCTGCCTTCGCTGACGACACATACAAACCCGTAAGCTGATCCGTTGGCAGACCCCCATGCCATCCGTGCTCCTCAAGGAACTCCACCACGTTATCACAGCCCCGCCTGTAAGCCCTCCACGTAGTCGCCGCCACCGACACCTTCAACAGTTCGGTCATCTCTGGAAGCCAATCTGCCATAACTGCTCGGGGACCGACTGCCCTTCCTCTTCTGCCTCCGGTGCCAATGTACGGAACAGCTCCCACTTGAAACGGGAAAGAGCATCGGCGACATGGTTAGCACTCCCAGGAATATGCCTCGCCCGTATCACAGTATTCAATCTCAGACAAGCTAACACAACCTGTCGCATCAAGTCGGCGACCGGCTGGCAGCGCGGCGAGTAATGATTTATGACCGACACCACTGCCTCGTTGTCACACCACCAAACAATCCGCCGATTATGAACCTTGTCTGGCCACAACTCCAAAACGACAAGGATAGGGAATAACTCTAAAAAAGTTATGTTAGCCGTGATACCCAACGCAGTCCATGCACTGGGCCATGCTGCTGCGCACCAGGAGCCCCCAAAATAAATCCCCAGGCCTAGACCACCAGCTGCATCCGTAAACAATTGCAACTCCGGAGTGGCAATATCCCTGTCCCTTAGCACCGTAATACCATTGAAATCCCTAAGGAATTCCTCCCAAATCGCCAGGTCGTCCCGAATGCTACGCGAGACCCTCAGCCGGTGATGTGGCTTGCGGACTTCCGCAGTAGCCGCTGCAAGGCGTCTCATGAAGACCCGACCCATCGGAATCACCCTACAGGCGAAGTTTAAAGACCCGATCAATGACTGCATTTCTCGTAACGTCAGCCTCGCGGAACACAACGCATTCGCGACCAAGACCCTGAGTTTTCTTAATTTGATCATCGGCAGGCGCACTATCATCTCTACGGAATCCAACTCGATTCCCAAAAAGGTGAGCCGCGTCGTTGGGCCCTCCATCTTCTCAGACACCAACGGCACTCCCCATTCTCGCGCCAAACCGACGAAACCATCGAGCAGAACCTAACACTGCTCGGTCCGAGCCGCCCCTATGATCAGAAAGTCATCCAGATAGTGGACCAGCTGATCCAAACCCACCCTGTCCACCAGCGCCCAGTGCAAAAAGGTGCTGAACTGCTCGAAGTGCGCACAGGAGATCGACCACCCCATAGGCATACACCTATCGAAGTAATAACTGCCTTCGAAACAAAATCCTAACAACGGAAAAGCCGACGGGTCTACCGGCAACAATCGGAAAGCCGCTTCAATATCCGCCTTTGCCATCAAATGGGCCCGCCCGCAGCTTCGGACGAGATCAACAACTGCATCAAACGATGCATACCGTACCTCACAAAGCGCTCTGGGAATCAGGTCGTTCACCGAAGCCCCGCTGGGATACGAGAGGTTGTGTATGAGCCAAAACTTACCGGGCTCCTTTTTCGGTATTACCCCCAGCGGGGACACCATCAAATCTGCAAAAGGTGGCTGGTCGAAAGGACCCGCTACCCTCCCCAACGCCATCTCCTGCGCTAACTTCTCCCGCACCACACTGGCAAAGCGCCTCACTGAAGGAGCATTCCGTACTACGCTCATCCCCACCCGTCCGCATGTCGGAATCTGAAACCCCTCACGAAACCCCTCCTCCAATATAACCCTATCTTTTTTCTTGGGATAACGCCTCAACACTTCCAGAAACACATCGAGCTTAACTGGAGTCGGGGCCAAACTCCTCCAATTCTCACTGCTTTGGGGGGGGGGGGCAAGCCTGCTCCGCCCGGTCCTCTTTTAACACATTTAAGGGCGGAGTGCCCCCCATTACAGACTGAACACGCGTGCCGGAATTTGCAGTCTGTAAACAGGCAGGAGGACTTGTTAAAACGCCAACATAAATCCCCGACGCCCCCCCCCCCACCCTCTTTCGGCCCCGTCGTGGACTCGCCGGCCCGAAAGGGCCACTGTGCCCCGGCAGCTGCCACTAACCCGCCCCGTACCCCCTGCGCCGGCCCCCCGGCGGATCTGACCGACATCTGTGTCAGCCATAAATTGATGTCCTGCGTACCCCACGACAGCGACCGATTCTCCTCCATCTTGTCCCGAAATCTTTCATCGTAGTTGAGCCAAGCCCAACCATCATGCGACTGAGAGGCCTCCAATATGGAGTCCGCATACGCCAATAACATCCCGTATTGTTCAGGATGCACCCGCCCCCAAACGCTGGCTAGCCGCAGGAAAGCACGCGTCCAGTTCGTCACATTATGTGCAACACGGCGTACCCTCCCTGCCTTTTCATCTGCTTTCCTTTTCCTCCTACTGTCCCCGGAACGCTTACGGCCTTCCAGCAATCTAAAAATGTCCACGTAACGGCGCTCCTGAATCCTCCGCCGCAATTTCTGCGGGACGCCTTCCCACAGCTCAGAGAACGTGGCCACAGTTGGCACCGGCCCCAACGCACGATCTCCCTCTCCCTTGCTCTCCCCGGAGACTGATGACGGTGTCGAAGATCCCGACGAGGTGGACGACCCCGAGCCTGATGCCCGCCGCCGGCGATACGAACGCCGCCGTTTTTTCTTAGACGCTCCCCTCCCCGGACCGTCACTCGACGCCGACACCGCAGTGACCTGACCAATAGCCTCACCTGCCGTACCCGCTGCCTCCGTAGATGCTGCAGCTGATCCCTGTCGCTCCGATGTGGCGTTCGTCGAGCTCGGCAATACCTTGTGGATTTCAGCAGGATGCGTCGTCTCTTCCCGTCTCTGCGACATGCCCGGCCAAGTTGCTCCTGAGCATTGCCAACCGAGGGGTACCTGTGGAGAGAAGAAAGGAAAAGGCGCCAAAGCACCCGCCCCGGCGCAAGGCTGCTGCCATGCCCCTACCCAGTCCGTCCTCGAAGACCCTTGCCCTCCACGCTGCCATTGCTCCCAAGTGGGAGCGAAGGCCCCTCCAAAAAACCCCGGCCCCCCCGTGTAGCCCTGCCAGGCCCACCAATTACTCGCTCCCGCCCCTCCCACAGGCTGGATATCACCCCTTAAGGGACGTTCCCCCACCCCCATACCCCCAACCGTGACGTGGGCCTGCCCTTGCCCTGTAACCTCATTGACCTGCCCGGCTGGGGCTGAGGCCGGACTAGGCGGCACCATAAGCCCCCCCTCCGTGGCCATGCCCATTGTGGAAGACTCCCCCGCATCGGCTGCCCCCTGTGACTCCCACGCTTACCAGCTGAAGATCCCAAAGCACCGTTGCGCCGAGATGCGCTGGGTACATGGTCGCTGCGCGGACCAGCACCGCGCCCCCTCGCCGGCCCGCCCTCCTGGCCTCGTGCAGAAGCCTGCCTCCCCCCCTTCCCCCCCGCGCTGCCCCGCGCCCTTGAGGAGCCCCCTGTCCTCCCACCCTCCTGCACCCTCTTCTGGTCCGCCTTCCCATGCCCCCAAAAAACACTGCCATTCAGTAAAGCAGCGTCAAATTTAAAATGGTGTGTTTTTTTTTTTTTTTTTTTGCAATTAGGTAAGTATCTAGTTGTGCTTACCCTTCCCCGCGGTGGAAAGAGTGGGTCCACCCGATTCCCGACCTTAAACCACCGCTGGGCACCTTTTTTGCTGCCACGTGGCCGGGCCTCACCGCAGGACAAAAACAAACATCTGACCCCTCCGGCTGCCACACGGGAAAGGCTGGAGGAGCCACGCGGCCCCCACCACATCCCTCACTCAACCCACCACGCTAAACTCTCATTGGCTCCCGCACCTTTCAGTGCCCCCGGGAGCCAATGAGAGCACCGCGACCTGCTAGCCCGCCCCCGCGTTCCCCGCCGAAGCCGACACTGCACGCGACCGCCGCCCCCCGGTTAGCGCCGGCCGCGCGCATGCCGGGGGGGGCCCGCGGCCTCGCTATTTTCTGATATGCCATGCCCTGATTTTTATTTTCATTTTTCGTGGTTTAAGTTTTATGCCCGTTTTGATTTATTGTTTTGTTGTTTTCAAGATATTTAGCTTTTATAAGATTTGTTCTATTTTATAACTGCAGTTCTCTTTTTTTCATTGTCCCTTTGCTCCAACTAACTCACTCCTGCTCTTTTGATATAGAGAGAAATCCCCATTCAACTAGTATGTTCTCTCTCCGTCTCCCTTAGTTCCACTAGTATATTATGATTAGTACATTGATGGAATGTATTGTTTATAATTTATCTGTTTTTAACTTATTTATTTATGTCTTCCTTAGTGTGAAGGTTTTCATAGTAAGCCTTATAACAGTATGGTATAAGACCATCTGTTTTATGGTCTTTAACAGAGGTATTTATATATTCTTTTATATATGCTTTTTTAAGTTTTTTGAGCATATTTGTTCAGTTTGTTTATATTGATTGTATATGATATATTTTATTTCAATTTTAACTTTAATGATTTATTTATTTTTTATTGTTTGATTTGTTTTCTATTGTTTCTATTGTTTTTATTTATTTATATGATTCGCTGATTATGCTACCAGTGGTCTGTTCTTTTATGATTTTAAGTGTTTATATGTTTATATTTTTAGTTTTATGCCTGACAAGCCCCTGATGAAGGGTAATGAAACACGGCCTGTGTTGGGTTGTCAAGGGTTTAATAAAGACTCTGTCTTTCCACTCTTATCACGCCTTGGACTGATTACTTTGCTGGGAAGGTCACATTCCTTGAGAGTAGAACTCATCTACATGGGTTCTCCAGCCTAGTTTGGATGCTTCTTTTGAGTAGTTTTTGGTAGGGATGAATTTGTAAGGGGAATTCTTTTGACTGGATTGGAATGAACCATCCACCAGGACGGAGCGTCCCGGAAGGGAAGAGTGACAGATATGACATCACTAAGCCTATGAGTAGACTACATCCAATGTGTGCTCAAGTCCACTGAGCTTGTCTCCTCTTGAGAGTTGAGAAGGATGTGCATGAACCGTGGAGACTATGTAACCCAACATGCTCAACATGTACCTTGCTGATGTCTACTCACTCATTTGAACATCCTCCATGATGGTCACCATTTCGGTGAGCCTGTCTTGTAGAAAAAGGCTTTTACCTGAGTCATGTCTAGCAGAGCTTTGATAAACTCCAATTGTTGTCACAAGGTCAAATTTGATTTGGGATAATTTTTAGGAACCCTAGAATCTTCAGCACCTGAGTGGTCATGTGCATGGACTCTTGAACGCCTTCCTGAGAAGTGCTTTTCACTAGCCAATCGTCTAATTAGGGAAACAAGTTCACACTTAGCTTGCATAGTCATTTGCAAAACTAGACATTTTGTGAATATGCAAGAAGTGGAAGCAAGGCCAAATGGCAATTCAGGGTACTGGTAATTCGTGTTTCCCTACTATAAATCACAGATGCTTTGTATGACTGGGATGTAACTGAATGTTGGTTTAGGCATTTTTTAGATTCAGAGAACCTAGACAATGTGCTTTTTGGAGGAAAGGAAGCAGGGTGCTAATGGAAAACATTTCAAACTTTTCTTGAACAAAGTATGTGTTCATATCCCTTAGATTTAGAATGGGACGAAACCTTCTTATCTTTGATACCAGTACATATCTCAAATAAAATCCCTGCCCTGGTGGAACAGGTCTGACTGTTCTTGTGATCTGAAGGGCAGAGAGTTCTTGTAGAAGTAACTCTTGGTTTTAAGAGATTGGAGAGTACTGTTGGTGATTGTTCGAAAGGTCTGGACTATTTTGTTTACCCAAGAGACCACTGTTCTGCAAAGAAGGTGAGCCTCCCCTTAAGAGGAAGGATATCTGGGAATAGGACATGGCATAGTTAAATTTTTATCCCCAGTTTTGGCTAGGTAACTGGTTGGGGCTTCTGGGAGATCTGCATAGAATGGGAGCAAAATCCTGTTTTGTCTGGGACAAACGGGAAGGAGGAGGATATTTATGTCTACGAAAGCAATAGGATCTCATCTGCCATCCCACTGTGAAACCTCCTTGATAATGAAGAGGCCAAGCCTGCAGAATATTTTGAAAATGCCACTCTGCTGCTTGATCAGTTTAACAGCTTCCTGCAGCTTGTCCCCAAAGAGATTCTCTTCAAGGCATGGCAAGTTGGCAAGTTGCTCCCGCACACTGTGTTATAAGTCTGGAGCCATGAGAGCCTCTGGGCAACATACTCATAGAAGAAGCTCTCTATGCTGTATTGAAAATATTGTATGCCACTCAGACAACATACTTTCCATGCTTCTTCCCTTCGTTCACCAGGGACTGGTATTCAGCAATCTTCTCTGGAGGGAGAAAAACACAAACTCGTCAAGATTGTGCATGATGTTTGCAAGTGCATGCCCGTGAAGAGTTGATAGAATGCTACCCAGGATGTAAGCATAGTGTTTTGAAAATAAAATTTTCCCCAAAAGAGTCCAAGGTCCCTAGCTTCTTCTCTCCCTCGGGGTGTTGAAGAATGTGGCTTAGAGCTTTTGAGAAGAGATTCAATGACCATGGATGGTATGGCAGCTGAACTTCCTGACTCTTGGAGCCTTCTGAACTCTATACATAGAGTTTATCTTCTTGTTTACTGGAAGCACAGAGAGAAGGATCCTCCCACATTCTCATGCGCAGCCTAGAAACATAGAACTTAATGGCAGATAAAGACCGTATGGCCTATTCAATCTGCTGTTCCATACCAACTACTGCAGTCTCTTTTTTCTCTTTAGAGATCTTATGTTTTGTCTGATGCTTTCTTGAATTCAGATACAGTCTCTGCCTCTACTACCTCCACTTGGAGGCTATTCCATGCATCTACCACTCTGCAAAAAGAAATATTTTCATAAACTCTTTTACTTGTTATTTAGCGCCCTGCCTTGATACCAAGAAATATTGTTCTTGCCTGTTAAAGTTAAGTTACTGGTTCTGATGTTTTATGCCTGTTCTTTATTCGTTCTCTGTAAAGTTGCTTATTTGTAAATATTCCTTGTAAACTGCTCTGATACTAAATAGTGCGGTAAATAAAAGCTAATAAATAAATATTCCCTTTCACCTTCATTCTATGCCTCCTTGTTGCAGAGCTGTGTTAGTTGAAAGAGGATCTCCTCCTTGGCATTTATGTCATGGAGATATTTGAACATCTCTATCATATCTCCCCTCTCACGCCTTTCTTCTAAAGTATACATATTGAAATCTTTAAATCTGTCCCCATATGCCTATGACAAAGCCCACTGACCATTTGATAGCTCCTTTTGCAAAGATTCCATCTTGTTTATATCCTTTTGAAGGTGTGATCTCCAGAATTGCACACAATACTCCAAATGAGATCTCACCAAAGACTTGTGCAGAGGCACTGTCTCCTCCTTCTGTTTGCCATTCCTCTCCCTAAAGCAATTAAGCAGTCACTTTTCAGAGCTTTGTTTACTACAGAGTAATTCTAGAATCTTCAGTTCCACTCTTTAACCACAAGATTGTAGCTTAGTTGTTCCTAGTAAAATGTGTCTAAATTTATTTTTATTAAAGCAACAAAGTCTGACTAAAGTAAAGCAGTCGTCTAAAATTCAAATATTTTCAGACTATGTGCTTACAGTTGCATCAATGACCTTAATTGTTGCTTATTTTTTTATCCCACTATTATTATTTCTTATTAAAACCGTATGTTTAGAAGAATTGAGAAACGATACTTGTCTTTAAATATATCGGAAAACTGATATATTTAAAGACAAGTATTGTTTCTCAATTCTTCTAAACATACAGTTTTAATAAGAATAATAGTGGGATAAATAAATAAGAAACATTTAAGGTCATTGATGCAGCTATAAGCACATAGTCTGAAAATATTAGAATTTTAGACGACTGCTTTACTTTAGTCTGAGACCTTGTTGCTTTAATAAAAATAAATTTAGACACCATTTTACTAGGAACAACTAAGCTACAATCTCGTGGTTAAAGAATGGAGCTGAAGATTCTAGCATTCCTCTCCCTAGGCACCCAAACATCCTTCTGGCTTTTGCTGCCTCCTTTTCAGTTTAGTCACCTTAAGATCATCAGAAACCATAACACCCAGATCCTGTTCTTCTTTTGTGGAGAGAAGTACTTCACCCTTCATGCTGTACTGCTCCTTTAGATTTTTGCAGCCCAAAGGCATATACCTGCATTTTTTAGTGTTAAATCTTAGCTGCCAAATTTTTGATCATTCTTTAAGCTTTGCTTGATCCCTCTTCATGTTATCTGCTCTATCTCCAGGAACAAGCAGGAATGAGTCCTCACATATGGGTACGTCGGTACCGACGTAGCCTGCACGGGAATGCTTCCCCAGCTTCCCAAAAAGGAAAGCTTTTGGGCACATCCCACCGCGCCTGCGCGCTGCCTTCCAGCCTTTCCTAACTGACTCTCCTCAGTTCTTCTTTTCCGCGGAGCCAGCAGGTCGAGCCCTGTCACCGCTGAAGATGTTTCTTATATTAGTTTGTTTCTTTGGTCGCGTGTCTGCCTCCCCGACACCGGACCGGTACCGCCGGTCTTTTCTTTCTTCTTTTACAAAAAAAAAACCTTTATCTTTTTTCTTCACTTAGTATTATTTCTTCTGCAGGCCTTAGGGCCTACAAAAAGATTTTCCCTCATGGAAAAACAAGCCTCAGGCTTTAAAAAATGTACTAAGTGTAGCGGTACTATTTCTATTACAGATACCCATGAATGGTGTCTCAAATGTTTGGGCCCTGACCATTCCGTTCCAGATTGTCCATCCTGCTCCATGATGTCTAAACGTGGGTTACAGAATCGAGCAGCTAAGCTCCATACGCTGTTTCCCGCAGAGGCACCACCGGTAGCATCGACATCTTCTAGATCATCGTCTCCTGATGGATCTCAGGTAACCAAACATAAACCAAGCAGGTCCTCAAAGGGTAAATCTCCCTCTAAGCATCGAGATGCCCCCGGGCTTACCCTTGAGGATCCTGCCCCAGCCAAACAACCCCGGCGGGAAGCTCCGGCTTCCAAAGCTCCTCCTATGGGGTTACAGGTTGACATCGATGGCACGGCCTCGACCGATCACCTGTTAGACTGCTCTGGGGTACCGGCACATTCTCCCGGTACCGACATCCAGGCAGTCGTGGCGTCTATGGATCATACTGTCCAATCCATGGAGCAAGCTATCATGGCTTTCATTCAGGCTGCGACGCCAGCGGTTCCGCATCGAGTATCGATGTCGGTACCGCCACCGCCACCGGTACCGGGCTCGATGCCGGTACCGATTGCTTCGACATCGACCAGGGTACCGACTCTGGTTCCTGGATCCGGGCACTTCCCTGATACCGATCCGGTTCCGGGGACGCCCGATGTCGATACTGATCGATACGCGTATCGATCGTTGGAATCGGACAGACGATACTTCGATTCCTCTGATGATTCCGATTCATCAGAAGAATCTCCTGAAGTGTCTATTATTCTCCCTGAGGAACCTTCTTCTCCAAAGCGGAGAATGTCTCCTCCAGAGGATTTGTCCTTTCAAGACTTCATTTCAGAAGTAACTAAAGGACTTGCCATTTCAGTATCCTCTGAAATAGAGCCTAGAGCTAAAAAGCTTGACATTTTAGGTTACTCTAAGGCTCCCAGAGAGGCAGTCACCTTACCAATTCATGACATTCTGCATGAACACAAGCTTGATGTATGGGAGACTCCTCTCACCCTTTCTCCTCATTCTCGTAGGTTGGACACTATGTACCGTGTCCCCCCTTGTCCTGGTTTTCAGAAAACCCAGCTTCCTCACCATTCCATTGTGGTGCAGTCAGCTATGAAAAGAATAAAGAGTACTAAAAGACACTCTTCTACTCCTCCAGGAAGAGAATGCAGGACCTTGGATGCTTTTGGTAGAAAAATCTTCCAAGCCAGTATGCTAATTGCTAGAATCAATTCATATAGTCTTTATATGGGTATGTTTCTCAAGGAAATTGCACTGAAGTTGCATACCTTTCTCCCTGTTATTCCAGAGGACAGAAAGGATGAATTCCTCCTTTGGCTTAAGCATACTCAGGATGTTTCCAATAGGGCAGCCTTTGACTCCTTTGAGGGTGCTAGCAGAGCCTCAGGCATTGCCATTGCTGCTCGGAGACTTGCTTGGCTCCAGGTTTCTGATCTAGAGCCTTGGGTCCAGGATGGCCTGGGAAATCTGCCCTGTACAGGTGAGAATCTCTTTGGCAGAGAGTGGCAAATTAAAGCCACTCAAATGGATGCAGAGAATTCTGCTCTGGATAGATTTTCCAAGTCTACCTCCATGCCATTCAAGAAAAAGTCTTTCAAGAAACCTTATTTCAAAAAGGGCAGATTCCCTTCCAACTCTGGCCAGCAATCTGCTGCAGGTCGTTTTCCAGCTAAACGACAGCAGCCTAGGCAGGCCAGACCCAAACCTGCCGCAACTCCTGCAACTCAACAGTCCCAACCCCCTCAGGGTTTTTGACTGGATTCTAGAGAACTTAACCTTTCTGGCTCTACCCCAGCTAGAACTTCTCACCATTCCAGGAAGGTTAGCTCATTTTGCTCCCAGATGGGAGCAAATAACATCAGAACAGTGGACCCTCTCCATCATAAGAGAGGGTTACAAACTTCATTTCTCAGACCTTCCTCCACAAACCATGGTGAGACACTTCAATTCTCCCACACCTCTCCTTGACCTTCTGAGTCGAGAAATGTCTACCCTGCTTGCCCAAGGGGCGATAGAAGAGGTTCCCCTTCTTCAGCAGGGCTCAGGGTTCTATTCCCCCTATTTTTTCATTCCCAAGAAAACAGGGGGTTACAGACCCATTTTAGATCTCAGAGAATTGAACAAATTCCTATGCAAGGAGAAGTTCAAAATGCTTTCTTTAGGCATTCTCCTTCCCTACCTAAAGAGCCAAGATTGGCTTTGTTCTCTAGATCTCAAGGATGCGTACACCCATGTCCTCATCCATCCATCCCACAGAAAATTCCTACGGTTTCTGTTCCAGGGAAAACATTATCAGTACAGAGTGCTTCCTTTCGGCCTAGCCTCTGCCCCCAGAGTGTTCACCAAATGCATGGCAGTCATTGCAGCATTTCTACGCACCCTAGGGATTTTTGTTTTCCCATATCTGGACGATTGGCTCATCCGAGCACCAACTCAGTCAGAAGCTCAGATTGCTCTAAACCGCACAAGACGCATTCTGCAATATCTGGGACTGGTGGTAAACCTCCCAAAGTCCCAGCTTACTCCCACTCAGTCCCTGGAGTTCATAGGGGCCTGGTTGGATACCACCACTGCAAGGGCCTACCTTCCTCAGGCCCGTTGCCATCGTCTACTGCAGTTAGCCTCCCAGGCTCAGTCAAATAGTCACTTGACTGCCAGGGAGATGCTTCAACTGCTAGGCCACATGGCTTCCACAGTACATGTGGTACCCTATGCTCGCCTTCACATGAGAGCAGCTCAGTGGACTTTGTCCACCCAGTGGACTCAAGCTTCAGGAGCTCTCTCCGACCAAGTAGCAACCTCCAAACGTCTCTTTTGGTCTCTCCAATGGTGGATGTCCACTCAAAATCTGTTGCTGGGGTCCCCCTTCTAACAGTCATTGCCCCAAGCAACCCTGACTACAGATGCCTCCCAAACAGGTTGGGGAGCTCATCTAGAGGACCTCTCCACCCAAGGCACTTGGTCTCTAAAAGCGGCCTCCCTTCATATCAATCACTTGGAGCTTCGAGCAGTTTCCCTAGCTCTCCAGGTCTTTCATACCCTCCTGGGCTACAAGACAGTCCTCGTTCACACAGACAATCAAGTAGCCATGTTTTATATAAACAAGCAAGGAGGAACTGGATCTCTGTCGCTTTGCAACGAAGCTCTCAGATTGTGGGCCTTCGCCAGAGAGCATCAGATCCATCTCCTGGCAGTATACCTCCCAGGAATCCAAAACTCTTGGGCAGACAGACTCAGTCGAGTTCTGCTTCCACACGAGTGGTCCCTGCATATGGATCAGGTACTCAGAATCTTTCAGGAATGGGGAACCCCGGACATAGACCTCTTTGCAAGTCCGTGGAATGCCAAACTTCCCCGATTCTGCTCCAGAATTCCGTGTCAGGGAGTTCAGGCCAGGGATGCCTTCCTCCCTCATTGGGGTCAGGACTTCCTGTACGCCTTTCCACCCATTCCCTTGATTCCCAAGACTCTGTTCAAACTCCAGAGGGATCAAGGATCTATGATCCTCATAGCTCCACGCTGGCCACGCCAAGTGTGGTACCCTCTACTTCTGCATCTCTCCCAAGCCCCCTCCCTGGACTTGGGAGCTGCTCCAGACCTTCTGTCCCAGGAGGAGGGGACTTTGTGGCACCCAAACCCCAAGTCCCTTCACCTCAGGGCCTGGTTGCTGAAGGCCTAGACCTTCAAGATTTAAATCTTTCTCAACAGGTGAAGGATATCCTTTATGCTTCCAGGAAACCTTCCACCAGGCGTTCCTACGCCTTTAAATGGAAAAGATTTTTCATTTGGTGTGCTGAAAGAGGTCTAGACCCTTTCGCACTTCCTTTAACTTCTCTGTTGGACTATCTCTTGCATCTCTCCAATGCAGGACTTAAAACTAATTCAGTGAGAGTCCATTTGAGTGCTATTGCAGCATCCCTTAAGCCCATCAATGGGCAACCAGTCTCCTCTCATCCTCTTATCTCAAGATTCATGAGAGGCCTCACTTTAACTAAACCTCCCATTAAGCCTCCTACGGTGGCATGGGATTTGAATTGGGTTCTTGGTCAGCTCATGAAGCCACCATTTGAACCCTTATCTACTACCTCCCTGAAATTTATTTCCTGGAAGGTTGTCTTCCTTATTGCAGTCACTTCTGCTCGCCGCATTAGTGAACTACAGGCCTTAGTGGCAAACCCACCTTATACAAGATTCCATCATGACAAGGTGGTCCTCAGGACTAATCCACACTTTATGCCTAAAGTGGTCTCGCCTTTTCATCTCTATCAGGAGGTGTATTTGCCAGTCTTTTTTCCAGCTCCTCATGCCTCTAGTACAGAGAGGAACCTTCATACTCTGGATTGTAAAAGAGCTCTTGCCTTTTACTTGCATAGGACCCAGCAACATAGAAAGTCTTCTCAGCTTTTTGTTGCTTTTGATCCTTCTCATTTAGGACTTCCAGTCTCTAAGAGAACACTGTCCAATTGGATTGCTCAGTGTATTTCTTTTGCCTACCAGAGCAAGAACCTTACTCTGGAGGGCCATGTCACAGCTCATAATGTGAGGGCCATGGCCACCTCTATGGCTCATCTACATTCTGTGTCCATAGACCAGATCTGTCGAGCAGCCACCTGGGCCTCGGTTCATACCTTCACAGCCCATTACTGCTTGGACAAGGATTCCCGCCGGGATGCCTTGTTTGGTCAGGCCGTTCTCAAACACCTGTTCCATTCTTAATCAACTCCTACCCTCCTTCCCTGGATGGATGCCTGAGATCCATAGGAGGACATGGGACCCTATCCAGGGTCTAAATCCTAGGGGATCTCCCAGGCATCTCAGCTAGGGAGTCCCCATATGTGAGGACTCATTCCTGCTTGTTCCTGGAGATAGCACAGTTACTTACCTGTAACAGGTGATCTCTGGGAACAGCAGGAATTAGTCCTCACAACCCACCCACCTCCCCTAGGAGTTGTATCTTTCTGGTCTTTCCTTTCCTTTCTCTCTCTCTATTGTCTCAGCTATAAACTTGAACTGAGGAGAGTCAGTTAGGAAAGGCGGGAAGGCAGCGCGCAGGCGTGGTGGGATGTGCCCAAAAGCTTTCCTTTTTGGGAAGCTGGGGAAGCATTCCCACGCAGGCTCCGTCGGTACCGACGTACCCATATTTGAGGACTAATTCCTGCTGTTCCCAGAGATCACCTGTTACAGGTAAGTAACTGTGCTTTCCTGGGTCTTTGCTCTATTGCAGATTTTTGTATCATCTGCAAAGAGGCAAACCCTACCTGACAGCCCTTTCACAATACCACTTACAAAAAGGTTAAAAAGAATCAGACCAAGGACAGATGCCTTTGGCACCCCCCTAGTAACATCATTCTCCTCAGAGTGAGCTCCATTTACCCATACACTTCACTGCCCCCCACTCAACCAGTTTATGAAGGATGCAGTACACGGGCTCTTTCACAGACTCCTTAGAAGGATTGGAGTGCTGGAGGATATCCAGTTGCTTTATTTATTTATTTATTGAATTTGATATACCATCTCCCACCAAAAAGTATCACATCAATTTACAATTGAATTCCAATATCAAAAAGCATGCATCTTAAATATATACATACATACAGAAATGATTAAGAACCATAACGAGCCAAGGAAGAAGTGATGTCACTGGTGTAAACTGAAGCTTGGGTCCAGAGCTCTGCTAAATACCCTCCCCCCCCCCCCTTGTGCTTTTGAAGCAATACTCACCCACTGTCCTTTCAATTTCTAGTGATAGTTGCATCTTTGAATCAGCACTACTAGTTCTGTTGAATGCTGCTGAAAAAAAAAGGATGAAGGACTTACAGAATTATGCCTAAACTAGCTATCCCACGTTGAAGTAGGATGTTGGGAAAATGGCACTGGCAGAGCTTAATTGCCACAAGTTCCATGGGGAGCATGCCTCTCAAGACAGCAGCCCCAAATCAGAGGCAGGTGAGCAACTAACAGCAGCCGAGTTCCATAAGTGGTTTCAGGACCTCAAAGTGGAGCTGGTATCAATTACAGCTGATATAGCAGCATTTGCAATGGACTTAAGAGATGAGGCAGCTGACATTGGCTGAAGAGTGAAAAATGCTGAAAAAGCACATGGAGGAGCATGGAGAAAGTGTGGTAAAGCTGGAAAAGCAGGTGGCAGGTTTGGAACAAGTGAATGCGGAGATGGTAGATAAATTAGAGGACACTGAGAATTGGATGTGCTACAACAATATGAGATTTAGAGGCATACTCGAGGAAATAGCATATATGGACTGTGGTGCAGTGGTGAAGAACATTGTCACTCAGTTGCTGGAAAGTGATCGTGAGGCCAATAGGACCCCTATAGTTAGAATGGATTGAACACACTAGGCATTAAACTCCCCTACACCCAGTTTGACTCTGGATATAGTGGTGTGCTTCCATGGTTATGTGGTCAAGGAAAGAGATGCATCTAAAGTGAGAAGGCTGGGATGCATTGACTGGGAGTCCCATAAAGTAGGTATTTGGGGATCTAGCATCAGCCACACTATGGAGAAGAAGAGACTTAAGGGACATCATAAGGAAACTCTGGGAAGGGGGAATTAAGTACAGATAGCAATTCTCCTTTGCATTGGCTGTTACCAAAGAGGGCAAGATTGTTCAGGCCCAATCCTGGGAGAAGGCGTTTCTGGTGCTGAAGGAACTAGGAGTGGTGAGACTTTAGAAGCTACAGGAACTACAGAAGCCAGGGCAATGGTAGTCTGTGAGAGGGCAACTTGTAGAGACAGACAAGGGACAGCTTTGGCACTACTGAAATGGCAAGCGTGGGAGAGTTGTGAGGAC
Source organism: Ichthyophis bannanicus (assembly GCA_033557465.1). Classification (NCBI taxonomy): domain Eukaryota; kingdom Metazoa; phylum Chordata; class Amphibia; order Gymnophiona; family Ichthyophiidae; genus Ichthyophis; species Ichthyophis bannanicus. The sequence continues at coordinate 604,953,277 of CM066034.1, forward strand.
TTATTCCTATGTTCACGGAGAACACCTGCTGCAGGTGAGTAGCTACACTTTTTTCGTGAACAAGCAGGAAGTAAGTCCTCACATATGGGATTCCCAAACTACAGGCTACCGGAACCTGAGGAGATAAACAGCCCAACTGGGCAACGAGACCTGGAGAAGCCAGAAAGACCAGAAGGCAGTCCTGCCAAGGAACTCATCTGATTCAGTATCCTCAGCAGACATCGACCTGAGGGGATTTTGAGCAGGTAGCCTGGATAGACACAAGGACTGGTGGGAAGGAGTTGATTCAAAGACCCAAAGGGATGCTGGAGCATGGCTTAGCCAAAATTGCTGTACCGTCAGGAATGCCCATCCAGACAGTAATGGGCTGCGAACTTATGGACCGAAAACCACATCGCAGCCCTGCAGATTTCCTCTATGGAAACAGAACAGAGGTTGGCTACCGATGTAGCCATTGTGAGCCATGACGTGTCATCAAGGCCCAACCCCTCCTGAGAATATGCATGAGTGATGCAGTCTGATAGCCAGAGGGATAGTGTGTGCTTTGAGAAAGTGATGCCCAGCCTATTGGGATTGAAGGAGATGAAGAGTTGAATGGACTGGTGGTGCACCTGCATGCACTCCTGGTGAAAGGTCAGCACATGTTTGCAGTCCAGTGTATGCAACGCTGTCTCATCATGATTTGCATGCAGCCGGGGAAAGAAAGTTGATAAGACAATCGAATGGTTGAAGTGGAAAGCCGAGACCACCTTTGGCAGAATGCGGGGGTGTGTGCAGAGCACTACCCAGTTCTGGTGAAGCATGGTGTATGGAGGGTGAGTGACCAGAGTCTGGAGCTCGCTGATGCGTTGCACCGACTTAACTGCCACCAGAATGAGGACCTTCCAAGTCGAGAATTTCAGGGGGCAGGAGTTCAGCAGTGCGAAGGTGACCTGCATCAGCTGGGTGAGTACCACGTTGAGATCCCAACCTCCATCAGAGGCTTGACATTGGGCTTCGAGAGGAGCAGGCCCCTCATGAAGCAAGCCATCAGAGGTTGGGCAGAGATGGACTTCCCTCTGGAGCCATGTTGGTAACACCCCGATTGCACCGAGATGAATGCGCACCGAATTGGACTTCAGGCCGGAGATAGAGAGTTGCAGAAGGTACTCCAGCAACTGGTCCATGGTGCAGGAGAAGGAGGTCTAGTGCCCTGCCCGTGCACCAGGTGACGAATCTCTGCCAATTTAGGGCGTAACCTTGTGGGTCGAGGCCTTGTGGGATGCCAGAAGGACATTGGTAACACCATCCAGAAGATGGAGCTCAGAGAGGACTACCCACCTGGCATCCATGCTGTGAGAGCCAATGAAGTACGTATGACCTAGATTGGCTTGATGGACCTTGGTCTGACCCAGTATGGCATATCTTATGTTCTTATGTTCTTATGACATTGGGGTGCACCAAGGAACTACCCTCCTGTGAAATGAAGTCCAAGGCTGAGCCCAGGCAAAAGGCACCTTCCTTGAGAGCTGTAGCAGCAATGGAAATCTCAGCTGCTAAGGCCACTATGGGGCGAGCTTTAAGAGGGTCTGCCACAATTGGTATCAGGGGGTATGCATACAGCAAGTCCACCCCCCCCCCCCCAGTGGAGGAGGAAGGCATCCAAGGCTAGGTTGTCACTGGCCAGGCTCTGAGGGCAGAACCGAGCCACCTGGGCATTGTGCGCCATGGCGAAGAGGTTCACCACTGGAATGCTCCATTCCTGAAAGATTCGGGTCACCATCGACCTCTTGAGGGTCCACTTGTTTGTGTGAAGCACCCAGCTGAACTGTCCACCAGATCGTTGAGCTCACTGGATAGGTAAGTTACCCGAAGGTCCATGCCATGGAGCAGGGCAAACCTCCACAGTCGAACAGCCTCCCAACACAGGAGGTACAAGCCCGTGCCCCCCTGTTTGTTCACATAGAACATCTCCACCTGGTTGCCTGCCTGGATCAGGACAACCTGATTGGCCAAGTGCATTCGAAGATGCAGATGGAATTTATAATTGCTCGCAGCTCGAGGAAGTAGATTTGATGCAGGTTCTCCTGTGCGGACCACAGGCCCTGGGTGCATAGCCTGTCAAGATGCATCCCCCCCCAGCCAAGCTTGGACACATCCGTCGTGAGAGTCTTGCGGGGGTCACCGCTTGGCATAGCAGGCCCTGCAGCAGATTCCTCAGTACCAGTCACCAATTGATGGGCTGCATCGAGGGACCACACCAAGGTGATCATGATCTGGACTCAGAGGCAGCCCGTCGCCAGCTTCCATTGCTCAGGGTCTACTGGGCCTACCGCATGAAGAGACGGATTTGGGGGGGGGTGACATGCACCATAGCAGCCATGTGACCGAGGACCCACAGCATCTAATGGGCTGTAGTGCGGCACAGGCACTGCACATTACTTGCCACCTCGACAAGCCATTGCATGCAATCCACCGGTAGGGAAGGCTGGCACCTGAGTGGTGTTGAGGAGAGCCCCGATGAACTCCAGCCATTACATGGGTTGGAGGTGGGACTTCAAGTAGTTGATCATGAAGCCCAGCCACTCAAGCACCTGAATGGGGAGCTCGACAGACTGCCTTATGCCGTCTGGCATGTGAACTTTGATGAGCCTGTCATCAAGGTAAGGGGAGATGAAGACACCCATGGTCCGAAGGTAGGCGGCCACCACATCCAGGCATTTCATGAAGACCTCTTGGGGCTGAGGCCAGCCTAAAGGAAAGTACTCTGTATTGGTAGTACTGTCCTCCCAACATGAACCAAAGATACAGTCTGTGATTGAGGTAGATTGGGATGTGCATATACTGTCGCGAGCACTACCCTGGCGGCAAGTAGAGGTTAGGGCAGGTCGGACACAACTATATAGGGAGGAGATTGGCCAGTAATCCATAGGCCCAATTGGCTTTTGGTCCTGTTAGTTTCCTGGATCCTAATCTCCCATGAAATCAACTGCACAAAGTGGTGGGAAAATATTATTTCCCTTTCTCGCAAGGGTTCAAATGATTGGGCAACAACCACAACGCAAAATGTCCTTACTTCAGGTAAGAAAAAGTAAAACAGAAGTTTAAAGCAAAAACTGTTACTTTCACAGTAGCGATGATATTCACACAAACAAGAATGTTCTAGGCAGCAATACATATAGCTTACAAACCTGGCAAGGATTCTAGGCTTCCCGTAGTACAGTACGTACAGTCCATTTCTGTATCTGAAACCTCATCTGCCAGTTCCACTTGCATTGGCTCATAGGCCAAAGCCTCTGACTCTGAGTCCCTGATTTCAGGTAGGTTATAGTCAGGCTTCTTATATATTCCTCTAGCACTGCCCAATGTTCTGGGTGACGCGTAGGGCGTCAGCTCTGTGCTGTTTTGTATGGAGAAAATTCCTCTCTACTTAGAGGTTTTATAGCAGCTTTATAAAAACTCTTCTTATTCAAAACTTTCTTATCTGGTAAACTTTTTCTATAACTTGTATCATAAGAAGCTTTACCTTGTGAATTTGGCTTCTTTGTTTCAAGTGAAGGTTGAGGCCTGCACCAGTTTCTCTTCTGGCTTGCCCGTACAGCACGGCTTAGATCTTCAGGCTGTCTCTCATTTGGTTCTAGACAACAGTTGCAGCAATGCTTTTGCCTCTCTGGGCAAACAGCTCTTACTCCTCTTTGAGCTGAGACCTTCCCAGGTTCTTCAATAGCTCCCAGGCAATCACCTTTCACTCTGGGTGATTTTCTAGCAGTGGAATACTCAGGTTTCCATTCTAACCTCTTTTCCTCTGTTTTGCCTTCCTTCCTGCTGCACGCTGTCCCGCTGCATTCACTCCTGCTGCCTTCACACCTGCTGCGTCCTCTCCAGCCACCTCTCTAGCTGCCTGTTTCCAGCTGCTTTTCCATCTGCCCTTCCCGCTGCTGCCTCTCCAGTCTTCCACACCATCCTCAAGAAGTCCTCCTGCGCTCCAGGATTGGAAGCTGGCTGGCATTACCTCATGATCAGTGGGGCGTGGTTCCTCAGTTACTCTGAAGTCCCTCTTGCTCCCTCTAGCTGGCTCCTCCAGATATTGCAGCTTGTATGTATCTTTTTCTCTGTTTAAAGCATTTTCTTTTCTCTCAACCGGGTCTGCTGGGTGACACATCCCTCTTCTTAAAATATTACGGGCTGGGGAAGCCTCTTCTATGCAGCACGTAATACGCGATACCGCGATCTTCTGCAGCTGACTGGCACTATGCTTCACTCGACTGTTATCCGCTTGTATCACTTCAGGGTGGAATATGTTTTCAGCAGAAGCTAGCAAAACTGACCGTTCATGCCAGGGCCGAAGAATGTTGACGTGATAGACTTGTTTATGTCCTTTTGTATCTTGGACCAAGTAGGAAGTAGATCCAATGGGCTTAATTACCGTGTGAGGTCCCTTCCACTGGGCTTCAAACTTAGGTGTAGCGCCCGATACTAAGATCATCACTTTCTCTCCGACCTTCAGTTGTCTGAGTTTTGCATGCCGATCATAGTATTGTTTTTGTTTTTGTTGACTTTCTTTCAGTTTCTCACCTGCGAACCGGGAGGTTCGTTCCAGGCGAGTTCTTAGGTTCTTCAAAAATAGGGGTACGCCTATTTCCTCATCAACGGGTTCAGTCCACTGTTCTCTCAAGACATCTAATATGCCTGTGGGTGCTCGTCCATACATGAGCTCATAGGGCGAGGTACCTAATGAACTTTGTTTTCTTTCTCTACAAGCATATAAGATAAATGGCAACATGGTGTCCCACTCCATCATTTGGCCATCCAAAGCTCGTTGAAGCATTTGTTTTATGCTCTGATTTAACTGTTCCACCAAGCCATTGCATTGGGGATGGTAGGCGGCAGTCTTTATGTGGTGGATGCCAAAAGCGTCCCAAACCTGAGCGAGGTACTTTGATAAAAAGTTGCTACCTCTGTCCGTTAAGACTTCCTGCGGGAACCCCACCTCGCAGAACAATTTGATTAGTTCCACAGCAATAGACTTTGCTGAAATATTTCTTAGTGGTACTGCCCATGGGAAACGTGTAGCCTGGTCAATAATCACGAGGATGTATTGGAATCCTCTTGGAGTTTTGATAAGGGGTCCTACTATATCTATAGCAAGTCTTCTTACTGGGTCCGAGATTATGGGCATCGGAACTAGTGGTATTTCTGGTGGCCGGTTAGGAGTTACTCTTTGACAAGATGCACAGGATTCACAGAAGCGAGTCGTTTCTCGGAAGACTCCCGGCCAATAAAATCTGGCTAAAATTTGATCAAGGGTGCCTTGTGCTCCCTTATGACCCCCTACTGGATGGTCATGAGCCAGACGTAAAACCAGTGACTTAAAAGTGTTTGGGACCACTAACTGCTTCCGAACAGTTCCAGTTCGAAGGTCCTTACTCTCCCGATACAATATGTCCTCTTCCATAATAAATCTGGGGAAGGAATTCTTTTCTCCTCGAGCATGCTCAAGTGCATGAGCTAACGCAGGGTCTGCCCTTTGTTCCATCTTGAAGGAAGGGAACTTTTCCATCAACTCTGCAGGTACCCATGGCATCCCTTTCCCAGCTTCCAGGTCGGCTCTACCTTGAGAGCGGCACCTTCTTTCTCTTCGTCTCTCAGCCTTGGATTTTCTTACCTTCCTCAAGGGGTCGCCCATTAAGTCTTCGTGTGACGGAAGGTCTCCTAAGGAGGTGTCTCTAGAACACGAGGGCTTTTCAGCATCCTGGGTATGCGACCGTGTGGAAACTAGAGCTTCCTTAGGATCTATAGCATCCTTGATATTTTTCCGCTGAGAACTGAGATTTTCAGTAGGGTTATGGCGAATGCAAGTGGTACTTAGCGCTGCTTGTGGAGATAAGCCCTCTTTCAGACTTCTCCTGAATTGTGGCCAATCACAGCTTAATACCAGCTCTTGGGGTAATCTAGGCACCACTGCTACTAGCATTTCTTTCACTATGCCTAGTCCCTTAACCCACAATTTATATACAGGATAGCGGGTAGCTGCTCCGTGTATACATTTTATTTTTACGGTACCTTCTGGCTGATCTGGAACTGACGAACCCTGATCTTTGATCACAAACCATAATCTTTTTGAAATCATAGTCTGATCAGCTCCAGAATCCAGGAGTGCCTTTACATTTATTCCTTGAATCCTTACATTCAATACAAAGCCTTCACGTATTGTTTTTGGGTTCTCACCCACAAGAGCAGTACGTGAATAACACTGTTGTTTCACATGACCCTTTTTACCACAAGAAAAACATCTCTTAGTATTTTCTTTTACTAAAGGCTTATAACTTTTTGAACCAGTATACATGGGTCATGAGACATTTTCCAATTTATGTGCCTCCATACCTACTACCAATTTGGGAGTCTCCACCCTGGGTTGGGTGACTCTCTCCACTTCCAAATATCGCTCGGTAAGAGCTATGGCGTCTGTAGTGGTACGGAAATTCTGCAGAATTAGAAAATTCTGTACTCTACTCGGTATGGCCGACATATACTGTTCCAGTATTATCGCATCCATTAAAGTATCTACATTTTTCTTTTCAGGCTGTAGCCACTTGTTTGCTAGACTACGTATCCTATGGCCTAGGGCTTTGGGCGTTTCATCAGCCCTGAGGGCAGTAGCTCTAAACATCTTATTATATGATATAGGGGTAAGACCTAAATGATCTCTAATAGCTGTGACTACCTCCTCATAGGTATTAGCTAGAGCTGGGGGCATCGCCCTGTATGCAGCGAGCGCCTCCCCCGTGAGGGACGCTGCAATGCGAATGGCCCACTGCTCAGGTGGCCATTTAGCAAAGCATGCAATTCTACTGAATGAATCCAGAAAATCATCCACATCATCATGAGGACTTAGCTTCCCTACAATGAGATCATTGCATGTCAATTGTCCAGTTTCTGGGTTGGTTGGTCCGGTTGCCGGCCGCTTCTCCGCGTTGGCCCTTTCCATCGCCTCTCGCTGATGAGCCAACCAGTTCTCCATGGTCTGTAGGACCGGTAGCTGTTGCGCTTGCATGGCTTGGAGGGCTTGCGCTTGGTTTTTCTGCGCGAACTCCGCTTGTTTGTCAAACTGGTGTGCCATCCAGGCACAAAGCTCCTTCGGTTCCATACTGCACCTGTATAAAGGGAGACAAGAAGAAAAAGAAAACCAAGTGTGGCTCTCCTAACAAAAGCTCTTCTTCTTTCCTTTTTTTTTTTTTTTCAAACTTCCCCCGGATATCCAACACTACTCAGGCCTATCTACGTTTTACCTGACATTAGTGTTGAATCAGCTCTGGAATATAAGTGCTGTCCCGCTTTGCAGTTCTCCACTTCTGGGGTAGGAACAGGATTTTCACCTTTCAGGATTTTTACGATCCGTTCCGGATTCCGTTTATTCCATTCCAGGTTTTCTCCTTCCGATCCGGTTGACAGCAGATCCGCTCCGGGTTTTGTTTTTCCACTCCGGTTTTTCAGGTAGTTCAGTCCGGGTTTTATTTTTAAACTCAGGAGTTTTATTTTTCTTTTCTTTTGCGGTTGTAGGCTCCAATCCAATATCCTGCCAACTACACCATTTTATGTCGCGAGCACTACCCTGGCGGCAAGTAGAGGTCAGGGCAGGTCGGACACAACTATATAGGGAGGAGATTGGCCAGTAATCCAAAGGCCCAATTGGCCTTTGGTCCTGTTAGTTTCCTGGATCCTAATCTCCCATGAAATCAACTGCACAAAGTGGTGGGAAAATAAAGGCTTTTATTTCCTATTCTCGCAAGGGTTCAAATGATTGGGCAACAACCACAACGCAAAATGTCCTTACTTCAGGTAAGAAAAAGTAAAACAGAAGTTTAAAGCAAAAACTGTTACTTTCACAGTAGCGATGATATTCACACAAACAAGAATGTTCTAAGCAGCAATACATATAGCTTACAAGCCTGGCAAGGATTCTAGGCTTCCCGTAGTACAGTACGTACAGTAGGGTGGTCCATAAAAATGAATTCCTGAATTCCTTTGCTCCCTGGCCTGATTCTGGTTCCATTTAGGTAGAAAACACTGTGTACAACGTTTGAAGCCAATCAAATAATATTTAGGGGTGGCTCAACAAGTCTTGAGATTTCCCCCTGGGAGCAGATGACAAAATGTTGCATCATCTTGTATCATCCACTCAGTTCCACGCTGATTACATTTGATTGCGTCATATTTGAACTAATCTCGTCTCTGAGAGGTGGCAAAGACATTGTACTATTATCTTTGTATCTTTATTCTTTTCAGATGGTGAAAAAATGTGGTTTTTATCTCATTGAAGAAATGTCCACCACAATTCTGGGGGCCAAGCTCCCCAGCAAGGAGCAAGTGTTAAGTGTATTTTTACATCACCATATGACATTAAACAAAGGCGTTAGTGAAAGTGCATCTATTGTAACAAGTGAAGTAGAAGCTTACTGGGAAAAGGCCAGGCTTCCTGTTCAAAGAAATGACAAAATTCAAGAAAAAGTAAAGAAATTGATCAATCAGTGGAAACATTTGAAGAAAAACAAAGGGAGAGGAGGGAAACAAGAGGCAAATGAAAAAGAATTCCAGGTTGCAATGAAAAACCTATTTGATGTGGCGCATGCCAATGCAATGTCTTTAATTCATATTCAAGAAGACAAAGAATTCTTAATAGCGCAACGAGAACCAGGGCGCCGCGACTCAATGTGCGCGATGGACAAGAAACTGGCCAACATGGAAGCAAGATCGCAACAGCGAGAAGAAAAACTGAAAAGGCGCAGACAAAAACATGTTGCCGAAGCCGAGGCAACTGCAAGCCAAGTTCAGCTGGAAGGATCTTCTTCCTCAGCAGAGTCAGGTGAAGACTCGTCGACATCTGCGGATTCAGATAACAGACAGAAGAAAGCAACTCCACAAACAAAGCAGTTTCGACCTAACAATGTCTGGACCCCAGAGCTTACAGCAGCCCTGGATCAGACAGGGACAACGGATCGCAATGCTCTGTTTGTGGTAGCTGAAACCGCCAGAAGTCTGGGACATTATCCTGGGGAGCTCAATATCAGCCGCTCCAGCGTCAAGCGCCATAGAGAAAAGCACCGTCAGCAACAATGGACGGACCTGCACAATGCATTCAAAGCCGAAGGCAAAACATGCATTGTGCATTGGGATAGCAAGTTATTGCCATCTCTCCTCTGTTCAACCACATCCGTTGACCGCCTTCCAGTTTTGATAACGGCTGTCTCCACTGGAGAAACACAACTTCTTGGTGTACCAAAACTGACATCAGGAACGGGCGAGAATCAAGCTGCAGCAGTTTATGAACTGTTACAGGAATGGTGTTTGGATGAAAAGGTTGCAGGCTTCTGCTTTGATACAACTGCATCGACTCGAACACGGGACGTCAATCAGGAGCGTGCATTCTTCTAGAACAGAGACTCCATCGCACAGTCCTTCATTTGGCATGCCGCCATCACATTTACGAAATAATTCTTGGTGCAGTATTCTCTACATGCTCTGGAGCTTCATCGGGTCCCGATGTCCAACTCTTTCGCCGATTCCAAAAGAATTGGGGCTCCCTTGACAAGTCCAACTATCAAACTGGAAAAGACTTGGAGGTGCTGCAACCTGACAGGGATTGCATCATGAAGTTTGCGGAATCCAAGTTGGCACAGGGCAATCACCGAGATGATTACCTGGAATTCTTGGAGTTAACGATTGTCTGCCTTGGAGGGAATCTTCCTAGTTTCAATTTCAAGAAACCCGGAGCTTTCCATCATGCCAGATGGATGGCAAAAGTCTTGTACTGTCTCAAGATTTGGATGTTCCGAGGACAACTCAAAGATCTTACCCAACGGGAGGAGTCCTGTGTTCGTGATGTGAGCATTTTCTCCATCCTGATTCATGTGGAAGCCTGGTTTTCTGCCCCTGATGCCGCAGTTGCTCCTCGAACAGATTTGAAGATGCTGAAGAAACTACACTCTTACCACAATGACCGTGTTGGAAGAGCGGCCAGAGACGAACTGCAACAGCATCTGTGGTATGTGTCAGAGGAGCTTGTGGCACTGTAACTGTTCGATGAAGCTGTTTCAGCACCGACAAAGCGGGCCATAGTGTCGGCCATGATCCCGGCAGAATCAGATGAAAGCGATGAGGATGATGACGAAGACGAAGATCCCCCAAAGCGGGTCGAATTGAAAAGTTCCATGATTCCACCACGTGAATCTTTTGCAACTCGCAAGTCAGTCCGTTTCCTGAAACACCTCGACATCAACAGTGATTTTCTTAATGCAGACCCAGAAGACTGGGAAGAGAATGCATCATTCAAAGACGGTCTGAAGAAAGTAAAAAATCTTCCAGTGATCAACGATGTGGCTGAGCGAGGGGTCAAACTCATTGAGGAGTTCAACGGCCGACACACCACAAAAGAAGAGCAACTCCAGTTCCTTCTGGGTGTTGTCTCGCAACACCGTAAGATGTTCCCCACATCGTCAAAGTCCTTACTAGCATCTGGACCACATTGAGTGCTTGGCAAGCATGATACCCCTGTCTATGAGCGGATAATACCCAGTGGTCTGACGAACCCTGGGGGGGATCCAGGGGCCTGATAGATAGGGACCTTGAGCCACCCCTAAATATTATTTGATTGGCTTCAAACTTTGCACACATTGTTTTCTACATAAATGGAACCAGAATCAGGCCAGGGAGCAAAGAAATTCCTACTTTTATTTTTTCCCCTATGGCAGTGGACCACCCTAACGTACAGTCCATTTCTGTATCTGAAACCTCATCTGCCAGTTCCACTTGCATTGGCTCATAGGCCGAAGCCTCTGACTCTGAGTCCCTGATTTCAGGTAGGTTATAGTCAGGCTTCTTATATAGTTCCTCTAGCACTGCCCAATGTTCTGGGTGACGCGTAGGGTGTTGGCTCTGTGCTGTTTTGTATGGAGAAAATTCCTCTCTACTTAGAGGTTTTATAGCAGCTTTATAAAAACTCTTCTTATTCAAAACTTTCTTATCTGGTAAACTTTTTCTATAGCTTGTATCATAAGAAGCTTTACCTTGTGAATTTGGCTTCTCTGTTTCAAGTGAAGGTTGAGGCCTGCACCTGTTTCTCTTCTGGCTTGCCCGTACAGCACGGCTTAGATCTTCAGGCTGTCTCTCATTTGGTTCTAGACAACAGTTGCAGCAATGCTTTTGCCTCTCTGGGCAAACAGCTCTTACTCCTCTTTGAGCTGAGACCTTCCCAGGTTCTTCATTAGCTCCCAGGCAATCACCTTTCACTCTGGGTGATTTTCTAGCAGTGGAAAACTCAGGTTTCCATTCTAACCTCTTTTCCTCTGTTTTGCCTTCCTTCCTGCTGCACGCTGTCCTGCTGCATTCACTCCTGCTGCCTTCACACCTGCTGCGTCCTCTCCAGCCACCTCTCCAGCTGCCTGCTTTCCAGCTGCTTTTCCATCTGCCCTTCCCGCTGCTGCCTCTCCAGTCTTCCACACCCTCCTTAAGAAGTCCTCCTGCGCTCCAGGATTGGAAGCTGGCTGGCATTACCTCATGATCAGTGGGGCGTGGTTCCTCAGTTACTCTGAAGTCCCTCTTGCTCCCTCTAGCTGGCTCCTCCAGATATTGCAGCTTGTATGTATCTTTTTCTCTGTTTAAAGCATTTTCTTTTCTCTCAACCGGGTCTGCTGGGTGACAATACACATCATTTAGATCCAAGGAGCATAGCCAATCATCCTGTAGAAGGTACGGGAGCAGCGTTCCCAGCGAGACCACTTTGAACTTCTCACGCATGGGGACTTGGTTTAGGTTTTGCATGTCCAAGATGGGCCATAACTCACCAGTCTTTTTGGGAACCAGGAAGTATCAGGAATGGAAGCTCTAAGTGACTCGAGCTAGGGACACTGGCTCAACAGCTAGATTGGCCAAAGAGAGTGAAGACTTCTTCCTGCAATAGGCTATGATGTGCAGGGTCCATGTGGTACTCCCCAGAGGGAAGTAAGGGTGTAGCAACTGGATGAGGTGCAACCAATATCTGCTTTTGACAGCCTGTAACACCCAGGTGTCTGAGGTGACGAGAGGCCAGTGGTGGGCAATGTTGACAAGCCACCTCCTTCTTGCAGGGGTACCCCATGGACAGTGACCAACTGGCTATGCTCTGGAGGAACCAATCAAAACTCCACCCCTGGCTTGGGTTGCGGGATGGGCTGCACCTTTGGGGTCTTTTCCCTCTGTTGCTGGTGGCGGTCTGCACCTTAGCCTGAGGCTGTGGCGGATAATACTGGCGTGGGTGGGTGTAGAAGGCCTTCTTAGCCTAGTGCTTCTCCCACCCAGGATCCACTGTCTTCCTCCTGAAGAGCCTTGAGTCACATGTTCTTTCTCATGCTATTCTGCCTTTTCCGCTACTGGCTTCCTGAAGAGGTTCGCCCCTCGGCAGGAGACATTGGTAGTCTTGTCTAGGACCCAGTGTTCCAGATCGGAGGACTGCAGCCACACAATTCAATGAGCAGAAATGGCCACTGCTGTCTCTTGGCCTACAGACTCAATGGTATTGTAGGTGCTCCACACCATGAATTTGAAGCAATCTTTGCGGTGGGCCAACAAGGCATAAAGGCCTTGTGATGGCCCTCGGGGACTAGAGCAGAAAAGTCCACGAGGACCAGCATGATGTCCTTGATGGCATGATAGAAACATAGAAACATAGAAACATGATGACAGAAAAAGACCACAAGGCCCATCTAGTCTGTCCTTCCATAACAACAACTACAACAGTCCACTTTTTACCTTTAGAGATCCTCTGTGTTGGTCCCATGCTTTTTTGAATTCAGTTACTGTCCTCATCTCTACCACCTCCACTGGGAGACTATTCCACGGATCCACTACTCTTTCCGTAAAGAAATATTTCCGCATATCACTCCTGAATCTATCTCCCTTCACCCTCATCCCATGTCCCCTCGTCGCAGAACTTGCTTTCAATTGAAAGAGGCTCTCTCCCTGAACATTTATGCCACGGAGGTATTTAAACATCTCAATCATATCACCTCTATCCCGCCTTTCCTCTAAGGTGTACATATTAAGATCCTTAAGTCTGTCCTCATATGCTTTATAATGAAGACTACTAATCATCTTAGTAGCAACCCTCTGCACCGACTCCATCCTGTTCACATCCTTTTGAAGGTGCGGTCTCCAGAATTGCACACCATACTCCAAATGAGGTCGCACCAAAGACTTATACAGAGGCATTATCACCTCCTTTTTTCTGCTAGCCATTCCTCTCCGTATGCACCCAAGCATCCTTCTAGCTTTTGCCGTCGCCTTTTCTACCTGTTTAGCTACTTTAAGATCATCGGACACAACTACGCCTAGGTCCCGCTCTTCTTTAGTGGACAAAAGTACTTCATCTCCTATGCTGTATTGCTCCCTAGGATTGCTGCAGCCCAAATGCATGACCTTACATTTTTTAACATTAAATCCCAGCTGCCAAATTCTAGACCATTCTTCAAGCTTAGCTAGATCCCTCCTCATGTTATCTACACCTTCCTGGGTGTCTACTTTATTGCAGATTTTGGTATCATCCGCAAAGAGGCAAACCTTACCCGACAGCCCTTCCGCTATATCACTAACAAAGATGTTAAAAAGAATCGGACCAAGGACAGATCCCTGGGGCACACCACTGGTAACATCCTTCTCCTCAGAGTGAGCTCCATTTACTTGTACTCTTTGTCGCCTCCCACCCAACCAATTTCTAACCCAAGCAGTAACTTTAGGGTCCATCCCTAGGGTGCTCAGTTTGTTTATAAGTCGCCTGTGAGGAACAGTGTCAAAGGCTTTACTGAAATCTAAATACACCACATCTAGAGCTCTCCCTCGGTCCAACTCCCTGGTCACCCAGTCAAAGAAATCAATCAGATTTGTAGGACAAGACCTGCCTCTGGTGAATCCTTCCTAGAGTTGCAGTGTGGACTATGCCCGGTGTCTTAGAGTTCTCGGTGCCGACATCGATGCCCCCTCTGTGAAGGCTTCACCAGATGACGTCCAGCTCGAGAAGTACGTGCTTAGAGTTGAGCCACAGTGCTCCTCTCCATCCTCAAGGCCTCTAGTCTCGCCCTACGAGCACTTCAGAGTCGGGGCATCGGGCACCTTGGTCTCCCTCGATGCCTCCAGCCAGGCAACGAGCTGATACCTATCAAGTCCTCGAGGTGCTGTCCGACTCGTACTCGGAGTGGGAGAACAAGGACAAGTCGCCCAATACTCTGTTTCTCAGGGATATTTTGTTTATTTATTTATTTATTTCCAGTCTCTTTTATACCGCGTTATTCAACATCAGTGCGGTTTACAATAAACAAAGAACTACACATTTCCTAGGGTACTCTGTGTTTACAATGAACAGGTGTTAAAACTTGGATAACATAGGGTAACTATATACAATCGTGCAACAGAGTTGGGTTCGCCACATTGATCTAGCCCTGGGTGTCTTGTGTGGTATGCGTGGTTGGGGCTATATCATCATTATCTACTGGGTAGTAAAGGAGAAAAAGGTGGTGTTTCAAGGCCTTCCTAAACTGGAATAGGTCGGGGATTGCACGGATGTTGGGAGGTAGGGCATTCCAGCATCTGGGCGCACAGAATTTGAAGGCTCTGCTTGCAGTTGACTGGGAGCATTGTGTTATTGATTTTGGGACTATCAGTGTGTTGAGTGCTATTGCTCTTCTGGACCTGTTGGTGGGGGTGGTCTGGATCAACTCAGTTAGAGATGAAGATGAAGCTCATAGATGGCCTTGAATGTAAGCAGTAGGGTTTTGTACCTGAGTCTCATATGTATCGGGAGCCAGTGCAGGTGCTTCAGTATAGGCGTCACGTGGTCTTTCTTGGAAGCACCGTATAGGACCCTCATTGCAGTGTTCATCGCAAGCTGCAGTGGATTTAGGGTGGCCTGGGGGAGCCCATGTAGGATCACGTTTGCATAATTGAAATGTGGTATGATCAGCGCCTGGTAAATTGTCCTAAAGTCTTCTGGCTCTAGCAGCGATCGTAAGGGTCTGAGGGATCTGATCTTATGGTACACCGCCCTGATCTTATGGTACACCGCCCTAACTACATTGCCTATGTGTACCTTAATGTCTAGTCTCTGATCCAAGGTGACACCGAGGTATCTGATCGTAGGCTTGGTCTGGAGATCTGCTTCCTTGACTCGTAGAAAGGGTGGTGTGGAGAAGTTTGGATTCCTTGTCATGAAGAGTACTTCTGTTTTCCTGTGTTGGATCCTGAGGTTTTGGGTTTGGAGCCAGTCGGATACTGCATTAAAGCAGTTTGTCAGTGGCGAGAGGTCTGGATTTTCAGTTGAGAAAGGCATGTATAGCAGCACGTCGTCTGCATATATCAAGCAGTTGACATTGAATGACCGGATCAGGTTGCAGATAGGCTGCATGTATACGTTGAACATCAAGGCTGAAAGGGAGGAACCTTGCGGGACACCCTGCTTCTGGTGGAAAGGATCTGATGAGGTTGCCCCGGAACATACATGCTGCCATCGGTCTGAAAGGTAGGATTTGCACCAATCTAGCGCTTTGTGAGTGATTCCCTTCTCCTTGGGACGTTCCAGCAGAAGCTCATGTCTCACCGAGTCGAACGCAGCTGCAATGTCCATGAATATGAGCACAAAACCTTGGCGAATGTTATCCATTCCTGCTATTAAGTTGTTGAATAGTGTGGTAAGGAGCGTTTCAACTCCATGGGCCTTTCTGAAGCCGTGTTGGCAAAGGTCCAGTGGTGCAGTGGTTTCAATGTGTTCTTGAATTTGCATCTGGACTTCCTTCTCAATTATTCCATCTGATCTCTCCTTAGCACGAGTGAAAGCCGTCCCCACCCAAGGACCTTGCATTCCTTGACTTTGTGAGGGAAATGTACAAGGCCCTGTCTTTTGTGGCTGAGCCGGAGGATAAGCCTCGTGTGGAGGACCTCGAAATCCTCAAGTATGATGCTCCTCTGAGGGAGGCACTGATGGTGCCAGTCCCGCCCATGCTAGAGTGATTGCTCTTCAGGATGTGGAAAGCCATGGTGATGGTGCCTATTGTGAGCAAGCGTCTCAATTTCCAGTATCAAGGGTCCAGGTTTTGAAAAGCTGTAGTTGCCACACAGTTCCATGGGGGTGGAGTCGGCCATGTGTTGTATCAAAAGCCAGAAGATGCACTCCTCGGTGCCCCCAGGCAGGGAGGCCCACACTATGGATGGGTTTGGTAGGAAAGGCTACGAGGGACTTGATGCTCATGGCCCTCATCCCTGCTTACCAGCTGTACATGGGCATATATCTGAGGGACCTGGCAAAGGAGCTTGCCAGGTTCTCAGCTGAGCTGATCAGTGAACCTCTGCTGTGGTTCTGGATCTTGGTGTCTTGTCAAAGACTGCTCCAGGTTTATGACTCTGGCGGTCTACGATGGCTTTGAGTCTGTTGCTCATGTACCTGCTGTAGGCATTAGTGTCCGCTGCCTGGCCTGGCTACAGTCCTCTGATGTGGAACAATGGGTTCAGGACAAGTTGGTCGATGTCCCATGCCTAGGGAGACAACCTCTGTGGCAAGCCCCTGATGGACAAGGCCTCAGATTTGAAGTCTGAATATATGACCAGAACTAGGCTCTCCAGGAAGACTGTTGATCCTTCCTGGCAGAAGGCTTCAGGGAAAAAGTCCTCCTACCTGAAGAAGAAAAATACTTATGGAACTTACCTGCAGTTTCTGGCCTACCAAACTCCCTAACAGGATTGGCAGGCCAAGGGCAGGGTCATAGTTCTCGTAAGTCTAAGGCCCCCAAGCCCCAGACAGTGCCCCTGCCACAACCCGGTGGGGGGGGGGGCTTTTGACTCCTATGGCATAGACTGTCTCCCCCTCGAGGGTCAAGACCCAGGGCATACGAGGAGAGTGGATTGCCTCGTTCACATTGCCCACCTCTGGCATGGCATCACAACCGATTGTTTAGATTCTACAGATGGTGCGCGAGGGTTACCTCCTCCACTTTGAGCAGATGCCCCTTCTGTTCTTTCCAGGGGAGCCCCCCTCCCCCCTCCCTCCTCCCCCCTCATGACTTCTCTTCACCGAGACCTCCTACAGAAGGAGCTCAGGAACCCTCCTTACAGACTGGGCAATGGAACCCGTTCTTTGACACCTATGGGACAAGGGATTCTACTCCTGTTACTTCCTTGTCCCCAAAAAGACAGGAGGTTTTCGTCCCAAGCTAGATCTTCAGGACCTCAACTGCTTTCTGGTCAGAGAGAAGTTCAAAATGGTATCCCTTGTTGCCCTACCACCAGCGGGAAGATTGGTTATGCTCCTTGGATCTAAAAGATGCTTATATACTTAGAGACTTGAAGACCTAAATATGTACACTTTGGAGCAGAGGAGGGACAGGGGAGATATGATTCAGACCTTTAAATACTTAAAGAGAAACAATAAACAAACAAGTCTCTTCCAAAGACGGGGAAGCTGTAGGGCTAGGGGGCATAGCATGAGGCTACAGGGTGGTAAATTGAAGGGCAATGTCAGGAAATATTTCTTCACTGAAAGGGCGGTGGATGCTTGGAATGCCCTCCCGATGGAAGTGGTGGGGGGCAAACATGGTGACGGAATTCAAAATGGCATGGGACAATCACAGTGGATCCCTTTACAGTAACAGGATAAAAACCAAAATAAACGGTGCCATCTAACTTCTGAACCATCTAACGTCTCAACAAATAGGGGTGTCCTACATGGAGTGGTGGGTTCACCCCTAAACAAAGATATGGGGTGGGGTGGCCTGCACAGGTGCACCTACTCTTGCCATCTTGCTGGGCAGACTAGATGGACCATGCTGGTCTTTATCTGCTATCACTTACTATGTATGTTACTATATACACATCCTGATCCACCCCCGGCACCATCAGTTCCTCCATTTTGTCATAGGTGGGTGCCACTGTAAGTACAGGGTACTGCCTTTTGTCTTCTCGGCTGCCCCTATTTCTGATTAGAAGGTGACTTCGTTTTCCCCTATCTGGACGATTGGCTCATAAGGGGAGGCTCACCAGAGGAGGTCTACCAGGCAGGCAACCGCACCATCATGGCACTGCAGCATCTGGAGTTCATCATCAAATATCCCAAGTCCCATCTGCAGCCCATGCATTGTCTAGAGTTCATAGGGGCCCTCCTCAACACAACCCAGATCAGGTCCTTCCTCCCTCTGGACAGGACTCTGCGACTAGCATCCCTTGTGAAAGAGGTGCAAAGTCGTGCAACTATGTCATCCTGTCTCGTGCTGCGCCTCTTGGGGCACATGGCCTCGGTGGTTCATATGACTCTATACACCCTGCTGTGGATGCTGCAGGCCCAGTGGTCCCTCAGCATTCTATGGTTACAGGCCACGGATCACATGAATGATTGCATACAGGTAACCAGGCACCTTGCAAGCTCCCTCGCCTGGTGGCTGTACCCGCTGAACCTCTTGGCAGCCATGCCTTTTCAGGCCCTGCCAGTCCAGCACTTACTTGCCATGGACGCCTCTAAGCACGGATGGGGGGAGCCCACTGCAATGATCTCCAATCCCAGGGCGTTTGGACGCAGGAGGAAAGTCTGCTTCAAATCAACTTCCTTGAGCTCTAGGTTGTGGCATATACCCTTAGAGTGTTTCAGAGTCAGCTGTTGAACCAGGTTGTCCTCATCCAAATGGACAACCAAGTCGCAGTGTTCTACATCAACAAGCAGGGAGGCACAGGCTCATACCTCCTTTGCTGGGAAGCGGTTTGCCTCTAGACCTTTGCCATGGCAAGGCATAAGAACATAAGATATGCCATACTAGGTCAAACCAAGGTCCATCAAGCCCAGTATCCTGTTTCCAGCAGTGGCCAATCTAGGTCATAAGTACTTAGCAGTTTCCCCAAAAGACACAGGTTCCACAATGATTGTATTGGGTCAAGCAGTGATATCTCAGGTCCCTTTTAATAATGGTTTATGGTCCTTTCCTCCAGGAACTTTTCCAAACCTTTTTTAAAACCAGCTACACTAACAGTGTTTACTACATCCTCCAGTAACAAATTCCAGAGTTTGATTACACGTTGAGTGAAAAAATATTTTCTCTTATTAGTCTTAAATAGGTTACTTCGTAGCTTCATTGCATGTCCCCTAGTCTTTCTATATTTTGATGATGTAAACAATCGATCTACGTTTACCTGTTCCACTCCATTCATTAATCTATAGACCTCTATCATATCTCCCCTCAGCCATCTCTTTTCCAGGTTGAAGAGCCCTAACCTTTTTAGCCTCTCTTCATAGGGGTATCCTTCCATTCCCTTTACCAATTTGGTGGCTCTTGTCTGTACCTTTTCTAATAACGCTATATCTTTTTTAAGATATGGTGACCAGAACTGCACACAATATTCAAAGTGCGGTCGCCCCATGGAATTATACAGAGGCATTATAATATCCTTTGTTTTATTTTCCATTCCTTTCCTTATGATACCTAACATTCTATTTATTTATTTATTTAACAGTATTTCTATACCGCCTTTTCGTACAATCAAAGCGGTCTCACTGCAAACAAGCAAAGGAGTGATCATGTGTTTTCATGCAGTGATACGTTTGTGTGTTTGGTGTGTTTGATGCGTTGTGTAATTGATTTAAGTGGCGCTATGTACATTGTGTGCTATTATACATCGTGTGCTATATACATTCTTCTATACAAGGGTCATGGTGGAGGGTAGGTCAGTTGTTCTTGCTTGTTAGTAGATCATGTGGCATGTCCGTAGTGTTCAATGAATAGCGTTGTCTTTAGCTGTTTGTGAAAGTCTTTGAGGTCTGTGGTTATTCTCAGTTCGTCTGGGAAGGTGTTCCAGATTGCTGGGGCAGGCAGAGAGAGTGCTCGTTCTATGGTGTCCTTGCGGGTTTTTATGAAGTCTTTTGGGGTGTTTACACGGTTGGAGGTGCCTCTTCTCCTTGGGCGTGTGCTTGTGTCTGGTTGTATGAGGGTATGTAGGCTGTTGGCTGAAGAGTGTTGCGTGATCTGATTGGGAGCCAGTGTAGATCTTTCAGAATGGGTGTGATGTGATCTTGTCTTGTTGAGCCAGCTATTATGCGGGCCGCTGTGTTTTGTGCTAATTGTAGTGGTCTGAGTGTTTGTTTTGCAGCTGGCATCGGTGCACACCGTCAGGCCTGGCTACAGTCATCAGACCTTGAGCCATGGGTGCAGGACAAGTTGGTCGATGTCCCCTGCCGAGGTGAAAACCTCTTTGGCAAGCCCATGGCTGAAAAGGCTGCAGAACTCGAGACCGAGACTCTTACCCGGACTAGGCTGTCCAGAAAAACCTCTGCCCCTTCTCAGAAGAAGAAGGGCTCGGGGAAAAAGACCTTTTACCCGAGGAAGTCATCTGCCTATAAACAGTACCCTCATTATCAGGCTTCTGTAACTCCCCAACAGGGTCAGCAGGCCAAGGGGCAGGGACATGGGCCCCGTAGGCAGAAAACCCCCAAGCCCCCAATACCGGCTCCTGCACAGCAGGAAGCGGGGTTTTGACTCCAGTGGCATAGCCTCTCCTCCTCAGCTGGCCATTAGCACAGGAGGCCGGTTGGCCCTGTTTGCCCACAGGTGGTCAGCCATCACAAGGGATACCTGGGTGCTCAGTATAGTCTACAGGGGCTATCTTCTCCATTTTCACCAGGTACCCCCCTCCTATTTTCCAGGGGAACCTCCAAGACTCCCTCTGCACAGGGACTTACTCCTGCAGGAGTTGGCAAGTCTTCTAAAGGAACAGGCCGTGGAACCGGTGCCCCACCACCTGAGAGGTCAAGGCTTCTATTCCGGGTACTTTCTAGTACCAAAAAGAACAGGAGGCCTCAGACCCATCCTAGACTTGTGAAATCTCAACAAGTTCCTGGAGAGGGAAAAGTTCAAGATGCTCACCCTTGGAATCCTGCTGCCTTACCTCCAGCAGGGAGACTGGCTATGCTCCTTAGACCTAAAGGATGCGTATACTCACATCCTCATTCATCCAGACCACAGACAATATCTCAAGTTTGTAGTGGGAGGAAACCACTATCAGTACAGAGTACTGCCCTTTGGCCTAACCTCCGCCCCCAGGGTGTTCACCAAGTGCCTGGCGGTGGTGGCAGCCTACCTAAGGCTTCAAGGCCTCTTTGTGTTTCCATACCTAGACGACTGGCTCATCAGGGGCCAGTCTCCACAGGAGGCCAATCAAACCACCCTTCACACTGTTGCTCTCCTTCAGCACTTGGAGTTTGTTATAAACTTTGCAAAGTCCACTTTGCACCCTTCACAGAGCATAGAGTTCATAGGAGCGAGGCTGGACACCCTTCAGGCCAAGGCCTTTTTACCCGTGGACAGGGCCCACAGGTTAATGGATCTAGCCAGGCAATTCCACAACAATTCTCTGGTCTCCACCAGACAATTCCTGAGGCTTTTAGGTCACATGGCTTCTACAGTGCATGTAACCCCAAATGCCCGGCTGCACATGCGGCCAGCTCAGTGGTGCCTCAGTGGCACCAAGCCACAGGACGCCTTACGGACAAAGTGAGGGTGTCCACGCTACTAGCCTCTTCTCTGAAGTGGTGGCTTCATCTTCCCAATCTACTGCAAGGGGTGTTTTTTCAGACACCTCCAGACTCTCAAGTGCTGACCACTGATGCTTCTCTTCAGGGTTGGGGTGCACGTTGCCAAGGAGCATGTACTCAAGGTCTGTGGACCCCTTGGAAAGCTGCTCAACAGATCAATCTCTTAGAACTGAGAGCTATCTGCTTAGCTCTGAGAACCTTCTCCCATCTACTCTCTCACCAGTCGGTCTTGGTCCAAACGGACAATCAGGTTGCTATGTTCTACGCGAACAAACAAGAGGACACAGGTTCCCTTCATCTATGTCAGGAGGCGCAGAGACTGTGCTCCTGGGCAGTCGATCATGGCATCCTTCTCAAAGCAGTCTATCTCCCAGGTCAGGAAAATTACCTGGCGGACAGACTGAGCCGGATCTTACAGCTGCACGAATGGCAATTGAATCCTTTAGTGGTTAAACAGATCTTCCTGAGATGGGGCCTTCCAACCATAGATCTCTTCACCAGTCCTCTGAACCGTCAACTTCCAAGGTTCTGTTCCAGACAACCCCATCCTCTCCAAGTGGCAGCGGATGCGTTTCTCATTCCTTGGTCCACAGGCCTCCTTTATGCGTTTCCTCCCACGCCTCTGGTGCCCAAGACACTGTTCAAAGTGTCTCCCATTAAGTCATGACTATCCACATGTTCAGTAATTTTGTTCTTTATGATGGTTTCTACCTGTTTTCCTGGTACTGACATCAGGCTCACCGGTCTGTAGTTTCCTAAATCACCCCTGGAACCCTTTTTAAAAATTGGCGTTATATTGGCCATCCTCCAGTCTTCAGGTATTACACATGCTTCTTCGGGTGGCCTACCTCCCAGGACATGAAAATGTCTTGGTGAACAGACTTAGTAGAGTCCTTCAGCTGCACGAGTGGCATCTGGATCTGGCTGTAGCCCACTCTCTTCCGGCATTGGAGGACTCCAACAATGGACCTATTTGCCAGCTCCAGCAATGCTCAGCTGCCCCGCTTTTGCTCCCGGATGCCAGCCTGGGACCAAATGACGGTCAGTGCATTCCCCCTTGACATGGACAAGGAGTCTACTGTATGCATATCCTTTCACTCCACTGGTTCCCCGAACCCTGCTCAAGGTTGTCAGACTGGGTCACGGTGACCCTCATTGCTCCCCAGTGGCCCGAGCAGCCATGGTTCCCGCTGCTGCTGCAACTTTCTTGTGCGACCCTGATCATTCTGGGTTACGCTCCGGATTTGATCTCACAGAAGGACGGAATTCTCCTGCACTTCAACCTCCAGTCCCTAGCGCTGACAGCCTGGCTGCTGAAAAGGGTAGCTCTGGCCCTCTTCCATCTTTCCAAGGAGCTTGAGAATGTCCTATTGGCCTCCCGCAAAGAATTCACCAGGTGCGCTTATGCCTCTAAGTGGTGCCGGTTTTCACTCTGGTGTGCCAATAAGGGCCTTAGTCCCTTTTCCTATCCTGTGCAATCAATACTCCAGTACCTATTGCACCTTTCTCTTGTTGGACTAAATCCATCTCTGTCCACCCTCTCATAGGCCGCTTCATGAAGGGTCTCCTCTCATGGCCCCTAGTGGCATGAGATGTGAATGTGGTTCTTGGGAAACTCATGGCTCCTCTCTTTGAACCACTTGCTTCTGCTCACCTCAAATTCCTTTCCTGGAAAGTTGTCTTTCTCGTCATGCTCACTAATGCTCAGCAGGTCAGTGAGCTCCAGGAGTTGATGACCCATGCCCCATACTGCCAGATTTCACAAGAATAGGGTGGTTCTCCGCACCCATCCCAAGTTTTTGCCGAAAGTTGTATCTACTTTTTATATCAATCAGGAGGTGGTTCTCCCCACATTTTTCCTATACCTAATGCATCCTGAGTAGTGGCCTCCCTTCATGCCCTTGACTGTAAGAGGGCGCTGACCTTCTACCTTGAGCAGACGAAGACTCGCCATCGCTTATCAGAACTGTTCATTTGCAACCCGAATAGGTTTGGCGTTGCTGCTTCTAAGCGCACCTGTGTGGCAGACTGCATCTCCTTTGCCTACAAGTGAGCTAGACTCTTTCTGGACTGCCATATCACCGCTCATAATGTGCGCGCCATGGGGGCCTCAGTGGCACATCTGTGCTGGTCCCTCTACAAGACAGATGCCGGGCCGCCACCTGGTCCTCGGTCCATACCTTTGCAGCTCATTATTGCCTGGAGAAGAGCTCATGGCATGACAGCATCTTTGGCCAGGCAGTACTCCATCATCTCTTTGGGGATGAGTGCAACTCCTTCCCTCCAGCCCTTATGTCCAGGCTACCGGAGAGGTGATTCCATCCTTGCTGCAGGGGGTCCATCTCAGGACTTGAGGTTGTTCATCGCTCCCTGCTGCTAGTCATGGCCTGCCATTTTTCGGTCACCCGTGGCATTTTACAGGTTTTTTTCTGTAGCCTGTAGCTTGGGAGTCCTATATGTGAGGACTGACTTCCTGCTTGTTTCCAGAAAAAGCATAGTTACTCACCTGTAACAGGTGTTCTCCGGGGACAGCAGGAATCAGCCCTCATAGCCCTCCCTTCTCCCTGTGTTTTCTTTTTTATGCTTGATTAAGCTATGTCATCATACTGATGTAAGATGGCACCTTGGGGCGGGAAGGTGACCACACATTTGTAGTGTAACTCCCAAAGGCTTTCTTTGAAAGCTGGGGAATGATTACTTTGCAAGCTTCATCGGTGCCGATGCCACCCATATATGAGGACTGATTCCTGCTGTCCCTGGAGAACACCTGTTACAGGTGAGTAACTACGCTTTCCACTCTGGAGTGGGAATACATGGCAAACTAGCCTCAGATGTCATCCTCCTCCATTGGGGTAGAGTTTTCTCTGTACATATCCTCCTATAACTGAGAACTCTTCTGAAATTCAGACCTGACAGGTGCTCCCTGATTCTTATATCCCTTTGTTGGCCCAGGGAACCTGGATTCCCTCTTCTGCTTGAACCCATTTCATCTGAGGTTTCACCAATCTTGATTATGCAAGATTGGGGGATAATGTTGCAGCTCAACATCAAGTCCCTTGCCATCATAGCTTGGATATTAAGGGGCTATCTTTGTCCTCCTAAACGTGCCTGTTGCAAAACCAGCATCTTCTTGGCTTCCAGGAGAGATTCCATTTGAAAGTCCATTTACTTCTAAGTGAAAGAGGTTTGCCATCAATGTGAGGGAAAGGCCTTAGATCCTTTCTCATATCCTACATAAACACTACATGAATACCTAACTCTGAAAGGTTATTCCTCAGTGTAGTTGTGCTTATTGCCACTGTGGAGATGAGAAACCCATTTCTCTACAGCCTTTAGTTTGTTTGCTTCATGTGAGACTTGCTTCTTATGAAGCCTCCTTACAAGTCTCCCACAGTGTCTTAGCTTGTCAATGTGGTTTTATTTCAGCTGATGAAAGCTTCTTTCGAGACTCTGGATATTTGTGCACTTAAGTACATGAGCTGGAAGATCTTGCTTTTGGTAGCAGTCACTTCAGCATTCAGAGTCAGCAAGCTCCAGGCTCTTCTAACGGATCTGCCCTATAATCAATTTTTCAGTAATAGGATGGTCCTATGTACTAACCCTAAATTACTTCCTATGCTAGTGTCAGACTTCCACATTAATCAGTCAATAGTCCTTCCAGCATTTCTCCCAAGACCTCATGCTCGCAAATGGAAAGTGTGTACTCATTGCACACGATCTAATACAAGATGGTAAAAAGAATCCTGGAAACATTCATGAGCTGGTACAAATCTCATTTGAAGAGTGGGAGAAACTACCAGCAGACAGATGTATAAAACTTATAGGTGGCTACAAGAAACATTTGGAGGCTGTCAACGTTTGGAGGCTGGGCAACCAAATATTAGTGAAGGGTGCCATTAATCCTGTCCAGATCATCATTTATTTTTGGGGGGTTTTTCTCAGAAATTACTACATCTAAGTTGCACAGACATATTTTTCTGTTGTATACCTTTAAACAGACTCTTAAAATATTATGATGACATACAGTTGGAAGATTTCCAATTATTTCTCAAGAAATTGTACACAACGTACCTAAAATGCAAGGATGCTAATAATGTCGACGACAGTTGTATGTGATTCTTTTTTTTAAGCTTGTGCTTGTAGCCTGATGCAGTAGGTTATTTGTTGAAATTTGGCTATGTCAGCTTTTGGTTAATAAAATTCTTTACTCAGTAGAATTCATTAGTTACCCCTACTATGTTGTTTTCCTCATCATTTTATTCTGGGGTTTCTCTCTGTTTTTAGTAGGTGACATTACAAACTGTGCCAGTTATAGACCTATTGCTAATTAGTTTTTTGTCTGAGTTTTTGGAGGCAGAGTGGTTAACTGCAAAGTTTTTGGAATATCATGAGCTTTTTGCAGAATCACAGTCTGGTTTTAGATCTAATTATACCATAGAGAGGGAAAATTTTATAATGGGGAACCTAGTTGAAGTGCTGTTTAAGGCACCTATGTTAAGTCAGTTTTGTAGAAACAAGTGCCTCAAGTTAAGGTGCGGAGATTGACGTCAGCTATAGAGCTGGTGAACGAGTAAATGCCTGTGCTTAGGTTTATCAGTAACATGCTCAAATTATAATCTACTTATGTGTTTGTGCTCAATGTATATGGCCACAAACTTGCTCTAATGATTAAAGTAACCCCAAATTAGGCTTTTACGCTGCTTCTGAAAGTATGTGCCTCCATATAAAATCACCGCCAAAATGTCTTTATAGCACTGCTGGATAACTTACAATGCCTGATAGAATGGGATCAAGCTTATTTGTTCAGATTTACCTATTGATTGCACATGATTTAGTCAATCATGTTCTTGTATTACTTAAATTGTTTATTAAAAACTTGATTGGCGAGGGTGGAGCCTGGTATATGGTCAAGATGGATGTGTAAGAGCGGTGCTCCGGAGGGCAAAGACAAGAATCCTATTTTTCTGCAATATTTAATCAAATAGTTCCTACCTACTTGGTTGCCATTCGATCCCGGAGATGTCAGGTTCCAAGCAGACACGGCTGGATTTCCAACTATCTCAAAATGCTAGTGCAAAGAGAACCAAGACGGAACCTCTCTCACCTCACAAGATGGCCCTGAGACCTCGCAGGAGATCTTGGCTGAGATTCGGGCAGTCAAAGAAATGGTCAAAGCTAATGGAGAATTGCTAAGTGCAATGCAGGAAGATATCAGCACTTTGAGATCTTCGTTGGAGTCAAATACGGCTCGTTTGGAGAAGGTAGAGAAGGTGGTGGCTTCACATGGGGAGAGGCAAGGCCGTCGAGAAGCAGGTCAAGTTGATTCACTCACTGCAAAGAGAGGTGGAAGATGGCAATAATCGCTCGTGGCGAAAAAACATAAGGATACTGGGAGTGGCTGAGAGAGCAGAGGGGCATGACTTGATATCCTTTCTGCAGGCTATGATTCCAGGTGTGTTAAAACTGCATTTCACTATGTTGTTTGAGATCGAGCGCGCCCATAGAGTGACTATGCAGTCCGGGGCCATGAACAAGTGTCCACGCCCAATTATCCTGAAAGTCTTATGTTTTCAGCAAGGGTTGCAAATAATGGGACCAGCTAGAGCACTCACAGCTTTGGAATATCAGGGGCATAAACTCCTGTTCTTCCCGGACTTCACAAAGGCGACGGTGGATCAGAGAAAGAGTTTTTTGGTGCTGCGTCCAGGCTTGGTACAACTGAAGGCCCGTTTTGGACTGCTATATCCTGCCCGCATGAAAGTCACGTTGCATAACCAGACCAAGACTTTTGATGATCCTGGAGATTTATGTGCATTTTTGGAGGATAAGGAGTCAGTGGTGATGCAGTGAAGGACATATTGTATCTTCTATTTGCCACAGTTCTATGGCACTTGTTATTTGGGCATTCAACTGGTCTGAGGTCGTGGGAAGGCGAGTTATCCACGCAGAAGTGATATATAAGCGTGTTACACTGCTATTTCCTGGGACATTTATTCTGTCTCGTTTATAAGACATTATTTTTACTTTTAAGATGGGAGGTGGGCAAGATGTGATATTCGGAGTATTGCAGGAACGTGGGAGTGTTGGGTCACTGAGCCCTCCATGTCTGGCTTGTCCTAGTGGGCTCACCCATTACGTTTTGTGTATTATATAGTTTCCTGGGTTTTAGGTGGCTTTGGGAAATGTTTTCTGTTTTTTTTAAAGTGGGGTGTTTCACTGTGTTTGATCATATGACGGGGCCTTTGTTCGTTTCTTTGGGCTATAGATGTAGCCATACTTTAAGGGCACTTAAGAAGTTGTTCTATAATGTTAAACGAAAGGCTACAACACTGAACTGTTTCTGTAACTTATGAATGCTTCTTCGGAGGTATATTCAGTATGTTTTTCTTTGGGATTGGGTACCTGGATGTTAAGGGTATTAATAATGGCTACGAAGAGGAGTGTTCTGTATGGTAGGATAGAAAATGTTGACATTTCATTGCTGCAAGAGACATATTTGAATGTAATGGAATTATTGAAATTCGGCACGCAGGTCCTATTTCAAAGGGATTTCTGCTGCCCATTACAAGAGTAGGGGATGGTCATTTCAAGATGGAAAACTGCTTCCTCCACCAGGTTTTGCCTTGATTTTCCCTATCTTCCAAGGGTATTGCTCAAGATTTAGTGAGTTTTTTATCCATGTGGATCACAACTAGGTTCATGCTACAATCTCATTCACTCTCTTTGACTTAACGAGCCCTAATTATACACACTAATGTGGTTGTCGGTTTGTTTCTTGGTGGGGTCGTCTTGAAGATATAAGTATGTCTATCACTCATAAACTGAATTGTATAATAGGAATACTACCAGTGTTCCTTCAAGTAAAGCACATTGTTAATATTGATAGAACTTTAGCTCAGCTTTCAGGGAGAACTAACCGCCTAGATTTGCTCGTGGGAAGCTTGGGTTTTAATAGGAGGGTGGGGGGAGCAGTTTCCCTGATTGTCTGGCCTATATAATGACTTTTGCCAAAACAAGGTTCACGATGGGTGGAGGGGTCGTAGGCACACATTCAATATGTAGATAAGAATAAGTGTTAGTCTCATCAAGGAGATGTCAACAACTTGGATATGTGGTGTAGGACTGACCTATCATCCAGTTGCACTGGGCTTAAACATAGAATCGTATTGGGTTCTGCTGGGACTCGAGGCCACTCTCTCCTGATTTGGGGTCATTTTTCAATCAGCAAATTGCCATCTCGTCCTTATAAAGGGACTGTCAGTTTGAATTAGCTCCATGTTGGGGAGTGTCCCTTTCCCGTTATTCCTAACTGGAAAAATACTACTGAGTTTGGTAGATATTCATGGTGGGGCATTTGCGCCTATGTTCTCTGTAGTAGAGTTCTGGCTCTTTTATTGCCCTTGCAGGCCTTGTAGGCTTGCAGAAGCTCTGTGGGTTTTTTTTTCTTTCATTTGGCTCCTGATGATCGTAGGATAATGGGAGGGACAGGGTGGGGCGGGCTGTGTTTTGTCTTTGAATATCTTGTGTCACAGAGACAAATTGTGTATTTTAATTTTGTTGTAATCCGGTTATTTTTTTTCTGTTTTACTCTTTTGTTTGTATTTTGTTGGAAAATATAAATAAAGAAATTAAAAACAAAACAAAATGATATACCACCTCATATGTGATTATTAACAAAGCGGTTTACAATTAAAATTAAAATAAAGTGGATAAAAGAAAAGAACTCCATTATAACAATAACAGAACAGAAAAGCTAGAGAGAACTATAAAGAAAAGAGCAGTTAATTAAAATTTTAAAAAGCTTCTAACAAAGAGAGCTGCAAGTATTCAGGTCATGGATTACTCCTAATCCCAATAATCTGAATATGCTGGCTCAAAATAATAGGTTTTAAGAGCTTTTTGAATTTATGAAATCAGATTCCAAGTGTATACAATCCAGCAAGGCATTCCAGAGATGTGGTGCAAGAAAATAAAAGGTTGAGTGACATTTATATTCAAGTTAGGCATGGGAGACTAAAGGAAGAACAATCTGACAGTTCTCTGGGAAAAAACAGGAAGTCATTCCTCACATATGGGTGATGTTGGCACCGGCAGAGTCTGTGCAGTAACCTCTCCCCAGCTTTCAAAGAAAGCTTTTGGGCATTACACCATGCATGCATGCATGGCTGCCTTCCTGCCCTAGGGTGCCATCTTGCCTTAGTCTCTTTTTTTCCGCAGAGCCCATTGGACATTCATCTGCACCCCGGAAAAGGTTGATTTTTCTTTTTTTCTTCTCTTGTTTTTTTCCTTCCGTGTACTGGTGCTTTCTCACCACCTCAGGCCCACTGCCACCTCGGTGCCACATTTTTCTTGGGTCTTTTTCTTTGGTGCACCGGAATCCTCGCACCCTCCCTGGCCGGGACACTTGAGTTTAATCTCACGGGCATCATCTTCTCCGCTATGTCCTAGGCCAGTGGAGTCAAGCAGTGTGATCGCTGCAGGCATTACCATGTCTCACACGGACCAGCACAATTGCTACCTCTGTTGCCTTGGTGCAAACTACGATAACAACTCTTGTAGGCTCTGTCAGCAGATGACGAGCAAGAGATGGAGGAACTAAGAAAAGCAGCAAGACTCCATGTTCAGAAAGACCTCCGTTTCGGCCTCAGCATTGCTCGCAGAGCTGGCTCCCTTCGGGGGACACTGCAGTGGCCTCGGCCTCGCGTGATGGCTGTTCCTGTTCTGTACCCCGAGGTTGTGGAGTGTGGGACATGGGATCCTCTTCTGAAGACCATTCCCCGAAGAGGCAGATCTCATTAGTGGTATCATCGGGCAATGATGCCGGAGCCTTGTGTAAGTCCCACAGTTACCAACAATGGAGCCTCCAGCGTGATGATGAGGGCGATGGCTTGGAGCAGCTCTCCAAGCTGCCCCAGTGGGAGAAAGTGCCATCAGCATCAGAAGATCGAACTCGGTCTCCTGAACCCATTCTCATCGAGGACTCCCCCTCAATGGAGCCGGCATGGGGCCCAAAGCCTTTGGTACTCATGCCGGTGGCTGCAGAGCCTTCTGGCCTCGAGGTCAGAATGGTGGCCCTCAAGCACTGCATTACTGCCTTGGCCCAGCAGCGCGGACTGATGCCTGGTTTCTCTGGGTCATCGTCTCCAACTGGCTCCTCCACTGTGAAGGTGCCTTTGGAGGCTGTAGAACCGGTCCTCAAGCGCCATTGGCCTCAGGACAATTCCAGATCCCGTTCTCGGTCCCACTCGGGGCAGAGGACTACCCTGGCCAGCGCCTCTAGTTCAGACCACAGGGGCTCAAAGGGCCTTGTGTCACCGGTGACCTGGCATGGCCCCGAGGCCTCCTCCAACTCTGAGTCGGACTGGGGGGCCGATGACAAGTCTCCTGATACCTACCTCCATCGGGATGTCCATTCAGACTCCTCCCCTCTGGAGGACTGGTGTAGGTTCCCTCCCGAGGACCTCTCCTTTTTGGAGTTTGTCCGGGCATGGCCAGGACTTTGACTTTCACTACGAAGTCCGAGGAGAAGCCTCAGGCAGAGGACCTCGAGATCCTGCAGTACGAGGCCCCTCCGAAGGAGGCACTCATGGAGCCAGTCCCCCCCCCATCCTAGAACGGCTTCTCTTTCACATGTGGGAGACCCTGGCCTTGGTGCTGATGGTGAGCAGGTGCCTCTGCCATGTATTGAGTCTGCACGAGCCCTGGGTTCCAAAAAGCATAGCTGCCTCATAACTTCATGGTGGTGGAGTCGGCCATGTGCAGGGTCAAAAGCCAAAAGATGCACTCCTCAGTGCTCCCTGGGAGGGAGGCCCACTCCTTGGATGCCTTAGGTAGAAAGTGATACCAGGGCTCAATGCTGGTTGGCCAAATCCAGGCCTACCCTCTCTATATGGGCATATACTAGCAGGACATGGCAAGGGAGCTCGCTGGGTTCTCGGATGGGCTGGCAGAAAAACCTCTCCAGCGGTTTCAGACCCTGACCTTGATGGTCAAGGAGTGCTCCAAATTCATCACTCTTGCTGGGGTCAGAATCCTTTGGCAAGCCCATGATGTACAAGGCTGCTGAGCTGGTGTCAAAGTTCCTGACCAGGACCAGACTGTCCAAGAAAACCGCTGACCCTTCCCGATGGAAGGCTTTGGTGAAAAAGCCCTTTTACCCAAAGAAGAGGAAGACTTACGGAAACTACCCCAGTACTCAGCCTTCATAGCTCCCCAGCAGGCCAAGGGACGAGGGCACGGCCGCGTAAGCCTAAGGCCCCCAAGCTACAGGTGGTGCCCTAGTTGCAATCTCTGGGAGCATCACTGTTCACTCTGAATTTCCCTCATCTGCCGTGCAGTACCTTATGATCCTGCTCTGTGCCTCCTTTTCATTTGTGTCTCACTCGCAGTTCCGGGTAGGTTTGCGCACTTGCTTGCCTGTATTGTTCTGTGCCTCCTCCTTGTCTGTCACTCGCCCTCAGCTCCAGATAGGCCTTCACACCTGTCTGCCTGTATTCTTTACTTCCTTGTCAGTCCTGTCCACCCCTAATCCGCAATATATGTCTACTATTCCTGTTTTTGGGGGGAACCGGCCCCCACTCTCTCATCATCGCTCTCGGTCTAACAGCACTTTAACTTGTAATTTATCCAATCTATGACTCTGCCCGCTCATCTCCATTCCTTCTTCCTCTGCACCTCCTCTTCTCCCACCATCGCTTCTCCCCTCACTCAAACTTGGTGTCGTAAATTGCAGTTCTCTGCAAACCAAATCACTATTAGTTCAAGATCTACTTCTTCAGGACTCACTGGATTTACTTTGTTTAACCGAAACCTGGATCAAAGATGGTGAGCAACCTCTGATCACCAGATGCCTTCCCCCAGGTTTCTCTTCCTTCTCTGTTCCCCACGTTGGTCGAAACGGAGGCGGTGTTGCCTTACTGTATCGCTCTTCTCTCCCTGTGTCTCAGGTTTCCTCTTCTCTTCTACCTTACCCTGAATCCCTTCTCATCTGCCTCCAGTCCTCTCCCCCTACCCATGTTCTTATCCTCTACTCTACCTCCTCCCTTCATACCCACCTCTGGGGTGATCTCACTCTTACTATTGCCGATATCTCCCTGCAGTTCCCCCATTTGGTCATTGTAGGTGACCTAAATGTTCATTTTGATTCCCCCTCTTCTGCCAAGGATCTCTAATTTGTTACTCTTCTCCAGGATCTTTCTCTACAACAGCTTGTACTCTCTCTGACTCACATTGCTGGTCATATTCTTGATCCAGTGATTATTCTACTGTCCCCTCCTTTCCGAATCTCTCAGCCTCTGACGAAGCCCCTCCCCTGGACCGATCACTTTTGTGTGACATTTTTCTTGGAGCTCTGTACCTCTCACCCTCCTATCTGTCCAATGTCTCCATCTGCCACTCTCTCCTCCAATCCCTTGCGCCATCGCATTACTCCCCTCACTCTCAAGCTCTCCTTCAGCGCATCAGCTCCTTCCTGAGAATTTCCCTGCTCTCTCCCCAAATACTCAGGTCTCAACCCTGACTTCTGCATGTTCCTCTACCCTTGATCATCTTGCCCCTCTTCAGCCAATTCAACCCAGGCATCTCTCCACTCGCCAGCCATGGTTCCATGCTGGCCTTCGTCTCTTACGCATGCATCTTCGTTGAGCAGAACGCATCTGGCGCAAGCACCACACTCCTCACGCACTGGCTCAATTCCGCAAACACCATCGGCACTATCGTTCTTCTGTTCATCAGGCTAAACTAGCCTTCTTCTCTGATTGTAGCACCTCTGCCCCCAGTCCCTCCCGACAACTCTTTTCAGTGCTTAGATCCCTCACCTCGCTTCACTCTGGCCCCTCCCCTGTGCCGCCTCGCCCCTCGCCCACCCCTACTCAGCTGGCCTCACATTTCGCAACCAAGATTCAGAATCTGTGCGCTACTTTTCCCTCCTGCCCCCCCCCCTTTATCCTCTCCCCCTTCTCTCTCTCCCTCCCCTCCTCCTTTGCCTTCTCTATCCTACTCTTGGTCCACCTTCCATCCAATTACCACCTCTGAGCTTATAACTTCCATTTCCTCATGCCCTTTAGATCCTATTCCTACTAGCTGGTTTCTTGAGCCCACTCTTGCTCTAGGGCCCTACATTCTCTCTGCAGTCAACTCCTGTCTCTCCACCGGTATTTTCCTTTCTTCCTGTAAACTTGCCCTAGTTCACCCCATCCTTAAGAAACCCTCCCTCGATCCTCTAATCCCAGCCCACTATCGCCCAGTCTCTAACCTTCCCTTTCTTGCAAAAATTGTAGAAAAAACTGTCTTCACCCAGCTTTCACAACACCTTCCCTCAATAAACTTTTTCTACCCACATCAATCAGGTTTCCGTCAGGGTCACAGTGTCGAGACAATCTTGACAGCACTCTTCAATGAATTACATTCCTCGCACGATCGTGGTGATATCACAGTGGTGGATTCTCTAGATCTTTCCGCAGTGTTTGATCTTGTAGCTCATTCACTTCTCCTCTCACGCTTACGGGACGCAGGCCTTTGAGGTACTGTCTATCGCTGGTTTCACTGTTTTCTTTCCTTCCGTTCCTTTTCTGTAGCCTCACCCACTGAATCACACTCTCTCTCTGATACTATTCCCCTCCCCTGTGGTGTCCCTCAAGGCTCAGTTTTGGCCCCTCTCTTATTCAATCTCTTTCTTGCACCATTGGCTCTTTGTATCCAACAGTCTAATCTATCAGTTTTCTATTATGCAGACGACATCATTATCCTTCACCCCACTAATCCCCTTCACCCTGATCTCCTTTGAATTCCTGTCTCACTCTTGTAGCTGATTGGTTGTCCTCAAGCTGTCTTCATCTTAATCTGACTAAAATATCTTCTACATGGTTTACCTTTGGGAGCCCCTGTCCTTCCCTTGCTCCCTATCTTGGAAATTCTACAGTCCCTATGGTCCCCTCCTTCCGATACCTGGGGGTCCTTCTTGACCCCAATTTAACCCTCAGGGATCATGTTTCCCAGCTCGCCAAAACATCCTATTTCTTCCTCTGACAAATTTGATCTATCCGCCCTTTTCTCTCTCCTTCTGCCTTGACCACCCTCACGTTATCCACAGTCATATCACGGCTTGATTTTTGTAATTCCATCCTCGCAGGTGTCACACATGTCCAGTTAGGTCGTCTACAACTCATCCAGAATATCGCGGCCAGAATCATCACTCACTCCTCTCGTACTGATCATATTACCCCCTTACTGCTCCATCTACACTGGTTTCCTATAGAATATCGTATTCACTATATGATCCTCACTTTGGTACATCGAGTCATTCATACCCACACACCACTATACCTTGCCGACCTTCTTCATTTTCATGTCACTGCGCGTAACCTCCATTCCCTTCACATAAACCGTCTCCACCTTCCTCCCCCTTCCCACACACATCTTCAATCCACTTGTCGCTCTACTTTTTTCTTTTATGGCCCCGCTCTTTGGAACTTATCACACCGGTTGGAACAAAACTACTCCACATTTAAATCTCTACTGAAAACTCATCTGTTCACCTCTGCATGCAACCTCTCTGATACACACAGTTGACCTGGTTTATTCGTGTTTTGTTGACTTCTACTTATGTCCTGTTCTCATTTTTTGTTGCTTCTTCTTTCCTGTCATGATTGTAGTTCTTTTCCCTTTACCTGGCCTTGAGCCAAACTCTGAATGTTAATATGATTGTGAACCGCCCTGATGTTATAAAGGGTGGTATTTCAAAACTTAATAAACATAAACATGGGGGCTTTTGACTCCTTGGGCACAGTCTCTCCTCCCCCAGGAGGCCTAGTCCCACAGCACACTGGGGGAGAGGGGGACACCTGGTGTTCTTTGCCAACCAGTGGCCGGCATCACCACCGACACTTGGGTCTTCCATGTGGTGGGGGAGGGTTACCTCTTCCATTTCGATCAGATGCCGAACCTATTCTTTACAGGGGATCTCCCGATGACTCCACTTCACCACAGCTTGCTCTAGTGAGAGCTCACAGGGCTTCTAACTGACAGGGCAGTGGAGCTAGTCCTGCCCCACCTCAAGGGTGAGAGATTCTACTCCTGGTACTTCCTTGTTCCCAAGAAGACTGGCAACTTTCATCCTATTCTGGATCTTTGAGATCTCAAGTACCTGGTGAAGGAGAAGTTGAAGATGCTCTCCCTTGAAACATTGCTGCCTCTCCCCCCTAAGGGAGATTGGCTATGCTCCTTGCATCTCAAATATGCATCCATGCGCATTCCCATCCATTCACAGCTCTAGCAGTACCTCCAGTTTGTCATCGGAAGAAGCCACTATCAATACAGGGTCCTGCCCTTCGGCCTGGCTTCGGCCCCAGTTGGTGTTCACCAAGTGCCTAGTGGTAGTCAACGCCCACCTGCAGCTGCAGAGAGTGTTTGTCTTTCCCTACCTGGATGACTGGCTGGTCAGAGGCGGCACAGTTGTTGAAGTGCAGCAGGCAGCATGCTGCACTGTTCTCACTCTGAAGCACCTGGGATTTGCCATCAACTACCCGAAGTCCCACCTGCAACAGACCCAAAGTCTGGAATTCATAGGGGCATTGCTATACCTGGTCCAGGAAAGAGCCTTCCTGCCCCATGACAGGGCTCAGCATCTAGCAGCCATTGCAAGGGAGGTTCAGTGTCAAAACTCTGCCTCTGACCGGCTCATGCTGCGCCTCCTGGAGCACATGACCTTGACAGTACACGTCACGACTGATGCCTGTCTCCATATGAGTCTGGCCCAGTGGGTCCTGTGCTCCCAGATGTCCCAGGCCACAGGGCACCTGCAGGACAGGGTGGCATCATCTGTCCCCTTGCCAAGTTCCTCGCCTGGTGGCAACAGCCACCGAACCTGCTGGCATGGATGCCCTTTCAGGTCTCTATCCCTCAGAGAATCCTCAACTTGGATGCCTCAAATTTGGGCTGGGAAGCCCATTGCAGTGACCTCCACACTCAGGACCTGTGGTCGGCATCAAAGAGCCTCCAAAAGATCAAGTTCCTAGAGTTCCAAGCCATCACTTGCGCTCTCCAAACATTTCAGTACCACCTGTGGAACCAGGCCATTCTAATCCAGATGGACAATCAGGTGACGATGTCTTACATAAACAAGCAGGGGTGCACAGGGTCATCCTTCCTGTGCTCAGAAGCGGTCCATCTCTGCACTTTTGCCAGCAACAGCAGGATGCTCCTTAGGGCAGTGTACCTCCCCAGCCAGGAGAATGTTCTGGTGGACTGTCTTGAGTCAGGTTCTCCAGCCACATGAGTGGCAGCTCAACCTGCGGTTGGCCAAATGACTGTTCCGCCATTGGGGCCTTCCTTGCTGGATCTCTTCACCAGCCAGCCAATGCTCAGCTGGCCCGCTTCTGCTCCAGATCATCCCTCCTGGATGGTGGCCAATGCGTTTCTCATTCACTGGACGGAAGGCCTCCTTTATGCCTTCTCTCCCATGCTGCTTACTGCCAAGACCCTCTTCAAGGTTCATCTCAACCGGGTCACTCTGATCCTCATAGCCCCCCAGTGTGTTCGGTATCCATGGTTCCTGCTGCTCCTCAGCCTGTCTTGGGTGCTCCTAGTCCCCATGGGGAGTGCCAAGGACAGCTCTCTCCTACACCCCAACCTGGGGTCCCTGGCCCTGATGGCCTGGCTGCTGAAGGGGTAGCCCTGGCCCAGTTCAACTTGCCCTGGGAAGTGGAGGAGGTCTCACGTAAGGACTCTACCCAGTGGACATACGCCTTCAAGTGGTGTCTCTTCTCTGTTTGGTGTATGGAGAGGGGTGCTATTCTCTCCTGTTCTGTTCAGCTGCTGCACCTGTCTAATGCTGGTCTGAAGTCTAACGCCTTCGGGGTTCACTTTAGTGTGCTAGTGGCATACTATCACTTCGAGGGGAAGCCCCTCTCTGCCCAGCTTCTCATGGCTTGCTTCCAGAGGGGACCTCTTGCTGTCTCAACCACCTGTTCGTCTGCCCATACAGGCATGGGATCTTAATGGGTCTTCTTGAAGCTCATTGCTCCACTCTTTGAGCCTCTGATTTCCTGCCATCTCAAGTATCTGTCCTGGAAGGTGGTATTCCTCGTGGTGCTCATATCTGCCCACAGGGTCAGTGAGCTCCAGGCTCTAGTGTCTCATGTTCTTGATACCAGGTTGCATAGGAACAGGTGGTACTCCGGACGCACCCTAAGTTCCTCCCTAAGGTGGTCTCTCCAGTCCACCTCAAATGCTTCCCACCTTTTTCCTGCATCATCAGTCCAGTATGGTGGAGGCTGCTCTCCAGACACTAGACTGTAAATGGGCATTGGCCTATTATTTAGAGCAGACCAAGCCCCATCGCCATTCCTCGCAGCTCTTCATCTCCTACCACCTTAATCACCTGGGTATAGCGGTATCCAAGTGTACTCTGGCCACCTGGGTGGCAGACTGCATTGCCTTCACCCATGATCAGGCCAGTCTTTTGCTGCAGCGTCACGTCATGACGCACAGCATCTGGGTCATGGCAGCTTCTATGGCGAACCTCTGCTCAGTTCCCTTAACGGAGATCTGCTGGGCCACCATCTTGTCCTTGGTTCACAC
Organism: Ichthyophis bannanicus; assembly: GCA_033557465.1. Taxonomy (NCBI): domain Eukaryota; kingdom Metazoa; phylum Chordata; class Amphibia; order Gymnophiona; family Ichthyophiidae; genus Ichthyophis; species Ichthyophis bannanicus. The sequence continues at coordinate 604,991,417 of CM066034.1, forward strand.
CTTTGCAGCACATTACTGCCTGGAGTAGGAGTCCCAGTGGGACAGTGCCTTCAGCTAGGCAGTACTCAGTCATTTGTTTGGGGTTTAAGGCAACTCCTGCCCTCTGGCCCTTCTATGTGTTCAGGTTTACGTAGTCGATGCTGGGTCGCAGCTCTGGTCTTGTGACCGTACTTTACTCTTACTGTTCCTCACGATTAATTTTTTGGGTCACCTGTGGCTTATCTGTTTTTTCGGTAGCCTGTAGCTAGGAATCCCATATGTAATGACTAACTTCCTGCTTGTTCTCAGAGAAAGCATAGTAGCTCAACTGTAATAGGTATTCTCCAGGACCAAGCAGGAAGTCAGTCCTCACATATGGGTGTCATCGGCGCCGATGAAGCCCCAGCGGAGCATTTCCCCAGATTTCTATGAAAGCCTTTGGGAATGCAGGCACGCATGCGCGGTTCCCTTCCCGCCTAAAGGTGCCATCTTACCTCAGTCTCTTTTTTTTCCGTGAAGCCCACCGGACGTGTGTCCTGTTTTCCCGGTTAAAATTAGATTTATTCGGCGATTTTCGCTGTTTTTTCTACCAGATCGACGCCGGTTCCCCTCCCACCGGGTTCGGTACACCAGTATCGAGCCCGATTCTTCTTTTACGCTTTTTGCCCTTCGTGGCTGGCTTTCGCGCCCTTTTTTCCATTTTTCCCTGGAAGGCCGGTCCTTTGACCTCGCGGGGACTCTTTTTTCCCCAATGGCCTAAGACGGTTTCAAGAAGCGTGATCGGTGTAAGAAATTAATGTCTCTCACCGACACACACGACTGCCGCCTTCGGTGCCTCGGTCCCGACCACGACCCTAAGTCATGTGAGCCATGTGGAAAGATGTCTTCCAAGGCACTCCAAAGTCGACATCAGCAAAAAGAAAGGCTTTTCTCGGACTCAGCCTCCGGCTGGGCCCGGACCTCGTCTGAGGCCTCGACATCTCAGGATTCCGATCCCGAGCGCCATCGAAGCTCCTCGGACATGGGGTCCCCCGACCGGGAACGCAAGAGGAAGAAGCGGCTCGCGAGGGCGTCGTCGGAAGAGGTCCCTGGTTCCTCGAGGGCCAGGTCTAAGACCCCCGACCGTCGCCCCGGGCCCGTGGAACTCGAGAAGCCTGCTAAAGTTCCTCGCGTGGAGCCGGAATCTGCTGGACACGTAAGCCCCGTAGTCCTCGAGGACTCTCCTCCCAGGGAGCTGACGTCGGGCCCGGCGCCGTCGGGGCCCGAGTCGGTGGCTGCTGCGTCTCCCGAGCTGAGTCTCAGGATGACAGCCTTGGAGAGCAGATTGTCTGCCTTCATGGAGCAGCAGCGGGCACTGATGGCCAGCCTGTCTGGCGCATCTGCCCCGACCACCGGGACATCGACTTCGAAGTCGACCCCGGAGACTGAGCCGATACTCGAGTCCATTGTGGCTCGGAGTCGACCTTGGTCGCGGTCTCCCTCGACCTTCCATTCGGGACCAAGGGCGTCAACGCCGGTGCCTTCGGCATCGGGGCGGGTGCTCCAGGGTACTGTGGGGTCGGACCCTGACTCTTCCTCGGACCAGTCAGCTTGGGAGACGGAGGACGAGGAGTCTCCTGACACCTTCAAGACTCGGTGTGTCCCGTCGGACTCACCGCAGTCTGAGCCCCGGAGTAGATCCCCTCCGGAGGTTACTCGGTTCTCGGAGTTCGTCCGGGATATGGCCGCTGCCTTGGCTATCCCAGCAGATCCCGAGGAGGAGCCTCGAGCTGAAGAACTCGAGGCCCTACAGTATGACTCTCCTCCGAAGGAGGCCTTTACTGTCCCGGTTCCTCCAATGCTGGAACGGCTCCTCTTCCGGATGTGGGAGGCACCGGCCTCGGGGCCAGTTTTAAGCAAGCGAGTCGACTCGATCTATCGACTCAGGAAGAGCCCTGGCTTTCAGAAAGCACAGGTACCACACCATTCCATGGTTGTGGAATTGGCCATGCATCGTCTGAAGAGTCAGAAGATGCACTCTGCGGTGCCCCCCGGCAGGGAGGCCCGGAACCTCGATGGCGTCGGTAGAAAGTGCTTCCAGGGCTCGATGCTTGCTTGCCGTGTCCAGTCTTACCAGCTGTACATGGGCATGTACTTGCGGGACCTGGCCAAGGAGTTGGCCGGGTTCTCTGCTGGACTCTCCAGGGAACTCTTGCAGAGATTCAAGACCTTGTCCTCGGGGATTCGGGACTGCTCGAAGTTCATGTCCCGCGCTGCCTACGATGGCTTCGAGGCTTCGGCCCGAGTTGCGGCAGCCGGCATCGAGGCTTGATGCCAGGCATGGCTGCAGTCATCGGACCTCGAGCCATAGGTTCAGGACAAGTTGGTCGATGTCCCTTGCCGAGGTGAGAACCTTTTTGGCAAGCCCATGACCGAGAAGGCCGCTCAGCTCGAAACTGAGCACCTCACCCGGACAAGGCTGTCGAGGAAGACCTCTGCCCCTTCTCATAAAAAGAAGGGCTCAGGTAAAAAGCCCTTTTACCCGAGGAAGGGCACGGCATACAAACAGTACCCGCAATATCAGGCTGACCAAGCTGCCCCCCAGGGTCAGCAAGCCAAGGGGTAGGGTAATGGGCCCCGTAGTCAGAGGACCCCCAAGCCACCGGCCACTGCTACCACTCAGGGTGGGGGTTTTTGACTCCTTGAGCGTAGCCTCTCCTCCACTGCTCTCCCAACCCTGCACAGGAGGTCGCCTCACCCTCTTTGCCCACCAGTGGCCCCTTATCACCAGGGACAGTTGGGTGTTGGACATAGTCCACAAGGGTTATGCCCTGCATTTTCACCAACTGCCTCCACCATATTTTCCAGGGGAGCCGCCAAGGCCTCCCTTGCACACAGACCTTCTCCTGCAAGAGCTTCAAGGTCTGTTGATGGACAGGGCGGTGGAGCCTGTGCCTCCCCACTTACAAGGTCACGGTTTCTACTCCAGATATTTCCTGGTGCCCAAATGAACCGGTGGCTTTCGACCCATTCTGGACCTCAGGAACCTCAACAAGTTCCTAGTGAAAGAGAAGTTCAAGATGCTTACTCTTGGAACACTTCTGCCCTACCTCCAGCAGGGAGATTGGCTATGCTCTTTAGATCTAAAGGATGCCTACACTCACATCCTCATTCATCCAGACCACAGAAAGTACCTCAGGTTCATTGTGGGAGGAAACCATTATCAATACAGAGTGCTGACTTTCGGCCTCACCTCCGCCCCCAGAGTCTTCACAAAGTGCCTAGCAGTGGTGGCGGTCTACCTGAGAAACCAGGGCATTTTTGTCTTCCCCTATCTGGACGACTGGCTCATCAGGGGTCAGACGTGCCAGGAGGCCAAACAGGCCACCCTCAGTACTATTGCTCTTCTCCAAAGTCTGGGGTTTGTCATAAACTTCGCAAAGTCCACTTTGCTCCCCTCCCAGAACTTGGAGTTCATAGGAGCAAGGCTGGACTCTCTGCTGGCAAAGGCTTTCTTGCCAGCAGACAGGGCCCAAAGGTTGATGGCCTTGGCAAATCAGTTTGTCAGCAGGTCACTGGTCTCCGCCAGACTCTGCCTGAGGCTTATGGGCCACATGGCTTTGACAGTACATGTGACCCCCAATGACAGGCTCCATATGAGGCCTGCACAGTGGTGCCTTCGGTCTCAGTGGTCACAGGCCACAGGCAGCCTCAGAGACAGGATAAGGGTGTCCAGACAATTTCTGCACTCCCTCAACTGGTGGCTGCACCCACCCAATCTACTGAAGGGGGTGCCTTTTCAGATTCCAGGGTACACGGTAGTGATGACCACAGACGCCTCCCTGCAAGGCTGGGGAGCTCATTGTCTGGGCAAGTGCACCCAGGGCCTGTGGTCTCCTTGGGAAGCTGCACAGCAGATCAATCTCCTCAAACTCAGAGCTATTCGATTAGCACTCAAAGCTTTCTCTCCTACCCTGGCTCACCAATCTGTCCTGATTCAGACAGACAACCAAGTAGCCATGTTTTATGTGAACAAACAGGGCGGGACTGGGTCCAGGATCCTTTGTCGGGAGGCTCAGGACCTTTGTTCATTTGCCGTCAAGCACAACATGCTCCTCAAGGCTGTGTACCTTCCAGGCCAGGACAACTACCTGGCAGACAGGTTAAGCAGAATACTGCAGCCCCAAGTTCTGCTCCAGGCAACCGCATCCTCTACGGATAGCAGCGGATGCTTTTCTGATATCATGGTCTCAGGGCCTCCTGTATGCATTTCCTCCCATGCCCTTGGTGGCCCGAACTCTCTTCAAGATTCTTCAGGACAAGGCCTCGGTCCTGCTGGTGGCTTCCAGATGGCCGAGCAAACACAAGAAGCAGGAGACGTTGGATGAACCGATGAGTCTTTTAATGGTAAAGGACCCCAACGCGTTTCGGCAACGCCTTCTTCAGGGGAAATATCACTTGAACAAACAAAAAATACATAATCAATTAATGATAAAAACAATTAAAAACAATTGAAACCAATTGGCATGATACAAGATAATACAAGTAAACGTATGACATTCTGGTGGTGTGAATAAATAAAATAAAATTAGTAAATAAATAAATAAATAGGTTAAATGCAAAAACAAACAAATGCAGGGCTGAGAAACCAGAACACTAGAATATTAACATGTACATACTGCAAAATAATAATGAACAGAAACGCTGAAACTATAGTCCTAATATCAACTTAAAACGGGATACTTACTTGATCCACAACACTAAAATGTAAATAACTTAGTAATAATAACTTAATCAAAGTGCAGAAATATAAAGGAGAAGAAACGTTACATCGATGATGTTCTTCTCATATGGAATGGGACAGTTACATCATTGCAATCTTTCCATGCATGGCTCAACACACTGGACTCGAATTTACAATTTGAGGGAAATTACAGTATGGAAGAAATCCCGTATTTGGATATCTTAATCAAAAAATCCAATACAGGCCTTTCAACCACCCTATATCGTAAACCCACGGACCGCAATACATTACTTAAGTATGACAGCTACCACAATCCATCTCTCAAGAAGAATCTTCCAATCAGTCAATTTTTAAGAATCAAAAGATTATACACAGACAATGCTGATTTTGAAGAACATGCTAAAGATATGACAAATAGGTTTTTGCAACGTGGTTATCCTAAAACATGTATCAAAAAAGCTTACCATAGAGCATGTGCTACTGACCGTTCCACTCTTTTAGGTAAGACAACACGCATCCTTACAGACAAAATTGTCTGTGCTTTGACCTTTTTGCACATTCTAAAGCCATTGTTGACATTCTCAAACAAGAGTGGCACCTTCTTACCACCATACCAGCCTTTGCCACCAAGCGCCTCATGATTGCCTACAAACGTACTTCAAATCTGACTAACCTTCTTGTTCCATCTGCCCTCACAGTCTCTAGACCGTCCCCTACAATCAAGGGCCACTACAGCTGTGGTAATTGTTCGGTGTGCACACATGCTATTACAGTAAAGAATAATTTCACATATGCGCCTACAGGTCACAAACTTTTTTTAAAACATTCCTCGAATTGTAAAACCATCAATGCTATTTATCTTATTCTGTAGCAGCAAAGCGCAGACAAACCAATGATACCAGGAGTCTGTTCAGAAGGTCCAAATCATTTATTTGTGCACAAGTCTCGAACCAGTCAATTTCAAAATGGCTGAGCAAAGTTTTCAAGCATTACAACAACTTTTATAGACTTCTGTTCCATTCTAGGTATAGAAAAACATTTCATTGGTCCCGGTAATCTCCCGTACCTCCCGTACCTCTTCTATTGGTCCCGGTACTGATAAGTTTATCCAGTTATGTCCCTCCAGTGGGCATGACACCTGCATACCCCCCTTCTAGTCCCAATTACAATGGTCAGTTCATCAACTTGTTACTTTCACACTTTCAAGGTTATAGAACCAATTTGTACGTGCAGAGGAGCTGGGCTCTGCAACTCATCTGTCAGCACTCCCAATTATTTCTTTGCAGATGTACTTTTTCTTATCAGTAACTTTTAAACATGTTTTTCTGTATTTTTCCATCTTTCAATACTACAGTTCTGCTTACCTAAGCTAATTCAATACTTCTACTGAGTTCTATCTTACAATAGCAGCATATTGGGGGATGTGCAATCCTATATGCCTCTCCACAGGCCTCATTTACAGGTCAAGCTAGCCATGCTGGCCTGCTTATGTTCGGACACTGTGGGTCACAGGCCTGCACCTGCCACATTCCCCCCTTTGATTAATCTCACCCTATTACTTAATAAGGTGTGAGAATTAAATCACTTTCTGAAGAATCACATCCTGGCTAAAGGATTTCTACCAGGACTGGCTGTATATAAAGCCATGATTTTTGTTGCAGTCTTCCGCTCTACTGTACTATCAATAGTGTTATGAATGGAACGCATACAACATGGGATTAAACATGGTAATAAGAAGATAACAGCAACAAGGATTAGTACCAATACGATGAAAGTCTTAAATCCTCCCACCCATGAAAAGAGGTTAGCAAACCAATTAGGAAATTTCAATGAGTGCCACGTCTGTACTGGCACATAAGCATGTCTTTGCATATCTTTAGCAATTTCTTCAACTACTTGACCTTTATCATCTATTTTCAAACAGCAATTGGTTAAGTTCAGCTTACCACATACTCCTCCTTCAGCTGCTAACAAATAATCAAGTGCTAAGCGGTTCTGATATATCGCAGTGCGCATCTGTGTACTTTGTCTAGCTAAAAGCGTGAGAGCATGACTAGTTTCATTGGTTATTATTTCAACTACTGCTTGTAAGCGAATAATACGATTAATCATATAAATTGGGGTACGATAACCATACATACCATCATCATTCCAAGTGGCGGGTCCATAATACTCAATAATTCTTTCTGGTGGCCAATCATCACCCTGCCATTTCTCCCACTTGCCTATCTGTAAGGCCTCTCTCTTTTGTCTTAGTGCTCTTTTGTGTCGGTGGGTAGTGTATACTGGGTATCCTAATTGTTCTCCATGTTCAGTGTTTAAAAGAAAGAAAGAAGGTCTGATGGTTCCTAAGACACATGCTCCTCCCCAGTGTGGTGGGAGTTGTGCATATGCTCGGTTTCCACAGATCCAATATAGGCCAGGTGGGGCCTGCCAGGCTTGGATTTCAGCAAGGTTAGTCCATAGACCTGCAAGTTCAAGAAATCTGGCTAATGGGTTAGGAGGTTCAGGATGTCCAATTCCTGACCACCATGCTATCTTCTTGGTTGTGGCATTATAGTACTTTTGGCTAAGACAGACCAGCTGTCCTACCTTTTGGGTGAACTGGGGTCCAGTTCTGGCATAGCAAAGACGTCCAACGATTGAGTGCGCTAACACCCATTCACTGGTAGTCTTGTGTAATTCAGTCTGATTGTAAATCATGGAATAATTCAATTCTTGGGCTTCCCATGGCCACTGATCTCCCATTTGGGTTCCGCCACAGAAATAACAATCTGTGATCTTAAGACTAGATACTACTGCTCCGGCTAATTCTAGAAATAAATTCTGTGAGGGGTGAGGGATCTCAAACTTATTTACATGCATGGCTTCATAAAAAGTATTATGAATATGATATTTAGATGACTTGTGGGCTTGGGTATTCAATCTGATATACACAATGGTCCCTGGATCTATTGCTCCTCCAGCAATACGTAAACCAAACTTATATCCTTGTTTCCATGCATGGGGATTGTGTATACGTAAGTGTAAGGGGTTACAAGCATCTTTCTGACATTTATCATTTGTGGTTGGCTTGGTTAAAGTAGCCATTCATTTATCTATTTTCTCATCAGTTATACCAGTGTTCCAGGTAGCATAAAAAACACATCCCCAATACGGGCAATAGTAGTCTGCTGCTGGGGCAGTACTATAGCCTGGTTCCTTTTTACCTGTACACTTTCTCCATCCCGTGGCACCTTCTGGACACATATACTTATGGTCATTTCGATACGCTTTCTCCCATGTACCACAGGTGGAATGACTATCTCTATTAATAGCATTGCATGCATCAAAATTCAAAACAGCAGGTTTAGTAATGTCCTTAAGTGGCGGCGTTGCAGCTAATATAGGTCCATCTGCATCCTTCCATCTTATTTCCATCGTGTAATAGGATGGATTCTGATGCGGATTATAGCATGTTTTAATTTTTCCATGAGTGCAAACATTTAGTTCAGTGGTGTTATAGATACACCGAGTTACTGTCCCCTTGCAGGTATAGTAAGAATGATAAAGCAAAGTCTGAGTTACTTTCAGTCCAATTCTAGTAGAAGTAATGCAGGCAGTGCATGGAGGTAAAGCATGAGTCTGTTCAAAACCTCCAAAGAAGGTAACCAAAGCAAAGCAAAAGTAGAGATGCATGTCGATGTTGATTGGAGTTCTTCTGAATCCTCAGCTTGCTGATCTTGATCACGACGTTCTATTATTCTTCGTCCCGTTTGCTAATGAAGCAATTTAACGGGTGCTGAGTGTTGATTGAAGATCCTCAGGTTGTCCAGTACACATTAACCAACTTATTAGTAATTTCAGTTGGCTTGTGAAGTCTGGCTTAGTCAATGTAGTCTCAAAGTAGTGTGTCAAATCACACACAAATTGGGTTCGTTGAAACAAAGCTGTTGCTGCATGGAAAACAGCAATCCTCTTCGAAAGACTTGGCTGCTGCAAAGCACTTGTGATGAAGTGTCTAAGCTGCTGGTTGTCGTCTCAAAGTAACTCGCAAGGGTACATCAGGGTGCTGTTCTGCTGTCCACTGCTCTGGTTCAGGATCGGCGGCGGGCTTGACTCTGCTGTGGTGGATCCAGGCGTCGATCTCGGCTACCTTTACTGCAGTTGGGGTAGACAGGATGACGGTGTACGGTCCCTTCCAATGAGGTTCCAACGGTGTCTTCTTCCAATCTTTGATCCACACCGAGGTACCAGGCTGGTAGGGATGCAAGGGTTCCGTCAAGTTGATAGGCAACTGGTCTTGGATCCACGTATGGAGAGTCTGCAGAACAAAACTAAGAGCTAGAAGTTCTTGTCTGGTTATTTCTGAACCAATTTGGGCTAGACTTCCTTTGATTCCCTGCACTATTGGTGGGGGTTTACCATACAAAACTTCAAAAGGGGAAAATCCTGTTGACTTTACAGGAGCTGAGCGTATTCTGAATAAAGCTATGGGAAGCACTTGGGGCCACTTCAATTGTGTCTCCTGACAAAGCTTAGACATTTGGGCTTTCAAGGTACGATTCATTCGCTCAACTTTCCCTGAACTCTGGGGTCTGTATGCAGTGTGGAGTTTCCATTGTATCTGCAAGGCTTTTGCTAACTGCTGAGTAACTTGGGAGACAAATGAGGGTCCATTGTCTGACCCTATTACTGCTGGAATTCCGAATCTGGGGACAATCTCTCTCATTAAGACCTTGGTAACTTCTCGGGCTTTCTCAGTTCTGGTTGGGAATGCTTCTACCCACCCAGAGAAAGTACAAACTAATACTAATAGGTAATGGTACCCATTGGCTTTTGGCATTTCGGTGAAATCAACTTGGAGGTTGTGCATGGGGGTCACACCTCTTGACTGAACTCGGGGTGCTGTAATAAGGCCTTGCTTGGCATTATTCTTGGCACAAGTTTGACATTGTCGTGCTACTGAAGCTGATATGGTTGTCATCAGAGGGATGTAAAAATGTGGTCTGAGTGCTTTTTCCATAGCACTTTTCCCATAGTGGGTAGCTTCGTGGAAAGCTTTGACAAAGGATGGTCCTAACAGTTCAGGAATTACTATTCGTCCTGGAGGTTGACTGCCCTCTTCTGGTGGCAGCTCAATCCATCCGTCTTTCAATACTCCATTTTCTTTGTCACAATAGTAGTCCAATTCTTTGGTGGTATATCGTGGGGTCCATAGATTCAAAGGTACTGGAAACAATGCTGCTTGCATTGGCATAGCTTGTGGGGCAATTTGTCCTGTCATAGCTGCTTGTCGTGCTGAGGCATCTGCAAATCTATTTCCTCGGGCAACTTCTCCTTTTCCTGCTTGATGTCCTCTGCAATGCATGACAGCTACACGTGTTGGGGCCCAAACGGCATCAAGTAACATCAATATTTCGGGACCATATTTGACTGATTTTCCTCCGGATGTGATGAGTCCTCTTTCTTTATAGAGAGCTCCATGGGCATGCAGGGTAGTGAAGGCATATTTGGAATCTGTATATACATTCAGTATAAGTTTTTCTCCTAACAACAATGCTCTGGTGAGTGCTATCAATTCGGCTTTCTGGGCTGATGTGCCTGAGGCTAGGGCTGATGATTCAACTACTTCGTGTTGAGTGACGACTGCATATCCGGCACAGCGTCGTCCATCAAGGATGAGACTGCTCCCATCAACATAATAGGTTTGGTCAGGATTGTCTATGGGCACATCTGTCAAGTCGGGTCGGCTGGAGAACACAGTCTCCATGACTTCGATACAGTCATGTTCTGGGAGTTCTTCACTGATGGGTATCAAGGTGGCTGGATTCAGGGCATGGCTCACTTCAAGTTGTATCTGTGGGTTTTCACATAACATGCTCTGGTACTTCAACATTCGGGAATTGGTGAGCCAATAATTTGCTTTCTGTTCCATGAGGGCAAGGACTGCATGTGGCACAGTGACTCGTATGTTCTGTCCTAGTGTGAGTTTGTCTGCTTCACTCACTAGTAGCGCTGTAGCTGCAACTGCTCTCAAGCAAGGTGGCCATCCTTTGGCCACAGGGTCCAATTGTTTCGATAGGTAGGCTACAGGTCGCTCCCAATTTCCCAATTTCTGAGTCAACATGCCCAAGGCATTTCCCTGTGCTTCATGTACAAACAAGTGGAAAGGTTTGTGGACATCTGGTAGTCCAAGTGCTGGTGATGACATTAATTCTTCTTTTAACTTTTGGAAGGCTGTGTCCTGCTCAAGTCCCCACTCCAGTGGCGACTTTTCTTCTCCTTTTGTGGCTTCATACAGTGGTTTGGCAATTTGGGCAAAGTTGGGTATCCAAATTCGGCAATATCCTGCCGCTCCCAGAAAGGCTCTGACTTGCTTTCTGGTTGTTGGAGTTGGAATTCTGCATACTGCTTCTTTTCTTTCTCTGCCTAATCTTCTGCTTCCTTGGGTGATACGAAAACCCAGGTATTTCACTTCTTTTTGGCATAGCTGTGCTTTGGCTCTGGAAACTTTGTATCCAGCTTCCTCTAGTAACTGCAAGAGATCTTTGGTGGCTAGTATACATTCACTTTCTGATACGGCAGCTATCAACAGATCATCCACGTATTGGAGAAGCACTCTCTTCCCCGGGGCTACTGGATAGCTTGAAAGGTCTTGATTCAGTGCGGCACTAAAGATGGTAGGCGAATTCTTGAATCCTTGGGGTAATCTTGTCCAGGTAAGTTGGCCCCCTCTTCCAGAGATGGGGTCTTGCCATTCGAATGCAAACAATATTTGGCTTACAGGGGCTAATCTTATGCAAAAGAATGCGTCTTTTAAATCCAGTACAGTGAAATGGGTAGCTTCAGCAGGTATCAGTCCTAGGAGGGTGTAAGGATTGGGTACGACTGGATGTATGGTCTCAGCTGCATCATTTACTCTTCTCAAATCTTGCACTGGGCGATAATCATCTGTCCCAGGCTTCTTTACTGGCAAAAGTGGAGTGTTCCATGGGGATTGGCATACTTTTAGTAGGCCATACTCAAGCAATCTTTGTAGGTGGCGATGAATGCCTTCAATTGCGGCTCTTGGGAGAGGGTACTGTTTGACGTGCACTGGTGTAGCACTAGGCTTGAGGGTTACAATCACTGGAGCTATATGTTTGGCTAGGCCTGGGGGGCTGCCTTCTGCCCATACTCCAGGTGGTGCATCAATACTTTTCAAAGTTTGTTCAAAATAGGTATCTTGTATCGAATCATCAATGTAGTATCTCCATTCTTCTTCTCGGGGAACTGTCAGCAGCATCACTCCTGCTGGTTTGGTTTGGGAATTTACTGTCATTTGCATTTCTCCTTGTTCAGAGAAAGATATTTGTGCTTGAAGCTTGGCTAACATATCTCGTCCCAGTAGTGGCACTGGACATTCGGGCATGTAAAGGAATTGATGAGTTACTTGCTGTCCTCCCAGACTGCATATTCGGTTTTGAAGGAAAGACTTTGTGGCTTTGGCACCAGTTGCTCCTATAATGGTGACTGCTTTTGTAGTGAATGGGGCTATCTTTTTGTCTATTACTGAATGTTGTGCTCCAGTATCAACCATAAAGTCCATAATTTGGTCTCCTATTTGTATTCCGACCATAGGCTCCTGGAGACCTAAAGCAAACTTGGAGCCCGGTCTGTCCTAATCCACGTCATTCTCATCATGGGCTGGTGTGGCCAATGCTTGAATGGTTCCTCCTCTCTCTCGCTGGAATTGTTCTCGATTGGCTCCTCCTCGGCTTCGGGGATAGCTTCGTCTTTCTTCTCGCCACTGATGGCTGCTGTCGTCATCATGCTGGGCGTCTTCGAGTTGCGGGCACATATCTCTCCAATGTCCTTCCTCTCTGCAATAGGCGCATTGGTTCACGCCTAGTCTCTGGGTCCGGCCTCCGCCTTGACCCCGCCCTCTTCCTCTGCTCCTTCGACTAGGGACACCTCCCCTTTTCTGTTCCACTATGGCCGCAGCCAAAAAATCAGCTTTCTTCTTCATCTTTCTATCACATTCTCTCTGTCTTTCAGTATCACGATTCACATACACTTTATGAGCGACTTCCAGTAACTGTGTTGCATTCATTCCCGCAAACCCTTCTAACTTCTGTAATTTGCGTCTAATGTCTGGTTGAGACTGGTTTACAAAAGCAGAATTCACCATACATAAACTTCCTGGTGCCTCGGGATCATAGGGAGTATACATTCTGTATGCTTCAGTTAATCTTTCATAAAAATCTGCTGGGCTCTCATCTATCCCTTGGATAACTCCTGTAACTTTGGAAAGGTTCATAGCTTTCTGGCCCCCCCTTTTCAGGCCTTGTAAAAAGCCTTGGCGAAAACGGGCTAGGGCTGTGGATCCTTCATCTGTATTTGGATCCCATTGGGGGTCTTCATTCGGGAATTCTCTCTGAGCTGCTTCCCTACGATCTATTATATTCTGCCCCTGTGCCGGAGCTGCAGGGTTTTCTGCCATCCATTCAATAGCTGCTTTTCTAATTCTTGCTCGTTCTTCTGTAGTGAATAGGGTGGTCAGGAGCTGACGGCAATCTGGCCAAGTGGGTTGGTGAGTTTCCATAATACTAGTTACTAATTCTGTCAGCTCCTGGGGCTTACTAGTATAGGAGGCGTAATGCGACCTCCAATTTAATAAATCAGTTGTAGAGAAAGGGATATACACATAAGTTAGGGGTCCCGCTACCACTTCATCATTATCATTCTTTACGGGCACTCCCGGGACTTGCCGTAAGGGAAACAGTTTAGCTGCTATGGGTGTCTTTTGGGATCTAAGGGTTATTGTCGTTGCCTTTGCAGGAGTCACTTTCTTTTTCTCAACAGGTTTTGCTTTGGGTTTCGCTGTCACTGGCGTGCTAGTGCTAGTGCTGGCTTTCTCAATTATTTGTACACTTTCCTCATCTGGGGGATTCTCTCTTTCTCCTCCTTCTTCAGTCTCCACTTCTGACTCGCTTTTTAGGTCCTCCTCTTCTTTTCTCGCTAATTCTTCCTTTTTCTCTTCTCCAGGAGGGGGATCAGGGGTTGGGTCCCGCCTCGGCTCTGGCCGTCTCTGGGGTTCTGGGGCAGGACGCCGGGCTACTCTTACTGGACCTGGGGTTCGGGGCTGCCTGAGAGTTATTTCTGGGGAATCAGGATCTGCCAGGATGGGCTTCTTTCTGGCTTTCGTATCCTGCTCTTTCATTCTAGGCTGTTCCGTTTTCTGTCTAGAATCTGTTTTAGCTAACATTATTCTGCACTGTTCCTCATAACAGCGCTGCGCCCAGGGGGGCGGATCTTCACAAATACTTAACCAGGAATCTATATAGGGGTACTGATCAGGGTGCGCTATCCGCACTCTACGGTGTATTGACTGAATAATCTCTACTTTGAACGTTCCCTCTCGGGGCCAGATGGGGTCTAGATCGGGCCACTCCCTAGTACACAAAATTTGCAAACGGGCTGCTGTCATTTTAATACCATAATCTCCTGAATATCCCTCTTTAAAATGTGCGATCATACATTCTAATGGAGTGTTTCTAGTAGACCCCGCCCCTCCCATTTCGATGTGTGCGCGCAACAACAGACAAAAGGAAAAGGAGGGCGGACCGTGGGTAAGGGGTCCTCACGGCCCTGGAAACGTATAAGGAGTACAAATAACAAGACAAGACGACAATCGCTTCCCCCTTTTCGCGACCTGAACGCGGTCGCCCGGTCAGGAAATGCGCTACTCAGGGGTCCGCCTTCACTTGGTCCGTGCTGCCAGACCTCTCATTCACACTTCGTTCACACAATCATGCTAGCAACGTATCCCAGAATGCATTCGTTTCTATCTGTTCTGACTAGTCTTTTCCAATTTCCCAATTACAAAAAGGATGAGGGTTTCACCCAGCGAATTCCCATGCCAGGCTACTCGGCTCTTCCTTGAGAGGTGATCATGCTCTCTTACCAATTCCCAATATCTCGAGATTACAAATTCCAAAGTTCCAAGTTCCAATGGCAGTACTGCGCTTTCTATTTCTGTCTAGACCCAAAATCAAAACTATACTCACCGGATCCGGTCCTCAAACTTCCCAAGCAGGCGCATGAGTTGGACCTCGGACTCCCCTCACTCGGGTTCGAGGCGTTGACTCCAGCCGGGCTCGTCACCCGCCGAGGTCCGACCAGCTCCCTCCGATACAAGGGACCGGTGGCGCCAGGGAGCAGCCCTCGTCGGAAGGGCGCGATCCCGGCAGGACCAAGCCTATAGAGGCGGAAAGTCGTGGTATATTGCCCTATATACACTTTGATTCCACAACTTCCCGGCCAATGCACCAAGGAATATGTAGCAGCAAAGCGCAGACAAACCAATGATACCAGGAGTCTGTTCAGAAGGTCCAAATCATTTATTTGTGCACAAGTCTCGAACCAGTCAATTTCAAAATGGCTGAGCAAAGTTTTCAAGCATTACAACAACTTTTATAGACTTCTGTTCCATTCTAGGTATAGAAAAACATTTCATTGGTCCCGGTAATCTCCCGTACCTCCCGTACCTCTTCTATTGGTCCCGGTACTGATAAGTTTATCCAGTTATGTCCCTCCAGTGGGCATGACACCTGCATACCCCCCTTCTAGTCCCAATTACAATGGTCAGTTCATCAACTTGTTACTTTCACACTTTCAAGGTTATAGAACCAATTTGTACGTGCAGAGGAGCTGGGCTCTGCAACTCATCTGTCAGCACTCCCAATTATTTCTTTGCAGATGTACTTTTTCTTATCAGTAACTTTTAAACATGTTTTTCTGTATTTTTCCATCTTTCAATACTACAGTTCTGCTTACCTAAGCTAATTCAATACTTCTACTGAGTTCTATCTTACAATAGCAGCATATTGGGGGATGTGCAATCCTATATGCCTCTCCACAGGCCTCATTTACAGGTCAAGCTAGCCATGCTGGCCTGCTTATGTTCGGACACTGTGGGTCACAGGCCTGCACCTGCCACAATTCAATGTCCCTGTAATAAATTATACATAGGCAAAACTTTGAGACAAGTTCGTACTCGTATAATTGAGCATAGAATATTCAAAGAAAGCAGCCAGATAAACCATTAGTATCTCCCTGGTTAGAAAAGAACCATAGTATCAGTGACATCAAGTTTGCAGTAATCAAAACAGTTGTTCCGCATTGGAGAGGTGGCAATGTTGATAAAACTCTACTCAAGTTTGAACAACGTTTTATTTATGAATTTAATACTTTAGAACCACATGGTTTAAATCAGGAAGTAGATTTAACAGTTTTTCTGGGATAGTTCTCTTCAACATAAACATTTAGTACGATGTGTGTATATACAGCTTTACGTTCATACAGCACTACACTCCTGCTCTCATGCATTCCTTGACTAATACCACAAACATTATAATGCAGTCTTTTCTGCTGCTTTTCTTATTTTGGTACGTGCTTTTACTATCCACTCTGCAAGGTTTACCTTTGTATAACAAGCCTGCAGGGCCTGCCACTATAATTTACTGCGTGCATTTTAACCCCTCCTCCAGTATCGGGTTACCTCAGTTTTGGCGCGAAAATCGGCTTTTATAACTCTGTCTGTTTCAGATCACTTCTTTTATTTGCTTTCAATGCGCTCAGTGTAGCACATCTCTCAACGGATTTAAACCTAATCGGTTCGCTTTCAGACCTGGATATTTGTCCATTTACCTGGTTCGTGAGTCATATTTTCTGCATTTCATTTGTTCTCTACCAATACACATGAAATGATGTTTCTTATATCCCGCACCATAAATGTTGGTCTCTCTGTCCCATACTGTATAAAAACATACTCAACAAGTTTTCTCCACATTTTATTTTAATTTTTCTCTGCTACAGTGACAGAATATCATCTGCTTACAAGTTTACTGTTTCTCCAAATAAACACGTTCAACAACGTGTACCTTGGGTGAGTTCCTTAGCTTTACGTTCTAATCAGCACTCGGTTACACTTTCAATTCTGTCATAGTTTTAAACGCAATTGTTCATGACACAATAATGTACATATAATAGTTTTATTTTTAACTTTTGTTTTCTTTTAAATATTTATTATTTTTATGTGTGCAGCAGGCTACACTACAGCCTCTATGTTTCTAAAGTTCCTTAGTACTTGCGCTGACTGCCAGAACACTTCTGCATTCGGCTGCACTGCACATTTACATTTGTAACGCCAAGTTTTCAATACTATTTTATGTTTCTACAATCAGTTTTTTATTATTTCACAACAGTGTTAACATGTCCTCATACCAACACAATTCACTTTTTTTTTTTTTGCCTCTCGAGCGCGATTCCCTTTAACTTTGTTCCATGACTCATTACATAAGCATTTTTAACTGCTTTAGCCGTTTTTTATCAACCCAATAGTGGTTTTTATATCCATACATTTTTTTTGCATTGGTGTATGCATTTTGAAGTGTCATGCAAATTTTTACAAAGAACAACATATTAATTTTTCCAGTCTTCTTTGCGTTAATTTTTCCTGTCTTCTTTGCGTTATTGAACCCGCTTTGGTTTTCGATTGTGTTTGCGAGCAATGCTATTCTAATATGTTATGGTATATGTCCGTATTCCATCAGTTTTTTATATATAATATATTTAATTTAAGAAGCTCTTATGGTCCACTCTCATTGAGGCTCGCCCTCGTTTATTTTGCTACTGAAACATAGCCTAATAGCATATCATAGCTTATTGAGCTTTCCTTTTGGTTATTTCACATCACTGCACATTTTATCAGTTTTAATGCCAAATTAATGTACTTCCTTTGTGCTTTTATATAGATACCCATGTAGCTTACACTTGTGCCCATATATATACATGTTTTACTTGAATTCTATAGTCTTACATTTTAAATTACAGCAATACCATCGTCACAGACTTCTGGCATTACCTTCAATGTAGTTCCCCCCTTTTTTAGACAAATCTCTTTGTAAAAAAAATTTTTTCAAAAAATATTTTGTTTTTATGGTACACCATGTCAGTCACCTCATCAGAGATTGTGTTTCATTTCTAGTGTCCTTTCATTTCATTGTTCTTCTTCTCCTTTATATTTCTGCACTTTGATTAAGTTATTATTACTAAGTTATTTACATTTTAGTGTTGTGGATCAAGTAAGTATCCCGTTATAAGTTGATATTAGGACTATAGTTTCAGCGTTTCTTACTTGATGTTTTATTTTTCATATAACATTTATATTTTGTTTATTATTTGTTGTTTTTTTAATTCATTACTTAGACAATATTGATATTAGTTAGGTTCTTAGCTTTATTCTCCAACGAATAATTTTTTAATGGTCTACATTTAATTGATTAATATATATATTGTTCTGTTCATTATTATTTTGCAGTATGTACATGTTAATATTCTAGTGTTCTGGTTTCTCAGCCCTGCGTTTGTTTGTTTTTGCATTTAATCTATTTATTTATTTATTTATTTACTAATTTTATTTTACTTATTCACACTACCAGAATGTCATACGTTTACTTGTATTATCTTGTATCATGCCAATTGGTTTCAATTGTTTTTAATTGTTTTTATCATTAATTGATTATGTATTTGTTCAAGTGATATTTCCCCTGAAGAAGGCGTTGCCAAAACGCGTTGGGGTCCTATACCATTAAAAGACTCATCGGTTCATCCAACGTCTCCTGCTTCTTGTGTTTGCCTGGACTTTCTGCAGGAGGCTTTGCTCCTCCTTGTGTTCTAGATGGCCGAGACAGCCTTGGTTTCCTCTTCTGCTTCAACTGGTGGTGGATCCTCCACTACCTCTGGGGTTGCAACCCGACCTTCTCTCACAGGAGCAGGGTTCCCTTCTGCACCCCAATCTCAAAGCTCTCAATTTGATGGCCTGGAGGCTGCAAGGGTAGTTTTGGCTCCCTGGGGCCTACCTCAGGAAGTTGAGGAGGTTGTCCTAGCCTCTAGGAAACAGTCCACTAGGAAAACCTATCCTCTCAAATGGAAAAGGTTTTCTGTGTGGTGTCAGCTACGTACAGAGGACCCTTTCTCTTGTACTGTGCCAGTAGTGCTTCAGTACATACTGCACTTATCAAATCAGGGACTTAAGTCCAATTCTGTTCGGGTACACCTCTCAGCTCTAGCAGCTCACCACTCTCTGGTGGAGGGACATTTTCTGTCTGGTCACCCCTTGGTGTCCCGCTTTCTCAGGGGCTTGCTTTTGCTCAAGCCTCCCATCCGTCCTCCTGCCCCTGAGTGGGAGCTGAATGTGGTCTTGCAGCAGCTGACTCGCCCACCTTTTGAGCCGATGGCTACTTGTCCACTACACTTCCTCTCCTGGAAGACACTTTTCCTGATAGCCCTTACCTCGGCTAGGCGAGTAAGTGAGCTTCAGGCCCTGGTCTGTGAAAGGCCTTGCACCAGGATTTATAGGAACAGGGTAGTCCTCAGGACTCATCCAAAGTTCCTCCCAAAGCTTGTCTCCTCTTTCCACCTCAGTCAGGAGGTGGTTCTTCCAACATTCTTCCCTAAGCCTCATGCAAGCCAGGCTGAAGCAGTCCTGCATACCCTGGACTGTAGGAGGGCCTTATCTTTCTACCTTGACCGTACGCAGGGGCATAGAAGGGCTACTCAGCTCTTTGTATCCTTTGACCCCAATAAGTTGGGGTTGGCTGTGTCCAAGCGTACCTTGTCCATCTGGGTAGCTGACTTTATCACCTGGGCATACAAGGCAGCTGACCTTCCTTTGCAGGGTAGGGTCACGGCCCATCGTGTCAGGGCAATGGCTGCTTCAGTGGCTCATCTCCGCTCTGTGCCCTTGGTAGACATCTGCAGGGCTACAACATCTGCGTAGGGAGGAGTAGCCTAGTGGTTGGGGCAAGGTACTTCAGGCCGGAAGGTCGGGGGTTCAAATCCCACTAGAGGACAGCAACCTTGGGCCGGAAGGACTGGGGTTTCTAGTGCCACAGATGCTCCTTGTGGTCTTGGGCAAGCCACTTAACCCTCCATTGCCCATGTTCCCTGTAAGTATCAGTGTATGGGCTATGTTTACTAAACGTGAATAACGCGCGTAGTATGACGTTAACGACCGTAAGTGCCGTATAACGCGCGTACCGACGCGCTAACGACCGTTAACGTCATACTACGCGCGGTAACCGTAGTTAACGATCGTAAAGCTCCGCGGCGCGTTAAAACAGCGCAGAAGGTGGAGAGTGGGCGGAGAGAAGGGGTCAATGGGCGGAGAGTGGGCGGAGAGAGGCTCCCCTCATACTAACGCGCGGAGTGTCAGAGCTCACCTCCAACGCAAATGAAAACCTGTCGTTAAAGGCATTTAAAGGGAAGAGAAACCATTTACGTCAGCAATGTACAGAAAACCGGGGAAACCCACAAAACGTGAGCAGTGTGATACATGTGCACAGAACAAAATATCACATAAAACGTTAAAAATGACCACAAGAAACATTTTAAAAAGCAGAATTCAGCTGGGCAACAGTGATAGCAATGGGCAACAAGGAACAACACTCCCTGGAAAGCACCAAACTAAAAGGAAATGATGTGTGGAAGGGTCTACGCTCCGCAGACCCTTGCAAAGAGCATTACATTGTAAAGGAGCTGTCCTGGGTGTGTGGTGTAATGTTTCCCAATGATATCATTGTTGCCCAGCTTGGTTATGGGTGTGTGCCCCTTTTGTGAGGTCATTTCTGCGGTTTATGTGCACCTTCGTCTGCATACAAGGTAAATGAGGCCACAGTAAACCTGTTGCAGAGCAGGGTTTCTGACTCATCAGGCCGGTTTAACTAACTCCAGGGACTGCACAGTCTCTGTGGCCACAGTGTGGTGCAACAGACACAGCCAGTGCCTGTAAAACCAGAGGGTCACAGGTTCAAATCCCAGTTGGGGCTCCTGCCAACCCAGTCCCCATAATTTTACCCACCACTAAACAGTGATAGTAAAGACACTCCTGTAGTGCAGAGAACATACGCATGGCCTATATTTTACCACACCAAACACAGACACCAGAAACAGGCACATTACCTATAGCAGAGTCCCGCAAATGCAGTCCTGGAGGGCCCCACAACATTCCGGTGTCATGCTGCCTCTAATAAAGATGCCTGTGCTGCATAGCTATGCACCACCCCCATGGTATGCAGATGTAGCTCATGCATATCTATGAGAGACAGCATGAAAACCCGAACAGTGTGTGGAACACCAGGACTGGAGTTGGGGAGCTCTGCCGTAAAGCAGCAGCCAACAGGGCCACACACCCACCCACAGGCCCCATTGGCCAATGCCAGCTGGAGAGGCAAGACATTGGGCCCTGCCTGTATCTCCCAATACTAGCAGTTGCATACCTTAGCAATGCCACCCTACACCTGGGTATATGGTACACAGCTATCAAACGTTTCCTCTGATAACTGGCAGATAGCAATTCCTACGTTAAGCACATTTTGCTCATTGAGCTCCACCATAACAATCATTCTGATGTCTGCGGTGTGTGCTGCAGGTCTGGTCTCTGACAGTGTTCACAACCCTGGGGAGTGACCCCCCAACACTCTTGTGTACCATATCCATGCCTGTACTATGCCCAGGACTGGTGTGGTGGTATGGCTGCTGACCACCTCTATAGTAGCACAATGCTGGCATAGGTGTGGGGGTGGCTGTCTGTCTATCCAGTGTGTGGTGGCTGCAAACACCTTCAACAGCCCACACTGCCAGCACTGTTGCCAGTATTGGGCTGCCAATGTGCATAATGCGGAGCAAGGTACCATGGGTATAGGCCGGACAGGGTGGCCTGGCCAGGGTGCATCTGCACAGGGCATAGGGCAGTGACAGGCACATTGTAGTGCCCGGCCACCAACTACACAGACAGGGTGACCTCAGTATATCCTGCTGAGAGATCACTCTCACCCTGACTGTGCAGTGACCACAGCATGGCTAGGCACTCCCATAGTGCTATCTAGTATTTCTCTCATGTGATACATATGGGTTTCCTTCTGGGGCCCAGTCACTGATGTATTTGCCTGCTGTGTATGCTGACATCCCAGTTCTGGGTGCAGGCATCTCCACTGGGCACTAGCAGACTGTTTGCAGCTGGTAGGTGTTGTGATGGAGTGGCTTGCAGGGTGCAGTGGCTGATGGCTTGCACCAGGGGTATATCAGATAGTGGTGGGGTGCAGCATACCATATCCAGGCCTAATGTCTGTCTGCTATTGTGTTATGGCTGTGTACAGAGCTGCATTGACTGCCCTGTGGGGTGTCTGTTCCCCAGCAGGACTAGGGTTCATGTTCCCCTCTACTGCCACCGTTGCAGCACGGTAGACTGTGGATCTTTTGATAGGAGACCCTGTTTGCCTCCCTCAGCCCTGGGGGAGGGGTGTGGTGGTGGTGCATGGGGGCTGTACCTGACTGAAACAGACAGAGATGTCCAAGGTGTTCCTGCAGAAACTACCTATCTCACACAGTAACACTGCTTTGGACCTGCGCCATGGCCGGTGCTGTGGACCTAGTGCTGGGCGCCTCACTGCACCCTCAGGGTGAGCACAGTACCCGCACAATGTGACGGTGTGTAGCTGCTCTGTGCCAGTACAACACACAGTCGGTACCCCCTACCAGGCCGAGGTGCTGTGGGGGTGCATTCCCCATGGTGTGTATCTGTGGACAGCTGCTTTGCATGTGCAGTGCATCATGGGTGTGACTGGCCCAATCCAACCCTGTGAAACACCAGCACCTGCTCACAGGCTCTGATAAGCCATAGGCCATCACACGTACATCTGTTAGCATACTGCATAGGTGCAGGACGCCCTACAAAGTCTGTAATATAAGATGCCCACACTGGTAAAAACACACGTACCCACGCAC
This sequence comes from Ichthyophis bannanicus, assembly GCA_033557465.1. Lineage (NCBI taxonomy): Eukaryota > Metazoa > Chordata > Amphibia > Gymnophiona > Ichthyophiidae > Ichthyophis > Ichthyophis bannanicus. Next base: position 605,013,930 of record CM066034.1, read on the forward strand.
GAATGTACGCGCGTCGCTACGCACGTACCAACGTACGTGGCTAGGCACATTCCGAGGGTGTTTTTCTGACACCAATACTCAGCGTAACGAAAAGCATGCCTCCTCTTTCCTTCTGTAATGTACAGGGTGATGCCTGAGATAGCCTTCTGTGTTAGGCACACTGGGGGCTCGAACCCATGCTGCCTGTAACAGCGGTCAGTACCGTAACCATTGTGCTACAGCTCTGTTTCAGTGCTTTGTGTCTGTACGTCTTCTTATGATTGACGCGCAGTAACGTGGCACGGCGCCCGGTAGCGCTCGTTAATTTTGCTAACGCGCGGTAGTGGTAACGATGTACCGCCCATGTCCTTATTTGGGGTTTCTTTCACTACCGCGGCTCCTACCGCGAACTGCACTAACGCGATTTAGTAAACATAGCCCTATGTGTCTCATATCCCCGCGTGTTAAATGTATCCCCCAAATGTGTTGTGACCGCTTTGATTGAAGGATAAGGCGGTATACAAAAACTGTCTAAATAAATAAAATAAATAAATAACTTGGTCTTCAAGCCAGACTTTTGCGGCCCATTACTGCCTGGAGAGGGAGTCCCGTAGGGACAGTGCTTATGGCCAAGCAGTACTCCGGAATCTCTTTGAGGTTTAGACAACTCCTGCCCTCCTGCCCTCTGTTGGGCTACCGGTGTAGGTTGTGTCCTTGAAAAGCCTTTCTTTGCTGCTGAGACTAGAGGGAGTTCTCTTGTTCAGCCTGGGTTCCTCGGTAGCCCAGAGCTTGGGATTCACCCATATGTGAGGACTGACTTCCTGCTTGGTCCTGGAGAAAGAGTAGTTACTCACCTGTAACAGGTGTTCTCCAGGAGCAGCAGGAATCAGTCCTCACAACCCTCCCTCCTCCTCTGGGAGTTGCAGTTGTACATAGTTTATTTTTAAATTTTTGTGTGCTGTTCTTAGCTATGTCATTTGACTGAGGTAAGATGGCACCTTTAGGCGGGAAGGGAACCGCGCATTCGTGCCTGCATTCCCAAAGGCTTTCATAGAAAGCTGGGGAAATGCTCTGCTGGGGCTTCATCGGCGCTGATGACACCCATATGTGAGGACTGATTCCTGCTGCTCCTGGAGAACACCTGTTACAAGTGAGTAACTACTCTATCTCCAGCAGCAAGCAGGAATGTAATCTTCACATATGGGTGATGTCTGTACCGATGGAACCCATGTGGGAATGCTCCCCAGCATCCAATAGGAAGGTTTTTGGAAGCCTCACTGAATCTGTGTAGCTGCCTTCCCGCCTTTCCCACTCTCCCTCCTCAGTTCTTCATTTTCCGCAGAGCCGGCAGGAAGCAAATCCTGTGAATGCAGAAAATTCCTGTTTTTCATATTTTTGTTTACATCTGCCTTCCCTTCAGTGCTGGTACCGACTCCCTATCTGTTTGTTATTTCTTTCTAAAAGAAAAAAAAAGGGAAGAAAGTTTTACTTTTTCAGGCACATCGATGCCATTTTAGGCCCAGGCCTTCCATTTTGTCACAGACACAATGGAAAAACCAACTAGTGGTTTTAAGAAATGTTCTAAGTGTGGCAGTACCATTTTGGCCACCGACACCCATGACTGGTGTCTAAAATGTCTAAGTCCTGACTACCAATGTCCCCTCTGAAGGAAGATGATGAAGAGAGGTCTACAGAATCAGACTGCAAAGTTAGGCACACTCTTTAACTCCGACGCCGTCTCTTTAGCATCGACATCATCGAGGGCATCATCTTCCTCCCATGGATTTCAGGTACTGAAACACAAGTCTAAATTGAAGACTGGCTGTCCCCCCACCAAGGGTAGATCTCCTTTTAAGCTTCAAGATGCCTTGAGTGTTGTCCTGGAGGGGAATACACCGGCCAAACAACCCCAGTGGGAGGACCCTTCCTTCAAAGCCATCAAGTCCTCAGAACCCTCCCTTCTCCCTGTGGAGTTGCTTTCTTTTGTTGCTGTCTTGAGCTATGTCGTCATACTGAGGCAAGATGACACCCTTGGATGGGAAGGCAGCCATGCATGCATGGTGGATCTCCCAAAGGCTTTCTTTTAAAGCTTTGGAGAGGTAACCACGTGGGCTCCATCGCTGCTGACGTCACCCATATGTGAGGACTGATTCCTGCTGTTCCTGAAGAACACCTGCTACAGGTGAGTGACTACACTATATGGCATTCTCAAGTTTAGTGTTAAAATGGTTTTCAGAGTTTTTGAACAAAAGAACATGTATGTTGAAGCATTAGTGTTCCAAATAGTGTCTGATTGATAGCAGGATTCTTCAGGTTTCACTATGATCTCCTATTTACTGTATATTTACTATCATTGAGTTCATTAATTGAAGATATGGAGGTTAAGCAATCTCCAGGAAGAAGCAGGAATGTAGTCTTCACATATGGGTATCGTCAATACCGATGGAGCCTGCGCGGGAACGCTCTCCAGCGTCCAATAGGAAAGCTTTTGGGAGCATCCCACAGTGCCTGTGTTCTGCCTTCCCGCCTTTCCCAACTGTCCGTCTCTAGTTCTTCGTTTTCCGTGGAGCCGACAGGTCACACATCCTGTCACCACAGAAAATTCCCTTCTTATATTTCTTTTTTGTGCTCGCGTCTGCCTTCCCTCGACGCAATACCGGTACCGCCGGTTCTTCTTTTCTTTTTTCTAAAAAAACCCCCTTTGTTCCTGGAGTCTTTCTCCAGTAATTTTCTTCTTGGGTGCCACGCACCATTTTCGGCACTAGGCCCAACTTTTTCCCTCAAAATGGAAAAACCCGGTTTGGGTTTTAAAAAGTGTTCTAAGTGTGGCGGTACCATCTCCGTCACCGACACCCATGAGTGGTGCCTCAAATGTTTAGGTCCTGACCACTCTATTTTAGAGTGTGTTGCCTGTGGGATGATGTTGAAAAGGGGCCAGCAAAACCGAGCTGCTAAGCTCAGCACCCTTTTTCCCTCCGATGCAGCCTCCATGGCATCGACATCCTCCAGGGCTTCATCCTCCTCCCATAGATCTCAGGTAACTAAACATAAATCTAGCCGGTCCTCAAAGCGTAGATCTCCTTCTAAACATCGAGATGCCTCTGGCATTGTCCTTGAGGGACATTCACTGGCAAAATTGCCCCGGCGGGAGGCTTCGGCTTCCAAAGCACTAATGAGGCTCCAGGATGTTCTCGAGGCTTCAACCTTGACAGAACTACTGGTGCCATGCTCTGGGGTTCCGGACGCTTTAACCGGCACCGATACCCAAGCATCGGCAGTGTCGATAGACCAGAGATTCTTGGCTATTGAACGCAGTCTGGCGGCTCTTCTCACGGCCTCAGTGCCCCTGAAACTGCTTCAGCCAATTCAACCGGTACCGGCATCGACTCCGGTACCGGCACCAACTGCATCAACTGGGACTGAGTCATGTGTCTCTATCCGGCATCGACAAGTCGGTACCGGATCACTCCGATGCCGACTTCGATCGGTACCGGTACCGTGCCTTGCACGATCACCCGGATCGGAGATACTTCAAATCCTCGGATGAGTCTGAATACTCCGAAGGCTCTGCCGATACCAGAGTACTTCTTCCCGAGGATTCCTCTTCTCCTCAGCATAGGATGTCTCCACCAGAGGATATGTCCTTTCAGGATTTTATCCGAGATGTGGCCTGAGGTCTTTCCATCACAATGGCTCCTGAAAAAGAGCCTAGGGCAAAGGAATTAGAAATCCTACAATACCCTAAATCTCCCAAGGAGGCAGCTACCTTACCTATTCATGAGATCTTGCATGATCTTATGTTAAGGGTGTGGGAAACACCTCTAACCACATCTCCTCATTCTCAAAAATTTGACACCATGTATTGAGTTCCTCCTTGTCCTGGGTTTCAGAAGACTCAGTTACCCACATCATTCCATGGTGGTGGAATCAGCCATGAGATGGATGAAGAGTGCAAAAAGGCATGCATATAATCCTCCAGGACGTGAGTGTAGAACTCTTGACGCCTTTGGATGTCGATCCTTCCAGGCTTCCATGCTTTCTGCTAGGATCAGTTCCAATACCTTGTATATGGGAATGTTCCTTAAGGAAGTCACAGGAGACTTAGAGCTTATGAGCCCTCTCCTTCCTAATGATAAAAGGCAAGATTATCTTACTTTTGTTAAACATGCTCAGGATGTTTCCAAGTTTGTGAATCGTGCAGTCTTTGACTGCTTTTAATGCATAAGCAGAACCTCTGCTATTGCCATAGGTGCACGTAGAATTGCCTGACTCCAGGCATCTGACTTAAAAATCTGGGTACAGGACAAACTGGGGAATATACCTTGCACAGGAGAGAATCTCTTTGGCAAGAATTGCCAGGAAAACGCTAATGAGATAGATGCTGACAATATCACTTTGGATAGATTGTCCAAGTCTACAGCTGATCCTGCGAGGAAAAGATCCTCTAAGAAACCATTCTTCAGTAAGAAGAAGTTTTATCCCTCCTATACCCAGCAGGGACATCGATCAGGTCAGGCTGCCCAAAAGGGACAGCAGCAACAACCTAGGCAACAAAGGAAGCCAAAAGCAGCTAACCGGCTCAGCAGACTCGGCCTCCACAGCGGTTTTGACTCCTATCTAGAGGACTTTGCCTTCCTGGCCCTGAACAACCCAGAACCCTCCACCATCCCAGGAAGGTTATGTCATTTTGCCCCCAGATGGTGTCAGATAGCATAAAATTGGACTGTCTATTGTACGAGAGGGGTACAAGCTTCATTTCCTCAGCATGCCCCTCCTACAATAGTAAGACAGTTCAATTCTCAGACCTCTCCCAACGACCGGTTAGGTCAAGAAGTCACAATGCTCCTTGCTCAAGGAGCAATAGAAGAGGTGCCCATTCCCCAACGGGGTACAGGGTTTTACTCCCCCTATTTTCTTATTCCAAAGAAAACAGGAGGGCACCGACCCATTCTAGACCTCAGAGAATCAAACAAATTCCTGTTCAGAGAGAAGTTCAAAATGATTTCTCTAGGAACTCTGCTACCATACCTTCGGAGTCAGGATTGACTTTGTTCTCTAGATCTCAAGGATGCGTACACTCATGTTCTCATCCATCCAACTCACCGAAGGTTCCTTTGATTCCTGTTTCAAGGGAAGCACTACCAATACAGGGTTCTTCCTTTTGGCCTGGCTTCTGCACCAAGGGTGTTCACAAAATGCATGGCTGTTGTAGCAGCATTTCTCCGCACCCTGGGAATATTCGTCTTCCCTTAATTAGACGACTGGCTCATTCGAGCACCTTCAGAGCCAGAGGCCAGGGTTGCTCTGTCTCGCACAATACGCATCCTTCAGTATTTGGGACTTGTCATAAACTTCCCAAAGTCCAACCTTGCTCCCACTCAATCCCTAGAGTTTATAGGGGCTCTTCTGGATACCAGACAGACAAGGGCCTTCCTTCCACAGCCCCGCTGCCTTCACATTGTGCAGTTAGCTTCCCAAGCAGTGCTAAAACCTCACTCGCTGCTCGGGAAATGTTACAGTTGCTAGGCCACATGGCATCCACCGTGCATGTGGTTCCTTTTGCTTGCCTCCATATGAGGACAGACCAGTGGACCTTATCCACTCAGTGGACTCAGGCATCAGGTTGCCTGTCAGACAAAATAGCAAACTCAGATCGCCTTATTTTGTCCCTGCAATGGTGGCAGTCACCCAAAAACCTTCTGGTGGGGTCTCCTTTTCAGCAACCCCCACCCAAAGCCACTCTAACAACAGATGCTTCACAGATGGGTTGGGAGCCCACCTGCACGGCCTCTCTACCCAGGGTACCTGGATTCCACAGGAGGCCTATCTCCATATCAACCTCCTGGAGCTCAGAGCAATTTTCCTTGCTCTTCGAGTATTTCACACCCCGCTCAGCTACAAAACAGTCCTAGTTCAAATGGACAATCCAGGTAGCCATGTTCTGTGTGAACAAGCAGGGTGGAACAGGCTCTCTGTCGCTGTGCAATGAAGCTTTGCGACTATGGGCCCTCACCAGAGAGCATCAGATTCATTTCGTTGTGGTGTATTTTCCAGGCATTCAAAACTCTTGGGCAGACAGACTCAGTTGAGTTCTGCTTCCACACGAATGGTCTTTCCATGCAGACCAGGTGGCCCAAATTTTTCGAATTATGGAACCCCGGACATAGACCTCTTTGCAAGTCCGCAAAATGCCAAACTTCCCCAGTTCTGTTCAAGAATTCCGGCTCGAGGTTGTCAGTCCAGGGATGCTTTCCTTCTTCATTGGGGTCAGGACTTCCTGTATGCTTTTCCACCCATTCCCCTAATTCCCAAAACCCTGTTCAAGCTTCAGAGAGACAGAGGTCATATGATCCTCATAGCTCCACGTTGGCCACATCAAATGTGGTACCCTCTGCTCCTGCATCTCTCTCAAGATCCGCCTCTGGAGTTAGGATCTGCTCCAGATCTTCTTTCTCAAGAGGACGGAATACTGTGGCATCCCAATTCCCAGTCTCTGCATCTTAGGGCCTGGTAGCTGAAAGCCTAGAACTTCATGGTCTTAACCTTTCCCAGCAGGTAAAGGATATCCTTCATGCTTCCAGGAAACCTTCCACAAGACGCTGTTATGCTTTTAAGTGGAAAAGGTTTATCATATGGTGCTCGCAGAAGGGTCTTAACCCTCTTGCAATACCTTTGGAATCATTACTGGAGTACCTCTTTCATTTATCAAATGCAGGGCTTAAGACCAATTCAGTGAGAGTCCATTTGAGTGCTATTGCAGCTTCTTTCAAGCCTCTAAATGGACAACCTATTTCCTCTCATCCTCTCATAGCAAGATTTATGAGAGGCCTTCTTTTAACGAAGCCTCCCATTAAGCCACCACCGATGGCATGGGACTTGAATCTGGTACTTGGGCAGCTCATGAAACCGCCCTTTGAACCATTAGTCACTACCTCTTTGAAATTCCTTTCCTGGAAGGTTATCTTTCTCATTGCTATCACATCAGCATGTCGCATCAGTGAATTGCAAGCGTTGGTGGCTGATCCTCCTTATACAAGGTTCCATCATGATAAGGTAGTCCTTAGGGTTCATCCACACTTTATACCAAAGGCGGTTTCGCCCTTTCATTTAAACCAAGCGGTTTACCTTCCTGTATTCTTTCCAAGGCCTCACGCCTCAAATACAGAAAGGAACCTTCATACTTTGGACTGTAAAAGAGCTTTGGCCTTTTACTTGCAAAGGACACAGCAACATAGTAAATCCTCTCAACTCTTTGTTGCTTTTGATCCTAGTCATTTGGGACTTCCATTCTTCAAAAGGACACTGTCCAACTGGATTTCACAGTGTATATATTTTGCCTATGAGAGTAAGAACCTTCCTCTTGAAGGCCATGCCACAGCTCACAATGTGAGAGCCATGGCAGCCTCAATGGCTCATCTTCACTCTGTGTCTATCGACGACATCTGTCGAGCAGCTACTTGGGCTTCGGTACATACCTTCACAGCCCATTACTGCTTAGACAAGGACTCCCGCCGGGATGCCTTGTTTGGTCAGGCTGTTCTTCAACATCTGTTCCAGGCTTAATCAACTCCTACCCACCATCTGTGGTAGGATGCCAGAGATCCATGGGGGGAAGTAGAGCCCTTTCACAAGGGCACACAACTTTCAGGGGCCATCTCCCTGGCATTTGCAGCTAGGGAGTCCCAATATGTGAAGACTACATTCCTGCTTGTTCCTGGAGATAGCATAGTTACTCACCTGTAACAGGTGATCTCCGGGAACAGCAGGAATTTAGTCTTCACAACCCACCCACCTCCCCTAGGAGTTGTATCTTTCTATCTCTCTCTCTCGTTCTCTCTTTCCCTCTCTCTTTTGTCTCAGCTTTAAACTCAATTAGAGAGGGACAGTTGGGAAAGGGGGGAAGGCAGCAGGTGCTTTGGGATGCTCCCAAAAGCTTTTTCTATTGGATGCTGGGGAGCGTTCCTGTGCAGGCTCCGTTGGAACCGACGATACCCATATGTGAAGACTAAATTCCTGATGTTCCCGGAGATTACCTGTTACATGTAACTATGCTTTATTCTCAAGTAGATGCTGTTAAGATTATTTTTGCATTATTAGACTCTGTAGAGCTAACCTATTAGAAACTTAATACATTTATAAAGGCCATGCAAATGTGGATGTTGGATAACCAGATTGTGGTCAATCCTTATGTACACTTAATATAAACTAAAGAGATTCTACATGATGATACAACATGGGGAAGTGATGCACATGTGTAGTTAGTCTCAGAAAAGCTTACAAAAATTGATAAAACTGTGGAAGTTTTTCCCTGTATGGGTTTCATCAGATGACATCACCTACATATGAATGCTTGTTTCCTGCTGTCCAAGAAGCACACTTGTTACAAGTAAGTTATGTGTGCTTGTGTATGTGCACATCTGTTCATATTTCCCTGCTATGTGTATGGGTATGTGGGTGTATGTACATGTGGACTTTGTGTATCTAACCAGGAAAGGAAAGGAAAGGATAGGAGAGGGGAAAAGCAGTTTGGAAGGAGTAATTCTATAAACTCTGTTTCAGTGCATCAAGGTTCCTATCTTGCAGATTTTGGAACTCCCATAATATGCATTGGACCTTATTTTGGGAGCTTTATTTCTCTGGAATCCTGGGTCCAATCTGGTCCATTTTTGAACTTTGAGTGTATTCCCTATTGTTTCCTCCACATCAAATGTGATCCATTAAGTTTTGGACACTTATTTTTCTTCCAAATGGACAGATGAACATTTTTGACCCTTTATATAACATTTCTTTTCCATGATTCCATTCAGTTGGAAAGAATAAAAATCAAATTCCACATTGTCCTGCTAAGCCCAAGTGGGTTGTGTCCCTTTACCAGCAGAGGTGGAGACAGACATCTAGAAACGTCTAGTTACATCATCCTGCTACTTCAGTCAGTCCAGCTAGGAGTATATTTCAGTATTTCTCAGTCTCCAGCAGATAGTGAATGCAGTATAGCTTGGTTTTGGAAGTGGATTAGCTACTGGGCAGCTGTCCTGAGGGGTTCTCTGGATCCAGTGGAGCTTGGGCGGATGTCTTCAGAGCATATCTAAGGGTACCCTGCTGGAGTTTCCCCGCGTGGAGGGGCAAAAGGGCCATCATCCTGGTCAGTATTCCTGACCCATTGAGAGCCAAATATTCAGATGGATCAAAGCCTTCTCTTCACACATTCAGACTCCCATCCCCCCAGAGCAGTGATCAGAAAGGAGAAGGTATGTGAGGAGAAGGCAAATACCTGGGAGGAATCAATCCAACACCGTCCTGAGGGTAAGTACAGTCTTTGCCTCCTTTGATGTGCTTGATTGTGTCGGCCACTGCCATGTGGGATGGCCCAAACTTTTATATCACATTCTGTCATCAGATTTGGCATTGTGTGTGTATTTTCCAGTGCTATTCCCTTGTTTTCCTGGTGCACGTGTAGGTTACGTATGCAAGTTACACATGCATATTTACACGTGTAAATCCATTGAACATTTCTGTGCTGAGTAGTAGAGATGCCACATGCCAGCACTCAAGCTGCACTGGTCTGTCCACTGCCTAGGACAGCAGACCTCTGTGGGTGGCACAGCATACATGGCCTGCCGCCATCACCCCCTATACTGAGGCATGCCATGCTGCCTTCCCCCACTGCTGCTGATTCCAGTGGTGGCTTTGGCATGGTGGCAGTGGCTCGTGGCAGATCATGTGTGCCAAAGCACATGACCTGTCCCTACTGTCAAGCCATCCCCGACCCCATTGCCAGAATCAGCAGCAGCACGGCTCACTACATAGAGGGGAGACAGTGGCCCAGCTCAGCACGCGGGGGTGGCTTGGCCAGGGCTTCTGCCTAGGGTGGCAAAACCCCTTGGGTCAGCTCTGCACTCAAGAAGCATAGTCTGGTCTGTGGTAAATGCCTTTATGTTTATCATTATTTGAACATTTGATATACCTCCCTACCTGAATTCTATGTGTAAGCTTTGCACAATAGAAGAAAATGAGCTTTTGGCAATGGACCCCGCAGACAAGGATTCTTCTCAGAGTTTGACTTTTCAGCCCAGGAAGGCTTGGACAGAGTTCTCGCTCAGCCTTGCGCTGCCATCTTCCCCCTGGCTGCTTCTCCATCCAAGTTCCGGGAACAAGCAGACATCTTCCTTGATCATGGAGCAGCCACGATTCTGCCCTTGGGATCATGGACCCCACCTTCAGACTTCTCATCTTTCTTTCAGCAGGCTTACTCCTCCTGGCAGAGCAGTGGGAGTCAAAGAAGGGAGCCTTCCTGAGCTCCAACACAACTAACTTCCTCCATCTTGGCAAGTGGCAGCCAGGTCAAGTTATCACCTACGCTCTGTAAGCACATGTGGCGATGAGAGGCCTCCAGTGATTGCACCTCTCTCACGAGCCCGAGTCAGAAAGTGGCTCAGATGATGAGTCTGGTCTGGTTACTGAGGATTCTCTGCTGGAGGAAGAGCTAGATTGATGCAACATTTGTCTCTTTAGTAAAGATGACTTGGTGACCCTGATTTCATAGGTGGCATCATCTTTGCAGATGTCAGATATTCCCACAACTAGTGCAGAGTCACACGGTCGCCCTCTTTTCCAGGGAGTGCATAGACCAGCCAAGGCTTTTCCATTTCTGCAGGTTCTCCATGACATGATCCCAGAAGAGTGGGATTCTGTGGACACCTCAGTGAAAGGCGCCAGAGTCCTGAACAAGCTATATGCTCTATCTCATCAGGAGTTGGATAAGTGGCTGCATTTTCCAAAGTTGGATGTACATGTTGCAGTTGTCACCATGTGTATCATCATCCCAGTTGAGGATTAGGCCACCCTTAAGGATCAGCTGAATCGTAAGGGAGCTGCTTCTCAAGATCTGGGTTCTTGGCCTCATCCCTTATTCTTCAGGCAGCGATATGTGGAAGCTTGACTGCACGGCCCTCCTTCTGTGGCTGCAGTTGCTCCTGGAAGATAATGTGTCGGCATGATTGGAGTCTTCTGTATAAATATAGAGGACCTCATAGAGATTGCTTTGATTTCCTTCTGAACTCTGATTCTGCGCCAGAGGCCTCCGATTCTGAATCCATTGATTCCGATACCAACAGGGATGTTCCATCAGATCCATCACCTCCCTTTGAGTGTCGAAGATCTCCGCCCGAAGGCAACGTCTTTTCAAGATTTTATTAAGGACATGGCAGCTGCTCTGGACGTATCTGTGGCTACAGAGCAGAGGAGCTGTACGTTCTCCCATATCCATCAGCACCGAAGGAGGCAGCAACCCTCCCGGTGCATAACATCTTGAGAAATTTGATGACAAGGATGTGAGAATCCCCTATGACAACTCCTTCAGTCACTAAGAGACTTGATACTTTTTAGAGTCCCTCCTTCTCCAGGATTTCAAAAACCTCAACTCCCTCACCGCTCTATGGTAGTGGAGTCTGCCATGAGAAGGATCAAAAGCCAAAAGAACCACTCTTCGGTTCCTCTTGGAAGATAGGCCAGGATACTTGATACCTTTGGGAGAAAGGCCTTTCAGGCAATTATGTTAACCTCCAGAATGGACATGTTCCTAAAAGATGTCTCGAGGGATCTGGCAGAATTTACCACCTTATTGCCTCCTGATAAGCAGCCAGTTCATCAGGATCTCCAGGAACAAGCAGGAATGAGTCTTCACATATGGGTATCGTCGGTACCGACGGAGCCTACGCGGGAACGCTCCCCAGCGTCCAGAAAGAAAGCTTTTGGGAGCATCCCACAGTGCCTGCGCGCTGCCTTCCCGCCTTTCCTAACTGCCTCTCTCCAGTTCTTCTTTTCCGCGGAGCCAGCAGGTCGTGTTTCCTGTCACCGCTGAAGAATTTCTTATTTTCTTTTATTTTTCTTTAGTCGCGTGTCTGCCTTCTTGATTCCGCACCGGTCCTTTTTCTTTCTTTAAAAAAAAAAACTTCTACTCTTTTCAGTGCATTTTTCTTCTGGGGCCTTAGGCCTACAGATATATTTTTTCCTCATGGAAAAACCCGCCTCCGGGTTTAAAAAATGCACAAAGTGCAGCAGCACTATTTCTGTCACTGACACCCATGACTGGTGTCTAAAATGTTTAGGTCCTGACCACTCCATTGCGGATTGTGAGTCCTGTTCCATGATGTCTAAAAGAGGGTTACAGAATCGGGCAGCTAAGCTCAGTACCCTGTTTCCCTCCGATGCAGCTTCCGTGGCATCAACGTCTTCCAGGGCTTCTTCTTCATCCCATGGATCTCAGGTAACCAAACTTAAATTTGGCCGGTCCTCAAAGAGTTCATCTCCCTCTAAGTATCGAGATGCCCCCAGGCTTACTCTTGAGGATACCACACCGGCAAAATTACCCCGGCGGGAGGCTCCGACTTCCAAAGCACTACCTATGGGGTCACAGGTTGACATCGATGGCTCGGCCTCGACCGATCACCTGTTACAATGTTCTGGGGTACCGGCAGTTTCTACCAGTACCGATATCCAGACATTGGTGGCGTCAATGGATCAGAATATTCTGACCATGCAGCGTGCCATCACGGCTTTCATTCAAGCTGCAATGCCTACGGTACCGCAACAAACCCCGTTGTCGGTACCTGTACCGATTCCGGTACCAGACCCGATATCAGTCCCGATACCAGTACCGCTTGCATCGACATCAGCATCGACCGCAGCGGTACGCTATCCAGTGATGCCCATCAGTACCGACCCGGTACCGATTACTCCCAATGTCGATACCTCCCGGTACGCGTATCGGGCTCTACGAGAGCATCCAGATAGTCGATACTTCGATTCCTCTGAAGACTCTGATTCTTCAGAGGCCCTCAATTGAAGCATCAGGCATCCTTCCTCAGGAACCCTCTTCTCCAAAAAGGAGAATGTCTCCTCCTGAAGACTTGTCTTTTCAGGACTTCATTAGGAGGTGGCCAAAGGCCTGTCCATCTCAGTGACCTCTGAGACTGAACCTAGAGCCAAAAAATTGGATATCCTACAATATCCTAAGGCTCCTAAAGAGGCAGCCACCTTACCTATACATGAGATTCTTTATGATCACATGTTGGGCATATGGGAGACTCCTCTTTCCACCTCCCCTCATTCCAGAAGGTTGGACACCATGTCGTGTTCCTTCTTGTCCTGGGTTTCATAAGACTCAGCTTCCTCACCACTCTATTGTGGTAGAGTCTGCTATGAAAAAGATCAAGAGTACAAAAAGGCACTCCTCTGCTCCTCCAGGAAGAGAATGCAGAACTCTAGATGCCTTTGGCAGGAAAATCTTCCAGGCCAGTATGCTTGTAGCCAGAATCAACTCCTATAGTCTCTATATGGGGATGTTTCTAAAAGAAGTTACAGATCATCTACAAACCTTTTCTCCTTTTATGTCAGAAGATAAGAGAGAAGAATATATCACCTGGCTTAAACATGCACAGGATGTATCCAAGTTTTCCAACCATGCAGCCTTTGACTCTTTTGAGGGGGCCAGTAGAGCCTCGGCTATTGCCATAGGTGCACGCAGAGTTGCTTGGTTGCAAGCCTCTGATTTGGAATCCTGGGTACAGGATGGTCTAGGTAACCTTCCCTGTACAGGCGAAAACCTGTTTGGCAAAGATTGGTAAGCAAAGGCCAACCAGATGGATGCAGAAAATTCTGCTTTAGATAGACTTTCAAGGTCTACTACTGCTCCTTTTAAAAAGAGGTTGTTCAAAAAGGGATCTTTCCCAAAGAAAGGGAAATTTTCTTCTTATGGTCAGGCCTCTTCTCAAGGTCATTTTGCTACAGAGACAGCAACAACCAAAACAGGCCAAAACCCAGGCTGCGAGGACTACTACGGCCCTGCTTTGCTCTTTATCTCATGCTGCTGCTTTGGATGTGTGCTATACTGCCCATTGTGTCTCCCTTGTGTCTCCGCAGGCTCTGCTGTACCCTCCCATTGCTGTTCTCGCTGCTCCCGCCCTCCCAGGAAGTGACGCGACCGCGGTCGCGTGGTCGCGCTCTCTCAGGCTCTGCTGTACCCTCCCATTGCTATTCTCGCTGCTTCCGCCCTCCCAGGAAGTGACGTGACTGCGGGCGCGCGGTCGCGCTCTCTCAGGTAGCCCCGGCTATTTAACCTGCGTGCTGGCGGCGAATGCCGCTGCGGCGCGCGACAGGGGTGTGCTCCTTGGGGCGTATCCTGCAGGGCGTTCCAGTTTATCCACTTTGCTCTTCTTGGCATTCTCTGTCTCTCACCTACAGGTTCCTCTGCTCTCCAGCAAGACTCACTTGGCTTCCCCGTGCGGACCACTCCATTCCAGGTACGTTTGTCTCCAGTTCCCCCATTGCTGTCCTTATCCCCTACGACTTGCTTTCCTTTACCTCTCATGTCTGCTATTCCTGTGTTCTGGGGCAACCGCTCTGATCTTCCCCATCAGCGGCGCCTCCCTAGTTCTCATTATCGTTCCCCTTCAAATCTTCTCTCCTGTTTGCCGTCACCATCCTCTGCCCACACACATTCTTTGGCCCCCACTTCACCACTTAAGTTTGCTTCTTTCTGCTTTGGTCTCTTCAACTGCCGCTCTCTTCGTTCTAAAACCCTACTCATTTCAGACCTTATCTCCCACGAATCATTAGATATCCTTCTGCTTACTGAAACGTGGCTGAAGGAGGGTGAAGACGCTCTTTTGGCCCGTTGTTTGCCCCCCCAACTTCTCTGGCATCTCCCTTCCTCGTATTGGCCGCACGGGCGGTGGCGTAGCTGCTCTCCTTCGCTCTTCAATCTCCTTCACCTCTATCTCATCTCCCCTCCTGCGTTATCCCGAAGCTCTGCTCCTCCATCTCCATTTCACCCCTCCCCTGCATCTTCTTCTCCTCTACTCCCCTCCAGCCTCTCGCCCTGATCTTTGGGATTCCCTCATATCTTCTATTACTGACCTGACCCTAGCCTTTCCACACCTGCTCATCGCAGGTGATTTTAATCTTCACCTCGATCCCCCCCGTCTCTGCCAGAGACCGCTCTTTCAGCTCTCTTTTACATGACTTATCCTTTCAGCAACTCGTCCCCTTCCCCACTCATTCCGCTGGGTATACCCTTTTATTTATTTATTTATTTAGTATACATTTGTATACCGCTACTTCCAGCGATCAGCAGCGGTTTTGATTACAGATTGGAAATTGTCAAATCATGACAGGAAATTTTTTTTTTTTTGAGGTATAAACACATTGATTAGACAGTAAAGCACAGCACACAGAGAACATGGGCTATGGAGGGTTAAGTGGCTTGCCCAAGACCACAAGGAGCACCTGTGGGACTAGAAACCCCAGTCCTTCCGGCCCAAGGTTGCTGTCCTCTAGTGGGATTTGAACCCCTGACCTTCCGGCCTGAAGTACCTTGCCCCAACCACTAGGCCACTCCTCCACTCCAACCCTTGATTTGCTTCTCTCCCCCTTAGCTCCCCCCTACCTCCTCCAATCCTTCTCTGCTCTCTCCCTGCCTTGGACCGATCACTCTTGCGTTATCTTTCAATTCTTCCCCTCCTCCCCTCTCCTCCCAATCTCTCTTTCTTCCCTTTCTATCTCTCATCCCGCTCCTTCATCCCTCTCTCGACGCATCACTCCTGAGACCCTTCAACAATTCCCTTCAGCAACTGACTTACTTCCATCTGATTTCCCCCTTCTCTCCCCCTCCTCCCAAGCGACCACATGGTTCTCTTCTCTTTCTGCTGCCCTCGATCTCATTGCCCCTCTCCGTCCCCGGCCTCTCTCTCGCCGTCCTTCTCAGCCATGGTTTCACCCTGGTCTGTTCCTGCTTGGTGCGCAGCTCTGTTGGGCGGAACGACTATGGCGTAAAGCCCCCTCTCCCTCCTCTCTCTCTCGTTTCAAGTCCGAGCACTCTTATTACAAATCCCACGTCCACCTAGCTAAGCGGACCTACTTTACCACTGCTATTTCCTCCGCTCCTAACCAGACACGTCATCTCTACTCTGTACTCCAATCCCTTACCTCCCTTCAATCCCGCACTACCCCGCTGCCCTCTGCCCCTCCCCCACTCCTTCCGAACTTGCAGACTATTTCAGTACCAAAATATCTACCCTCCGGCGCTCCTTACCCCACTGCCCTCCTCCCATCTCAAGTCCGCCCCCCTGTTCTCCCCCTTGCTCTCCTCACTTGTCCCACATCTGGCACTCTTTTCAACCACTCACCTCCTCTGAGCTCATTGCAACCATCACTTCCTCTAAAAAAACTTCCTGTGCTCTGGACCCCATCTCCTCCTCCTGGCTTCTCACCCCCTCCTTAACCCTTATCCCTCCTATCCTCTCTATGATTAACACCAGTCTATCCTCTGGTGTATTCCCCCAACCTTGGAAGCACGCTCTTGTCCGACCTATCCTTAAAAAGTCCTCTCTTGACCCCATGGTTCCCGCGCACTACCGCCCAGTCTCTAACCTTCCCTTCTTATCTAAAATCCTCGAAAAAGCTGTTTTCTCTCAACTTTCTGCCCATCTTGATTCTACTCACTTTCTTCACCCCCGTCAGTCTGGCTTCTGCCCCGGCCATAGTGTCGAAACTGTTCTTCTTGGTTTCCTGAATGAAATTCACACTGCCCACGACCGTGGTGATCTTTCGGTGGCAGTTTCTCTTGACCTCTCCGCTGCCTTCGATCTTGTAGACCACTCCCTACTCCTAGCCCATCTTCGCGAAGCGGGCCTCTGCAGCACCGTCCTTCACTGGTTTCACTCTTTTCTCTCCTCTAGGTCCTTTTCAGTTCTCTCTGCCTCCACCTCCCCAACCGCCTCTACATCTACTCCCCTGCTCTGCGGTGTCCCCCAGGGCTCTATTCTGGCTCCCCTCCTCTTCAATGTCTTCCTTACACCCCTTTCTCTACTGGTCCAACAACACGGGATTTCTGCCTTCTACTATGCTGATGACCTCCTTCTTCTATACCATACCTCTCCCCTTTCCCCTGACCTCTCCTCACTGAATACCTGTCTCACAGCTGTAGCCCATTGGCTTACCACTCACTGCCTACACCTTAATCTTATTAAGACTCTGGCCATCTGGTTCTCACGTGATGGTAACCCCCCTTTGGTTTCCCCCTCCTTCTCTGGTTCCCCCATTCCCTTAGTCTCCACTTTTCGTTACTTGGGTGTCCTCTTCGACCCTGGCCTCACCTTTCGGGATCACATTGCTCATGTCTCAAAGACCTCGTTCTATTTTCTGTGTCAGATTCGTGCCATTCGTCCCTTTCTCTCTCCACAGGCTCTCTCTACCCTCCTTCTCTCCTTGGTTATATCTCGCATTGATTTTTGCAACTCCGTCATGTCTGGTCTCCCCGCTTCCCAACTACAACGCCTTCAACGTTTTCAAAACACTGCTGCCCGGCTCATCTTTCATGCATCTATCCGTGATCATATCACTCCTCTCCTCATCCGTCTCCACTGGCTCCCTGTCAAGTTCCGCGGTCCTTTCAAAATTTTGGTCCTTCTCCACCGCATCCTCCACACCCACTCCCCTCAGTATCTAGCTGACTTGGTTCACTTTCACAATCCAACCCGTTCCCTATGCTCCTTTCACCTGAATCGCCTGCATCTCCCCTTACCCACTTGTGCCCGCCTCCAATCCACTCGTTCCTCTGCATTTTTCTTCCTTGCCCCCGCCCTGTGGAACTCCCTCCCCTCTTCTATCCGCCTCGCACAAGACCATGCCACCTTTAAGAACCGCCTTAAAACTCACCTCTTTTCCCTTGCCTTCGACCTTCCTGAACCTCCCACATGACTTTGTCTTCCCTTCCCCCTCCCCTCACTCTCCCCTCTATCGTCCTGTTGTATGAATCTGCCTAGTTTGCTTTCCTATCAACAGATGTAACTTCTTTTCCTTTTTTTTCCCTCTCACCTCATGGTGACCATTATAATTTGAACTCTGTAAACCGCTATGATGTTCCTTATGTTTAGCGGTATATTAAGTTAATAAACTTAAACCAGGGCCTTTGACTTTCCACTAGAGAACTTAGCCTTTCTGGCTCTAGAACATCCAGAGCCTCTCACCATCCCAGGAAGGTTAGCTCACTTTGCTCCCAGATGGGAACAAATCACAGCAGAGCAGTGGACCCTCTCCATCATAAGGGAAGGGTACAAACTTCATTTCTTAAACCTTCCTCCTCACACCATGGTGAAACAGTTCAATTCTCCAACATCTCTCCTCAACCTTCTAGGTCAAGAGATTGCAACCCTTCTTGCCCAAGGGGCAATAGAAGAAGTACCCCTTCTTCAACAGGGCTCAGGGTTCTACTCCCCCTATTTTCTCATTCCAAAGAAAACAGGGGGCTACAGACCCATATTAGATCTCAGAGAATTGAACAAGTTTCTATGCAAGGAGAAATTCAAGATGACTTCTCTCAGAACTCTCCTTCCATACCTCCAGAGTCAGGACTGGCTTTGTTCTCTAGATCTCAAGGATGCGTACACCCATGTTCTCATCCATCCAACGCACAGAAGATTCCTTCGGTTCCTTTACCAAGGAAAGCACTACCAAACAAAGTGCTTCCTTTCGGTCTGGCCTCTGCTCCAAGAGTGTTCACAAAATGCATGGCAGTAGTAGCTGCATTCCTGCGCACTCTAGGAATATTCATATTCCCATATCTGGACGACTGGCTCATCTGAGCTCCATCCCAGTCAGAGGCCCAGACTTCCCTGGCCTGCACAAGGCGTGTTCTTCAGTATCTGGGACTGGTAATCAACATTCCAAAATCCCATCTCACCCCTACTCAGTCTCTAGAGTTCATAGGGGCCTTACTGGATACCACAACTGCAAGGGCCTATCTTCCCCAGGCCCGTTGCCTACGCTTGGTGCAGTTAGCCTCCCAGATTCAGTTAAAATCCCATTTAACTGCTCGAGAGATGTTGCAACTCTTAGGCCACATGGCATCCACGGTGCATGTGGTTCCCTATGCTCGCCTTCACATGAGAGCAGCTCAGTGGACCCTATCCTCCCAATGGACCCAGGCATCAGGTTGCCTGTCAGACAAAATAGCAACCTCCAGTCGCCTTTTTTGGTCCCTCCACTGGTGGAAGTCCACTCAGAATCTGTTGCTGGGGTCCCCCTTTCAACAGGTGTTACCCCAAGCCACCCTTACAACAGATGCCTCTCCGAGGGGTTGGGGGGCTCATCTACAAGATCTATCAACCCAGGGCATCTGATCTCCACAGGAGACATCTCTTCATATCAACCTCTTAGAGCTCAGAGTAATCTTTCTGGCTCTCAGAGTCTTCCACACCCTGCTCAGCTACAAGACAGTCCTCATCCACACGGACAACCAGGTAGCCATGTTCTACGTGAACAAGCAGGGAGGGACTTGCTCTCTGTCACTTTGCAACGAAGCTCTGAGATTGTGGGCCTTCGCCAGAGAGCATCAAATCCATCTCATGGCAGTATATCTTCCAGGGGTTCAAAACTCTTGAGCAGACAGACTCAGTCGAGTTCTGCTTCCGCACGAATGGTCCCTTCATGGGGACCAGATAGCCAAAATATTTCGGATTTGGGGTACCCCAGACATAGACCTGTTTGCAAGTCCGTGGAATGCCAAACTTCCCCAGTTCTGTTCCAGGATTCCATGTCAGGGAGTTCAGGCCAGGGATGCCTTCCTCCTTCATTGGGGGCAAGACTTCCCCTATGCCTTTCCACCTATTCCCCTAATTCCCAAGACTCTGTTCAAGCTTCAGAGAGACAAGGGGACTATGATCCTCATAGCACCACTTTGGCCACGCCAAGTGTGGTACCCTCTACTTCTGCATCTCTCTCAAGCTCCCTCCCTAGACCTGGGGTCTGCTCCAGATCTCCTCTCCCAGGAGGAGGGAACCTTGTGGCACCCAAATCCTCAGTCTCTTCATCTCAGGGCCTGGTTGCTGAAGGCCTAGACCTTCAAGATTTACAACTTTCTCAGTAAGTGAAGGATATCCTTCATGCTTCCAGAAAGCCTTCCACCAGACGTTCATATGTTTTAAATGGAAAAAATTTTCCATTTGGTGTGCAGAGAAGGGTCTCAACCCTCTTGCAATACCTTTGAATTCTTTACTAGACTATTTGCTGCATTTATCCCATGCAGGCCTTAAAACAAATTCAATCAGAGTCCATTTGAGTGCTATTGCAGCATCCCTTAAGCCTCTCAATGGACAACCTATTTCCTCTCATCCTCTTATAGCAAGATTCATGAGAGGTCTTCTTTTGACTAAACCTCCCATTAGACCACCTCCAGTGGCATGGGACTTGAATCTGGTTCTTGGCCAGCTTATGAAGCCACCCTTTGAACCCTTAGCCACTACCTCCTTAAAATTCCTTTCCTGGAAGGTTATTTTTCTCATTGCAGTCACCTCAGCTCGCCGTATTAGTGAGTTGCAAGCTTTAGTGGCTAATCCTCCTTATACAAGGTTCCATCATGACAAGGTAGTCCTCAGAACTAATCCACACTTTATGCCTAAAATGGTCTCACCTTTTCATCTGAACCAGGAGGTGTTTTTACCTGTCTTTTTTCCAGGACCTCATGCATCAAGTGCAGAGAGGAATCTTCATACCCTGGATTGTAAAAGAGCACTTGCTTTCTACTTACACAGGACACAGCAACATAGAAAGTCCTCTCAACTTTTTGTTGCTTTTGATCCTTCTCATTTAGGACTTCCAGTCTCTAAGAGAACTCTGTCCAATTGGATTGCTCAGTGTATTTCCTTCACCTACCAAAGTAGGAACCTTTCTCTGGAGGGCCATGTCACAGCTCACAATGTGGCTCATCTAAACTCTGGCTCATCTAAACTCTGTGTCCATTGACCAAATCTGTCGAGCGGCCACCTGGGCATCGGTTCATACCTTCACAGCCCATTACTGCTTGGACAAGGACTCCCGCCGGGATGCCTTGTTTGGTCAGGCTGTTCTCAAACACCTGTTCCATACCTAATCAACTCCTACCCTCCATCCCTGACTGGATGCCTGAGATTCATGGGTAGATGTAGAGCCCTTCCCAGGGACTCACAATCTGGGTGATCTCCCAGGCATCTCTAGCTGGGGAGTCCCCATATGTGAAGACTCATTCCTGCTTGTTCCTGGAGATAGCACAGTTACTTACCTGTAACAGGTGATCTCTGGGAGCAGCAGGAATAAGTCTTCACAACCCACCCACCTCCCCTAGGAGTTGTATCTCTCTATCTATCTTTCCTTTCCTCTCTCTCTCTTTGTCTCAGCTTTAAAACTCGAACTGGAGAGAGGCAGTTATGAAAGGCAGGAAGGCAGCACGCAGGCGCTGTGGGATGCTCCCAAAAGCTTTCTTTCTGGACGCTGGGGAGCGTTCCCGCGCAGGCTCCGTCGGTGCCGACGATACCCATATGTGAAGACTTATTCCTGCTGTTCCCAGAGATCACCTGTTACAGGTAAGTAACTGTGCTTTCTAGTCGCACATGCTCAGAACACTTCAAAATATCTAACAAGGGCAACCTTTGATGCATTTGAGGCCAACAGCGGGGCTGCTGCAGCCTGCATTGGAGCTAGTAGGACAGCCTGGCTTCAGGCATCTGATCTGGAGCAGTGGATCCAAGATAAGTTGACAAGCATTCCATGCAATGGGGAGAATCTTTTTGGTCAGAGGTGGAGGGAAAAGGCAGATGAGATAGAAACGGATGATCTCACCATGAAAAGGCTTTCTAGAAAGACAGCAGATCCTGCTAAAAAGACTGCCACTAAAAATCCCTTTTTCCCAAAGAAGAAACGTTACTATCCACCCTATCACTCCTATTCCTCCTCCTCTGCTCCACAACAACAGAGACAGCCGGGCCAAAAACAACCCCAGAAAACCCAAGTTACCAAGCCACAGCCTGCTCCTACTGCTCAATCATCTCAGAGTTTTTAACTCCTTCCTGAGGAGCATGGCCAATTCTCCCATAACTTCTCCACTTCCTTCCAGGATCCCAGGGAGACTAGTGCATTTTGCACACCGCTGGAGCAACATTACCTCAGCATCTTGAATATTATATCTAGTAGGCCAGGGTCTACAGTTGAAATTCAGAGATCTTCCACCCACTCAGTTTGTAGCCAACCCTCCTTAGATCTCAATCAAACCACCTTGTTATAACAGGAGATCCACTCTCTACTAATACAGGAGGCGATAGAGGAAGTACCTCTCTCTGTTGGGCCTAGGCTTCTACTCCCAATACTAGTTTTATCCCAAAGAAGACGGGAAGCCACAGGCATATACTAGATCTCCAAAACCTCAACAAATTCCTTGTAAAGAAAAAATTCAAGATGATTTCTCTGGGAACCTTTCTTCCTTACCTCCAACCAAATGATTGGCTTTGTTCCTTAGACCTAAAGGATGCTTAAACACACATCCTCCTCCACCATATTACAGGAAGTTCCTCAGATTTGTATTTTGGAACAATCATTATTCATTTTATTTAGCTGTATTTATATCCTGCTTTTCACTGGGTCAAAGCAGTCAATTGGGGGATACATTTAACACGAGGGGATATGAGACACATACACTAATACTTACAGAGAACATGGGCAATGGAGGGTTAAGTGGCTTGCCCAAGACCACAAGGAGTGCCTACAGGACTAGAAATCCCAGTCCCTCTGGCCTGAGATTGCTGCCCCCAGGTGGGACTTGAACCCCTGGCCCTCCGGCCTGAAGTACCTTGTCCTAACCACTAGACCACGCCTCCCATGCCAATATCAGGTTCTTCCCTTTGGTTTAGCCTAGACACCCAGAATGTTCACAAAGTGTCTGCCTGGCAACCTATCTTCAAACTTTGGGAATCTTTCAGTTCCCCTACTTAGACGATTCGTTGTAAAGGGCAAAGGCCATTATGGGAGTCACTACTGCCCTCAAACAAACCATCCACCTTTTACAGGAGTTACGGTTTATCATTAATTATCCAAAATCGCACCTCACTCCACTCAAAACCTAGAGTTCATAGGAGCTTGACTATACACGATCCAAGCCTGAGCATTTCTGCCAGACAGACGTGCCCGACTAATGATTTTGACATCACAGATCCAACAACAGGCATAAATAATGGTCAGAACATTCCTATGTCTCCTAGGCCACATGGCCTCCACAGTCCATGTCATCCCATATGCCCATCTCAACATGAGAATAGCACAATGGACTCTCTCACAGCAGTGGAAGCAGTCCACAAACCACCTCTCAGACTCCATTACCATCACTCCTAAAAGGAGGGGCAAACTGCACAACCTCCTCGTAGTGTACTCTGATGACCAATGCATCAAAGCTAGGTTGGGGGACTCACTTGAACAGTCTTATGACCCAAGGCCTATGGACTTCTCAAGAGAATTTCCTACACATCAATCTCCTTGAACTCAGAGCAATCTTCAATGCCATCCATATCTTCTCTGCCCAACTTGGGGGCTGCTCAATCCTCATCCAGATGGACAACCAGGTGGCCATGTTTTAAATAAACAAACAGGGAGGAGCAGGCTCTCTCCCCTTATGCAGAGAGGCCATCCGCTTGTGGGACTGGGCAGTCTCTCAGGAAATTCACCTTCATGCAGTATATCTTCCAGGCACAGAGAATTTCTTAGCCGACAGACTGAGTCACATCCTCTATCCACACAAGTGGTGGCTGGAACCTCAAGTAGCACAACAGTTGTTCCAGCCTTGGGGGATGCCAATAATTGATCTCTTTGCTTCTCCTGTCAATGCTCAACTACCTCGTTTTTGCTCCAAGATCCCTTACCCTCACAGAGAGAGCTCAGATGCGTTTCTCCTTCATTGGGGACAGGATATTTTCTATGCTTTCCATCTTCTCCCCCCTCATAGCAAAGACTCTAATCAAATTACGAGCAGACAGAGGAATGATGATCCTCATAGCCCCTTATTGGCCCATACAACCATGGCTTCCTCTACTAATTCAACTATTTCGGAAACCTCCCCTCAACCTCTTTTACTTTCCCAACCTTCTCTCTCAGGAACAGGGGACCCTCCTCCACTCCAGGCTTAAGATATTTCACTTGATGGCCTGGCTGCTGAGTGGGTGTTCCTCTCACACCTAGGATGCCAAGAGAATGTTTTGCAGGTTCTCCTATCTTCCAGGAAAGATTCCACCAGATGTTCTTATGCTTTCAAGTAATGCAGATTCACTATTTGGTGTTTACAGAAAACACTAGATCCTTACAGTTCCAACTCTACGTCTATACATGCTCCACTTATCCTCCTCTAGTCTCAAGACCAACTCTGTTAGGGTGTATTTATGTGCCATTGTGACCTCTCACCATACTTTGGAAAACTGGCCTATTTCAACATATCCCTTAGTGGCTAGATTCATGAGGGGTCTTTTCCTGACCAAACTGCCTCTCCACTCACCACCCACTCCGTGGAATTTGAATCTTGTTCTTGCACAGCTCATGCACAGTCCTTTTGAACCCATAGCATCAATCTCTTTAAAGTTCTTAACATGGAAATTTCTTTTTCTCATTGCAGTAACCTCTGCTCGTAGGGTCAGTGAACCGCAAGCATTGGTAGACTATGCTGCATATACCACATTTCCACCAAGAGACAAGGGGGTCCTTCAGACACATCCTCAGTTTTTAACAGAAGTTGTCACCTCCTTCCACCTGAACCAAGCCATCACACTACCAACATTCTTTCCAAGGCCTCATACCTCCCCAGCTGAGGCAAACTTGCATACTTGATTGCAAGAGAGCATTGGCATTCTATCTGGACCATACTAAGGCTCATCAGCAATCCTCTGTTATTTGTCTTCTTCGATCAAAGTCATTTGGACCTACCAGTTTCTAAAGAACAATTTCTAACTGGTTAGGAGACTGCATATCTTTTACCTACTCACAAGCTGGTCTGTCTCTTCAGCATCATGTCACTGCCTATAATGTCCAGTCATGGCTACCACTGTGGCTAACCTCTGGTCCGTCCCTATTTCTGAAATCTGCCAGGCAGCTACCTGGTCTTCACTTCATACCTTTGCAGTTCGCTATTGCCTGGACAAGGACTCCAGAAGTGATGCTGAATTCGGTCAATCTGTTCTACATAACCGTTTTCAAATTTAGAAAACTTGCCCTCTGCCCACTGGACAACCTCGTGAGAAGTGCTCCGAATGAGTCAAATCTGTTTGATCCTTCTTGCAACCTCTGGTTTTGCCAGGACTCTTTCTCTTGCTTGGCAGTCTGTAGGTAGGGATTCCCATATGTGAAGACTGACTTCCTGCTTGTTCCTGGAGATAGCGTAGTTCTCCAGGAACAAGCAGGAAGTCAGTCCTCACATATGGGTGACGTTGGTGCCGACGGAACCCATTCCACTCCCCAGCTTTCAAAGAAAGCTTTTTGGAGCTACACCATGCAAGCATGGAACCTTCCCGCTTAAAGCTGCCATCTTTCTTCAGTCTGTCTTTTTCTGTGGAGCCCTGTAGACGTCCTGTCTGTGCATTCTGGTAAAAGTTGATTTTTTTGACCCTTTACTCTGTTTTCCTATTTTTATCGAGTCGATCACATTCCGCACCCGAGTCTTCACCTCAGCATCTCGATTTTCGCTTGGATATTTTTTTCCTCAACTTTTCTTCTTTTGGCACGTGTGATTTTTTGTTTTGCTCTTGCAGCCTACCTTGTTGAGATGTCTGAGTTTGATCTTGCGGGTTTCATTTTCCCCACTATGTCCTTGACCAGCAGTTTTAAGCAGTGTGGCAAGTGCAACCGCACTATGCCCCGTATGGACCACCACAGCACCTGCATCAAATTCCTCGGGTCTTCTTGCCCATTTTTCCGCCTCATGTTGGCCAAAACACAGAAGGAACGTGAAAGGTGGCAGGGGAGCTGTTTGGTAAGTCTAGTTCTGGTTTGGCATCAGGGGCAGAATCCCTTCCTTTGATGTCTGTGCCGGGCGACGCAGTGTCATGTGCCCAGGCTCGTTCTGAGCCCAGAGGTCATTGGGTGTCAGTCATTCTCGGAGGACCTCCTGCATGCATTGGTGACTTCCTCGAAGTTGATGCTGAGGGACTGCCTGGGGTCGAGTGGTAAGTCCACCTCGACTCTGCCTCAGAGCCCTCGGCTTGACTCAGGAGGGCGACAGATGGGAGCATCCGTCGAAGCAGCCCCAAAGAGACTAGTTGCCTGCTATGTCGAAGGAGCGGTGAGTCACCTCTGACCATCATGATCTGGGACTCCCCAATCAGTGATCTGGCTCTGACCCCAATGCCTTCAGGGTCGGGACTAGCAGCAGAGCCATCTGGCATCATGGGTGGCATGACTGCCCTTGAATGCAACTTCTCAGCGTTCCTTGAGGTGCAGCATGACCTGACTCCCGGTCCCTCCTGGTTGTCGGCGCCTCACATGGGGACCAACCCCCTGAGGACTTCCCCAGTGGAGGTTCTATCCATTCTGGAGCGCCTCTACCCATTCTGGAGTGCCAAGCCAGTCCGAGGATCAAGGGGTGCTCGCCAGCTTCTCGGGCTCGGAGTCAGACTGGGAAACCAATGAGGAGTCCCCCGACACTGTGCTCCATCAAGACGTCCCTTCCAACCTCTCTCTGCTGAATCATTGGTGAAGGTCCCTTCCAAAGGAGTTAGCTGTCCTCAAATTCAAGAGGGAGATGTCCCAAGTTCTTGCCTTTGTGGCAGTGCCCGAGGATGAGCCTGATGCTGAGGACCTCGAGATCCTCCAGTACGAGGCTTCTCCTCGGGAGGCACTGACAGTGCCCATAACCCCCATCCTGGAGTGCTTGCTGTTCAGGATGTGAAAGTACCTAGTGACTGTGCTGATTGTAAACTGTTGACTCGATTCTCAGTATCGAGTTGGCAAGAGCCTAGGATTTCAAAAAAGCACAACTTCCACACAATTTCATGGTGGTGGAGTCAGCTATGCATCAAATCAAGAGCCAGAAGACGCACTCCTCAGTGCCCCCTGGCAGGGAGGGCCGTACCATGGATGCGTTTGGAAGTATTTCCAGGGCACGATGTTCACAGCCCAGATCCAGGCCTAACAGTTGTACACGGGCATGTACCTGAAAGACCTGGCAAAGAAACTCGCCGGGGTCTCAGCTGGTTTAACATGTGAGCCCCTTGAATGCTTTCGGGCTCTGGTTTCCTCGGTCAAGGAGTGCTCCAAATTTCAGATGAGTAGCCTTTGACGGCTTCGAGTCGGTGGCTCATGTGGCCGCTGTGGGCATTAGTGCCCACCGACTTACCTGGCTGCTGTCCTCTGACTTGGAGCAATGGGTGCAGGATAAGCTAGCCGATGTCCCATGCCAGGGAGATAACCTCTTCGGCAAGCCCATGACTGATGAGGCTGACGAGTTGGAGAAGGAATTCATGATCAGGACCAGACTATTCAAGAAAGTGTCGGACCCTTCCCACCAAAAGGCTTTGGGAAAAAGCCCTTCCACCCGAAGTCCAAGAAGGCTTACGGAAACCATCCTAAGTCGCAGGCCTACCCTGCTCTCCCTCAGGGGCAGCAGACTAAGGGCCAACGGCACCACCCCCGTAAGCCTAAAGCTCCCAAACCCTAAACAGCAGATCAGCCACAGCCTGGGGGGGAGTTTTGACTCCTTGGGCGTAGCCTCCCTCCCCCAGGAGGTAGCGGGCCCAAGGTTCACAGGCAGTTCATCCACTTTGCACACAGGTTGCCCTCTATCACAGAGGTCCCTTGGTGTTTCGAGTGGTCGAAGAAGGCTACCTCCTTCTCTTTATTCAGCTGCCTCCCACCTCATTCACAGGGGAATTACCCACGGACCCCTTGCACAGGGAGCTGTTCCAGAGAGAGCTCGGATCACTACTCGAGGATCAGATGGTCGAGCCCGTCCCTCCTCATCTTCAGGGACAGGGGTTCTACTCCCGTTACTTCATGGTCCCCAAGAAGACAGGGTGCTTCAGGCCCATTCTGAATCTTCGGACCTCAATGCCTTCTTGGTCAAGGAAAAGTTCAAAATGGGTATCCCTTGGAATTTTGCTGTCTTACCTCCTCCAGGGAGATTGGCTATGCTGCTTGGATCTCAAAGATGCTTACACCCATATCCTGATTCATCCAAGGCACTATCAGTACCTCCAGTTCGTAGTCGGAGGCCGTCGCTATCAGTACAGGGTGCTTCCCTTTGGCTTCGCCTCCGCCCCTTGGGTATTCACAAAATGTTTGGCAGTTGTGGCTGCTTGCCTCTGGATGCTTGGAGTCTTTGTGTTTCCCTCTGGATGAATGGCTCATATGGGCCAGCATGCCAGACGAAGTGCACAATGTGATTCAGCACATGCTAGGGCTGATGCAGCACCTAGGATTCATGGTGATTTCCCAAAGTCTCACCTCATTCTGATGCAGTGCATGGAGTTCATCGGGGCCCTGCTAGACTATACTTGGGCAAGGGCCTTTATATCCCTGGGATGGGCTCAGCTTCTCACTGCCCTAGCACAAGAGATACAGTGCGACTCTCCAGTGACAACCCTCAGATGCTTCGCCTCCTGGGACACATGGCATCTACCATCTATGTGACCCCTTTTGCCCACCTGCGCATGCGGGAGGCCCAATGTACTCTCAGCTCTCCAGTCACAGGCGTCAGGCCACCTGAAGGATCGTATCCAGGTCACGCCCGCCTTTGCAGCCTCCCTGATCTGATGGCAGGACCACTGCAACCTAAGGGCTGGCCTGGCGTTCGAAGCCCCACCAGTGCAGCACGTCCTCACCATGGATGCAACCAAGATGGGCTGGGGCCCACTGTAATCACCTACAGTCACAAGGACTGTGGTTGCTGGTGGCAAGTGCCTCGCAGATCAACCTGCTCCAGCTCCAGACAATCTATTATGCCCTGTGAGTCTCCCAGGACCATCTCGAAGGACAACAAACAAGGGGGCATGGATTTGTACCACCTTTTTAGGGAGGCAGTGGATTTCTGGAACTTCACGGCAGGGAGGAACATTTTATTCAAGGCAGTGTACTTGCCAGGCCAGGACAATATACTGGCTGACCACTTGAGCCGCATCCTCCAACCCCACAAATGGAGGCTGAACCCAACCTTTCTGGAGGAGATCTTCCAACGGTGGGACACTCAAGAGATCAATCTCTTCGCCAGCTCAGAGAATGCACAACTCCCGAGGTTCTGCTCCAGGAAACTGGGCCCGAGTCAGGAAGCGGCGGACACCTTCCTCCTCCCATGGTCAAAGGGCTTCTTGTATGCCTTCCCACCGATGCCCCTGATGCCTTGGGCCCTCCTGAAGATTCTGGCAGAGGCAGCCTCTGTCCTCTTCATTGCACCCTGGTAGTTGAGGCAGCCCTGGTTCCCCCTGCTGCTTCAGCTGTTAGAGGGGAATCCCTGGTCATTGGGGTATGCCCTGGACCTGCTCTCATGAGAGGAAGGCATGCTGTGAAACCCCAACCTTCAATCCCTGGCTCTGACAGCCTGGTTGCTGAGAGGATAGCTGTCACACAGTACCGCCTGCCTTGGCCGGTGGAAGATATCCTGCTAGCCTCGTGTAAGGACTCTACATGCCGGGCTTATGCCTTTAAGTGCTGCAGGTTCTCTCTCTGGTGTGCGGGACAGGGCCTTAACCCATTCTCCTGCGCCATAGTGGAGGTATTGCAGTACATGCTGCACCTGTAAGGCACAAGCCTGAAGTCCAATTCGGTCAGAGTGCTCCTCTGCGCCATCTCAGCTCAGCACTACGAAGTGGAGGGCCAGGCCGTGTCTATCCACCCCTTGGTAGGCCAGTTCATGCGGGGACTTCTCCTCTTGCGACCCTGATCCATCCATCGCTGATGGAATAGGACCTCAATTTAGTCCTAGGGAAGCTCATTGGGCGCCTTTTGAACCCCTGGCAGCCTGTACTCTCAAGTACTACTTCTGGAAGGTCGCCTTCCTGGTGGCGCTACCTCTGCCAGGTGAGTGAGCGAGCTGCAGGCACTCATGGAGCATGAGTCTTACACCAGGTTCCATAGGAACAGGGTGGTCCTTTGAACGCACCCGAAGTAATTACCAAAAGTTGTCTCAGCTTTCAATATGAACCAGGAGGTGGTGCCACCCATCTTTTTCCCCAGGCCTCTCGCCTTCAGGGTGGAGACCTCCCTGCACATGCTGGACTGCTAGCGTGCCCTGTCCTCCTCCT
Source organism: Ichthyophis bannanicus (assembly GCA_033557465.1). Classification (NCBI taxonomy): domain Eukaryota; kingdom Metazoa; phylum Chordata; class Amphibia; order Gymnophiona; family Ichthyophiidae; genus Ichthyophis; species Ichthyophis bannanicus. Next base: position 605,043,980 of record CM066034.1, read on the forward strand.
TCCAAAGGACTCAGCCTCATTGCCGACTGACACAGCTCTTTATGTCTTTCGATCCAACTTGCCTGGGGGTCACACTCTCCAAATGAACCCTCTCGGTGGGTGACTGACTGCATTGCGTTTGCCTATCAACAGGCGGGGCTCTCCCTGGAGCACATGTGACAGTTCACAATGTACAGGCCATGGTGGCCTCCGTGACTAACCTGTGGTTGATGCCCTTGCTGGATATCTGCTGGGCAGCCACCTGGTTCTCCGTGCACACTTTCGTCGAGCACTACTGTCTAGAGGAACATAAGAACATAAGATATGCCATACTGGGTCAGTCTAAGGTCCATCAAGCCCAGTATCCTGTTTCCAACAGTGACCAATCTAGGTCATACGTACCTAGTAGTTTCCCCAAAAGACACAGGTTCCACAATGCTTGTATTGGGTCAAGCATTGATAATCCTGGGTCCCTTTTTAATAATGGTTTATGGACCTTTCCTCCAGGAACTTGTCCAAACTTTTTTTAAACCCAGCTACACTCAGCCTTTACTACATCATCCGGTAACAAATTCCAGAGTTTGATTACACATTGAGTGAAAAAATATTTTCTCTCCTACCCTCTGTCCTGGACTTTGAAGATACCAGAGATCCATGTGAGATCCATGACCTCATCATGTCTGTTCCGAGACGAACCTCTTCCGGTTCTGAGGTCACTTCATAAGGTATCTGGAAGCTAGGGAGTCCCATATGTTCCTGGAAATAGTGTAGTTACTTATCTGTAACAGATGATCTCCAGGAACAGCAGGAAGTTAGTCTTCACAACCTGGGAGTTATAGAGTTTCATTACTCTTTTCTCAGCTACAAACTCAACTTGTGTCTCGCTCTTCAGGCCATGTTGTTTGCCCCCTTTAAACCGGGCTACTCTTAAGGATCTCTCACTTAAAGCAGTCATTTTGATTGCCATTTGTTCAGCATGTCACATTTCAAAATTTGAAGGCTCTCTCATGCAGAGACCCTTACCTCTCCTTCTCGGAGAGGTCGTGTCAATCCAACTGGTCCTCTCCTTCTTGGCTAAGGCAGTTTAAACCATCCATGTCAGTCAAGTGGTCTGCCTTCCATCCTTTTCTGTGGAGTAGTATCTGGAGGGACAAACAGCTTCATCATCTTGACATTTGCAGGGTGCTTTTTAGGTACCTGAAACTTATGAATTCTTTCCAAATGTCAGATAGATTGTTTATGCTCCTTATTTTTTTTTATTTACATTCTCTTATATACTGTGCTATTCTGCATCAGTGTGGTTTACATTGAACAAACTGAAATTACATTGAACAGGGCATTATAACTTGGAAATAACTATTTTACAGGGAACATGGGCTATGGAGGGTTAAGTGGCTTGCCCAAGACCACAAGGAGCACCTGTGGGACTAGAAACCCCAGTCCTTCCGGCCCAAGGTTGCTGTCCTCTAGTGGGATTTGAACCCCCGACCTTCCGGCCTGAAGTACCTTGCCCCAACCACTAGGCCACTCCTCCACTCCACTCTTATGGGTCCATGTAAGGGCAAGGCAGCCTCTATGGGGACCTTGGCACATTGGATTGAAGAAGCTGTTTCTTTAGCCTAACTTTTGTTGGATTGTTCTGTCCTGGAGGGTCTTGTAGGCACACTGTATATGGTCTCGGGCCTCATCCTGGGTAGCGCGAAGCTTGGTCATGCCATTGACATTTGCAGGGTGGCAATTGCTCAACCTTTTTGACTTTTATCAAGCCCTACTACAGATATTTGAAGGTAGCTATGCCTTCCTGCCCAGTGAAGTAGTAGCTTTGGTACTTCCCACTTGTCTGGACTGATTTAGCCGGATGATTTGGAAGGTGACATTTTACTTAACAGATAATGTCCTTTCTTGCAGTCCTGCTAAACCAGTCCAGGACCCACCATGTGTGCTCTTTTATCTCTGCAGTCAATTTTCCAAGCTTTGATCTTCTTTTCAGTTGCTTTGTGTGGCTCTGTACTTTACATAGCTGTACATAGTTCTATCTTGTTTCCCTCAAGGAGGTTGTGTTTGGTGAGGTTCTTGACCGTTTACTTGGATATGAATACTGACTATGACCCTAACTGTTTTGGCTCAAGTAGCAGGATAATGTCACGAGAAGTTTCTAGTTCTGTTTCCATCTCTGTTTGCTGGGGGACTCAATCCACTTGTCTGGATTAGTCTAGCAGGATTCCAGAAAAGGCATTATTTGATAAGTAAAATGTTGCCTTTAATAGGAAAATGTATTAATTGTATCAAAGGATAACGATACTATAAAGCCATTTCTTATTTCTGTTTCTGCCTTGAATGGCAATTTACAGAGCAAGTCTGTCACCAAACTTCACTGTGTTTACTTACGCTGATGATGGAGAGGTGCTTGTAGACCAGCCTTATATTAGGGTAAGCCAGATTTTGAGAATGAGTTTTTGACTGTATTTTATACATCTTGCTGTTAAAAAAATAATTTTCACTCCCATTTTTAAATCTAAGAATAATGTGGGATGTACTGTACTATCCTTTTTGTTTTTTTCCCAAGCAGGACCTCGCATAAAAAATGTGCACAAAACTCCCTAAAATGTCCAAAAACGTGCAAATTTAGGAAGGGTGAATGGTTTTTCTTGTGAAGTTCTGTATTTGCTGCTGACCACTAGCCACTAACCATATAGTGGCAATATTCAACCACTATTTGGATAGCAGGCCTAAAATAAACACATTAGGTATTCAAATAGTGACTGATTCTCTGTGGACAAGCAGGAAATAAGCCCTCATGTATGGGTGATATCATCCAACAGAGTCTATGCGGAGGTACTCCCCAGCTACTACTTGAAGCGCTTGGGAGCTTTCTCTGCGCATGTGTATCATCTTCCCACCTGCTGGGGTGGCACCATTTTACTTCAGTCTTTGTTTTTTCGTGGAGCCCAATGGACGCGTTTCATTGTGCTCATTATTGGTAACTTTCTATCCCTACTCGGGAATTCTTCCTGCCTTTCAACTGCTTTTTTTTCGAACATTTACTGCCTTCATACCGCGGTTTCTTATTCCCTTTAAATTTCCCTAACCAGATTTCTGACCATTTAAGTTTTTCTTCATTTTTCATGGCACCATTGCCCGCTTAGTTTTCTAAATTGAGTCATTTGATTTTGCAGCAGCTATTTTTCTGTCCAGTATGTCCTAGAAACTTGCAAACAGGTTTAAAAAGTATTCCAGGTGCTCTAGCACCATCTCCGTCAAGGATACTCGTAGCTGGTGCCTTCAGTGCCTGGGACCCAATCATCAGCCCTCTTGTTTATGTTTACAGATGATAAAACAAGGACTCAAAGGTCAAGAGAAGCAGTGTGAATCGATTTTTGGTGTTCATAAGTCCAAAATGTCTGCATTGGCCACACTGGTCTCGATGGCATCAAAGGCTGCATCAGACACTGGTAGTGCATCGACATCGAGGAGTTCTTGATCCTACTCTGAGCCGAGCAAGAATAGTGCCCTGGAGCATCAGTCATCGATCAATGTCTGCCCGAAGATGAAGGAGGACATTGTCACTAAAAGGTGTTCGTGCTGAGCACTGAGTGGAAACTCCAGTCCATCAGCATCTAAGCCTCTCAAGATATGGCGTCCAAAGCAAAGAGAGTTCACAGGAGCACCCCTCTAAGCTTCCCCAGAGAAGAGCTCATCCTCCAAAACATCAGAGGGGCAGTGCTGACCTACTGCATGCCGAGACCATGCAGCCGATACTCCCTCTCAAATTACAGGAATATTGGCCAATGTTTTTGAAGCCCCACAGCCTTCAGAGATGGGAGCCATGAAGGGCCACCTTCTGAAGGCTCTCGTGGAATCCATTACGATGCTGTTTTCCATGCAGCATGTCAGTGCCTTGTCTGCTGCATTGACATTGTCACCCATCCAGCCGATCCTTAAGAAGCTTAGCTCCCTGCGGGAGAGGCATCAACATTAGGGCATCAAGGGCCTTGACACCCGGGCCTGTCTTGCAGATCTCATTCTAGTGTATTGGGGTTCGATGCTCCCTCAAGACCTAGAAGATAATCAGTGCATTGCCATTCCCAATCCCCAAAGGACAGGAGAGCAATCCACGCAGAGATTCAAAAGTATTTCAGTTTCCTCGCCAAGTCTGACCCAGAAGGATGGGTCACCAGTGTAGAGTCAGGAGACATATTGGAGAACAGGTCCCCAGGACTTCCATCAGACCTCTTCCTCAACTTCTGAGGATATGATCTTCCAAGATTTTGTTAGAGATATGTCCAAGGTTATACCATTTTCTTTGGAAACTTAGGATGAGCCCAGGGCAGAAGAACTGAAGCTTCTCCAATACTCCTCAGCCCCTAAGAGAGTGGTGACAGTGCCCATTCATTGCATCCTTCAAAGAGTGCAGATGAGGCAGAATACGCAAGAATACACAACTAACCAAACACAACTCTACCCCACTTAATCCAAGACTCACTCCAGTTAGCATCAGCTTATCACCATCTCTGATACTTCTCACTGGCTAAATCCTAACTAATTCCTTTAATAACTATTCCGAACAGCCCCCCTCCCAACACTGTACATACGATTACAAATAACTGTTGTAAATAGTTTTGTTTTAACCATGTAAATAATTTACACACTGTTTTCTTTGTAACATAGTTATTATGTTTCCATTGATGTTCTATGTAATACAATATTTCACTGTATGTTATATTATTTTTAAGTTCCTTGTAAACCGCCCCTGATCTCTGGAAGGGGCGGTATAGAAAAAACACAAATAAATAAATAAAAATGAGAATGTGGAAGATTCCCCTCACTGTACCTCCAGGTAGTAGAAGGCTTGACTTCATCTGTAGAATTAAAAAGACCCCTGGGTTCGAGAAGTCCCAACTTCCTCACCATTCCTTGGTGGTTGAATCTGCCCTTAAGAAGTCTAAAAGTTACAAGACTCACTCCTCAGTGTCCTCGGGAAGGGAGACCGTCATTAGACTCTTTCAGGAGAAGGTTTTTCCAGAATTCCATGCTTACAGCCGCATGGCCTCCTACCAGCTCTGCATGGGCATGTTTCTGAAGGACATCATGTACAGCCTGACTAATCTGTCCCAGTATATCTCCCTCCAGAGGAATTGGAACAGTATCATTCCCTAGTGAGTCATGGTAAGGACTACTTGAAGTTCATGGTCCGATGAGTTATGATATTTTCGGAACAGTATTGAGAGCTTCTGCTATAGGTATTGGCTGAAGGAGACTCGCCTGGATCCGGTCCTTAGAACAATCAGTGCAGGATAACCTTGCTGACGTACCATGCAATGGAGAGAATTTTTTCGGAAAACAAGTCGAAGAGAAAGCTGGCTTAATTGAAAAGCAGCACATCACCCTTTGAAATCTCTCAAGGCGCATGTACGAGCTGGCTTCCTACTGAAGGAGGTTTTCAGGATGGTAGCCAGAAAAAACCTATTACTCTCAGAAGCATAGGTGCTTTCTTGAGTCCGATTATACCCTTTCAAAATAGGCTCCTTGACTATAATTGAAGTGTGAGAAGCCCCCCAGCCTGCTCCTCAGCCAAAGCCTGGGACAGTATTTTGACTGGTTCCTGAAGAGCGTAGCCACTCTACCTGTAACCTCAATGGAAAACTCTCCTGTCAGAGTGAGGCTCAATCTTTTTGCACGGAGGTGGCCCCTTATAATCTCAAACACTTGGGTTTTTAAAATTATCCAAAGCAGTTACAAATTTCATATATTCGACATTCCTTCAAATTGCCCTCCGAGGGCTCATTCCATTCACGTAATTCCTGATGTTGAGGAGCAAAGAGAAATCGTCGCCCTCTTGGCAGATCTTACAATCAAGCTTATGCCACCAGAACAAAGAGGACAAAGGTTTTATTCCAGGTATTTCCTGATCCCCAAAAAATGGGGAGATATTGTCCCATCTCCTTCACTTGGTTTGTAGCTTGTAATGCTGTGAGGGCTTGTTTACATCAGTGTTGCGGAGAACTAAGCTATCAGTAGCTTAACTACTGGCGGAGTCTCCCAGGATGGACAGGTCTCAGCTGAGGTGCCAGACTAAGACAAACAACCCATCTGTGCAGCAACAGAATGAGACAGTGTTGGCATTAGAGGATTACATTTCTGTGACAACAGCAACAACACCAGCATTACCTGCGTTTAAGAAAGGCTTGGCAATCTACTTCTCTATCTAACCATGAAAATGTAAAGGATGATCACAATAAAACAAATTGCACTATAATACCCCCTAGGTCGGAAGGCACTCAACCTTCTACTCAAGATGAGCTGAAGAGTAAAGCCAGCATTTATGATGTAGTTGGATCAAAGCCCTCGTAATGTCTGACTGCTGATGTAGATGAGATTTAGAAGCTACAAAGATGTCTTACATATTGCGACATGGAATGTAAGAAGCACGAACCAAGGGAAATTGGAGATAATCAAGAATGAAATGGAACATATACAACTTAGTCTGTTGGGTGTTAGCGAATTGAAATTTATTTTATTTATTTAAAATTTCTTATATACCGCCTTTCATGATATCAAGGCGGTTTACGTTGAACAAATGGAAATTACATTGAACAGGGCATTATAACTTGGAGATAACTATTTTACAGGGAACTATTTTACAGGGAAAATGGACTGCCATTGGGCTCTTTGTATCTGATGATCCCATGATATATCATGCTGGAAATGAAAGACAAAGAAGAAATGATGTTGAATTTATAATTAAGAAACTTACAAGAACTGTAATGAAATACAATGCATTCAGTGAATATTGAATTTCTATTTGTCTACGAGAATTGCCCATCAACACAATTATTATTCAGGTATATTCCCCAACAACTGCTGCAACGCAAATTTGGCTACAAAGAAGGCAAAGTTTTTGGAAAATGTAGACTTGGCAGCAAAAATGAAGCTGGAGAAAGACTGATAGAATTATGCATGACCAAAGATCTGTTCATCTCAAACACCTAATTCTAGCAACACAAGCGGTGACTGTACACATGGACTTCACTCAATGGATTGTTCAAAACTCAAATTGACTACATCTGTGGAAATCAATGATGGAAAAGCTCAATAACATCAAAAAAAGACAAAACCAACTACTAGTATGCAAACTCAAGCTAAAGCTGAAAAAGATCATGCTACTCATGAATGTAGCAAAATATGACCTTCAGAATATATCATTGGAATTTAAAGACTGTGTATAAAATCAATTTGTTGTTTTAGATACAAATGACAGAGCATCAGAAGAGTTATGGTATGACATCAAGAGAGTTGTGCTCAAAGAAATTGAGACATCTCTACAAAAAGCAAAAATGGCCAAAATGGATAACTGCTGAAACTCTAAAAATTGCCCAGAAATGCAGAGAAGTTAAAGCCAGAGGAGAAAGAGACAAACACAGAATTAAACAGAGATTTCCGACATGCAGCAAGACTAGACAAAGAGAAGTATTACAATGATGCATGCAAGGAAATAGAATCAGAAACTATTAGAGGAAGAACAAGTTTGGCTTTCCTAAAGCTATGAGAGTTAAAGAAAAAATTCCAGCCTTGAATTGTAATGCTAGAAGATGCTCAAGGATCCATGTTGAATGATGCTGAGAAGATCAAGAAAGGCAGAAAGAATATAAAGAGTCATTATTCCATAAAGATCAAGTAGACCAACTGCTGTTTCAACCTGTACCTTTATGGTCAGGAATCATTGGTGATGAAAGAAGTCGTCAAAGCAGCATTGAAAGCATTATCAAAAAACAAAGCACCAGGCATTGATGGCAATTCCAATTGAAGTATTGCAGAAATGGAATGTGGCTGTTACCATACTTACAAGGCTCTGCCAGGAAATTTGGAAGACAGCATTATGACAAACTGACTGGAAAAGATCTGTGTTTATACCAATACTGAAGAAAGGTGTTCTGACTGACTGAAGACATTATCACATAATCGCTGATTCCCCATGCCAGCAAGATTCTACTCAAGCTCATTCAACAGAGACTACAACCATACCTGAAGTACAAACAGGATTCAGGAAAGGGCTAGAAATGAGACATCATCACAGATGTGAGCTGGATCCTTGAAAAGACAAAAGAATACTAAAAGGATATCATTATGTGTTTTGTTGTCGACAGTAAGGCTTTTGCCTCTGTAAACCATGAGAAACTCTGGGTCACATAGAGAAGCATGGTTGTACCAGAACACCTGATAGTTCACAGTCTTTACAGTACATTTATCAAGAAGCAGCAGTTAAATAGAACAAGGAGAAACAAAATGGTTTAAAATTAGTAAAGGTGTATGACAAGGCTGCATACTTTCCCCCAACTTGTTTAATTTATATGCAGAACAAATCATCAGAGAAGCAGTACTGTATGAAGATTGGTGGAAGACTCAACAATCTTCACTATTTTGACAGCAGTATTATAAGCTCTCCAAATAAATAAATAATGAAATAGATATGTGTACTAACTTCCAATTGGAAATACACATATCTATTTCATTAGAGTTTGTAAAACTTATGACTCCCATTCCCTCCTCCTAGTTCCTAAGTATTAAAATGTTTTGTTTATACTCTGAGACTAACTGCAGCATTGACCATTAGTGCATGATAGGTACCCCCACGCTAATTCCAATGTGCTCTCCATTTCCATTCTCTACCCCTAACTCACCCATTCTCTAACCCATTGCATGATTTTCAGTTACCTTGAGAATTAGCATGAAGTAATTATTATGCTTGCATGGTAGCTGTTATTACAGCCTCACAAATTAACCATTTAGCGCCCCTTAGTAAACATGCCCCACTGAGCCAATTACATCGTGTTATAAAGTTCAGACATGCATTAAACAAATTTCATTAATACAGTGTGAAATGAATCCAAAGTCTGAAAATCAGCAAAAAGTTAGGAAAAAGACCCAATAATTAACCAAACTTTTTTCTGTGCCCATTCCTAAATGTTACCATATGTTACCTTCTTCCTTAGAAAAGAATATGCTTTTGCTCTTTAACAAAAGCATTTGGCATAGTTTAAATTACCCAAGCAAAATCGTTATAAATTAGTAATAAGGAGAGAATGAGACAGAAAATTTAAAAAACATCATCGTGACAGTCAGAATCTCTCCTCCAGTGCCAAAGCCCTGCCTCTTGAATTGCTGCTGGATGCAGCCTGCTCATCTGTGCTGCTTGCCTAGACTGGTGTGTCCTCTGGCTCCAAAACTGCATCGCTCGTCTTCCTTCGGCACCGTGCAGCACATGCAAATGAAACCGTGGGCATGTCGGGTGGGAGGAGTTGGAGGTCTCAAAGTGCCTCTCTTCTGTGGCGCATGGCACATACAGAAACGTCAGTGTAGTTGGGCAGTGGCAGCATGTGATGATAGAAAGCATAAAACTAGCAGATTTAGATGCGGCGGGCCTGTGCAGGCGGCAGCATGTGGGCAAACGCAGGCATTATGTGTGACATGAAGTTACCTCGGGGCACTGTGCCAACAACAGGCTCACACATGCGTAGGGCTGGTTCTGGAATCCACAACACATAGGGAAGGCAGCATTGGAATTTGCAAAACAAAATAATTAGATCAGCAAATGAGGAAAAACAAGTGGGAAATGCTCAAATACAGTGGGAAATACAAAGTGTTATTCCAGGAACACTTTGGTTTCAGTTCACCTCCCCTTAACCATTCATGTGTCCGTTCTTGATCAGCAAAGGATGAGAGATTGATAGTTTGCAGCCCAGGACAGTGCATTATGTATAACAGGCATGTCTAACTTCGAACAGGTCGTGATCTACTTTTTCTGGCCAAAAGTGCTGGTGATCTACCACCATGAAAATTAAGTTTCAAATTAGTTTCAAATTAAATTTTAACCCAATAAAGTTGGAGGATTTCCCCCCCCCCCCCCATTTTTAATGAACCTTCTGTCATTTACTTGGATGTGATCGGCAAATTAAGCAAAAACAAAACAGAGAGACGAAGATCCAGTAAGAATAGCGAGGCAGAATGGAAAGTACGTTTTTTCTTAAAGTTTTATTGAGTAATAACTTTCTTTAACTGTCTTAATAACTTACTTTAACTTTTATTGAGTTATTTGTGTTAAATTTAGGTTGAGTATTGATCCAGGCTGATCTTGCACAATCTTTAATATTTCTCTCTTGCTTATTAGTGAGACGTCTGAGCCTGCATTTCATCCACTAGCTTTTTGAAGTTGGGTGAATATTGCATGAGGGCCAGTTTCAGGGAATCCTGGAGATGTTCATCTGTCATGTTGGAACGTTGTGTACTCTGTCATTTTCAGATGGGAAAATGCAGATTCACACAAATAAGTTGAACCGAAACAGGATTGTACAGCTTCACTGCATCTTCTCAAGTTGGGAAATTTGTCTCTAGGCACTAGCTTCCAAAACTATTCTTGCTCAGCACGGGTCTTGAGAAAAATGTCATTTTTAAGCGTTAATATTTTGTTTTCAAGCGATTTATTTATTTAAAAGGATTTCTATACCGCCTTCTCCTGTAATCAAGGCGGTCTACACAGCAAACAATCGATAAAATGCTGTCTGGTGTGTGCATGCAGTAATAAACAGTGATTACATGTGTGTGTAGGGTGGGGTTGATTCATAGTGGGCTATTTACAGCGTGCGCTATTTTACAATACTATGTACATGAATGAGGCGGGGGGGAGAAGTTCTGTAGATCTGGCTGGCAGGCAGTTTATATGACGTCACTGTAGTGTTCGATGAAGAGGGTCGTCTTGAGCTGTTTCCGAAAGTCCTTGATGTCTGTTGTTGATCGTAGGTCATCAGGGAAGGTGTTCCAAATTGCAGGTGCAGCCAGCGATAGAGCTCGTTTTGCAGTGTCCTTGCGTACCTTGGTGAAGTCTTTTGGTGTATTGATGAGGTTGGAGGTGCCTCTCCTCCTTGGTCTTGTGCTGCTGTCGGCTTGTATGAGTGGTTGTAGGCTTAGTGCTGAGGTCTGTTGTTTGATTTTGAATATGTTTATGACTGTCTTATATCTGATGTGGGAACTGATTGGGAGCCAGTGGAGATTTTTTAGAATGGGGGTGATATGATCTTGTCTTGTTGAGCCATCTATTATGCGTGTTGCTGTGTTTTGGGCCATTTGCAGTGGTTTGATTGCCTGTTTTGTTAGGCCGAGATAGATTGGGTTGCAGAAGTCTAGGATTGGAGTTATTAATGCCTGACAGACTGTGTAGAAGTGCTCCGGAGAGAGGAGGGGCTTGAGGCGTCGGATTAGTCTCATCTTGTGATATGCATTTTTGGTGGTTCTGCTGATGTGTGATTGTAGGTTCAGTTCTTTGTTGAGAGTCACTCCGAGGTATTTCACTTCCGGTTTTATGGGTATTGTTGTGTTGTTGATCTTGATGGTGGGTGGAGGGACGAAGTTGGTGTTTCAGGTGATAAGTGCCTTGGTCTTGCTGTAGTTTATTGTCAGGTTGTTGTCTTTAAACTAGTTGGTCATATGCATGAGACAGTCTGTTATTTTGGTGTAGTCCGGGTTGTCAAGTGTGACTGGTGTGTATATCATGATGTCGTCGGCTTAGATTGTGTGTTGTATTTTGTGCTCTTTCATGATGTTGCAGATCGGTTGAATGTAGAGATTAAATAATAGTGACCGATAGGGTGGATCCTTGTGGGACGCCTTGTTTGACTTTTATGGGTCGGGATGTATTGCGGCCTACGTTGACCTGTATCTGTCTATCCATCAGGTATGAGTTGAACCACCTCAGTGTGGATCCTTGTAGTCCGATGTTCTGTAATCTTGCTAGTAGAGTTCTGTGATCCACTGTGTCGAACGCTGATGAGATGTTTATGAAGATCATAAGTATTCCATTCTTGCAGTTGTCTATGAGGTGGATTATGTTGTTGAAAAGGTATAGCAGGAGTGGTTTGACTCCATGGTTGGGGTGGAAACTGTGTTGGTTGATGTCCAGTAGTGCGTGGTTGTCAATGTGGTCTTGGAACTGATGCTGTACCGCTTTTTCAATAATTTTTGCCAGTAGTGGTATGCTTGAGATGGGTCTGTACACTGCTGGGTTGCTCTTGTCCAGTAGGGATTTCTTTAGGATGGGTCTTATTGTAGCTAGCTTTAGCTGGTTTGGCATGATTCCTTGTGTCAGTGAATTGTGCACCATGTTGTGTATGGTGTGGATGAAGTTAGTCTTTGTTGCTTTAATCCATGTCACTGGGCATGGGTCTGTTGGTGCCGTGCTTGTGTTAAGTGCGGTGATGATGTGTGAGAGCTGCTTTGTGGATGGGGTGCTGAATTTGTCCCAGGTTTTTAAAGAGGTGGTTGGTTTGGTGGTTATGCTTGTTGTTGGTTGTGATGAGGTATGGAATCTTTCTGCGAAGGGTCTATTTGCACTTCGTTTTCAGTTTTCTGTTCTTTGGTAAGAGTTTTCACAACTTCGAAGAGCTCTCTTGGTTTGTTGTTGTATTTGAGTATAATGTTTGTGTGGTATTCTTTTTTCATTTGGTTGATGAGTTCATTGTAGTCTCTTTGCTTCGTTGGGTATAGGGCCTGTCAGGAGATTTGGTGCGTCTCCATCGCTGTTCAAGTTTCCTTAGGTCCCTCTTTTTGTTTCGTATGACTTTTGAGTACCAGGGTGTGTGATGGGATTTGGTGTGGTGAGTTTTCTTGTCTTTGTATTCAGTGGTTTTGGTGGCAGCATTGATGATACTGTTCCATTTACTGATTTGCTGATCCAGATCATCTGTTTCAGAGTTCAGGTGCGGTATAGTGTCTGTAGAAATTGGTCCCTGTCGAAGCTTTTGAATCTTCTTTGTTCGGGTGGGTTGTCCCGGGTCTCGTTGTTTTTCCCCCTTGTGGTACGATATTTATTTTAATTATGTGATGGTCTGACCATGGCACAGGTGTGACAGAGGGTGTTGATAGGTTACCTCTGTCAAGTAGATAGTTGGGTGCAAATATGAGGTCTAGTGATGATCCGTGTCTGTGTGTCGGGGTATTGATCAGTTGAGTGTATTGTAAGGAGACCATTGCTAGAAGGAAAGCTTCTGCGTCCTTGGTGGTAGTAGACTTGAGGTTGAAGTCTCCCAGTAGTAGCAGGGGTTTGTGATTTGTGTTGACTGCCCAGACAACTTCTAGCGTGGAGGCTAACTCATCTGGTGGTGCATGGGGAGCTCTTTAGATGAGGTACAGGGTCATCTGTTTGTTCTCGACGGTGATGGTGTTGCATTGGTTTGTGTTTGAGACACTTCGGTACTGAAGCTTTAAGCTGTTCTTTGCAATGATCAAAACCTCTCCTCCTCTCCAGTGTGTGCGTGGGCAGTTGAATGCTGAGTAGGTGGAGGGCACTAATTGATTATAGAGTACATTGTCGGTGGGGGCAAACCATGTTTCTGTGATGCAAAGTATGTGTCAGGTTGCTGATCTTCTATGTCGTCTGCTATCATGTTAATTTTGTTTCGTATGGATATGGCGTTGATGAGTTCGATTGAGATTACAGATGGTGTGTTTGCAGCTCGATGGGTCTTTTTTGGGTTTACGTGGGTGTCGGAATTGTTTTGCCCTTTGTGCTTGGGTGTCTTGTGTGTGTTCCAGTTCGTATACTGGGGGTGTATGTAGATATGTGGTGCTGTTGGGGGCCATAGGGTGTTTGTAGGTAGGTAGTGGTTGGGTGTGTGAAGTGGAAGGAGTTGTATGAGGAGGAGGCTGATGGGCAGAATCAGGGTTGCAACCATGTTGTTTTCGTGGTTTCTGTCCAGTTTTGGATGCACTTACTTTAATGTGTTCTGATGCCTTTGGTGTCTTGTTCATGGCGGCTCCTATGTTCACGCTTGTAGGCTGTCGTTGTCTGTCCTTTCTGGAGGTGCTTCTGTGTTCACCTCTGTGCCCCGCCTAAGGCCCTCAGGCACGGGCCCACCAGGTGTGGGTGCACCCGACCGGGACGCTGCTTTTATTTAGCCCTCCCACTGCCCCGATTGGGCAGGAGCCTCTGAGTGGGACAATTTCCCGCTCAGGTGCTTCAACCCCGATCGGGGGAGCTGTGCTGGTCGGCGGGGTGGAGAGAGAGCAGCCTTGCAGAGACGCTGCTTTTATTTAGCCCTCCCACTGCTCCAATTGGACAGGGGCCTCTGGGCGGGACGATTTCCCGCTCAAGTGCTTCAACCCCGAGATGACTTGTTCAATGAGTAATTTTTACTGATAGCAGCTGCAGTTTCTTTAATGTCCACATCTACTTTGAATGGGTATGACAAGTACTCCACAACTGTTCCAATTTTTTGGAAGTCACAGAATCTATTTTCAAATTCCTGGATAACAGAACAGATTTCTGTTATATACTTCTCGTTCTGAAAAACAAAATTTGGATATTGTCCCAGATGGTCCTGTGTATTAGGAAAATGATCAAAAGTGTTGTTTGCAAGGTCAGTCATCATTAGCTCAAATTTGCTCTTGTAGGATGAAACTGTACTCATCATCTCGCCAATGCATTTGTTTTTACCTTGTAGTTCAAGGTTCATATCACTTAGTTTGCCTGTAAAGTCAGCAAGAAATGCCAGATCACATAACCACTCCTCATCTTCCAACTCTGCTTGGTCATCTCCCCTCTCCTTCAAAAAACTTCTTATTTCATTCAGCAAATCACAAAATCTTTGCAGAAATTTGTGCCTATTTAGCCACCTTACATCTGTGTGCAAAATGATTTCCGCTGCCCCTTCATCAAGAGTAAGATTGAAAAGCCGTCTTTGAAGTGATCTTCCATGAACTGAATTTACAATTTTGAAAGTGATGTCCATGACAGTCTTTGTATTGAGTCTCTTGCTTGCCAAAACTTGCTGGTGAATGATGCAGTGGTAAGAAAGGAAATCTGGGAAGTCGTCATGCTATCTACAGAGGGCTATGAGACCGTTAATCTCACCTGTCATTGCTCTTGCTCCATCAGTAGTGATGGAAACAAGTCTATGCAATGGAAGATTACACTTTGTCACAAAAGAATGGAAAGAACTGAATATTTCCAAGTAGTTCTTCTTTAACACTGAAGTCTTCAAAAACCATCCAGATAAAGACTAGTAACTGGGCATGTCTCTTATGTCTGTAGATTCATCCAGTTGGAGTGAGAAAGCAACACAGTTTGAAACATCCTCCAACAATTGTTCGGTTGTGTCTCCACACATCTTTTCTATTCGCCACATGACAGTGTTTCTTGAAAATTGTACATCTTGAATAGCAGCTATGATCTCTTTCTTATTTTTAAATCCTTCAAAAAGATTGTCAGCTGCTTCAAGAAACAATCTTTTACAAATTCCCCTTCAGTGAAAGGTTTGCATTTCTTTGCAATCAGGTTGCTGACCTTGAAGGATGCTATGGTTGCATTGACAGAATGTGACCTTGGCTTCACCATCAACTGTTGCTGAGTAGCCAATTTCGATTTAAGTTCTTTGAGCTTCAGTTTACGAATTTCACTTTTGGGTGGAAAATCAGCATCAAACTTATTGCTATGCAGAGTCTTATAACGACGTTCCAGATTACCCTTTTTGGGCAAGTACTGGGGCGTTACAAATTAGACAACAACACTTGTCTTTCACCATGATGAAGAAGTAGTCCATTTCCCATTCATCATGAAAGTGGTAGGTTTTGCTCTTCTTTGGAACACTCATCTTCGTTATACTGGGGTGGCTGGATGTAAGAAGGCCAAATCTGCTAAGTTAGTATAAACACTGGCTGAATCTGGTCCAAAACTGTCACTGTCCCAAAGTATTAAAGATCAACAGGAACTGAAGATCTCTGGATGATGTGCAGTACAAGGACTGGAGATGCCAAAACCAGACATGCAGTTCTAAAAGTAAAAATAAGAATTCATCATACTGGCACCAATAATTAAATACCACCAAACAATCATCAAAAAAACTCAAACACCTGTCCAGCAAACGAGATAAAATCAAATACCGCCAAACAAGTTCAAATACCACCACACGCGATTTAATAAATTCTGCACACAGTGTAGAATCAACTCAAAGGCAATGCGAAATAAAATTGCAGTGTAGAATCAATGCAAAGGCTAGGCAAAATAAAATTGCAGAGGCAAGCAAAGGTCACAGTGGTTTGAACCAATTCAAAGGCAAGACATAGGCAAGTTAGAACAAACTTGGAAAAGTCCGCCAAAATCACCAAATTTTTGACACTTTGTTGTGTTTGCCTGAAAACGTTTAATGAAAGCGAACTATAAAGCGACCAATGACCAGCATATGACACAAATAATACGGTAAGTGTATTCAGGTAAAGCCCGGGCGAATGGATATCGCCAAGTATATAACACACTTCTAAGGGGTGTTGGGGCGGGGGCAGGACTGGGTGATTCTGAGAGGCAGGAGACCAGGTATGATGCTGGGCCAGTGGCGTCTCGTTGTGGGGCACGGGCAGCGGCCCCCTGGGGTACCCAACAACTATTGGCACGAAAAGAACAAGCGCCCCCAATACACCCGTAGGCAAGATTCCTGCAGGCAGGGAAAAAAGACAGGCAAAGGATCAGCAGCGGCGGCAAGCCCTTGGCAGATGACCTGCCGGCACGAGCTCTCTCCTAGCGATGGGGCGAGCTGCTGGAGAGATGGAGCCAAGTGGGGCTGGCGATCTACCTCTGACCCCTCCGCGTTCTACCTGTTGGACATGCCTGATGTATAAGATGGTTTACAGCGAACATTGAAAAAAATGGCAAAACAGACATATTTTGATTCTGTATGAGATTGCTGAAACAGTGACTCGTCTCATAGCTGACTGTGAAGTTCTGATGGCAGAAAATTTCTGTACAGAAAGGCACAACAAAGTAGCACACCTTATATATTGAAGACTGTAAAACACTACAACATTACTGTGCCTGAAAAGCACTGGGATCATGACCCTGAGAATTACACAGAAAATGAAGAGGTTATGATCCCCTGGGACATTCCCATTTCAATGATAAGATACTGGCTGCAAGGAAACTCGACCTAGTGGTAAAGGAGAAAAACACCAGAGAGATATTGATAAAAGAGGTGTTAGTTCCAAGCGATTATGCTGTGTGGCACGAGAGGCAGAAGATCCTGAAGTACCAAGAAATGCAGTCAGAGACCAAGAAAATGTGGCAGAAAGATTCAGAAATATTTCCCATCTTATTGAGAACCACAGATCTGATAAAGAATTTCCAAACACATCTTTAATCAGTCTAATTTATATACCTCCATCACCTTCCCCTGATGATCTGTCTTCTATCTTAGAAATAGCATGTATCACATCCCTAAACAAATAACACGTTATCCTGGGTGACTTCATCTTTCCAACACACATACATCCCACTTCCTAAATGCTAAGGCAAACATTGGATTTCATTAAGTAGTGCAAACTCCAACACACAGAAAAGGTAATGTATTAGACCTTATCTTTCTCCCAAGCAACATCACTCATGACAGTCACTATTCCCAACCAAAGTCGCTCCCTTTACCATGGACACAGATCACTATTTAACAGAATGTACTTTACCTACCACGTGGCCTAGTGGTTGGGGCAAGTTACCTCAGGCCAGAAGGTTGGGGGTTCAAATCCCACTAGAGGACAGCAACTTTGGGCCAGAAGGACTGGGGTTTCTAGTCCCACAGGTGCTTCTTGTGGTCTTGGGCAAGCCACTTAACCCTCCATTGCCCATGTTCCCTGTAAAATAGTTATTGCCACGTTATAATGTCCTGTTCAATGTAATTTCAGTTTGTTCAATGTAAACCACCTTGATATCATCATGAAAGGCAGTATATAAGAAATGTTAAATAAAAATAAATAAATAAATTCACTATCACAGTTCAGTTCCATCTCCTATCATAGGAAATTCAAAACCTTCGACAAAGAACCCTCCTTGAAAGACACATTCCCTCAACTAGACCCATCTCTTACAGATCTAGATGATATTCTGATTAATTGGAACTCCACTATTTCTAAAGCTGCATATGCTCCATCTACCCATAACAAAACACTACAGAAATATTCAAAAATATGGTATACTTCAGAACTAAGGAAACTTAAACAGGAGTTAAGAAAAATTGAATGTAAATGGTGATCTGAGATCTATAAATGATAACATGCAATCTCCAGGAACAAGCAGGAATGTAGTCCTCACATATGGGTACCGACGGAGCCTGCGTGGGAACGCTCCCCAGCATCCAATAGGAATGCTTGTGGGAGCATCCCTCAGCACATGCGTGCTGCCTTCCCACATTTCCAACTGTCCCTCTTCAGTTCTTCGTTTTCCGTGGAGCAGACAGGACCTATTCCCTGTCACCACAGAAAATTCCATCTTTAAATTTCTTTCTTGTGGTCGCGTTTGCCTACCACACGACGCCTACCAGTACCGCTGGTTCTTTTCTTTAAAAAAAAAAAAATAACAACTTAGACTGTTTCTTTTCAGAAACTTTCCTCTTTGGTGCTAGGTGCCATTTTGGGCATTAGGCCCCATTTTCCTAAATCATGGAAAAGCCAGTGGTTTTAAAGAATGTACTAAGTGTGGCGGTACCATTTCCGTCACTGACACCCATGATTGGTGTCTAAAATGTTTAGGACCTGATCATTCTCCAACTGTCTCTCCTGCATAGGGATGACCAAAAGAGGAAGACAGAACGCAAAGCTCGGTACCCTCTTTTTTTCAGATGCCAGATCCATTGCATCAACCTCATCAAGGGCCTCTTCTTCCTCCCATGGATCTCAGGTAACTAAACATAAAAGCCGGTCCTCAAAGGGTAGCTCTCCTGCTAAGCATCGAGAGGCCATTGGCATTGCCCTTGAGGGAACCACACCAGCAAAACAGCCCCAGCGGGAGGCTTCGGCTTCCAAAGCATCGATGGGGCTTCAGGATGTTCTTGAGGCTTCAACCTCGCAAGAACTACCTATGCCATTCTTGGGGGTTCCGGCTGTTCTTACCGGTACCGACACCCAGGCATCGGCAGCGTCGATAGACCAGAGGTTTCTTGCTATCAAGCGCAGTATCACAGTTCTTCTTTGAGCTGTGGTACCGGTGGTTCCAAGAGCACCGCTACCGACATTGACACCGATGCCGGTACAGACACCGGTACCGGCCCCGGTGGGAACTCTTCCCATGCCATCTCTGGCTGGAGTGGACAAAGCGGTACCGGGATCGTGCTTTGCAAGAGCATCGGGGTCAGGAATACTCCGATTCTGAAGACTCTGACAATTCATCAGGCACTAGAGGGTTTCTCCTAGAAGATCCTTCTTCTCCCCAACGCAGAATGTCACCTCCATAGGACTTGTCATTTCAGGATTTCATCCGTGATATGGCCAAAGGTCCTTCAATTACAGTAGCTCCTGAAGAGGAACCCAGAGCAAAGGAATTGGAAATCCTCCAATATCCAAAAGCTCCTAAGGAGGCAGCTACTCTGCCTGTCCATGAAATTCTGCATAGCTTGATGCTCAGAATGTGAGAGATACCTCTGACTACTTCTCCTCACTCTAGGAGACTTGATACTATGTATCGAGTTCCACCATGTCCTGGATTTCAGAAAACTCAGCTGCCACACCATTCAATGGTAGTGGAATCAGTCATGCGTAGGATGAAAAGTGCAAAGAGGCATGCATCCAATCCTCCAGGTCGTGAATGCAGGACTGGATGCTTTTGGACGCAGAACTTTTCAAGCTTCCATGCTTTCAGCTAGGATCAGTTCATATATCCTATATATAGGAATGTTCCTCAAAGAAGTCACAGGAGACTTGGAACTTATGAGCCCATTTCTCCCAGATGATAAGAGACAAGATTTTCTTGCTCTAGTTAAGCATGTTCAGGATGTCTCCAAGTTTGTCAATTGTGCAGCCTTTGATTGCTTCAAATGCATCAGCAGAACTTCTGCTATTGCCATTGGCGCACGACGGATTGCCTGGCTACAGGCATCAGACTTGGAGACTTGGGTACAGAACAAGTTAGGCAACATTCCTTGCATGGGAGAGAATCTCTTCGGTAAGAACTGGCAGGAAAAGGCTAATGAGTTAGATGCTGACAATTCTACATTAGATAGATTGTCAAAGTCTACAGCCACTCCAGCCAAAAGGAAGCCTTATAAAAAAAAAACATCTTTTAGCAAAAATAGGAAGTTTTATCCTTTCTATACCCAGCAGAGTCAGACTCCAGGTCAGGTTGCCCAAAAGGGACAAACTAGACAGCAAAAGAAACCAAAAGGCCTGAGAGCCCAACCAGCTCTCCAGGTTCAGCCCCCTCAAGGGCTTTGACTCCTTCCTAGAGAGCTTTGCCTTCCTGCCTCTGAGGGGTCCCCCAACCCCCCAATATTCTGGGCAGGTTATGCCACTTTGTCAAGAGATGGCATCAGATAACAACAGAAGATTGGACTTTGTCCATTGTAGGAGAGGGGTACAAACTTCATTTTCACAGCATACCTCCTCCTACAATTCTAAAGCAATTCATTTCACAAACCTCTGCAGACAATCTGCTAGATCACGAGGTCTCCACACTTCTTGCACTTCTTTCAACAGGGGACAGGTTTCTACTCCCCCTATTTTCTTATTCCAAAGAAAACAGGGGGACACAGACCCATTCTAGACCTCAGATAATTGAACAAATATCTGTTTCGAGAGAAATTCAAAATGATTTCTCTAGGAACTCTTCTGCCATACCTTTAAAGCCAGGACTGGCTTTGCTCTCTAGTCTTAAAGGATGCATAAACTCGCATTCTCATCCATCCAGATCACAGGAAATTTTTACATTTCCTTTTCAGGGGAAGACATTTCCAGTACAGGGTTCTTCCTTTTGGGCTGGCTTCAGCACCAAGGGTGTTCACGAAATGCATGGCAGTAGTAGCTGCATTTCTACGATCCCAGGGGATTTTTGTCTTCCTTTACTTAGACAACTGGCTCATTTGTCCCGTACAATGCGAATCCTCCAATACTTGGGATTGGTAATAAACTTCCCGAAATCTCAACTAGTTCCTTCCCATTGCCTAGAATTCATAGGAGCCTGTCTGAATACCGGACAGGCAAGGGCTTTTCTTCTACAAGCCCGGTGTCTTCGCATAATGCAGCTAGCTTCCCAAGCAGCAGGCAAATCCTCCCTCACTGCTCGGGAGCTACTGCAGTTACTGGGACACATGGCATCCACAGTTCATGTAGTCCCATATGCTCGCCTCCATATGCGAGTAGCTCAGTGTACCCTCTCCACACAGTGGACGCAGGCCATGGGTCATTTGTCAGACAAAATAACAATCTCTCAACTACAAATTTTGTCGCTCCAATGGTGGCAATCACTAGAAAATCTGACAGTGGGGTCTCCTTTCCATCAACCCCTCTTTCAGGCCACCCTAACAACAGATGCATCACAGGTGGGTTAGGGAGCACACAGGGCACCTGGACTCCACAGGAGGTTGGTTTACACATAAACCTCCTGGAATTAAGAGCAATTTATTTAGCTCTTCTAGTGTTCCATGCCCAGCTCAGCTACAAGACAGTCCTAGTCCAGATGGACAATCAGGTAGCCATGTTCTATGTGAAAAAGCAAGGCGGAATGGGCTCTCTGTCGTTATGCAACGAAGCTTTACGACTATGGGCCCTCTCTAGAGAGCATCATATTCACCTTCTAGTGGTATATCTTCCAGGCATTCAAAACCTTTGGGCAGACAAACTCAGTCGAGTACTGCTACCTCACGAGTAGTCACTCCATCTAGACCAGGTGGCAAAGATATTTCATCTCTGGGGCACTCCAGACATAGACCTCTTTGCAAGTCCACTGAATGCCAAATTTCCCCGGTTCTGTTCCAGGATTCCGGCCCACAACTGTCAGGCAAGGGATGCCTTCCTCTTTCACTGGGGTAAGGACTTCCTTTATGCCTTCCCACCCATTCCCCTCATCCCCAAAACACTTTTCAAGCTTCAGAGAGACAGGGGTCGCATGATCCTCGTAGCACCATGATGGCCACGCCAAACGTGGTAATCTCCAGGAACAAGCAGGAATGAGTCTTCACATATGGGTACGTCGGTACCGACGGAGCCTGCACGGGAATGCTGCCCAGCTTCCAATCAGAAAGCTTTTGGCAGCATCCCTCGCGCCTGCGCGCTGACTTCCCGTCCTCTCCAGAGCCTCTCTTCAGTTTTCGTTTTTCCGTGGAGCCGGCAGGACGTCCTCCTGTCACCGCAGAAACTTTACTTACTTACTTACTTTAATTCTTTAGTTTTTTTGTTTTCTTGTGGTCGCGGCTGCATTTCCCGCTCCCACCGGTATCGCCGGTGGATTTTTGACTACATTCTGAGAAACATTTTCTTCAGTTTTTTGCCTTAACTTGTTGGGCCTACCAGGCCTCTTCATTATGGAGCCTTCTTTTCCTAAGAAGTGCATTCGATGTGGAAACACCTGTTTCTTTTTAGACACCAATGCTTGGTGTCTCAACTGTGTGGGTCCTGACCCTTTTTCCCCTGACTTGTCAGGGGATATTTCTGTGAGGAAACCTTCAATTTTTAGAATTTCCCTCGATACCGTTTTTTCCTCGGCAGTGAGGGTACCCGGTTTCTCTACTTCACAGGATCAGGTAACCCAAAAACAGTCTGTTAAGACTAGTCAATGCTTGAGTGGTATGTCCCATGCCCAGCATGGTGACAGCTCCGGCTTTACCCTCAAGGATCCATTGGCATTACCCCTGCGGGAGTCTTCGGGCTCCAAAGCGTTAAAGGGGTTTCAGGATGTTCCTGGGGCTCACCCCTCACAGAACATACCTGAGCCATGCGCGGGGGTGGTATCCGCTTCGAGCGGTACCGAGCCTCCGGCATCAGCACCGGTGTCGAGTATTCCACTCTTCACCAGGGATTGTCATCGGGCGTCCTCGGTACCTTCGGGTCCGATCGATATGCACTGCATTGACTTCCCTCAATCTCAGCCATGCTCCGGGACGGTACCG
Organism: Ichthyophis bannanicus; assembly: GCA_033557465.1. NCBI lineage: Eukaryota > Metazoa > Chordata > Amphibia > Gymnophiona > Ichthyophiidae > Ichthyophis > Ichthyophis bannanicus. The sequence goes on from CM066034.1 coordinate 605,066,860, forward strand.
GCGTCGATCGGTTCCGATACCCTGGCATCGGCATCGAGGTGGACCACCTTTCCCTTTCCAGGAGGTGCTCATCGGGTATCCTCGGTACCGTCGGTATCGATCGATGTAACCCAGTCTGCCTTAGTGGTATCGGCATCGCCGATACTGCCATCGGCGTCGGCACCTTCGCGACATGCATCGATAGTATCACTTACGTCGATGCCGAGTCTTGAGTCCATATCTAGTCTCGATGACTACGTACCGACGCGCCCCGGAACCGACTCCTGTCGCTTCCAGATGGGCAGTTCCGAAGATCATAATCATAACTCCCTCATGATCTCGGTACCACTGCAGCAGTTCCCGATGCCTACTTCATCTGCTACTCCTGTATCAGTATCGATGCCTGTTCTTGCACCCATGCCTACTTTGGAACCGATACCTGGCATTGGTGCAGTCCCCTGTACCTCCTCTGGTGCTCCGGCTCTTTCTTTAGCCTTGCCAGCGATGGTTCCCATAGGAGATCAGTCTTTTCAGGCTTTTCTCCGGGACATGGCAACCTTTCTCAATATGTCTATCCCTGGTTGTGATCGTCCTCACGGCTCACCAGCACATATGGAAAATATAAAGTTTCCTTTACATCCTGCTCTGCAGGATCTCCTTCTCAGGGTTTGGAAATCGCCCTTACGACTTCCTTCAGTTTCTACAAACATTGAGGTTCTGTACCGGGTGCCACCCTCTCCAGGGTTCCAGAAGCCTCAACTTTCTCATCGTTCCCTTGTAGTGGAATGGGCACTGAAGAAAGTTAAGAGCAAGAAGAAGCATTCTTCTTATCCACCGGGTCGTTCTTCAAGAACACTCGATGCTTTTGGTCGTCAGGCCTTCCAAAACTCTATGCTGGCCTCCAGAGTTCTTTCATATATTTTTCACATGAGTCTAACACTCCAGGAAGTCACAGAGAAATTATCTCTTTTGACCCCTTTTTTACCAGAGCACAAGGCTACTGATTATTCCTTGCTCATCAATCACAGCCGGAATGTATCTTGGTTCCTGTCTCGTGCTTCTATAGACTCTTTTGAGTCCGTTAGCAGATCCTCTGCTATTGCCATAGCAGCACGTCGCAGAGCCTGGCTTGAAGCTTCAGACTTGAGTAGATGGGCACAAACTATACTGGCTCATTCTCCTTGTACAGGAGAAGGTCTCTTCAATAAGGAGGCTTTACGTCAGGTTGCTCAATGCTCCACTGACTCTCCTTCCACTAAGGACCATTCTAAGCCACCTCCTTCTTCGAGAGGTAGGAAATGTCCTACCAAACCTTCTTTCCCTAAGAAAAGAAAGTTTCATTCATCTCCTGCCCTTCATTCGGCTGTACCTAAACAAGGGACACCTCAGCCTAGTCTGAAGTCCTCCAGCTCTGACCAGTCTCCGCATTCCCAGCAACCATAGGGGCTGGGAATTTATACTCTACAGTTTACTTCTATTCATTAGAAGTTTCTACACTGTGTTTTTCTTTTCAGTGTACTAGCCTGTTAAAAATTTTGTGTTCAGGGACCACAAACTTCTCCTCTTCTTACTCTCTAGAAGAGCAGTTGCACCTATCCCCTGATAGTTTTGTCCCAACTGAGCATTCTTTCCTTCAGTTGACTTACCCTATGGGTACATCACCCTCCAATTGCTTGCTCTACCCTCTCCAATAGGGTTTTTCCCTAGCTGAGGGGTACCATACTAAAAAGCTTTTAGCAAACTTATTTCACAGACAGGGAGAAGGAATATCTCCTCTCCCTTTATCTGTTTTTCTTATTGGGCACAGGGCAATCTCTCTGCTGTTTCTGTCAGCTGCTGTGCCTGCAGGAGTTACAGTGTTTGTATTACTGGTACTTTTTCCAAGTTCCAGTCTTTTGTTCAAATTCTGTCTAGCCTTAGTAGTGTTTCCAAGCTATTCGTTAGCTACCTTGGATCCTCCTACTTCCTTAGGCTTTCTCACATTATTCTATCCATCTCCTCTCCTAGGATATGGTAACAAACCTGACTTCAGTCAGTTTATCTCTCCTGCACAATGCTCTCTACAGTCTTCAGAGCAGCTTTCCACTATGAGGGCCTTGCTATAGAGCACTGACCTTGTCTCTGAAGCTTCTCTATTAGTAGGGAAAGCTTGTCCTCCCTTCCCATGCCTGTGAAGGTTCTCCACACCCTCTAACCTGGGGTGTTAACACGAAATATACCTTCTTCTGCGTGAAGATCCAAGGCTGATATTTATGCATACTACCTCTGGGTCCCTCCAGTGGGTCCCTCTGGTATCTTCCCCTGCATTTTGCACATCTGCCGTGTCAGTGTTCGGTGGAACTCCCGCCTTGTTCCTTACAGATTCATCTAATCATCTGTTCTCACACAAACACCACGGTTATCTTGTTGGATTGCCTTCCTGCATCCCTCAATCCATGAAAATAGATTCTCTATACATATCCCAGGTGGGTTCCCCCTCTTGTAGAGTGCAGAATCTTTTTCCTTTTTATTTCCCATGTACAATCATGGGGCTGGGTGCTAGACATGTATCTTCAACTTGTCATCTTGTATGTAGCATCTCCATATATGTCTACATACCTATATCATTTCTCTGGTGGTGCAAGACCATGCCCCACAAAGGTATCTATAATTAGGTATATCATATATATATATATATATATTGTGATAAGGAAGCTTATCATAGCTCAGGTAGGAGCTATAGAAAAGATGATGTGACTCTGAACAAGCAACCTGTCAGTTCTGGTAGAAGTAAAAAAACAGAGTTTTCACATAAAAGACTACCAGTCCCAGAATGCACCAGGTTTCCAGCAGCCATGAGAGGGGCTGAAGTGAGAAAACGTGTGTGCAATCAAGAGAGCTATGAGGTAATCCCTAAGCACTCATCTCAAAGGGCAGCGCCTGATTCAACACAGCTGCGCTGTGTTAAGGAGGAGCACACATTAGGACAGAATAAGAATAGAGCTTATTCTACAGATAATAGCTTCAGCAACAGCTTCAGGAATAGATACAGCAACAGCTTCAAGCTCAAGCACCAACATCATCTCGAGAAGCAGAAGCCAAGCCAAGCGGATAGAGAGAGAAGGAAACTCTCTGGAAGGAAGAGAAGAAAGGCCATTGGAAGGTCTGGGAGATTCCAGGGCAGTACCTATACTGGGAGGTATTCCAAGTGCCAGCAGAGTCCATTGGACTGGAGTCAGCCAGAGGAATGGAATGGCAGAGATAGGAATCACCAGTGGCTACCTGGAAGAGAGAAGACTGCACGTGGAAAGGACTTTCAGACCTATGTCAGAAGGTATGTGAGGAAAGATCCAGTGTCCAGGGATCAAGATTGGAAGGCTGGACATCAGAACTGGATTACCTACTGGCCAGGCTATACAGAGAGGAATTATGATAGCAGGAGAGGCTCAGGTATGAACACTGATCCAGACCCTATCTATAATAGTGAATGGCAGCAAGGGAATAAGCATTCTCATGATAGTGCCTTATGGAAAGACTCGTCGGTGCCAATGTATGATAGTGACCCTATGCTGATTGATGAAGGGGGAAATACAGCAGATGAAACTATTAATTACATGGACTGTTCTCTATCTAAATGCTATTGCTAGCTTTCTGTGAGCAAACACATCAGCCATCACAAAGAAACCTAACTTTGTTCTTTATTCCACTGCAAACAGCTCTTAAAGCAGGATTTGGGTTCACACAGTAGCAGCCAGCCAGCTAAAGGGTTTCAGCTGGACAATTGATAGTAATTAAAGCTGCACCCGATTGTGTGTGTGAGCCAGGGATAATCACTGCTGGATCTGCGTGGAAAATAAGCAGAAGTTAACCTAACAAGCAAAGTTCCTTTATTTCTTTGTGCTTTTATTTGGTAATTATTTGCTAAGAGAACATTAGCTAATTGCCTGACAAGCTGAAGGTTGTTTTCTGATTTGCTTTGTGACTTTATGTTATCCATTTAAACACTGCAAGCAAGTAACCTCATTTATATTGCTACCAAGCATACTTGTGCTGGGTGAATTAAACCCCATCAATAAAAGAAGTATTTTATTGGCTTTACCACTGGTTACACAACTCAATTATTGTCTTCAGCTGTGTTTGAGAGTGAATGAACTACATTACCCACAATACCTTGCAAGAATCATATGAATATATGCATCGTCAAGATTGTGTAAGTTCTCACCCTAGGCAGCCGTCTGACAAATGGCGTAGTTTTTCGGATTGCTTTTGCACCAAGAGGATTTACTTGCTGTGGATTACAAATAAAATTCAAGTTTGAAGCTGAAAGAAGATTTTTTTTTCCCTCATCTGCACTTTGGAGGAGAAGTGGTTGTTCCAGGAAGCTGTCCCAGATGAAAAGACCCTGTGCAAAGCTGGATTCATCACTGAGACAAGGTAATATGTACCTGGGCATGTCTAGTGGTGGATGTGTGTAAGCACAGGGGGTAATTGAAAAAAAAAAAAAAGTTGAAAAAAAAAAAACCACACCTGGTTGGAAGGTGCTGCACTTTGGTTTTTTTTTTTCTTTATTTCTTGCAGGGGTCAAGATGGATCCGAGGGAGATGGCTCAGTGGATGGCAGCCCAATTCAGCAGGCAGCAGGAGCTATCACAGCAGGCCCAGGACACTGCTATGAAGGCCTTAATGGAACAGCAGAAACCAGTGCTTGATCTGGTGCAAGCTCTAGTTCAGCTGCAGAGCCAAAGTGGAACAGATGCAAGACCAGCAGTTAGTACTGGTACACCACATGTGGACAATGTGGGACTCAATCAAGGGATTGGGGCATTTAATTTTGGGAAATTAACTCCAGATGATAATATTGATGATTTTCTAGAGTCTTTTGAAAGAGTAGCACAGGCTTTAGCATGGCCAGAGACCCAGTGGGCAGTAAGGCTGGCAGCCTCATTAACTGGAGAGGCACTTGCAGCCTACAGAGCAATGCCAGCAGCCCAGGCTTTGAATTATAAGGATGTAAAGGCAGCTATTAGAGATCGCCTAGGGTTGTCTATTTCAGAGTATAGGCGAATGTTTAGAGCTGTTACATTGAAAGTGGGTGAGACACCCAGGGCTCTGAGTCAGAGAATCAGAAGTTTAGCTGTAAAATGGTTGGAGCCTGAGCAAAAGACAGTAGAAATGTTATTAGATATTATAATGCTGGAACAATTTATGCTTGGGGTACCTAAAGATTTGAATGCTTTTCTTATACAGCAAAATTGCCAAAATCTTGGAGAGGCAACCATGCTAGCAGAGAGATTCTTGGAAGCCACGCAGGCTTGCCATAGAATGGGTGGCCCTCTAAAGATGGATGCTGAGGCTAGAGATGCTGTATCAGAAAAGGGAATAATTAAGAATGTTTCTGAAAATGAATGTACTGTATCAAACCAGATGACACAATGGAATAGAAAGAAATGTTTCAAGTGTGGGAAATTGGGACATTTAGAGAAGAGATGCCAGACACACACTAGTTTAATGGGTCTGGATTTAAAACAGCCCAAGGAAGGATTTCTTTTGATGGTTGATGTGCAGGGAATTACCACAAATGCGTTATTAGACTCTGGGGCAGACCAGAGTATGATGTCAAAAAGGCTTTGGAAGAGGATAGAGGCCCAAGAAAGATTTGTGCCTAGAACCCCTGAAAGCCAAGTTCACATCAGATGCATTCATGGTGCTGCAACATCATATCCCACCTATAGGCTAGAGGTTAAGTGCCTGGGTGAACAAGAGGAAGTCCTATTAGCAGTAGTGCCTAGGCTACCCTTTGATTTGGTTCTAGGGAAGGACTGGCCAAGATTTAAGCAGGAACTAGTGAAAGGGCTAGGAAAGAAGGAGGGAGAAGGTTTAATAATGGAAATAGCTCCCGGGCCTTTCTTTGGAAGTCCTCAGTCCCTAGCTAAAAAGATGGTTAAGCTTCCAGAAGGCCAAACTATGGGTAATAAGAGGGGCCTTGTATCCACCCGCTCGCAGGCTAAGTTAGAGAGCCAGCAGAAGGAGGAGGGGGAGCAGGCAGAGTTATTAGGAGACTTACCCTCTCATGATGATTTAATAACCCCATCATCTGGTAAAGTAAGAAAGTTGAAAGCACAAAAGAGGCGTGAGAGACTTTGCAGAGCACAGGGTAGGGCTGAGATGTCAGCTGGTCAAAGTTTACCCTGGGTGCCAGCTGAGTTGGTGGCAAAGTTTCCTAACTTTCCACAAGAGCAGCGAGCAGATCAAGCTCTCACCCGAGCTTTTAAGTATGCTCAGGAGGTCAGGGAGGAATTGCCCAGATTCAGACTAGATAATGACATATTATATAGAGAGAGTCAGGACCCCAGAAATGGTGCCATACGTAAACAATTGGTGGTACCCACAACTTTCAATGGGCTAGTACTTAGACTAGCACATGATCATCCAGTGGGAGGTCATAAAGGTATGCAAGGAACACTGGATCAAATTCTTGTGCGTTTTTACTGGCCAGGTATCTTCAAAGAAACTGCCCAGTTTTGTGCTGCATGTCCAGCGTGTCAGCGAGTTACAGCGGCTCACCCACCGGTGGTGCCATTGATCCCCATGCCAATTATCACAGACCCAATTGGTCGCATTGCCATGGATATTGTAGGCCCATTAGTCAAAACGCCCCGAGGTTTCCAATACATCCTAGTTATGGTAGATCAGGCAACAAGGTTTCCCTGGGCCATACCATTGAGGAATGTTTCTGCAAAAACAATAGCTTTAGAGCTAGTAAAATTGTTTTGTGAAGTGGGATTCCCAAGAGAGGTGTTGACTGACCGAGGGTCCAATTTTGTATCCAAATATTTGGCCCAGGTCTGGGATGCCTTTGGCATCCGTCACGTGAAAACCTCAGCCTACCATCCACAATCAAATGGTTTGGTGGAGAGATTCAACCAAACTCTCAAACAAATGTTGAGAAGGGGATTAGCAGGAGAGGTAAAAGAATGGGATATGTTATTACCCTTTGCCTTATATGCCTGCAGGGAAAGAATTCAAGTGTCCCTAGGTGTAACTCCATATGAGTTGATGTATGGTAGGGCTCCCCGGGGTTTGTTGGATATTTTGAGGGAACAATGGATTGATCCTGAACCTGGAAGTCAGGAGGTGCCACTGTTTCTACGTGACTTGAGAGCACGTTTGAAAAGGACGTCGCAGGTTGCTGAGAGGAACCTGCAGGACAGTCAAATTCGCCAGAAAGGGTGGTATGATAGAAAGGCCAAAAGCCGCCAATTAACCATTGGTGAAAAGGTTTTGGTTCAAGTAGCAGGAACTGCTCCAAAATTTGAGGTACAGTGGAAAGGGCCATGGGAGGTTGTTAAACAAGTGAGCCCAGTGTCTTATATGGTAGAAAATGCAAGAGGGCGTAGGCAGACCTACCATATTAATGTACTTAAGTCTTGGAAGGAGAGGCCTGTAAATAATGACCTTGAACCCAGTCAGGAAGTAAGTGAGCTTCAAGAACATAACACTCTCGTAGGTATTACGGACTGTAGAGAAGAATTTTCACCAGTAAAACCAGTCCGTAATAACTTAAGCAGGGGGGTATGTGATAAGGAAGCTTATCATAGCTCAGGTAGGAGCTATAGAAAAGATGATGTGACTCTGAACAAGCAACCTGTCAGTTCTGGTAGAAGTAAAAAAACAGAGTTTTCACATAAAAGACTACCAGTCCCAGAATGCACCAGGTTTCCAGCAGCCATGAGAGGGGCTGAAGTGAGAAAACGTGTGTGCAATCAAGAGAGCTATGAGGTAATCCCTAAGCACTCATCTCAAAGGGCAGGGCCTGATTCAACACAGCTGCGCTGTGTTAGGGAGGAGCACACATTAGGACAGAATAAGAATAGAGCTTATTCTACAGATAATAGCTTCAGCAACAGCTTCAGGAATAGATACAGCAACAGCTTCAAGCTCAAGCACCAACATCATCTCGAGAAGCAGAAGCCAAGCCAAGCGGATAGAGAGAGAAGGAAACTCTCTGGAAGGAAGAGAAGAAAGGCCATTGGAAGGTCTGGGAGATTCCAGGGCAGTACCTATACTGGGAGGTATTCCAAGTGCCAGCAGAGTCCATTGGACTGGAGTCAGCCAGAGGAATGGAATGGCAGAGATAGGAATCACCAGTGGCTACCTGGAAGAGAGAAGACTGCACGTGGAAAGGACTTTCAGACCTATGTCAGAAGGTATGTGAGGAAAGATCCAGTGTCCAGGGATCAAGATTGGAAGGCTGGACATCAGAACTGGATTACCTACTGGCCAGGCTATACAGAGAGGAATTATGATAGCAGGAGAGGCTCAGGTATGAACACTGATCCAGACCCTATCTATAATAGTGAATGGCAGCAAGGGAATAAGCATTCTCATGATAGTGCCTTATGGAAAGACTCGTCGGTACCAATGTATGATAGTGACCCTATGCTGATTGATGAAGGGGGAAATACAGCAGATGAAACTATTAATTACATGGACTGTTCTCTATCTAAATGCTATTGCTAGCTTTCTGTGAGCAAACACATCAGCCATCACAAAGAAACCTAACTTTGTTCTTTATTCCACTGCAAACAGCTCTTAAAGCAGGATTTGGGTTCACACAGTAGCAGCCAGCCAGCTAAAGGGTTTCAGCTGGACAATTGATAGTAATTAAAGCTGCACCCGATTGTGTGTGTGAGCCAGGGATAATCACTGCTGGATCTGCGTGGAAAATAAGCAGAAGTTAACCTAACAAGCAAAGTTCCTTTATTTCTTTGTGCTTTTATTTGGTAATTATTTGCTAAGAGAACATTAGCTAATTGCCTGACAAGCTGAAGGTTGTTTTCTGATTTGCTTTGTGACTTTATGTTATCCATTTAAACACTGCAAGCAAGTAACCTCATTTATATTGCTACCAAGCATACTTGTGCTGGGTGAATTAAACCCCATCAATAAAAGAAGTATTTTATTGGCTTTACCACTGGTTACACAACTCAATTATTGTCTTCAGCTGTGTTTGAGAGTGAATGAACTACATTACCCACAATACCTTGCAAGAATCATATGAATATATGCATCGTCAAGATTGTGTAAGTTCTCACCCTAGGCAGCCGTCTGACAATATATATATATATATATATATATATATATATATATATATTGATACATTTCTCCACCCATGTCCCATTATACGGATCTGGACATATGTATTCATATATAGATCCCTATATATGTATTCTCCCCACATATATATAAATATCTGTATATATATGTGTCTGTTGGGCAGTTTCTTAAGGGTTCATATGTCTATACTCTCACCCTTACTGTCTATACTAAATGTTGCCTCCTAGAGGATTTAGACAGTCTATCGCCCTGCTTCGCATACCATATTACCATGCAGAAACTGTTAGACACCACTAACCACTATGGTGCTAACTTCTCCATTCTTTCTTAAGCCCTTGAAGCATCAAGCTTCAATATGTTTTCCTATCTCTCGCCAGCTAGGAAAAACAGTGTACATCTTTATCTTTGAGTACACAGCTCTTCTCCTTGGGAATAGGGATTTTTCCACTCCCCCTCTTCCCGCCAGGACTGGGCTAGTTCTCCAACTCCGTCAGTCTTCTTCCTTTAGTCCTCACTATTAATGACCTTATGACTAAAGGAGTTTTTCAGCTTTTTTTCATAAAGCTTTCCATTGAAGACCTGACGTCTAATCCTACCCAGTTGACACCTGGATCGTCTACTACCTCCAGGTCTGGACCTTCATCCTCACTGCTGGGAGGTCACCTTCAAGATTCCGCCACTGCTTATCCAGTAGACTACATCAGGCTTTCTACTTCCTACAATACAGTAGGTAAGCTGCATATTTAAGTGTACAATAAATGTGTTTTAATGTTACTCCTCATATATACCAAGGACTCCTGTAGTCTGTACGGCCCTCTAGTCCTTGGCTATGCTGTTTCTTTCCTCACAGCTCCTTTATTGTCAACTCCTACCCTCCATCCCATATTGGATGCCGGGGATTCCTGAAGATCAAATGCACCCCTGGGCCAGGCTGCTGCATTTTTATGGGATCTCCCCCTGGCATCTCCAGCTAGGGAGTCCCCATATGTGAAGACTCATTCCTGCTTGTTCCCGGAGATAGCACAGTTACTTACCTGTAACGGGTGATCTCTGGGAACAGCAGGAATTAGTCTTCACAACCCTCCCACCTCCCCTGGGAGTTGCATCTCTTATCTTCTTCTTCCTTTCTCTCCTCGCCTTTGTCTCAGCTTTGAAACTCAACTGAAGAGAGGCTCTGGAGAGGGCGGGAAGTCAGCGCGCAGGCGCGAGGGATGCTGCCAAAAGCTTTCTGATTGGAAGCTGGGCAGCATTCCCGTGCAGGCTCCGTCGGTACCGACGTACCCATATGTGAAGACTAATTCCTGCTGTTCCCAGAGATCACCCGTTACAGGTAAGTAACTGTGCTTTCCCTGCTTCTGCATCTCTCTCAAGCGGCACCTCTGGAGTTAGGGCATGCTCCAGATCTCCTTTCCCAGGAGAACGGGACATTATGGCACCCGAATCCCCAGTCCCTGCACCTCACAGCCTGGTTGCTGAGCGCTTAGACCTCCAAGATTTCAACCAATTTCCTCTCATCCACTCCTATCCAGATTTATGAGAGGCCTTTTATTAACTAAACCTCCCATCAAGCCACCACCGGTGGCATGGGATCTAAATCTAGTTCTTGGGCAGCTCATGAAACCGCCTTTTGAACCTTTAGCCACTGCAGCCCTTAGGTTTTTGACCTGGAAGGTCATCTTCCTAATTGCAATCACCTCTGCCCATTGCATTAGTGAATTGCAAGCTTTAGTGGCTGATGCTCCTTATACTAGGTTTCATCATGATAAGGTCGTTCTTCGAACTCACCCACATTTTATGCCAAAGGTGGTTTCGCCTTTTCATTTGAATCAATCAATTTACCTTCCTGTATTTTTTCCGAGGCCTTACGCCTGTATTGCAGAAAGAAACCTTCATACTCTGGATTGTAAAAGGGCCTTGGCCTTTTACATACAAAGAACACAGCAACATAGAAGGTCCTCACAACTTTTTATAGCTTTTGACCCTAGTCATTTGGGACTTCCAGTCTCCAAAAGAACTTCATCTAAATGGATTGCCCAATGCATATCCTTTGCTTATGAGAGTAAGGGTCTTCCTCTTCAGGACCATGTTACAGCTCATAATGTCAGAGCCATGGCAGCTTCTATGGCTAATCTCCACTCTGTGTCTATCGATGACATTTGTTGAGCAGTCACCTGGGCTTCGGTACACACCTTCACAGCCCACTACTGCCTAGACAAAGTCTCCCGTTGGGATGCCTTCTTTGGCCAAGCTGTTCTTCAAAATCTCTTTCAAACCTAAACCAACTCCTACCCACTGACCCTGGTGGGATGCCAGAGATCCATGGGAGGAAGGATTCTCACCTTCGATGGTGGCACCTTCCTGGGGCTATCTCCTTGGCATCTTCAGCTAGGGAGTCCCCATATGTGAGGACTACATTCCTGCTTGTTCCTGGAGATAGTGTAGTTACTTACCTGTAACAGGTGATCTCCGGGAACAGCAGGAATTTAGTCCTCACAACCCACCCACCTCCCCTAGGAGTTGTCTCTCTCTTTCTCTCTTTGTCTCTTTCCTTTCTCCCTCTATCCTTTCACTCAGCTACAAACTTAACTGAAGAGGGACAGTTGGAAAGGCGGGAAGGCAGTGCGCATGTGCTGAGGGATGCTCCCAAAAGCGTTCCTATTGGATGCTGGGGAGCGTTCCCGCGCAGGCTCCATCGGTACCGACAATACCCATATGTGAGGACTAAATTCCTGCTGTTCCCGGAGATCACCTGTTACAGGTGGGTAACTACGCTTTACATGCACACGCTAAAAAATTACAAAGAGGCCATAAACAACAGGAAAAAAATATATACTATGTTGCTCACAAAATCCCTCAATAGACAGAGGGAACCATTCTCTATTGTCAAGTCCCGTACAATAACAGCAACACCAGATAAAAATCAAATCTTTATACATCCCCAGACTTTAGCAAATTACTATATGGACAAACTCAAGTTCTCAATTGATGACAATAGTCCCCTGAAACCCCTTGACATTCAGTCCATCAACAGTAACCTTTATACATATGATAAATTCACATCATTCCATTTAATATACCTAAAGCACCTCAATAATGTAATCACGAGCATCATCACCACTATTTCACCTAATGACCCCTGCCTGGTTAGTTGGATTAAAGCAACCAAAGATGAGTTGTCTTTAACCATTTTAGAGATTGTAAACCACTTTCTAGATCAGGGTCTTATGTCCACTACTTTAAAACAAGCATTAATCCGTCCAATACTGAAACCAACTACTGCTGACAAATACCATCCTAACTCCTATAGATCTATTTCAAGTCTCCCGTTCTTAGCGAAGGTAATTGAAAAGGTTGTTCAGCTCCAACTACAAGACTTTGTTGAACTTAATTCGCCCCTGGGTGATCAACAACATGGGTTTAGATCTCACCATAGTGTAGAGACACTTATGCTAACACTTCTATACAGACTCATATGCGGCCTGAACAACAGCAAACAGGCCTTTATATTAATATTTCTTGATATTGCTGCAGCTTTCGATAGCATCAATCATAAATGCCTCATCACAGGGCTTCAACAACTTGCTCTTCAAGGTAAGGTCATAAATTGGTTTAAGTCATACTTACCCAATCGTACCCAACAGGTTAAAATTGGTGAATTATCTTCTACAATTTTTGGACAAGAGCAAGGCATTCCACAGGGCTCCACCCTCTCTGCCCTTCTATTTAACCTGTTTATCCAACCTATATGCAATATTTTCAAAAAACACAAAGTAAACTACCATCTCAATGCAGATGATATAATGTTATATCATCCCATAGACACATCAAACCCCACCTGTCCAGAGATCACTACCTACTTAGATGAAGTAACCAAATGGCTAAACTCAATAAACCTAAAAATTAATTAAAAAAAACTGAGGTCCTCTGTTTCTCCAAACCTAAACTTTACTCCCCCAACCAAGATTCTTTTACAAGGAACTGAGATGGAGGTAAAAAAGGAGATGGAATATCTGGGTATCATCTTGGATCAATCCTTAAATATGGTTTCCCAATAAAAACAATTACCAGAATCATTTACTTCAAACTACATATTATCCAACACCTCAGACCGTTGCTAGAAAAATAATTTTAGAACAGTTCTTCAAGCATTAATAACACCCCACTTTTATTATTGTAATAGCATCCTTCAAGGTCTCCCCAAGAAAACCATTTACCAACTACAATTAGCACAAAATCTGGCTGCACAAATAATACACAAAGCTCATTATTCTGATCACATTACCCCTCTCCTACAAAATCTACACTGGTTGCCCATTACCATTACAACAAGAATAAAATATAAATGCATCATGATATTTAAACATCACGATAAAATAATCCTAACACATCTATCCTCCCTACTCAATCTGCCCTCTAATACAAGAACAACGAGGTCCTGCTCCCAAAACACTTATGCCATACCACACCACTTCAACAGTACAATCTCATCAGAGCAGAGATGGTGTCCATCTGTCCAAGAAAGATTGACGTGTCTTCAGTAGCTACACGGTAAAGGAAAAAGAAGAAGGTCTTCCGCAGGAGAAACAGTGAAACAGAGCGGAAGCTAAGGACGAAAGAAGAGTGGTTCGGTCCACCATTTTCATGTTGTTTGTTTGTCCCTTCATGACCCCTGAAGAAGGCCTCTGGCCGAAACCGTTGAGTTGGGTCTGCTAATAAAGAGTTTTTCAAACTACTCCTCTGTGTTTGGCCATGGTCCTTAGCTTCTGCTCAGTGTCTTCAGTAGCTGACTGGTTAATCTACTGAAGAGGGCTTTAAACTAGATTCACTGGGGATGAGTGAAGAAAGCCCCCGGGTAAGTGGAAGCCCCCAGGTAAGTGAAACATTAAATACCTTTATGGAAATGGGTAAAAGGAACAACATATGGAAAGCAGTATGTATAAATGCCCCTAGCAAGGAAAATAAGATCCCAGATGTTGAAGTTTTAATGGGAGAGGCTGACTTGGATTTAGTGGCAGTTACAGAAACATGGTTCACAGAAAACCATGATTGGGATGTAATTATATCAGGCTATCCTTTATTCAGAAAAGACAGGATAGGAAGAAGGGAAGGAGGAGTAGCACCATATGTAAAAAAAAAAATTAAATCTTTGGAACTACAGAGCTTAAAAAGGACAGATAAGGCACTGTGGGTTAAACTAGAAAGAGGGAAAGAGAAATCTATATCTCCTGGAACAAGCAGGAATGTAATCAGATATGGGTGACGTCGGTTCTGATGGAGCCCGTGCAGGAACGTTCCCCAGCATCCTATAGGAAAGCTTTTGGGAACATCCCACTGCGCCTTCGTAGCTGTCTTCCCACCTTTCCAGCTCTCCCTCCTCAGTTCTTCGTTTTCCGTGGAGCCAACAGGGAGCAATTCCTGTCACCGCAGAAAATTTAGTTCTTTTTTTGTGGTCGCATTTGCCTTCCCATCGATGCTAGGATCGACATTGTTGGTGTTTTTCTAATTTCTTTCTTCCTTAAAAAAAAACAAACCGGTGCCATTTTGGGCTTAGGCCCTTTTTTCCTTGTTCTAAAATGGATAAACCAGCTAATGGTTTTAAGAAATGTTCCAAATGTGGCAGTACTATTTCAGTCACCAACACCCATGACTGGTGTCTAAGATGTTTAGGACCGGATCATCATCCGTCGGAATGCCCTCTCTGTAGGAAGATGACAGAAGGGCCTGAAGAATAGAGCTGCGAAACTCGGCACCCTCTTTACCACCGATGCATCTACATCATCGAGAGCTTCATCTTCCTCCCACGGATCTTAGGTATCGAAACCCAGGTCCTCCTTGAAGGCTGGCCAGTCTTCCAAGGGTAGATCTCCTTCTAAGCATCAAGATGCTATAGGCATTGCCCTAGAGGGGAACACACCGGCCAAAGAACCCCGGCGGGAGGTCCTTGCCTCCAAAGCTTTAATGGGGTCCCAAGATGCTTCCGAGGCCTTCACCTCTGGAGAGCTCTTGTTACCATGCTCAGGGGATCATAGCCCACAGTTCGGGTACCGATACCCAAGCATCAACTGGCTCAATGGATCAATGTATCCTAGCCATTGAATGGAGCTTAGTGGCCTTACTAGCAGCTTCGGAACCGCTGAAGCCTCTGCAGTAGGTTCTGCAGCCATTGGTACCGACATCGGTACCGAATGTGTCTGCATCGACCTTTTTGCTGCTCTCCATGCTACCACCCATGCCAGCCCTAGAATCGGTGTCTGGCATCGAGGGTCTGGTACTGAGGCATTCCGATGCCGACTTCGACTGGTATCGCAGATGGGCTGAGCACAAGCACCTTGCCCGTCAGTACTTCGAATCCTCTGATTCAGACTTGTCGGATGATGAATTGGCCGGTACCTGGGAGATGAGGACTCTCCTGGAGGATCCTTCTCTTTCCACACAACGTCATATGTCCCCTACGGAGGATATGTCTTTTCAAGACTTTATCCGCGACGTTGCTCGAGATCTCTCCATTACGATCTCCTCGGAGAAGGAACCGAGAACTGAGGAGCTTGAAATTCTTCAATATCCTGCAGCCCCAAAGGAAGCTGCTACCCTTCCTATTCACAGAATTCTTCATGACCTTATGTTCAGAATGTGGGAGACAACTTTAACTATCTCTCCACATTCTCGGAGGCTCGATACTATGTACTGGATACCTGAGTGTCCTGGTTTTCAGAAGACGCAATTATCACACCATTCCGTGGTGGAATTGGCAATGCATCGAATCAAAAGTACCAAAACACATTCATCGAACCCTCCAGGCAGGGAATCGAGAACCCTCGATGCTTTCGGTCATTGATGCTTTCAGGCCTCCATGTTATTCGCCAGAATCAGTTCTTATATACTCTACATGGGTATGTTCCTTAGGGAGGTAGCTAAGTATTTAGAATTAATGGTTCCTCTTCTCCCCGATGACAAGAAGGCTGATTACCTCACCCTTGTAAAGCATGCCCAAAATGTTTCCAAATTTGTGCACAGGGCAACCTTTGACTGCTTTGAATGTATTAGCAGAGCTTCTGCTATATGCATTGGTGCACATAGGATTGCTTGGTTACAAGCATCTGATCTTGAACAGTGGGTTCAAGATAAGCTGGGGAATATTCCTTGCAAGGAGAAAACCTTTTTGGCAAGGACTTGCAGGACAAAGCTTCTCAGCTGGAGTCAGAGAATACCACTCTCAATAGGCTTTCTAGAATTACTGCCAACCCAACTAAGAAAAAGGCTACAAAGAAGCCTTTTTTCAACAAGAAAAAGAAGTACTACTCTTCTTATACTCATACTGTGCACTATCCGGTCCATGCTCCCCAAAAGGGGCAGTAGCAACCAAAGCAATAGAGAAAGGCTCAGACCCCCAGATCTCAGCCAACTCAACAGACCCAACCTCCTCAGGGTCTTTGACTTCTTTTAGGGAACTTAGCCGTCCTGCCTCTGGAGATCCCAGATCCCATCAGCATTCCAAGCAGACTATGTCACTTCGCCCACAGGTGGCACCTGATAACATCAGAGCATTGTACTCTCTCTATAGTAAGAGAAGGATACAAACTTTACTTCCAAAGTATGCCCCCCAATCTACTCCGAGAGTTCAGTTCTCGACCTCCTCTCACCATTCTGTTACAGCAGATTACCTACCTTCTCTCACAGGGTGCGATAGAGGAACTGCCACTTTCTCAGCAGGGCCTGGGCTTCAACTCTCCTTACCCCAAAGAAAATAGGAGGATACAGGCTCATCCTGGACCTCAGAGAACTGAACAAGTATCTGCTTCAGGAGAAATTCAAGATGATCTCCCTGGGCACTCTTCTCTCTTATCCCCAGAGTCAGGACTGGCTCTGTTCTCTAGATCTAAAGGACGCATATACCCACATCCTTATTCATGCAGAACAAAGGAGGTTCCTGTGATTCCTCTTCCAGGGAAAACATTATCAATACAGGGTCTTTCCTTTCAGCCTGGCCTCTGCTCCAAGAGTCTTTACAAAATGCATGGCAGTGGTGGCTGCATTTCTAAGGACTGTGGGGATATTTGTTTTCCCCTACTTAGACGACTGGCTGATCTGAGCAACAACAACTCTAGAGGCCAGTTCTTCTCTTTTGCGCACCATGCAGGTGCTTCAACACTTGGGATTTGTAATAAATTTTCCAAAAACCCAACTCACCCCTTCTCAGACCCTAGAGTTCATAGGGGCTGTCCTAGACACTCAACAGTCAAGGGCTTTTCTACCCCAAGCCCACTGTGCTTGAATCACTCAGCTAGCATCTCAAACATGTCTGAAATCTTTCCTCACTGCTCAAGAAATGCTTCAACTGCTGGGCCATATGGCATCCACTGTACATGTGGTTCCTTATGCTCATCTGCATATGTGTGCAGCTCAATGGACCCTAGCTGTGCAGGAGACAAAATCATGATCTATGCACGTCTCATCTTGTCTCTCCAATGGTAGAAATTGCCAAAAACCTTCTTGTAGGGTCACCTTTTCAGATGCCACCACACCAATCTACCCTGATGACAGATGAGTCTAAATTGGGCTGGAGAGCTCATCTGGACAATCTCTCCACTCAGGGTGTTTGGACTCAACAAGAGGCATGACTTCACATAAATCTGTTGGAACTCAGAGCCATCTACAATGCTCTCAGGATGTTCCATGACCACCTTTGCTTCCACTCAGTTCTAGTCCAGATGGACAATCAAGTAGCTATGTTCTACGTGAACAAGCAAGGTAGAACAGGTTCTCGGGCACTTTGCAACGAAGCCCTACACCTATGGTCTTTAGCCATACAGCATCAGATTCACCTTCTAACAGTTTATCTCCCTGACAAACAGAATCTCCTGGCAGACAAGCTCAGTCAAGTACTTCTGCCCTACGAGTGGTCTCTCCATGCAGACCAGATTGCTCACATTTTTCAGATCTGGGGGACCCCAGATATAGACCTGTTCTCAAGTCCTCAGAATGCCAAACTTCCCCTCTTCTGTTCCAGAACACCTGCTCACAACAGTCAAGCGGTGAATGCTTTTCACCTCCACTGGGGTCAGGACTTCCTATATGCCTACCCTGCCATTCCCCTCATTCCCAAGACTCTTTTCACACTCCAGAGAGACAGGGGCTACATGATCCTCATAGCCCTGCGTTGGCCACGACAACCGTGGTATCCTAGAACATAAGAACATAAGATATGCCATACTGGGTCAGACCAAGGTCCATCAAGCCCAGTATTCTGTTTCCAACAGTGGCCAATCTAGGTCATACGTACCTAGCAGTTTCCCCAAGGGACACAGGTTCCACAATGCTTGTATTGGTTCAAGCATTGATATCCTGGGTCCCTTCTTAATAATGGTTTATGGACCTTTCCTCCAGGAACTTGTCCAAACCTTTTTTAAACCCAGCTACACTAACAGCCTTTACTACATCCTCCGGTAACAAATTCCAGAGTTTGATTACACGTTGAGTGAAAAAATATTTTCTTTTATTAGTCTTAAATAGTTTACCCTGTAGCTTCATTGCATGTCCCCTAGTCTTTCTATATTCTGATAAGGTAAACAATCGATCTACGTTTACCCGTTCCACTCCGTTCATTAATTTATAGACTTCTATCATATCTCCCCTCAGCCATCTCTTTTCCAGGTTAAAGAGCCCCAACCTTTTTAGCCTTTCTTCATAGGAGTAGCCTTCCATCCCCTTTACCATTTTGGTGGCTCTTCTCTGAACCTTTTCTAAAATTGCTATATCCTTTTTAAGATATGGCGACCAGAATTGCACACAATATTCAAGGTGCGGTCTCACCATGGAACGATATAGAGGCATTATAATATCTTTTGTTTTATTTTCCATTCCTTTCCTTATCATACCTAGCATTCTATTTGCTCTCTTGGCCGCCGCTGCACACTGGGCCGAGGGTTTTAACATGGTATCCACAAGGACGCCTAAATCTTTTTCTTGGGTGGTGGTTCCTAATGTGGAACCTTGCATCGTGTAACCATAGTTTGGGTTGTTCTTCCCTAGGTGCATAACCTTGCACTTCTCCACATTAAATTTCATCTGCCATTTTGATGCCCAGTCTTCCAATTTATCAAGATCCTCTTGCAATTTTCCACAATCCTCCTGGGTTTTAACAACTTTAAATAGTTTTGTGTCATCAGCAAATTTGATAACCTCACTCGTTATTCCACTTTCCAGGTCATTTATGAATATGTCAAAAGCAGCGGACCCAGCACAGATCCCTGGGGTACACCACTATTCACCTTTCTCCATTGGGAAAATTGGCCATTTAGCCCTACCCTCTGCTTTCTATCTTTTAACCAGTTCCTGATCCACAGTAGTACACTGCCTCCTATCCCATGACTCTTTAGTTTTGCCAAAAGTCTCTCATGAGGGACCTTGTCAAAGGCTTTCTGAAAGTCCAGATACACAATATCAACCGACTCACCTTTGTCCACCTGTTTATTCACTCCTTCAAAAAAACATAACAGATTAGTAAGACAAGATCTTCCTTGTCTAAAGCCATGTTGGCTGTCTCCCATTAGGTCATGACTATCTATATGCTGAGTAATTTTATTCTTTATGATGGTTTCTACCATTTTTCCCGGTACTGATGTCAGGCTCACCGGTCTGTAGTTTCCCGGATCACCCCTCGAACCCTTTTTAAAAATTGGTGTTACATTGGCGATCCTCCAATCCTCAGGTATTAGAGATGATTTTAATGATAGTTCACAGATTACTGATAGCAGGTCTGCAATCTCAAATTTCAGTTCTTTCAACACCCTTGGATGTATACCATCCGGCCCAGGTGATTTGCTACTCTTCAGTTTATCTAATAGTTGTAGGACATCTTCCCGATGTATCGATATTTCCTTCAATTCTTCCACACCTTTAAATACCACTTCAGTCGTGGGTAACATCCCTACATCTTCCTCAGTAAAGACCGAAGCAAAGAATTCATTCAGTCTCTCCGCTATCGCCTTGTCGCCTCTTAGTGCTCCTTTAACCCCTTTATCATCTAATGGACCAACTGACTCTCTCACGGGTTTTTTGCTACGAATGTACTTGAAAAGGTCTTTATTTCGCGTTTTTGCTTCCGCAGCAAGCTTCTTCTCAAATTCTCTCTTTGCCTGCCTTATCAATGCCTTGCATTTGACTTGCCAGTGCTTGTGCTGTTTCCAGGTTTCATCATTTGGCTCTTTTTTCCATTTCTTGAAAGATGCTTTTTTGGCAACAACAGCCTCTCTGACCTCAGCTTTAAACCATGCTGGCAATTTTTTGGACTTCCTTCCACTTTTCTTAAAGCGTGGAATACAGCTGGTCTGGGCTTCCAAGATAGTATTTTTCAACAACACCCAAGCTTGATGTACGTCTTTAACCTTTGCAACTGCTCCTTTTAGTTTTTTCTTAACTGTTTTCCTCATTCTATCATAGTCTCCCTTTCGAAAGTTAAAGGGTAGTACTGTGGATTTCCTTACTATCCCTCCTCCACTAATTAAATCAAAGGCGATCATGCTATGATCACTATTGCCAAGTGGCCCCAACACCCTTATCTCTTGCACTACATCTGGTGTTCCACTAAGGACTAGGTCTAATATTGCTTCCCCTCTGGTCGGTTCATGAACCAGCTGCTCCAAGAAGCAGTCATTTATTTCATCTAGGAACTTTATCTCCCTAGCATGTCCTGTTGTGACACTGACCCAGTCGATGCCGGGGTAATTGAAATCACCCATTATTATTACTGCACTGTAACTTTTGCTAGCTTCCTTGATTTCTTTGAGCATTTCATCATCCATTTGTTCATTCTGGCCAGGCGGACGATAGTACACCCCCACTGCCATCGCCTTCCCCTTTTTACATGGAATTTCAATCCATAGAGATTCTACAGCAAATTTTGTTTCTTGCAAAACTTTAATCCTTTCTGACTCAATGCCCTCTCTAACATAGAGCGCAACCCCTCCACCAATTTGATCAGCTCTATCATTTCGATATAGTTTGTACCCAGGTATCACAGTGTCCCACTGGTTGTCCTCCTTCCACCATGTCTCTGATATTCCAATCATATCTAACCTCTCGTTTAGTGCTATATATTCTAACTCTCCCATCTTGTTTTGTAGACTTCTAGCATTTGCATACAAGCATTTTAGAGACTGTATTTTATTCATATTAATTTGGCTATTGGTAGACATGGGTAATTTGGGATCTTTAAGTTCTGTCTGCTCCATACTCTGCTTCTACTCCATCCTCTGCTTCTACGTCTCTCTCAAACCCAACTACTAGATTTGTGGTGTGCTTCATATCTCCTGTCACAGGAGGACAGGATGCTGCTGCATCTAAACCCGCAGTCCGTACATCTGACAGCATAGCTGCTGAAGGCATAGCACTCCAGAACATTAACTTCTCTCAACAGGTTAGAGATATCCTATTAGCGTCAAGAAAACCTTCCACAAGGCGTACTTACGCCTTCAAGTGGCGAAGATTTTCACTCTGGTGTTCAAAAAGGCATCTTAATCCTTTTTTAGTTCTGGTAGAAGTGTTAGTTGAATATCTCCTCCACCTCTCATCCTCTCGACTCAAAACCAATTCAGTATGGGTCCACTTAAGAGCCATTGCAGCATCTCACATGCACTTAGATGGTCAGCCTGTCTCCTCTCAGCCGCTTGTGGCGTGCTTCATGAGGGGTCTTCTCTTAACTAAGCCTCCCATTAGGCCACCACCAGTGTCATGGGACCTCAATGTTGTCCTCGGACAGCTTATGAAGGCACCCTTCGAACCCCTAGCCACTACTTCTCTGAAGTTTCTTTCTTGGAAGGTCACCTTCCTTATTGTGACGCATCAGTGAGCTCCAGGCTTTAGTGGCTGATCCTCCTTATACAAGGTTCCACCATGATAAGGTAGTCCTTGGGACTCATCTTCACTTTATGCCTAAGGTGGTTTCGCCTTTTCATTTAAACCATTCAGTGTACCTCCCTGTTTTTTTCCCTAGGCCTCATTCCTCTAGTGCAGAGAAAAGCCTTCACATTCTGGTTTGCAAACGTGCTTTGGCATTTTATCTCCAGAGAAGTAGGCAGCACAGGAAAGCTTCCCAGCTTTTTGTTGCTTTTGACTCAAGTCACATAGGGCTGCCAGTTTCTAAATGTATTGCAGACTGTATATCTTTTGCATATGAAGGTGCAGGACTTTCTCTTGAAGATCACGTTACAACATGCAACGTACGAGCAATGGCTGCCAACATGGCAAATCTACACTCAGTAGCGATTGATGAGATATGCAAAGCATCAACCTGGTCCTTTGTCCACACCTTTGCAGCTCATTATTGCTTAGACAAGGACTCCCGCCGGGATGCCTCGTTTGGCCCAGATGTTCTCCAACATCATTTTCAGACTTATATCAACTCCTACCCCCGTCCCGGGTTTCGATACAAGATATCCTTGGAGGATACATGACCTACTTATGCTTGTGTTTCACAGCTCACTCTGTGATCATCTCCAAGGCATCTCCAAGCTAGGGAGTCCCATATGTGAAGACTACATTCCTGCTTGTTCCTGGAGATAGTATAGTTACTCACCTGTAACAGGTGATCTCCGGGAACAGCAGAAATTGAGTCTTCACAACCCACCCACCTTCCCTAGGAGTTATATTTCTCTCTTTCTCTCTCTCTCTTTTCTCCTGTTATCTCAGCTACAAACTCAAGTGAGGAGGGAGAGTTGGAAAGGTGGGAAGGCAGCTATGCAGGTACAGTGGGATGCTCCCAAAAGTTTTCCTATAGGACACTGGGGAGCGTTACCGCGCGGGCTACGTCAGTACTGACTTCACCCATATGTGAAAACTCAATACCTGCTGTTCCCGGAGATCATCTGTTTCAGGAAAGAAACTACGCTTTACATTGGCGTTATACACAGACCTCCCTCACAGGAGGAAGAGGTGGACGGTGAGTTAATTGAAGACATATGAGCATTGCTAGGAAAGGGGAACTGCTGTTGATAGGGGATTTCAATATTCCAGATGTTGATTGGCACATTCTTGCTGCAGTATCATCTAGAAGTAAGGAGATCCTGGATTCTGTACAAGGAGAACTATTCAGGCAACTGGTAACAGAACCCACACATGAAGGGGCCATACTGGACTTGTTGTTTACCAGTGGTGAAAGTATTTCTGATGTTATAGTGGGAGATCATTTTGCATCCAGTGATCACCAGATGGTGTTCAGTATTAGGACTAGGGCTGTTAAATCCATCAGAAGCAAGGGTCTTAGACTTTAGGAAAACTAACTTTGCCAAGATGGGCCAATACCTCAGGGAGTTATTAGCAGGATGGGAACAGCTGGGGATGTAGAAAAACAGTGGGCAAAACTGAAAGGGGATATTTTAAGGGCAACCAACCTGTTTGTTAAAATGGTAAATAAAGGTAAAAGGAAAAGGAGAATGCTATGTTTTTCAAAAGAAGTATCTGAAAAGGTGAAGAAAAAGAGGGAGGCCTTCATAGAAACATAAAATATGACGATCGAAAAAGACCACATTGCCCATCTAGTCTGTCCTTCCATATCAACAGCTACAACAGTCCCCTTTTTACCTTTAGAGATCCTCTGTGTTTCTCCCATGCTTTTTTGAATTCAGTTACTGTCCTCATCTCTACCACCTCCACTGGGAGACTATTCCACAGATCCACTACTCTTTCCATAAAGAAATATTTCCGCATATCACTCCTGAATCTATCCCCCTTCACCCTCCTCCCATGTACCCTCATAGCAGAACTGGCTTTCAATTGAAAGAGGCTCTCTCCCTGAACATTTATGCCATGGAGGTATTTAAACATCTCAATCATATCACCTCTATCCCGCCTTTCCTCTAAGGCAGGGGTCTCAAACACGCGGCCAGCGGGCCGCATGCGGCCCGCGAAAGACCTTTGTGCGGCCCGCGATGCCGAAGAAACAAAAACCTCCCCCCGGCTTCTGCTGCCAACATATTACCGACACCTGCAACAGCCGTTAGAACAGGGGTGGGTGGGAGGAAGTGACGTCACCCACCGCGATGGTGGCTTAAGTGGAGAGCTCCAGGGCCAGCCTGCAGCAAAACAGCAACAAAACTCTGCAGAGGGGTTTTGTGGCATCTCCTAGTGCAGGAAAGCAGACAGAGAGGGACCGGAGAATGGCAACCCGGAAAAAAGCCACGGACATCTGCGACTATGCGTGCGCCGGCCTGAATGTAGCTGCGGGGGAAAGGAGAATGGCGCAGATGGACAACGTGCAGGCAGAACACGTGGAGGGAGAGCGAGTGGAGGCCCGGAGGAGGAGCGGAATGGAGCAGCAGGGGCAACGGTGACCAGAGAGCTGCGAGAGTGGATAGAGGAGCTGAAGGCTGAGGTACACTCTGCAAAAACCGAGCTGGGTAGATGCTGGCTGGAATAAAGGAGGAGGTGGCAGAGCTGACATTCCGCATGGGGGACCACGAGAACCTGCTGGAGGTATGGCAAGAAGAGAGGGAAATGAAAAGGAAGGAAAAGGAGTCGTTTGAGTAAGTGCAGTTGAAGCTGGAGGACTTAGAAAACAGATCCAGTACTATCCCCCCATCCCCGGGTGATGGGGGGATAGTACTGAAAATGGGGTGATGGGTTAGGACTGGTAATGGACAGATGGGGGTTAGGACTGGAGGTGGTCTGATTGGGGGGCTAAGACTGAAAATGGGGTTATGGGGGGGCTAAGAATGAAGATGGGGTGATGGAAGGGTTAGGACTGGAAGTGGGCTGTTGGGGGGGCTTAGGACTGATAATGGGCTATGGGGGGGGCTAGAACTGGTAATGGACTGGGAGGGGGGTGCTAGGACTGGAAATGGGCCGAGTAGAAGGGGGAGCTTGAACTGCAAATAGCTGATGGGGACAGGGTCTTGGAATGGAAATGGGCTGAGTGGAAGGGGGCTTGGAATGGAAATGGGCTGATGGGGAGGGGGGCTTGGAAAGGAAATGGGCTGAGAAGGGGGGGGGCTATGACTGGAAATGGGCCGAGTAGAAGGGGGAGCTTGAACTGCAAATAGTTGATGGGAACAGGGTCTTGGAATGGAAATGGGCTGAGTGGAAGGGGGCTTGGAATGGAAATGGGCTGACTGGAAGGGGGCTTGGAATGGGGCTGATGGGGAGGGGGGCTTGGAAAGGAAATGGGCTGTGAGGGGAGGGAGCTAGGACTGGAAATGGGCTGATGATGCGGGGACTAGAAGGGAACGGATGCTGGGTGGGGCAGGAGCTAAAAGGGAGTTGATGTTGGGGGACGATTAGAATGGGATGGGGCTGGGAGAGTGAAATGGACAGGGGAAATATATTTTGTGTGGGAGGGAAGAAAAATCTACAATTGGCCGGGTATTGGGAGAGTAAGTGGGGATTGAGGATGGAGGGGTAAAATTTGAGTGGATGAAATAGGAATGAGGAAAGAGCAAAAGGAGAATGATTAGTATGTTAAAGCAGATGTAGAAAGAATGGAAAAAAACTAGGAAAGAAGAAAAGACAAATGGACAGCAGACAATGGAGCGTTAGCAGAAGACACGAAGAAACCAGAAGAAAGTGGCTGGAACAATTGCAACTGAAAAAAAAATGCACAAAAGGTAGAAAAATCTCTCTTTATTTTGAATTTATTAACTGAAATATGTCAGCTCTTGGAAATGTGCATCTTTAACGTCTGCACTTTATTTAATACAAGAGGAAATCAATTTATAGTTTTATTTCTACAGAGTTGTACATTCTAAGTTTGGCTTTTGGGGTTCCCAGTTTAATTGTCTTCCTGTTTCTAAATTGTGATTCCTTGTTTGGTGATGGTGTATGTTCTGCATGTGTAACTGAGCTGAGGTATTCTGTTTATGTAATTCCTATTTGACATTGCCACTTGTTCTCTTTCCCGAGTAGGTCATGTATTGTTATTCTCTGAAATGTGTTGATTTAATATTTGCAGTGTTGCCTTTTGATAGTTAGGGTATGGTGCTTTTGTGAGTCCTGGTAGTGCTGTTAGGACATGGCAGGTTTGCTATGGGTTCTAAATGGGCAGTGTTTCTAGTAGTTCCTAATGTGCCTGGCGGTTGGCACTGGTTTATAGTAATGTAGAAATCTTTTAGTCTTTCTTTATCCATACACTCATTAAGAGGCATGTTTACTAAAAGTTAGTGTATGGTAACATTATGCAAATATTTATGCAAATGAGGCCCTTATGCAAATGAGGCCTGCGTCTTGTGCGGCCCCCGGGTTACTCTACAAGTCCTCATTTGGCCCTCAAAGCAATTTGAGTTTGAGACCCCTGCTCTAAGGTGTACATATTAAGATCCTTACGTCTGTCCTCTTATGCTTTATAATGAAAAACACTAACCATTTTAGTAGCCACCCTCTGCACTGACTCCATCCTGTTCACATCCTTTTGAAGGTGCGGTCTCCAAAAACTATATTCCAAAAGAGGTCGCGCCAAAGAATTATATAGAGGCACTATCACCTCCTTTTTTCTGCTAGCCATTACTCTCCAAGCATCCTTCTAGCTTTTGCCGTTGCCTTTTCTACCAGTTTAGCTACTTTAACATCATCAGACACAACTACGCCTAGGTCCCGCTCTTCTTTAGTGGACAAAAGTACTTCACCCACTATACTATATTGCTCCCTTGGATTACTGCAGCCTAAATGCATGACCTTACATTTTTTAACATTAAATCCCAGGTGCCAAATTCTAGACCATTCTTCAAGCTTAGCTAGATCCCTCCTCATGTTATCTACACCTTCCTGGGTGTCTACTCTATTGCAGATTTTGGTATCATCCGCAAAGAGGCAAACCTTACCCGACAGCCCTTCTGCTATATCACTAACAAAGATGTCAAAAAGAATCGGACCAAGGACAGATCCCTGGGGCACACCACTGGTGACATCCTTCTCCTCAGAGTGAGCTCCATTTACCTGTACTCTTTGTCACCTCCCACCCAAACAGTAACTTTAGGGTCCATCCCTAGGATGCTCAGTTTGTTTATAAGTCGCCTGTGAGGAAGAGTGTCAAAGGCTTTACTTAAATCCAAATACAGTACATCTAGGGCTCTCCCTCGGTCCAACTCCCTGGTCACCCAGTCAAAGAAATCAATCAGATTTGTCTGACAAGACCTGCTTCTGGTGAATCCATGCTGCCTCGGATCCTGTAATCCGCTGGATTCCAGAAACCTCACTATTTTCTCTTTCAGCAGCGTTTCCAATAATTTACTCACCACCGAAGTTAAACTAACTGGCCTGTAGTTTTCAACCACATCCTTACTTCCGCTTTTGTGTAAAGGCACCACATGAGCCTCTCTCCAGTCCTTTGGCAACACTCCCGAGTCCAACGAGGCATTGAAAAGGTCATTCAGTGGAGCTGCTAGAAGGTCCCCAAGTTCTCTCAGTAATGTAGGGTGTATCCCATCCGGCCCCATCACTTTGTCTACTTTAAGTTGAGCTAGTTTCTCATGAACACAGTCTTCTTAAAATTGTTCAAGATGTCCCTCACTTCTGTTTCTGTTTTTGGGTGTTTTCTGAGGTCCTATTCCTGGTTCTTCATCTGTGAACACAGAACAGAAATATTTGTTAAACAATTCTGCTGTATCCTTATCAGTTGCTAGATATTCTTCCCCTGCACCCTTGAGTCTGACAATACCACTTTTTCCTTCCTCTTCTCACTAACATATCTGAAAAATGTCTTATCCCCCCATTTTATTGCATTGGCTATTTCCTCCTCTTTTTGAATCTTTGCCTTCCTGACTACTTTGCTAGCTTCTCTAACTTTTTACAAATATAGATGCCTGTCTTCCTCTCTCTGTGATCTCTTGTATTTCATGAAGGCCTCCCTCTTTTCCTTCACCTTTTCAGCTACTTCTTTCGAAAACCATAGTGGTCTCCTTTTCCTTTTAGCTTTATTTACCATTTTAACAAAAAAGTTGGTTGCCCTTAAAATATCCCCTTTCAGTTTTGCCCACTGCTTTTCTACATCCCCCAGCTGTTCCCTTCCCACTAACGACTCCCTGAGGTATTGGCCCATCTTGGCAAAGTTAGTCTTCCTAAAGTCTAAGATCCTCACTTTTGAATGGATTCTAACAGCCCTAGTCCTAATACTGAACCACACCATCTGATGATTACTGGATGCAAAATGATCCCCCACTACAACATCAGAAACACTTTCACCATTGGTAAGCACCAAATCCACTATGGCCCTTCACGTGTGGGTTCTGTTGCCAATTGCCTGAATAGTTCTCCCTGTAGAGAATCCAGGATCTCCTTACTTCTAGATGATACTGCAGCCGGAATGTGGCAATCAGCATCTGGCATATTGATATCCCCTATCAGTATCACTTCCCCCTTCCTAGCAATGCTGCATATGTCTTCAATTAACTCTCCGTCCACCTCTTCCCCCTGTGAGGGAGGTCTGTATATCAAGCCGATGCAAATAGATGTCTCTTTCCCTCTTTCTACTTTAACCCACAGTGCCTCCTCTCTCCCTTTTAAGCTCTGTAGTTCCAAAGCTTTAAGATTATTTTTTACTTGTAGTTCCACTCCTCCTCCCCTTCTTCCTACCCTGCCCTTTCTGAATAATGTATAGCCTGGTATAGTTACATCCCAGCCATGATTTTCTGTGAACCATGTTTCTGTAACTGCCAGTAAATCCAAGTCAGCCTCTCCCATTAAAGCTTCAACATCTGGGATCTTATTTCCCTTGCTATGGGCATTTATACACACCACTTTCCATATGTTGCCCCTTTTTACCCATTTCCATAAAGGTGTTGTATGTTTCCCTTACCTGGGGGCTTTCTTCACCCATCCCCAATTAATCTAGTGTAAAGCCCTCTTCGTTATATTAGCCATTCTGCTACTGAAGACACGTCGACCTTTCTTGGACAGATGAACGCCATCTCTGCTCTGCAGTCCTTGGAACAGCATCCCATGGTCCTGAAAACCAAAATGCTCTCGATGACACCATCCACGCAGCCATGCATTCATCTCCAGGATGCGAGCCTCTCTGCCACGGCCTTTACCCTCAACAGGGAGGATTGAAGAGAACACCACCTGTGCACCTAACTGCTTCACCCTCTATCTCAGAACCATGAAGTCACTTTTGATACGTTCCGAGAGATACCTGGCAGTATCATTTGTTCCAACATGGATTAGCAACATTGGGTAATAGTCAGTGTGCTTGATGAGTCTCAGCAAACTCTCCATAACATCTTGGATTTTAGCACCAGGCAGACAGCATACCTCTCTGGACATCAAGTCTGGTCGGCAGATGGAGGACTCGGTACCCCTCAGAAGAGAGTCTCCAACCACCACTACCCTTCGCTTCCTTGTGGTCACTGATTCTGCAACTTTGGGGTACTTGAGCTCTGGTTCTTCCCTTTCCAGGGATGCTTTCACCTCCTCCACTTCCAGGGCTGCATAATGGTTCTTCAGTTCAAGGGCTGGAGAAGTTGGATTGGTGATTCTGCAGGCCTTGGTGACTTGTGTCCAGCCATCGACATTCTGTTGGCACCCATCTTCTCCTCTGCTGGAGAGCTTGGTTGCTGCAAGAAGCATTTCATCAATGTACTTCTCACTGTCTTGAATGCTCCTCAGCCTCGCCACCTCTTTTCTGAGTTCCTCCACTTGTTTCCTGAGAGCTTCAGCATGCAGGGACCCTGCACATGGAACCGGTTCCTCAACTGGCATTGGGACCTCTTTCTGGACAGAGTCAGAAGCTGTAACGGGGGCAACAGCTTTAGCGATACAATTTTTCCCAGCCATTGTTCTGTTCGTGGAGCTTAGGTATCTGTTAAAGCAAAAGAGAGAGATCTACCAAGTACCAGCCAGTTTCCCAGCTGTCCTTTCAGAGAAAAAGCAGTTAAATCTCTAATTATATTCAAAATGTGCTGCTCCAAGTCTCTGTGCTTTGTTAAATGGGGAGGTGCCCTATAAAGCAACACTGCTCACTAAGGGTGGGTGGGAGTCGGGGTGGGTAGGGAGGGAACTAACTCCTGATTAGGTGTCAGCAGTTCCCAAAAGCTGAGGAGGTTACTAGAGTTCAACAACCTACTCTGCTCAAGGAAATATTTCTACTAAAGCACCAAAAAGAAAGTAACTTTGCTTTAAAATTTTACAAAAACCCTTTTAAGAGCTCCCAGTCAGAGAGCTAGCAATTTAATAAATATAAACCCTAAAATCCTTACCGTTGTTTGACCTGTAGAGCCCCTGTTAGGAATGCCTTAACAGGGCAGGGCTCTGGAGCCTTTTATGCAGGCCTCAGCTGCTCTCAGGTAATCAGGCCCACTAACTCCTGATTAGCTGTCATTAAATAAAAGAGATCACAGAGAGAGGAAGACAGGCATCTATATTTGGAAAAACTTAGAGAAGCTAGCAAAATAGGAAAGCAAAGATTCAAAAAGAGGAGGAAATAGCCAATGAAGTAAAATGGGGGGATAAGACATTTTTTAAATATCTTAGTGAGAAGAGGAAGGGCAAAAGTTG
This sequence comes from Ichthyophis bannanicus, assembly GCA_033557465.1. Classification (NCBI taxonomy): domain Eukaryota; kingdom Metazoa; phylum Chordata; class Amphibia; order Gymnophiona; family Ichthyophiidae; genus Ichthyophis; species Ichthyophis bannanicus. The sequence goes on from CM066034.1 coordinate 605,097,408, forward strand.
TATTGTCAGACTCAAGGGTGAAGGGAAGGAATATGTAGAAGCTGAAGAGGATAAAGTGGAATTGCTTAACAAATATTTTTGTTCTGTGTTCACATTTGAAGAACCAGGAGCAGGACCTCAGAAAACACCCACAAACAGGAACAGAAGTGAGGGACATCTTGAACAATTTTCAGAAGACTGTTCGTGAGAAACTAGCTCAACTTAAAGTAGACAAAGTGATGGGACCAGATGGGATACACCCTAGAATACAGAGGGAACTCTGGGACTTTCTAGCAGCTCCACTGACTGACCTTTTCAGTGCCTCGTTGGAGTCGGGAGTGGTGCCAAAGGACTGGAGAGAGGCACATGTGGCCCCTTTACACAAAAGCAGAAGTAAGGATGTGGTTGAAAACTACAGGCCAGTTAGTTTAACTTTGGTGGTGAGTAAATTACTGGAAATGCTGCTGAAAGAGAAAATAGTGAGGTTTCTGGAGTCCAGCGGTTCACCAGAGGCAAGTCTTGTAAGACAAATTTGATTTCTTTGACTGGATGACCAGGAAGTTGGACCGAGGGAGAGCCCTAGATGTGGTGTATTTAGATTTCAGTAAAGCCTTTGACACCATTCCTCACAGGCGATGTAGAAACAAACTGAGCACACACGGTATGGATCCTAAAGTTACTGCTTGGGTTAGAAATTGGTTGAGTGGGAGGCGACAAAGGGTACAGGTAAATGGAGCTCACTCTGAGGAGGAGGTTGCCAGTGTGTGTCCCAGGGATCTTTCCTTGGTCTGATTCCTTTTAACATCTTTGTTAGTGTTGTAGTTGAAGGGCTGTCAGGTAAGGTTTGCCTCTTTGCAGATGATACCAAGATCTGCAATAGATTAGACACCCAGGAAGGTGTAGATAACATGAGGAGGGATCTAGCTAAGAAGAATTTTCTAGAATTTGGCAGCTGAGATTTAATGTTAAAAAATGCAAGGTCATACATTTGGGTTGCAGCAATGCTACCGAGCATTATAGTAAAGGGGGTGAAGTACTTTTGTCCACTAAAGAAGAGTGGGACCTAGGCCTGATTGTGTCTGATGATCTTAAAGTAGCTAAACAGGTAGAAAAAGCGATGGCAAAAGCTAGAAGGATGCTTGGGTGCATAAGGAGAGGAATGGCCAGCAGAAGAAAGAAGGTGACTGTGCCTCTGTATAAGTCTTTGGTGCAACCTGATTTGGAGTATTGTGTGCAATTCTGGAGACCGCACCTTCAAAAGGTACAGAGGATGGCTACTAAAATGGTTAGTGATCTTCATTATAAAGCATATGAGGACAGACTTAAGGATCTTATTATGTACACCTTAGAGGAAAGGCAGGATAGAGGCGATATGATTGAGATGTTTAAATACCTCCGTGGCATAAATGCACAGGAGGAGAGTCTCTTTTGATTGAAAGCAAGCTCTACTATGGGGGGACATGGGATGAGGGTAAAGGGGGATAGATTTAGGAGTGATATGCAGAAATATTTCTTTACAGAAAGAGTGGTGGATCCGTGGAATAGGCTCCCAGTGGAGGTGGTTGAGATGAGGGCAGTATCTGAATTGAAAGAAGCATTGGACAAACACAGAGGATCTCTAATGGAAAAAAGGGGACTGTTGTAGTAGTTGATATGAAAGGACAGACTATGGGTCATGTGGTCTTTTTTTGTCATGTTTCTATGAGTAGAAAGGATGGATGAATCTACCAATGCAGATAGAAAAGGAAGCAACATAATTTCAAAACAAGAGAAAAAAACCTTCAAATAATTAGATCAGCAGATAGGGAAAAACAATTGGCAAATGCATAAATACAGTGGGAAATACAGTGTTACTCCAGGAGCCATTTGTCGATCAAGACCAGCAAGGCCATACCAAACCATAATTGCACCTTATGCGACTTGCAAAATCTGACGTCCCCCCCCCAATATCTCACCCACATACCTCTATGTCCAGCCAGCTGCCTGCCCTTGCCCTGCTGCCGCCACTTTTTGTTTTCTTGAAGGCGGCGGTGGCACCAGTAGCAGTGAAGCAGACCTGACTTCCAATTTAAAAAAATAACAACCCATGCGGGTCCTTTGACGCCACGCTTGTACGCAGATCTGATCCTTCCCTGCTCGGATGTAGATTCACATCAGAGGAGGGAGGGATCAGACGAGTCATTTAAACATGGGTCTTTTCAACTCTGCTCTTGAATGGCTGGCCTGGTCCCTCCCTCTTCTGATGTGACCTACATCAGAGAAGGGAGGGAGGGACCAGACCTGCATACAAGCGTGGAGTCGGAAAAAATGTGTTTTTTTCTTTTTTTTTTCTTTGAAGTCAGGTCTGCTCTGCTGCTGCTGGTGCCGCTTCTGCTGAGAAGATAAAATGTGGTGGCAGCAGGATAACAGCAGGCAGTGTTGGGGCAAGCCGAGGCCGGCAGCTCAAAACTTGCCCCTAATCTTTTCCCCCCTGTTCGGCTGCGCCGCTCGTACAGGGCTAGGTATGGCGCTGAAGACCACACATATGAATGGCTAAGGAGAGGCAAACTGAAATCTAAAGAATGATAGTTGCAGCACAGGATAATAGATTATGGACGAGACAGTTCATAACAAGCATAGCAAGAACTGACAAAACAGACGTATCAAGATTTCGTAAGAAAGACTTGGAAGCGGTTACTCATCTCATAGATGATAAGTTCAGATGGCAAAAAATGCCTATATGGAAAGGCACAACAAAGTAGCACTCCTTATTCACTGGAAACTTTGTAAACACTATAATATTGTGGTACCGAAAAAGCACTGAGATCATAACCCTAAGAAAGTAATGGAAATCGAAGAAGTTGTGATAACTTAGGACAGTTCCATTGCAACAAATAAGAAGCTCGATGTGAGGAAAGCTGACACAGTGGTAAAAAAGAAAAACACCAGAACGGTATTGATTCCACGTGATTATTCTGTGAATCATGTGGAGAGGGAAAAGATCCTGAAATGCCAAGCAATGCAATCAGTGATACAAGAAAATGTAGCAAAAAGATATAGAAATATTTCCCATTCTATTTGGAGCCATAGACCTTGATTAAGAAGAATTTTCAATCGCACCTTGACAAGTTTTTATATACAGTATGTTACCTCTTAGGAACTCCAGAAGGAAGCCCTCTTTGGCATGATGCAAGTATTACAGGAAGTGCTAACATAAAATTTGAGAGAGTGAGTACATCATATACTCTGCCTTAGGAATGATGTTCATGACTATCATGAAATGTGCAAAACTAACCCATTTGGAGAAATTGTTCCAATTCCTCTTGCTGCTGCATCACTGTATGGATCTTCTAGCATTTTGTGTCTCCTATGTGCACACAAATGCTCTTATGAGTGGGTGTGACAACACTTATATGTATTTGGGACTGTTAGAGGAGTTGTGTTGGGTTCTGCAAAACTGTGATGCTAATATCCTTCAAGGTAACTTGTGTGCTGCCATCTGTAATTTTGAGCTTTCTCTTGAGGTATAGGCTATGGTTTATGCAGAATACAGAATCCATCTCTATCAGCAGTAATGTCAGCTGCGAGCACATCTCATAAACCTATATTTTTTCACATACTATTCAGATCTGTGACATTCAGCTCCTGAGCACATCCCTATTGGGAGTGGTAGGTCTGTTGTGTGGGGAAAGTCTCATGGACTCTTGGGGGGGGGGAGGGGGAGAGGGAGGGGGAGATAATGGCATATGAAGCTTGGTGTCACCTGCTGTCCTTGTTTCCTGGTTGACAGCCACGGTGTGGTCATGTTCATTGCACCCTGCACATCACTCAAGATTGTTCCCACGTGGTAGTTACAGCATATGCACATTGTTGGTGCAATATGGCCCTAAATGTGCACTTAGCACCTTCACAGGCTCTGTAGTTTGTTTACGTTTATTTAAATCTTTATATACCACCTTTCTTAAATAGCATTGTAAGAAAAGTATATAAATGATTTCACATTGAAACATTTCTATCCTCACAAAATATACAACTTTTTTTAAACAAAATCTCCAGGAATAAGCAGGAATGCAGTCTTCACATATGGGTGACGTCGGTACTGACGGAGCCCAAAGGGGAACGCTCCCCACATCCAATAGGAAAGCCTACACGTCTGCCTTCCCGCCTTACCAACTCTTCTCCTCAGTTCTTTGTTTTCCATGAAGCCAGCAGGTTGTAAAATCCTGTCACCATCGAAAAACTTTTCTTTTTTTGGTGTAATACCATTCTCTGCGTTTCCGTCGATGCTGGTTCTGTCAGAAACGACATTGGTCCCAATAAATTTTTCTTTTTAGTTAAAAAATTTTCTATTTCTTTTCTTTTCTTTCTCTGTGGGTTTACTGCTAACTAAACCTTCAGGCCTTCGTATCCTTCCATTTCTGAGGGATATTTTTCTAGTGATTTTTAAAAATGTACCAAGTGTGCTGGTACTGTATCAGTCATGGATAAACATAGTAACATATAGTAACATAGTATATGACAGCAAATAAAGACCAGCATGGTCGATCTAGTCTGCCCAGCAAGGTGGCAAGAGAAGGTGCACCTGTCGCTCTGCGCAGGTCACCCCTATTTGCTGAGATATAAGAGATAGTTACGTTTATTTTGATTTTATCCTTTTGCTATAAAGGGATCCACTGTGTTTGTCCCATGCCATTTTGAATTCTGTCACTGTATTTGCTTCCACCACTTACATCGGCAGGGCATTCAAAGCATACATCACCCTTTCAGTGAAAAAGTATTTCTTGCTGTAGCTTTTCAGTTTACCCCCTTGCAACCTCATGTTATGCCCTCTAGTTTTACTGCTTCCCTGTTTTTGAAAAAGGTTTGTTCATTAATACTCTTTAGGTATTTAAAGGTTCTGTATCATATCTCCCCAATCCCTCCTCTCTCCTCTGTTGTTGTTGTTAAGTGCCGTCAAGTCGGAGTCGACTCATGGCGACCCTCTGGATAGCTATCCTAAATTGTGTTCGGTCTTCAGTCAGGTGGCTCATTGTTGACAGACTGGTACCCGTAGCTGCTGTTATTCTATCGATCCATCTGATTGCTGGCCTTCCTCTTTTGCGTTGACCTTCTATCTTGCCAAGCATGATGTCTTTCTCTAATGATCTCTCTCTTCGCATGATGTGTCCAAAGTATGAAAGTCAAAGTCGTGTCATCTGAGCTTCTAAAGAAAGCTTAGGTTTGATCTCCTCTAGTACCGACTGGTTTGTTCTTCGGGCAGTCCATGGTATACACAGTATTCGCCGCCAGCACCATAATTCAAAGGCATCAATTTTCTTCCTGTCTGTCTTTTTCACTGTCCAGCTTTCACATCCATATGATGTTATTGAAAATACCATGGCTTGAACAAGTCGAATCTTTGTATGGAGAGAGACATCTCTGCTCTTGAGAATCTTATCTAGGTCTTTCATTGCCATTCTGCCAAGAGCAATGTGTCGTTTGATTTCTTGACTGCTTGTTGCTTTTTTATTGATAGTTGATCCAAGTAGGTTAAAGTTGTTCACAATTTCAATTTCTTCTCCTTTAACGATGAACCTGTTGATTATGCCAGTTGTCATGATCTTTGTTTTCTTTACATTAAGGTGCAGGCCCATTTTGAGATTATGTTCTTTGATTGTGAGAAGCAAATGTTTCAGATCATCTTCACTTTCAGCCAGTAATGTAGTATCATCAGCATAGCGAAGGTTGTTGATGAGTCTTCCACAAGTCTTCATACAATCCTGCTTCTCTGATGATTTGTTCTGCATATAAATTAAACAGGTAGGGGGAAAGTATGCAGCCTTGTCTTACACCTTTGCTTATTTTAAACCATTCTGTTTCTCCTTGTTCCGTTCGAACTGTTGCTTCTTGATCAATGTACAAATTGCGCAAGAGAACGATCAGGTGTTCTGGTATACCCATGCTTCTTAATGTGGCCCAGAGTTTCTCATGGTTTACACAGTCAAAAGCCTTGCTATAGTCGATAAAGCACAAATAGATATCCTTTTGGTATTCTTTAGTCTTTTCAAGGATCCATCTCACATCCGCAATGATGTCTCTCGTTCCTCGCCCTTTCCTGAACCCTGCTTGCACTTCAGGTAGTTCTTGTTCCAGGTATGGTTGTAGTCTCTTTTGAATAATCTTCAGTAGAATCTTGCTGGCATGTGGGATCAGAGCGATTGTTCGATAATTTCCACAGTCAGTTGGATCACCTTTCTTTAGTATTGGTATAAACACAGATCTTTTCCAGTCAGTTGGCCATGATGTTGTCTTCCATATTTCTTGGCAGAGCCTTGTAAGTATGGTAACAGCTGCATCAGATTGCTGCAATACTTCTATAGGAATGCCATCAATGCCTGGTGCTTTGTTCTTTGATAAGGCTTTCAGTGCTGCTTCAACTTCTTCTTTCATCACCAATGGTTCCCGATCATAATGTACAGGTTGAAACAGCTGTTGGTCCACTTGATCTTTATCATATAAAAACTCTGTATATTCCTTCCACCTTTTCTTGATCTTCTCAGCATCATTCAACATAGAACCTTGAGCATCTTGTAACATTCCAATTCGAGGCTGGAACTTTTTCTTTAACTCTCGTAGCTTTAGGAAAGCCAATCTTGTTCTTCCTCTAATAGTTTCTGCTTCTATTTCCTTGCATGCGCCGTTGTAGTACTTTTCCTTGTCCTGTCTTGCTGCACGTTGGAAATCTCTGTTGAGTTCTGTGATTGTCTTTCTTTCTCCTCTGGCTTTAGCTCCTCTAGCATATATATATTTAGGTCTTCAAGTCTTTTCTTATACGTTTTCTGATGCAGGTTCCAAATCATTTTGATGCCTTCCTCTGAACTGCTTCCAGTCTTTTTATATCCTTTGCGAGATTTGGTCTCCAAAACTGAACATAATATTCTAAGTGAGACCTCACCAGCGACTTATACAGTGGCATTAGTACTTCCTCCTTTCTGTTGATAACTCCATTCTGTATGCAACCCAGCATCCTTTTGGCTTTGGCCATTGCCTTGCCACACTGTTTTTGCCACCTTGAGATCCTCAGAAACAGTCACTCCGGGGTCATCGCCTGGTCCGTGCACACCAATTTCTCGCCTCCTATTGCAGAAACAAAAACAGGAAGCGGCAGATTCAACACCCAATAAATTTATTATAAATTTATTGGGAAAAAAAGGGCTTAGGCCACTTATTTGGTTATAATAAATTTATTGGGTGTTGAATCTGCCGCTTCCTGTTTTTGTTTCTGCTCGTTTGAGTGGCTAGCGCTGTTTCTTTGTGGACCTCGCCTCCTATTGCATACAGTTCCCTTGGATTTCTGCATCCCAAGTGCATGACACTGCACTTTTTCACATAAGAAGTGACTTGTGTTTAAAATGTTTGGGCCCTGACCATTTACAAAACGCTTGTCCTTTGTGCCAACAAATGACAAAGAGAGGCCTAAGGAACAGGGCCAGACAGTATGGATTGCTGTTCGCCCCTGACTCTATTTCAGTGGCTTCTACATCATTGAGGACATCAACCTCCTCTCATGGGTCTCGGGTCTCTTCCAAGTCCAAACATAAGAGTAAGTCTGTGATTTCAAAAAAGTCATCGGCATTGGCATTGAAGACTGATACCTAGACCAAAGGAAAGTCAACTAAGCATCAAGACTCCCCTAGGGGTGCTTCCGATGCAGACCGGCCAGCCAAGCAGCCCCAATGCGAGGGTCTGTCCTCCAAAGCTCTGGAGGGGCTCTGGGATGCTCCCGAGGAATTGACCTCTGGAGAGCTACCAGTTCCATGTTTTGGGATGGTGGTGCAAAGTCCCATTGGTGATTCCGTCTAGACATCGACCATCTCCCTGGACCAGTGCATGCTGCTTGTCGAGAGGAGTTTGGTCGCACTCCTGGCAGCCTCTTTACTGACAGTATGAACAGCTCCAGTAGTGCAGACTTTGGCAACTTGCCCACAGCCAGGTGTATCAGTCCCAATACCGGCCCTCGAGCTCATGTCGGTGGAGCTCCCGAAATCAGTGCCTCTACTAGAACAGACTGACACCACCAGTACCCAGCAGGGTAAGATTGCCAGAACTCCCGATTCCAATTCTCTGAGCATCGATATCTGCATTGGCCCTCGATGTCAACGAAGCATTGAGGTCAAATACAAGACCATCGATACTTCGACTTCTTGTCAGACTCCGATACCACCAGTTCTTCCAATTCTGATGAGGGATCACTGGATTTCCAAGAACTTCCAGACATCCCTTTGGACCCGTCCCCTCCACAGGAGCAGCGCAAGTCCCCCATCAGAAGATATGTCTTTCCAAGACTTCATCCGTGACATGGCAGCAGGACTGGCCATCACAGTAGTTTTAGAGAAGGAACTGAGGGCAAAGGATTTGGAGATATTCCCATGCCCAAGGAAGCGGCTACTTTACCGGTGCCCCTCTCGCGGTCCCTCCTATCAGCAAGAGGCTCAATACCATGTATCGAGTTGCTGACTGTCCAGGCTTCCAGAAGCCTCAACTCCCACACCACTCGCTGGTGGTGGAATCGGCGATGTGCAGATTAAAGAATTCAAAGAATCGCTCTTCCATGCCACCGGGTAGGGACTCAAGGACACTCAATGCCTTTGGGTGTCTATGCTTTCGCGCATGTATGCAGGCCTCTAGGATAAACTCCTACATTTCCTACATGGGCATGTTTCTAAAGGATGTCACCAGGGATCTGGAGACATTTGAACCCCTGCTTCCTGACAAGAGGAATGCATTCCAGACACTCATCAAGCAGGGTTGGAATACTTCAAAATGTATTACTAGGGCATCTATTGATGCCTTTAAGTCAACCAGCAGAGTTTCAGCAGTCTGCATAGAGACTCGGAGGATGGCCTGATTACAAGCATCAGATCTCACCTATGTAAATAGTTTGGACAGTTTTTTACATCTGTCATTATTTGTAAAAAGTTAGAAAGTTTCTCTGTTTCAATGTAATGTATATCTATTCCATGTAAAAAGTTAAAAAGTTCTCTGTTCAATGTAAAGTATACAGAAGTATACATAATTTGTTAATTTGTTCCATGTAAACCGCCCTTGATCACTGGAAGGGGCGGTATAGAAGAAATAAGTAAATAAATAAATAAATAAATAAATCTCGAGCAGTGGGTCTAGGAGAAGCTGGCCAACATCCCATGTATGGGAGAAAACCTTTTGGGAAAAGGTTGGAGAGAAAGTGTCAAGGAAATTGACAAAGATGATCTCACCCTCAAACGCCTTTCCATAAAAACATCTGACCCCTCCAAAGAAGAGAATGATATCTTTCCTACTCACCTTCAGCTGCTTTCCAGCCTCAGCAGCAGCAGCAGCAGCAGCAGCAGGGCCATCACCAGTTCAGAAAGCCCAAGATTCCTAAAACTCAACCACCAGCTCAAGCATAGTCTGTGCCTAATTTTTGACTCCTCTTAGAGAGCATTGCCATCCTGCCTCTGCAGGTCCAGCCCTTCCACATAGCAGGCACACTCTGTTCCTATGATCGCAGGTGGCACCACATAACTTCAGATCAATAGACTCTCAACATCGTCCATAGGGGGTATCTCCTTCACTTCGAGACCTTACCTCCTCCCCCCCCCCCCCAGCTTTACAGGAGAGGACTATCCCACCCATCTCCTTCAAAGCACTCTCTTAAGAAAAGAGGTAAACACTCTGTTGTCCCAAGGTGCAATTGAAAAAGAGTTCCTTCTCATCAAGAAGGGATGGGCTGCTACTCTCCATATTTTCTCATCCCAAAGAAAACAGGAGGATTCAGGCCCATTTTGGATCTCAGAGACCTAAAGTTTCTGGTTTTCAAGAAATTCAAGATTTGTCTAGGAACTCTTCTCCTTAAAGGAGGCGTACATACACTTACTGATCTATCCTCGGCACAAACAGTATCTGCGCTTCATCTTTCAGGAGAGCCATTACCAGTATTGGGTGCTACCCTTTGGCCTAGCCTCTGTGAGTATTCACAAAATGAATGGCAGTAGTCGCTGCCTATCTCTGCACTTTGGGGATCTTTGTCTTCCCTTACTTAGATGACTGGCTAATCAGAGGAGACTCCCCTAAGGAAGTAAAACTCTCCTTCACTGCACCATCACAATGCTCCAGCATCTGGGCTTTGTCCTAAACTTCCCAAAGTCTCATCTTGCTCCAACTCGGTCTTGAATTCATCAGAGCATTCTTAGATACTCAACAAGCCTGAGCTTTTCTCCCACAGGATCACTATACATACCTCATCGAGCTAGCAATAGGAATGTAACAGCAAAGCCATGTCATGGCTTGAGAAATGCTGTGTCTGTTGGGGCACCTGGTCTCTATAGTCCATGTCATCTCCTATGCTTGACTACAAATGCGCAAGCTCAATAGACTCTGTCTTCTCAATGGACGCAAGCAAACGGCCATCTTAGAGATGAGATCCACATCACCCCCAACTCACCAAGTCTCTTAAGTGATGGTGTTCTCCACAGAACCTACTCGGCAGGTCACTTTTTCAGATGCCTCCACCTCAATGCACCCTGATGACGGATGCTTACAAGCTGGGTTGGGGGGTGCATTTGAACAACCTCTCCACACAGGGACTGTGGACACAACAGGAAACTGCTCTGCCGATCAACCTCCTAGAACTATGGGTGCTAATAAATGCCCTTTGGATTTTTCAACCCCAACTTTCAAGGCAACAGGTATTAGTTAGAACATGGCAACCTGGTTGTCGGTCCTGTGTGAACAAACATGGGAGAACATGATCCTATCCCCTATGCAAGGAAGCACTTTGCCTATGGTCCTTTGTCATCGCACGCCTCATTCACCTCAGAGTGGTGTACTTCCCAGGCAAGCCCAATCTGTTTGTGGACAGACTAAGCCAAATTCTCCATCCGCACGTGTGGACCCCACATTGTTAGATGGCTGCTTGGATCTTCCAAATGTTGGGAACCCTACTCATAAATCTCTTCGCCACTCCACAGAATGCACAGCTTCCACTGTTTTGCTCCAGGTTTCCATCCCTGCACTGACAAGCCCTGTTTGTCTTCCTTCTCCACTAGGGACAGGGTTTGCTATGCATTCCCTCCTATCCCCTTGATACCCAAAATGCTGTTCAAGCTACAGGCCAACAAAGGCTCCATGATCCTCATAGCTCCCTTTTGGCCCCATCAACTGTGATTTCCTTTGCTGCTTTGCCTTGCATAGATTCAACCTCTCAGACTCAGATGTGCACCCAAACAACTCCATCCTAACCTTTACGCCCTTCACCTCATGCCATGGCTGCTAATGGGATAGTGCTCGCTGACCTCAACCCGCTCAGGAGATCATGGATATCCTGCTTGTATCATGCAAGCAGTCCACCAAGCGATCTTATCCCTTCAAATGGTGAATTTTGTCCTCTGGTGCTCCCCAGGCAGCATTGACCGTTTTGCCTGCTGGTGGAATCCCTTCTACAATATCTCCTCCACTTGTCCTTGGCAGGTATTAAGACTAACTCAGTCAGAGCTCATCTTAGTGTCATTGCGGCCTGTCTCCTCATACACCTTAGTAGCACACTTCATGTGGGGTCTTCTGCTGTCCAAGCAACCCATTAAGCCACCTCCGGTGGCCTGGGACCTCAGCGTGGTTCTAGCTCAACTTCTAAATCCTCCTTTTGAGCCTTTAGCTACCACTTCATTGAGGTTATTGTCTTGGAAGGTAATCTTCCTCATCACTGTCATGTCAGCTCGCCACATCAGCGAACTGCAGGCTCTGGTGGCAGACCCGCCATATACCTTGTTTCACCATGGTGGTCTTCCGTACCCATCCACACTTATTACCGAAGAGAGTCTCCTCCTTCCATCTGAACCAGTCAGTAATCCTACATATTTTCTTCCTGAGACCACAGGCGTCTCAGGCTGAAGCAGTGCTACATATTGTAGACTGTAAATGAGCCTGGCTCACAGAAGATCCACTCAATTGTTCATTTCCTTTGATCCTAGTCACCTTGGTCTACCAGTGACAAAACAAACTCTATCCAGATGAATAGCACAGGTACACTAAAAAATTTTTTTTTTAAACTGCCTCTAATGTTTCGATTGATTTTTACGTTTTTTGGTGCGCTGAATCCAAATCTGGTAACCAATTTGCTCCATCACGTACAGATTTTTTGCTACATTGGGTTAGCAGTTTGAGGTGAACGTTTCAGATTGAGTGCGATCGAGATAAAAGTTTCTTGAATGAATTCTTTATACTAATTGTTTAGTAGTTATTCAAATAAGAATAAAGAAAATTGTAACAAGGCAGCACATAAGAATAGAGTAATGTCAACAAAACACACTGTGATGGTAGCAAAATTGTCTGCACTTAAAACAGCCACATACATGTGCACAAACATTGAGCATATAAGAGCGAGGTTAGACACAAAGCAAAGCAAAGAAATGTGCAAAAAATGTTGTACAGGTATGTATGTAAGAATAGAAAACGCAAACCGCACCATTGCAATACATGAAGACAAACACCCGATGGTGTGAAAATAAAATTCTAATAAATGAGATCCGACACTGTGGTAATAACTAGCAAATTTTTATTTCAAAGTTTAGTAAAAACACGATATTTGTCAACACAGTTTAGATTTTAAAGTCATTCTTGGGTCAATCAATCTCCTGGTGGGCCCGTTTCTTCTTCCCCCGAATGCTTCTCTTGGTGCGCTGCTTGGCGTATTTTTCATCTGGGGTTTCCCGCAGCAGCAACCAGCAGAAATCAGCCATCATAGTGGTGTTCCATCTTCCTTGGTACCTTCTCTCTGCGTCCTTGATGTCCTGGTGAAACCTTTCACCTTGTTCTTCACTGTACGCCCCCAAGTTTTCGGGAAAGTAGTTCACATGGGAGTGCAAGAAATGGACTTTCAGGCTCATGTTACAGCCTTGTTCTTTGAAGGCATTGAGCATCCTGGCAACAATATCCTTATAGTTCTCATCCCGCCTGTTCCCCAAGAATTTGAGAACAACATCCTTGAAGGAATCCCAGGCTTCTTTTTCCTTCTCAGACATCGTTTCAGCGAATGCTCCATCTGAAATGAGTTTCCTTATATCAGGGCCAACAAACACTCCTTCCTTTAGCTTTGCTTCAGAAAGTCGGGGGAACTTTGAGCAAAGGTACCGAAAGCACTCACCATCTTTTGGAAGGGACTTGATGAATTGCTTAATGAGACCCAACTTAATGTGGAGAGGTGGTAATAGAATTTTATCACGAGGTACCAAGCTCTCATGAAGAACATTTTTCTCACCGGGTCTCAAATACTCCCGAATTGGCCAGTCTTTTTTCCCCCAGTGTAGGTCGCGGGCCCAGCTATCCCACAAGCAAAGGAAGCAGGGATATTTGGTGAAACCGGATTGCTGCCCTAATAGCATGGATAGAATTTTAAAGTCTCCACAAATCATCCACTTATGCTCATCATAACGAATCTTCTGAAAAATCAGGGCCAAATTCTCGTATTTTTCTTGGAGAATAACAGAGTGAGCAATAGGAACTGAAGCAAATGTGTTGCCATTATGAAGAAGAACACCTTTTATGCTGTCTTTTGACGAATCAATGAACAGCTGCCATTCAGCAGGATCATACTTGAGTTTAAACTTTTCCATCACTCCATATATATCGTTGCAAAATACCAAATCTTCCTCTTTGCTGAAATACTTCAAAAATTGTGTCTCGCGGTTGCGGTACCAATAAAAAGTTGTTCCTGGTGACAATAGATTTTTTTGTTTAAGCCGAGAACCTAGCAGTTGGGCAGCATCTTTTGGGAGTCCTAAATCCCGGACTAAATCATTCAATTCAGCTTGAGAGAAAAGTTCAGGTTTCGGATCTGGTTCAGTTTCAAACTCGGAAGTACTGGACTCATCGGGAAAAGCCATCTGATGAGTCTCATCATGATCAGAACCGTCCACACAAATATGATCCAAAGATTTTGGTGGTTCAGGCACAGGTACTTCGTTGCTATGAGGCATAGGCCTAATTGCTGAGGGAAGGTTGGGGTAACTTATTACGTTCTTATTTTTTAAGTTGTATCCCTTCACAATGCAAGAGCAAAAATAGCAGTCACTGCTGTGGTCTCTTTGTTCACGCCACATCATAGGTATTCCGAAACGAAATGCTTGTTTTTACCTTTCATCCATAAGCGTAGATCTTCCTCACCTGTCTTGCACACTTTGTGAGGAGCCCACGGTTTGTCTTGATCGCCTAACTTCAAACCGAAATAGGCGAAATATACTTTTTTAATAAATGCAGAAATGTTCCTCTGCCGCTTTTTCACGGTATATTCCCCACAAATAAAACAAAAACTGTCCGGAGAGTTGACGCAACCTCTGGCTCTGTGAGCCATCACAAATACACAGCACTGCAAACTACAACTGTAGTGAACCACTTCGGAATAAAGCTGGATTACGACTGAGCAAACAAAAGGTAATAATGAACTTGCAAGAAACTGAAATTTGACAGGAACGTTCATGTCACAACCACCGTGTTTGAGCGAGCGAACGAGGCAAGGCGAACAGGAAAGAACATGCGCCAGCGCGAGTACTGGATTTAGCCCTCCGCCTCCCAATTGTCCTGTTAATGTATAAAATGAATACAAAACACTCTAAAATATCATGAGGGAGTGTTTCTAGTTAGTTAACCATTACAACCTCTATTTTGGGCCAAGAAAATAAACTGCAGTCGGCTAAAAAGAAATTATGTGAACATTCCTTATATGGGTAAGAAATCTAATTTTGCAAGAAAACGTGACGTGATGGAACATTTTGGCTATTTTTCCTGGATTCAGCACCCCAAAATCTATAGGAATCAGTTGCAAAACTGGAGGCAGTTTTTTGGTAGTGTACGTGTGTAGCAGATTGCATTTACTTTGCTTATGCACAGGCAGGACTCATATTAGAGGATCATGTCAATGCTCATTATGTGCAGGCTATGGCAACCTCTGTAGTCAACCTCCATTCACACCTTTGCTGCTCACTATTGTCTGGACAGGGACTCCCATCAGGGGACTCTCTTTGGCCAAGCTGTACTCCAGCACCTCTCTGAGACTTAAGCTCAACTCCTACCCTCCGTCCTGAACTTCTCCAAGAGACCAGACTATCATTAGAGGAGGTATAACCTTCTGGAATTGAGTCCAGTGGGACACATCGTGTCCACACTCTTCGGCTGTAACCTTTAGCCTCAGGGACCACACTCCTATCAGTCTGTACTGATGTCACCCATATATGAAGACTGAATCTCGAGGAAAAAGCAGGAATGTAGTCCTCACATAAGGGTGACGTCGGTACCGACAGAGCCCGTGCGGGAACTCTCCCCAGTGTCTAATAGGAAAACCTTTGGGAACATCCCACTGCGCCTGCATAAGTGCCTTCCCACCTTTCCAGCTCTCCCTCCTCAGTTCTTCATTTTCCGCGGAGCCGACAGGGAGCAAATCCTGTCACAGCAGAAAATTCCTGTTTTCATATTTTTGTGGTTCACGTTTGCCTTCCCTTCGACACTATTACTGAATCACCATCAGTTCTTTCTTTCTTTAAAAAAAAAAAGTGGGGGGGTGGAAGAAGAAGAATGTTCCACTTTCTTCAAGCGCATTGACACCATCTTAGACCTAGGTCTTCCATTTTGTCATTGACACAATGGAAAAACCATCCAGTGGCTTTAAGAAATGTTCCAAGTGTGGCAGTACTGTCTTGGCCACCGAAACCCATGACCTGGTGTCTGAAATGCCTAGGACCTGATCACCAACCGTCAGAATGTCCTCTCTGCGGGAAGGTGATGAAGGGAGGTCTGCAGAATTGAGCTGCAAAGTCGGGCACCCTCTTTGCTTCTGACGCCGTCTCTCTAGCATCGATGTCATCGAGAGCTTAATTTTCCTTCCATGGATCTCAGGTATCGAAACATAAGTCTTCATCAAAGACTGGACGCCCCCCCCCCCCCAAGGGTAGATTTCCTAAGCATTGAGATGCCTTGAGCATTGCCCTGGAGGGGGACACACTGGTCAAACAACCTCGGTGGGAGGACCTATGCTCCAAAGCCTTCATGGGGTCCCAGGATGCTCCCGAGGCCTCTAACTCTGAAGAGCTCCTGGTGCCGTGCTCAGGGATTGTGGCCCACAATTCCGGTACTGTTACCCAAGCATTGGCAAGCTCCATGGATCAGCGCATCCTTGCCATTGAGCAGAGCTTAGCGGCCTTACTGGCGGCCTCTGTTCCAGTGAAACCTTTATAGTCGGTTCCGCAGATGTTGGCACCATCCCCGGTACCGATACAAATTGCATCGACTTTCCTGCCACTTACCATGCTACCGCCATGCCAGCCCTCGAATCTGTTTCCGGTACCAAGATTCCGGCTACACAAAATCCAAGTACCGGCTTGGACTGGTATCAAGCTTGCATGGAGCGGGAGCACACTGCCCCTCGATACTTCGAGTCTTCGGATTCCGATTCATCTGATGATGAATCGGCTGATACTCAAGACTTGCAGACTCTACCGGAGGATCCGTCCCAGTTTCCATAACGTTGCATATCTCCACCAGAGGACATGTTTTTTCAAGACTTTATTTGTGATGTTGCCAGGGGCCTGTCCATAACAGTAACATCAGAGAAAGACCCTAGGGCTGAAGAATTGGAAATTCTTCAATATCCAACAGCTCCAAAAGAAGTGGCTATGATTCCTATTCACTGTATATGTCACAACCTCATGCTTCATATGTGGGAGACACCGATTACTATTTCTCCCCATACTCGTTGGTTTGATACCGTGTACTGGGTACCAGAATGTCCCGGTTTTCAAAAGACACAATTGCCACACCATTTCATGGTAGTAGAATCGGCAATGCATCTAATCAAAAGCGCGAAGAGACATTCCTCTAATCCTCCAGGTAGGGTATCGAGAACCCTAGATGCTTTTGGTTGACGTTGCTTCCGGTTTCCATTCTTTCAACGAGAAACAGTTCTTACATACGTTACATGGATATGTTCCTCAAGGAGGTAACTAAGGATTTGGAGTCAATGGCTCCTCTTCTCCCAGATGACAAGAGGGCAGATTATCTTACTCTTGTAAAGCATGCTCAGAACATCTCAAAATTTGTCAACAGGGCAACTTTTTAGCTACATTGATCTGCATCGGTGCAGGCAGGATTGCATGGCTCCAAGCATCAGATCTTGAACAATGGGTTTAAGATAAGCTGGGTAATATCCCTTGCACTGGTGAAAACCTTTTTGGCAAGGATTGGCAGGACAAGGCCTCTAAGTTAGAATCTGAGAACATTACTCTGAAAATGCTCTCTAGATCCATTGCCAAAAAGAAGGAGCAAATAAGGCCTTCTTTAATAGAAAGAAGTAGTATTATTCTTACACTTCTGCTGCTGAATGTCAGCATCATGCTTCTCAAAAGGGACAACAGCCTCCAAAACATCAAAAGAAGGCTCAGACTCCCAAGACTCAGCCACCTCAGCAGACTCAGGCTGGTCTGGATTTTTGACTTCTTTCTAGAGAACATAGCTGTCCTCACTCTGAAGAATTCTGACGCTCTCCACATTCCCAGCAAATTCTGCCATTATGCCCACAGATGGCAGCTCATCACCTCAGAGCAGTGGACATCAGCAATAATATGAGAGGGCTACAGACTTCATCTGCAAAGCCTACCCCCCTTGACCTCTCTGAGAGTTCCATTCTCAGCACCCACTCACTGCTCTGCTACTGCAAGAAGTTACCTCTCTTCTACAGCAGGGTGCCATAGAAGAGATCCCAACATCTCTTTACTTTCTTATTCCAAAGAAAACAGGGTATGCAGGCCCATTCTGGACCTCAGGGACCTAAAAAAGTGTCTTGTACGTGAGAAGTTCAAGATGGTCTCCCTAGGGACCCTTCTTCCCTATCTCCAGAGTCAGGACTGGCTCTATTCTCTAGATCTAAAGGAAGCATACACTCATAGTCTTATTTATACGGAACACACAAAGTTCCTGCATTTCATGTTTCACGGATGACACTATCAATATAGAGTCCTACCTTTCGGCCTCGCCTCTGCCCCAAGAGTCTTCATGAAGTGCATGGCGGTAGTAGCTGCATTTCTAAGGACTCTAGGGATATTTTTCTTCCCTTATTTAGACGGCTGGCTTATAAGAGCAAGCACCTCTCAGGAGGCCAGCCTATCTCTCTCACGCACCATGCAGGTGTTACAACACTTGGAATTTGTCATAAATCTTCCAAAGTCCCAACTCGTCCCCTCTCAAACTCTGGAGTTCATAGGGGCCCTCTTAAACACTCAGCAGTCAAGGACATTTCTGCTTCAACTCTGCCGCACTCGTCTTAATCCCCTTGCATCTCAGACATGTCTCAAGAACTATCTCTGCCTGAGAAATGCTACAACTTCTGGGTCATATGGCTTCAGCGGTGCATATAGTTCCCTATGCCCATCTGCACATGCGCATATCCCAATGGACTCTAGCCTCTCAGTGGATTCAAGCCTTAGGACGCCTCAGGGACAAGATAAGTTTCTATCCCTCTGGTCGCATCTCTCCAGCGGTGGTGTCCCCCTTGTAGAGTCACTCTTTCAGATGCCTACACATCAATGTACCCTGACAATGGACACATCCACTGGGCTGGGGAGCCCATCTGGGATCTCTCTCCACTTAGGGCCTCTGGTCACAGCAGGAGTCACAACTCTAGATATATATATTGGAGCCCGAGCTATATTCAATGTTCTCAAGGTGTTCCAGAACTACCTACGTTACCACAGAGTCCTAGAACAAACTGACTATCAAGTAGCTATGTTCTATGTGAACAAGCAAGCCAGAACAGGTTCTTTGTCCCTCTGCAAGGGAGCTCTACATCTCTGATCCTTTGCCATATATCATCACATTCATCTCCAAGTGGTGTATCTTCTGGGCAAACACAGTGTCTTAGCAGACAGATTAAGTCGGATCCTTCTTCCCCACGAATGGTCCCTTCATGTAGACACAATGTCCTACATCTTTCAGACCTGGGGGAATCCATAAATAGACCTCTTCGCCACTCCTTAGAATGCTAAGCTCCCTCGCTTCTGTACCAGAACTCCTGCATTGGACAGCCAACAAGTGGATGCTTTTCACCTCCACTGGGGGCACAGCTTCCTTTATGCCTTCCCTCCCATTCCTCTAATTCTCAAGACTCTCTTTTCAAACTCCAGATTGACAGGGGCTTCATGATAATCATAGCTCCATGCTGGCCACGTCAACCATGGTACCCTCTTCTGTTACGTCTGTCTCAGAGTCAACCCATAGATCTGGGATCTGCTCCAGATCTACTTCTCAAGAGGAGGGGACACTACTCCATCCCAATCCGCAGTCTCTCCATTTCACTGCATGGCTGCTGAAGGCATAGCCTTTCAGAATATTAACCTTCCTCAGGAAGTTAAGGACATCCTCTTAGCTTCTAGAAAACCATCCATCAGACGGTCCTACGCCTTTAAGTGGCATAGGTTTTCTATCTGGTGTTTTCAGAAGAATCTTGATCCCTTCTCAGCTTCGGTGGAGGTGCTGCTCCAATATCTCCTCCATCTTTCTTTTGGGCTCAAAACCAATTCTATAAGAATACACCTAATTGCAATTGCGGCCTTTCACATACACTTAGATGGACAGCCCATCTCTTCTTAGCCGCTTATAGCACTCTTCATGAGAGGTCTTCTACTAACCAATGTCATTGGACCTGAATGTTGTTCTAGGGCAACTTCTCAAGACACCCTTTGAACCTTTAGCCACTATGTCACTTAGGTTTCTGATGTGTAAAGTCATCTTTATCATTGCCCTCACTTCAGCAAGATGTATTAGTGAGTTTCAAGCCTTGGTGGCCAACCCGCCTTACACATAGTTCCACCATGATAAAGTAGTCCTTAGGACTCATCGTAACTTCATGCCAAAGGTGTTCTCGCCTTTCCATCTGACCCAGTCGGTTTACCTTCCTGTATTTTTTCATAGACCACATTCATCTAGGGCAGAGGCAACTCTCTACACTCTTGATTGTAAACGTGTGTTAGCTTTTTATCTTCATAGGACTCGAGCAGCGAAAGGTTTCTCAATTGTTTATCTCCTTTGACCCTAGTCACCTGGGGTTACCAGTCTCCAAATGTACTTTCTCCAAATGGATAGCAGATTGCATCACTTGCTTATGATGCCACAGGATTCTCCCTTGAGGGTCATGTCACTGCCCATAGTGTTCGAGCCATGGCTGCCTCGATGGTAAATCTACGCTCTGTAGATATTGACAAAATTTTCAAAGCAGCAACTTGGTCTTCAATCCATACCATTGCTGCTCACTTCTGTCTGGACAAGGACTCCCGCCGGGATGCCATGTTTGGCCAGGCTGTTCTCCAGCATCTCTTTCAGACTTAGAACCACTCCTACCCTCCATCCCGGAATTCGATACCAGACAACCATGGAGGATCCATGACCTCTTTGGGCTTACTCTGAGGCAAGCCACCACTGATTCTGAGGTCATTTCTCTGGCATCTTCTAGCTAGGGAGTCCCATATGTGAAGACTACATTCCTGCTTGTTCTTGAAGATAGTGTAGTTACTCATCTGTAACAGGTGATCTTCGGGAACAGCATGAATTTAGTCTTCACAACCCACCCTCCTCTCCTGAGTTGTAGGTATTCTTTTTTTCCTCTCATTTTATCTCAGCTACAAACTCCTGAGGAGGGAGAGCTGGAAAGGCAGGAATGCAGCTACGCAGGCACAGTGGGATGCTCCCAAAGGCTTTCCTTTTGGATGCTGGGGAGCATTCCCACACAGGCTCTGTCGGTACCGACATCACCCATAAGTGAAGACTAAATTCCTGCTGTTCCCCAAGATCACCTGTTACAGGTGAGTAACTACATTATCTGTGACATTTTATTTACACACGCAATTTCCCCCAGTGGCTAGACCCCACCTTCTTGTGTGCCGAAGGAATAAGGACAGACACTCATGCCAGCAGCTGCTGTATTGGCTCTGACAAAGTGTGCATCTCTGCACTTACTACTTCTAGGCGCTCCACCATGAGGTTCTGGGCCTGGGTGATAGCAGCAAACCCCTGTTGCATCTCCTGCTAGATGGTCTGGAGATGCAGCAGGGCCTCAGCCTCACCCAGACCTTGGGGAGGCCTCATGGTGGTGCACCTGTTGCAGTGGCACAGAGAAGCCATGCTGTGCCACTGATAAGTGTGTGGTGATGCTGCATGTCCTTTTGTGCTGTCCCCCTGCCCTCCCTCCCCCCCACACTGACCTCCCTCTCCTCCCCAAACCATTTCTCAACATCCCTTTGCTCCTCAAGTGGGATGTGTGGTGCCACAGGTTCTGGCCTTTCATGTCCATGGGGTGACTCCCAGGTAGGTACATAGCATAGGGGGTAGAGGGATCCCCTCAACACTGATACCTCTGCGTCCATGCCTCCCACCTCCTCTTCTTCCACCTTCTCTTCAGAAGTGTCTATATTGAGGCGGTGGATGCTGTGACTGGAGGAACTTCATTGTTGCCTTCTGCCGTTGCCACCTCTGCTGTTGCTGCTGCTGCTTCCACAGCTTCTGGGCATGAGAGATTTCTTGCCAACTCTGAGATATAGTTTACACTGTACTGGTGATAGCCTGCCTCCGATGCCTGTTCCAGTCAGCTGGTCTGTGTGACCCACCCTATCAAGATGGTGGCCTCGCCCATATGGAGCAGAGGACAGGCTAACAGAGGGCATGTACTGTGCTGTATCCTATTTTCTGAGGCCATGTGGGCTGCCTTAGTCCTACATTGCAGCATCTGGCAGCTGATACTACTTTGCCGTGGCCTGAAGCTGTCCTACATCATTTACCTGAGTGCTCATGAGCTGCATGTATACATTGCCCATGGCTGCTCTCCCGCAGCCTACACTTGTGACACCCATTTCTCTCTGCCATTCCAAGGTGGTATCTGTATGATGCTAGCACATTCCTCTGCCACTCACATCTCTGTCTCTGCCCTTCCCTCAAAGAAACTGACTTTGCCATCACATATCATATATTCCCTTGTGGACACTTCAGCCACCTCCCCTATTCATTACCCCTCCCATACTGCATTCCTTCACCCATATTTGTCATACCTTTGAATGCTCTTTCCTGCTGACCTGGCAGCAGATACATGACTCTGTCCCCACTTATTCAGATCTGTGATGTGCTGTCCTCACTGTGTCTATGCAACTGTTGGACATCCTTCTACTACATGTGCTCTTCATGCCACCTGCTTCTTGCCATGCACAGCACTTGCCAGGGAACTCTGTCACATGGAACTTTTGCACCTAATGCCACGGCTATGCCCACAGACATACCATATACCTTGCCACTACTGATGCTTCTTCCATAGGAGTTTCAGGAAATGAGACCTGTTGCACCAGATAGCCCTGTATCTGGTCTTCAGAGCCTTAATATCATCCCATATTCAGTATCACCTGTGTGAAAGGGAAATAAAATATGCTAATTGGAGCCATCCTGTGACTCTGGCATCCACTGTCGTCCCTCTCTTACACTTCACCCACTGACTACTTCAGCTCTGGGATCACATTGCATTGCATGGCATGCTGTTGATGGCCCTTGGATCACATCCTCCTTTCTGGGAGGAGATGGATCACTGCCCACTTCCCCCTTCTCTTCTGCTCCCATGGAGCCTTCTGTGCAATGCTGGCTGCATAATCTCTCTGTGGTGCCTTTATTTATTTATTTTAATTCTCTTATATACCACACTATTCTGCATCAGTGTGGTTTACATTGAACAAACTGAAATTACATTGAACAGGGCATTATAACTTGGAGATAACTATTTTACAGGGAACATGGGCTATGGAGGGTTAAGTGGCTTGCCCAAGACCACAAGGAGCACCTGTGGGACTAGAAACCCCAGTCCTTCCAGCCCAAGGTTGCTGTCCTCTAGTGGGATTTGAACCCCTGACCTTCTGGCCTGAAGTACCTTGCCCCAACCACTAGGTCACTCCTCCACTCCTTTTACAGGTCTTTCTGTGGGTGCTTATTTTTTCTGTCATTTTCCCTCATGGTTCACAGTACTGTGGTTGTGACCTGAACCCTGCCTCACCCTTTATGCCCACAGGTAGGAGGCTATAACCACCGACTCCTAGGCACTAAGGGTGGTCAAGGAAGGTTTCCTCCTCCATCTGAGCCTAACACCACCCCTTCTTCCATGGGGAGAACCCATCATGTCTCCCCTCCACTGGGACCTTCTTTTGAAGGGGTTGGCAGGGCTTCTCGAGAACAGAGTGGTGGAATCAGTGCCCCACCACCTCAAAGGCAAGGGGTTCTACTTCAGGTACTTCCTCGTGCCAAAGAGGACATGGGGCCTTAGGCCAATCCTCGACCAGTAATTTGTTGAGGTTGCACAGGTCGAGGATTGGCCTAAGGCCCCATGTCCTCTTTGGCACGAGGAAGTACCTGAAGTACCACAAGACCGAGTGTCACCTGACCTGCATCCCAAAAACTGTCTTGGAAACCCCCGAGAGCCGTGGGCCTCGTGAGGGTCCTCGGCACCGGTCTTGCTCTCCATCCCATTACTCGGGGGTGAGATCTTCCAGAACCAGTGCCTTGGGCTCCATGTGGGCTTCAGCCAGGGGGCACAGGGATCAGCCTGACTCCGAGTCCTTCTCGGACCTCTTGGGCTGGGAATCAGACAGGAACACTTCTACGGAGACCCTCGCCCACAGGAATCTCCCCTCTGACTTGTCCCCGCCTGCCTTGCAAAGATGGTCGCCTCCCGAGGACACCTCTTTCCTGGCGTTTGTGCGGGATATGGTTTGTGCCCTCAGTCTGCCGACGCAGACCGAGGAGGAGCCGAGGGCAGAGGAACTTGACATTTTACAGTATGATTCTCCACCCAGGGAGTCTCTTACGGTCCGGTACTGTCCATCCTGTCCTGGCTGCTTCTCCGCATGCGGGAGGCCACCCACCTCTGTCCCTATTGTCAGTAAAAGACTTGATGCCATGTATAGGGTCCAGTGTGGCCCGGGGTTTCGGAAGACCCAGCTTCCTCACACCTCCATGGTAATCGAGTCCGTGATGCGGAAGCAGAAGATCTCGAAGCCACACTCTTCAGTCCCGCCTGGTAGGGAGTCCTATGCCCTTGACACTCTCAGGTGCAAGGCTTGCCAGGGATCCATGCTGGCGTGCTGCATCCAGGCGTACCAACTATATATTTATTTATTATTTCTTATATACCGCCTTTCATGATATCAAGGCGGTTTACATTGAACAAACTGAAATTACATTGAACAGGACATTATAACTTGGAGATAACTATTTTACAGGGAACATGGGCAATGGAGGAGACCACAAGGAGCACCTGTGGGACTAGAAATCCCAGTCCTTCCGGACAAGATTGCTGTCCTCTAGTGGGAGTTGAACCCCCCACCTTCTGGCCTGAAGTAACTTGCCCCAACCACTAGGCCACTCCTCCCTATATGGGTATGTTCCTTCGCAACCTCTTCAAAGAGCTCACCGGGTTTTCAGCAGACCTTGGTGGGGAGCACCTTCTCAGATTCCAGACACTCCAGAGGTCTGTCGCAGACTGCTCAAAATACCTTTCCCACGCCACATATGATGGGTTTGAGTCTTCCGCCCATGTAGCAGCAGCTAGCATTGGAGTCTGATGCCAGGCGTGGCTCCAGTCTTCGGACCTGGAGCAGTGGGTTCAGGAAAAACTCCTGGTTGTCCCTTGCCTCAACGAACAGCTATTTGGCAAGCCCATGGAGGACAAGGCAGCCGAGATCGATACGGAGTTTGTGACTTGCACCTGTCTCTCTCGCAAAGCCTCCTTGCTCCCACGAAAGAAGTAGCACACCAAAAAGCCCTTCTTTCAGAGGAAAGAGCTCCCCTATTGGGGATACCCACCATACCCACCTACCCCTGCACCAACGACCAGCACAGGGAAAAGGGGGGGGGTGTCCAGGGTCACTGGAAACCCAAGGGGCCCAAGACCCAGCCACTGGCACCAGCCCTGGGGTTTGGACGCCAAAATCATAGTGTCTTGCCCCCCCCCCCCCCGGGAACACTTCGACCTATGGGAGGACGCCTGTCCCTTTTCGCCCCCAAATGGGTGGCTATGACATTGGACACCTGGGTCTTGCAGGTGATCCGGGATGGGTATAGTCTTTGTCTAGACAGACTCCTTCCTCCCTTCTCCCCAGCAGAACCTACTTGGCTTTCCTCGCACCAGGCTTGCTTACAGCAAGAGCTGAACAACCTCCTTTGTCAACAAGTGGTTAAAAGAGTTCCGCTGCACCTCCGGGGTCAAGAATTTTATTCCTGATACTTTCTCATTCTGAAGAGGTCAAGGGGCCTGCGCCTCATCCTCGACCTTAGGAATCTGAACAAGTTTCTGGTCTGGGAGAAGTTCAGAATGCTATCCTTTGGCGTCAAGCTGCCCTACCTCCGGCCGGGCGATTGGCTATTCTCCTTGAATCTCAGAGACGCTTATGCCCACATTCCGATCCATCTCAAGCATGGGAAGTGCCTGCGTTTCAGAGTGCAGGGGGAGAGCACTTCCAGTACAAAGTGCTCCCCTTCGGGCTCGCGTCTGCCCCGCAAGTCTTCACCTAGTGCCTGTCAGCGGCCGCGACCCATCTCTGGCTGCAGGGCATATCCGTCTACACTTACCTAGATGAATGGCTCGTCTCAGGTGCCTCGGCAGAAGAGGCTCACTTCTCAGCGTTGCGCACAGTCCTCCTCCTCGAGCACCTCGGTTTCCTGATCAACTACTCCAAATCCCACCTCACACCAGTGCAGACCCTGGAGTTCATTGGTGCTCTTCTCGATAAAGAACGTGCGACCGCCTTTCTTCCTTGAGCGCGCATGGATCGGCTCCGTGCCCTGGCTGCCGAGCTCCAAGGCCGGCCCAGGGTCTCGGCATGGACCATGCTGCACCTCCTGGAGCACATGGCCTTGACTGTTCACGTCGTTCCCCATGCTTGCATGCACATGCGAGCGGCCCAGTGGTGCCTCAGACCGCAATGGATCCAAGCCTCGAGCCACCTCCGGGACCCCATCCAGGTGTCTTGCAGCCTAGTCGAGTCCCTAGTCTGGTGGCAGCACCCCCAAAGCCTTCTTCGGGGCATGCCCTTCCAGACTCATCCACATGAACTCATCTTGATGACAGACGCCTTGCTGTTGGGCTAGGGAGCCCACTGTGACCAACTCTGCACACAGGGGTGGTGGTCACCTGAGGAATCTCAACAGCACATCAACCTGCTCGAGCTTCGAGCGGTCCGGTTGGCCTTGAAGGTCTTCGAGTACCACCTGAAGGGCAGGTCGGTGCTCATGCAGACCAACAACAGAGTCGCGATGTTCTACATCAACAAGGAGGGGGGCACGGGCTCCCCATCTCCTGTCGGGAGGCAGTCCTCCTCTGCTCTGCAGTGTGCCGGGGCATGACTACGAGCTGTCTACCTCCCGGGCCAAGACAATGTCCTCGCGGACAGGCTCAGCAGGCTTCTCCGCCCGCACGAGTGGCCTTTGAGTCCATAGGTGGTTCTCCACCTGTTCCGCCTCTGGGGGACTCTGTCCATGGACCTGTTCACCAGTCCAGATAATGCGCAGCTCCCCAACTTTTGCGGGCCGATACCACACCAGAGCAGTGTGGCCCCGGATGCGTTCCTCCTGAACTGGTCCTCTGGGTTTCTGTATGCGTTACAACCCCCCCCCCCCCCACTCCTCTCATTGCGAGAACCCTCCACAAAATCCAGCGTGAACGAGTCTCTGTGATTCTCATGGCTCCTTCGTGACTTTGACAACCTTGGCTCCTGATTCTACTCCAGCTCTTGTCGGAGCCTCTAGTTTCTCTGGGCAGTGCCCCCGGTCTGCTGACACAGGAGGAGGGATGGGTGCTTCACCCGAAATTGGTCTCGCTATCCCTGACAGCCTGGCGGCTGAACAGGTCTCTTCAGTCTCACTGTACCTCCCAGTGGAGATCGAGGGCATCCTCCTCGCATCGAGGAAGGACTCAACAAGGCAGGCCTATGCCCTGAAGTGGCGGCGGTTTTCGATCTGGTGCTCCGAGCTCCAGATCGACCCGTTTTCCTGCTCCACCCGTTGGGTCCTCTAGTACCTTCTCTACCTCTCCCAGATGGGACTGAAGTACAACTCGGTCAGGGTTCACCTGAGTGCCATTTCAGCCAGACATTTGCCCGTCGAGGGTAAATCCCTCTCGGGCCAGCCTCTGGTCTTCCGCTTCATGCAGGGCCTCCTGCTGTCCAAACCCCCATCTGGCCTCCCCTGTTCTCAAGGATAAAAGTGATTTTTTTCTTCGGCGATTTTCGCTATTTTTCTCCGGTTCGACACCGGTTCCCCTCCCACCGGGTTCGGTACACCAGTATTGAGCCCGTTTTCTTCATTTTTCGGTTTTTGCCCTTCGTGGCTGGCGTTCGCGCCCTTTTTTTCATTTTTTCGCTGGAAGGCCGGTCTTTTGACCTCGCTAGGGCTATTTTTTCCCCGATGGCTTCCAGTGGTTTCAAAAAGTGTGATCGGTGTAAGAAGATTATGTCTCTCACACACACACACGACTGCTGCCTTCAGTGCCTCGGCCCTGACCACGACCCCAAGTCGTGTGAGCCATGTGGGAAGATGTCTTCCAAGGCACTAAAGAGTCGGCAGCATCAGAAGGAAAGGTTTTTCTCGGACTCTGCCTCCGGCCGGGCCCGGACCTCGTCTGAGGCCTCGACATCTCGGGATTCCGATCCCAAGCGCCGTCGAAGCTCCTCGGACAGGGGGTCCCCCGACCAGGAACTTAAGAGGAAGAAGCGGCTCGCGAGGGCGGCATCGGAGGAGGTCCCTGGTCTCTCGAGGGCCAGGTCTCAGACCCCCAACCGCCGTCCTGGGCCCGTGGACCAAGAGAAGCCTACTAAAGTTCCTCGTGTGGAGCCGGAGTCTACTGGACAAGTAAGCCCCGTAGTGCTCGTGGACTCTCCTCCCAGGGAGCCGACGTCGGGCCCGGCACCGCCGGGGCCCGAGTCAGTGGCTGCTGCGTCTCCCGAGCTGAGTCTCAGGATGACAGCCTTGGAATGCAGACTGTCTGCCTTCATGGAGCAGCAGCGGGCACTGATGGCCAGCCTGTCTGGTGCATCTGCCCCGACCATTGGGACGTTGACTTCGAAGTCAACCCCGGAGACCAAACCGATACTCGAGACACTCGTGGCTCGAAGTCGTCCTCGGTCGAGGTCTCCCTCGACCTCCCGTTCGGGACCGAGGGTATCGACGCCGGTGCCACCGGCGTCGGGGCGGGTGCCTCGGGGCCCCGCGGGGTCGGACCCTGACTCCTCCTCAGACGAGTCCGCCTGGGAGACGGAGGACGAGGAGTCTCCCAATACTTTTAAGACTCGGTGCGTCCCGTCGGACTCTCCGCAGTCTGATCCCCGGAGTAGATCCCCTCCGGAGGACACTAGGTTATCGGAGTTCGTCCGGGATATGACCGCTGCCTTGGCTATCCATGCCGATCCCGAGGAAGAGCCTCGAGCCGAGGAGCTCGATGCTCTACAGTACGACTCTCCTCCGAAGGAGGCCTTTACTGTCCCAGTTCCTCCGATGCTGGAACGGCTCCTCTTCCGAATGTGGGAGGCCCCGGCCTCGGCGCCGGTTCTAAGTAAGCGAGTCAAATCCATTTATCGACTCCGGAAAAGCCCTGGTTTCCAGAAAGCACAGCTACCACACCATTCCATGGTTGTGGAATCGGACATGCATCATCTGAAGAGCCAGAAGATGCACTCTGCGGTGCCCCCCGGCAGGGAGGCCCGCAACCTCGATGGCGTCGGTAGGAAGTGCTTCCAGGGGTCGATGCTTGTTTGCCGTGTCCAGTCTTACCAGCTGTACATGGGCATGTACTTGCGGGACCTGGCCAAAGAATTGGCCGGATTCTCTGCTGGTCTCTCCAGGGAACCCTTGCAGAGATTTCAGACCTTCTCCTTGGGGATTCGGGAATGCTCAAAGTTCATTTCCTACGCCGCCTCCGATGGCTTCGCGGCTCGACGCCAGGTGTGGCTGCAGTCATCGGACCTCGAGCCATGGGTTCAGGACAAGTTGGTCGATGTCCCCTGCCGAGATGAGAACCTTTTTGGCAAACCCATGGCCGAGAAGGTCGCTCATCTCGAGACGGAGCACCTTACCCGGACAAGGCTGTCGAGGAAGACATCTGCCCCTTCACATAAGAAGAAGGGCTCGGGTAAAAAGTCCTTTTACCCGAGGAAGGGCACTGCCTACAAACACTACCCTCAGTATCCGGCTGCCCAAGCTGCCCCCCAGGGTCAGCAAGCCAAGGGCCAGGGTAATGGGCCCCGTAGGCAGAGGACCGCCAAGCCTCAGGCCCCTGCTACCACTCAGCAGGGTGGGGGTTTTTGACTCCTTGAGCGTAGCCTCTCCTCCACTGCTCTCCCCACCCTGCACAGGAGGTCGCCTCGCCCTCTTTGCCCACCAGTGGCCCCTTATCACCGGGGACAGTTGGGTGCTGGACATAGTCCACAAGGGCTATGCCCTCCATTTTCACCAGCTGCCTCCGCCTTATTTTCCAAGGCCTCCCCTGCACACAGACCTTCTTCTACAAGAGCTTCATGGTCTGTTGGTGGACAGGGCGGTGGAGCCTGTGCCTCCCCACTTGCAAGGTCACGGATTCTACTCCAGGTATTTCCTGGTACCTAAAAGAACCGGTGGCCTTCACCCATTCTGGACCTCAGAAACCTCAACAAGTTCCTAGAGAAGGAAATGTTCAAGATGCTTACTCTTGGAACCCTTCTGCCCTATCTCCAGCAGGGAGATTGTCTATGCTCCTTAGATCTAAAGGATGCGTACACTCACATCCTCATTCATCCAGACCACAGAAAGTACCTCAGGTTCATTGTGGGAGGAAACCATTATCAGTACAGAGTGCTACCTTTTGGCCTGACCTCCGCTCCCAGGGTCTTTACCAAGTGCCTGGAAGTTGTGGCAGCCTACCTGAGAAATCAAGGCATCTTTGTCTTTCCCTATCTGGACGGCTGGCTCATCAGAGGTCAAACGTCCCTGGAGGCCAGACAAGCCACCCTCAGAACCCTTGCTTTGCTTCAAAAAGTGGGTTTTGTCATAAACTTCGCAAAGTCCACTTTGCTCCCCTCCCAGAACTTGGAGTTCATAGGGGCAAGGTTGGATTCTCAACTGGCAAAGGCATTCTTGCCAGAAGACAGGGCCCAAAGACTGATGGACGTGGCCAAACAGTTTCTGAACAAGCCCCTGGTCTTCGCCAGACTCTGCCTCAGACTTCTGGGCCACATGGCTTCGACAGTGCATGTGACTCCCAATGCCAGGCTCCATATGAGGCCTGCACAGTGATGCCTTCGGACTCAGTGGTCTCCGGCCACAGGCCGCCTAAGAGACAGGATAAAGGTGTCCAGACCCCTTTTGGCCTCCCTCAGCTGGTGGCTACATCCACCCAATCTGCTGAATGGGATGCCCTTACAAATGCCAGAATACTCGGTGGTCCTCAACACCGATGCCTCTCTGCGAGGCTGGGGTGCTCATTGTCTGGACAAGTGCACTCAAGGCATCTGGTCTCCCTGGGAGGCAGCCCAACAGATCAATCTCTTGGAGCTTCGAGCTATCCACTTAGCTCTCAAGGCTTTTTCTCCGGTCCTGGCTCACCGCTCAGTCCTGATTCAAACAGACAACCAGGTAGCCATGTTTTATGTGAACAAACAGGGTGGGACTGGGTCCAAGCTCCTTTGTCGAGAGACTCAGGACCTCTGTTCCTTTGCCCTGAGGCACAACATGCTTCTCAAAGCGGTGTACCTTCCAGGCCAGGAGAACTGCCTGGCCGACCGGTTGAGCAGAATTCTGCAGCCCCACGAGTGGCAGCTGCATCCCTTGGTGGTTCAGAAGATCTTCCTGAAGTAGGGTCTCCCTTGGATAGATCTGTTTGCCAGTCCGCTGAACAAGCAACTGCCCCAGTTCTGCTCCAGACAGCCGCATCCTTTGAGGATAGCACCAGATGCTTTTCTGATGTCCTGGTCTCAGGGCCTCCTGTATGCGTTTCCTCCCACGCCCTTGGTGGCCCGAACTCTTTTCAAGACTCTTCAGGACAAGGCCTCGGTCCTGCTGGTAGCTCCCAGGTGGCCGAGGCAGCCTTGGTTTCCACTTCTACTTCAGCTGGCAGTGGATTCCCCACTACCTCTGGGGTTGCAGCCCGACCTTCTCTCTCAGGAGCAGGGTTCCCTTCTGCACCCCAATCTCAAAGCTCTCAATTTGACGGCCTGGAGGCTGCAAGGATAGTTTTGGCTCCCTGGGGCCTGCCTCAAGAAGTTGAGGAGGTTGTCCTAGCCTCTAGGAAACAGTCCACTAGGAAAACCTATGCCCTCAAATGGAAGAGGTTTTCTGTGTGGTGTCAGCTATGTACAGAGGATCCTTTCTCCTGTACTGTGCCAGTAGTGCTTCAGTATTTATTGCACTTATCAAATCAGGGACTTAAGCCCAATTCTGTTCGGGTTCACCTCTCAGCTCTAGCAGCTCACCACTCACTGGTGGAGGGACATTCTCTGTCAGGTCACCCCTTGGTGTCCCACTTTCTCAGGGGCTTGCTTTTGCTCAAGCCCCCCATCCGTCCTCCTGCTCCTGAGTGGGAGCTGAATGTGGTCTTGCAGCAGCTGACTCGCCCACCCTTTGAGCTGATGGCTACTTGCCCTCTACGCTTCCTTTCCTGGAAGACTTTCTTCCTGATAGCTCTCACCTCGGCTAGGCGAGTGAATGAGCTTCAAGCCCTGGTCTGTGATAGGCCTTACACCAGGATTTATAGGAACAGAGTAGTCCTTCGGACTCACCCAAAGTTCCTCCCTAAGGTTGTCTCCTCTTTCCACCTCTACCAGGAGGTGGTTCTTCCCACATTCTTCCCTAGGTCTCATGCTAGCCAGGCTGAAGCAGTCCTGCATACCCTGGACTGTAGGAGGGCCTTATCCTTCTACCTTGACCATACGCAGGGACATAGGAGGGCTACTCAGCTCTTCGTCTCCTTTGACCCCAATAAGTTGGGGTTGGCTGTGTCCAAGCGTACCTTGTCCATCTGGGTGGCTGACTGTATCACCTGGGCTTACAAGGCAGCTGACCTTCCTTTGCAGGGTAGGGTCACGGCCCATCGTGTCAGGGCAATGGCTGACTCAGTGGCTCATCTCCGCTCTGTGCCCTTGGTAGACATCTGCAGGGCTGCAACTTGGTCTTCAAGCCAGACTTTTGCAGCCCATTACTGTCTGGAGAGGGAGTCCCGTAGGGACAGTGCTTTTGGCCAAGCAGTACTCCGGAATCTCTTTGAGGTTTAGGCAACTCCTGCCCTCCTGCCTTCTGTTGGGCTACCGGTGGAGGTTGTGTCCTTGAAAAGTTTTTCTCTGATGCTGGGACTAGAGGGAGTCCTATTGTTCAGCTTGGGTTCCTCGGTAGCCCAGAGCTTGGGAGTCACCCATATGTGAGGACTGCCTTCCTGCTTGGTCCTGGAGAAAGTTACTTACCTGTAACAGGTGTTCTCCAGGAGCAGCAGGAATCAGTCCTCACAACCCTCCCTCCTCCCCTTGGAGTTGCAGTTGTACATAGTTTGTTTTTACATTTTTGTGTGCTGTTCTTAGCTATGTCATTTGACTGAGCTAAGATGGCACCTTTAGGCGGGAAGGGAACCGCGCATGCATTCCAGCATTCCCAAAGGCTTTCATGGAAAGCTGGGGAAATGCTCCGCTGGGGCTTCATCGGCGCCGATGACACCCATATGTGAGGACTAATTCCTGCTGCTCCTGGAGAACACCTGTTACAGGTAAGTAACTACTCTTTCTGCCTTTGCCATCTGCTTGGTAGGGCTCTAGCTTTGGGACCTGACTGACCAAATTGCACCTTTGGGCAGGAAGAGGACCACACATTTGTGGCAGCAATCCCAAAGGCTTTCTTTGAAAGCTTGGGAATTGCTCCGCACGTGCTCCGTCAGTGCCGATGTCACCCATAAGTGAGGACTGATTCCTGCTGTCCCTGGAGAACACCTGTTACAGGTGAGTAACTACGCTAACTCCCTATCTGTGAATTTTCAGCAGCACTCTACATGTGAAGGATAATTTAGTACATTTTTTTCATATATAAGATGCTGTTTTACATGCATAAAAGGCCTGCTATAAAAGTGTCATGTCTAAATGCATGTGTGGTACAAGCTAGTGTGTAATTATAGGGCAGGTGTCTTTAAGGGCGTCTGGGTGGAGTGTGAACAGTTATGATTTATTTTATAAAATATGTACAGTACATGTGCATGCGAGGTATGTGCTAATATTTACTAGGGATGTGCAGGCAAAAATATTTGATTTTTGCATATTTTTTTCATTTTATTTTGTTTCATTTCAATACATTTTCATTTTGTTTTGTTGGATGTTTATAGATTTTCATTTCAGGGCAATTTTGTTAATTAAAGTGGTAGCTGTGACTGCTGCCTAAACAAAAAACATAGCTGAAAGATTGCTCGAAGTTTCAAGCAATTAGAAAACCCTGCTGGCTTTTTTTCATCACAGACAGATGATTGTCTCAAACAGTGTCCTTTAGATTGAAAGGCAGACATCTTGCAGATGAGCCACACTTCTGCATGGGAGCTGGTGTTAGCTAGACTGCTCTTAATTCTTTTGATGATCTTCCTTCCTGTTTCCTGATCGTCCCAAAGTTTGGTCTGAAGCTCTATGGATTATGCTAACCGGAGTTATTGCTTTGCGAAGCCACTTATTGCAGCTGTAGTAATTTGCTCTAAAGATTGTTTTTTGCCATGTTCTTGTATCAGAAATTTGGTGAAACCATATCTATCAGAGGTGTTTACCAATCCTAATACAAATCCTTGTTGATCTGGACAATCAGGATCTGAGCTTTCTCTCCCCCCACCTTTGCCCAGGTTCTGTCTCTCTGTCTAACCAAAAATTATCCCTATATATTTTTTAATGTTGGCTTAACAATTACATAGTAACATAGTATATGAAGGCAGATAAAGACGAGTATGGTCCATCTAGTCTGTCCATCAAAGCGGCAAGAGTAGGTGCACCTGCTGCTCCATGCTGGTCACCCCTCCCCATGCCTTTGTTTAGGGATGTACCCACCACTCCGTGTAGGTCACCCCTATTTGCTTGAGATATAAGAGATAGTTAAGTTTATTTTGATTTTATCCTGTTGCTATAAACGGATCCATAGTGTCTGTCCCATGACATTTTGAATTTTGTCACTGTATTTGCCCCTACCACTTCCATCAGGAGGGCATTCCAAGCATCCACCAGTGAAAAGGTATTTCCTGACATTGCTTTCAGTTTACCGTCTTGCAGCTTCATTTTATGCTCTCTAGTTTTACAGCTTCCCTGATTTTGGAAGAGCTTTGTTGGCTCATTAATACTCTTTAAGTATTTAAAGGTCTAAATCATATCTCTCCTGTCCCTCCTCTCCTCCAGAGTGTGTACATATTTAGGTCTTCAAGTCTCTTCTCATAAGTCTCCTAATGAAGTCTCAGAATCATTTTGATTGCCTTCCTCTGAACCGTTTCCAGCTTTTTTTCTATCCTTTGTGAGATACAGTCTCCAGAACTGAACACAGTATTCCAAGTGAGATCTCACCAGCAACTTGTACAGTGGTATTAGTACCTCTTCCTTTCTGCTAGTAATTCCTCTCTGCATGCAACCCAGCATCCTTCTGGCTTTTGCCACCTCCTTGTCACACTGTTTTGCCACTGGAAACAATCACTCTGAGGTCCTTCTCCTGGTCCGTGCACACCAACCTCTCTCCCCTTATCGCATACAATTCCCTTGGATTTCTGCTTCCCAAGTTCATGACACTGCACCTCTTCACATTAAATCTTAACTGCCAAGCATTAGACCATTCTTCCAGCTTTCATAGATCTTTCCTCATGTTATCCACTCCCTCAGAGAAGTCCACTCTGTTGCAAATTTTCGTGTCACCTGCAAAAAGACACTTTTCCATTCAGTCCTTCAGCAGTTCAATTCAGAGCAATCATTCATTTAAGGAGGAGACCAATGTTATTGAATTATTAATCTTACTGCAACTTTAATTTGTTGTCTGTTCCTAAACAGGGATGGGGAGGAGTGGCCTAGTGGTTGGGGCAAGTTACCTCAGGCTGGAAGGTCAGGGGTTCAAATCCCACTAAAGGACAGCAAACTTGGACCATAAGGACTGGGGGTTTCTAGCCCCACAGGTGTTCCTCATGGTCTTGGGCAAGCCATCCAACCCTCCATTGCCCATGTTCTCTGTAAGTATTAGTGTATGTGTCTCATATCCCCTCATGTTACATGTATCTCCCAATTGTGTTGTGACCACTTTGATTGAAGGATAAGGTGGTATACAAAACTGTCTAAATAAATAAACAGTTCTGCATACTTATTACAGTATACTTTATGTATCACAATACAACTGCTCTTCATCAAACTCTACCTGCCAGCTTAAAAACTGTCAAACAGTGCATTAACTCTTAGCACAATAACACTTTTCTTTATCATGCAGTAAATTCAGACTTCAGTCACTTAGTCCCATTTTGTATTAGCAAGATTCAGTTGTACTTATCTCACTTTACCTTTGCTAGTGAAACTACAAATACAGACTCACAGATTGCCAACAAGCGTGGTAAAACTTAGTAGTCAGCTGTAACCACATAACGGTAGACTTACTTTTTTCAGCCTAACTTTGTAGTTTGTTATCCAGTTAGCAGTCTGAATATTGCGGCTAACCAGATAATTTAAAACTCTGTCTCAATGTCCGTATAGTACCAAGGCAGTCAGCAGAAATATTCAGTGGCACTAATAGTGCTGCTGACCAGATAAGTGCTTTCAAATATTTTGAGGGTTTAAATATATCTCCAGGAACAAGCAGGAATGAGTCTTCACATATGGGTACGTCGGCACCGACGAAGCCTGCGCGGAAACGCTCCCCAGCATCCAAAAAGAAAGCCTTTGGGAGCATCCCATATGCATGCGCGCTCCCTTCCCGCCCATTCACTTCCCTCTCATCAGTTTTCCATTTTCCGCGGAGCCGGCATGACGTATTCCTGTCACCGCAGAAAATTCTTCTTTAATCTTGTTTTTTGTGGTCGCGTCTGCCTTCCCTCGACGCCACCGGTACCGCTGGTGCTTTTCTTTCTTTTTACTAAAAATTTCTTCTTTTTTCTAAGGAATTTTTTCCTGTTTAGTGCCTGACGGTTTCTAGGCCACTAGGCCTCTATCCTTTCCATTATGGAAAAGCCAGCCACTATCCTTAAGAAATGCTCAAAGTGTGGCGGTACAGATATATTTTTAGACACTCATACTTGGTGTCTAAAATGTTTAGGTCCTGACCATTGCCCACTGGAGTGTCTCTCCTGCAGGAGCTCAAATAGAAGAAGTCTTCAGGATCGAGCACAACTCGATACCCGGTTCACATCAGACTCGATGTCACCAGCCAGAATATCTTCTTTCTCACAGGATCAGGTAACCAAACAAAAGTCTGTTAAGACTAGCCAGTCCTCGAGTGGTAGATCTCCTTCTAAGCATCGAGATAACTCTGGCGTTGCCCTCAAGGACATTTTGGCAATAAAGCCCCGGCGGGAGTCTTCGGGATCCAAAGCATTAACAGGGCTTCAGGTTGTTCCCGAGGTTCTTACCTCCATGGATATACCTGGGCCATGCTCGGTGGTTGTGGCCGCTTCGAGCGGTACCGACACCCCGGCATCAGCTATGGTGATAGATGAGATATTCTTCACGATGACCATAGTCTGGCGAATCTCTCAGCTACTTTGGTACCGCTGGAGTCGCTGCAGACCGTTCCCCGATTATCGGTATCGGCTTCGGTACCGGTACTGGTATCGACATCGGCACCGGCGTCGGTACCGTCGATGCTTGCTTCGACAGACTCACTTCCTTCGATGCCGAGCCTGGAATCGCTCTCTAGCATAGAGGATTTGGTACCGACTCATCTCGGTACCGACCTCGGGCGGTACCGAAGACATCTCTTTAAAGAAAATCCGATGCTTCATCCTTTCAAGTCTTCCGATCCCGATGACTGGGATGAATCCATCGGTACCAAGGCTGAATTTTCAACAATCCCAGCCTTTACCCCTCATTTCAGAGGGTCCTCCTCAGGAGAGATTTCTTTTCAAGCTTTTCTGCTTGATATGGCAAAGTTACTTGCCATTTCTATACCTGGTAAAGAATCTATACCAGGGGATTCAGAAACTCTGCAATTCCCCTGGATTCCAAAGGAGATGATCATGCTTCCTTTGCATCAGATCTTACAGGATCTACTATTAAGAATGTGGGAAACTCCTTTAACGTTATCCCCAACTTCTAAAACACTTGACACTATGTACAAGGTGCCACCTTCTCCAGGATGTCAAAAGACTCAACTTCCTCATCATTCTATTGTTGTAGAATCATCAATGAGGCATATTAAGAGTGCAAAGAAGCACTCCTCTTATCCGCCAGTTCGTGAGTCTAGGATTTTAGATGCCTTTGGACATCGATGCTTCCAGGCATCTATGCTTTCAGCAAGAATTATCTCATATATTTTCTATATGGGATTATCTCTGAAGAGGTCACAAAGAATTTAAAGCTTTTGAACCCTTTTCTTCAAGAACATAATAGAGCAGACTATTTCTTATTAGTCAGTCATGCTCAAAATGTCTCTAAGTTCCTTAATCGTGCTTCCCTGGACTGTTTTGAGTCTATTAGCAGAACGTCTGCTATAGCCATAGGGGCACGACGCATGGCCTGGCTCCAAGCTTTAGGCTTGGACAAATAGGTACAAGACAGGCTGGCAAATACTCCTTGTACTGGTGAAAATCTCTTTAACAAGTATGTTTTATTCCAAGCTAATCAGTTAAACACTGATATTGTTGCTTTCAGAGGATTGTCAAAACTTTCCTCTATCCCAGCTAGTAAAAAATCTCCTAAAAAACTTTATCCCCCTTCTACCCATCATGCAGATTTTTCCAAAGAAGGGCAACATCAAACTAGACTAAGAAAATCAAAACCTCAACAAGCTCAGCAAACCCAGCAGTCGCAGGGTTTCTGATATTTTATTCATTAAATCTCTTTTTCCTGTTTGAGGTTTAGAACCACTAACCCACTTCTTATCAACAGAAGCATCTACAGTTCATCTCATCCTTACTGAGAGATCAGTGATACACTGGCTCAATCCTCGACTCTAGGCATGAATCTCTTGCCACAAGAGAAATCCATTCTTTTAGCTCCTAGAGCTATTGAGGATAATCATGCCCTACAGGTAACAGGTTTCGCCTCTCCTTTTTGAAGGAAAAAGAGGAGTAACTACAAATAACAAGGTAGGCTATGCCCTTCACCTTGACAGTTTTCCTGTACGAGGATATCTCATAGTTTTGACTGCAAGGGGGCTTTAACTTTTTCAGGGACTTACCAAATTGTAAGTCTTCTCAACTCTGTATTACTTTCTATCCCTCTTAGTCGAGACATTCAGTCTAAGAGTGATACTATTCAACTGGAGGGCTTACTTTTTAAGCCCATAGGATTTTCTTCAATACCTACTCCAGTAAGTGGTTTCCATACAGAGCTTTCTTCCCCTTTGCAATCTTCTCAAATATTTATTTTAAGACAGCTTATCAGACGATAGAGTTTTACCACTCCTAATTATGTCTGTCGGTCCTTTTCCAATCTATAGGACCTAATTTTTTCTGCTGCCTTAATAACAAATAATTCCAAGAGAGGTTCCAAAACCCACTTGGACAATTTATCATTGCAGGCAACTGGCCTGTCTACTATTCTTAGCCATCTTCAATTATTTTTGGCTCCAACAGAATAGATTAGGTTGCACACTGGCAATTAATCAGCCAGATCTCACCTAAGCAACCTACAACATGCTCTCTGCAATTATACAAAAAGCTCTGCAACTATGGGCCTTTGCCAGAGAGCGTCAGAGCCATTCCTAGTAGGTAACTTCCAGATGGTTAAAAAGGCTTTGCCCAGTCATGCTCCTACATGACTGGTTTTTTCCTACTCTTACCATCTTCCTTAAAATTTCCTTTTAAGAAAAAGGAACCAGGGCTTAGACCACGTGAAAGCATAAAGAATTGCTCAATTCCCTGGGTTGTTCCACATCTCCAGTGGAACTCTTACAACAGGGATGCATTCCTTTTCACTGCAGTTGGTCCTTGTCTAGTGCATTCCTTCTAATTCCCAATACTTCATTGAAGCTTATGCTGAACAAAGAACGCATGATACTCATATTGCCCTCATAGAGGGGCAAACATGGTATCCCCTTATATTGCGTCTTCTTCTCCACACTGAAGTTATAGAAGGATCCAGACTTGTTGTCTTAAGACTAAGGATCTCCTCTGCACCCCTTCACGTAGGTCTCCATTTCTGCTTATTCAAAGGTTAGAATTTTTAAAGAAATCTAGACCTCTCCTTCTAAGTAAGAACATTCCACTGGTTTCCATGTAACCTTCTCCATGGTTCTTCCATGTGTAACCAGAAAGAGATTATCTATATTCTCAAGCAGGTCTTACCCCTTCTTGTTATTAAGTGAATCTCTCTCTCTCTCTCTCTCTATATATATATATATATATATATATATATTGTCATGGAGCAGGGCAGAGAGTGCCTGTAAAAGTGGAAGAAAACACACAGGGCAGTTTTAAAACCGGCAGTGCAAAACACATGGCTACAGGTTGCTATGAGCAACCAAGCAAAACAAGAGCACAGGCTGTAGATAAACGCCCAGATAGAGAATTACGTCATAGCTCATCAAAGAAGCAGAATCACCTGCAGCAGTTTGAGCTAGCAAGAGTCTCAGAGAATGACGCACTTAAAAGGTCAGTCTTGAGCAAAGCAGAGCAGAACCAGGAAAAGAACCGAGGGAGAAGTAAGAGCAGAGCTCAGGAGAGCCAGGAGTCATACCTGCAAGCTTCTGACGTGGATTCCATTTGCACCTCAGAGGGGTTTGTTCAGGAGGAATTCTCAGAGGTTAGTGCTGGAAGGAGGGGCTGCACTAAGCCAAGGTCCGGTTGGGGACAGAGAGAGATTCCAAGCCGCAAACCACGAGGAGCTGGGAGTGGACATGCCCACGGGAGCAGGTACCTGGGGAGCAAAAGCTATTATCCAGAAGTGAATTCCTACCCGAGAGAAGGACAGCCCTTGAAGGGAAGTGAAGGGGAGAAAAGTTTCAACTTCCCGGTTGCTAAACGGAGAGTCAGAGTTCAGCCCGAAGAAAGGCATAGTACTTTGAATAGAGGGGCACTGGATTTTAATTACCTGGGTCCTGGAGGATATGGCCCTCTAAGCAGAGAATCCATAGTGCACGGTAACCAGGCTTTCTACAGGGGAAGAGGGGAGAGGAGCTCTAGCCAAGAAGAGAGGGAACTTTTAGACACTGTTACACATTACAGCCCTGACAGATATAACTCACAAGAAGCACAGGAGGACATGGAATGTGACTTCTGCGAAGAAAGTTCAGATATTTGTAAGATGGACTGTACAATGGTATTTTCAGACAGTGTAACCTCTTTTTGTTGAAGCCTGAGTAAAACCCTGCCTAAGAGAAATCTGTGGAGGAACACAGATTTCACCGGAAAGCTTTTGTGAGGAAAAAAAGCCTGTTTTCCCCTTTTGATTTGTTTAAAGCTGACAAGAAGCATTTTTGTTGTAATTTGTAGTTCCCATTTGTGTTGTACCAGTTTTGATGGTTTAGTTTCTTTTGACCCTTGTTGCAAGAATTCTCCCGGGAAGTAGGGTTACCAACTTTTTCACCGAGAAAAACCCGACACCTGTGACTCGCCATGCTCCACCCATTCTCCGCCCCTAGTCCCACCCCTGCCCCGCCCCCAGCCCCACCCACAAAAATTACCGAGGATACGTGTAGGCTAACTTCCTTGGTCAGATAACACAGGTACACTAAAAAAAATTTTTTTTAAACTGCCTCTAATGTTTCGATTGATTTTTACGTTTTTTGGTGCGCTGAATCCAAATCTGGTAACCAATTTGCTCCATCACGTACAGATTTTTTGCTACATTGGGTTAGCAGTTTGAGGTGAACGTTTCAGATTGAGTGCGATCAAGATAAAAGTTTCTTGGATGAATTCTTTATACTAATTGTTTAGTAGTTATTCAAATAAGAATAAAGAAAATTGTAACAAGGCAGCACATAAGAATAGAGTAATGTCAACAAAACACACTGTGATGGTAGCAAAATTGTCTGCACTTAAAACAGCCACATACATGTGCACAAACATTGAGCATATAAGAGCGAGGTTAGACACAAAGCAAAGCAAAGAAATGTGCAAAAAATGTTGTACAGGTATGTATGTAAGAATAGAAAACGCAAACCGCACCATTGCAATACATGAAGACAAACACCCGATGGTGTGAAAATAAAATTCTAATAAATGAGATCCGACACTGTGGTAATAACTAGCAAATTTTTATTTCAAAGTTTAGTAAAAACACGATATTTGTCAACACAGTTTAGATTTTAAAGTCATTCTTGGGTCAATCAATCTCCTGGTGGGCCCGTTTCTTCTTCCCCCGAATGCTTCTCTTGGTGCGCTGCTTGGCATATTTTTCATCTAGGGTTTCCCGCAGCAGCAACCAGCAGAAATCAGCCATCATAGTGGTGTTCCATCTTCCTTGGTACCTTCTCTCTGCGTCCTTGATGTCCTGGTGAAACCTTTCACCTTGTTCTTCACTGTACGCCCCCAGGTTTTCGGGAACGTAGTTGACATGGGAGTGCAAGAAATGGACTTTCAGGCTCATGTTAGCCTTGTTCTTTGAAGGCATTGAGCATCCTGGCAACAATATCCTTATAGTTCTCATCCCGCCTGTTCCCCAAGAATTTGAGAACAACATCCTTGAAGGAATCCCAGGCTTCTTTTTCCTTCTCAGACATCGTTTCAGCGAATGCTCCATCTGAAATGAGTTTCCTTATATCAGGGCCAACAAACACTCCTTCCTTTAGCTTTGCTTCAGAAAGTTGGGGGAACTTTGAGCAAAGCACTCACCATCTTTTGGAAGGGACTTGATGAATTGCTTAATGAGACCCAACTTAATGTGGAGAGGTGGTAATAGAATTTTATCACGAGGTACCAAGCTCTCATGAAGAACATTTTTCTCACTGGGTCTCAAATACTCCCGAATTGGCCAGTCTTTTTTTCCCCCAGTGTAGGTCGCGGGCCCGGCTATCCCACAAGCAAAGGAAGCAGGGATATTTGGTGAAACCGGATTGCTGCCCTAATAGCATGGATAGAATTTTAAAGTCTCCACAAATCATCCACTTATGCTCATCATAACGAATCTTCTGAAGAATCAGGGCCAAATTCTCGTATTTTTCTTGGAGAATAACAGAGTGAGCAATAGGAACTGAAGCGAATGTGTTGCCATTATGAAGAAGAACACCTTTTATGCTGTCTTTTGACGAATCAATGAACAGCCGCCATTCAGCAGGATCATACTTGAGTTTAAACTTTTCCATCACTCCGTATATATCGTTGCAAAATACCAAATCTTCCTCTTTGCTGAAATACTTCAAAAATTGTGTCTCGCGGTTGCGGTACCAATAAAAAGTTGTTCCTGGTGACAATAGATTTTTCTGTTTAAGCCGAGAACCTAGCAGTTGGGCAGCATCTTTTGGGAGTCCTAAATCCCGGACTAAATCATTCAATTCAGCTTGAGAGAAAAGTTCAGGTTTCGGATCTGGTTCAGTTTCAAACTCGGAAGTACTGGACTCATCGGGAAAAGTCATCTGATGAGTCTCATCATGATCAGAACCGTCCACACAAATATGATCCAAAGATTTTGGTGGTTCAGGCACAGGTACTTCGTTGCTATGAGGCATAGGCCTAATTGCTGAGGGAAGGTTGGGGTAACTTATTACGTTCTTATTTTTTAAGTTGTATCCCTTCACAATGCAAGAGCAAAAATAGCAGTCACTGCTGTGGTCTCTTTGTTCACGCCACATCATAGGTATTCCGAAACGAAATGCTTGTTTTTTACCTTTCATCCATAAGCGTAGAT
The DNA here is from genome assembly GCA_033557465.1 of Ichthyophis bannanicus. Taxonomy (NCBI): domain Eukaryota; kingdom Metazoa; phylum Chordata; class Amphibia; order Gymnophiona; family Ichthyophiidae; genus Ichthyophis; species Ichthyophis bannanicus. Next base: position 605,140,379 of record CM066034.1, read on the forward strand.
CTTCCTCACATGTCTTGCACACTTTGTGAGGAGCCCACGGTTTGTCTTGATCGCCTAACTTCAAACCGAAATAGGCGAAATATACTTTTTTAATAAATGCAGAAATGTTCCTCTGCCGCTTTTTCACGGTATATTCCCCACAAATAAAACAAAAACTGTCCGGAGAGTTGACGCAACCTCTGGCTCTGTGAGCCATCACAAATACACAGCACTGCAAACTACAACTGTAGTGAACCACTTCGGAATAAAGGTAATAATGAACTTGCAAGAAACTGAAATTTGACAGGAACGTTCATGTCGCAACCACCGTGTTTGAGCGAGCGAACGAGGCGAGGCGAACAGGAAAGAACATGCGCCAGCGCGAGTACTGGATTTAGCCCCCCGCCTCCCAATTGTCCTGTTAATGTATAAAATGAATACAAAACACTCTAAAATATCATGAGGGAGTGTTTCTAGTTAGTTAACCATTACAACCTCTATTTTGGGCCAAGAAAATAAACTGCAGTCGGCTAAAAAGAAATTATGTGAACATTCCTTATATGGGTAAGAAATCTAATTTTGCAAGAAAACGTGACGTGATGGAACATTTTGGCTATTTTTCCTGGATTCAGCACCCCAAAATCTATAGGAATCAGTTGCAAAACTCGAGGCAGTTTTTTGGTAGTGTACCTGTGTAATAATTAAACTGGGAACCCCAAAATCCAAACATGAAATGTACAACACTGGAGAAATAAAACTATAAAGTAATTTCCTCTTGCACTAAACAAAAATGCAAAGATGTTATCAATACACACTTCCCAGACCAAACATATTCCAGCTAATAAATTCAAAATAAAAAGTATATTTCTACCTTCTGTTTGGGCGTTTTATTTTTCAGTTGCAATTGCTCCAGTCACTTTCTTCTGGTTTCTTCATGTCTTCTGCGAGCTATCCATTTGTCCTTTCTTCTCTTTTAGATGTTTTCCATTCTCTCTCTATTTCTGCTTTAACATACTGATTGTTTCCCTTTTGCTCTTTCCCCCAATTCTTTCCTTATTCCTTTATCATCCATTTAAATTTCACCCTTCCATTCTCAAGCCCCTCACTCTCCCAATACCCAGCCCATCATAGACCTTTCTTCCACACAAAATATTTTTTCCCCTCTCCACTCATTCCCCATCTATTCTAGTCCTCCCCCAAAATCAGTTCCCTTATAGTTCTAGACCCACCCAGCATCCACTCCCTTCTAATCCCATTCTCCCATGCCCCACATCAGTCCATTTCCAGTCCTATTCCAGCTCTTCATCATCAGCCCATTTCCAGTGCTAGCCCTCACATCACAGCCCATTTCCAGTCCTAGCCCCCCCCCCCCATCACAGCCCATTTCCAGTCCAAGTCCCCCATCACAGCCTATTTCCAGTCCTAGGCCCCCCATCACATCCCATTTGCAGTCGGAGTCCCCCCGCACCATCACAGCCCATTTGCAGTCCTAGCCCCCCTAATCACAGCCTATTTCCAGTCCAAGTTCCCCCTCCCTCCACCATAGCCCATTTCCAGTCCAAGTTCCCCCCCCCCCATAGCCCTTTTCCAGTCCAGGTCTCCCTCCCCATCACAACCCATTTCCAGTCCATGTCCCCTCCCCTAGCCCTTTTCCAGTCGAGGTCCCCCTCCCCGTCAAAACCCATTTCCAGTCCATGTCCCCCCCCCCCCCCATAGACCATTTACTTTCCTGGTCCCCTGCCATCACACCCCCTTTATTTCCAGTCCACTTCCCCCCCCCCCCATAGCCCTTTTCCGGTCCAGGTCCCCCCCCCTCCCATCACAACCCATTTCCAGTCAAATTCCCCCCTCCTAGTCCTTTTCCAGTCCAGGCCCCCTCCCCCCATCACAGCCCAGGCAGTCCTTGGCCTCCCCCCCCCCAAACCGCAGCTGTCTGAGGCTTTAGAGGGAGCCGGGGAAGCCCGCGCGAGGCCCCGGCTCCCTCTGAACAGCCGCCAGCGTGAAGAGCCTTTTCCTTCACGCTGGCAGCTGTTCCTGTGAAGCCGCGAATGCTGGGAAAGGTTAAAGGGCATTGCCTTTAACCTTTCCCACCAATCGCGGCTTCACAGGAACAGCTGCCAGCGTGAAGGAAAAGGCTCTTCACGCTGGCGGCTGTTCAGAGGGAGCCGGGGCCTCGCGCGGGCTTCCCCGGCTCCCTCTGAAGCCCTCCGGGTTGGGAGAAAAGCCGGGTTTTTTGCTCTGGCCGCTCCCGATCTTGCGGCCAGAGCAAAAAAACCGGCTTTTCAAGGGCCGGTTTTGCCTCTGCGCCGGCAGCCGGCCTGGCCATGGAAAAACCGGCCAGGCCGGCTGAAAACCGGCCAGTTGGCAACCCTACCGGGAAGGGAAATAAATACCTCTTTAAGCATAGCTACACGACCACAGCTACCTTCTTTGACTAGCTATTGGGACTCAAAATCCCAGGGGGCACTTCACCCTTGCTACATAAGAGGATCCTTGCTGAAGCCCCAGGCCTTCCGCCTCCGGGGTAGTAGGTGAGTGACAATATAATCTGAAAGATTTGTTACTGTCCATATTAATGCTGTTCCAGCATACCATAGCGTTTTAAATGGACAACCAATTTCTATGGTAATTAGAAACTACCTTCTTTTACCGTAACCTTTCCGGTTACGTTACATCTGAAGCTCTCCATGTAAAGTCATTATCCTAAGTGACATCACTTAGGGAAGACATTACTGATCTTCAAGAAATTGGAGACTACACCGCCTTCTACAAATGTTTGTTTCTTTCATTTGGATAGAGGGTTCTTAAAGACCCATCCTTTTTCTGCAAACCAGTCAGATTTATCTCCTCTCTTTCCTAGAGCCTTATTCTGCTCCAAGGACAAAGAGCTTCAAACTTTGGCCTACAGAAGCTTTAGCTTCTCCTCCAAAGTCCAACCTCATTAAACTCACCCAGTTTTTTCTTCTGGGATTAGTTCTAGCCATTAAGGCTTCTGACCTCTGCCTGTATTGCAAAATTTATTTTCCTCTACTTCACAGTGAGGTAATTTCTTTGAGGATAATGTACTGGCTCTTAGCACCAGATCCATATTAGCCTCAACAAATACTTTCGCAATACTTTTGAATAAGGTCCACATTAGAAAATTGGAATTCAATATTTACTAACATTTTATGATCTACACAAGGACTCCCCTCTAGACGCCTTGTTTAGTCAAGCTGTTCCACAGCACACCCTTTTTAATTCAACTCCTACCCTCCATCCCTTGGATGCCTGAGGTTCTGGGAAATAGCATGGCCCATCTATTAGATTTGCAACATGCTGGGACCTCCTCTAGGCATCTCTAGCTTGGGAGTCCCCATATGTGAAGACTCATTCCTGCGTGTTCCTGGAGATAGCACAGTTACTTATCTGTAACAGGTGATCTCTGGGAACAGCAGGAATAAGTCTTCACAACCCACCCACCTCCCCTAGGAGTTGTTTTCTCTCTCTCTCTCTCTAATTTGTCTACTTCCCTCCTTCGGTCTCAGCTACAAACCCAACTGATGAGAGGGAAGTGAATGGGCGGGACGGCAGCGCACATGCGTGTGGGATGCTCCCATAGGCTTTCTTTTTGGACGCTGGGGACCGTTCCCGTGCAGGTTCTGTCGGTGCCGACGTACCCATATGTGAAGACTTATTCCTGCTGTTCCCAGAGATCACCTGTTACAGGTAAGTAACTGTGCTTTACCCGGTGCTTTCTTATTCTTCTTTACTTTGGGCCCGATTCCATTCTCAACATCGATCTCCTTTGTACGTCCAGGCTGACCCAGACGTACAAAGGAGAGCACTATTCCGATCCCGTGGAGGACGTCTAGCCCCGCGGGATCAGAGTTGCAAACAGAACTGTACATGCAAGACGGGACTGTGATTCAATCCCGGCCTGCACGTAGAGTGAAGCCCGACTAACTCAGGGCATTTAAATGGAGCCGCGGCACCATGGCATCATGTTGCCATGGTTCCATTTAAATGCCACAATACCGGCCGCTGATGAAAAATTCCCGCAGCCCAACCCCCCCCCCCTCGATCCAGCCTCCTAAGGCCAGGGTTGGGCTGTGGGGATTTAACTTCCCCCCCCCAGCCCTTTCCACACCCAAGAGCTGCCAAAACGGAACCTCCAGTGAAGTTATTCCACCACGGGGTGATCGCTTACTCTCCATCCCTGAGCCGCCTCTTCCCCGCCCCTGACTAACTTCCCTGCACAACCAACGGGGAGGTAAGTTGGGGGCCTGCAGCCAAAATGCCCCCCTTTATGAATATTTCTATAACTGTTCTTTGAAAGTGTAGAGTATATTGTGCAGACTAGTGGAACAAGTCTCTACCTTTAATGTATTTTCAATCACATTTTTTAGAGAACAGAATGTGAAACATCAAAAAGGTTGTGAAAGGTTGTTAAAGGAGGACTAAATATGGGATAATCCAAGTTCTAATTTGCTTCACAAAGTAATATACTATTTTGTTTTTATTTCTGATTATGATGAATTAATTTATTTGGTGTACCTCTATGAAAATATTTATTTTATTATTTATAAATTTAGAAAATAAAGTGCCATTTTCAAAAACTAATTTGTAAAATTAAAATTTTTATTAAAAATAAAAACATTATCTAATGACGCTGCATGCAATATTTTAGCCAAGTTGGAACCAACAGGCTTCCACTCCCTAAAAATACTGTGAACCTAGTCAGTGCATTTGGGTTGGTACTGGTCACTTACTGTCCATTGGAATCACAGAGATCTAGGGGGCTGGCTGTTCATGCAATAATTTCACTACTTTTCAGGCTACAGCCTCACTTGATCTGATAGATATTTAGATTATTAAAAAACTTGGGGGAGGGCAAGGGATAGGGGGGATTGACTAATGGATTAAGTGGACTAGTTACTAAGCTGCAGTAAAATCTCACATTTTTACAACAGCTTAGTTCACCAAAGGAGTCACTAACCTGCAGCAACTCTGTAAAACAGGTTAGTAACTCCTGTGGTAAAAGAATAATAAAGCTTGCTAATTCATTCCAAGGAAACCTCCTTAAAGGGACTAGGGCACAAAAGTCAAAAGGTTGACTGGGGGTTCCATTCTCAAGACCCCTCTTAACATAGTCTCCTCCCCACATCACATTCCCTCTTCCCCGGAAGACCTGTACCCTCCAGACCCAAATCACAACACCCCCCCCCCCATATGTTGAAGGCCACCTGGACTTAACTTTAGTAATTGTTGGCAGAATAATGGAAACCAGATGGAAAAAAAAAATCCCTTCTTGCTCCTGTCTGGCAAGTCATCTGGTTCAAAAAAGTACTCACAAACCCTACTGGAAGACTACCACTAGGGGTATGAGTGCCGTTCCATATCATCCTGTTAGGTCAATCCAGACAAGTGGGTTGTGTCCCCCTACCAGCAGGTGATGACAGAGAAAAATCCAGAGGTTTCTTATAACCTCATCCTGCAACCATATCTGAGGCACCTAGGGGTATACTGCCAGCAGAATGTGGATACACCTGAGCAGCTTATGAGTAACTGCTTTTAGAAATGATTTCTTCACTTGAGTTTGATGTAGGAGGCTCCTGTTGGGTAACCCTTAAAACCAGTGCCGCCCTGGGTTTGCCAAGGAGGAAGGTTGTCTGTTCAATTCCCCATTCTTATCCTGATAAGGGCCGATTGTACAGCCAGAATTGTTGAATCAGGACCCAGGAGGAATCATTGCTTATACAGTCTCAGTGCCCTCTTCCCCTCTTCCTCCTACCAGCTGTTCCCTAAAGATGTGGATGAAGATTTTGAGGCATGTGCTCGCAGTAACATTGAGCCCAGCACCGTGTCTGCATGGGGTTTCCTGGGGGTCAATACTAGATTTAAGTTGACGTTTTTGGTGTCATATCTTTATTTCTCTATTTAAATTATATATTTATTGATGTTTTGAGATCATAAAACAACAAAACACATAGTAAAAGGAAAAATCTCCATAAATACAAAATAAATTATTCCTAGAATAATAACAAAAAGAAAATGGATATTAGCCCACATCAAGGGAGCAATAACTAAATAAGAGAAACATTCTATAGAAGAAAACAAGCGACACTGGCCTCACAAAGCTGCAAAACTGTACCCCTAGAAGAGACCATGTAAGAACATGGTCTCTAAAACCCCTCATCCTTCCTCCACCACAGGGGCAATCGTTTCCTCACTAACCAGAGGTTTCTCCAAGTGAGAAGGATCAAGGAAAACATATTTCTCCAGGACCAAGCAGGAAGTCAGTCCTCACATATGGGTGACGTCGACGTCGGTGCCGAAGGAGCCCCCATGCGGAGCATTTCCCCAGCTTTTAAAGAAAGCCTTTGGGACTGCAGCACGCATGTGCGGTCCCCTTCCCACCCAAGGGTGCCATCTTGCTCAGTCTTCTTTTTTCCATGGAGCCCGATGGCCGTGTTTCGTGTTCACCCGAGAAAAAAACGATTTTGGTAGTAGATCAGTTTTTTCTTCGGTTCGACGCCGGTTTCCCTTTCTCGCCTAGGCCCGGTACACCGGTATCGAGCACGGACTTCTTTTTTCGGTTTTAGTCCTTCGTGACTAGCGTTCGTGCCATTTTTCTATTTTTCACTGGCAGCCCTGTCTTTTGACCTCACAGGGGCCCTTTTTCCCCCGATGGCTGCCAGCGGGTTTAAAAAGTGTGATCGGTGTAAGAAACTTATGTCTCTCACCGACACACATGACTGCTGCCTCCGCTGCCTCGGGCCCGATCATGACCCAATGATCTGTGGCCCATGTGGGAAAATGTCCTCGACGGCGTTGCGGAGTCGGCAGCACCAAAAGGAAAGAATCTTCTCTGACTCCGCATCTGGCCGGGCCCGGACTTCGTCAGAGGCCTCGACGTCTCGGGACTCCGATCCCGAGCATCGCCGGGGTTCCTCTGAGAGGGGGTCTCCCTCGCGGGAGCATCACAGGAAGAAGAAACCCACGAGGGCGGCGTTGGTGGACACACTTGGCTCCTCGAGGGCCAGGTCGCATAGCCCCGACCACTATCCCGGGTCTTCAGAGTCGGAGAGGCCTGCCAAACAACCTCGTGTGGAGCCGGAGTCCCCGGGTCACGTGAGTACTGTAGTTCTCGTGGACTCTCCTCCGGGGGAGCCGACGTCGGGCCCGACACCGTCGGGGCCCGAGTCGGGGACTGCTGAGTCTCCTGAGCTCGGACTCAGGTTGACGGCTTTGGAGAGCAGCTTGGCTGCCTTCATGGAACAGCAGCAGGCACTGATCACTGATCTCACCGGTGCATCTGCCCCGACCACCGGGACATCGACGTCCAAGTCGACACTGGAGGCTGAGCCGATCCTCGAGTCCATGCGCTCTTGATCCTCGGCCAAGGTCTCCCTCGGCCTCCCATTCGGGACCGAGGTCGTCGATGCCGGTACCCTCAGCGTCGGGGTGGATGGCATCGGTGCCTGCCCGACTGGAGCCGCTTGATTCCTCCTCCGAGGGGTCAGGCTGGGAAACAGAGGACGAGGAGTCCCCGGACACCTTTCGGACCCGGTATGTCCCTTCGGACTCACCGGAGTCCGAACCTCGGAGACGGTCCCCCCCAGAGGACACCCGGTTCTCGGACTTTGTGCGGGGCATGGCCAAGGCTTTGGCCTTCCCCGCGGATCCCGAGGAGGAGCCTCGAGCCGAGGAGCTCGAGGCGCTGCAGTATGACTCTCCTCCCAAGGAGGCCTTTACTGTACCGGTTCCTCCGATGCTGGAACGGTTGCTCTTCCGCATGTGGGAGGCGCCGGCCTTGACGCCGGTTCTGAGCAAGCGGGTTGATTCTATCTATCGAGTCCAAAAGGCACAGCTACCACACCACTCCATGGTTGTGGAATCGGCCATGCATCGTCTGAAGAGTCAGAAGATGCACTCCTCGGTGCCTTCTGGACGGGAGTCCCGGAACCTGGATGCCCTCGGTAGACAGTGCTTCCAGGGCTCTATGCTTGCTTGCCGTGTCCAGACCTACCAGCTGTACATGGGCATGTACCTTCGAGATCTGGCAAAGGAGATTGCCGGGTTCTCTGCTGGTCTCTCCAAGGAACCTTTGCAGAGGTTCAAGGCCCTGTCATCGGGGATCCGTGAGTGCTCAAAGTTTATTTCTCGAGCAGCCTATGATGGCTTCGGCCTGAGTAGCCGCGGCCAGCATCGGTGCATGCCGTCAGGCCTGGCTGCAGTCATCGGACCTCAAGCCATGGGTGCAGGACAAGTTGGTCGATGTCCCCTGCCAAGGTGAAAACCTCTTTGGCAAACCCATGGCTGAAAAGGCTGCAGAACTCGAGTCCGAGACTCTCACCCGGACTAGGCTGTCCAGGAAAACCTCTGCCCCTTCTCAGAAGAAGAAGGGCTCGGGAAAAAAGACCTTTTACCCAAGGAAGTCATCTGCCTACAAATCATCCCCACACTTTCAGGCCTCTGTAGCTCCCCAGCAGGGTCAGCAGGCCAAGGGGCAGGGACATGGCCCTGTAGGCAGAAAACCCCCAAGCCACCAGCTCCGGCTCCTGCACAGCAGGGAGCGGGATTTTGACTCTAGTGGCATAGCCTCTCCTCCTGAGCTGGTACCCCTCAGCACAGGAGGCCGGCTGACCCTGTATGCCCTCAGGTGGTCAGCCATAACAAGGGATACCTGGGTGCTCAGCATAGTCCAGAGGGGCTATCTTTTCCAATTCCACCAGGTACCTCCCTCCTACTTTCCAGGGGAGCCTCCAAGACTCCCTCTACACAGGGACTTACTCCTACAGGAGTTAGCAAGCCTTCTAAATGAACAGGCGGTGGAACCGGTGCCCCACCACCTGAGAGGCCAAGGCTTCTATTTCAGGTACTTTCTAGTACCAAAAAGGACAGGAGGCCTAAGACCCATCCTAGACTTGCGGAATCTCAATCGGTTCCTGGAGAGGGAAAAGTTCAAGATGCTTACCCTTGGAATCCTGCTGCCCTACCTCCAGCAGGGAGATTGGCTATGCTCCTTAGACCTAAAGGATGCTTATACTTACATCCTTATTCATCCAGACCACAGACAATATCTCCGATTTGTCGTGGGAGGAAACCATTACCAGTACAGGGTACTTCCTTTTGGCCTAACCTCCGCCCCCAGGGTTTTCACCAAGTGCCTGACGGTGGTGGCGGCCTGTCTCAGGGTTCAAGGACTCTTTGTGTTTCCCTACCTGGACGACTGGCTCATCAGAGGTCAGTCTCCACAGGAGACCAATCAAGCCACCCTCCACACTGTCTCTCTTCTCCAGCATCTGGGGTTTGTCATAAACTTCGCAAAGTCCGCTTTGCGCCCCTCACAGAACATGGAGTTCATAGGAGCAAGATTAGACACCCTTCAGGCAAAGGCCTTTTTTTTTTTCTTATAATATCTTTATTGAGCTTTTCATCAAACAGTACAATAATTCAAACACAAAACAGAACAACCAACCAAAAAACAACAACACAGCTTAGCACACCTCCCCCACCACCTTCCCACCCCCTGTGCCCACCAGCAAATAGCATAAAAAACATTCTCAGCACTCCCACATCGAGTGAAAGACAATTCTAAGAAAGGCTACACCCACCATCCCATCAACATTGTGCCACCTCCCCAAAACCTATCAGAGCTGCCCATTTCTTTCTACTACTAGGGGATTGTGACCATCCCTTGCGGGGCATGAGTTCAAATTTGCTATACAAACAAACTAAATTCCACCACGCCTGCCATTGGAGGTCCGTTACCACCTTCCAATTCCGCACGCGACAGCAAATCGCCAGTCCCAACAAAAAATCCAAAAGAAAAGTATCATTGCGACTCTTTAAAGGGACCAGCGAAGCTGAACAGTAAACTAAAATATCCCAAGAAAGGGGGCATCTAAAACCCAGGATTTCCTGAATTCGCTCCCAGACTCCCTCCCAGAAGGTATGGATACTAGAACAGTCATAGACCATATGTCGAAAAGTACCAGTATCCACTTGACAAATCCAGCACCTATTACTTGCTGCCTTATCCCACTTACTAACTCGCACTAGGGTAATATAAGCCCTGTGAGCAAAGAAAAACAATGTTTGAGTAACGGAAGCTGACTTGGTGACTCTAATGTGGTTAGACCAAAAGTTCTGCCAGCTCTTTTGTGGCAATTCAGTGCCAGTGTCTCTCACCCAAGCTCCCTCTAAGCTGCTTAAGTGAGCCGGGCTAATTTGCTTACTTTCCTTATACAGGAAAGAAGCCCTCCCCGCAACCTCCTGCGCCCGCTTAATTATGCCATTCAATCTCCCTTCCGACTTCAGGCCCAGAACATCCCCAATAACCCTCATGATACAATGCCTCAATTGCACCCACTGAAAAAATAATGATCCTGGGAGACTAAATTCCAGTTGTAAATTCTTGAAACTCTTCCATTTACCATCCTCTAGCAATTGCTCAACTGCCCAAACATTCCTACTATACCATGGCTCCCACGCAAAAGTCTTATGTTGTATCTTAAATAAGGGATTATACCACAGAGGCTGAGACAAAGAGTACTCATCATCAGGCCTGCCTTTTTGCCTGAGTTCCTGGAAAGCCCTTTGTGAATCCATCATCATTTGTGGCCTTGGACATGCCCCCCCAAAGACCATACTGGGAGTTAGGTGTAATGGGAAGGGGGCAGCAATTCTCTCCTCAAGATGTAACCAAACCGGGCTTTGGTCGTTCAGCGGTTCCGACCATCTGACCCCTTGCTTCATCAAAAAGGCACTGTGATAAAGATAAAAGGCACTGTGATAAAGATAAAACTCCTTCATTTTCTTTGTTAGCCTTAAGCTTTTTAAGCGCTATTCTCGGGGGCTTATTATTCCATAAAAAAAGAGATAATAACCTTTCCATTTGCCGATATGCGGGCACCGGCAAATACACTGGCAACATTTCCAAAATGTAGTTTACCTTAGGAACCACTGCCATTTTAATTGTCTCCAACCGTCCCCACCAGGAGAGTACCAAAGGAGACCATTTAAGAGTCAATGCCTGTATTGTAGACAACAACATTTTAACATTAAAACTAATTGTATCTATCAAGGGGTGGCAATAATATACTCCAAGATATTTGACCGGCTTAGATTTCCAGACAAAAGGAAATCTGGATAATTCATCCCTAAAACTTCGAAAATTAAGGGGAAAGGCTACCGATTTAGACCAGTTGATCTTATATCCCGAAAGCTTTGAGTACTGATCTATCTGGTCCAAAATGTAGGAGATAGACTCCGGGGTAGTAAATAGCAAAAGATCGTCTGCATACATGGACAACTTAATCTCTCTGTCTTTCATCCGAAAACCTGAGATCCGAGGATTTTGTCGCAGTAAAAGGGCTAGTGGCTCAAGAGCGATATTGAACAACATTGGGGATAGCGGGCAGCCCTGTCGAGACCCACGGCCCAACTGAAACTCCCGAGACTGAATACTATTGACACAGATGCTTGCCAGCGGCCGAACATACATTAGTTTAAGCAGGTTAATAAAACCTTCCCCAAAACCAAACCATCTAAGTGCTTCAAATAAAAACGCCCATTCCAACCGATCAAAAGCCTTTTCAGCATCCAGTGATAAACCTACTAACGGGCACTCCATGTTCTCCGCCCCAGCCAGCACATGGCAAAAAAGCCTGGCATTATCTGCGGTCGAACGACCCTCAATGAACCCACATTGATCTGGGTGGACCAGAAAAGGAACCACCTTGGCTAATCGATGCGCCAAAACCGTCGCATATATCTTATAATCCACATTTAATAAAGAAATTGGCCGGTAATTACCTACCAATTGTGGATCCCTCCCCGCTTTTTCTAACACCACCACATTCGCCGAAGCAAAAGAGCCCACCAAAGGACTCTCCTCCAGCATGGCTTGGTATTTTTTTTGTTGCAAAAAGGGACCCAGATCCTTCGCAAAAACTTTGAAGAATTCTGAGGGCAAGCCGTCCAGACCAGCAGCCTTCCCAGTCGCCAGTGAATCAATTGCCTTCAGTATTTCTTCCTGAGAAATCGACCTATCCAGTAAGGACGAGTCCTCTGACTCCAGCATTGGTCTCTGAACCTTGTCTAATAATTATGAGAAGGCCTCATGTGAAAATTCCACCTCAGAAGCATATAGCTGCGTAAAGAAGGATCTAAAAGATTCTGCTATTTCAGAGTCCCCAACCAGCAGCCCTGGAAGCCCGGGGTCTCGGATAGCCGTAACCCGGCCCGCCTCCTTCCGGGCTCGCAAGGAACTGGCCAGAAGCCTACCAGCTTTATTTTTTTATTTATTTATTTACAGTCTCTTATATACCGCACTATTCATCATCAGCGCGGTTCACATGGAACAAAATGCTCAGTACATTTAACACGTATGAGTTTACAGGTAACAGGGTATAAATAACTTGGATAACCGGCGTAACTATTTACAAAACATACTACATGGAATCATATACACAGAAGATACATAGAGAAACCAGCCCACTATAGGAATGAATATCACATTTGGTGAGTTGTTGATATACCCTAGATTTATCTGGGACTGGTATCAGTGGGTGTTATTGGGCTCTAGGTGACGCCATTGGGTTCTATAAGGTATTTGTTGAAGAGGTGGCATTTGAGGGCTATTATTATTGCCTTCCCTATAGTATACATCTTCTTGAGACTTAACATATTGCGAGGCCTCCGAAGTTAAAATTTGGTTATACTTAAAACGCAACCTTTGCAGCCGCAGCAATATACACGGCTCGGACCGCTTAGCCAATATCCATTCTCCCGCTCTTATCTGCGCCTCCAGCACCTTTAGTTGTGCTTGCCGCTTTTTAGCCTGCCCTATGCAAAAACTGGTTATCACTGCCCTCAGGGAGGCTTTAAAGCCCTCCCATCTGGCCCATCCTTTAGTCAAGGACGGGGAGTTGAAGGAAAAGTACTCTGCAATAGCCTCCTTAACCCTCAACCGAAATTCCACACTTTCTAGCAGTGTCCTATCAAAAGTCCACTTTATTGTTGCGGAACCCAAACCCTTATCCTGTAATAATATCGACACAGCCGCATGATCCAAGACATGTGCCACGTGAATCTCAGCAGTAATTAACCTTGGTGTCAAAGATTTAGATAACAGGAAGTAATCTATTCTCGATAGCGACTGGTGAGGAGGCGAATAAAATGTAAAATCCAACTCCCCCGGGTGGAACAGTCGCCATACATCTACAAGACCCATCTCCTCCATTATGGAGGAAAGGGCTCGCTGAGCCCTGGATGGCCCCAGGGTCCTAGGGGGCTTCCGATCCACTAAAGGATCCAAAGCTAGATTAAAATCCCCCCCCCCCCCGAACCTTCGGGACTAAGGGATTGGCATACATTTCCTCCACTACTGCTTGGAAAAATTCCGGACAGTCCTTATTGGGAGCGTATATATTCATCAAAATTAACTCTAGCGATCCAAGTTTAAGATGGGCTTTAACCCACCTACCTTCCTGATCTGCCTTAGTATGAATCACCACGCAATTAAGGGACTTCCAGACTAAAATAGCCACCCCATTGTGTTTACCTCTTGCTGGAGAGAAGGCCACCAATATATAGGGCTTAATGTTTAATTTCAGCGATTCTGTTTCATTTAGATGAGTCTCCTGCAGTATCAGAATATCCCCTTGTACCTGCCTCCCATAAAGAAAAATTTTCTTACGCTTAATAGGGTTGTTTATACTTTTGACATTTAAAGAAATAATTCTAACAGATGCCATAAACCCACACCACATAAAATTCTTGCCACCCCCACCCAGTTGCTACCAACATTCCCGAAATCAGCCCCTCCATACATCTTTGCCCCCCAATTACCCGTAACCATAACCTTAAGCATACAACGTCCCTTAAAACATTACCCCTTTTAACACAACATAGCCAACAATGACAAAAGAGCGCAGTATCATAATTGGTGGACCATGGGGTGGGGAGGAAACCTAAAAACCTACCAGGTGAACCCACAGCTAGCAGAAACGTAAACAGAGGGGCCATATTTAAAATAAAGAAAAAAAAACAAACCTCTTGCTGGATAGTGCATCATCAAAAAAAAAGGAAAAACCCTGTATCTCATCAAACCAAACTGGCTAACTCAGCTCCTGCAAAGAAACATGAGGACACACTAATTTCCCCATATATCCCTGCAAGACAGTCACCAAGTCCACGCCTGCAGGCCAACCAACAGTCACATTGACTTCAGCGCATCAACTCTTGCTCTTTCTTTTCAATAAAAGCCTGAAGAGCAGCAGGATCATCAAAGGTCCTTGTATTATTGTGGAGCGTAACTCTCATTCTTGCTGGATGTAACAGTCCAAATCTAGCTTGCAGATGCCTGCAGTCTGGGCCTCAACTCCAAGAATCTTCTCCTCCGTTCCACAGTACTTTTAGCAAAGTCCGGAAAAAACAGCAATTTATGCCCCTCAAAGTCCACCGGGGATCTAACCCGGGCTGCCTCCATTATCTTAAGGACCTGCTGATGCCGCAAAACCTTGAGGATAATCGGCTGGGGCCTTTTGCTACCAGGCAAGACTTGTGCAGGAACCCGGTGTGCCCTTTCAATCTCGAAAGGCATTTCAAAGGCAAGCTTCAATGTCATAGGGATTAAATTGAACAGGAAAGCAAAAATGTCTTTACCTTCCGCGCCCTCCGGCACTCCCACAATTCTAATATTATTCCTCTGGGACCTGTTGTTATTATCCTCCAGCTCCTTCTGTAGTTGCTTTATTTGTTTAGCCTGCTTATCCACTGCCTTCATTCTCTCCTCATGCACTGCCATTTTTTGCTCCGTCTGCTCCTGGCGTAGACTAAGGCTCTCGATCTTACTTTTGAGCTTACCGATATCCCCCTGCACAGTAGAGAGAGACTCGCTGTTTGCCGTTACGATTTCCCTGATAGCGCGCACTTCCACCAGCAGCTCTTGTAGCGCATCAGGGTACTCTCGGCCAGCCGCCATTTTCTGTGGCAAAGGCAGCTCTGTCTTAGACCTTTTCGCGCTCGTGTTCTGACCTGCAGAGAAATCCAATCGAGCCGGTTTGGAGCTGGACATCCCTCCGCTTCGCTAGGGTGTAGGAAAATTCGAAATTCCACCGGAAAGTAAGCACTATCTCTGGATTCTGTATAAGGCCCCTCCGGAGCGCCGCTCTACACAACCTTCCTGCTTGGCTGCAGGCTCCGCCCCCCAGGCAAAGGCCTTTTTACCTGTGGCCAGGGCCCACAGACTGATGGATCTGGCCAGCCAATTCCACAGCAATTCTCCGGTCTCAGCCAGACAATTCCTGAGGCTCTTAGGCCACATGGCATCCACGGTCCATGTAACTCCAAATGCCCGTCTGCACATGAGGTCAGCCCAGTGGGGCCTCCGAACCCAGTGGCTGCAGGCCATAGGAAGCCTGACGGACAAGATCAGGGTGTCCAAGCTGCTAGCTTCTTCTCTACAGTGGTGACTTCATCTTCCGAATCTGGTGCAAGGGGTGCCTTTTCAAGCACCTCCACACTCTCAAGTGCTGACAACCGATGCCTCTCTTCAAGGTTGGGGTGCACATTGCCAAGGAGCATGCACTCAGGGCCTGTGGTCTTCTTGGGAGGCCACGCAGCAGATCAATTTCCTAGAGCTCAAAGCGATCCGCTTAGCCCTGCGGACTTTCTCTCATGTCCTCTCTCACCAGTCTGTCTTAGTTCAGACAGACAATCAAGTTGCTATGTTCTATGTGAACAAGCAGGGGGGCACAGGGTCCTGACCTCTCTGTCAGGAAGCACAGGACCTGTGCTCCTGGGCAGTCAATCATGGCATACTTCTCAAGGCGGTCTATCTCCCTGGACAGGAGAATTACCTGGCAGACAGATTGAGCAGGATTCTGCAGCCACACGAATGGCAGTTGAATCCTCTGGTGGTTCAACAGATCTTCCTAAGATGGGGTCTTCCCACCATAGATCTCTTTGCCAGTCCACTGAACCATCAACTGCCCAGGTTCTGCTCCAGACAACCGCATCCTCTCAGAGTAGCAGCAGATGCGTTTCTCATTCCATGTTCTACAGGCCTCCTATATGCATTTCCTCCCATGACTCTAGTGCCCAAGACACTGTTCAAAGTGATCCGGGACAAGGCCTCGGTGATCCTGGTGGCTCCCAGGTGGCCAAGGCAACCCTGGTTTCCGCTTCTTTTGCAACTGGCGGTGGACACTCCTCTTTCTCTGGGGATGCAACCCGATCTCCTGTCTCAGGACCAGGGTTCTCTCTTACACCCCAACCTCCAATCCCTCAATCTGATGGCCTGGCTGCTGAAAGGGTAGATTTAGCACCCTTACTGCTGCCTAGGGAAATGGAGGATGTGGTCTTGGCCTCTAGGAGGCAGCCCACCCGGAAGTCTCATGCCCTCAAATGGCTTAGGTTCTCCACATGATGTGCTCAGCACAAGCAGGATCCTTTCTCATGCCTGGTACCAGTGGTGCTGCAATATTTGTTTCACCTGTCCAATCTAGGCCTTAAATCCAACTCTGTTAGTGTCCATCTCAGTGCTCTCTCTGCGCACCATTCCCCGGTGGAGGGTCAGTCTCTCTCAAGCCACCCTTTGGTGGCTCGCTTCCTCAGAGGCCTACTTTTGCTTAAGCCTCCAGTTTGTCCACCTGCCCCTGAGTGGGATTTGAATGTGGTCTTGCAGCGGCTTACTTGCCCACCTTTTGAGCCTATGGCTACTTGTCCTTTGCGCTTTCTCTCCTGGAAAGCATTGTTTTTGGTAGCTCTTACCTCAGCAAGGCGAGTGAGCGAGCTTCAAGCCCTGGTGTCAGAGGCACCATACACTAGGTTCTATAGGAACAGGGTAGTCTTACGGACTCACCCTAAGTTCCTTCCAAAAGTTGTCTCCTCCTTCCACCTCAATCAGGAGGTGGTTCTTTCGACTTTCTTTCCCAGGCCGCATGCCAGCCGGGCTGAGATGGTCTTGCATACCCTGGACTGTAGGAGGCCATTGTCCTTCTACCTTGACCGTACACAGGGCCATCGAAGGGCTGTCCAGCTCTTCGTCTCTTTTGACCCTAATAAGCTGGGGTTACCTGTCTCCAAGTGTACGTTGTCCATTTGGGTAGCAGACTGTATCGCCTGGGCTTACAGAGCAGCTGGCCTCTCATTGCAGGGTCGAGGCACGGCTCACCGGGTCAGGGCGAAGGCTGCGTCAGTGGCTCATCTCCGCTCTGTTCCGTTGGCAGACATCTGCCGGGCTGCTACTTGGTCTTCAAGCCAGACTTTTGCATCCCACTACTGCCTCGAGAGGGAGTCCCACAGGGACAGTGCTTTCGGACATGCTGTACTCCGTAATCTCTTTGAGGTATAGGCAACTCCTTCCCTCCGGCCCTGGTGTTGGGCTACCGTACGGGGGCGTTCTCAGAGAAGATTCTTTTCGTACATGCTGAGGCTCTAGAGGGAGCTCAATTTTTCAGCTTTGGGTCCCCGGTAGCCTTAAGCTGGGGAGTCCCATATGTGAGGACTGACTTCCTGCTTGGTCCTGGAGAAGGAGTAGTTACTCACCTGTAACAGGTGTTCTCCAGGAGCAGCAGGAATCAGTCCTCACAACCCTCCCTCCTCCCCTTGGAGTTGCAGTCATATGATTTATTTTTGTTTTTTGCTGTCTTTTAGCTATGTCATCTAACTGAGTAAGATGGCACCCTTGGGCGGGAAGGGGACCGCGCATGCATGCTGCAGTCCCAAAGGCTTTCTTTGGAAGCTGGGGAAATGCTCCGCATGGGGGCTTCATCAGCGCCGACGTCACACATATGTGAGGACTGATTCCTGCTGCTCCTGGAGAACACCTGTTACAGGTGAGTAACTACTGCTTCACCTCTAACAGTGTAACAAGACACTTACAGGGAAATCTTAGGTAAAAGGTCCCAGAAAGACCCAATACCCGGGACCTAAGAAGCAAAAAAGCTTTCCTTCTGACTTGGGTAGCTCTGGAGACATCCGAGAAAATCTGAAGTTTCCCACCACAAAAAAAGATCATCTTTATGTCGAAAATAACTCTCATTATTAAAGTTTTATCATCATCATTCAAAGGGGAAACAACTAAGGTAGCTCTAGTAGTATTTCTCTATTTAAAGTTGTCAAAGGCTTTACTGAAATTTAAGTACACTACATTTAGGACTCTCCCTCAGTCCAACTTTCTGGTCACCTATGTAAAGAAATTAATCAAATTTGAATAACAAGTCCTGCCTCTAGTAAACCCATGTTGCCTCGGATCCTGAAACCTTACTGTCTTCTGTTTTAGCACAGTTTCCATTAGTATCTCTAGGAACAAGAGGAATGCAGTCTTCACATATGGGTGACATCTGCATCAACGGAGCCCGATGCGGGAACACTCCCCCGCATCCAATAGGAATGCTTTTGGAAGCTTTGCTCTACGTATGTATGTCTGCTTTCCTGCCTTCCCAACCAGTTTCCTTCATCTTCTTTTTTCCGCGTAGCCAATGGGACATAGTCCCAATCACCGCCGTTAAAAGACTTCTAAATTTTCTTTTTCGGTACCTTCTCGGTACCGTGTGCTGCCTTCCTGTCGACCGGTTCGGCTTCCTGTTGCTTTGGTACCCTTTTTTATCTTTTTTAGAAATTTATTTACTTATTTTTTTTCTTTTTGTCAAATTCTTTTTGTTGGACCTAGTGCCCAGTTGGGCACCATTGCCCACTTTGACTTTGTATTCCTTATTTTTACAAGAATGGAAAAACCTTGCGGTGGGTTCAAAAAGTGCACAAAGTGCCTTTCAGCACCATATCTGCTACTAATGAGCATAACTGGTGTCTGAAATTTCTGGGTCCAGACAACTATGTGGATTCCTGTGCCCACTGCAAACACATGATGGCTAGGGAGAGGAAGAATCGAGACAAGCAGAGGGTTAAGCTGTTTCAGACAGACTCAGCTTCTTTGGTACGGTCCTCGGGCACATTGATGCTGTCCAAGTCATCCCACGCTTCCCAATTGTCTTCCCCTTCCAAACAAAAGAAAAAGCATCGATCGGGGTCTCCAGTGCATAAAGCAGCTAGAATATCGAAGTTGGCTTAGAAGGAAACCCATTCGTCAACTTCGACGTCGGACTTCGATGCCTGGCATCAGCAGCGACACTCATAATGGGTCCCAATGCAGGTCGTCTTGCCAATCAACCCTGGCAGGAGGATACATTCTCCAAAGCCTCAGAGGGACTCGGTGAGACCCCAAGGCTATGTCCTCAGTGAGGCCCCAAGGCTATGTCCTCAGTGAGGCCCCAAGGCTATGTCCTCAGTGGAACCCCTGATACCATGCTCAGGCATCATAACTCAGGTCTCCGGGCCTGATACTATACATTCCCCTGCACTGACCATCGATGACTGTGTGCAGGCCATTGAGAGAAGCCTTGCAGCTATACTAGCTACCATCGTGCTGGGGCCCTCGAAACCTTCAGTACTGCGCAGAGCTAGGTGGCCTGATACCATTTTCAGAACTTGATGTCTCTGGTACATTGATACTGTGTTCCGGTACACAGGTATCATGACGCCCTACCGATGTACTGACTTTGGTGCACTCAGAACTGTCACGTCTGGTGCCATTCGCCTCTGAGGTTTCCCTCCTCCTCATTGGCATCAGCCATCGGAACATCATCGGTACCGGGGTACCGACAAAGATTACTTTGACTTCCTGCTGGACTCAGAGTCTGGTTCCTCTGTTTCGAAACTGGAATCAGTCGATTTTGATCCACAAAGGACATTCCCTCAGACCCTTTACCATGGTATGAACAGTGCCATTCCCTCCCCGAGAACATGTCCCCCGAGGACATTACGGTAGCAACCCCCCAAGCCCCGATCGGCATCAGAAAGGAGCGGGCAGGAAAGACCCGCCCCAACACCAAGGCCAATTGGGCCGAAGAGGCAGAAACTTTAAAAATAGTGCCAGATCTGGCATGCCTGTGACTGGCGGACTGTTCCTCCTTGCCAGAGGGCCCTTTGGCAGGGACCAGTGGGGGGCATATCGCAAAACCAGCTGCTAAACACAACCACAGCCACCAAAGTTGGTAATGCTGAACAAGAGGAGCAAACACAAGCAGCGATCGAAGATAGATAAAAGGAGAGCCCAATAAGAGAAGAAAACGCCTGTCTAATCCTACTGCACGCAGCATAGTAACAGCAGTGAGGTGAGTGCATTGAACCATATAGACAATAACAAAAAACAGGGAAAACATAGGCCCCAAACACAGTGCTTCTCTCCTGCTAATAATGTAGTTTATAACGTGTCTTCTAGATCAGACAAGAGCCCTCCCAAATCGGTGCTATACCCCTTTTATACCACTCCCATCAATCACACAATGGTATACTGCATGGCAACACATGACTAAATATTCACCCAGAACCATACAAAGACTTATACCCATTAGAAGTATTATTTATTTAGCTGTATTTATATCCTGCTTTTCACTGGGTCAAAGCGGTCAATTGGGGGATACATTTAACACGAGGGGATATGAGACACATACACTAATACTTACAGGGAACATGGGCAATGGAAGGTTAAGTGGCTTGCCCAAGACCACAAGGAGTGCCTACAGGACTAGAAATCCCAGTCCCTCCGGCCTGAGATTGCTGTCCCCAGGTGGGACTTGAACCCCCGGCCCTCCGGCCTGAAGTACCTTGTCCTAACCACTAGACCACTCTTCCCTCAAGTACCAACACAACAAAGCCAAATAACAAGAACCCAGTACTGGACACCTCAGCTGCACATTAATGCCAAATCTGTTAGAAACAAGATAAATACCATAGTGGATTTCATTCAAGACTATAACACGGACATAATATGCATAACAGACATTGGCTTTCAGAAACAGACCAAGTATTACTGAACCAACTCACACCACACAATTACACTACCTTTAACTGCCGGCGAACAAACAAGAAGAGGAGGAATGATGATACTTGCCAAGACTTACTTCAAATTCAAAATGATTTCAATGACCAGTACAAATGAATGTAGCACCATGATAATTGCTAACAAATACATCGCATTTTGCCTCACCTATAGAGCTCCCCACTCCAAAGCTGAAGAGCTCTCATCAATCTTGGAATGTGGTATGCTCTTTCACATCAACTCATAAACCCCTGCTGATCCTAGGAGATTTCAACCTCGACAACCCAAAAGGAGGCTCGGTCATTCCTCAGAGCAATGGAGGCCATGAACTACATGCAAATAATAAGTGCCCACACATAGGTAGGGCTCTATACCAGATTTCATCTTTATACTAACAACAATGATGAAACAACAACACATAACTTCCCCAACAATATCACCAACATTCCACATAACAGTCCCTACTCCGAACAATCACAACCAGGAGCAACATTATGTGAGGAGATTCAAGACCTATAATAAAGATCAATTCCTGAAGGACGTTTTATCAAAACTCGACAATGCCAATTCTGACCTTGAAAATATTATGGAAAACTGGAACCATGCCATCTCGGAAGCTGCAGTTGCACCTCAGCACAGAATAGCTGAGGAGACAACCAACCCCTTGGAATTCAAAAGAAATCAGAGAAGCTAAAGGGAACCTTAGGAAAGTAGAGCAGAAATGGAGATGAACAAAGGACCAAAATACATTACAAGAATACAGAACTATGCAGATTGGATACAACAACACAATCAATAAATGCAAATAGGAGTACAACACAAATCTGGTTTTGAAGGCAGTAAACAAACTGCGAGAACTATTTGGAATAGTCCACACGCTAACAAGGGAACCCTCACAGGAGAACACAACTAACATAAATCTGCAACAAATTGCAGATTACCTCATGATGAAGCAGAACAGAACATAGCCAAAGCTGGTATCATTCTCATCTGAACCTGAAAACCAACCTAGCCACAACATGGCATGGGGAACCTTCAATATTCCAACTATCAAACAAGTAGCACACACAGTAACAACCCTGAACACAAAAACTTCACCAAATGATCCCTGTCCAGTCAAATGGATAAAGTCAGCTAAGGAAGAACTCACCCCTTTCATACACATAATACATACATTTATTTATTTTATTTTTATTTAACATTTCTTATATACCACCTTTCATGATATCAAGGCAGTTTACATTGAACAAACTGAAATTACATTGAACAGGGCATTATAACTTGGAGATAACTACGAGTATTTACAGGGAACATGGGAAATGGAGGGTTAAGTGGCTTACCCAAGACCACAAGGAGTACCTGTGGGACTAGAAACCCCAGTCCTTCCAGCCCAAGGTTTCTGTCCTCTAGTGGGAGTTGAACCCCCGACCTTCTGGCCTGAGGTACCTTGTCCCAGTCCTCCACACATCCCTCACACAGGGACAAATTCCTGCAATCCTTAAACTGGCCTCAATAAGGCCCATCTTAAAAAGCCTGAAAGCTAACAATGCAGACCCCACATCATACTGATCAGTATCGAGCTTTACCTTTTATGATGAAAATCATAGAAAAGACAGTACAGCTATAGCTGCAGGACCATATCAATGCACGTGCACCACTGGATCCACACCGACATGGATTCAAGCCAAACCATTGGGTGGAAACATTGCTATCATTACTCGTTGAGCCCTTTATCAAAGGAATAGACAATGTAAAAAAAGGCATGATTCTAATATTCCTCGAAATATCAGCTGCATTTGTCTCTGTACCACATGCCATCCTGCTGAAATGCCTTAAGGAGATTGGTCTTTACAACAACACATTAAAATTATTGAAATCATACTTACAAGACAGACAACAGTACATGAGATGCGGGAGAGAAACCTATACAGTATATTCAGCTAGTTTGTAAGGTCTGTGATATTCAGCTAGTTTGTAAGGTCTGTGATGAAGAAGCTCCTCAAGAAGCAATGGAGATAGCTGAAGATCCTGTGGAGAAAGATAGTACTGCACTGAAAAGCAGGATTTTCACTTCAAAAGGGAAAAAACACTCAGCTGATCTAAAACCACACCTCACCTTAGGGGAGAAGACAGGTCTGGTCACTGATTGGGCACGCCCAAGCAGGAGGAGGGCAGTGCAACGTAGGGAGAGCTTGTTAAATACGCAAGCAGTTAGAACACAGAGTGGTTAGGAAAATCACTGGAATTACCTGGAGAGTTACTAGGAGACTCAGAAGCACAGAGAGACTCCAAAGGATGGAGAGACTCAGAAGCACAGAGAGACCTGGAACTACAGGAAGAGCTACCTGAGAACCAAGCAGGACCTTTGAGCAGTAATCAGTGGTGTAAGGATCCACCCTGGAGACACTCTCATTATAAGGTACATCCTGGGGTTAAAGGAGCTAGCAGGTCTGATACCTGGACCAAAGAGAGCTGGAAACACAGTACTAAAACTCAAAGCAACAACAGACAGAAGTACGAAGGAATTGTTCAGCCTCATGTTCACTTGCAAAGTACAAGGACTAATGATAAGCCAGCTGGAGCACAAATCCTGAAAGCCAGTAGAAGGAAAGCTGCTAATGCTTATCCAGAGGACTTGAGCCAAGGTAAAGCTGACATTTCTTATTATGATTGCTTGTTCAGAAAGTCTCCAGAATGTGTTAAGCTTCTAAAGAAAAACCCAACACTTGCCCTTAAGGATAAGTGGGGGAGGGGTTTTACCCACACGGAGAACTGTTGCTTTGATAAGAACAGCATAGCTAATTACCAGGAGCTGGGAGCCTTAAACAAACGTTTGCCTGAAGAGGAAGAAAGATATCAGCTTGGGGAAGAGCATAAGCAGGCTGAATTACTTCTGGCACAGTTTAAGGAGTTTCTAGAGAAAAAGGCAGCTTCTGCTGTTAATCCTATACAACATGCCAATAGCTGTGATGAAGAAATGCAGTTAGATAATTATTTGCCTTCAACAGAACAGGACCTAGCCATGGATTGTTCTACATGTATTACTGAAGATAGCCATGATAAAGAGCTTTGAAACTATATGAAAAGAATATAGTAGAAAGATTACTTTACCTGTTTCTCTTGTGAAAAGCTTATGAAGGTAATAAGTGTAATCACATGCTGGAGCTGAGAAGCCGTGCCGTTGAAAGGACATTGCTTTCTGTTCATTGAAGAGTCACATGATTGCCTAAATGTGAGTCTGAGAAGGAACTGTGAATAAGCTGAATGAAAGCTGTCTCAGCACTGCAACTTCTGTATATTTGATTTTCCCATCTTTTGTTGAATGTGCATTATTCTTCTTTTGGCGTCTGAAAGCACTGAGCTTCAATGCGTTGGAAATAAACCCTCTTAAAAGAAATTTTCTTTGCCTGCCTTTGTCTGCTCGAGCTACAACTACAACCTCAATCCTTCAGGAGGCCCAGTAACTACATTTCCCAGAATTTATTTATTTATTTTATTTATTTATTACAAGTTCTTATATACCGCACTATTCGGCATCAGCGCGGTTTACATTATAACATAAAGACCATAACAACAAGCTGTTTGGTTTACATCGAACAGGAGTACAAACTTGGAGAACCGGGGTAAACTATATACAAGAGATAATTACATAGAACAGAATAGAGTCTTAATAATATCAAGAACGGCATGGTGTGTTCATGAGTGGGTCACTTCCTCTGGTTCAATTGCTGGTAGGGTAGTATTGAAGGAAGAGGTGGTATTTGAGTGCCTTCCTGAACTGGAGTAGGTCAGTAATGGCCCTTATGTCGGAGGGTAGAGCGTTCCAGCATTTGGGTACATAGAAACTGAAGGCTCTGTTTGAGGTTGTCATGTTGCACTTTGTCAACGCCTTCGAGGTTGTCAGTAGGTTTACGGCTGATGTTCTTCTGGATCTGTTGGGGGGTACTGTGTGAATCAGATCTGTGAGTGAGGAGGATGAGATACCCTTGATTGCCTTGAATGATAGGACTAGGGTTTTAAAGATGATCCTCCCATGGATGGGGAGCCAGTGAAGCTGTTTAAGAATGGGAGTTACGTGGTCGCTTCTGGAGGCTCCGTAGAGGACTCTTGCTGCGGCATTCATGGCCATCTGTAATGGGCTAAGAGTGGATTGAGGGAGACCTTGTAATATGGCATTTGCAAAGTCGAAGTGTGGCAGGATTAGTGCTTGGTATATGGTTCGGAAGTCATCAGGGTCCAACATGGAGCGCATATGCCTAAGCGAGCGTATTTTGAAGTATACAGCTTTGACTATGTTATTTATGTGATGTTTCATATCCAGACGTTGGTCCAATGTAACTCCAAGGTATCTTATTGTTTCTTTAGCTTGTAGGTCAGCTTCCTTGACACTGACGTGGGCTGGAGGGGTGAAGTTGGGGTCTTTGGAGATGAAGAGCACCTCTGTTTTTTTATGTTGAATGCGAAGGTTTTGTGATTGGAGCCACTCTGAGACCGAATTGAGGCAGTCTACCAACGGTGCCAGGTCTAATTGAGTTGTGGAGAAAGGCATATATAAGAGAATGTCATCTGCGTATATCAAGCAGTTGACTTTGAAAGATCTTATGATGTCGCAGATGGGCTGCATGTATATGTTAAATAGTAGGGAAGACAATGAGGAACCTTGAGGCACACCTTGCTTTTGATGGAAGCGTTTTGACTCTTCTGTACCGGACTTCACATATTGCCATCTACCATCCAGGTAAGAGTTGCACCATTCTAATGCACTGTTGCAGATACCTTTCTCTTTCAGTCGTCCGAGGAGAATTTCGTGGCTTACTGAGTCGAACGCCGCAGCGATGTCTAAGAAGACGAGTACAAATCCTTGTCGGATGTTGTTAATGCCTGTGATAATGTCGTTGAATAGGTTCGTGAGAAGGGTCTCGACCCCATGATATTCTCTGAACCCATGTTGGCAGTGATCTAGGGGCGCTGTGGTGTCTATATGATCTTGGATTTCCCTGGGGTCCAAATGTTAGTACTCCACCCCTGAAAGGCATCAAAGGCCGCTCCTACCCGGAAACCCTCAAGGCCCAGGTAGTGGGTGGGTGGCAGGTCATATGGAAATATAACATCCAGAATAAAATTTATGCCGATGACATGGTGCTGTACACATCCTTTGATACTGAAACCCCAGACTACACAGCAGTAACTAAATGTCTCACCGAAGTCTCAGGATGGCTCAGCATCCACAGTCTCAGTATAAACTATAACAAAACAGAAGCATTCACAATAACAAGGAACAAGAGATTCACTCCTCCTCGCACCATAGCCTTAGATGACAGACAACTAGCTGTCAAGGCAAAGTGAAATACCTAGAGGTTATCCTCGATCAGAACCTAAACCTACAAGCACATACCAACAGAACAACGCAGAATGCATACTATAAACTAAAAATCATCCGGAAACTAAAGCCCCCTCCTAAGCCATAATGATTAAAGAACAGTCGTACAAGCAATAATCATGTAACTTCTCGACTTTTGCAATTCACTGTACCAAGGCTTACCAGCTACCACCATCCACTCTCTTCAGATGGTATAAAACACTGCGGCTCGCATTCTCACAGGAACAAACAAAGAAACAAGAAAGCATAACCCCAATATTGGCTCGGCTACACTGGTTTCCTGCAAGATTCAAGGTAACAATGAACATATTCAAAATACTGCAGAATGAATCAGCCAAGTTACTTCAAGCTCTGACTGTTGAGGCATTCCTAATAGGGTCTATACATTTCAAGCAAAGTTAAGAGTTGTGGTTTTTAAATGACTGTCTGGGAGCTCTTAAAAGGGTTTTGATACATTTTTTAAACAGTTACATTCTTTTTGGTGCTTTAGTTTAAAAGGTGAAATATTTTGTTTAGCGGGGTAGGTTTAAAACTCTGCTTTAGTATCTTTCTCAGCTCTTTGGTTACTGACACCTCATCAGGAGTTAGTGGGCCTGATTAGCCTGTGAAAGAACTGAGAGCAGCTGAGGCCTGCATAAAAGGCTTCAGAGCCCTGCACTGTTGAGGCATTCCTAACAGGGGCTATACATTTCAAGCACAGGTAAGAGTTTGTGGCTTTTTAAATTGCTAGCTGTCTGTCTGGGAGCTCTTAAAAGGGTTTTGGTACATTTTTAAAACAAAGTATCTTTCTTCAGCTCTTTGAAGCTACTGACACCTCATCAGGTATTAGTTTCCTCCCTAACAGATACCTAAGCTCCACGAATGAACAATGGCTGGGAAAAATCGTATCACTAAAGCTGTTGCCCCCGTTACATCTTCTGCCTCTTTCCAGTTGCAGGACCGGTTCCATATGCAGGATGCCTGCATGCTGAAGCTCTCAGGAAGCAAATGGAGGAACTCAGAGAGGAGGTGGCTAGGCTAAGTAGCAATCAAGACAGCGAGAAGTACATTGATGAAATGCTTCTTTCAACATTCAAGCTCTCCAGCAGAGGAAAAGATGGGTGCCTACAGAATGACGAAAGTGGGACACAAGTCACCAGGGCCGGCAGAATTACCAATCCAACTCCCCCAGCCCTTGAATTGAAGAACCATTATGCAACCCTGGAAGTGGAGGAGGTGAAAGCATCCCTGGAAAGGGAAGAACCAGAGCTCAAGTGCTCCAAAGTTGCATAATCAGTGATCACAAGGAGGTATCCATCTGCCGACCTGATTTGATGTCCATAGAGGTATGCCGTCTGCCAGGTGCCAAAATTGAGATGTTACGGAGAGTTTGCTGAGACTCATCAAGCCCACTGACTATTACTCAATGTTGGTAATCCATGTCAGCACAAATGATACTGCCAGGCATCCCTCTGAGTGTAAAAGTGACTTCATGGCTCTGGGATAGAGGATGAAGCAGATAGGGGAGCAGGTGGTGTTCTCTTCAGTCCTCCTTCTTGAGGGTAAAGGCCAAGGCAGAGAAACTCGCGTCCTGCAGATGAATGCATGGCTGCGTGGATGGTGTCATCGAGAGCATTTTGGTTTCCTGGACCATGGGATGCTGTTCCAAGGGCTGCAGAGCAGAGATGGCATTCATCTGTCCAAGAAAGGTTGACGTGTCTTCAGTAGCAGACTGGCTAATCTACTGAAGAGGGCTTTAAACTAGATTAATTGGGGATGGGTGAAGAAAGCCCCAGGTAAGTGAAACATAAAACACCTTTATGAAAATGGGTAAAAAGAGGCAACATATGGAAAGCGGTATGTATAAATGCCCATATCAAGGGAAATAAGATCCCAGATGTTGAAGCTTTAATGGGAGAGGCTGACTTGGATTTAGTGGCAGTTACAGAAACATGGTTCCCAGAAAATCATGGCTGGGATGTAACTATACCAGGCTATACATTATTCAGACAGGGCAGGGTAGGAAGAAGGGGAGGAGGAGTGGCACTACAAGTAAAAAATAATCTTAAAGCTTTGGAACTACAGAGCTTAAAAGGGAGAGAGGAGGCACTGTGGGTTAAACTAGAAAGAAGGAAAAAGAAATCTATTTGCATTAGCATGATATACAGACCTCCCTCACGGGGAAGAGGTGGAGAGTTAACTGAAGACATACGCAGCATTGCTAGGAAAGGGGAAGTGATACTGATAGGGGATTTCAATATGCCAGATGTTGATTGGCACATTCCGGCTGCAGTATCATCTAGAAGTAAGGAGATCCTGGATTCTCTACAGGGAGAGCTATTCAGGCAATTGGCAACAGAACCCACACGTGAAGGGCCATACTGGATTTGGTGCTTACCAATGGTGAAAGTGTTTCTGATGTTATAGTGGGAGATAATTTTGCAACCAGTGATCACCAGATGGTGTGGTTCAGTATTAGGACTAAGGCTGTTAGAATCCATTCAAAAGTGAGACTTAGACTTTAGGAAAACTAATTTTGCCAAGATGAGCCAATACCTCAGGGAGTCATTAGCGAGATGGGAACAGCTGGGGGATGTAGAAAAACAGTGTTAAAATGGTAAGGAAAAGGAGACCGCTATGGTTTATCAAAAGAAGTAGCTGAAAAGGTGAAGAAAAAGAGGGAGGCCTTCATGAAATAAAAGAGATCACAGAGAGAGGAAGTCAGGGATCTATATTTGGAAAAACTTAGAGAAGCTAGCAAAGTAGTCAGGAAAGCAAAGATTAAAAAAAGAGGAGGAAATAGCCAAGGTAATAAAATGTGTGTGTGTGGGGGTGAGGGTAAGACATTTTTCAGATATGTTAGTGAGAAGAGGAAGAGCAAAAGTGGTATTGTCAGACTCGAGGGTGAAGGGGAGGAATATGTAGAAGCTGATGAGGATAAACGGAATTGCTTAACAAATATTTCTGTTTTGTGTTTACAGATGAAGAACCAGGAGCAGGACCTCAGAAAACACCCAGAAACAGGAACAGAAGCGAGGGGCATCTTGAACAATTTTCAGAAGACTGTGTTCGTGAGAACATGGCTAAACTTAAAGTAAACAAAGCAATGGAACCGGATGGGATGCACCCTAGAATACTGAGGGAACTTGGGGACGTTCTAGCAGCTCCACTGACTGACCTTTTCAATGCCTCATTGGAGTTGGGAGTGGTTCCAAAGAACTGGAGAAAGGCTCATGTGGTCCCTTTACACAAAAGTGGAAGTCCAGATGTGGTTGAAAACTACAGGCCAGTTAGTTTAACTTTGGTGGTGAGTAAATTATTGGACACGTTGCTGAAAGGGAAAATAGTGAGGTTTCTGGAGTCCAGTGGATTACAGGATCTGAGGCTGCATGGATTCACCAGAGGCAGGACTTGTCAGGCAAATCTGATTGATTTCTTTGACTAGGTTACCAGGTAGTTGGTCCTAGGGAGTATTCTAGATGTGATATATTTAGATTTCAGTAAACCCTTTGACACCGTTCCTCACAGGTGACTTATAAACAAACTGAGCACCCTAGGGATGGACACTAAAGTTTCTGCTTGGGTTAGAAATTGGTTGAGTGGGAGATGACAGAGGGTACAGGTAAATGGAGCTTACAATGGAAAAAGAGTTTACTAGTCTGCCCTTCCATATCAACTACAATAATCCCCTTTTTTTCTTAAGAGATCTTCTGTATTTGTCCCATGCTTTTTGGAATTTAGATGTACTCCGGAGTCTATCCCCTTTCACCCTCATCCTATGTTCCCTCATAGCAGAGATTGCTTCCAATTGAAAGAGGCTCTTCTCTTGTGCATTTCTGTCATGAAGGTATTTAACTGTCTTTATCATATCTCCTCTATCTCATCTTTGTCTAACATAAACATTAGGGTGATCCAAAAAAACAAACTAAGGGGCTTGTTTACAAAGCCGCGGTAGCGGTTTGCGATCGTAATCGGAGCCGCGGCCCCATTGATTTCAATGGGGCCGCGGCTGCGATCGCGATCGCGAACCACTACCGCGGCTTTGTAAACAAGCCCCTAAGAGATTTCAGTTCTCCACAAGGCTGGTTTTGTTGTTTATTATATTTATAACAAACACACAAAATTTTGTTGAAAATAAACAACATTTAGTGGTCACTCCATTTGGCAGTTTTTATCTCATCTGAACCAAACAGCAGACAGCTGGAATGTCTGGTAACTGTGGCCTCTGAAGTTTCAGCACCATCTTTTTCTTTGTTTCTGCTGTTATCAAAAAGGGCTAAGCCTGCCAGATGTTAGACAAAAAACAGATGTGTCTTGAAAATACAACAACCTGGTTTGGGTAAGTCTTAAGAATTGATAAAAATTCATTAAAAGGAGCTCAAATTGCCTCATTCTACCGTCTGATGTAAACAAGATTGACAAATGGAGTCAAATCTGTGATATTGTTGGACTCAACCTGCAGTCATCCTGAACTGAGCCATAAAAAGGAATATGTTCAATACATAATGCCTTTTCCCATCTATAAAATGTTCAGAATGGGGCGACCTCTAAATGTTTCACAATCAGGCTGAAGTTTCACAGGTAAGCAAGCTATCCTTAAGGGACAAAAATAAACCTTATGGAGAAATGATTCTACAAACAATAACTTTTTGCATTGGTTTGTGGATTATCCTAATTTACATATTAAGATCTTTGTCTGTCCTCATATGCTTTATAACAAAGACCACTAACCATTTTAGTAGCCATCCTCTGCACTTACTCCATCCTGTTTATATCCTTTTGAAGGTGTGGTATCTAGAATTTCACACAATACTCCAAATGAGGTTGAACAAGAGACTTATACAGAGGCACTATCACCTCCTTTTTCTATTGCCATTCCTCTCCCTATGCACCTAAGCGTTCTTTTGACTTTCCCTGTCACCTTTTCTACCTGTTAGCCACTTTAAGATCATCAGAAGCAATCACACACAGGTCCCACTCTTCTTTCGTGAACAGAAGTACTTCTTCCCCAACACTACCACTCCCTTGGACTTTTGCAGCCCAAATGCATGTCCCTTCATTTTTAGCATTAAATCTCAGCTGCCAATTTCCTGACCATTCTTCTAGCTTAGCTAGATCCCTCCTCATGTCATCTACTCCTTCCTGGGTATCTACTTTATTGCAGATTTTGGTATAATTTGCAAGGAGGCAAACCTGACCCAACAACTCTTCCACAGTATCACTAACAAAGATGTTAAAGAGAAACAGAACAAGGACAGATTCCTGTGGTACACTGCTGGTAATATCCATCACCTCGGAGTGATTTCTATTTATCTATACACTTTTTTTGCCTCCCACTCAACCAATTTCTAACACAGTCAGTCACTTTAGGGTCCATTCCTAGGGGGCTCAATTTATTTATAAGTGACTTGTGCGGAGTGGTGTCAAAGGCTTTACTGAAATCTAAGTACACCACATCTAGGGCTTTCGCTAAGTTCAACTTTGTGGTCACTCAGTCAAATAAATCAATCAGATTGTCTGACAAGACCTGCCTCTAGTAAACCCATGCTGCCTCAGATCCTGCAAACCTTTGGACTTCAGAAACCTCACTATCCTTTGTTTTAGCAGTGTTTCCTTTAATTTACTCACCATAGAGGTCAGGCTAACCGGCCTGTAGTTCTCAACCTCATCTTTACATCCGCCTTTGTATAAAGGGACCATATGTGCCGTTCTCCAGTCCTCTGGGACCTCTCTTGACTCTAAAGAGGCATTGAAAAGGTCAGATGGTGGAGCCACTAGAACTTCCCCAAGTTCCTTCTAAACTCTCCGATGTATCCCATCTGGCCCCATTGCTTTATCTACTTTCAGTTTAGCTAGTTCCTCATGAGCATAGTCTATTGAAAACTGTTCAAGACCCTCTTCACTTCTTTTCCTATTTGTAGGTGGTTTCTGAGGTCCTGCTCCTGGCCCTTCACCTGTGAACACAGAACAAAAATATTTAAGCAATTCTGCTTTATCCACATCAGCTTCTACATATTCCTCCCTTCACCCTTGAGTGTAACAATACCTCTTTTGCACTTCCTTCTATTGCTCACATATCTAAAAATATCTTGTCTCCCATTTTATTGCATTGGCTATTATTTTTATATCTTTGTTTTCATAACTACTTTCCTAGCTTCTCTGTTTTTCCAAATATTGATGCTTGTCTTTCTCTCACTGTGATCTCTCGTATTTTATAAAGGCCACTCTATTTTTCTTTACCTTTTCAGATGCTTTTTTTTTTTGGAGAACCTTAGTGGCCTCCTTTTCCTTTTACATTTACTTATGTTTCTAACAATAAGATTGGCTGCTCTTAGAATATCACCTTTGAGGTTTGTCCATTAATTTTCTACACCCCTCATCCAAGCTGTTCCCATCCCGCTAATGATCCTTGAGGTATTGCCCATCTTGGCAAAGTTAGTGTTCCTAAAGTCTAAGACCCTTGCTTTTGAATGGATTTAATCAGTCCCAGTCCTAACACTGAACCACACCATCTGGCGTTCACTGGATGTGAGATGATCCTACTATAACATGTGGCACCACGGGGCAGATTCCAAAGCAACTGGAACAGTTGGAGCACTGTCCTGGGTCCCGCAGCCTCAATTCCAGGTTGGGCTTTCCAGACAAACACCCATAAATGTACCTCTCAGGTTCATAGAAAAGTCCAGCAAACTGTTCTGTTATGCCAAGTCCAGCACCCTGAGCTTTCCTCAGCCCCAGGGCTGGGCATGTCCCCTCATTCTCAAGAAAAACAATTGAGAACAGAAATGCACACAAAGTCATAAGTAGCCAAATCAAATCATCTAGGTTCAAATCCAGAGTCTTTCTCAGAACAAAACAATGTTGCTCAGCTGCACAGTAAATAGCTGTGTAGTTGCCCCTCAGTTCCACCCTTCAGGTTCACTGTCAACTGGCTGAACCTGCTCCAGGGCTAGAGATTTCACTGTGTCATCCACAATACCTCCATGGGTCCTTATTGCTTAAGTTTTCATAGCTTCTTCCACTTCAAGGTAACTGCCTTCTTTTTCCCTGAAGCACAGGGACCTTTCTAGAAGCAGGGACAGGCTCCTGAAGGCTGCGCTTCCTTCCTTCCTGGTCCTCCCCTGCACTGCTTTTCAAACATGTACACTGGCCAGAACCTAAGCCATGAATTGCTAGCTCACTTTACCACCTCTGTGCTCTCTTAATTGGATCACTTGATCCTTTCTGTGGTGGGCCCTCTCATCCTAAGGGAATCTGGGACTTGAAGTCTGACTGATCACCCGGGTGCCCCCAGGCCTGATCCCGCAGTCTGAGATGCCCATCAGAGATGGAGCAGCCTGTGAAGGTTCCCAGGAAGGATCCGACCGCGGACCGGCCTCTATCCCCAGACACTCTCCTCATCGAGGATTCCCCTTCAGGGGAGCCGGCATCGGGCCCGAGTCCCTCAGTGCCCGTGGCGAAGGCTGCAGAGCCTTCTGGTCTGGGGTCCAGAAAGGCGGCCCTGCAGCGCAGTTTGTCTGCCTTCATGGACCAGCATTGGGCGCTGTTGTCCGTCACGAACGGGTTCATCCGCCTTGACCACCGGGCCCTCGGCGTCCAAGACGTTCCCGGAGGCCGAGCCAATCCTCGAGGTCCTTCAGCCTCGAGTCGATCTTCGGCCAAGGTCACGATCTGAGTCCCGCTCGAGAGGACCGAGGTTATCCCCGGCAAGTATGCTAGGCATCAGCCACAGGGCATTGGGAGCCCCGAGGAATGCGGAGCAGCCCTCCTATGAGTCCCCACGGACTTCTCCGAGTGGGAGATGGAGGGTGAATCGTCCACTGATACCCGTTGCCACCATGACGTCCCATCTGACTCTCCCGTCTCGGAGCCTCGACGGCAGTCTCCACCCGAGGATATGGACTTCCTTGATTTTGTCATGGAGATATCCAAGGCCCTGGCATTCCGGACGGAGTTGGTGGAGGATCCTCGGGCGGATGAGTTGGAAATCCTCCATTACGAAGCCCCTCCGCGGGAATAGCTCAAAGTGCCCATCCCTTCCATCCTGGAATGGCTGATGCTCTGAATGTGGGAGACACTGGCTTCGGGGCTGGTGGTGAGCAAGCGGCTCAACTTGATGTATCGAGTCCGCCGGAGCCCAGGCTTCCAAAATTCACAACTGCCACATAACTCCATGGTGGTGGAGTCGGCCATGCATCGGCTGAAAAGCCAGAAGACGCACTTCTTGGTGCCCCCTGGCAGGGAGGCCCGCACCTTGGACACCCTCGGCAAGAAGTGCTACCAGGGCTCAGTGCTCATTGGTCGCATCCAGGCATAGGCTGTACATGGGCATGTACGTGAGAGACCTGGCGTAGGATCTCGCCGGGTTCTTGGCTGGTCTCTCCGAGGAACCTTTGCAGCAGTTCAAGAACCTGGCCAAAGCAGTCCTTGAATGCTCCAAATTCATATCTCATGTGGCCTATGATGGGTTCGAGTCAGTGTCTCGAGTAGCGGTGATTGGCATTGGTGCATGCCATCAAGCTTGGCTACTATCATCTGACCTCGAGCAGTAGGTTCAGGACAAATTGATTGGTGCCCCCTGCCAAGGAGAGAACCTCTTTGGCAAACCCATGGCCGACAAGGCTGCTGAGCTGGAGATAGAGTTAATGATAAGGACCAGGCTCTCTAAAAAGACCACTGCCCCTCCCCGACGGAAGGGCTTGGGTAAAAAGCCCTTCGACCCGAAGAAGGGAGCTGCTTACAGAAATGACCCACCTTATCAGGCCTCCCCAGCTCCCCAACAGGGTCAGCAGGAGAAGAGACATGGACATGACCCAAGTAAGCAGATGGCTCCAAAACTCCAGGCACCAGCTCCGGACCGGCCAGGGGGGGGGGAGTTTTTGACTCCTTGAGCATAGCCTCTCTACCCCAAGATCAGCAACCCACAGGGGAACGTCTGGCCCTCTATGCCCAGAGTTGGGTGATCATCACCACCACTTCCTGGCTCTAAGGGTAGCCAGGGAGGGTTACCTCCTCCACCTGACTCAGACACCTCCCCTTATTTCCTGGGAGAGCCCTTCAGGTCTCTCTTCCACCGGGACCTTCTTCTGAAGGAGTTGGCAGGTCTTCTCAAGGACAAAGCAGTGGAACCAGTGCCCTACCACCTCAAAGGCAAAGGGGGTGTACTACAGGTGCTTCTTCATGCCAAAGAGGACAGGGGACCTAAGGCCGATCCTCAACCTGCGCAACCTCAACAAATTCCTGGTGAAGGAGAAGTTCAAGATGCTCTTCCTTGGAACATTGCTACCATACCTCCAGCAGGGAGACCGGCTATGCTCCTTAGACCTCAGTGATGCTTATACCCACATCCTCATCCACCCCAACCACAGGTGTAGTACCTGCGGTTCGTGGTGGGGGCCAGGCACTTTCAATACAGGGTCCTCCCCTATGGCCTAGCCTCTGCCCCAAGAGTCTTCATGAAATGCCTGGCAGTTGTTGCTGCCTTCCTCCGGCTCCAGGGGGTCTTCGTCTTTCCCTACCTGGACAATTGGCTCATAAAGGGAGGCAAAGGCTTAGAGGTGCAGCAGACCACTGCACACACCATCCAGGTTCTGCAACACTTGGACTTTGTCATTAACTACCCCAAGTCTCACCTCCTCCCTTCAATGTGAGTTCACTGGGGCAAAGATAGACACTCTCCAGTCGAAGGCTTTCTTGCCCAGGGACTGAGCCAATCATCTCAGGTCTCTAGCTTGGATGTACAGTACCATCCCTCGGTGCCTGCCCGGCTTCTCCACCTTCTCAGGCACATGGACTTCACGGTCCACATCACCCCAGACGCTCGCCTCCACATGAGGGCGGCACAGTGGTGTCTCCGGGATCAGTGATCTCGGGCCATGGGCTGCCTCAGAGACAAAGTCTCTGTGTCCCGCCAATTGGCGGACTCCCTGGTTTGATGGTAGTCACCCCAGCATCTTGAGGCGGCATGCCTTTTCAGGCCCCAAGCCCCTCGAGGGTCCTTACCATGGATGCCTCCCTGCTGAGCTGTGGAGCCCATTATAGAGATATCTGTACTCAGCGCAATTGGTCATCAGAGAAGAGCATCCAGCAGATCAACCTCCTGGAGCTCCGAGCCATATATCTAGCCCTGAGGGTCTTATGTCACCACCTGCGTCACCAGCCAGTGCTGGTCCAGATGGACAACCAAGTGGCGATGTTCTATGTGAACCAACGGGGGGGGGGGGCATGGGGTCTCATGCCCTCTGTCAGGAGGCACTGGTCCTCTGCTCGTACGCAATCCAACAGGGTATCCTCCTGCGGGCAGTGTACTTGCCAGGCCAGGACAACCTGCTGACTGACACTCAGCAGAGTTCTCCAGCCGTATGAGTGGCAGTTGGACCCTGGGGTAGCCGGCCGGCTTTTCCAGCTCTGGGTGGAACCCGTGATTGACCTGTTCGCCAGCCTGGACAACTTTCAGTTGCCCTGCTTCTGCTCCTGGCAGGCCCACCACTTCCAGGGTGGCAGCGGATGCGTTCCTGGTCTCATGGTAGGGAGGACTTATGTATGCCTTCCCTCCGATGCACCTGATCACCAAGACCTTGTTCAGGACCCTCCGGGACAGGGCCTCGCTCATCCTAATAGCCCCTCAGTAGCCCAGGCAACCGTGGTTCCTGCTGATTCTACAGTTGACGGTGGAGGCCCCCACCCCCTTGGGGACCTCCTCGGGATTCCTATCTCAACAGGGGGCCCTCTACCATACCCCAACCTCGGTCCATGTCGCAGACAGCATGGCTGCTGAGAGGGTGACTCTGGCCTCCTTCAACCTTCTTCCAGTTGAGGTGAAAGACATTCTGCTGGCCTCTCGCAAGGCCTCTACTAGGAAGGCTTATGCCCTCAAATGGCGAGGGTTCTCTGTTTTGTGCACCAAACACTGCGCTGATCCTTTCTCCTGACCCTGGCATCAGTGTCAAAGGCTGCTACTCCCAATTGGGAAACCAGATTGCTGGTACTGGATTGCAGTATTTCTGAGTTCATTGCCTCCCAACAGGCATCGATGCCTGGACCCGCTGGCGTGGACACCACAGGGACCTTGATGCTGAGGACTCCCTGCGCTGCCAAAGCGATCCCTGAGAGCCAGACGTCTTGGGAGGATCCTCGGCCAGGGTCTTGATCCCGATCCTCGGAGTTGGGGTCTTCTCAGGCAAACGCCTCTAGCTCCGGCAATGCCTCGGCCTCTAGACACCGAAGACCGGAGCCTATGACATCTTTGGAGCTGTCAGGCCTCGAG
The DNA here is from genome assembly GCA_033557465.1 of Ichthyophis bannanicus. Lineage (NCBI taxonomy): Eukaryota > Metazoa > Chordata > Amphibia > Gymnophiona > Ichthyophiidae > Ichthyophis > Ichthyophis bannanicus. The sequence continues at coordinate 605,177,858 of CM066034.1, forward strand.
TCTTCCTTGGACTACTCTGACTGGGAGTCCGATGTCGAGACATCTATGGAGACCCGGGCCCACCGAGACTTCCCTTCGGACCTGTCTCCACCGGCCACAAGGCATCAGTCCCCACTCAGGGACACTTCATTTCTTGAGTTCATCCAGGACATAGCACAGGCTGTCTCCCTCACCACCAAATCAGAGGAGGATCCCCGTACGAAGGAGCTTGACATCCTCCAGTACAAGGTACTACCTAAGGAGACCCTTATGTTCTCCATCCCCTCCATCTAAAGTCTGTTCCTTCTCCTGATGTGGGAAACGCCGGCAACTGTGCCAATTGTCAGCCGATGCCTGGATACTAGGTTCTGTGTCCATCGAAGACTGGGCTTTTGAAAGACAACACCTTCACACCTCTATGGTTGTCGACTCTGCCATGCATCGACAAAAGAGCCCAAAGACACACTCATCGGTGCCCCCAGGAAGGGAATCCCGTGCCCTCAATGCCCTCAGGTGGAAGTGCTACCAAGGCTCGATGCTAGCGTGCCGCATACGAACTTACCAACTGTATATAGGCATGTTCCTCCGAGACCTTACCATGGAACTCTGAGGATTCGCAGCTTGCCTCGATGGAGATGACTTCTGATGCTTCCAAATATCTGTCTTGAGCCGTCTATGACGGCTTAGAGTCCAGCACGAGGGTAGCATCTGCCGGCATTGGTGCCCTACGCCAAGCCTGGCTCCAAACATCGTACCTTGAGCAATGGGTCCCAGAGAAGCTCCTCTATGTCCCTTGTTTCGGGGAGCAACTCTTCAGCAAGCCGATGGAAGGCAAAATGGCCGACATAGACAGAGAGTACGTCACGAGGACACGGCTCTCGAGGAAGATTTCCACTCTTCCAAGGAAGAAACCACCAGGAAAGAAGCCTCCCTTCCACATAAAGGGCAAGCCCTATTGAGGCTATCCTCCATACCTGGCCACCCAGGCCCCTCAGCAGGGTCACCAGGGCAAGGGAACGAGCCAGGGCCTGGGCCTGGGCAAGCCCAAGGGCCCCAAGCCCCAGACACCTGCTCCAGCCCAGCCTTGGTTGGGGTTTTGAGGCTTCCAGCATAGCATGTCTTCCACTGGAGGATCAATTGCCAACAGGGGGGTGCTGATTCATTTTGCCCATAGGTGGACCTCCATCACCACCGACTCTTGGGCACTTCTTGGACTATCTGCTTCCACCCTTCTTTCTTAATGCAAGAACTTGCAGGCCCTTTCAGGGACAGGGCTGTGGAGCCTGTACCACATCACTTGAAAGGAAAGATTCTCTCCAGGTACTTTCTAATTCCAAAAAGAACAGGAGGTCTATGGTCCATCCTGGACCTCAGAAACCTGAACAAATTCCTGGTGCGGGAGAAATTCAAGATGCTCTTCTTTGGAATATTGCTGCCCTACCTCCAGCAGGGAGATTGGCTATGCTCCTTGGACCTGAAGGATGCTTATACCCACATCCTTATCCATTCCAGTCACAGGCAGTACCTAAGGTTCATGATCGGGGGAAACCACTACCAGTTCAGGGTACTTCCCTTCAGCCTAGCGTCTGCACCAAGGGTCCACCAAATGTCTAGCAGTGGTGGCTGCCTAACTTCATCTGTAAGGGGCCTTCATTTTCCTTTACCTAGACGACTGGCTGGTAAAAGTGGACACGGCCTCAGAGGCCCTGCAGGCCACAGGCTGCACCATCAAGGTCTTAGAACATCTAGGATTCGTGATAAATCACCCAAAATATACCACCTTACCCCAACACAAGACTTGGAGTTCATAGGGTCTTGCTTGGATACCCTCCAGTCCAGGGCTTTTCTCCCACTGGACAGTGCAGATCGCCTTACGGTCCTAGAAACCATAGTGCAACGCCACCATGCCATGTTGGCGCGGTCAGTGCTTCTCCGCCTCGGCCATATGGCCTCCACGATCCATATGGTTTCCAAAGCTCGCCTCCACATTCGAGGGCAGCTCAGTGGTGCTTCTGCTCACAGTGGACCCAGGTCATCTTGTCCCATCAGCTGGCAGAGTCACTCAGCTGGTGACAGGATACACTGTGCCTGCAAAAGGGTATTTCCTTGCAACTCCTGAACCCCCAGAGGGTCCTCACAATGGATGCTTCCCTGCTGGTCTGGGGTGCCCATTGTGAGTAACTGCACACCCAGGGGGTCTGGTCCCTCGAGGAGAGCCAGCAGCAGATCAATATGCTGGAACTCGGGACCATCTTCCTCACGCTAAAGGCTTTCCAGCACTGTCTGCAGCATCAATCAGTGCTTGTCCAGATGGACAATCAGGCCAGGATATTCTTCCTGAACAAACAAGGAGGCATAGGCTCCTACCGCCTATGCCAGTTGGCAGCCCTCTGCTCATATGCGACCAGACAGGGTACGCTTCTCAGGGCAGTATATCTTTCGGGCCAGGACAGTGTCCTGGTGGACAGGCTGAGCAGGGTCCTCCAACCACACGAGTGGCATCTGGACCCCAGGGTAGCACAACAGCTATTCTGGTTATGGTAAACCCCAAACCTGAACCTCTTTGTAAGCCTGACCATCGCTCAGCTACCCCGTTTCTGCTGTCCCCAATTGCACCTGTCCTGGGTAGCAGCGAATGCCTTTCTTGTGGTCAATGGGTCTGTTGTATGCTTTTCCTCCTACACCACTGATAGCGTGAACCCTCTTCAAGGTCCAGAGAGTTGCCTCGAGGTTGCCCAAGTAACCTTGGTTTCCTCTGCTGATTTGTCTTTCGATGGAGTCCCCAATCTCTCTTGGGAGCCTCTCCAGGACTATTGACCCAGGAGGAGGCGTTCAATCCTCCACCCCAACTTGGGATCCTTGTCTCTCACAGCATGACTGCTAAACGGGTCACTTTAGCATCCCTCAACCTTCCCTGGGAGGTGGAAGAAGTCCTCCTGGCCTCTCATAAAGACTCCATGAGACGGGTCTATGTCTTCAAGTGGCACATGTTCTTTGTATGATGCAAGGAACAATGGGTGAATCCATTCTCCTGCCCACTGCACTTGGTGTTACAATATTTCCTCCATCTCTCGCAGTCTGGACAAGGCTAACTCCATCAGGGTATACCTGAGCATGCTCTCCTTGAACCATTACTCTATAGAGGGCAAGCCTCTCTCGATGCAACCCTTATTACGCAATTCATGGAGGCTTGCTGCTCTCTAGGCCTCCCATCCAACCACCCCCAGCAGAATGGGATCTCAGTGTACTCCTGGCGCAGCTTACCAAGCTGCCTTTCAAACCCTTGGCTACCTGCCGCTTACAGTACCTGTCCTGGAAGTTGACCTTCCTGGTAGTATTCATCTCTGCCCACAAAGTCAGTGAGCTTCAGGCCTTGGTGGCTGAACTACCCTACACTAGGTTCTATAAGAATAGCGTCATGCTCCACACTCACCCAAAATTCCTCCCGAAGGTAGTGTCTGATTTCCACCGATTTTCTGCGGCCCACACCGACAGGGCATTGGCCGTTCTTCACACCCTGGACTGTAAAAGGGCCCTGTCCTACCTTCAGCAGGCTCAGGGCCACCGCAAAGCCTCACAGCTTTTTGTTTCCTATGACCCCAGTCGATTGGGGGTAGCTGTCACCAAGCTGATCCTGTTCACGGGTAGCGGACTGCATCATCTTCACCCACAATCAAGCTGGGCTATTGTTGGACTGCCAAGTCACAGCACACAACGTCAGGGTCATGGCAACTTCAGTTGTCAGCCTACGCTCTGTCCCCTTGGTGGACATCTGCTGGGCCGCCACCTGGTCCCTCAGTCCACACTTTCACAGCTCACTACTGCCTGGATAGGGAATCCTGATGGGATAGTGCCTTGAGCCAGGCCGAACTCCATAATCTGTTCTGAGTTTAGGCAACTCTTGCCCTCTGATCCTTGTTCAGGCTACCGAAACCATGGTTCTCCCTGGTCACTGAGGTTCTCAGAGTCTGTCCTCAGATTTGCTTGTGGCTGCTCATGGCGGGGCCATGTTTTTCTACAGTTTCTCGGTAGCTTGTAGCTAGGGAATCCCATATGTGAAAACTGACTTCCTACTTGTTCCTGGAGAAAGCGTAGTTACTCACCTGTAAGAGGTGTTCTTCAGAGACAGCAGGAATCAGTCCTCAAAACCCTCCCTCTTCCCCTTGGAGTTACTGTACTATTTTTGCCTTCTCTTTTGTCTGCTCTAGCTATGTCATCTGACTGAGCAAGATGGCACCCCTGGGTAGGAAGGAGACCACGCATTCTTTGAAAGCTGGGGAGATGCTTCCACGAGGGCTCCGTTGACATCATCCATATGTGAGGACATTCCTGCTGTCCCTGGAGAACACCTGTTATAGACTTTCTTAGCCATCATTCAGTTTGTGGAGCTTTGGTATCTGTTGAAGAAAGCAAGAGACCTACCATAGCCCCTAACCTTTCCTCAGCTGTCCTTTAAGAGAAGAATGCAGCTATTTGTTCTAACAGCGCTGTTCTGTGTCCCTGTTGGTAGCCATGCTTCCTTGCTAAACAGTTATTACTTTGAACTAGTAAATTTTGATCTTATGTGTTAGAGTTATATAGATCAATATGTTCCCTTTATAAAATTACCTGATCAAAGCTCCTTCAAGAATAGCAAATTGTTTACTTTTAGTAGATATCCAAATGTGGAAGTATTTGCTTACTAGATTTTTTTCTATTAGCCAATAAAAATCTGTTATCTTTTGTCAACAAGCTAATTGGAGAGTTGTCCTATAAAGTATAGGGTGGGAGCTGGGGTGGGAAGGGAGAGGAGATCAGTGACTTCAAAGAGCTTACCTACCTTTTCCCAAGGACACAAGAAATTCTTTTGCAATTTAGCTGCAATTTTCTAGGCAGTGCAACAGAAAAAAAATTAGCTATTAAAAATGAAAAAAAAGGCCCCCTTTAAGAACTCTGAGGCAGAGAGTTTGTATTCAAGTGCCACACAGTATTATTACCTTGCTTGTAATTGGAACTTTTTAGGAATGGCAGTACTTGCCTAAAGGGTCGGTATATTTATGCTATACTGGGTCAGACCAATGGTTGTTCATGCCAAATATCCTGCTTCCAACAGTGGTCAATCGAGGTCACAAGTACTTGTCAGGTTCCCAAAATGTATACAGATTCCATGATGCTCGTCACATGAAAGTAGTTGATTTCCCCGGTCTACTTTAATAATAGTTTGTTGACTTTTCTTCCAGGAATTCATCCAAACCTCTTTTAAATCCAGCTACACTAATGGCTTATCTCCAGGAAAAAGCAGGAATGTAAACTTCACATATGGGTGACGTCAGTACCGACGGAACCTGTGTGGGAATGCTCCCCTGTGTCCAATAGGAAAGTCTTTGGGAGCATCCCACTGTGCCTGCGTCACTGCCTTCCTGCCTTCCCAACTCTCCCTCCTCAGTTATTCATTTTCTGTGGAGCCAGCAGGAAGCAAATCCTGTTACCCAGAAAATTCTTTAATTCTTTGGTTTTTTTGTGGTTTATGTCTGTCTTCTCATTGACGCTGGAACTGATCTTCTTGGTTCTTTTCTTTCTTTCCTGTACAAAAAAAAGGTAGAACTTTTATTTAGGCGCATCGACTCCATTTTAAGCCTTACGTCTACCATTTTGTCTACTGACACTATGGAGAAACCAGCTAGTAGTTTTAAGAAATGTTCTAAGTGTAGCAGTATCATCTCTGCTACTGATACCCACGACTGGTGTCTCAAATGCCTTGGGCCTCACCATCAGCCATTAGAATGCCCTCTGTGTAAGAAGATGACAAAGAGAGGCCTGGAGAATCGAGCCACAAAGTTAGCTACACTCATTGCCTCAGATATGGTTTCTTTGGCATCAAAGTCATAGAGGGAATAGTCTTCCTCTCATGGATCTCAGCTATCGAAGCACAAGTCTTCTTCGAAGACAGGCCATCCTCTCAAGGGTAGATCTCTTTCTAAGCATTGAGATGCTGCGAGCATTGCCCTGGAGATGGATCAGCCAGCTAAACAACCCCAGTGGGAGGACCTTTCCTCCAAAGCCATTGAGGGGCTCCAGGATGCTCCCAAGGCCTCCACCTCCGGAGAGCTCTTGGTGCCATGCTCTGGGACGGTAGCGTACATCTCCGATACTGATATCCAAGGAACAGCAGACCCTATGGATCAGCGTATCCTGGCCATTGAGCAGAGCTCAGGGGCTCTACTGGCAGATTCAGTCCCAGTTAAATCTGTACAGCTGGTACTGCCAACACAGGCACCGTCTATGGTAGTGATGCAAACTGTGTCAAGCTATATGCTGCTTGCTGTGCTACCACCCATGCCTACCCTCTAATCCATTACCGGTGCCAGGGTTTTGTCCAGGCAGGTCTCTCATTCTGATACCAATTTTAATTGGTACCAGGCCTTAGCGGAATATGGATATCGCTCACACAGATACTTTGAGTCTTCTGATTCTCATTCTTCCGATGACAAATCACTCGATACCCGAAGACTACAAAGTCTGCAAGGGGACCCTTCTCCTTCACAGAAACAGTGCATGTCCCCTCCGGAGGATATGTCTTTCCAGAAATTTATTTGACACTTAGCTGGGGGCCTTTCCATAACAGTAACATCTGAGAAGTAGCCCAGAGCAGAGGAATTGGAGATTCTCCAATACCCCACAGCTTCGAAGGAGGTGGCCACACTTCCAATCCACCACATTCCCCATGATCTCATGCTCCAGATATGGGAAACACCCCTTACTATATTTCCCCATATTCGACGACTCGATACCATGTATTAGTACCAGAGTGTCCTGACTTCCAAAAGGCGCAGCTTCCACACCACTCAATGGTAGTGGAATCGGCGATGCATCAAATTAAGAGTTCTAAGACACATTCTTCTAACCCTCCGGGCAGAAAATAGAGAACCCTCAATGCTTTTGGATGTCTATGTTTTCAGGCTTCTATGCTTTCAGCCAGGATAAGCTCATACATACTCTATATGGATATGTTCCTCAAGGAGGTTACTAGAGATCTTGAGTCAATGTCCCCTCTTCTCCCTGATGACAAGAGTACAGACTATCTTATGTTGGTTAGACATGCCAAGAATGTCTCAAAGCTTTTTTAGTGGAGCAACTTTTGATTGCTTTGAATGCAGTAGCAGAGCCACATCTATCTGCATCAGTGCACGCAGAATTGCTCGGCTTCAGGCATCAAATCTTGAACAATGGGTTCAAGGTAAACTAGGTAATATTCCTTGCACAGGTGAAAACCTTTTTGGCAAGGACTGGCAGGATAAAGCTTCTCAGTTAGAATCTGAGAATACCACTAATAGGCTTTCTAAGACTACAGCCAACCCTGCTAGGAAGAAAGCAGCTGCAAAGACAACTTTCTTTAGTAAAAAAAATAAGTTTTACCCTTCTTATACCCCTGCTTCTCAATACCAACCTCAGGGTACTGAGAAGAGACAACAGCCTCCCAAACAACAAAAGAAGCCATAAGTTCCCAAGGCTCAACCAGCTCCGCAGATTCAATCTGCATCTGTTTTTTTACTTTTTCCTAGAGAACATAGCCACTCTGCCTCTGGAGAACCCCCACCTCCTCCACATTGCAGGCAAACTCTGTCATTATGTCCACAGGTGACCATAGTGAGAGAGGGATAGAGACTTCATTTACAAAATCTGCCCCCCCCCCTCCACCTTGGTATGGGAATATCACACTCAGCCCCCTCTCACTGCTCTTTTGCTGCAAGAGGTGACTTCTCTATCACAAGGTGCCACAGAAGAGGTTCCAACATCTCAGCAGGGAATGGGTTTCTATTCTCCGTACTTTCTCATTCCAAAGAAGAGCGGAGGATACAGATCCATCCTGGACCTCAGAAACCTGAACAAATTTCTAGTCCGTGAGAAGTTCAAGATGAAGTTCATTACATTTATATTACCATTGTATATAGTTTACACCGTTTTATGTTTACAGTTTGATATATGCCTCTCCACTGTATATAGTTTTACAAAGTTCCATGTAATCAAATATGTACTTGATCCTTTCTAAAACGCGGTATAAAAATGTTCAATAAATAATGATCTCTCTGGGGACCCTTCTACCCTATCTCCAGAGTCAAGTCTAGCTCTGTTCTCTAGATCTAAAGGAAGCATACACACATATCCTTATTCATCCAGAACACAGGAAATATCTACACTTCATATTTCAGGGAAGACATTATCAATACCTTTTGGACTCACCTCTGCCCCAAGAGTCTTCACAAAGTGCATGGTGGTCATGGCTGCATATTTAAGATCTCTAGGGATATCTGTCTTCCCTTACTTAGATGACTGACTCATAAAGGCAGGCACCTCCCAGGAGGTCCGCCTGTCTCTCTCCCATACCATGCAGGAATTACAACAGCTGGGATTTGTCATAAATCTTCTAAAATCCCATCTAACTCCTGATGTAACATTAGAATTCATAGGAGCTCTCTCAGATACTCCGCAGTCAAGGGCATTTCTACCCCAGTCCTGCTGTTCTCGTCTTATTCAACTGGCATCTCAGAGACCACCTATCTGCCTGAGAAATGCTACAGCTTCTAGGTCATATGGCCTCAACCGTTCATGAAGTTCCATATGCTCGTCTGCATATGCGCACAGCCCAGTGGGCACACTCCTCCAAGTGGAAGCAGGCCTCAGGCCGTCTCAAGGACAAGATCGGTGTCTGTGCTCCTCTGGCAGCATCTCTTCAATGGTGGTGTTTTCCAGAAAATCTCATCGGGTCACCTTTTCAGATGCGTCCACATCAATGCACCCTGATGATGAATGCCTCCAAACTGGTCTGGGAGGCCCATTTGGGAACACTCTCCACTCAGGGCTTCTGGACAGAACAGGAATCGCAACTCCAGATAAATCTTGTTTCAATGCCTTCAGGATGTTTCAAGAGCATCTACGATCCCACAGGGTCCTGGTCCAGATGGACAGTCAGGTAGCCATGTTCTGTGTGAACAAGCAGGGAGGAACAGAATTTTGGCCCCTCTGCAGGTAGGCTCTCCATCTCTGGTTCTTTGTCATTGCTCAACAGATGCACCTTCAATCGGTGTATCTCCCAGGGGAGACAAATTAAGTCGGATCCTTCTTCCCTACGAATGATCTCTCCATACAAAGACAGCATCCTTCATCTTTCAGATCTGGGGGACTCCAGAGATAGACCTGTTTGCCACTCTGCAGAGTACTAAACTCCCTTGCTTCTGCACCAGAATTACCATGTTGGGCAACCAGCAGGTGGATGATTTTCACCTCCACTGGTTTCATGATACTCATAGCCCCGCACTGGCCACATCAGCTGTGGTTTCCTCTCCTGCTACGTCTGTCTCAGACTCAACCCCTAGATCTCAGATCTGCTCCCGATCTCCTCTCCCAGGAGAAGGGACGCTGCTCCATCCCAATTTGTAGTCTCTCCACCTCATGGCATGGCTGCTGAAAGCATGGCATTACAAGAGCTTCATGAGAGGCCTTTTGTTGACCATGCCTCCCATCAGACCACCACCGGTGACATGGGATTTCAGTGTTATTCTAGGGAAGCTTCTCAAGCCATGTTTTGAACCTTTGGCCACAACCTAGCTAAAGTTTCTAACATGGAAGTCATCTTCCCTATTGTTCTTACTTCAGTTAGATGCTTTAGTGAACTTCAAGCTTTGGTGGCAGACCCACCTTACATACAGTTCCACCATGACAAGGTCATCCTTAGAACTCACCCCCTTTTTATGCCAAAGGTGGTGTCTCCTTTTCATTTGAATCAATCAGTTTACCTTCCTGTAATTTTTTTCCTAGACCACATTTGTCTAGGGTAGAGGCAACCCTCCATACTCTTTACTGCAAACATGCCTTAGCATTTTATTTTCAAAGAACTCAAGAGCATCGTAGGGCTTTGCAGTTGTTCATTTCCTTTGACCCTAGTCACCTGGGGTTACCAGTATCCAAACGTATTTTCTCTAAATGGATAGCAGATTTCATTTAATTTGCTTATGATAAAGCAGCACTATCCCTTGAGGGTCATGTCACGGCTCATAATGTTTGTGTCATGGCCAACTCGATGGCAAATCTGCGCTCTGTAGCCATTGATGGAATCTGCAAAGCAGCAACTTGGTCTTCGGTAGATACCTTTGCTGCTCATTACTGTCTGGACAAGAACTCCTCCCAGGATGCCATGTTGGTCAAGCTGTTCTCCAGCACCCCTTTCAGAATTAAGGGCAACTCCTACCCTCCATCCCGTAACTTATCGATACCAGATGTCCATGGAGGATCCATGACCTCTTGAAGCCTACTCTGAGGAAACCTGCCGATTCTGAGTTCATTCCTCTAGCATCTGAGAGCTAGAGAGTCCCATATGTGAAGACTACATTCCTGCTTGTTCCTGAAGTTAGCATAGTTACTCACCTGTAACAGGTAGTCTCCGGGAACAGCAGGAATTTGGTCTTCATAACCCACCCTCCTCCACTAGGAGTTGTAGGATTTCTCTCTCTCTATTCTCTCCTTTTATCTCAGCTACAAACTTAACTGAAGAGGGAGCATCACAAAGGTGGGAAGGCAGCAGCATAGGTACAGTGGGATGTTCCCAAAGGCTTTCCTATTGGACGCTGGAGAGTGTTCCCACGTGGGCTCCATCAATACCGACATCACCCATATGTGAAGACCAAATTCCTGCTGTTCCCAGAGATCACCTGTTACAGGTGAGTAACTACGCTTTATTATATCCTCTAGTAACGAATTCCAAAGTTTGATTACGCGTTGAGTGAAAAAATATTTTCTCCTATTTGTCTTAAATGTGCTACGTTGTATCTTTATAGTGGAGGAGTAGCATAGTGGTAAGAACACTGGCTTGGTAACCAAACAACCAGGGTTCAATTCCCACTAGCACTCCTTGTGGCCTTGGGCAAGTCACTTAACCCTCCATTGCCTCAGAAGAAAGGCCTGGCAATCTACTTCCAGTGACACTGCCAAGAAAACCCAGGAGCTTCTGGGTCACCAGGAGTCAGGACTGACTCAAAGGCACACATTGCATTTGTACCTTTATTGCATGTCCCTTTGTCGTTCTACTTTTTGAAGGAGTAAACAACTGATCTACTCCATTCATTATTTTATAGACCTATATCATATCTCCCTATAATAGATTCTTTTCCAAGTTGAAAAGTCCTAAACTTTTAAAAATTTTCCTCATAGGGATATCCTTCCTTCTTCTTTACCATTTTGGTTGCCATTCTCTATAATTCTGCTATATCCTTTTTAAGATATAATGACCAGAAATGCACACAATATTCAAGGAGTGGTCGCACCATGGAGCGATATATCCTTTCCTTATGATTCCTAGCATTCTGTTTGCTTTCTTGACCATAGATGCCCCCTGGTTAGAGGGTTTCAATATTGTGAAACCTTGCATCGTGTAACTGTAGGTGGGTTGTTCTTCCCTAAGTGCATAATTTACACTTGTCCCCATTAAATTTCATCTGCCATTTGGACACCCAGTCTCCCAATTTTTCAAGGTCCTCTTGCAGTTTTTCACAGTCTTCTTGTGTTTTAACATCTTTGAATAATTTTGTGTCATCTGCAAATTTGATCACCTCACTCATTATTCACATTTCCAGGCCATTTATAAATGTTAAAAAGCAGTAGACCCAGCACAGATCCCTGGGATATTTCACTATTCCCCTTTCTCCATTGAGAAAATTGTTCCTTTATCCCTATTCTCTCTTTTCTATCTTTCAACCAGTTCCTGATCCACAATAGTACACTGCCTCTATCCCATGACTTTTTAATTTCCCCAAGAGTCTGTCGTGAAGGATCTTGTCAAAGGCTTTCTAAAAATACCATATCAACCGGCTCACATTTATCTATGTGTTTATTCAGACCTTCAAAAAATATAAGAGATTAGTGTGTGAAGAGTTTTCTTGGCTATATTCATATTGGCTTTTTGCCAATAAACCACAACTATCTCCTCTTACTCAGAGCAAGGCCCTTCTTTGCAGCACAAGCACGTGTAAAGAAGATGAGCCTTTGTGCCAAATGACCAAGATGAATCTCATCATCCATTTGGGTCAGAAAGGAAAGCTGGCAGTACTCATTAGAAAGGTGTCCTCTGCCCTGTGGCTGTTGGATGTTCAGTAGGTGCAGGGTGTTTGTAAACCTGCAGGGTGCTCCTTTCCGGAGATTCAGGAGCATGGTGCACATGGAATGGGACTCAACTGATGCTCCATTGTAACGGGGAAGGGTCATAAGTAGGGTCTATGCCCTCTCTCAGGAAAACCTTACTGACTGGATTCATTAGTCCAAGTGTATGCACACATGATGGCTGCCACTAAAAGTACCTATATCCCAGTGGATGATGGTGTGACTCAAAGACTGTGGATTCTCCAGATGGTGATTTGTGTGGTGCTTCCTCCGTATGAGACTTTAATGCTTCTGGAGTCAGCAGCGGCCTTCTTGTCAGATGCTATGTATGATCTGGTCTGTCTATTGGCCAAGATATTGCATTTTCTATGGTGGAACATCGCTGGCTTTGGCTTTGCCATTGAGCAGTGGACACTGCATCCAAGTCCCAATTATCTGCTTCCTTTCAAAGGGAAGTTTTGTGTTTTGTGGAGGACTTGGAGAAGCTTGTCAAGGAGCTGGAAGCATCCAAACCTCATTGTTTTCTGGAGGACGGACTTAAAAGGCCTGGGAAATGTGGTCCCTCCTCCTCTACATCACGTTCCTCTTGCTGCCACTATCAGTATTCTTTGGGTTTCTGGGACTCCTAAAAGTATCACTTGGGAAAGCTATCCTTTCCTCCCTTGGGCTCTGATTTCTGGACTCAGTCATTTTGAGAACCTTGCAGGCAGCACAGGACTTCCTCCTCCTCCAGATCTGGGTTCTCCCTTCAGATGCAATGTCTGGTTGGGGCCCATTCCAGGGTGCCCCTCTTAGGTGGCCGTCACTTCTTCCAGGAATGAGCCAGTGTGACCTTGTACTAATGGGTGCTTGACATCATTCAGTATGGCTATGTGATGGAATTCAAGGATCCCATCCCAGATGTCTTTGTGATATCTCCATGCAGGTCTGCAGCTTAGAAGACTGCTGTTTAAGCTATCCTGGAGAGACTTCTCGACCTCCTAGCTGTCATGCCACTATAATCTGTCAAAAGGGACAAGGGGTGGTATTCCATTTACTTTGTGGTTCCAAAGAAGAACAGGTCCTTCTGCCCAATTTTGGATCTCAAGGGCATCAATGTTCTCCAAAGGACCTTACACTTCCACATGGAGACATTGAGGTCAGTCATCTGAACAGTCCAGTGAGGGGGATTCTTGCAGCTGTGGATTTCACTGAAGTCTATTCGCAAGGATCAGCAGTGCTTCCAGCGCTTCTCTGTTCTAGGTTTGCACTTTCACTTTGCCCCTCTCTCTTTCGGTCTCTGCATTGTACTGAGGATGTTCACCAAAATAATGGTTGTGACTTCTGTTGCTTTGCAGTGCAAAGGGATTTGTGTTCATCCTTAGTTGAACGACTAGCTTATAAGGGCCAGGTTGCATTCAGAGGCACAAGAGCATCGGCCTGAGTAATGCAGTTTTTGGAGAGTTTGGGCTAGGTGATCAACTACAATAAGAGCAATTTGGATATTACCCTGTTGCTAGAGTACTTTGGAACTTGGTTTGACACCAGATTAGAAAGGGTCTTAACAAAAGAACATAAGAAATGCCATACTGGGTCTGACCAAGGTCCATCAAGCCCAGTATCCTGTTTCCAACAGTGGCCAGTCAAGGTCACAAGTACCTGGCAGGTTCCCAAAAAGGTACACAGTTTCCACAATGCTTGTCCAGGGGTAAGCAGTGTATTTCAGGGTCCTCTTTAATGGTTTGTGGACTTTTCTCAGGAACTTGTCCAAACCTTTTTAAAACCCAGCTACACTAAACAGCTATTACTACATCCTTCGGTAACGAATTCCAGAGTTGGATTACACATTGAGTGAAAAAAATATTTTCTATTATTAGTCTTAAATGGGTTACATTGTAGCTTCAATGCGTGTCCCCTAGTCTTTCTATTTTTTGATGGCGTAAACAACTGATATACATTTACTCGTTCCACTCCATAACATTAATTTATAGACTTCTATCATATCTGCCCTCAAAGTCTCTTTTCCAAGTTGAAGAGCCCTAACCTTTTAAGCCTTTTCTCATAGGGGTTTATCTTCCATACCCTTTACCATTTTGGTGGCTCTATTGTGTACTTTTTCTAATTCAGCTATATCCTTTTTAAGATATGGCGACCAGAATTGCACACAATATTCAAGATGCAGTCACACCATAGAATGATACAGATGCATTGACATATACTTGGTTTTATTCTACATTCCTTTCCTTATGATTCCTAGCATACTATTTGCTTTCTTGGCCGCCGCTACACACTGGGCAGAGAGTTTGAACATATCATCCATGATGACACTTAAATCTTTTTCCTGGTTGGTGGTTTTTAATGGGGAACCTTGCATCATGTAACCTGTGATGGGGCCCGTGGGTAGAGCCCTTTAACCCTATATAGGCGGTTGCCTAGGGTCTGTAAAACAAGTAATCTGCTCTTGCTAGGTAAATGACAGAGTCTTTCAGAGCAAAAAGTGAATGAGAAAATAAGATGGGTTTTATTCCCCGTCCCGCTCGGACTATCAACAAGATCAAAAAAACTTCAGATACAAGCAAAGAACAAAAATAGTATCAGCAAACTTATATTCCTTTGTTTAAATTCACAAAGTTCTTTTTGTCATCCAATTAAACAGCAGGGCTGCACTTGTAACAAATGCTACAGTCCATGGGAGAGGGGTCTGGAAGGCTGCTGCTATCTTCCCATAACATACTCTCTCCAGCACTCCCCAAACTCCCTGTATCACACTCTTCCTGTGTGGAGTACTCAGGCACGTCTTCTTATGACAACTCACTATAGCTTTCAATGAAGGTTCCTCTCTCTTCAGGTTTATACCTGTCGGGCATGCAGTAGCTTCTCTCTGGGTTTTCCTCCCAGAACAAAAGGTCTGAATCTCCTTGCTTCCTGTATCTATGCTCAGGACCGCGCCCTTGGTACTTATATGTTTTAAACCTTTCTCTGTAAGCACATGGTTGCCTCCTTTTATCCGTAGGGATTGTCTTGGTACTTGGTTCCCTGTATCTCTTCTCTCTAGCCTCCCAGGCTGGTTGTGCAGCAGTGAAGTTAGTATTAGCTTTGCAGCTATTTCTTAATGTGCACGTGGGTTTTGAGTTCCCATCCCCCAACACTCTCTTTCTAAACTGACCTGTGCTTAGTGCTGGCACATACCGGTCTCCTGTGTGGTAGGATACTCCTGGCTTTTCTTGAAGACTCACTCGGGTGGCATGCCTTCTCCCAGTGCAGCTTGCCTCAAACCTCTTCTCCTGAGTGCTGGAGCTACCTTCACTTCCTGGTTCTCCGACAGAAAACTTTCCTCCCAGCACTCCTCTGGGGTTTCTGCTCAGCTGACTGTAGCCACACCTCTTGCTGCTCTCTCTCTGGCTTCTGCCCTCCTCCTGGGTTGTGTCCTGCCTCTCTCTCCACTGACTGGAACCCTGTCTTATGTAATCCCTAGCCCTGCACGTGACGTGGGGATTTGCAATCAGGTGTTCCTGATGAGCTTTCTGTTTGGCACGTAGTAACAGTTTTCCCTGCTCAACTGTTTCAGTGTGCCTAGTGCCTCTTTTCAACACTGAATCTAAGGTAAGCTCTTCTTTTACCTGCACTTCCATGGGCTGTGTATCCTCTGCTGCACCACAAACCATAGCTTGAGTTATTCTTTCCTAGGTGCATTTTGCACTTGTCCACATTAAATTTCATCTGCCATTTGGATATCCAGTCTTCCAATTTTTCAAGGTTCTCCTGCAATTTTTCACAATCCTCTTGTGTTTTAACATCTTTGAATAATTTTATGTTATCTGCAAATTTGATCACCTCACTCATTATTCCTATTTCCAGGTCATTTATGAATATGTTAAAAAGCAGCGGGCCCAGCACAGATCCCTGGGGTATTCCACTATTCACCATTCTCCATTGAGAAAACTGCCCATTTAACTCTATTCTCTGCTTTCTATCTTCTAATTCATTCCTGATCCACAATAGTGCACTGCCTCCAATCCCATGACTTTTTAATGTGGCCAAGAGCCTCTCATGAGGGATCTTGTCAAAGACTTTCTGTAAATCGAGATACACTATATCAACAGCTCACCTTGGTCTAGCTATTTATACTCGCCTTCAAAAAAAATAACAGTTTAGTAAGATAAGACTTTCTATGGCTAAATCCATGTTGGCTTTTTCCCATTAAACCATGACTATCTACATGTTCAGAAATTTTATTCTTTATAATGGTTTCTACAATTTTGCCTGGTACTGACATCAGGCTCACTGGTCAGTAGCTTCATAGAAACATGGAAGCATGACGACAGAAAAAGACCACATGGCCTAACTAGTCTGCCCTTCCTTTTCAGCTACAATAGTCCCTTTTTTTTTCTTTAGAGATCTAATGTTTTGTCCCATGCTCTTTTGAATAGAGATAATGTCTTAGTCTCTACTCCCTCCACTGGGAAACTATTCTACATATCTACCACTCCGTAAAGAAATATTTCCGTATATTATTCGAGTCTATCACCTTTCACCAGCATTCTAAGTCCCCTCGTAGGAGAGCTTGCTTTCAATCAAAATTTATGCCACGGGGTATTTAAATTTCTCTTATCATATCTCCTCTATCCTGCCTTTCCTGTAACGTTTACATGTTAAGATCTTTAAGTCTCTCCTCATTTGCTATATAACGAAGACCACTAACCATTTTTGTAGCCACCCTCTGCACTAAATCATCCTGTTTATATCCTAGATTGGCCACTGTTGAAAACAGGATACTGGGCTTGATGGACCTTGGTCTGACCCAGTATGGCATATCTTATGTTCTTATGAAGGTGTGGTCTTCAGAGTTGCACGCCATACTCCAAAAGTGTTTGCACCAAAGTCTTATACAGAGGCACTATCACCTCCTTTTTTTCTGCTGGCCATTCCTTTTCCAGTGCACCCAAACATCCTTTTGGAGTTTGCAGTTGCCTTTTCTACCTGTTTATCTACTTTAAGATCATCAGAAACAATCACACCCAGGTCCCACTCTTCTTTCATGGACAGAAGTACTTTGTTCCCTACACTGTACTGCTGCCTTGGATTTTTGCAACCCAAATGGATGACCCTGCATTTTTTAGCATTTTATCCCAGCTACCAAATTCTAGACCATTCTTCAAGCTTAGCTAGATTCCCTCTCATGTTATCTACTCCTTCCTGCATGCCAGTTTTATTGCAGACTTTGTTATTATCTGCAAAGAGGCAAACCTTACCCAGCAGCCTTTCCGCAATATCACTAACAAAGATGTTAAAAAGAATCAGACAATGGACTCACCACTAGTAACCTCCTTCTCAGAGTGAGCACCATTTACCTATACCCTTCGTCGCCTTTCACTCACCAAATTCTAACCCAGTCAGTCACTTTAGGGTCCATCCCTACGGTGTTCAGTTTGTTTATAAGTTGCCTGTCTGGAACGGGGTCAAAGGCTTTACTGAAATCTAAGTACACCATATCGGGCTCTCTATCGATTGAACTCCCTGGTTACCCAGTGAAAGAAATCAATCATTTTGATTGACACAGCCTGCTTCTGGTAAATCCATGCTGCCTTGGATCCTGCAATCCATTGGACTCCAGAAACCTCACTATTCTGCCTTTTAGAAGTGTGTCCAATAATTTACTCACAACAGAGGTTAGACTAATCGTCCTGTAGTTTTCAACCTCGCACTTACTTCCGCTTTTGTGTTAAGGGACCACAAATGCCTTTCTCCAGTTCTCTTGGGACCACTCCTAACTCCAAAGAAGTATTGAAAAGTTCAGTCACTGGAGCCGCTAGAATGTCCCCAAGTTCTTTCAATATTCTTGGATGTATCCCATCTGGTCCCATCTCTTTTTGTCTACTTTTAGTTTAGCTAATTCCTCACAAACACAATCTTCTAAAAATCGTGCAAGATCCCCATCACTTCTTTTCCTATTTGTGACTATTTTCTGTGGTCCTGCTCATGACCCTTCCTTCTCTGAACATAGAACAGAAATATTTGTTCTCAAGCAGGAAGTCAGTCCTCACTTATGGGTGACATCGATGTCGATGGAGCCCCTGTGCGGAGCATTTCCCCAGCTTTCTAAGAAAGCCTTTGGGAATGCAGGCACGCATGCGCAGTCCCCTTCCCGCCTAAAGGAGCCATCTTGCTCAGTCTCTCTTTTTCCGTGGAGCCCATCGGAAGTCTGTCCGTGTCACCCAGAAAAGTTGACATTTTATTCAGCGATTACTTTGTCTTTTTCTCCGGTGCGACGCCGGTTCCCCTTCCCGTCAGGTTCGATACACCAGTATCGAGCCCATCTTCTATTTTTCAGTTTTTGCCCTTCGTGGCTGGTGTTCGCGCCCTTTTCAGTTTTTCCCTGGAAGGCCAGTCCTTTGACCTCGCGGGGGCCCTTTTTTCCCCGATGGCTTCCAATGGTTTAAAGAAATGTGATCGGTGCAAGAAACTAATGTCTCTCACCGACACCCATGAATGCTGCCTTTGGTGCCTTGGCCCGGATCATGATCCTAAGATCTGTGGCCCGTGTGGCAAAATGTCCACCAAGGCACTTCGAAGCCGTCAGCACCAGAAAGAAAGGATTTTCTCAGATTCTGCCTCTGGCTGGGCCCGGACCTCGTCTGAGGCCTCGATGTCTCGGGAGTCCGATCCCGAGCATCGCCGGGGTTCCTCGGACAGGGGGTCCCCCGATCGGGAACGCAAGAGGAAGAAACGGCTCGTGAGGGTGGCATCAGAAGAGGTCCCTGGTTCCTCGAGGGTCAGGTCTAAGACCCCCGACCTCCGTCCCGGGCCCTTGGAACAGGAGAAGCCGTCGAAGGTACCTCGTGTGGAGCCGGAGACCGTCAGACACGTAAGTCCTGTAGTCCTCGTGGACTCTTCTCCGAGGGAGCCGACGTCGGGCCCGGCGCCGCCGGGGCCCGAGTCGGTGGCTACTGAGTCTCCTGAGCTTGGACTCGGGCTGACAGCCTTGGAGTGCAGACTGTCTGCCTTCATGGATCAGCAGCGGGTACTGATGACCAGCCTCGCTGGTGCATCTGCCCCGACCACCGGGACATTGACGTCGAAGTCGACCCCTGGAGACAGAGCTGATACTCGAGACCATGAAGGCTTGAAGTCGTCCTCGGTCACGGTCACCCTTGACCTCCCGCTTGGAACTGAGTGCGTCGACGCCGGTGCCTTTGGCGTTGGGGCGGGTGCCTCCTCGACCCGCGCGGTCGGAGCCCCTCGACTCCTCTTCGGATGAGTCAGCGTGGGAGACGGAGGATGAGGAATCCCCCGACACCTTCCGGACTCGGTGTGTCCCTTCGGACTTACTGCAGTCCGAGCCCAGGAGTAGGTCTCCCCCGGAGGACACCCGGTTCTCGGAGTTCGTTAGGGACATGGCCAAGGCATTGGCGATTCCTGCGGACCCTGAGGAGGAGCCTCGAGCCGAGGAGCTCGAGGCCCTCCAGTATGACTCTCCTCCGAAGGAGGCCTTTACTGTGCCGGTTCCTCCGATGCTGGAACGGCTCCTCTTCCGGATGTGGGAGGCACCGGCCTCGGCGCTGGTCTTGAGCAAGTGGGTCAATTCCATCTATCGACGCCGTAAGAGCCCTGGATTCCAGAAGGCGCAGCTGCCGCACCATTCCATGGTGGTGGAATCGGCCATGCATTGTCTGAAGAGACAGAAGATGCACTCTGCGGTGCCTCCCGGCAGGGAGGCCCGGAACCTGGATGCTTTCGGCAGAAAGTGCTTCCAGGGCTCGATGCTTGCTTGCTGTGTCCAGTCCTACCAGCTGTACATGGGCATGTACTTACGAGACCTGGCGAAGGAGATTGCCGGGTTCTCTGCTGGCCTCTCCGGGGAACCTTTGCAGAGGTTCCAGACTTTGTCCTCAGGAATCCGGGACTGCTCAAAGTTCATGTCCCGAGCGGCCTACGAGGGCTTCGAGGCTTCGGCTCGTGTAGCGGCAGCCGGCATTGGAGCCCGACGCCAGGCATGGCTGCAGTCATCGGACCTCAAGCCCTGGGTACAGGACAAGTTGGTCGATGTCCTTTGCCAGGGTGAAAACCTTTTTGGCAAACCCATGGCCAAGAAGGCAGCTGAGCTCGAAACTGAGCACCTGACTAGGACAAGGCTGTCCATAAAAACTTCTGCCCCTTCTCACAAAAAGAAGGGCTCAGGTAAAAAACCCTTTTACCCGAGAAAGGTGACTGCCTACAAACCTTTCCCTCAGTACCAGGCCTCCCCAGCTCCCCAGCAGGGTCAGCAGGCCAAGGGGCAGGGACACGGGCCCCATAGGCAGAAGACCCCCAAGCCTTCGGCTCCTGCTCCTACTCAGCAGGTAGGGGTTTTTTGACTCCCACAGCATAGCCTTTCCACCTCTGCTGCCCCATTCCTGCACAGGAGGTCGTCTAGCCCTGTTTGCCCACAGGTGGCCACCCATTACAGGGGATGCCTGGGTATTTAGCATAGTCCTCAGAGGCTATATGCTCCATTTCCAGCAGTTGCCCCCTGCCTACTTCCCAGGGGAGCCCCTAAGACCTCCTCTACACACAGACCTCCTCCTTCAAGAACTTCAAGGTCTGCTTCTGGACAAGGTGGTGGAGCCTGTACCTCCTCGCCTGCAGGGGCACGGTTTCTACTCCAGGTACTTCCTTGTGCCAAAAAGAACCGGCGGCCTAAGGCCTATTCTAGACCTCAGGGACCTCAACAAGTTCTTGGAGAAAGAAAAGTTCAAGATGCTTACTCTTGGAACACTTCTGCCCTACCTCCAGCAGGGAGATTGGCTATGCTCCTTAGATCTGAAGGATGCGTACACTCACATCCTCATTCATCCAGACCACAGAAAGTACCTCAGGTTCATTGTGGGAGGAAACCATTACCAGTACAGAGTACTACCTTTTGGCCTCACCTCTGCCCCAAGGGTCTTTACAAAGTGCCTGGCAGTGGTAGCAGCCTACTTGAGGAATCAAGGTATTTTTGTCTTCCCCTACCTGGATGACTGGCTCATCAGGGGTCAGACTTGCCAGGAGGCCAGGCTAGTCACCCTCCGAACTGTTTCCTTCCTTCAACACCTAGGCTTTGTCATAATCTTCGCAAAGTCCACTTTGCTCCCCTCCCAGAACCTCGAGTTTATAGGGGCAAGGCTAGACTCCCTGCAAGCAAAGGCTTACTTGCCAGGGGACAGGGCACAAAGGCTCATAGACTTGGCAAACCAGTTTATCAGCGTGCCAAGGATTCCCGCCAGACTCTGTCTAAAGCTTCTAGACCACATGGCATCGACAGTGCATGTGATCCCAAATGCCCGCCTCCACATGAGGCCTGCACAGTGATGCCTCCAAACTCAGTGGAAGAAGGCCACAGGGAGCCTAGCAGACAAAGTAAGGGTATCCACACCCTTCCTGAATTCCCTGCAGTGGTGGCTACACCCCCCCCCAACTTGCTTCAAGGGGTACCTTTTCAGGTGCCTGTCCCCACAGTGGTAGTGACGACAGAAGCCTCCTTGCAGGGCTGGGGTGCGCATTGTCTGGGACAGTGCACTCAGGCCTGTGGTCTCCATGGGAGGCCACGCAACAGATCAACCTAGTAGAGTTTTGGGCTATCCGGTTAGCCCTCAAGACTTTTTCTCACACTTTGGCTTACCAGTCTGTTCTGGTTCAGACGGACAATCAAGTGGCCGTGTTCTATGTGAACAAACAGGGAGGCACTGGGTCCAGGCCCTTGTGTCAGGAGGCACAGGCCCTCTGTTCCTTTGCGCTCCAGCACCACATGTTCCTCAAAGCTGTGTATCTCCCTGGCCAGGAGACCTTCCTGGCAGACAGGTTAAGCAGGATTCTGCAGCCCCCACGAGTGGCAGCTGCACCCATTGGTGGTTCAAAAGATTTTCCTGAAATGGGGACTTCCATCCATAGATCTCTTCGCCAGTCCCCTGAACCGGCAGCTGCCCAGGTTCTGTTCCAGGCAACCGCATCCCCTGAGGTTAGCAGCGGATGCCTTCCTGATTTCTTGGTCCCAGAGCCTCCTGTATGCATTTCCTCCCACACCTCTGGTGGCCCGAACCTTGTTCAAGATTTTAAGGGACAAGGCATCGGTACTTCTGATAGCTCCCAGGTGGCCGAGGCAGCCCTGGTTCCCACTTCTGCTTCAACTGGCAGTAGAAACTCCACTGCCTCTGGGGTTGCAACCCGATCTTCTAACTCAGGATCAGGGTTCTCTTCTGCACCCCAATCTGCACCCCAATTTGATGGCCTGGAGGCTGCAAGGGTAGTGTTGACTCCCTGGGGTCTGCCTCAGGAAGTGGAAGAGGTGGTCTTGGCCTCTAGAAAGCAATCCACCAGGAAAACCTATGCACTAAAGTGGAGAAGGTTCTCCTTGTGGTGTCAGCAACGCAAGTAAGATCCTTTCGCCTGCACTGTCCCAGTAGTGCTTCAGTACCTTTTGCACTTGTCCAATCAGGGTCTTAAGTCCATTTCTGTTCAGGTCCACCTCTCTGCTCTAGCAGCTCACCACTCTGTGGTGGAGGGACACTCTTTGTTGGTTCACCCTTTGGTGTCCAGGTTTCTAAGGGGCTTGCTCTTGCTCAAGCCTCCTCTCCGTCCACCGGCACCTGAGTGGGAGTTGAATGTGGTTGCAGCAACTGACTCGCCCACCCTTTGAGCCGATGGCTACGTGTCCCCTGCGCTTCCTTTCTTGGAAAACTCTGTTCCTAGTGGCCCTGACCTCAGCCAGGCGTGTCAGTGAGCTGCAGGCCCTGGTCTGTGACAGGCCTTATACTCGCTTCTATAGGAACAGGGTAGTCCTTAGCACTCATCCTAAGTTCCTCCCAAAGGTTGTCTCCTCTTTTCACCTCAACCAGGAGGTGGTTCTTCCGACATTCTTCCCTAGGCCACATGACAGCCGGGCTGAGACAGTCCTGCATACCCTGGACTGTAGGAGAGCCTTATCCTTCTACCTTGAGCATACGCAGGGGCATAGGAGGGCTACTCAGCTCTTCATGTCTTTTGACCTTAATAATTTGGGGTTACCTATCTCCAAGCGTACCTTGTCCTTTTGGGTGGCTAACTGTATCACCTGGGCTTACAGGGCGGCTGACCTTCCTTTGCAGGGTCGGGTCACGGCCCACTGTGTCAGGGCAATGGCTGCCTCAATAGCTCATCTCCGCTCTGTACCGTTGGCAGACATCTGCAGGGCTGCAACTTGGTCCTCAAGCCAGACCTTTGTGGCCCATTACTGCCTGCAGAGGGAGTCCCTTAGGGACAGTGCTTTTGGTCAGGCAGTGCTCCGGAATCTCTTCGAGGTTTAGGCAGCTCCTACCCTCAAACCCTCTGGTTGGGCTACCGGTGGAGGTATGTTTCAGTGAAATCCTTTCTCTGATGCTGCGGCTAGAGAGAGTTCATTTTTCAGCTCTGGGTCCCCGGTAGCCTGAAGCTGGGGAGTCCCATAAGTGAGGACTGACTTCCTGCTTGGTCCTGGAGAAAGAGTAGTTACTCACCTGTAACAGGAGTTCTCCAGGAGCAGCAGGAATCAGTCCTCACAACCCTTCCTCCTCCCCTTGGAGTTGCAGTTGTACATAGTTCATTTTTACATTTTTGTGTGCTGTTTTTTAGCTATGTCATTGGACTGAGCAAGATGGCACCTTTAGGCGGGAAGGGGACCGCACATGCGTGCCTGCATTCCCAAAGGCTTTCTTAGAAAGCTGGGGAAATGCTCCACACGGGGGCTCCATCGACGTCGATGTCACCCATAAGTGAGGATTGATTCCTGCTGCTCCTGGAGAACACCTGTTACAGGTGAGTAACTACTCTTTAAGCAATTCTGCTTTATCTTCATCATCTTCTACATAGTCCTCCCACTCCCCCTTGAGTATAACAATACAGCTTTTGCTCTTCCTCCTCTCATGAAGATATCTGAAAAATATCTTATCCCCCCATTTTATTGCATTGGCTATTTCTTCTTTTTGTATCTTTGCTTTCCTGACTACTTTGATAGCTTCTCTAAGATTTTCCAGATATAGATGCTTGTCTAACTCTTTCTGTGATGGCTTATATTTTGTGAAGGCTGCCCTCTTCACCTCCTCAGCTACTTCTTTTGAGAACCATAGTGGCTTCCTTTCCCTTTTACATTTATTTACCTTTCTTATAAAAAGATTTGTTGCACTTAAAATATCCTTTTTCAGTTTTGCCCATTGCTTTTTCTATATTCTCCAGCTGCTCCCATCCCGCTACCTATTCCTTGAGGTATTGTCCCATCTTGGCAAGGTTAGTTATCCTAAAGTCTGTGAACCTCACTTTTGAATGGATTTTATAAGCCCTAGTCCTAATACCCGTCACTTGGTTTTCAACTTGTCGAGGTGTGAGTGCTTGTGTGCTTCAGTGATGCTGAGGGCTAAGCTATCAGTAGTTTAACTGCTGGCAGGGTCTCCCAAGATGGACAGCTGTCAGCTGAGGTGTCAGACCAAGACTGATGTCGAATAGCGCGGTATATAAGAGACTGTAATAAATAAGACAAACCACCCATCTGGGCAGTAGCAGAATGGGACTGTGTTGGCGGTGGAGGATCATATTTCTGTGACAACGGCAACAACACTAAACTTCAACTATGCGGAAGAAAGGCCTGGCAATATACTTCTGTATCTTGTCACAAAAACCCAATGGATAGTAGTAACAAAACAAATTGTACTATATTGCTGGAAGATGAGACACCCAGGTTGGAAGATGCTCAGTGTACTGGCTACTGGGGAGGAGCTGTCAGAATAAAGCCCGTATTTATGATATGGTTGGATCAAAGTCCTCAGGATGTCTGTCCGCTGATGTAGCTGCGTATGAAATGAGGGTCAGAAGCTGCAAATATGTCTTACGTATTGAGACTTGGAATGTATGAAGCATGAACCAAGGGAAGTTGGAGGTGGTCAAGAATGAAATGGAATGTTGACTGGCATCGGGTGTTTTGCATCTGATGATCACATGGTCTACTATGCAGGAAATGAAAGGCAAAGAAGAAATGGTGTTGCATTTATAATTAAGAAGAAACTTACAAAAACTGTAATGAAATACAATGTAGTCAGTGAACACTTAATTTCTATTTGTCTATGAAGAATACCTATCAACACAACTATAATTCAAGTATATGCCCCAATAACAGCTGCAGAAGAGGATGTAATTGATGAGTTCTATGAATAAGTACAAGCTGAAATTGACAGAACATGCAAACAGGATATCCTGATAGTCATGGGTGACTGGAATACGAAAGTTGGCAACAAAGAAGAAAGAAAGAAGGTTGGAAAATATGGACGGCATCAGAAAAGAAGCTGGAGAAAGACTGATAGAATACTCCAAGACCACCGATCTATTCATCTCAAACACCTTCTTCCTGCAAAACAAGTGGTGACTGTACACATGGACTTCACCCAATGGATTGTACAAAAATCAAATTGACTACATTTGTGGAAGTAAATGATGGAAAAGCTCTATAACATCAACAAAGACAAAACCTTGAGCGGACTGTGGCACAGATTGCTAACTATTAGTATGCAAACTCAAGCTAAAGTTGAAAAAGAGCAAGCATTCATGAATGTAGCAAAATATGACTTTGAGAATATACCACTGGAATTTAAAGACTGCCTGCAACATCAGTTTGCTGCTTTATATACAAATGACAGTTCCAGAAGAGTTATGGGATGACATCAAGAAGGTTGTGTTGGAAGAAAGTGAGAAATCCCTACAAAAGGTGAAAAAGTAAAAATGGCCAAAATGGATGACCGAAGAAACTCTGAAAATTGCCCAGAAACGCAGAAAAGCTAAAGTTAGAGGAGAAAGAGAGGCAATCACAGAACTCAGCATAGATTTCCAACTTGCTGCAAGATAAGACAAGGAGAAGTACTACAATGACGCATGCAAGGAAATAGAAGCAGAAACTATTAGAGGAAGAACAAGATCGGCTTTCCTAAAGCTACGAGAGTTAAAGAAAAAAGTCCAGCCTCGAATTGGAATGTTACAAGATGCTCAAGGTTCTATGTTGAATGATGCTGAGAAGATCAAGAAAAGTTGGAAAGAATATACAGCTTTTATATGACAAAGATCAATTGGACCAACAGCTATTTCAACCTGTATCTTATGATCTGGAAGCATTGTTGATGAAAGAAGTTGAAGCAGCATTGAAAGCCTTATCAAAGAACAAAGCTCCAGACATTGATGACAATCCCATAAAAGTCCTGCAGCAATCTGATGCAGCTATTATCATACTTACAAGGCTCTGCCAGGAAATTTGAAAGACAACATCATGGCTAACTGTCTGGAAAAGATCTGTGTTTATACCAATACTAAAGAAAGGTGAGCCAACTGACCGGAAATTATCGCACAATCGCTCTGATTCCACATGTCAGCAAGATTCTACTCAAGATTATTCAGCAAAAACTACAACTATACCTGGAACGAAACTACCTATAGTGCAAGCAGGGTTCAGGAAAGGGCAAGGAATGGGCAAGGAATGAGAAACATCATCGTGGATGTGAGATGGATCCTTAAAAAGACTAAAGAATACCAAAAGGATATCTATATTTGTTTTATTGACTGTAGCAAGGCTTTTGACTGTGTAAACCATGAAAAACTTAGGGCCACATTTAGAAGCATGGGTATACCAGAATACCTAATTGTTCTCTTGCACAACCTTTACATTGATCAAGAAGCAACAGTTTGAACGGAAAAAGGAGAAACCAAATGGTTTAAAATCATCAAAGGTGTACGACAAGGCTGCATACTTTCTCCCTACCTGTTTAATTTGTATGCAGAACAAATCAACAGAGAAAGAGTCTTATATAAAGTCATCAGAGGTGTGAAGATTGGTGGAAGACTTATCAACAACCTTCGCTATGCTGATGATACCACATTACTGGCCGAAAGTGAAGACGATCTGAAACATTTGCTTCTCACGATCAAGGAACATAGTCTTAAAATGGGCCTTTGCCTTAATGTAAAGAAGACAAAGATCCTAACAACATGCAAAATGAATAAATTCATTGGTGATGGAGAAGAAATTGAAATATTTGACAACTTTAACCTACTTGGATCAACTATCAGTAAAGAAGCAACAAGCAGTCAAAAAATCAGACGATGCATTGCTCTTGGCAGAATGGCTATGAAAGACATAGACAAGATTCTCAAGGGCAGAGATGTTTTGCTCCATGCAAAGATTTGACTTGTTTAAGCCATGGTATTTTCAATAACGTCAAATGGATGCAAAAGTTGGACAGTGAAAAAGATAGACAGGAAGAAAATTGATGCCTTTGAATTATGGTGCTGGTGGTGAATACTGTGTATACCATGCACTGCCCAAAGAACAAACCAATCAGACTAGAGGAGATGAAACCTTAGCTTTCTTTAGAAGCTCAGATGACAAGATTTCCATTTTCGTACTTTGGACACATCATGCGAAGAGAGAGGTCATTGGAGAAAGACATCATGCTTGGCAAGGTAGAAGGTCAACGCAAAAGAGGAAGGCCAGCAATGAGATGGATCGATACAATCACAGCAGCTATGGGTGCCACTCTGTCAACAATGAGCCACCTGACTGAAGACTGAACACAATTTAGGACAACTATTCAGAAAATCGCTGAGTCGACACTGACTCAAAGGCACTTAACAGCAACAACAGCCCTAATACTGAACCACACCATCTGGATATGAGATGATCTCCCACTTTGACATCAGAAAACACTTTCCCCATTGGTAAGCACAAAGTCTAGTGTGGCCCCTTCACATGTGGGTTCTATTACCAATTAACAGAATAGTTCTCCAGGAACAAGCAGGAAGTCAGTCCTCACAGTGGGTGACGTCTGCATTGACGGAGCCCGTGTGGATCCAATTCCCAGCTTTCAAAGAAATCCTTTGGAACTTACACTGATCATGTACGTTCACCTTCCCGCCCAAAGGTGTCATCTTACCTCAGTCTTCTTTTTCCACGGAGCCCTGTAGACATACTGTCTCTGCACCTGGATAAAGTTAATTTTTTCCCCACTGGTATCAGTAATAATTTTCTTCTTTTTGTTATCAATCACCTTTCTGCTGCCTGAGTCCAATGACTCGGCATTGTGCATTTCACTCAGGTACCCTTCTTTTTTTTGAGTGGAGGAGTGGTCTAGTGGTTGGGGCAAGGTACTTCAGGCCAGAAAGTTGGGGGTTCAAATTCCACTAGAGGACAGCAACCTTGGGCCAGAAGGACTGGGGTTTCTTGTCCCACAGGTGCTCCTTGTGGTCTTGGGCAAGTCACTTAACCCTCCATAGCCCATGTTCCCTGTAAAATAGTTATCTCCAAGTTATAATGCCCTGTTCAATGTAATTTCAGTTTGTTCAATGTAAACCACACTGATGCAGAATAGCGCAGTATATAAGAGAATGGAAATACATTTTCTTTTATTTTTTGGTCCGCGGGTTTTTCACTTGCGGCTTAGCTGGTTGAGACATCGGAGTTTAACCTCGTGGGGCTCATTTTTCCAGCTATGTCTTCAACC
Source organism: Ichthyophis bannanicus (assembly GCA_033557465.1). NCBI lineage: Eukaryota > Metazoa > Chordata > Amphibia > Gymnophiona > Ichthyophiidae > Ichthyophis > Ichthyophis bannanicus. The sequence continues at coordinate 605,206,447 of CM066034.1, forward strand.
AGCAGCTTCAAGCAATGTGGCAAGTACAATTGCATTATGTCCTGTATGGACTGCCACACTGCCTGCATTTATTGCCTTGTGGCAGACCATGAGGTGTCTTCCTGCCCGCTGTGCCTTTTGATGTTTGCTAAGACCTGGAAGAAATATGAAAGGCGGCAGGGGGAACAGTTCAGCAAATTGGCCCCAGGATCGGCATCGGGGGTGGAATCCCTGCCTTCAACGCCGGCATCGGGCGACTCTGCATTTTGCTCCTGGGCACGGTCAGAGTCGCGGGATTGACATGCATCGGAGTTGTCCTCAGAGATTATTCCCCAACCAAAGACTTACATTAAAGCCGAAGTTGAGATCCAACCTTGGCCCGGTGGGTAAGACTTCTGGGACCCAGGTGCGGAGCCCTTGACTCGATACCAGGGAGGACAGAGAGCGGACCCCTAATTACCTCAAGGAGCCGTCAACAGCGGAGTCAGGGGATCACTCTGGTTCCCCTGATGCTATCACCATCCGGGACCCACCCCCCTAGACCTGGCTCTGGCCTCAGAGCCCCCGAGGTCAGCACCAGTAGGCATCAAGGCCAGGATGCTAGCTGTTGAACGCAACTAAGCTGCATTTGTCGAGGCTTACCGGGACCCGTCTCTCGGTCACTTAAGGTCATTGGTGCCTTGACCAGGCCATCCTCATCCAGGATGTCCCTGGAGGATGCCCCACCCATTCTTAAGAGGTTGGCCTGTTCAGTGTCAACCCCGTTGGCATCTGAGTTGCGGGCTGGCATATCGTCGGGCACAGCTGCGCTGGAGCCCTGACACAGAGTCGGTCCAGTGACCACAGAGTGCTGACCAATTCCTCTGCTTTGGAGTCAGCATGGGAGATGGATAAAGAGTCTCCCAACACCATTCTTCACTGAGACATCCCCTCTGACCTGTCTCCGCCACACCATCGGTGGCGGTCACCTCCAGAATGTATTTGAGAGATGTCCGAGGAGCTCACCTTTATGGAGGTGCCTGAGGACGAGTCGTGTACCGAGGATTTAGAGGTCCTCCAGTATGAGGCTTCTCTTTGGGAGGCACTAATGGTGCCCATGCCCACCATCCTGGAGCAGTTGCTCTTCAGGATGTGGAAGACTCTGGTGTCTATGCCTATTGTGAACCATCAACTAGATTCACAGTATCGAATCATCTAGCGCCCCGGCTTCCAGAAAACACAGCTGCCACATAACTCCATGGTCGTGCAGTTGGCTATGCATCATATTAAAGCCATAAGACTTTCTCCTCGATGCCTCCAGGTAGGGAAGTGCACATCATGGATGCTTTTGGTAGAAAATTCCAGGGCTCCATGCTCACAGCCTGGATCCAGGCATACCAGTTGTACATGGACATGTACCTGCGGGACCTGGCAAAGGAAATCGCCAGGTTCTCGGCTGGGTTAGTATACAAACCTTTTGAGCGCTTCAGAACTCTGGTGTCATTGGTCAGAGAGAGCTGTAAGTTTCAAACTCGAGCAGCCTTCGACAGCTTTGAGTCAGTGGCTTGGGTAGCTGCGGTGGTCATTAGTACCTGATGCCTTGCCTGGCTACAATCCTCCGACTTGGAGCAGTGGGTTCAGGACAATTTAGCTGCTGTCCCATACCGGGGGGAAAATCACTTTGGAAAACCCATGACGGAGAAGGCTGATGTGTTGGAGAAGGTTTTCTTGATCAGAACCAGGCTGTCCAAGAAAGTGTCTGAACCTTCCCATAAGAAGGCTTCGGGGAAAAATCTTTCCACCCGGAAACCAAGAAAGCCTACAGAAACTACCCCAAGTTTCAGGCCTATCACACTCTCCCACAGGGGAAGCAGGCCAAGGGCCATGGGTATGGCCTCCATAAGCTGAAGGCCGCCAAACCCCAAACAGCGCCCCAGCTGCAGCCTGGGGGGCGGGGTTTGACTCCTTCTGCGTAGCCTCCCTCCCTCAGGAGGTACAGGGCCCAGGGTTCACAGGAGGATAGCTGGTCCATTTCGCTCACCTGCGGCCAAACATTACCACGAATGCCTGGGTGCTGCAGGTGGTCGGGAAGGTTATCTCCTCCACTTTGCCCAGCTGCCTCCTCCCTTCTTCCCCATGGAATTTTTGATGACCACTTGCACAGGGAGCTTCTGCTGAAGGAGCTCGAGGGTTTGCTCGAAGATCAAGCATTGGAGCCCATTCTCCTATACCTTCTGGACAGTTGTTCTACTCACGCTACTTCCTTGTCCCCAAAAAGACCAGGGGTTTCCATCCCATCCTGGATCTGTGGGACCTAAACTGCTTCCTCGTCAAGGAAAAGTTCAAGATGGTATCCCTTTGATCCTTGCTGCCTTACCTCCTGCATGGAGATTGGCTATGCTCCTTGGATCTCAAAGATACCCACACCCACACCCACATCCCGAAGCACTCGAGACACCATCAATACTTCTGGTTTGTTGTCGTCAGGCGACATTTTCAGTACCGTGTACTCCCTTCAGCCTTTCCTCGGCTCCCAGAGTATTCACAAAATGTGTGGTGCTCATGGCCGCTCACCTCTGCTTCCTGGGCGTATTAGTCTTTCGTTATTTAGACGATGGGCTCATTCGAGCCACCATGCCGAGGGAAGCCCGCAATGCAATGCAATGCACCATCGGTCTACTCTAGAGCCTGGGCTTTGTGGTAAACTGTCCCACCTTTGGCTCACCCAGCAGCTGGAGTTTATCAATGCCATCTTCATTCCACTCAGGCAAAGGCATTTCTGCCTCTCAATTGAGCTCGGCAGCTATCAGCCCTGTCCCAGGCCGTTCAAGGTGACTCATTGGTGACTGCCAGGCAAATGCTTCTTCTCCATGGTCACGTGGCCTCTACTGTCCATATCATCCCATTTGCCTGTCTCTGCATGAGGCAGGCGCAGTGGACACTCGGCACCCAATGAACCATATCCTGGTAGCACCAGCCCTGAAAACCTCCCTCACCTGGTGGCAGGGCCCCCTCAATCTCAGAGTTGGCCTGCCCTTTCAGGCTCCCCCAGCGTGACGCACCCTCACAACGGAGGCATCCAAGCTGGGTTGGGGAGTCCACTGCGACCATCTGCAATCTCAGGAGCCTTGGTCCGTAGAGGAGAGTGCCTTGCAGATCAACCTGCTGGAACTTAGAGCAATCTATCATGCACTGTGCGTCTTACAGTATCATCTGGAAGGCCAGGTTTCAGTTCTAGATGGACAGCCAGGTAGCGATGTACTACATCTACAAATAAGGGGGCACAAAATCATACCAGCTCTGTTGGGAGGCAGTACTCCTTTAGAATTTCGCAGCAGGAAAGAACATCTCTCTCAGGGCAGTGTACTTACCGGGCCAGGACAATGTACTGGCTGACCGCCTCAGCCGTGTCCTCCAGCCCCATGATTGGAGGCTGAACCTGGCTGTGCTGTGAGAGATTTTCCAGCGTTGGGGGACCCCGGAGATGGACCTCTTTGCCAGTCCAGACAATGCACAGCTGCCGTGTTTCTGCTCACAGAGGCCGGCCTGGGGCCAGGAGGCAGCGGACGCATTTCTCCTCCCCTGGTCCGGAGGCTTCCTTTATGCGTTCCCGCCCATGTCCCTGGTGCCACGGATCTTCCTCAGTATCCAAGCGGAAGCGGCCTCAGTGATTCTCATTGTGCCCAGGTGGCCCAGGCAGCCCTGGTTCCCCTTACTTCTGCAGCTGTCCCGGAGGGACCCTCTGCTGCTGGGGAGTGCCTCAGATTTGCATGAGAACGGGACCCCACTGCACCCCAATCTCCCATTACTGGTGTTTATGGCCTGGATGCTGACAGGCTATCTATAGCATACCACTGCATCTCCAGGCCAGTCGAGGACATTCTCCAAGTGGTGCATGTTTCGCACTGGTGTGTGGATGAAGGTCTCAATCCCTTCTACGGGATGCCAAACGTTCTGCGGTACCTGCTGCATTTGTCAGAATCTGGCCTTGTCCAACACAGTCCGAGTGCACCTCTGTGCCATCTCGGCTCACCATCACATAGTGGGGGGCCAAGCGGTGTTGCTGCACCCCCTGGTGGGCAGATTCATGCGGGGCTGCCTCCTCTCCTATTCTCCATTCTGTCCACCGCCGGTGGCTTGGAACCTCAATGTGGTTTTGGGGAAGCTTATGGCTCTACCCTTTGAACCCTTGTCCATCTGCCGTCTCATATTTCTTTCCTGGAAAGCCATGTTTCTCAGCGAGATGGGTGAACTAACTGTAGATTCTGGTAGCTCACGCGCCCTACACCAGATTCCACAAAAACAGGATTGTCCTTTGGATTCACCCGAAATTCTTACTGATGGTTGTCTTGGCCTTCCATTTATACTAAGAGGTGGTGTTTCCCACCTTCTTTCCTATGCCTCATTCTTCTAGGGCAGAGGCCTCAATGCACATGTTCGACTGTAAACGTGCATTTTGCATCCAGAGGACGCAGCCTCATCACCGCTCAATGCAGCTCTTTGTCTCTTTTGACCCCAGTTGACTGGGGCTCACAGTCTTCAATTGCACCCTTTCATGCTGGGTGGCCGACTGCATCTCCTTTGCCTCTCAATAGACAGGGCTGTCTCTCGAGCACAATGTGTGTGCCATGGCAGCCTCAGTGGTGAGCCTATGCTCGGTGCCCTTACTGGAGATATGCCGGGCTGCAACCTGGTCTTCAGTGCACACCTTCGCTGCACACTACTTTCTGGATGAGACCTCCCAGAGGGGCAGCATCTTCAGCCAGGCAGTACTCCATCACCTCTTTGGGCAATGATGCAATTCCTCCCTCCAAACCATTATGTCCAGGCTACCAGCGTGGGGATTGCATCCTCGATGCTGCTACTGTAGTGTCAGACTTCCAGTTAAACAGCGCCCCTGCTGTCCTTACAGTCTGCTTTTTGGGTCGCCCGTGGCTTTTACAGGTTTTTTCGGTAGCCTGTAGCTTGGGAGTCCCAGATGTGAGGACTGCTTGTTCCCGGAGAAAGTGTAGTTACTCACTTGTAATAGGTGTTCTCCGGAGAAATCAGGAATCAGTCCTCACGACCCTCCCTCCTCCCCATGGATTTGTTTTTCTTTTTATGCTTTTTTGAGTATGTCGTCATACTGTGGTAAGATGGCACCTTTGGGTAGGAAGATGACTGCGCATGCTTGGGATAGGTATAGGTCCCAAAGGCTTTCTTTGAAAGCTGGGGATTGGATCCGCGCAGGCTCGTTTGCGTCAACATCACCTATTTGTGAGGACCGAAGCCTGCTATCCCCGGAGAATACCTGTTACATGTGAGTAACTACGCTTTATTCCTGTAGAGAATCTAGGATCTCCTTACTTCTAGATGATGCCACAGCAGAGATGTGCCAGTCAACATCTGGCATAAAGAAATCACCTATCAGTAGCACTTTATCTTTCCTGCCAGTATTGTCTTCTAGTAAATCCCGTCCACCACTTCTCTCTGTGAGAGAGATCTGTATATCAACCAGTGCAAATGGATTTCCTTTTCCTCTTTCTAGTTTAACCCACAGTGCCTACTTTTGCTCTATTTTAAGCCCTGCAGTTCTGTAGCTTTAATATTTTTAACATATAATGCCACTCCTCCTCTCTTTCTTCCTACCCAGTCCTTCCTGAATAAAGTATAGCCTGGTATAATTACTTTCTAGTCAAGGTTGTCCATGAATTATGTCTCCATGACCGCAACGTAATCCAAGCCAGCTTCTTCCATTATAGCCTCAATATTTAGGATCTTCTTTCCCATTCTACATTCATTTATACACACCACTGTACAGATATTTACCCTTTTAGCCACTTCTACAGAAGTATTTAATGTTTTATTTACCTGGGGGCTTTATTTATTAGTTTAAAGCCCTCTTCAGTAGGCTAGCCAGTCTGTTGCAAAACACACTCCGACCCTTCTTGGACAGATGGATGCCATCTCTTCTCTGCAGCCCTTGGAACATCATCCCATGGGCCAGGAAACAAAAACACTCTCGGTCCATGCATTCATCTCCAAGATGTGAGCTTCTCTGCCTTGGCCTTTACCCTCAACAGGGAGAATTGAAGAGAACACCACCTGTGCACTCATCTGCTTTGCTCTCTGTCCCAGAGCCATGAAGTCACTTTTGATATGCCCATAGGGATACTTGGCAGTATCATTTGTATCACCATGGATGAGCAGCATCGGATAATAGTCGATAGGCTTGATGAGTCTCGGCAAACTCTCCATAACATCTTTGATTTTGGCACCTGGCAGACAGCATACTTCTGTGGGTATCAAGTTTGGTCTGCAGATGGATGCTTTAGTACCCCTCAGAAGTGAGTCACCAACCACCACTACCCTTTGCTTCCTGATGGTCAGTGATTCTGCAACTATGGGGTGCTTGAGCTCTGGTTCTTCCATTTCCTGAGATGTTTTCACCTCCTCAACTTCCAGGGCTGCATACTGGTTCTTCAATTCAAGGGCTGGGGAAGTTGGATTGTTGATTCTGCAGGCTCTAGAGACTCTTGTCCAACTCTCTTCATTCTGTTGCCTCCCATTTTCACATCTGTCAGAGAGCTTGGATATTTCAAGAGGCATCTCAATGTATTTCTTGTTGCCTTGAATGCTTCTCAGCCCTGCTACCTCTTCTCTGAGCTCCTCCACTTGTTTTATGAGGGCCTCAGCTTGAGGCATCCTGCACACGGAACCGGTCCTTCAACTGGCATTGGGCTCTCTGTTTGGACAGAGGCAGAAGCAGTAATGGGTGCAAGCGCTTTGGCAATATGATTTTTCTCAGCCATCGTTCAGTTGGTGAAGCTTTGGTTCCTCTTGCAGTAAAAGAGAAAGACCTGCCCAATTTCCTAACTTTACCTCAGCTGCCTTTTAAGATAAAGAACAGATTACCTCTTTTATGTGTGCTCTAACAGCGCTGTTCTATGTCCCTGTTTGTAGCTAATTGGGGAGTTGCGCTATAAAGTAAGAATTCTCACATGGGGGGTGGGTGTGAGCTGGGGTGGGTAGAGAGGGATCTAGCACCTGATGAGGTCAGTGACTTAAAAGAGCTCACTCTGAATGGAAAGTTGGAAAAAGAAACAATGATCTCTGTCAGGCAGAGCTTTCCTGAACACCACAAAAAAGTTCCAGTTTTACAATACAGAAAAATAATTTGCTTTTAAAAATGAAGACTAAAGCTCCTTTAACAACTCTCAGGCAGACAGCTTGTATTTAAAAGCCTCACAGTATTACATTGCCTGCAATGGAAACCCTGTTAGGAATGCAGTACTTACAGTATAGGGCACTGTAGACCTTTATAAAGTACTCAGCTGCCTAGCTCCTCATACATGGAACTCTTTTTAAAAATTGATGATACATTGGCCATTTTCCAATCTTAAGGTATTGCAGATGATTTTAATGATAGTTCACAGATTACTAACAGTAAGTTTGCAGTCTCATGTTTCAATTCTTTCAGCACCTTCGGATATATACCATCTGGTCCAGGTGATTAGCTGCTCTTCAGTTTATCAAATAGTTTTATTACATCTTCCTGGTTTATCGATATTTCTTTCAATTTTTCTGATACATCACCATTAAATATTATTTCAGGCATGAGTAACTTCCCTACATCATCTTCAGTAAAGACTGAAGCAAAGAATTCATTCAGTTTCTCTACTATGGCCTTGTCCTCTCTTAGTGCCTCTTTTACCCCTCTATCATTCAATAGTCCAGCTCTCTCAGAGGTTTTTTGCTATGGACGTATTTAAAATGTATAATAAAACCTTTTTTTGCTTCCACGGCAAGCTTTTTTTCAAATTCTTTCTTTGCCTATCTTATCAATTCCTTTCATGTAACTTACCAGTACTTATCTTGTTTCCCGTTTTTGTCATTTGGCTCCTTTTTCCATTTCCTGAAATATGCCTTTTTGGCTATACCAACCACTCTGAACCTCGCCTATAAACCATGCTGGCTGTTTTTTGGACTTTCTTCCGCTTTTCTTAAAGCGTTGGATACATCTGGTCTGGGCGTCCATGATAGTATTTTTAAACAATGCCCATGCTTGATATACAGAGTGGCCCAAAAGAAGTGAGAACATCTTGTAGCATGTAAGTTATTTAAAACTTCAAAAAGACAGATGTAAATGATTGACAAATTAAAAAAAAAAAAAAGATGGTGACCGGAAATTGTCGAAATAAAGACGTTATATAGCTAAAAAAGGTAAATAAGTAAACTATTTAAGCTTTTAATTTATGAGATGTTCTCACTTTTTTTGGGCCACCCTGTAAATCTTCAACCTTTGCAGTTCCTCCTTTTTAGTTTTTTCTTTGCTATTTTCCTCACTTTATCATATTTTCCCTTTCAAAATTTAAAAGTTAGTACTCTAGTTTTCCTTGTGGAGAGAAGAGCACCAGCAGCCATCTTTAAAGGCTCCCCGGTCGGGGTAGAGCACAGGGCAGTCTTCGGTTTCCCGCTCCCGCACTCCAGCCCAATCGGGGCTGAGGGAGGACACAGCGGCTCACACAAAAGGTGCCGCCGGCAGGAGAGAGCCCTCAAACACCAGCAGTCATCTTTAAAGGCTCCCCGGTCGGGGTAGAGCACAGGGCAGTCTTCAGTTTCCCGCTCCTGCACTCCAGCCCAATCGGGGCTGTGGGAGAACACAGCGGTTCACACAAAAGGTGCCGCCGGCAGGCGCACCTGCGCCTTGCGGGCCCGCGCCTGAGGGCCTCGCAAGAGGGCCCTTTGGCGTGGCCCTTAGGCGGGGCACGTCAGGCGGGAAACAAACTTCAACCTACCAAATAATCAGCAATTGTAGCACCAGAACCACAAATGTCACTACACGGCAGATGTCGACAAGACCAGCTCACTAAAAAAGAGACTTATTCTCCCACGTGTCCCTACGGTCGCTAATATTGTACTCTGGGTCTCCCGTTTGCAATCCACAATTGGCTGTTGCGTTCATGAAACAACAGCTCAGGTACTTTATACTGTATCAATGATGTTTGTTACCTGCTGTAGCATACATGAAGTAAATATGTATCAAAAGTGTAACGTTTACCATAGCCGATTAGTCTAAAGAGTGTTACAGCATGCTCCTTTACTGGGTATTCATATAATACATTTATATATTATACCGTTCCCATATCAGTATTTTATGTGGTTTAGTATGTTATAAAAAACATATATATTATATTCAAAGCAGATTTCTCTATCACTGCAACATTGATGAGCACGTAGTATTTATATGCAACAGTGTAATAAATAGACCTGCACTGTATTTGAACAGTCAACTAAGGAGTTGTCACCAAATATCTTTAACCATTGTTGTAACACTGTACTTTGCCAAAACCCACACCTAGGAGAGAACTTGCACACCTATGACAAAAGTAACTGAAACAATATCATCCTGATTAAGACCATTCTTAGCTAAGTGCCACACCAAGCCCCTCCTCTAACAAAAACTCCTGCCTCACCCAACTGGCCCAAAAGACTTCAGAATGGAGCATACAATCATCTCTTTAATGAGCCTTTTCCTGCTCCTCATAATCTGGCCACCCAGCTCACTAGCCCTTCTTACATCACATAATCACATCCCTATAGTTTCAATTGGTGGGAGAAAATGGTCAGGTGACTTCTACCACAATTCCCATGAGTCTAGCTATCCTCATCGTAACCACCTACTGCACATCCCATTACAGTACTCCCCGAAGGCCAAGTAAGGTAAAAACCCCTTCCCTAGCGGCCTAAAGTGTGCACTCATTAACGCTCGTTCACTTCGCAAAAAGTGGCCGGCAATCACTGAAACAATAACATCCCATAAATTAGACATCATCATGGTCACTGAGACCTGGCTCTCCACGGAAGACAACACCATTCTCAATCAACTACTTCCATCCAATTTTGTTGCCTTCACCAGCCATAGGCAGAACAAGAGAGGGGGAGGAGTTGTTATAATCACCAGAACTGAGCTCCAGTTCAAAATGGTCGAATCCAACAGCATTAACAATCTGGAAACCGTATCAATCTCCAATAACACATGTTCTATAAACTTACTCCACAGAGCTCCAACTGGGGATCCAGATAACCTGTCCACCATCATAAACATAGCATCCGACACACAGGGTCCATATAAACCTAATTGGATCTTAGGTGACTTTAATCTCCCATCCTTACAGGACAATCAAGCATCCGCATTTATAGAAGCTCTAGATATCCTGGGGTACACTCAACTGGTGCAGAAACCGACTCACGCAATAGGTAACACTCTGGACCTCATTTTCGCCCCGCAAGCAGTTCTGGAACAACCACAAAATATCATGCTATCATTGACATCAGTACCATGGTCAGACCATAAGCTCATCACTTTTCAGATGCCTACCCTGCGGCCACAAAGACCCCAACAGGATGCAAGCAAGACCTCTAAACCAACGACCAGAAGTTTCCACCCTTTTAACAGAGAACGCATTCTCGCTGAAACAGACAAGCTCTTTGACAAGACTTCCCTAGACCTAAAGGAGCTTATCACCTCCTGGAACAACAGTCTCAGCACAATCGCAATCCGTTCCCCAACAAACAAGGCCCCAAAGAAAAGACCATCTACCCCATGGTTCACAGCCGACCTGAAGGCTTCCCTAACCCTCCTACGGAGGCTTGAAAAACGCTGGAGGAAATCACGCACCAGTAAGTGACCAAGCAGCATACATCCAACACCTTCATACACATCGCAAAGCCATTACAGACAAGATGAAGCAACACCACACAGACACCTTGAAACGGTCATTGAATAAGCCGCATGACCTGTTCAACTTAGTTAAATCTCTTGCCAAAGAACCCACCCCTGAGCAACTTGGCAGCGTTAACCTGCAGGACTATGCCGTCTTTATGCAAACCAAAATGTGCAAGACTGACAAGATAGTAATACCCGGCCCCCTCGGCGAACAAGAGTACCCAGCGTCCCTAATTTCCTTTTCCACCCCTTCAAAGTAAATTATCGAAGACACCATTTCAGCCCTAAACACCACCACTGCACACACAGATCCGTGTCCAGCATTTTGGATAAAAGAGTTGCGTAGTGACCTCGCCCCAATCATAGCCAACATGATAAGACTATCCTTTAGCACTGGGTCATTCCCCTCCACTCTCAAGCAGACCTCCGTTAGACCTCTATTAAAGAACGTCAAGCTAGATCCCCAAAAGGTGGAGTTGTACAGGCCAATATCCAGCATCCCGATGCTTGCAAAAATCATTGAAAAAATAGTGTACAGGCAACTACAAGATCATATCGACACCAACGCCCTACTGGATTCATCCCAACATGGATTTAGAGAGTCACAAGGAGTTGAAACACTACTCACAACTCTCTTCAACATTGTAATCTCAGGCGTTGACAACATACGACATGGTTTTGCTCTCATCTTTTTAGATATAGCAGCGGCTTTCGACTCTGTTTGCCACGAGATTCTCATATACCGGCTAAGAGAAAAAGGCATCAGCGGATCAGTACTAGAGTGGTGCAGATCTTACCTGTCTGGAAGATGGCAACATGTTCGATCAGACGGGGCTACATCCGAACCATTTCCTCAAACTCAAGGAGTGCCTCAAGGATCCTCCCTATCATCCTTGATGTTCAACATATACATCCAACCCATCTGCAACATCATTAGATCGTTCAACGTGAGTTGTATGTTATATGCCGACGACGTACTGTTATACATGCCAATTTCACTTGACTGCCCAGACCTTACCCCTCTGACTGCATGCTTCAACACCATATCCGATTGGCTACTATCACAAAATTTAAGAATTCTGCACAAGAAAACTGAGGTGCTTTTCACCTCGAGAAACCCCAATTTCACACCACCCAGTTGTTTGAAGGTAAATAATGCCGAGCTACAAGTGAAATCAACTATACGTTACCTTGGGGTGACGTTGGACCAACATCTTGACATGAAGCAACACATAGCGAACACTGTTAGAGCGATCTACTTTAAAATCAGATCCCTCAGACACTTACTCCCGTTACTCGAACCAGATGATTTCCGCACCATTTACCAAGCCCTCATCATTCCTCATTTCGATTTTTCAAACACCATCCTACAAGGACTCCCCCGAGCAACCTTAAACCCCCTGCAACTGACCATGAACAGTGCAGCGCGGATACTATTCGGAGCCTCCAGAAGAGAACATATCACACCCCTCCTGAAACAGCTGCACTGGCTCCCCATTCAAGCCAGGATCAGTTTTAAGACCTTGTTGATGACGTTCAAAGCTGTCAAGGGGCTCTCCTCCCCCTCTCTGTCTGACGTCATACAACCACTTGCCCCCAGCAGACTAAGAAGAACCGCAGAGACCAATATGTTATCTATACTGAAGGAAACGACAAACTGCACCAAAACAACATCCAACCGAGCCTTTAGTATTTGCGCCCCAAGTCTATGGAACACCCTACCACCACACATCAGAGCAATCCCCAACCTGAGCCAGTTCAGGAAGGCCCTGAAACATTTCCTCTTTATCAAATATCTCACTTACAGCCCTGAACCCCAGCCACTCTCGTATAGTTCGTCCCCAAAAATGTAAAACACCAAACAGGAGCCTTTCCTATTGAACTTCTTATGTATATAGTTTATCTTTGTTCTCCAAGTTCCATTCCCTGTTCAATGTAATGACCAGACATATGTATATTGTCGGATGTTTTTGTTCTATGTAAACCGCGCTGATTGCAAATAGTGCGGTATATAAGAATTGTAAATAAATAAATAAATAAATAAGAGCATAGAGGCTGCTATCGCAGCAGATGTCTTCAGAAGCAGCAGGCTCCTAATTTTGGGGACTAACTTCAGCTCCTAGGATCGATAGAGGTGATGATCTAGATGGTCCCCAGGGTGTGAGTGCACATGCTGCAAAAATCCTTACTGTCCCACTGATCTCCTTATTCACATGACTTTGAGATCAGGATTCCTCCTACCAGCTTGTGATGGTGGGAGCAGTCCAGTCCTCTACTAAAGAGCCTCCCTGGAGGATCACAAGTGACATGTGCTAATGACAAATGCCAGGCTATTCAGCTGGGGGAACACATTGCGAGGGACAGACAGCCCGAGCTTGTTGGAACGAAGGAGAAATGGTTTGTCTCATCCATCAGCTGGAGGAGAGAGCCATTTGTTGGACTCTCTTGTATCTCCAGAGCTTAGCAAGACAGTTTGTATCTTCTTGGTCACAGAAGCATACTCCAAGGACATGTTCCCATGTTCCCAGTAGTTCATTCTTGGCCAAGGCAAATTCTGCTGTCTGTGTTTCCTCTGTGGCCTCTTGTAAGGTGAGTCTTGAAGGACGACAAAAGGGGACTGCTACTTCTGGAGAGAGATTTGCAATTGTAAGTATTTATTTCTGGGAATTTTTCTAAATCTTGGGGAAAAAGGAATTCTTTAGATTAAAGCTGATTAATCTGTGAACCCAGTGTATTTGTTGAATCAGTCAGGGCCTAATAGCAGCAAAGAGTTTTCAGTTTAAATTTAAAACACAGCAGAGAGCTTTCTGGTTAAATTTAGAACCCAGCAGAGGGTTCTACTTTAAATTTCATACTCCGTCAGGGCCTAGTAGCAACAAAGAGCTTTCAGTTTAAATTTAAAACACAGAAGAGAGCTTTCTGGTTAAATTTAGAACCCAAGACTCCCTCTATCCAAGCAAGGGCTGTGGGACTCCCCTGGAGATTGGTCACAGATTACCTTAGAAGAACAGGACAGGGTACTGTGTAGCAGCCAGCTTTTAATAAGTCTTCTTTCCTTCCCTCCCTCCCTCTCCAACCCACACCCACCCCTGGAATAAGCGTAGCTTTATAGTTGGTTTGATTAATCAATGTTTGGTTGGCCGTGGTCTCTGCCCTCCACATAGATGAGTTCTACAGGGATATAGTCCTGAAGTCCCACCTCCAATCTGGCAGCATCCCTGTTGCCATGGAGAAGAGAGATCACGTGACAGGAGAGCATCACCCTGGTGTGGCAGGAAGATATCCTATAGCTAGGACCTGTCCTCCAGGTGATGTAAAACCCTCTTGCACTGAGGAAGTTTCTCCAGGGCTATGTGCCCATGAGGGAAGGGTTAGGACAGCCGTTCTAGTTGGTGATTCGATCATTTTGCATGTAGATAGCTGGGTGGCTGATGGACGTGAGGATCACCTGGTAACATGCCTGCCGGGTGCAAAGGTAGCAGACCTCACGCACCACCTAGACAAGGTCTTAAATGGTGCTGGGGAGGAATCTGCTGTCTTAGTACATGCCGGTACCAATGATATAGGAAAATGCAGTAGGGAGGTTCTGGAGGCTAAATTTAGGCTTTTAGGCAGGAAGTTGAAATGCAGAACTTCCAGGGTAGTGTTTTCCGAAATGCTTCCCATTCCACACGCAGGAGCCAAAAGACAGGCAGAACTCCGGAGTTTCAATGCGTGGATGAGACAGTAGTGCAAGGATGAGGGTTTTGGATTTGTTAGGAACTGGGGAACATTCTGGATAAAGGAGGGGCTCTTCTGAAGGGATGGGCTTCACCTTAACTGGGATGCAACCAGGCTGCAGACATTAACCTTTAAAAAGGAGATAAAGCAGCTTTTAAACTAGATAATAGGGGAGAGCCGACAGTCGCCCAAGAGCGCATGGTTCGGAACAATGTATCCTTGAAGGATACTACCAAAAAAATGAAGTTAGGGCACATCAGCAGAGAGATTCCAATAAAGACAAAAGTAGCCCAAATGCCCTTGAGTATAGAGCAGACAGAGCTTAAAGATTCCAAATTATCCCTGCCTACCGATAGCCAGATTAATATGAATAAAATTCAGTCTCTAAAATGCTTGTATGCAAATGCTAGAAGTCTAAAAATTAAGATGGGAGAATTAGAATATGTAGCACTAAATGAGAAGTTAGATATGATTGGTATCTCAGAGACATGGTAGAAGGAGGACAACCAGTGGGGCACTGTGATTCCTGGGTACAAACTATATCGTAATGATAGAGCTGATCAAATTGGAGGAGGGGTTGCGCTCAATGTTAGAGAGGGCATTGAGTCACAAATGATTAAAGTTTTGCAAAAAACAAAATTCACAGTAGAATCTCTATAGATTGAAATTCCACGTAAAAAGGGGAAGGCAATGGCAGTGGGGTTGTACTATCAACTGCCTGGCCAGAATGAACAAATGGATGATGAAATGCTCAAAGAAATCAGGGAAGCTAACAAAAGGTTGTTTTTTTTTGTGCCATCAAGTCAGTGTTGACTCATAGCAACCCAGCTACCTCTGGGTTTTCTTGGCAATGTATCACTGGAAGTAGATTGCCAGCCTTTTCTTCCAAGGCAATGGAGGTAAAGTGACTTGCCCAAGGTCATAAGGAGTGCCAGTGGGAATCAAACCCTTGATCTTCTGGGTATTAGGCAGTTGCTCTAACCACTAGGCTACTCCTCCACTCCAAAAGTTACAGAACAGTAATAATAATGGGTGATTTCAATTACCCCGGTATTGACTGGATCAGTGTCACAGCAGGACATTCTAGGGAGATAAAGTTTCTAGATGAAATAAATGACTATTCCTTGGAGCGGCTGGTTCATGATCCGACCAGTGGGGAAGCCATTTTGGACTTAGTCCTTAGTGGACCACAGATCTGGTGCAAGAGATAAGGGTGTTGGGGCCACTTGGCAATAGTGATCATAGCATGATCGCGTTTGATTTAATTAATGGAGGAGGGATTGAAAGGAAGTCCACAGTACTACCTTTTAACTTTCAAAAGGGAGATTATGATAAAATGAGGAAAATAGTTTAGAAAAAACTAAAAGGAACAGTTGCAAAGGTTAAAGACTTACATCAAGCTTAGGTGTTGTTTAAAAATACTATCTTGGAAGCCCAGACTAGCTGTATTCCACAAATTAAGAAGTGGAAGGAAGTCCAAAAAACTGCCAGCATGGTTTAAAGGTGAGGTCAGAGAGGCTGTTGTTGCCAAAAAAGCATATTTCAGGAAATGGAAAAAAAGAGTGAAATGACGAAAACTGGAAACAGCACAAGCACTGGGAAGTTAAATTCAAGGCACTGATAAGGCAGGCAAAGAGAAGAAACCTGCTGTGGGAGCATAAACGTGTAATAAAGACTTTTTCAAGTACATTTGTAGCAAGAAACCTGTGAGAGAGTCAGTTGGACCATTAGATGATAGAGGGGTAAAAGGGGCAGTAAGAGGGGACAAGGCTATAGCGGAGAGACTGAATGAATTCTTTACTGAGGAAGATTTTCGGATGTTACCCATTACTGAAGTGGTATTTAAAGGTGAAACTGCAGAAGAATTGAAAGAAATATCGATACACCGGGAAGATGTATTACAACTATTTGATAAACTGAAGAGTAGCAAATCACCTGGACCGGATAGTATACATCCAAGGGTGTTGAAAGAACTGAAATATGAGATTGCAGACCTTCTATTAGTAATCTGTGAACTATCATTAAAATCATCTGTAATACCTGAAGACTGGAGGATCGCCAATGTAACGCCAATTTTTAAAAAGGGTTCCAGGGGTGATCCGGGAAACTACAGACCGGTGAGCTTGATGTCAGTACCAGGAAAAATGGTAGAAACCATCATAAAGAACAAAATTGCTGAACATGTAGATAGTCATGGCTTAATGGGAGACAACCAACATGGCTTTAGACAAGGAAGATCTTGTCTTACTAATCTATTATGTTTTTTTGAAGGTGTGAATAAACAGGTAGACAAAGGTGAGTCGGTTGATATAGTGTATCTGCACTTTCAGAAAGCCTTTGACAAGGTCCCTTATCAGAGACTTTGGGCAAAACTAAAAAGTCATGGCATAGGAGGCAGTGTACTATTGTGGTTAAAAGATAGAAAGCAGAGGGTAGGGATAAATGGCCAATTTTCCCAATGGAAAAAGGTGAATAGTGGAGTACCGCATGAATCTGTGCTGGGTCCGCTGCTTTTGACATATTCATAGATGACCTGGAAAAGGGAATAACCAGTGAGGTTATCAAATTTGCAGATGACACAAAACTATTTAAAGCTGTTATAACCCAAGAGGATTGTGGAAAATTGCAAGAAGATCTTGATAAATTGGAAAACTGGGCATCCAAATGACAGATGAAATTTAATGTGGACAAGTGCAAAGTTATGCACCTAGGAAAGAACAACCCAAACTATGGTTACACGATGCAAGGTTCCACATTGGGAACCACCACCCAGGAAAAAGATTTAGGCATCACCGTGGATAACATGTTAAAACCCTCCACCCGGTGTGCAGTGGCAGCCAAGAGAGCAAATAGAATGCTAGGTATCATAAGGAAAGGAATGGAAAATAAAACAAAGGATATTATAATGCCTCTGTATCGTTCCACGGTGCGACCGCACCTTGATTATTGTGTGCATTTCCGGTCGCCATATCTTAAAAAGGATATAGCATTATAAGAAAAGGTACAGAGAAGAGCCACCAAAATGGTAAAGGGGGTGGAAGGATACCCCTATTAAGAGAGGCTAAAAAGGTTAGGGCTCTTTTCAACCAGGCTAAGGCTATCATCTCCTTTTTTCCAACGTTCCTGGTTAGACTCCAAGGCCACATCACCCTTTCGCAGGCCTGTAAAAAGGACGAAAAAAAATCTGTCTTTTGGAAGGAGTTAATGACCTTTAATGCAGAGATCTTGAAGGCTACTTTGTCTTCTTTCTGTCCAGTGGAGGCATAGCTTTGGTACGTCCCACATGTCTGTATTGTGCTCACAGGATGATATTGAAGGTGACATTTTGCTTACCAGATAATGTCCATTCCTTGAGTCTTGCTAGGTCTGCCCAGGTCCAGCACCTATGATCTGTTGTGATCTGTTATTTCAGTGGTTTGATCTTGCAGGCTATATTTCTTTTGCAGTCGCTCTATTTGAAGGGTATTCTGTATATAGTAACAGGATATTTATTGTACTGTTGTCCTTGGTACCCTCTTTGAAGTTGTGTGCATTTAGGGGTCTTGAAGAATATTGGGTAAGTATGTCCCTAACTGTCTCAGCTATGGTTGCAAAATGAGGTCATAAGAAACCTCTGGAATTTTCTCTGTCTCCAACACTTCTGGTAAGGGGGTACAATCCACTTGTCTGGACTGGCCTAGCAGGACTTAAGGAAAATTAACTGATAAGCAAAATGTCACCTTTTGAACTTGGCACCTAGTTAGAAAACAGCAAGTGGTGATTGCTGTTGTTCACCTTTCACTGTCCCGACAATTATTAAGGTAGGTAGAGTTATATGGCTTTCAGAAGGTCGGGTGCTTGTGATTTAGGGTCTGGGTTGTGCTTTTGGGGAAGCTGGGTCTATGTGGGCAGGGAGATATGTTAAAAGGGTGGTCCTGGCTATGTGTTCATGTTAGGGATATAGGACCCATGGCCAGCCCTTCTGATTTTGGTGACAACTCTTTTAAGAGTGCAACTGGGAGCAACGGGGCATGTGTAAATGGTCCGATACTCTGTTGGAAAAATAAGGCCATCTTTAAGTTGGCGCTTTGTTTCTAAAAATAAACATACCTTGCGGTGTTCAACACAATTATTCTGTTTGAATATTAATGAGGTGTTCATCACATTTTCATGCTTTGCATCTCATTATTACTCAGCTCTTGGGATAAGTTACTATGTGTTAGGTAAATTAATACACGTTATTGCCCTTTAATGTGTGTTAAGGGGCAAATATCATGCATTATTCCCATAATGCACTTTAACAACTGTCCTCCTAAGTATAGGAACCTGCATACCCTTCTAGGACAAGTGTTGATAAACCCCAGGTGCCAGGTCTCCATGGCAACTAAAGAAATCAGACCTGGTGCCTGGGGTTCAGGACATCTGTACAGCATGAAGATGCAGGGCGCGTGCTGGCTGCCCATGCCGAGATCGCAGCCGGGACCAGTACTGTTTGTCCACAGAGATCCCATTCTCCACTGGCAGAAGTGCCGCAAAGACCGTGATCAAAGCCTTTGGCTGCACTTCTGCTCTTGGGTGATGGGATCCCCGCGGGCAGACAGCATCAGTCCTGGCCATAATCACCATCTTTGCTGCACTTCTGCCTGTAGGGGATCCCCTTGGACAGGCAGCATCAGTCCTGGCTGCCATCGTTACCTTTGTGGAACTTCTGCCCCCAGGGGCAGCCTGGGCCCATCCCAACAGCGATCGTGGCTTTTGCAGCATCTCTCTCTACGGGTGATGGGATCCCCATAGACAGCCAGGGAAAGCACTTCTGCACATGTGGGAAAGGAGCCGCACGGGCAGTCAGCACCGATCCTTGCTGCGGCACAAGTGCTGACTTTGCAGCTAAGACAGCATGTTAACTGGAAAGCTTGCAAAAAAAAAAAACAGATTAGAGACACGGGGAGTTTGCTTAAAAGACTCAAAACATTTAAAGGGATAGTTGGTTAATAGTATAGTGGAAGGAATGGAGGGCAGTGGCAGTGCAAAGGAGGATGGTGAAGAGGGGAGACAGTCTGGGAAAGGAAACAGTTGGGGGTTAGGGGGATTGCAGGAGAGAGCTTGGAGTTGGGGGGGGGGAGTGGAATAGGAAGAAGAGTGCAAGGGTTTGGAGGGTGAAGAGATGAACTCATGGGAAATAAAGGGCACAATATGTATGTGCAAAAGATGCACCCCACTGCTGCACCACACACACACACACACACATGCAGGCATCCCACCTCTGCACCACACACACACATGTGTAGCTATAAAGCTGGGGTCACCAACCTCCAGAGGGCCGCGGGCCGCACAGCCGACTACCGGGAGCCTCGCGGGCCGCACCCCCCTTCTCCCCGCCCCCGTGAAAAAAAACAACAAACGCAACATTATGAAAACAATGGCTGATCACCTTTATTGAATTTAATGAGATGGCTGATGAATCATGCTAGCAGACAAACGCTTAAAGTCCAGCTTCACAGATGACACTAACAGGAGAAGGGACGCTTGCAGGTGGTCGTCGGTGAGCTGCGAGCGCGTGGATGACTTTATCAATTTCATTCGGCTGAACAGCTGTTCACAGCAGTAGCGGGAATCCTTGGCGGGCCGCACGTAATGTTAACTGGGGTACAGCCTCGCGGGCCGCACGAAGGGACCTCGTGGGCCGCAGGTTGGTGACCCCTGCTATAAAGGGTCAGTGGAGGTCAAGGGAGGAGGAGGAGTGGGGCAACTGCCTTCTGTTGGCATTGTGCAGTAACCCCTTAAGAAACTGATTTATTAAACTTTTCCCCATAGAAAATAGAAACACAGCCTTAGTAAATCAGGCCTAAAACCTAAGAAAGTAACTCCATTCACCTTTGTGTGGGGCAGGGGAATGCACTGTGACCAATGTTCCCTCTAATTTTCTGTAGGCTGTGTGAGCATAAAATATCAGCTGTGCAGCTTTTGAAGGAAGGTTAAATTTTGTGCGCCACATAACAACACTCGGAGTTATATACTTTAAAATTTGACTACACGTCAGAATACAGTATGTACACCACATTGATTGTACTAGAAAATATTGTAGAACTTGTGAAAACCATAAATACACAACAGCTTTTCAATTTTAAGAACGTCTGTGTTGTTTTCTATCAGAATCAGAATGTAATTTTTGTGCGCTCTGTTGTAAAGTATGTGCGCTCACTCGGCGAGGTGTGTGCGCGCGCACACGCGCACAGCTTAGAGGGAACAGTGACTGTGACCTAGGTTTTAATGACTGTCTCCTAGATTTTAAGCTGATTCCTAGATTCCAAGAAAAAATTTCAAGGCCTCTTCTAAGATGATAGAGAATCATAGAGACAACTCAACAGATTTAAATAAGTAATATCATCTTACAATTGATTAAATATCTGTGATTGGCAGCTGTACTACATCTCTAGCAGTGCAGACTATTATATCTGGGTAGATGGATGGACCAATGTAGTTGTATCTACTAGGCAACAATGTTGTTATGCTTTAGTAATAATTACTTCTGAATATTTTTCAGAATGATTGCTATTATCAGGGTGTTGTAGAAGGAATCAAAGATTCAACTGTAGCACTCAGCGCCTGTTCTGGGCTCAGGTACTATTTTTCTTTTTTATTGTACCTTAGTATAAGATAGGAAATTATCTATAATGAGATGACAAATATAGGTGATTTGAAATTTTAAAGTTGTTAATTTTACAACATGAGAGTTTTCTAAAATATAATTCATATAGAGACTAATATCTAGACAATTTGTCTGATTAACTTCAGGAGTTACCTGACATCTTTCAGTGTCATAATTTCCTCTGCATTAAACATGGAAGGGAGAGAAGCATACAAGGGTTCTATTTGGTTAAAGTTATCCACTTAAACTGGACTGTATGACTAGTTTCCATCAAGCTAAATAAAAATATAGCAGGTTAAAGTTATTTATTTAAGCATTTATCCATAGACAAGCAGGGAAAGTCCTCATGTATAAGTGATATCTCTGATGGAGCTGTGCATGGGAACTTCCCTGGCACCTTCTAGAAGCTTCTGGAAAAATTAATGCACATGCACAACTTTCCTGCCTGCCACTGCCATGCCTGAATATCTCCGTCTGCTGTTCCACGAGCCATTCAGACATCCAAATCTGTCCATGCATCAATTTCTTCAAGTCATCATTTTCATGAGTTTTTGTTGTTGTTGTTGTTAAGTGCCGTCGAGTCGGAGTCGACTCATGGCGACCCTCTGGATAGCTTACCTAAATTGTGTTCGGTCTTCAGTCAGGCGGCTCATTCTTGACAGACTGGTACCCGTAGCTGCTGTTATTGTATCGATCCATCTGATTGCTGGCCTTCCTCTTTTACGTTGACCTTCTATCTTGCCAAGCATAATGTCTTTCTCTAATGATCTCTCTCTTCGCATGATGTGTCCAAAGTATGAAAGTCGAAGTCTTGTCATCTGAGCTTCTAAAGAAAGCTTAGGTTTGATCTCCTCTAGTACCGACTGGTTTGTTCTTCGGGCAGTCCATGGTATACACAGTATTCGCCGCCAGCACCATAATTCAAAGGCATCAATTTTCTTCCTATCTTTTTCACTGGTCCAACACTCAGGCACGAATCCACGTAGAGAGGAACAATCCAATACAAAAAACATGGATAACTCAGAAGGGAAAAGCAACTTTATTGAAAACAAAAGCCACTGGCCCGACACAGGCCGTGTTTCGCTGCCTTCTTCAGGGGCTAATAGTGGACTTAAAAGCTGCTTAAAGTTCTTGAAAATGTAACTATGCTACACCTTCCAGTTACTATTTTCCAATGCGTGTGAAATAGGAACCCAATCCTATACACTATGCAGCTAATTGGAAACTTGCTTTCGTATCTTCCACGCCATACAATTCCCACAAAGTCAAAGATCCAAAAAACGCCTTCTGAGTTATCCACATTTTTGTATTGGATTGTATCTTTTTCACTGTCCAGCTTTCACATCCATATGATGTTATTGAAAATACCATGGCTTGAACAAGTCGAATCTTTGTATGGAGAGAGACATCTCTGCTCTTGAGAATCTTATCTAGGTCTTTCATAGCCATTCTGCCAAGAGCAATGCATCATCTGATTTCTTGACTGCTTGTTGCTTGTTGATCCAAGTAGGTTAAAGTTGTTCACAATTTCAATTTCTTCTCCTTCAACGATGAACCTGTTGATTATGCCTGTTGTCATGATCTTTGTCTTCTTTACATTAAGGTGCAGGCCCATTTTGAGACTATGTTCTTTGATTGTCAGAAGCAAATGTTTCAGATCATCTTCACTTTCAGCCAGTAATGTGGTATCATCAGCATAGCGAAGGTTGTTGATGAGTCTTCCACCAATCTTCACACCTCTGTTGTCTTCATACAATCCTGCTTCTCTGATGATTTGTTCTGCATATAAATTAAACAGGTAGGGGGAAAGTATGCAGCCTTGTCTTACACCTTTGCTTATTTTAAACCATTCTGTTTCTCCTTGTTCCGTTCAAACTGTTGCTTCTTGATCAATGTACAAATTGCGCAAGAGAACGATCAGGTGTTCTAGTATACCCATGCTTCTTAATGTGGCCCAGAGTTTCTCATGGTTTACACAGTCAAAAGCCTTGCTATAGTCGATAAAGCACAAATAGATATCCTTTTGGTATTCTTTAGTCTTTTCAAGGATCCATCTCACATCCGCAATGATGTCTCTCGTTCCTCGCCCTTTCCTGAACCCTGCTTGCACTTCAGGTAGTTCTTGTTCCAGGTATGGTTGTAGTCTCTTTTGAATAATCTTCAGTAGAATCTTGCTGGCATGTGGGATCAGAGCGATTGTGGGATAATTTCCACAGTCAGTTGGATCACCTTTCTTTAGTATTGGTATAAACACAAATCTTTTCCAGTCAGTTGGCCATGATGTTGTCTTCCATATTTCTTGGCAGAGCCTTGTGAGTATGGTAAAAGCTGCATCAGATTGCTGCTATGGGAGTGCTATCAATGCCTGGTGCTTTGTTCTTTGATAAGGCTTTCAATGCTGCTTCAACTTCTTCTTTCATCACCAATGGTTCCCGATCATAAGGTACAGGTTGAAACGGCTGTTGGTCCACTTGATCTTTATCATATACAAACTCTGTATATTCCTTCCACCTTTTCTTGATCTTCTCAGCATCATTCAACATAGAACCTTGAGCATCTTGTAACATTTCAATTCGAGGCTGGAACTTTTTCTTTAACTCTCGTAGCTTTAGGAAAGCCAATCTTGTTCTTCCTCTAATAGTTTCTGCTTCTATTTCCTTGCAAGTGTCATTGTAGTACTTTTTCCTTGTCCTGTCTTGCTGCACGTTGGAAATCTCTGTTGAGTTCTGCGATTGTCTTTCTTTCTCCTCTGGCTTTAGCTTCTCTGCGTTTCTGGTCAATTTTCAGAGTTTCTTCCGTCATCCATTTTGGCCGTTTTTGCTTTTTCACCTTTTGTAGAGACTTCTCGCTTTCTTCCAGCACAACCTTCTTGATGTCATTCCATAACTCTTCCAGAGCTCTGTCATTTGTATCTAAAGCAGCAAATCGATTTTGCAGACAGTCTTTAAATTCCAGTGGTATATTCTCAAGGTCATATTTTGCTGCATTCATGAGTGGTTTGCTCTTTTTCAACTTTAGCTTGAGTTTGCATACTAGTAGTTGATGATCTGTACCACAGTCAGCTCCAGGTTTTGTCTTTGTTGATGTTACAGAGCTTTTCCATCGTTGACTTCCACATATGTAGTCAATTTGATTTTTATATAATCCATTCGGTGAAGTCCATGTGTACAGTCACCACTTGTGTTGCTGGAAGAAGGTGTTTGAGATGAATAGATCATTGGTCTTGCAGAATTCTATCAGTCTTTCTCCAGCTTCATTTCTGTTGCCAAGTCCATATTTTCCAACTACTTTGCCTTCTTCTTTGTTGCCAACTTTTGCGTTCCAGACACCCATGACTATCAGGATATCCTGTTTGCATGTTCTGTCAATTTCAGCTTGTACTTGTTCATAGAACTCTTCAATTTCATTCTCTTCTGCAGCTGTTGTTGGGGCATATACTTGAATTATAGTTGTGTTGATAGGCAATCCTCATAGACGAATAGAGATTAAGCGTTCGCTGACTGCATTGTATTTCATTACAGTTCTTGCAAGTTTCTTCTTTATTATAAATGCAACACCATTTCTTCTTTGTCTTTCATTTCCAGCATAGTAGACCATGTGATCATCTGATGCAAAGTGCCCGATGCCAGTCCATTTCAGTTCGCTGACACCCAACAGATCAAGTTGTACACGTTCCATTTCATTCTTGACCACCTCCAACTTCCCTTGGTTCATGCTTCGTACGTTCCATGTTCCAATGTGTAAGACATCTTTACAGCTTCTGACTCTCATTTCATGCGCAGCTACATCAGCAGTCAGACTTCCCGAGGGCTTTGATCCAACCACATCATAAATGATGGCTTTACTCTGAAAAGTCTTCAGCTCTTCCCCAGTAGCTAGTTGAGTGCCTTCTGACCTGGAGGTCTCATCTTCCAGCACCATAGCACAATTTGTTTTGTTGTAACTATCCATTGGGTTTTCATGGCAAGATACAGAGTAGATTGCCGGGCCTTTCTTCCGCGCAGTTTAAGTTTGGTGTTGTTGCCGTTGTCACAAAAATGTGATCCTCCGCCGTCAACACTGTCCCATTCTGCTGCTGCCCAGATGGGTGGTTTGTCTTGATCTGGCACCTCAGCTGAGACCTGTCCATCTTGGGAGACCCTGCCAGTAGTTAAACTACCGATAGTTTAGCTCTCAGCATCACTGATGCACGCAAGCCCTCACAGCACGACAAGCTGCAAACCAAGTGAGAGTTTCTACCTGCCACTAAAAGCTTTTTTCCTTCCTATTTTGCTTTATTAATATTTTAGGTTTTTGTTCATTTTCTAAGTTTCCTTTCTTTTTCCTGCGATGCCATTTAGGATGCATTTAGGTCTCAGGCATATCTGACTGATTTTCTGCATGTTTCCTTAAAATTGAGCCATTTGATTTCACTGTGGTGATTTTTCTATCTGATATATGTCTGCTTGCCAGCAGATTTAAAATGTGCTCTCAGTGCAAAAGAACTATCATGGACTCTCATACTTGGTGCCTTAAGTGCTTGGGACACAACCATTAATTCCTCTTTATGCCAGTCTTGTTTGCAGATGACAGAATGAGGGCTGCAAGGGTGAAAGAAAGGCAGTCGACTTTTTGGCATGACAAAAACTGGCCCATCAGCTTTGGTGATATCTGTTATCATGGACCCCCGAGCTGCACCAGAAGCTGGCAGAGCATAGACATTGAGAAGTTGTCCAGCTCACCCGGTGCCAAGCACCAGTAGGGCTTCCTGGGATCATTCCTGTACCAATTCCACCCTGAGGAAGGGTTCATACACATCTTCAAAGGCACTCTATTCTGAGCATTGGATGGAGGTTTCGTTGCACTGGCATTGTGGTTCACCACTTGAAGCAGCCCCGACATGAGGACAGCTCGTTCTCCCTGTCATTGGAGGGTCTGTGCCAAACTCCAAGGGTCCATGACCAGCCAACCGATACTCCTTAGCAGATACTGCAGACATTGACCAAGACTGCTGAGGCCTCCATACCTTCAATGATGGCAGCCCTTGAAGAGAATCTTCCCAAGAGAGTAGAGAAGAAGCTGCTGATGACTTTCTTTACTTGAATTTGTGGCTCTGACAGCTCCAACGTCAGAAGCATTATGCCGATATTTGATACTCTATTTGCTGGTGACATCAATACTTTGACATTGACATCAATACTTTGAAGGGCCTCAGTACCGATCCATACCCAACCAATATCTATATCGAATGCATCAGGTGAAGAATGATTCCCAAGGCATCGAATCCCATTCATGTGCCAGCGCTCCAAGAGGAGATCCAACTCTCATGAAGAGCAGAAGTCATACCAGGCAGAGATTCATTTGTCTATTGAGTGTCTCTGAGACAGAGCACTTTTGGGACTCTGGTTAAGACCCTGAATTGGATCTCACTTCACCTCATGAGCAACACAAGTCTCCTCTAAGGTCATGTCTTTCCATGAGTTTGCGTAGGTAATGAATAAGTCCAATCAATTTCAGTTGGTCACACAGAAGGAACTCAGGGCTGAAGAACTGGAAGTCCTGCAATATCCAAACACCACCCCCCTTCAAGGGAAACAGTGACAGAGCCCATGCACCGCATGTTAAGAGGCTACAGATGAGAATATGGGAGACCCCCTTCTCTGCGCCTTTTTGAGCAAGAAGGTTAATTCTATTTACAGAGTCCTAAAGGCTCCTGAATTAGAGATGCTTCAGCATCTTCATAACTCCACGGTTGTCAAATCTTCTCTCAAAAGGGCCAGAAACTCTAAGTCATAATCTTCTATGTCCCTGGGAAGAGAGACTAGGACTCTGAATTCTTTTGGGTGAATGGTTTTTCAGAATGCCATGCTCACATCCCATTTTGTGTTCTACTATTTCTTCAAGGGCATGTCCTTGCAAAATACGAAGCACAGCCTATAGGAGTTTGCCAATCTTCTCCCTCCCGAGAAGGTTTTGCAATTCTGCTCGTTTGTAAGCCATGGGAAGGAGTGTGGAAAATACATGGTCCAAATGACCTGTAATATTTTCGATATGGCATCAAGAACCTCTCATGGCTCCAGGTCTCAGACTTACAGTCCAATGTGCAGGAGTAACTTACTGATGTGCCATGCTGTGGAGTGAATCTCTTCGAATATAAGGCACATGAAGTTGTGACCATAATCAAGCAGCATCATAATACCTTGCAAACTCATTCTAGCACCAATTCTGATTTGGCTTTCTCTCTTCTTGGAGGTTCCAGAATGGAAGGCATAAGGGATGCATAGGTGCAGGTATCCTCTGACTTATCGCTCTTACCAGTCAAAACAGCCTACCCACTCCTGTCCCAGGTAGGCTCCCTCTGACTGATAGCTATCTGCCTGTGGTCATGGTATCTTGAAAATTCCTCTCCTGGGATGGAGCTGGGAATCCCTCACATGGCTTCCCTAGTTTTGTCTGGGATGTCAGCTGGCGCTTCTGAGACTTCTGGGACAAGGTTGAGCTTTACAGGGCCAATGAATTCTCTTAGGAAATGAGTCTATAAACCTTTGCCCTAACTGAGCTGGAGATGCCCTGATTCCAGAGCGCCAGCCTGCAGCCTCAATCTTGTGAACTATGGAGGGCTGACAGGAGATGCCATGGGGCACCTGTCATGGCCTGTAAGTGCTGACCATTCCCCCCTCCCCTTTGCTTCCCCTCCCTGTTTCACTTCAGTTGCTGGGAGGCCCTGTGGGGCCCCTGCTGAGTGCCATTAATGGGAGTCTTGTGAAGGCCTCAATTTCTTTTTCTCCTTGGTCCTCCCTCACCCTCCCCATCTCACTTTCCCTCTCCCAAGTGGCATTAGCTTCTCATTTCTTTTTTTTTTCATGTGGTAGTTCTGCCTCTGCCTATATGAAGGTGAAAAAAAAAAAGATTATCATCAAGGAAGCCACAGGGGTTTCCTGTAGCAGCTTTGTGCCTCAGGGAAGCCATGTGGAGGATTCCTGGTTGTGTTTCAAGAACTCTGTTGACAGATTTTAGCAACTTTTACACTATATCAGTCATGGTGGCAAATAAGTTTCTGTCAGTGGAAGAGGCTGTGTTTATAGCATGGCCAACTCTCTGAGCCCACCTGACTATTTCCTCTGCAGCTTGTAGAGGATAGCATGGCCGAGGACCATGGAGAAATGGCAGCACTGGAGGCTCCAGTGATGCCCATTCTTGCTGGCAGCCATTTTGAGTCCTGGCTACATGTTCCCAAGTGCCATAATAGTCTACAATCTCCTACCTTTGTGCAGTGGGAATGGTTTGGTTCTGCGATCCTTAGTTCCTTTGGGCATTGTTCCAATGAAGTGAGGAAGTTTCAAGCTGCTTGTGCAGCTCTTCTACTATTAGGTGGCCCTCTGAGACTTTACCTCCCCAATCTTGTGGTCTAAGGGTATTTTGAACTTAATAGCAATGGGGTCATAGGAGAAAAATGCTTGAGAGCCCTTTTGGTGTGGGGATGGGAGTCCAGAGGTCCCCACTCCCTCCTTATCACTTTTTCTTGTTTCCTG
Source organism: Ichthyophis bannanicus (assembly GCA_033557465.1). Classification (NCBI taxonomy): domain Eukaryota; kingdom Metazoa; phylum Chordata; class Amphibia; order Gymnophiona; family Ichthyophiidae; genus Ichthyophis; species Ichthyophis bannanicus. Next base: position 605,234,972 of record CM066034.1, read on the forward strand.
TGGGGTTTTTCATAGGGTATCCTGGTTTGATTATAGGATGGTAGTTCCCAGTCCTTGGGGTTGTGTGACACTCTGGACAGCCATGATGATGATCATTTTTCCTTGGCAGCTCACAAATCTTGTGCCTCGGGACTTGGTTGGTCTGGGGACAGGTGGAGTGTAGGCATGAACAATTGACTTGATGTCTGTGAATCAGCATTCAGGTCCCTCTTCTCCTATATTTGTTCCTGGTGACTTTCAGCAATTTTATGAAAAGTGTCCCTTTTCAGAGATCTAGATTTACACCTCCACAATGCTTTCTGGAGGTTGGTTATAGCTGGAGGGGGATCTCCACTTTTTCTCCCCCTCCCAAGGGCAGCTGGTGTGCAGTATCAGTAAACTTCCACTCTGCAGAAGAATCTGGAACTGCTTTGCCAGCCTTCCTGTCTGGTGAACCTTGTTCTGGCAGTATCTAGGGGACTGCCTTTCCAACTGAGGGCAGATGAGCTTAGTTAACCATTTGAATAAGAGAGATTACTACTACTACTACTACTATTGATCATTTGTATAGTGCTACAAGACATATGCAATGCTGTACAGGCACTTGTAGAAGACTGTACCTACTCATTAGAGCTTACAATTGAGTCAAAACAAACAACATAACAGCTAAGGACAGGGATACATCTAGGGGAATGGTAAGGAAACACATAGGAGACTACATGGATCAGGATCCAAAAATGGCCTCGAAGAAGTGAGTTTTCAGCCTGGATTTGAAAAAGGCCAGAAATGAAGCCTGATGTACAGATTCAAGTAGTTCATTCCAGGCATAAGGAGCAGCAAGGTGAAAGGACTGAAGTCTGGAGACAGTAAAAGAGAAGGGCACAGATAGAAGCAATCTGCTAGAATAGCAGAGTTTTAAGGAGGGGTGTACGGAGAGATAAGAGAGGAAAGATAGTGAGGAGCAGCAGAATAAGTGCACTTGTAGGTAGGAAAAGTTTAAACTGGATATGGAAACATAGAGCCAATGAAGTAAATTGAGAAGATGGCTTATGTGAGCATATCAAGGCTGGCGGAAGATTAGCCGTGCAGCTGAGTTATGAACAGATTGAAGGGGAGAGAGATGATTCAGAGGGAGACCAGCAAGGAGGAGGTTGCAATAATCTAGACTGGAGGTGACCAAAGAGTGGATAAATGTCTTAGTATTGTGTTCAGAAAGGAAGGGACACAGCTGATGATATAAAGAAAGAAATGACAGGTTTTCGCTATCAGTTGGATGTGTGTGGAGGAAAGAGAAGAATCAAAGATGATCCCATGATTGTGAGCTAAGGAAACAGGGAGTAGTAGAGTGTTATCCACAGAGATTGAGAAAGGAGCAAGGGGGAAGGTGGGTATAGGAGGAAAAATAAGAAGCTCGGTTTTGGCCAGGTTCAATTTCAGATGACAGTGAGACATCCAGGCAGCAATGTCATATAGGCAAGCAAAGATCCGGACCTGGATTGCCAGAGATATTTCAAGTGTAGAGAGAGATCTGAGAGTCATCAGCATAAAGATGGTACTGAAAACCATGGGAGGAGATGAGATAGATGCCTTGTGCCTCCTATAGGGAGCTTGGGGTTGATCTTATAGATTCAAAAGCATTTGAGGCAGTCTGTGTCTCTTGGGCAGCTCTTCAGCTGATATCAAGGATCCCGCATTCCTGCATTTGCTTGTGGGACAATACATTCTATTCTAAGTCAGCCTTATAGGGTACCTCAATATGCAAACAGCAAGAGAAGAAGGTATCTGCATTGGGTCCTTCAATAAACCTTGTCCTCATAATTATATACCTGCGTGTAGGCCTGGTCCTTGGGTTCCGCTTTCAGTTTACCTCAATATGCACGCCAATGCATCTGTGTGGCTGGGTCATGAGTCTAAGGAGCAGTTTCTTTCCACAAGCTCAGTAACCTAAGAAACTACAGATGCCTCTATGGGTCTACCATTTAGACTCAGCTGGTAGCATATCTAACCACTGGTAGTTGGGAGTGTCTGTGGAACCTTTTCCCCTCTCTTCCAAAAGGCTAGTAGAATGCCTCCATATGTTCTTCTTAGAATAGAGTTGGTTAACCTCAGTTCTCCATGAACAAGCAGGATAAGTTCTTGCTTAATGAATGACATTGTCCAACGGAACCCACACAAGAACTCTCTCAGCTCCCTTTCTGGAAGGTTTTAGAAAGCTCAATCACACATATGCGCCAGTTCCCACCTGCTGCTGCTTCCACACCTAAGGCACTTAGGGGTCTGTTTACTAAGTGGCAATGCGGCTTCCATGCAAAATTGGAGCCACGACCTCATTTTATTCAGTGGGGCTGCAGCTAAAATATTGCATGGAAGTCGCTAGCGCCGCTAAGTAAACAGACCCCTTAGTCTGTTTTTCAATGGAACTAGTCAGATGTGCCTGTGCTGTGGGTTCAGTTTACCCAGTTTTTCCTATGTGATTTTTTTTTCATTCTATACTCAAATATTTCTCTTTGATATTGGGTAATATTTACTATTTTCTGCCTTCTGCCACTGTTTTTCTCCTCTCTTTAGATATCTTAGCATTAGCAGTCATTTTTAAGTTTCCTTTCATTTTCCTCCGGCATTGTTTGGCCCCTTTAGGTCTCAGATGTAATTGGTCAAGGTTATTTCTTTTATTCTTTTCATCATTGTTGAGTCCTCTGATTTTGCCATGGATATTGTTTTGACCAAAATGTCCCATAATCTAGCCAATGGGTTCAAAAAGTGCTCCTATTACTTTAGGCTAATGTCTATCAGAGACACCCATAAACTCTACCTAAAGAGTCTGGGATCCATCCATAATGCCTCTCTTTGTTAATTCTGTTTACAATTGACAAAAAGGGGTCATAAAGACAGAGAAGAAAAGTGCACACAATGTTTTGGCACTACTAACATAAGCCCATCCTCATCAAAGGCATCAGTCACTATGGACTTCAGAGCTGTACTGGATGCTTGTGGTGCATTGGTATCCAGGAGTGCATGAGTCGCCTCTGAACCAAGCACCAGTAAGGGTTCCATGGATCAGTTATCCATTGATTCCACCCTCTACTTCAATGGCATCAAGAAGCACTGATAGTGAGCACCGAGCAGAGGCTGGGGTGCATAGACATAGGAGTTCTTTGGAGCACGATGCCAGGCATCCAGGAGATTAGAGCAAATCTCACCACCTGAAGTAGCCCTGAAGGGATGGCATCTCAATATCTATGACATTAGAGTGGTTGCGCCGAACTCCAAGGATCTGTGACCAGTATATTGATTACACCCTCTAAAGAACTGGGCAAATTGACAGAGTCTGTTGAACCCCTCATGGCTTCCTTAGTAGCAGCCCTCAAGGAGCTCTTAGATCAGAGGATGGAGAAAAGTCTGATGAAGATGCACTGCACATGAGAGCACTGCACCCTGTTGGTCCTCTGCTCTGCTGAGAAAGGCTTCACTATGAGCCTCTGCCATGCACTCTAGTTTGCTCAGACCATTTTATTACCTGTCCTTGCCTTAATTTTTTCAGCTTGTTTCTCTTTATATTTATGCACTTTCAGTTAGTGTGTTTCTTAGTTGCGTTTTGTAATTCTGTTTAGCTTTTCTGCCATCTGCAGCTGCTGCCCTCTGTCATGGGGGCTACCAGTTTTTCCATATGTCTCACTCTGTTGGGCTTGGCGGTGGTGTTGCCATTCTGCTCTCTCATTCCTGCCAATCTCAACCCCTCCTTCTGCCTGCCTCACTCCTTTACTTCCTTTGAAGTCCACTCCATCCGCCTCTTTACTCTGCTACTTCTCTGGATAGCTGTCATTTCTCAGTGGACAAGCAGGAATGAAGTCCATACATATGGGTGACGTTGCCAATGGAGCCTAACGTGGGAACGCTCTCCAGTTTCTATTGGAAACTTTTGGGAGGCACCACCGTGCCTGCATGCCAGTCTTCCCGCCTGCTGCGGCGCCATTTTCTCCCATCTTTGTTTTCCACAGAGTCCCACAGATGTGAATCGATTGTCCGCTGATAAACGTTTCATTTTTTCCCCTTTGAAAATATTTTTGTGCAATTTTCACTTTCTGCCTGCCATAGGTAGCATTGGGGCCGTCTATCGCAGATCCGCCTTTGGTTCCTGTTCTTTATGGGTACTTTTATTTTTCACTGTTTTCCCTGGCCCTACTGGCCCATGGTCACCATTGGACATTTGACAGCCATGGCCGCCTTCCCAGACATGTCCCAGAAACCGACCAGTGGTTTCAAGAAATACACCAAATGTGCTAGGACCATCTCAGTCACCGACAGGCACAATTGGTGTCTCCATTGTCTTGGTCCAGATCACCAGCTCACTTCTTGTAATTTGTGCTTGCAGATGACAGGGAGAGGCCTGAGGGATCGAGAGAAGCAGAGAGAATTTCTCTTTGACCAGAGGACTGATTCAGCATCTTCGGCAACCGTATTGGTCTTGATGGTTTTCCAGGGATCCACACCGAAGGTGCATTGACATCAAGAAGTTCCCAGGCTCATTTGGAGCCGTGCGTCTGCAGCATTCCGGAGCATTGGCCATCAGTCAGTCTCTGCTTGGAATCGAAGGAGGACTTGTCCTCGACTCCATTGATGTCAAAGGGGGACCTTTCTGAGCACTGGGCACATTGTAAGAAATTTTATCAGTAGCAAATAAATGCACATATATAAATACTTGGTTTGCCTAGGGGAAAAATTGCTACACTCCTTTCCCAGGATTCCATAGGACCATCTGGCAAACAAATAACGCGATAAAATAAGAACCAGTCCTGTTTGTATGAAAATTAGACTTTACTTCTGATAGCAAAAATAGAGGAAATATTAGAATAAATTAGCTTTATGAGGTAGTATGCCATTCAGCTCTATGTTACAATTACCAAGAGATCTAATCTCTGTTTTATAAAACATTGTCAATGTTTTGCATGCACTCTGACATACAGTAAATTATCTGTATGTCTAGACTAGCCCCAAACTCCGGTAGAAATGAAAGACCAGTACCTTAGTTCATGCCAAAACACCTGTGGCTGTGGTCCAGGTTTCAGGAATGGAACAAAGTCAAGGTATGGCAGAGGTCCATCATCAGCTGAAATGAGCTGCGTGGTCACACACTGAGCTGCCGGTCTATGGGAGAAATTCACTCCATCTCGAGAATTCGGCCTTGAACATTATCTGACTTTTTCAGCCGGAGAGAAAAGGCAAGCGAACAGTCTGTATCAGAAGTTAGAGTTCCCTTTGCTTGTTCTTCCTTTTCAGAGTTCTTTCTCTCTTTCTGAGATCTCTCTCTGCCCTCTGGGTTCTGCCTCTTTCTGAGTTCTGGGTTCTGGTGTACAGCCGTATAATTCTTTGTCCAGAAGACCTGGTTATTGGCTGGACTCGAACAATGTATGTCATCAAATCCGGTAACAGCTAATAGGTGGTCCTTCTGCAAACAAAGGTCCATCATGCTTGAAAACTGCCGGTATGCAGGTTCATACATTGTTGCCAAAGCCAGGTTGGTGAAGGGTTCAGCCATGATGTTCTGCATGTAGTCAGCTGAAAAAAATACTTTTACTGTGAAGAATCATAAACTGGCAGCATTGCTGGATCTGCAAGTTTTAATGCTGAGTTATAACAAAACAGGATTCAATCTTGTTTAATTCGATCTTTGGTTCAGAGCATGCCCCATGGTTCAGGCTTTGGTTTCTCAACAGGCCTCATCTTGTATCAAGAAGCCATGCTAGTGGTTTAGACATTAGTTTCTGAACAGGTACCAGCCCTACAGCATACCCGGGTGCATCGGCATCACAGTCCTTCCCGATGCAGCATTGAGAGTGACGGCTCTGAAAGGCCTGCCAAGGTGCCCCAGAGAGAGGAATTGATCTCCAGGGTTTGGGAGGGGCACCGACCATCTCTTGACAACTGAGGCTATACAGATATCCCTGCGAGGGTGTCGTAGACATTGATCAAAGCTGCTCAGGCCTCAAGGCAGATCAAATTGGCGGAGGGGTTGCACTCTGTTAAAGAGGGCATAGAGTAACAAAGGATTAAAGTTTTGCAGGAAGCAAAATTCACTATAGAATCTGTAAGGATTAACATCCCATGTCAAAAGGGGAAGGAGAAGGCGAGTGCAGTGGGGCTGTACTATCGACCACCTGGCCAGAATAAACAAATGAATGATGAAATGCTCAAAGAAAATAGGGAAGCTAACAAAAGTTACAGAACATTAATAATAATGGGTGATTTCAATTACCCTGGTATCAACTGGTCAGGTTCCTGGCAGGATATGCTAGGGAGATAAAGTTTCTAGATGGAATAAATGACTGCTTCTTGGAACAGCAGGTTTATGAACTGACCAGAGGGGAAGCCATTTTGGACCTAGTCCTTAGTGGAACACCAGATCTGGTGCAAGAGATAAGGGTGTTGGGGACACTTAGGGGCTTGTTTACAAAGCCGTGGTAGCGATTCGCAATCGTTATCGGAGCCGCGGCCCCATTGAAATCAATGGGGCCGCGGCTCCGATAACGATCGCGAACCGCTACCGCGACTTTGTAAACAAGCCCCTTAGTAATAGTGATCATAGCATAATCGCATTTGATTTAATAAATGGAGGAAGGACAGCAAGGAAATCCACAGTACTACCTTTTAACTTTCAAAAGGGAGACTATGATAAAATGAGGAAAATAATTAAGAAAAACTAAAAGGAACTGTTGCAAAGGTTAAAGATTTATATTAAGCATGGGTGGTATTTAAAAATACTATCTTAGAAGCTCAGGCCAGCTATATTCCATGCTTTAAGAAAAGTGGAAGGAAGTCCAAAAAATTGCCAGCATGGTTTAAAGGTGAGGTCAGAGAGGCTGTTGCCAAAAAGCATCTTTCAGGAAATGGAAAAAGGACCCAAATGATGAAAATTGTAACAACATAAGCACTGGCAAGTTAGATGCAAGGCATTGATAAGGCAGGCAAAGAGAGAATTTGAGAAGAAGCTTGCTGTGGAAGAAAAACATGTAATGACTTTTTCAAGTACATTCATAGCAAAAAATCTGTGAGAGAGTCAGTTGGATCCAGTGGATAGAGGGGTAAAAGGGGCACTAAGAGGGGACAAGACCATAGCGGAAAGACTGAATGAATTCTTTGCTTCGGTCTTTACTGAGGAAGATGTAGGGATGTTACACATGACTGAAATGGTATTGATGCCGCTGAAGAATTGAAAGAAATATTGATACACCAAGAAGATGTATTACAACTATTTGATAAACTGAAGAGTTGTAAATCACCTGGACTGGATGTTATTTATTCAAGGGGGTTGAAACAACTGAAATATGAGATGGCAGACCTACTATTAGTAATCTGTGAACTATCCATAAAATCATCTGTAATACCTGAAGATTGGAGGATGGCCAATGTAATGACCATTTTTAAAAAGGGTTCTAGGGTGATCCAGGAAACTACAGACCGGTGAGCCTGACATAAGTACTGGGAAAATGGTGGAAACCATTATGAAGCTTAATGGGAGACAGCCAACATGGCTTAAGCCAAGGAAGATCTTATCTTACTAATCTGTTATGTTTTTTTGAAGGTGTGAATAAACAGGTAGACAAAGTGAGTCAGTTGATATAGAGTATCTGGATTTTCAAAAAGCTTTTGACAAGATCCCTCATGAGAGACTCTTGGTGAAATTAAAAAGTCATGGGATAGGAGGCAGTGGATTATTGTAGGTCAGGAACTGTTTAAAACATAGAAAGGAGAGGGTAGGGCTAAATGGCCAATTTTCCCAATGGAGAAAGCTGAATGGTGGAGTACCCCAGGGATCTGTGCTGGGTCCGCCTATTTTTCAACATAGTCGTAAATGACCAGGAAATGGGAATAATGAGTGAGGTAATCAAATTTCCAGATGACACAAAATTATTCAAAGTTGATAAAACCTATGAGGATTATGAAAAATTGCAAGAAGACATTGATAAATTGGAAGACTGGGCCTCCAAATGGCAGATGAAATTTAATGTGGACAAGTGCAAAGTTATGCATCTAGGAAAGAACAACACAAACAATGCTTACACGTTGCAAGGTTCCACATTAGGAACCACCACCCAGGAAAAAGATTTAGGCATTCTGAAACCCTCCATCCAGTATGCAGCGGCGGCCAAGAAAGCAAATAAAATGCTAGGAATCATAAGGAAAGGAATGGAGAATAAAACAAAGATTATTATAATGCCTCTGTATTGTTCCATGGTGTGACCATACCTTGAATACTGTGTGCAATTCTGGTCACCGTATCTTAAAAAGGATATAGCTGTATTAGAAAAGATACAGAGAAGAGCCACCAAAATGGTAAAGGGGATGGAAGGATACACCTATGAAGAGAGACTAAAAAGGTTGGGGCTCTTCAACCTGGAAAAGAGATGGCTGAGGGAGATACGATAGAGGTCTATAAATTAATGTATGGCGTGAAACGGATAAACATAGATTGATTGTTTACATCATCAAAATATAGAAAGAGGGTCATGCAATGAAGCTACAGAGTAACCTATTTAAGACAAATAAGAGAAAATATTTTCACTCAATGTGTAATCAAACTCTGGAATTCATTACCGGAAGATGTAGCAAAAGTGTTAGTGCAGCTGGGTTTTAGAAAAGGTTTGGACAAGCCCTTGGAGGACAGGTCCATAAACCATTCACAGGTCTGCAAACATTTTTTTTTCGAGAGCTGTTTTGGTTATTCCACGTAATCTTTATGTTTTTTGGTGCGCTGAATCTGAAAATGACCTCCATTTTGTCATAGGACATCACGTTTCCTGACAATTTAGGTAACTATGTTAAATAAGGCAATACCTCAAAATAAATGGAAATAGACTTATAAAATTAAAGTTTTATTACAATATTTTCATGAAAATCCTTTTTTGAACGGAAATTAGCTCACCCACACACACTAAACTCGATTCTTCTTCCTTGTGAGGCTTCTCTTGGTGCATTTACGCTTGTGAGTAGCATCTGGAATGTCTCTCTGAAGCATCCAACAGTAGTCTGCCATCATTGTAATGCTCCATTTTCCCTGGTATCTCCTTTCCATCTCTTTAATGTCTTGGTGGAATCGTTCACCTTGTTCTTCACTCACAGCTCCCAAATTTTCAGGAAAGTAGTCAAGGTGAGACTGGAGGAAATATACTTTCAAACTCATCAGGCAACCTAAAGCTTGAAATGCTTTCAGCATTCATCTGACGATCTTTTTGTAGTGAGGATCTTTGTTATTGCCTAAAAATTTCTGTACGACTTCTTTAAATGAAATCCACCCTTCTTTTTGAGGATCCGTCATGGTATTGACAAACTTTTGATCAACTATAAGCCTTCTAATGTCTGGTCTGACAAACACACCTTCCTTCAATTTTGCCTCCGACAGGCCTGGAAACTTGGTGACCAAGTATTTGAAGCATTCTCCATCTTTTGGAAGTGATTTTAAGAAATGCTTCATCAATCCCAATTTTATGTGGAGAGGTGGTAGAAGAGCTTTTTGGGAAGGTACCAAAGTTTCTCGAAGGACATTTTTTTCACCGACTGTTAGCACCCTCGGCTGCCAACTCTTCTTGGTCCAGTGATTTTGTCGGTCTCGACTGTCCCATAAGGCACAGAAAACAAGGATATTTGGTATACCCAGCTTGTTGCCCGAGCAGCATGCACAAGACCTTCAAGTCCCCACACACTTGCCAACCATGGTCTTCATATTTAAGTTTACGAAGAACCAATTACAAGTTCTCGTGGTTTCCTTCAAGTGTACGGAATGACCTACAGTTATGGAAGCGTAAAAACCGTTGTGGAGTAAAACTGCTCTGAGACTTTTTGAAGAATCTATAAAAAGATGCCATTGCTCTGAATCATATTGGATTTTAAATTGACCCATCAGACCTTCAACATTGATGCAATAAACCAAGGGTGAAGTAAGGAACGAACTCCTTTTCACGATGTCTGAACCATGAAGATGACACTCCTGGCAACAATAAATTCCTGCTTTTCAGCCTTGATCCGAGTAATTCAGCGGCATCTTTGGGAAGATTCAAGTCTCTTACCAAATCATTCATCTCCTCCTGAGAAAACAATTTTGGTCTTGTATCATCTTCAAAGTCAGAACTTGATTTGTCATCTGGTTCAGGTATGACTTCACCTTCATCGGAGCTAGGTATCTCTTCCAAGGTAGCAGGGGGCTTGGGTACTGGTATATCTGTGCCATGGGGGATGGGACGAATTGCCGAGTGAAGATTGGGGTATATAATGGAATGCTTCCATTTGGAATTAAACCCTTTCACATCGCATGAACAAAAGTAACAGTCATCACTATGGTTCTTTTGCTCTCGCCATACCATAGGAATCCCATAACGGAAAGATTTTTTCTTACCCTTGAACCAGTTTCGGAGGTCCTCAACACATCGTTTGCACACTTTATGAGGCACCCAGACTTTATCTTGTTCTCCAATTTTTAGTCCAAAGTATGCAAAGTATACTTTTTTCACAAAGTCTGTAATATTCTGCTGTTGCTTCAACACTGTATATTCACCACAGATGAAACAGAAACTGTCTGGCGAATTAATACATTTTCGTGGAGCCATAACATAACGGTTGAAGAATGACGAGCTAACACGAATTGCGATGAAAAAGTGTGAACAGCCTAGAACCAAGAACCTGATGATGATTCGTGCACAAGTGTGGCATGCAGGAGAGAGCAGCTCTGTGTCTGTACACGAGATGTCACAGTGCTGGCCACGCCCCCTGCACTGACCGGAGCTGCTGCTATCTGCTCTGTGTCTCCCTCCCACTGGATTCTTCAGGAAAGATTAACCCCTTCTACCATTAGAAGCACGGACTTAAAACTTGCTTAGCTTATGTATATATTGCTGACCATCAGATTTACAGTGCTATTTTTCTTTTACATAACTCGGACAACCCCTTTAAGGTTTTTTTGGCATTTTATATCTTAAATGCACTTATGTGAATTAATTAATAGTAATTTGAATTAATTAATAGTAATTTGAAAAAATTTGATAAATTTGAAGACGATTTTGCATGTTGTGGCATATCATGACGTCTAGGGGTTTTTTCAATATTTTATTTGTTTTCAGCACACCAAAATACATGGAATTAGATGAAAATAATCAAACAGCTTTTTAGTCACAGACCTGTGAAGGGGACCAGGGAAATCCACTGCTTGCCCCAATACAAGCATTGTGGAACCTGTGTCCTTAGGGGAAACTGCTAGGTACTTGTGACCTAGAAACAGGATATTGAGCTTGATGGACCTTGGTCTGACCCAGTATGGCATATCTTATGTTCTTATAAGGGCTTTGGAATGCACAGCCATGGAAGAAAGCCTCTTTCAGGCACTCTAAGCCTGCTTCGCTTCAATACTGGAGAAACAGCTGGCTGGTGCTTCGGTGCCTAGGGCATCGTCATCAGCGTTATGCAACCCATCCTTAAAATGCACTCTCTGCCTGCGGAGGCACTGACGTCAGAGCATTGAAGAGATCCGATGTCAGTTCCCGGCAGGACCATTTCTCATGAGTGTATTGGGGGTCCGAAGTCCCAATGAAACCCCGAAGCCCTCGATGCATCATTGATCTCATCGATGTTTTCACTTCCTTCAAAGCTGGAGGGATCTCCGGGCAGAGTCTGATTGATATAGTACTTTGATTTCCTTTCGAAGTCTAACTCTGATGACTTGGTGACTGATGTAGAATCTGAGAACTTGATGGAGGGCAGGTCTCCTGAGCCTCTATCAGAGCCCTCCCCTCCACATGAATAGTGGAAATCTCCTTCCAGGACTTTGAGGGATATGGCCAAGGCTATCCCATTTTCACTAGAGAAAGAGATGTGCCCAGGACAGAGGAGTTGGAGATTTTCCCAAAGAAGCAGCGACTGTGCCAGTGCACCAAATCCTACAAAGGCTACAAATGAGAATGTGGGAGAACCCCCTTACTGTGCCTCCTGTCCGTAGGAGACTGGGCTCGATGTACTGGGTTCAAAAGGTCCTTGGATTTGACATGCCTCAATTCCTGCACCACTCCTTGTTGGTGGAGTCCGCCTTAAAAAGGAGCACCAAGAATCATTCCTCAACCCCCCCTCCCCCCCAGGAGGCTCAGATGTTGGACTCCTTCAGCAGGAGGTACTTCCAGAACTCCAGGCTCATGGCTAGAGTACACTCTTCCCAGCGCTACATGAGCATGTTCCTGAAGGGCATCATGCATGATCTCTTTGACTTATGCCCATTCCTCCCTTTGTAGAAACTGGAGCATTATCGTGTCTTCGTTGGGCCATGGCAAGGACTACTTGAAGTTCCTGGTCAGTGTGACATACGATGCCTTTGAAATGGTGTCCAGAGCAGTGGCAATGGGCATTGGAGCTTGCAGATTTGCCTGGCTTCAGTCTTCCAACCTGGAACAGTCTGTGCAGAATAAGCTTGCAGATGTGCCATACTGGGGAGAGAACCTCTTCGGAGAGCAGGTGAAGGCTGACATTATAGAGAAGAGCACATTATCCTCACCAGGCTCTTGAGGCGCACATCTGATCAAGCTGCCTATTGCAGGAGGTATCAAGGTGAAGACCAGAAGAAGACCTACTACCCATGTAAGCACAGGTATTTTCCTGGTCCTCAAATCTCCCAGCAAAAGATGCAGGCTCCTCACCCACAGCATTGAGAGGCCTCAAAAGGCTCAGCTTGCCCCACTAAAGCTGGGAGAGGGGTTTTGACTGGTTCGTCCAGGGTATAGCCAATCTGCCAGTGACCACAGAGGGGAAACCTCCGGTGGGTGACAGCTGACTCGTTTTGCCCACAGGTGGCCCCTTACAGTTTTGGCCTCCTGGATGCTACAGATAATCCAAAGTGGTTACATATTTATTTATTTCTCCAGTTTTGTATTCCACTTTATCCTTCAATCAAAGTGGTTAGGGACATAACAGGGGGTCTACATTCAACAGAGGGGTGACAAGACATACATATATTGCTTGGGGGTTGAGTCCCAGGTCTGAGTCATTGGTGTTTGGTGGTTGTATCGGCAAGGATGCGGTGATTGAGAGTTATGGTACTTGTTCAAATGAGTCCATGAACAGGTGGGTTTTGAGGAATTTTCGGAAGTTCTTATATTGCACCTTGCAGAGCTTCTGCCTCATTGTGCCTCCCCACCCCCTAGCAGCCCCTGGGGCATATCCTCTCGACCCTCTGCATTTAGGCCTACTTCAGAAGGAAAACTCTGCCTTTCTGGCCGATCTCACCATCGAGCCCATGCCCCAGGAGCAGGTCAGGTGGGGTTTTACACCAGGTACTTCCTGGTCCCCAAAAAGATGGGGGGGGGGGTTGGCCCATCCTGAATTTGAAACCTCAACACTTTCCTCCTGCAAGAAAAATTGAAGATGGTATCTCTAGGCACCCTTCTCCCCTATCTTCAGAAAGATGATTGGCTATGCTTCTTGGATTTAAAAGACACCTACATCCACATACCGATCCATCCTGCCACAGGAAATATCTCAGATTCATCTTCAGAGGACAGCATGTTCAGTACAGAGTGTTACCCTTCAGACTGGCCTCGGGGGATTTTGTCTTCCCTTATCTAGGCAACTGGCTCATAAAAAGCACCACGTCAGATGGAGTCCAATAATCAACACAGTTGACCATCCAGGTGCTGGAGCTGTTGGGTTTCGTAGTCAGCTTCCCAAAGCCCCACCTTCGGCCCCCCCAACTACTGGAGTTCATTGGGACCCTCCTCAACATGATTCAAACAAAGGTCTTTCTCCCACGGAAACGTCTCCAGAGATTGACGGCCTTGGTCCGCGAAACCCAGCTGAGGAGTCAGATGACGGCTTGCTGAATGCTGACCGTGTTCTGCCACATGGCCTCCATGGTGCACGTCACACTCATAGCTCATCAGTCAATGAGACAAGCTCAGTGGAGGGAGCTGCTACCGGAGAGCGAGGGAGGAGTGTGCGTGCCCTGCTGAGGGCTGCTGGAGTGCGGGGACTTCCTTGCTGCTGCTGCCGGTCCACTGCAGGCACTCCTCGGTCAGCCTGCTACTCGAGGGTCCTCCGGAGCCTTTAAAATCCTCCTTGTTGCCATCTGGGAGTGGATCTGTTACCGGAGAGCGAGGGAGGAGTGTGCGTGCCCTGCTGAGGGCTGCTGGAGTGCGGGAACTTCCTTGCTGCTGCTGCCGGTCCACTGCAGGCACTCCTCGGTCAGCCTGCTACTCGAGGGTCCTCCGGAGCCTTTAAAATCCTCCTTGTTGCCATCTGGGAGTGGAGCTGTTACCGGAGAGCGAGGGAGGAGTGTGCGTGCCCTGCTGAGGGCTGCTGGAGTGCGGGGACTTCCTTGCTTCTGCTGCCGGTCCACTGCAGGCACTCCTCGGTCAGCCTGCTACTCGAGGGTCCTCCGGAGCCTTTAAAATCCTCCTTGTTGCCATCTGGGAGTGGAGCTGTTACCGGAGAGCGAGGGAGGAGTGTGCGTGCCCTGCTGAGGGCTGCTGGAGTGCGGGGCTTCCTTGCTGCTGCTGCCGGTCCACTGCAGGCACTCCTCGGTCAGCCTGCTACTCGAGGGTCCTCCGGAGCCTTTAAAATCCTCCTTGTTGCCATCTGGGAGTGGAGCTGTTACCGGAGAGCGAGGGAGGAGTGTGCGTGCCCTGCTGAGGGCTGCTGGAGTGCGGGGACTTCCTTGCTTCTGCTGCCGGTCCACTGCAGGCACTCCTCGGTCAGCCTGCTACTCGAGGGTCCTCCGGAGCCTTTAAAATCCTCCTTGTTGCCATCTGGGAGTGGAGCTGTTACCGGAGAGCGAGGGAGGAGTGTGCGTGCCCTGCTGAGGGCTGCTGGAGTGCGGGGCTTCCTTGCTGCTGCTGCCGGTCCACTGCAGGCACTCCTCGGTCAGCCTGCTAATCGAGGGGTCCTTCTGCTGTATAAAGTGAAGACTTTCCTTCTCCGCGACCGTGGAGCGCGGCCGTGGGGCGTGTTTGAAGGGGCGTGCCGCAGCGACGCTGGACAGTCAGAGGATTTGCATTTCCTATCTGTATACTGTGAGTTTCCATTCGTGCTTATTTCCTGTTTATATAGTTTGTTAACATGGGGAAAAGAAAGGGGAAGTCACAGGGGAAGATCCAGGCAGCCGATGTTGGTGGGGGAAAACCAGTCGGCCCACTAGATAAACATTTTGTTCCGGTTCCTCTGGCACAATCCTCGCCGGAGGGAGTGTCCCTGAGCCCGGGAGGGAGGTCTCCTCCCCCCCCCCGCCCTGTTATTGATAATTCAGGAGTCTCCCTACAGCTTAGCAGGGATATGGCTGCAATTAAATTGCCTTGTCCTGTTCAGTTGACAGCACTGGAGGGCTCTATGGAGCTACCAGTTCTGTCTTCTGATGCTGAGGTAACGTTAAAGGATTTATGGGGGGCTTTGCGGTGTATTGACGCTAAAGTGTCTTCAACTTTTAGTTCTTTGGCGTCCTTCTCACAAGATGCTGTAATGGCTATGCAGCAACTTGATAAGAAGGTATCTTTACTTGACAAGGCAGTTGATAAGCTGGAATCCCAGGTCCTTCCACTGCAGTCTATTAATGTGATTGGTATTAAAGATTCTATGATTTTACATTCTAAGTTGGAGGCCCTAGAGAATTCCATGCGTGCTTGTAACTTGAGAATTTTGAATTTCCCCTACACATCTTTGCTTTCACCAAAGATTTTGTTTGATAAATATGTGAAAGAAGTCCTTGCCTTGTCAGACATTATTGATGTTAAACAGATATATTATATTCCTTCTGGCACTAAAAAGCCATCTGTTGTTGATGCAGATGTTGATGAGATTGTTCCTAGTGTAAGAACATAAGAACATAAGAAATGCCATACTGGGTCAGACCGAGGTCCATCAAGCCCAGTATCCTGTTTCCAACAGTGGCCAATCTAGGTCATACGTACCTAGCAGTTTCCCCAAAAGACACAGGTTCTGCAGTGCTTGTACTAGGCCAAGCATTGATATCCTGGGTCCCTTTTTAATAGTGGTTTATGGACCTTTCCTCCAGGAACTTGTCCAAACCTTTTTTAAACCCAGCTATACTAACAGCCCTTACTACATCCTCCGGTAACAGATTCCAGAGTTTGATTACACGTTGAGAGAAGAAATATTTTCTCCTATTTGTCTTAAATAGTTTACCCTGTAGCTTCATTACATGCCCCCTAGTCCTTCTATATTCTGATAGCATAAACAATTTATCCACGTTTATCCGTTCCACTCCATTCATTAATTTATACACCTCTATCATATCTCCCCTCAGCCGCCTCTTTTCTAGGTTAAAGAGCCCTAACCTTTTTAGCCTCTCTTCATAGGAGTAGCCTTCCATCCCCTTCACCAATTTGGTGGCTCTTCTCTGTACTTTTTCTAATAACTCTATGTCCTTTTTAAGATACGGTGACCAGAATTGCACACAATATTCAAGGTGCGGTCGTACCATGGAGCGATACAGAGGCATTATAATATCCTTTGTTTTATTCTCCATCCCTTTCCTTATGATACCTAGCATTCTATTTGCTTTCTTGGCCGCCGCTGCACACTGGGCGGAGGGTTTTTAACATGTTATCCACGATGACTCCTAAATCTTTTTCCTGGGTGGTGGTTTCTAATGTGGAGCCTTGCATCTTGTAACTATAGTGTGGGTTGTTCTTTCCTAGGTGCATAACTTTGCACTTGTCCACATTAAATTTCATCTGCCATTTGGATGCCCAGTCTTCCAATTTATCCAGATCCTCCTGCAGTTTTCCACAATCCTCTTGGGTTTTAACAACTTTAAACAGTTTTGTGTCATCTGCAAATTTGATTACCTCACTAGTTATTCCCTTTTCCAGGTCATTTATGAATATGTCAAAAAGTAGCGGACCCAGTACAGATCCCTGGGGTACTCCACTATTCACCTTTTTCCATTGGGAATATTGGCCATTTAGCCCTACCCTCTGCTTTCTATCTTTTAACCAG
This sequence comes from Ichthyophis bannanicus, assembly GCA_033557465.1. Lineage (NCBI taxonomy): Eukaryota > Metazoa > Chordata > Amphibia > Gymnophiona > Ichthyophiidae > Ichthyophis > Ichthyophis bannanicus. The sequence continues at coordinate 605,251,928 of CM066034.1, forward strand.
TTCCCGATCCACAATAGTACACTGCCTCCTATCCCATGACTTTTTAGCTTCGCCAAAAGTCTCTGATGGGGGACCTTGTCAAAAGCTTTCTGAAAGTCCAGATACACTATATCAACCGACTCACCTTTGTCTACCTGTTTATGCACACCTTCAAAAAAACAGATCAGATTAGTAAGACAAGATCTTCCTTGTCTAAAGCCATGTTGGCTGTCTCCCATTAGGCCATGACTATCTACATGCTGTGTAATTTTGTTCTTTATGATGGCTTCTACCATTTTCCCTGGTACTGACGTCAGGCTCACCGGTCTGTAATTTCCCGGGTCACCCCTGGAACCCTTTTTAAAAATTGGTGTTACGTTGGCGACCCTCCAATCTTCAGGTATTACAGATGATTTTAATGAAAGTTCACAGATTACCAATAACAGGTCTGCAATCTCATATTTCAGTTCTTTCAACACTCTGGGATGTATACCATCCGGTCCAGGTGATTTGCTACTATTCAGTTTATCAAATAGTTGTAATATATCTTCCCGGTGTAGCGATATTTCTCTCAATTCCTCTGCAGTATCACCTTTAAATACCACTTCAGTCTTGGGTAACACCCCTACATCTTCCTCAGTAAAGACCGAAGCAAAGAATTCATTCAGTCTCTCTGCTATAGCCTTGTCTCCTCTTACTGCCCCTTTTACCCCTCTATCATCTAATGGTCCAATTGACTCTCTCACAGGCCTTTTGCTACGAATGTACTTGAAAAAGTCTTTATTTCGTGTTTTTGCTTCCGTAGCAAGTTTCTTCTCAAATTCCCGCTTTGCCTGCCTTATCAATGCTTTGCATTTAACTTGCCAGTGCTTGTGCTGTTTCCAGTTTTCATCATTTGGCTCTTTTTTCCATTTTCTGAAGGTTGCTCTTTTGGCAGCAACAGCCTCTCTGACCTCACCTTTAAACCATGCTGGCAGTTTTTTGGACTTTCTTCCACTTTTCTTAATGCGTGGAATACAGCTGGTCTGGGCTTCGAGGATAGTATTTTTAAATAACACCCAAGCTTGCTGTAAGTCTTTAACCTTTGGAACCGCTCCTTTTAGTTTTTTCCGAACTATATTCCTCATTCTATCATAGTCACCCTTTTGAAAGTTAAAAGGTAGTACTGTGGATTCCTTTACTATCTGTCCTCCACTGATTAAATCAAACATGATCATACTATGATCACTATTGCCAAGTGGTCCCAACACCCTTATTTCTTGCACCAGATCTGGCGTTCCACTAAGGACTAGGTCCAGTATGGCTTCCCCTCTGGTCGGTTCATGAACCAGCTGCTCCAAGAAGCAGTCATTTATTTCATCTAGAAACTTTATCTCTTTAGCTTGTCCTGCTGTGACACTGTCCCAGTCGATACCGGGGTAATTGAAATCACCCATTATTACTACTCTGTTGTGGCTTTTGTTAGCTTCCTTGATTTCTTTGAGCATTTCATCATCCATTTGTTCATTCTGGCCAGGTGGTCGATAGTATACTCCCACTGCCATCACCTTCCCCTTCATAAATGGAATTTCAATCCATAGAGATTCTACAGCATATTTTGTTCCCTGCAAAACTTTAATCCTTTCTGACTCAATGCCCTCTCTAACATAGAGCGCAACCCCTCCACCAATTTGTTCAGCTCTATCATTACGATATAGTTTGTATCCAGGTATCACAGTGTCCCACTGGTTATCCTCCTTCCACCATGTCTCTGAGAGTGCAATCATATCTAACCTCTCATTTAATGCTATATATTCTAATTCTCCCATCTTATTGTTTAGACTTCTAGCATTGGCATACAAGCATTTTAGAGACTGTATTTTATTAATATTAATCTGGCTATTGGTAGGCATGGGTAATTGGGAATCTTTATGCTCTGTCTGCTCCTTACTCAAGGGCATTTGGGCTACTATACTCCCTTTTGGAACCTCACTGCTTTTGGTAGTATCCTTCAAGGATACCTTTGTCCGAACCGTGCGCTCCTGGGTGACTGTCGGCTTTCCCCTATTTTCTAGTTTAAAAGCTTCTCTATCTCTTTTTTAAAGGTTAATGCCAGCAGTCTGGTCCCATCCTGATTAAGGTGAAGCCCATCCCTTCGGAAGAGCCCCCCCTTTCCCCAGAATGTTCCCCAGTTCCTAACAAATCCAAAACCCTCATCCTTGCACCATTGTCTCATCCACGCATTGAGACTCCGGAGCTCTGCCTGTCTTTTGGGTCCTGCACGTGGAACAGGAAGCATTTCGGAGAACGCTATCCTGGAAGTTCTGGATTTCAACTTCCTACCTAAAAGCTTAAATTTAGCCTCCAGAACTTCCCTACCACATTTTCCTATGTCATTGGTACCAACATGTACCAAGACAGCAGACTCCCCCCCAGCACTATCTATGATCCTATCTAGGCGATGCGTGAGATCTGCTACCTTCGCACCAGGCAGGCATGTTACCAGGCGATCCTCACGTCCACCAGCCACCCAGCTATCTACATTCCTAATGATTGAATCACCAACTATAACAGCTGTCCTGACCCTCCCCTCATGGGGACATGGCCCTGGAGAAACGTCCTCGGTGCGAGAGGGTTTTACATCACCTGGAGGACAGGTCCTAGTTACAGGATCACTTCCTGCCACACCAGGGTGATGCTCTCCTGTCACGTGACCTCTCTCCTCCATGGCAACAGGGATGCTGCCAGACTGGAGGTGGGACTTCAGGACTATATCCCTGTAGGTCTCGTCCATGTACTTCTCTGTCTTTCTTATGTCTTCCAGGTCTGCTACTCTAGCCTCTAGAGAACGGACTCGTTCCCTGAGAGCAAAGAGCTCCCTGCACTTAGTGCATATGTAGGACCTCTCACCAACTGGGAGATAATCATACATGTGACACTCGATGCAAAAGACTGGAGAACCCCCATCTCGTTGCTGGACCTCTGACTGCATCTTAGTTTAAAGCTTGTGTTTAGGTCTTTTAAATCGGTATATAATAAGGATTGATGTAGATGCTTATACTAATAAAAGTGTATCTAATACCCCTAATACACCCTGTGTACCTGAAGCTAATTAATCACAGGTCCTCTGTGTATGACTGATTTGGATTAAGAGCTGCACCTGAGAGCAGCCCCTTTCCTCTAAGATGTCCAAGTACCTATAAAACTACAATTTCCCCAGGGGTGGGTGGGTGCTGGGGAGGGAGGGGGGGAGATAAGTCCTATTAAAGAGGGCAGTTACAAGGTACCCTGTCCTGAACCCTCAGCAGGGGGATGGGGGTACCACACAAAGCCCAGTTAGTTGAGAGAGGCAAGGTAAGTACAGCTGAGAAGGCTGAAACTTGCACACCACTAAGACAAACACTAAATAATTAAACAAACAACAGTTAGACAAACAGTAAATAATTAAATAAACAGCTAGAACTCACAGTAAGATGTCCCAGGAGGCAAAAATCCACTCACTAGCAGAGCTCTGTAAAAGTTCAGCCTTTCTCTGATCAGAGAAAAGCAAATTAAAACAGCCTATGCACACGTGGAGAAAACAGGAACAAGGTTACAGGATACCTCAGGGGGAGGGGGTCAGGGGGAGGAGTCACTCAGGCAGGCAAGGACAGGAAAAAGCTTAACAAACAGCAGGCTCTGGGGAGAGAGATTAATTCAAAATGGCTACCACACACACAGGGGGAGGAGTCACTCAGGCAGGCAAGGACAGGAAAAGCTTAACAAACAGCAGGCTCTGGGGAGAGAGATTAATTCAAAATGGCTACCACACAAGGCCCAGTTAATTGAGAGAGGCAAGGTAAGTACAGCTGAGAAGGCTGAAACTTGCACACCACTAAGACAAACACTAAATAATTAAACAAACAACAGTTAGACAAACAGTAAATAATTAAATAAACAGCTAGAACTCACAGTAAGATGTCCCAGGAGGCAAAAATCCACTCACTAGCAGAGCTCTGTAAAAGTTCAGCCTTTCTCTGATCAGAGAAAAGCAAACTAAAACAGCCTATGCACACGTGGAGAAAACAGGAACAAGGTTACAAGATACCTCAGGGGGAGGGGGTCAGGGGGAGGAGTCACTCAGGCAGGCAAGGACAGGAAAAAGCTTAACAAACAGCAGGCTCTGGGGAGAGAGATTAATTCAAAATGGCTACCACACAAACAGGGGGAGGAGTCACTCAGGCAGGCAAGGACAGGAAAAGCTTAACAAACAGCAGGCTCTGGGGAGAGAGATTAATTCAAAATGGCTACCACACAAGGCCCAGTTAATTGAGAGAGGCAAGGTAAGTACAGCTGAGAAGGCTGAACTTGCACACCACTAAGACAAACACTAAATAATTAAACAAACAACAGTTAGACAAACAGTAAATAATTAAATAAACAGCTAGAACTCACAGTAAGATGTCCCAGGAGGCAAAAATCCACTCACTAGCAGAGCTCTGTAAAAGTTCAGCCTTTCTCTGATCAGAGAAAAGCAAACTAAAACAGCCTATGCACACGTGGAGAAAACAGGAACAAGGTTACAGGATACCTCAGGGGGAGGGGGTCAGGGGGAGGAGTCACTCAGGCAGGCAAGGACAGGAAAAAGCTTAACAAACAGCAGGCTCTGGGGAGAGAGATTAATTCAAAATGGCTACCACACACACAGGGGGAGGAGTCACTCAGGCAGGCAAGGACAAGAAAAGCTTAACAAACAGCAGGCTCTGGGGAGAGAGATTAATTCAAAATGGCTACCACACAAGGCCCAGTTAATTGAGAGAGGCAAGGTAAGTACAGCTGAGAAGGCTGAAACTTGCACACCACTAAGACAAACACTAAATAATTAAACAAACAACAGTTAGACAAACAGTAAATAATTAAATAAACAGCTAGAACTCACAGTAAGATGTCCCAGGAGGCAAAAATCCACTCACTAGCAGAGCTCTGTAAAAGTTCAGCCTTTCTCTGATCAGAGAAAAGCAAACTAAAACAGCCTATGCACACGTGGAGAAAACAGGAACAAGGTTACAGGATACCTCAGGGGGAGGGGGTCAGGGGGAGGAGTCACTCAGGCAGGCAAGGACAGGAAAAAGCTTAACAAACAGCAGGCTCTGGGGAGAGAGATTAATTCAAAATGGCTACCACACACAGGGGGAGGAGTCACTCAGGCAGGCAAGGACAGGAAAAGCTTAACAAACAGCAGGCTCTGGGGAGAGAGATTAATTCAAAATGGCTACCACACAAGGCCCAGTTAATTGAGAGAGGCAAGGTAAGTACAGCTGAGAAGGCTGAAACTTGCACACCACTAAGACAAACACTAAATAATTAAACAAACAACAGTTAGACAAACAGTAAATAATTAAATAAACAGCTAGAACTCACAGTAAGATGTCCCAGGAGGCAAAAATCCACTCACTAGCAGAGCTCTGTAAAAGTTCAGCCTTTCTCTGATCAGAGAAAAGCAAACTAAAACAGCCTATGCACACGTGGAGAAAACAAGAACAAGGTTACAAGATACCTCAGGGGGAGGGGGTCAGGGGGAGGAGTCACTCAGGCAGGCAAGGACAGGAAAAAGCTTAACAAACAGCAGGCTCTGGGGAGAGAGATTAATTCAAAATGGCTACCACACAAACAGGGGGAGGAGTCACTCAGGCAGGCAAGGACAGGAAAAGCTTATCAAACAGCAGGCTCTGGGGAGAGAGATTAATTCAAAATGGCTACCACACAAGGCCCAGTTAATTGAGAGAGGCAAGGTAAGTACAGCTGAGAAGGCTGAACTTGCACACCACTAAGACAAACACTAAATAATTAAACAAACAACAGTTAGACAAACAGTAAATAATTAAATAAACAGCTAGAACTCACAGTAAGATGTCCCAGGAGGCAAAAATCCACTCACTAGCAGAGCTCTGTAAAAGTTCAGCCTTTCTCTGATCAGAGAAAAGCAAACTAAAACAGCCTATGCACACGTGGAGAAAACAGGAACAAGGTTACAGGATACCTCAGGGGGAGGGGGTCAGGGGGAGGAGTCACTCAGGCAGGCAAGGACAGGAAAAAGCTTAACAAACAGCAGGCTCTGGGGAGAGAGATTAATTCAAAATGGCTACCACACACACAGGGGGAGGAGTCACTCAGGCAGGCAAGGACAGGAAAAGCTTAACAAACAGCAGGCTCTGGGGAGAGAGATTAATTCAAAATGGCTACCACACAAGGCCCAGTTAATTGAGAGAGGCAAGGTAAGTACAGCTGAGAAGGCTGAAACTTGCACACCACTAAGACAAACACTAAATAATTAAACAAACAACAGTTAGACAAACAGTAAATAATTAAATAAACAGCTAGAACTCACAGTAAGATGTCCCAGGAGGCAAAAATCCACTCACTAGCAGAGCTCTGTAAAAGTTCAGCCTTTCTCTGATCAGAGAAAAGCTAATCTTACTGCTTTTCTGGAAGACTCTTCTGATAATGTCACTGTGCGGTCCACTCTGGTGGTTACTTTATTTTCTATTGTGGTAAAACAACATATACTGAAAGCCTTTTTCAAAGTAAAGTCCGCCTTATTTTGTGGGCAAAAAGTCAACATCTTTCCAGATGTGTCACGTAACACCCAGATGCGACGGAGGCAATTTCTATCTTTAAAGTCTCAGGTTCTAGCACTGGGTGCAACGTTTTTCTTACGTTTTCCTTGTAAGTGCCTAATCAGTTATGAGGGCACTTCATTTGTTTTTCAGGATGTAACTCATCTGGAAAAAATTTTGATTGACAGACAGGGCTCAGCAGGGTTAGATAGCATTGATAGAGGTTCCTCCTGATATGTGGCCTTTATGGCTTGTTTTCCTTCTGTAAGATTTTCCTTGTTAAGATGGTTGTAGTCAGCTTCCATGATGTGGACTGCATGTACTGTTTAATGTTCCTGGATTGATACTTCTTGTAATTTATATTCAGTAAGATGTCTTGTATTTAATTTGGTTATTATATATGACTGAAAAAATTTCAATAAAAAAAAAAAAAAGACAAGCTCAGTGGACACTTATTCTGTGGATGCAGACCACCAGCTGCATTCGGGACTGGGTGGTGGTCACTGTACCTCTTGTCTAGTCCCTGTACTGGTGGTTGGATCACCAGAACCTGCTCAGGGGTCTCTCTTTTCATCAGATGCCACCCCAGAAAACAACAGACTCATCTACAAAAAAACTCAAATCACATTCCACATTTATCAAAAAGTTATGATGAATTTCAAAAAGAGGCAAAATCTAAACATTTAAGCCAGGAAAGGAGGTCTCAGAACTATCGGGCAAATATATCAGCATACAGGAAACCCGTGTGCCGTTAGCCTTATCGCATCAATGACCAACCTTTCAACTGTTGCCAAAAAACATATAAATTGTATTCAGAACATATACAAAATCCAAAAAACAGCATAAACAAATCTCATTAGCAGCAATTTAGCTTATATAAACAATCTTTAAAGCGCAATGAGATCTGTCTGTCTCCCCTCATTGCACTTCAAAGATTGTTTATATAAGCTAAGTTGCTGCTGATGAGATTGTTTATGCTGTTTTTTGGATTTTGTAGGGCCTCGATGGGAAGTTCAGATGGAAGATATTTACTTCCTGGTGCGCAGAATGGACACTGGATACCTTTAATTTTTCTACTGAGAGACTTCTTGAGTACCTCCTATACCTCTTGGAATCAGATTTCAAATCCAACTCTGTCAGGGTTCACCTCAAATTGATTGGGGCATACCATCATGGGATGGAGGAGATGTCCATCTCAACTCAGTCTCTAATAGTTCACTTCTCTCGAAGCCTACCTTTAAACCACCGGTAGTGGCTTGGGACCTCCATGTGGTTCTGGCACAGCTCATGTTAACTCGCTTTGAGCTGCTCAATTCCTGCCCTCTTAGGCTCTAGACCTGGAAGGTCTTGTTCCTGGTGGCAGTTACTTGGTGGCCCATCCGCCCTACCCCAGGTTTCACCATAATAGAGTTGTTCTGCACACTCATCCTCGATTCCTCCAAAAGTGGTACCGGCTTTCCATCTTAGTCAGTTGTTCTGCCAACTTTCTTCCTGAGGCCTGATGCCCATAGAGGGGAATTAGCATTGCACCCGCTGGGACTGCAAGTGAGTCTTCGTCGTCTATCTAAAGCAGACAAAGGCCCACCATAACTCCATCGTGCTGTTTGGTTCTTTTGACCTCAACAAGTTAGGGACTGCCATTTCCATAAGCACTCTTTCAGTTTGCAGGCAGACTGTATCTCTTTCACTTATGCCCAGTCTGGCTTGAGCCTTGATGGTCATGTCACAGCTTACAACGTCCGAGCCATGGCTGCATCAGTGGCCTGCAGTGTGGTCTTCTGTTCAAACATTCACATTCCCAATGTGACAGCAACTTCAGCCAATCAGCATTTGTTTGAGGATTAGAATCCAACACCCCCCCCCAAAGGCCCTACTGTCTGTCCAAACTACAAAAAAAAAAAAAAAAGAGCTCTGAAAAAGTTGGAAGAGTGGTCTAATGCTTGGCTGTTAAGATTTAATGCGAAGAAGTACAGTGTCATGCACTTGGGAAGCAGAAGTCCAAGGGAAATGTATGCGATAGGGGGCGAGAGGTTGGTGTGCACGGAGCAGGAAAAGGACCTTGGTGTGATTATTTCTGAGGATCTCAAGGTGGCAAAACAGTGCGACAAGGCGGTTGCAAAAGCCAGGAGGATGTTGGGTTGCATACAAAGAGGAATTACCAGCAGAAAGGAAGAGGTAATAATGCCACTGTATAAGTCACTGGTGAGGCCTCACTTGGAATACTGTGTTCAGTTTTGGAGACCATATCTTGCAAAGGATGTAAAAAGACTGGAAACTGTTCAGAGGAAGGCGACCAAAATGATTTGGAGCCTGCGTCAGAAGCCTTATGAGAAGAGACGAAGACCTAAACATGTACACTTTGGAGGAGAGGAGGGACAGGGGAGATATGATTCAGACCTTTAAATACTTAAAGGGAAATAATGAACAAACAAACCTCTTCCAAAGACGGAGAAGCTGTAAAGCTAGAGGGCATAACAGGAAGCTGCAAGGTGGTAAATTGAAAGGCAATGTCAGGAAATACTTTTTCACAGAAAGGGTTGTGGATGCTTGGAATGCTCTCCCGATGGAAGTGATGGGGGCAAACATGGTGACGGAATTCAAAATGGCATGGGACAGACACAGTGGATCCCTTTACAGCAACAGGATAAAATCAAAATAAACTGAACCATCTAATTTCTCAGCAAATAGGGAGTGGTGGGTTCACCCCTATTTGGAGTGGTGGGTTCACCCCTAAACAAAGACATGGGGAGGGGTGGCCTGCATAGAGCGGCAGGTGCACCTACTCTTGCCATCGTACTGGGCAGACTAGATGGACAATACTGGTCTTTATCTGCCGTCATTTGCTATGTTACTATGTAATTGAAAGAAATATTGATAAACTAGAAAGATTGTATTACAACTATTTGATAAACAGAAGAGTAGCATCTCCAGGAACAAGCAGAAATGGAGTCTTCACATATGGGTGATGTCGGCACTGATGGAGCCCACGCAGGAACGGTCTCCAGGGTCTTATAGGAAAGCTTTTGGGAGCATCCCACTGTGCTTCATAGCTTCCTTCCTGCCTTTCCAACTCTCCCTACTCAGTTTTTTGTTTTCCGCAGAGCCAACAGGGAGCAATTCCTGTCATCGCTGAAAATTTTCTTTTTTGTGGTCACGTCTGCCTTCCCGTCAACACTAGCACCGTCATCGTCGGTGTCACTTATCTTTTCTTTTTGTCTGTTTTTCTTTTTTAAAAAGTAAAAAAGAGGAGGAAAAACTCCTGTTTTTCTCTGAGGATCTTTGTCCTCCAAGTGCTTAGGTACCATTTTGGGCCTTAGGGCCCTTTGTTCCTCAAAATGGAGAAACCAAGTAGTGATTTCAAAAAGTGTTCCAAATGTAGCAGTACTATTTCTGCTACCAACACCCATGACTGGTGTCTTAAATGTTTGAGACCAGACCATTTGCCAGCAGAAAGTCTCCTCTGCAGAATGATGACCAAGAGGGGCCTGCAGAATAGAGCTGTGAAACTCGGCACCCTCTTGCCACGGATACAATGTCCGTTGCATCGATGTCATCCAGGGCTTCAACTTCCTCCCATGGATTTCAGGTAATGAAACCTAAGTCTTCTTCGAAGACTGGTCAGTCCTCAAAGGGTAGATCTCCTTCTAATCATCGAGATGCCTTAGACGTTGCCCTAGAGGAGAATACACTGGCCAAGCAACCCAGGCGGGAGGTCCTTGCCTCCAAAACATTAATGGGGTCCCAAGATGCTCCTGAGGCTTCCACCTCCAGAGAGCTCTTGGTGCCATGTTCTGGTGTTGTGGCCTGTTGTTTGGGTACCCAGGCATCGGCTGGTTCCATGCATCAGCGTATCCTGAACATTGAGCGGAGTTTAGCAGCCTTGCTAGCAGCTTCAGTACCGCTAAAGCCTCTGCAATCGTTTCCTCAGTCATTGATGCCAGCGCTGGTACCCAGTGTATCTGCATCGACCATTGTGCCGCTCTCCACACTACCATCCATGCCGGTCCTGGAGTTAGTGTCCGGCATCGAAGGTCCAGTATCAAGGAATTCTGATGCCGATTTTGATCGGTACTGTCGGCGGGCCGGGCGGGAGCATCCGGCCCGTCGATACTTTGAGTCTTCCGATTCCGATTCTTCTGATGAATCAATCGGTACCAGGGAGTCTCTTCTGGAAGATCCTTCTCCTTCCCCACAACGCCGTATGTCTCCTCTGGAGGACATGTCTTTTCAAGACTTTATACGTGATGTGGCTTGGGGCCTCTCCATTACGGTGACCTCCGAGAAAAAACCGAGAGCTTAAGAATTTGAAATTCTTTCTTCAGTATCCAGCAGCCCTTAAGGAGGCTGCTACCTTACCCATTCACCGGATATTGCATGACCTCATGCTTAGAATGTGGGAGACACCCTTAACTGTTTCCACATTCTTGGAGACTCGACACCATGTACTGGGTACCGCAGTGTCCCGGTTTCCAGAAGATGCAGTTACCACTCCATGGTTGTGGATTAGGCAATGCGTCAAATCAAAAGTGCCAAGACATATTCATCTAATCCTCCGGGCCGCGAGGCGAGAACTCTTGATGCCTTCTGTCATTGATGTTTTCAGGCCTCCATGTTATCAGCCAGAATAAGTTCTTACATACTCTACATGGGTATGTTCCTTCAGGAGGTGACTAAAGATTTAGAACTAATGGCTCCTCTTCTCCCTCATAACAAGAGGGCTGATTACCTGACACTTGTAAAACATGCCCAGAATGTTTCGAAATTCATGAACAGGGCAACCTTTGATTGCTTTGAATGTATTAGCAGGACTTCTGATATCTGCATCAGTGCACGTCGGATTGCTTGGTTACAAGCATCTGATCTTGAGCAGTGGGTGCAAGATAAGCTGGGGAACATTCCTTGCACAGTTGAAAACATTTTTGGCAAGGATTGGCAGGACAAGGCTTCTCAGCTGGAGTCTGAGAATACCACTCTAAATAGGCTTTATAGAACCACTGCCAACCCAGCTAAGAAAAAGGCTGCAAAGAAGCCCTTTTTCAACAAGAAAAAGACGTTTTGTCCTCCTTATACCCATGCTGTGCACTGACCGGTCCATGCTTCCAAGAAGGGACAGCAACAACTGAAGCAACAAAGGAAGGCTCAGGCCCCCAGAGCTCAATCAGCTCAACAGACCCAGCCTCCACAAGGTCCTTTGACTCCTTTCTAGAGAACTTAGCTGTCCTACCTCTGGAAATCCCAGAGATAGCATTCCAGCCAGACTATGTTACAGCATAGAACCTTGCACCTTCGCCAACCACTTTGCCGACAAACTCAGAAGCAAAAACCACAATCCCACCCTCTCCCCACCTGACCCCAGAACAAATCCCAATGTCTGGACCACCTTCCACACGCTGGACCAAGAGCACCTCCTAAAATTAATATCTAGCATCAATAAAACCACCTCCCCCCTGGATCCATGCCCTGTATCATGGATCAAAACAACCAAAACTGAACTCGCCCCATATCTCCTTCATATAATAAACCAATCCCTACTCCAAGGAAACATGCCCGCTGTCCTAAAAAATCCTCTGTTCGCCTAGTACTAAAAATCAAGATCTCAACAGGAACGAGCCAAGCTCCTATAGACCAATTGCAAGCATCCCATGAAAATAATTGAAAAAAATGTCCTTAACCAACTCCAAGATTTCCTTGACACCAACGCACCCCTGGACACCCACCAATATGGTTTCCACCCATTCCACGGTGTCAAAACCCTGCTCTTAGCCCTAATGGACAACCTTATCCAAGGCATAGATAATCCCAACCATGCCTTCCTCCTAGTCTTCCTTGATGTTGCCTCAGCCTTTGACAACATAAACCATAAAACCCTCATCACAAAAGTGGACCACCTTGGCCTGGGCAGTATGGTTCTACACTGGTTTAAATCCTACATCACAGACCGCAAGCTTCGGATACAAATAAGAAAAGAATCCCCAAACACTTTTCCGCAAGAACAAGGCATACCTCAAGGCTCCGCCCTCTCCGCCCTCCTACTTAATCTGTATCTACAACCCATCACTCAAATATTCCGAAAGCACAATATCCAGTACTACATCTATGCGGATGACATCATGCTGTCACTTTCGATAGATGTAAACAACCCCACCTACAACAACCTAACTGAATGCATAAAAGAAACTGACTCCTCGTTAAAATCCAGCAATCTCAACCTAAACTACAAAAAGACCGAGGCACTTCACATCACGAGGAACCGAGACGCAATACTACCCCAAACCATCACCATCAACAGCACCAAAATTACAGTCAAGCAAGATGTCAAATACCTTGGTATAACCCTCGACACGTCACTGAGTATGATACCCCACCTGAAACAAACATCCAGGACAATTCTATACAAACTGAAGACCATACAGCATCTAAGACCCCTTATTGAAGAAAACGACTTCAGAGCAGTCATCTAAGCCGTCATCCCCCCCCCACTTTGACTACTGCAACAGCCTGCTGCTGGGTCTACCAGAAAAAAACATACACATACTCCAACAAACACAAAACATCACAGCTAAAATCACCTGCAAAGCCAGAATAACCGACCATGTCACAACACTTCTGTATGGCTTACACTGGCTCCCAATAGAAAGCCGAATAATATACAAACTACTCGTGACTACATTCAAATTCATCAACAATGTTGCACCCTCCTTTCTCTCAACCCTCCTCCACAACCCTGCGAATACCAGATCCTGTAGGGAAAATGCCCTACACTCCATAATAGTCCCTTCCTCTATCTGCAAAACGAAACAAACCACCAGCTCCAGAGCTTTTTCATACACTGCTCCCAGCCTCTTGAACTCCCTCCCACTGCACATCTGTGCAACAAATGACCTCAAAGACTTCAGAAAACAGCTCAAAACCTACCTCTTCACCATGCACTACAGTAGTGAAAACTCACACATTGCCAGGCTAGCCTATCACCCAATAAAACCATGACAAGGCATGCCTAAGACCACCCAGAACAAACACAAAGACCTCCTGCATGGAGTTAACCTGTACATAGTTATGTTCTTAAGCTACTATATCTAAACTTGTTAAGAAACCCAAGTTATCCTGTACAAAAGTTGTCCCCTGTTCTATGTAGAATGTTACCTTGTACAAAAGTTGTTTCTTGATCTCTGTAAACTGTTGTTGGGTTCCCTGTAAACCACCCTGATCTCTGGAAGGGGCGGTATAGAAAAATGTACCAAATAAAATAAATAAAATAAAGGTGGCATCAGATAACATCAGAGCATTGGACGCTCTCCATAGTGGCAGAGGGGTACAAACTTCACTTCCAAAGTATGCCCCCTTCATCTACTCCAAGAGAGTTCAGCTCTCGGCACCCTCTCACCAATGTTCCCTCTAATTTTCTGTAGGCTGTGTGCGCATAAAATATCAGCTGTGCAGCTTTTGAAGGAAGGTTACATTTTTTGTGCGCCACATAACGACACTCGGAGTTATATACTTTAAAATTTGACTACACGTCAGAATACAGTATGTACACCACATTGATTGCACTAGAAAATATTGTAGAACTTGTGAAAACCGTAAATACACAACAACTTTTAAATTTTAAGATGTCTGTGTTGTTTCCTATCAGAATCAGAACTGTAATTTTTGTGCGCTCTGTTGTAAAGTATGTGCGCTCGCTTGGCAAGGTGTGTGCGCGCGCACACGCGCACAGCTTAGAGGGAACAGTGCCTCTCACCACTCTCTTGTGCCAGGAGATTACCACCCTTCTTGCTCAGGGAGCGATAGAGGAGATGTCACTTTCTCAGCAAGGCCTGGGCTTCTACTCCCTCTACATCCTTATACCAAAGAAAACAGGAGGATACAGGCCCATCCTGGACCTCAGAGAACTAAACAAGTATCTGCTCCAAGAGAAATTCAAGATGATCTCTATTGAAACACGTTTCCCTTGCATCCAGAGTCAGGACTGGCTTTGTTTTCTGGATCTAAAAGATGCGTATACACATATCCTTATTCATGCAGAACACAGGAGGTTTCTTTGATTCCTCTTTCAAGGAAGACATTACCAGTACAGGGTTCTACCCTTCGGCCTGGCCTCTGCCCCAAGAGTCTTCACAAAATGCATGGCAGTAGTGGCAGCATTCCTAAGAACTCTAGGAATATTTGTCTTCCCTTACTTAGATGACTGGCTCATCCAAGCAGCATCAGCTCCAGAGGTCAGCTCTGCTCTCTCCCGTATAATGCAGGTTCTTCAACACTTGGGATTTCTAACAAATCTTCCAAAATCCCAACTCACACCTTCTCAAACCTTAGAGTTCATAGGGCCTCTCTGAGACACGCAGCAGTCAAGGGCTTTTCTACCACAGGTCCGCTGCACTCAAATATTTCAACTAGCTTTTCAGACAGGTATGAAGACTTTCCTAACTGCTCAAGAAATACTTCAGTTGCTCGGTCATATGGCTTTCACTGTGCATGTGGTTCCCTATGCTTGTCTGCATATGCATACAGCTCAATGCATCCTGGCTTCGCGGTGGACTCAAGCATCAGGTTGTCTGGGGGACAGAATCAGAAGCTCTCCACATCTGATTTTGTCCCTCCAGTGGTGGCAATCACCAGAAAACCTTCTCATAGGGTCACCTTTTCAGATGCCACCACACCAATCTACCCTGATGACGGATGCGTCCAAACTGGGTTGGGGAGCTCATCTGGACAATTTCTCCACTCAGGATCTTTGGACTGAGCAGGAGGCTCAACTTCATATAAATCTGCTACAACTCAGAGCTATCCACAATGCTCTCAGAATGTTCCAAGACCACCTTTACTCCAAAACAATTCTAGTCCAGACGGACAATCAGGTAGCCATGTTCTATGTGAATAAGCAAGGTGGAACAGGTTCTCAAGCATTGTGCAACAAAGCCCTACATTTATGATCTTTTGCCATGCGCCATCAGATCCACCTACTAGCAGTGTATCTCCCTGGCAAACAGAATCTCCTGGCAGACCAACTCAGTCAAGTACTACTGCCACACGAGTACTCAGTCGAGTACTACTGCCATTCGGACCAGATTGCTCGAATCTTTCAGATCTAGGGAACCCCAAATATAGATGTATTTGCAAGTCCTTGGAATGCCAAACTTCTCCGCTTCTATTCCTGAATACCTGCTCAGAACAGTCAGGCGAGGGATGCTTTCGACTTCCACTGGGGTCAGGACTTCCTATATGCCTACCCTCCCATTCCCCTTATCCCCAAGACTCTTTTCAAACTCCAGAGAGACAGGGGCTACGTGATCCTCATAGCCCCACGTTGGCCACATCAAAGTGGTATCCATTGCTTCTACGTCTCTCTCAAGCCAAACCTCTGGAGTTGGGATGTGCTCTGGATTTCCTATCCCAGGAGAACAAGACGCTTCTGCACCCAAACCCCAGTCCTTACACCTGATGGCGTGGCTGCTGAGGGCTTAGAACTCCAGGATATCAACCTCTCTCAACAGGTTAAAGATATCCTATTGGCCTCAAGGAAGCCTTCCGCAAGGTTCGCTTACACCTTTAAGTGGCGAGGGTTTTCAATCTGGTGTTCAAAAAGGGAACAATCCTTTTTTCCGTTCCCGTGGAAGCATTACTTGAGTATCTCCTCCACCTTTCATCCTCTAGACTCAAGACCAATTCAATAAAGGTCCACCTAGGTGCTATTGTGGGAGGAGTGGTCTAGTGGTTAGGAGGTGCTATTGTGGGAGGAGTGGTCTAGTGGTTAGGACAAGGTACTTCAGGCCGGCGGGCCGGGGGTTCAAGTCCCACCTAGGGACAGCAATCTCAGGCCGGAGGGACTGGGATTTCTAGTCCTATAGGCACTCCTTGTGGTCTTGGGCAAGCCACTTAACCCTCCATTGCCCATGTTCCCTGTAAGTATTAGCATATGTGTCTCATATCCCCTCGTGTTAAATGTATCCCCCAATTGACTGCTTTGACCCAGTGAAAAGCGGGATATAAATACAGCTAAATAAATTGTGGTTTTACACATGCCCTTTGATGGACAACCTGTCTCTTCTCAGCTGCTTGTAGCATGCTTCATGAGAGGTCTACTCTTAACTAAGCCTCCCATTAGGCCACCACTTGTGGCATGGGATCTCAGTCTTGTCCTCGGGCAGCTCATGAAGCCACCCTTCGAACCTCCAGCCACTACATCTTTGAAGTTTCTTTCTTGGAAAGTCATCTTCCTAATTGCCCTCCCTTCTGCAAGACGCATCAGTGAGCTCCAGGCTTTAGTGGCTGACCCTCCTTATACACGTTTCCACCATGACAAAGTAGTCCTTAGGACTCATCCTCACTTTATGCCAAAGGTGGTTTCGCCTTTTCATTTAAACCAGTCGGTTTACATTCCTGTTTTCTTCCCTAGACCTCATGCTTCTAGTTCAGAAAGGAGCCTACATACTCTGGATTGCAAGCGACCACTTGTGTGCCTTTTATCTTCAGAGAACTAAGCAGCACAGAAAGGCTTCACAGCTTTTTGTTGCTTTTGACTCCAGTCATCTAGGTCTACCAGTTTCCAAAAGAACACCAAATGGATTTCAGACTATATATCTTTTACCTATGAGAGTAAGGGACTTTCTCTTGAAGGTCATGTCACAGCACACAGTGTGCGAGCAATGGTTGCCTCCATGCCAAACCTACGCTCAGTGGCGATTGATGAAATATGCAAAGCAGCAACCTGGTCCTCTGTCCACACCTTTGCGGCCCATTATTGCTTGGACAAGGACTCCCGCCGGGATGCCTCATTTGGCCAGACTGTTTTCCAGCATCTCTTTCAGACTTAGATCAACTCCTACCCCCCCGTCCCGGGTTTCGATACCAGAGATCCTTGGGAGGATGCATGACCCACTTAGGCCTGTATTTCATCGCTCTCTCTGTGGTCATCTCCCTTGCATCTCCAAGCTAGTGAGTCCCATATGTGAAGACTACATGCCTGCTTGTTTCTGGAGATAGCATAGTTACTCACCTGTAACAGGTGATCTCTGGGAACAGCAGGAATTGAGTCTTCACAACCCACCCTCCTCCCCTAGGAGTTATATTTCTCTCTCTCTCTCTCTCTCTCTCTCTCTCTCCTTTTATCTCAGCTACAAACCCAACTGAGGAGGGAGAGTTGGGAAGGCAGCTATGCAGGTGCAGTGGTATTCTTTCCTATAAGACGCTGGGGAGCATTTCCGTGCAGGCTCCGTCGGTGCCAACGTCACCCATATGTGAAGACTCAATTCCTGCTGTTCCCAGAGATCACCTGTTACAGGTGAGTAACTATGCTATATCACCTGCACTGGATGTCGTATACATCTGAGTGTGTTGAATTAACTGAAATATGAGATTGCAGACCTATGAATGGTCAATGCCACATCAATTTTCCAGGGGTGATTTGGGAAACGTCAGAGCGGTGAGTCTGACGTCATTACTGGAAAAAAAGGTAGAAAACTTTATAAAGAACTAAATTACTGAACATGTAGATAGTAATGGTTTAATGGGAGAAAGCCAACATGTATTTAGCCAAAGAAAGTCTTGTCTTGCTAATCTGTTATAGTTTTTGAAAGTGTGAAAAAACAGGTAGAAAAAGTTGAGCCGGTTGATATAGTGTAACAGAATTTTCAGAAAGCCATTGACAAGGAGTTTCGTGAGAGACTCTTGCCAAAAGTTAAAACTCATGGGATAGAAAGCATTGTACTATTGTGTATCAGGAATTAGTTAAAAGATAGAAAGCAGAGAGTAAGTTTAAATGGCCAGTTGTCTTAATGGAGAAAGGTGAATAGTGGAATACCATAGGGGTCTGTGTTGGGCCACCTGTTTTTCAACATATTCCTAAATGACCTGGAAATGGGAATTACAAGTGAGGTGATCAGATTTGCAAATGATATAAAATTATTCAAAGTTATTAAAACACAAGAGGATTGTAAAAAATTGCAAGAGGACCTTGATAAATTGGCAGACTTGGAAGTTCAAATGGCAGATGAAATTTAATGTGGACAAGTGAAAAGTTATGCTCCTAGGAAAGAAGGAACCACCACCCAGGAAAAAGATTTAGGCATCATGATGGATATGTTGAAGTCGTCCACTCAGAGTGCAGTAGCGGCCAAGAAAGCAAAAGAATGCTAGCAATCTGTATTGGTCCATGGCGCAACCGCACCGTGAATATTGTGTGCAATTCTTGTCGCTATATCTTAAAAATGATATAGCAGAATTAGAAAAGGTGCGGAGAAGAGACATCTGTAGTTGTGGTTAACATTATTGGCACCCTTGCAGTTCAACCCCTTAATGTCCAATATCTCCTAAAAAAAGTTGCAAGTGAAATGGCTTTGGACTATATATGCACACATATTTTGACACATAAAAGAATCAAATAAAAAAGAGCAATTAAAAAAGGAAATAGTATAAAAACTGGGACATGATTATTGCCACACTTATAAACAATTCAAATTAGTTTGAATAGAATCACCACATTCTCATTTCAGTAAAATTAGACACATCTATAATCAACTGTCAGTATTCACATGACTTGAATCAACCAATGAAAGATGGTTCTATTGTTTAAAATGGTCTCATTCTCTCCCTGTTCCATTTTCACAAGAGAAGAGAGCTGCCTGGGATTTCTGTGTCTACAGTCTGCAATGTTTTAAGAAGTTTTCTTCACATGGAACTGTCTGGAACCTCCCAGAATGTGGTGGAAAAAGTAAAATTAATTGAAGAAGTCTTTGACGGTTAGTGCGAACTGTTGGAAAAACACCACATACAACATCCAAAGTGCTTAAGACTGACCTGGAGCAATCTGTAGTGGTGCTAAACATACGCCACACACTAAACAAAGAAACACTTCATGGGCGAAGACCATGGGGGACTCTACTGTTCAAAGACAGATATAAAAAGGCACGCCTGAACTTTGCCCAAACCCACCTTGAGAAACCACAATCCTTCTAGGAAAACATTCTGTGGACAGATGAAACTAAACTTGTGCTCTTTGGCAATGCAGACTAATGATACATTTACAGACAAATGAAGCTTATAAGTAAAAAAAACACCCTTCCTGCAGTTCCATAGTGTTGTGGGGCCGTTTTGCTGCCTCAGGAACTGGAGGCCTGGAACATATTAAAGGAATCATGAAGTCAGAAGACTACCATGTTATTTTGGAGCAAAATGTGCTAACTAGTGTCAGAAAGCTACGTCTGGGTCAAAGTTTGTGGGTACTCCAATAGGACAATGACCCAAAACAGACATCCAAAAATACAAAAGAATGGTTATAAAGGAAAAAATGGACTGTTTTAAACTGGCCAGCAATGAGTCCTGATCTCAGTCCAATCCTTTGGAAAGAGCTGAAATCTGCCATTGGTAAAAGAAATCCTGGATACATTCATGAGTTGGAGCAAATCACATTTGAAAAGTGGGAGGAACTACCAGCAGATAGCTGTACGAAACTTTCAGATGGCTAAACGAAATGTTTGGAGGGAGTCATCACTGCCTAGGTTTATGCATCCAAATATTAATGAGGTGTGCCGTCAATCCTGTCCAGGTTATATTTTGTTTTTTTTCTCAAAGATTACTACATCTAAGCTGCACAGATATTTTTTTTGGTTGTTCACCTTTGAACATACTATTAAAATATTATGATCACATACAGTCGTAATATTTTAAATTATTTCTCAAGATATTGTACACAACATACCTAAAATGCAAGGGTGCCAATAACATTGAACATAGCTGTAAATAGTAAAGGTGATGGAAGGATACCCCTATGAGTAAAACTTAAAAGGTTAGGGCTCTTCAACATGGAAAAGAGGCAGTTAAGGGGAGATATGATAGAGGGCTATAAGTTAATGAATGGAGTAGAATGAGTAAACATAGATTGGTTGTTTGCGCCTTCAAAAAAGAGAAAGACTAGGGGACACGCAATGAAACTACTGTACATTGTAACCCATTTAAGATTAATAAGAGAAAATATTTTTTCACTCAAATCAACATAATCAAAATCTAGAATTCATTAGCGGAGGATGTAGTAAAAGCTGTTAGTGTAACTGGGTTTAAAAATGTTTTGGACACATTCCTGGAGGAAAGGTCCATAAACCATTATTAAAGGGGAACCAGGAAATCCACTGGGGCAGCAGCGGCAGCAGTGGATGCCCTCCGACCATTGGCATTCTAGGTGACTGCCTAATTTGTCTAATAGTCACACAAGCCCTTGTGCCACACATGAAAGATGGTATTTAACAAATTTATATGTTTAAATTCTGCCAGTTTACTACAGAATCTGCTATCTTTAATTCATTACAATTTGGAGGGATAAAAAACAATGGTGGGTTAAGGAGGATATCTCTATTGCTTCTGTAAAGAGCAAAAAACTTATATGTACTAGAGAGTAGCTGTAAATCCCGTTTTGGATAATTTTGGTCATAGAAGTTCAAATACAAGTGGGGAATGCATGTGTCAATTTTTGACCCACTCAGACCTTGCCTTAACCATGGCCCCTGACACATCCTCTTGCAAGTTTTACCTATTATGGACATCCACATGTAAATTTTATCCCTTTTTAAATTTGCCATTTATACATGGACTCCATTTCTCTATTTAAATGCCAGATTTTCCACATGTAAATAAGGCTTTTAAAATAATCCCCATATTCCATAGCTGCTACAGTTTTAGTGTAATTAGCATTCTCAGTCCTCGTATCACCTTGTGAGAGTGTATTAGCCATGCATGAAGTACTTCAGTTGTGGCAAATGTGTCTCAGAGGAAACATTTGCCACCAGTAGATAGTCCATATATCAAATTCAGTGTTGAAAGCTCATTTCTTAGACTTTCCACTGAAGGTACCTGGTCTCAATCCAAATGAGAATTCCATATCAACCAGGGTTATATTCTAAATCTTGAATATTTTCAGACATTGCATAGTTAACAAACTATTTCTCATCCAGCTGGATAACCAAGTAGGTAGTGATGCTCAACATCAAAAAAATTTCATTCAGAACTGCTCGTGAAAAAACACCACGCCAAGCAGTTCTGAATGAAGTTTCAGTATATTGTAGCTGCTGGATTAAAGGAGATAAGAGACATGTGCAGCATCGTTTGTTTTCCTGAGTTTGAAGGGCAATGAATAGAGATCCCCTGAGGAAATAATGAATATGAAACGCATCGGAGGCGCCTGGGGAAGGCGTTGGGATCAGAAAGCAAAATGGGAGTGTGACGAAGAAGTCCAAGCACAAACTAAACACGCGTTGTTGCTTATCGTTCCTCCAGTTTAGTCCTCAACCTCTGGGTAGTGAACCTCCTCCTGCAGCTTGGAGACTGGGCATGTCAAAAACTCATGACATCACTGGATATAGCCTGCTGGTCTCTCCCATCAGTCCCAGTGTGTCCAGTCTCCATGCAGCAGGAGGACGTAGTGAGCCTAGCTTCTGGGCTCACTTGGGGGAACAGATAAGGAGCATTTAGTGTGACAAATTCTATTCTAAATTAACTTTTGATTTTTACCTTTAATTTTACTTTTAATTCAGTTACCTTTGGTTAATTGGCAATCAGGGATTAGTTCCCTTTGGTTGTTAGGAGCAAATTTCCTTATATTTACAGTAATTTTAAATTTGAGCCTGGCTCTTTAAATTAGTAGCAGCTCTCACCTTCCCTCCTTGTCAGTTATTTTAATTTTACTCTGTGGAACCATCTGAGCGGTCCTCGCCATGGCTGCCAGGCGCAGCAGCGCGACTTGAGGATTGGATGAATTCAAGGCGGTAGGAGCAGGCTGCATGGCTTTTGGCCCTGCAGGTAAGGCCTTCGGGCTCTGTTGGTCTGTTGAGGCCTCCTTTTTGCAGCGGCTGTTCTTGGCACCAAAATTCATAGGTATTTGGACCGCATGGCGAGAGTTGCAGTGAGCTGCCTGTGTGAGGAAGACGACAGGCAGAATAGCTAGATTTTTAGGTCTAGTGTTTCTTTCTTTTGTTTGTAGGTTTTTTGAGTCTCGGGGGGGTTCCTCAGCCTTAAGAGGGCTGTTGTCAGTTCTCTTTAAGTTTATTCTTAGTTTTATAGGACAGCAGTTTTGGCATTGATTTCTGATGTCACATGTTCTTTCCCAAAAACTAATGGTCACTGAACGATATTAATCACTCAAAAAGCAGTTATCGCTCAAATTTAACTATGCAGACAAACTCAGTAACAGCCTAAGAGGTCTCAGTATAAAATAACACAACTGCTTCTAGGTATCGCTCCCACATGGCAGTCATAGTGTTGTATCACATCAATGACCTCTGGCTATTAACTATAAAAAATTATTGTGAATTCGAAGACTTCCAGCAATCAATCCTTGTGTATAAAATGTAATGTACTCAACTTCTTTATAGGATTGAGTGAAGTTCCTTCAAATGTTTTAGATCCCAACGTACAGTCCCGGTACCAGCCAGACGTTTCAAGCCATTTCTTCAGGGGACCGATAAACAACCTTACTGATGCTGCCCGCGTTCACTCTCTCTTGTCTACTGGATGTCGGAAAATCTCCCGCCAGTGAAAAACGCGGGGCGGGTAGGGAGGTATCATATAGCCATACTTTACGTTGATATGTAAAACATATAGACAGCCCAGACCCTAGCAGCTAGGGTCTGGGCTGTCTATATGTTTTTATGAAAGAAATACATTGCATAAAAGTTTTGTAAAATAACTCTTTTTATGCTTTTCTACCTTAAATTAATCTAAACCTTTAATGTTACAAATTTAAATTTAATTTATATTAATTCACACATACACACCGTCCATCTACTCTTGGTCCGGCCCCCGGGTCCAATATATGAACCCATTGCGGCCCTCGAGTCAAAAAGTTTGCCCACCCCTGGCCTAGATGTTTTGGCGGCTAAGGATGCTGTTTTCAGGGAGGTGGTGTTGAGATCCGGCTGGAAAGGTCCCTCCCAATGATTACTGCTCTGATACATCCCAGAGGTTGAGGACTAAACTGGAGGAACGATAAGGAAATAGGAATTACACTTACCTGGTAATTGTGGTTCCTTGAGTGACTCCAGTTTAGTCCTCATTCCCGCCCGGGAATGGGGTCTTAGCAGTGGTTTTTCTGTTGGGGGACGTGCAAGGTTAAAAGTGGATATAGGCCTTCACTGGTGTTCAGTCGTTTTGATGCTTCCATTTGTTTTGCGCTATATTGTTATAATTATATTATGATAGTGTTATATATTGTTATATATATTGCTATATTGCTCTGGATTGTTTAGGGCTAGGCATTCGACGGAAAGGAGAGCATGCAGGAAGCAGTCCCTTTCCTTCTGAAAGGGGAGTAGTAGGTAGATAGGTTATATGTTCTGCGTGCCCTTGAATATAAGTTAAAAAAAAAAAGTTACTGATTTTTTGCTCCTTTGAGTCTGCTTTGTCAATAGTTCACTGGGGCTGATGGGAGAGACCAGCAGGCTATATCTAGTGATGTCATGAGTTTTTGACATGCCCAGTCTCCAACTGCAGGAGGAGGTTCACTACCCAGAGGTTGAGGACTAAACTGGAGTCACTCAAGGAACCACAATTACCAGGTAAGTGTAATTCCTATTTTGTTGAGTATTGAAGAACTGTGATTGTTATGTTCTTTTAATAAGAGCACTTATATTGGAATTAAGAGAAATGTGACACATCACACATACCATATGCTTTCATCATTATTACCCTGTAGTTTCGCTAAAGGTCATTGATGCTATTAGGCACTAGTATTGGACGTATTATAAGTCTGAAAATAAGTGGTAAAAAAGTCTGAGACTTTTTAGCGATGGTAAGAAATATTTTTGAGTAACAATAAGAGATTGTACAATATATAAAAAGAGATTTGGTTCTAAGTTGATAGAATTGAGCGTCTTGTTGCATGGCTGCCTCAACAGCAAAGCTATGTTCTGTAGCCATTGATGAAATCTGCAAAGCAGCCACCTGGTCTTCGGTGCATACCTTTGCTGCACATTACTGTCTGGACAAGGACCCCTGCAGGGATGCCATGTTTGGTCAGGCTGTACTCCCACAACTCTTTCAGACTTAGATCAACTCCTACCCTCCATCCCGGACTTTTCGATGCCAGATGACCATTAAAGATCCATGCCCACTTGCCTGCTCTGAGGCAAATATACCGATTCTGTGGGCCTTTCTCTGGCATCTGGGAGCTAGGGAGTCCCATATGTGAAGACTATATTCCTGCTTGTTCCTGAAGATACTGTAGATCTCCAGGAACAAGCAGGAATGTAGTCTTCACATATGGGTGATGTCGGTACCAATGGAACCTGTGTGGGAACGCTCCTCAGCATTCAATAAGAAAGCTTTTGGGAGCAGCCCACTGTGCCTGCATAGCTGCCTTCTCGCCTTTCCAGCTCTCCCTCCTCAGTTCTTCATTTTCCACGGAGCCGACAAGAATTCCTGTCACCGCAGAAAATTAGATTTTTTCTTATTTTTTTCTGGTCGCGTCTGCCTTCCCATCGATGCTGGTACCGATCCTGCTGGTGCTCACTTTCTTTCTTTCTTTCTTTCTTTCTTCAAAAAAAAAAAACTTTTCTGAGGGGATAATCTCTTCCCTCAGGGCGCATCAATGCCATCTTATGCTTAGGCCTTTTTTTCCAAAATGGACAAACCAGCTAGTGTTTTTAAGAAGTGTTCCAAATGTGGCAGTACAGTTTCAGCCACTGACACCCATAACTGGTGTCTAAAATGTTTGGGACTGGGTCATCGATCATCTGAATGTCCTCTCTGTAGGAAGATGACAAAGAGAGGCCTGCAGAACAGAGCTGTGAAACTCGGCACCCTCTTTGCCACTGATGCAATGTCGGTAGCATTAACGTCATTGAGAGCTTCATCTTCCTCCCAGAGATATCATTTATTGAAACCCAGGTCTTTGTCAAAAACTTGCCGGCCCTCCAAGGATAGATCTCCTCCTAAGCATCAAGATGCCCTAGGCGTTGCCCTGGATGGGGACACACCGGCCAAACAACCCCGATGGGAGGTCCTTGCCTCCAAAGCCTTAGTGGGGGTCCCAAGATGATCCCGAGGCTTCTACCTCTGGTGCCATGCTCAGGGATTGTGGCCTGCAACACTGGTACTGATACCCAGGCTTCGACCAGCTCCATAGATCAATGTATCCTGGCTATTGAATGGAGATTAGTGGCCTTGCTAGTGGCTTCCATACCGGTAAAGCCTCTATAGTCGATTCCTCAGCCTTCGGTACCGACAAAGGTACCGAAGGTGCCTGCATCAACTTTTTTGCCGCTTACCATGCTACCATCCATGCTGGCCCTCAAGTCCAACTCTGGTACTGAGGTTCCAGCACCGAAGCTTTCAGATACTGGTTTCAAGCTATATCGCGTACGGGCAGAGTGCGAGCACCCTGCCCGTCGATATTTTGAATCTTCTGACTCCGATTCGTGAGATTACAAAATAGCCAGTACACGAGAAATTCTCCTGGAGGATCCATCTCCGTCCCCACATCGTCACATGTCCCCTCCAGAGGGCATGTCTTTTCAGGATTTTATCCACATGTTGCTTGGGGCCTCTCCATTACGGTGACTTCGGAGAAGGAACCTAGGGCTGAGGAGCTCAAAATTCTTCAATACCCTGCAGCCCCAAAGGAAGCTGCTACTCTCCCTATTCACCGAATACTTCACAACCTTATGCTTCGAATGTGGGAGACTCCTTTAACCATCTCTCCACATACTCGGAGGCTCAATACAATGTACCGGGTACCGGAGTGCCCCGGCTTCCAGAAGACGCAATTATCACATCACACCATTCCATGGTGGTGGAATTGGCAATGCATAGAATTAAAAGTTCTAAAATGCATTCCTCTAACCCTCAATACTTTTGGTCGTTGATGCTTTCAGGTCTCCATGTTATTGGCCAGAATCAATTTCTACTCTACAATGGTATGTTCCTTAGGGAGGTGGCTAGGGATCTGGAGTTGATGGCTCCTCTTCTCCCTGATGATAAAAGAGCTGATTATCTCACCCTTGTGAAGCATGCCCATAATATTTCCAAATTTGTTAACAGGGCAACTTTCGACTGTTTTGAATGCATCAGCAGAATTTTAGCTATATGCATTGGTGCACGCTGGATTGCTTGCCTCCAAGCCTCAGATCTTGAATAGTGGGTTCAAGATAAGCTGGGTAATATACCTTGCACAGGTGAGAACCTTTTTGGAAAGGACTGGCATGATAAGGCTTCTCAGTTAGAATCTGAGAACACCACTTTTAATAGACTCTGTAGATCTACTGCCAAACCAGCTAATAAAAAGACATCAAAGAAATCCTTTTTCAATAACAAAAAGAAGTACTACCCTTTTTATACCCCTGCGGTGCACTATCCCGTCCATGCTCCCCAAAAAGGGCAGCAACAACCAAAACAGCAAAGAAAAGCTCAGACTCCCAGATCTCAGCCAACCCAGCAGACCCAACCTCCTCAGAGTCTTTGACTCCTTTCTGGAGAAAATAGCCGTCCTGCCTCTGGAGATTACAGATTCCATTCCCGGCAGCCTATGTCACTTTGCCCACAGGTGGCATTTTGTAACATCAGAACACTGGACTCTCTCCATAGTAAGGAGGGGTACAAACTTCACTTCCGAAGTCTACCTCCCCAGTGTCCTCCAAGAGAGTTCAGTTCTCAACCCCCTCTCACCACTCTGTTATTGCAGGAGGTCACTCCCTTCTCTCACAGGGTGCAATAGAGGAAGTGCTACTCTCCCAGCAAGGTCTGGGCTTCTATTCTCCTTACTGTCCTTATTCCAAAGAAAACAGGGGGATACAGGCCTATCCTGGACCTCAGAAAACTGAACAAGTATCTACTCTGGATGAAATTCAAGATGATCTCCCTAGGTACTCTTCTCACCTATCTCCATGGTCAGGATTGGCTCTGTTCTCTAGATCTAAAAGACGCTTACACTCACATTCTTATCCACGCAGAACACAGAACGTTCCTTCGTTTGCTGTTCCAAGGGAAACATTATCAATACAGAGTCCTACCTTTTGGCCTCGCCTCTGCCCCAAGAATCTTTACAAGGTGCATGGTAGTTGTAGCTGCATTGCTAAGGATTCTAGGGATATTTGTCTTCCCCTACTTAGACGACTGGCTCATTCGAGCAGGCACATCTCTAGAGGCCAATCTTGCTACCACATGCACCATGCAAGTGCTGCAACACTTGGGATTTGTGATAAATCTTCCAAAGTCCCATCTCATTCCCTCTCAAACTCTGGAATTTATTTATTTATTTATTTATTTACATTCTCTTATATACCGCGCTATTCTGCATCAGTGCGGTTTACATTGAACAAACTGAAATTACATTGAACAGGGCATTATAACTTGGAGCTCTCCTAGATACTAAAGGGCTTTTCTGCCACAAGCCCGCTATGCTTGACTCATTCAGCTTACATCCCAAGCATGCCTCAAGAACTCTCTCAC
This sequence comes from Ichthyophis bannanicus, assembly GCA_033557465.1. Taxonomy (NCBI): domain Eukaryota; kingdom Metazoa; phylum Chordata; class Amphibia; order Gymnophiona; family Ichthyophiidae; genus Ichthyophis; species Ichthyophis bannanicus. The sequence goes on from CM066034.1 coordinate 605,279,911, forward strand.
TGCTCGAGAAATGCTGCAACTCCTGGGCTATATGGCATCCACTGTACATGTGGTTCCATACACTCATCTGCATATGCATGCAGTTCAGTGGACCCTGGCTTCCCAGTGGTCTCAAGCATCCAGTCATTTGGGAGACAGGATAATACACTCTACACTTCTCATCTCGTCTCTCTAGTGGTGGCAATCCCTATAGCACTTTCTCGTAGGATCACCTTTTCAGAAGCCCCTACATCAATGTATCCTGACAACGGATGCGTCCAAATTGGGCTGGGGGGCTCATCTGGACAACCTCTCAACTCAGGGTCTTTGGTCTTATCAGGAGTAATAACACCACATAAATCTGCTGGAACTCAGAACCATCCACAATTCTCTCAAGGTGTTCCATGACCACCTTCACTTCCACACAGTTCTAGATCAGACAGACAATCAGGTAGCCATGTTCTACTTGAATAAACATTGCGGAACAGGCTCTAGGATGCTTTGCAGTGAAGCCATATTCCTGTGCTCCTTTGCCATACAACATCAGATTCACCTACTTGTGGTATATCTCCCAGGCAAACATAATCTCTTGGTGGACTAGTACCCCGTGAGTGGTCTCTCCATGTAGACAAGGTTGTTCACATTTTTCAGATCTGGGGAACCCTTGATATAGACCTGTTTGCAAGTCCTCAGAATGCCAGACTTCCCTGTTTCTGCTCCAGAACACCTTCTCAGAACAACCAAGCTGTAGATGCCTTTCACCTTCACTGGGGTCAAGGCTTCCTGTATGCCTTCCCTCCCATTCCCCCTCATCCCCAAGACTCTTTTCAAACTCCAGAAAGACAAGGGCTACATGATTCTTATAGCCCCGCGTTGACCACGACAGCCGCTTCTATGTCTCTTTCAAGTTCAACCAGTAAATTTGGATCTGCGCCAGATCTCCTCTCACAGGAGAACGGGACACTGCTATATCTCAATCCGCAGTCCCTTACACCTCACAGCATGGTTGCTGAGGGCATAGAATTCCAAGGCATCATCCTATCTCAACAGGTGAAAGCTATCCTTTTGTCTTCTAGGAAACCTTCCACAAGGCATTCCTATGCCTTCAAGTGGCGTAGATTCTCTCTCTGGTATTCGAAAAGTGATCTTAACCCCTTTTCAGCTCCTGTGGAAGTATTACTTGACAATCTTCTCCACCTCTCTTCCTCTGGACTCAAAACCAATTCGGTAAGAGTCCACCTAAGTGCCATACATCCTCCCACAAGCCCTTGGATGGTCAGACCATCTCCTCTCAACCGCTTGTAGCATGCTTCATGAGAGGTCTTCTATTAACTAAACCTCCCATTAAGCCTCCCCCAGTGGCATGGGACCTTAATGTGGTTTTAGGCCAGCTTATGAAGCTGCCCTATGAGCTCCTAGCCACTACTTCTTTGAAGTTTCTTACCTGGAAGGTAATCTTCCTTATTGCCCTCACTTCAGCAAGGCACATCAGTGAGCTTCAATCTTTGGAGGCTGATCCTCCTTATACATGTTTCCACCATGATAAGGTAGTCCTTAGGACTCATCCTCACTTTATTCTAAAGTGGTCTCTCCTTTTCACTTAAACCAGTCGGTGTACCTCCCCATTTTTTTCCCTAGACCTCATTCTTGTAGGTTAGAGGTCACGTCAGGCCTAAGCGTTATTTAACAATACTATCTTGGAAGCCCAGACCAGATGTATTCCATGCTTTAAAAAAGATGGAAGGAAGGCTAAGAGTCAAGGGCTAGGAGGTAATGTACTATTGTGGATCAGGAACTGTTTGAAAGAAAACAAAGAATAGGGCTCAATGGACAGTTTTCTCAATGGAGAAAGATGAATAGTGAAGTTCCCCAGGGATCTGTGCTGGGCTCGCTGCTTTTTAACATATTTATAAATGACCTGGAAATGAAAATAATGAGTAAGGTGATCAACTTGCAGATGACATAAAATTATTCAAAAATGTTAAAACATAAAAGGATTGTGAAAAATTGCAGGAGGACCTTGAAAAATTTGGAGACTTTGCATCCAAATGGCAGATGACATTTAATATGGACAAGTGCAAAGTTATAGACATAAGAAAGAAGAAACCAAACTATGGTTAAATGATGCAAAGTTCCACATTAAACACCACCTTGGAAAAGGGTTTAGGCATCATCATGGATAATACATTGAAATCCTCTGCCCAGTATGCAGCGGCATCCAAGAAAGCAAAGAGAATGCTAGGAATCATAAAGAAAGGAATTGAAAATAAAACCATGGCTATTATAATGCCTCTACCACTCCATGGTGTGACCACACCATGAATATTGTGTACATTTCTGGTTATCATATCCTAAAAAAGGATATAGCAGAATTAAAAAAGGTACAAAGAAGAGCGACAAAAATGGTATGAGATTGAAGGATAATTTAATTTAATAATGGTGCTAATATTCCGCTTTTACAATCTACAGATGTACGAAACAGAGTACAGCATTAAAATATAGATAATTCACATTAAGTATGATTAAAAAAATTTTCCCATAACGACATCTTTAAAACTTTTCAAACATGACTTGGGGGGGAGACAAGATGGCTGTGTGAGCTGTGACATGGGTGAACTGGCGGGGAGGAGAAGCATGCTGTCATCTTGCCTTGCAAGAGGAAGAGGAAGACTTTGTCAGTTGTGTCTACTTCCACGCCGAAGCTGCTAGTGCAGTCTCTCCTACCGTTTTCGACACCTGTTACCATGCCGCACAGTTCTTCAACCCATTCAGGCACGTTGGCATTTGATGCTAGCTGCAGCGGGGTCTACTTGTGCCCCGAATTGAAAAAATCCCCGCCACCACTGCAACTGGGGAAAGCCGAGAGAGAGCAGGGAAGCTCCGATGGTGTTTCCTGGAGTGTTTTCTTGATGGTGGAGCACCGCTTGGACTCAGAGGATTTGTTGCAGCCTCCTGTAGTTCCTCTAGAGGTGGGTCAGCTTTGGGCGATGACTGAGAGACTGGCTGTGATGAAGCTGGATGCATTATGGGACACAATCAAGGTTGTGGAGTCTACTCTGGCAGGATAGGCTGGCAATTTGGACGCTCAGTTTGTGAGTGTCCAGTCTAAGATGGGACAGTACAATTTTATTCTGGCACAGCATGTTGCTCAAATGGAGAAGGTAGAAGCTGCAATGGAGTCTCTCCAGACTGTAAGTACAGTACAGATAAGGGAAAGGGAGACCTTGAATAGGAAGGTACTATTCCTGGAAAATCAGGTTCGAAAGAACAATTTAAGGTTTCTTAATTTCCCCAAATGCCCTCTTATTATTTATTTATTTAAACGGCTTTGTATACCCCACTCTATTGCCTAGGATTCTGTTAAATTCAAGATCATTCAACCACTCATGCATGGTATTTAATAAGTTATTTAATATGACAATTAGCTAGACAATATAACAATGTTACAAGAACAACACATAGAGCAATCAATTCATCACCAGAACTTTCTGAAATCATCACAGCCCTTTACCATTTACCACCAGCTGGGAGAGCACAACGAAGGCTGGAAAAGTCTGGGATTCCTCACGCATTGGCATGCGTCCAGCCAAGCGGATATCAGCTCTCTCTCTGTTCTGGATTTTCTCTCTCTATATATAGGCTGTAAGTATGTTGTAGCTGGACCACATGACTCCTCACATGAGCCATTCTCCAGTCCATACACCTTTGTTCAACAGTAATTTGACCTGTCTTTCTCCAGCTTTTGTTTGTTCCCAGCCTTGGTTAATAAACAATTCTGGTCAGTCACTCCCCACAGTTTCTGTCTCCTGGCTAGTCACAGGATGGCTCTGGCTCAGCATGATTCCTCACAGGATGGCTCAAAAGTTCAATATTCCTTGCTGATCCAAATAAAATTTTAATTAGTAATTCAACCTCCTTATCCTTCAATCAAAGTGGTTAACAACACAAATTGTAGGTATACATTTAACAGGAGGGGGGTATAACAGGACATAAATACGGACTATCTGCATTTAGTTCTCATTTAAGCATGCGGGTTGTCAATGGGCCATTTGTAGCAGAATTCTGGTGCTTGACAATTTATGTTACTTGTCCTGAGGAATCCATGAACAGAAGGGTCTTGAGAGACTTGCAGAAGTGAGGTCATTTAGGGCTCTTAATTCTTCAGGGAGGGAGTTCCATAGGGCAGGTGCCGAGAGTGAAAGAGCTCTTTTGGACGTAGTTTGCTTTGTTGTATGATATCCTGCGGGTGTGCTGAGTCTTACCGTTGATGATTCGCCTAAGTCTACTACTTATGTCCTTGGTTATTATGTCCTGGAACACGTCTGCTGAGCAGTGGTGGATGACTTTGAATATGTTCAGGGTCGCTTTGAGTCTTGCCTGTGCAATTATTGGCAGCCAGTGCAGCTGCTGTAGTATGGGTGTGATGTGTTCAGACTTAGCAGTGCCCGTGATGATGTGTGCTGCAGTATTCTGCACCAGTTGAAGTGGGTGGATAGTCTGCTTTGGTATATGGTCCAATATTGGGGTGATAACTGCTTGGCATATGGTGTGGAAATGGTCTTGGCTGAGAATTGGTTTGAGTCTCCTGATGAGCTTTAATCGGTGGTAGGCTTTTGCTGCAGTTTTGTTTATGTGCGATTGTAGGTTTAGATTTTTGTCCAGGTACTTTACTTGTCCTTTAGTGCTATCATCTTGTTTAGGATACTGATTGCTTGGGGTGGGTTGAATGTGGAGTTTCTAGAAATAAACATTGCCTCTGTCTTGTCAAAGTAGACTATCAGGTTGTTGTTGGCGAGCCAGGTGTTCATGTCTTCGAGGCACTTGGTTATTGGAGTCAGGTCCAGTGCAAGCAGGTTAATTGAGACATAAACCATGATATCATTGGCAAAAAGGTGGTAATGTATCTTGTGTTGTTTGATGTTACATATGGACATGCTGTAGAAATATCTGACTGAAGTTCTGAAGATACCTGCAGATGCAGTCCCGCCGGTGGTCTGGACTCAGTATTTGTCTCTTAACATCGTGGGTCAAGAGAGGGAAGGAGTTTTTGGGTCAGCCCAGGTATCAGAAGTTGGGAATTTAACTGCTTTTTTGGAGTCATCTTTAGAGATCATCACAGAGCGGACTACCTTGGTTCTCCAGGAAGTCAGTCCTCACATATGCGTAATATTGGCACCGACGGAGCCCACGTGGAGCATTTCCCCTGCTTTCAAAGAAAGCCTTTGGTAATGCCACCATGCATGCATGGTCCCCTTTCCCACCCAAGGGTGCCATCTTGATCAATCTCCCTTTATCTCCAGGAACAAGCAGGAATGTAGTCCTCACGTATGGATGACATCAGGTACCAATGGAGCCCGCGTGGGAAGCTCCCCAGCTACCAATAGGAAGGCCTTTAGGAGCAGTCCATTGTGCCTGCGCTGCTGCTTTCCCGCTCTTTTGATGGACTCTCCTCAGTTCTCTTTTATCCATGGAGCTGACAGGATCACTCCTGTACCCACTGAAGAGCTGCTGCCTTCACCCATATCATCAATACTTCTTTCTTATCACTAATCTTTCTAATTCTACTACTTCTCTCTTGATAAAATTAAAAACAAAAAAACCCCAGCTTTCCCTCAGGCCTTTTCTCCGAGCTTTCCTTTTCCTCTGAGGCCCTCACCAGGCCTGCCCTCTGAGACACCATGGAAAAAACAGCCAATGGTTTTAAAAAATTTACAAAGTTCTCCGGCACAATATTGATAACCGACAAACATGACTGGTGCCTCAAATGCCTCGGCCCCACTCATGTCCCCACAGACTATGCATTCTGCAAACAGATGACAAAATGAGACTTTGGAAATCGAGCCAAAAGGTTTGAAGAGCTCTTGCCAGCAGACATCCTCTCCGTGGCCTCCATCTCCTCGAAGGCTTCCTCTGGCTCCAAGTATTCGAAAGACTCCAGACATGGTAAGAAAGGATCCTCTCCTTCGCACTCCCAAGGAGAAGTCGCTGCCCGGGAGCCCTCGGAGACTCGGAAAGACCAGGGCAAGAAAACCAAGGACCACTCTGGTAGGCCAAAGACATTGAGGGAGCGGTCGAGGGACAGGTCCCGGGAGTGTTCCCGCGCTCACTGGGAATCATCCTGGACATCATCCGATTCCAGTAACAGGTCAAGGCATCCCCGGCAGGAGGACTCCTCCAAAGCCTCAGTGGGGAGTCAAGAGGTATCCGGAGCACCCACCTCCGTGGAACCTCTGACGCCATGCCCAGGTCCATTGTCAGCTGACCCCTCTCCATCTGATGACCAGGTACCGGAGACATCATTGCATCAATGCATGCTGACTCTGGGACGCACCCTAACAGCCCTACTAGTAGCCTCAGTGCACCTAACACCATTGGCCACGATGTCAGTGCAGTACATCGGCACCGACATTAGGAACACAAGCTGGATCGATGCTGATGTCGGTGCTGATATTGACCCCGGTGTCGATTCCACCTACAATGCCGCTTTCTTCCCCGATGTCAATACCATCACCAAAGTCAGTGCCCTCACCGATGCCGATAACCTCTCTGATGCCAGGACCTTCCTCAGTACAGATACCTTTGTCGATGCCAGGTCCTTCATCAATTTCGATGCATGCACCGCTGCCTTGGGCGGATCCATCCCCTTCCAGGCACCATGCGGAACTAGAAGACATCAACCTGCGTCACTACTCAAAAAATCGGCTATACTCTCCAGGATCTGACTCGGAATCCTCTGACTCTGACCACAGATCCCTGGACTCTGATGAACTCAGAGATGTCGTCTCCGAACTTTCACCGCCGCAGGCCAGTATCAGATGGAAATCCCCGTCAGAAGATATTTTTTTATTTTTATTTACGTTCTCTTATATACCGCGCTATTCTGCATCAGTGCGGTTTACATTGAACAAACTGAAATTACATTGAACAGGGCATTATAACTTGGAGATAACTATATTACAGGGAACATGTCTTTCCAAGAATTTATAAAAGGCATGGCAGCAGGTCTCTCAATTCCTGCTGCTTCGGAGCCAGAGCCCAGAGTGGAAGAACTGGAGATATTACAATATCCCACTGCATCGAAAGAAGCAACCATCTTACTGGTGCATCGCATACTTCACAACATGATGCTTTGAATGTGGAAAACACCATTATCCATTGCTCCCATAAGTCGACGTTTCGATACCATGTACTGGGTTCCTGAGTGCCCTGGCTTCCAGAAGCAGCAACTTCCACACCACTCCTTCATGGTAGAATCGGTGATGCATCAGATAAATAGGGCCTAGAACCATGCCTTAGTTCCTCCAGGACGCAAATTAAGAACCCTCAATTCCTTTGCGAGGCGCACCTTCCAGGCCTCCATGCTCATCAGCAGAATCAACTCATGCATTTTGTATATGGGGATGTTCCTCAAAGAGTTGAACAAAGACTGAGAGGGCTTCCTGCCGTTCCTCCCTGAAGAGAAACATCCTGCTTTTCAGGCAGTCCTCACTCGCAGTCAAAAGTCTCTAAGTTCATCAACAGAGCTGCTTTTGACATCGTTGAATGGAATAGTAGAACCTCCTTCATAGCCATAGGGGTGAGACGATTGCCTTGACTCCAGGCATCAGACTTAGAACAGTGGATGTAGGACAAGTTGTCCAACATCCTCTGTACAGGTAAAAACCTCTTTGGAAAGAATTGGAGGGAAAAGGCGGAAGAACTCGAAACTGTCGACCCCACCCTCAAGAGGTTGTCATGTAAAACTTTGGAACCCTCCAAAAAGAAGGTTCAAACAAAAAAGGCCTTCTATCCAAAAAAGAGGAGATACTACCCAACCTACTCCCAACCAGCCTACCCGCCACAACATAAGCAACAGGGAGCTAAGCAAGCCAAAAAGCCATGGTTGAACAAGCATCTCAGCCTCAACCAGCTGCCTCTGCACCGTCATTTTGACTCTTACAGGGGGAGCATAGCCTGTCCCATCCATTCAATTCCAGGAAGACTCTCAAGATATATCTCTTAATGGAGGACTATAAATTCAGAAAAATGGACACTGTCCATCATCCACAAGGGATATCATCTCATCTTCAGAGAACTACCCTCTCATTGTTTCAGGGGACAAGCCCTGTCCAAAAACTCTCTCGACCCCCCCCTCTTTACATCAGGAGGTCGCCTCACTCCTCTCTCAAGGGGCCATCGAACCAGTCCCCCTACAGGAACATCGCAGGGGATTCTACTCTCCCTACTTTCTCATTCCATAGAAATCAGGAGGCCTCAGGCCTATCATAGACCTCTGAGATCTCAACAAGTTCCTTGTAAAAGAAAAATTCAAAATGATCTTCTTGGGGACCCTCCTTCCTCACTTGCAGCAAAACGACTGGCTTTGCTCCCTAGACCTCGAAGAGGCCTACACTCACGTTCTAATCCATCCTTCTCACAGGTAGTATCTCCAATTCGTCTGCCGGGAGAGTCATTATCAATATAGAGTGCTCCCCTTCGGCCTTGCCGCAGCGCCAAGAGTCTTCACAAAGTGCATGGCCGTCATGGCAGCTCATCTTCGGATCAGCCACATCTACGTCTTCCCCTAAGATGATTGGTTCATAAAGGCCGACTCTCCTGGGGAGCTCTCCTCGGCACAGCCCAAAACCATAGCCCTTCTACAGTCCCTAGACTTTGTAATCAACTTTCCAAAATCACAGCTGATTCCAACACAAAGACTGGAGTTCATAGGAGCCATCCTGGACACCATCCAATACAAGGGTTTTTCCCACAGGACTGTATTTAGAAGCTCATACTCTTAGCAGAGACCATGCGGTGACGCCAGTCGGCTCCATTACAATCCTTCCTACAGCTGCTGGGCCACATGGCCTCCACGGTACACGTAGTTCCGAATGCTAGGCTGCACATGTGCCAAATTCAGTGGACTCTGTCAATCCAGTGGACACAAGCCACCAAAGGACTGCATGTGTCCATCACCATCTCACCACACATGGCACAATCACTCCAATGGTGGACAACCCCCGAAAATCTCCTCAAAAGATCTCCATTCTGCCCCCCCCCCCAGCCCCAAGAGACACTAACAACGGATGCTTCCAAACTCGGTTGGGGTGCTCACTTGGACACTCTCTCCACGCAAGGCCACTGGACTACTCTTGAGTCCACACAACAGATAAACCTCTTGGAACTCAAACTGTGTTGATGGCTCTCCAGGTCTTCAAGCATCTTCTCACCAACAGTTCTGCCTTGTAAGAACGGTCAATCAAATGGTCATGATCTATATCAACAAACAAGGGGGTACGGGCTCTCTTTCCTCTGCATATAGGCATGCCAGATTTGGGACCTGGCCATTCAGCATCACATACTGATTGAGGCAGTCTACATTCCAAGTCAGGACAACCTGCAGGCGGACAAGCTCAGCAGACTGCTCCACCTTCACGAATGGACTCTAGACCAGACGGTGGCCAACCACCTGTTCGAAACCTGGGGAACTTGGGGAATAGACCTATTTGCTACTCAGCACAATGCCAAACTTCCCCACTTTTGTTCAAAGCTGCCAACAAAACTCAGTCTGTCCAACGATACCTTCATTATTCCTTGGAATCGCAGGCCTCTCTTTGCGTTTCTGCCAATGCCTATGATCCTGAAAACACTTCTCAAACTCAAAGTAGAAAAGGGATACATGATTCTCATAATCCCTTTCTGGGCCTGCCAACCCTGGTTCCCCCTTCTCTTTCAACATTCTCAAACTCAACCAATCATGCTGGGATCCTCACCGGGTCAACTCTCCTAGAACGATGGAGCACTTCTCCATCCCAACCTTCGATCCCTTTGCCTAACAGCATAGCTCATGAAAGCCTAGCATTGCGTTATCTTCCTCTCTCCACGGAGGTCAAGAATATTCTCCTCTGTTCCATGAAACGTTTCCACAAGAAAGGCTTATTCACTGAAGTGGCGCAGATACAACACATGGTGTTAACAAAATGCACACAATACTTTTCGGACATCTGTTGCGACCCTACTCTACTATCTCTGGCACCTCTCTTCTCAAGGCCTTAAATCATCCTCAGTAAGAGTCCACCTAAGAGCAATCTCAGCTTTCTATGACCCGGTGAATGGTAAATCCATCTCCTCCAATCCCTTAGTCGCACAGTTAATGAGAGGTCTCCTGCTTACCAAGCTGCCCATCTGTCCACCCCCAGTGGCATGGGATCTCAATGTCATTTTAGCTCAACTGCTCAAACCACCCTTCGAGCCGTTATCCACTACTCAATTCTGCTATGTTTCTTGGAAGGTACTCTTCCTCATAGCCTTAACTTCAGCCAGACGCATCAGTGAGCTATAGGCACTAGTGGCTCACATCCCCTAAACACATTTCTACCATGACAAGGTGATTCTAAGAACTCACACCTACTGCCTCCCAAAAGTGGTCCCTGTCTTCCATATCAATCAATCAATCAATCAATCAATCGGTCATCCTTCCAGTATTCTTTCCCAGGCCGCACACCTCCCAGGCAGAAGCTTCTCTAGATACTCTGGACTGTAAAAGAGCTCTGACTTTCTACAAACAAAGAACAGAGTCCATCAGGAAGTCATCTCAACTTTTTGTCTCCTTTGATCAAGCTCATCTGGGACATCCAGTTTCTAAACGCACCCTATCATCGTGGATAGTGGACTGCATCTCTTTCTGCTACACCGCAGGATTATCCCTCACTGGGCATATCACTTCATATAACGTTCGAGCAATGTCCACCTCAGTGGCAAACCTACGCGCAATACTGATTGCTGAAATCTGCCGAGCTGCTATATGATCCTCCATCCATACCTTTGCAGCACACTACTGCTTGGACAGGGACTCCCACCGGGATGCAACCTTTGGCCAAGCATCTCTTTGGAACATAATACAACTCCAGTACCCCATCCACTGCAACCCAGATCTCCATACCGGGGAAGTCAAGGTCAACGAACCTATCCAAGTCCTAACCCTCACGTGATCTGGGAGCTAGAGAGTCCCATACGTGAGGACTACATTCCTGCTTGCTCCTGGAGATAGCATAGTTACTCACCTATAGCAAGTGATCTCTGGGAGCAGCAGGAATTTAGTCCTCATAACCCGCCCATCTCCCCGAAGAGTTGTAGGACTCTATCTCCAGGAACAAGCAGGAATGAGTCTTCACATATGGGTACGTCGGTACCGACGGAGCCGGCGCGGGAACGCTCCCCAGCTTCCCAAAAAGGAAAGCTTTTGGGAGCATCCCACAGCACCTGCATGCTGCCTTCCCGCCTTTCCTAACCAGTTCTCCTCAGTTCTTCTTTGCCGCGGAGCCAGCAGGTCGAGCCCTGTCACCGCTGAAGAAGTTCTTTATTTTATTTTATTTCTTTGGTCACGTGTCTGCCTTCCCCGACTCCGGACCGGTACCGCCGGTCTTTTTCTTTCTTTCTTTAAAAAAAAAAATATCTATACTTTCCTCACTTAGTGTATTTTTCTTCTTGGGCCTCAGGGCCCACAAGAAAATTTCCCTGATGGAAAAACCAGCCTCCGGGTTAAAAAAATGCACTAAGTGTAGCGGTACTATTTCTGTTACAGATACCCATGAATGGTGTCTTAAATGTTTGGGTCCTGAACACTCCATTCCGGATTGTCCGTCCTGCTCTCTAATGTCTAAATGGGGTTTACAGAACCGAGCAGCTAAGCTCCATGTGCTGTTTCCTGCTGATGCAGCATCGGTAGCATCAACATCTTCCAGGTCTTCTTCTCCTGATGGATCTCAGGTAACCAAACATAAACCTAACAGGTCCTCGAAAGGTAAATCTCCCTGTAAGCATCGAGATGCCTCCGGGCTTGCCCTCGACGATCCTGCACCAGCAAAACAACCCCGGCGGGAAGCTCCGGCTTCCAAAGCTCCTCCTATGGGGTTACAGGTTGACATCGATGGCACGGCCTCGACTGATCACCTGTTTGAATGCTCTGGGGTACCGGCACAATCTCCCGGTACCGATTTCCAGGCATTCATGGCGTCGATGGATCAGAATGTTCTGTCCATGCAGCGGGCTATCACGGCCTTCATTCAAGCTGCGACGCCGATGGTACCACAACAAACTACGTTGTCGGTATCGGCTCCGGTACCGGCACCAGCGCCTATACTGGTACCGACTGCATCGACATCGACCAGGATACCGGCTGCAGCGCTTCCTTGTCCAGGGCTACTTCTCGGTACCGATCCGGTACCGAGGACGCCCGATGTCGATACCGCTCGATACGCGTATCGAGCGTTAGAAGAGCACCCTGACAGGCGATACTTCGATTCCTCTGGTGATTCTGATTTATCAGATGAGTCTCCTGAAGTATCCATAGCCCTTCCTGAAGAGCCTTCTTCTCCAAAAAGAAGAATGTCTCCTCCAGAGGACTTGTCCTTTCAAGACTTCATAAGAGAAGTAGCTAAAGGACTTTCTATTTCAGTAACCTCTGAATCAGAGCATAGAGCAAAAAAATTAGATATTTTAGGATATTCTAAGGCTCCTAGAGAGGCAGTCACCTTACCAATTCATGAGATTCTTCATGAACACATGATTGATTTATGGGAGACTCCTCTCACTCTCTCTCCTCATTCTCGCATCATCGCATCATCATCGTGTCCCTCCTTGTCCTGGATTTCAGAAAACTCAGCTTCCTCACCATTCCATTGTGGTGCAGTCAGCTATGAAGAGAATAAAGAGTACAAAGAGACACTCTTCTGCTCCTCCAGGAAGAGAATGCAGGACCTTGGATGCTTTTGGTAGGAAAATCTTCCAAGCCAGTATGCTTATTGCTAGAATCAACTCATATAGCCTTTACATGGGTATGTTTCTAAAAGAAGTTGCACAAAAACTGTACAACTTCCTCCCTTTTCTTCCAGAAGATAAAAGGGACGAATTCCTCATTTGGCTTAAGCATACTCAAGACATTTCAAAGTTTTCCAACAGGGCAGCTTTTGACTCCTTTGAAGGTGCCAGCAGAGCCTCAGGCATTGCCATAGCTGCTCGCAGAATTGCTTGGCTCCAGGCTTCTGATTTAGAACCCTGGGTTCAAGATGGCTTAGGAAATCTGCCCTGTACAGGTGAAAATCTATTTGGCAAAGAGTGGCAAATAAAAGCCACTCAAATGGATGCAGAGATCTCTGCTCTGGATAGACTTTCAAAGTCAACCTCCATTCCTGCCAAGAAAAAGATTTTTAAAGAGTCTTTTTTCAAAAAGGGCAGATTTCCTTCTACTTCTGGCCAACAATCTTCTACAGGTCGCTTTGCCACTAAGCGTCAGCAACCTAAGCAGGCCAGGCCTAAGTCTACAGGGGCTGCTGCAACTCAGCAGTCCCAACCTCCTCGGGGTTTTTGACTTGATGCTAGAGAACTTAGTCTTTCTGGCTCTACAACAGCCAGAACCTCTCACCATTCCAGGAAGGTTAGCTCATTTTGCTCCCAGATGGGAGCAAATCACATCAGAGCAGTGGACCCTCTCCATCATAAGAGAGGGCTACAAACTTCATTTCTCAGACCTTCCTCCCCACACCATGGTGAGATACTTCAATTCTCCCACATCTCTTCTCGACCTTCTAGGTCAGGAGGTGACTACCCTTCTTGCCCAAGGGGCAATAGAAGAAGTTCCTCTTCTTCAACAAGGGTCAGGGTTCTACTCCCCCTATTTTCTCATTCCGAAGAAGACAGGGGGATACAGACCCATCTTAGATCTCAGAGAATTGAACAAATTCCTATGCAAGGAGAAGTTCAAGATGCTTTCTCTGGGCACTCTCCTTCCATACCTTCAAAGTCAGGATTGGCTTTGTTCTCTAGATCTCAAGGATGCGTACACACATGTCCTCATCCATCCATCTCACAGAAGATTCCTACGTTTTCTTTTCCAAGAAAAACATTACCAATACAGAGTGCTTCCTTTTGGTCTGGCCTCTGCTCCGAGAGTATTCACCAAATGCATGGCAATAGTTGCTGCATTTCTACGCACTCTGGGAATATTTGTCTTCCCATACCTGGACGACTGGCTCATCCGAGCTCCATCTCAGTCAGAGGCCCAGATTTCCCTGGACCGCACAAGGCGCATTCTGCAGTATCTGGGACTTGTGGTAAACCCCCCAAAGTCCCTGCTCACCCCTACTCAGTCCCTGGAATTCATAGGGGCCTGGTTGGATACCACCACTGCAAGGGCCTACCTTCCTCAGGCCCGTTGCCAACGTCTAGTGCAGTTAGCCTCCCAGATTCAGTCAAAGAACCACTTAACTGCCCGGGAGATTTTACAACTGCTAGGCCACATGGCTTCCACAGTACATGTGGTACCCTATGCTCGCCTACACATGAGAGCAGCTCAATGGACTTTGTCTACCCAGTGGACTCAAGCTTCAGGAGCTCTCTCAGACCAAATAGCAACCTCCAAACGTCTCTTTTGGTCTCTCCAATGGTGGATGTCCACTCAAAATCTGTTGCTGGGGTCCCCCTTCCAACAGTTGTTGCCCCAAGCAACCCTCACAACAGATGCCTCCCAAACAGGTTGGGGAGCTCATCTACAAGACCTCTCCACTCAAGGCACTTGGTCCCCACAGGAGACCTCTCTTCATATCAACCACTTGGAACTTCGAGCAGTTTTTCTAGCTCTCAAGGTCTTTCATACCCTCCTCAGCTACAAGACAGTCCTCATTCATACGGACAATCAAGTAGCCATGTTTTACATAAACAAGCAAGGAGGAACTGGCTCTCTGTCGCTTTGCAACGAAGCTTTAAGATTATGGGCCTTCGCCAGAGAGCATCAAATCCATCTCCTGGCAGTATACCTCCCAGGAATCCAAAACTCTTGGGCAGACAGACTCAGTCGAGTTCTGCTTCCACACCAATGGTCCCTGCATATGGATCAGGTACTCAGAATCTTCCAGGAATGGGGAACCCCGGACATAGACCTCTTTGCAAGTCCGTGGAATGCTAAACTTCCCCAGTTCTGTTCCAGAATTCCTTGTCAGGGTGTTCAGGCCAAAGATGCCTTCCTCTTTCATTGGGGTCAGGGCTTCCTGTATGCCTTTCCACCCATTCCCTTGATTCCCAAGACTCTATTCAAACTCCAGAGGGATCAAGGATCTATGATCCTCATAGCTCCACGCTGGCCACGCCAAGTGTGGTACCCTTTACTTCTGCGTCTCTCCCAAGCCCCCTCCCTGGACTTGGGAGCTGCTCCAGACCTTCTGTCCCAGGAGGAAGGGACTTTGTGGCACCCAAACCCCAAGTCCCTTCACCTCAGAGCTTGGTTACTGAAGGCCTAGACCTTCAAGGCTTGAATCTTTCTCAGCAAGTGAAGGATATCCTCCATGCTTCCAGAAAACCTTCCACCAGGCGTTCCTATGCTTTTAAGTGGAAAAGATTTTCCATTTGGTGTGCTGAAAAGGGTCTTGACCCTCTAGCACTACCTTTAACTTCTCTGTTAGACTATCTCCTGCATCTTTCCAGTGCAGGACTTAAGACAAATTCAGTAAGAGTCCATTTGAGTGCTATTGCAGCTTTCCTTAAGCCCATCAATGGACAACCTATCTCCTCTCATTGCAAGATTCATGAGAGGCCTAACTTTAACTAAACCTCTCATTAGGCCTCCTCCGGTGGCATGGGACTTAAATTTGGTTCTTGGTCAGCTCATGAAGCCACCTTTTGAACCCTTAGCCACTACCTCCTTGAAATTTCTTTTCTGGAAGATTATTTTCCTCATTGCAGTCACTTCTGCTCGCCGCATCAGTGAACTGCAGGCCTTAGTGGCTAATCCGCCTTATACAAGGTTCCATCATGATAAGGTAGTCCTTAGGACAAATCCACACTTTATGCCTAAAGTGGTCTCACCTTTTCATCTTAATAAAGAGGTATATTTACCTGTCTTTTTTCCAGCTCCTCATGCATCCAGTGCAGAGAAGAATCTTCATACTCTGGATTGTAAAAGAGCTCTTGCTTTTTACTTACAAAGGACACAGCAACATAGAAAGTCTTCCCAGCTTTTTGTTGCTTTTGATCCTTCTCATTTGGGACTTCCAGTCTCTAAGAGAACACTGTCCAATTGGATTGCTCAGTGTATTTCTTTCGCCTACCAGAGTAAGAACCTTTCTCTGGAGAGCCATGTCACAGCTCATAATGTGAGGGCCATGGCCACCTCTATGGCTCATCTAAATTCTGTGTCCATCAACCAGATCTGTCAAGCAGCCACCTGGGCCTCGGTTCACACCTTCACAGCACATTACTGCTTGGACAAGGACTCCCGCCGGGATGCCTTGTTTGGTCAGGCTGTCCTCAAACACCTGTTCCATTCTTAAACAACTCCTACCCTCCTCCCTGGTTGGATGCCTGAGATCCATAGGAGGACATAGAACCCTTCCCAGGGTCTCATATCCTTGGGGATCTCCCAGGCAACTTAGCTAGGGAGTCCCCATATGTGAAGACTCATTCCTGCTTGTTCCTGGAGATAGCACAGTTACTTACCTGTAACAGGTGATCTCTGGGAACAGCAGGAATAAGTCTTCACAACCCTCCCACTTCCCCTAGGAGTTGTACCTCTTTTCTATCTTTCCTTTCCTCTCTCTCTCTATTGTCTCAGCTTTAAACTCGAACTGAGGAGAGCTGGTTAGGAAAGGCGGGAAGGCAGCGCGCAGGCGCTGTGGGATGCTCCCAAAAGCTTTCCTTTTTGGGAAGCTGGGGAGCATTCCCGCGCAGGCTCGGTCGGTACCGACGTACCCATATGTGAAGACTTATTCCAGCTGTTCCTAGAGATCACCTGTTACAGGTAAGTAACTGTGCTTTCCTTCTTTCTACTCTCCTTTATCTTCAGCTATCAACTGAGGAGAGTCTGTTAGAAGAGCGGGAAGGCAGCAGCGCAGGCGCAGTGGACTGCTCCCAAAGGTTTTCCTATTGGTAGCTGGGGAGCTTTTCATGCAGGTTCCATCAGTATTCCTGCTGTTCCCGGAGATCAGCTGCTACAGATGAGTAACTATGCTTTCCGCGGAGTTCTTCGGTTGAACGTCCTGTACCTCGGAAAAAGTTTCTAAAACTCTCTCTCTAATTCCGGTTTCCTGGTCCTCTTTCCACTGTCCCCAGAGCCCTTGTCTCGGCAGCAGGCCCAGGGACTTTGTTGTTTTTTCATTTCTTCATTTTTTTCATTTTTTCTTGACCAGCGCATTTTCGCACCCTTTTCAACTGCTGGCCGAGCAGAAGGTCTTTGTCCTTGCGGGGATTCTTTTTGCCCCAATAGCCTCCGGTTTCAAAAAGTGTGGCAGATGCCCCAAAAATATGTCACTCACGGATACCCATGACTGTTGTCTTAGGTGCCTAGGAGCTGACTACAACCCGGAGCTCTTCTCCCTTTGTAAAGTCCTCCAAGCCATCCAGAGCGATAAGCAGAAACTGGATGACATTTTTTGCAAGGCGTTCCCAGTGTCCCTGGTAGCTTCCCATTCCACTGACCTTCAGCCTCTGGGGTCTCCCGCGGCCATTCTGCGGCCCCAGTGCCACTCTAAGCAAGGGTCCCCCAAAAGGGAGCAGAAGAAGAAGAAGGCCTCTATGACCCTGTCAGGGGCTCCGGACAAGCGTGAGCGTTTTCGCGCTCAGTCCCTCAGCCCTCATCAGCAGTCCCAAGAGTATGAGAAGGAATGGCCTCGAAAGATACCTTGTACAGATACGGAGGCCTCCAGCAATAGCACCCAGTCTCTCGTGGGTCGTCCTGGTGAGGACCCCCTCTCCTCCTCGACTCCTGACCCAGTTACCCCGGTGTTAGCATTGCAGGGCCCCACTCCAGTGTGGGAGGTCCAAGTGCTGGCACTGGAGCGCAGCGTTTCTGCCTTCCATGCTGCCCAGCAGGCACAGGTGCCAGGCCCCTCTGGCACGTACCCTGAGACCTTGAGGTCAACGTCTGTGATAGCTCCCCAGACTACCGTGACAACCCCCGAGAGCCAGGGGCCTTGAGGGATCACAGCAGAGGTCGCGATCTCCATCCCGGTCTTTGGGTACGAGATCTTCTCGATCTAATGCCTCCGGCTCCAGGCAGGCTTTTGCCTCGAGAGCCCAGCGCAGGCTCTGCTCGAGCAGCCTAGCTCCGAGTCTTCCTTGGAATTCTTGGACTGGGAGTCCAAAGAGGAACTTTCCCTGACTCCCGGGCTCATCGGTTCTTCCCTCGGATCCCTCCCCACCAGTTGAGAAGCGGTGATCTCCTCCCGAAGGCACCTCCTTTCTGGAATTTGTGCAGGACATGGCTCGAGCCCTGACACTCTCCACACAGTCTGAGGAGGAGCCCAGTGCAGAAGAACTCAATATTTTACAGTACGAGGCTCCGCAAAGGGAATCCCTCACAGTCCCGGTTCCGCCCATCCTAGCCTTGCTGCTTCTCCGCATGCCTATCCCCATTGTCAGAAAGCACCTGGACACCATGTACAGGGTCCAGAGAGGGTTTGGCTTCCAGAAGGCCCAGCTTCCTCATATCTTGACGGTGGTGGAGTCCGCCATGTGGAGCCCAAACACTCACTCTTCGGTCCCACTGGGTAGAGATTCTTGCACCCTCGACGACCTTGGGCGTAAGGCTTACCAAGGTTCCTTGTTGGAATGCCGTATCCGGCTTACCAGCTATACCTAGGTATGTTCCTTCGTGACCTTGCAAAGGAGCTCAGAGGTTTCCAGGTGGACCTTGATGGCGATTACCTCCGCCATTTCCAGTTCCTCCTAAAGTCAGTGGGGGACAGTTCAAAGTACCTTTCTCATGCTGCCTATGACAGCTTTGAGTCCTCTGCCTGGGTAGAAGCTGCTGGTATCAGGGCCAGGTGGCAGGCCTGGCTCTAATCTTCGGATCTCGAACAATGGGTCCAGGAGAAACTGCTTGATGTACCTTGCCTGGGTGAGCAATTGTTTGGCAAACTGATGGCAGACAAAGCAGCGGAGAATAAGTCGGAGTACGTCACCTGCACCTGTCTCTCCCGGAAGACTTCCTCCCTGGAAGAAGCAACAGGGCAAAAAGCCTTTCTTCCAGGTAAGGGTTTCCACTAATGTGGCTACCCAACTTATCCTCCGGCACCGGCTTTACCCCAAGGCGGACAGAGCAAGAGCGGCCATCAGGGCCCGCAAAGCTGAAGGATCCCAAAAGCCAGACCCTGGCACCAGCCCAGTCGGCCTTGGGTTTTTGACTCCAGATGCATAGCCGCTCACTCTCCGATGACCCAGCTACCGGTGGGAGGGCACCCTTTCCACTTTGCTCCCCGATGGGAGTCTGTCACCTCAGACACCTGGGTCCTTCAAGTCGTCCCTTGAGGGTTACCTCTTTCACCTGGACCAGCTTCCTCCACCCTTCTGCCCCACGGAGCCCCCTCGGCTCCTTGCACAACAGGCCGCCTTGGTACAGGAGCTTGCCAACCTCCTCAAGGAGCAAGCGGTAGGTCATGCTGCACCTCAGAGGTTGCGGGTTCTACTCCCATTACTTCCTTATGCCAAAGTGGACAGGTGTTTTTTGAACCATCCTCGATTTAAGAAATCTCAACAAATACCTGGTGCGGGAGAGGTTCAAAATGCTCTCCCTTGGCGCCTTGCTGCCTTTCTTCCTGTGTTTCAGGGTGCAAGGGAATCGCTATCAATACAGAGTGCTTTCTTTTGGCCTGGTGTCCGCCCTGCGAGTGTTCACCAAATACCTCATGGTAGCCATGACCCACCTTCGGCTACAGGGCATTTCCGTCTACCCCTATCTAGACGACTGGCTTGTCACAGGGGGAACGACCGACGAAGTGCAACAAGCCATGGCCCGCACCATCCACCTCCTCGAGCACCTCGGCTTCGTGGTCAATTACCTGAAGTCTCACCTCACTCCAGCCCAATCCCTGGAATTTATCGGTGTGCCTCGACACTCAGTGGGAGACAGCCTTCCTTCCCCAACACAGGGCAGACTGCCTCATCGCTCTGGCATCCACGGTCCAACACTGACACGGTGTCGGCCTGAACAATGCTCTGTCTCCTCGGCCATATGGCCTCGACGGTTCATATTGTCCCCGACACCTGTCTGCATATGCAGGCGGCACAAGTGGTGCCTTCTGGCTCAATGGTCTCAGGCAGCAGGTCGCCTCCAAGATGCTGTCTCACATGCCTCTGCTCACCAAGTCCCTTGACTGGTGGCGTGATGCTCGGAAACTGCTCTGAGGCATACTTTTCCAGGCCCCACAGCACGACATGGTTTTGACCACAGATGCCTCACTCATGGGATGGGGAACCCATTGCGGTGAGCTCCACATGCAAGGGACTTGGACCTTGCAGGAATCCCAGCAGCCGATCAACTTTCTTGAATTTCGGGCGGTCCTCCTCGCCCTCCTTGCATTCGGGCACCGCGTTCACCATCGGGTGGTGCTCGACCAGACGGACAACCAAGTAGCAATGTTCTGTATGAACAAACAATGGGGCATCGACTCTTACAGCCTCTGCCTCGAGGCGGTTGCCCTGTGGTCCTTCATGGTTCACCACGGCTCATAACCCTATGAGCCACCTATCTACTGGGCCCCAGGGCAACTTCCTGGCAGACAGGTTAAGCCAGCTTCTCCAGCTTCAGGAGTGGCACCTCTGCCCGCAGACGGCACAGAGGATGTCTCAGCATTAGGGGGACTCCGGTCCTAGACCTCTTCACAAGCCTGGTGAACTTGCAGCTCCCACGGTTCTGTGGCCTGGTTCCACACCCGACTAAGGAAGCCCCCAGTGCCTTCCTCCTGACGTGGATGCATAGCCTCATATATGCGTTTCCCCCCCACTCCGCTCATAGCTCGAACTTTCCTCAAGATACAGCGGGACAGGGCCTT
Organism: Ichthyophis bannanicus; assembly: GCA_033557465.1. Lineage (NCBI taxonomy): Eukaryota > Metazoa > Chordata > Amphibia > Gymnophiona > Ichthyophiidae > Ichthyophis > Ichthyophis bannanicus. Next base: position 605,300,688 of record CM066034.1, read on the forward strand.
GGTGATTCTCATAGTCCAGCAGTAGCCTCAACAGCCCTGGTTCCTGCTGCTGCTCTGCCTCTCATCGGAGCTCTCAGTTCCCCTTGGCGATGTACTGGGCTTGTTGACGCAGGAGGAAGGTCTGCTACTTCACCCAAACTTGAGGTCCTTATCCCTCACAGTTTGGCAGCTGAGCAAGTTGCTGTACCCGCCTTCATCTCCCGGTGGAGGTTGAGGACATACTGCTGGTCTCGTGCAGAGACTTGACTAGGAGGACTTATGCCTTTAAGTGGCATTGGTTCTCTGTGTGGTGCTCAGAGATGCAGGACGACTCTTTCTCTTGCCCCACATACTTGGTCCTGCGGTACCTGCTCCATCTCTCACAGGCGGGCTTGAAATCCAACTCAGTCAGGGTCCACCTGAGCGCTATTTTGGCTAACCATCACCCTGTTGGAGGAGGACCTCTCAGGTCAACCACTGATTTTCCGCTTCATGCGCTGACTGCTTCTTTCCAAGCTCCCCCCCCCCCCCCCATCCGGCAGCCTCTGGCAGAGTGGGACCTTAACGTCCTCACGCAGCTGACTCAGCCACCCTTCGAGCTGATGGCGTCCTGCTCGCTTTGGCACCTTTCCTGGAAGGTGTTTTTTCTGGTGGCCCTCACCTCGGCCCATAGGGTCAGTGAGCTAAAGGCCCTGATGGTCGATGCCCCCTATACGAGGTTCTACAGGAACTGGGTGGTTCTCTGAACACACCCCAAGTTTCTCCCGAAGATTGTCTCGGATTTTCACCTCAACCAGGAGATAGTACTGCCAACCTTCTTCTCGAAGCCTCACACTGATCGGGTGTCAGCGATCCTCCATACCCTTGACTGTAGGAGGGCTCTCTCCTACCTGCAACATACGCAGCTTCAACGCAGGTCGGAGCAGCTTTTCATCTCCTATGACCCTGCCCGCATGGGGCTCACGGTCACTAAGCGGACCCTCTCCATCTGGGTTGCAGATTGCATCACCTTCGCCCAAGCTCAGGCATGAGCTGCCCCTAGACCGCCGAGGCACGGTGCACAGTGTTTGTGTGAGGGCGGCGTCTGTGGCCTATCTGCGCTCCATGCCACTGATGGACATCTGCCAAGCCACAATCTAGTCCTCGTTTAGCACCTTTGCAATACATTACTGCCTGGAGAGGGAGTCCCGTTGGGATGCCGCCTTCGGCCAGGCTGTATGCCGTAATCAGTATGGGGTTTAAGCAACTCCTGCTCTCTGACCCTTTTTCTGCAGCTACTGGGAGCGTGGTCTTCTGGGGACCTGGGGTCCTCGGGATGTCTTCGGTTACCAGTGACTGTTCATAGCTCACTGTGGCTTTTTTCTATAGGTCCTCAGTAGCCTGTAGCTGGGGATTCCCATATGTGAGGATTGACTTCCTGCTTGTTTCTGGAGAAAGCGTAGTTACTCACCTGTAACAGGTGTTCTCCAGGGACAGCAGGAATCAGTCCTTACAACCCGCCCACTTCCCCTTGGAGTTTCCCACTGTCCTTGGTAATTTTTTTGTCTTTGCTTGAGCTATGTCGTCTAACTGATCAAGATTGCACCCTTGGGCGGGAAAGGGACCATGCATGTGTGGTGGCATTCCAAAAGGCTTTCTTTCAAAGCTGGGGAAATGCTCCACATTGGCTCCATTGGTGCCAAGGTCACCCATATGTGAGGACTGATTTCCTACTGTCCCTGGAGAACACCTGTTACAGGTGAGTAACTGTGCTTAGCATGTTTTGCTTTTGAGTCTGATGTGAATTCCACTTTGCATTAATTTTTCCGTAATATGCCTGTTTTGTTTCTTGGCGCAAAAACTTATGTTTTTCCAGATGTTTCACAAGCTACACAAAAGACACGCAGGGAGTTCTTGACCCTAAGGAAAAGGGTTTTAGACCTAGGCTCTTCTTTTAAACTCTTGTTTCCTTGTAAATATCTGATTTCCTCAGTCAAAACATTTTGTGGTTTTTGAGCCAGATCAATAACTACAATTTATTGTGTTAAGAGAGAGTACTGTAGCTTTGACGAATCTCATAAATGAGACAGTTAGATAGGGCCGGCTGTTCCTATGGCCTTGGTTAGCCATTCTCTTGATGATTGTTTATTTTATTTTAGAGTTGTCTTGAATGTTTTTTGTTTCCTGATCTAGCCTGCTTGTGGTTTATGGTGGTCTATCAAATGTTATGATTGTGGTTATGAATAACTGTTTTGTTTCTTTTTATTGCTGAATTACTGTTCATTCATGATATATTTTGGATGTATTGCATAAATAAAAAAAAATAAATAAAAACTTTTCAAAATTGTGCATAATTCTTAACGTCTCTAATTATAACAGTTATCTCATTCCATACGTTTGGAATTGCACCTGAAAAAACACCTTTCCTTGATCCTCTTTTGTTGAAAGGCAGAAGCAGAGGGCAATATCAATGTGCATTGAGTAGATGAATAGAGTAATTTATTTGATGTGCAGTGAAACAATATATTAGACAAATAGACAGGGCCAATCTGATGAATAGCTTTAAAAGCCCGGCATCAACTCCTTAGACAAAACATGGGCTTCTATTGGCGACTAATGAAGATTTAACAATAATGAATTAACCCTATCCTTATGACTACTATGTGTGGAAAAGCTTAAAAGGTTAGGGCTCTTCAACTTGAAAAAAGAGATGGCAAATCCTCAAAACTCACGCAAGCCAAACTGGATACTAGGCGACTTTAACTTACCAGCCCTACAGGATAACCACTCTAGAGCCTTCCTTGAAGCACTCAACAACCTGGACTACGAACAAATAGTCGCTCCCACACACCAAAAAGGCAACATACTAGACCTTATCTTCAGCCCCCGACCAGACGTCAGCCGAAATTACAACTTCAACGTAACTATCTCCCCTGTCCCATGGTCCGACCACAATCTAATCAGTTTCCAAATACTGTCGGAGCTCCCCCGTGTGGCCAGGCAGTTGCCTAGTGGTACGAGAGGGTTCCGATTGTCCTTTGTATAGATTCAGCCCAAATAGCATGTAGTTGTGTCCTTTAAAAGGATTAGAGCCAAGTGCAAAGGTCGCAGGAATATTTCTTTTATTTGAGAAATAAGGATTTCCTAACCAAATTAAATTCTTTGGCAAGAATAGTTTGAAGCTTACAAAACATAAAGTTCAGGATACTTCTCCCATATAAACACAAGCCTATTAAACAGTCCTTGGCTTGGTTTAGTTTAAACCTTGGTTCCACATGTAAAAACTCTTTTTACAACAGCAGTATGTTTTCTGGTCCCCAGGAGGCACTATAAATCTCCACTGTTACTTTCACAGCAGGTATAGCAATATCCCCTGGTCCACCAAGAGACTTTTCCAATGCAGTAGTATTTCTTCCAGTTACAATATGAACTTTTAGCTTCTTCCTGGCTTTCTTATCCATGCAGCTTTTATCAGCCAAGCTACCATTAAAAGCCTAGCTAAAAGTTATGGGCTTTTCATAAAATGTCCTTGTTAAGAACTTCTGGGTTTTCTCCAGCTAACGAAACCCTATTCAGTTCTTATTCCTCTAGCACAGATAGCACATTCAGTAATTAAGAACTCCTGGGTTTTCCTCCAGCTCATTAAAACCCTATTCAGTTCTTTTACTCTTCCCTGGCACAGATAGCACAGTCTATCTCCATGTCTGAAACACTGCTTACATCCAAACTGTCCCCCAGGTCCATGTCTTCCTCGCTAGGCTCCCTCAGATATCTGCTCTCCTTAGTATCCGCCTGAGAAGCCTTTGTAGGTTGTAAAGCCTTCAAGACTTGCTCCCAGCCACGCTTGGCAGAACGTGAGCTTGTGGGGAAAGGTCAGGAAAAGGTTTCCCTGTTTAACAGTTCTTTTAAAGCTTGTAAAGGGCTCACCTTGCTAGTAGTGCTTTTCCTTCCTGCAGGCTCCTTACAGTGAGAAGGGCTAGGCCATGAGCTTCTGGAGAATATCTCCTCCTCAGAGGAATCCTCCCCTGAGCTCTCCACTTGCCTTCTCAGCTCTCTGTTCCTGTCCTGGGTCAGCTTTCTTCATTCCCATGGCTCTGCAGCAACTCTGCTTATCCCAGAGCCTCTGTGTCTGCTTTCAAACTGCTTCTGTGCAAGCTGCTTCTGTGTCTCCTGTTTCTCTCGTGTCCGTGTCTCTTTCTCTTTCTCTCTCTCCTTCTGTGTCTGTTTGTGAGTGCAACTTCCCTGGCTAAATGTTTGGGGCTGTCCTATGAGTCTTGACTCTGCCCCCAAACCACTCCCATCTCCTCCCTCTGTCTCCATGGGAACAGGGCGTGTTTCTAGGTCTGCACTCCTCTGCAGGGAATCTCTGTCTTTAGTTTGGGTGTTAACCCTTCCTGTGCCTGCAGTTTCTTTGGGAAAAGAAAAAAAGGCTGTTTTCCCTTTCTTTCTCTGCATTCTAAGCCTGCTTCTCCACCACATAAACCCCCCACCCCTTAAGATATTCCGGGCTGGCCTCTCTAGCGCACAGCACGGAATCCGTGAAAGGGCATCAGCGTTCGTGTGTAGCCGTCCTGCCCTGTGCTCAACCTGGAAATCATAGGCCTGGAGGGCCATGTACCACCTTGTGAGGCGAGGGTTGTGGTCCTTCATGCTGGTCAACCATTTTAATGGCGCATGGTCGGTTACTAAAAGGAACCTACGGCCAGTTAGGTAAAAACGTAGTGCCTCCACTGCCCAACGTATGGTGAGGCATTCCCTCTCGACCGTGGAATATTTTTGTTTTGCAGGTGCCAGTTTCCTACTTAAAAACATAACCGGGTGCTCTACCCCTCCATGTTTTTGCGCTAGGACAGCACCTAACCCCGTCTCTGACACATCAGTCTGCAATACGAAGGACTTGTTAAAGTCTACCCCTCTTAAAACTGGTGCTGAACATAGCTGTTCCTTTAGTTGCACAAAAGCCTGCTCTGCCACTGGTGACCATTTTACTTGAGTTGGCGCATTTTTTTCAGCATATCAGTGAGAGGGGTGATTTCCGTCGCGAAATGGGGCAAGAATCTGCGATAGTAGCTGATTAAACCTAAGAAGCTACGCACCTGCTTCTTGTTTACTGGCTTCGGAAAGTCCCTCACACTCTTCACTTTGTCAATTAGGGGTTTCACTACGCCCCGTCCTACTATGTGCCCGAGATACTTCACCTCCCTCCCCCCAAACATGCACTTGGAAGGGTTTAAGGTGATGCCTGCCTTCTTCATTGCTTCTAACACCGCAGCAATATGAACGAGATGTTGGTCCCAGCTTTTACTGTAAATCACCACATCGTCCATGTATGCTATGGCATATTGGCGATGTGGGCGTAGGACAATGTCTACTAGCCTCTGACATGTGACCGCCGCTCCGTGTAGCCCGAAGGGCATGCGACGGAACTGGTAGAGTCCTATAGGGGTACTGAAGGCAGTTTTCTGGCGAGATTCCCGCGTAAGGGGAATCTGCCAGTACCCCTTAGACATGTCAAGCGTGGTGAGGTAAGCGGCTTGCCCCAGCTGGTCTAACAACTCTTCTATCCTGGGCATAGGATAGGTATCAAACCTAGAAATGGCGTTGACCTTTCGGAAGTCGATACAAAACCGTATCGTTCCGTCAGGCTTCGGGCCATCACTATTGGACTATTCCATGGGCTAACCGACTCCTCGATTATGCCCATGTCCAACATTTCCCGTACCTGCCTGATAACCTCTTGCTGTTTTGCTTCGGGAAGCCTGTACGGCCTTTGCCGTATCACCTCACCCTGAGGGGTTATCACCTCATGGGCCACGAGTCTTGTCTCCCCCGGTACAGGGGTTAAGATGTCCGGGAAACCTAAACAGGTCCTGTTGCTGCTTCCACGCCAGTTCATCCCCCATCCTCGGAGTGGGCTTCGTTTTACAATCGGCCAATTGAGGACCAAGGTCAACATCGGCCTTATCCTCCTCCCTAGTTGCTGCTAGACCTTTTATTTCTGCCCGTCCCGTAGAACCAAACCCCGCTGATCCCCGTACCGTAGGGTTTAACTCCGGCACTTCTTCCACAGGAGGAAATCCAACCCTCTCAAGGATTAGCTGGGCTATTCGGTCCCCGGTGTTTACCCTAAAGTCAGTTTTTGCAAAGTTGAGTAAGACGACTTTGATGGGTCCCCGGTAATCCGGGTCTACTACCCCTGCTCCTACATCGATACAGCTTTTTACCGCTAGGCCGGAGCGTGGAGCAATCCGGCCATAGCATCCGGGCGGTATCTCTACCTGCAACCCCATCTCCACCAAAGCCCTCCCTTGCCTTGGGATACTAATATCTTCAGCACTGTGGAGATCGAACCCTGCGGTATGCTCTGTCGCTCGTTTGGGTATTCGTGCATTAGGAGTAGTACGACAGCATTTTAACACGAACTTGGGCTTACTATCCTGATCTCGTCTTTGAGCTACCCTCCTATCCTGCTTCTTGTGAGCGGTCTCAAACAATGGAGCAGGCATTACCTGGGACCTTGCCTTGGGCTCCCGAGAGGATGTGAAGCCTCTCCCCTGTCCAATCTTATCCCTTTCTCTAGAGGGTGTTAGCTCTTCGCTTGAATCTTCCTCTTCCTCCCTAGCCTTGGTTTTTGCCCTATTAGACACTAACCCAGTCTTGGCCTCTAAACCCTTGGCTAGCCCACGTTTGAACTGTGGCCAGTCCCTCCCTAAAACTATTGGATGGGGAAGTTTTGGGACTACGGCTACAGTGATAGTTCTCTTCAAGCCTAGGCTTTTCACTTTTACTGTTTGTAAGGGGTAAGCTGATGCTGCGCCGTGTACACATCGAATCCTTATGTTCCCTTCTGAATGTTTTCCTGTGTGACCTCCTCTCCTGGCTTGTATCTCTGCCCACAGCTGTTGGGAAACCATCGACTGGTCAGCGCCTGAATCCAAGAGCGCCTCCACTGGGATGTCCTCCACTTCCACTGACAGCAAAAATCCCTCTCCCCTTTCCTTGGAGGGGTTTGTTATTAACACTGTCCTAGTGTGACAATCTTTTTTGAGATGGCCCTTATTCCCACAACCATAACATTTGCGCTGTTTATACCCTGACCTTCCTAGGGGTTTTCCTCAGGTAACCTCTCCTAGCATGGTCCTGCTCATTCTTTCCGGTTCCCTTACACTTGCTTGGCTCAAACCTGCTCCCTTCACTTGGCCTACCACTCGAGCTTCTAAGAACCGCTCTGCCAAAGAAGTTGCATCTTTTGTGCTTTTGCAATCCTGTAAGACCAGGAAAGATCGCATTTCCTGTGGCACAGCCTCTATAAACTGTTCTAGAGCAATCATATCCAGAATGGCATCAACAGTTTTTCCTTCAGGCAATAACCACTTGTACATTAATGCCTTGAGGCGCTGACACAAAGCACGAGGCGTCTTATCTGGCCTCAGTTTACAAGCCCTAAAAAGACGGCGGTAGACCATTGGAGTCAATCCTAATCGGTCTCTCACGGCCTTTTTTACCTCGTCGTAAGTGGAGGCAAGCTCAGCGGGCACGGCCCTATATGCTGCGAGAGCTTCCCCTGTAAGGGAGGCTGCTATACGTATGGCCCATTGCTCTGCTGGCCATCCACTTAGGACTGCCACACGTTTGAAAACCTCAAAGTAATCATCTACATCATCCCCTGGGGTCAATGGCCCAAAGGAAAAAGTTCCTTTACCACCATGTCCCAGTCCTAGTAAAGTTCCTGAGGAACTAGACACAGTCCTTAGCTCCTCCGACGTCTTCTTCTGTTCCCCCATCCACCCGGTCATCATGTCCAGGAGCGGCTGTTGCTGTTCCCTCATCATGGCAGCCATCCGTTCTTGCGACTTTACAGCTATCTCCTGCTGTTGGCAGAAGCAGTCTGCCATCCAATTGAGAAGCTCGGCACGCTCCATACTGCGATGCTGGAAAGAAAACAGAAAGAGAAGACACACCAAGTGCGGCCCTTATCACAGCACCCCCTCTCCTCCAGCTGCAGAACCTCCCCCCTTGCAGCAATCCTGAATCAACCCCTTTAAATACGGGTTTACCTGCTGCAAGTGGTGAATCAGGCCTCTCAGCACCGTCGGTGCCAGCTGGGCTCTCCAACTCCGGTCCGCTCTGCTGAGTCTCCGGTTCGGGTTCTCTCTGCAGAAACTTTGAGGAAGGCTTTCAGGATGTCTCTCTGGCCACCTTGTAAATCCTGATGTTCTTTGTAGCTTCAGTTGGTAGGTTTTTTCCTCATCCAATAACTACGCCACCTGTCGGAGCTCCCCCGTGTGGCCAGGCAGTTGCCTAGTGGTACGAGAGGGTTCCGATTGTCCTTTGTATAGATTCAGCCCAAATAGTATGTAGTTGTGTCCTTTAAAAGGATTAGAGCCAAGTGCAAAGGTCGCAGGAATATTTCTTTTATTTGAGAAATAAGGATTTCCTAACCAAATTAAATTCTTTGGCAAGAATAGTTTGAAGCTTACAAAACATAAAATTCAGGATACTTCTCCCATATAAACACAAGCCTATTAAACAGTCCTTGGCTTGGTTTAGTTTAAACCTTGGTTCCACATGTAAAAACTCTTTTTACAACAGCAGTATGTTTTCTGGTCCCCAGGAGGCACTATAAATCTCCACTGTTACTTTCACAGCAGATATAGCAATATCCCCTGGTCCACCAAGAGACTTTTCCAATGCAGTAGTATTTCTTCCAGTTACAATATGAACTTTTAGCTTCTTCCTGGCTTTCTTATCCATGCAGCTTTTATCAGCCAAGCTACCATTAAAAGCCTAGCTAAAAGTTATGGGCTTTTCATAAAATGTCCTTGTTAAGAACTTCTGGGTTTTCTCCAGCTAATGAAACCCCATTCAGTTCTTATTCCTCTAGCACAGATAGCACATTCAGTAATTAAGAACTCCTGGGTTTTCCTCCAGCTCATTAAAACCCTATTCAGTTCTTTTACTCTTCCCTGGCACAGATAGCACAGTCTATCTCCATGTCTGAAACACTGCTTGCATCCAAACTGTCCCCCAGGTCCATGTCTTCCTCGCTAGGCTCCCTCAGATATCTGCTCTCTTTAGTATCCGCCTGAGAAGCCTTTGTAGGTTGTAAAGCCTTCAAGACTTGCTCCCAGCCACGCTTGGCAGAACGTGAGCTTGTGGGGGAAGGGCAGGAAAAGGTTTCCCTGTTTAACAGTTCTTTTAAAGCTTGTAAAGGGCTCACCTTGCTAGTAGTGCTTTTCCTTCCTGCAGGCTCCTTACAGTGAGAAGGGCTAGGCCATGAACTTCTGGAGAATATCTCCTCCTCAGAGGAATCCTCCCCTGAGCTCTCTACTGGCCTTCTCAGCTCTCTGTTCCTGTCCTGGGTCAGCTTTCTTCGTTCCTCTGGCTCTGCAGCAACTCTGCTTATCCCAGAGCCTCTGTGTCTGCTTTCAAACTGCTTCTGTGCAAGCTGCTTCTGTGTCTCCTGTTTCTCTCGTGTCCGTGTCTCTTTCTCTTTCTCTCTCTCCTTCTGTGTCTGTTTGTGAGTGCAACTTCCCTGGCTAAATGTTTGGGGCTGTCCTATGGCTCTTGACTCCACCCCCAAACCACTCCCATCTCCTCCCTCTGTCTCCATGGGAACAGGGCGTGTTTCTAGGTCTGCACTCCTCTGCAGGGAATCTCTGTCTTTAGTTTGGGTGTTAACCCTTCCTGTGCCTGCAGTTTCTTTGGGAAAAGAAAGAAAAGGCTGTTTTCCCTTTCTTTCTCTGCATTCTAAGCCTGCTTCTCCACCACAATACCTATGCATCAAGACAGAGAACAGGCATCAAAATTAATGGAAATAGCAGCAGCTCACACCAGACGTTTTAGACCCTTCGACAAAGAGGAAATCATCAAAAATGTTCTCCCCAACATCACAACTATATCACCGAACCTTGAAGATGTGATGGCCTCATGAAATAACAACCTGAGTTCCTTTGCACACATAACTAACCAAACTAAGCCACATACCTCAGATAAGCAACCAAGAAGGAAAAATCCCACACGCTGGTACACTACCGAGCTACGGACCTCACTGCGAACGCTGAGGAAACTAGAAAGAAAATGGCGACGTACCCAGTTCCCAATAGACCAGACAGCCTACAACTCCCACCTACAAGCACATCGGAACTTAGTATCCACTAAAATTAAAGAACATCACTCCAAACTTCTAGGCCGATCCATGAACAAACCCCACGAGTTGTTCAATATAGTGAAGACCCTAACAAAGGAACCCTCATCCTCCCAACTAGCCTTGATACACCCTCAAGACTATGCAGACTACCTACCTGATGGCCAAAACCAAAAACGTTAGCAAAGCTACACTCTCCAGCCCCACTAAGAAACCACCCAAGCAACTTGCCTCTCTCATAACACCATCGGATACAAGTATTGAGAACATCATAGCCGACATCAACGCCACCACTGCCCCAAATGACCCTTGTCCGGCATCTTGATAAGGTCACTATGTAATGAATTCAGCCCGATAATATCCAAGATCATTGATCTATCCTCCTCCACCAGACAATTCCCCTCATGCCTCAAGCAGACATCCATCCGGCCCATCCTGAAGAGCACCAAACTAAACTCCCAGAAGGTGGAATCATACTGACCAATATCGAGCATCCCACTGCTAGCAAAGATAATCGAGAAGGTTGTCCAATGCCAAATACAGGATCACGCTGATACTACAGCTCCCCTTGACCCATGCCAACACGGCTTCAGGGAATCACATGGCATTGAAATGCTCCACGTTGACACTACAGCTCCCCTTGACCCATGCCAACACGGCTTCAGGGAATCACATGGCATTGAAATGCTCCTCGCTACACTCATCAACACGCTGATCACGGGGATTGACAGTATCAAACAAGGGTACGCTTTAATCTTCCTAGACATTGCTGCCGCATTCGACTGTAAACCATGAGCAACTCCTAATACGGCTCCAAGATAAGGGAATACGTGAATCAGCATGGTGTTTGTGCAAATCCTATCTAACTGACAGATGGCAGCAGGTACGGACAGGATCCACAACCTCTGAGCCTTTCCAACAAAAGCATGGTGAACCTCAGGGCTCCTCACTCTCTGCCCTCTTATTCAACATTTACATGCAACCCATATGTGATATAATCCGCTCATTTAACATTTCATGCCTGCTGTACGCAGACAATGTACTACTCTTCACCCCATTCGCGATTGAGAATCCGGACTTCTCCCAACTGGTAAAATGCTTCGATGCCATAACCGACTGGCTCCACTCACCGAGCCTCAAGATTAATTTTAACAAGACGGACGTCCTGTTCGTTACCAGAAACCAATCCTTCTCTCCTCTGCCAACCTTAAAGACAAGAGACGCAGAGCTCCCAAGCAGACCCAGCATCCGCTACTTAGGCATTACACTAGACCAGCAGCTCTATTTCAAAACACACATCAGCAACATCATTAAACAAATCTACCACAAAATACAAACACTGCGACATCTCCGACCCCTGCTGCATCTGGACGACTTCAGATCAGTTTTTCAGGCACTGGTGACCACCCCACTTTGACTACGCTAACGTGATCCTGTACGGTCTACCCAAAAACACGCTAAACCCTCTACAGTTGGCAATGAATGCGGCTGCACACGTCCTGACTGGAGCCGCTAGAGGTGACCACATCACCCCAATCCTTAAGGATTTACATTGGCTACCAATCTACTGCCGGCTCTCCTATAAAGTAATCCTAATTACCTTCAAGGCCATCAACAAACTATCTCCCACATCCATAATGGACCTTGTTCACCCCACGCCAGCAAATAGCCCATGTTCCCTGTAAAATAGTTCTCTGTGTGCTGTGCTTTCCTGTCTAATCAATGTGTTTATACCTCAAAAATTTCCTGTCATGATTTGACAATTTCCAATCTGTAATCAAACCACTGCTGATCGCTGGAAGTAGCGGTATACAAATGTATACTAAATAAATAAATAAAATAAATAAATAAAAAGGAGAACATTCACCGCCAATACCTTACAAATCCCCAAGAAAATAACAAAATGCACCAAGACAACAAGGAACCGCGCCTTCAAGTTCTATGCTCCCAGCTGCTGGAATGTGCTCCCAACTACCATCAGGGCCATAACAGATCTCGCCCAATTCAGAAAAGCACTAAAACACCACCTCTTTCTCTTGCACTACTGTCAACCCAGCAACCTAACATCATCCATCACACATCCAGCTAGGAACTCATAAGTTATAGTCAAATCATGTCCATACTGTAGATAACTGTAAATAGATGTACATAGTTCCCCCAGTTGAAACCCAAGTGTAACCTCCAGTTCGATGTAAGTGCTTAATAGTGAGCCTGTTATGCACAATACTGTTGTCTGTGAACCGCGCTGATTTTTAAGAGTGCGGTATATAAAAACAATAAAATAAATAAAATGGCTGAGGGGAAATATGTTAGAGGTCTATAAATTAATGAATGGAGTAGAACAGGTAAATGTAGATTGGTTGATTACTCCTTCAAAAATTAGAAAGACTAGGGGACATGCAATGAGGCTACAATGTAGCACATTTAAGACTAATCATAAAAAATATTTTTTACTCAATGGATAATCAAACTGTGGAATTTGTTACCAGATGATTTAGTAAAAGTTGTTAGTGTAGCTAGATTTAAGAGGTTTGGACGAGTTCCTGGATGAAAAATTCATAAACCATTAAATAGGGCTGGTGAAATCCACTGCTTACTGTCACGAAGTGGATCTAGCAGAGCCCATGGAAATAAGTAGAAATACAGATAGTGGATCTGACACTGACACTTCAGACAAGCACATGACAGGGAGTTGCTATAGGCAACATAAACAAACCAGGTCTCGAGCTCTGAGAACACGCCCAAGCTGCAGGAAGGCTCAGGAATCATTAGGGAATGAGGAGCAGCTGAAAGGAGGCGGGGTTGAGACACACGTGGATAAACCTCACTCACCTGGAGTTAGAGGGAAGGGCGAGTGCAAGTTCAGGTTCGGGTTAGACGGAGCTGAGAGAGCAGAAGCAACGGAAATCCTGGAAGCCAGAGAAGTCCCAGGAGTTACGGGAATTAGCAGAGAGGCAGAGAGAGCAGCAACTGCAGAAACTCCTGAGAAGTCAAGGAACTCTGAAAGGGCAGAGAACCCCAGGAGCCCAGGACATTCTGCTGGAAGTCTGGGTTGGAGTGGAGCCACTGAGAGGGCTGGGAGAACCGAAAGGTTTAGCTCCAAGGCTGAGAGAGAAAACCCAGGAGTCTGCCATAGAAGGCAGTGCACAGACACCTTTGAAGACAGTAACACTTATTCAAAAGGTAACAGAGAAGGCAGTTTTAAAACCAGGCTGAGACAGGCTGGAAAAGCCAATTACCCAGGCTACAGGGACAGAAAGGATAAAGTCTTCTGTCCTGAAGACAGTTTTGTACCTGGGGAAAAGCAAAAAGGGAAAACCTGTAAGGAATTGCCATCCTGTTCCACTCCGGTAGCTTCAGCTGTGCCGAGGAACTGAGAGAGCCAGAAGGTAAGCTTATTACCTCTAATAGAAAGAGAATTGAATGCAGGAACTTCCCATATGATTGGCAGCATTTGAAGGGCTCTCAAGAGAGGAACTCTAGTGAATACGGTAATTGTTTTTCACAGACGTTAACAGAGGAAGAAAAGAAGTCTCTTTGTGATAGGGAGAGACTGCTAAATAACACGTCTAGCTATTTGAAAGAGAGACTGTTTGCAACAGAGAGTGAGGACATGCAGTGTGAAATGCAGGGGGACCAACCCACTGTTGAATACATGGATTGTACGCTCTGTCACAAGGTGGACCTATTGGAGCCTGAGAAAATGGAAATCAGCAGCAGTGATCAGAGAAGAGATGACAGGATAAACAAAAAACTGTCAGATGGTTGCTACAGACAACCTAGGCACACGTGGGTAAGGGCTGAGAAGACACACCCAGATAGCAAGCAAAGGGAGTTTGCTTTGCCTGATAGGAATCAGCTGGGTAGAGGTGGAGCCCAGAAACACAGAGATATAATACGCTCCCAAATAGTTAGAGAGGGAGAGGAGGTGAACCAGCAAGTCTCACAGCAGGGGAGACAACGGTCAGCGCAGCAGAAGCTGGGAAAAGTATGGAAGTGGAATGAAAGAGAGTCTGAATTACTGGGACAGCATGCAAGCCCACACGAAGGTCTGAGTGAGTCTCAAACCCAGAGTGAAACATTTGGAAGGCAGAAGCCAGATATTGAATGCATGTGTGAAGAGCACGGGAGACGTGGGAGAGTTGCAGTACAAGGTAACAAAGCCAGAAGTGTTGATAGTGGCTGTTTTCTACCCGAGTGGGTAAAACCCTGCAGCAATAGAAAAAGCCACCCAGAAATAAGCTTTGGAAATAATCCCTTCCCTTGTGCTAGAAAACCCAGGAGAAAAGAAGCTCACTTACTTGGAAAAGCTAGAGATTCTAGTATCCACTTTAAACTCCCAGAGTTTGAGCAACCTCCGTATAGAGCAGTGCAATCCAGGGCAGCTGTGAGGAAAAGGCTAGACCCGAGCACGCTCAGAGTCTACCGTAATCACTCTAACAGCAGAGCCAGGGAAGTTCCTGAATGTCCTTATGCTTACCAGCAGGGGCTGAGTTCTCATAAGCCTCATGCAAAAGTACAGTATATGGTAGTTCCCAGGGAGGCTTTGAGAGAGAAGGACAGAACAACTTCCTGCTTGATGAGGAAAACTTACATTATCCTTTTGAAACAGCTGACCTTGAAAACGTGAGTGTTAATGAACCAGAATCTATGGAATATGAGAATACAGAGTTAGCAACAGTTCCTGAGCCCATGGAATGCTCAGTCTCGGTAATTGACCCAGAGTTTTCCTTAAGGTGAAAAGGGTTGAAGATAACCTGAATAAGAGTCACAAGGTGTGGGTTGGAAAACGTGTCTCACAGAAAACCATGTGAATGAGCTGTGCTGTGTCAGCAAAAAGGAAAGCCGGTGAAAAACATTGAGAATGTTTAATTCTTTTCTTTTTGCATTTAAGCTGAAGTAAGCTATTTTTGTTTAACCTTTTGATTTCTGTTATATGCCTGAAGTGGGTTGTTTGCTTTGTTTTTGCCAAGGAAAAAATACCTCACGGACGGGGAATAAAACCCTGAGTTTGGAACACAAGTGTCTTTTGTGGTTTATAGAGAAGGTACAACTACCACCCTCAGGCAGTACCAAGGCCTCACCGGTAGGGCACCTGGGGGTGCGACAGCTCACAATTGCAGACGAGATCTCCTCTCTATGTTAAAGGAGCTGTGAAACTTTCTAACTGTGGAAGTAACAGAGAAAGGGTTTATGTTTGTTGGAAAAAAGGACTGTTTAAAATACCTTTTCATTTGGTGTAAAGAAGCTGAAAAAAGAAGCAGTTTTTGTTCACATTTTGTCTCTTTATTTTTGTACCGGAAGTTGGTTTATCTGCCTTGTTTTTCATTATAAAAAGAATCCTCCCGGAAGGGGAATAAAATCCTGTCTTTGAGCCTTACCATGCGTCCGCAACTCATTTCTTGGCTGATCTATGAGAACTACAACTCCCAGAGAGCATAGCAAGGCTTTCTATATCATTTTTCTGGCCACTTCAAGATAAGGCCTCAGTGTAGTACCCTGCCTTAACCTGTGGGGTCCCACGCTGGGTGACATTACCCATTTAACAAGTAGCATGGAATGTGTATTATTTTTGGGAACCTGACAGGTACTTGTGACCTGGATTGGCCACTGTTGGAAACAGGATGCTGGGCTTAATGGACCCTTGATCTGATCTAGTATGACATATCTTATGCTCTTATCTTATGCTCAATTTGGGTCACAGTAGTTCCTGACAAATGGGAGTTCAGCCCTGGAATGTTTGCTCCCTTATCGTGCAGAAGGGGAATCTGCTAGCATTTGGCTGCTATTCATAGTGAGGAATGTTGAGGTGAAGAAACATTTTTAGTTGCAGGCGGGTCCGGCGCATAACTGTTGTAGATGTGCTGCTGTATGTCTTTCTCCCATGGTTCTTGATGAGCCATTTCCTGAGCAGGTTTGTGTCTCTCCCAAGCTTGGTTGCTGTAGTAGTGCAGACTGACTCTGTAGACCATGGTATGTAGATCCTCAGGGCCTGTTGGCAAAGTTCCCTCCCTTATTACTGCCTCAGGAGTGAGGCTTTCTGTGGTGGGGTTCCCTAGTTATGGGAGGTTCCTGTTGTCTTCTCAATCACGGTCTGGCCCTGGTAAGATATAAACTGTCTCAATAAAGGTACCTGGATGTCAGGAAGATCAGTTTAGTCACTACTTTATCTTTCTGTTAGTCTGTGCCAGACCAGAGTCTATTTCTACACACCCTTGTAGTTTTGTTGGCAACTCATGTTGCTATCAGAGGCGCATTCCAGTATGTCCTTGCTGGTGCACCCTGATATGTTTTATATTGAAATGTGTTTGTAATCCAGTTTGTTTGATGTAAACCACTTTGATTAAGTGATAAGGTGGTATAAAATAAATAAAATGAAATAAGTAACAAATAAAATATGCTTCACCTCCAGGGCTGGCTCAACTATTAGATAAACTAGGTGGTTACTTGGGGCGGTTAGCTTCTGAGAGGCAGCAAAGAGCATGGTATTCAAATCTAAACAATAGATTCTGACAGATGGGGGAGGGGGAGCATAAGGCTTAAGATTTGCCTAGAGTGCTAACAGCTTGAACCAGTTCTGGGCCCGCCCTGCTTGCTTCCTTAGGTGGGCAAAGCTTTTTTGTCTATCCTTCCATACCACTTGGGACCATGGTAGACTTTCTAATCTCCAGGAACAAGCAGGAATGTAGTCTTCAGATATGGTGATGTTGGTTCCGAAGAAGCCCGCACTGGAACGGTCCCCAGTGTCCAATAGGAAAGCTTTTGGGAACATCCCACTGTGCCTGCATAGCTGCTTTCCTGCCTTCCCAACTCTCCCTTCTCAGTTCTTTGTTTTCCGTGGAGTCAGCAGGAAGCAAATTCTGTCATGGCAGAAAATTCTTTAATTCTTAATTCTTTTTGTTTTTTGTGGTTCGCATCTGCCTTCCCGTCGATGCGGAACTGACTCTCAATCAGTTCTTTCCTTTTTTTTTTCTTATTTCTTTCCTGTAAAATAGAAAAATAGAACTCCTGTACCAATACACAAGCATTGGCAGGCTCTATGGATCGGCTTATCCTGGCCATTGAACAGAGCTTAGCGGCTCTACTGGTGGCTTCGGTCCCAGTCAAATCTTTACTGGCAGTTCTGTCGACACTGGCACTGTCTACAGTACCGATGCAAAAACTGCATCTGGTTATATGCCGCTCAATGCACTACTGCCCATATGCCTGCTCTCAAATCTATCCCCGGTACCGAGGTTTCATCCAGACAGGTCCCTTATTCTGATGCCAACTTTAATCAGTATTGAGCCTTAGCGGAGCAGGGACATTTTTCACGCCGATACTTTGAGTCTTCCGATTCAGATTCTTCTGATGATGAGTCGTTTAACCCTATCAAGGCTCCCTTTAAATTTCTAATCCACATTCTGCAGCCGGGTTAATTTTTCCATCTCTCAGGAAAATTGTGCCGGTCTTATTCAATATGTTATATCAGTGATTTTCTTTCTGCTATGGTCATGTATTATATACCATTTGATAGAAAAATGAGACAGCAACACAAATATGTATAACTGAAGGCTCAAAAACATGAAAATAGGTGCACTTTATTTATAAAAGCAATCGTTATTAGTTGCATACATTCGATTTAATTTTAACTGATCGTAAAAATTATAAGTTATTTAAGATCTTCATTATTATGAAAATATGCAAAACATGGTGCAGCACAGAGAGGTACATTTCCACAGTCAGCACAGTGATATTTAGTTTCAACACGTTTACGATTGTCACCAGCAACATGTCGATGTCCGAGACTCTCATTGCACACGCGACACTGTCGAAATAGGTAGTTTTCTTCTCAGTTGGAATGAGACTAGGGAAATGTCTAGCAGTCAAGCGAAATGGGGAAACACCAGTACTTGGTCAGCCACCAGCATCACATGCACTAGCATCAGGACCATTTGCTTCAATGATAGCCAAGATAAGCTTCATACGGAAGTCAAGTCCTGTCACTTTCTCCTCTGGGTGGGACTTGCTGCAGAGTATCTGAGCATTGAGTACTGCTATGTCCAACAGATGAAAGGCAACTTTCTTGTACCACTTTACAGTTTTGCGCAGAAAAGCATAATACTCCAATAACTGATCTGTTCTGTCTACACCGCCCATTATGTTGTTGTAGTCAATGATAACTTGTGCCTTTCGAATTGGCTGATCATTACGATCTCTTTTTCCAGTGTCAACTACAGAGCCATCATGACAGTTGGACAACATTGTTACATAATTCTTATCATACCAGCAAAGTGCTAGCAGTTTATCTGTTGTACGATATGTGACATCTCCTCATTTCAATTTGCTTCCATCTACATTTAGATACAGATCAGTAGGCATACCAACTCGACTGGATCGTACCGTTCCAAAGCAGGATGTTGCTCGGTCATACAGATACATACAGAGTTCTGGACTGTTGTAGTAGTTATCCACAGCCAATCGATAGCCTTGATCAAGCAGTCCATCCATCAGATTCAGCACAATACAGTAGCTACTTCCATGTAAACCATCACTTAGAACTGCATCTTGACCTGAGTATAGCATATACTTCCAGGTGTATCCACTACGTGACTCACACAGCTCATATGATTTGATGCCAAATCTTGAGCGTTTTGTAGGTATGTATTGTTTGAAATATAACCTTCCTTTGAAAAGCAGTAGAGATTCATCAATTGAAATGTCTTGTTCCGGGATATAAACAATTTGGAATCGCTTTGTGATAATGTCATAGAATGGACGAAGCTTCCAAATGCGATCACCCTTGGGTTTCTGTGTTGCATTGTTTTGAAAGTGAAGGGCCTGTAATATTCGCTTATATGTATTTTGGCTCATTACTGATGGAAAGAATGGAGTTTCTAACAGTAGTTGACTTGACCAGTACAAGTCGATCATAGGCTTCTTGATTATTCCCATAGCCATCGTCAACGCCAACATTCTCCATATAGCATTATGGTCAATGTCTTGCCATTTTCTCATTCGGGCATGAGGCTTGTCAGCTGGTATTTTAGCACACAGTTCTGCTGCATAGCGATTTGTCTCAAGAACAATCATTGAAATTAGTTCATCTGTAACAAAGAGCTTGTAGAAGTCCAATTTAGTTGCATTGACACCCATACGTTTGACTATACCTGGTTGTGCAATGAAAGGAAACTGACAGACGTCTTTTGGAGTTGTTTTCCATGGAAGACTGTTTCTTCTTGTCCGTACTTGTGATGTAGTTGCATTATCGCCACGGTCTGCAGTATAACGGCAAAGCTTCCCTCTGCCAAGAGGATTTATATTTACAGATGGTTCAGCCGCGGCCACAACTGTAAATGAAAATGTTTTATTATAGTTGACATTTTTCAAACGGAACAATTTATCAATATAACTGTGACATTTAGTGTTTTGTTATACTTAAAGGCATAGCTGATATATAGGTGAGAAATAATGTCTGCAAATAATTACTAACCTGGAGGTTCAGCTGCGGCTGCTACTGAATCTGGATCACTGTCATCCGAGCCTTCAAAGTCCACATTTTTTGTGAAAACTTCTTCAGTTTCATTATCAATGACATCTTCGCCACTGCTATTACTGTTACCATCACTTTCTGTGAGAAACCTAATGACTTCAGCAGCTTTATATCGTTCTTTTAGCATTCTTTTACCAGCTGACTCCATCTTGTTTACTTTGCTTTTAATTCTAAATGACCTATTGCTAATGACCTATTTGCAGGTTGTTTTCTGGCTGTTTTGGCCTGGTGTATAAATAGATACACTAGCACAACTCTCTTTTCATCAGCCCAAATGTGTGTTGTCATTAGCTTCCGGTATTTCGCTCATTAATATTTAGTATCTGCATCATTGCGCCGATCCCGAATATTTCGGGCTCGGCCATTTGTACACAAGGAGGAGCGAACTCCTGCAGGTAAGCCGAACAAACACAAGAAGCAGGAGTTGTTGGAAGAACAGACGGGTCTTTATTATTCAAAAAGGGACCCCAACGCGTTTCGGCAATGCCTTCCTCAGGGGGAGTAACACTAAACAAATAATAATAAAAACATGAGCATAATAACAAACAAAATAAAAACCATATTCAAAATACATAACAATACATATGAAAGCACCGGCATGACTAGGAACATGAGCACATCTAATGATACAAACAAATAAAAAGTAAAAAGGCAGAAATGAAAAGATAAAAGCAGGGCTGAGAGACCAAATAGGTATAAAAACCAACATAGAGCAATGACAATAAAATTAACTAAATGATGTTAATAAATAATACATCATAAACTGTCCTATAAAAAATATTTAAAATGTAAATTAATAATACATATAAATACAGACTAAATGTACATATATGTGACTAAAAATATTTAAATATAAATATAAATACAAAATAAATATGCATGTATGTGACTAAAACAATAAAAAATGAAAATAATAAATGTAAAATGGATAAGCATAAAAAATAATAATGAATGCGGCTATACTTAAAAATAAAACATTGTAATGAACATAAACAATGCAATGTATGATTAAATAAATAAATAAATATAGACACAGGCATGTAAAGTATATAACAATGACAATAAGATTAGCTAAATAACGTTAATAATATATCAAAAACTGTCCAAAAAATTTAAATTGTAAATTAATAATACATATAAATACAGAATAAATATGCATGTATGTAACTAAAACAATAAAAAATAAAAATGATAAATGTAAAATAGATAAGCATAAAAAATAAAAAAATAATAAAATAATAAAATAATAATATAATATAAAAATACATAAATATAAAAAATAATAAATGCGACTATACTTAAAAATAAAACATAATAATGAACATGACCAATGCAATGTAAAATTAAAATAAATAAATATAAACACAAGCGTGCATAGTATACAACACATTATGCAACAACTAAAATATGAAAAGGCATCCTAGGGTTAGTATCAACATACTCATGTGAGTAATTAATTTGGTGGAATAACCATAATATAGAACCTACATTAAATAATTCCAAATAGGATCATTAAGCTAAAAAATAATAAATTATAAATTATAAACATAATAAATTAAAATTAAAAAACTTTTTTGATGACATTATGTAAATTATAAACAGAGGACAGAATATGGTGTACCATGGACTAATGTAAAACCAAAAAAAGATCAATACTTAAGACATGTTATAATTAACATAAAAAATAAATCAACGGTAAAATTATAAAAGCAAAAAGAGGGCTTGAGGTGTGTATGAAAAGGATTGTTCTAAATTGTTAGTGAAAATAAACGCTGTAGCATAGAATAAAGGGAAACTGTATCGACGAAAGGAACCTGAGGTGAATTGTACAAAAGAGGTTATGCACGGCCGTGGCGAACAGAACGTCGGTGCCGGATTTAAACAGAAGTGTGGCCAATCGTAAAGGTAAAGACCACTGAACATATTGTCACAAATTGAAATACAAATGTGAATATCGGACCGATAGGTCACAACAAAAGCTACAAAAGAACAGGACTGAAGACAAATCAACAGGCTTAATAATATAAGATCCCTTGTTGAGACAGACACAAATGATGAAAACGTTGTATCAGGTATCTATTATGAGCATAGAAATGGTAACATTAGACTAAAGCTACTCACCCTCACACTCGATGTAAACCTAATGCAGTCAGAAGCGGTCTTATGTGTGAATAGCCACAGTGTTGCTAAAAGATAAGGAACACCGAAATAGTATTGTAAAAAAGAAGAAACTGCCGAGAGCTGCCAGCTAGAAAGATGTATCTTACCAAAAATAGAAGTGTAAAAGCAGAAACTAACAATAAAACCTTACTATGTAAAATCCAAACCCGTAGGGGAGCAGAATCGCAGCAAGTACTTTCAAAGCACGTGAAAGGAATGGTCTTTGCTGTGCTGTTATATAAACGCCGTTTTTCGCGCCAAAACAGATGAAATCCGATACTAGGGAAGGAGTACACGTCAAGACACCTAAGAGACCATAATGTTATGCAAACTAAAGAAACATTCAAAAAAGCATAAGAACAGAAAGTTACACACATATATATGTTAATGCAGCTCAATGTAATGAATAAGATGACAAAACAGGAAAAATAAATAACGGACTGAACCTTCAACCTGAATATGCAAATTGAGCTTGAATGTAACGTGACATCTTCAAAGGTGACTGAAATCTTTAAAACTCAAAGGAAATGTGTGGAACAATTAAAATAAAATAAAACCATAAAGGCATTATCCCAGAAAAACTGATAAATCCAATTCTTGGTTTAAACCATATGGTTCCAAAGTGTTTAGTTCATAGATAAAACGCTGTTCAGACTTCAGAAGAGTTTTATCCAAGTTGCCTCCTCTCCAATGTGGAACAATGGTTTTAAGCACAGCGTATTTAATGTCACTGATGTTATGATTTTTCTCCAACCAGTGGGATACCAATGGTTTATCCGCTTGTTTTCTGAGAATATTTCTTCTATGTTCAATTATACGGGTGCGGACCTGCCTCAGGGTCTTGCCTATGTATAATTTTTGGCAAGGACATTGAATAAAATAAATAACATTGGTGCTCTTACAATTTGAATACTGCTGTAAGAAAAATTTACGACCAGTAGTTTTATCTGAAAAACAATTTTTAATTGTAATAACATGTATACACACAGAACAGTTACCACAACTGTAGTGACCCTTTATTGTAGGATATGTCTTTTCAAGAATTTATTCGAGACCTAGCTAGGGGCCTTTCTATAATGGTAAGTTCCGAGAAAGAGCCCAGAGCAGAGGAATTGGAGATCCTCCAATACCATTCAACTCCTAAGGAGGCAGCCACACTTCTAATTCACCGCATTTTCAATGATCTCATGCTCCAGATGTGGAAAATGCCCCTTACTATTTCTCTGCATACTCAAAGACTCAGTACCATGTACTGAATACCAGAGTGTCCTGGCTTCCAAAAGATGCAGCTTCCACACCACTCATTGCTAGTGGAATCGGCAGTACGTTGAAATAAGAGTTCAAAGACACATTCTTCTAACCCTCCGGGTAGAGAATCGAGAACCCTCAATGCTTTTGGGTGTCTGTGTTTTCAGGCTTCTATGCTGTCAGCCAGGATAAGCTCATACATACTCTATATGGGTATGTTCCTCAAGGAGGTTACTAGAGATGTTGAGTCAATGTCCCCTCTACTCCCTGATGATAAGAGAGGTGACTATCTCACATTTGTTAAAAATTCCCAAAACGTCTCAAAGTTTGTTAATAGAGCAACCTTTGATTGCTTTGAGTACACTAGTAGAGCCACATCAATCTGCATCAATCTGCATGCAGGATTGCTTGACTTCAGGCATCAGATATTAAACAATAGGTTCAAGATAACTCCTCAAACATCTATGCCCCCTCCTTCAACCAGCCGACTTCAGAACAATCTTCCAAGCACTAACCATCCCACATCTCGACTACGCCAACACAATTCTCCAAGGACTCCCACAATCCACTCTGAGCCCGCTCCAACTCGCTATGAACGCTGCAGCCAGAGTCCTACATGGCGCCTCCAGGAGGGACCATATAACACCCATCCTCAAAAGTCTCCACTGGCTCCCAATCCACAGCAGGATCACCTTCAAGATCCTACTACTAGCATTCAAAACCATCAATGGACTCGCCCCCTCCTCCCTCGCTGACCTCACCCACATTACCCCCCCGAATAGAACCAGACGTTCCACTGCTATAAACACTCTAGTAATCCCCAAAGCAATGACCCACTGTACTCAGACAACCATAAACAGGGCTTTCAGTCTCTATGCTCCCGACATCCGAGCAATCCCGGAACTAACTAAATTCAGGAGAGCATTGAAACACTATCTCTTCCTCAAATGCTACCCTGATGAACGCACACCAACTCCACCGCTCACAATGTAACCCCGACCACATACAACCTCCCTCATGTATTGTATATTGTCGCACCGCCGCCCTAGTGATCAAAGGTGGCTAAGGCTGGTCGGGTGGACATGAGTTATTTTTCTAGTTTGAGTTTGGTTCTTGTATGGGGGGTCTGGGTATCAGTTCCCAGTGGCCTTCCGTGTACCAAAGCCTCAAGTAAACACAAAGTCCGAGTGTAGGGAAAGAAAGGCTTTTTATTTCCCTTAATGCACAATAATTCAGGTAGTGGAATCTACGCCAACATAAAGAAACCTTACTTCAGGTATAAAAGAAACATAACTAGTTGTTGCTTTATCCACTGTTATCTTCACAGGTATTTATACAATAAAGCATACAGTCTTTTCTTGCTGAGCCCTGCTTTACACACCAGGCAGGGATTCTAGGCTTCCTGCCTGACAGTAGCTACAATCCATGGGCACTTCGGAAGGGTCCTCAGTAAATTCCACCTGCATGGGCTGTGGGTCTGAGAGCCGTGACTCCGTATCCGTATAGTCTGGTGGAATACGTTGAGGCTTTTCATATACAGCTTGTATCAGCCTCCAATGTTCTGGGCCTAGGTTTTGGCCTTGGTCATGTGAATGCTTGTTATGAGAATACCTTCCCTTGTCTTGGTGCCTTGTATTAAACAGTCTTTCATTTGATAAAAGCTTGTGTCTTGTCTTACAAACAGCTTGATAAGGCGAGCACACCCTTGCTCCTTGTGCTCCCTGTGTCACCAGGTTATAACGGTTAGAAGTATAAAAATGTGGATTACCTTGTTCTCTGGGCCTATCCCAGTGAGTTGAGGTTTGAGGCCTAGTCCTGCTGCAATTCAGCCTTACTCGAGTAGCAGGCCTCCCACTGTCCAGCTGGCCTTCAGGTGGAGTTATCTCTCTCTCACACCCATACCTCTTGTTCCTTGAATAAAGAGTGTTACCTCCTATGGCACTGACTTCACCATCCTTCTGGTAACTTCCACAGGGTCCTGAGTCTGTTGGTACCGGTTCATCAGATAAAACTCTGCCTTTTGTTTCTCTCCTGGTACCTTTCCTCCCAGTGTCTCTTTGCCAAGAACTCCTGGTATCCTGCTGCACCAGACTCCCTGTATCTCCTTGTCAGGAACTCCTTCTCCTTCTCCTCTCTAACCCTCTTCCAACTTCCCAGCCTTTCTTAAAAGGAACTTCCCCTTTCCAGGATTGGCTGTTGGCCGGCATCACATCACAAGCTCTGGGGTGCGGTTCTCTAGGCCCTGGAAGGTCTCTCTTGCTCCCCCTATCTGGCTCCTCGTAATGTCGCATCTGGTGTTGGAATCTTTTTTCTGAATGTAAAACCTTTTTTTCTGTTTGCATAGGCTCTGCAGTACCACAATATAAGTATGATATCATTCTGTTATCATTACAAATGTAAATAGTTAATACTGTTATCCAAGTTAAGCTACCTGTTATATGTATCACGGTGTTAACCCCCGCCGTAAATACCTCATGTTCCATGTAAACCGCACTGATGTTGAAGAGCGCGGTATATAAACAAATTAAATAAATAAATAAACTGGGTAGTATTCCTTACACAGATGAAAACTTTATTGGCAAGGACTGGCAGGATAAAGCTTCTCAGTTAGAATCTGAGAAATAGGCTTTCTAGGACTACAGCCAACCCTGCTAGGAAGAAGACAGCTGCAAAGAAAACTTTCTTTAGTAAGAAAAACAAGTTTTATGCTTCTTACACCCCTGCTTCTCAATACCAACCTCAGAGTACTCTGAAGAGGCAACAGCCTCCCAAACCACGAAAGAAGCCACTGAAGCTCAATCTGCTACTGTTTTTTTACTTCTTCCTAGAGAACATAGCCACTCTGCCTCTGGAGAACCCCCCCTCCTCCACATTGCAGGCAGACTCTGTCATTATGCCCACAGATGGCATCTTATCACCTCAGAGCAGTGGACACTGATCATAATGAGAGAGGGTTACAAACTTCATCTACAAAATCTGCCCCCCTCCACCCTAGTAGGGGAATATAAGACTCAGCCCCCTCTCAATGCTCTTCTGCTGCAGGAGGTGACTTCTCTTCTATCACAAGGTGCCATAGAGGAGGTTCCAACATCTCAACAGGGAATGGGTTTCTATTCTCCGTTCTTTCTCATCCCAAAGAAGAGCGGAGGATACAGACCCATCCTGAATCTTAGAAACCTGAACAAGTTTCTAGTCCACAAGAAGTTCAAGATGGTCTCTCTGGGGACCCTCCTACCCTATCTCCAGAGTCAGGACTGGCTCTGTTCTCTAGATCTAAAGGAAGCATACACAAATATCCTTATTCATACAGAACACAGGAAATATTGACGCTTCATGTTTCAGGGAAGACATTATCAATACAGTCCTTCCTTTCAGACTCTGCTCTGTCCCAAGAGTCTTCACAACGTGCATGGTGGTCGTGGTCACATATTTGAGATCTTTAGGGATATGGGATATTTGTCTTCCCTTACTTAGACGACTGGCTCATAAAGGCAGGCACCTCCTAGGAGGGTCTGCCTGTCTCTCTCCTGTACCATGCAAGTACTACAACATTTGGGATTTATAATAAATCTTCCAAAATCCCATCTCACTCCTACTCAAACATTAGAATTCATTGGAACTTTCTTAAACACTCAGCAGTCAAGGGCATTTCTACCCCAGCCCCACTGTTCTCATCTCATTCAAATGGCATCTCAGGTACGTCTCAGAGATCACTTAACTGCCCAGGAAATGCTACAGCTTCTAGGTGATTTGGCTTCAACAGTGCATGTAGTTCCATATGCCCATCTGCATATGCGCACAGCTCAGTGGAAGCAGGCCTCGGTCTGTCTCAGGGACAAGATCCGAGTCTCTGCCCCTCTGGCCACATCCCTTCAATGGTGGTGTTCCCCAGAAAATCTCCTTGTCGGGTCAGCTTTTCAGATGCCTCTACATCAATGCACCCTGACGACGGATGCCTCCAAACTGGGGTTGGGGCCCATCTGG
Source organism: Ichthyophis bannanicus (assembly GCA_033557465.1). NCBI lineage: Eukaryota > Metazoa > Chordata > Amphibia > Gymnophiona > Ichthyophiidae > Ichthyophis > Ichthyophis bannanicus. The sequence goes on from CM066034.1 coordinate 605,327,717, forward strand.
GAACACTCTCCACTCAGGGCCTCTGGACAGAACAGGAGTCACTCTAGATAAATATACTAGAGCTTTGTGCTATCTCCAACACCCTCAGGGGTGTTTCAGGAGCATCTATGATCCCACAGGTTCCTGGTCCAGATGGACAGTCGGGTAGGCTGTCCATCTCTGGTCCTTTGCCATAGCTCATCATATACACCTCCAAGCGGTGTATCTACCAGAGGAGCAAAATGTCTTGGCAGACAAATTTAGTCGGGTCCTTCTTCCCCACAAATGGTCTCTCTATCCGGAGACAACATCCTTCATCTTTCAGACCAGGGGGACTCCAGAGATTGACCTGTTTGTCACTCCACAGAATGCCAAGCTCCCACACTTCTGCACCAGGACTCCTATGTCCAGCAGCCAGCAGATGGATGCTTTCCACCTCCATTGGGGTCGGGGTCTCTTGTATGTCTTCCCCCCCCCCATTCCCCTAATTCCCAAGGTGCTTTTCAAGCTCCAGGCGGACAGAGGCTTCATAATACTCATAGCATAGCTATGAGTATTATGGAGTGGAAGAGTGGCCTAGTGGTTGGGGCAAGGTACTTCAAGACAGAAGGTCAGGGGTTCAAATCCCACTAGAGGACAGCAACCTTGGGCCGGAAGGACTGGGGTGTCTAGTCCCACAGGTGCTCCTTGTGGTCTTGGGCAAGCCACTTAACCCTCCATAGCCCATGTTCCCTGTAAAATAGTTATCTCCAAGTTATAATGCCCTGTTCAATGTAATTTCAGTTTGTTCAATGTAAACCACACTGATGCAGAATAGCATGGTATATAAGAGAATATAAATAAATATAGCCCCATTCTGGCCACGTCAACTGTGGTTTCCTCTCTTGCTACTACTTTCTCAGACTCAACCCCTTGATCTCGGATCTGCTCCCGATCTCCTCTCTCAGGAGGAAGGAACGCTGCTCCATCCCAATCTGCAGTTTCTCCATCTCATGGCATGGTTGCTGAAAGCATAGCATTGCAAGATCTCAACCTCCCTCAGGATGTAAAGGAGATCCTGTTAGCCTCTAGAAAACCATCCACCAGACATTCATATGCTTTCAAGTGGTGTAGGTTCTCTCACTGGTATTCCCAGAAGGATCTTAATTCCTTCTCAGTTCCAGTGGAGACGCTCCTCCAGTATCTCCTCCACCTGTTCTCATCTGGTCTCAAGACCAACTCAGTAAGAGTTTACCTAAGTGCAATTGCAGCCTCTCATCATCCCTTGAATGGATAGCCCATCTCCTCACAGCTGCTCGTAGTGCACTTTATGAGAGGTCTTTTGCTGATCAAGCCTCCCATCAGATCATCACTGGTGGCGTGGGATCTCAAAGTCATTCTAGCGCAGCTTCTCAAGCTGTCCTTTGAACCCTTGGCTATGACCCCACTCAAGTTCCTAATCTGGAATGTCATCTTCCTTATTGCCCTCACTTCAGCTAGATGCATTGAGCTTCAAATTTAGGTGGCGGATCCACTTTATATCCGGTTCCACCATGATAGAGGTTGTCCTTAGGACTCACACTCATTTTATACCAAAGGTGGTGTCTCCTTTTCATTTGAATCTGTCAGTTTAGCTTCCTGTGTTTTTTCCCAGACCACATTCATCTAGGGCAGAGGCAACCCTCCATACACTTGACTGCAAGTGTGCCATGGCATTCTGTCTTCAAAGGATTTGAGAGCATTGTAGGGCTTCTCAGTTGTTTATCTCCTTTGACCCTAGTCACCTGGGGTTGCCAGTATATAAATGTACACTGTCAAAATGGATAATAGATTGCATTTCTTGTTTATTGTAAAGCAGGACTATCTCTTGAGGGTCACGTCACTGCACATAATGTTCATTCCATGACAATCTCGATGGAAAATCTACACTCTGTAGCCATTGACGAGATCTGCAAGGCAGCAACTTGGTCTTCGGTCCATACCTTTGCTGCTCATTACTGTCTAGACAAGGACTCCCGCCAGGATGCCATCTTTCAGACTTAAGGGCAACTCCTACCCTCCGTCCCAGAACTTATCAATACCAGACATGCATGGAGGATTCATGACCTCTTGAAGCCTACCCTGGGACAAACCTCCATGGATTCTGAGATCGTTTCTTTGGCATCTTCCAGCTAGGGAGTCCCATATGTAAAGACTACATTCCTGCTTGTTCCTGGAGATAGCGTAGTTACTCACCTGTAACAGGTGACCTCCGGGAACAGCAGGATTTTAGTCTTCACAACCCACCCTCCTCCCCTAGGAGTTGTAGGTTTTCTTTTTCCTCTCCTTTTCTCTTAGCTAGAAACTCAACTGAGGAGGGATAGTTGAGAAGGCTGGAAGGCATCTACGCAGGCGCAGTGGGATGCTCCAAAAAGCTTTTCTATTGGATGCTGGGGAGCGTTCCCGTGCTGGCTTCATTGGTACTGACATCACCCATATGTGAAAACTAAATTCTTGCTGTTCCTGGAGATTACCTGTTACAGGTGAGTAATTATACTCTGCAAGACATGGAAGACTTCTCTTTGGCTCCTTTGTAGACCTCTTTTGAGGTTTGTTCCCTGCACATGATATTCTTGAAGGCTTTCACATCTGCAAGACAACTATCTGTGTTAAAGGCCTTGCCCTGTGCAGGACCATCTGGTCATGTCAGCAGTGCCTGCCTCTCTGGGAACAGTACCTCCTTTCTCCTGAGAGTGCTGACCTTCTTTTTTCAGGATGCGGTCCCTGTCTCCCTTTATAGAGGAGAACTTCAGTCAGACCCTTCACTGCATCCATTGGATGTGATGATGGCATTGGGATGAAGTGGATCTCATTAATTTCTCCCATCGACTGGAACTTGACTCTTTCTCATCATCTGAAGACAGAACTGATAGTGGTTATATATGATTGCCCACTGGCTTATATAGACTGATATTTCAACCTGTCTCTTTTTGAGGGGACGCTTGCTAAAGGGGTTCAAATCTCTCCTCACTAAGACACTAGCATCTTTCTGGTCTATTTCCACCTGAATATGTTTGAAGGACATATATTTGGTAGCTTCTGTTTCTCCCTAAGCAATTTTATAGGTGCTGCAAGTTGCTTATGGAAGCTGTTGTGGCTGGCTTCTTTGGCAAAACAGTACTATCCAGAGCACCATGTTTCTCCCACCCTGGGTCCTTACTGCTTGGGTATGTCCCACTTGTCTGGACTAATCAAGCTGGATGATGAGGAAATAAAATGATTAGGTATTTAGAATTCTCCATAACAATCACAAAATATCAATATCAGAATACAATACACTGATTGCGTAGACCCCTACCCCCCTCAAAACCCCCTATCCCCCTTTAGTTCCCCATCTACCCCCACCTTAATAAGCCCAACAGTGCACCAGATAAACCCCTCTTCACAATATCCAACCTATATCCACCCCACACCCAAGCCCTACTTAGAATTCTATGCACATTACCCATCAGAACCCTTTTACCAGCCTAGGCCCATCTTCTACTCATACTACCAAGCAACTTACCATTATTAAGTATTTAATATAATGCCTTTCAGAAAATATCAAATTTGTTTATAATAAAACAGTCAATGGCAAGGAACACCATAGTTAAATAGGAAAGGAAGAAGTAGAAAGTAAGAGAACAGAATTAGGTAGTTTAATAGGAAAGGTATATTTGCCACCGCTAGCCCATATATGGTCCTAGTTCTCGAATGTTGACTGAAAAAGATGCATCTTTAAAGCAACATGAAATTTCTTGTAGAGAATTTCTGTATGGACCTGAATGGGGAAGGAGTTTCATAGAATAGGAGCAGTAAAGAAAAATCCAGAGGATCCAGCAAATTAAAGTCTTTCAAGAGATAAGGGAGGGAGCCCGAGACAGTTTGCACACACAGCCGTTATTTTGCCCAGATCTCTTCCACTTTTACCACTCTACGAAGGATCTGTTTTGTTTTTTGCATATTGCTTAATCTGATGTAAAACCCTTCCAGTCCCAGGAACACTTCTTGACGCACGCCTAAATGATTTCATGTGTTGCTGTTAGGATAGATTGTTTCAAAAGCACTCATTTAATTTTGGGGTTGATATTCAAAAGGATTTATGCAATTTGCAGGATGTGCAAACTGCAAATCCTCAGCAATCTCAATATTCAGCAGCCCTAATGGGTTAGTTTCATTGACTATATCATAGACCGCCCTAAAACTTTCTGGTTAGATTTGAGATGGTCTGTGGGTGGAATATGTCAGTCCTGATGTTTGTTTGGTTAGTGGTAATATTCAGCTGTTAACTATATAGGAAAACTGCATATTAGGACAAGTCAGTGGCTGTCCTAACTTTAAGCACGTGTGCTATCCAGTTAGTGGCTGAATATTGCTGCTAACTGAAAAGCTACCGTAGTCAGTAGCAAAATCAGATATTCAGAGGCAGAAGCTGGCTAGTATGGTGCTGAATCTCCAGTTTCATTTTTGGCTGTGACAGTCAGGTGTTTTAGCAATACTGAATGCCATGGTCTGAATATCAACCCCTTCATTTATAGAAGCATGACTATCTTGGAGCAAGAAGACCCCAGCAGTCCTTTCCATGACTATAAAGCATGCACTGCTGGGTAAGCCCACCTCATATGCAGAAGTACCCACTTGTCTGAGGCATTTTTATAGATTTTTGCCAATCTCACAGGAGTCACATACAATTGATACAACATTTTGTAGCCATTTTCTTTTAGGTTAGCCACTATGGATAGTTTCAAAATGGTTCTATATAACTTTTCCCACTTTCTATTGTCCAACCAAATGCCCAAGTCTTACTTCCGTTGAATCATTTGTTGAGGTTTAAGTACTGCTGCTTGCCTCAATTTATAAATGATCAAAATGTGCTCTTTTTGCCAACCCTGCCTTTTACAATGGGATTCAAATGAGATAAGATCCATCAGGATATCCCTCCTAATGACCGGATCAAGGAGATAATGTCTTGATACTATATAATCAAATACCAAGCAAAATGGTAGAAACCATTCTAAAAAAAACAATTACTGAGCATATAGAGAGTCATGGTTTAATGGGACAAAGTCAATATGGATTTAGCAAAGGAAAGTCTTTTCTCATTAATCTGTTATATTTTTTAAACAGATAGATTAGGGTTAGTGGGTTGATATAGTGTATCTAGATTTTCAGAAAGCCTTTGACAAGGTCCCTCAGAGAATCTTAAAGAAAATTAAAAAGTCATGGGATAGGAGGCAGAGTACTATTGTGGCTTGGGAATTTGTTAAAAGAGAGAAACAGAGAGTACAGCTAAATGGCCAATTTTCTCAGTGGAGAAAGGCAAGTAGTGATCTGTACTGGGCCCGCTGCTTTTTAACACATTCATACATGACCTGGAAATGAGAACAGCAAGCGAGATGATCAAATTTGCAGATGACACTAAATTATTCAAATTTGTTAAAATTCAAGAGGATTGTGAAAAATTGCAAGAGGACCTTGAGAAATTGGGAGATTGGGCATCCATATGGTAGATAATATTTAATGTGGGCAAGTGCAAAGTTATGCACTTCAAGAAGAACAACCCAATCTACGGTTACACAATGCAAGGTTCCACATTAGGAATCACCACCCAGGAAAAGGATCAGGGCATCATCATGGATCATATATTGAAAGCCTCTGACCACTATGCATTAGCATCCAAGAAACCAAATATTATGCTATAAATTCATAAAGAAAGGAATGGAGAATAAAACAAATGATATTATAAGTGCCTCTGTATCGCGTAATGGTGCATCTGCACCTCTAATAATGTGTGCAATTCTGGTCACCTTTTCTTGAAAAGGAGATAGTGGAATTAGAAATGTACAGAGAAGAGTGACCAAAATGATAACAGGGATGGAAGGATACCCCTGAAAAGAAAGGCTCAAAAGGTTATAGTTCTTCAGCTTGGAAAAGAGATGGCTGAGGGGGAGATATGATAGAGGTCTATAAAATAATTAGTGGAGTGAAATTGGTAAACTTAGATTGGTTGTTTACTCCTTCAGAAAGTTAAAAGACTAGGGGACATGCAGTGAAGCTACAATGTAGCATATTTAAGACTAGTCAGAGAAAAGATGTATTCAGTCTGGAATTTGTTGCTGAAGAATGTAGTGAAAGCTATTAGTGTGACTAGGTTCAAAAGAGGTTTGGAATAGTTCTAGAAGGAAAGTCCATTAACCATTATTAAAGTGGACTGGGAAAAATCAACTGCTTATTTTATTTAGCTGTATTTATATCCCGCTTTTCACTGGGTCAAAGCAGTCAATTGGGGGATACATTTAACACGAGGGGATATGAGACACATACACTAATACTTACAGGGAACATGGGCAATGGATGGTTAAGTGGCTTGCCTTAGACCACAAGGAATGCCTATAGGACTAGAAATCCCAGTCCCTCTGGCCTGAGATTGCTATCCCCAGGTGGGACTTGAACCCCTGTCCCTCTGTCCTGAAGTACCTTGTCCTAACCACTAGACCACTCCTCCCTTATCCACTCCTCACTTATCCCTGAGATTAGCAGCATGGAAGCATTGGAATAAACTTCCCCACGAAATCCGCGGCATCAAAAGTCTATTACAATTCCGCAAAGCCGTAAAGCATCACTTATTCACAAAATACTACCCAGAAGTGTCCATGGACACTCACACAGCCAACAGGCCTCTCACTCACACCAAACACCCTAGCACTTTAATCCAACCAGAAAACGGTTAGTCCCCATGAAAATCTACCTTACTACTATAGACTCATGCTACCCATGAATACATGTTCAATATTCACTCGAGTTTAAATATGGTACATAATTAAAGCATATAAATAGTATAATGTTTATTGTACATAGTTATCCCTGTTATTCCATGTTTTATATTCCCTTGTTCTCTGTAAACTCGATGTTACCTGTACACATTGCAGTATATTTTGTTCGATGTACACCGCGCTGATTTTAATAGCGCGGTATATAAGAGATGTTAAATAAATAAAATAAATAAATAAATCTCTACCTTTCGAGAACCTGACAGGTACTTGTGACTTGAGCTGTACACTGTTGGAAACAGGATGCAGGGCTTGATAGACCTTTGATCTGACCTAGTATGGCATATCTTATGTAATGGAGTGCCTCAGGGATCTGCATTGAGACAAATTATGTTCAGTATCTTTGTAAGTGACATTGCCAAAGGATTAGAATGAAAAGTTTGCCTTTTTGCAGATGACATGAAGATTTTTAACAAAGAGGACACCCCAGACGAAGTTAAAAACAGGAGAAAAGAGCTCCAAAAATTAGAAGAATGATCTAATGCTTGGCAGTTAAGAATTAATTCGAACAGTGCAATGTGATGCACATGAGGTGCAGAAATCAAAAAATAGTATTGCAGTAGGTAGTGAGAGGATGATTTTCACAGACCAGGAGAGTGGCAATGGGTGATACTATCTAAAGACGTCAAGGTTGCAAATCAGTGTGACAAGATAGTGACCAAAACTAAAAGGATGCTAGACTGCATAGAGAAGGGGGTATAAGCAACCAAAAGGAAGAGGTGATAATGCTATTTAACAGGTCTCTGGTGAGACTTCACTTGAAAAACAGTTTTTAGTTTTGGACTTGAAGCAGTTCAGAGGGGAGCAACTAAAATGGTATAGAGTTTGCGCTAGAAGTCATGTTAGAGGAGACTTGAAGGCCTGAATATGTATACTTTGGAAGAAGATAGAGTCAGGGAAGATATGATACAGATATTTAAATACTTGAAAAGTACTAATGAGCAATCAAACCTTTTCCAAAGATGGGGAAGCTAAAACAACTAGAGGCCTTAAAGCTGAAAGGAGGAAAACTTAAAAGCAACAAGAAGAAATATTTAAAAAAAAACCTGGTGTTGGGTGCCTGCAATGACTTCCCACTGGAGCTGAAGGGGACAAAAATAGGATGGAATTCAAAGAGGCATGGGTTAAGTACTTAGGATCCCAATGTTTGAAGAGGACCATTCTTCTTCAAAGCAAAACTTTAATGATCTTCACATTTCAAAACACATAGAGGCCAATTCCATTTGGCACCTGTTCGGATGTCCAGAATTTGGATGGACCAGATTTGCACCTGATTCTGATCCTGTGGGGGCTAGACATCCCCGTGGGATCAGAATCTGGTGCAACCAGCCTGGACAGGCAGGCCGTGCCCCAATTCTGAGCCTCTGTATGTCCAGCGCCTTCCACACACAATCCACCCGAGGTGCTTGTATGGCCCTGGTGACATGACGTCCCATTGCCATGGCACTTGGATACCATGCAGAGGCCTTGATGCACCGCTGGCAACATACCTGGCATTCCCTGCCACCCGACCCCTGGAGAGGCCTGCTACATCTCAGATCGGGCAGTGGGGTATCTCCCCTGCAGCCACTGTCCTGGGGTGGGGGGAGTGCGGGGGACTTATTCCACCTATGTGGTGGAATATGCCCCCCATCTAACCCAGCAACCTGGATGTACAGGGCCTTCACCGCTTCACTGGAATAGGCCCTGATAGGCCTTGTATATCCGGGTTGGGGGTCACGCCTCTGCCCCACCCCCTTCCGCCCTCATACAGGGTTTTCCACACATCTTGGCAGTACGTGAGGGGGCTCTGAACTCAGAATCGGGTCAAGGGGAATAATAGGGGCTGGACAGCCAGGCTGGATGTCCAACCCCTGCTATTCATAATCATCATGACCCCCATAGTCAGGTAGGTTTCATGTAGTGATAGTTGCAACCCCAAGTAGAAAGCATAGAATGGGGGTAACAGCATAAAGCGGTAGTTACAACCCTAAGCACCTTGCTGGGCAGAGTTGGTACCCGACAAAACAAAAAAAATCCTCAACAGGATAGCAATCAACTAGCAATTGAAAAAATTATACTATCCAAAAGAGCTAATTCAAAATCTTCAAAAAACACCAAGGATGGGCATCAGTAATTCAATCAGTAATTCTGTTTCAAAATGTCTCTCCAATATAATGCCCAACAGTTTCAGGAGAAAATCGTCTAAGAAGCATAGTAACATAGCAAATGATGCAGGTAAAGACTAGCATGACCTACCAAGTCTGCCCGCAATCAAAAAAAATTATACTATCCAACAAGAACTAATCCAAAATCTTCAAATAAACACCAAGGATAGGCATCAGTAATTAAAATATTCCTAATCGTCTCTCCGGGCCAGTCCAGGACATTTGGGTGGTCAATCCGCTCCAGCAGCTGGGGACTGAATACTGAACGGTTTTTCCTGACAGCTTACCCAGCTCCCCCTGGTGTCAGAGAATCAGTCTTTCAGTCCTCAGCAGCTGGATAGGACGTCGAATTCACCAGCTCTCCAGAGAGAATTGGGCATTTTAGCTCTAGGAGAAAAGGAATAAATAAAGAAAGGAGAGCCAGAACATCAGCTCTTAAGGATTTGCAGGATCGTAGGTTGGAGGCGCTGCTAAAGCAGGCATTTGATTCCAGTGCCTTGGCTTTGCAGGCTTCGGTTTGTGGCGCCTATGTGTCCCGGGCCTCTATTTGCTGGCTCCAGGGAGAGCAGAGTCTGGATAAGGTGGAGAATGCCTCAGACGGCGCCAAGTTGGAGCCAGCGGTGGCTTATTTGGCGGATCTCTGCTATGATTTAGTGCGGATCTCAGCGAAGTCCATGGCTTCGGTAATTGCTGCCAGGCGTTTCCTATGGCTAAGGAATTGGGCGGCCGATGCGTCTTCTAAGGCGCGTCTCAGTAAGCTTCCGTACAAAGGCAAGTTGCTGTTCGGGGAAGTGTTAGAGAAGATAGTTAAAGATTTGGGGGACTCCAAAGAGGGTCGTCTTCCTGAAGACCGTCCAAGAGCGGCAAATTTGTCTTCCGTGCAGAGAGGTCACGGCAGGGATTTTCGTCGGTTCCGCGGATCGCGTTTCTCTCCTTATCAGTGGGGTCGTTTTGTGGCTAGAGAGCAGTCCTTTTGAGGAGCCAGATTATTCAATAGGGGTTTCTTTAACGCCCAACAAAGCGCAGTTAAGAAGCCGCAATGAAGGGAGGCCGGTCCAGGTGGAGACTCCGGTAGGGGGACGGTTACACCAGTTTCTCTCTGCCTGGACCAGCATAACTACGGACCAGTGGGTTCTCAAAATTGTCCAGGACAGGTATGCGCTGGAGTTCACGCAGCCTTTACCGGACGCCTTTGTTCGTTCGTCGTGCGGTCCACAAACGAAGTGAGAGGCTGTCAGCGAGATGTTGCTACGCTTGTTGCGGCTTCAAGCAGTGGTTCCAGTACCTCCCGACCAGTACGGCTTAGGTCGATACTCGATTTATTTTGTGGTTCCCAAGAAGGAAGGTTCTTTTCGGCCTATTCTGGATCTCAAACATGTAAATCGGGCCTTGCGTGTGCCGCATTTCCGTATGGAAACTTTGCGATCAGTTATCCAGTCCGTCAGGCAGGGCGAGGTGCTTACGTCCATAGATCTAACGGAGGCCTATTTGCACATTCCCATCAGGAAAGAGCATCAAAAGTTCTTGCGTTTTGCAGTCCCCATGGGCCATTTTCAGTTCTGAGCGTTGCCGTTTGGCCTTGCGACGGCGCCGTGGACGTTTACCAAAGTGATGGTGGTGGCGGCTGCAGCGCTGCGGAAGGAGGGAATTCAAGTCCATCCTTATCTTGACGACTGGCTCATTCGGGCGCCGTCTCGCGCGGAGTCGGTCGCGGCCACTGCTCGCATGGTGGACTTCCTCGAACGGTTAGGATGGGTCATCAACCGCGCGAAGAGTCATTTGGAACTGACCAGGTGGTTAACTTATCTCGGAGCTCTCTTCGACACGGAGATAGGCTCAGTGTTTCTTCCGCAGGAAAGAGTGAAAAAGATTTTCGCTCAGGTGTCGTCTTTCCTGCGCTTAAAGCCTCTGATAGCCTGGAAGTATCTGCAGTTGTTAGGGTCGATGGCAGCGGCTTTAGATCTGGTTCCGTGGGCCAGGGCCCATATGCGGCCACTTCAACAGGCGTTGCTGTCTCGGTGGTCGCCGCAGGATCATCCTCTTTCCCGGAGGTTGCCCTGTCCGGAGGCAGTGCGGGACAGTCTACAGTGGTGGTTGGTGCCCTCCCATTTGACGGCAGGAGTTCCGCTAGATCTGCCGGATTGGACCTTACTCACGACAGATGCGAGTCTCTCCGGCTGGGGGGCTCATTGTTTGTCGCAGATAACTCAAGGAACGTAGTCAGCGGAAGAGAGATCTTGGTCGATCAATCGTCTGGAATTGCGAGCAGTGCGCTTGGCGCTCTTAGCCTTTGTCACGGTGCTCGATGGGAAGGCCATTCGGGTGTTCTCCGACAATTGGGTGGCCGTGTCTTACATAAACAGACAGGGAGGCACCGTCAGTGCTCCGTTGTTGGAAGAAAGTCAACTTTTGTTTCACTGGGCGGAATTCCATCTTGTAGCACTTTCCACAGCCCATGTGGCCGGCAAGGACAATGTTCAAGCCGATTATCTCAGTCGTCATCTCCTAGAACCCGGGGAATGGTAATTGAATTGGACGATATTTCAGGAGATTTCTCAGCGTTGGGGCCAGCCAGTAATGGACCTCATGGCTACCCAGTCCAATGCCAAAGCGGCACGGTTTTACAGCAGGCGCAGGGAACACATGTCGGAAGGTCTCGACGGCCTGGTACAGCCTTGGCCGCAGGATCAGCTGCTCTACATTTTCCCTCCGTGGCCGCTCCTGGGGTGAGTGGTGCAGCGGATTGCGGGTCACCAGGGAACTGTAGTCCTAGTGGCTCCGGATTAGCCCAGACATCCGTGGTATGCCGACCTGATGGGGCTTCTCGTGGCCCCTCCCTGGCGTCTACCTGTTCGGTTCGATCTGTTGAGGCAAGGCCCCATGCTCATGCCACAGGTAGATCGGTTCTTGCTTATGGCTTGGCTCTTGAAAGGGAACGCTTGCGCCGGAAGAGCTACTCGAGGGCAGTGATAGCTACTTTGTTGCAGTCCAGGAGACGATCCACTTCGTTAGCATATATTAGGGTTTGGTGCGTTTTTGAGGTCTGGTGTAGTGATCGCCAGGTTACGCCCTGGGGGGCGCAGCTATCTGACATCTTAGGTTTTCTTCAGGCAGGGCTTGAGAAGGGCTTGGCAGTTAGCACGCTGAGGGTGCAGCTGGCGGCCCTGTCCTGCTACAGAGGGAGAGTGCAAGAGTGTCCTCTTTCTACACATCCCGATGTGCTACGTTTTTTGCGGGCGGCCAAGAACATTCGACCTCCGCTGCGGCCTGTGGTACCGCCTTGGGATTTGAATTTGGTCTTACAGGCCTTGACAGAACCTCCCTTTGTGCCTGCGTCGTCGGGGCATATTCGAGAGTTGTCCTGGAAGACGGCTTTTCTGGTGGCGTTGTGTTCAGCTAGGCGAATTTCAGATCTGCAGGCTGTCTTGTGCAAGGAGCCTTATCTTCATTTTTCGCAGGAAAAGGTGGTGTTACGGCCGGTGACGTTGTTTCTTCCTAAGGTGGTTTCCAGTTTTCACGTGAACCAGGTCGTTTCGCTTCCCACCTTTAACGAACCGGGCGCCGGTAGTGTGGATCGAGCGCTTCGGCGGCTGGATCTCGGTAGAGTGTTGCGTACCTATCTCAGAAAAACGGACTCTTTTCGGCGTTCGGACCGGTTGTTTGTTCCCTATGGGGGGTCGGCTAGAGGCAAGGTTGCTACTAAGGCTTCTATCGCTCGGTGGGTAAAGCATGCCATTCGAGCGGCCTATAATGCTAAGGGCAGGCCTGTTCCGGTAGGGCTTGGAGCGCATTCAACTAGGGGGCAAGCTGCTTCTTGGGCGGAATATGCGTTGGTGCCGCCGGTGGACATCTGTCGGGCTGCGACATGGTCTTCGTTACATACGTTTGTGAAGCATTATCGCTTAGATGTTCAGGCCAGGGCTGATGCTAGCATTGGGGCCTCGGCAATTGTTGCGGGGCTCGCAGGACCCTCCCGGATTTAGGTACTGCTTTGGTACTGCCCAAATGTCCTGGACTGGCCCGGAGAGATGATTAGGAAGAAGAAATTAGACCTTACCTGCTAATTGTCTTTCCTTGAGTACTCACCGGGCCAGTCCAGGGCCCTCCCGAGTTATCTGCAAGCTTTTTAGCGGAGTGCGGCCTCGGCGAGAGTGTTGGCTGTTTTTGCGGAGGTTGTTGACCTCGTTTCGGGGCTACAGCAAGGTGTACCTTAGTGGAGATGGATCCGGGGAGGGGCGGGAGTTCATTCTTTTGGAAGCAGGGGTTCTTCCCAGAAAAAAAGAAAAGAAAAAAAAAGAAAAAGGAGAAATTGGATTGAAGGAAAGCACAGAGAATGCCAGAGAATGCATATAGTGTTTTTTTTTCTCCTTATGCTGTATGTTCTAGAGACTGCTAGTCCGATAGTTAGCGTTTGTTGTTTTTGGTTCCAGTGCTAGTTTGAGTTTCTCTGCTTTGTTACCATAAGACTGATTCTCTGACACCAGGGGGAGCTGGGTAAGCTGTCAGGAAAAACCGTTCAGTATTCAGTCCCCAGCTGCTGGAGCGGATTGACCACCCAAATGTCCTGGACTGGCCCGGAGAGTACTCAAGGAAAGACAATTAGCAGGTAAGGTCTAATTTCTTCTTATTTTATTTATAATTTTAAATATGGTTGACTCATTTGAACATGACAGCTTCTAAATCAGTAACAAGCACATCAAATACCACAACATCGAAATGGATAGTTAAAAAAAGACAACCTTATCTTTTCAACAACCTATCTGACACTGACAATGTTTCGTCACTCTAGCTGCATCAGAAGGCTATAATCAGAGCTGTACAAACAAAAGAAATAGATCAGCTAAACAGCCCTTTAAATACGATGACATTGGTCCACAAAACTTCATAATAAAGAACCTTAAAACCCACATATAACCACAAAAAGCGCCATTGGGAAAAGGCAAAGACTTTTTACCTTGCCATTCAAGCAGATTATATAATATTGAAGACAACAGGCCAGTTCTACAATGAATACTGCCCTCAGGAAGAGGGAAACATTTCTTATTCCTCTCGTCCTGTCAAATAGCTTGACCGCCGAAAAACGTCGGCATTTAAAAAATGACAGCCAGTCACTAAAGCCAAATTACACAGGGAACCACCTACAAACTTAAGGCAGTCTTCTTTCAATCGCAATCTGTCAAAGAATCAATTGCTCTTATCAGAGCCAATCGAGCTGGCTTACTAGACTAGCCAGTGATCAATCAGATATTCTTATTTTTTTTAAAATAGTCTTATATTTAAAGAAACTCCAGCTGCCTAGCCACATAGCCCAATAGCGATCACACTCAAACATACAAACTCCCGCTTTAATAACCCACACTACCAGTCATCAACAAATTTCTTAAAAATAATGCCCTCATCATGACAGAATTTTATTACAAACATATCTAAGTATTACTAATTAAAATGTTAAAACTAAAACAGAAACCAAAACTAAAGCTATAGACTCGGTCTTTCAACCATCATCTATCTACAATTAGGCTCAACATAGGTGCCAGTCTATTCCAATCTTGAACATCCCCCCCCCCTTGTATAACTCCCTAAATTGAAAATCCAGTGCTTCTCTTTTCTCAATAAACTTTTAGTGTGATCCCCTCCCCTCCTCTTGGCTTCGGAGGAATTTGACATATAGCAAACACATGAAAATTTATTTATTTAGCTGTATTATACCTCCCCTCCCTGCAAGACACTCACTCAAAGGCGTTTCTCGAAGCCCTGAAGGATCTAGGATATAGCCAATTAATCAAGGAACCTACCCACACAAAAGGAGGCATGCTCGATCTAATATTCACCACAGACCCAACCAGCAGAGGAACAACCATCCCTGAACTATCTATTACCGCTGTCCCATGGTCTGATCACTCATTAATCCTATTCCAAATTCCTCAACCAAGCCAAGGCCAAAAGGAAGATAACTCAACAATTGGTCAATCCAACAATCCGCCAAGAAGATTCCAACCATTCAACAAAGAACTAATCCTGGAATCAACAATCCCACTAATAACCTCAACAGCACACAACCCAGACGAACTAGTCTCCAACTGGAATGAGATACTCAGCTCAATAGCTGTTCGCCCAGCAATAAACAGACCTCAAGGGAAACGACACACAGCAACATGGTACTCTACTGAGTTGAAAGCCTCACTCGCGACACTAAGAAAACTTGAGAGACGATGGCGCCGCTCACGCTCAGAAGTAGACCAAAGTGCATACAACCTACAGCTCACAGCGCACCGTACCGCAGTAACTGAAACCATGAAACGTTACCACGCTGACACCTTAAAGAGATCCCTCAACAAACCTCGTGACCTGTTTGCCCTTGTTAAGCGACTTACAACAGAACCTGCATCAGAACAAGCAAATGGAATCCATCCTCAAATATATGCAGATTATCTACAAACCAAACTATGTCAGATAAACAACAACTCTGCGTCCAATACTATCCTTCAGCCTTACAACCAAACATCACTCACTACCTTCATGACCCCATCCAAACAATGCATCGAAAACACCATAGCAGCTATCAACACGACTACAGCACAATCTGATCCATGCCCAGCATTCTGGATCAAAGAACTACGAACTGACCTCAGTCCCATCATATCCAGACTCATGCAACAATCGTTCACAACAGGTGATTTCCCATGCACCCTCAAACACACATCAATAAGACCTCTACTAAAAAACAACAAACTCGACCAACAGAAACCGGAATCCTACAGACCTATAGCAAGCATACCGATGCTAGCAAAAATAATGGAAAAGGAAGTTCAGAGACAAATACAAGACCACATTGACTCCAATGCACCACTGGATCCATGCCAACACGGATTCAGAGAAGCACACGGGGTTGAGACCCTTCTTACCACACTCTTCAGCAGCATAATATCAGGCATCGACAATACCCGCCAAGGCTTTGTCCTTGTCTTCCTTGACATCGCGGCGGCGTTTGATTCCGTGAACCATGAACGCCTCCTAGAACGCCTCAAAGAAAAAGGAATCTCCGGTAAAGCGCTCGAGTGGTGCAGGTCCTACCTCTCTGACAGATGGCAGCAGGTTCGATCCAAAGACACATCATCAGAACCATTCCACCAAAGCCAAGGTGTCCCACAAGGATCCTCCCTCTCTGCCTTGCTGTTCAATATATACATGCAACCTCTCTGCAACCTTATCCGGTCCTTCAACGTGAACTGCATGATATACGCAGATGACGTGCTATTATACATGCCTTTTGCAACAGAAAACCCAGACCTCTCACCAATAACATGCTGCATAAATGAAATATCCAACTGGCTACAATCCCAAAACCTCCGGATTCAACACAAGAAGACGGAGGTCATGTTCATTACAAGAAATCGTAACTTCACTGCGCCTACAGTACTAAAGGTGAAGGAAGCTGACCTCCAGATCAAATCCGCGATCAGATACCTTGGCGTCACACTAGACCAGAACCTAAATATGCAGGCGCATATAAGTAACACTGTAAGGGCAGTATACCATAAAATCAGATCCCTTAGATACCTACGATCTCTGCTGCAGCCTGATGATTTCAGGACCATCTTTCAAGCACTAATAATTCCGCATTTCGATTATGCGAATGCAATACTGCAAGGACTCCCCCAAACCACTCTGAACCCACTGCAAATGGCAATGAACACCGCAACAAGAGTACTACACGGAGCATCCAGGAAAGACCATGTCACACCCATTATGAAACAACTCCACTGGCTCCCGATTCAAGGTAGGATTACATTCAAGACCTTGCTACTCACCTTCAAAGCCACCAATGGTCTCTCGTCAACATCACTAACAGAGATAGTCCAGAGGACACCCCACAATAGGGACAGAAGGTCAGTAGCACAAAACACCTTGATAGTCCCAAGATCAATGACTCAATGCACCAAGTCAACATCCAGCAGGGCATTCAAACTTTATGCACCAATGATCTGGAACAGCCTCCCTCACAACATCCGAACAATCCCAGACATATTCCAATTCAGGAAGGCTGTGAAACACTACCTCTTCCTCCTACATTACCCGGAAACCAATGAAAGCTCAGCACCAATTACCGAAACCTCACAAATCTCCTCTGTCTGAAACCATAAGAACACATGACCAGCCTGTAAATTGTATATATTGTTATTGTATATAGTTACCCTGTTAGCCAAGTTGATTCTCCTGTTCATATGTAAACACAAAGTACTATTGGAAATGTGTATGTTCGTTGTTTATTGTAAACCGCACTGATGCTGAATAGCGCGGTATAAAAGAGACTTTAAATAAATAAATAAATAAATAAATATATATTGTCATACGCCCCCCAGTCCTCTGCCTAGGGGTCAGAGGGTTGGGGCTGCCATGATGTCCTTTATGCAGAAAATGACTATAGCTTTTACTCCCGCTATGCCTTATGGGAGTGGTAGTTTTTAGTCCTCTGACAAAAGGATAGCCGTGAGTCGAGTGTTATGGAAAAATTGACAAGAAAATGTATTCCCCTTCCCAAACAGACTTAGTGCAGAACAAACAGTACTCTTTACAGGAGCTTTGCTTGAAGGTTATTTACAGAAACAAAATAGCTGTATTTTCATACTCCTGGCTTCCAAAACGTGCAAGGTATTTTTCTCTACAACAAAGTAGTAAATCAAAACAGCTTCTTCTTTTTCCTCAAAGAAGAAGATTCCTTTCCTCTGCTTTATCTCAGCTCATTCACCCAAATCTTTAGCGAAGGGATTTAATGTCGTCTGCCAGACAGAGCGTACAATCCATTGGAATTTCTTCTGAGTCAGCAGAATTAAATTCCCATTGCATCTCCTCAACCTCAGGTCTTACTGAGCTCTGTTTCAAACTGTTACTGCTAGGCTGGGGATAACCTCTCTCTAAGAACTGGGGCGTTTCCCCTGGGTACAGTTCTAGATGGTGAGGTCTTGTAAGGTTTGTGGCTGTGGGGATTCCTCCCTGGTGCTCCCCTAGTTTTCTCCAGCTGCTAGGCAACGCTTTATACCTTTCTGCATTCAATTCCTGACTAGAGCACTGCCCTAGCTGTTTAGTACAAGCTGAGCCTCTTGACGTCCCTGGTTTAGTGTTAGGTTCCCACCTGTATAGACCTTGAGACCTTTCCTCCGGCAGTGAGAACTGAAGGGCTCCAAACTCTCTCCGTCTAGGCAGGTTCCTAGTAACAGGCTGTGCCTTCTCTCCTTCTGCTCGGTTGGTCTCACTTCCCAAACTACAACCAGGTTCTTCACAGAGTCTCCAACCTTCTGACGTCTCTGAGCCTCTCCACTTCTCTGAAGCTCTCCGTGTGCCAGTCTCTCCTTCTTGGCCACTGCTTCCTTCTCTGCCACTCCTTCCGCCTCTTTGCTCTCTGGCAGGCCTTCTGCTTCCCGCCTTCTCTGCCTCCTTCTCCTCTCTCCCTGGAGCTACTGAGTAGCGTTTATCTTTCTGCTCTCTGAAGCTTGGTTCGGCTTTTTTAAGCAGGTGAGAGTAATCAAACTCCAAGCTTGCTGCTACGTCAGAGCTTGGGTGTGTCAGCTCAACTGCTCCCTCTCTCTGCTTGCTTCTCTTGTGCAGACCCTGAGCTGTGTGTGTTGGCTGACTGTCATTTTAAAAGATAAAATCCACCTTTCTTTCTACTTCCATGGGCTCTGCCTGTGCTTCTGTATTACAATATATATATATATATATATAGTGAAATGCCCGAGCCACTCACCTCTAGTTTTAGAGGGGCGCGGTTATTGAAGGCACCTTTTCCTATCAGCCTTAGCAGCCTATTTCCTTGTGGTGTCTTCTGGGAAGTGTAGTACTGCTAAGATGTGTTTGTGCTTCAGGTAGAAGGTTGTAGTTAAGGCCACCGAGGTAAAACACTTATCTTCTGAATATCGTTCAGCCATACAATCTGCCAGACTCACCTTCTACTCTGCTCAAATTTCGGCAGCAGCTAGCTCTTCACGGCAGCTTTTTAATATCCTACAGAAGCTGTCATCCATCAATGCTAAGAACTCATCAGCCACTTTTACTCCGGACCCTCAGTCCCTTGCCACCTTTTTCTCCAATAAGGTACTGACCCTACGCTCCTCCTTCACCTCTCCGCCCCCTCCTCCCCCTCTTTCTCCGTCCCCTATAGCTCGACCCCTCTCCCCCTGATCTCTTCCTCTGCCCGCTCATCACCTACTTCTGTCTCCAGCGATCTTATCTTCACTCATACCTGGTCATCTTTCCATCCTGTCCTCTCAGCAGAGGTGCTACTGTTCTTATCTAATTCTAGGAAAACTACTTGTGTCCTCGACCCTATCCCCTCTCGGTGGCTCTCTGAACCCTCCCTACAATTAGTTCCGGTCATTACTACTATCATCAATTCCATCTTTTCTTCTGGCCAATTTCCGACATCTTGGAAGTCTGCTATTCTACACCCTCTACTGAAACAGCCTTCCCTTGATCCATCTGTCCTCTTGCATTGGCGCCCGGTATCCAACCTTCCATTTCTCGCTAAGCTCCTAGAACGCTGAGCTTTTGACCAACTGAGTTCCCATGTTGAATCCACCAATTCACTCCACCCACATCAGGCTGGTTTCCGTCGAGGGCACAGCACCGAAACCATCCTTCTTGCATTACTCACCGAAGTACATGTCACTCACGACCGTGGTAACATCACTCTCCTTGTATCACTTGATCTGTCCGCGGCATTTGATCTGATTGATCATCATACACTCCTGTCCCGACTTTCCGACATTGGTCTCCATGGTACTGTTTGGCACTGATTTCGCTCCTTCCTTTCCTCCCGCTCCTTTTCGCTACATGTTAATGGCCAGGCCTCTCCCGTCCTCCCTCTCACTTGTGGTGTCCCGCAAGGCTCGGTGCTTTCCCCTATATTGTTCAATATTTTCCTTGCTCCGTTGCCCTTGATCATTCAACAATATCCGGTCTCATCTTACATTTATGCGGATGACATTGTTCTCCTGTTTCATACCTCACCCCTATCCCCTGATGTTACTCAGTTGAATCTCTGCCTTTCTCACATCGCTTCTTGGTTATCGGAGAATTTTCTTCACCTCAATCCAGCGAAGTCCTCCGCAATGTGGGTTTCCTTGGGTGGCTCATGTCCCACTCTTGCTCCCTCCATCGGCTCAACCAGCATTCCCCTCACATCCTCTCTTCGTTACTTGGGCGTTCTTTTGGATCCATCTCTGACCTTTCACGAACACATCTCCATGATCTCCCGCCGCTCCTTTGCTGCTTTACGGCAAATTAGGGCCGTCCGATCTGTATTACCCACTGATTCCTTAATCACCCTTGTCATTGCTCTCGTCATTAGCAGATTGGATTATTGCAATGTTTATCTAGCCAACCTCCCTAAATACTGCCTTCAAAGGCTACTGCGCATCCAGAATACTGCAGCTCGCCTTATCACCTTTTCCAATAGATTTGACCACATTACCCCTATCCTCCTTCATTTGCATTGGCTTCCCCTTCATTACCGCTTCCACTATAAATTTATGATTCTACGTCATCGGGCCATTTACACCAGTACTCCTCTCTATCTGGCAGATTGCATTTCCCTACACTCTCCCCATCGACAACTCCGTTCCATCAATACCAATCGTCTATCCCTTCCTTCGCCTTCCCAAGCCCGCCTAGAACAGACACGGCACTCTGCCTGGTTCTTTCTCGGACCACTGTTATGGAATACACTACCTACTCATCTTCGGCTAGAATCATCATACCCCCAGTTCAAGTCATTGCTTAAGACTTATTTATTCCAGAAAGCCTTTGACCTCTTCCCCGAAGCCCCCCTGACTGTTTTTGTCTGATATTTTATAAATTGTCTCTGTTGGTCTCCCTTTCTGTCCTTATGGTTTATCGTGAGTTGGTATTAATGTATGATTTGTTTGCCCTTTCTGTACCCTTCTTTCCTATCTATTTTTGGCGTTCTACTTCCTGGTTTGCAGTGTTTAATCAATTTTATTGTACACCGCTTAATGCTTCTGCCCTAGCGGTATATCAAATATTAAATAAAGATAAAGATATAACAGAAAATTTGTTTCGCACAAAAAGATTCAAAGTACCATATACAGGATTATTTCTGTAGGATTGGCTTAAGGTACAGCAGATGGTTGACAAAGTAAACAAAAAGAACCCAAAAATGGCTTGTTTAAAGTCTTCTTACTTTCGGAAGCACAGCCTTTGATAGCAAGGCTGCCACCTTGCTTTTAGTCCTTGCTAATTACAGCACAAAGTCCAAACAAGCTTAATGTCCTGTGGCAGTTTGGCTTTTATCAGCTCCAATTCCTTCTAGGCTGCATTTCAGGTACAACAGAATTCAAAACATTCAGACTGCCATCAAAACTCTCAACAGACTTGTCACATAAGAGAGGAAGAAAGAAAAACTCTTCTAGCAGATAAATTGTCTTCTTGCCATTTCATAGTTCAAACCACAGGTGGATAACAAGCATGAATCACAGCTTCCTGCTTATCCTTAGATATCAGTAAACGTCCCCTTTTAAAAACATATGGGAATTTACCACCACACTGCCTGTTTCTTATGGGTACCTTTTCAAGGAGGATAATTCTTTCAAGGCTGGCTTTTCCTCAGGACTCCATGTCTAAAGCTTGGCACAGAGAGCAATCCATAAGGATGTCTTCTTCCCCCAATTCTGACACTGGCTCTCCCAGCTGCATGGGTTCTGACTCACCCACCCGGTCAGACTGCTCAGCTGACAACCTCTCCGGTGCTCTGAGAGCTTCTCCACTTCCTGGCTCCAACCTGTGCTGCCAACCTGTTGCAGAGAATTCTGCTCTCTCAGCTCCTGGTAGCTCGGCTCTATACCATGAGTCAGCACCTTCTCTGCCTTCTCCTCCCTCTCCTCCTTTCTTCCTTCCTTGCTCCTTCTGCTCTTTCTGCTCCTTCTCCCTGTCTGTATACTCTAGGATAGGCTTATACCTCCAGGGTTCTAGCCCCACCTCCTTCCTTCCCAGGTGTTGGCATTCCCACTGCCTTCTGGTATTTGAGTAATCAGGGAACTTGTTGAAGTAAGGGTTTTGGACCTCATGCCTGTAATCTCGCCCTCTTACTCTATTAGACATTGCATGAAACCTGTTCCAGCTGGGGGTTTTCTGATTCTTATGTGTGGCTGTGGTTTTCTCACCCTGCACTCCTAAAAGGGGACCCTTTACTAGGGTGAATTCTTTATGTTTCTCACCTCCCCCATACTCAGGATAGATGACCTTGCCACATACCCCCCCTGATTAAGATATTACTGGCTGTTGGAGGTTGTTGGAGTTCCTCCAAACAGTCTATAATTCGAGATAAGGCATCTGTATTTTGGTGTAGCCTTCCTGCCCGATGCTCTACCCTGAAGTCAAAAGCTTGCAGGGCCATGTACCACCTAGTTAGTCGTGCATTGTGTTTTTTCATTTGTTGGAGCCACTTCAAGGTGCGTGGTCTGTGATCAGTAGGAATTTTCGGCCTGTAAGATAGAACCGGAGTGCCTCTATTGCCCATTTAATGGCAAGACACTCTTTCTCAATTGTAGAGTATTTGCGCTCTGCAGGGGACAACCTTTTACTAAGGAACATTACAGGATGCTCCTCTCCTTCCTGCTTCTGTGATAAGACTGCACCTAACCCTGCTTCTGAGGCATCCGTTTGTACAATGAAGGACTTTGTGAAGTCCACTCCACATAATATGGGGGCCGTGCATAGCCTCCCTTTTAATAGGTTGAAGGCCCTCTCAGCTTCCGGGGTCCAACTATGGCGGTTGAGGTAATTTTTCTTCAACATATCAGTGAAGATGGAACTCTTGTCTGCAAAGCAGGGCAGGAATCTCCTGTAGTAGCCTACCAGGCCTAGGAAACTCCTCAATTGCTTCTTTGTTGCTGGCCTGGGAAAATTTCTGATGCTATCGACTTTGTTGACTAAGGGCTTGACCTTTCCCCGTCCTATCATATACCCCAGGTACTTCACCTCTCGCCTGGCGAAGGTACATTTGCTCGGGTTCAGTGTGAGGCCCGCCTGCCTCATAG
This sequence comes from Ichthyophis bannanicus, assembly GCA_033557465.1. NCBI lineage: Eukaryota > Metazoa > Chordata > Amphibia > Gymnophiona > Ichthyophiidae > Ichthyophis > Ichthyophis bannanicus. The sequence goes on from CM066034.1 coordinate 605,350,724, forward strand.
CCTGCAGTACAGCTTCTACCCTCGGGAGGTGTTCTTCCCAGGTGCGACTGTAGATAATGATGTCATCCATATATTGTCGCACTCCCCCTGCTGGCTAAGCCTATAAGCAGGAGGGGTGGCCTTATTTGCCCTTAAGTATAGAGTCACTTTGTTCTCCCTCCCTCAAGGAATTCTGGGAGCTGTAGTTTCTCTGTATTACTTGCAGACAAAATAGTTGTCACCACACGGTTTTGTTTAAGGCAAAAACAGAACATTTTTATTTGTGGGCTCCCTTTCACGCATTAAAGTCCATATACACAAACAGCAAGGATAATTTCTCCAAAAAGAAAATAATACAGGAGCATAAAGGTTATCTGGAATATCAGAACTTGGTAAAAGCTCTTTATACAGTGACAATAGCTGTTCACAGGCCTTTTCCTGTAGTAAAGAATCACAGCTATTGTTCTTATTTACAATGGGCATTTATCTCTTGTCTTCATTCAAAACTCTTCTAAATCACGTTTAGGCTTTCAGAAATATTCTCTACTTTCAATGGGGTTTTTATCTTTCTCCTATTCAGAGTAAACAGATTTACAGAAAGAGCAATCCATGGGAATACTGTCACACACAGCTTCAGGCAAAGGAGAATCTACTTGCATATCTTCTTCCCCTGCAAGTCCTTTCTCCCCACTTGGGCTTCTAATGGAAGAGTTCAGCTTATTGTTTGAAAGGGTATTCAGAAACTCCCTTACATGCTGCTCTCCTAACCAAGGATTAGCTATGCTCTCTGGAAAACGTCCACTATCTGGAAACAGTTGCTTTAGCTTCTTAATCAGGTTCAAGTCTCTATCTCTGCTTTTGTCTGTCTTCAGAATATCAGCATTAGGAATTGCTTTCACCCACCTTCTGGCATTCAAAGGTCCTGGAGCACTCTGCCCTGCACTTCTCCTTAGCTCATTAGCAACGTCTTCTGCAAATCCCTTGCTGGGCTCTGAGTCAGCCACACCTTCCACAAAGGAATTGCTTTCTTTGCTACTAGAGTTAAGTTTCCCGGTGGAATAAAACTTTCCAGCTTTACCTTCTCTGGGTTTCTTAAAAGCAGTTCTCACTTTTAAACCGTCTGGCTTCAGTGCTTCCTCTGAATAAGATTCCAGCCCTGAGTTTCCTGCTCTTGCTGAGCCTTCTGTCCACACTGACCTTTCAGCGTTCTCTGAACCTCCTGGCTCTGGACTCTCGGCTTCAGCAGCAACTCCAGTTGCAGACTGAACTCTGTGCTTTGGCTTGGAATCTCTGCCTTCTCGGTTGCTGTATCTGCTGCTTCCTTCTTCTCCAACTCTGGTTGCTTCCACTCTGCTCACTTCCTGCCCCTTTGACTTCTGTGACGCAGGTTTAAAAAGGTGCTTTCTAGCCACCACGCCCTGTTCTGTGCACGTGTACTTGCTATCTTGGCTTAAACCTGCCCAGACATTAAGGTTTGGGCGGGGCTCAACCTCTGCTACAACGTGCTTCTCTGGTTTGTTTACAGTTTGAGCTCTATGGAAACCCTGCCTTTCCTCAGTCTTAAAGGTATAGTCCCCATTTTCCGATATCTGCATCTGTTCAGTATAGCTGACATTGTCACAATATGCAGCAGCATATTCCTGATGAGGGTGCAGGACTTGATCTACCAGTCTCTGGCAGGTCGCTGCAGCGCCATGGAAGCCGAAGGGCATCCTCTTAAATTAGAATAACCCAATCGGGGTGCAGAAGGCGATCTTCGGCCGAGACTCCCTTGTCAGGGGAATCTGCCAATACCCTTTTGTCATGTCCAGGGTGGTCAAAAACTGGGCCTGTCCCAACCGATCCAGTAGCTCCTCGATCCTGGGCATTGGGTAAGCGTCGAATACCGAGATGGCATTTACTTGTCTAAAATCTATGCAGAACCGTAAAGTACCATCTGGCTTTGGAACAAGCACTATTGGACTGCACCATGGGCTCCTTGACTCTTCAATGACCCCCATCTCTACCATTTCGCATACCTGTGCGACTACCTCCTGTTTCCTAGCCTCTGGTAACCGGTAGGGTCATTGTCGGATCACCTTCCCTGGTGTAGTTACAATCTCATGGGCGACCAGTCGGGTTTCACCAGGAACCAGCATCAGAACATCTGGAAATCTCTGTAATAGATTGGCCAACTCCTGTCTCTGGACCAAGGCTAGCTCTTCACCCACCTGGGGCTCCTGATGTTTCCTCCACTCTGTTACTTGTGGACCCAAATCCTCCTTCTCAGCTTCCTCTCTTTCTTCCGAGGTGGCTGTCAGGCCTTCCATCCCGGCCCGTCTGGTGGAACCAAATCTAGAGGCTCCTCTTTCCGTGGGAATCAACATGGGGACCTCTTCCAGTGGGAGAAACCCTACTCTCTCACACAGCAGCTGGGCAATCCGGTCTCCGACTTTCACTGGGAAGTCTTCCTTACCAAAATTAAACAATAATACCTTGACACTCCCTCTATAGTCAGGGTCAATCACGCCCGCACTGACGTCCAGGAAGTGTTTTAATGCCAGACCCGAGCGAGGGGCTATCCGTCCATAGCAGCCAACGGGGATCTCAATTTGTAGGCCGGTATCAATGAGAGCCTTTCCATGGCTGGGCACACTCCATTCACGGCACTAAATAAATCATATCCCGCGGCTTGCGGGGACGCCCTCCTGGGACTCGTGGCCTTTTCAGAAACTTTACAAAATTTTAATATGAACTTCTGTTTAACGTGGGGACCGCCTCCCAGGGGCTTTTCACCTGGCTTTCCAGTCTGTTTTCGGGAGTTCCCAAACAGAGGGCCAGGGACCACCGTTACCATCCCCTCTGCCTTTTGCCCAAGGCCTTTCTCTAACCCTTTCCTAAACTGGGGCCAGTCTCTTCCTAATACCAGGTCGTGGGGAAGTTTTAGTACCACAGCCGCGGGAATTCTTTTCTGCGGCCCTAACCCTTTTATCTCCACTGTATACACGGGGTAACAAGAGGCAGTCCCGTGGATGCAACGGATCTGGACATGACCTTCTGGTCTCCTCTGGACATACTCATTCTGAGCCTCAATTGCCCGCCAAAGCTTCTGGGATACCATGCTCTGGCCAGCCCCAGAGTCAAGCAAAGCATTGGTAGTGATCCCCTGTATATTAACACTTAGGAGGAATCCCTCTCCTAGAGGTTTCACACTTGTACCAACCAACCCAGTGCAAGCCTTGCATCCTCTCTGTAGGTGTCCCATCTCCCCACAACGATAGCACTTCTTTCCAGCCCACTTTCCCTCCTGAGCAGGCACATATGTTCTCACAAATTCTGTTTTATTTCCCTGTTTCCTTTCTGATGAACCAAAACTGGCCTCGGCCTTCACTTTTGGAGCGCCCCTCTAATTATGTAGCGCTCGATCAAAAGGGTTGCCTCCCCTGTGCTCTGGCAGTTTTGCTGAATCAGAAATGATTGTATCTCCTTTGGCACTGCAGCCATAAACTGCTCCAATACTATCATATCTAGTACCATATCCATAGTTTTTTCCTCCGGGGCTAGCCACTTTAATGCTAGACCACAAATCCTCTGGCTTAATGCCTTAGGGGTTTCTCCGGCCTTAAGGGCCGTGGCTCTGAAAATACGGTGATACACGCTTTTTGTCAATCCCAAACGGTCTCTAATTGCCATTTTTACCATATTATAGTCCAGGGCCTGGGTAGCTGGCATAGCCCTGTATGCGGCCAGTGTTTCCCCTGTTAAGGAGGTTGCTAATCGCACTGCCCATTGGCTAGATGGCCATCCCACAGCTTGCGCTACTCTTTCAAACGATTCTAAAAAGTCATCTATATCGTCCTCAGATGAAAGCTTGCCAAAATTAAAGGCCCCACTTGTGGATGGGCCTACCAGACTGTCCATTTGAGGTATTGATGGTCCTGCTGATACCGGCTCTCCTCCACTTTCTTGTCTTTGGGATGCAATAAGGGCTGCCACTAAGTCCAAGACAGGTTTCTGCTGCTCCTTTATAGCTGCAGCTGCACTCTCCTGTGCTTGCTGTGCCAATTCTTGCTGGCGCTGGAACTGCGTGGCCATCCATTGAATCAACTCCTTGGGCTCCATCTTCAGGGATACCTGAAAAAGAGAACAAAACACCAAGGGCGGCACCACTCAACAGCCTCCTTGTCCCCTTTTCCTCAAAAGCATTCACTTTTTTTCTTTTAATCCGAGTCAACCCCTGCCTGGGTACGCTTTACCTGACTCAGGTGTTGACTCTTGCTTCAAAAGGGGTGTCTTTGTGATGCTCCAAACTGGACTGCTCCGTCGTCTGGCCGACTCTACCAGCGAATTCCACATGAAGCTTCCAGCAGCCATCTGTGCTGTGCACCTTGTTGCTGTATATCCTTGTATATCCTGAATGGCAAAGTCCGTACAACTACGCCACTGTCAAACGCCCGAGCCACTTGCCTCTAGTTTTAGAGGGGCGTGGTTATTGAAGCCACCTTCTCCTATCAGCCTTAGCAGCCTATTTCCTTGTGGTGTCTTCTGGGAAGTGTAGTACTGCTAAGATGTGTTTGTGCTTCAGGTAGAAGGTTGTAGTTAAGGCCACCGAGGTAAGGCATATAACAGAAAATTTATTTCGCACAAAAAGATTCAAAATACCATATACAGGATTATTTCTGTAGGATTGGCTTAAGGTACAGCAGATGGTTGACAAAGTAAACAAAAAGAACCCAACAATGGCTTGTTTAAAGTCTTCTTACTTTCAGAAGCACAGCCTTTGATAGCAAGGCTGCCACCTTGCTTTTAGTCCTTGCTGATTACAGCACAAAGTCCAAACAAGCTTAATGTCCTGTGGCAGTTTGGCTTTTATCAGCTCCAATTCCTTCTAGGCTGCATTTCAGGTACAACAGAATTCAAAACATTCAGACTGCCATCAAAACTCTCAACAGGCTTGTCACATAAGAGAGGAAGAAAGAAAAACTCTTCTAGCAGATAAATTGGCTTCTTGCCGTTTCACAGTTCAAACCACAGGTGGATAACAAGCATGAATCACAGCTTCCTGCTTATCCTTAGATATCAGTAAACTTCCCTTTTTAAAAACATATGGGAATTTACCACCACACTGCCTGTTTCTTATGGTTACCTTTTCAAGAAGGATAATTCTTTCAAGGCTGGCTTTTCCTCAGGACTCCATGTCTGAAACTTGGCACAGAGAGCAATCCATAAGGATGTCTTCTTCCCCCAACTCTGACACTGACTTTCCCAGATGCATGGGCTCTGACTCACCCACCCGGTCAGACTGCTCAGCTGACAACCTCTCCGGTGCTGTGAGAGCTTCTCCACTTCCTGGCTCCAACCTGTGCTGCCAACCTGTTGCAGGGAATTCTGCTCTCTCAGCTCCTGGTAGCTCGGCTCTTCTCCATGAGTCAGCACCTTCTCTGCCTTCTCCTCCCTCTCCTCCTTTCTTCCTTCCTTGCTCCTTCTGCTCCTTCTGCTCCTTCTCCCTGTCTGTATACTCTAGGATAGGCTTATACCTCCAGGGTTCTAGCCCCACCTCCTTCCTTCCCAGGTGTTGGCAATTCCCCCTGCCTTCTGGTATTTGAGTAATCAGGGAACTTGTTGAAGTAAGGGTTTTGGACCTCGTGCCCATAATCTCTCTTTCTTACTCTATTAGACACTGCATGAAACCTGTTCCAGCTGGGGTTTTCTGATTCTTATGTGTGGCTATGGCTTTCTCACCCTGCACTCCTAAAAGGGGACCCTTTACTAGGGTGAATTCTTTATGTTTCTCACCTCCCCCATACTCAGGATAGATGACCTTGCCACAATATATATACACATATATATTTACACACACACACACTACACTACACTGCCTTTCTCTGGGTCATCAAACTTGTGCCCTAAAGGGACACAATGTACTAGAGAAACACACCGTACTCACAAAAGTAAAAGAAAACCGCTGAGAGCAAGTAGTGGAAAGGGAAGTCCTTTATTTGAAGACCAAAAACCCTGAAATAGCTGTGTTTCGGCACTTACCTTCATCAGGTGGTAACCTCAAAAACAAATTAATAAAGTTAAAAATCACACAATAAAACATAATGAAATGCAGGAAAACATAAAAAGAATTAAAAAAGCTATTTTGGCAGGATCAATTTAAGAACAGAGTAGTTATCTTGTATAGTAATTAAAAATAGAATAACCAAACAGGTGTCCAATCAAAGCCAACTGAGTGTGCATATCGGAGAAAAACAAACTGAACTAATCACTCACAATGAAGTGAAATAGAGAGACCAAAATGTTCACTTAAAAAAATTAAATTAAAAAGGGAGATTGAAAATTAAAAGAAAATCAAAAGACAAACCATCCTTAAGAGTAGTGTATATACCACGTGTCAATGTGCAGTGTTAAAAAACAGGAAAGGCAATCGCCTGTATGATACAGCTAAAAACACATATATATCTCATTAATAATACATATTGGAGAATGCTGAATATATAAATTATTTCCATGGAGCAAAATATACATGAAAGAACATACATAAAAACATAACTAAAATCATGTACATTCCCATGATGGTGCGCATAGAAGCATGCAAAATAAAAAAAACCCTAATTCTATAAAGACAGCACAGGCGTGGCAGGAAGAGGGACAAAAGAAGAACAAACTCATGGAGCAGGGTATCTTCAAAACTCTTCAACGTACCACTACCAGTGGTAATCTATTTCCTATCACATTCATAAGTGAAGAGGTAAATAAAGAAAGATTAAACAGCATTAGAGCCTAATGTACATCTCTCCAAAAGATTGTCAAAGGATACCCCACTCAAAGATATGCTACGGAGACGCTATCAATGTATGTAGTATAAAATATAAATATGTGTGATCCATAAAAACTGAGATGTCTCACAGGTGAAAATGAAAATAAGATCCCTCTAGGAAAAGGTGTAGGAACACCATCCAACTACGCGATATATTACCTTCCTAAAAAATAAGAGCCTGCAGCCCAGCATCTCCTGGTATGGTATAGATAAGAGGGGGGAAGAGGATTCAAGCATACTTCTTGTGGAGAGCGCATAAATAAAAAACAAGCAAAAAATCAAAATAAAAACATATTTTATGGTATTGCAAGTGACTAGAAAAAACTAAAAAACTAAAAAAAAGAATAAGTAAATAAAAATAAATAAGTGGAGTGATAAAAAAAATGCTAAAACCAAGGGCGAACACAGAGGTGGCCACCTTAGTCTGGTGGAAGAGATACATTGAGGATCCCTGACAAACTAAAAATAACAACCTTCGCTGATACATCAAAAAACTCAACCCTATTTTTTGGATTACACAATGGATTTGAAGATAGAGAAATCCCGATCGGGTCCAATGTAGCCAAGGGTTATACAATACGATCTAAACCATCCTTCATACCTTTTAAAAAAATGTTTGGGCAAATAACGCTGCTCTTCTCATTTTTTGATTTCATTATATGGTCTCATCCAATATTAAGTATTATCAATATGCAGGGCCGGATTTACCTATACGCCAGGTACGCCATGGCGTAGGGCCCACAGCTGGCAAGGGCCCACAAATAGGGTTGCCAACTGGCCGGTTTTCAGCCAGCCTGGCGCAGAGGCAAAACCGGCCCTTGAAAAGCCGTTTTTTTGCTCTGGCCGCAAGATCGGGAGCGGCCAGAGCAAAAAAACGGCTTTTCTCCCACCCCGCAGTAAAAAAAAACCCTTCCCCGGGGCGGCCCACACACCGGAGGGCTTCAGAGGGAGCCGGGGAAGCCTGCGCGAGCAATGCCCTTTAACCTTTCCCAGCATTCGCGGCTTCACAGGAACAGCCGCCAGCATGAAGGAAAAGGCTCTTCACGCTGGCGGCTGTACAGAGGGAGCCGGGGCCTCGCGCAGGCTTCCCCGGCTCCCTCTAAAGCCTCAGACAGCCGCAGTTTGGGGGGGGGGAGGCCAAGGACTGCATGGGCTGTGATGGGGGGAGGGGACCTGGACTGGAAAAGGGCTAGGAGGGAGGAATTGGACTGGAAATGGGTTGTGATGGGGGGGGGGACCTGGACTGTAAAAGGGCTATGGGGGGAGGGTGAGGGGACATGGACTGGAAATGGGTTTTGATGGGGAGGGGGACCTGGACTGGAAAAGGGCTAGGGGTGGGGGGGAAATGGACTGGAAATGGGTTGTGATGGGGAGGGGGACCTGGACTGGAAAAGGGCTATGGGGGGGGGGAACTAGGACTGGAAATGGGCTATGGTTGAGGGAGGGGGAACAAGGACTGGAAATAGGCTGTGATTAGGGGGACTTGGACTGGAAATGGGTTGTGAAGGGGGGGGGGACCTGGACTGGAAAAGGGCTATGGGGGGTCATTGGACTGGAAAGAAATGGGCTGTGATGGGGAGGGGGACCTGGACTGGAAAAGGGCTATGGGGGGCATTGGACTGGAAAGAAATGGGCTGTGATGGGGAGGGGGACCTGGACTGTAAAAGGGCTATGGGGGGGGGGTGAGGGGACATGGACTGGAAATGGGTTTTGATGGGGAGGGGGACCTGGACTGGAAAAGGGCTAGGGGGGGGGGACATGGACTTGAAATGGGTTGTGATGGGGAGGGGGACCAGGACTGGAAAATGGCTATGGGGGGGGTGGAACTTGGACTGGAAATGGGCTATGGTGGAGGGAGGGGTAACTTGGACTGGAAATAGGCTGTGATTAGGGGGACTTGGACTGGAAATGGGTTGTGAAGGGGGGGGGACCTGGACTGGAAAAGGGCCATGGGGGGGCATTGGACTGGAAAGAAATGGGCTGTGATGGGGAGGGGGACCTGGACTGTAAAAGGGCTATGTGGGGGGGGGACATGGACTGGAAATGGGTTTTGATGGGGAGGGGGACCTGGACTGGAAAAGGGCTATGGGGGGGGGGGACATGGACTGGAAATGGGTTGTGATGGGGAGGGGGACCTGGACTGGAAAAGGGCTATGGGGGGGGGGAACTTGGACTGGAAATGGGCTATGGTGGAGGGAGGGGGAACTTGGACTGGAAATAGGCTGTGATTAGGGGGGCTAGGACTGCAAATGGACTGTGATGGTGGGGGGGGGGGGTAGGACTGCAAATGGGCTGTGATGGTGCGGGGGGACTCGGACTGCAAATGGGATGTGATGGGGGGGGCCTAGGACTGGAAATGGACTGTGATGGGGGGCTAGCACTGGAAATGGGCTGATGAAGAGCTGGAATAGTACTGGAAATGGGCTGATGTGGGGCATGGGAGAATGGGATTAGAAGGGAGTGGATGCTGGGTGGGTCTAGAACTATAAGGGAACTGATTTTGGGGGAGGACTAGAATAGATGGGGAATGAGAATGGAGAGGGGAAAAAATATTTTGTGTGGAAGAAAAGTCTATGATGGGCTGGGTATTGCAAGAGTAAGAGGGGCTTGAGAATGGAAGGGTGAAATTTAAATGGATGATAAAGGAATAAGGAAAGAATTGGGGGAAAGAGCAAAAGGGAAACAATCAGTATGTTAAAGCAGAAATAGAGAGAGAATGGAAAACATCTAAAAGAGAAGAAAGGACAAATGGATAGCTCGCAGAAGACACGAAGAAACCAGAAGAAAGTGACTGGAGCAATTGCAACTGAAAAATAAAACGCCCAAACAGAAGGTAGAAAAATACTTTTTATTTTGAATTTATTAGCTGGAATATGTCTGGTCTGGGAAGTGTGTATTGATAACATCTTTGCGTTTTTGTTTAGTGCAAGAGGAAATTACTTTATAGTTTTATTTCTCCAGTGTTGTACATTTCATGTTTGGATTTTGGGGTTCCCAGTTTAATTATTATCTGACCAAGGAAGTTAGCCTACACGTATCCTCGGTAATTTTTGTGGGTGGGGCTGGGGGCGGGGCAGGGGTGGGACTAGGGGCGGAGAATGGGTGGAGCATGGCGAGCCACAGGTGTCGGGTTTTTCTCGGTGAAAAAGTTGGTAACCCTACCCACAAACAAGAGTCCCCAGGACAATCATATTCTTTCCATCACTGAGAAACTTCGCGGCTGAGTTCTACCGTCATCTCCAGGTAATTTTTTCGTTCATTTCATCTTCAGTTCTACAGCTCGGAACTTCCGCTGACGGAACTGTGTTTGTGGGTGTGTTGGGTATAGTCAGAGTGCGAGGCGGGGTTGTGCAAGCCTGGATCCCTCGCTCTCTAGAGAGAGTTGAAATTGCTGCGGCCTAGCTGAACGGGGCCGTCCGCAAGCTTCTCCAGGCCCTGGCATGAAGGGGAAAGAGGAAAAGGAGAGTGGGGGAGGCAGGAGGCGGGAGTCCGGAGAAGAGCACTAGCGCTCAGGAGTTAAAGGAGCAGGGAAACAGACTCTTCGTCACCCGCAAGTACCAGGAGGCGGTGGCCTGTTACACCAAGCCATAGTGAGTACCGGGGAGCAGTGACGGCCAGGTCCGTTTCCTGTAGCTGCTGTAGTACCGCCAGATCATTCAATGATCCTCTTCCCCAATGGATAAGACATTTTTTAATGTATTTCGTGAATTCCGATGCTGATTTTGTCCCTATTGCCTCTTTATGTCAGGCAATTCTATACATCTATTGCCATTTCTGTTTTGGTAAGTTGATCTCGTTTTTATTTTTTCTGGGGGCCCACAATTTTTGTTGGCGTAGGGCCTCACTCAAGGTAAATCCGGCCCTGTCAATGTGTCAATAAAAACGTTGCAACTAGGTAACTTGATCTATCTCCCCTTTGAAGATTGGGAACATGGCTCATTCTCTCTTTGGCGCCAGAAACAATCCTTTTAAAAATCAGTTGGATAGCCCAGAGATGCCATCAGAACCAGTTTTTCACTTGGCATTGGTTTGTGATAAGGCAAGTCCCCTTTTTTTTTCTCCTTTGTGGAATCAACTGCAGGGTTTTTGTTTCCTTTAAGTGATTTTCAGAGGTTTCATTAACAGTTGTGAGGCTTGAATGATTTAATTGTCTGTAGCTATAGGCTATATGCATATCTCCAGGAACAAGCAGGAATGAGTCTTCACATATGGGTATGTCGGTACCGACGGAGCCTGAGCGGGAATGCTCCCCAGCGTCCAATCAGAAAGCTTTTGGGAGCATCCCACAGCGCCTGTGTGCTGCCTTCCCGCCTTTCCAACTGTCTCTCCTCAGTTCTTCTTTTTCCGCGGAGCCAGCAGGTCGTGTTCCTGTCACCGCAGAAGAATTTCCTTATTTTTTCTTTATTTCTTTTGTGTCGCGTCTGCCTTCTTCGACGCTGTACCGGTACCGCCGGTCTTTGTTCATTTCTTCTTGTAAAAAAAAACAAAACACTTTTTTCCATTCTTTTTCTTCAGGTGTACTTGGGTTTTGGGCCTTAGGCCCAAAACTTTTTTCCCTTAAATATGGAAAAGCCTGCCTCAGGATTTAAAAAGTACACAAAATGTGGCGGTACTATTTCCGTCACCGATACCCATGACTGGTGTCTAAAATGTTTAGGTCCTGACCATTCCATAACAGATTGTGTGTCCTGTTCCATGATGTCTAAAAGAGGTCGGCAGAACCAAGCTGCCAAGCTCAGTACCCTGTTTCCCTCTGATGCAGCTTTGGTGGCATCAACGTCTTCCAGGGCTTCTTCTTCCTCACATGGATCTCAGGTAACTAAAGATAAATCCAGCCGGTCCTCGAAGAGTAGATCTCCTTCTAAGCATTGAGATGCCTCTGGCCTTGCCCTCGAGGATTCTGCACCGGCAAAATTACCCCGGCGGGAGGCTTCGGCCTCTAAAGCATCATCATCTGGGTTCCAGGATGATCTCGATGGCGTGGCCTCGACAGATCTCTTGGTGCCATGCTCTGGGGTACCGGTGGCTTCAACCGGTATCGATTTCCAGGCATTGGTGGCGTCGATGGATCAAAGGATTCTGTCCATAGAACGCAGTCTGGCGGCTTTCCTTGTGGCAATGACGCCCGTGGTATCGCAACATACTACTCCGCCGGTACCAGCTCTAGCATCGCCATCGGTACCGGTCCCGGTACCGGTGGCGTCGACATCGGCATCGGTGTCCGCTATGCTGGTACTCTGTCCTCTGAAGACCTCCGGTACTGATACCCCAGTACCGGTTATTCCCGATACCGATCCCGGTCGGTACGGGTATCGGGCTTTGCAAGAGCATCCGGACAGACGATACTTTGATTCCTCTGAGGACTGAGGATTCTGAAGAGTCTGTCGATGCAGTGATGCTTCTTCCACAGGAGGAGTCCTCTCCTAAACGAAGGATGTCTCCTCCAGAGGACTTGTCTTTTCAAGATTTTATCAGAGAGGTGGCTCGGGGCCTCTCTATTACAGTGGCCCCAGAGTCAGAGCCCAGAGCCAAGGAGTTAGATATTTTACAATATCCTAAAACTCCTAAGGAGGCAGCTACCTTACCTATTCATGAGATTCTGTATGATCTCATGTTAAGGATGTGGGAAGCACCTCTAACCACCTCTCCTCATTCTCGCAGGTTGGATACCATGTATCGTGTCCCTCCTTGTCCTGGTTTCCATAAAACTCAACTTCCTCACCACTCTATTGTGGTTGAGTCTGCAATGAGAAAGATTAAAAGTGCCAAAAGACATGCCTCTAATCCTCCAGGACGTGAATGTAGAACCCTGGATGCTTTTGGAAGAAGAGTCTTCCAAGCTTCCATGCTTGCTGCAAGAATTAATTCTTATAGTCTCTACATGGGAATGTTCTTAAAAGAAGTCACTGACCATTTGCAGACTTTAAGTCCTTTTATGTCTGAAGATAAAAGGCAAGAATTTCTCACTGGGCTCAAACATGCCCAGGATATTTCCAAATTCTCCAACCGTGCAGCTTTCGACTCCTTTGAATGCGTAAGCAGAGCCTCAGCTATTGCCATAGGTGCACGTAGGATTGCTTGGCTTCAAGCATCTGATTTGCAGATCTGGGTTCAAGATGAATTGGGAAATATCCCTTGTACATGTGAGAACCTTTTTGGTAAGGATTGGCAAGCAAAGGCCAATCAGATGGATGCTGAAAATTCTGCTTTGGATAGACTATCCAAATCCACAGCTGCTCCTGCTAAGAAAAGGTTGTTCAAGACAACACCTTTTTCTAAAAAGGGAAGATTCTATCCTGCTTATAGTCAGCAGGCATCTTCTGCAGCTCAGTTCCCTTCCAAATGTCAGCAATCCTCCAAACAGAGCAAAGCAAAGGCTGTGAGGCCTGCTCCAGCCCAGCAACCTCAGCCCCCTCAGGGCCTTTGACTTTCTGCTAGAAAACTTAGCCTTCCTGGCTCTAGAAGGACCAGAGCCTTCCACCATTCCAGGAAGGTTATGTTACTTTGCTTCCAGGTGGGGGCAAATTACAGCAGAGCATTGGACACTCTCCATCATAAGAGAGGGGTACAAACTTCATTTTTCCAGCTTGCCCCCTCTCACAAGAGTGCACCAGTTCAATTCTCCAACCTCCCTCCTCAGCCTATTGGAGCAGGAGGTTGCCACTCTTCTCACCCAGTGGGCAATAGAGGAAGTGCCTCTTCAACAACAGGGCAAAGGGTTCTACTCCCCCTATTTTCTTATTCCAAAGAAAACAGGGGGCTTCAGACCCATCTTAGATCTCAGAGAGTTGAACAGATTCCTAGTCAAAGAAAAATTCAAGATGGTGTCTCTAGGAACTCTGCTGCCATACCATCAGAGTCAGGATTGGCTTTGTTCTCTAGATCTCAAGGATGTGTACACTCATGTTCTCATCCATCCAACTCACAGAAGGTTCCTTCGGTTCCTTTTTCAGGAGAAGCACTATCAATACAGAGTGCTCCCTTTGGGTCTGGCCTCTGCACCAAGGGTGTTCACAAAATGCATGGCAGTGGTTGCTGCTTTTCTGCGCACCCTGGGAATATTTGTCTTCCCTTACCTGGATGACTGGCTCATTCGAGCTCCCACTCAATCAGAGGCCAAGACTTCTCTAACCTGCACAGTGCGTATACTTCAGTATTTAGGGCTGGTAATAAACATCCCAAAATCCAATTTGATCCCTACTCAGTCCCTGGAGTTTATAGGGGCGTTACTGGATACCACAAGGGCAAGGGCTTATCTTCCCCAGGCCCGTTGCCTTCGCTTGATGCAGTGAGCTTCTCAAGCAGAGTTGAAACCCCTACTAACTGCTCGAGAGATGTTACAGTTGCTAGGCCACATGGCATCCAATGTACATGTGGTACCATATGCTCGCCTTCACATGAGAGCAGCTCAGTGGACTTTATCCACCCAATGGACCCAGGCATTAGGCTGCCTGTCAGACAAAATAGCAAACACAAGTCGCCTCATTTTGTCCCTCCAGTGGTGGAAGTCCCCTCAAAACCTGTTGCTGGGGTCCCCCTTTCAACAGCCTCTACCCCAAGCAACTCTTACAACAGATGCTTCTCCAATGGGCTGGGGAGCTCATCTTCAGGACCTCTCCACCCAGGGCATCTGGTCCCCACAGGAGACTTGTCTACATATCAATCTCTTGGAACTCAGAGCAATCTTCCTTGCTCTGCGAGTTTTCCACACCCTGCTCAGCCACAAGACAGTCCTTATCCACACGGACAATCAGGTAACCATGTTCTATGTAAACAAGCAGGGAGGAACTGGCTCTCTGTCGCTTTGCAACGAAGCTCTGTGACTGTGGGCCCTCGCCAGAGAGCATCACATTCATCTTCTGGCAGTTTATCTTCCAGGTGTTCAAAACTCTTGGGCAGACAGACTCAGTCAAGTTCTGCTTCCACACGAGTGGTCCCTACATATGGACCAGGTATCCAAGATTTTTCAAATTTGGGGAACCCCGGACATAGACCTCTTTGCAAGTCCGTGGAATGCCAAACTTCCCCTGTTCTTTTCCAGAACTCCGGCTCAGGGGGCTCAGGCAAGGGATGCTTTCCTCCTTCACTGGGGTCAAGACTTCCTGTATGCCTTTCCATCCATCCCCCTAATTCCCAAAACCCTGTTCAAGCTTCAGAGAGACAGAGGCCACATGATTCTCATAGCTCCACATTGTCCACGGCAAGTGTGGTACCCTCTGCTTCTACATCTCTCTCAAGCTCCCTCCCTAGAGTTAGGGTCTGCTCCAGACCTCCTCTCTCAAGAGGACGGAAGGTTGTGGCATCCCAATCCCCAGTCTCTGCATCTCAGGGCTTGGTTGCTGAGGGCCTAGATCTCCAGGATCTTCATCTTTCTCAACAAGTGAAAGATGTTCTTTATGCTTCCAGAAAACCTTCCACTAGACGTTCTTATGCTTTCAAGTGGAAGAGGTTTACCATCTGGTGTTCTGAGAAGGGTCTTAACCCCCGTGCCGTACCTCTGGAATCGTTGCTGGAATCGTTGCTGCATCTGTCTAATGCAGGCCTTAAGACAAATTCAGTAAGGGTCCATTTGAGTGCTATTGCAGCTTCCCTTAAGCCTCTAAATGGACAGCCTGTTTCCTCTCATCCTCTTGTAGCAAGGTTCATGAGAGGCCTCCTTTTAACAAAGCCTCCCATTAGACCACCCCCGGTGGCATGGGACTTAAATTTAGTTCTTGGTCAGCTTATGAAGCCGCCTTTCGAACCTTTAGCTACCACCTCCTTGAAATACCTTTCTTGGAAGGTTATCTTTCTCATTGCAATTACATCAGCACGCCGCATCAGTGAATTGCAAGCACTAGTAGCTAATCCACCTTATACAAGGTTCCATCATGACAAGGTGGTCCTTAGGACTAATCCACACTTTATGCCTAAGGTGGTCTCGCATTTTCACCTCAACTAGGAGGTCTACCTACCTGTCTTTTTTCCAGGACCTCATGCATCAAGTGCAGAGAGGAATCTTCATATCCTGGACTGTAAAAGGGCTCTGGCTTTTTACTTACAAAGGACGCAGCAACATAGAAAGTCTTCCCAACTCTTTGTTGCCTTTGATCCTTCTCATTTGGGACAACCAGTCTCTAAGAGAACACTTTCTAACTGGATTTCCCAATGTATTTCTTTCGCCTATCAGAGAAAGAACCTTTCTCTGGAGGGCCATGTCACAGCTCAGAATGTGAGAGCCATAGCAGCCTCAATGGCTCATCTGAACTCTGTGTCTATCGACGACATCTGTCGAGCAGCCACTTGGGCCTCGGTTCATACCTTCACAGCCCATTACTGCTTGGACAAGGACTCCCACCAGGATGGCATGTTTGGTCAGGCTGTTCTTCAACACCTGTTCCATACTTAATCAACTCCTACCCACCATCCCTCATGGGATGCCAGAGATCCAGGTGGGGAAGTGCAGCCCTGTCCCAGGGACACACAACTTATGGGCTCTCTCCCTGGCATCTAAAGCTATGGAGTCTCCATATGTGAAGACTCATTCCTGCTTGTTCCTGGAGATAGCACAGTTACTTACCTGTAACAGGTGATCTCTGGGAACAGCAGGAATAAGTCTTCACAACCCACCCACCTCCCCTAGGAGTTGTCTCTCTCTCTATCTCTCTTTCCTTTCCCTCTCTCTCCCTCTTTGTCTCAGCTATAAAACTCAACTGAGGAGAGACAGTTGGAAAGGCGGGAAGGCAGCACGCAGGCACTGTGGGATGCTCCCAAAAGCTGTCTGATTGGACGCTGGGGAGCGTTCCTGCGCAGGCTCCGTCGGTACCGACGTACCCATATGTGAAGACTTATTCCTGCTGTTCCCAGAGATCACCTGTTACAGGTAAGTAACTGTGCTATATGGGTTACGTGAATGTTTTTGCTATTTAAAATTTGTTATATCCACTTTGTACTAGTCCCCCCCTTCACGCTTATAAGGACATTGAGCTAGAGAACTAAAAAAACAACTCCAGGTTGGTATATATTAAGGTTATGATATTTATATTTTATACTACATATATTTATAGTGTCTCTGCAGCATATCTTTGAGTGGGGTAGCCTTTGATGATCGTTTGGAGAGATGTACATTAGGCTCTAATGCTGTTTAATCTTTATTTACCTCTCCACTTTTAAATGCGATAGGAAATAGATTACCACTGGTAGTGGTACATTGAAGAACTTGAAGATATACTACTCCATGAGTTTGTTCTTCTTTTGTCCCTCCTCCTTCCATGCCTGCACTGTCTTTATAGAATTAGGTTTTTTTATTTTGCATGCTTCTATACGCACCATCATGTTATGTTTTTATGTATGTTCTCTCATGTACAGTATTATTTTGCTCCATGGAAATAATTTGTATATTCAGCATGCTCCAACATGTATTTTTATTGAGATATATGTGTGTGTTTAGCTGTATCACATAGGCAATTGCCTTTCCTGTTTTTTAATACTGCACATTGACACGTGGTATATACACTTTTCTTTTAAGGATGGTTTGTCTTTTGATTTTCTTTTAATTTTCAATTTCCCTTTTGTAATTTTAACCTTTTTTAATTTCAAAAATTTTTAAGTGCACATTTTGATCTCTCTGTTTCACTTCATTGTGAATGATTAGTTCACTTTGATTTTTACCAATATGCACACTCAGTTGGTTTTGATAGAATAACCAAACAGATATCCAATTTCTAATTACTATACAAGATACTACTCTGCTCTTAAATTGATTCTCCAAATACACAAAATTGCTCAACTCACTCACGTATTCAGAAAATACTGTATCATTTAGGGAATAGGTCTCAGACTTAGCGGGGAAGGATCATGTCAGGTAAAAACCTTGAAACTCCAATCCCCTATATTGCATCAAGGACCTAAATTTTCCCTTTAAAAATATAATCTTATGTGATAAATAATTTAAATACAGTCACCATCCATGTATAATTCAGCTGTTTATATTAAACCCAATTGGAGATACGTTGTCTAGTACTTAAATTGATTCTGCCAAAATAGGTTTTTTAATGCTTTTTATGTTTTTCTGTGGGGCATGTTTACTAAAACCCCGGTAAAGTGCGGGCCGCGGTAGTGTGCGGGTGCCATATAAGGAGTGGGCGTTCCCCGCTGAAGAGGAAATCCCGGAATTTGCATATGCGCTAAGGTGCGCGGTGCACATGTGCGCCCCGCACCGTAGCGCATGGGATAGCTGCGCGGGAGGCATAAGTGGTGCGCTGATGTGCAAGCAGAAGAGCAGAGCCACAGCACAATGGTTAAGGCACCTACCAATGGTGCAGGGATCAGAGGTTCTATCCCCCACAGTTTCCAATGGCTGGCTGAGGCAGTATTTTAGGAGGCATATAAATAATGGGCAGCATAAGGCGGCGCGCTGATGGGCATAAGGCGATGCGCCAATGTTTTAGGAGGCAGTCTAATATTAGGAGGCAGAAGCGGCGCGCTGATGTGCAAGCAGAAAAGCAGAGCCACAGCACAATGGTTAAGGCACCTACCAATGATGCAGGGATCAGAGGTTCAATCCCCCACAGTGCCCAATGAACAAGGCTTGCAGAGCCATTACCTGGTAGGGGTACTATTGCTTTAGGAGGACGTTTATCTGTATTGTAATTACCACCGCTAGCTTGTAATCACTACTGCTAGCAAATGCACTCGCAAAGCAGGGTAACATAAGGTACTCCATAAGTTACCCCAGAGGGCACACATTAAAATGCAGTGTCCGCCATGGCACCCTACAATGTTGCTGAATGTGTGGCTGATAGGGCGCCAAATAGGGTGCCCTATGAGGCAGGGCAAGGTCAGAGCACTGTATCTGATGGCAGCACTGTTCATTGTAAGGCATGGAAATCTTAAGTAGGTGTGCTGACATGCTAGGAGGAACATCAGTGTAGCACACTGGTGAAGACACTGAATGATGGTGCAGGGGTCATGGGTTCAAACCCCCAGTGAATACGGTTGGTAGAGGTATGTCCTTTTTCTGCATGCAACTGTACAGCAATCTGTGTGGTCATCTAAAAAGAACCCCACCCAGTGTCATATATGAGTCCACCTTTTAGGGTGCACAAGAAGGCACATCCTACACAACCATGTCAGCAAAGGCGAATTATACTGTTCCATACAGGCCATGTTGAAAGGTTGTCAACTCCCAAGGCACCATAGTAGGCACCCCATAACCTGCCTGAATCGAAGGTGTGCCAAAACATGCCCAAAGGATGTATAGGGGAACCCAAAAATGTTTGCCAAGAGCACTCCCATCCCCCAATTTGAATGGCAAGAGAGATATGTGCCAAACACACACGTAACCCAAACACTGCACAGAGCAGAAAGGAAATACAATACAAATGTAAAAGAAGGATGTAGGTCACAGCTGATGGACCACACAAATCAGATACAGCCCATGTTGCAGCTCTAAAAATGGATAAACATATCGTGGCCAGCTGGAGCCATGCACAGAGTGATGGTAATGTATGATGCTATAATGACAGTGTGTGACAGAGGATGGGAAGATGTGTGCAGCAGAGGAGGCTGAAATGGCAGGAGAGGTGAAACATCAGGATGACTGTGGAGTAGCAGTGCCATGCAGAGCACACACAGGAGAGGCAACCAGGGAGAGCTGCAATGCAGGAATGTGTAGGAGTGCAGGACGTGGGTCAGCAGCATGCACATCAGGGTATGATGGCACACAGCTGGCAGACAGAAGATGGACGGAAGGATGGTTCACAACTCAGATGAGGGTACAATGTGCTCAAGGCACAGATCTGCACAGATATGACTGTCATGCGAATTAAAACCACCTCTGCAGGACAAGCATACAAATCAAAGAGAACAGAGAGGAAGCACACCTACGAATACTACCACAAATGGCAATGCCCAAAACGGTAGGCCACACCACCAATGTGAGCGCAGTAGCAAAGGCTGCATACAAAAAGTGTGCAGGACAACAAAAAAGACGCCTGCTGGCTGTCAGGACAGGTAAACCCCCAACAGTAATCATGGCCAAATGCACATGCAGATCTGCTGTGTACAGATCAGATCCCAGTCTACAATTGGGAACAGCGACATATGCCAACACACAATGAAATGTTCTGCAGTGGACACAGCATGCAAAAGAGGAAAGAAACTAAACCCCAAGGGCAGCAGAGTACGCTCTGTGGAGCTGGTTAACAACCTGGATCAGGACAGGAGAGAACTCAACATGCAAACAGGTGTACCACACACCAGCTGAACCACAGCAATACCAAACCCCCATGTGCACTGCCATGTATAAAGTAAGAGACCTATGTAACAGATAATATCTGATGGCTAGGCAGCACAGAGGTGAACAGTGAAGAGAGGGAAGGGTGTGTGTAGAGGTGATGAACCTGCTGGTACCTAATGTCCCAGTTAGCACAACAGAAAATAAAAAGATAAACCACATGTGGGGATCAAACCTGCAAACTACAGAGTTATAACACATGCTTCTAACCACTCCCAGAAACAGCACACTGAGAACAATGCAAAACAAATACCCAAAAGGGAGGGTGTGCATGGGAACCTGTAATACCCAGTGATGTGGCATATGGCTCGCAGATACACAGCTGCCACCATACAAGGATGTGAGCACAGGTGGCCCCATGTACATGACCAGCAATTCACCAGATACAGGTGTCAATGTGCTGAAAGGGTAGAGAAGTAACCTACTGGTTAGAAAACTGGCTTAGGCACCAAGCAACCAGGGCTCAAATCACACCAGCACCCCATGTGGCCTTGGCCAAGTCACGTAAGCCTCCATTACCTTGGAAGAAAGACCTGACAATCTACATCCACTAACAGTGACAAGGAAACCATGGAGTCTCTGGGTCACAAGGAGTCAGGACTGATTCAAAGGCGCACATTGCATTGCATGTTTGTCACCATGATCAAGCAGCAAAAGAGACAAATGTCAGTCAAAATACATATCTTTATTTGGGTTATTCATCACAGATAGTGTAGACAGTGCCATCATAATATCAAGTTGAGTGCATCCCTGGTGAAAGACCAAAACAACGTTAGCAGGGTAGCAACCAAACCCCTACAAAAAGGCCACTTGCTAGACCACAAATGAAGGGCAGGAGATATAATGTTTATCAAGTGCATGCTATGCACTGGGCAGCAGGCCCCCACCCCCAACCTGCAGCTGCATGCCTCAAATGTGTTACGCACATATGAGTGCATGTAGATAGTAGGCGCTGCATGAAGAGGACCCAACACACAGCATATGTCCCTCAAAACATATCCATCTGGCAACACAGGAGGCAGACAAAAGAAAAAAGCATATGTTAACACAATGTTTTAATGTTAAAAACACAGTCTGAAAGTAATGTTTCAGCTCTCACCTAATGCCTGATCTAGGAATCAAAGCTGCAAAAATGTAGACACAAACAATCATCAAAAGCACTATGATCATATGCGAACAGGTAGCACAGGCACATGAACACAGACACAATACACACCAAACTACCTGCAGAAACCTGCACAGATAACACCATGAAGGAGGTCCCCCTGCACTGTTTGTTGGGTAGCCAGTCTGTGGCCACATATAGCACGGTACATGGAAAGCACAATTGAAGGTGCACAACGGCCACCCAAACATCCATACTCCAAATATAATGTGGCAATGTGGGTGTCGTTAACGCAGGGCATAAACAGCACCGTGCAGTCGTGCAATGCAAGGTGTGCACATATATGCAGATTGTCACGTCTGCACAGTAAACAAACACAAGAAGCAGCATGTGAAGAGGGAAATGATGGGCAAACATCATACTGGGAACCACACAGAAGCCATAGGTCCACATGCTGTGTTCCACAAACAGAGTCAGTCATATGCACAAGCACCATCCACATTCCAACATGATACAGTGATGCCACACATGCACGTAAACACCCTAGGCGCATTGAAAACATCAATCCAGGATGGTGGTGTGCATGTAAGCAGTGTTGTGGCAAAACCTGTATCATGTCCAGGTGGAGAGCAGGTGGACATAGACAATAGGACCGCTTCCATCGTTGGCCCTATGTCACTAACATGGCTGTATGCCTGTGTAGAAACAAACAGATGAGCGTATCCTGTGTGCCATGTCACATCCATGGCCAAGACTCAACAATAACACAACTGTGTTGGAATGTACCACATACAGTGTCAATGTCAGTCCCTGCTGCACATGTGGGGATCAGTAAACAGCGTCCAAAGTGCAAAGTGTATCTGCAAACCAACAGGTCACGGTTACAACTGTTCTTGAAACTCTGGGCATACATAGTCAAGGGTCACATTCCAATATGCCACAGTCCAAGAAAATTCATGTGTGTCCCCTACAATGAGCAGGAGTTCCAGCAATAGCATAGCAGCAAAAATGTGTTGTACAGCACTGTCATGGGGAAAGCAGCAGTCCAAGAGTAATACTGTCCACTCCAGTCATGTGTCCCACTCTCAAAGGTCAAAGATCCAATGGCCCAACTCTCCACAAAAAGGTCCATGGTGTTGTGTCCCCCAACAGGTGGGTGATGGCGACGCCAGATGCACTGTAAGAGATGTGTCCGGTATGTCCTCTGCCCTGTGTCAGGAGAGAATAAGTATTGTATTCGTAGACACCTTGCAAAAACAGAACACATTGCAGAGAGTCACACCTTAGGAAATACAGAGGAAAGGGATGCAAAGGCAAACATGACATGATATCAACACAAAATAAACCACATCTTGGTGACATCATGAATCGTAAATGCAGACACGGGTGTCACATGGATATGGTCAGGTCCATGCTCATGTCACACAGGCGTCTCACAACTACACACTATATGCATCTGTTCCTCTGACCAGAGAGACAACATGACATGCACATGAGACAAACATTAAATCATCAACAGGCAAAGCCATATGTAATCCCCCAAATAACAAAGGTGAAATATACCTTGTGTGCGCATCAGGTGTACGTCATCAATCCCTTGAGTGAAGAAACAGCTATATCAGATCACAGTGAAGGGAGACAATGTCAGCAAAACGTGTAGAATCACCATGTCAAGCTACTGTTGATGCATGTCCACATTATGTTGATAACTGAGATAAAACAAAGGTGCTCATCAGTGGACCCTCAGAACACAAGACACAGTTCAGCTCATAGCACACAACCCATGTAGAGAATGTTCCCAATATAAATGGCAGTACGGTAGAGGTAGCACAGTCACAACCGCTCCCCAGGTGCCCAAACACTGCCGCATCACACAGCCAACCCATAAACACGCACCCACACAGTATGCAAAGTTCAGCGTGCCATCTGCAACACATGGCCTGTATGTGCACAAGTGGAGATTTGTAGACATAACGGCCCAGTGAACATGCAGTGATACCCTGTTGTTGGCTGGTGGTACAATGTTGGGGTAGGGAGCAAGTGTAGGCAACCACCAAAAGGAAAACAAAAACCCTACACACACATGCAGTTCTGTTGTACATGTCCCAGAAACAGTGTTGCAGAGGACATACTCAACACAAACACATGGGGATATGTGTGACAACAGCAAGATATGGGTTAGGGAGGCATATTGAAAAAACCTGAACCACAACATCTACCCAATATGACACATCATTGAGGACGTGTTTCACCCCTGACTGCAGGCAAAGACAATGTAGCTGTAGATTCACCTACCCAAGACCACAGCAGCTCGGCTGATGTGCAGTCACATGCCAATGCACCACAGCAATAGCATCCCCACAAAGTATGTCCTGTGCAGTGGGAAACACAAGAGAAACAAACATATGTTTTGTTCTAGCTGTGCAACACACACTGCACCTTCCTGTACCCACCTGTAAGACACCACAACATCTCATACTGACTGACTGTTCACTATCACAATGTACAGATCTCACACACGTGAGAGGCAGCACGGAGGTGTCAGAGGCTATATACAGGTGTCCATAATCTCTATGTCCCCTCCCTTACCTCGCTGTTGTTGTACACACAGGTCAATATAGGTGTCTGCTCCCTCCATGTTTTTGCCTCACCCCAAGGTCACAATATCAGCCCGGGTACACCATATTGCCAACAATGTCCCCTCTCCCTATGTACTGTTTTCCCAATGTTGTCTGGTAAACCACTGTCAATTGCAGAGACACATGAAAATATGCAGGTGCATCACCTGTATCCAATGGTCAAATACATATCCTGGTGTGTACATCTCATACTATGAATAATATTGATAGCTGTGTGCTGATGATGTGCACAAGTATTTTGCAATGTTAGCGTCATGTCATCAAAACCACACCCCCATGTGTGCCTGTGACCTGAGCATGATGGCTGCATGTCATCCCACTGTGTGTCTGTGAGATTGTCAAAGCAAGGATAGCCTACATGTGCATCCTAAACAAATAGCTCTCACCGAAGTCTGTGTGTGTATGCGGACGTAACCCTCCCGTGCTAGGGTCCGCAAGGCTGTTGTTGATGTGGGCTGGACTCCCCTGCCCCACACACATACACAGCCTGTAGCTGAGGCATGATGGCATATGTTGAGATAGCATCTGCTAGATATGCCATGTCGTTCAATAGACAACTGGTAAAACACAAGCCACCCATACATTATATGCTTCACTTGTCTACTGGACCCCCCCCCCCCCCCCGATGATCTGGCCAGGATCACCTCTGTATGTGTGTACATATGCCACACTGCACTGAGGGGCTATTCCCCAAAAACAACATGTAGCAAGGCCCCCACCCCCTGACTGGACACTGCACAGGTCCCCATCCCTCACCATATCCATGTCAGGGTTACGTGCTGACCTACACATTCAAGCAAACCATGCGATTGCAGTAACACCCCACACGAATAGTTACTACCATCATGAAACACTAGTACCAAGCATGTGTACTGTGCTATGTATGACATGTGGCGCCACACATAAGGAACACAAACATATAGCCAGCGGACAGGAGCATAACACCCACACAAACAGCCCAAACGTGTACAATATAACCACACCCCACTGGACAACTGTCCCCAAACATGTCCTGCCCCCCAAATGTGAACATCGCACCATATGCCTGCCACTGTGCTCCACCAGAAGCATAAAAACAATTAACTGTGTTTGGCCAGCAGCTGCTATCACAACCAGCCACTAACTGGGAATGTGTCCCCCAAAAGCAATAACAGGTGTATGAACACACACCCACATCACCCGCCACCAGCCGCTGTTGTGCCCTGCCCACATTGTCACACACGCATGCCTATATGTGACGTTGGGACTGTCAGTTACATGTCAATGCAGTGTGTCATCCTAATGAACGTTTTACAGCTACATCAACCTTATAACCATTACACACATAGACAAACACATGTAGGTGGGAAGATAGCCAATACGTACATGAGAAGATCTCTGCAATCACTCTCCGCCTGACCGCTGTGCCCTCCCGTGTGTCACCACTGGCATGTACAGGGGGGCACAGTGGATCATCCTCCAGATCCTCATTAATCTCTGCAGGGATATTGTGCCTGAGAGCAATGTTGTGCAGGATGCTACAGGCTATGATTATCTCAGCGACAGTCATTGGCTTATATTGTAAGGCCCCGCCTGTCCTATCCAGACACCTGAAGCGACTTTTCAACACGCCAAAGGTGCCCTCCATGACAGAGCGGCTGGAGGCATGGGCCTCATTGTACCTCCGCTCTGCACGTGTCCGTGGCTGATGCACAGGGGTCAGCAGCCAGGGGCGACACCCATATCCTGCATCACCTGCAGAAAGAAACGTTACATGTGAATGCAGGGGTTCATGTTTAGCAAATGTGGCACATGTTCAGATGTGAGAAACAAACGCACAACACATCCTGACAAACACATATGACAGCACGACTATTCAGTTCTGGAAAAAAAGGCACATGATGACGAACAACGACCACATGGCCTATCGAGTCTGTACACCCATGGCAAACACTACATCAGTCCCATCTATACCTGCAGAGATCCTCTGTGTGTGGCACATGCGGATTGTAATGCGGTTAGGGTCCACATCTCCACCACCTCCACTGTGAGACCATACCACCGATCCACGGATCACAGCTTCAAAGTACATGTCTGAATACTAAGCCAGGAAATACATGCTCTCAATTGAGGGAGGCCCACACCCAGAACATGTATGCCATGGAGGTCTGGAAAAGTGTAAACCATATCACCTCTATACACCCTGTGCACTTAGGGCAACATATCAGGATGTAGCAATCTGTCCCCATATGCTGTATACTGCTGACCACAAATTCGTGTAAAAGCCATCCACTCCACTGTCGCCATGCTGTCCACATCCCTATGAAGGTGTGGCCTAAAAAACTGAACACTGTACCCCACATGAGTTTGCATCAAGGACATATATAGAGGTACAGTACCTACTGTGTATCTACTACGACTACCTCTCTGTATGCACCCATGCAGCTCCCCTGCCTCTGCCGTCACCTTTCTATAATGGTCAGCTACATGAGGATCGCCATACCCAATGACGATATCTCCTGCTCGTCTACAGTGTGCAAAGGTACTGCACCCCCATACTGTGTTGCACCACTGTTTTGACGCAGCCAAGATGCGTGACCCTACATATTCAAACATGTTCTCCCAGCTGGAAAGCTCCTCAAAATCCATCAGATATCTCCAGACACCTCCTCCTGTTATCTAGTGCCTCCTGGGTGACAAATCCAGTACTGAGGGAGTGGGTGCACCACAGACACACATGACAAGGGTTAGTTGTCTGGAATGGCAATACAATAAATGTTACATGACATACAAACACTAGATTATAGTCCGAATCTCTTTAAACGGTAAACATTCAGCAATATATTAACATACCCGTTTAATATTTAAACCAAGCAACAAAAAAGCTTTTATACCATTCACAGCAAAACGGGTCTCAGAAAAAACTAGCGGCACTCAACCATGGGCGCAGAGCCCCTTAACGGTGCCAGTTTTCACATCAATGACCCTTAAGCTTTTTGGTGTTTTAATTTGTTTTTTCTTCGATTTTCTTTTTTCTTCTTAGACTTTAATTCTTATAATAATAACAACTGTTAATTAAAGAGGAAATAAACTTAACTTTTGTAAAGTTAGCCAGATAGTGAAAGCAAGGCAATTCCAACGCCTTCGATCAGGCACCCCAAGCGTTTCACGAGAGACGTTTCTTCAGGGAATTGTCAAATCAAGGCTAAAAACAAAAAGTGTGAAATTGTTACAATGTAGCTAGTTGCAATGCTTCAACTTTAAAAACAGAAGTGTAACCAGACCTTTTTAGATGAATATCGCCAGCGTATTACATGCACATCTTGTACAAATGTTTAAGCAAACTCTTCCGTGCAGACAACGCCGCGCATGCGAAGTAGAGGCCATACCACTTTTTTTTTTAAACCCTATGAGCTGATCATACATCACAATCAGACTGCTATAGCAATCGATAGGCTAAATTGGCTCCAGGACCTGATCTTGTATGACAACAAGCATTCGCCTTCAGAGGGAAAGTTAACTCAGTCAATCATAAACAGAGTGTCAAATCCAACCGGACATTTAATCCTGACGGATATACTGTGTTCAAAGTGAAGATCCACTTCTGTTCTTTCCACAAAAGTGTTTCGTCTATAGTCCGGCCCCGCATAGCTGTATGCACATGATCAATAACGAAGCAGCGCAGTTGTTCAAAAATATGACCCTGATTAAGGCAATGTTGAACTAAAGGAGCAAACACTTGAAGCTCCTTTAGTTCAACATTGCCTTAATCAGGGTCATATTTTTGAACAACTGCGCTGCTTCGTTATTGATCATGTGCATACAGCTATGCGGGGCCGGACTATAGACGAAACACTTTTGTGGAAAGAACAGAAGTGGATCTTCACTTTGAACACAGTATATCCGTCAGGATTAAATGTCCGGTTGGATTTGACACTCTGTTTATGATTGACTGAGTTAACTTTCCCTCTGAAGTCGAATGCTTGTTGTCATACAAGATCAGGTCCTGGAGCCAATTTAGCCTATTGATTGCTATAGCAGTCTGATTGTGACGTATGATCAGCTCATAGGGTTTAAAAAAAAGGTGGTATGGCCTCTACTTCGCATGCGCGGCGTTGTCTGCACGGAAGAGTTTGCTTAAACATTTGTACAAGATATGCATGTAATACGCTGGCGATATTCATCTAAAAAGGTCTGGTTACACTTCTGTTTTTAAAGTTGAAGCATTGCAACTAGCTACATTGTAACAATTTCACACTTTTTGTTTTTAGCCTTGATTTGACAATTCCCTGAAGAAACGTCTCTCGTGAAACGCTTGGGGTGCCTGATCGAAGGCGTTGGAATTGCCTTGCTTTCACTATCTGGCTAACTTTACAAAAGTTAAGTTTATTTCCTCTTTAATTAACAGTTGTTATTATTATAAGAATTAAAGTCTAAGAAGAAAAAAGAAAATCGAAGAAAAAACAAATTAAAACACCAAAAAGCTTAAGGGTCATTGATGTGAAAACTGGCACCGTTAAGGGGCTCTGCGCCCATGGTTGAGTGCCGCTAGTTTTTTCTGAGACCCGTTTTGCTGTGAAAGGTATAAAAGCTTTTTTGTTGCTTGGTTTAAATATTAAACGGGTATGTTAATATATTGCGGACATGACATACAAAAGCTAGCAGACAATGAACTAGCATCACAGGTGGATGTGAAGGGCACCAACCCCCCTCCCCTCACATGTGGGCAGTTGACACATACACACATAAACTAGGAGGGATCGAGCACCAGGAGAGCCATATACACACGGGTGCAGTCCCATGAACACCATGTTCATGTTATGATCATTTAATGTTCTAATCCTGATGGTCCCATGTACATTGGTTTCCCTGTTAATATACGTCTCTACTCCTGTAGTAATGTTAACTCAAAACAGTCCTGTGTCTGTCTAACCTGTCCTATCTGTCAACCGCACTGAGAAAAACAAAGGTTGCCACATATGAGATGTTACATTACAAAATGTGGAAAGACACACATAGACAACTCATTTTGTAATACTCACCCAGCAATATACAGTCCGCAAACTGGCCCTCCTCAAATTGGGTGAATAGTGACGAGTGCTGCAGGATATAGGAGTCATGGGTGGACCCTGGAAACCTAGGGACCACATTCAGAATATGCAGATTAGCATCACATACAACCTGAACATTCAGGGAATGGTAGTGTTTGCGGTTGCGGAACACTACCTCCCTGTCTCTAGGCGGGACCAGGGCAACATGTGTGCAATCAATAGCTCCCATCACGTGTGGTATCCCGGGTAACGCCTCAAAGGCCTGGTTCAGGGTCCCCCACTGTTGCCTAGTGTGGGGAAGGGTTATGTAACTCCCCACCCGGCTGACCATGGCACTCAGTACCTGGTGGAGACATCGTGAGAAGGTTGGCCGGCTCATGCCACCCACTGCAGCCACAGATGACTGGAAACAGCCAGAGGCAAAGAAATGTAAGGCAGCAAGGAGCTTGACTAAACCTGGTATGGCATGTGACCGATCAGTCAGGGGATCGAGGTCAGGTCTGAGATCCTCATAGAGCTCCCTAATAGCCCCTGTGCTCAGTCGGTAAAGGGAGATGACCTGGTCCTCACGCATGCCCTGGAGCTGGGCCCTGGGCCTGTAGAGGCGAGGCTGCACCTTGGCACGCCTCCTGCGCCGTGCACGCACAGCACCTGCCTGGACCGCCCCCACAGCTGCAGGTCTGAGTTGCTGCGGGACTACACCCATGCCCTGTGCCTCAGCCCCATGGACACCATCTCCCCTGTCCTGCAACTGCAGCATCTGCCCACGTCTCAGGACACATGCAGCAACATATATAGCTGCCATCACCTCCCTCTGCCCGGCTACACAAACACACTCAAACACACACACAAACCTCCTTCAACAGTGTACAAATCACAAACCACAGCAGACAATACACACACAAAACAACAGAATGCAACCAACACATGCAATACAATCCCCAAAAACACCAGCCTTGCTCACTCCGTCACCCTCTGCAAACACACGCCTCGCCTACAGAACAACCCTCAATGTGGACCATTTGTGCAGGCAGATTTATAGATGATAGTTTCGGGTGTTGTGCGCATGCGCGGTCGTGGGTGTGCACTGCATGTGCGCCCCGCGCATGTGCAATTGTTTGCGCATGGGCCTGCATGTGTGCGTGGCACGCAGGGCCGTCTGTGTGCGGATGCACGCACGCTAACGCACATGCGCAAGCAGGTGCACCTGCGCACCGCGCACATACACACGCCCATGCGCAGCAGCCCATGCGCAACAGACGCACATGCGCCCCGCACACAGACGCCCGCACATGCACGCCACCCACAGATGCCCGCACATGCGCGGTTACACATGTGCGGCGCGCACAAGCATGCGCAACGTAAGCAACGTTAAAAAACCTATAAAACACCCTGCACACCTGCTCCACGTTGAGGGTTTTGTGAGGAGTTGTAGGAAGTGAGTAGTGGTGGAGATAGTGCGTGGTTTGAGGTAGCGAGGAGTTAGGAGTTAGTGAGGAGGTAGTTCAGGAGGTGAGGAGGCTGTGTTTGTGTATGGTACTGTGGTGAGTGATTTGTAGTGTAGTCTTGATTGTGTGTTTGTGTTGTGTTCAGCGTCGTGTTTTGTGTAGGGTGGGGTGGGTTGTTTGGTGGGGGCGGGGTGGGGTGTTCTGTGTAGGGTGGGGTGGGGTGTGTTGTGTAGGGCGGGGAGTGGTGAGGGGAGAGGGTGATGGAGAGGGAGATGGAGAGGGAGAGGGATAGGGAGGGTGAGGGGGTGGAGGAGGTGGGGCCACCTGTTGCTGGGGGGGCTGGTACTGCTGGGAGAATGGAGCCTGAGCCAGCGGCAGGCCCATCGGGGAGCCAACAGGCTGCACAGTGCAGCCACACAGGGAAGCGGAAATGCATACCGGTGCCGGAAACACTGAGGAGGAGGGCCACCCATTTTTCCGACAGGGAGAATCACAACCTCCTCGCCATGGTCCTTGAGAACTACGATGTCCTGTTCGGGCGGCTCAGTAGCCGGACAACTGTGGCGACACGGAATGCGGTGTGGGAGGAGATCCATGTGTCGGTGGCTGCGGCGGGGGGCTCCCCCGAGACATAGAGAGTCTGAAGAAACGCTATTCAGACATTAAAAGAGGGGTGAGACAAACCCTGAATGCTCAGCAACAACAAGCACGTGGCACAGGTGGCGGGGGCCCCCTCATCTCCCCACTCTCGCCCCTGGAGCAGGAGCTGGCAGCCCGTCTAGGCACCATTTACACCTCTGGTCTTCCTGAGTTACTGGACACCGCTCACCCGCTGGCAGGTATGTATGATACGTTGTGGAGCTATACCGTCTAGGCAACAGCCTATAAGGAGCAGCGTGCAAAATGTTTTTTGTTAAACCTGCGTATTACCAGAGCATGTGCATCTGGGACCTTATTGGAAGCTGTGGTTAATAGGTAGTCCGCATAGTGTAGGCATTCCATTGGAAATGCTATTTACATTATCTTATATCATGAAACATAATAAACGAAACATCTCTTTGGGACATTAACCAGGTGTAACAGAAATAATGAGGAGTAACCCACATAGCTTCCTGCAGCAAAACTGAGAGCTATACATTACCCAGTGCCAGGCAAACCAAACCTGTAATCTCTGTCCTGTCTCCCAGGATTCACAAACAGAGCATTTAGGCACAGTTCCCCTTTCTCACCATTCAAACTGCACATCTGCTTTTCCTCTTATGAAACATAAGCTGTGGAGAAATCCATAAAATAATCTGAGTCAGGGTATAATTCTGATTGATCTGTTCCCAGATCTACCATTCCATCCTGAAACAACTCTGGTTTGTTGTCAGCCCAACCTGGCCTCAGTTGTCGCATTCATTTAATCACATTAGCCCAGGGTTGCTATTTTCTCCTCACGGGCATTCCAGATGCATTGCAGGGGCCTGTCTCTCCAGGCAAAACACTCACAGGACTGTGCTGGCATCTGTGCACAGGTTGCCTCACAGGTCTTACAGAAGAATAGGTCTCCCTCTCAGAATCCTCAGAATCCTCACTGCTGACAGCGCATGATTCTACAATCCTCTCTGAGCTCTGGCTACCCCCTTCATAACGCCCTGCACACCCTGTACAACAGTATCTGGTAGGGTAACTGCCGTTAGAATCCTTTCTGTCCAGAGGGTCAGACCAGTCCTGCCCTACCCTTGGCTGTGGCGTCTGCACTCTCTGCTGTAATTCCAGTGTTTGCGCAGGCCATGACATCTGTCTGGACACTGGTGAGACCTATGAATCTGCCAATCCTGTCTGTCCTTGTGCTCCCTGTTCCTCCTGTGTGTGTGCTCCCTGTACTGACCGTGCTACAGTTTCATCAAACTCTCGTTGTTCCCGAGAGCTGCACCCCTTGAGTGTGAGTGTCGTTTTCCAAACTCTTGCCCCCACGTGTTTGTCATTTGCATATTGTGTCGTCATGGAGGCAGGGTGTGGTCTGTACACAGCCGCCTCAATCATGTGGCTTTTCCCTCCCTGTGGTGATGTCACTGATTGCTTGCCAGGGTCATGTTGTGACACATGATGAGACATATTTCAAAGGGAACCTTTACTATGCCTGCCAGTATCGTCAGTCTCACAACGTACACCTAGTAGCTCTCAAGTCATGGTTGGGATCCCCATTGTGTGGACAGCAGCCACCTACTAACACCCTCCCATACCTGTCTCACATGCCCCACCATGTACCTATCCTGGTTGCACATGTGTGTGCGGTACCCCTACAACCCCCGATGTGTTGCCATGTTGCAGGCCACATGCAACATGTGTCCCTCATCCCATCCCTCCCCCCACCTGCCCCAAATATGTCAGCGTACACCAGCCACAACCCTACCCCCACAACAGTGATTGCCATCTCCTGTATTCTTGTGAGGGTCGTGGAACAGGGCATGTTTGTGTGACATACTATCTGCACAGTGCAGCATGTGTTTTGCAGTGGCCCAGAGGTGAGGAATAGGTGTAGTGCACTGCATAGTGGGTCACTGCCAAGCACAGCCAGCACCCAGACGATAGTATCGCGTAACAAAACATGCCCTGATAAAAGGCCTGCACAGTCATACAGGGGGTTGCAATAACAGGTGTAAGCATAGGGTATCAGCAGGCGTACGTTGATATAGGTGGTGTAGATGGGAAGAGGCATGGGATGGGGGCAAGATACGTACCCTGACCATGCCCACAAGCATGGCAACCGAACAAGGTGTGCAGGGGTAATGCACACACATGTGCCCCTGGTATAGGTATATGATGGCGACATACAGGTATGGGAGGGTGTAGGTGATTGTGTTAGCAGCACACATGCAGGGCCCCCCCCCCTCATGTATGTGGTATCTGCAGCACACACTTATATATACGTGGTGTGTATGAACATATTTGTGCTGTCTCTGATTGTCCACAATGCAGGTGACTACAGCACCGTGGGGGCACAGGAGGTGGAGGAGGAGGAGGAGGAGCTGGAGGCGCTGGGGGTGTATGTTCCGCAGATCTGCGGGGACCCGGAGGCTGCAATCGCGGGGGGGAGCACATCTGCGTCCGAGGAGCCACTGGAGCCCCCTAGCACCAGCGGGACAACACCAGGGGCAGCAGCCAGCAGCCCCCAGCCTGTTGGGAGACGAGCTATGGGGGCCACACCACCACCACCAATACAGGATCCTGGCGCTGCCGACATGGCTGTGATGATGGCTGAGCTGCGGGCCCACGCTGCATCAGAAGCGCGAGATGCCGAAGGTGGGTGACAACAAGCTGTCTGAAACACAACGCTCGGAACACTAGTCTCTGTTTGTTGTGTGTGTGGTGGATGTGGCATAGTAACTACCACTGCTGCTACATGTATGGGTTATGTAGACGGGATATAGTGGAGAAGTCACAGGGGTATGGCGTAGGGTAGAGGATGGTAATGTGACACACCCCAGAACAGCCTATGGTCAGTGCACACATACAGATGCAGACATAATAGCACTGTTGTTTAACCACCAGCACGATGCCAGCAAGTAAATAGATATGTGCATTGCCCTTGCAACAGTCTGCCTCATCGTAGATGGCCAGGCGACCCGCAGACAACGGGATGCCACCTGTCCCATCGTCATCTGACAATCAGGACAGACACACCCAACCCTATGCAGCCTAAGTCATATAATGTCACACGGCCCCCAGTCACTCCAGTCTGCAGCTGCAGGTGTCCAACAAACATAGAATAGGATAGCAGCCTACAAAGTGTGTTAGGACACCCATATACCAGGACATTCCGTGATGACAGGGCCAGGAATCATGTAGAGGTGGGTTCGGAGAGGCACAGTTCCCCCAAGGCGGCCTGTATGCGAACAAGTAAGATGGCCTGCCTGACACACAGAACAGGACATCAAGATGTCCCCGTTCTGTGAACCTGACAGTGAAGCTCCCTGTTGCATAGCTTTGGGACCCACCCACACAACCACACAGGTCAGGTATTGACCTCTGTTGTGTATTGAGTGACTCGCCACCTCCCAGCTGCAACCCGAGCTGCAAACCAGAGTCAGGGAAACCCTTCCCCCCCCCTTTCTGTGCTTCACCGGCCGCCCCCAGAGCGTACCACGTGCTGTGGATCCCTCGTCATGACACTGTTTGTATGTCACTGGGGTTTGTCAACCTCTGCTGTCCATCTGTTGCCCCCCCTTCTCTGCCCAAGCCCCCACATGTTTATCACGGTGGACATGCACTGGTATCACACACCCCCCTTCCGACACAAGGTGTAGGTGAACCACTCTGTCATCAGACACATGACGCAGCAGTGCACATGCGCACGTAAGGGTTGGTATCCCGATGCTACCACCCCCTCCGTGTGAGTCCAGCACGCCCCAAATGTGACCTGTCCAAGCTGCGGTGATCCGTCCAACTGTGCCCCCACCTGGGCTGCCTGTCCCCGACCGTCATCTGATCGCCACTGATGATGTCCCTCTGTTGTTGCTGTCCCTGTTGCACGCTCTACCTCCCATGCACGATGGACATGTTGGTGCTATCTTCCCGCAAGCCTGTTGTAACCTCTGCAGTACGTGTGTGTGTCAGCGCAGCCTGTGGATTCCTGTGCTTGGCTTCCACATCACACTACTGGACCGTCTCCTGTGCGTGGCTGTGACCTACACTACTGTGATGATGATGCCTCTCCACCCTCTCCATGTGTCTACTAGACTCCGCCCTATCAAAGTATCAATCATGGCGAATATGTGTGACATGTTTGTGTGTGTCTGTTGTCTAACAGATAGGTCTCTCACATACCACCCTGTGTCTCACCCACAGGCTAGCGACGGGCACTCGAGGGGATCCACAGCTCACTGGAGGTGATCAGCAGACAGCTGGGCCAGCTCTGTGAGCAGCAGCAAATCCTCACGGAGGTAGTAAGGGCCCGACCCTACAATCATATATGTGAGGCCCTGGAGGGAATATTGGCGGTGAGGCGCCAGGCAGCAGCACCACCACCACCACCGCCACCAGCAACACCGGCACCACCGGCACTACCAGAATATGGGGAGGGGGTAGCACCGCGGGGGGGGGGGGAGGTTTGAGACGGGGCAGGCGTGGGCGGCCACGCCATCGCCAATAGCTGTTGGAATAAATGTTCATCATACAGTACATGCAATGTGTGTTTTCAATGTGTGTCCCTGTGGGCCCCTTTGTTGGGGGCCCATGCATGTCGTGTCCCTGATCATATGACCTGCACCCAGTCCCCTCGCTGGCGGGTTTCCGCACAGCCAGGTATTACTGCACAGCTGCCAGCACATGCGATGTGTGACCTGCACAGTGTGTGTTCACTGCCCGTTGGCTACAGTGGGCCAGATCACCAACCCCCCCCCCCATGTTGCAACATGGGTACTGTTCCAAGGTTGCACATTCAGGATTCTGAGCCATCACCGTGTCCACCCCCTGATACCCCCAACATTGGGTGCATATGTGTGACCTTTGCCTCTACCAATAACACAGATTACATGCCTGCCCCGCCCCCAGGTATGCATGTGGCACAGGCAGACATGGGTGGCATACGTATGCCGGCTGCTTTTTTCCGCTAACACATTTGGTTACACCATGCCCATCCCTGTGACACGGATGTTTCCGGGGCCCCCCTTAAAATGCAACATCCCATGCGCCTACCCTGTTCCCATGTCTCTACACACATGTTTAGCCCCCAGGAGTGCACGTGGAGCCAGTCCACGTATGAACCCCATGTCTACCTTCACTGCCTATCCTGGTCCACACACATATCCCATGCTTGCATCCATAGTGTGTGTGTAAGGAAAACACGTGACCATTCTGTCCAAAAACAAATATGCACGTTTACTCAGAACACAACAGAACTGGCAACATGCCCCACATACCCTGCCCCATGTTTGCTGGTGGAACACAGCACAGCACAGGGCACATGTGGACGTCACAGGTGCCATCAATCGTACCTGTGACGCTGTTCGGCAGATGGCCACCGACATTGCAGCTGCGCAACATTGGTGTCCACCTGCTGAACAGCCCCTGTCAGACACTGCAGTGCGTGGAACACGACACGGACGTCGCGCTGCACATCATCCAGGGCCACCAGCACATCGTGCATGCACCTGCCAGCACACAGACACACAGTGACCATGGTCTGCGTGCTGGCATGTGCAAGTGATATGTCAGTGGCCCTGGATGGCGCAGTAACATGCGGACGCCCGTCCCATGCTGATGTCTGCAGTGTCTGATGGGTGCTCCCTGGGCCCTGTGCTGGGGTGTGTTCGCCAACACCCTCCACCCACCCTACCCCCCCTTCCCTCCCACCCTTCCTTCTCCCTCCAAGCCCAGGCAATAACCCCATCCTGCACATGTCCCACATTACCCCCCTTGCCCCCTCTCCCCCGCACCCCCCATTGTCCCATCATCATTCCCCTGGGCGGAGACATGGGAGTGCACAGCTTCCTCATCCTCCTCCACGTCTGTCTCTGCCTCCTCCTCCGTCTCCATCTCCACCTCCTCCGGATCCTCCTCCCCTGATATCTCCGCTCCCTGCTGGTACACCGCCTCATCCTCCTCCATCTCCTCCTCACCCTCCCTTGCGTGGTGGGTGGTGAGCCGGCGCAGGGAGTAGGCGGAGGTGTGTGCCTCATTGTCGCTGCCATCTCCCTCTGTGAAGGATGACAGACATTAGGGCACGTCCATGTGTGGCACATAACACATGTACATGTGCAGGCAACACACAGGCTGGTGGGCCAATGGGCCACTTGAACCTGGGAGACATCCCTGCCAATACTCACCATCATGTTGGTACCCCGGCTCTCTGCTGCAGTGGTCCAGGAACGCTGGGTGGTATTGGCGGAGTTCCCGGCCCTTCTTCCTCAGATCCTCCACCTGTGGATATGCAAACATTGTTTGTGGTCATCACTTACCGGTTGTCACAGGGGGTTGGACAACCTACACAAACCCCTGTGTGGGCAGCATCTTGGTGCCCCCTCACCCCTGCTGTGTGTGCCATGTACAGCACAGTAACCCACCTCTAACAGTTAAGCCCTGGGAAATGTGGGAATAGGTTTGCGCATGTGTGTCACGGTAGAAACAACCGAGGCTGGCTGGAATCAACAGGCATCGTCATATTGGACAGCAGCCAGCTGCATCGCACAGCAACTGCATGCTGCCCCCCCCCCATATCACCACCTCCCCACAACACATGGGCGAAATGGTGGGAGGGACAGAGACAGACAGAGGGGGAGAGAGAGGGGGAGAGGGGGAGCATGATAGAGACACGGAGGATGTGAGAGGGTGACACATCCCCTAGGGGTGATGGTCTGTTTGTGGGGACCAATCCATGCTGTTCCATGACATCAGCTGGTACAGGTGGATATGTATGCGGTCCCCTGAAACAAGCAGGACATAGTCCCCACTGGTGGGGACCCCCTAGTCTTGTTTGCCAGTGAGGGCTCCCCGGAGTGGGTGGGCCCTGTGGGGGGGTTCACCTACCTACCATGGATCTGGCCCATCCCCTATGGGGGGTGCCTCTGAGTCGGGTATGTATGGGATAGGTGTTGAACAGCGTCCTGAACAAACATAGCATCCCTGTGTGGACCTCCATCTGAGCGGTACTGGCCCGTGACGGTGTGAACTGAGCACCATGTAACTGCTCGTCAACTGTGGTTCACACAGGCCGAATGGCATGGGGCCCGGGAGGCTGTCATGGCTCCCACATTGTGAGTGGTGACATGGGCATGCACTGCAGATGGTGTGCCATGATATAGGTATGTGGGACAGTTGGCCAAACATTAGGAGACAGTTCTCTAGGAGACTGCTGTACTCACATGGGAAGGATCAGAGTGTGGGGATAGCTGGGGAACCCTATGTGTTGCTGGGTCCCCTGCTAATAGAGAGCCAAGGCTCTGCCACATTTCACAGTATAGTGGTTCTGCACCTCATCAGGGGCATGTGGCTAGGGGATGGATACAGATAGCTGATGGTGTTCCACCAAATGGGTGGCCCCAACCACCGTAGGCATGACATGTGTCTGTGTCTGTAGGGGGACCATATCATGCTGTGTCCCTGTATCGGGTGGGACAGGCACTGGAGCTTGCACTTCACTGCTACACCCTGCTGATGTGATTGGACCTATGGGTATGACCGTCTAGGACACAAACATTATGGATGTAGTGCGCAAGGCCTCTGACAGCCCCTGCATAGGTTGGCCCACAACACGTTTGCAACCCCATGCCACTGGGGGTGGTGACAGGGGAGGTGGCAGTCGGGGCAAGCCCTCCACAATGCATGGGTTTAGCAGATGGGATGCGCCTGTATGTCCATCGATGGGTGGAGCTGGTGCAGCACTGCCATTGCAATGGTCTCTGACTGACCTCATTTGTATACCAGTGTTTGAGAGGTTACAGTGTGAACCCAGCACTGCTTTGCGGAGGATGGCACGGTGTTTTACGCCCATTTGTGGACACCAGCTGGACACTCTCTCCCACCTGACCGCATGGGTGTGCCTTGTGGCAGGTTTCTGGGGAGCATAACCAACATGTCACACATCCTTGATGAGGGAGGCACATAGGACTGTCAGCCATCCGTGACCAGGTTCTGGGGTGTACAGCCAGGGTTTCCGGATGCCATAGTCTCCCCCACCCACCTGCAACAGTGTGTCTGTGACAGTCAAAATGTGCAGCCAGGAAACCTGGCACAGACGTGGGTGCAGAGGGTACCACACCTAGGGTTGCCAGCATGGGGCTATGTGGATCATGTACTTTCAGTCCCCCTGGGGCCTGCGTAGTGTCCTGGCAAACCATGGAATGCCAGAGGGGACATATATGGAGTCATGCCCCCAGGTGCCGAGAGGGCATCCCTCGCTGGGCAGCCAAGAGCCGGATTGAGGGAACCAAGCTGTGTACCTGTGGCATCTGACACACCTGTCGAGAGGTCTATATCTGTGGTTCTGTGAACCTGACATATTCTGATAATGTGGGCCATGTGTAGGGTCCTTGTGTGCCGCAGCACAGCACTACTGATTCTGTCTGAACAGTAATTGACATTGCCATGGGGGTAGCCCGCCAGGAGATGGGTATGATGCTCTCTGTGAAATGCCCACAGTTGGCAAGGCTAGTTGCAAAATGACAGAGAGGCTGTTACCCCTCATTCCACCACCTGTGACATGGCTACCTGATTGTCTGTGTGAACTACGCGTGTGCTGCCATGTCTAGGGGGATAGAATGTCTGGGGGGACAGGCACATTGTTCCGAGCTCACAAATATTAGTGCTGGGATGACTCCCCTGGACCTCCAGGTGGCTGTGGGTGAGGTGTTCAGTAGATGAGCACCCCACCCCACCTTGACAGCATCTGTTGTGAGGGTGGGCAGAGGTGGCATGTACAGGACAGGTGCCACCTCCTAACATTCCTGTGGTGAATGCCACCAGTCCAGGGAATGGGTGGGGTGGTCTGTGAACACTCTCTGATCAGAGTGACAGCCTGTTGGATGTGTCCCATGGGTGGGGCGGGACCATTGGGCTGCTCCCTGTGCAGATGTGCATAGGGGGCCACATGAATGTAGCTGCCATGTGCCCCACCTGCTGGAGCATCTCTCGTTCCGAGAGGGAGTTGCTTGTAGTGGCCAGGATCACCTTTGCACAATGCACGGGTAGCGAGGCTGCAGCAGATGGGTGGTTGTCAGTATGCGACCTTGCCTTGCTTGTCTGCCCTCCAGCAATTGGTTGGGTGTCTGGAGGGATGGCCATGATATCTCTGAGATGTCATACATCTTGGCGTATGAGGAGTGTGTGAGAGGGGGAGCATCCTGGACCTCTGTCTAGGACTCTGTCCGGATGGGCCACTCGTCCAGGTGTGGTTAGACACATTTCCCCCTGGTATGCGGATGGGCAGCTCCCACAGCCATGCACCTTGTGCATACTGTGGGTGCTGTGGCTGGGGCCAGGGTTTGAGCTTTGTGGTGAGAGTGCCCTCCCTGATAGCAGAACCCAGTGAACCTACAGGGTGATTGGTGGCTGTGCACATGGGTGTAGGCATCCTTGTGATCTGGGGAGGGAGGTCAGTCTGGCCTGTGGGGGTATGGAGATACGTTTGCTATTTCATGACATTTGTACATCTCTCTGAAGCATAACCTGCCCAGTTCTGTGCGATCTCAGATGTGTCTATGCCCTCCTGTTGTCTCAGTTATGTGGTGATAGGGACTGTGAGACACGCAACCAAGTTGTGGAGGTGTTCCCACTTTTACCCCTCCTGAACTAGGTTAAGCTGTACCCCTGGAGCCTGTTGGGGTGCGTTTGTTGGAACTCACCTTCCATACTGTTTTGGGGTGTGGTGGGGTTTGGGGAGGTGGCCTGTGCCACCTCCTATGATGGACAGAGTCCAGGGTTCCTATGGTCTGTCCCACCACACATGCATGCGTA
The DNA here is from genome assembly GCA_033557465.1 of Ichthyophis bannanicus. Taxonomy (NCBI): domain Eukaryota; kingdom Metazoa; phylum Chordata; class Amphibia; order Gymnophiona; family Ichthyophiidae; genus Ichthyophis; species Ichthyophis bannanicus. The sequence continues at coordinate 605,391,440 of CM066034.1, forward strand.
GACATAAACCTGCTGGGATTGTGGACATATGTTTACGTGGATGGCCAGGGGGGGGCATGTACCTAATCAGGAACTCGAAGGCCCTGTGGGGGCTGACGCTGCTGGATCAGCTACGGCTGGGTGTCTCTCAGATGTGGTGGCTTTGTCGATCGTTGACAGTTTCTATCAGCTTGAGCTGGGGGTGGTCCATGCTGGGCATATGACTGCTACCATCCATTCGTTCTGGACAGGGAGGGGTCTTTGACGGCTTTCCTTTTGCAGGATCGCAGATCTCGGACCGCCTGGTCAGGGTGGGCCTGTCAGCATCCAATTATTTGGATGTTTGCTGCCACCTTGTCCCTGACAGTTAGCAAAGCGTACAGGGGGTGTAGCACAGTTTATCCTGTAAACAGTGTTCCAGTTTGGCGGCTGCTAGCCAGACATGTGTCCATGTCACATGGCAATGGCGGTGACTCTGGCTATGCCCTCACACCAGTTCAATGATACCCTGTTGGCAACATTTGCCTTCGTCTGGCCATGCCTGACAGGTGCTACAGATACCTGCCCCCTGTCATATGGGAGAGTCAAAATTAGGTGTTAAAGATGTTCTGGAAACTCCATCAGAACCATTCCCATGTACAGGATATTGGACAATATCCTGGATGACAGCAGGGATGCATGGCAGACATGGCAACCCAGGGCATCTACGTTCATACGCCACTGCCAGAAGGGTTGAGGGCATGTCATCTGTGACATTATATTATCATCATAAGTGACTCCACCACAATGGAGTGCTGAGGGGGCTATGTTGTTTGGGAGGCAGGCAACGTAGATCGCAGCGTAGATAATATCCAGCTAGTGGGCATATGGGGGGGTGTTGAGAGGTCTATCCCATCTGTTTCAGGATAGGATCCTGTACGTTCGGATGTCCTGGCAGGGTGGCTGCCTCCCCTGGCGTCAGTGGCTATTGGTGATTGTCTGTCTCCTGTGGCCTGTGCTCAGATTCAGTTCTCACTGGAACAGAGTGGACCCTGACTACATGTCTGAGCAGTTCCTGGTGGGACATATCCTCAGGCGACGACAATCTCCTTTTGGAACATGCAGGCCCCTCCTGGAGAGCTACATTAGTACCCTCTGAGCTGTCACCATCACCAGGCCCCTCTGAGGGTTGGACGTGTATTGTCACTGTGCGCTCAGGCTTAGTGCAGTTCTGGTACCGAGGTGTGTGGTAACAGGGGTGACCTGGTAACGATGTATCACAGATGGCACCCATCTGCACTGATGGTTCGTTTGCCCATGCTGTGCCCCGAATCACAGTGGGTGCCAATGACACATTGTGTGTGGTCTGGGGTGGTAACAGGGACCTTGACGCACCAAGGATGGCCGCAAGACAGCGTTTTGTGGCCAGCATCCTCTGTGCTACTGACACTGGCGATGCCTGTGTAGTGGTAACGGCCACAGCCCATACCCCACAGCATGGCCCAAGGGGGTTCAGACGCAGTTGCGGCCTGCAGACCTTGCTGTGGCCACAAAGTCACTTGTGGGGCTGGGGATCCCACCAGGGCTGTTTGGACAGAGTGCGTTCCTCAGGGCCCACGCCGGGGCTTCCCGATGTTTTGAGGGGGTAGGACCCCTTTGGGAACGGCCAGCTGTCTGTTGGGTTACATGGGATCCACAGGAGGACCGGAACACCCCTGGGGACATGGCTGCCACCACAGCCACGTTGGTGGGGTGGTGGGTACTGAACTTGGCTGCTCGGTTCAACCAAACACTCTTGGATGCCATCGCACAGGCCAAACATGGAGACATGGCATGTGTGGGCCCTAGGCATTCGGCTCAACAGACATGTTTGTCAGTGACCGGGGAGCTAACAGCACATTTTGTACTAGTCATCCGACACAGGGCGTGCTTTCCCATGATGGGGGTGTAATTCGGGCCTATGCACTAATAGAGTGGAGACGTGCAAGGGACGTATTCCCTGTTCCCCTGGTATTGTGTTTGGGTGAGGTCAACACTGCTCCTAGTGATGGGAGTTCAAATACAACAGTGTTACCGGTAGGGGAGACGTCAGCAGATGCAGACACAGGGGTGGCAATACCATAGAGCTTTTTGGCGCTTACAGGAACACAGATCTGCGGTTTTGCCGTAACCTGATGAACTGGGGAGCATCATTTGTGGGAGGCATCAGGCCAGCACGCAGGAGCTGTGGGATACTCCCATATGCTTCCCTATTGGCTGCTGGGGAGCGGTCACATGCAGGCTGCAACAGGGCAGGCAGTTCCAACATGTGACAACTTATTTCTGCTTGTTCCTGGTGATTAACTGTCCCCAGTGCCACCTACATGCATAGCCGTGGGTCTGGGCATGTGTGCGGTGACACCTATGTGCATTGTGTGTGGCACCCTGACCGCACCAGTCCTTTTCCACGTGGCCCCCTTGACAGACATGGCACTCCCATACCACATTTGGTTTGGCAATGATGATGTCCACGCTAACCCCCCTAACCCTGTGTGTGGTATGTATCAGACATTGGTGGTGACATTATCACCACATGTCATGCAATCCACACCCACTGGCAACATGATATCCCAGCACACATGGGTGATGTTACCATACATGTGACATTGGGTGGGTGGCCCTATGCACCTTACCGGGGAACAGGTCCATGACATGTGGCTTTCTACAAGGCCATGGATAGCACTGTTTGCAACACTACAAGAGTTGTGTGACCTGTCTGTTGTGGGGCTATTAATAGGTACGTCAGACCTAGTTTGACAACTGTTAGATGCAGCATACTGGTCATGGTGGATACTCATGTGTCCCATTCTGGCCTATCTGATGGTGTTATGTTCCTCTAACCTGGGCCCTGGATGGTTATGGGAGGTGTGCCTGCAAACACTACGGGGACAGGGGCCATTGCACGGATATGGGCTATTGCCACCTATGCTCATGTGTGAGTTGTAGGCTGTGGTGTGCAACCTGAACGGGTGCATGGAATCTTTCACCAGCATCTGTGATATACATCTGCAAACAGGTGTGTGATGCCTGGGGGCTGTGCAGATGTGCGACCTGACTCTGCATGCATAGCTGGGGACATGTCTCTGTAACAGACCTTCGGAGTTGGATCTCCTAGCTAATGTGTGTGAGGTGTTGTTTATGCACATCCACATCTGCATCTAACGTATCATCTGGGTACATGTACAGTGTGTGTGCTGAGCTGTGGACCCCATGGACTGTGGGAGATGTACAGCCTAACCACCATACCCTATGGTACATTTTTGACTGACATACCCTCCGTTACAATCAGCTCTTCAGCCCCCTGGGTCTTGGGTGTCCTAGGGAACATCATCAGCAAAATACAGCATGGCACCATGGTGACTCCCTGGACACCGTACGCAGGTATCAGGACTCCAGGAGATGGGGAGGATGGACTGAACAGCATTGGCACACTGCACCATATCACCAGGGTGACTGGGGCCCACTCTGATGGGCTCTGAGGACACCTGGGAATAGGGGGAATGTATTAGACAACATTAGCACACACAACCATACCCCCAGGGTGACAGGGAGCCCACTTTGATGGCCTCTCTGGACTCCTGGGGATAGGGAGGATGTCTCCAACAACATTAGCACACACATCCATATCACCAGGGTGACTGAGAGCCCACATTGATGGCCTCTCTGGACTCCTGGGGATAGGGAGGATGTCTCCAACAACATTAGCACCCACAACCATATCCCCAGGGTGACTGAGAGACCACTTTGATGGCCTCTCTGGACTCCTGGGGATAGGGAGGATGTCTCCAACAACATTAGCACACACATCCATATCCCCAGGGTGACTGAGAGCCCACTTTGATGGCCTCTCTGGACTCCTGGGGGTAGGGAAGATGTTTTGAACTGGTTAGGCCCACACAACCATATCCCCAGGGTGACAGGGAGCCCACTTTGATCGTCTCTCTGGACTCGTGGGGATAGGGAGGATGTCTCCAACAACATTAGCACACACATCCATATCCCCAGGGTGAGTGAGAGCCCACTTTGATGGCCTCTCTGGACTCGTGGGGATAGGGAGGATGTCTCAAACAACATTAGCACACACATCCATATCCCCAGGGTGACTGAGAGCCCACATTGATGGCCTCTCTGGACTCCTGGGGATAGGGAGGATGTCTCAAACAACATTAGCACACACAATCATATCCCCAGGGTGACTGAGAGCCCACTTTGATGGCCTCTCTGGACTCCTGGGGATAGGGAGGATGTCTCCAACAACATTAGCACACACATCCATATCACCAGGGTGACTGAGAGCCCACATTGATGGCCTCTCTGGACTCCTGGGGATAGGGAGGATGTCTCCAACAACATTAGCACCCACAACCATATCCCCAGGGTGACTGAGAGACCACTTTGATGGCCTCTCTGGACTCCTGGGGATAGGGAGGATGTCTCCAACAACATTAGCACACACATCCATATCCCCAGGGTGACTGAGAGCCCACTTTGATGGCCTCTCTGGACTCCTGGAGGTAGGGAAGATGTTTTGAACTGGTTAGGCCCACACAGCCATATCCCCAGGGTGACAGGGAGCCCACTTTGATCGTCTCTCTGGACTCGTGGAGATAGGGAGGATGTCTACAACAACATTAGCACACACATCCATATCCCCAGGGTGAGTGAGAGCCCACTTTGATGGCCTCTCTGGACTCGTGGGGATAGGGTGGATGTCTCTAACACCATTAGCACACACATCCATATCCCCAGGGTGACTGAGAGCCCACATTGATGGCCTCTCTGGACTCCTGGGGATAGGGAGGATGTCTCAAACAACATTAGCACACACAATCATATCCCCAGGGTGACTGAGAGCCCACTTTGATGGCCTCTCTGGACTCCTGGGGATAGGGAGGATGTATTGAACTGGTTAGGCCCACACATCCATATCCCCAGGGTGACAGGGAGCCCACTTTGATGGCCTCTCTGGACTCCTTTGGATAGGTAGGGTGTCTCCAACAACATTAGCACACACATCCATATCACCAGGGTGACTGAGAGCCCACATTGATGGCCTCTCTGGACTCCTGGGGATAGGGAGGATGTCTCCAACAACATTAGCACACACAACCATATCCCCAGGGTGACTGAGAGCTCACTTTGACGGCCTCTCTGGACTCCTGGGGATAGGGAGGATGTCTCCAACCACATTAGCACACACATCCATATTCCCAGGGTGACTGAGAGCCCACTTTGATGGGCTCTCTGGACTCCTGGGGGTAGGGAGGATGTATTGAACTGGTTAGGCCCACACAACCATATCCCCAGTGTGACAGGGAGCCCACTTTGATGGTCTCTCTGGACTCCTGGGGATAGGGAGGATGTCTCCAACAACATTAGCACACACATCCATATCCCCAGGGTGACTGAGAGCCCACTTTGATGGGCTCTCTGGACTCCTGGGGATATGGGGAATGTATTAAACAACATTGGCACACCACCCCATAGCACCTGGGTGGCTGAGGGACCATGTGCTGCACGTTTCACGACCCCTGATGGTGGCCCCTATGTGTTACCCTGCAGATGCAGATACCACCATCAGCACATGATGTTTCCAGACACTCCTTAGGCAGATCTATGGCCTAGCTGTGTTACAGTGTGCTATAGCACATCAACAGCAGCAGCTGCCATGACTCCAGAGTGGCATCATGCCCTCTGTGACCACATCCGTCACCACCTGGGTACATGGCAAACCACTCAGATGTGATACCTAAACAATATTGCATGTGGTTTCACCTGCTGCACTTTACTGATATTGACTAACTACACACAGCAGCATGGACAGCTGCAATCAACCCTGTCTGTGTAGATGGTTATTATGACCTGTGGCCAGTCACTTACCTCCCGTGGGTGGTCTGCCTCACGGTTGAAACGCCTGGTGACCCTCTCCCAGGCCCTCCGGACCTTCCCCATGTTCCTTCGCCTGGAGGGCCCATGGAACAGCCTGTGCTGCTTCTGCCCAATCAGGGATGCCAGGTAGCGCAGCTCGCGGTGGCTAAATGCGGGCTTCCGTGTTCTGGGCGCCATTTTCCTGTATGGCCGTCTGGACGCGCGGATGCAAACGATGCAACTTCTGCATTTGTGCGTAGCGGGCCGCAAATGTGCGCGGCGCATGGCTGCGCGATTAAGCTAATCACGCTAGGGCGCTCCGCATGGCTGCGCTGCAGAACATTGCACATTGTAAATGCACGCCTCATTCAGACACACTGGTTATGGTGTCGCTAACAGGATGTCTACTGCTCTCTGCAGACACACCTAGCACCGATGTGTCTGTCATGTCCCAAAACAATTCTCGTTTATTATGGATTAATTTTGTTTACACAGTGTAGTCTTGAACCTCTGGACACATATCCACTGATTCCTGGTGTATTGTCAGATGATGTGTGCTATATGTGTCACATAGCAAGTACTGCCATGACACTTATAACAATGGGTGCTGACAGACCATCAGCGTCGGGTATCAATCACCCTGGTGATATGAGGTTGTGTGTGCCACTGGAGTATGTTCTGTGGGGCATCTCCATGTATGCCCAGCAATGATGTGGTGGTTGCCATAGGGGGGTTGTGGGGAGATTCATATCTGAGCATTGGACATGCACAGTAGGTTGCGTGGTGGCCATTACGAGGCGATGTAGGTCCGCATGCCACCTTACTGCACATTATCCTTTAGTATGTGTGCTGGCAGACAGTCCTGGGGCAGAGGTGTAGCACAATGGTTGATACATGGACTGCTTAACCAGGAGTCATAAGTTCAATCCTCCAGTGGGGCTCTGGATTACGTGTCTCAGGTAGCACACATTATTATCCAGCAGTGAAACATTAGGCATATTGCTTTTGATGTACATCAGTGCTTTGCAACAATGTTACCTGCACCAGACCCCTTTCTACATTACAGCAGTGCTGCCAGTGGCAACACCCTTACAGTGCTATATACGTCATGTGCAGTACAGCATTATCACTAATGGATCACCGCACCCCTGATAACCGCAGCACACAGTCTGCATGATTGCCTCTTTAGCCAGCCAGGCATCTGTTCTCAGTTATTGAGCTGTGGCCAACAGCGTACCTCGCTGCCTGTGGAGCCAGAGGTTGTTTGTCTCCGTCCACAGTGGGTTTATTGGTGAGTGCAGACGATGGCAGGTTTCATAATGTACAATAGTGGTGGCAGCTATGAGATCCTCACAGTGCTGTAAGCATCAGGTGCTCCATAGGCCACCTTATCGGGCAGCCTAGGGTTACTGCACTGTGATGGTTTCTGTGTTGGCAGTACTACAGGACATTACACACATTCAGGGCCAGAAAGCCCCCATGTACCCTGAAAAATAGTTATCTCCATGTTACAATGCCCTGCTCAATGTATGTCCAGTTTGTGCAATGTAACCAGCACTGATGCTGACTGGCGCAGTATATGGGACAATGTAAATATCTAAAATACTTTGCTTGGACAACCACACTAAGGATTTGAACCACCAACCTGTTGCTTCAGAGGTATTGCAGTCACCAGTGGACTACAGCTCTCTAGCTGTGATGAGAGGTCTGGCTGGCTGCAATATCACCTCTGCAGACTGTGTGCTGCGGTTAACAGGGTATGGTCAGTCCCCTCGCACCCATGATGCACTGCACATGCAAAGCAGCGGTCTACAGATGGTCCGACGATAGGGTGTGCAACCCCACAGCACCTAGGCCTAGTAGTGGGTACTGCCCTTCTGTGTTTCTGGTACAGACCTTCGGTGTTGCTGGCTACAGACCGTCACAGTGTGTGTGGCCTGTGCTCACCCTGATGGTGAGGTGGGACGCACAGCACCTGTCCTGGCTGAGATGGCCTATACGTCAGGTCAACTTGTCTGCTGATGTCTGATAGGTTGTCACATCAGACACACCTACGATACACCTTTGACCATCTGTATCTCCCAGTCACATCTGGTCCTTGGGGGCTACAATGCACACGGAAGAGTGCATATCCTGTGTGGGTGCCCTGCCCACATGATGTGGCTGTGGGAGGAAAGGAGCTGTTTGGACACATAGGTGGAGTGTGACAGCGTGACAGCCCACAAAACCTGCCCTGTGGAACCCAGGTTCCCCCAAAAACATATCCACATTCTGTATCCCAGCTCTGGTGGTAGCGGCTGACAGCACCATCAGACTCAGTCCCGGCTGGAGTAGGGCCAACCTACGGGGCACTCTCTGCAGATCTGTACCCATCCACATTTCAGGAGCAGACAGACAGTAGGGCCTGAGCCCCCCAGCTCCCCCACCACCATCTGACATTTTCCAGCAGCAGGCACAGTGAGTCCCCAGCTACTGAATCCTGCAAGGTGTTCCAGCCATACACATGCTAACTGCAGACAGGCCACTAGCCAGTCCATAGTGCATGCTACCGGAGGAAATGTGTGCACCCATAACTGGGATGAGAGCACAACCACCACATAGTTAACTCAGTGATTGGGCCCCATAAATACAGAACCCATATACATCACATGAGAGAACTACTATATGGCACTATGGTGTAACCTAGCCATGCCGTGTTCACTGCTCAGTCAGGGTGAGAGTGACCTCCCAGCAGGGCATGCTATGGACACCACGTCTGTGGAGGTGATGGCCAGCCACTACATTGTCCCAGGCATTCACCTATGCCCTGTGCAGATGCATCCTGCTCTTGCCGCCCTGTCTGTTCTATACCCACAGTACTTTGCTCCTCATTATGCATAATGGCAGGCCAATACTGGCAACAGTGCTATCAGTGTGGGCTGCGGAGGGTGTTGGCAGCCACCACACACTGGATAGACAGACACACACTCCCCACACCTAGGGCAGCATTGAGCAGATGTAGTGGTATTTGGCAGCCCTGGCCACCGCACCAGTGATGGGCACAGTGCAGGCATGGCAATGTTAGGGTGTACTGTTGGAGTCATTCTCCACAGTGGTGGACTCTGTCAGACACATGACCTGACACACATTGCACATACATCAGAGACGTTGGTATGATACAGCTCAATGGGTTTATTGTGCTTAACGTAGGCATTTCTATCTGACAGTGATCATAACAAGCTTTTGATATCTGTGTACCATATCCCCATGTCTAGTGTGGGATTGCTAATGTGTGCACGTGCTAATATTGGGAGATGCACACAGGGCCCAACATCCTGCCTCTGCATTAGTCTTTGGATGATGGAGCCTGCAGGTGCAGGTGTTTCTGCCCCTGTTGCCCGCTGCTCTAGGGCAGAGGTTCCAAACTCCAGTCCAGGTGGCCCAAACACTTGTCGGGTTTTCGTGATGTCCCTGATGAATATGCCTATGATACATCTGCATACCATGGGGGCGTTAACTTAAATTTCAGTACACACATCTTTATTGGAGACATCATCCAACCTGAGTGATTTGTGACCCTCCATGACTGCATTTGGGGGACTCTGCTGTAGGTGATGCATATGTTTTTGTGGAGTGTGATATTTAAGATAAAATATGAGCTTTTCACCGACGCTTATGTCCTCAGCAGGAAAGGTTCAGTCTTTACTACCATGTTTCCTTCATGGGTAAAATGTGGTGACTGGGATGGCAGGTGCCCCAGCTGGGATTTGAACCTGTGGCCTTCTGGTCTTAAAGGCACCACCTTCTTAGCACTACAATAGTGTGTTCCCTGTGGAGTCCATGGCTGTTTGTCACACAGGTCCTGTCTGTTCGAGTGCAGTGCACCCACTTGAAGGGGACTAGGCCAGCATCTGCTGTGGGCAGCAGACACTGCCCCCTCTGCCACCGGTAGGCGTACGCCACCATGCTGACATGGGCTTATATTGGTGACAGCATCACAGCTGATTGAAATATGGCCCTCCAGGACTGCATTTTGTGGACTCTGCTGTAGGTGTTGCACCTTTTTCAGGTGTATGTGCTCTTTAGGGTAACATATAGGTGTTTGGAACATGCTTTCGTTCTCTGCAATAATGGTTTGTCTTTACTACCACGGTTTAGTGGTGGATAAAATATGTGGATTGTGTTGGCAGGGGCCCCAGTTGGGACTGGAAATGGTGATCATTGGATCCTGAACACACTGGCTGTGTTCACTGCACCATACTGTGGCCACAGAGACAATGTAGTCCCTGGAGATACCATGTCTGTTTGTCAGACAGAGCCTTTCTGTTGGAGTGCACTGCACCCACGTGAAGGGGGCTCTGCCTCCGTCTTCTCTGGGCAGCTGCCACTGCCCCCTCCGAAACCAGTACCCCTCTGCCAACATGCTGCATGCCCTTCTGCTGATGGTGCTGGTGGTGCACAGTTTTCGGGCATCCAGTGTGCAAGTAGGCGACTGCCTATGCTGCGCGTTCTGGGGTTGTGGTGCCTGCATAGTCGTCCACGCTTCCCCCCAACTCCACCACGCTGTTGTGGAACATGTGCATGCCATAGGGGGCCTGTCCATTGGAGAGGGGATCCCTGCTCTATCCTATTTCACTGTGGGATCATTCACCTTGTATGCTGCAGGAACGTGGAGCCTTCCGAGACTCATATCTTGTTTTCAGGCCTTTATTGGGACTGTCTCTTGATGTTCCCCATTGCTGCCACCATTGCCCAGCTTGGTCATCTTTTGTGCTACAATCGAGGGGTTTGGCAGCCCTGGCCAACACAACAGTCCTGGGAACAGTACAGGCATGGATATGGTACGCAAGACTGTTGGGGGTCCCTCCCCAGGGTGGTAAACACTGTCAGACACCAGACCTACAGCACACACCACAGACATCAGAATGATTGTTATGGTGGAGCTCAGTGAGCAAAATGTGCTTAGTGTAGGAATTGATATCTGCCAGTTTTCATAGGAAACTTTTGAGGGCTGTGTACCATATACCCAGGTGTAGGGTGGCATTGCTAAGGTATGCAACTGCTAGTATTGGGGGATACAGGCAGGGCCCAATGTCCTGCCTCTCCAGGGGGCATTGGCCAATGGGGCCTGTGGGTGTGGGTGTGGGTGGGTGTGTCCCTGTTGGCTGCTGCTTTACAGCAGGGTTTCCCAACTCCAGTCCTGGTGTTCCAAACACTGTTCTGGTTTCATGCTGTCCCTCATGGATATGCATGAGCTACATCTGCATACCATGGGGGTGGTGCATAGATATGCAGCACAGGCATCTTTATTATAGGCTTCGTGGAACCTGAATGGGATAGGGCCCTCCAGGACTGCATTTTGGAGACTTAGCTGTAGGTGATGCACCTGTTTATGGTGTCTGTGCTCGTTGGGGTAAAATATAGGCGTATTCACCATGCATATGCTCTCAGCAATAAAGGTTGGTCCTTACTCTCACGGTTTGGTTCAGGGTAAAATATGTGTACTGGGTTGGGCAGGAGCCCTAGCTGGGATTTGAACTTGTGACCTTCTGTTCTTGCACACAGTGTCTGTGTGCACTGCACCACTGTGTGGCCACAGTTAGGCTGCATTCCCTGGGGAGTCCATGACTGTACATCTGACAGGGCCTGTCTGTTGCAGTGGATGTGCGAGCCTGCACATGGCTAGGCCACTGTCTGCTTTGGCTAGCAGCCACTGCCCCCTCCACCACCTGTACCCCTCCACCAACATGCTGGCATGTCCTTATCTTGGAAAAAGCATTTGACTTGATTGAGCTGTGGCACTCCAGGACTGCATTTGGGAGACTCGGCTGCCGGTACTGCTCATTGTTATGGTGTGTGTGCGGTGTGAGGTAAAATATGGGTGTTTGAATCCATGCTTCTGTTCTCTGCAATAAAGGAGTGTCTTTACTATCTCAGTTTAGTGGTGGTTTAAATATGGGGACTGGTTTGTCACGAACCCCAGCTGGGATTTGAACCTGTGACTCTCTGTCTGCTGTACCACACTGTGGCCACAGAGACAGTGCAGTCCCTGGAGATAGGAAACCTGACCGAAGAGTCGGAAGCCCTGCTCTGCACATTTTTACTGTGGGCTCATTCACCTTGTCTGGAGACAAAAGTGAATATTAACCCCGCAAATGACCGCGTAAAGAGGGGAGAAAAGATAACCAAGCTGGGCAACAGTGATATTAATGGGCAACCATAAAACACACTCCCAGGACAGCTCCACATACAGGGTATGATGTTTGGAAGGGTCTCCGCTCCATAGACCCTTCCAAAAACATTTCTTTTTTTTGGAGCTTTCCTGGAAGTGTTTTTTGTGGATGCCCATTAATATCACTGTTGCCCAGCTGAATTACGATTTATAGGATTTTTGTTGTGGTCATTTCCGCTTTTTATTTGCACTTTTGTTCTGTGCACATGTATCACACTGCTCACGTTTTGTAGGTTTCCCCGGTCTTGCTGTACATTGCTGACGTAAATGGTTTCTCTTCCCTTTAAATGGCCTCTACCGCGAGTGTTTCACTCGCGGTATTTTTCACTTGTAAATTCGGCCCCGATAATGTGCGGGGAGCCTCTCCCCTCCCCTTCCCCGCCCATTAACCCCGTCTCTCCGCCCCTCGGGAGACTTCCTCCGCCCTCCGTTAGCCATTCCACGCCTCTATCGGACATTTGCGGGCCCCGTACTTGTGCGGGGCCCGTTAGTGTGACGCACACGTGTGCAGCCCATTTAAGAGCACTTAAGTGCATCATTGCCATGCGCTATTGTGCGGCGCTCAATTGTGCGGTGTTTAGTAAACATACCCCTAAGAGTAAAGCCAGCATTTATGATGTGGTTAGATCAAAGCCCTTGGGACATTTGACTGCTGATGTAGCTGTACATGAAATGAGAGTCAGAAGCTGTAAAGTTGTCTTATGCATTGGAACATGGAACGTATGAAGCATGAACCAAGGGAAGTTTGAGGTGATCAAGAAGGAAATGGAACGTGTACAACTTGATCTGTTGGGTGTCAGCGAACTGAAATGGACTGGCATCAGGCACTTTGCATCAGATGATCACATGGTCTACTATGGTGGAAACGAAAGACAAAGAAGAAATGGTGTTGCATTTATATTAAAGAAGAAACTTGCAAGAACTGTAATGAAATACAATGCAGTCAGTGAAGAATTAATCTCTATTCATCTACGAGGAATACCTATCAACACAACTATAATTCAAGTATATACCCCAACTACAGCTGCAGTAGACAATGAAATTGAAGAGTTCTATGAACAAGTACAAGCTGAAATTGACAGAACATGCAAACAGGATATCCTGATAGTCATGGGTGACTGGAACGCAAAAGTTGTCAACAAAGAAGAAGGCAAAGTGGTTGGAAAATATGGACTTGGCAACAGAAATGAAGCTGGAGAAAGACTGATAGAATTCTGCAAGACCAACAATCTATTCATCTCAAACATCTTCTTCCAGCAACACAAGCGGCGATTGTACACATGGACTTCACCCAATAGACTGTACCAAAATCAAATTGACTACATCTGTGGAAGTTAATGATGGAAAAGCTCTATAACATCAACAAAGACAAAACCTGGAGCTGACTATGGTACAGATCATCAACTACTAGTATGCAAACTCAAGCTAAGGTTGAAAAACAGCAAACCACTCATGAATGCAACAAAATATGACCTTGAGAATATACCACTGGAATTTAAAGACTGCCTGCAAAATTGATTTGCTGCTTTAGATACAAATGACAGAGCTCCAGAAGAGTTATGGAATGACATCAAGAAGGTTGTGTTGGAAGAAAGCGAGACGTCTCTACAAAAGGTGAAAAAGCAAAAATGGCCAAAATGGATGACGGAAGAAACTCTGAAAATTGCCGAAAATGCAGAGAAGCTAAAGCCAGAGGAAAAAGAAAGACAATCGCAGAACTCAGCAGAGATTTCCAATGTACAACAAGACAGGAGAAGGAAAAGTACTACAATGACATATGCAAGGAAATAGAAGCAGAAACTATTAGAGGAAGAACAAGATCAGCTACGAGAGTTAAAGAAAAAATTCCAGCCTTGAATTGGAATGTTACAAGATGATCAAGGTTCTATGTTGAATGATGCTGAGATCAAGAAAAGGTGGAAAGAATATACAGAGTTTTTATATGATAAAGATCAAGTGGACCAACAGCCATTTCAACAGCCAATTCAACTTATGATCCAAAACCATTGGTGATGAAAGAAGAAGTTGAAGCAACATTGAAAGCCTTATCAAAGAACAAAGCATCAGGCATTGATGGCATTCCCATAGAAGTATTACAGCAATCTGATGCAGCTGTTACCATAATTGCAAGGCTCTGCCAAGAAATTTGGAAGACAACGTCATGGCCAACTGACTGGAAAATATCTGTGTTTATACCAATACTAAAAAAAGGTGATCCAACTGACTTTGGAAATTATCGCACAATCGCTCTGATTCCACAAACCAGCAAGATTCTACTGAAGATTATTCAACAGAGACTACAACCATACCTGGGACAAGAACTACCTGAAGTACAAGCAGGGTTCAGGAAAGGGCAAGGAATGAGTGACATCATCGCGGATGTGAGATTGGTCCTTGAAAAGACTAAAGAATACCAAAAGGATATCTATTTGTGCTTTATTGGCTATATCAAGGCTTTTGACTGTGTAAACCATGAGAAACTGGGCCACATTAAGAAGCATGGGTATACCAGAACACGATTGTTCTCTTGTGTAATCTGTGCAATGATCAAGTAGCAACAGTTTGAATGGAACAAGGAGAAACAGAATGGTTTAAAATAAATAAAGGTGTAAGACAAGGCTGCATACTTTCCCCCTACCTGTTTAATTTATATGCAGAACAAATCATCAGAGAAGCAAGATTGTATGAAGACAACAGAGGTGTGAAGATAGGTGGAAGAATCATCAACAACCTTCGCTATGCTGATGATACCACCCTATTGGCTGAAAGTGAAGATGATCTCAAACATTTGCTTCTCATGATCAAAAGACATAGGGGTATGTTTACTAAAACCCCGTTAGGTGCGCGCCACGTTAGTGTGCGGGATGCCATAAAAGGAGTGGGCGTCTCAGTCTGAAAAAAGCAAACCGGGATTAATCATGCGCTAATGTGGGGGGGAGGGGGAAGGGCTGTTTGGACCCATAGGCGAATTATGTAGTACCACCCAAACTGCCCTCTAGAGCTCAGGATCTCCCACCAACAGATCCACATTCCACATCACTGCAATGGTGCTGCTGGAGGGGACTATCAACCTAGGTCGAGCTGGGGGACAGACAACATACAGGGCAGTCCATGCATTTCTGTACACATCCATATGGTGATAGCAGACAGACAGGAGGCCTGGAAATGCTCAGCTGCCCACCACCACTATCTGACAGTCTCCAGCAGCGAGCACACTGAATCTGCAGCCGCTGCACCCTGCAAGGTGTTCCAGCCTTACACATACTAACTGCAACCAGTCTGCTAGTTAGCCCACAGTGCATATTATTGGAGGAAATGTGTGCACCCAAAACTGGGATGTCAGCACACCCACCAAGCGGATAGGTTAGTGATTGGGCCCCAAAAGGCAACCCATAGATATCACTTGAGAGAGATGCTGTTAGCACTATGGGAGACCTAGCCATGCCATGGTGACTGCTCAGTCAGGGTGAGAGTGACCTCCCAGGAGGACATGCAGGGGCCACCCTGTCCATGCAGCTGATGGCCGGCCACTTCAATGTCCCAGCCATTGCGCTATGCCCTGTGCTCATGCATCCTGCCCAGGCTACCCTATCCGAGCTATACCCACAGTACATTGCTCCTCATTATGCACATTGGCAAGCTAACACTGGACACATTGCAAACAGTGTGGGCTGAGTAAGGTGTTGCAACCAGCACACACTGGATGGACAGACACACACTCCCACACCTATGCCAGCATAGTGCTACTATAGATAGTTTTTGCAGTCCAGGCCAACTCAACAGTCCTGGACACAGCACAGGCATGGCTATGGTAAGCGATACTGTTGGGGTCACTCCCCAGGATGGTGAACACTGTCAGACACCAGACCTGAAACACACTCCACAGACATCAGAGATATTGGTATGATACAGCTCAATGAGCAGATTGTGCTTAACTTAGGAATTGCTATCTGCCAGTAATCATAGCAACATTGTGATATATGTGTACTGTATTCCCAGGTTTAGGGTGGCATTGCTAAGGTCTGCACCTACTAGTATTGTGAGATGTACGCAAGGCCCAATATCCTGCCTGTCCATGAGGCTTTGGATAATGGAGCCTGTGGGTGTGGTTCTTTCTGCTCCTGTTGGCCGCTGCTCTAGGGCAGAAGTACCCAACTCCAGTCCTGGTGGGCCATACACTGTTCATGTTTTCCTGCTGTCCCTAATGAATATGCATGAGATACATCTGCATACCATGGGGGCGGCACATGGAAATGAACCACACGCATCCTTATTAGAAACAGCATATAACATGAATGATTTGTGGCCCTCCAGGACTGCATTTGGGGGACTGTGCTCTAGGTAATGCACATGTTTCTGGTGTCTGTGCTCTGTAGGGTAAAATATAGATGTATTGGGCATGTTTACGTTATCTGCACTAAAGGTTCTGTCTGTATTACCACATTTGTGTGGTGGGTATTATGTGGGGACTGGGTTGGCAGGGCCGACTGATGGGATTTGAACCTGTGACCTTCTGCTCCTGAAGGCACTGGCAGTGTGCGCTGCACCACCATCCTGGCACGGAAGCAGTGCATTCCCAGGGGAGTCCATGGCTGTTCGTCCGACAGGCCCTGTCTGTTGCAGTGCACGGCAACCACGTGAAGAGGGCTAGGCCATGGTGTGCTGTGGGCAGCTGCCACTGCCCCCTCCAACACCAGTAACCCTCCGCCACCATGCTGACATGTCCTTATATTGGAGACAGCATGACACGTGAATGATTTGTGGCCCTCCAGGACTGCATTTGGGGGACTCTGCTCTAGGTAATGCGCATGTTTCTGGTGTCTGTGCTCTGTAGGGTAACATATAGGCGTTTGAACCATGCTTATGTTCTCTGCAAAAAAGGTTTGTCTGTACTTTCACAGTTTAGTGGTGGTTAAAATATGGGGACTGGATTGGCAGTAGCCCCAGCTGGGATGTGAACTTCTGCTCCTGAACACACTGGCTGTGTTCTCCACACCACACTGTGGTCACAGACATGGTGCAGTCCCTGGAGATACCATGGTTGTGTGTCAGGCAGAGCCTGTCTGTTGCAGTGCATGGCACCCACCTACACAGGGCTAAGCCATGGTCTGCTCTGGGCAGCTGCCACTGCCCTCTCCGCCACTGGTACCCCTCCGCCACCATGCTGACATGGCCTTATATTGGAGACAGCATAAAACCTGAATGATTTGTCACCCTCCAGGACTGCATTTGGGGGACTCTGCTGTAGGTAATGCACATGTTTATGTGGTGTGTGCTGTTTAAGGTAAAATATGAGCATTTCACCCACACTTTGGTTCTAGGCAGCAAAGGTTCAGTCTTTACTACATGTGTTTTTAGTGGGAAAATATGGGGAATATATTGGCAGGAGCCACAGCTAGGATTTGAACCTGTGACCTTCTGCTCTTGGACACACTGTCTGTGTGCACTGCACCACCGTGTTGCCACAGACATGCTGCATTCCCTGGGGAGTCCATGACTGTACATCCGACAGGGCCTGTTTGTTGCAGTGCACGGCACCCACCTGGACAGGGCTAGGCCATGGTCTGCTGTGCGCACCAGCCGCTGCCACCTCCGCCGCCAGTACCGCTCCATCTTTACATTGGAGACAGCATAGACCCTGATGGATTTGTGGCCCTCCTGGGCTGCATTTAGGGGATTCTGCCATAGGTCATGTGCATTTTTATGGTGTTTGTGCTGTGTGGGGTAAAATATAGGTGTTTGACCCATGCTTATGTTCTCAGCAATAAAGGTTCAGTCTTTCCTACCATGTTTTCTTCATGGGTAATATATGGGGACTGGGTTGGCAGGAACCACAGCTGGGACTTGAACCTGTGACCTTCTGCTCTTGGACACATTGCCTGTGTGCACTGCACCACTGTGTTGTCACAGATATGCTGCATTCCCTGGGGAGTCCATGACTGTACATCCGAAAGAGCCTGTCTGTTGTAGTGGACAGCACCCACCTACATAGGACTGGGCCTGGACAGCAGTGGGCAGCTGCCACTGCCCCCTCCAACACAGTGCCCCTCTTCCACTTTGCTGACATGCCCTTATGCTGGTGGTGCTGGTGGTACGCAGTCTCAGGCCATCCTGTGTGCGGGTAGGCGGCTGCCTATGGTACGGGTTCTGGGGTAGAGGTGCCTGCATAGACGTCCACGCTTCCCCCCAAGCACCGCCTGCCGCTGTTCTGTGCTCTTGGGGGTACCTGCTGGGTACTATCCCCTGTGACACTGTGGGACGCACAATCGTGCCCATGTTGGGCCCCCATCTGTTGCTGGCTGACTGCTGTACAGTTTCAGCATTCCTATGTGCCACCTAGGCATTTGCCTGGTCCGCACTGTGCCCCGGCTGCACCACAGCATGTGCCGCCTGCAGCCCTCTGTGGCCCCTTTTCAGGCATATGACAAGTTGCCCATTCCGACATGCCCGCCCTGCTGTTGCGGGACATGTGCACGCCATAGGACATCTGTCCGATGCAGAGGGAAACCCTGATCAGTGCTATTTCTGTGGGATCATTCACCTTGTATGGGGACGGAGCGTAGACCTTTCCATAATTCATATCTTTTTTTGGGTGCTTTCTCTGGAGTGTTTTTTGATGTTTCCCATTAAAACCACTGTTGCCCAGCTTGTTTATGTTTTTTCTATATTTTGTTGGGGTCATTTTCAGTGTTTATTTGCCCTTTTGTTCTGTGCACATGTATCACACATCACTTTTTGTAGATTTCCCTGGGTTTGCTGTACATTGCTGACAGAAATGGTTTCTCTTCCCTTTAAATCGGCTCTAACGCGAGGTTTTCACTCGCGGTATTTTTTGCCTCGGATTTCAGCCTCGCTAATGTGCGGGGAGCCTCTCCCCTCCCACTCTCCACCCATTGACCCCTTCTCTCCGCCCCTGGGGAGCCTTCCTCCGCCCTCCGGGAGCCTTTCCCCGCCTTCATCGCACATTAGCACGCCGCGCACATGAGCATGCATATTTGTGCCCCGTACACGACATTAGCATGCGCTAAGGTACCTTAGCGCATGCTAACATCGCACAGCGCACATTAGCGTACAGTAGCGCACATTAGCGCAGTTTAGTAAACATACCCCATTGTCTCAAAATGGGCCTGCACCTTAATGTAAAGAAGACAAAGATCATGACAACTGGCAAAATCAACAAGTTCATCGTTGAAGGAGAAAAAATTGAAATCGTGAATAACTTTAACCTACTTGGATCAACTATCAATAAAGAAGCATCAAGCAGTCAAGAAATCCGATTATGCATTGCTCTTGGCAGAATGGCTATGAAAGACCTAGACAAGATTCTCAAGAGCAGAGATGTCTCTCTCCATACAAAGATTCAACTTGTTCAAGCCATGGTATTTTCAATACATCATATGGATGTGAAAGTTGGACAGTGAAGAAGATAGGAAGAAAACTGATGCCTTTGAATTATAGTGCTGGCAGTGAATGCTGCATATGCCATGGACTGCCCGAAGAACAAACCAGTCAGTACTAGAGGAGATCAAACCTAAGCTTTCTTTAGAAGCTCAGATGACAAGACTTCGACTTTCATACTTTGGACACATCATGCAAAGAGAGAGATCAATAGAGAAAGACATCATGCTTGGCAAGATAGAAGATCAACACAAAAGAGGAAGGCCAACAATGAGATGGATCGGTACAATATCGGCAGCTACGGGTACCAGTCTGTCATCAATGAGCCGCCTGACAGAAGACCAAACACAATTTAGGACAACTATCCAGAGGGTCACCATGAGCCGACTCCGACTCGACTGCACTTAACAACAACAACAGCATATTTATTATGGTGCACTAATATACTGAATACACATTAATTAATGCAAATCCCTAAAATACTACTAACCTCCTAGTGGGAGTTACTCTTAAACATCTGAAGGCTATTTGGTGCCATAGTTTTAAAGTATGCAGAGCTGAAAAGTATGTGGTCATTTTCCCAAAGAGGGCGGAGGGCAAATGTCAAAGGCCCCATTTCCTCGATAAAAAACAATCTACTTATGGAAACTCCCTTTGGAAATTTCCTTTTAGGAATTTAGATAAATCTCACTTACAGTGCAACTCCTGCTTTAATTTCTAGATAGGGACAATAGGACAGTGATTTACATGTTCTCAGTGTGTCATATGCTGGGGTGAGAAGGGACAGTTTAAGGGTAGAAAGTGTGCATGGTGAGCCCATTGCAGGTAACATGCAGGTACATACCGTGTGCTACTTGTGCCCTTAGTGCCAGTACACTGAACACTACCTCAATAGGTGGCGCCCAGTGCACCCATGGTAAAAGAGCACACTGCTTAGGCATGTTATAGTGTCATTCTATGCCATAACTGCCACAAACATGCTGGCCACACCCCTAGCAGTTAGTGCACAGGGGTTACAACTACCATGTATTAGTTTTAGCGCTAAATGTGCGTTAGATTCTAAATTCTAGCGCTCTTTAGTAAAAAGGCCCCTATCTATTGTAATTGCCAACAGTGTAGATCAGTGGTTCTCCATTCAGTCCTCAGCACGCATCTATCCAATTGCATTTTCAGGATATTCATAATGAATATGCATGGAATATACATTAGGACATGTCAATTTTAGTGATAGATTTTTATTTTTTCAAACTTTACAAACTACTACTGACCAAATTATGCAGTTTTGCAAGTTGAATCTAAAGCTATCTTCAGAAACTGCTTAATGTGAGTCTTACAAATGTACATCAAATCACAATTGAAATATGTAGAAATTAAATAATATTTTTGAAACGTACAAGTAGTCTGAACAACACCTGTAGCTACATAATTGTCTTTAAAATGCCATTTATGCAGTCAATTTAATGTTATTTAACAAAATACAACAAAGAAGCCATATTTTGTTTGCTTCTGTTTCGGCTCATGAGCTCCCTGCTGACCATCTGACCCTTAATATAATGTTCCCTCCTCTCCTGAATGTACATATGACCAGCAGTCTCAGTTGTCATTTTTAAACACCTTTCTATGGACTGGGTATGTGACGGCCAGTCTGCAACCACCATGGGCTTGCTCAGAAATGCCTTGATCTCTTCTGTTTTCATGGTACAGGCAAGAGGAGGCTCAGAGACTCCGGAGCTCCAGTCAAGTAATTGGGTGAGTGTAGTTGCCTCAGTGTTGATGGATGGTGTTTTCCTGGGTCTCATATTGCTATCTCCAAGCTAAGTCTTCTCATCTCTTTCGCCTCTGATCTTCAATATCTTCTTCACTGCATCTCCTCTCTCCTGTTCCTCTTCACTGCACAATATAGCTTGCAGAAGAGACTCGGTGCAACCATACCATGCTGATCTTCTCACTGCTTTCTTACCTCTTCACACTGCTCTTTCAACAGTTGCAGCTGGAAAAGGAGATGTCTGGGACCTTGTGTCCAATTGCTATTTATTTTTATATTGAATCAGTTCACCATGTAAACCCCAACACAGAACTCTACAATCATTCTTAAAATTTTCAGATTCTTTTTTTTAAGAGTATGCTTGGAGATCCATATTCTCATGAACCTTAGAGCTGTTGTAAGCCATCTGCTATATTACACAGGTCCTATTTCCACCAGAGCCAGATCATTTGGCAAGACACCTCTTCTAATGGCAGTCACAATTCTATAGTCATAGCTTTGACTTGTGCTTGAGTCTTTGATCACTTCATTGCTGAGCTGAGGAAGATCAGGGCCAACAGAGATTTTAATAAAATCAGGATATATTTCCAGTTCTGCAGCAGAATCAAACATTTTTCCTATGGAACCTGCCCATTTGTTGTTGCTTAATGTCTTGCCATCTAAAGCAGTCACCAAGTGCCTCAGTGGTAGTTTGCCTGTGTGCAAGTTACAGACAATCCACACCAGCTTCCTTTGTAGCTTCTCCTCAACATAATCCATCACTCCTCCCTCCCAACCAGTATTTACAGGAATCACCTCCAATAGCTTAACAAATTTAGTCTGTTCCTCTTTCTCTCAGCAATGCAACCAAATTATAATTATCAGCAATTATTTCTGCATGAGTCTTCTCTTTAGTTGCTCTTGCAGGAACAAAATGCCACAGATATCTGCTTCCTGGCTCCATACAAACTGTGTAATGTTCTTCTTTCAACATACCTGGATATATTTTGCCATTCTCTTCTGCCTTTAACATGAGCTTCGTATCATCACAATGACCAACAAATAAAATACAACTGATGCCATTCTGCTGTAGTTCCTCCTCAAACTCTACCTCCAATTTTTTATTATTCTCACCTGAGCCCTCTTCACCTTGTAGTGATCAATCACCAAAGCAATGTCCAAGTGAGTGATGAGTCCTGCATCAATCCAGGCAGCAGTAGCAATCTCTGTTGTCTCTCTTAGTCCAGTATGGTGTCTTAAACTGGTGTTATGTTGGTTATAGCCTCAGTATTATATTTTATTTATTTATTTATTTAGCTGCATTTATATCCCGCTTTTCACCGGGTCAAAGCGGTTGGGGGATACATTTAACACGAGGGGATATGAGACACATACACTAATACTTACAGAGAACATGGGCAATGGAGGGTTAAGTGGCTTGCCCAAGACCACAAGGAGCACCTGCGGGACTAGAAACCCCAGTCCTTCCGGCCCAAGGTTGCTGTCCTCTAGTGGGATTTGAACCACCGACCTTCCGGCCTGTAGTACCTTGCCCCAACCACTAGGCCACTCCTCCCTCTTCCTGGCTTTCTCTAGAGCAAGAGGAGCTTCTTCCATTGGTTCTTCTGCCACGCCATCCAAATCTCCCTGTTCTACTTCAAGCACAGATCTCTCCATCATCTCTTGGTCTTTTTTCACTCTTCATTCTCTGCTTTTCTTCATTCTCCTTCCTTTTTGCCTGCCTTTCCTAATGTAGTTCTGGTCTCAGGGAGGTAGACTGGTCCAATCTGATGAGGTCCAGCACTCCCAGGTTTCTCTCTTTGACCTTTTATAAAGGTTAACTCAATCACAGGAATCTTCTTCTCTGTGTTTCAGTCATAAAGTATGTGTATTCCACTAACACAGACAGAATTGCATCCCACATCAGTATAACCTATCTCACACTCACAGGTAAGTTGCAGATAAGCTTCTTCATTAAATCTGTCTTTCTCCTCCAGTTTGCTCTGCCCACAGAAACTTTGCTGGCTTATTCCCATATGGATTTCAACTTTACTTTAATCCTAATGAGGCTGTTTATAGCAGGAGCAGTGAATAATGAATTTGATTTGTACCACTGAGCAAGTAATCCAGTCATTAAGTCATTGACCAGTTTATCAGTGCTGTAATTCCATCTTTCTTGATCACTGAGGTCTCTAAAATACAACCCATATCTAATGAGATCCCTGACAGTTGGTAGTTTAGCTACAGGTAGTTCTCTGCCTGATCCCACCAAATGATGTAAATGAGTTCAAGCTTGCAGTCTTGTTTTCCTATTGGACATGTTCAAAATAAGATTATCGCTATCACGATGCTATGTTGAAAACCCATGAATGAAACTAATGTGTTAGTGTCAATATGGGTAAATAAGTAAGAAAAATTGATAATTGAGCACAAAAGGCATTAATATGCAATGCAAACACATACTGTACAAACTATTATCAGAGAACTTAAACATATTTCAGTAATTTGTGTATTTTTGTGTAATTTCCTAGAAATTATAGGTAGGTAAATAACATATTAACAAATTTGAAAATTAGTTGTTGCTTTGCCACATGAAATTGTACCATTTCTTTTCACTAGTGCTTTTTTAAATTATGACATCTCCAAATTTGGCACACCCTAATATAAATCTGCATACAAGAGACACACTGCATGCAAATAGAGAGGTGCATGTAAAAGTAGTGTTTGATTTTTGGTTCATTTTAGGATGTTTTCTCAATTTTCCTTTTTTTATCAGCTCATTTCACTTTTATTTATTTATTTATTTGCATTTCTTATATACCGCGCTATTATAATCAGTGTGGTTTACATTTAAACAAAATATACAACAATGTAACAGGTTACACTGAGTTTACAATCAACAGGGGATACAAAACTGGATGAACAGGGGGATGAACTATGTACAGTGCTATGTAAGTAAAATTTTAAAGATCATACAAGGGAAAAGTTTAGGCATTGTAATGTGTAAAGTGGGTATGTAAAAGGAGGAGTGTCGAGCTAACCATTTTCTAGAAGGGGTTGTGTAACATGTGGGTTTTGGTGATGATGTCTAGTATGTTGAGATTGACTGGGGGGAATGGAATTGGGGTTGTATTTTAGGAACAGATGATGTTTGATAGCCTTTCTGAACGCAATGATGTTTGTAATGGAACAAATTTCAGGGGGAAGAGCATTCCAAGCTCCTGGTACAAATAGTGAGAAGGCTCTACTGGAAGTTGTCTTTGCACATTTCGTGAATGTTTTTGGCACCTGAATTATGTTCAAACATGATGAGCGTCTGTTTCTGTTGGGTGGCATAGGTTGGATGAGCCTGGTGAGCGGCGTGGGGGGCTGATTTTTTGACGCCTTGAATGTTAGGACGAGGGCTTTGTACAGGATTCTAGCGTGTAGAGGCAGCCAGTGTAGGCTCATTAGTACTGGAGTTATGTGGTCTGATCTAGATGTTCCAGTGAGTATTCTTGCTGCTGAATTCATGGCTAGCCTAAGCGGGTTCAGTGTTGCTTGTGGGAGCCCAAGGAGGATAATGTTGGCAAAATCAAGGTGAGGGGTAACCAGTGCTTGGAATATGGAGCGAAAATCAGAGTGGTCAAGTAGCGGGAGGAGGTGGTGTAGAGACCGTATCTTGTGGTAGATGGATTTAGTGATATTCTTGATATGCGGTGACATATCCAGCTTTTGATAAAGGATGATGCCCAAATACCGGATGGTAGGTTTGACTGTGAGGTCGTAGTTGTTGACTCAAATGGATGGCGGTGGTATGAAATTCTGATTTCGTGAGACAAATAGGACATCGGTCTTGCTGTGATTAATGCGTAAGTTTTGGGTGAGGAGCCATTCAGATACTGCTTCAAAGCATTTTGTTATTGCTGAGAAATCTGGTTGGTCAAGCTTGAAGGATGTGTACATCAGGATATCATCTGCGTATGCTAAGCACTGGATGTTGAACGAGCGGATCAGGTTGCAGATGGGTTGCATATATATATTAAACATGAGTGATGAGAGGGATGAACCTTGGGGGACTCCTTGTTTGAGTGTGAATGGTTCAGATGTGGTGGAGCTTACTCTGACCTGTTGTAGCCTGTCGCTCAAATATGATCTGCACCATGCTAAGGCCAGGCCTTGTATACCTTTGTCTCTGAGGCGGAGTAGTAGTGTCTCGTGGTTCACAGAATCAAATGTGGCTGCCAATGTCCATAAATATTAGGATGAATCCTTGGTGTGAATCGTCAATTCCCTTGACTAGGTTGTTGAATAGGGTAGTAAGGATGGTTTCTATACCATGAGCTTCTCTGAATCCGTGTTGTGAAGGGTCCAATGGTGCTTTGGTGTCGATGTGGTGTTGAATTTGTAGTTGAACTACTTTTTCTTTAATTTTTGCCAGAAGAGTGATGCTTGCAATGGGTCTAAATGACTCGACTTTGGATGGGTCAAGTTTGCAGTTTTTTAGCAGTGGGCGGATTGATGTGAATTTGAAGCTTTGAGGGAATGAGCCTGTTGCAAAGGATTGGTTGAGTATCCTACTTATGGTTGGGCTGAGGGTAGATTTCAACTCTTTAATCCAGCTGGAGGGACAAGGGTCATTGGGTGCTGTGGTAAGGTTAATGGAAGAGATGATATCTTTGATTTGTTTGCTGGAGACTTCATGGAATTGTGAAAGCACAGTTGGTGGCGGGAAGAAGTCTGAGGGAATGGGGGGTGTGGGAGAGGCGTTGATGTTGGTTTGGATTATTTTGGATTGAAGGTAATTCGAGTAGGTTTGTGGATGAGGCATTTGGTCTTGGGAAAGGGTAGGGTTGCCTGTGAGGGTCTTAACAATGGAGAACAGATCACGGGGCTTGTTCATGGATCGTTTCAGAGTTTCAGAGTGGTGTTGTTTTCTCTTTTCCATTGTCATCTGCCTGTGAGCTTGTAAGAGTGCAGAGTATGCACAAAGAGCCTCAGGTGTCCGTGAGCGGTGCCACTGTCTTTCAAGTTTGCGGAGGTGGAGTAGAGACTTTCGTAAATCTTGGGAGTACCAAGGTGCATGTTCGCGCTTTGATTGTCTCTCGGTGTTGGATAGTGGGAATGCAGCATCCTTGAGCGTGTCATTCCATTTCGATACTATCTCGTCAGGGTCTGTAGAGGTATTGGAGAGGAGAGGCAAGATCTTCTCGAGAACGTCATCCTTATCAAAAGGTCAGGAGCGTGCTATCGTTGTTCTGGGGGTATGTTGCCTCTTTTTACAGATGCTGACGGGGTGGATGTTGGGTATGTTGAAGAGAAGTAGGTTGTGATCAGACCAAGGAACGGGTGTTATTGAGATTAGCAGGCTTTCATTGGAGTTGATAGTAGCGTGGGGTGCGAAAATCAGGTCAAGTGTGTCTCCTTTGTTGTGGGTGGGAGCATCAATAAGTTGATTGTAGCCCAGTTGGTTCATTGCTTCGAGGAAGGCTGATGAGTGAGAGTCTTGTAGGGATGGTAAATTGAAGTCCCCTACTAACCAGTTATGGGTGCATGGGTTGGGGGGGTTGCCAGCAATGTTGATTATGGTGGGGAGGTTATCCGGATATGGAGTGGGAGCTCGGTATAACAGGTTGATGGTACAGGTGTCATTTGTTATGGAGTGTGTGTCTAGGTGGGTCGTACGTGTGGTATTACTTAATCTGAATTGGAGTGAGGATCTGACAATAATAAGAGTGCCACCTCCCCTTTGATTGGCTCTGTGGCAAGCGAAGAATGAGTAGCCTGGGGGTGTCATCTGGTTGAGGATGACATTATCACAGGAAGATAGCCATGTTTTGGTTATCATTAGTATGTCGAGGTTGTGGTGAGAAATAAGATCGGTAGCTATGGGCCATTTTGATCATATAGATCTGGCATTCGCAAGTGCGCATCTAAGACGGGAGTGTTGAGTGCGTTTTTCGGATTGGATCTTGTTAAGGTATTGTAGTGGGATGTGTAGGAGGTGTGACTGGCGTTTGTAAGGTTTTGTGGTTGTGTGGTGGGGGGTTTCAAAACCTCTTCCTCCAGTGTTGTAGAGGATAGGGATGTGGCTGATACCAGGGTTTAGAGAGAGGGACAGGGTGGGGACCCAGGAAGCCAGTAAGGTCAGGAAGATAGAGATAGAAGGTATAGTAAGCTGCATGTTGCTAGTATTGGGAGGGTGATTTGTGTAGTTGTGAGTGGTGGCAGCTTATGCAGCAAGCTTATGATGACACTAAGGGGTATGTTTACTAAAGTGCGGTAAACGTGACTAACGCGCGTTGTACGACGTTAACGACCGTAAGTGCGGTATAACGCGTGTACCGATGCGCCAACGACCATTAACGTAATACTACGCGCGTTAAGCATAGTTAACGATCATAAAGTCCTGCGGCGCATTAAACAGCGCAGAAGGTGGAGAGTGGGCGGAGAGAAGGGGTCAATGGGCGGAGAGTGGGCGGGGAGAGGCTCCCCTCACACCAACGCGCTGAAATCCACAGCACAATTCCAACGTGAATCAAAAGCTGCCTCTAAAGGGGAGAGAAACCATTTAGCTGTCAGCAATGTAAAGCACAGGCAGGGAAACCCAAATAAAAGTGATAAGTGTTAAACATGTGCACACAACATAAGAGCACAGAAACACTGAGAATGACCCAAATAAACGGATAAAAACAAGAACCAATTTGGGCAACAGTGGTAGCAATGCGCCCCCCCTCCCCCGAGTAAGCCGTATAGCACAGATAAAAAATGTGGAAGGGACCAAACACCGTCCCCATACAAGGGGAATGGATCCACAGTGAAACAACGCTGTTCACGGTTCCCTCAACCACCAGACAGGGTGCCTATGGCGGGCACATGTCCCGCAACAGCATGGCGTGCATGTTGGAATGGCAACTGGACAGATGCTGGAGAAGGGGATACCGAGGGCTGCAAGCAGCACATGTCAAGGCACCACCATGGAAAGCACCATCTATGTGAGAACATGGTGGCACAGTGCACAAAAGCACTGTATCCGAAAACAGAAGGTAACAGGTTCAAGACCCAGCTGTGGATCCCGCCAACCCACCCTGAATATTTTACCTACCATTGCAAAGTCCTAATACAGACAGAACCTTATTTGCAGATGCTCAAAACATGCCCATAACACCGACATCACAGAGCACAGACACCATAAACCTACCCAATACCTATAGCAGAGCCCCCCAAATGCAGCCCTGGAGTGCCAAACACCCATTCCGTCTCCCCACAGCCTCTGAGAAAGATGCCTGTGGTGCATGTCTATGCGCCACACCCATGGTCTGCAAATGTATCTCTTGCCCTGCCATGAGGGACAGCATGAAAACCTCAACAGTGTATGGCACACCAGGACTGGAGTTGGGAAACCCTGGCGTAAAGCAGCAGCCAACAGGGGCACCCACACCCGCATCCACAGGCCCAACAGCCAAAGCCACCTTTGGGAGTCAGGACATTGTGCTCTGCGTGCATCTCCCAATACTAGCACCTGCATACCATAGTAATGCCACCATACACATCGGAATATGGTCCACACCCCACAAAAGGTTGCTATGACCACTGGCAGATAGCAATTCATAGCCTAAGTACATGTTATCCCGCAGTGAGCTGCAGCATAGCAACCTCACTGATGTCTGTGGAGTGTGCTACAGGTTCCTTGTCTGTCAGTGTTCACCAACCTGTGCAGTGTCACCTACAGTTGTGCGTACCCTAAGCATATGTGCACTGTGCCCCGGATCACTGTTGTGGGCAGGGCTGTCCAACACCCCCAGAGCTACACAATGCTGGCATAGGTGTGGGGAGTGTGTGCCCCACTATCAAGTGTGCTGTGTTGGCAAACAGCCCTCAGTGCCAGCACTGTTGCCAGTATAGGCCTGCCAATGTGCATAATGAGGAGCAAGGTACCCTGGGAATAGGCCATAGAGGGTGGCCAACCTGGCTGCATCAGCATAAGGCATAGGGCAATGGTGCAGACACTGTAGTGTCTGGCCACCACTTGCACAATGAGGGGGCCATAGCATGTCCAGCTGGGAGGTCACACTCACCCTGAATGAGCAGTGATCACTGCAGGGCTAGGTTCCCCCATAGTGCGCTATAGCAGTTCCCACATGTGATACCAATGGGTCCCTATCACTAACCTATCTGCTTGGTGTGTATGTTGACACCCCTGTTCTGGGTGCCTGCATCCCATTCAGGACCATGCACCCTGGACTAGGTGCTGGATTGTCTGCAGCTAGTATGTGTCGTGCTGGAACACCTCGCAGTGTGCTGCTGAAGGGTGTCAGAAACTGTTGTGGGGTATCTGGGCATTTCCAAGCCTGTCAACTATTGTCCAATGGATGGGCAGCGCTCGGACTATTCCCAACAGGATGGGGGATGATGGGCCCCCTTACAGCCACCACTGCAGTGAGTTGGACCTGTCCTGCACCATGAGCCCCGTAGGGGGGGGGGGGGTTGTGTGGTGTCACCCACCCACCGGTACTGTTGCCACCAACACCAGATATGCATTACTGCAGGTACACATGAGCGAGATATGCAGCAGGTCACCGGTATAACCACAGTGTGTCAAATGGAACTACAAAGACCACACTGATGGATACCCTGAGTGTGTCAGTCATGAAAGGTGCTGTGGACCTGTTGCTGGCCACCCCACCTCAAACTCACGGTGGTCACAGTACCCGCACAAGGTGACTGTCTGTGGATACACTGTAGCAGTGCCACACATGGTCTGTTCCCCCAACTATGGCGAGCTGCTGTGGAGTTGCACATGGTCAGGACCACCATCAGCCTGAGGAGATGGGGGGGGGGAACCACAACATAGGACCATCTAAACACAGCTGATTTGCATGTGCAGTGCATCATGGGCGTGAGTGCTCCAATCCAACCCTGTGAATCCCTGCAGATGGACTGTGTGGTGCAATGAGGTACCTCTGTCCAATACACACAAGCACCCCATAGCCTCCCATAACACCCAGACATATGGACAATCAGGGACTCTGTCTGTGCTGATCTGACCACACACCCTCCACAATCCCTTTAAACAGAAGGGGCATTACAAATGTGTAAGACATCCCCACCTGGAGGACATATCTGCCCAATGAAATGTGAATGGACCCTGATGTGAGGTTTGTGCAGCAGAAGGTGGTATGAAACATGATGCTGATGCTGCAAGATGTAGCACAGGTATGAGGAAGCGGGGTTTGTAACGTGTAGATCATGCCCACAGGCTCCCATAGGTAATAGTCTAACACAATCAGAGATAGTAACTAACCAATCTTAATCACTACCCAAACTAAGAACAAATCCTGTAATGTATACTTGTAAATACTCTTGTAAATAGTTGCAGTAATGACGTTCCATGTTTTATTCCAAGTTTCTCTGACCTTGTTCTCTGTAAAACCTAACAGTTTATTGTTATGTGATGTTGTTATATTGTGAACCGCGCTGATTCTGAATAGAGCGGTATATAAGAGCCTGTAATAAATAAATAAATAAAATAAATAGTAGTACCAATTCCAGGTGCAATATTCCCCCAGGGATATGTAAATGTACAGTGCTCAGAAGAAACCCAACGCACGTAGTAACGCACGCACACACTGTAAACACCACACGTATTCACGCCCGCAGCAACGCATGTAGTTACGCCCGCAGTAACGCATGTATTCAAGCGCCATGACATGCGCATGTAGCTCTGTGCGTGGCTACGCTCCCAGCAACGCACGTGGCTACGCAGCACTGACACAGTCGGAACAAATGGCAGCCATGTCCAGGAAGCCAGCATTCAGCCAGGGAGATCTGTATCTCCTGACAGAGTTGTTCTGCCTCCGCCAGCAGCGGCTCTTCCCGGGCTCATCCAGGAGGCAGAACCTTGGAAGGGTCAGGAGGGCCTGGGAGCGCCTGGCCCATAGGTACAACAGGAGCTCTGACTACCCACGTGAGGTTAGTGCATGGGGACAGGTACCCCAAATGATGAGGCTAAACAAAAAAAAACCAGTAACCAAAGCACAAAGACACTATGCACTGCCAGGGAATAGCATGTGCTGTCACATCCGGCGGGTAGCAAAGTCTGCCACACACCCGAGAAAACGACCCCCCAGCCCCAAGGGGGTAGCTGCAACCATGGCAGGAGTGCACCACAGATCACATTGGTATGGTATGGGGCGCCTTTGCAGGCCAGGGATGTCCCCCATCCACAAGAAACCCCAGTCCCACCTCTCAGGCCAACAGGAAAAGAGGGGTCTGCAACATGCCCCTGTCAACCAACACAGGTTCAAAATACATCCGCCGATGCTGGAGGCCCCAAATGAGGGCACCCCTCCCCATCCCTGCCCACTGTCAGCTGGACCTTTGTGTGCTCACAAAAGACAAACCACAGCTCCTGGGATGATGCAGGCCCCAAATGAGGGCACCCCTCCCCATCCCTGCCCACTGTCAGCTGGATCTTTGTGTGCTCACAAAAGACAAACCACAGCTCTAAGCTGATGCAGGCCCCAAATGAGGGCACCCCTCCCCATCCCTGCCCACTGTCAGCTGGACCTTTGTGTGCTCACAAAAGACAAACCACAGCTCCTGGGATGATGCAGGCCCCAAATGAGGGCACCCCTCCCCATCCCTGCCCACTGTCAGCTGGATCTTTGTGTGATCACAAAAGACAAACCACGGCTCCTGGGATGATGCAGGCCCCAAGAGGGGTTCCCTGCACCATCCTGGTGCCTTTGGAAACAGGCCCTGTTTGGGATCACAAAAGGCAAACCACAGGCCTGGGATGATGCAGGCCCCAAGAGAGGGTTCCCTGCACCATCCCGGTGCCTTTGGAAACAGGCCCTGCTTGGGATCACAAAAGACAAACCACAGCCCTAAGATGTTGCAGGGAGCACTGCAGGTGACAACCTCCCACCCCAACAGTGGCTGATTGGCACTGGCAGATGTGGGTAGGTGGCACACAGAGCTGTGACGTGTCATGTATGTTGGATGCACATACAGGGCACATGGGGCACAGACCTGAGAGGCGTGTACGTGGGCCACACATGGGGCTGTCTACTGTGAATGCATGGGGCATGAGTGTCTCACCCAATAGGGGCAGGCTCTTGTTGTATGAAGTGAGAGATTTAGCTGCAGAGGCAGGGGACCCCAATGTGTCCCCGCGGTAGCTAAGGACAATGTTTGGTGTCACCCCTACAGGTGGAGGACCTGCGCAAAAAGGCAAGGGAGCTAAGGGCACGCTACCCAAGATTTGTGGCCAGGGTGCAGCGTGAACAGATGGCGCAGCAGAATGGTGAGTACCGGGACATGGCCTTGTAGGGCACCGAGTGGTGGAACCACAGGACCACTGTCACTGGGGACTATGATGTTTACCCAGGGGATGACATGTGGCACGCTCTGCCACAGGGCAATGGGGGCACCAGCCACCTGCCCCATGATCATGGCGAGGCACGCCCTCTGGACGTGTGCCTGCCACACATTGCCGCAGGCAGGTCTGCCGTGCATGCAGCCACACAGACACAGGGATATGTGTGTCTGTGCGGCTGCATGTGCGGTCTGCGCCTGGCTGTGGCTGTGCGTGCCCAGGCACAAGCCCAGAGGCAGTTCGCCCTAATCCAGGGGCAGGTGCTGGCGACCCTGTCCATGGTGGCTGAACGTCTGCGTGAGCGCGATGAGCGCCCTGTCCGTGCCGCACCCGGTCAGCCACCATCCGACAGGGGTCCCCAGGGTGTGTAGTGTGTGGACACACATGGCACACCCGCCCTGTGATGGACCGTGCCATTGCCTCTCCATCACAATGGCCACAGGGATGGGAGTGGCCAATGCTGTTTGGCCTAGCAGGCGTAGTTGGCCATGCTGGTCTTTAACTGCCATCATGTACTATGTAACACGGATGGACTATGTGTGTCCCAGTGCACATGTTGTAAATATGTTTTAGATAAATATATGTTATAAATGTTTGACGTTCCACATATGCACCTGGTGGTCAGATGTCCCTCATTGCTAGGTGACAGTGCTGTGCGAGTGATGGGTGTGTCAGTGTTCACTCTGAGAGGCGAGGGAGGATGTGGAACAGGTAAGGGCTGCGGCGAGAGCACCCCCACAGACATGTCACAGCTACGTTGCTGCGAGGGTGGGCCAACGAGAAGGGTGGAGAGTGGCGTGCATGAGTGACGTGCAACAGCATATGTGTTGGAAGGTGCGGGGCACACAGCACAGAGTGACAATGAGACATATGGTGGTGGGGAGCGGATGGCCTGTGTATCCTATCCAGCATGACCCCATATTGTTGGTCTGTGGTGGCAAAGGCAGGACGGCTGAGGTGTATGCGTAGCGGTGGGGTTAGGGTGGAAACACAGAGGGTGCACCTCAGGTGTTGCTGAAGCTGGTGCCTGAGGGGGGAGGGGGGAGTGAGCGGTGTTGCGAGGTGTGACTGTGTAGGGCCCGGCAGCAGCTGTCTAGATGGCAAGCACGTATACCAGCATGCAGGGTGGGAATGGGGGATGGTACAGAATGGTCCAATGATCCGCTGTGAGACGTATGACCACCCTGCTGTATGTTGTTATGGGTGTAATGGCTGGCCCCAGGGGGTGCA
Organism: Ichthyophis bannanicus; assembly: GCA_033557465.1. NCBI lineage: Eukaryota > Metazoa > Chordata > Amphibia > Gymnophiona > Ichthyophiidae > Ichthyophis > Ichthyophis bannanicus. Next base: position 605,425,247 of record CM066034.1, read on the forward strand.
AGAGCATACTGTCAGTGGAGTGCATTGGGCCATCGGTGGTGGTACTCACAGGGGTGTGGGGGTCAGGGGGTGGGCACAGCAGAGGGTGGGGAGAGGGGCTTAGCGGGATAATGCCTAGAGGGGTGGCACAGTGCGGCGTGGCTGTGGATGGTGAGGAGTGCAGTGTGGATGGTGCGACAGATGACAGTTGCTGGATGTAGCTTCTGGAGGCAAATGTGTTATTGGGATGTGCCATGATGGGTGGCAAGGGGGTGTAGGTGTATATTGCGGCCACTGGTGCACAGGGTGACGGGTAGGCCTTACCAGGGGGTCACCCTAAGGTGTTGGAAGCTGCAAGGCTGTGCTCAGGGGGCCACAGTGGACATGTGTGACGGTTGCGCCAAGGTGGATGTCTGTGGGAGCATGTGAACCGGAGTACGTGACATAAGCAGTGCACATACTGTTCTTTTTTAGCGTGCTGGGAGTGGCCAATGTGGCTCCCCATGCAGGACATACAGTGCACCTACACCACCACAGAGACTAATGGTGGGTGAGGGCTCCACAGGGTATTGGCCCACGGGGTCCCTGGGCACCCACAACACAATGCAAGCCACCACAACATGGGAGTGATGGTCCAGCATTGCAGCCTATGGGATTGGCTGCGTACCCATGGTGGACATGGCTGAAGGGGGTGGGGACAATGGAAAATGACAACAGTGGCACCGGTTTTTCCCCTGGTAACGGGCCAGGGGGTGGGGTGGGGGTGTGTGATTGTCATGTCACAAATGAGACAGGAAGCACATGTCACCTTCACTGGCCACCTGTGTAGCCCTTTATTTACCCCTCCCCCTGCCACCCCTTGGGTGTCCCCACCCAACCCTTGGCGGTTGTTGCCCCCCTGCTGCTGGTGCTGTTGCTGCTGCAGGTGTAGGTGGTGTTGTCGCCTGTGGCTGCTGCAGATGGACAGTTCCTGCCCCCCTGCCTGCTGCCATCCGCTTCTGGGCGTCAGCCATCCTCTCACACGCTGTGGCCATGCGGTCGGCATGAGCAAGGATTCCATACATGGTCCGCTGCAGGCGCCTTGTCAGCCGCAGTTGGCGCCGCTGGGTCCGGGCCACCGAACGCAGTACATGCCGTATACCTGTGTGGAGAGGCCGTAGTACAATGTGAGATGGGGGAAACAGCAACACCTGTTCGGGGGCATATCAACCATAGCAGATTAGGACACTCACCCTCTGCATCTCTATGGGCTGCTGCTGAGTGGGCCTGCATCTCCCCGATGATGTCGCCAACAGCAGACAGTGCCTCGTTGTGGTGTTGCACTGCCACATCCGCAGGCACGTCCCCAGTGCCTGCAGTGGTGGGTGTAGAGTCCCCGTCTGCTGTTCCTGGGACCTCCATGTCCCCATCACCCAGGGGTGCAGCCTGCCTCTAGTCTCCCACATGGACCACCTCAGAACCAGTGTCCACAGGGCTTGATGGTCCCACGGTTGGCACGCCCTGTGGCTCCTCCTCTGCGTCGATGGTGCTGACATCACCTGGGTGCCACAGGTTACATATGTCATATGGGGGTCTCGCTGTCTGCCCCCCCCGTCACATACCCCCTCAGGCATCTGTGGGTTGATGATCCACATGTGTCTGGGCCATGGCTGTAGTGGCAGCCCACTACGTTTGTGCACTCCCCATGCAAGTGTCCCCTGTGGTCCGCCTCCCCAGGCCCCCCCCCACCCCTGGGTGCTGACGCACACCCCAGGCAAGGCCATCACCACCCTCATCCTGCCCCCACCCAGCATGTCCGAAGCAGGTGCAGTGTGTCTTCCGGTAGGCCATCCCCTTACCCGTGTGGCCTAGTGCTCCTGCCAGCCCTGCCACGTGAGCCATGCAACATGTCGACACACTCTGCTGTCACTGTGGGTCTGCCACCCATGCCCAGTCTCCCATTCACTGCATATTGCCACCCACTGCCACCCATAGACAGGCCCCCCCCATCGTGGCTCCTGAATGGATGTTGCCTCTGTGTCTCATTTGCCCCCACTTCCAAAACAGCCACATACTGCCCCCCCTCTGTTGTGTCGCACACCATGTGTCTGTGCTACATTCCACAGTTGGTCCGCACTCCCCCCTTATCTGCTTGTGGGTGTGCCGTGTCCAATGCAGCGGGTAGGCCATGTACATATATGGGCCGGAGTCTCTCGGCCAGGCGTCATTCCAGGTCTGTGAGGTTTGCCTTGGGCCCCACGTCTCTCCCGCACAAGCTCAGTCCTTATGTGTCTTTTGATGTCACAGTATCTTTTACGAAGGTTCTTCGATGTTGCGGTGTGGTCCCCCTGCTGCTACCACCGCTGCCTGGACCTCACACCATGCCCTAGTGCGCGTAGCTATAGTGAGGGTTGAGCTCTGGCGCCCAAACAGGAGATCATAGCGCTCCAAGATGTTTGCCAGCAGGAGGTCATTTTCCTGCTGGCTGAAGTGTAGGCCCTCCGACGTATCTCTGCTGGGACGGGGACCGTGGGCTGGCGTGGTCTCCCACCTGTATGTGGACCTGGAGCCTGCTGAACCCCAGATGGGCCTGGCACCTCAGCCTGGCCAGATATGGTTTGTGCTGATGGGTGGGTGGGCTGGTCCACTGGATGGTCCTGTTCCTCTGTCCTCCCTGTGTTCCATACTGTCGTGTATGGTTGTGCTCGGGGGTTTGCCATGCAGAGCCAATCATACATATAGGTTTTCATGGGGTGTGGCTCACGGGGCGTTGGCTACGCGCACAGCCACCGTGCACAACCACGTGTGCCGCGAGGCGCGTTCCGACGCGCATTGCTACAGCGCAGGAAGTGACATCATATGTGTTCATGTAGGCAGTTGCCATTTCACGGATCCCTCCTACACGTCCCTTTAAAGCAGTTTCGTTGTGTGTAATGCTGGTGCACATATTCCCATGTTTGGTATAGTGATGTTTATCTGCACCTTAGTAGTACCGCTGGCTGCTGCAGCACTACGTGGCACGTACGCGACATCACTCAGACGTTGCACGTGTCGTTACGCGCGTTGCACCGCCTCTTCCGTTCCCTGCTCATGGGCATATGCATTGTATGTCACTTCTATATTGGCATCTGGGTGTGGTTTCTAGTGTGATACGCAGTTTATGTACACCCTGCGACATCTCTGGGACTCACGTACATGAGTGTGAAACGTAGATGATTGTCCGCGGCTGCATTATGGGAACGCGCGACACAGCACGCGGTGCACTTTCATATAGGTAACTCTTCTGTTTGTTGTATTCTGGGTCCTTCTATTCCCCCAGGTGTGTGGCAATCATGTGATGTCCATCCCCACCCACACCACTATTTCTAACCCTGCTATCCTCCAACCTGTGTCTATCAGGCTCAGACTGCCGCATGCATGTGGTGCAGTGGTTGCATTGGTCGAACTGGCGGACCTGCTTTTCAGGAGGAGGGAGATGTTGTTCCTGGGGCTGCGGCCCTGGGCATAGGTGCAATGCTACTGCAACTCAGGCCTGCAGCTGTGGGGCCTGCACAGGCGGGTGTGGGTGACCAACCGGTCGCCGTAGGTGTGCTGAGGCACAACACCCGCCTGGGGCGTCTCTACAGGCCCAGGGTCTTGCTCCAGGACCTGAGAGAGGGCCAGGTATTCTCCCTCTACCGCTGGACACAGGGGCCATTAGGGAGCTCTATCAGGAACTCAGACCTGACCTTGAGCCCCTGACTGCCCGGTCACATGCGATACCGGGTAGGACCAAGCTCCTGGCTGCCCTACATTTCTTTGCCTCCGGCTGTTTCCAATACTCTGTGGCAGCAGTGAGTGGGATGAGTCGGCCCACCTTCTCCCACTGTCTCCACCAGGTACTGCGTGCCATGGTCAGCTGGGTTGGGAATTACATAGCAATTCCCAACGGGAGGCAACATTGGGCGGCCCTGGCACAGGCCATCCATAGGATTGCTGGGATACCACACGTGATGGGCGCTATAGATTGCACACATGTTGCACCTTGTCCCGTCAACGCGACAGGGAGGTTGCTGTACCGCAACCGCAAACACTTCCATTCCCTCAATGTTCAGGTTTATTGTGACTGCAAGTATGGGCGGTAATCCTGAATGTGGTTCCGCGTTGTTCCAGGGTTCTGCCCATGACTCTCCTATATCCTGGCAGACCTCGGCACGTGTTTTGTCAGTTTTTGATGGCTGGTTCCATATGGGGACTACATCCTGCTGGGTGGGTATTTCCAACATGTATGACGGCACCTACTGTAGTTGGGTGTCTATACAGCATTTGTCACCATTGTCCCCATGCATACCTGACAATTGCGGTTTAGGTCTGGGTGTACACTATTGGTGTGTGGCTCACTACCTCCTAGCCCATGTCACTGGTGTCTTGGTTGACAGACATATGTTCAATCTATGACACCCATTTCTCTCTGTCTACGATGTGTGTTTGTTTGCTCTCAAATGTGTGTCCCAGCGCGGCCCTGTGGTGTCCGTTTTTCTCCCTTCCCTCCCGTGGCCTTGTTGCCCTTCTTCTATTCTGAGCAACTGGTCACAGGGGCAACCGTGCTGCATATGCTGTGTCCCCCTCCATGCCTGGGGGGGTGCTACACCAGCACATGCCCATGGCCTCCACATCTGGCACGGGCATACTGCACCTGGCAAGTTGTAAACAACTGTCTCCCAGTGGGGTCACGTCACTTGGGTCAGCCCATATTTTGCATGGTTGTCGGGTGTGGCAAACCCTCGTGGGGGGGCATTTGACCCGCACTCCTCATGGTGGTTCATTCTGTATACGCGGCCTTCTCTCTCTGGGCATGCTGTGGTGCTAACCACATGATATGTGCTGTGGGCACTTTCAGCTATTACACATTTCTGCTTCCTGTCTGGCCACCGTCTTCGGGGTCCTCTTCCACCACCCCCCCACCGCCTGTTGCTTCCCCCACACCACCCATCAATGTATCCCAGTGGCTTATGCTGTGTATGCGCCAGATCAGCCCAGCCAACTACTTGCATACCTTTGCCTCCCTGCACCCCCGGGTGCTATTTGACAATGTCCGCCATCTTTTCTCACAGCATCCCCCCCACTGCTCTTTGTCACCACAGTTCTTGCACATGTCCTGTGACACGGTTACATGGGTGGGGCACTTCCCCTATCGTCGATGCCATGGTCATTTGCCCCTGGGCTCCGACAACCTCTGATGCACTAGAAACTCCCGACTGTGTGCACTGGGTTTGCCTCATATCCTGTGTGCACGGCCTCTCGGCTGTCCATTTCTGTATTGCTATGTCTGTCATTCCCCATTGGTGTCTCAGCACGCATGTGACTTGGCACCATTATTTTCTGCATGTGATGCGTGGGTGGGGGTGTCCGCACCTGGCTGCATTACCCCTTGTTCGTCTCCCTCGGACAGGTGCAGAGATCCGGTACAATGAGGCCCATGCATCCAGTCAACTCAGTGATTGAGCACACCTTTGGCGTTCTCACAAAGTCGCTTCAGTTCCCTGGCTAAGGACTGGCGGGGCCGTACAGTATGGACTCCCTGACTGTGGCCAGGATCATCAATAGCCTGTTTGCATCCTCCCAACATTG